>OX621201.1:3028948-5965396 GCA_951640565.1 Petrophora chlorosata
GTAAAGACTTTTAAATTCGTTAGGTTTATTTCAACACTGGCAATACAGCCTCTATGGTGTAGTGGTTGGGTAGGTTGGTTCAAATCTCATACACCACCGAGATTCGATTCCCGTGACGGGACCAATGTTTGTGAACAGAAAAAGCTCACGTTTCGTGTCTAGTTGTTGTGGGACCATGGTCCGTGGATCCTGGGTCCCTAGATACAGGTAATTCTAGTTAGAGCGCAGGATCTATGTATGTGATCGTTCGGCGTTATTATCATATTATTAAAATAGCAAATTGTGACGTCATTTTGATATGGTGTTCACTCTCTTTAACTAATCTTCATACCATTTTTAACCGACTTCAAAAAATGGAGGAGGTTCACGATTAGATTGTATTTTTTTTATGTTTGTTACCTCAGAACTTCGTCATTATTAAACAGATTTGAATTTTTTTGTTATAATAATGTATTATTTCAAATATAACTTGCGATTGAGCGAGTGTGGCTCAGCGAGCGAGTGTGGCTCAGTGGGAGAATGTGCGACTTTCGATCCGACGTACCCAAGTTCGAATCCCGCTGGCCTCGCACCACTGACTTTCTTAAGTTATGTGCGGATTTAACACTCGTTCTGAAAACGGTGAAGGAAAACATCGTGAGGAAACCGGCATGTCCAAGAATTAATCACAAAAATTCAAGGAAATGTGACATCCACCAACCCGCACTGGGCCAGCGTGGTGGATTATGGCCCATTCTCTCTCTATGAGAGAAGGCCCGAGTCCCAGCAGTGGGAACGTGATGGGCTGATGATGATGATGAACTTGCGATTCTTTTTTTTTACTAGCGACCCGCCCCGGCTTGTTAATTAGAATAACATACAAAAAACGACAAAACGCTAACATAACTGTGTTTAACTATCAAATAAACTTCAAACATTTCTGTAAGCTTATAAATATCTTTCTCGACTGCAAGTTCAAAGTTCGTAGACCGCTACGGCGTAGACCTGCAGCTACGGCGTAGGCCTACGGGCCCCAGTCACGTGTATCGTCACGTCCCGTCCAGTTTACAAACATGATTAGCACACTTCCTGGCACGCGATAACGCAAACGTCGCGTTTTATGGTATGATATTGTTTACAATGCAGTAAAAGTTTGCGTTTGGAAAGCTGATAGTGGATACTGACTTGCTAGTTGCGATTGCGATTAATGAATGGGTTTTGTTATGGAGTTGCTAAATAACATTTAGCGGATACGTTTAGATGTAACAGTTATAAAGTGTGATAAGGTGTGGAGTTCCTTGAATGAATTGAAAGTCTTTGAAATACATAAGTACGCCCAACGATCACATACATCCTGGCCCTTTACTAGGATTCCCTGTATCTAGGGAACCACGTAACAAATGCTTGCGCTTTTTTTTCTCTGCGCAAACATTTGTCCCGTCGCGGGAATCGAACCCGCAACCTCAGTGGAGTATGAGATTTGACAAACCAACCACTACACCACAGAGGGCGTCAATTTTTTTTTTTTTTCAGTTGAATGTTTTTTTAAATTTTTTAAAGATTTTAAAGTCATCATTTTATTTCTTGCCTATTGAATTTATTATTAAGCGTTTAACTGTGGTATTTCCTTTTTAGTTCTCATAACCTACAATGCCTTTCAAACCGGAACACAGTATGATAACACAACAAAGCTACGTGTACTATATTAAGATTCTATTTCTTAAAAAATACAAGAAGTATCCAAATTTTCTAAATTACAAAACAAAACCTATTAACGATCAACTTTTTTCATATCCCAAGCGTAGTATCTCCAAACTTACTTCCTAAAAAATTACCCTAAATAAATAAAAATGCGTTTCAAAGTAATTTCTCCCACCTGGAGAAAAAGTTGCGCGGACCTCCCCTCATTGTACTTACTTTGACTAAGAGTGTCGGAAGAAATCTTGTATGCCTATGCAAACATAGAAAAAATATATTAAGGTAGCCTGGAAGAAATCGCTCTAAGTGATAAGGCCGCCCATTGTACCTCTAATTTTTGTATTTTGTCATATTTTTTTTTGTATTGTGTGTTTATTTGGTGTGCAATAAAGTGTTATTGTATTGTATTAAGTTAAGTTTATAGTTTATAGTTAAATGTGGACGTGGACAATTTATCGAAATTTCCAAAAAAGAATACGGTTTGATTCGATGGATTAGTTTGAGAGTATAGTTCTTGAAGGGAAATAGGGTCGATTAAGACCATGTTGTTTTTTTTTAATTATATAGCCTGACTGCACGTTGTTTCTAAAATCCGAAAACGCAGTTTTTATTTTCTCAAAAATTCAACCAATGTTTCTTAACAACAAAACTTCCTCACTGCAAAGGAAAAGGTACCTACCCTGGAACTCCGAAAAATTTGCCAAACCCTGTAAAAACGAGAAAGATGGACAACGAAGTGAAATATGGTATAAATAAATAACGCTCAATGATCATTACATAGATCCTGGCCCCTAATTAGGATTCCCTGTATCTTGGAAACCAGGAACATGAGGACACACAACACCCACACACGAAACAAATACTTGTTTTTTTTTTCTGTGCACAAATATTTATTCCGTCGGTCGCAGGAATTGAACCCGCAACCTGAATGGTTTATGAGATTTGAGCCAACCTGCCCAACCACTACACCACAGAGGCTGTCCAATGTAAGCTGTGTATGTAGGTTCTTTAGATCCTGGAAAAGGACATAGGCTACTTTTTATCCCGGGAAACTGCGGGCGAATCGAGGAGCGCAGCTAGTCCCACATATTTCTCCCACCTGTGGTAAAGTTGCGTAAGGGTCGCTCCCCTCCTTGAGCCTTGAACTTGTCCGTGTCGGCATGGCTGGGCCGCGGGTCAATAAAGGTTATTATTTTATGCGAGCGTGCAGCCCCTTTAGGGACGACTTGTATGTAGGTCAATGTTAGGAGGGTATGTTTTGGAAGGGTTTGGCAGCTCGAAAGACGAATGTTTTCCGGTACTTTTATCACAAAAATTCATGATTATATAATCATAATCACCACTAACGTTGGCCCAGTGCGGGTGGACGTAACATGTCCTTGAATTTTTGTGATAAATTCTTGAATATGCCGGTTTCCTCTTGATGTTTTCCTTAACCATTATCAGAGCGAGTTTTAATTCTGCACATAACTTAAGAAGTCGATTGCGCGGGACTCGAACTCGGGTGCGTCGGATCGAAAGTCGCACGTGCCACTGAGCCACACTCACTCGATTATTGGCCTAATAGACGCTAAATAACAGCAACGGTGCACAAACATTAATTTTATATGTATCAGAATGTCATACTTATCAAATATGCTAATTTTGAAAACATCGGCGTCCGAATTATATATATAGAAATCTACTTTTTATGTTGTTATACTAATTAGTTGCATTTCTCTGTCTGGTCTGCATTTAATTTATAATTTTTATGGTCGAAGATCTCATAAATTACTTTGATGTGAAACGATAAACCACTGGAATTTCTATCTGTTATCTATAAATACCTAACTACATACACTCCTTGATAAATACTGTCTAGATTCAGCCGAGTTCAAAAAGTATAGCTCTCTATAATATGCTCTATAATATCTATAAATATAATATCTATAAGTATAGCTCTAGCTGCACCACGCGGTTCCACTCATGCGGATAATTTTCCGAAAATATTTTATTTTAGGACATAAAAAATCCTGTAAACAAAATTTCATCAATATCCACGTCACACGTCACGTATATCAACCTTCGATGAATTAAAACATCGAAATAAAAATATAGTTTGTGTCTATTATGATATAAAGAAGGGAAGGAATATAAAGAGGAAGCCTAGATAATGATACCATAAAAAGTACTGCGTAGCACTGCATTGCGCTCGGGGTGATCCCCGTGACATACTTTTTCTATATATTTGTTTTTTTGTGTTTTTTACAGTAATGTTTCGTCTGATTGTTCGTGATGTCATGGACAGGGTTCCGACTGATAATCAGTGCTAAGGTACTTAAAAATACCTTAGCGAATGCTGAGTCGAAACATTTTCCAGACATCGCGCAACATTTCACTGCGTTGTATTTATTGCTTTTTTGTTTTGTCCTTATTCTAGTATGTTCAGTGTAAAGTTGTGTGATGTCCCGAATAAATATATTTTCTTTCTTTCTTTCTTTCTTTCTTTCCTTCTAGACATCAGATATTAAGTCTCATATGTCCAGTAATTTCGCTGGCAACAATGCCTTTCAAACCGGAACACAGAATTGCTTGCACACAACTGCTTGACAGCAGAGTAACTGGCAGAGCTGTGGTATCTACCCGGCCTCACGCATACGAGAGACCTACCACAACTCGATTATGACTTACTGATCTTATCAACCATGCAAATAACCAATCTAACAATCAGTCAATTTGGGCTCACCACACCGTACCAAATAGACTGACCATCCCTAGCATATGTTTGCAATATAGAATAGACAAATAGACACCCTCATAGACGGACCCTCTGTTTGCATAGTCTTGTAGCGGCGGCGCGCAGAACTGTACGTATTAAGAGGGTTGGGAATGGAACTAAAAGGACTAGGGCAATTATCTAGGGCACGATATCTTCTTCATTCAACACATTAATTTATCTTTTGCCTTGATGGGAGATGGAGGAACCCTTGCCCAACAGTGGGCCATAATGTGCCATGTGATCATTATTAAATTATTGTTATGAGGGCTTACTATTTGTTATTTCCAAACTGAGGTTTTTGTATAAATATCATAATATAAGGTTGACTGGAAGAGATCGCTCTCAGCGATAAGTCCGCCCATTGTACTTTAGTTTGTAAGTTGTTTTCATGTATCTATTCAATCTTTTGTTTGTACAATAAAACATTTTGTAATTGTAATTGTATCAATATAAACCTGAAAATATTGAGAGGTTTAGAACATTCAATTTTTTTACAAATAAATCATTTATGTAATGTATGCCTTAAAATTTAGGTTAAACGAAAAAGCTCTTTATTTTTATGACAATTGTAACTATGACAATATCAACTATGACCTCTAGAAACAATGAAAAAGTTTTACTCCTCCAAGTTCTATCCACCCATAAAGCTTTTCTTTTAAAGCTTACATAAAGAAGTGACAAATACGAAAAAAAACTGCAAAACCCATAAAAGTATAACAACTTCTTAGCCATAACCCCATATTTTATAGATTCGCGAAACAAAAGAAACAACCTCTTGACGTGAAACGCGATACTACCTAGACTAAGCTTTGCATAAATTGCAATCGTAAGAGCCCTTTTGCATCACATTTCGCTCGTTAACGCGGCGAACACGCCGCGAACTCGCAGCGAACACATCACAAATTCGAAGCGTTACCACGGCGTCTTTTGGACAGTCACTCCTCGCTTGTGGCAGTTGCGTACGAATGTACAATATTGAAGGCACGGCGAACTGTCTATCACATGACATTTAAATTCAATTTTATAAATGTTTGTATTTGCACGTCAAAATGTACCTGGCGCTATACACCCACTGCACTGCAACACCCATCATCATTATTATCATCATCAGCCCATCACGTTCCCACTGCTGGGACACAGGCCTTCTCTCATGGAGAGAGTATGGGCCATAATCCACCACACTAGCCCAGTGCGGTTTGGTGGATGTCACATGTCCTTGATTTTTTGTGATTAATACTTAATACCAATATCTTTTATCTTTATCATTATCTTGTATGTTACTGAAATTTTCTCCAAATAAATGAATTCTATTTTATTCAATCTGTCGAACACTTCGCGAGTGCGCGATAAGTTTGGAGTGCCGCGAGGTCGCCGCAGAAAAACGCTCGCAAATCGCCAATGTGATCTTCGGGCACATTAGGTAAAATAGTGGTATATGGATCTCTAAGCAGTTAAAAAAGACTGACTTCCAATTTTATCGGTGTCTTTATAATAATTGTGGTAAACATATAAAGCAAAAATATATATATGTAACTAGCTGCACCTCGCGGTTCCACCCACGGTTTACCGAGATAAAAAGTAGTCTATGTGCTATTCCAAGTCCTAAAGTACCTACATGCCAAACATCGAAAGAACAAAGATCCATCCTTATATACAAATTTTCGCGTTTATAATATTAGGATGTAATTAAAAAAATGCTATTTTATCAATAAAACATGTGCGTAAAGTGCGTGAGGGACAATAATGCCCGATAACAGTATTAAAAAAACGCCTTCAAAATGTTTAAAAACAGTGTCAGGCTGCCCGTGCACGTCAGACAATCGTCACCAATTTTTTTGTCTGTTAAAATAAAACACACGGAATTTTACATTGCAACGCACACATCCTACAAAACTTTGATCACAAAATTGGTGACAAATAAAACAATCGGACCTGCAAAAGTCTGACGTCGACACTGTCACATCATCGGCACTGAGAATGTAATTTATTTTTGAATGAAAGAATATAGCTACTGTTGGAATTTAATCTGACGATGACCCGCATCTCTATATACTTGGAATGGCTCTCGCAAATGAGCTGTGGCAATCGCTAGCTGCCAAGAATAATTGAAAAAAAATTACAATATTTTTGTAAACATATTTAGACAGTACAGTATTTTTTTTGAAATTGAATGCATTAACGCATGCTAGGCGAAAATCTTAGGATTTTAAATAATTATGAAGAAGAAAAAGGCATCGGGACGGTATTCCGAAGACGCAGGTTTAATCCCTGCCCGAGCAATATCATTTTTTTCTTCCTATTTATTTAAAATCCTAAGCTCAGTTAAAGTTTACAAGTAACCAAAGAGTAGATAAATAAGCTGTAAGCAGACGGTGCAGCTGTATATTATTGCCTATATTTGTCGTTTGTCGGTGGTTCGGCAGTCGGCACGTGATGTCGTGATCGCTTGTCTCGGCGAAGCGGGGCCCGTAAACTACGATATGTATAAAATTATAATCAAAAAAGTTCTGTCCAGTCTTTTAAATAAAACTTTAAAAAAAATATTGAGTGACTGATTACATATGTCCTAAAAATAAAGTACATAATTTAAAGCATCATCAACAGCCTATATGAGTCCACTGCTGGACATAGCCCTCTCCCAATACGCGCCACTGAGCCCGATCTTCGGTTCTTCTAATGTAGTTGCTGCGAGCTACCTTGCGCAGGTCGTCGCTCCATCTGGCCGGAGGGCGTCCTACACTACGTTTGCCTAAACGTAGTTTCAACTCCAGAACTCATTTATCTCTTCAGTTATCGGTTCGTCGACAGATGTGACCGGCCCATTGCCACTTCAGTTTGCTAATTCGGTGAGCTATGTCGGTTACTTTAGTTCTCTGTCGGATCACTTCGTTACGAATTCGATCCTTCAGAGAAACCCCGTGCACAACATAAAGCATTGATAATTTAAAATATATTTATTTTAAATAAACAATGGTTCATTTAGAATTTTTGATCTGTTCGCAAATATGTGTGTATCGCAAATATTCAGACACATTTCCACAAACAAAAAAGATTAACTTTTTTATTTATGGAAATGTGTCTGCTGTTGGCCTTATTTTTAAATTTAGTTTATTTTAATTGCTCTCAGTATAGGCAAACCTTAAGTTTTACAATCACAGCTCACTCATATAATATAACGTGCAGTCATATGATATTGCTGCATTATTGACTGTAACCAGGGCCCTAATTCACTATGACAACTTGGCGATTCCTTGCTTCGAGGAAACGTCGATTCCTTCATTAATAAACGACATCTGCGAAATTTGTATTCTCTATGACGCGTCATATATACAAACATATGAATGCGTCATAGAGATGTCGTTTAATAATGAAAGAATCGACATGATTTCGAAGCAAGGAATCGCCAAGTTGTTATAGTGAATTGGGGCCCAGCAGGGGAATCGTCTAACTCGATTTCCGTTCCCGATCGCTTTCAAACATGTCTTGTGATCAGTATTTGTTTGTGGAAAAGTCGAACTTTTCTATTCAAACCCCGCGTCCTTATCCGCGTACCCTGAATTATGTGTTTCAGAACTCCTTCATTCTATACAATTCAATAACTCCAAATGACGTAATTATCTTCAATAACAGTAACCTTATGCAACTGTAGGTAGACGATACATTGAACTTGTCGTCCGTCTGTCTGCGAGATTGAAGTCAAGTGGTTGCGTAAGCGGTCAGTGCCGGGCTGTACAACGAACTCTGCATTAAATCCAAGGGTTCTTTCATTTAGGGAAACCTATAACACAACACTGGTTGTAGGTATGTTTCTCATATGTGAGAGGGGGTCTAGGTAGGTACTACCGCATTGCCAACGTCTATGTTTCCTGACATTTAAAACCTGGGAGTCTGCGATAATAAATCGAGAGTGAGCAGGCACCTATCTCCTAGGCGAGCGTGTTACATCTTAGACCACATCATCGCTTTCCATCAGGTGAGATAGTGGTCCAAGCGAGCCTATAACTAGTAAAAAAATGCCTGTTATTCTGCCGCCAAGCAATAGTGCGCAAGCGTTACCGTGTTACGGTTTTAAGGGTATTGTAGCTGGGCATTATGAGACATTAGAGCTAATTATCTCAGGGTGACAGAGCAGGACAGTGCTGCGCAGGATATCGCAAAATAAAGTTCTGGGTGGTGCTGTACCTAATTTTTATGTGCAGACGTGTTGCTTACAATTCGGCGTACGACAAACGACAATCAAACAAACATTGCAAGTTAAATAAAAGCTTAAAAATAAAAAACACTACCGCACTAGTGCGGTTATGGTAAGTAAAAGCACACGTGCGTAATACGTATCTCTGATTACGAGCCTAAAACCGATGTAATAAAGTCCCTATTACAAGCGAGAGTGATAAAAAATATATAATTACACTTTACATAAGACACAATACTCATACACACACAATAAATAAGTACATTATATAAATAGGAGCTGAGAACCGTGCATTTGTTAAGTCCATGCTTATTCCTAAAACGTCCATGTTATTTCTATTAAAAAGAGCAGTCTAGTCTACGTCACACTTTTATAATAAAGCAGATGAAACGTGCGAAGTAAGATGACTGCGGCCGAGGACCCTGACCTCGGGCGAGTGGTCCAATTGTCTGCGCGGATGTGACGTCACGCACGCACTTCCGCCCGCTAATTGCGCGTCTCGACCGCCGGAAATCCTCGCAGATCCCGGGAATAACGCGCGGGGCTTTTTACTCTTAAAATTCTTAATATTAAGAAAAAAGAATAAATTAAATCAACTTAGGAAAGGTGGAAACTTAAATAGATTTTTCTTCGTATAAACTTTTTGGTAACTTATGTAGGCATGATCTTTTTTTGTAAAACTTACGTATACTATACAGGGGGTGGCTAAATTCTGGGGCCTTTTCGTTTGCAGTGAGGAAGTTTTGTTCTTAGGAAACAAAAGGTGCATTTAAGAGAAAAAAAAAATCGTCATTTTTGGTTGTTATAAAAACGGTACAGGTAAGCCAAAAATTTAAGGTTTTAAAAAAAAACCATGGTCTTAATCGATCATATCAGGAATGTTTTTCCCAAATTAACCCATAAAAACAAATCGTAAGATTTTGACAAAAGTAAATACTTTTTCATCCGGTAAAATTCGACCGATGCGATGTTTCCAAACAACAAAACGTCTTCACTGCAGAGGAAAAGGTTACCCTGAAGGTCCCAACATTTTGCCACAACCTGTATAGTATAAGTCTGTCCAATACCTTCCTCGTATCTCTATACTTCTCTACCTATATATAATCTAAACTCTATACATTTATTGTGAAAATCTCTCTTAATCTTTTATAACCAATATTGCACATCGAGTATCTGATACTAGTAATGGAAATTATTGCTATTTTTCATTAATTTCATTAGCATGCGAAATATTGCTTGTTAGCATGATATGTGCTATTGCGATGCTAATTGCTAATATGAAATTTCGCAGTTGTGAATTCACAATTTCGTGCGACATTTTATTATTACATACATAACGCAACAAAATTAGCATGAGCAAATTGCCGCCGCAGTTCGCATTCGTGCAGGATGCAAGCGATGCGAAATGGTGTGCTAAGCGATGAATTTACCATTCATCATTGATTAATTAATGCTAATATAAATTTAGCAGATTATATATGCTGCGAAGGCTGATAAATCCAATATTATCTGATTGATTGACATTTGAAGTAGAATACAAGTAGGGATTGAAATTTAATTAATATTACAAAAAAAATTTTACAGAAACATTGTAACAAATCTCTAAAAAAAATCCCCTCAGTTTCTTGCCGTACTTCTGAGTAGTGGTTCTTTTTCCGATACGGTGGTAGAGCCATTGTAATAATTGACGTTCATAAGTGCGTCGGTGATGCCAAAACTGATTGAAGAGAATTAATTTTGTAGTTTACTTACGGGTATAAATTTTTTTACGCTTAATAGATCTATGTTTGGTTACTATCTCGCCTGAAGTGAAGAAATAAAAATAGAGGAATAAAAATAATTAAATGTAAAGAATTAATGTGAAGCAAGTAGGTAGCCTAATTGTAGTTTAGCGTATACATAGTTATATAGACATTTTTTCATGTTTCTTTATTTTTTTGCCACAATAAACCTATTTCTACTTTTATTTTTTATTTATCAATAGTTTGTTGATAGGTTGGTGAAACAGTTCTTAAGTCTCTTTTTTAACCGACTTCAAAAGGAGGAGGTTTACAATTCGACGGTATGTTTTTTTTTTGTTAATTAATATTATATCTTACTAGCTGACCCGGCAAACGTTGTTTTGCCATATAAATTTAAAAAAATGTTAAGGGTGAACAACCGTTATCACTTAGGGGGATGAAAAATAGATGTTGGCCGATTCTCATAGATACCGGATAAGCACAAAAAATTTCATCAAAATCGGTCAAGCCGTTTCGGAGGAGTATGGCAACGAAAACTGTGACACGAGAATTTTATATATTAAGAAGAAGAAGATGTTATTGTAATTATGGTAGATTTCTAAGCATTATTTTGTTTTAAAAACCCTTGACTATGGAGTGAGGTGAGCCGTTCAGAGTTTCTTATTGTTTTTTATATATATAGAAACGACTAGGTACTATTATTATTACACATCGGTTTTTATGGAAATGTTTAATAGAATATTAATCTCAACCCATTTCAGCCCAAGGCATTCCAGTTAAATCGTAAAAGTATTTGATTATAGACCTGTGTTCTTTGGAAAAAAATATAAAATTCAACCGCAGAAAAGGTTTTTTATATGTCGCTTGGATTTTTGAGACCTTTTTGTAAAGTTACAAATGTATTTTTTTCTTGTCATCATAACATGATTTTAGACTAGTTTTTGGTGGCGGCTTTGTTCGCCGTTGCTTAGTAATTTCTTCATAATTTAACTACTTTTAAACTCAGATAATGACACACTCAAGCTTCATGTAGACGGTGCAAGTTTTGTTGCCGGTCACATACCATAATCTTTATTATGTTTTGCTACTGAATCCTTTTTTTTATCTGTTTACTTTTGGATTGTATAATATGTATGTCACTTATAATTATATATTGTATGTATGTATGTAGTCTTAGATGGTATGTAACCGGCAAGAAACTTGCACCGTCTAAATTAGCCTTTATTGTAGAGGTAGTACATACGACTAAGACAATCATAATATTATAAGTTGAAACGCTAGGTAATGTCTATATACACTCGAGAGCAATGAATCCGGGTCACTTAAAGAATCCTAAAAATCTCGGAAACTAAAAATGCTAGGTTAATGCAATAAATTGTATTTAATAGACAATGTAATACTCCTTAAATGAAGGTATTAAAACTTCTTAGTTATTGTAAAGTTATATCATAAAAAAATCAAATTTGAAAAAGGGCCACTTTCGAAGATGGAACTACGAAATTACAGCATTTGGTTTTGCTTTTGTTTGTAATCTGTCATTTATGTGGGTACATAAACCATGTTGATAGTGCTCTATATTCATTATTCAAGCTGAAATTATGTCGCTTACGCCTGAAGAATGCACCAGAATACTTACAATGCTGGAAACCGGCCGAAGTCAGCGCGATACAGCCAGGACTGTCGGTGTGTCGCTGTCAACAGTACAAAGAGTTCTCCGACGTTACGAAGAAATTGGTTCTAACCTACGCAGACCAGGAACGGGCAGAACCAGGTGTACCACAGCACGAGAAGACCGATACTTGGTGAACACCATGCTTCGAAATCGCTTTCTCACAGGAACTGAACTCACCAATCAGTTTCGACGCCTCGGAGGAAGTAACCCAAGTGCATGGACAGTAAGACGTCGGCTTGCTGAATCTAACTTAAAACCCCTTAGACCTGCAAACGGCCCTAAACTGGAGCGTGGGCATCGTATTTCGAGACTAAGATATGCCCAGAGCCACGTAAATTGGAGTATTGAAGATTGGTCAAAAGTTATGTTCTCCGACGAATCAAAATTTATGCTCTACAAGCACGATGGAAGACACAGAGTGTATCGAAGACCAGGGGAAAGATTCAAGCAAGCATGCATCGAAGAAAAAGTAGCCTACGGTGGTGGGTCTGTACTTGTGTGGGCCGGAATTTCTTCTGAAAGTCGCACAGAGCTGGTGATCATAGAAAACGGCTCTTTAACTAGCGTAAGATATGTGGAAGAAATCCTCAATGATCACGTTGGTCCATTTATGGTCAATTTAGGTGAGGATGCTATATTTATGCATGACAATGCCCGACCTCATACAGGTAGGATTGTGAATGACTACCTTCAAGAGATGAACATTACTCGTATGGAGTGGCCAGCGCGCAGCCCGGATATCAACCCGATCGAGCATGCTTGGGACGAGCTAGGCAGATGCGTAAAACAACGAAACCCTCCCCCAATCACGCTTCGTGAGCTCAAAATTGCTCTCACAGAGGAATGGGAGAATATTCCCCAAAATCGTATAAGGAACTTGGTGTACAGAATGCCAAACCGCGTAAACGCAGTAATGGAAGCACGAGGAGGCAATACGAAGTATTAAAATTCAAGAAAATCGTAATAAAGTTCAAAAATTTCATGTTTCCTATTTTTGTTTTAAGGAGAGATCAGCAGTTTTTTTCTTTATGTAATTTTGTGTTAATAAAATGTATTGTGACTCATATTTTTTTTACTTTCATTTAAGGAGTATTACATTGTCTATTAAATACAATTTATTGCATTAACCTATCATTTTTAGTTTCCGAGATTTTTAACATTCTTTAAGTGACCCGGATTCATTGCTCTCGAGTGTATAACTAGCTGACCCGGCAAACGTTGTTTTGCCATATAAATTAAAAAAAAAAAAATAGATGTTGGCCGATTCTCATTGATACCGGATAAGCACAAAAAATTTCATCAAAATCGGTCAAGCCGTTTCGGAGGAGTATGGCAACGAAAACTGTGACACGAGAATTTTATATATTAGATGGAAAATATGAGTATAGTACACCTTCTATAGTACTCTTCATGGAATTAAAAGTTCTAGGTAGCAATGAAATTGTTATGGATAAGCGTGGTGTTTACCATCAGCTGAAAGACTTGCTCGTCTCATTGCTCGGTTGCATTAAAAAAACTTAAAATGTTAGTGAAAACCGCATCAAAGTCAATCAAGTAAGTACCTAGTTTAGCAAGTAGGTACTACAGACACAGACTGACGTGGATTAGCGACTTAGTTAACCTATTGAAGCGAAGTTTCCGAATCGATATTGTAGCAATTGACACTCTCAAATTAAAAGTTACATATTTGAAAAGATATTGAGTTAGAGATTCATAATAAATGTAGTCAACATCAAAGGATCCTTCCGTCCCAGCTCTTGAAACTTGACATACGAACGGATACGAGCATGGCAACACTGAAAAATGCATTCGCGAGACAAAAGCAGGCTATTACGGCCTCGGGATTAGCCCTATTGACACTACGTTACCAATTAAAAAGGGAGGGGTGCCTTTTCGTCTCGGTTTTTTTCAGCAGACGGTTTTTCAGGCCGCGGGCGTGCACCCCTCTCCCCATTTTCCCACCCTTGCCCCCCTCGTGGCTGTACAGAAAAATCAATAACGCAGCACTTTTTTCCGCGCGTAAAGCATGCACCGACACAGCTCGCCCTTGTGTGTGTGCCTGGTACACACACACGCGCGCGCTGCATTGGGTTGCCAGCATTTTTTCCCTCGCATTAAAATTTGCGACGTCCTAGTGGGTGTCCCGACTTCGCCTTTGATTAGTCCGATGCATCTGAAGGGCTTACGCAATTCTCTCGTATTCATGTGAATCCCCGGCAATATTATTTCATTTTTTACTGCAATGGATGTGACAAGACGCCGGCCGCCGGGAAACGACGTGTCACAAACAAAGGTACACGTAACCGAGCGACGCTCCGATAACAAAACGGAGCGACCACTTGGCGAAATGTATTTTACCTCTATAGCCGCTAAGGCAACGGAAACAATTCGAAAACATTCTATCATCAGCCCTTTGTTCGAATCCTCACAAGGAACCGCCATAACTTGTGCTCTTAAAAGGATTGCGGGAAAACGAGGAAATGATTCTTCGAGAAACGAGTGCTCAAGACGAGCGACTACCTACATCTAGTGCGCGTCTGTTTAATTCTATAGAGTCATGGAACACGGCGACCTTGTCCGCTGAATGGAGCTTCCGCGATCTCTTTACAGACCATCCAATAATGTTATTGAATGAGCAATAAAAGCTTTTAGAAATCCAATTGGAAGGACTCGAGGCGTATCATTTGCATATTCCTAATGCTCGATACGCGCGACAGCGGCACAACACTAATTGCGAACGCAGACTAACGTAAAAAAAGCATCACATTTAAAAAAGGAGCGGTTTGCACATTTTTATTTCGCGATCGCAATGACAGAAGTGGCTCTGTCCCGCTTGCGCGGTATTGTTTCGCGGATCTCGTCATCACTCCATCTTTGTCTGCCGCGTTCTTTTTTTGAATGTGCAAAAATATAAAAACGCCGAATCGTGTGGGGAGAGGGGGGAGGGGGGTCGGGAGCGGTGTTTACTGCGCTGCACTGGTGTGCGTCGCGGTCGACGCGATAATGCTTGTTTTAGGGCTTTGCCCCGATCATAAGTCAATACATGCTTTAAACTTCGAGCGTGCTTCGAGGAAGCACAACAGTGCCGAAATCTCTAACGTAAACATTGAACTTCGTTTGAATAGTGGGACTTAATTCAAAGACAGTCTATAAGCCCATTCATATTCAAGACATCTTTTTTCAACCACATTTTCAGCTGTAACATCTTTATAAAGTTCAAGCAACCTCTCTTCATGCTGTCTCTACCTCAGAAACTAATCAGTGATTTTCCACAAGAAAAGATGCAACACCTAGTTAGATAGAACGGTAATTTGTTACCCTTAGCTCAAACGAAAGTGCTCACCAATGGCCATCTTATTCCGACCGCATCCATTTCGGCTGCATAGAAAAAAGCGCCTTTCTCTGCGCCTGCACCTTTCACTGAGGTCTGCACAATTAGAAGTGTTAATCATAAGCCAACAAGTGGTCCGGACCAGTCTAAGTGGTTCGGTCTGTGATCTAAATTACAACTCGATCAGTCTGATGCGCATCATACTGGCCAGGCTTGAACAAGATGCAGCCACACTGACGCACGAGTTAGATCCGGAATCCGGTACCGCATGAATTAAAAATGCACAAAACTACTACCACCTACAAATACTCAAATACTCATTTATTGATAAACAGGGTTTACAAGTCAAATCATAATTATTATTTTTATTAAATTCAATATGAAATTTAGAATAAACATGTCAAAATAAAATAATAGAATATAATATTCGTAATGTCACAATTATAATTAAATTCAAATCCCACAAAGGGGAGAGAAAAATAAATAAATAAAAATATAATTAATTTCTAACAATCATAATTATTATGATCAGTTAAAAAATGTCAGGAGTATAAAATATATAAATTACGGCAATGTCATAAATTCATCAAAACTATAGAACGTTTGCTTGATAAGCCAGCGTTTAAGTCGTGTTTTGAAGCACGTCATGCTGGGAGCTGCGATGATACAACCTAACTACGTAATTGACGTAATTTGAATGTATTTTATTAGAATGATTCCTTTGACGGAACTACATCGCTTACATCAAATATATCTTAGAATATATATTGCTTTTACAATACAATACAATACAATAATACTTTATTGATCACCAAAACAGGAAACAGAAGTTTACAGTTACAAATAATAGTGGTAGAACAATGGGCGGCCTTTTCTCTATGTGCTTTTCGTCGCTGGAAAAAGACCATAGCTTCCAAACACATGATTTTTATGTCAAGCTAGAGTCACTCGGGGTTTTTATGTGACGACTTAATGACCTATAAGATGAGATGGAGAAACAAGATTTTTGTTGAAAAATATTTTTTTCAAGACAAGCTTTTAACAAATTTGTAATCGGAACCGTAAACAGATTAAAATGAGCCCAAACACTAGTAGTTTACGATATCAAGGGGTTCCATTGCCCACCTTCCGGCTCTATCATCAGATCAGCTGGCTGTCACCATAATATTGCATTGTCATTGGACAATGACAAGTATGCAAAATTTCAACTCCGTAGTATAAGAGGAAGTGGTTCTGATTCAATTTGCAAGATTTGACCTTAACAAATAAACATTGCATGTAAATAAAAGCTTGTAAAAATTGTGAAAATTAGAAAACCAAAGCCTGATATAACCATAAGCCTGCTCAAAACAGTATACCCAACAGTCATCATTAGCCCATCACTTTCCCACTGCTGGGACACGGGCCTGCTCTCATAGAGAGAGAATGGGATATAATCCACCACGCTGACCCAGTGCGGGTTGGTGGATGTCACATGTCCTTGACTTTTGTAAAAAATTCTTGGACATGCCGGTTTCCTCACGATGTTTTCCTTCACTGTTTTTAGAGTGAGTGTTAAATCCGCACATAACTTAAGAGAGTCAGTGGTACGGGGCCAGCGGGACTCGAACTCGGGTGCGTCGTATCGAAAGTCGCACGTGCTCCACTGAGCCACACTCGCTCTACCTAACAGTAATACCTGAAATATTAAATACCAATATGAAACCACCTTTACCGGCTTACCCAGACGTCTGTTACAGTTTGAAATGAAGTAGGTAGATACAAATTACTGCAATGCATTATCTTATTACGGTGCAAGGTGTTAATGATATACAAAAAACTTGAATATAATTTAAGCTCGGAGAAAAAACGTTCAAAAACTAGATGAGTTGAATAATCTAAGTCGGCCTTTGTGGTGTAGTGGTTAGGCAGGATAGCTCAAATCTCATACACCACTGAGGTTGCGGGTTCGATTTCCGCGACGGGACAAACGTTTGAGCACAGAAAAAGGCAAGCATTTGTTTCATGTCTGGGTGTTGTGAGACCATGGTCCTTGTAGTTCTTGGCTCCCTAGATGTGACCGTTAAGGGGTCTAAAAAATATTCATTTTCAAAATTATTTACCTAGAACCAACTAGAAAGAATTTTCAAAATCGGATCAGCAGTTCCTGAAATTACCTCCTTATTTACTACTATTAATGTTAAAATATTAATATACCTATTGAATTTATATATAAATGTAATTTTTATCATAATATTTTCAATATTGACATTTAACTTGACAACATTTTGACATTAATCAAAATCAACTTATAATAATCTGATAATTTGAATTTAATTATATTTATTACAAGCGACCCGCCCCGGCTTCGCACGGTTATTATACATATAAACCTTCCTCTTCAATCTATCTATTAAAAAAAACCGCATCAAAATCCGTTGCGTAGTTTTAAAGATTTAAGCATACATAGGGATATAGGGACAGAGAAAGCGACTTTGTTTTATACTATGTAGTGATATGAAATTATGATAATATTGTTACAATAGAATGTAAGGAATCATTTTTATTTGTCATCTTTGTATACAACATTCTCGCAATAAAGAATTTGATTTGATTTGATTTACAATTTTACCTCTTTATAATATCCTGCTAATATTATAAACGCGAAAGTTTGTAAGAATGGATGTACATTTGTTACTCTTTCACGCAAAAACTACTGAATGGATTTTGATGAAATTTGGTATGGAGATAAAGCTATCTCCATACCAAATTTCATCAAAATCCATTTACGTTTATGTCCATTTTAATCCAGGGTATAAGCATACCCTGGATTAACACATAGGCATACTTTTTATCCCGGGAAACCGCGGGTGAAACTGCAGGGCGCAGCTAGTATATCTATAATGAGGGACCTATCTGTAAACACTACTCTTCACGCAATTCCATTTCAACCAATCTAAGTACTACTGGTAGTACAAAATTAAGTCGCTCCTCTGTCGGTCTGTTTATTTTCCAAATACTTTTTAAATAATTGATGGATTTTGGATTTTAAATTTAATGGATTTTAAAGTTTACACCATCATCTATGAAGCTTTGGTCATTATTAAAAAATACCTGCCTGAAGTTAACGAAGAAGTTTTCATATTCTCACAAGCGCAAAGCTGCTGTAAATTATGAAATAGGGAAAATACTAACTAGCATCGTAACAGGTCTATCCTAGTACGAATGCTGGTGATTATCTTGTATTTATTTTATGTACGAGCTATTTTATACCATAAATTTAGCTATTTAACTCAATTAAGATATTATATTGTATTACATTGTTATGCTTAAATAAATTGAAAATGGAAATAAATAAATTATTAACAAAAACACGTATAGTAAACAAAGTGTTTCAGTGAATTTACAAGGCATTTATAGTTTTAAACTGTAAAAGGAATTTCTGAGAATTTAATGCAGTGCTGAGTTGCTGAGAATTCAAAGTTCGGAATGGCATAAGCATGTTGGCGCTAACCAACAAACGACACGCCCAATTCGTCAACTGATTGTAAATCGATAAGAACCAAATGGAAGAAAACCTGTAACAGAAACGTCTAGCTCAAACAATGGCAAGACACCCCTAGAAGTCGCCCCCCGCATAGGGTAAATTAAATTCGGATTATCACAACAGAAGTAACAAAGGTCGAGCTTTCGTTTCCTTGTCTTATTAAAACATTGCTTACTGGACTGAAGTAAACAATAAATCTCATTTACATCTTAATTTTGTGATGGCAAATGGCAAAATTTATAAAATAAATATATCTACTTGACGCCGGTTTGAAGAGCATTGTAGCTAGTAAATTACTGGGCATATGAGACCTAATATCTGATGTCTCGGGGTGATGAGCGCAATCCAGTGCTACGCAGTGCTTTTTAAGGTATTAAAAGTTTTGGGTGGCACTGTTTTTGTTACGGGCAGGCGTGGCGCTTACCATCAGGCGAATGACTTCCTCGTCTCATCAGAAGTACAATAAAACATATTTAACAATCAAAGATGAGTCAAAGGGTATGTTAACCTCAAAAATGTTCTGTCAACAAACGCACTACACCCGAGACGATAGCCTTGCTCCGTTTACGAATTAAAAAAAAGAAAATAGGGGAAAAAGTTACCGTCTACCGTCGCTGGCCCCAACATCGTTCGTTTTATTGCTGTGCCCGTGGCCTCGCTCCTTCTTACCTCATAACACAGTTTCTCTTGCCTATTCCGTTTTTCTTTTTCATTTCTTTGCCGTCCCCGAGTGTGAGGAGTGTGTAGAAAAACTTTGAGGCCGCGAAGTCCACCTCTTTGGAACTTACGATGTTTGAATTTGGAACGCTTTAGTTTTTATCGGTGTTGCTATTTTACTTTAAGAATGATATTGACTTTAGAGGACTTTATGGACGATAATATGTTGACAATAAATAATATGTCTATAGTATGATGAATGTTCAGTGTAATGTTGTGTGATGTCCTGAATAAACGTATTTTTCTTTCTTTCTTTCTTTCTTTATAATGTTTTAGGATATTTTATTTGAATTTATAGGGATTATTAAGTTCTTATTTATGTAGTAGAGATGCAATTATAAAGCATTTTCTAATAATTTTCATATTTATATTACGGATGAATTAGATAGTCTTAAAAGAAAAAGGTTTTAATTAATGAAACCCTCTGAATCGTGAGTCACTTTGGTCAAGTCAAGTCTTCAGGTACATATAAAAAACCTACATTAATATTTAGCGAGTATTATAGCTCTCAAGAGGTTTTTATAGGAAATGTTAGTAAGATATGGCATCAAACCTCGTTAAAAGATGTTAAATAGGTTAATGAGTAAAAAATCCGTATGACGTAAATTGCTTTCAATTTTTATAATTTTAACGAATGCCATTTCATTAAAGGTAAAAAGCAGTTCTTTTGAGCATCATAATCACGACTTCGTTAAGCGCTGCTTTGCTAAAATCTCAAGTAAAAAGATTCAAAAGCCGGTAATTAAAAACTAAAAGCGGATCTCTTAAAGTTTGTGAACTTTTGAATGTGTGCTTTTACATTTTATTAATCTTAACTCTTTAGTATTTTTGTACATAATGAATAAAGTTTGTCAATTGGAATAGACAGGTGAAATCGATAAATGGGAATTCCATGCAGTAAGTATTTACAACTTAAGTACTTACTTAGCATTAACTAATTTGCCAATTAGGTATAGCAAGTTTAGAAGTCTTTATTTTTAAATACAGCACAACTTAAGGTACAATTTAATATAATTATTGCACTTTTAATAAACATTGATATGAATGGCCATTGGTAAAATCATTTAGAAATACAATTAAATCACTCTAAATTTAAAAAAAAATATTTTACGTTTCTATTTAATAATTCGTTTGGATTTATCAAAATCCATGCTGTAATTAAGTTACCTTGCTTTTATTTCGGAATTCATGAAGCGCGTTTTTTTTGTTGTCTAACAAAAGTGCAACATTTAAAAAATTCTCGAACTATCAGATTAGAAAAATATGGCCGCCAATTGTTCCGTTCCGAAATCAAATTCAAAACAATTGGGCGTTCGAATTTTAAAATGTGATACATGACAAGTGAGGGGGCCCGCATACCGTTATCTACCCCTTTCTACCGGCCAGTGTACGCTGAGCTCTAGTGTTGGTATTGTTAGTTTTGTTTTTAGGGCGTGTATGTGTAGCGAGGGGCCAGGTGGTGGTGGTCGGTGCTGCGTTTTTGCACGGAGCTTGCACGCGAGCGCGCGAAGTCCGAGCTCGAGTCTGCAAGCGCGCGCTTGTGTGCGTGCTTGTATAGTTGTTTAGATATAGTGGTATTCTGACAGGTGATGAATCAGGCGGAGCTTCTTTGGGGTTGCGGGATCGAACTGACGAAACGCCTTTTGGACTTACTTTGATTTCGGAATGAAGAGAACATGCTCAATCAGGCGACTCTACATAAAATGGTCTATATATCTAAGTAGATAATTCGTTGAAAAAACTATTGGGGTCGTCATTTGCATCAACTTTTGTGTTTGTCATAGAAGAATCTAGAAGAAATTTAAACTAATAGGCGAGCATTCTACCTGAGGAAAGTATAAACTTATATGAAACCTATTGATTGTCCTGTTGAAGAAATATTTGGCTTGTTTGTGTTGTATCAATTAAAGTGAAGTAGGTAGGAACTCCAAAACGCCCACGAATAAAACTCTGGGTGGAGGGTTATAACTCCTAAAAAATATTCAAAAATATCAGACACAAAAATCTCAAACAGATCATAAAATCAACAAAACTAATTCCATTACCGAATTATCGGCCCTTCATACACAGACATACAAACATATGTGCATAGGAAATACTCGGACTAATCGAGAGTGACGCTCGAAAAATCACAATCCCCCGAACGTAGACGAGAGAGGGGTTAAAGTGGGGAAGGGGGCACAGGTGGGGCTGCCAGTGTTTTTATTTTTCACCATTGGCGGATTGCAGTGGGAGTAATGATCGATGGAATTAACGTACTGGCCACCTACGCGGTCGTCCAATTTGAATTCGAGAAGGATTCGAAAAAAGTTCGTTTGAAAAGAGGTTCCGAACTTTCATCGGTCATGCGAATTGCGAAGGAGGTTTTGTACCTCGAGATTTGCGGTTGATTGAGTTTGCATAGCCTTTTCAATAACTGTACATAGGTATCTACCTATGTCTACGATTTGAGTGAATGCTGGTCGGTTATGGTTCGAATATTTATAGGTATTCAATCGTGCCGTGGCTGAAAATTCAATAGGTTGTTAAAAACCTTAGGTAATGAAGAGGTTTTGCGAGTGTTTAGTAGTGTGTGAATTTTTAAACGTTTTCTTAGATTCGAACTGCATCTGGATTTGGTTTTAAATGGAATTTACTCGTGACTTTGTCGCTTATAGGGACAAGTTTATCTAAATAATTTTGTTGCGCGATTTTAATAAATCATGTCATCAGTCCATACCTCACTTTTGATACAAAATAGGTTTTCAGTACCTAAAAATATATGCCTAAAATGTTGAGCGGCGATCCGACGGAATTGCTCTCATGCCTACATTATGCTGTTCAATATTTCACATCCACAAAATTCAATAGCATCCCGACACCGTTTCAATCCATAAACCCGCTCGTCTCTCATAAAAATATCCGAATACATAAAAATATCCGAACGCATAAAATCTTTTCAACGTTGCAAGTTTTTTTTTCTTTTTTTTGTTTGCGAGTGGCAGCGTGCATCCCTGTCCACCCTGATATTGGATGAGATATATTTCGAATCGCTTCCGTTTACAAATTAAACACGGGGTGTTTTACCCCTTCCATGCCACCCCCACATTACATACATTTACGTACATGATTTATACGCAATACACATTTGGCATAATTGAAAAATGGCGGTGTCTGTTAATGGCGGAACGGTGCTGGACAAAGCAAATAATGAGCTTTGTTGTTCGTGTGATGGATAACGGCAAATAGGGGTAGGTTCATATAGTGCTGTTAGGAAAGCATAATCGTGAATTAACTGGATAACTAACAATCATATGACTCCAATAGATACTGCAAAAATGTTAATAGATACTACAACATAGCATACTTTATCAAACTACTTAAAATAACTGCAATCCAACGGGGCAATACTGCCAGCATCTTGGGTACGCTGCCAACTGGTAGTGGGTTGGAGCATTTGAGCTATCTCTAGGCCTTTAATGGTCTATGGGTTGTCCGATTGCTTCTCCTTGTATTTAGTTAGTTTAGTTTTAGTAAGTAGAGTGCAGTTTGTTTTCAGTAATAAAGGCATTCGCCCCTTAAAATAACTTATATCTTGTAGCATAGCTTACTTTCCTGACTAGAATATATTTTCGTGAAAGATATTGTAATTCTTATTAAATATGAATACTAGTTGCAACCCACGGTTTTCCGGGATAAAATACTTTTTATGAGTATTAGCTATTTCTATATTACTATATAATTTTACTAACTACGGGGACTGGTCTGTTCTAGTCACTCCTACTGCTACTGTCATACTGTCATACTGCTAATGTCTACTTATATTTTATTTACACTTTTCTGTTACTGATACTATGACAATGGGACATCTCACTCGCATTTCTTGTTTTACATTCTGTTAATTCTAATTTATACGTAATTGTGCTGAAAAAAGACATCCCCGCAGAGTTTCTTGGTGCTATCTTCTCTAGCGGGCGTATTTCCGAAGCACTGGTAGAGTCAGTTTTCGCATTTCTTTTCAGCACTCAGACTTCAATTTGAGTATAGGAAAGAAATGGGTAAACATACTTACCTTTTTTTTCAAAGTCATGTTAACATAAGTTACAATTTTTAACATTTTTTATTTGTATCATGTGTTTATGACCTTTAAAAGTGCACTTTTGTGCCTATTTAATAAATGATATTTGACTTTGACTTTGACTTTGACTAAAATCTGTTCAGCCGTTGCGGCGTGAAGAGCAAACAAACACACTGACAAACATTTTATGAATGATTGCAAATAATAAACCGAACTATCAAGTTGCAAGGAGGAAAACCTGTAAATAGAGATTTCTCAACTCTCAATTCAAATCGATTGGGTTTAAATCTAGTTAAGCATAAAAGACGATACATTCTCACAAATCTTGTACGAAAGTACAGTTGAACGTATTAATTATATGACGGCTGTCAAGCTGTCAGATTTGACAGCTGACAGCTCTTTACGCATGGATTAGGTAATGTGGAGTCAATCGATAATATCCAGCACTATTATAATATTACTTAGTAGCTGTCTGTTTAAACTTACATAGGTACGTACAGTATTTAGTATTTTATTTTAAGTATGAATAAGATTTATTAAATTTGAAGTTTGCATAATAACACATCATTATTTTTAATTTTTTGTTTCTGCCTATTAAACATTGCATAGTCCGCTTCTGCCAAGTAGCCAACTGGCACATAAAAACATAATATTGTCAAAAACAAATATAAAATATTGGAACAAAAGTTCTGATCATCATACCTTCATTGTAGGTTAGTAGTTCCTGTAGGTAAATACAATTTTCAAGTTCGAATAAATCGTTCAAATGATTGTAAAGGAACGAGGCGAACTAGTATTATATAGTCTTATCTAGACCTTTTTACTATACATATCTCTATTTAGAACACTGCTGTTTAAATTAAGCACTAATCCAACTCCTACCTAACGTTAACAAAACATGAGTATTACCCAACCAATTCAAGAAGAAGCTGTCCAATCAATTACAAAGCGTCGCGAAACTTAACACCACATAAAACAAGTCCTTTTTACTTATTACCTGCACACGCAAGAAGGCACACATAGATGTTATCTCGCCCAATTAAGGACATCGAAATAAGGAAATCGATTCCTCAGGTACGAGTTGGTATCATTCGATACAAGCTTAATTTAAAAAGTAAACTCTGGCAGTTAGGGCTAATTCCAATGCTTGCGTGTTAACTGGCAACCATTAAATTAAAAAGTAAAAGTAATAAATAACGTGCAGGATCAATGAACTTGTTTTGTTTTTTTTTTGGCTTAGAGCGAAGGAGCACGCGAGCCTTTGGAGCAATTTATTGTTTGCATTGCAACAATGGTCGATTTATGTCGCTAAGTGAGCGAGTGGCTTAATTTTGCGGTTTTGTTCTGTCTTTGAATAAGGTCTGAAGTACCTAAATTAATTTAGTTTTTACATATTTTCATGGAATGATTTTCCTTATTATTATAATGATAAATAAGATACATTCGCTAGCAAAAGCACCTACAATATTTTTCCTACGCAAGCTCCTTCAACAATTTCCCCAAAATTAAGACAGCATTCCAATAAAACCACCAAAAACATATTCCTCAAAAACGTACAGAAAAGTCGAGAGTGTTTCATAACACATTCGCGACGTCTTCAAACTGGCAAAATGGAAAAAATAATTTCAGCAAAGAATAGAGGTCGCGACAAGCGCGGGCATAAGACGAGTCATTAAAAGAACCTCGCCTGACATGTTAAAGAATTTTAAACCTTATATCTTGAGTCTTACAGTGTAAAATAATTACATACGCTCGCTGAATGTCTCGGAGTGAACGAACTCTGAAAGCTGCTTCAGAAGTTTGACACGCCATCGCTTCCGAAAGCTTAGCTTTGGGTGTGTTGTCAACATTATGCAAGTTTTTGATATAGGTATTGCGATAGACATTTATTTATTTAAGTATTTATAAAATAATTAGATTTCCAATTCAACGTTCGTAAGTGCGCCAGTGATGCCTAAACTAAAAAAGGAAATTTAAATTTAAATTAAATTTGACATAAAGCACTGAATTGCTGATTATGAAAATATCCTTTAAATAGTACGAACGTACTTTAAATAAGATTTCTAGTATCCTATACTTTTTATGTAAATAGCTTGAGATGACAGCTACTTGAACCGTTGTAGTTACAGGAAAACGTATTTGGGAGAATCCTAGTCTATACTACAATAAAAAAATGAAACTGAGCCAATTCTGTACATCAAAGAAATTACCAACTGGGCCGAAGCGCTGATGAGACTTAAGAGAGGGCACTGAATACGAATCCACGGTTTTTAAAATATTTGCCTGTTTGTTTGTTTCTATGTATGTAGAGATAGACTCGGAAACGGCTGAACGAATTTTAATCTTGTTTTCAAAGTCACTGACTTTCTTCCAGCGTGTAACTTATTATTTTTAACTCTATATTTACCTAATTTCTCTTTATCTATCTCAGTATAGTACAATTAAAATAACCAAAAGAAAACGAGTTCTATTTAAAATCAGAACCGGAAATGCCGGGGCGATGAGAGAGTAATAATTGAATAGAGCGTCCGCAAAACGATCGTAACATTCCATTGTTACGTGTAATATCTGTTTAGTTGCTTAATCTATGGCGCTAGAAGCGAAAACAACTCTATTAACTAGTGAGGAGTTTAGGGCTGTCGCTACTTTTTTGTTTTTCTGCTATCAATACCTTTTTTTAATTTTACTTTTGAATATTATTGTAGGTTTGTTTATCACCGTAGGTATATTTGTAAATAACTGTTTATATATATATTTATACCAGTTATCCAGTGACGGTAAAAGAAAGACACGAAGCGCGCATCAAAAAGTTAAAAAACTGAAAGGTAATCAAAATAAAATATCTTAACACATACATATTATCGTCACAGAAAAATTGAAACAGGTCAAAGAGTTCATTCACCATCTATGTTCTTATTAATGTAGGTATCAACGTGTTTATTTAAATTTACATTAAGCAAACTCACTCGATCGACAACCCTGCTAACTACAGAACAAGTGCGCCGTACGCAACTTTCGTTTTCAGGATGCAAAGTGCGGTTCTAACTTTACAATGTCGGTCGCACTGCTCGCTTCGCTCATTTGTACGAGTGTCTACTTACGAAGTTCAATGTTTATCGTGTTTGCTCTTGAAAATACTTAAGTAAATATTTTGAGGATGTCTAGTTACCTATTTTGATTTGATATATGCATGGTTAGTTAGCGTCTTTTGTTTTTATGATGCCAAGAGCAGTTTTAACGTTTCAACATCGATCAGCACACTGCTCGCTTCGCTTATATAAATAATTTGTTTATATACTATGTTCTATCTCTTCAAGATATCTATCTGTGTGTAAAATGACTTCTTTTAAAATATGTGCCTTATCTTAAAGACTTTTGCTCGCTTCGCTCAATAAACGATAATTTTAAACAAGTCTCAATTAAGGTATTTTTAGAGTCTCAAGATGAATTTATTAGAAACGTTTAATCACATGTATAAACATCAGGACTTAGTAATTAATGTAGAAAATACTTACGGCCCTTGCGCAATATTTTTGCACGATCTTTATTATATCAAGTCATTGAGACATAATTAAGTGTTTATAGTCTAGAGCACGGCCGGGCGGGTGCCCGCGGTGCATGATCCGGTAAAAATAGACCCCTTGTCTGAACACAAGGGTCTTCACAGTGCCTCTAGTTTTCTCCGTTATCACATCTCAATAACGCGGGCTACAGACGCTAGCTTAGTCTATTACAAAAGTATATGATAAAAAATGTACATGTCATATAAGCATGGAATTATCAATACAATTTAGTTTTTTAATAAAATGTAACAACAATATGAAACAATATGAAACAACAATATGCTTCCATCTTTAAACAAGAAAGTGACAGATTAAATAATAATCTAACAAGTAAACTAAAATTTAAAAAACCTTCGACACAAAAAAGTAAAAAACGGCTCCACCGATTTTGGTAAGACATGCCTAAAAACCACCGATAGAAAACCTGCTTTCAAATAAAAAAAACCGCATCCAAATCGGTTCACCCGTTGAAGAGCTGCGATGCCACAGATAGTAGTCACAACTTATAACACCCGTCTTTTGCATCGAGGGTTAAAACCACGCTTTTATGCGCCTTTTGAGGTTAGGTCGGCATTAAATGCTAATAAATTGATTGAGAATGCGTTGTCATCGAGTTTTGAGCTAAAATTTCAGTCGGATAGCTATTTGGTAAGTGTACGAAATTTGAGTTGCAAGATTCCACCCCGAACGACATGTGGCGTCCTCCACACGAACCTGAAACATAAAGATTAATAACCACCATAGATAGACACGCACTCAAACAAGAAAGTGACTTAATAATAAAAACGTGGTAAAAAAGTTCTTATCGCCAGCATAATTCTTTCACACGACCACACAACTATCACATGCATGCCTTGAATTTGTGATGTCCTCAAGATGTTTTCCTTTACCATTCTAATTTTCCAGAGCGTTTAAATAAACACGTAAAATAAGAACTAGTCATAGGTTATAAAAATCTCAAGGCTAGTTAAAAGCTGATGTATTTCATCTCGGCATCTTTTCGAAGAATCTTGGGCATCATGGACAAGCCTACATATTATTATTAAGTGAATATTCATAGTTAGCCTATGTTAGGTCGGTCCTTTTTGTGCGAATGTCGAAGTAGTGGAGCGCCTTGCCGTCGACGTCTGTGTTTCCACATAAATACAATCTGGGTGCGTTCAAATCAAGAGAGAAGTAATTACTGGATAAGCGTGCTACATCTTCGACCACATCGTCGCTTCCCATCAGGGTCCTAATTCACTATGACAACTTGGCGATTCTTTGCTTCAAGAAAACGTCGATTTCTTCATTAATAAACGACATCTGCGAAATTTGAATTCTCTATGACGCGTCATATACATATATGAATATATGAATGCGTTATAGAGATGTCGTTTATTAATGAAGGAATCGACGTGATTTCGAAGCAAGGAATCGACACTGCAAGTCGTCATAGTGAATTAGGGCCCTGGTGAGATCGTGGTCAAACGCTGTGCCAGTCAGATGTAAAAAAAATAATTAAGTAAAGTCATACTTATTTAGAAAACATATTTATGACAATAATACATTTTATTATAACACAAAAACCGACTTTAATTCTAATGCATCTTCGAAGTCCAAGGTCGAATGTCCATGCAATTTATATGGGACCACCTTGAAGCTAAACTGAACCCAACGCGAATTTTCCAAATCAGTTTATAAATTACGGAGTTCTGAGGTAACAAACGAAAAAAACAACCGATTTGAGAACCTTTTTTTGAAGACGGTTATAAATATGGAATATTCGAGACACCTTAAGTAATTTACTTAGTCAGAAAGTTAATAGGTATTTTATAATTATTTTTTAGAATAAAACAAAAACCGACTTCAATGTATCTTCGAAGTACAAGGTCAAATACCGATGAAATTTATATGGGACCACTTCGTAGCTATACTAAGTAATAGTTAGTTTTCTTTGGCTATACTGAACCCAAAGCAAAAAGAATTTTCCAAATCGGTTCATAAATGACGGAGTTCTAAGCTATCAAACATAAAAAAAAGATAAGAAAAAAAACAATCGAATAGAGAATCTTCTCCTTTTTGAAGACGGTTAAAAAGAAAGAAGACGACCAAATGAAGCCCTAACTCAAATAGCCGTTTAAAATAAGCTCTCTTACACTATCCATTTCCTCTTAGAATTCTTTGCCCAAATAACACTTATATTCACCGTGTAAGCACGTCCGCCATAGACTACCCTCCCGAAATAGAATGTAGAGGGGACACTCGGCAATAGCGTCTGTCCGTTCGCACTTCCTAATTACTACTACGGGGAGAAATGTGAGAAGCTTAAATCATATTAGAATTGTGCCTGAGGTGTCTTAATTAGATACAGAGAGCGAGTGTGGCTCAGTTTCGATCCAACGCACCCGAGTTCGAATCCCGCTGGCCCCGCACCACTGACATTCTTAAATTTTGTGCGGATTTAACACCCGCTTAAAACGGTGAAGAAAAACACCGGTATGTCCAAGAATTAATCACAAAAATTCGAGGACATGTGACATCCACCAACCTGCACTGGGCCGGCGTAGTGGATTATGGCCCATACTCTTTCTATGAGAGAAGGCCGGGTTCCAGTAGTGGGAACGTGATGGGCTGATGATGATGATGATGTTTAAGTTAGAGCTTAAAGCGCATATTAACTTAGTTGTTTTACGGAAGTGGAAGTTATCTATTGGTATCTGATAGAAACTTTTGAGTGACTCATTTCAAACGCGAAAGCTTTTCTATGCTGTTCATTACGTTTGCTACATAATTTGGCAAGGTGTCTGCATCGCGCTGCGTATTTACTGCCTTCGGTTTGACAATCGACTCCATCCGACTCCGACTCCAAGTCGTAATTCAAACTTACGACTTGTGCGTGAAAGATACCTTAACGTCTAAACTAAAGAATCGAATGCCTCTGTGGTGTAGTGGTTGGGGAGGTTGGCTCAAATCTCACACACCACTGAGGTTGCAGGTTCGATTCCCGCGACGGGACAAATGTTTGTGGACAGAAAAAAAGCGCAAGCATTTGTTTCGTGTCTGGGTGTTGTGGGACCATGGTCCTCATAGTTCCTGGATACAGGGAATCCTAGTTAGGGCACAGAATAAATACTAAGGGACAGAAGCATCACTCCGCAAAGAAATATAAACAAAAGCGACTCTTGCTGTTTCGCAATAAAATTCTATTTAGCTCGCGTAGCGCTGCATACCAACCAGTCATATTAACCTACAGAGCGCCTCTCTTTCTATCACATAGCTCTTATCTCTTCTGACGCGGCATGTGTAACGACGCGCGACTCGCCGTCGTTGTCCGGCTATGTACTTGTAGCTTAGTAGGCGTTATACGATGAAAATACATCACGTAGATTTTGCATTCTTTGATTTAAACAAAGAGTGGGTACATATATTTTCATATCATTGTCAAAAATGGAGACTACTCTAAAACAAAATTAAAATTTACAAAAACAGATTGCTCATCTACACAAAAAACTAAAAGATCACAAAAACCGATTACCAATTTAAAAACATCGTTTCCTTCATCAGTGGTCGAACGCATAATTAAATGATTTAATTTTAAATTCTGATTGTCCTTCTGAGAAGTCCGCGCTTGACCGTGACTGCATCGGGACTTGTATGAAGTTATATGACTCACTCTAGCTAGATTAGGCTTTTTAATTTAATAATAATAAATAATTACGACCATTGCTCATCTAAACTAGTCTATTATAAAGAGGAAAGATTTGATTGTTTGTTTGTTGTTTGTTTGTATTTTATAAATATAAACGGCTACAATCACGTTATGATTGTATCGGATAACTCCGACCAGGTTTCGGACAATTAGGATCTTTCTTCCAGGAGTTGTTGGTCTGCGCCGCGAATCCAAAGCGGAAACTCCCGGAAGGACACCATAATGGTCCGAAATCTGGTCGGAATCATCCGATACAATCATAACGTGACTGTAGCCATTTATTTTTATAATGAATATTTCGACTCACGATAGTTTCCAAACCTCAATTGCTATCTACACGACCAACGATCACTTACATAGATCCTAGCCCCTGTATCTTGGATGGAACCAAGAAATACATGATAACATCCAGCCACGAAACAAATGGTTGCGTTTTTTTTTCTGTGCTCAAACATTTGCCTCGCTGCAGGAATAGAATCCGCAACCAATAAGTGGGGTATGAGATTTGAGCCAAACGTACTAGTAATAGACCTACTAGTAAAAGTTAGTATTCTTTACTAGAAGTATTTAGTTGGCTATTAATAAATCAAATCAAATATATCTTTATTGGGCCAACAATGGGCTAAGAATTGGGGTAACAATTAACAATTCTATACATCGGAGATGTAGAACAATGTTTAATTTTTTTCCAATGCAATATTGGTGATTCCTGGAACCCACACTAGAATGACCCGTGTCGTAGGTTTCAGTGCACTGTGTTATTTGCCTTTAATTGAAATTATTATAACTTTTATAATTTGAGATATTTGTAAGTTGGAATTAAAACTTTTAGCTGTTATTCTTTTGAGTTGTAGAACATATTAATAAGTCTACCTACATCTAAGTAATAGCAATCATTTAATCTAAATAATAGCATTAAATGGTCTTCCATTCTAATTTATAAAATATTCATAATAATTTCAATTAAATTCAAATAACACAGTGCATGACAGTAAAAGTATCAGAGATAAATAAAAACTCCTCATATGATGCAAAAAGTATGTTAATGTTATGTTTCGAAAGTTACTGTTAGTAATTTTTAGAGATGTAAAGGCTGTCGTACCTATAAACCTTTTATGATCTTTGGTCAAGACGTTATCTTAATTAAACTATAAAGGCTTCACAGGTAATGTCTACTTTAGCCTTAATTAAGTACTAAAAATGACGCCCTACCTACTACAACTATGGACCAAACATACCAGGGTCAGCGCCATCTAGATATTGCACGGATTTTGAGCTTTTTTAGGAGGTACGATCTTTAGTATGGCGACTGTCAGTCCTCTCGTGTGTTTGGTGCATGCTACAAGTAACCTAATAATACTTAGGACAACCTATTGGCCCTTAAAGGCCTATAGCTAGGTATATAGCCCAAATGTTCCAGCCCACGAACCGTTTACAGCGCCCCCAAGATGCAGGCTTGTTTAGTAACAAAAACATAGGATTATTACAATCGGTATATTTTTCGATGTTAAAAATATGACCAAATTGATATCAAAGCTGTGACAGCACAAACGACAGTACAAGTGACCTTTTTTTTGGAACTGTGTGTGATGAGAGGAGCAAGTCGTTCGCCTCATGCGCCACTGTCTGCCCATAACAATTGCAGTGCCACCCAGAACTTTTAATACCATAAAATAATACACTGCATTGTGCTCATCACATATGCCCAGTAATTTCGCTAGCTACAATGCCCTTCAAACCGGAACACAGTATTGCTTGCGCACTGCTGGTTGGAGGCAGAATAACTGGCAATGCTGTGGTACCTACCCAGACGATATACGAGAGACCTACCATCACGAGTAAACTTTGCTATATATACGTTAATCCGTTAGGAATAGTGTTCTGGAATCGGTTGACATTTTTCAAAAAGTGGGATTCGTTTTTGGGTTTCTTTGGAAGCTATTCATGTCATCAACAATGGAACAAAATGTAATATAATAAATAAATACGCTCAACAATAACATACATAGATCCCGACCCCTAACTAGAATTTCATGTAACTAGGGAACCAGGAACTACGAAGACCATGGTCCCACAACATCCACATAACATCCCATTACACGAAACAACTGCGTTTTTTGTCTGTGCACAAATATTTGCTCCGCCGCGCCGCAGGAATTGAACCCGCTACCTAGTGTGTATACAAGTGGTGTATGAGATTTGAACCGACCTGCCCAACCACTACACTGCAGAGTCTGTCTGAATATTTGTAGAGTAGAATGAAAATAAAGCGTAGATAAAAAAGAGGAGTTAGACAACTGTTATGGCAGAAGTCGGGGAGACGGGTCTGAGCAGCCGCTCAACTGCCGTCTCTCTCTAGACCTATGTGCTCCATCTCAGGCCACATCGTCGCTTCACATCAGGCGAGATAGAGGCCAAACATAGATCTATTTGGCGTAAAAAGAAGTTCGTACCTACTGCGTTTGTCGTTCATACAAGCGTGCGTAGTTGCGTACCTACGTCACAGCTGACAATAGCTGGCCTAAAATAACTGGACGTTGTGCGACGACTCATCCATACCCAGATCCAGGAATAGGGCTAAACTCACTTTCTAAACAAGATAACCCTTGACAAACTACAAGTTCTTTATTGAAGGCATCACATACGAGCTTATAAACATCAAATTATCCATATTCGTGCTGCCCAGGATCTTAAGTATTTACATGAAAAATTTAATTAATATCCGTACAGTAGTATTAAAATAGTAACTTAAAATACCATAACTTTGAAAAAAAAACGATAAAAATTTAATGAAATATTACATTCTTAAAACCTAATTCGAATCTTATTCCAACACTATCTTCTCAGCCTCAAAATACCACACAGATTTGTATATTAAAATTACCTAAAATTAGTATCTAGTTAATGCTCTTATCTATACGTACTAGGTAAATACACTCGTCGATTGAATGTCAACTACCAATGTCACCTCTGTGAGAATACAGGTGGGATCTTAAATGCCAACATGCTGGGTTTTCCTAAAACATGTTAGAACTTAGGTAATATGTTTGGGTGACCCTTACCATTTAGGTTTGGAACATTCAAGGCGTGTCATTATCGGTGACAAAAGATCTTTGTTTGTAATGACTTGGTAGTTCACAACTTTTTCCATTTTTGCATCAACTCAACATTCACCGAAAAATTACTGGGCATCACTCAATATCTGATGTCTCGGGGTAATGAGCGCAATGCAATACTGGTTTTACAAGTTCTGAATCGCACTGTAATTGTTATGGGCAGGCATAGCGCTTATCATCAGGCGACGACTTGCTCAACTCATCACAAAGTTACTTTAAAAATGTTAGGTATCTCCAAAACAATTAACTCAGGGTGTTATTATTTATTCTTACGCTCAGGGTATGAAGTCATCAATCCGCTAAATTTCGTTTCCTTGGTTGTCTTTTCGACACCTTCCAGGATTGTCTGCCTTGCACCGGTTTGAACCAACCTTACATCTTTAAAGAAAGACATGGTACTAATATAAGTAGGATGTATGGACTTTTGAATCAGACCATATTTCAAAATTAGAAGGCTTATGTCACTGGCTGGAAAGAAATTAACCATTGAGCATTGTATTACAAAGCTAAGGCTGGTTAGCATGAATACGCGACGCTGGGCGTTGGGCGATGGGCGACATGCAGTGGCAGCATGTCGGACGAGCCGGAGTGTCCCGCTGGAGAGTCCTAGAGGCCATTAGCATTTGCCGAGGGGCGGCGCGCACTGAAATAGCGCAGGCGGCCGCGGCGCGTCATCAATGCGCTTCGTTTGCTTTATGGCCAGTTATTGCGCGCGTTTAATTACCAACTCGCGTCGTTTCGAAGATTTGTGAAACGTCACTTTTGGCGCGAAACGTGCACTTGACAGATTGCCGCGCCAGGCGTCCGCCATTAACGCATTCAGCCACTCGCTACGCGCTTATTATTTTAATAAATTACAAAAACAAGTTTAAAACAGGTCTATAAAAATTTAAATCCGTATTTAGCATTGAACTTGTTTAATTAACATATTTCGAATGCATTTCCGTGCTCGGACGCGATTTCGCCAAGTAGAGTCCGCATATTTCAGGAATAAAGTAAAGTGCGCTGTTACATCGGCTGTATTAAACTTTTATTGCCCTCAGTGCCATTCTTTAGTCGTTGCAAGTGTGCGAACATGCCATTAATTACGCCCGAAACCATTTACAAGATTTATGTTATTTATTTTGAAAATGTAAAGAGCATAAAACTGTGCAGTTTATTTAGTGACACGCGGCCGACACCGCGTCCAAACAATGCGTCCGACGGAGACGTGAAGCTTTACAGAAACAGACGGGGCTCTGTGAATGATGAACAGGTATCGGGTTGCACCCCGCGCCTGACACAAACCATAAGTGTGTTTTCTCACAGAAGGTCACCCTCACTTGTCGCGGCGTTCATTAGCCCAGTGCAGTACAAGTGGCCCTTCATCCGCGCAGTTGAAGCGTCAGCTAATTTTAACAGCCTTGATTTGTCGCCGTCTCCGCCGCCTTTATTTTTTCCTTTGGCGTTTCGTGTTTACTCTCGTTTATTCGACGCGCAGATCTCAGGGCTGCGTGCTAAGTGCATTGCCCCGAACCGAAATAAATTGTCGCGACGCGGGGCGAGTCGCGTGGTGCGTACAACCGGTACCGATGTCGTGTGGAATCCTGGGTATAAAGAACCCAATGCCAGACTCGGCCGACGTCGTCGACGCGGCGGGCGGCGCGGCGGTCTCCCGCCAAAACGGCCCGTCACTTTCGCGTCGGTACGCACTTTGTCCCGTCTCTCGCTGCACTCGCCCGAACTAATGCATCGCGAAATGGCGATGACGCCGCGATGAACAACACTCACGTCTGTATTCTCAAAAGAATTTTCGTACTTACATCAACTTTTTGTACACTGACATTTTAACGTTTTCATTCACTTATGCGTACGAGCATGCGATGCGACCTCGAGAAATCTCCGTTTTTTATATACCGTAATTACGACGCAATATGTAACTTTTGTTTGGAAGTTGTTGAACTTGATCACACTTTCTGATGTTAATGAACTTGCGATGAACCTGATGAATGCGGAAAAGACGTTCAAAATATTTAATACCCCACTTATCATATTCTGACATGCAACATAATGCAGCCAATCATACTTAATTAGGTGTTGGATAAACCTAGAGATAACTAAGAGAGAACAAAGATAACTAAAACTCAACTGACCTAACCCAACATCCTATACCTACGAGACTTTTACCTATGCAATCTATTTCGCTTCGGTCGAACCTAACCTATCCCAACCAATCTTTAATAAGTTACATCGACGCTCGTCTAACGCAAATGGGAATTTGTTTTACCTTCTCTTTAGCATATGGAAGGTTTTAACGAGTATTATTCCTTACAATAATACATTACACACACCAAATAAAATTAAAACACGATACAAAAGAGTTAACAAAGTACGTCTTACAATGGACGGTTTAAAGTATTTCTTTCAGGCAACCTTTGGATGGATAGAACATGTAAACATATAATGCGGTTGCGGCAAAATGTAAGTAGGTATACCATCCTAAATTAAACTGTGCGTCAAACATGATGCTGATACTTTCAAAAAGACTTTCAAAACTGATGTTTTGGTGTTGGTATATATATATATATATATATATATACATGTAGATTATGTAGTCATACCAGTACCCGCGCTGCTAGTCTATTAACATATAAACAAATAATACCTACTCAAAAATGCTTTCTTCCTAGGAATACTCTTTAGGTAATGGAAGACGTAAACCAGTATTAATGAACAATACTTGGCTAAGATAAGGCTCAACAACCAATCAGAGCCGAGCAGCACATTAGCACGCATGTTATTTATTAATAATTCAGATATAACATCCATATTTGATAGAGCGAGTGTGGCTCAATGGGAGTATGTGCGACTTTCGACCCGACGCACCCGAGTTCGAACCCGCTGACCCCGCACCATTAATTTTCTTAAGTTATGTGCGGATTTTAAACTCGCTCTAAAAACGGTGAAGGAAAACATCGTGAGAAAACCGGCATGTCCAAGAATTTATCACGCAATTCAAGGACATGTGAAATTCACCAACCCGCACTGAGCCAACGTGGTGAATTACGGCCTATACTCTCTCTACGAAGGAAGGCCCGAGTCCCAGCAGTGGTTACTTATTGGGCTGATGATGTTGATGATGATGATAGATCCATATTTGTTAGTAAAAATACAAATACCCAATGCGGAGTTGGTGTGGCCATTAGCCAAATGTTTCATTGCCCATGCCTTCAAGTTCTATTATAATACCTAGGTACATGGCTTCATTAAAGAAGCTCCATTTGCCCACTTAAACCTTAAAATCACATTAAAGTCATTGCACGGGAACTCTAGCGAACAATGACTCCTCTCTTGATCTCCGAGTCCAGCTAAGGCCCATCGGTCACAAAGCTCGGATGACTAAGCAGCAAGCATCCTGTTTTCATTGTCGATCGAACCACGCTCAACAGCGTGATTCACGGCTGTACGCCTCTAAAATAACCTGTTGGGGTTATTACAAATTATGGCAGACTAAAGCTCAGTTAAAAGCTTACATTTAAATGCAGCCTTTGTAATTCTAGAGCGCCTTCGTGATAATTCCAATAACACGCTGGTAATGGTCAGATTTTTACCAACTGCTTTGTATAATTAAGTAGGTACCTATATAATTAAGTACCGGACGAGCAAAAGTTTAACCTGAAGGAAAGCAGTTACCGTAGTCTATAGACATATATAACATTTGAGATATATATCACTAAATCTGATGCGCTTTTGACAGTTTGAGATTTTTGAAGATTTGTATCAATGCATTACTGTTAAGTATTCTGTGGTATTGGGAATTAAAGTGTGTTAAAACACCTGTCTGAAGTAAAAGTTCGTTTCCAAGAAATACAAATAACACATCGAGACATAATTCTAGTTAGGGGTCAGGATCTATGTATGTGATCGTTGGGCGTTATTTATTTATTTGGGCGTTATTTAATGTAAATTTTCAAGAAACTCATATAGGTATAACGTAACTGAAAAGCTTTAGTGCTGCAAGTTTTAACATTATTCAAAACTGATTATAGCAAAAAAATAAACCTCTGCTACACCATATCCTTTAATCTCTATAAATAAAGTAAAGAAGCTGTATCCTAAAAAGCTTGACCCGTCAAAAAATTACACAATCTGTATGGATATAGACGTATCCTCAAAGTCCAGACCTTTGAAAAATTATACCTATCTCTATAGATAATGATGTATCGTAAAGAATCTGGAGCTGTCAAAAAATTACATCGAACTTATTCAAATGCGTAGCAGCCATGCAGCCGTGATATTACCACAATCCAAATCATAATTGTCCAAAGGTCTTTTGAACAAACCACAAAAACTCATGTAGATTATCTTACCCGTTCGATTTTATTCCAACAACCATACGATTGCACCTGCTTATATACTTTTTAGGCCATTTAAGATCTTAAAACTTTATGTTAAGGTGTAGTGTAAAGTAAAAGGATTTTTTGTAAGGTTGGTAGTGAAATAATCCGGTGAGTCGTTGCTGCCAACCGGGTGACGGCTCTGACCATCCGTGAATCTTGTACGGTGCGCAAGCGCAGCCTCCAGAGGTTATAATTTAAAAAAATACTCCGTACTGGACGGGAAGTAAAGATACTTGTTAAGTATTGGAATGTTGAGTAAGAATATCGTTCTTTTAGCGAACTGCCATTACACGAGTATAAAAGAATAGATAAAAATGGATGTTTACCTAGTTCTTATAATTCACTTAAATTGAACGATTAGATAAGAGACCTTTATATAACATAATTATATCATATTACAATATCATAATAATATAATTATAATATAATATACCTAAAAGATAAAGTAAGTTAATATATAAAAGTACGAAGATCTTCGTACTTTTTCTACCGTCGCTACCGGTCGCAGGATCGCTAGGAAGGGGCGGTCCTGTCGGACCAGTTCGCTGCGCCGGCGCACCTCGCACTTGATCGAAGCACCCTACTAACTCACATTCAAGATCTCAGGATACTAAGACAAAAAATGCACTTGTTCCCGACCTGTTATGGCGGAGAAAAATTGTGTTGGAGGCGTTAATCTTTGAAATATAATAACTTTCCTTGAGATGTTAAACAAGTAGGTACCTATTCAGAAAAAAAATTGAATTACTCGGACAGGAATCGAACCTGCGTCTTTAAATACCATCTTGACGCCTAAAATAATTTATAATCAATCAGCATTTACAACGGTTCGCAAACTAGGCTATAAACACACAAGATAATAGCTTGGGTGGAAGTAGAAAGTACTAAAAAGATTAAATAAGTTATGAGTACAAATCCTTCAGGTGCATCCCACTTCCGTTAACTATTAATATGTATATGTATTCTTTAAACTGAATTAAACATAAATCAGTTGTCGTAACAGGATATTAAACTCCCTTTTACTTCACCAAAGATATACTTTCTCATCGGTGCGCACATGTCTTCGTGTACTTACAAGTCATTACTGCGAACACATGAAAACTTACGCGTTTGCGTTCTACCCTCATGTAATAACACATGAGAACTTTATCCTAACCAGTGACGTCAACGTCCGCAACGTTTAGTCTTAGAAAGGGGCTGTGCTTTCCCATAGCGTACGTCATCCAAATTCTGTAATTTAAAAGGGTTAAGACAAAAAACGTTGATTCGAAATGACACCACATGTGGACGCAACCGAGCCAGACATAAAGATTCGAATACAAGGATCTAAACCACCGTGCCCGTATAATATTAATGTAACTTTACCAAGACGGTATATATTTATTTTTTAATTACCTATTCGATCCCCATCGGTATATAAATATGAAAACTAATTTAAATAGCAGGCAGTGTCGATCTATTTCTAATTGATGATTTTATAGCTAGCACTAAGATGTGTCAAATCTTCAATTAAGAAGTATTAGTTATTTTAATACAAAATAAAATAGAGTTATATATAGAATAGGTCAAACACTGACATTTATAAATAATGATAAGTCGTCTTCTAAGTCAGTTAAGTCCGTTCGTCATTAAAACATAGCTGTCAAACGAAGAAATGATTCGTCCGTCGGCATTTCCTCCGCATAATTTTATTCTGATTATAAACAGATGTTATTCGGTGATAAATCTCTGTCTCTATATCTACATATACTATATCGAACATTTTGAATGTTCTGAGACAGTATAAGAAAGGATTTAGGGTGTATCAGTGCGCATTGAAGCAGTTCGTGGCCGCTGACACCTTGAAATCCCCGCTTTGCTCGTTATCATATCGAATATGTACTCGCGATGCATAAGAGTAAGCTAATTTAATTTACTGGTATCAATATCTCAAGAATTGTAGATAACTTTATTTCATTTAAATAAGTAAATATCTACATTTTTTTGGTGTACGTACTTGTTAAATGGGTGTCTCAAGCTCAGTAAGTTTTATAACTTAAGTACCTATGCTATTAAAAATTTTCCTTATACTCTTGCATCAAAGCCAAAACAAGTAGGTAAGCATTTTTATTAAACACACAATCATAAATTTTCGAGAATTACTAAGACCAATCGAGCACAGATTACAATAAGAGTTCACCAATTTAAGTTAAGATCAAGATATCATAATAATATCACCGATCGTCGTGATAACTGGTCCGATTGTATCTGCATAGTCGGTCCCAAGATATTAACGGAGCCGACTAAGATAGATGAACCGACCGTTTTTCTGAGGCAGAATGCGTCCGCTCCTATGACGAATGACGCCGTAGTTTAAAAAAACATTCTTTGTTTAAGTTCTTAATCGATAACGAGCTTCTAACGACCTCTGTGATTGATTTGGCGGGAAATTGTTAACACGAAGGTTATTAAAGTAAAATTGAAGGAATTTTACCAAAATTACATGCCTATTTATTTTACAGAGGTTATGTGGTGTAGTGGTTGGGCGAGTCAGACCATATCTCATACACGGGTGGTTGCGGGGTCGATTCTCGCTACGCGACAAAATGATTGTGCACAGAAAAATGCTCTTTGTTTTATGTCTGGTTGTGTGAGACTATCCATGGTCCGCGTAGTTCGTTAGGGTTTGAGATCTATTAGGTATCTTTAGGCGTATTTATTATTTATGTTTTTATGAAATTAAGTAAAATTCGCGAAAGCTTAAATAGTATTATATTATATAGTATTTATTATTTATTTTGAATGTTGGTTTACTAATAAAATGTAATCATTAAAATCTCTTTCTACTTGGTAATTTCTACTTTTGTACCGTTTTTTTTTTCTGAAACTGGCCAACGCATATCAGGCTGATTTATTGGGGTGGATGAACTCAGTAAGATTGGTAAATGTAGTTCCTCGCCTGTCCAGCGTAGGCCGAAGGGTAGGCCGTTTTTTATCATTACAGATATATTTTTGGGCAATATCGTGCCTTTTTAAGCGACAATGTGGCATAAAGATCTAAAGGAAGAAGGCTGTTGAGAGACTGATCAGAACTGTCTCCATGATGGTTGACCGAACATCATCCCGAAAACGACTAAGTCGCTTGACGGCAACCTAGTCGTTTTCTCTTTAGGCTTTGTTCGGTGGGAGATATTACAATCGCGGCCTCTATACATTTACCTAGCATTTCAAAAACTCAACTCTTGCTTTGAGGATAATGGATTTAATAACAACAAAAAAACCGACTTCAATTCTGATGCAGGTATCTTCGAAGTTTTCTAATCGGTTTATAAATGAATGAGTTCTGAGGTAATAAACATAAAAAAAAACAATCGAATTGAGAACCTCCTCCCTTTATGAAGTCCGTTAAAGAGACTTCTTCCATGAAAATCACTGCAATAAATTACAGTTCAATCTCTCTAACGTCTCGACATAAAAGTTTTCTGATATGTATAGATAGATAGATAACGCTTTGTTACCCAGCAAGAAATAATTACAAAACAATACTTAAAGCTAAAGTGTTACGATGGGCTGTCTTATCGCTTCTAGCGATCTCTTCCTGACAACCTGTGGATAGAGAGGACTCGAAGAAACTGTAATCATATCTGGAATAGTCTTGACATAAAAATTCCAGTTAGGTAACTTGCATTGAGTGACAAACGTAAGTTGAGACGAAAATTTTTCGAATTCGGTTGTCAAGTAGCCAGTGAACATATTATGTTACAGGTAACAAATATGCAGTAACATTTAAGAAACTTAATCCGCCTTTTAGTAGCTTTCAAAACATGCGGAGTACCTATATTGTGAAGCGAGTGTGTACCTACTAAACCGCAAGACTCCCTTCCCAATAACGTGTCAGCTATTCTGCCAAATAAGAAAGAGGTTCTTCCGCTAAAATAAATTTAATAGTATTGTGTATACGTTACTGTTCTTGTGATAATGCGGACCTAGCCCTTGCCGTTACCTAGTTACTTAAATGAAATGCGTTAAAATAATTCTTAATTGTAAATTCGTTGTCTTGATTGAAGAGCTTAAGAGCTCATCATATTTCATCATATTTAATCATATTTGTAATCATATTTAAACATTTAAAACCTTTTGCTTTGTTAATTTGGATCTATTCCTTTCTAATACCAATAAATTATTTTTCAAAAAAAACTAAACAGACTTCAAAACCACAAATGGCACTCAAAAGTAAAAAATAAAAATAATATAATTATCATAAGCGCTACCCACTCATATATTTGAAGTCGGTGCCAGCCAAGTGTAATAGGTAGCAGATAAATACTATGTATATAGTAAGTACTACTTGTAGGTAGTAACTATCTACTACCTTATATTATTAAATACTGTGTATATAGTAAGTACTACTTGTAGGTAGTATCTATCTACTACCTTTTAGACTTGGCTGGCACCGACTTCAAATATATGAGTGGGTAGCGCTTATGATAATTATATTATTTTTACTTTTTAGTGAAAAACAAGTTTTAATTAAATTAATTCAAAAAGTTTTTAAAGACAAGCTTTTATGATCTAGAAGCCACATCATGACGAAGTTTAAAACGGGCTATCACAATTAAATGCATGTACAAAAAAATTTCATGTCTGTCCTATATCTCTGTTGAAGAGTTCCCTCGCCGGAAGTCAACCCTGGGTGTATCTGCCATGTCATGATGGAATTTAGAACAGGCTATTATGGTTAAATCCATTTACGAAATGTTGTGTCTGTACTATTCACCGTTGAGGAGTTCCCTCACCGGAAGTCAACCCTGGGTGAAGCACGTGAAGCAGTCGAATACAAACCTCCACCTTTAGAAAGTTGGTTACGAAAAAAACAAGAACCGACTTGAAGATTAAACTTATATTTTTTTGTTTTTGCTATTTTTTTCAAAAACTACTGAATGAATTTCGATAAAATTTATATGGGACCACTTTTGAAGTATTACCTACCAATCGAAAAAAGAATCATCGAAATCAATGCATAATTGGCGGAGTAATCGCGTAACAAACACACAAAAAAAAAAACATACCGTCGAATTGTAAACCTCCTCCTTCATGAAGTCGGTTAAAAACTAATACCAATGGTATTTGTTTATTATCGTAAGTATTAGGTGGTATTAGAAAGGAATAAATCTTAATGTGGTAGGTACCGCTACTTAGTGATAGGTGTGTTTATCTTATCTCATTGCATATTTGAACTATATACTTTTAATTATTTTAGGTATCTACCTTAACTCCTTGATGTAAACTTAACTTATAACATTAAATTGACTGTAAACTGTAATTTAACATTTTTTCGTTATAATATAACACAGCCCGCAACACAGACCTTGTGTTTTAAAATACCTTTATTATTTGGTAATCTGATTTAACAAATCGAATAAAATACTATGAATGAAGAAGTATGTAAGTACTAAGTACATTGAAAGTAAATTCTTTGAAATCAATGAAGCAATCGTCATTGAAATATCATGATCATTGGCCGCCATTTGCACTTCCTTTTGAGCGGGAAAAGAAAATGGCGTTTCCCGCCTAATGCCCAGAGCATTATTGAATGCGAAGGAAAGTCAATCATTAGAAACTGAACGTCTTGCAAATTCCTTACTAATGATGCCTTGATGGACAATATTCAAAACCCACTAATGTCTTAGCAGTTACAATTTAAATACTATTGTGTACTGCTCCTTCAGTGAACTCTTTTAGATAAACATTGCACAAGTGCACTGAAGTGACATACGCGCAGATTTTAACTCATGATAATTGATTTTATTTTGTCAGCCTCATCACTCCTGACATCACTATGAAATTTTCAATATTTGTTTTGCAAGGATGTGATGAATTTTATGTACGAATTCTACCTGTAATATAATTAAATATCTATATTACAAAAAGTACTACCTTTTTTTTACAACAGACTGGGTCTGCGTTAGACCACAATCTCACCTGATGGGAAGTGATTATGCGGTCGAAGATGTAGCACGCTTACCCAGTAGATACTTGTTCACTTTAGATTTGAACACACCCAAATTGTATTTATTTGGAAATACAGACGACGGCAAGCCATTCCACTACCTATTTGGCAAGAAATTGGGCCTAGATTTATAAATATAAGTTATTCATAGTAATCATTTACAGTGCCGGTTGTTTAGTAAGCAGCGATATCACGCAATATTCTACCATCTTGATACTCTTTTACCATCCCATAGAACTTACGGTAAATGATACTTTTGATAAATGCCACCCACTGGCTTTATTATTTCTATTAGACTACTCAAGCCAGGTTCACTGGCGACAGTTCGCGTTATTCCTCGCCATCATAAAACCTCATACAGTAACTACCGAAATGTCTCGCCTGTAGGAAACGTGACATTTTATTAAATTCTTGCCCGCGAGCTTGCTAGGTGCTTTAAGATCGCGCGCGGCACGCGACGTCGTCTTCGCCATCGCGGCTCGTCTACCCTTCACCGGTTCTAAGACACGCTAGCGTCGTAGAGCGATTTACTCACGATTTATTGTTAGCACAGAACGACGCGATAAATATATTCTTTGACACGTTGGAAACGAATTGATGGAGATGGTTATTTTATTCTGATCCCTGGTCTATTTCTAGATTTGTATGCTCTTTACAGGGTGGTATTTGATTTATATTTGGTTAGCCATATCCGAAATATCAGAAAAAGATAACAGAAATAAAATGAGACGGCAGTGGTGAAAAACAAATTTTCTTACCTATATGTCCATGTCCATTTTGTTAACATATCCAAGATTTAAATATTTTAAGATGTTAACGGAAATTTTCGTTTTACTTCCAGATACGACAGCGCCGTACGTGCTATACAAAGATGGCGTGGAGCGCGCCCCACCCGGCACCCAGTGGGGTGGCACTGTGCTGGACGGCGGCTACCAGCCCATGCAGCACCAGAGCCCCGGCGGGCCCTCGCCGCAGCCCGAGCCACAGCTTGCGTCTCCCGCGCCGTCGCCCTACCCGCCGGCGCCGCCGCCCACAGACCCCACAGGCGCAGCAGAGGACGCCGCGCAGCAACTCGCGCAGCAACAGGCGCAGCAGCAAGCGCAACAGCAAGCGCAGCAGCAGCAACAACAGCAGCAGCAGCAGCAGCAACAGCAACAACAGACGTCACCCGAGCACATGCAGGTCGAGCAACAGCTCCAAGCGCAGCCGCAGCCGTCCACGCAGGACCACCTCGACCGGACGCCCTGCTTCGTCCCGCAACCTGACTTACAGCAGCAATACACCCCTTACTTCAAAGAGACGAGGCCGACGAGCCATATGCTCGGGACCGGAGGTTTCCCGCTGCACTACTTGAAACAGAACGGAGGCGTGCTGTCGCTCGAAGCACCTTTAGATCAGTACGGCACGCCTGACTTGCGCCACCTGCCCGACATCGTGCAGCCCGAGCAGCCAAAGCCGCGCAAGCACAACCCGAACTCGGAGCTGCGGCTGTTCAAATGCCTGACGTGCGGAAAAGACTTCAAGCAGAAGTCGACGCTGCTGCAGCACGAGCGCATCCACACGGACTCGCGGCCGTACGGCTGTCCCGAGTGCGGCAAGCGGTTCCGGCAGCAGTCGCACCTGACGCAGCACCTGCGCATCCACGCCAACGAGAAGCCGTACGCGTGTGTGTACTGCCCGCGCTCCTTCCGCCAGCGCGCCATCCTCAACCAGCACCTGCGCATCCATTCCGGTGAGAAGCCATATACGTGCGTCGAGTGCGGCAAACATTTCCGCCAGAAGGCCATCCTGAACCAGCACGTCCGCACACACCAAGGCGAGCGCTATTCACACATATATGCCCCCTCCCGCTCCCCGCGCGCGCCGCCCGCACTGCCCGCACTGCCCGCGCGGCACTGCCGGCGCCGCTCGCGCCTCCCGCCGCCCCCGCACGTTCGTTTCGGTCTCGCATCCATTGGCCTTCCTATCAAACAAATTCTCGGTCTCGTCGCCCGCACGCGCGCGGAGGCGTCGCGAGCCGCAGACCACCGGACGCTCCCGTAACCGTCCCGTTGCATTAACCCACTCGTCGTCACCCCCACTCGTTTGTAATCTCACGCCGCACATTGACCTCGCCCCTCGCTTGTTGCAGACGTGTCGCCGCACCTCATTTTCAAGAACGGTACGACGCCGACGCTGTGGCCTCAGGACGTGCCGTACCCGCCCGACGAGAACAAGGAGGAGATCCAGTCGCAGTTCGGCGACACGGACGGGACGGGCGAGCAGCGCGGCTCGTGCTTCTCGCCCGGCGACACGGCGCAGTACCCCGCCTACTTCAAGGACACCAAGGGGCTCAACCACACCGTGTTCGGCTCCAGCCTCTCACTGCAGTACCTCAAGGGCGGTAAGCTGCCTGACGTGCTCGGCGGCCGGGCGATGCCGCTCTACGTGCGCTGCCCTATCTGCCAAAAGGAGTTCAAGCAAAAGTCGACGCTGCTACAGCACGGCTGCATCCACATAGAGTCGCGGCCGTACCCTTGCCCCGAGTGCGGCAAGCGGTTCCGCCAACAGTCACATCTCACGCAACACCTGCGCATCCACACGAACGAGAAGCCGTACGGCTGCGTGTACTGCCCGCGCTTCTTCCGGCAGCGCACCATCCTGAACCAGCACCTGCGCATCCACACCGGCGAAAAGCCGTACAAGTGCACGCAGTGTGGCAAGGACTTCCGGCAGAAGGCGATCCTGGACCAGCACACGCGCACGCACCAGGGCGACCGACCCTTCTGCTGCCCGATGCCGAACTGCCGGCGGCGGTTCGCGACCGAGCCCGAGGTCAAGAAGCACATCGACAACCACATGAACCCGCACGCGGCGAAGGCGCGGCGCGCGGACGCCAACAAGACGCCGCGGCCGCTGCCGCCGGCCGCCGCCGTCGTGAAGCCGGAGCTGTACTTCCCGCAGTGCTACGCGCCGCCGTTCCAGCAGTTCCCGGCGGGCGGCGCCACCGAGTTCAAGCCGGCGCTAGGCCCGGGCGGCTGCCTGCCGGCGCAGTGACCCGCGCCGCCGCGCTGGCCGCCGCCGCCCGCGCCGCCCCACCACCACCACCAGCTGCACCACGACCTCTACTCCGCCGACCGCCTCTACTGAGCGTCCCCGCGCCGCCCGCGCTCCCCGCGCTCCCCCTGTATACGACTTGCGATACGACTACCGACCTAAGGATGTTGGACCCGGATCGCTGTAAACGAGCTTCGATCTGTATATAGCGAGTGTCTCCGCGCCGTGACCGCGGTTCGACGATAGTGTTACCGAGGACGCAGTACGTTTAGCGTTTTTGCCCCGTAATTATTAAGTTACCACTTAAGAGTTAGGACTCTCGGTGATTCTCGATGCGGTCGAAGTATTCATGTCTGAACGGATCGAACCAGAGATTAGAATTTAAAGAACGTTCGTTGAAATATAAGATAAGAATTGAACTTTTACCAGTATGTAACAATATTTCGCGATGAATGTTTTCGGTGCGTTATTGCGCCCACTCGTAATTAATATACATTATTGTAGGTTTATTAAGTTGAATTTATTTACGTGTATGGAAGAGATGAAATCTGGCAAGTTGAGAGAGAGTTCGATGAATTCATGATGCTCAAAATATCATAAAATAAGACTTTACGCGTAAGCTTTTAGGCCAGAGATCGGAAACGTACAGGAGAGTAAAATTAGGAACATCGTTGGGAACAGAAGCAAGAATGCAGACCAAAAACGTAGGTTACCTTTTGCCATCCGCATTGTTTCTTTATTAGTAATTACAACAGTTTCTGTTACTAAATAACTGATGAATTTGAGATGACAGTACGTCTCTATCGCTGTAGGTGCCAAATAGTGTAGTTTTTTGAATTCTTTCAACCAGCTTGTATTGTAGTTGGCCTAGTTTAGGTTGTTACCAGTTTTCAAGAAGTGACAAGAGTTGCATTTATGTGGAAAGGGTCAGACTGAGAAAGGACTGTGATAGCTAGGTAGGTTAGGTCTATTCGCTCACTTAGCGGTAAAACGAATGTCTTGAAATCTGTCGACCATTGGGATCGAGTGAATGACTTGAAATTAGTTTTTGTGTATTTACTTTTTATAATATGTCGACTTAAAATTGCCAAAATTTAACGCTTTATGTTCCTAAATTATTATTGAAAGGTTATGTCGACTATGGATTTATATGAACTCACATTCTGCAATAACGCTAGATTTTGTCAACAAGTATTTCCAACTGCAAATGGAAAATAACAATTCCTGATATTATCAAAATATTTTTCAGTAGTAGGTATAATATTGATATCAATTAAAAATATAGGTTTAAAATAACATTGAAAGAGCAATATTTTTTGGTTTTGCTTATAAATTATAAGAACAGTTTCTACGTAAAGTTGAGAGACTGATGATTTTCAAAGTAAACCATATATCGACATGTCCCTTTAAGTTTATTTTTAACCGTTTTCCTTATAAACGGTTCTTTCCTCCTCGACTGAATTGATATTGATAAATTAAGATGAGTGAGATTAGTAAATTGTACCATTAGGTAATGTGTGATTTCGCCAAGTGCTTTGCCGTAGTTTGATCCAGGGACGAGGGTATGCCAGAGTAATCTTATTTCTAATTTAGCTTAGCCTATCAATTTCGAATTACCAAGCAATTCGGTCATTCATCGCGAAATAACTTAGCGTTTAGGGAGAATAAAAGATATTATATTGAATTTGTAAAGTTTGAGGAGTATTCTGGCGCCGAAGCGTGCGTCCTCGGTTATTTCGCGTCCACATACATGCAAGTAGACTTCAATAATTGAAACACAAACGCAATGTAATATATGATACATAGTGTGAACAGAGATATATCAAATATATCAACCGTGTTGTACTTTCGTTTTCGATACGGCGAGTCTTTACGACTATAAACTGAACGACGACAGAATATTCCGACAGACGCTTTTTAAACGTTTTAACATCTCTGTTTGTGTGTATAGACGACTTATATAGCTTATTTTACTATATTATTGTGATGGTTTCGTTTTCCTACCGCATAATATGAAATGTTAATTAACTGATAGTAGTAATTAAGGTGGATTGTGGGAGTCACATTCTTGGATACCATTTTATGATTTAAGACAATGATGTGGAGTTGCAATTGAGTTGATTGTGTTCTGTATGTTGGTTTGAAGATGAAAATACGCATTGGACCGTTTTACTAAAAAATGTAAGCGCAACGTTTTGATCTCCGGTGAGTTACGCACGTTCTTGTATCGGCGATCAGAATGGAAGCGCGTTCCGCAAAGATATTAATTTCCCGATTGATTTTCCTATCAAACTTTTGGAGGTTTACAAACGAAAGACACCATTATCGAAGAAAATTAGATACATTGTACTTCCGTGACTGGTTTTCCACAATGATGTGATCCTCCCGGCCGCCGCCGTCCCCGGGTCTTCATACTCTAGGTTTCAGTTTACAAAATATATTTTTAAATATACCACAAACGCAGCCTTATACAATAATAGTTAATAAGTATTTTTATACACAAATGTTACAGTTTTACTCGACTCGGGGACGGCGCGAAGCCAGTACAAAGTTTGAATACAAATGAATACATACTGCACAGTGCCATAGCCGAACATAAACCTCAGATTTATACTTATTAGATTTTTATACCGATACAAATGGATTTAATTTTAAATATATCAAAGTGATTAAGTATACAGAGATTACAGATGATATTTTATACATTTATTACAAACAATATTATTAAAAGGTACATGTGAAATAGTCTTAAAGTTAGCGTGGTATTTGCAATGTGTCTAAGTAATTAAGTATCCGATTCTTTTTCTAGTTTATTGAGAGAGTGAGAAGTGATTTTTCACAGCTATGTATTTTTCGTCTCTGGAATAGAAGATACAACTCAGCAATCCTGGTAGGCCGTGCAAGACATGAATTGAAATTGGACGTAGTTAAGCAGAAAGGACTCAATCCACACAAAGTCACTTTTGAGTTATAGGCGTTTGAAGTTTAATCTGTAATTACTCTAACACAAAATTACTTTTGTTTATTTTGATGCCCTTTTTATTTTAAATAATAGTTTGTATTGTATATTTACATCAAATTAGTAACATGTTTTGCAATAGATTTCGAGATATTAAGCTAATTGTGGGTTGAGTCCTTACAATTAAACTTAAAGTTTGTAAAGACATATATTTTTTAATTTCTCAAAATGGATTCAAAACTACACTTACTAGAAAATTATTTATTACAAAAAAACAAAATAAGTAAAAATATTAAATTTTTTTACATTTATTGACGTTGAATATAATACGCTATTAATAAAATTAAAAAAATACAAAAATTGCGCAAAAATGAGCGCGCTTATCAAAATCTGTCATCATCCAAATCAAAGTCAAGAGTTGGCCCGTATCCATCAATATCTCCGTCGATATTGCTGTCTCCCTTAAGGTTATGTTAAAACGCGTAACAGTCTTCGGGTATTAAATTGAACATAGATCTAAGATCTTCGAGCTTTGCTTGTGGAATGGGCTGCGCATGGGGCCAAAGAACTTTAAAATCTGCCTCCGAAAATTTGATTAAAACACCTCTGCTTCTTTATGAAAAATCCAGTTTTAGTATGTCGCCACTAGGGCATGCTCTCGGTAATTATCGGTATCGAAAGTACAGGGAATTCCCGATACTTTTGAACATTACCAGTACCGATTCTCTACGAAGCTAGTCCCGATTCTTTCGATACTTTCGATACCTGATGTCACGATTTTATTGTAATTTATTTCTAGTATGATATTAATGTATGTCTTAAAATCAATCGCGAATCGTTTAGTTTCCATTCAATTTTAAATTATAAGAATGTATTAACGTATTATGAACTTACAATGACGTACAACATCCTATTATAATCCAAGGAATTTAACACAAAAATAATGCCGATCTTGCCACCGCCACTTCAGACAGATTGGGAATGCACTTGTGCTTTGTTTTAAGGTATGGCGTGGAATTTATTTGGTTTTTATTATTTCATAGTTTAAAGCATGATTTCTAACTTTAATAGACAGACTGATTAGATGATTCTATAATTATGTCAGTCCACCTAGTTGATTTTGATTAGGTACGTTTTTTAATTAATTATAGGCTTGCATTTGACCGCTATCTCACCTGTTGTTAAGTGACGATGCGGTCGAAGATGAAGCACGCTCGCCTAGAAGAAACCTGTTTACTCTTGTCTTAAAAACACTCAGATTATAGCTATCCGGAAATACAGATAGCAAAGCGCTTGGCGCGAGCAGGCGGGATGCCAACCATAAATGGATGACGGCTTGCCGTACGTCTGGTCGTTCGGTGATGGAATGGGGATGGCGGAATAAGTTCATGTAATTCTGTCGCACACTCTCTGAAATGTATCCGGTAAAAGACCGATAAACTGGTAACTTTGCGCCGATGTTCGAGACTCTGAAGCTAACCAGCTTAACCAGCGCATACAGAGTTAGAAGTTGTCCCGGTGTGAAATATCGCTTTACCTTGGCCAATATACCCAGCTTTTTTGCTGCTACATTAGCCTTGGACTCTATGAAGCTGCCAAAGTTTAAGTTAGATGTCAGGGTGACACCTAATAGCTCAAGGTGGTCTGTTTTCGGTACAGATACATTTCGAAAAGTGGGAGTCAGATAGAATTGACTCTTCTTCTCTTCTTTGCGGAGAAAAGACACGCTGGGGTTTTTGCTGCTTTGAACTTGACAAGGTTGGCATCACCTCAATCGGATACGGCCTTCAATACTAAGTTCATGCGATTAACCATGGCCTCTTTTTGAGACAGGATCTGCACTCCACTGTACCATGAATCGGATATATATCTCTTACGACTGTGCTGTTGTCTGCAAACCCAAACATACCGGGTTTTAGCAGATCGTCAATATGCAGCAAGAAGAGTCGCAGAAAGAACTAAACCCTGAGGAACTCCTACTCAAATTGATTTGTCCCTCCAATCCAATACCCATACACATAAACCAGTAGGTAGGCCATATGCTCGAAGTTTGCTAATAAGGCTGTCATGCCCTATCAAACCCTATCAAAGGCCTTTTAGACATCTAGAGAAACCGCAAGTGCTTCTCCTTGCTTCTCAATGGCCTCTCTCCAAATGTAAGAGTGGCATACGCAAGAAGGTCCCCAATTGACCGGTTTCGGCGAAAGCCATATTGTCGGTAACTGAGAAGCTCATTCGCTTCGAGGTATGCCAGGAGCCCGTTGTTCAGTACACGTCCAGTACTTGCAGAATATGGACGTGACTGAGATTGGCCTGTAATTTGAAGGGTCGACACGACTGCCTTTTTTGGGCACAGGTTGCACGTTAGCTAGCTTCCAGAACTTTGGCACTTGACCAATCTCAAAAGAGAGACGAAAGAGCGCAGGCGAGGCGCGCAAGTTCTCAGAACTATAGCTAGAATACCATCAGGACCACTTGCTTCATTCACGTCATTCTATTTCGATTAGGTACGTAATTAGTTAATGTTGAACCAACTTGTTGATTTTATAATGATTATTCGAGTAAAATTGACTTGATTTGATCTCTGATAAATGAAACATATTGTTGTGAGTGATATTTTTATACTTATTTAGTAAAATTGAATCCGAAAAATTCTTTGTTTCACAGTTTCTGCTTCATTGCAAAGTCCTTTTAATTTTTCAGTATCGAAAGTACCGGGAATTCCCGGTTCTGTGTCAGTATCGGCTAAAAATTCCCGTTACTGAGAATGGTACCGATACTGCATGCCCTAGTCGCCACTCTCTGATGTCATAGTAATCGTGTATTGATATTCGTTTTCCAATACAATCTGTTTTGTTTTCATCCAGCTTATTTTACATTTATTTGTACATATTTTGCGGTTTACTATGTTTTTTTTCAATTTTTTTGTACCTAAAAAAAGTTGTGGCATTATTTTTGTGACTTGAAGAGGGTTTTTTTTTAGATATTTTTATAATATTTATGTATTCTTCTGCGGTGCAAATTTGCTCGTGAAGTGTAAGCTCACATTCAATCTTACTAAAATCCGTATTATTCGGCAAAAAGGAAAGGCCGGACTCTAAATATTTAAAAGTTATTGTTTTAAGATTTGGGTGGCTGTTAAGTACAGTTTTTATAATTAGGAGTATTTTAATGTTCCTATTTTGTCCTACGCAGCAGTCGCTCCAAAGAACTAAATTCAAACGTCTTTCACTAGTCAGTGTGCAAGAAAATGGCAGAGGTGCCAGTTTCTGAGAGTAATTTACTAACAAAATGTTGTCACTATAAAAAAATATCTGGAATGTTATAACTTTATTTCAGATACATTATTTTTCAAACTCCATAAAATAGTTGGTCTTGACATAATTTTAAATCAAATGTTTTAAGTCGTTTCAGTTCAATTAAAAGTATTTCTATCAGCCATTACATATATTCCTTCCAAACGACTCAGCCTGTTTGAGTCGACTTAGTTTATTTGATATTAAATGTGTTGTTCATTTAAATCCGGTTTTCTGAAATATCTCAAGTGTTTTGAGTCATTTCTGATAAACAAAAATAAATATTTTTGTCAGTCAACCTATAACACAGAAACGACCCAAACTGTTCAAGTCATTTTAGTTATTTTATAAAATGATATTTGTAATCAAAACTAATTCTTAGAAAGGGTCCAAACTGTTTGAGTTTATTCTGATTTATCGACTTTAAGAACATACTAATAGAAACACATTACTCAGAAACAATCCAAGCGGAATGAGTTCGTTCAGCAAATAGATTTTGTGTGCTGTTCATACTGAGGGTTGAGTCGGGGTAGTGAAAAACCTAGTTTCCATGTACATTTTCAATATAGGGTTTTCACTACATGATAGATTCGACTCTTAGGAGTATGATGGCATACTTAACTCAATTTTGGCCAAAGTGTGGATTGAGTCCTTTCTGCTTAACTACGTCCAATTGTATGCATTATGTCTTGAACGATCATTGTCTTCATTAACTTTATTTTATGTTCTTGTATGGCATTTCCGGGTTTGTTGAGAATGCTTCAGGGTGAAAAATGATATTATTTACTCATTCAGCGTGGTTATTGTAAATACATATCATTGGGAAATAGCAACCCAGGCAGTGTTGCAAGTAATAGTAGTGCTTATTCCGATTACCTAATGTTACCGTTTATATATCTTCATATTATATTGCCTCTAAATTAAGAAACTTTAAATTCTGTGTACCGATTGCAATATTTAGGTATTTGTAAAAACTGCTTCATTTTCAGTTGAAGGTTTGGAATATGAAATTGCGGTTTTGATGTTTTAAAGATTTCAGACTGTTCTGTTTGGCATTGCTCACTGTTTTGTTAAGTTTGCTCAACTACGTGTATGAATACCCTATTTTAAAGTTAGACAATTTAGTTCTACCGTTTTAAATGTATCGATGTGTTTTGTATCATATTTTTAGAGAGCACGGTTTTGCTTTTCTTGATACCTATTTTTAAGAAAATCGTCTTCTTACGTTGTCATGCAGTGATTTTGAAATTGGACATATCTTATGCTACAAAAATCTCGTGCCGTCCAATTCAAGAGTTGAAATCCACGCAGTCGCATGTTCGTTTTTGTTGCAGAGAATATAATTTCGCTAAGATTAGGTTTGAAACATGTTCCTAACCTTTGAAGTACGTAATTTATTTACCTACAGTGACCCTGTTTTGGACTGTACCAGTAGGATAAGTTTCTGAGTATCCTTTTTGCCAAGTCTTACTGAAAGTTTTCTGTAATGGAATGAGATTCCATACCATTGTATTAAGATGTATAAGAGGTTGCGAAACAGTGCAATTGTAACATTAATATTTAATCATTTTCTTCATAATATAAACATAAATCTTCAGGTACTTTTTGTATATTTTAAGTTGTTAAAGATATAAAAAGGAGAGAATAAGATTGCAAGAAGTGTACTTTGCATATTGCATATGATACAAGTATGAAGAACACGTCAATTGTATTTAATACAATGTATATGGCAATGTGAGTGAAACTGATACATTGTCCAATAAATTCTGGATACATGGATTTATCATATAGGGATCTTGGCGTAAACATTTAAATCATCATCATCATCATCAGCCCACATCAGTCCACTGCTGGACATAGGCCTCTCCCATAGCACGCCACTGAGCCCGATCTTCGGCTTTCCTTCTCCAGTCGCTACCAGCAACCCTACGTATATCGTCGCTCCATCTAGTCGCAGGACGTCCTACGCTACGTTTGCCGATTCGCGGTCTCCACTCTAGAACACGTCTACCCCAACGGTTATCGGTCCTGCGGCAAATATGACCAGCCCACTGCCACTTCAGCTTGCTAATCCGCTGAGCTATGTCGATAACTTTAGTTCTCTGGCGAATAATTTCGTTCCGGATTCGAACATTTAAATATACAATCAAAATTATTTATAGGGAACCATTAAATGAGTATGGACTATTTTATGTAGAATTTGCATCTTTTTTGACGAAATTGCAATAACAATTTAAATGTTGGCATTTTTTTTAGTTTATTTATCTATATTATTTTTCTATAGTATGTTTCTATCTATTTTTTTGTTTATTTTTATGTTCCTTTGGCAATAATTTAATTAATTTACCAAAATAGACCAGCATACGATAATTCCGTGTATCCAATAGTTTTAGGTGATTGATATTCAAAACAAAAAAAGTTTACTGATTTTTTCGATTGATGCATTTATTTGTGATCTCATAATGAAAGAAAAATATAAAAAATCCGCGGATACTCTTCAATAAATTATTAGGTAGTTTCGGTTATATCTAATACCGCTTCTACATATCCATAATCATTGATATTTCTTAAAATAGTTGGGATTAAGAAATACATACTTGGAGTGGTAAATTCCAAAACATGCTGATTTCTCTTACAAGACAGGGCGGCATAACACAGACTCGGTTTTTGGTGTATTATTCTGATCTGAGCGCTAAGTTTTTAATATAAATAAGATTTTCAGGTTCAAAATGTTACGTCACCGCTCTCTTCAGCGCATATTCAAAACTGTCGTGTCTAAATTGTAAATACCCAAAATTCACGATTTCTTTCGTCGCACTGTAGAAAAGAATAGCATGTTTAAACATCATACATTATAGTACGGGAAAGGTTATATCCATGCATGTTAAAGAGCTTAGACATAATTTAGTTCCCTAGAACGTTGGCTACGAATTATTTCAACGTCTTCCATTTCGCCGTAGTATTAAACCGACGTTCTTAATTTGTCATTTTTCATTTTATATAAGTCTTTATTTTGTATTATTTACACATAAAAATATTAATTCTGCAGATAGTGCAGTCCTAGTGCAATAACACTAAATTTTTGGCGGTATAACGTATAATTTATTTTTTAAATCTATTTACCTTATTTTAAATACATAGTAGATATTAATGTAGGTATAAAATAATTGGTAGCCAACATAAAATGGCCTATATATTTGATTTAATTAGATGTACCTACAATATCGTACTCGTACACTGCCAGTCGCCAACCGCTGTATACCGAATAATTAATGATTAATTTTTTTTAATCACAATAGAGACTTGTTACAGTTCCACAGTAAAAGTAAGCGTTGTTGAATTTTTTATAAAGATGAACATATTAGATTAATGATCTTGTAATCTGGATTGAGTTTTTTTTACAGAATTTATTGTACGCAGAGTTTTGTGTCGAGAAGTGGAGCTACGTCGCCTATTGTCGTATTTTTGCTACAATGCTTACTTGAAGCCAGTACAATACAGTTTTCCGTATACTCAATAGTACAATAGTTATACAGATTATACAATATATACAGATTTTATACAGAACGGTGATATTATTATACATATACAAGTGTCGATTTGTTTTATAAAGAAGCGTGGTAGGCGACGTATCTGGATTCACAAAATATTGGTTTTTAAACATGGGTGCTGTTAAAACATTAATTGTACATATTTATTGTAATATACAACAATAGACTGGTAATTTTACAATGTTGTTAGGTTTCTACAGAGTTATCAACTGGTGTTGTGGTCGACCGACGACATTTTTTCTTACACTAATAACTTACACAGATATATAAAATGTATAGAAATTATTAATAATACCGATAATTACATTATTAATAATTTTACTCTCATAATACGAGAATATAAATCTAAATATTTGATATATAATTATAATAGTATATTTCGTAGCATTCAAGTTCCTCCGGTTACTTTTATTTAGAGTTTCAACCTAAAGTAAAAAGGGACTCTATTTTATAGACTTGTATGTCTGTATGTATGTCTCACAGCATTTTTTTTGTAATGTTAGCCACAGCACCAGCCCGCATGTTACAATAGAGTATATTTTCTTACTTACTACAGATACAACCGAAATAGGCTATATGAAATTCATTTTAGACAAACCCAGAATACAAGATCGCACTTTTTACACAACAATTCCCTCTCCGTTTGTTTTCTTCAATAGAAATTATTGTTTACGAAACAACAGTTGGTTAAGATGGTCACAGAGATCCAGGCGAAGAAATTATAACGTTGGCATAATATAAAAAATGTAAATATATTTTCTAGTTCTTCCAAAACGATTATATCAGTATTAAATACAAAATTCAACTTTGGTTAGGTCAAAAATGTATGTGTGATCTATAGAGAATTTTTGCATTAGAACCTTCTCGGTGTAACTTTTAAAATTAATTATTTTTAATTTTTAATAATATTTTTTCTTTAGTTTAGAAATTATATATTGATTTGTAATGATCTTGCCTAGATTTGCATTTATGTTAGTTACGTTTTAAGTTGATACCATCGTATTTATGTATATTATTATTGTATTAAGGGTTTTGTTTGTTTTTGTCATTAATAGAAGTAAAATGTTGTAAAAAGTAAGCTCGTTGTATTTTATCAAATAAACACTTTTTAGTCCAACTGAAGCAATAACAAGCAGTTTTATTTAACCTATTCCACGTACACAATACTTCGAAGCACTGCTAAACTGTGCCTTATTGCCGGTTGCGAGAGTAGGTATTTATATTGGGATGTCTTGACGGACGCTTGCGAGCTAGATTGTGCTTTATTGCTTGGGCGCGAGAGTAGCTTTTTATAGGGGTGTCTTGACGGAGTGTACCTTCTGTACGTAGTAGTATTAGTATATTGGTTGATTGATTGATAACATAACACAAATAAAAATAGAACTTAAAAATTTGATTACTACAATGGGCGGTCTTATCGCTAATAAGCGATGTCTTCTAGACAACCTTTGGATGGAGAGGATTTGTGATACGACAAGAGACGGTATATATTTTGACGGTATATTATATATTTTGTGGTAGTGATTACTTTGTCTATGCCAAATGCAATAACGAAAAATAATAGGGAAATACGAAGACTAAATATCGGTTCTGACCATGTAGACTTGTAGAGTATGAAATGAATACGCGAATCACTTCGCGCCACTCCGTCGCGCTCTCCGAAGCTAGCGTACAAAAACATTTGTCTTAGCTAATTAATGTACTGAGGAGCGAGTGTGGCTCAGTGGGGGCACGCGCGACTTTCGCACACGACAACGCATATATATATGCTTAGTCGCATTGGCGAATCTGAATCTAGGTGATAGAATCTTACCAATGGGAAAAAAAATATTTAGGAATAGCACAGAGCGGCCAATACGTGACTCACGACGAAAGACAAAGAAACGCGATAAACATCGACGAAAACCGAAACCTAAAAAGAAGGAACCCTAGGAAGACGGAAAGCTTCCCACGTAGTAGCACACTCTCAAGATCAGACACTATGCAGAAGAAGGAAATGAATTTACAAGTAAAAACATCGAGAGGATATAGATATTTGGAAACGATGGACGAATTGGCGAATAACGTGATAGATTTCTTCGAAGAGGAAGACGTTTTTTCTTTATATATATATATATATATATATATATATATATATATATATATATATATATATATATTATGTTATTTAAACGAAAGAATACAAAACTTTGAATTCGATTAATAAATCATTTTATTCAAAAGTATACAGTATTTCGTCCTCACCCCATTAGCCGGAGCACGAACATTTCGTCGAACATTTCGTGCTCATCCTACTAGGCGGAACACGAACAATTCGACGAAAATTTCGTGCTTACCCCACTACGAGGAGCACGAACATTTCGACGAAAATTTCGTGCTGATCCCACTAGGCGGAACACGAACATTTCGTGCTCACCCCACTAGGCGGAGCACGAACATTTCGAATAACAAACATTTACATACCTTAGGTACTTATGTTATAAATATTGTGCTAGTAACTTCACTCGCGCTTCTCTAGCAATTTCGCTATCCGTTCCTGATTTTTATAAATGCAGAGGTCCATAAAAGTCAGGCTTAATAACAGACAGTGTCCTAGCATGTCCTTCTCGAGGTCTTTTTGAGATCTGAACATTTCTTTCAGGTCTTCTGAGATTTGGACGTGGGGTTTTGAGGAGTGGAGAGTTTGGAGCAGCATTACTACTGTCTGGTCTGTTGACACTCTCTCGTTTCCTACTAGTGTGCCGTATAGTCTGAAAGAGAAAACGGTAATTATAAGATATTTTCCAAAATTCTTATGACCGAGCAAAGCGAGCTCCGAGTCTACTGGCACAATCGAGATTTTCTATTTTAGTTATTGGCAAAAAAGGAGTTTTCATTTTCTTTTCTTTTCTTATATTTTTTATTGTACACTGTTATAACATTTACATCGTAAGTTTATAAAAACTACATGTACAAAGGCGAGCTTAACCCTAAAAAGAGTTTTCTTCCACCAAACCCTTGAGGAAAGAGAACTGTCACATGAGCAAATAGGTTTCAGTGTATGATTACGGTTTGAATAAAAAATTAGCAACTATTATCATAAATCTCCTAAATAAATATATAAATATATAAATATAATATATACAAAAATAAATTTATCGATACAATACATAATTATAAGGAGTAATACATAGATAAGTACTTATAAAACGAAGCTATATGGAAAGATAATGTTCATTACAGGTATTACATTTTTTTTTAATTAGTTTTTTATAAGCAGCAACGTTAGTCATATAATATGGTGTTTGTTTTTTCTAAAATAACGGTTTTCCATTTCCAGCTAAATTTGCAGCTAGTTTTTCAAAAAATTACCCGGTACCAAAAAAATGAACAATAAATAAATAGTTCAGCTTGCTTACCTAAAAGGTAACGTAGGTCTCAAGAAATAGACTCTATGTTTTATTTTATTTTTCACCTGCGTAGACTCCCTCTCATCTTCACAGCTGAAAGACAAAAATATTTAAAATAAAATTATAAATCATCATCATCATTATCAGCCTTTTACTTTTCCACCGCTGGGAACGGGCCTCTCTCAGGGATAGAGCATGGGTCTTAATTCTCTGAATGCAGAAATTACTTTCACCAACGCTACTTAGACCCTAGAGAATACTTAATAGTACAGATTTAAAGGCGCGCCATCTATCGGCAATATAGTGAAATATTTATCAAGGGCGTTTAAGAAAATCTGAGATGCGAATTGCATTTTTCCAAAACTTACATGCGTACACACAGCAACCTATTACCTAACCCACTTATCTTGTCTACGAATGTATTGGTGAATATAATTATTATAGCAATAGATTCGAAACCCCATAGAAACGGACTGAACTGATGTTTTGCATTGACAAATTTTAACCCTATAGCTGTTATAGTGAGCCTGAACCTAAGTTAAGGCTATAGGTTCATACACTTACTTAGCACAAATACTAAAGTGTAAAATGAAATCTTACCTCTCTCTGCTACTGTCCCTAGCATTGATCAGAGCTACGATCATGGCAACCATCTGCGCCCTCTGTAGGTTGACAGCCAGCACTTTAGGGTTGCTAGGGTCGCTACCGGCCGCTCTGAGGGTGGTGGCCTCGGCTTTCATGACGTAGATATCGGCGATAGGGAGACGATTGGTTATGTCCCATGCCTGTGGAAATGGTGGGTAAGGGTCTATTTACATATATTCGTTATGTGTCCAGAACGTGGACGGGACGTAATCGGGCCGTGGAAAATGCAATGGAAACACTGAAACCCCGGCGCCGGCACTAACTGACGCAGGTGAACGAGCTCATACAAAATGTACCATAATACATTTGATTTCATATTACCACCATTTTTTATAGCCCACGAGAAGTCCGCGAGCCGAGCTAAGCCGAACGGTGATCTAGCGCCATCTATCCATTAAAACTTGAAATGGCTTACAATCACTTTCTGGCATTTTTGCACAGATGTCAGCACTGGCTAGTTCAATGCAAATGCAATGAACTAGCAATAGAATAATGACCAATTGACCATACTCACATAAGAAAATCATTCTAAGAAACCCGATGCAATAATTATACACAGCAGGAATACACATATACAGCATGTACGACTTTTGTTTATTCTTTCAACTTTCGTCATCTTAGTAAGTATAAGCTCAACTCATCTTGTGTATCAAACACTGTTTCTCCACGACATTACTTTAACATGATTGTGTCTGGGATCTGTACTTGTGCTGCTGCGATTATGCAACATTAAATGCTTGATCCTGGCTTGCCACTTTGTCACATGTCTCGACTTACTTAATGCTTACTTACTATATCCAAAATATCTGTAATCTGGAACTTTTTTCCCTCAGGATAGTCAATCCCATGGTACTTCCAATCTGTCACTTCATAGTTTTCCTTGTCAATAAGTATCCACGACACCGAGTTCACTGTTATGTACACAGTTAGTATTGATTTGGCGTTCTGGAAAAAATATATACAATAGGTGTGTTGTATCTACTGAAATAGACTATGATAACTTTATTGTTTTTAATAATCATGAATGTATGGTAATTTGTTGTTAAACACTTTTTAACAATACATTGTCATCACTGCTGTCTGACAAAGCTCTGAACTTACATAAACTTGCAGATTTAATTTTTGCCCCAAGACATTGTAAGTTTTTTTATTCTCTGTTAATCTCTATTATGTACCGATTGGGTGATGTGGTCGCACAGCAACAAAGCCCTTCTATCTTCACCATTTAATAATAATAAAAAAACACTTTTTGTCCAATGTTAATCCTAAGAGTATTTTTATATCAAGTGATCATGTGTGAGTATCCCACTACAAGTTGGCAGTGTACCCAAGATGCTGGCAGTATTGCCCCATGGTTTTGCAACACTGATATGTTGAGCCAAATACCTATAATAACATTTTAAATATACCTTTACATCGACAGGGCTCAATGCGGGCTGCAGAATTTGTCCTTTTATTTTATTAGATAAGTTTTGTTCTCTTTCTACAGGCCCTTTCAGTATACTGTCAAAGAGTTTTTTAGCTGTCTTTTCAGAAAATCCTTCTATTAGTTCTACATCAGACAATGTTTTTAAAGTCCCATTGCTTTTTTTCCATTGAGAAAACTGTTTTATTCTGCCTTTTGTTACATCATATCTGAAAAAACAAATTCAAAAAATCATGAGCAATAAATGCTAGAATCAAGCCATTCTGTTACAGTATAGCAACTTAACTTGTCCCTTATAATGTTTCAACTATTCTGTCTAGGTTTAGGTTTTAGTTTAAAGAAGTTTATTCTCAGAGACAAATGTCACTTACTTGAGAACAATACTAAGCTTATGCAAATAATAAATTCATCATTCCATCTGATAGCTAAAGAAAAAATTAGGTAGGTACTCATCTAATGCATTCATTCGTTTAAGAGGTCTACAACTAGATATTAGGCTCGCTGAGATTTGGATACATTAAATTACTTCAAGATTAAATAGCGAAGAATGAATACTATAACATTAATTCATGATTTAAGACGAAAATAAGGATGGTTAATGTTTCAACTATTCTTTCATTGCTTCTAAGTCATCGTCATGATGATGATGATTGCTCTTAAATGGTACTTCAATTGAAGGTCAGAATCTAAGTCAGTAATTCCAGTAAGTTTTAGAGATGTTACGTACCCCAGTAATAATTCCTTATCCAACTCATTCAATGTGTTGATGATTTTCTCTTTCTCCTCATTAGAATATTTAGTTTCTATACTGTAGAACCTTTTAGAGAGAGCTGCTTCTCGGCAATTATGACATAGAGGATTCTGGAATTTAAACACAACTACTTCAAAATAAAATAAAACTTATGTTTCTAATAGACTCTTGCACAACTGACCAACGCAATATCATAAACTTGTAGGTAGTTTTGTTAAATTTGTACGAAACATGGTAACTTACAAATAACCTTAAAAGTGGAGTAGGAGTTAAAAGCCTCATTTCTTCGGTTAGATATCAGATTAACAAGGACTTTCACCCAACAAGTGGCTGTATATTTGTATTTGTCTAACAGATAATTCTAGAGGAAATCACCCAAGCATCGATGTTTACTAAAACTTTCCGTATATACAATTTTTATCTAGGACTAAAACATCCGATGTTACGAACTTCCGAGAACAGCTGTTAGATTGACAATTGACATTGATAATGACATACCATTTGATTTGACATTACATTTCATTGTGTTTGAGTTGAGTTTGAAGTTTATTTTACAAAAAACTTCAAGCTTTTCCCCGGTATCGGGTCATTTAAGCTATAAGTGAGTAATCGACGACCGGCGGGTAATTTCGGGTAATCTTGCGACAGAAAAACCATTTCATTTATCCTATCGTGAGCGAACGGAACGTGCTCCTATCCTTATATAGGACTACGACTTACTCTTATTTAAAACTTCTCAGTAAGCATTTTTTTCGATAATTTTTATCTTTTCATTCATAACTTTATGATTTTACCACGTTTTTTTTAAGTCACTTTCGTTTGTCAGTCTGTCTGTGTCGTTTCGGGTGGAATCTTGCAACTAAAATTTCGAGCACTTCCCGATTAGCTATTTGGCTGAAACTTTCAGGGTAGCTCACAACTAGATGACAATGAATTTTAATTTATTACGGATTCTTTTTAATGATGTATCATGGCCACCATATTTTTTAAAGAATATAATATCCTTTAACACACGGCCAATTAAGCCTGCCCATAACAGTTGCAGCATTACCCAGAGCTTTGTATTGCAAGGCACTACACTGCACTCCTTACCCCGAGCCAATAGCTCCCAAGCATACATACGCTGCTAAGATCGTATATATACCCTTATTTTTGCTTCGCCGTAAATGGGTAAAACAGAGAAGAAATTCAGAAGAGATGGGTAGCATACATACAGTCACTAGAAATATCTAGTATGCATAAAACACAAAATAAAGTAACTATGTAATATAAAACTATTATTTTTAATTGAAAAAAACACTATTACCCAAAACGGGTAACTTCAGGTAATTTCTGAATAGGTTTCAGAATTTTTCGTGTTTGACTGCCGGCACACTGGATGCCAAGTTAAATATTAACTAACGCATTTCTGAACAGGCATCGAGTAATACTACAAGCCAGCCAATCCAAGCCAATTATTTTCAAGATCGAGATTTCCCGCGCCTTTGTTTATCAGATTTACCTGCGTTATTTTGGCTAATATCGTATTTTTTCCTTATATTTCGCTTCAAATACACGTGTTGCTTATTTTATTTATATGTACAAAAAATTGATGTAAATATATTGCAATATGTAAAGGAAAATAACAACTGACAACTAGTAAATGACAGGTGAGAATCGTAACCCGCTTTTTCATCGTTGAATATTTCTAACTGTTAGGTGAACATTCACTTCCCGCGATTGATTTTCTGAATGGCTCAGAGTAAATGCACAGAATACTAATGGTAAATGTCAAAGTTCACCTGAGTGCTTTCTGAACAGCCTTAGGGTAAAAACAAAGACCTTATACTAAAAACTATAAGGTCTTTGGGTAAAAATTACATTCACTGGATGATTTCTGAACGCCCCCTCGGCCCCCTATGAATATGAAGCGGCGAAGCGAGCGAGTAGGAGAAGCGAACGCAGTGAACGCACGGCTAACCCGTGCGGATTATTTGATAAGTTTGATAATATACACTTACTTTGAGTGTAAATACACTCACCAAAGCGTACTTTAATTTTGAACTTGTGTTTATTAAAAGTATCGTGAATATGACCTTCAATTATGGCAGTAGAAGAAATGTACCTACGATAATAAATCCGAAACCCTAATATCTTGACACAAATGGACCTAACACCCGTGTTGCGTATTCTAATATTTCTTGTACAATGTAATGGGCGGCATAATCATTTACCCTCACTCACTGATAGGATCAGTGCCCTCACTGAATGCAATATATTTTTTTAAAGGAAGCAATAGCTCTCTGGATGGCGCTCTATATTTTGAATTTTGATGAACATCACATTACAGCACTTTGTACTGTCACTTTTACCTTCAGACAAAAACCTTTGGAAAAATACTAGTGTTCTTTTCTTTTTATGACCAAATACCTAATAGCTATGACTTTGGTACTTACGTTATTTGGTACGTACCTCAGACCAAACTCAATGTTTGTAATGGTAGCAGTGACATCTATACTCAGCCATACAAACTAACACACAAAGCAGTTTACAATAATAACGTATAAACAACACAGTTGTATTTTCATGTGGTAGATGTCACAACTAACGAATGTTTTAAATAGGTACCAACTTTTCAAGTAATAGACCCCCAATCTGATAAATAGTGTAGGAGAGATTGTCGATAATATTAACACGATGTTAATTAAGGCCATTTCAGGTGATTTGATTGAAGATACGCAGTCAAGCCACAAATAAAAAAACAGACACGTGTATTTAGAAAAGTCAAGGACATAATGCAATTACTGCACTGTGTGGCATTTCAACTCGAAATCCTATTTATTTCAAACCTAATTAGGTGTACCAAATTAAAAATGATGGTGGTGCTATCCTTATCCATATAGCATTTGACAATTGTTTCATATTCTCCAGCATGCTGGCTGGATGACAATTTCAAATAAAATTTAAATATCGAAACATTTTTTTTTCGAAACAACTGACAAAATCATGGAAGATGTCATTAAAATATCTTTGGAAAGACGACGTTTCATTGCCTATTTCAATGCGAAAATACCTCTTATCGCTATTAAATCTTCAGAACAAATAGAACCGCGCAGAAGATAAGAACAAGAAACAGATGCTAACTACAAAGGTAAGGAGGAATTTGTAGAACCAAACAAAACAAACCAAACACCGCGCGAAAGACAGAGATGAAGTAACATACCGTCCCTGTCGGACTCAAGAAGCGAAGCATGACAAGATGGCGGCCACAGCCGTTCACCCATCCGCCCGCGCCCGTCACTCGACACAATCGGCCATTCGTGCGCATTCATTGAACGGCACTCTTTCAAGAAAGTTCTGCAGCAAACCAGTCTTCTACTTCTGGATTGAAGACATCGAGTTATCCTCTGGACGTATTGGATATTGGTAAGTAAGGTACCTAATAAGTAGACATTTAATTCCAGGTCTTGACTTTTTAGTGTTCCGTACACGAATTCGTCGAGGTCATCATCGTTCTTTATTTTTGCTCCTACTTATTTCAGCTAATCTTACTTTTCTTATCTTGGATTCATGTTATGTATTTTGATAATATTTTGAACATGTAAAATTACGGCATATAATATTTAAATTCATTCAACCCAACTCATGATGTCCTTGGGAAATAAAATGGTGCGGAACCATTGCAGCATAAATATGTCACGACAGAATTACTAAGATTATATTTAGGATTTTTTACGTAGGTATATATTCTTCTTCGTCTGTATTCTTCTTTGTTTCAAAAAGTACCTACCTAAATGATCTACAGGTACCTAGGTACTACCTCATGGAGATTTAAATTCTAAAACAATTGGGTAGGTCTTCATAGCGGCCTCACCTACAAAATAAAAAAGTGGGTACGTAGGTATTTCAATATTATGGACTAGATACGTACCTAGGTAGGTACATGATTTTTGGGCAATAAATTAAAAAGAATCTAAGTTGTACAAATGTATTTGCGTAAAGAATGCTAATACAAATATAAAATGCTGCTGTAGCGGTCTGGCAACGTCGCGTTTCGATATAAACTGTGCACGGTACGATAGCCTTGTGGCGTTGCCGCTTCTCCGATACGACTTGTCTGACAACTTTCTTGATAACATTCTGACTTCTGGCTGTTTATCGGAATACCCAAGACAGCACGGTACAGCATTTTTTCGTAATCTTCTAGAACATGAATAACTAAACATGTTTTACTTTTGTTGCGATAAATCTTGCACTTGTTCGCATAACTTTGTGAAGATTTATGTGCTGACATCGTTACTTGGCTGCCGTCACCGCTAGCCAAAATGTCTTCATACTAAGGAAGTTCTTATGAATTAAAAATATATAAAATGTAAAAATAAAAGTTCAAAGATTTTGCTGCGCTACCAGATTTCGTCTAGCTCCTATTGGTAAAAAAAGGAGATACATAAGTAGGTCTATTTATTTAGCTACAATATTTAATCCTTGATAAAATAAAATAATTGAAATATGTATATGTAATAAGTAAGTACATAGTACATACCTACTATTAATTAATAAATATGTATTCGCCATTTTTTTTCTATTCTTGCTAATAGCATCAATCAGTCTCATAATCTTGTTTCTATAATAAAATTGTAATTGGTTTCAAATAATAATATTATGATATCCATTTTGGTAAGCTCGTAGGTACTTCTAATATGTAGTATGTATTTATGTCCTTACAAATCAACTCCAATTTATGAAATTACAATCGCCACATTTCTATTGTTATCAATTTATCATTTCGCTAAGTACATGAAACGTCATTGTGAGTCGGTCCGCCATTTTGAGAATGATCGTCCTCTTGACGCAGCGTTGTTGCTCTCTCGCTCTAATCAGAACTTTCATGACCATTTGTCCCTTTCTTTCTAGTGTGGGTTTGGAGGGTTTGCTCAGATATTGATTGTGATTCACATCAATGATACAATTATAGGAATTTGACTGTGACCTGGATCTTTGAGACCTGTTACTCCTAATCTATATCATAATATAAATTAGTACTTAACATAATTATGTCCCGTCGTATGTATGCATTAACGGAACTAAGTCTTATTCCTTGAAATAGCCATTACTTCCATTTGGTCTTCTTGATTCGGGCCTTTAATTCCTGAACATTACCAATGGGTATTCGGGCTCACGGCTTCTTTGGTCACGAGCCGAGTCATTGCTCATAGAGCTATAACTAAAGCTAGTACACAGTACACAATCTACGTTGTACATAGTTTTCATATCCAGAAACCTGCTACACGCGAAGGTGATAACGGTAATCTCAATAGTGTTCAAAACTTCTTTCAGAATAAGGGTTTTGCTCGTTCAGAACTGAACAGATTCATTAAGGTTATCCTAAAGCTGATCGACTTTATTATTTAAAGTGCAACCAGATTTTGGAAGCGGCAGCGTTACCTAAATTCAAGTCCATCTCAAACACAATCCCAGTTTTTTAGTCGATAAGATTTTCTAGAATTCCAAATTTTAGGAATGCCGAGTCATCTTGACTTTCTACTCTTCTTGAAAAGTTAAGAAACTGAAATTGTAGGTAAGTATACCAATAAGTTAATGGTATAGAATTTCCTGTCATGGTGTCATATTTTTATCAATCCTACTTTAATTATAAATGCGAAAATTCGTGAGGATATAATTATGTCAGTTACTTAAACACACACTCAAAAACTATGGAACGGATTTGTATGAAATTATCTAAAAAGGGATAGGGGCTTTAGAACCTGGAATAGGATATAAGATACTTTTTGATCACAATTGACGAAAATTTACCACGCGAATTAAACCGCGGGGTGCATGCAGCTGGTATTCTGATATACCAAGTACCAAAGACACAAGTAACTACAGTACCTTTATTGGTATAATATTCATAATGTCATCAAGCAACTAAAGCAAATTCTACTTAATTATATCTTGCAGCAAATAAATCAAACGCCATTCTGTCACTGCTAAATCTAGTACGTATCGTATGTATACCAAAATCGAATCTGATGAAACGAGAAACATTCTGCAGGAAGGTTCAGTCGAGTTTAGAGTCCCTTGCTACCTAACTTGTCTTCCTTCGACAAGATCAAAAACGTAGAAACCAATTCATTGCTCTGTTTGTTAGCATTCAAGTCAAGCTATTGCAAATACAAAAGGCAATGTACGATATCCGTAAAAATTGGATTGTTGGCTCTGGTCTTCGAGTCATATGTAGTGATGTTTTATTTGGGTTCGCTGAGTTAAACTTTATCGACTTAGGACTTGTATGATTATCGTTTTAAACGATTTTTAATAATCGAAATAGGTAATCGCGTAATCAAAGTTTTATTACGTAAGTACCATTTTTGAGAAGTGTTTCAGGGCTGATGTCGCAAGGTGAAGGCTTAGTGCTCGTCTCGTTACCTGGGTCTACTCTTTGTCATTCACCCGTATTAGCATGACCAGCTTCTAACCACAAATTTTTATTGTTATGTTTTTTCTATATTGAAAGAAAACTGTTTAGTTCTTTTTGAGGATATCTGAGTAGGTAAGAATTTACTGAGTACCTTACCTATCTACCTACCTACCTATATAAAAGTTTATAAATAGATATATAACGTGCCAATTTAATGGGTTTTGTAATACCTACCTATTCTTTATTTTAAATTTTTTGCTTATTAATCCAGAAGATTAGCATGTTTTGAGTCTTGACTGTCGGGAACATCAGTTTTTGTGGTGACGTCGTATAAGTGATGTTTAGCCAGAATGCTGCAAATGGTTACCAGTTCGGCAAACATCGCGTGGCTTCGGAAACAAGCCAGACGACCCTCTAGTCTGGGGCCGGGCATGGCTTGACGTAGGTAAGAACGGCAACGCCGCTTGTTCTCATTTTGCTCGCAACACTTTGAAACATGATTTTCCCCCTTTTGTGCAGCTATATAATGCCAATGTGCCATCAAAAAAGGCTCAGGAACACTTTGTTTAACATTAAGCCATATTACGAATGTTCTTCGCCTGGTTATCGTTCTAATCGTCACTTATTTAATAAATGCCACGAAAAGGAACAGCGGCAACGTCGCAATTTCCGCGTTCAATGCTGCGACGTAACCACACTAGTTTGAGTGTTGTAATTACCACCTAATAAAATTATCAAATCCTGAACGTTTTTTTCATAAGGTAGGGATCTCGTTAATTTAATATTTCGTTACCATTTCATCTTGTCCCTCTAGCTGATTAAAATTAGATATTAATTACATTGTCAATCTCTGCGATATCCGAATGACTCACCCAACTCCCGCGTCTCTTGTCGCGACTGCTAAAAATACCATACTAATCATGTAGCGCAGAAGTAGAACGCAAGAGAACGAAGCGAAGCGCGTTTCGTAATTTGACCTCACTCGATGAGTACATGTCTATAGAGCAATGAACGTTTCAGAGAGTACTCGCCCACCGCTTTTGGCTTGGATGTTGCCTTCCTCCTTTCGCACGCGTTTCTACACTATAGTGGTCACGTTCGCTCACCGCGCATCGTGTTTTATTCGAGCTGTATGGCAGCCTCTGCGGGTTTGTTACTCTATATTTCTGTAGTTCGGATTCCTGCCACGGTCTGTGTCGCCACGTTTGCAGCGGCCATTTTCTTCTCTCTCCATCTCCTGTCAGTGTCGATATAACCGCGTTACTGAATGCCCGCGCTTGTGCTATTGATAATCTTCTTTATGGTTCTTCTTCTGGATTCTCCTGTTGCATTCAGGTAGGCTATTAATAATAATAATTTGTTTACATTATTTTTAGATTATGTACCTATTAATAATATTGAATTAGGTAGGTATATTATTAGATTTTATTTTAAGATATTTTCGGACTAGGTATTCATACTTACTTGTTTATCATGTTTTATATCGTGATTGTGATTGGTGAGCTAGGCATTTTAATAGTTTTTTAAAATATTGATTTATTTATTTATATTGAAGTATTTTATAATGTTTATTTTTGAGTAGTGGCTAGTTTGACAAAGTGACATAACATGTCAGTGATGTCATGGGCTTTATTCTTATGTACATTAGTGTTCATTTTGGTTTTTTGACCATATAACCTTGATTAAAAAAAACTTGTCAGATTGTGAGTACTCTTGTCAGTTTTATTTGTTATTATTTTGAGGTTATGTTTTTTATTATTGTTCTTCATTTGGCTGGTAGATACTTTTCCCAAGGATTTCATTAAATTTGTGTGTTATTTTAAGTTGCAGACTTTTTGTCAGCAGAATAGGTTGTCAATTACTTAGATAGGTAGGTACCTAAGTAGGTACTTATTTACGTGCTTAGGTTTTTGTTTTAGTTGCTATTTTGACTAGGAATTTGGTAATTTGTGTATCTTATTTACCTATGAAATATGGTTAGGTAATTGACAATATTTGGCAAAGTTTTGACAGTTAACTTTCATGTTTCTTCAGTGTTTGCATAAAACATAATTTTTGCTAATCTAATTTTCAACATTAGATGGTTGCGTACGTTTATATTTCTATAGGTACCTAATTAAGTGGTATATAAATTAGGTACCCATTTATCAATGAAAATAAATCAATTTTCTGATTTGTATTTTATTGTCTTCAAAATAATGATTTAATTTGTTACATCCTTATTTTACTCACTTACCTACCTAGAAGATACACCTGTCTGTCAATTGGTTTTTGTCAATTTAGGGCTGGGGTGGTTTTTTTTTTGTACACATGCAAACTGATTCTGTCTGACAAGGGCGACTTTGAGGTACAGTCATACCGACTCATACCATCTTCATAATGTCCGGTGATCTTCGATTTGAGTAGGTATTCATTTAAACATTACTCTTTCCACCTTGAAGCTTAACTAAGGTACATATGCATGCATGCAAAGCCAGAAGTAATATTATATTTTACTCGTTCATTCGCTTCGCTCGATAGTCCTCCAGTCGTCCAACTTCCAAATTCACCTTCGCTTTTATCGCGCACTCGGGGAAAATATTTTTTCTCGCTCGCTCCCTCTCCGCAAGCGGTTGGTAAAAGCGTGATAGCGAACGCCCAGCGCTCTGCTTTTAACTTGGCGACCAGCTAGGTGACGAGTGGAGAATATGCCGCTGTTCCGTGCAAAACACGGTTTTCAACCGCCGCCATCTTGTTTTCCTGTGTCGTGCATGCATGACATGATACTCATGATTTTAGTTATTATTTAAAGATTTTACGTGTATACTTCTCTGTTGCGTTACTGTTTTCTTTACTGACAAAACGTACAATTGTATATATTTTATTTTATTTTTTATTTTATTGTTCTTTTTGTGTATTTTATTGTATTTTTTTTATTATTGTATATAAGTATATGTATTTTTAGTTACTTGAAATCTTTAATGATATATTTCCGTTCATAGCAAATAGCGGTGAAATTATTTCAGCTCCCGGCGTGAACCGTTCACTAAATACAAAATTATAAATACCTAGACGGCATTCCATCTCTTTGATTGTGACAGTAAATGTTATTTGGATGTACTCACATTTAGCTTATGTGTACATATTAGCCCAATGTTTAACCTGTACTATTCTGGTTAGAATGACTACAATGACTCAATCCTTAAGGATCCAGTGCTTTAAATCCGGTTCCTGGATCTCCTATAAGTGAAGTTTTTTGTGTCTGACTTGTTTCGCTTTAGAAGAAATCGGACCTTACTCTAGAAATAAATCTTCTTTCAGTAACGTCTTTATATATTCATTAAATAAAAATGTGGTAGATCTTTTAATTTTTTTTGTCTGTTTATGTTTAGGCTTTGCCGTTTACTAACATATAAGAAAATTATTGGATTGATAGTTGTTTGTGGTTTAAGCCCGTTTGTTCTGGGTTTTGGAATTCAAAATGACCTTGACTAATATTAGGTAGATAGATAAATTAGGTCCCTTATTAAGTCGGCATAGTAGATATCTGTACCTAAGTATATTTTACTTATTGCTTAGGCGGTGTTTTAGCACCTCTACTTGTAACTCTATCAGAATCTGTAGGTACGTTTACTTTACTATTTCACATTGATGTTTTTTTTGTCGTCTATGATGAGTACCATACCTATGGTACTCATCATAGACGACAAAAAATCTTTTACGTGATTTGAGTTGACTAGACCTTAAATATAAATACAATATTAAGGACTGCATTTCGGATAAACCACAATATATTTAATCGTAGACAAAAAATACAAAACAGACGGAAATTGGGATCCATCTGAACTATAATTCTTATTGGACTTCACAAAAAGACCCGTTTCGTCACCGCTCCTTTTCGTTTGACGTTCAGTTCAAGCATGGGTCACCGGAACCGTTTCGTACTGCCCCCTTTTGTTTGGCGTTCAGTTTATGCATGTGGCATCATGGGGGGCATTCCGATTAGGACCTTTGCAGGCATCCTTGCTGTTATCGTAGGGCTCCGTGATATGCATGATAATAATTATTGATAGTAGTAATGGTAGGTAATGTCATTGATTTTTAATTGAAAAAGCGCGTTTATCATAATCATTTTATAACAAAAAAACCGACTTCAATTCTGATGTATCTTCGAAGTCCAAGGTCGAATATCGATGAAACTTATTTGGGAACACTTTGTAGCTATACTGAACCCAATCCAAATCGGTTTATAAATGACGGAGTTCTGAGATAACAAACATTTAAAAAATATACAATCGAATTGAGAACCTCTGTCGTGTACCTACACTACTACTACCACTATAAAAACTCAGTGAAATATTTTTAAATTATCTAAGTAGTGATACAAATATACCTTTATAAGGATTTACATTTTCGTTGTTCTGACAGTTACAATTAAATAATCGCGCGTATTTCAAATAAATAATACTTAAATTGTTTTAGATATGTTCGTGCATAGTGGGTAGGTATTTACTTAGATCGAGTGGCATACGGCACCTTGTATATGTATAGTCAATTATTTCATGGTTCAATTCTATTGCTAATAATGAACTGCAGCCCTTTATACACATTAAAAATCACTTAGTAATAAGTATCATCATATTTTTTTATTAGGTACAAGAATATATTCCTTATAGATGTATTAGGTATAGATAATTTGCCACTGAAGATATAAACACTTATAACACGAGACTATTGACAATTTCTTCCATTTTATTACTTTTCACTTAAAACTAATTATAGGTAAATCATGTATTCACGTTAAAATTAGAAACTGCCAGTTACAGACAAAACACTTTATCAAGTTAGGATCACTGGATCAGACACCGGTTCGGAACATTTGCGTCTTGCCGACTCAACCTAGTGATGGGACATTCGACTATTGATATCCTATCGATACTAATAATGTTAGGAATATCTGATTATAACATAGTTTTATCTTATTTCTCATGTAAACCTATAAACTAGATACACATTTAAATTATGATAAAATTTTTTGATTCATTATAATTATTATTACGGTTTCAGACATTTATATCTCAAAACAGAATACAATTCATTTATGTTGAGAAACATTGGGTCGGTAGTTGTTAGTAAATCTAATATGAAACATGTATCGGAACGGCAGCAGCCGAAACAAATAACAATAAGTTTAAGTTAGTAACAGCACATATTTAAACATGATTACACAATTTTTTTATATCTTATCGTAAATTATAGAACTATCCAAACATTACCAAGTAGGTCCTTGTAACCTACATTAAGTCAGTAGTTTCGTAATGCTGCCCTATGTAAATTTACCCAATGTAACTTATTTGTAAACATTGCATTTTACCATTTTCAGATTTCCTGCCGGCTTCGTCTACATACCCAAGGAAATGATATACGATGCAATTGATCCTTGAACCAGAATCTATTGGAGATATAAAAACAAAAATGGCCACGCAAGCTGAAAGCTCTGTCAATGGAGATTTCAGTGATATTAAAAAGGAAATAAATAGTGCCAACAAAGAAAATAATCCCAACATTGGTGATTGTTTTTCTACTGAGCCTGATAAAAGTCAAATTAACAAAACTGTTGCGGACATTGACCGGTTACCATCTGAAAGTGTTAATGAATCTGTATATAAAGAAGAAAATTCTCAAAGCAATAATGAAAATGCCAATGAAAATAAAAAATGCAACCTAGAACTTATAGAAACATTAAATAACGGTGACTTAATAGATAATAGCAATCATATAGTTATTGATAGTACTACTGACGGATTAAGTTGTGGTCAAGATGACAATAAATCCGAATGTGAACATCCCAGTTTGGAAAAAAAAAACACAGATGCAGAAATTAATATCGAAAGTAGTCGTAATGAAGAATCTGTCAGATTGACAGGAAACGAAGTAACAGAAAATAAATTAGAGTTATCAAATCCAGAAAAAACAACAAGTGAGAAGTGTGATGATGCATTACCTACAGAAAGTTTCATAAATATAACGCACGATATAGATATAAAAGTCCAAGAAACAGAATCTCCCTTGAAACAAACTTTGCAAGTTTTTAATATAAGGAACTCAGAGGATGTTTTATCCAACAATTTAATAGCACCTGACGCTAATAAAACTCTTGAATGTTCAATATCTAGTGAAAAGACTAAAATTCCAGACGAAAGCACAAATGGTGATCAAAATTTAATAGAAGAAACATCGTCCATAGTCAACAAAGAAGATCTAATGGATACAAATATTATAAATACTGAAAATATTGACTTAGTTGATGAAGACAAAGCTTCTGAAGTTCCTGCGTTTATTACAAATAATAATGATGCAAATGCTTTAACCGAGGAAACAATTAAAGAATATAATAAAAGCGATGAAACAGTTAATGAAAAGCACCCGGAAGACGTCACAGTTGATAAAGTAGGGATAATGTGTAATGATGGGAATGAAAGTCATTTATTAATGACTACAAAAGAGTCTGAAACTTTAGTTACAGATGAAAAGGAACCTCAGCTAACTATTAAAAAACTTGTGAAAAACAATGAGTGTAATCCTTCACGAAAAGAAAACTCTTCATCTGATCTATCAAATCTTGAAACATTACCTGCAATGGATGAAATTTATGATATTTCAATGGACGAACCGACAGCTTCTGATACTACAGATGAGAAAAAAGTTTTGGAAAGCAGTGTTGTCCAAGATAATGCATGTGTTGTGAGTTCTCCTGAACTGTGTAGTGAGAAAGTACTAGTCGATGATGAGAAAGAAATTGAAAATGTTCCTATGGAAACAGATGATGTGGAAATTGTTGATTTAGATAAGGGAAACAAGGAACTCAACGTCAACGAGGCTTCTTCAAACGAAGCTGTTAGTAAAGAAATGAAAGTTTTAGAAATAGCAGAAACAGAACTAACATCTGAAAAACATATTGATAAAAGTACGACTGACCTAACTCTAAATGAATGTGTTGAAATCAAAGACAACTCTGAAGCTCCAAATACATATGAAAATAATATTGAAGGTCCAGTAAGTAATAACTATAAGGAAATGAAACCAATGGAAAAAGATCGAGAAAATATGGAAATCATGGTTGAAGATGATATTAATATAGTAGAAAACAAATCAGACGTAATAAAAAGCAAAGAAAAAGAAAAATCTCCCGAAAGAAAAGAAAACAATAAGGACAAGAAACCATTGGAAGCGGATCAAGAAAAAGTGGAAATCATAGATGAAGATGACATTAAAATAATAGAAACTATGACAGACAAAATAAAAAGTAAAGAAAAAGAAAAATCTCCCGAACGAAAAGAACCCAAAACGCTTCCAGTGGTTTGTAAGCTCTCAAATACTTTGAATATTTTGTCTGACGATGAAGAGGAAGAACCTGCAAAAGAAGCAAAAGGAACAGAGAAGGGACCCGAAGAGAAACAATGCATAGACATTGACGATGATGATGACATTATGCTGATAGAAGAAGACACGAACTCTAAGGTAGCTACAACTGAAAATAAAATAGAAGATTTGGATACCAAGGAAGGAGCTCAACCATTAAATGACAAAGTTGACCTTGAAACGCCTAAGAAAGAAACTACTACGACGGATATTTCGGAATTATCACCGACAATTAATGAAAAAGGTAAATAGATAATTCATTTGTTCTACTATTTAGCGAGTTACGCACACACGGGTGTGCGTAAAGCTATTGTTATTTAAAGTTGTTGCACGCGAGTGGCAAATAAAATATTTCGAAGTAGTATTACAGTAATTTAATTTTAGTAGGTAACATAAGTAACATGTACGTATTTTTCAGATTCCCCACCATTGGAAAATATGAAATTAGATTCAGTACCACCACAAACTGAAAAACTTTTTAAAGAAGAAAGTGAAAATAAGCCCAAAAATCAAAAACCTTTATTACCTCAGAACTTCCTAAAAACTGCCAAGAAAAACCTAGCTGATATGACGAGAGACGAATTAGAAGATTTCTGCATACTGAGGATCGTCGAAAGCATTGTCGATAGAAGTAACCTTAGCGATATTAAAACTAAAATGAAAACTATGGCCCAAAACTTAGAAGATTTTAGAAAAAGGGCTCAGATGTTGACAAAACAGAACAGAGATCTACAAGTGGTAGTAAAATCGGTACAAGAGGAGCAGAAAAAACGTGCAAATACACTAATAACGCCTTTGAAGATCACGAGGTCTGTCGGCATGCAAGTGTTAATGAACGATAAACTTGACTATCGAAAGAAAGGGCCCATACCATGTCAGCCAGCCGTTACTCCTGCTCTGTCCAGTAGACCAGTGCGTGCTGTACAGACCGCAAAGAATCTGAAAGCGCCTGGAACTGCCGCCAATATACCTGTTCCTAGAAAAGTGCCCGTCAGTAATAGTCCTGCCAAGGCTTTGACAAGTCCAGCGAACAATGTAGGAAAATCATCTAGCCCTAACGGAGTATGGAACCAGTCGCCAGCGCAGAAAGCGCCAGAAAAGCGGACCCACAGCCGAATGCAGTCAACCTCAGTTACTGTGGACTTGACAGATGATGAGCCTCCAGCAAAGATAAATAACAAAAACTCTCCTGTACCTCCAGTGAGAGTGATCCCTCCACAGAACCTATTGGCCCAGCAAAGACCGTTTGTTCAAACTCTTAATAGTCCTAGGAAGGTGTACATTCCAATAAGCGGTCCTCAAGGACAAAATATCAGGCCTGGACAAACTCTTATGATGAAAAGTGTACCACCTCCCGGTAAGTTGGATGATATTTTTTGTTTAGTAAATATACATTTCAATATATTGTGGATTACATATATGTATTTTTAAGTGCTTACATATAACTAATTCTAAACTGCTATACCTGTATTTATTTATATTGCAGGACCACGACAAAGGGTACCTACAATGCCTAGAATACAGCAGATTCCAGCCAGGGTAAATAAGCAAGTGACACAAAGGCATCCGGCACCCTTGCCCGACGCAATGAAGCAATACACACCGCCTACTTGGAAGGCCCTACCACCGGCACCAGACTTAAAATTGTCAAAAGTTGAAAATGGCATTGTTATATCGTGGAAGATTGACGGATACCCGGAAGGTGGTTACGAAACGATAGCGAGTTACCAGCTTTACGCATACCAAGAGACATCTGCGCCTCCTTGCACAACCCTATGGAAGAAAATTGGGGATGTTAAAGCTCTACCTTTACCCATGGCGTGCACCCTTACGCAATTCATGGCTGGCTTCAAATACTACTTCGCTGTCAGAGCGGTAGATGTACGATCTCGTCTAGGACCTTTCAGCTTACCTGGAAGCATTCTCCTACTCAACAAGATGTAAGACTGATATTAGTTTCTTTTTTATTATTTGGACTGAACGAGCTAACAATGTTATACATTGTGATATTGTCAATGCGAATGAAAGTTAACTTAGTTTTCTATTTAGTTGAATATTTATTTATCTCATGTGTATAAATACAGGTACATTTTTAAGTAATAAGGACTTGTCAATACTATACAAGAAACATTGAAAACGGGATATTTACCAGGTTACGTCATGATTTAGTCAGTCCTTCATGGTCGCTTAAAAGTGTATTAAATACTGAGATTTGATCAAAAGCAAGATGAATATCCCGTTTCAGAAGTTCGACCACGACAGTTTATAAACTTGTCTATAGTTTCGGCTTACTAGATAGGACAATTAGACATAATAAAGTAGCATGTAGATTTATATTTAGTTGTTTTTAGAAAATGCTGCTCTTTGATTTAAATCTTCACATTACATATTGTTGGTTGTATTATTATTTTAAATGTTAGGTCACTTAACGTTAATGATGTTAAAAAATAGTGATATAAATATGATAAAACTAACAGTGTAACTTTATCATATTTTCTAATTTAGAAGTGTTTGTCACAACTTTCAGATAACTCAAATATCTTGTAAACTATTTACTCTTTGAAAAACAGATAAGTTATAGAAAATTTTGAGTGCTTACATTGGATAATCTCTATAAAACGTGATTAAAACTATGCAAATGATATGTTTTTTTATTTTTTATTGTATACATTGTCTTCAAAAGAACGTTCGAATTTGGGATTTATTATACAAAAAAGAATAAAAAACAATACTTTATCGATGACTGCAGAATATCGACGATTAAAACAGCCCTAAGCGCAAACATGTAAATAAACGCCATCTGCTGACAGACGTATGAATCTTTAACAGACTCTGCAACAATTACGAAAAATAAAAAGCATTCAACATCAGCCAGCTGCTAACGCATACCATGGACCTCATTACCTACTCTGAGCTATGGACCAAATTGTACATTTGGTCTATGCGCATACTAACCAATTAACCATATAATGAAGTAGACACTCAAAAGCCACACAAAAAACACCATTAAAATAATGGGACATCATTAGTACATTACAGAGATACAGAGAATAATTATTATTACTACTATTTAGTATGATAAACTAGTACTTTTGTATGATAAACTCCTTGAAAGGCACTCTGTGGCCTGCAATAACATGGTTTGGAAAAGCTACTTTGCCCAGAGAAATGGAGAATGTGTGAATAGCCAATACAGCACACTGTTATTTCATACTAATGACGAAAAATACGTTATAAACTAATGTAATACTGTTATGTATTCAGTGCTATTGTATTTGACTGGTATAGGAAGATGAAATAATAAAAAATGAAATTTTAGTGTGTAGGGTTATAAAATATAGGTACTAGTCTATATTTTGTGGTAGGGTGGTCTAACGAAGTATAAAATCTATTTTTATAGAAGTTGTACCCATTCACAAGGTGTATTTACTTTGGGCAACACTTCCGAATGAAATCTACTTCATGTTTTTAGGTATTAAATCAATTGTTTAGTCGAATTCACCTTTACACTTGTCTATAAGAAGAATAGTGTATTCTATTATAATATTATAGATTCATTTATATTTTTAGGCATGAAAGTGAATCAAATATGAATATAAGCATGAAAGTGAAGGTATAACAATATCTTAGTAATGAAATTTAATATTACTGTTACATTAAATATATACTATGTTTATGATTCACTTATAACAACGTGCAATAGTAGGTTAAAGTCAAATGTCAATTTTCACACAATAATACATTGTCAAGTGAGCATAATCGCCTAAGAATAGTAACAAATCTATTTAGCGAGTCTTTAGATTGACTGTATGTATGTTGTGCAATGATGAATAAAATTGCAGACGACAAACAATATTATTAATAATAAATAGTAGGTTTTTAAATTTCCATGATGGTATTACTGCAACTGTCAGCTGTCACTGTCATGTCAGCTTAGATTTTTTCAGATGGCAATTTGTTTGTTCCAGTTTTCGGTAGATTTGCGAACTGGAAGATCGTCTTCGTCTGTTCGCATTTAGGATTTCCATTTTGTCAAAGTAAAACGTAAAATTATTATAATACATTCATACTCGCGCTCATGGTGTTCTTTGCGTGATAATATGCACGAATGTGTGATCGACGAGTGGTACTCCATGCGCCCGAGATAATTTTACGTAGGTAGTTGACATATCGTTTCGCAAGTAGTTTCCACGGAGGTGTTTTATTTGTGTACGTTGTGTGAAAAATATCAGCAGTAATTAATATCTTTGGATCGTGTGCGTTGTGATCGTGGCGACGTATCGTTAGTGCAATCGATGTTAGGTGCGTGATGTGAGCGTGATTGTGGAATATTCGACGACGTCACTCTGTGTTAAGTTAGTGTTTGTTTGCGTTGTTACGCCGAGAGAGCCATGCTGGCTCGCTTGTGCCTTCGCGATGCTCGGGCTTGGCCGGTAAGAAAGACTACGTATCTTGTTAATAACACATTGGCACATGTCGTGTAAACTATTCTGCCACTACAAACTTCATACATTCGAAACATTCCAGAAAATACCAACAATTTGCCTTTGACTATGTTTTTATATAGAAACATTTATCTTCAAAGAGTTCAAAGCTATATAGTTCGTAACGTAATAATCACTATAAATATCTTGGCAATTCAGTCCCAACAAGTAGAACAAGGTAATAATTATAAATTTATAATCGCTGGAGTTTTTCTTATTGAAAACATTACGCAAGTAAACATAAAGCAATTAAAATAGTTAAAAACTTAGTTTTAAAATTGTGATCTAATTAATTTCAAATTAAAATGTAATTATTTAATATTATGTAAAACTATGCTTATTTTTGTTATCACTAAAGAACCACCTATTATATGACAAAGCAGTTATTTTTATAGTTCAAGAGAAATTAATTCAGGAGTTTTCAAACTTTTGTCCTGCAATAATGATTTTTATTGAACTAGCGACTTACACAGGCTTCACACCAGTGTGAATATGATATACTATTAAAACCTTCATCAAAAAAATATTAAATGATGAAAACTGCATCAAAATGTATAAAGTAGTTCAGAAGTGCTAAGAGAATAAAGAGTCGGATATGGCGTCTTTGTTTCTTACTATTTAGATTTATCTTCAATATATTAATTATGTCTAATTTATATACAGGAACATTGTACATATTATGCACAATCACAGCTGCCCCATGGTAAAGTAAAAACATGAAAATACACAAGTACATAGAGAAGTCAACTGTAAAGGAGTAAATACACATATGCAGCACCAAGCACTAATAATAATAACAAAAAGGCTCTTGATGATGATGGTTGGATAAAGAGTCAGATGCAGAAGGCAGTACTCCTTGACACAGCACATATTGTCAGGAGGTTCCTCACTCTGTGGCCCTAACCATTGGAAGTTTGGGCCCTGCCCAGCTGCCCGGCGGCACTCTAGGTTAAAGCTTTTTATAGCATTTTTCGGTATATATTTTTTTTAAATATCTTAAAGAACCTATACCCAAGAAAGAAATAAAAATATCTGAATAATAATGCCTTGTTTTGATGTGTGTAAGAGGAAGAAACTCTGAATGTAGCTCTGGTCAGTGCTCCCGACTTAGTGGATTAATCTTGCTTTTCACTTACATTTATTGAGTACTTGATTAAAATGTTTAAGATGTTGCAGTAAGCTGTCACTTATAGTATAGGGACCAGTTCAGGATAAGTTGCAAAGTTTCTAATAAACCCCAGTGAGTCAGAACATGTCATCTTGTTGGGACAATCAGTCTGCAAGTCATATAATACTTTCCTGAATCTTAATTAACATACATACAGGATAATAATAATATTGGGCAACAGACAGCACTGCGTCTGCAGGGTTACCCTTCGCCAAAGACGACGAGAAGGTTTCCTGGTATTGTCCAGTCCTTCTGAATCCTTTTGTCGGCTTCCCTCACCTCAGCTCTGTAGGTAGATTATTTTTTATTATTGAACCGGGTCATGAAACGAACAAGTTGTTTGCTTGATGGTAAGCGCCACGCCTGCCCATAACAATTGCAGTGTCAACAAGAACTTTTAATACCATAAAAAGTACTGCATTGCGTCAGATCTCTTGTATGCCCAGTAATTTCACTGGCTACCCTTTAAGCCATAACACAGTAATGCTTGCGCACTACTGCTTGGAGGCAGAATATATTCCTGAACACTTTCAAACATTACTAATTTAAGTTATGTACACTATAACTCCTTCCTTATGGCCGACCACCCTCCAAGATGATAAGAAAGTTTTCTGTTCTGCTCAACTTTAATCAGCTTCTCTCACCTAAGCCTTGTATCTAAGGCAAACATATTCCTGAACAATTTCAAGAGATACCTCGGTGCATAATGCACAGGATATTAACGCTGAGTTACAGAATACACTTGTTTGTTCCTTGTGACCAAACTTCCTCCAGGAGAACGAGAAAAGTTTTCTATCGTTCACTGCTCAACTTTTTTCGGCTTCTCTCACGTAAACCTTGTAGGTATCTAAGGCAGATATATCCCTGAACAATTTCCAAGCATAGGTACCTACCTCGGTTTCGTAATGCACACGATACTAATGCTGTGTAACAGAATACACTTGTTCCTTGTGACCAAACTACCTCCAGGAGAACAAGAAAAGTTTTCTATTGTTCACTGCTCAACTTTTGTCGGCTTGTCTTACGTAAACCTTGTAGGTATCTAAGGCAGATATATCCCTGAACAATTTTTAGAGATAGGTACCTCGGTTGCGTAATGTACAGGATACTAATGCTGCAACAGAAAGCACTGGTTCCGCGTGGCGACTTTCACCCGTTATCGCGCCCGGCGCCCGCGCCCTGGCCACTTTCGCCCGTGGACTAGCGCCGGTTAACGCAACGTTACGATTGTTTTGAGTTTGGAACATATTTTTACGGACCTGGTAACCTGGTAAACGGTATTTGGTGAGCTAGCAAAATGAAAAAGAACAAATTCATTCGCAGAGAAAAGTAATAACTAAAGATTATAAACAGTTAATAGGTAAGAGACCTTTCTTGGTACATGTCATACTTTTCACTCAAAAAAACCTTTCTAGGGATTTTTCAGAGTTAATTATTTTCCAGATTTGTTTAGTTTCTTTTCAGTGGGTGAGCAAGTAAGTGTAGGTGAGTTTACTACCTACTCCACAATTTCAGAGGTGGTTATGCACCTAGTTGAGGTCACCTTCACTGAGCCGAAGGTCATTTGGGAAGAAAATTTAGGTTATATTGTTATTTATACCTAATGGCGCTTAAAAACATGTCAGTTTGCGGAAACAGGTCGGTTCCTATTATATTTGATGTTTTTTATTAGGTAATTTGCGATGTTTTTCTTCCTACACTTGGCAAACGTTTACAGCAACTTATATTTGGTTAGCTACTGAGCTACTGACCTCATCAGTGGCGCCGCCCAAACTCAGCATAAGCCTCCAAAAACCGGTTGTATTGCTGCAGCCCACCCTCTACAGCAGTCTTGGAGTGGTAGGCTCTGGCCGTGGTTGTAATACCACCCACCAAACAAAGCCATGCCGTCAAGCGACCTAGTCGTGTTTCGGGATGATGTTCGGTGAACCATCGGGGAGACGGGTCTGAGCAGCCGCTCAACTGCCGTCTCTCTCTAGATCTATGTGCTCCATCTTAGGCCACATCATCGCTTCACATCAGGCGAGATAGTGGCCAAACATAGATCTATCAAGTGTTAAAAAAAAAAAAAAAAAAAAAAAAGCAGCAATCTTAATTCATAGCCTCTAAAAACGGAGCAGGTTCGTTGAACCTACATTATGATATGTGGGTTAAATGTTAATTTTAGCCCGTATCGGTCATCGGCTTGCAGTAAATCAGCTTCAGAAGATCGATTTGTTCTCTACGGTATTTTTATCGATTCCATGGCTTCTTTATGGAGTTTAAACTGTGTGTAACGAATACCGACGATTTATCAATTGGTATAGAATTTATGTTGCTATTAAAGGAATCTGCTGCAAGTGCATTACTCGACTCTACTACGAGTATTCGTATTGAGAAATGTCGTTAAAATCTCACGCAAAAGTACCTTAGCGAATGACATCAAAACAACAAATAGATAGAGGTACCTAACTGACAACTTTATTGGACGCCAAAGTTAAAATATTTACAAGTTATGCATGTGTAATAATGGGTGGCCTTATACATGCCTCTATATAATTGTTAAAAGCAGTCTATATAATTGTTAAAAGAAAATTTATTTTGCTCAGGTTAAATGGGCAATTTAATAGAGCTAAGTGTAATCCAAAAAAGCGCTTGTCTTGACCTCTCACGGCGCACTGATTGACCAATGGTCGCGCGATACAAAGGTACTAAAGACCCGGGATTCGTAACATAACAAATAGCAACATAGGACACATTTTTTGATTTTGCGGTGTCTGTGAGACTACCACGTCAGTCGCAGAGAGTTAAAAGAGTTAGTGTATAAAAAAAAAAGATTTTTTGATACAGAAATCCTCAAAAGAATGTACCTATCTAAATTAAATTTGGCTTCCCATGGCTATTTGACCACAACAATACTGGATGCTAATCTTTGTTCATCTTATCTTCGTAGGTCGTTAGAAATGTCTCGATCAAGTCATGTAGGTATTCGCACATTCTATGTTAGCAGCACGATCAAAACCAGTTTTGTAGTGGAGATGATGATCCCCACAAAAAGTTTAGAATCTTGTACTTTTTGCACATAGCAATTTTATTAAAACAGTTAACAACTAACCTAGCTGCGTTTCGCGGTTACACCTGGTACATTTTTCTGCATGAAAAATATTCCTAATCTAGGATTTAAAGTACCTATCTACTTAATAGTTTTTGCGCGATTAAGTTTATTTTGTTTTGTTTGTTACCTCAGAATTCCGTTATTTATAAACCGATTTGTAAAATTATTTTTGCGTTGGGTTCAGTATAGCCACGAAGTGGTCCCATATACAATTTCATCGATATTCGACCTTGAACTTCGTAGATACATCAGAATTGAAGTCGGTTTTTTTGTTATAAAATTAATTATATAATAATAGGATAGGATTTGCAAAAACATAGTAGGTAGATAGATAGCTAGATAGGTAGTATTTATCACCATTAATAATAGAGTGGCAAAATGCCTTTGTAGGTTTCTGTGTCTTTACTGTGACTTAAGTCTTTATTTAGAAATACTGGTTATATGATTACACTTATAGGTTTTATTCCCGCTATACCTACGCAACATTGCAACACGCGAAAAAAACGAAAGGAGAAGAAAATTAAAAGCGTAGGTAGTGGCTTTTTATTTCGGTTAAGATTAACCTGGAAGCATTTTTCTTTAAATGGTCTTTAGGTTAATTATAGTACAGACTTGAGTAAGGTATGGTAAGATCACACAAAAGTTAGGTATAATTTATTATCATCATCATCGGCAGTTTATTCCAACTACTGCAAACCATACGCCTCCTCTCCCCCCTACGGAATTCATTCCTGTATTGAGCCAGGTGTTTCAGAGATGTTTCACGATGTCTGCAAACCGTCGTACTAATATTATATAAATATAAATGCGATAGTATGTGAGGATGGATGTTTGTTTGTTAAATAATCACGCAAAAGCTATTGACCGATTTTGATGAAATTTGGCACGTAGGTTTTACGGAAAGCCGCAGGTGAAACCGCAAGGCGCAGCTATTCTTTCATACGTCATTGTAGGCAAAAAAGACACATTGATTAAATTAAATAGACGGGGTTTTAGGCTTTACTTCATTTTTCAGTTATTTTAAAAAAAATGGTACATGTTTAAGGTAATTAATTTATAATTTTATTTACAGTTAAGTCATATAAAAAAACGTTTTTGTTGTTTCAGAAGGCTACCGAAGCCGGGTTCCTGAGCATTTTTTCGTCATAATGGTAAGCAGTATTTTTTTTTAAATCTCAAATAAAGCACTTGTTTACGTTTCGGCATCTAATTACCTTTTGCACCAATTATGAAATTAATTTCTGCAAAATTAGCAAAGATAAGAGGTTCATATTTCTACTTATTTATGCAAATAGTTAGGCCAACAGCTTTAACAATAGCATGCTGCTAACTGCGTTCCATAAAACGATGATTTTCATAAATAATTAATCTTAATTGGCAAGTGTCTTAGCGGGATTTGAGCCATCGACACGTAAAGTCTATAATTAAGAGTTTTTATTCACTCTAGAGTGTATTCGGTAGGAAAAACACCAAAATATTTTACATTTATAAAGAGCAAAATTATACTTTTACTTTTACTGGTGGTAGGTTTCTCATATGCGAGAGGCCGTCTGGGTGGGTACCACCGCTTTGCCCGATATTCAGCCGCCAAGCAGTAGTGCGCAAGCATTACTGTGTTCCGGTTTGAAGGGCATTGTAGCCAATGAAATTACTGGGCATTATGAGACTCAACAACTAATTGTCTCAGGGTGAGGAGCGCAGTGCAGTGCTGCGCAGGATTTTGCAAAACAAAGTTCTGGATGGTGCTGTTATTGTTATGGGCTGGCGTATTGCTTACCATCAGGCAAACGACCAGCTCGGCTCGTCATCCAGATACATAAAATAAAAGTGTGTGGTTACTTTCACATGAGAAAGTGGTTAAACTCTAGTTTGTCAATGTTAGTACTCGTATTCACAAAATAGACTCCTCTCATTCAATCTAATCTGGGGGCTTATTGTCTAACTTTAGAATCTAACGCGATACCTTTTAAAGGGATAGCGATTAAGATCGTGATCCCGATTTTCAAATGTAATTGTCTTAGTTCTTTAATCACAATCGCTATTAGAACGAATGTATTACTTAGGTGAAAGAAATCGACGCGTAGCAGTACAAATAATGAGTTTTGTTACTGCCAGGTTACCCAAATACCGGTGATTTCCAATTATTAGCAATTCTTACTAATTTTTTTTAAACCTATACTGTCCCACTACTGGGTAAAGGTCTCCCCCCATCTCTTTCCACGCATTGCGATCCCCTGCTATGTCGAGCCAATAACTATTTACAGTTTTAACACAAATTTTCATAATGTTAACTTTTGTTTAAATGAGTCGCGATGGCTATTGCAATCACAATCGCTAGTTTATCGATCTCAAGTTTATGAATATCCTTCATATTATTATGTCAAATTGCAACGGGACACGATTGATGTGAGAGTAAACATTAAGCCCCCTAGTTAAGGTGTAGTATTTTTTAACATTTTCAAATGAGCGTTCTATAAAAGTTTACCATTGTTCAAGCAATTTCGATGTTACATCCTGAGTAGGTAAAAGACTCCTGAGTTATTACGGGTCTTCTAGATCTACGTGCTTCATCCGCGGCAACGCCGTCGCTTGCCAATAACCAAACCTAGCTTCATAGTCGTTAAAAATGATCTAGAGAATGTAAACTAAACAACAACGATCTCGACGAAAGTACCATAAATATAATAGCAAACTGAGCGGTTCGCTGGCTCGGAAACTAAAATAGCCGCAAGAGCGCGCATGCACTTATTACGCCCGAGGGCCACTCGGTGAAAGTGGTCGATGACACTTTCGATTCGGTGACGTAACCCCACATGAAAACAACACAAAACCATTATCATCGGCGTTGCGTAACCAAAAACGTAACCAATGTAACCTTACCAGTTACTGTACTGCGGAGGAGGTATGGTTTTGTGGTACTTTATAGCCGCCGCACGCTTTCAAATGTGGTCGGAACGGAGATTTTGGAAATACGTCTTTCTATTTTTAGACTGAATAGGCTCACGTTGATTTTAAATAGCGTTTTGAGGACTGCTACACGGTGTATCGTGTTTCGGGTGACCATAGGAATCTAATATCCTAATCCCTACTAATATTATAAATTCAAAAGTTTTTGAGGATGGATGGTTGGATAAATGTTTATTACACCATCATGTAGAAACTACTGAACGGATTTTGATGTTTGGTATGTAGAAAAGAAAAGGAAATGGGATACTTTTTATCCCGAGAAACCGCAGGTCGCAGCTAGTACATCAAAGTAGAGTATGCTTTTCACAAATTCCTAGACTTCTGACCGACCGCCCCGCCAGTGTTTACAAAGTTGTCTCCAAACATCTACATTTTCTGAGAGTCTTCGATCGCCGCTGCAAAAGGAACCGAGTGAACGAAGGCAGTAATAGTGCCCGAAGGGTATACCTTATTTTATTTTGATCGCAAATGAAAAATGGCGGCTGTCGACTCGCCTAGGGCTGCCATCACTCATGTTTAGACGATGGGGCAACGCTGTAAATTGCTATATTAATCAAGTAGAAGGATAAAGATGAAAATACATCCAGAAAGCTTTTACAACCTATGAAAAGGCAGTGCGCCTGTTTACTTTGACAAATGGTTCGGGAAAACTACGCCAGTTTGGTGTGAAGTATTTTTCTTTATGTAACAAATTTTTTTGAGGTCCCGGACCTGTCAATGGTAAATAAATTAATATATTATGTGTGGGTGTACCAATTACGACGTTACTGTGACTTAATTGATTACTGACAAGTGACAATTTAACCTGATATACAGGTGAGTTTTTGAATAGGAATCCCTATGGCAACCACACTAACATTTAGAGATAGAACAATTTGGTGTTAGAAATCCATCTTAAGTTTTCCGAAAATATAAAAATCTACATTTTTGGATTATTGAACAAAAAACGATTTTGCTGCCTAAAATCGATAAAATGGCAACATTTTTTTCGCGGAATTGAATTCAGCTGCTGGTAAGGAACAAGAAATGGTGCAAGCATATTTTTATAAAGTTGCTACAACTTGATGAAAGTCGATGTTATAATTTACATACAAATCTTCCTAAAATCGATGAAATCTAAAGAACACATTTCTGCGAAAAAAAGACCTCATCTTAATAATAACGTACCTTATTATTTAAATTTCTGTGGTACCCAATGTGTATCTACCCTTCATATTTATTTATTTTAACTTTCTGTGGGACCTATAAAGTGGTGATTCTGATTTACCTATAATATATGTATATATATATATCGATATGTATTTTATTTATTTAGGTAATCCAACAGCGTCACATAATAATACAAACTAGAAACAAATAAACTTAAAATAAGGCCAAAACAGGATTACACTATTCTTTTTGATATAAATGAACAATAACAGCTATGCTTTCTACCAGCTTGAAAGAAGTTGAGTGTATTTGCGTGCGAGGGTGTATGTGAAGGTGTGTTTGTGTGTATGTTTTAACTTACACCTGATTGTCATTTATACGATGCAATTTTTTTATTTCATATTTAAGATTAATTTTTGATAAATGAAATAGATCTAAAGCAGAGTAGTGTTTGTTATAAGTTCGGGCAGCACGGCATAGAACAGAATTTTGAGCGTAATTTGTGTTGACGTGGGGCACGTGGAGCAGGGCTGTATGTCGCGTTCGATATGATGGCACTTGCAGGGCTATATTTTTGATAAGAGCTCACTACAGTCTATTCTCCCCGTTAAAATATCCTGCAGTAATGTAATATCATATTGCTTCCTCCTTAGTTCTAGGGGATCTATACGAAAGTGCTTACACGCTTCAGAATATTGGTCAAATAACCTGTGGTCTTTATAACCAAGGAATTATTAAATTTATTTTGTATTGATTCTAGCCTCTGAATGTGAACAATATAACAAGGTGACCATATGCTACAAGCGTATTCTAAAACACATAATTATAATATAATTATATTATATTTTTTTTTACGCTTAATAGATCTGATGTTTAGCCTATATCTCGCCTGATGTGAAGCGATGATGTGGTCTAAGATGGAGCACATAGATCTAGAGAGAGACGGCAGTTGAGCGGCTGCTCAGACCCGTCTCCCCGATTGTTCACCGAACATCATCCCGAAACACGACTAGGTCGCTTGACGGCATGGCTCTGTTCGGTGGGTGGTATTACAACTACGGCCGGAGCCTACCATCCATCAGCTAACACCCACCATCCATCGTCTCAACCAATGCAAGTGCGATGTGAGACTTAATGTCTACTAGTACTATCAGTGTCTATACTGAAATAACATTGTAAGTAACATTGTTCAAGAAAGCCTGTGCGTCATAAATTCTCTTCGTCATAAAGTCTGTCTTAATTACTTCATCTTCCCTGGATTCACGTCACGATCATATCTCACAGGCTTTGTTATTTTTTGTTTGTTAATCAAAAGTAAACAGTAGTTGATGTCATCGTCATTAAACACCGTTTATTAAAATCCAGTCCTTTGTATGTCTCGTAGCAACAGTGGTAATAGATATATGTAATTGGTATTCAAACATCACGTTATTCCGGAATAAGGTACGCTGTCGAGATATAGTCATAGCTAGGAGTACAAGGTTGATAAACAATGACGTAATATTTGCTTTCGGTGAGTCGAAACATTTTCGGCAGGCATTTTATTGTATGAGCAAAGAATACTAACTGGTATAAGTATGAATAACGCCCTTAGGATCCTTATATTACCTATACCAATACATACATGATATTTGTACATACATTCGTTGTATGTATATGTAAGAGTATTTATATATATATATATATATATATATATATATACTTATACATATGTATCTATAATGTAATATGTTATAATAGGTTAATGAAAACAACTCTACACTCTACTGACTAAAACTAAAGTAATTACTTACAAGGAGAAGCAATTGGACAACCCATAGACCATTAAAGGCCTATAGATAGCTCAAATGCTCCAACCCACTACCGGTTGGCAGCTTAGCCAAGATGCTGGCAGTATTGCCCCGTTGGATTGCAATACTGATAGATTAACTATGTATAATATATATATATATGTAGGTTAGGTTCAAAGAACGAAAACGCTCACTCTTTGGGGTCAAAAAGGTCAATAACGCGATATTTGTTTTGTGGGACTTCAACGCGCTGTCACTAGACAAAGACCACAAAGCAGAATTCATAACTTAAGTCTAAATCTATGGTAAGTAACTATAATACAAAAAGGCATCTTTACTTTCTTAAAAGACACCTACTACGGCTACTACATCAAAACAAAATATATACTGGTAGTAGCAATGAGATAAGATTAAAAAGTTATAAAAAGGTAGGTATATAAAATTTTGTTACTGTTCAAATCAAATCAAAATCTCTTTAATCATTTTGGCATCACAGACGCACTTATGAACGTCAAATTATCACAATGACTCTACCACCGTATCGGAAAAAGAACCACTACTCAGAAGATACGGCAAGAAACTGAGGGGCATTTTTTTTTAGAGATTTTGTTACAATTTTTTGGGATTTTACAATGTTATGTTTCTTATGTACCAGTTGGTTACTTTGCAGAAGTGGAATGTTCCAAGCATCTTTGTCTTCTAAGTAATTACGAACAGTGTAGTATGCTTTTCTCATTGGAACATTCTTAACGCGTAATTTGAATTTACTTTCTGTGAGCTCCGTTATACACTTTGGAATTTTATTATAAAAACGTACGCAGTTGCCCATAAAGGACTTATTCGTTTTAGTTAGTCTATACCTAGGTACAACAAACCTATCCTTATTTCTAGTGTTTATGTTATGATGGTGACTATTTACTTTGAATTTTTGGAAGTTTTTGCGAACATGCATTATATTTTCATAAATATATCATCATCATCATCATCAGCCTATTACGTTCCCACTGCTGGGACTCAGGCCTTTCCTCATAGAGAGAGTATGGGCCATAATCCACCACGCTGGCCCAGTGCGGGTTGGCAAAATATACAAAAAAGGTAAAGTTAATATATTAACTTGCTTAAAAAAATCCCTTAACGAGTCACGTGGACCCAACTCGTAAATCGCGCGAACCGCACGCTTTTGTAATATAATGTGTTCTTATAAAAATCCAAATTTTTTTACCTTTGCACAAGTCAAAAAAAGCCTTGGGTATTCTACCACAATCCGACTAGGTATTCAAAACGTCGTGAAGCGAAATAAATTGTTTCCTGCGATCTAGCGGTAAACCGCTAATTTACAGAATACCTTCTTTTGTAAAGTCAAACCTAAAATTGGTCGCGGTAAACACGGTTCAGTTGTCCATTTACAGACGTTGATTCTTTTTTTCCGCGGTCATCTTTTCGGGTTTGTTATTTAGTTTTTCTAGTATGAAGTACCTACCTGTAGTTATAGTACTTTATAGCTAGGTAATGTAGTTGGTATATGCTGATAATTAATTTTTAGAAAAACAAAAACCGACTTCAATGTATCTGGAAGCGCCCGATATGGACACGAGCCTTCCAATGAAAAGCGGGAGAGATTAAGTTATTGAACTCAATCGGCCAGATTCTAAAACCTGGTGCGCGGAGTCAAGCTGTTCACATGAGACTCCTGCGGTTGTGGACTGTATTTTTAAATATCCTTGCGGACTGATTCGCGGTGTGTGAAAATGGTCGGTTGGCAATCAAAGGGAATAGAAATAGAAAGGATGCACGCGTACCTTGATGTTGAGCTGGTGGGTTCCTCTCCTGGGTGAGCGAGCCAGCGGGCCCGCTGTTCCTTTGATGCCTTTCTCCTGAAATCCTTGCCGGATTCAGGCAGAGTTCGCGGTTATCACTCGCGGTAGACACAGATTGGTCACCTGCACTACTGCGTTTCACTTCACAGTTAATATCAGTTTTTAAATTTTACTCCGTAAGACGCAATTCGCCGCCGAGAGAACAGAAGCTACTGGCGCGTGCGCGGCCGGGAATCTTGACGGAATAGGTGTGGGGAAAAGGAAAGACTGCCAACCTTCCGAAAACAATTAAGTTGCAACTGTTGCAAGCTCTAAAATTATATTTCCTTGTATGTTATTTTTTAATTTAATTTATAGCGAAACCATCTCCCCGGCCTTAAAGGGTTACCTTTAAATTATAAACTTAAATGCGAATACCTAATCTAAATGAGAATGTAGAGCAGTGTATCAACTCTACATACGCGAACTTATTGACTTGGCAATGGGCACAGTCGAACGACTGGGCGCACGAAGTTCCCTTTACTAGTTCTCACTGTAACTACACGCGTTGTTCCATCCTTCGAAGGATGGACAGCTTCTACTACACCGAGAGGCCAAGAAAGAGGTGGCGCGTTGTCGACTATGATAACTACTACTGATCCTAGCTGAATCGGAGTGGATGGTGTGGTCCACTTAGCTCGAGCTTGCAATTGATGCAAATACTCGACTCTCCATCGCTGCCAGAAGGACTGGACCATACTGTTTAATAGAGAATGTCTTTCAATTAAGCTAGGCTCTACGTGGGGCGCAGGTAATGAAAACAATGGCGCGGTATGAAGAAAATGAGCCGGCGTGAGCGCCGATGGCTCAGCGGGGTCACTGCTCAAAGCGGTGAGCGGACGCGAGTTTACTAGCGCTTCGACTTGAGCAAGCACTGTTAAGAGTTCTTCGTAAGATAATATCTGCTGACCTATAACCTTGAAAAGATGAGATTTCACAACCTTTACCATGCTCTCCCAGCATCCACCCCAATGAGGGCTAACTGGCGGAATCTGCTTGAAGTCGATGCGACTTTCCGAGAGCTCGTGATCGAGGTGCGGCTTGAAATCGTCCAAGAACTTATATAGATCGCGCAGATATGACCTACAGCCTACGAAATTCGTGGCGTTATCAGTGTAGAGGCACTGAATCGGACCGCGGCGTGAAAGAAACCTTTTAAACGCTGCGAGGAAATTCACCGTGCTCAACTCCGTGGCTATCTCTATGTGCAAACAGCGCGTAGTGAGGCACGTAAAAATGCAGAGCCATGCCTTACGGCTTTTGACGCCCCTGCCACGCACGGGCGTGTATGACAGAGGGCCTGCATAATCGCAGCCTGTGTGCGAAAACGGTTTGTCAACCTGGTTGACGCGAAATGCAGGCAAATTCGCCATCATTGGGAATGATGGACGCGGCTTTGCCCTGAAACAAGTATTGCACTTGTGTATGCGATGACGAATAACTCGCCGCGCGGCGAGTATCCAATAATGATGCCTGAGTAAGGACATCAAAAGTTCGGGGCCCGCGTGTAAATGCTTTTTATGATGATAATCGATTATCATATCGACCACGTGATCATGTCGCGGGAGAACACACGGGTGTTTTTGTGCATAGCTGATATCAGCATTTGACAAGCGGCCACCGACGCGTATGATGCCGTTTTCATCACAAAACGGATTTAGTTTTTGCAATGCGGGGGAACAATTTTGTTTATTTTTTAATTTATTTATATCTTCAGCGAAGTGGACGCGTTGAAGCGCGAGTATAATTTTAATTTCAGCAAATTCTAAGTCTGAGCGAGTCACGGCTGATTGGCGCGGCAATAATTTTAACATTCGACAAATGAAAACAACAATACGTAAAAACTTCGACCACGAAGATATACGATTGGCGAGTTCGTAAATTGGCGATTCAGTTGCAGGTAAAGTTACCGTATGTGCAAGCGGCCTTTGTTCTGGCACCTCACTGACGTCATCACGACTGAACTCTGCGATAGGCCACTCTGCTGGAACTTTAGAAACCCACGGCGGTCCCGAAAACCATAGAGGATGGTTGACAAGCATCGCGGGAGATAGCCCGCGCGACAGGCAATCAGCAGGGTTTTCTATTCCTGCTATGTGATGAAAACAACTGGCCGGAACGTTGTCGACAATCGTGACAACGCGATTGGCAACAAACGTTTGCCAGCGATGCGGGGATGAGTTGATCCAACAAAGAACGACCTTTGAGTCAGTGAAGGCGAAAACATTTGATAATTTATATCGCGGTTGAAAAATATCAATCACCTTACGCATCAACTTCGACATAAGGACCGCGGCACACAACTCTAACCTTGCAGTCGAAAGTGTTTTGAGTGGCGCAACCTTAGATTTGGAGCACACAAGTGTAACAGTTTTATGGTCCCCGACGGCAACCTGGAGGTATATAACGGCACCGTAAGCCCGTTCACTAGCGTCCGCGAACCCAAGAAGGTAAGCAACGCAGCCCTGAACCACTCCCAGATGTCGCGGTATACGTACCTCGTTCAACGCAGGCAACTCGTTACAAAACTGCGACCAAAGTGTCTCGATACGTTTAGGGGGCGTGTCATCCCAGTCACATTTTAGAAGCCAAAGCTCTTGTATAAGCAGCTTAGCATGCAATATAACGGGAGCCACTAAACCTAAATTATCCCATAAGCGTGCGACAGCAGATAATATAATGCGCTTTGTACATCCCGGTTCAGGTGCAGCAACCCTGAATTTAAAAACATCGTCTGACCTGTCCCAATGGGTGCCCAGTATTTTATGCGGTGTGGCACCCCTATCGATCTCAAGATCTGAGGAGGCACGATGTGACGCGGGTATTTCGCGCAAAACGGCGGCGGAATTACTGGTCCACTTTACAAGGTCAAATTGACCGCACTTGAAAAGCTCAATGAGCTGAGTGCATGCGGCAATTGCGACAGCTTCATCATTTTGTGATGAGTCATCTGACATTATGCTGAAACATACGTCGTCCATGTATGTTGAACTGGACGCAATCGCAGCAGCAGTCGGAAACCTATGCTTCTCGTCAGCAATGAGACGCTGAACAATGCGTACAGCGTGGAAGACGCTTGACCTCATTCCAAATACCACTCTGTTAAATTCAAAAACCGATATTGGGTCTTGTGGGTTAAATCTAAATAGAATTCGCTGATATTTGCGATCAGATTCGTGCATGCCGATTTGTAAGAACATCTGACGACAGTCAGCGGAGATCGCGATTTTAAAAAGGCGGAAATTCAATAGTATGCAATTTAAATCACCCTGTAGATTGGGTCCGGCATGCAGTATTTGATTAAGTGACAGCCCTGAGCTGGTCTTACAACTGGCATCCAGAACTATGCGCACCTTAGTTGTCGTCTTGTCGTCACGTTGCACGCAATGATGCGGTACGAAATAGGATGCGGCGGGAGATACATTGGAGATAGGTCCTAATTCGCTAACATAGCCCTTAGCAACGTATTCACGAATGATATCGTTGTAGGCGGCGCGCAACGTATTCGATGACTCCAACTTTCTATCCAAACACAGAAAGCGTCTATGAGCGGTAGTGTACGAATTTCCTAATTTATAAACATCGTCACTAAACGGTAAAGCGACGGTGTACCTACCACTAGCATTGCGCGTAGTAGTGGCGCGGAAATGATTCTCACATTCAAGGTCATCTTGACTGTGGGCGGGCGGAGCGCAAACCTCCTCGAGCACCCAAAACCTTTTAATAAGGTTTTCCAAGGACGGCTGCTCGACAACGGCGCAACAAGCCGATGTCGACTTCAACGTATGTTTAGGTATTAAGATAGGGGCGGATCCCATAATAATATAGCCTAAAACTGTTTCTATAGCGGGTGGCATTCCATTCCCACTGTTTTTAACCATGCCAGGTAGTAACAAGTGAGGGAAAATATTTGCACCTAGAAGTACTTGCACTTCTGAGGGCGTGGCGAACGTACTATCCGCGAGCGGAAGCGAATGAATGTGCGCGAACGCAGACTCGTCAACGGGAACCGTAGGTAAGTTATCCGTGATGCGGTCGACAACAAGTGCCGATACGTCATAATGAACGTTATCTGAAAAGCGTGAGTATATTTTAAAATCCGTGGAACCTTTAATTGCCTTTTCAGAACCACCGAAACCTTTAACAATCATTTGCGTATTTTTATTGTAATTCAAACCCAAACGCGAGCAGCATTCATTTGTTATGAAATTACTTTGCGATCCCGTGTCTAGCAAACACTTCACTAAATGCGACTGTCCCTTACTATCATAAATTACAACTTGAGCTGTAGACAACAGTATCGTTGTTGGTCGCATACATTGCGTGTTGCGCTCAAAGCAACTGGAAGCGTTCGGAACTAGCGGCGCAGCAATGGATGTGTGCAGTGACGATACGTTCACGGCGTGCGTAGAAGCGGGCGATCGAGCGCGAGGAGCGGGGCTTGCGCCGGCGCCGCTCACTGGCATAGCGCGTGACAGTGCGAGCGCGGGTTCGACTCCCGACGCGGACACCATTCCATTGTCTTGCGGTTGCGATGCGGTTTGATTGTGTGCGTTATTAAAATGCAATAAGGAGTGATGTCTTTGTTGACAACTGCGACATTTGAAATTTGAGTTACAATCGCGGGCTTTATGTTTTAAACTTAGGCAATTAATGCATGCGTTATGTTCTTTAACACATTTAAAACGAGCGGAAGGCGTTAATTCATTGAATTTAGGACATTTAAACAAGTGGTCATGAACGAAGTTATCACAAAGGCATTTTTTGTGAGAAGCTGAGACTGCTACATAAGCCTGCGGGTTAGGTACATAGCTTCGCGGTTTATTCGTATTATTACGAGAAAAATTTGAAGTAGTCACGCTTGATTGCATGTTGTGATATATCCTATACTGTCCTCTAATGAAATCTGTCAGCTGAACGAAAGTAGGCAACTTAACATCGCGATATTGTGACTCAAATGCACGGACCGTACCTTCATCTAACTTCTTTAGCGCGATATGAAGCAACATGAAGTCCGATAAGTTATCAAGTTGCAAGTTTTTTAACGCACTAGCAGCGGTGACAAATTGATCTAAAAATAGTTGCAACTTAGATGTAGGATCGTTGCCGTTCAACTTGAGATTTATCATCTGATCTAAGTAGGTAGATGCGAGCGTGCGAGTGTTTTGGTACCTGTCAACGAGACATTTCAGTATCATGTCATATTGATCTGAACATGGGGTGAAACCTGAGAACACGGCTTGAGCCTTCTTTGAGAGCTTCCCTATTAAATAGTACAACTTCTCAGCGTTCGTCAGCATTGGATTTTCGTGTACCATAGAAGTAAAACCAGCGTAAAATAAGGGCCAATTACGAATGTCACCGTCGAATGACATTATTTCAATTGGTGGCAAAGATGGCATTCTACATTTTAAACCCGAGCGTTCAATAGAAAATTTATGATCTTTATCAGTGTCCACCTCCGAAGGTTTAGGTACAACACGTTTTAGCGCGCGCTTGATACGACAATATAAATCTTCAAACGAGTTTAAAGATTTATAGCTAGGCTTGGTAGTAGGATCTTTAATAAGAAGCGCTCGATTGTGCTCATTGACAATTTCTCTAAACTCAGACCGAATATCATCGATTGTTTCGACGGAACTTAAGAAATTTTCCATACATTCTTCACTATTGTGAGCAGCCTTCGAGTTATCATAGACGATTTGAATAAACTCGAAAAGTGTGTCTCTTTTAGTCTCTAAAAGAACAATATCTCGTTCTGACTCGATTTCTGTCTTTTTTGTAGGCGCCATTTTGACGAACGAGTGATATCAACAAGTTACTTGTAAAATACCTATTATTATTGCGATGCAGCGGTCGCCGGTCACAGCGCGGAATGTAGGTAAACAATATAATTGGTTTGTAGGTAGATATATCTATGGATATTTGCGTGCGGAATAGATCATACGAGACGGTTTAACTAAATCGAATAGCTTCTAGACTCTCAGGTAGGTTAGGTATACGTAAAAGATTAAATATAAATATAAGTAAGTATGCGGTTTTTATGTTGTAGTTAAATTTAACAAATACGTAAGTAGGTAGGTAACACTTATAATGGCGAGGTTTTGGTTGAATGCGAAAGATTTTATGCGATTCTTAGCCAGAAAAATCAAGACTTACGTATGCGAGTAAGCTAGACGAATCTAACCCTATGTGGAAGTAAGCTAGACGAATCTAGACTTAAATTAGCGGGGATCCCAGAGGACAAGATGGCGAACATCCGGTTCGAAGGACCAAATGGAAGCGCCCGATATGGACACGAGCCTTCCAATGAAAAGCGGGAGAGATTAAGTTATTGAACTCAATCGGCCAGATTCTAAAACCTGGTGCGCGGAGTCAAGCTGTTCACATGAGACTCCTGCGGTTGTGGACTGTATTTTTAAATATCCTTGCGGACTGATTCGCGGTGTGTGAAAATGGTCGGTTGGCAATCAAAGGGAATAGAAATAGAAAGGATGCACGCGTACCTTGATGTTGAGCTGGTGGGTTCCTCTCCTGGGTGAGCGAGCCAGCGGGCCCGCTGTTCCTTTGATGCCTTTCTCCTGAAATCCTTGCCGGATTCAGGCAGAGTTCGCGGTTATCACTCGCGGTAGACACAGATTGGTCACCTGCACTACTGCGTTTCACTTCACAGTTAATATCAGTTTTTAAATTTTACTCCGTAAGACGCAATTCGCCGCCGAGAGAACAGAAGCTACTGGCGCGTGCGCGGCCGGGAATCTTGACGGAATAGGTGTGGGGAAAAGGAAAGACTGCCAACCTTCCGAAAACAATTAAGTTGCAACTGTTGCAAGCTCTAAAATTATATTTCCTTGTATGTTATTTTTTAATTTAATTTATAGCGAAACCAGTATCTTCGAAGTCCAAAGTCACATGTCGATTAAATTTATATGGGACCACTTCGTAGCTATACTGAACCCAACGCAAAAAGAATTTTCCAAATCGGTTCACAAATGACGGAGTTCTGAGGTAACAAACATAAAAAAAAATACAACCGAACCGAGAACCTCCTCCTTTTTTGAAGTCGGTTAAAAATAGGTTTGATCGCTGGGATAGATTTTAACAAGGCCTCTCGTATGCGACAGACCGTCTGGGCTAGTACCACTGCTTAGTTACACTGCCACTAGTTATTCCGCCACCAGATAGTAATGCGCAAGCATTACTGTGTTCCGGTTTGAAGGGTAGCCAGCGAAATTACTGTCACGGGGTGATAAGCGCAATGCTACGCAGTATTTTGCATGGTATTGAAATATTTGAATGTTCTAGTTCAAGGTGACACTGCAATTATTATGTGTTTACCATCAAGCGAACGACTTGCTCTGCTCAATGTAAAAAGACCAATAAAAAAGATCTTTGTTTCTTTCTCGTGTGGGTGGGTGTGTGTATGTGTGTGTGTTGGCAACTGGACAACGCTGTTAGGCCAGGTATGAGTTTTTTAAAAACAAGATTTTTCTTTGAAAATGCAAAATACAATGATTAACAAGTTAAATGTTTTATCTCTTTCTGGGGCTATTTGCTTTCCATAAATATTTGCACAGACTCGAAGTCATCTATTTGCTAAATTGCCATCACTATTCATGAATTGACTTCGTGATGTTTTGGCGTGTAAGTAGTTTTTATCAATATCTCTTTATGAAGACTTTGAAAAATGTCTGTTTTTACGATTGTGCATTACGAATTTTGCCATTTTCATCGGTATCAGTATCACCCTGCATCAGTCTACTACTGGATCAGGCCGTTCAGGCCTCTAAGGCGTATCTCGATGCACGCCACTGGCCCCGATATTCAGCTTTCGCCCCTGCGCCACCACTTCATTATGATAATCCTCTGACTAAATTATCTAGCAAATAACAAATGACATCGTTTCGGATTCAAGTCCATAGAAATAGTGATTTGTACAACCTTACTTAAAACAACTTCTGGAATTACTGATCAAATTGAGCTGTCTAACATCGACAAATCGACACCTTACGCATTTGTTGCTTTCATCTTTAGCCATACCATAATTTAGCGTAAAGCTTTTTAAGAGCTCTACATAAAACTAGGTGTTCAAATACAGGTCGATATTCTAGAATAGTTCTTTTAAGTTGCGGAACCGTTCGTTCCTACATTCTCAAAGTGTCCTACAAATATTTGCATGATTTCAACTCAAACTTCTCTCACCTTCTCAACTTCTCAAGACTCGACTTGTTTACCGAACTGTCTCCGAGCACGTGGGCGGACCACGTGAGTTGCCATGGCGCCTGCATGATGTAGATGCAAGGTGGGCTCCGTGGCAAAGTGGTAGATTGATATAGATTTTGAATTCGATTCCACATCGACAATGTGAATGGCATAATGTGGTGACCCGGAATACAGAAATACTTAAAATGGACTTAGTTCGCATGAGGAAGACATCCAGAAATCTTTTACGACAATTTTCAATGTCAAGGAAAACCTCTTTATCGCATATTTTGGGGAAACTGATACAACCTATCTAACGAAACATTGCATTATCAATTGATATTTTATTATCATTATCACCAAGTGATAACCAAATGCTTCTTATCTCTATATTTATTCTATCAGTTCCTCAGCTATCTTTTTCATTGAGTTCGAGATAAATGACGTCAGAGCTGTGACGTCACTCGCTCTCAGGGATGTAGAGGTGATTAATTAGGTCACCTTCAGATTTGCAGGTGGCATTCAGACCCCGGTTTAGGGGTAGCTTTTGCTGTGTTAATTTTAAACGCTGCATTCACTATCGGATTTTGTACAATATGGATACCTCTCCCAAAACATTGTCTGTTCTCATTCTCAACAAATATTATTAGTGGTGGGCGTTATAACAAAAGCTCTAGAAATAAGCAGGCTTTTGTAGAAAAGCTCAAAAGCGTGTTGTTACAAAAAAGCTCTTTTCGTTGCCGTTGTCGCGTAACTCGCATTCAAATCGGTTGAAAATAAATTATTAATGCTATCTAGCGGAATTTTAGGAAACTATCATGACCTGACCTATTCAAAAGACAATAGAATGGATGATTGATTTTGTAACAATGGACTTTAGTAAAGTGGCGACGGTTACAGAGATGGCGCCAGTTTCTTCGTATTTACAGTACAAAACGTTGGTGCTAACCGGCTTATTCAAAAATATGTTATTTGGTCGTATAATCTTTGAACTTTTTATTTTCGTGATTCGATCGTATTAAAAATAATGCAACGAGAAGACACCCGATTAAATTAAAAACTTGTCATACGGTCGTGTTACCTTTTAAATAGTAGTCATTGTAATTTATTCGTATTGGACAACGAATGAAAAAAGCTTTTTGCTTTTAGTTTTGTTTATGTTTTCAAATGCGCGTCACCGTCGATCTCTATTTGATTTGCGTTTGAAGTTATAGTTATACGTAAACCTTGCGTAAATATTAACTTTTATGACTTATAGTATAGGAAATATTGATAAAGTAAGTACTTATCTGTAAAAATACCTCGTTACAATAACACCGATGTGTGGAACTATTTCATTCAGAACCCTACCAATAAAAGTGCAGAGTGCATATATTGTAAAAAAACTATCATATAAAACAAAACCTGTAAAGTATGAAAGGAAGTTCACTGATTATTTTTTATTATTTAGATATTTAATTTCTACGCTTTAACTACGCGCTACTAACTTCACGTAAAATACAAAATTAAGACGAATTTTAATACTCATATAAGTAAAGTACGAAAAATTAAACGTCAATGCTCACACAACGGCACCTGGAGTAAAAAAAACTTACATATGAAAACAGTAAACAACGATTACAACGAAGAAAAACACAACGAAAACATAACGTAAGCGGCAACATAAGCGGCAACAAAAAAGAAGCAGAAAGCAAAACAACGAAAGCGTCTAAAACAACGAAAACGTAACATACGCAGTAAGCAAGTAAAACCGCGGACAACGAAAAAAAGCTGACAACGAAAGCTTTTAAAAAAGTCTGCTTTTTTCGGATCGCGCAACGCTGCCGACGTTGCCAACGGAAAGCAGTTATTCCCAAGTTTAAATATTATTATGGTCAACAGTAACTCGTATAAATTGCACTCATGCCAGAACGCTTGCGCTACACTTTTAATATGTCAGGTTTGACACAGCTTTTTTGACAGCCTGACAGTCTATCTGTGACAGTGTAAAGCCGCCTCAGGATTTTGAAATTTGGCAGGGAAGCAGGATGCAGTTATTTGTTTTTGAATCCATAAATATTCGTAAGCTTTAGGGTTTTGCTGAAAACCAGCATCGAGTGCCAATGACACTAGACATTCGTCAAATTCCCATTTGGCTCCACAAAGCCATCTTTTGTATTTTTCGTTTGTGTGCCTCAGTTCGTGAACTGTTTTGTTTTTTTATTTTTTTTATGTGAGTTTGTGGTTGCCAAATAAATGTTCTGCTTTTCTTTCTTTCTTTCAGATAATTGAAAGTACCCTCTTCCCCCAAAGGCGTAGGTAGGCTGAGGTAATTGTGGTTTCTGTAAAAAGTTTTTGTTTATCCTGTGTGCCTGGGTGAGACGTCATACGCATAAAGTATCGTTTCTCCTATTATGGCACTGTTCTTGGTTTTGTACCAATCTTATCCATTCGACCTTTGCTATATAGATCTGAATCTCGCATTTCGATTGCTGGTACATCAGTGTTTTTATCGACACATGCCTATCAGCAAACTATCGCTTGATAAACTAAAAGTGCATGTCCGGAACATTTCACAAGGCCACTGCCAAATGTTTTGGAGTTTACTACCTCTCGCCCGTTACTCTGAAGGATTTTTATCTAAGCTCGTAAAAGATTTCTAACTTTAGTACGTGAATTGGAACTATTTACTATTCTGTAATGTTATGAAACGTTATACAGTTGCGTTTATGGAAACCATATCGACAATATTAAGGCAATTTCAATGAAGCCAAACTGCGATAAGACATGGAATTTTGCACAAAACTCGACAAATTCGTTAACAAATTGGGTCAGTATTCTGTAGATTCTGTAGAAACTCGTGGATATTACTCAAGTCTTAATGAATTAATTGCAGTCATTGTCACAGTTTCTCGACTCTCATAATAGCCCATTGTTTGAAGTTTACGAAACTTTTTTATTTCTTTGTTGATTTTTTTCGCAGATACAAGTAAAGACCATTAGAGTAGAGATTTTTGTCTGACTAATGACTATATTTTGCAAACAAATATGATCGCTAATTATTAAGCGCGAGCTGAAAGTGTTCAATTTCTATTATTTTTGTCAATTTTCATTACCATTACCGGCACCTCGTCTCTATGCTTTGCTGCGTATAATTTACTCCTTCATTTCTACGTTTTTCTGGTCAACGGATATCACAGCCAGATGTTTTCTACGATCGATGTCTTCAATAACTTGAGCAACGCAGACTTCTAAAGACTTGAGTATATCAAAACACTTCCATTTATGCTTTCAATAACAGTGGACTCTTATTAGGTTCAGAAGTTGTTTCGGAAATGGTAGAGCCTTGAACTATTTGATTTTTCTTAATGCTTCAACGCCTTAACTTGTTCTTGCACAGAAGAACCATAAACAATGGTTTTCACCTTGACCGGATGCATTTTATTATAGCTAAGTCTTCAAAGCCCGTTAACGATAATTCAAACGACAATGATGCGACCGACTTTAGAGCTCATTATACACATTGTCGCAGCTTGGTTAGGCACTTAGTCCTATAAAATAGTGACATTACCCTTTCGTAATGCCTCTAAGCGGTCATTAGGTTTACTGAGTATCTAACACTGCATACACAGGGTCATTCGCTATATATATCCTTGGCCTGATGTGAATCGGGAGATTTTTTTGACGAGCAAGTGCTTGCTCAACAACCAGTTTAAAAAAAATACCATCAGCTTTCCATCATCAGGAGAACGAAGTCGTTAGCGCCACGCTTACTCATAACGATTGCAGTGCCACCCAGAACTTTTATTATCATAAAACACTGCGTAGCACTGCACTGCGCTTATCGCTCTGAGACATCAGATTTAAGTCTCATATGCTCAGTAATTTCACTGGCCTAAAAGGAAATAGTTAACACACTTATAGGAATATGAACTTAGAGATAGCGACCCTATAATGTTTACCTTATAAGGACCTTTCTAATCAGTGTCTACTATGCTGCCTAGATGAGCTAATGCTTCACTGTGTAAGCAAGCAGAAGGGATTCCTATGCAAGTCATGTATGTATAATAAGATAAAAAGTAATAAAAATCAATAAAATATAATGTATAAAAAGTCATGTATGTATAATATATGCAAGTGTAAGCATATGTCTCATATTTACAAGCTTTAGCAGGGGAATCGTTTGACTCGAACACCTATCCAAATTTAAAATGGAAAACGTTCGAACGCTTTTAATTTCAAATTTGGAAGGCTTTAGCATCCTTCAATCTGCGATATTGATTTTCGCATTTAATTTTTAGCGGTTGTGATTGGGATAGGGTTTGGGACGCGGACTTTGAGTAGTTGAACAATTCCACAGACAAATGCCGATCACGAGAGATATCTTTGAAAGCGATCGGGATCTGTGTTCAAGTAAGACGATTCCCCTGCTGATTACTGACCTATAAGGACACAACATCCTATTTTTAACCGACTTCTAAAAAAGGAGGACGTTCTCTATTAGATTGTATGTTTTTTCTTTTTTTATATATTTGTTACCTCAGAATTCCGTCATTTATGAACAGATTCGGAAATTATTTTTTTGCGTTGGGTTCAGTATAGCTTCGAAGTGGTCCTATATAAATTTCATCGATATTTGACCTTGGACTTCGAAGATACATTGAAGTCTGTTTTTTTATAAGATGTATACTTGTTACTTGTCCAGAGTTAATATCTTTTTACACAAAAGAGCTACAAAGCAGTGACCTTGCTCTTTCTTGCATATCATTAGACCGCTAAATGTTGCTAAGCAAAGCCAGCGGTGACTGATGATGTGACAGACCAGTAACTATTAGCTATTCTGTGGCCGCATTTAGATTTCAGACAATGTCGCAGCTTAGGTAACAATCCAGCGACAACAACGCGACGTTACCCTTTCGTGATGCCTTCGAGCGGTCATTAGGTAGATAAACTGACGGTGAATTATGGCTGTACGTTGTGGCCATTCGGTTTTCTTTCCTCGGATTCCATAGGATTTATGCTGACATGGGATGGAAAGGTACTAAGTACTTACAGTAGCCTTTTGACCGCTCATGAATCTCACGATGTCTTTAATCTTACTTAATTTAGTTATAGTGCATATTACTCTTATGTTTATTTTATATTATTTAACCGATTTCAAAAAAGGAAAAGGTTCTCTATTCGATTGTATTTTTTTTATGTTTGTTACCTCAGAGCTCCGTCATTCATGAACCGAATTGGAAAATTATTTTTGCGTTGGGTTCAGTATAGCTACGAAGTGGTCCCATATCAATTTCATCGATATTTGACCTTGGACTTCGAAGATACATTGAAGTCGGTTTTTTTGTTTGATAAAAAGTACTTGTTACAACAAATGCTAGCATTTGTTTCGTTTTTGCTTTTTTTTGTGCACAAACATTTGTCACGTCGCGGGAATCGAACCCGTAACCTCAGGTGTGTTTGAGATTTGAAACAACCAGCCCAACCATTACCCATATCATCATCAGCCCATCACGTTCCTACTGCTGGGACACGGGCGTTCTCTTATAGAGAGAGTATGGGCTATAATCCGTCACGCTAGCCCAGTGCGGGTTGGTGGATGTCACATGTCTTAAATTTTTATTAATCCTTGGACATGCCGGTTTCCACACCATGTTTTCCGTCACCGTTTTTAAAGCTAGAGTTAAATCCGCACATAACATAAGTCCGTGGTGCGGGATCAGCGGGATTTGAATTCGGGTGCGTTGGATCGAAAGTCGCACACGATCCCACTAAGCCACACTCGCTCTTAACCCATATCATAGCTGCTATTATTCTCCTACTATAACCAGCCAGTGACAATAGAATAAAACAATTCAAACTATCATAATATTAGTACTATACTCGACGTAAGTCTCCGGTATGCGGGAGGCCGTCTGGTTAGGTACGACAGCTTTGCCACTTATTCTGCCGCCAAACAGTAGTGTGCAAGAATTGTTGTGTTTCAGTTTGAAGTGCATTGTAGCCAGTGTAATTACCGGGCATATGAGACAATATCTGATGTTTCAGGGTGATGAGCAATGCAGTGCTACGCAGTTCTGAGTGGCAATGCAATTGTTATGGGCAGGCGTGGCGCTTACCATCAGGCAAACGACTTGCTCGAATCATCACTCAGTTCCATAAAAAAAGTTGTACTATTAACAAGTATACATTTTATCAAAAAGAAACCAAAAGAATGTATCTTCGAAGTTCAAGGTCAAATATCGATGAAATGTATATAGAACCACGTCGTAGCTTCCTAATCCGTTTATAAATGACCGAGTTCTGAGGTAAAAACCAATAAAAAAACATACTATCGAATTGAAAACCACCTCCTTTTTTTGAAGTCGGTTAATTATTCTGTGATATTATCCATTTTGTATTACGCGTAACAGACTCGATAATTTCCGTACCTATCTACGTTATAATCACGTGAAACCACTAATTTGCATGCATGTGGGTGGTAGGTGGTAGTTAACGTCGTAATGTCACTCGTTCGTGATATACGGCAGTTGCTATTGTTCCAGTATCTGCTATTTCAGTTAGCCGAGGCTCGCTGGCAAATTCTGGGAAACAGCACGAAACAGTTAAAAGCTCGTAAGGCAGTCATTTATAAAAATGTGAGATCCAGGGAGATTTTTGTCAGTCTCTGTGGTGTAGTGGTTGGGCAGGTTGGCTCAAATCTCAAACACCACTTAGGTTGCGGGTTCGATACTCGTGACGCAATGGAAAAAAAAAGTGCAAGTGTTTGGTTCGTGTCTGGGTGTTGTGGAACCATGATTCTCGTAGTTCCTGGTTCCCTTGATCCAGGGAATCCTAGTTAGGGGCCAGGATCTATGTATGACAATATTATTATAAGCCTGGTTTGTCCGACTGCAGGGCAAAGACATCCCTACCCTCGTTCCAATCCTCATGTATGACTTAGCCAGGGGAAAAATGCTCAATTTTTTGTAATTCAGTGACGAGACGAGCATGACTGATAATCGTGTTGCTTACCATCAGGTGATGGTGAAAGCCTATCAATAACAACACCACTTAGGACATCGTTATCAAAATAGTCCGCGGCACTGCACTGCCAACTATTAGGTATTCTGTGGCACTGCCCTCTTCACCCCGAAATTATAGTTCATTCTCATATTGTCCGGTTATTTCGCTGGCTTCAATGCCCTTCAAACCGAAACAGAAATGTTCGCGCGTTCGCTGATTGGTGGCAAAATAACTGGTAAAGCGGCGGTACCTACACAGAAAGGCTCTCGCATACGAGAGACCTACCTAGTGATTACTGGTAGAGAAATGCGCATTTTACCGAGACACTGATAATGTTAAAGTACTTATTTAATTTTTACTTATCACCTACGTGTGTTTACTGAACTTGTGTTATTTACTTATTTTGCACTCGGGTCCGATAACGGATCGCCATTTTAAATAGCAGTTACATAATTGAACGTTGGCAGTGTTGCCATTTTGTCGACTTTTACACATTTATTTTATTTGAATTTGAAACGGAACCCCTACATTCCGTTTGCGCAGAGTTGGGTGAGGTTTAGTTTTGCCAGGTCCAGTGTGTCAAATTTCGGAACGGAGGGTTAAATAATCGGGATTTTGTTTTTCAAATCGGGACAACTACAATGACTCCAAAAGAAAACTGGTTTTTGTGAATCAGCGTATATATTTTTATCGGATAGTCAGTTTTTTAAATGGTGATAAAACAAATTAAACTCACTAAAGTATAACAAAATTCAAATTTAACCATTTCGACTAATCATAATCATTTAGTGTCTTCTTTTATAAAAATTATCAAATAAAGTACAAATTAAAAAGTTAGTGGAAACTCGGGACATTTGGCGTCCCGATCAAAAGTGAATCGGAACATATCACCAGACCCCTAAAAACCGGGACATCCCGCGCAAATCTGGACACCTGGCAACACAGGTTTGATGCTTACGTAGGCAACTTACGTCACATTTCTAGAAGGGGTTCTCTTCGAACGATTACAGTTTATCTTCTTATCGTAGCGCTCATAGCGTAGCTAGCCTTACGCTAGCAGTTCAACAGATCTGTTATCAACATTTGCCGCGGTCACCACTTGGATGGGTCAAAGTTTGCGTGGTATTTACATCTAAGCGCTACCGTGCTTCAGAGGGCACCTTAAACCATCCGGTTTTTGTGTTAGGGCAACAGCCGTTACGTCATGTCGGAGGCCTTCGGGTGGTCTATAGACTCCGACACGACGGTTGACGACACACCCACTCGAAAGAGAGAGATCCTATAGAATTAACGTTACTCGCTTTACTATCGAGGAAATTGCAAAAGTTATTAATGAGCCTGTTAGCCTTTTAGAAATAAATATCTTCGTAGGTCATGTATACATATTAACAGTACCTATGTATGTACATTATACAGTATAGAAAAATACCAAGTCTCCTATGCACTTGATAAATTGATAACACAGATCAGTGTCACAGGAATATGACATTAATATTATAAGTCGTAAATCATAAAATCATTTGGCTAACGACTCAGGAATGAAGTGCCAATCTACCTGATAACCTAGACCTTTAAGATATGGATAAAAATGCTTCAAAACACGAAATGCTAGGAATTCAGTTTTACGACGTAAATAACTTGTAACAGTTTTTTTTGTGCTGACATTTTAGGTTCTAATTTCTTGAAGGTACTTGGAACTTCATATCTGAAGTTCCAAGTAGAAAGGTAGCTCTAAAATAAAATAAAAGCAATATCGAGCGATTTCTTCCAGACAATGAGATATGGGCCTCGGTTAATTTTAGCTTGTTGTCTAAGTGACAACTACAACAAATATTGCCTGAAATAAAGAGTTTACTAATAATAATAATAATAAAGGCCAGAGGCGACTTTGTGGCGAGTCGTCGGTGCGTGGCGACACTGAGCCTTACCCCGAGATTCACCCTGGGGCTAAATGAGACCCCTGACCCCCGGCTTGCCTTAACTGGCCGTCCGGTGGTGGATATGCAAGAGCTAAGAACTAAGCTCCAAGGGTGGAAGTGTTAAAGGGCATAACGCCGGGAGTAGCGTTTAAGTGAAACTGCAGCACACTTCTCGACACCCTTTAGCCTCCTACACCACCGTTGCCCCTCTCGTCGCCAATGAACGGCGGCCCTTAAAGGGGGCCTGTTTAGTGGGTGGCGAGTCACCACCTGCCAAAATATTTTTTTATGAGGCGGATCTGGCAGGTGCCGAGGTCTCAAATCATAGACCGGCTCTCATCCTTTAAAAATTCACCTCAATAGCCCAATCATAAGTAATTTTCATATCTTCAATAATAGTCCTCGCACTTATCGGGGGCTGTCTTTGATTGTATCTTCTAAGGATGCACTTAGAGACAGTCCCCGATAAGTGTTGCCCATTACATATCTAAATTAAATGCTCTAAGAGGCCTCTACGTGTTGGCCTCATGTCCCCGCGCAAGCCTTCCAAAGGACCGGGTGTACAACCCGTGAGAAAGAGCGACAAAATAATAATAATAATAAATGTGTCTATGATACATATAAAATTGGGTAAAGAATGTTTAAGTGCTCACTGCGCAGTTCTGAATACGTATCGCAAAACTTATACTTACACACCTATTTCTATTTTCTACTTCAGTACCCATAATAATTAAATTTCGTCCAAATATTTTTTTTTTAATGATCTGTCTCAGAAAGACATCCCATTAACATTACAATCTAGCCTAATAAGTCTAATAAGTAATTTAACTTTGACTTAAATTGCTAAGTATAGTATAACTAAGAATGTGTCCATTAACACTTTTCTTACTGTCTCTATTAAGGCGAAGACACTTTGTTGTTGTGTTCTTTACGGGTAGAACTAAAGTATGTATAGGTACTACGATACACTGTCACTTCACTACACTAACTCAAAAGGTTTTGTCCAAATAATTATGTCTCGGACAGATTAATTACATTGCCTTTACCTGTAATACAGCGGTTTATTTGTGCCACTCCAATAATTCCCGTTCTTAGTGCGGTGTTCTTGGAAATCTTCAGTAATTGACATAATTAATAGGTAAAGTTTGTAATGCTTACGCGTGGTAAGCAATATCTAGAAACTAAGTTTTGATAATGATAAGTTTCAAGATTGGTGTAGTGTAAGCCTTGCACGATAGACAGCCCTATTTTACGGCTAGTAGAGTTCATTTCAGAACATGCGAGTAGGTTCTATAGGCGTAAAGAAGTAACAAACAAGCAAACAAACAGACCAATTTATTTAAATGCTCTTGACTTTTATTTTAACTGTCCGGTACATAAGTACATAGGTACACTTAAATTCTGAATAAACATCATGTACATGCTGGTTTTATTATTACGAGTATTACTTTCTACTCTACACCTTAATAAATCGTGTGAATAAAATACAAGATTTATATGTATTAATTACCCAATTCAATATATTATCAAATTCTAGGACCGCGACCCGTGCATTACGTGACAGTTCTGCAAGCCAAGCAATATCTGTAGCAATACACCGTATGTAAACACATTTAGCACTCTAGTGACCTGATGACCTCTGAGAAAGGTTAACCTCTGTTCTGTCACTTAAGGTGGTCGAGACCTAGAGATAAGATTCTACTAGGAAACAACCGTTTCCTTATCTTGCAGCTTTATTCCCATGTCGTAAAGCTCAAAATCTATCGAAAAGATTATTTGAATAGCACATTCCATTGGTATATTCAGATGCTAGTTAATCAAGTAGGTATATGAATGTCAAGCCTCGTGGATCTTCGATAGCATCTTCGACCTTAACAAAGAGATACCTACTATAACATCATTTGAATTGACAAGATTCATTAATATTGATTCAATCGGAGATAATTCCCACGTACTTTGACGTCTCTAAAATTGATCACGCTTAAGCTGTAACTCATTTTTCTTCTTGTTTCAGGAGATAAAGTATCAGCAGTGCAGAATCGCCGGCCACCATGTTGCGACCGGAATCTCCTCTCGCTGACCACCGCAGCCTCCTGCCGCGGCGGCTGCTGCCCGTTAAGGCTCAGATAGCCCCCGCAGACAAACGCAAGAACCGCCGCTCCCTCGAGCTTAACCCCGCGTCCAACGACCATGTCTCCTACGACTACCCAAAACTACTCATTTCGAAAACGACCGACTCGCTCAACACCGAATGTCCTCGCAAAATCATCAACAAACAAGACTCGACTGACAGTCTTAAACGCGCACTGCTAACCGATAAAAAAGCTATTAAAGATGCCGACAAAAAGGCCCAGCTAGCCAAACAAGATTCTAGTGAAAGCTTAAAGAAAGCTTTGCTATGTCGGCAGGACTCGAACGATAGTACGAAGAGAAAAGATTCTGATCCGAAGAGGATAGACAAATCGAATGAGGCGAAGCGAGTTGCGGAGATCAAGAGAGGGAGCGATAAGAAAGGGTTACTTGAAACCGATATAGACGAGCCTTGTAAAAGAATCTATGAGAGACGGACGGGATGTGCTCGTCCGACATTACCTCCCGTTGCGGAAAAAGCGGCGGCTACCCCCAGTTCCCCCCATGGGAGCCCTATCACGCCGAGCGTGGCGGCCGTGGCGGAAGGCTTGGTGCGGTGGGGCAGCGGTCTGCTTGCTGGGAAGGAGGAACCGGGTCTGAAAGCCGCTACTAGCTGGTACGGCTATGGGACGCTTCCGACTGACAGCGATAAGGTAAGATTGTTAATACAGTGATTTCCTCCAATATTTATTTATATCTTTTGTCCTCAAATGTGTCGTGTGAAAAACATACTCAGAAGTTCTGGAAGTTAATGGGATTGAACAATTCGTAGTAACAATAATATCTGTTTGTTTATGAGTGTAGGAAAACGCGAGTATTGGTCAATAAATGTAGGAAATATTCCAAGTCCTAATTTAGGTTTTAAATCAATAAAATGATTTATTTTATTTTATTTATTAATTTTTGGGAATCTTACAGCTAGGTTTCAAAGTAGAAGTGCCTAAATAAATATACAGAAGAAACGATACAATTTAGATAAATAGAAGATATAGAAGGACGCACACAGAATACAAGTTAACACACACACTATAATTAAATAGGTACATATTATAACACATATCATTATAACATTGACACTTGAAAAAGTAATTTTTGGCCAGTAACTCCTTGAGTTGTCTGGCAGTGGTGTTGAATAAGTCAAATTCATGTTCCTTGTTCAACGCATTGAAACACCTGCCCGCTCTCAATAGATAAGAGTTTTGACACTAGGTATGTACAGCAGATTACGTTTCCTCAATGCGGTACTAGGGACACATAAAGCTAAGCGTTCCAACAGCTCAGGACAGTAGACCGAGCCATTTGCAATGTTCAGTAGGTATACTCCGTATACTTGATCAGCAATGCGTCTTCTTTCGTGTAATTGGAGGATATGAAACTTTTGGCAACGCTTAGTATAATCAAGAAGATATGTCTTAATCTTAAATTGGAGATAGCGCAAGAACCGATTTTCAATTCAATTCGTTTAATAGACGATATACTCGTATAATGTTTATATTTCGAAACAATTGTACATTACTATTTGCATTGTCACTGTTAAGTAGATACATCCTTAACATTATGTCTTCAGCTCTTGACTCAAGGTTAAAGTCATGGCATCAAACCAAAGTTAAACATATAATTATGTCTTGTTGGTAGTTATCGAAAATACAGTTATTGGTATCTACCAAAAGTGATATCAAGTGGTTGTTACTTGCATCATTGCGTAATTATAGCTCAAAAAGACTAGCTATTATTTGATGAGATCCAGTGGCGTAGCTAGGTAACCAAAGGCCCTGGGCAAAAAATGAAGTAGGGCCCCAACTAAACTATTTAAAATCGTTTGTTTCGTATTCGTCGCGTTCCGAACTCTGGTTTATTTATATGCCGAATGTGGGAGAAATTTTCACTAGTATAATTTATAGTTTGTAAGTCAGAGTCCGAGAGGCCCCCTGGGCTTGGGGGCCCCGGGGCACTGCCCTGTCTAGCCCTCCGGTAGCTACGCCACTGCTGAGATCACAAGTTTGCAGGCTAATCTCCCGGATTTTTTGACCAATTAAGGAATGATTAACGGGAACGTTTCAAACCTCTACTTTAATCCTACCGTTGATGACTGATGTAAAAATGACAATAAAAAACTTAATAAAACGATAGACGACATCGAAGATGTAAGCTGTCATTGACAAGTCGAGAGATTCAGAAACTGGTTGAAATTTGATGGCCAATTCAGGTCTATTACCCAATATACTCTTTGTATTCTCTTATTGACTGATTAGACGAGCATGGAAATACAATTATTTCCATGTTCGTCAACCGATCTACTATGTACGTTTGTTTATATTCTTCCTCAAATATATGTGACAACTTTTGATTGGCCTTCAGCTATGTTCTTACTTTGTTACAAATTGATTCACTTCTACAACTCCCGTACTATCTCCTATATGCATATGTAAAGAAAAAGAGGAAGAGAAAAATCATGCGATACTTTACTTTAATTTTTTACTATTGTATATAGCCAGTTAATAAAAGCTGAAATATTTGTGTTCTTACCAAGCGCTAGTCTCGATATATACCTAAAATATATGCATGTACTCGCATATCTCGGGTAAGAATAGAACCCCGATGTTTCTTATAAAACTTGGGATTACGGAACTTTTGGAAATTATGGACATGATTTTAAATATAGTAAATAAAGACATGTCTATCACTGATAAAATGAACTTTTTATGAAACTCAGACAAGTAAGGCGTCTGTCTAACTAATCTAAATAATGAACTGGTATACAAAATCCTAAACTGTAAACTAAAAATGAATGATGCAAAATGAAAAAGTAAATGATTATGTATTTCAAGTAGTCACATGCTCCGTGCATGGGAGAACAAGTTCAGTATTTCAACTCTAACCGATTACCTTTTGTATAAGATTATTATTTAGAATTTACATATATAATACATATATCATATAGTTTTTATCTGTCGTGATGAGGAAAAAGATCATTATAGAGATGACGAGGGAATTACCTGGGCTTTAACTTTACGATTAGGATTTACACTTTGTAAAACCTTATCATAAAAATTGTTTGATTACCAACCACAGCTATGCCAGTTATTCTGCCGCCAAGCAGTAGTGCGCAAGCATTACTGTGTTCCGGTTTGAAGGGCATTGTAGGCAGCGAAATTACTAGGCATATATGAGACTTAATATCTGATGTGTCAGTGTGAGGAGCGCAATGCATTCCTCCGCAATGCACTCCAGTGCTTTTTATGGTAGTAAAAGTGCTGGTTGGCACTGCAATTGTTATGGGCAGGCGTGGCGCTTGCCATCGGGCGAACGACATGTTCGTCTCGTCAGACAGATACATAAAAATACATATTCGCTTTTAAAATTGAGATACTAGGTTTCGACTTCAATAAGAGTTCAATGAAAACCAGATCTGACCGGTTAAACGAGCGTACTTGTACTATTAAATCATCTGTGGCGTAGCTATGTTTGCCTGGAAATACCTGGGATTCAATAACAGCTCTAAATCCATAACAACTGCAACTGGAGAAACAAATAGCTGTGTTTGTGACCGGATATTGTGAGTTGTTGGAAAGGTGTGTTCAATCTATACTATTATAAACAAGGCTATAATGAATATTAATCTAAAAACCTTTTATGCTCCTTAAAAAGAATAAATGGATTTAGAGTGCATTAGAGTTGTAAGCTAGCCTGGAAGTTTCAGCCGGATAGCTAATCGGGAAGTGCTCGAAATTTGAGTTGCAAGATTCCACCAGGAACGAGAGACAGACAAACAAACAAGTGACAAAAAAAACAAAAGTGACTTAATAAAAACTTGGTAATAAAATGGAACAGCCAATTCTGTACGTTAAAGATATTTTTGAAAAACTAACTGAGATCGACTATTTAGAGGTTACTGAAACCGAAGCATCGGTTTTTAGAATTTTTGTCTGTTTGTTCCTATAGACTCGGAAACTACTAAATGGTTTTAATGTGGTTTTCAAATAAGTTGCATTTCGTCCCAACTTAGATTAAGTTACTAAATATTGTATAACTTAGGTTATGTTACATCAAAATCGGTTGAGCAACTACGAAGATACAACTTGACCTTTTTGTAGTACGCGTTCTCATATACTGCGGAGGACTTGCTAAGATTGAGATGGTCTTGGAAAAAAAAGAACAATAAAAAAGCTAGTTATAAAAATATGCTTAAAAATATATAAAATATCGTCCTCCAGAGATAGGTAAGTTTCTACTTCTTAAGAACTTCTTGGTACTAGCGAAACGACCATCTTTAAATTAAACTAGACCAAACAGTTTCTAACTATAGACAAGGTGCAATTTTACGACTACTCAGGGTTCCGTACAGTTCGTAAACAAAGTTAAGAAAGGTCATCTTTATCAGCCACTTACTCTCAGTTCCTACGCTATCCAGGACCAGTTTCATAGACATCGGTAAAAGGAATAAGTAGTAGACAGCAACAAAATCCATCGCTAGTTGGTTAGGCGAATAAGCAGAGACGCGGATGGTGACTTTATTTAAAACTATTTAAAGGTATGATTTTAGACGTGATGTTAGGTTAGATTAATGCACCGAATTCAGTGAGAATCTCAAACTAAATTCTATCATAGTATATTTTTACCTATGTATTCTATTCTTTTTTTATATTTATTTTACTCTGTTTTATCAAAAAATATTGTTAATAGTCTGCCAGTCTGTGTTGAATTGTCTTATATGGACTTTGTATATTGGTGTCTTTAGTTCAATGCCATCAAGGACTGCAAATAGTTAAAAAAAACTATGTCAATATTTGATTAAGCCTTGTTGCTCGCACCTATTCGCGAAATATCACTGCTCATTACCTTCTTCAACATTTAACGCATGTAATCACATGATTTTCTTCTGTAATTATCTAACTAAATAGGTACTATCTTTTTCTGTTGTGTATGTACTTACGCAGTCACGTTTCACTTGGTGCTGTTTATCACATCTCGATTGTCGATGGTAATCAGGAAACAGTTTCGCGGAGTACGGACGCGGAACGTTCCTATTTCGCACCAATCGAGTAGGCATTTGTTTGAAATTCCCAGCGTTTTTGCAGTAATAAGGAAGTTTGTTCGGGATCGCACGCTCGATGTGACACTCGGTAATCAGTTGCTAAGGCGATCGCACGCGCTTCGTACGAAAAACGAATTTTGATCTCGCGATTTATGTATTTTCGCTCTCGAAAGATATACGTGTTTTAGAAAACATCGAACATGACGTCACTATACGTCACATTTGATTGTGTGAGGTGTGATAGCGAAGTGATAAAGAATCGTTTATAATCGATATCTGACGTTGATCGATTATAAAAACGATCGAAATGCCAAGCGAGCAGCGCCGCGCAAGGGTAAGGTTACGAACTTTGCAGAACCCTAATTATACAACAAGTTGTTTGTGGTTTTTCCTGTTTTGATTTGATTACCTGTGATGAATATATTTAGGTTGACTGGTACAAGCGCGAGTTCAGCAATTATGAAGCTAGAAATAAACGTGACAACCCTGTGGTTTATGGCGTCTCATCAGGATTGTGACGAGAATAATTGAAACACCTACCTTTCTATTATGCTCGAAACATTGTTTCAATTGCTTAATTATGTTAGTGTAGGTAGACATACTCACATTTTTTTTATATCAGTGGTGCGGTGATTATAAAATGATTACCTATGTAAGTAAGAAATACGAAAGTTAATACAGATGTTTGAATCTAAAGCAGAAGCCACCGAACCCTACTAACCACTGATGTGACGAATAAAATGACAGGTTCGTATTTTTGTATGTGATGATATGTAAAAATATATTGTCAATTGTCAAGGTGAGAAGAACATCGTAAGGAAAACCCACCTGCCTGTCCGAGAACCACAAAACACAAGTACATTTAATATATTATGAATACCAAGCTGCATTAAGCTTAACTTGTGTGGGGAATTATGGTTTAATGCTAGCGACCCACCTCGGCTTCGCACGGATGCAATTCACTATAAGGTGTAACGACTTGATTACAAAACGTTGAATTTTCTCAACAATAAAAAAAAATGTAGTTTTTCTAAATGACAGTGAAAGCCGAATCAAAATCTTTTGCGTGGTTTAGAAGAAGAAAGCAGAGAAAGAGAAATGAGAACGCGAATGGCGACTTTGTTATATAGGTACTATTTATATATAGAGATACTCGCATTTAGAGGAGGTTCTGTATTCTGAAGCTTTGGAATTCTAGAGGAAGTTCTGTCTTTTTGGGAACTTATCGGAATGATTACTGAAGTAAAGACTCTTTAGGATAACAATCTTGACTTTTACATCCCGAATCCCGGGTGGCTTCCTTAAATATTTAGTTGCAAAATGTTGAATCCCAATTCCCAATAAGTTCAATTCCAAAAATGTTGAGACAGAAAGTACTCTTTCTTCCATTTAATTCCTATTCTCTTCATCTCCTCCCAGAGCCGGCACCACCTCGCTTTAAATGTTGCAGAAGTCTAAAGACGACGGTGACCTCTTTCCAACAAGCGGCCGCTTTCCACTCCTTTACATAATAAAGTAAAATATAATCATTTTCTCTTTCAAAATTTATCTCACAGATAGATAATATTAATTTCTTTGCGTCCGTCTGTCAGCTTGAATAGTCAAAGGTCGGCTTATAAGAAACTACACTTTTTTATCGGCGGATGGAAAAACATTAGATTATTTTCATATCCCCAATAAGCAGAGCAAGGTCGCAAGCGTGTTAGTAATATTTATTAGATTATAGTACTTTAGACCTTTCCCTTTTCATGTGACATGATTGGTTTTAAATATCTGTTGAATAATCGCGAAATATCAAGTCGCGACTTGATATTTCGCGATGTTTTTCCGTCCGCCGATAAAATAGTGTTTTATTTTGTAAGCCGACCTTTGACTATTTAAGCTGACAGACGGACGCACAGTAATTAATATTACATATCTATCTGTGAGAAGTACGACGAAATAAAAATTAGAACTGGAGAACTTTTCTACGGTCCTTCTTTGTTAAGATTTTTTTTATATCCATCTACGTGTCTCTTTTTCAAGAAGCCCTGTAAAAATAGTTCCTTTACATTTGTCAAAAAGAAACGTCAGGCGCGACATCAACAATTTTGCTTAAATTAAAAATAGATACCTAATACTACCTTTACTTAACACACGGACCCTACTCCTTCTCCTTGTAACCTCTGCAGCACGTCTTTGAAAGTGATCTTGACCGATCTTTAGAATAAATAAACTTGGCCGAGAAACGAAATTTTAATTTTATTCGCATGAAGCAAGGAATTCCTTCTGACGTGTAAATTCCCAGAAATACTTGTTGGTTTCTCACTTTCAAATCTATGTTTGAATTTCTATGTTTACCTACTTGTCCGACCGTTATGTGCTAGTTTTAAACAATGCTGCCTTTTTTCAATCTCAGGCTAGTATTCACTGTCCGTGAACTCATGAACCTGAATAGTCGTTGAGTCAGTAATTAATGCTACTTATTACTTCTGCTGGCCTACATTATGCTTACCTATTAAATTCAATTAATTCGTTTAACTGACGTTGCTGTAGTTTATATCTCAAATCTGAAATTATATTACAGTGAAGGTTATTTAGCGGATTTACACTAGATGCTTTTAAATCGGCAGTCTTTAAGTGTTAACACCAAAGTTGTATTGCAAGCTATTTTATGTTTTACAATATCCTTCTTACCAATTAGTAAAGCTCATAAGCATTATGATGCTCTACTCTACTGTCCAATGCACTGATTGCAAAATACAGGTTAGTAAACAAAGCATCACTCAATGTTTCTGTGTTGTGTTTCCCCGTTTTAAATTAGCCAAGCTCATTAGCATGATCATTACGTTCTGGCCGAGTATTCATTGCACTGATTGCTGAAACCGGGCCGATGACTGGTACGTCCTTGAGATGTGCTACATTATTAATCTGTACTTTTCTGGCTAATTTGACCTCGCGGTCGTGGCTCCTCTTTGCAGCAACGTCGTTCATTGCATTTTGTTCTTACTTTTCCTAACTAAGTTCGTTAACATTTTGTTTGTGCTTTTTGCTCTGTTCGTGTATATAGTAGTACTGCACTGATTATTGAAACCAGGCCGGCGAGGCCGATGACTCAGACGCCCTTGAGACGTACCACATTGTTATCTCATCTTCCTACGTCGTATTAGATACAAACAGCTGTTTTACCAATTGTTTTCCAAACATTCAGATTAATGGTGGAATTTTATTGAATTCCGCAACGACCGATATTTTTTATCTAATGGAAAATTTGTTTTGGTGCGAACTACTTATATGTGTAGAATGTTAGTTTTGAGTAAGTTTTTAATAGTTTAATGGAATTGTTTATTCATCGTCTATTCCAAAATAGTTTTCTTGTGCTTTCTCCCTCCTTCCTTTTGTAACCGCTTCCGAACTATTATAAGAAAAAAATCAGTGTTTACCGATCAATAAAAAAGAAGGCTTTGTCATTTCGTATTTACTTCTGTTTTTAATAGTCTGTTGGTAAATGTTGTCAAGTGTTTTAAAATAGCCTAGTATAAGTAGACCTTTTTTTAATAATCCTGTAACTTTGGGCACTAATTCAGTTCAATCGTTCCTGAAAATTCGCAGAATCTCTAAATAGTATAAAACAAAGTCGCTATCCGCTTCCTCATTTCTGTTTCTTCGCTTTCTTCTTCTAAACCACGCAACGCATTTTTTTTCATTGTCTTTCAGAGTTTTTTACGGAAGGTACAATACATTCTAATTACATTTTTGTGCAGTTGAGAAAATGCAATGTTTTGTAATCAATTCGTCAAAACTGTACAACATACTAAGTAAATTGCAACCTTGCGAAGTCGGGAAGGGTCGCTAGTATACAACTATACATTAAACATTTTCATATATAAAATGTTATGACTTAACTTCAATAAGTGGCGCATTATAATGATCAGACCAGATTCTACATCCTCGTGCCTTGAATTATAATAAAATATATATGTTAAATCTAAATAATCACATTATATAGAAGATGACATTGAAATACCCAATCTCAATAAAAAAAATACATTCGATTAGGCCAGCTTTTGATATTTATATTCATTATTCAGCCATATGAATTACATTTGGAACACTTGGCTTTGTCATACATTTAAATATGCATAATAAAATATTATATTAAGTATATTTTTGAATGTATGCAAAACCAATTTGTAATATTAATAAAAATATGCAAAATCAAAAGAAATAATTCAAGTAAAAAGCCTCTCGAGTTCTCCCAACAATTACATTTTGAAAAATAACATACCACGAAAATTACTAACATCAAATTGTATAATGTGTTTTTGGATTCGAAAATTTTTGCAACAACGATAACAACTCTTAAAAACAAGAATATGTTAATGATTGGAAATGTTTTTAAGAAAAGCCATTTTACCGGTTCTCACAACTTATAAACGGTCACCCGGCGATCGAACCTGTATCGGTGCGTTTGCATTCTCGACGACCAACTTGACAGTATCTTTGGAAAAGATGCAGGTCCGATGTTTATTTAGATTGTAGACTTTAAACGTGATCCCGTTAGGAAAGGTGTCTATCGTGTTTTAAGTACCTATGAAATATTCTATTTAGTTGTATAAAATATGGCAGAAATAAAATATCTGAATATCACTATAATGTAACTATATTACAATACTACGTAGTACGTATGAACATACACATATTGAACGGATACAAAAAACTTGGACTTGTCCAGAAGAAGTTCCAGCTTTTCCTAAATAACGTCAAGAGGCGGTCTCTAGATTAGACGTCATGAATTCACAAAGAAAATTAACTTAGTATAAGTTAATTTTCACCTAAGAGCGTATAAATAAATTATTAATATATCAACAACCAAAATAACCCATATTATAATAATCGTACCACATTACACTATATTATAAAAATCGTAAAGGTATATTTAACTCTGAATCCATGTAGGCTTAAGCTAAGGTGTTTTGGCACCTTGCCGCTATAACTTAATTCTAAAAGAACCGCGGCCTACGGACTCAAACTTTGCTTCAACCAGACAGGACAATTTCTATCTATCGGATAGATAGAAATTGTCTCGTCAACTATCGTCGACTAAAACACGCGGTAGTTGGAGAGACTAAGCTAGTTGGTCTTGCTTTACCTTATCCAAGTTGATTCATGTTGGTTCTAGGACGACCCGTCTTGTAGCCGTATGTATCTTACTGCCTGTTATTTTCATCATACAGCTGGCTAAAATCTTTGCATTGACTTCGTAGAGTTGGTTTTTTGGTTTTTGATCTTCATGATTCTGGTAAGATTCTAAAATCCTCCGCAGTGACTAAACAACATACATAAAAAACAATTTAGGTTTTAATTGAACAACATGAAAACATAGATCACTACGCTCTGACCTTCGATTATAATGATGGGGAGAAAAATAAATTGGGAAACATCATTGATATACATGAGATACATAATAATATAGCCAAAAACAAGAACTCTTGCCAAGGCGGCTGAATTTTTTCTTGACTAAATTGAGCTATAACTTTGATTCTTAATAATAACTTCCGCAAAGTATAGCTTGAAGCTAATAATTATGTTTACCATAAATTTGATAGCTTAATTTCCATATGCCCCTAACAACTTATTAAGACAAAGTTCCAATCTTTTCACGTACCAAGGCTTCGTGAAGGTTCTTCGACAATTTTCGCAAGGACGCACATTCTATTGGATTCTAGGTAATGGCCACTTATTATTTTCACTTGGGTCGATGTTTGTGCTATTTTTGTGCTGCTGCTTTTGCTATTGATTTATTTGAATACGACACAGGCGTTAAATATATATGGTTTGGTTGTTATAATTAAGATAGCGGGAAAGCCGTGGATGAAGTATAAGAGTTGGTTAGGCCTATTGCTAGCTGTGGATTTTTAATACTGAATCTGATAATGATAATTAAGATGACTAACCTAGAACTTAGGTCAAAGTTTAGACCAACCGAGTTGATCTAATGCATAGAGATCTAATAATAGTCCCTTGTTGATCGAAGGCTATGAAAATCAACCTGTGACATAATAAAATTGGCACCTAGAAGACAGTCAAGTTGATATCCACGTGAGCTGTGTTGCAATGCAATCAAAGATAAAGTTTAAGAAGAAAAAGCTTTCTTCTAGTAGGTACTTTACTGGTTGTATTCAAAAGAAACTTTTCAAAGAACAAACCGGCAATTACAAAACAAACTGCCAAAGTGAAGCCAAACAGAACTGCTATTGAATTCTAAACACAATAAAAGACTAATTTATCGCATTTAATGTTTTTGTTCACTGCTAATAATGTGATGTGATTGGTCGGAACTTTACTACGGAACATCCTAAACGATGATATAGAAGACTTCAGGTAGATGTGTTTTAAGAAGTTAGGAATAAAGAGGGCACTGTACGCTGAAACACGGGCGATGAGCCTAGTTCGGCAGCAGATACCCCAATATTATAAATTTGTCAACTAGCCAAATAAGTTTAACAACCTTATTGAATAAATGATTTTTATTTAAAAAAAAAAGCTTAAAGTTGTATCATTTATTTCGTGCTGTCACAGTACTGAAGTAGTATGGGATGATAAATAAAATTAATGTTAAGGTACTTCAAAACAGACGTCTCTCAAAGAAGGCGATGAAAGGACCTTGAAACTGGAACAAAACAGGGGACTACTTTAGATCTAAGTACAAGTTAATCCAGCAAAGTGTGAGTGGTGCGAATAAATCTAGACCTTTCATATAACAATAATAAACCCATCAGGATAATTTAGAAATAATTTTCGAGTTATCATGATAATATCGAAGAATTTTAAAGGACAAAGATAAACACGTATTTACTAAACAAACTGCCAAAGTGAAACCAAACAACCGCCATTGAATTTTTTTACGCTATAAATTCTAATGGATTGTTCGAAATGTTTGTTTTGCGATCTGCTAATGTGTGATTTCTTGCATACACCATACGAAAAACAATGGCACATGGTTCATCCTTTTGCATGATGTTAGGTGGTTCAGGTAAATGTGTGTGGTACATTTTGTAATAGAGTTTAAAGTTAAATTGCTTTGTTTTGCACTATAGCAATATGATAAAAAGATAAGTTTGTATAAAACTCACATCATCATTTGAATCTTTTCCCCTTTCCACCTCCACAAATGCCATCCAAACAAGGAGTGAAGTACGTTACCCACCATATGGTTGCAGGTATTAAGCTTTCATTTTATTACCTTTTCCGGGTAATTTTACTATGAAAATTAACGTGGTTTGGACGCATTATTAATAATAATTTACGGGTGATATAATAATAATAATATTTTTTCTGTCGGTGGCCTTGAAGAAGACGACTGGATGTAGTAGAAAACTAGTATAGTTGGATTACTCCAATTTAAACGTGAGTGTCACCCGTAAATTATTATTAATAATTTTCCGGGTAAGTATCTTCCATCAGGTACTATACCTGTCATATGCAGATAATTATACCTAAACATATTCTGGGTCCAGTTTCCTTACTGGTCTTCCTCATACTGTCACTTCGACCGTACTTAGACATAAGTTATTGATACAGCCGAAAGTGTTCGTGACCTTCCCAGTTTAGCACGATAAGGAGCGTGTGGTCGCAAAATCCGTTCATTCGTGTATGAGAATTCTAAACTTGGAATTATTCTTCCCGGTTCCCGAGTCCCGGTTCGTACTAGTTTTGGGGTATTTGTAAAGGAGACGGTTAAGCGCTTTCTATTTCTGAAGATTTAATGTTTGGTACAATTTATTTAGATTCCGAAGTAGTCTTACATTTTTAAGGACAGGGACAGGACGGCTGGAACCATATTTTATACATAAAGGTGTATAAAACAGAAATAAACAAATCGATACTATAACAAATAACTTACGAGAACAAGTAAACGCATCTACGAATTTGTTTAATTTACGGAACTGCCTACATTGCAACTAGAAATCAAGGCTTATCAGCATCACAAAATACGACGTTTGAGTCTGACGGAGTAATCTTATTTCGTATATCGTAGGCAGACATTGCGTCTCTAGAGCTAGACAGTTGGATGCCGGCGCCTTTGACGAAAACATCTGTGCCGGGCTCCGTAGCGTTACGCTCGCACTGAAGATATTGTCGTGCTTATCAGAAATCATTCAAATCCCAATGGCAACTGCCGTTAAAAGTAGAATGATTTGCTGCTAGAAATACAAACGGAGAACAAACAAAGAGTTTTACAAACTTATTACGATTATTTTTATTGATTAGGACGCGAGCGCGATGAACGGTGCTACTAAAGCAACAATGAATCGTCTGCACTCTAGCGCATACTTTCCGGTACATTGGTGGCCCGTCCTAATGGTCCGAGTAGGTAGTGGTCTAAGTCGACCAATTACTCGCTGCAGAGAGGTCCAATTCAATTTCTTTTTCCAGAGAAAGATAGAAAGAAAGGGAGAGAGAGAACCACGGATAATATTAGTAAAGCCATCTGAAAGGCCGACATCACGAGTACAGACAAACGGCCGCCGGCGCTTTCAGCGAAAACATCTCTCGGGCTCGGTACGCACGCACTGAATTGTCAATAACAATGTTTGTTCTCTGTCACCACTAGTATATTGTGGAAAATATGTGTTTAACGTGTAGATCAGATTTACTTTAAATTAGAAGCGATCACTAATTGGTTTTCTTGTTTGTCAATGAACAGGCATACAATAATGATGGTAATTCAAGGAAACCAACAAGCGAACAGAAAATAAGCTCTTTGAGTCAACTGAAGTTTTTAACTCAATCCTTTATTCATGTCAAAAGTCATATCGGCTAGCTACCACGTCGCCGTCACGTTCTACCACGTGTCTTATATATTTCATAAAACATCTTGATTGTATTGCCTATTGTTGTGTTGTGAGTGCGAATGTACTGAAACTGTTAGTGTTAGCGGCTCCAGTACGTTAGCACTCACAACATTATGCCAATTGTCAATAAAGTAATCATATATCGCGCTGTGTACTCTGTTACCTGCACATTTAGAATGTTATCGTGTAGACAGTCGTGTCTTCTATTTATCTGAATATTAATTCTCCACGTGCATATGACGTCTTGAATAAAGGTGATATTCGTATTCCACTGATGGCATTAATTAAGCTTCCTAATGATCCTTCCGGCAGAAAATTTGCTTAGCAACAGATTCATTCCGTAAATAGTTTGAAAGAGCTGCCGTAAAACATTGTATTCGCAGATTGTTTTAACCAGATTTGAATAACAACACGAACAAATTATACCGTATCATGTATGGTGTCGTAAGTCATACATAAATGTTGATTCCAATAAAAATATCACTTGCAACATATTATGAAAATAGTTTTATTGATAGCAATTTTAATATGATTACATTATTTATTACTCACATGACTAAAGATAAAACTTGGTGTCCCACGTTTAATATTATAATACTGTGTACGACAATATTAGCAATCCGGTAGACATTTTAGTTTGACCACGGGGAAGCACCTTATTAAGACATTGTATTTCGTGAGGATGGCCTGGTAACTTTTTGCTCCCTCCTATCCGACGCACCGGAGTTTGACTCTCATTAGTAAAACTATCTTTAAAAATGGTGAAGCGTGAAGAAAATGCACAATGCCCAAAAACCACAAAATTTATGACATCCACCAAGACCGTGGTGGTATATGGATTCTATCTCTTGAGCAGTATCAACGGATGGTGGCTCGAACATCAATTAGACTTCCAACATTGTCAATTGCATACTACATCATTGTTCAACGGAAGCCATTGTTTTTTGTTAACATTAAGTGTTGTTGTTTATACAACTGTCATTGACCCGTCTCATTGTATGTAAACAATAAATGCTGCCGTCAGTATTGATTTATGATTGCCTTGCAGTGTTGTATGGTGAACGGTTATTGCAGCATTTGGTGCGTAAGTACGGCTATAAGACTCCAGCGGTCCTCAATGCTCTTCGTTAGGAATGCTTGCATACAGTTCTTTATCTTATCTGTATGTAGTCATTATAATCGGCATTTAATTATGTAAGTTTTTAGATAGAGGTTAATTTAGTATAAAATCGTCCAGACCTATTCATGAAAAGGCATCTTTATACAAACAGTATTTTTTTGCAAAAATGAGATTAATTTTATTACCTTGTTTTCATCTTAGCTTTATTACTTTTCTGTGATTTTATGGCACTGATCCGTAGAAGTGGAAGCACAAATGTTTTTCATTTCCACGAAAATATATTATATTAATTCTGTAGAATCAAATTGCTCATCAAATAATAGAAAAGTATTTATTAAGCTTAAGTTTATTAAAAACCAGCTGCACCCTGCATCTTTACCCGCGTTTTCCCTGGATAAAACGTAACCTGCCTTTTTACAGGATGAATCGTACGTACATTCCTATAATCAAAATCCGTTCAGTTGTTTTTGCGTGATTGAGTAATAAACATCCACTCATCCATCCTCACAAACTTTTGCATTCATAATATTACATTGTACTATGATAGTCTTCTGTGATGTTACATATTTAACAAGTTTTTTGTTGAAAAATATATTCTTCAAGACAAGCTTTTAACAAATCTAAACCGGTCAATGAGTTCCATTGCCCACCTTCCGTCTTCATCATCAGATCAGCTGGCTGTCACCATAATATTGCATTGTCATCGAACTTTGACAAGTGTGCAAAATTGCAACTGCGTAGGATAAGAGGAAGTGGTTCTGATATATCTTACAAGACTTGACTAACATGACAAGTTTAATTAAATAAAAGCTTGTAAAAATGATCATGTAGAAATAACCCTCTATTTCTCATCCCGAACATTCAGTGTTCGTCAAGGCATCAGCTTTTATTTTTATTTTATTTATTTATTTTTTTATTTTTTTCTTTGTGTGGTTAATCTTATTAATTTACTTTGTACCTACGTCACTAATGAAGGTGTTGAATATTAAATTAATAAACAAGGAAAATGTTGCCTTTATACTAGCATTAGTATGCGCTGTGATAATTGCATGTGTGAAGATAAGATAACGGTACTTACAGAAAATATTAGGAAAGTATTCACTGTCCCAGGTTTGTCACGTACTATATATAATACTAGCATTTTCCCGCGACTTTGTCCGCGTGAACGAACAGAGAAAGCCCATATTCGTATTTTTTCCAAAACCATCTTAACAAGACCTCCCCAGTTATGAGAGCGCGTACTACGAAGAGTTCAAGCTGTATCTTCGTAGTCACCCAACCTATTTTGATGTAACATACCTTATAATTGAAGTTGGGACTAATGCTACCAAACTCTGAAAACCACATTAAAATCCGTTCAGCCGTTTTCTAGTCTTGATCAGTACCCTCTAAATAGTCTTCCCAGTTGGTTTCTCAAAAATATCTTCAATGTACAGAATTGGCTCAGTTACATTTTTAGGGTTCCGTACCCAAAGGGTAAAATCCGGACCCTATTACTAAGACTCCGCTGTCCGTCTGTCACCAGGCTGTATCTCATGAACCGTGATAGACAGTTGAAATTTTCACAAATTATGTATTTCTGTTGCCGCTATAACAACAAATACTAAAAAACAGAATAAAATAAAATATTTAAGAGGCTCCCATAAAACAAACGTGATTCTTTGCCGTTTTTATAGATTATGGTAAGGAACCCTTCGTGCGCGAGTGCAACTCGCACTTGGCCGGTTATTATAACTATTGATTTTGCCTATATAACAGTATGTCCATAAGATGCTCTATCATTCATTACACTCATTGCTTTAACGAGAAAGACCGAACATTCTATGAATAACAGGAAAACGCGACTTATATTTGATACGCGTCCAATGTTTATTTATGTTGCTGTAATGTTCGCAATAGGTATTGGCTGCTCTACTTGGCTTTAGTCTGCTACGTCTCGGTATATGAGTTATAAACTACCTATGTCTTTTTTATGTAACTGACTGACGAGACGAGCTGGTCGTTTGCCTGATGGAAAGCAATACGCCAGCCCATAACAATAACTGCACCACCCAGAGCTTTGTTTTGCAAAATCCTGCGCGGCCACGCCTGCCCATATCAATTGCAGTGCCCCCAAAACTTTGAATACCATGAAAAGCTCTGCGTAGCACTGCATTGCGCTCATCACCCCGAGACATCAGATATTAAGTCACATATGCCCTGTAATTTCGCTGGCTACAATGCCCTTCAAACCGGAACACTTGCTTGCTGAATTAACTTTGCGTAACCAACGTTGACATTGTTCTGGGTGGTGCTACAACTATTATGGTGTTGCATCATCAGGTGAACGACAAGCTAGTCTCGTCACTTAGTGGTAAAAAAACACGAGCAAAATTTTTGCATGCGAGCGAAACAGATATGATACGAAAACATTTTAAATGTCAACCATGTTCGTTGTCAAAATATTTTATTGTCCTTTTGATTTGGAAAACAGATTATCCCATTATCTTCCATAAGCAGTAGGTAATAAAACTCAAAATAATTACTGTACAACTTTGACCGTGAATCTGAGTCGATAAGTGAATGCTAAGGGGTCACGTGGTATCTTATCAGTATCTGGTCAACATGCAACAGTATTATCAGTAACAATTCTTATACTACGTCGTAGATATACTAATTTAATTAATTATAATTTGACCTACGACTCCTTCGGTGATATGTGCGTGTAAGAAAGAAGGTGATTAACTTCAATTTAAAACGTGCAAATATGTGAATCAATACGTCTTTAATCTGAGAGAAACTGCTACCAGATACTTATAAATAACAGATACTAGAGTTACTTTGAACTGTTACCAGATAGCAGAGATTGGATTTATGATCTTTACCTCATTTATCATCATTCAAAAGTCAAAGGTTCAAAGATATTTATTAAATAGGCACAAAAAATGCACTTTTAAACGTCATATACACAATTACAAATAATACAAATCAAACAAAATACATTAAAAACTGTAACTTAAGATATCTTGACGTTGAAAAAAAAAGGTAAACATCTCTACCCATTTCTTTCCCATACCTAGCGCACTCCGCACTGTAGGTACGAAGCTACAAGTACATAGCCGGACACCGACTGCGGGTCGCGCGTCATTACAAGTGCCGCGTCAGAAGAGATAAGAGCTATGCGATAGAAAGAGAGGCGCTCTGTAGGTTAATATGACTGGTAGGTATGCAGCGCTACGCTTGAATTTTATTGCGTTATAGCAAGAGTCGCTATTTGTTTAAATTTCTTTGCGGAGTGATGCTTCTGTCCCTTAGTATTCTGTGCCCATACTCAAATTGAAATCCGGGCCCAGAAAAGAAATGCGAAAACTGACTCTACCTACCAAATACAGTTCTTGAATTGCCATAAGGTCTTCCTTAAAACTAACCGATGGGTAAACTACAAAATGTGAGTGTTCGCCTTCGCCTCTAATATAAAATAGCGCTATTTTTCCCTGTCCTGCACAATTTCTCGCCAACTATATCGTTAGCTGCAAGCTGACACTTCTTGCTATATCCTGCCTGGAATCATCATCATCGGCCCATTATGCCCGAGCCAATTAATTTTTCTTCTTTCTTATTATTCAATATCAAACATGAATGTATTTAATAAGTGATTTAATAAACCAGGAAGGCACGTTATTTCTATTAGGGTAAGATTAGTGCCGTTTTGAGTTTGGTCATTAAAATTAGATTAAGATAATGCGTGTTTTCCTAATGTGTCTTATCATTGGCTTTAGGAATTAGACGGTGATTTCATAAGTAAAGTGATAAGAGTTGGAACAGTTTAGATACCATATTATATAATCGGTATGAGGTGGCGCAGGAGCGAGACAGGTGGAAGGAATTGGGGGAGACCTTTGCCCGGCAGTGGGACAGTATAGGCTAGTAAATATATATATATTTTCTGATTTTGCCGAAATATTTCATTACGGAAAAGTAGCAGTTGAAGAAGTCACGAGTAACGAGTATTATTAGGTACAAAATAACAATATAAACGTTTACCTAATTAGGTACATGTTGCTATTGTATTGTATCTATTATTTAAGTGTTTTAGTTTATTTTATTGAATAGTTTATTTTTTTATTATTATTGTAGACTTACATTCCCGTCTTTAACATTTTGATAATTCCACTCCATCCAAAGGTTGCCTAGAAGAGATCGCTTTCAGCGATAAGGCCGCCCAATGTAACACTTTTTTTCTTTAATTGTTTTTATGTAATTTTATTTATTTAATGTTTGCAATAAAGCGTTCATCTATCTATAGATTTATCTACAGTGTTAAAGTACCTACATATGGATTAGCCCAGGTACTCGTATTCTTAATTCAGCAGTAACAAAATTTTTACGAAGAACAAAGTCGTGACCTTCATTTTGTTTAAGAAACAACTAAAATCATATAATACGATCTAGAGTGTTACTCGGTGTTTATGTCATGTCACAATCACAACTCGTAAATATAACAGAACCCCACGCATTTTTGCTAGAAAACACCAACAGAAATAACTTTTTGCGACAGGCATTACACAATTCACCTTTAAAAACGTTTCCGCAAATTTTACTTGGCAAATCTCCCGGATTTATAAAATGTCATTCAAATGGAGATTTCTTTTCGAAATTGCTTCCTGGCAAAGAGGTTTAAAGAAATGGGGAATAAAATATAAGAATTTTATAAGATTTATTAATTCTTTAAAAATTCGCATACCCAACATACCCAACGCTTCCGCATGTATGTATGTATGTATGTTCCCATACCCAAGCAATTTTTGAAGGGCCTGTACTATACGGTACTGCAACTGTTATGGGCAGTATTGCAGGTGAACGACTTGCTCGTCGTCGTTTTTTACTCCTAGAGATTTTCTGTTGTCGGTTGAAAAGATAAAGTCTATAGATAGATGATCTATAGGTAGTGATGAAATCCGAAAGTGATGAATGACGCTCATTCTACGGAAGCAATTGTCTCGTTTCGATCTGCCTCCCTGAATATTCATAAGCGGAAATCGTTTGAGGTTTCTGCTAACGCACTTCGATCTTTCATATTCATATATTCATCTGCAAAGTTTTGCATAATAATGGATATAAATATTACTTTAAATGCGTGTAAGAGGTAGGAGTTTATCTTCACAGATATCTGGTTGGCCCATCTACATATATACATTTCAACTGAATATTGAAGATTGATTTCTTTAAATGTTGCTAAAGTTTTATGTTAAATCTTATTTAAAGCTATTTCCGGAAATTGTTATACGATATCAAAAGTATTTGACTTTTTTCAATGGAAAATCTCTGAAAAAAGCAACCAAAATAAAAAGAAAGCAGAGAAAAAAGTCGAATGTATAATTCAAAGAAACTCTATAAAATGGTTTCTGACCAAATTGAGAACAGCCTTTAAACATAAAGCAATTTCTTTTCAATTAAACGCCTTTTATTAGAAGCCCAAGAAAAACGGTACACAAGGAGGGTTTTCCACTAGGGCGAAGCAAGAAAGAAACGGTTAGCAGGGAATAAATCCACCAATAGGATCCCTTACTTTACGGAGGTAAGGAAGCGAAGATTTTTCTAAGAATTTTTCTCCGTTCTACTGGACATACAGCCTAAAGGTTACGCAATAGAATCTACACAAACGAGAATGGGACGTTTGGTATTTACGCGACGTATTTACACGAGACGTTTGATTCAATACGCTTATTTATGGCGGCAAAACAGTGAGACGTATTAGTTAAAACAGCTACGCAACTTGGTACAAACTTCAGTCTGTTATTTTATTCTATTTCACTTGTTGTTAAGTGACGATGCAGACGACGATGTAGCACGTTTGCCTAGAACGATCCAGTTGTGTTTGCTTTTTGAAATAGAAAAATAAAGCTCACTGCTTCTAGGATTGCGTGTTTATGTGTGAAAATGAGTGAGAACTCTAAACTCCCTCCGATATACGTTTAAGAGCTCATAAAATGGAATATAACACGAAATTATCGGTAGTTTCTACAAAAATATGCACCTCAAGCGCCAAAGTGTGCCATAAAATGACGTTGTATCAGCAGTTCAGGCACAATTTTATTGCGAGCTACCCAAGTTCTATTGGTTTTGAACAAGCTTGGAATACATAATATCTTCACGTCCTCATATGGCACTTTGACCATTCCGAAATAGAGAATTTTTGATGGTACTGCACTATTGCATTTGAGTTCAGATTTCGCTGGCGATAAGCCAAAAAATTAACTGAATTTAATTCAGTTAATGTTTGCTACTGGTCTATAATAGCGCAAAATCGCGAAGCATGGAAGTCATGGGGGCTTTTGCCCAAAACTGAGACGACACAGGCTAACAATAACAGTAGTAATGTAAACGTTCCCTATCTAACCTAGGAGCAATCGGGAAATCATAGTAATAAATAAAACATGGAGCTATTTAAAGCGGTGTTTAACTCATCATAGTCATCATCACCATCAGCCCACTACGTTCCCACTGCTAGGACTCGGGCATTCCCTCATAGAGAGAGTATGGGCCATAATTCACCACGTTGGCCCAGAGCGGGTCGGTGGATGTCACATGTCCTTGAATTTGTGTGAACATGCCAGTTTCCTGACGATGTTTTCCTTCACCGTTTTTAGACTGAGTGTTTAATCCGTACATAACTTAAGAAAGTTAGTGGTGCGGGACTAGCGGGATTCGAACTCGGGTGCGTCGGATCGAAAGTCGCACGTGCTCGCATTGAGCCACACTCGCGCTTGTTTAACTCATGCTGATGTGTTATTTTAAAATTGGAGAGCCATAGGCGTTTCTGGAACTTGACTAACTGTAGTTATTGTGTGTAGTGAAAATAAGTTATGTAATAATAGAATCCCTACGAATTGAATTATGCGCAGTTAGGTTTTATCGATCTGTTGTTACGTGTAATGTAATAACTAGAAGCATAAAATAATAATAGGTAGAGGTGTTAAACTAGTAAAAATTAAACAATATCTTGTTTACTGTTATGTAATACTTGGTATTACATTATGAACTATTCATTATTTTTATTATATAGATGTATTATACATATTTAAAATAGCAGAAGAAATATTTATGATTAGCTTTTCTTCTTGACTTCTTCCGCGTGAACAACAGAGGAAGCCTATAATATGCTTATTTTTTCCAAGACCATCTTAGCAATACATTTCTAGTATATGAGAGCGCGTATTACGAAGAGGTCAAACTGTTTCTTCGTAGCTAAGTTGGAACTAATCGACTAATCGAACGGATTTTAATGCGATTTCAAGGTTTCGTAGCACCTTGAAAACCGCATTAATAAATTCGTTCAGCAGTTTCCGAGTCCACAAACATACAAACAAACAAATAGTCAAAAATTCTAAAAACGGTGGATTCGCCATGGTTTTTCAAAAATATCTTCAATGTGCAGAATTAGCTCAGTTTCATTTGTATAATAGTATAATATCACTTCTACTACAAACCACATTGCCAATGTTAAAGCTGTGCTAGTGATTCAAGGTCATATTTCGATACAATTTCGATTACTTTGGCTCCGTGACAAAACTGACAAAGGACAATACAAGCGAGTCAAGATAAATCTATTATTATTGAGATCACAAGCGTAACGATTACGCAGTAACTATTTATTAATCTGTGTTACAAGTTTAAATGAATGAAATTGCATTACAGGCCGTTCTGTGGCATGATGCTTGTGGTGTTGTAACCACAACACCACAGAAGGGCAGGTTGGCTCAAATGTTATACACCACAGAGGTTGTGGATTTGATACACGCGGCGGGACAAATGATGCGCAAAAAATATCTCTAGCATTTGTTTCGTGTGTGGGTGTTGTCGGACCATGGTTCTCATAGTTCCTGGATACAGGGAATCCTAGTTAGGGGCCAGGATCTATGCATGTGATCGGTGGGCGGACAGCTAAATGGGAAGTGCTCGAAATTTTAGTTGAAAGATGCCAACCGGAACGACAGACAAACAGATAGTTAATAAAAACGTGATAAAATCATATTCATGGTGATTTACTCTTAAAATTTTCCATAGGTTCGTATCAACAAATTTAGCGTCTATACTTAGTTTTTATGTTATCTATTCTATCCATTAAATCAAATGAAATTAGGACTGTCTTCAGTGAAGAAAACGTAGATACTTCTTTATATATTGACTAGTTGTATGATATGACAATTTCACATTAAAATAAGAACCATTTCCGAAATGCAATAAATATGTCATCATTCTGAATACTCTGCCAAAAAAGTAAGACCGAAGTCTTTAAAAAATGGCCCCATCCGTTGTCTGGACTCCATCAATTATACAGAGAAACTCGAGATGCAAACATTGATTGATGGAGGAAGGATGGAAGGGTTATGCCTCCCATTTGCTACCTGTACTGATAAATTGACTGTTCTACGACAAGACGACGTAAACAAATCTCTCGGTCCTTACATGAATAAAAGATTGAAGCAGGGAGCAGCAAGAATAACATACATTGGATGTAGCAACATACATCAACATTATAGGTTGTAACGCACATTATTATCATACACTCTTTTTTTTACCCTTAATAGATCCATGTTTGGTCACTATCTCGCCTGATATGAAGCGATGATGTGGCCTAAGATGGAGCACATAGATCTAGAGAGAGACGGCACTTGAGCGGCTGCTCAGACCCGTCTCCCCGATGGTTCACCGAACATCATCCCGAAACACGACTAGGTCGTTTGACGGCATGGCTTTGTTCGGTGGGTGGTATTACAACCACGGCCAGAGCCTACCACTCCAAAAAAACTCTACCGTTAAACTTACGACGTATATTCTGCAGACCACATAAACAATTTAGTATATATTTATTATAATTTATTGGCTTCCATTTAATCACTATCGCACCTGATGGTAAGTGACCATGCGGTCGATGTAGCACGCTTGCCAAGATACCTGTTCACTCCAGACTTGAAAATGTTTTTACAGTTTTTTGATGAGTGTCTTATGGTTTTCACGTTTACTAAATTCCTTTGCAAATCGCAGCACAAAGCAGCAATCCAAACCGCACCTCTCCTTGTATAACGTAAACAAATCAGTGTGTCACATAAATAAAACATTTTAGCGAGCGCCCAGCGTGAATAACATACATTAGGTGCAGTTTGCGTCATTGCCGGATTGAGATTCAGTGTTTGTCGCACGCGCTGTATTGTGGACGGTGGTCGAGCGTAGCGTCGTGGGAATTTTAATGTGTTGCAGTTGCGAGATAGGATGGTCCAGTTATGTGGGGTATACATACCTATAGAGACTTAAATAGATACAAAAGATCTTATCTTGCAGCTTGAGGTTTTATAGTCGACTAGCGGATACCCGTCGTGTGCTACCACAGAATACTAAGGGACAGAAGCACCACTCCGCAAATAAATTTAAACAAATAGCGACTCTTGCTATGACGCAATAAAATTCAATTCAGCTCGCGTAGCGCTGCATACCTACCAGTCATATTAACCTACAGAGCGCCTCTCATTCTATTGCATAGCTCTTATCTCTTCTGACGCGGCACGTGTAACGACGCGCGACCCGCTGACGGTGTCCGGCTTTGTACTTGTAGCTTCGTACCTACAGTCCGGAGTGCGCTAGGCCTGGTGCTACTACGCTAACGAATGTGCCTAATGCATTGTATTAGTGGTCTTAAACCATCTTCGCATTATTGCCTTTTTAATGAAACCGGTTTGGGGCACATCAGTTGGATAGTTTCTTGGAAATCTATAACAGACATACATAGGTAGAAACAATTTTTGTGTTTTATATATTGCGATATGTGAAGCTAAAATATGCTAAAATTAGCAAACGATACATTAATTATATTGTTTTGTGTTTAGCTTGACTTGTCCCACTGCTGGGCAAATGCCTCTTAACTTTTCACTGCTCTTACTACTCTTCTCCACATCAAGTATAGCAATCAATAAATTGGATTCCGCTATGGGTACGTTGATCTACATAAATATCGTAGACAGTGCGCTAAATCGTAATTCTTCTTTTAGCTTTCGCTGGGTATAAGTAAAACAGGCACAGGATGTGCGCAGACTGCATAAAACCTCTGCATTAGACAATCCATGATATCACTAAACCGATCGATGGAATATTCAAAGAACACAACTAATGTGTGTGTTGAGATTTGAAGTATACTCAGCTGCAGAGGCAAAACAAGGTCTTATTAGTCACAGCTGAATAACAACAATCAGCTGATTAAATAAACGAAGTACTCTATAGAGGCCTAGAGGCCTCTATCAACATCATAACATAAATATCACAAAACCACACCCGTACTAACGTAATCAATTAGTTTCAATATATTTGAATACATTTTAATAATTTATTATCTTCAAAATACTTACTATAAAATAATTAACAGTACAATCTATTACGATAATGAATCTATTTTTGGCAAAACATGATTATGTTATCATGACTGGTCACTGCAAAAGCATCCTGTTCATTAACAATCTGAGATATTCAATAACATATTCATCGAAACATTACTATTCTAAAACTTACATAACTTTATCTCAATGCTGATATCTATGACATAACTCCCCCACTTCTTCCTATGATTATCATCTCAACCTTCGTACAATGTCGATACATTGGTAGGCACCTCGGCAATAAAATATTTGTTTGTTTATTCAACGCCTTGCTTGAACGGAAGAGGAACTGGCCTCAAACCTGTCCAGTGGCTAGTGGCACAGTATAACCAGTTAGTGCTTTTCCTAGTGCGCACTGTAACTACGAGCTTCCATTTCTTAAGTGATACTGAAGTGTCCTAATAGTCGAACATCTTTTGAGAGCAGGTGAAAATGAGAGTCACTGTAAAGGAAATAAGCGAAATAAATAAATAGGCGAAATTACTGGGCATATGAGACTTAATATCTAATGTCTCGGGGTGACGAGCGCAATGCGGTGCTACGCAGTGCTTTTTATAATATTAACAGATCTAGGTGGCACTGCCATTGTTATGGGCAGGCATGACGCTTACCATCAGGCGAACGACTTGCTCGTCTCATCACACAATTCCATAAAAAAAGAAGGATTTGCTAAAATAAGTCTAGGCCACGATGTACGTGAATAAAGAAAGCATAATGATGACTTTAGGATAAGGTTGACAGTGCTTGCTTGCGAGTAGTGAAAAGGGAGAGTGTAAGAAATAAATGGAGGCCTGATTATCGCCAGTTTGAGTTACGCACGCTTAATCTATCGCGCGTGTCTTTTTAAGCCAAAGAGAGATAAATAGTTGTTTACAATCAATCTCAATCTTCAACAACAAATATGTCAAAAATTTAATATAAATGCTGCTAAACTCGAGTAATGAGATTGGCGCTAAAGCAAGATTACTAGCGGCAATTTGAATACGAACGTTTGTACCGATTTGACCCACTGTTCTGTACTCATATTGTGGCAATGGTAAATAGCCTATAATGCTCTGATTGATGGTTTACTTTTGCTGTTGGAAGTGTGAATTTGTCAATATTTCCAATATATTTTGCAAACTTGTTGTAAATGATTTAAACCTAAAGGTCACATGAATGATAATGTCGATTAATTACTATTTAATTCGCTTTAAATTGATTTTAATTTCTAAACACTAGACCAAGTCCATTGTCAATGTACAATTAGCATCAAGAGTATATATATATATTGGTTTAGCAAAATATACAATACAAATTAATACAATACAAAATGCTTTATTTTTCACCAAACAATAAGAAACTGTAGGTACAGGAAAATAACTTGCAAACTAAGGCACAATCGGCGGACTTAACGCTACAAGCGATCTCTTGTAGTCTTTTTCGATGTAGCAAACTAACGGACTGACAGAGGTCGGTGATGTAAATATAATATAAATATATTATGTGTTCTTATCCTAAATTGAAATACAAATGCGATATAGTACGAGTGCCATGTCATAATAATTATTTCCATAACAACATATTTGTAAACATGCAAAAATATTGAAATAATGAAAGTAAGAATACATTATATTACCCTTTTTTTCAACGGGCAAATGCCTTTATTACTGAAAACAATTCTACACTCTACTTACTAAAACTAAACTAACTACTTACAAGGAGAAGCAATTTGGACAACCCACAGACCATTAAAGGCCTATACATAGCCCAAATGCTCCTGTACACTACCAGTTGGCAGCGTACCCAAGGTGCAATACTGATACGTTGAGCCAAATAAATCCCAGCATTTTGGTCACGCGTAGCAGCGATCAGGCGCTCTGACAGACTTGTGGGACTTTTTATTACCCGTGTCTATATAGACATCATGTATTTTTACTCTTGACACTGATTACTGACTTTACACCACTACAGATGATTACTAAATACCTCTGTGGACACAGACAGGACAGCCTCTGTGGTGCAGTGGTTGGGCAGGTTGGCTCAAATCTCATACACCACTGAGGATGCGGGTTCGATTCCCGCGACGGGACAAATGTTTGTGCACAAAAAAAGCGCAAGTATAGGGGATCGGACAACTTTTCAGAAAGTGTTTTAAATTAACTACAATGAATATATATAGCCATGAAACATACTATTTTAATTAAATAACAATCTAAAAGTACCTAAAACTATGTTTAAATATTATGTTTCAAATATTGCCGCGCAAAAGGTCACCTCAAAACTTGTGATGTCATATATAGGTAGAAAACGACAAAGTCTTCGAAATAAAACTTGCAATGAGATTCTAATACACTTTGTGAAGTTTGGGGACTATATTGTAGTAATGGAACGAAAAATTTGCAAAAATACATTTTATGAAAAGCAAAAACGTAAAATAAACACAAGCTTGACTCACGGCATTTGCCTACAAATGACGTCATGCGCTGTGATTGTTGTTTCGTTTGAGATGAAGAACAGATTAAAAATGTCAGAATTATTTATTGATTTAAAAATATAAATCATTATTATATCTCAAAAATATTGATTGGACGATCTTTCTGGTTCGACGAACATTCGTTCCAACTACATTTTAGATTTTTGTCGATTACTGTCCGATCCCCTATTTGTTTCGTGTCTGGGTGTTGTAGGACCATGGTCCTCATAGTTTCCTGGTTCCCTAGATACAGGGAATCCTAGTTAGGGGTCAGGATCTGTGTATGTGATCGTTGAGCGTTATTTATTTATTATTTATTACCTAGTTACTACGTAAGGAATACTCTGGATGTTATGTTTGTATCGCTAGAACTTGACAATATTCATTATCTTTTACATTATTTTCGCTAACTAGCTAGCGTACCTCACGTAGCCGTTCGTAACAGATCTGCTAGGTTAAGCAACGCAACCGTTTGTGTGGTATTAACATATGAGCGCTTCAGTCTGTGCCATATGTGCCGTACTTCAAAAGGTAAGTTAAGCCACCGCGTTGGTCCAGGTTATTGTCTTAGAACAATAGTCGTTAGGCCATGTCGGAGACGTTTGGGCGGTCTATAAATTTCGACAACAGGGTTGCCATGCACCTACACGAAACAGACAGCAAACTAGTGAAATAAACTAACCACTCTTTTCCTTGTCACCAGGTGGGAGCAGGCGCGAACGGGCCCGGCGGACGTCGCGCCTTGGAACTGATTCTCAGCGGAGGGCTCAAGTCGTTAGCGAGGCCCGCCAAGCCGGTCCGAAGGGCTGCTTCAAGGGACTCTGTGCTGTCGCAGCCGCAGCCTCTGCTGGAAGGTGAGGAATATTCTAGAATTGTTACTCGAACGTTAGGAGTATTATCATCAGTAGGAAGATAGCCTACCGCGGTTTTCCAGAATAAAAAGTAGCCTATGTCCTTTTCTATGACAAAGTACAAACTCACCAAATTTCATCATAATCTGCTCAGTAGTTTTTGCGTGATTGAGTAACAAACATCCATCTATGCACCTCACAAACTTCGGTCGTGTATGGATTACTGTTCTCACCTGTGGGACGGCTCCGCCAAATACCAGCTCGAAGCCTTGGAGACCATTGAAAAAAGAGCCAAAAAGCTCATTGGTGACGATGCGCTGGTTAAGACTAAGCTTCAGTCTTGAACATCGGCGCAAAGTTGCCAGTCTATCGGTCTTTTACCGGATACATTTCGGAGAGTGTGCGACGGAATTACATGAACTTATTCCGCCATCCCCCTTCTATCACCGGACGACCAGACGTACGGCAAGCCGTCATCAATTCATGGTTGATATCCCTCCTGCTCGCACCAAGCGCTTTGCTTCGACCTTCATAATGCGAACGGCCAAGGAGTGGAACTCTCTGCCGGCATCTGTGTTTCCGAATAGCTATAATCTGGGTGTCTTTAAGACAAGAGTGAACAGGTTTCTTCTAGGCGAGCGTGCTACATCTTCGACCGCATCGTCACTTAACAACAGGTGAGATAGCGGTCAAACGCAAGCCTATAAATAGTAAAAAAAAAAACAAAATACTTCCGCATTTATAATATTAGTAGGATAAGTAGGATAGGTTTAGCAGGATCTATATTTCAAATATATTTATCTGGAACCCTAGACAGCCTAAGACATCGTGGTAAAAAAAAAGTGAAAGTAGTGAAATGATTGGAAGGGGTACGCTTGCCAGCCTGATGAGTGATCAGAATACCGCTCGCTTACATGTGTGTTCTCTTGCTTGTGTATAATTTAATTGGTAGAGTAAAGGTTTGGTAGACCCTCTTTGAACTGGTTACAAACCTGTTTCTCTAAGAAATGGAATTGCCTCCTCGCTGTTGCTTAATATCCTCATAGAAAACGATGAAAATAAATTGTGTTCGGTTGATCGAAGAAGAAGATCGAGGTGAACGACAGATGACATAAGAATTGTCCCCGTAAGACGATATAAGAAGGATAGAATAAATTTGACTGCTAGAGTAGTTGGCTCGGTGGCCCAGTGGATAATAAAATTGTCGTGACGGTATTCCGAAGATGCAGATTAGATATCCCTGATCTTTGATTATTTCTATTAAAATAATCTGTAATTTTCCAAAGATATTAGGAAATTAGCTTTATTTGCCAATTTTATAAAAAAATATTAGGTACATTTTTCTGTTAAACGCTTTTAAAATTACTGTCAAACACCTACTACTCGTTTAAATTGCCAAAAGCACTAAAAACGTCCGAACCGGTTCGCAAATCACTTGGATCCCATTATCTCGATAATGTTAACCATTAAATTGGGATCGTGTTTGGAAACGAGTTCCTTCACATGCGAGTTCACAGAAACCCTATGTTTATATCAGATGAAATCACACATGATATTGAAATTTTTCAAAATTTTCGTAGTTATTCGGTGATGCATATAAGAACAGATTAATAAATAAGATATAAGCGTTTTAACTATGTATTAATCAAAATTCAAAGTTTATTTATTCAGTTTTTGCATCACAGACGTACTTGTGAACGTAAATTTTTACAACCGTATCGGAAAAAGAATCACTACTCACAAGATACGGCAAAGAACTGGCTACTCAAATAAACTAGAAGAATCACTAGCCGATTCCCTCAACTCCTTCCGCATAGATTTTTAGTTGTTCCTCAAGGAACTGTTGGTTTCACGATGGAAAGTATTCCAGGACCTAAAGTCCCTACATACTAAATTTGATCAAAATTTTATTAGTCGATACGAAGCTGAGTAACTAATAAACACACACACACCATGCCGGGTGTTTGCTACTATTTAGGTAACTTATGCATTCATAGATAAACATAAACGTAAATTAGTCCGGTTATGAATCGTCCTTACCGCATATTGATCGAAATGAACTAGGTTACGGCCTCGCATCATGCTAATTTCTCTAACAGCTTTCTGCTTACACATTAACTTCATACTTATTAATGTCGTTTCCGACCAAAATAGAAAGAGAATGGTCTGTGAGGAGCATAAAGTTGGTATTACACATGATTAAAGTTGGTTTAATGTGCGCGTGTGTGTGACCTTCGATGTTGGAATAGTAAATTAAGCATTGTTTACTCATTATAGAGTAGTAATGCTACCACATTAGTAGAGTATTGTTACAATTGGGTCTATTATGTAAATTTGGGATTTTTATTTCATTACTGTACTGATTTTCTTATCTTTTCTGGGAGACCGGATTTTCTATAAAAGAAGCGGCATTTTTACAAGCTTTTATGTATGTAACTATGTTTGTTCGGGTGGATTCTTGCAAGCTGAATCAGAACCACTTCCTCTTGTCCTACGAAGTTGAAATTTTGCATACTTGTCAAAGTCCAATGACAATGCAATATTATGGCGACAGCCAGCTGATCTGATGATGGAGACAGAAGGTCGGCAATGGAACTCCTTGACGTATAATTGTAAACTACTAGTGTTTGGGCTTATTTAATCTGCTTGCGATTCCAATTACGAATTATTTAAAAACTTGTCTTGAAAAATATATTTTTCAACAAAAAATAATTTTTTGAAAAAAAAACAATTTCAATGTATCTTCGAAGTCCAAGGTCAAATATCGATGAAATTAATATGAGACCACATCGTAGCTTTACTGAACCCAACGCAAAAATAATTTCCAAATCGGTTCATAAATGACGGAGTTCTGAAGTAACAAACATAAAAAAAAATACAATCGAATAGACAACCTTCTCCTTTTTTGAAATCGGTTAAAAAATATTATGATAGATAGACTATCTATACTCTAATTTAAGAATCTCCAGCAGTATTAGTAGTAAAATCAGTTTAATGTCTCCATAAAAACTAGCTTTAAGCTTCAAGCACTGAAATCTCAAGGCTAACGTCCCATTTACCTGCCTAGCCTAGTATTACCTAAATGGTCTAGATTAGTAATCTGTATACGGATTTCCCATTCTGCGGCTTTTCGGATGAAAGGGCCAACACAGAGTTCCGTTCAAACCCTGCAAATACGTGATTATGATAAGATCGGGGACGCCCCTGGTGGATCCATCGTGGGTTCAGATAGCCAATGAAAACAGCACCTTGTTTTATAATCTGTTATCTTCATGTAATTTTATAATTCACCTTACGGCGCTGATCTGTTCTGGAATTAATTATGGTAATGATTCTACTAATTAAATTGTTACAGTAACCATTACTATAATATTAGTGACTGGAGAAGGAAAGCCGATCGGGCTCAGTGGCATACTACGGGAGAGGCCTATGTTCAGTAGTGGACTGATACAGGCTGATGATGATGATGATGAGATAAAGCGCCCTCCTGCACCTGTATTTTAGAATTTTCTAATCTTTGTTTTTGTATAGTTATGGACACACATGCAAAAGACAGCAATAACATGGACTGGCGGCGCGGCTTTCAAAATTTTGATATAGGGGGGGTCATAAAATAAGATGCGTTTGTGCGAGTTCATCAAGAAACTTGTTTATATTGGAATTACTAATCGGCGCCATTGTCCGGAACTTATTCATTCTTGATTCTTTTTGCGCATTTGTTTTCCTTTCAAGAGTCAAGCCTTGAAATCGTTTAATGGCCTGAAAGAGCAATCTGCTACATCAAACAGATCGTTTGTGAAACCAGTTTGGTGATGGGTATCTGTTATAGTTTTTTGAATAGCCTTCCTTGAGTACTTAACAACCTACTTGTGATGTTTTGAGATGGATAGTAGTTATGCGCTGATTTGTCTATCGAAAGGTAAAGGAAAACATCGCGAGGAAATTGACTTCTCCGAGAATCACTAATATGCCCTATTGTATCTGCCAACCCGTACTGAGTTTCTTTGGCAACTGGTCGAGAAACAAACTCTAATTATTATAAATATAAACGGCTACAGTCACGTTATGATTTTGTCGGAATAACTCCGACCTAATTTCGGACAATTAGGATGTTCTTCTTCGTTCTTTTCAGGGAGTTTACGTTTTGGATTCGCGGCGCAACCTGTTCGAAATCAGAATCAGAATCCAAAGCGTAAACTCCCGGGAGAAGGACATCCTAATTGTCCGAAACCTGCTCGAAGTTATTCCGACACAATCATAAAGTGAGTGTAGCCGTTTATATTTATAATCAATATTTCGACTCACGATGGTTTCCAAACCTTAAAACTAATTATTTATTTTTTTACATTTGCGTCGTTTATCGCTTACCTTTTCTTTTTCGAGAACTGGTTGCGGAAATCAGTTGCCGTGGCGATCGGAAGAGAGCCAGTTGTAATGAAAGTGAACATTTAATAGTCTTACGAAGTTTTAGTTACTTACATTGCAAATAATGTTTTAGGTGAAGAACAAAAATGGGGCAAATCAAGAATAAAATATTAAATTTAGAGTAGAGAGAGTAGAGAGAATAATCATTTTCTGGGTGAATCTATTTATATAAAACACAAAAATTGTTTCTACCCATGTCCATTATAGACATTGAAACCGTCCAACCGATGTGCCCCAAACCGGTTTCATTTGAAAAGCGAAATGCGAAGATGGTTTTAGACCACTAAAACAATGCATTATTATTTATTTTTTTACCGTAGCAGCACACGCCGAGTATCCGCTAGTAAGGAATAAAAAGTGAGGCGAATGGAGATTTTTTTTGTGGGGCAAAACATCGTAGGTCGAATGCGGAACAAATGAAAGAAAGAAAGAAAAAAAATTATTTATTCTTGCAAAACTGCACACAACAACACACAAATACACGGGTCCATTAACAAAAAACAATGTCTACAATAATTATAATGCGTCCGTGTACGTAGATAGCTGCCGTGCATAGTGTTGCCAGAAAAGGTTTGAGCTCAGCTTAATGTTGTGATTGTATCGCAACGCTGGTTTTCAGCTCCGACCTTTGGTGACGCACGGACATACTCGTAATAATTTAACTATATACAGTATAAAATATACAAAAGACATATATAAAAGATTAACCGAAAATAATATGGTATATTTTAAAAGTAATATAATATAATAAATACATATGAATAGCGCTTCAAACAAAAAATATGCAATAAATATATAAAAGTAGTATTAAATAAGAACCAGACTCAAAGGGAGAAAGAATAAAAGGTTATAATAGATAGATCTCATTCAGCGGATGTACCAAAGCATTATTTTTCAAATCATATCGAAGCATGGAATGGCGCGTGTTTGATCCTATCTAGAATTTCATGTTGCTTATGACCCCTATGAAAGAGTCAGGGCTACGTAACTAATTATTAATTTAACTACTATTAAATTTGTTTTATTTCTAGGCATTCTGAATTATTATTTATTATTATTATCAACCACAATCGACCCACAGCAGGGCAAAGACGTCCCTTCCCTTCTTCACGATTAAATAGCGTCGATTAAATATCTACTTCTGTTGGTTAGTTGTGACTCCTTTCACTACACAAACGTTGGTGAAAGCGGCTTTTTATAACCGAAAGTGATCGTAAATTCATCCTTTTCGAGGTCGAATCAATATCCTTTATTATTTCAAGATCATTTTATCTGTACCGTCAAACAGTGAATGTAAATGTTTTCAGAAAACCAGTTGAACGTACATCGGTATGTCTTTCATGATTGTGAACGTATTTAATATTCGTTGCAGGCAGGGACTTATTAAAGTGGTAATGTGAGAATGAGTATCGAAAATGTAGGTTAGTATTTCAACCGAAACACATGCTATGCTGATTTTAGTTTTGGCACCACACACGCACTTATGAACGTCAAATTATCACCACGACTCTACCACCGTATCGGGAAAAGAACCACAACTCAGAAGATATGGCGAGAAACTGAGGAGCATTCTTTTAGAACTTTAGTTATTATTTTTGGTTTTCTACAATGTTGTTTCTTATGTACCAGTTGGCCACTTGGCAGAAGTGGAACGTTCCAAGCATTTTTGTCTTCTATTTAAATGCGAACAGTACCTATAGTATGCTTTTCCCATTGACAATACCTGAATCTGCCAATACAGCAGGATCCAGAGATAGATCGAGATAGATCCAGAGGTGAAGGGCAGTTGGGCGACTGCTCAAAGCGTTCTCAAAGCGGTCAGCGAAAATCACCCCGAACACGATTTGGTCACTTCACGGCTTTATTCGGTGGTTGGTCTTACAAAGCCTAACGCTCCAAGCTATACGAAACTACAACTAATTCCTTTATTTGTTCCCAGGGCTTAGAAAGTGCTCGACGGTCCTAGCACTAACGGACCGCGAGAAAGCCTCAGAACCTATCAGGGCGCACAACAGATTGCGCGCGCCCTCCGTCTGCTCCCGATGCTCATCCCTGTTGTCACTCGCCGGCGCTGGCGGCTCCAGGTATAAATACATGAACTAACTAAAACAGAGATGTATAGATATTATAATATGACTTCCGACTTTAATAACTGACATAGCCTCAAAAGAAGCGTTACTAGTAGTATCAAATTTTGTAATGGGAAGAGTCTCAATCATGGGCTCGCCCTGCCACCCTCCTGTTCTTTTTACACATATTCGTGCCGTGTCAGAGACGATGCCGGACTGTGCTTAGTCCGGAATGAACTCATTCACAGACGTCAGTGTCAGTGCCGGTATGTGTGAATAGCTTGTTGTGAATATGAATTCGTTTATGGTTTATGAAATATCAATGTAATTGCATTGAGTAGCGAGAAGAATTTTACTCCACTCCATCCCAATCACGGCTCCTGCGCACAGAACTTAAATGGCACAATTCTGCACGTCTTGAGACATCCAAGTCTCAAATGCCCAGAAACATTACCACAGTAATATTTTAAAGCAGAAAAATACGCGTACTACGCTGCAAGAAGTCAGCCCTTCTCCACCTTTTTCTCCCATCTTCTTCCTAATCCAACCCTTCTTACTACAGAGTCGGCAAAGCGTTTGGTGTTGGAGATATCCAAAGGCGTTGGTGAACGCTTTCCATCAGTTGGTTCCACCTGATACTAGGGTAACAGCAAGCCAAGCCTTATATCAATCTTTGTACAGACAGCTGTCCCGCTTTACCATAAAATAAAATGCGCATATCTACAGCTGTAATCTCTCCAGGTATTCCCTTGATGACGCTGGCGGTGGCTTCGTACCTGCTGCTCCGATCAACTGCAAGCTGTGTCTAGAAGACGCCACCGCTGATAAGGTCACCATGATCTCTGGATGCGGATGCGTGTTCTGCACAAAGGTCAGTAACGGATGAGTTAGATACAACTATTTTAAACCAAAAAATGCATTTGATGACACTTTAATTTTAAAGACAATCCATACTTCTTCGCTGGTGATAAAGCCCTCATTTAAGAACCTTTTGTATCTCAAAATAAGTGAAACACCCTTGACCAAAGCTAAAATAAATATTGATCAGCCCAAAACAAGTCTAATGTTCCCGAGTTTACTAAATTTAGGTACCTATATGCCTACCGTCATACTCCATTGACGTCATGATAACTATTTTTAATGTTTCTATCAAAATAGATTGAAGTATATCAAAATCTAGTTCCAAACCTATTTTTGATCGCGTTTAATATGTAAATATAAAGTAATGATTTAACCATTCTAAAACTGGATTTTATAGTTTGCTTAGAAGAAAATAGACAGATGAGTGTATCTATCTAAACTATCTATGAATAAAATTATTGTTTCAGTTAAAACGATATTATTTCCAATTTATAATTAAGTAAAGGATAAAGTTTAAACTAGATTACAATTACTAGCACTTCTTTGTAATTTATTAAAAATCAAACGAACTTACATGTACGTTAAATTCTTTCATAATTATAGGATCAGCTTCATTCGACGCGATTTTGTTTACATCAAGGTTATGACGTGGGGATTTGACTACAGCATGTAAACAAAATCGCTAAAAATTAAGCTGTGAAATATACTATTATTTATTGCAGTTTAACGCAATATAAAACAAATACAGGCAAAACGATGGGCACGTTTACCTAAGTTCCTAGGCTCCTATTCTCGCTACAATGCTTGAGTTTCGGGATATCCAATCTTGAAATCCTCTTCTGTCGAATTCTTTGAAAAAATGTCATCATCATCATCATCAGCCTATGTCGCAGTCCACTGCTAGACATAGGCCTCTCCAACTGCACGCCATTGAGCACGGACCCCGGCTCCTCTTATCCAGCTCCTACCAGTCATCCTGCGAAGATCGTCGCTCCACTTAGCCTGAGGGCGTCCTACACTACCTTTGCCAATCCGTGGTCTCCACTCAAGAACTCTTCTACTCCAACGGTTATTGGTTTTACGGCTAATATGGCCGACCCACTGCCACTTCAGCTGGCTAATCCTGTGAACTATGGAAAAATATGGCCATTATTAATTACACTAAGGTCTGTCTGACTAAGGACTGTCTGAAAAAAAAAAGGTTGTCATATTTGCCATTACAGCAGTAATATACCAGTAGTTCCCACTTCTTACTACTGCAGGAATATGAGCCATACAGAGACTGCAATAAATACATATCGCTGGTCTTGCTGGCACCAATTGATGGATGTCACAGTCCTCGGATTGATATGCCGTTTAATAACATCGTTTCCTTCACAAGCTCTCATTACAGTTCTATAACGAGAATACCCCATACAAAACTCATCTTCCAAAACATCCACATTCCTTCACCCATAAAATCCAATATTGAGTTAAAGGTTGGAAACCTTTGTGTCTTCATTTAAGCCGATTTGCTTTACGCTGCTCAATTTAAAGTCATTGTTCCGCTTCCATTACTAATCACAACACTAATAGAAGGTTAATTACTGCCTTATATGAATCACCTTCCTAAGGCTTCGCAGCTATATATAGCACGAGACTCCACGTGGCTGCGAGTCTCGTGGCAATTGACCCGTGGGTCACTGCGGGAGTTAGCAACGTTTAATTAGCTGACTCAATGAACTAATCGAGATCAATACTGTTACAAAGTTGCCACTTCTGCTTGGTGTCAGCTTGTCACTGACTGGCTATCAGAAGGATGACGAGAAGGACCCGTACCTTGCATATTCTATTCGCCCATATCGGTTCATATTTTGAAATTGCAGTGATTTTCGCTTGGAAATCCTTATTGATATGATCAGTCGGTTTTCCTCTACAATACAAATCTGTACATATATTATCCTGTCAGATCGACCTACTATGTCTAATAGGTTAATCTCGCTGTATATATTTTTTATCAGTATTCAAATCATTTAATTCTAGATTTAATTTAAATACCTGTTCTGTCAACTTTTTCCATAGTTCCTAGAATAGATAATTTATTTAATTACCGATTAATGCATTCGGAATGTGCGAGAACATCCAGCATTATCGATAATGAGTCGCATACCACTGTTCTATTAGTTGTGTCAGTTAGAGGTCGACAACCTACCAGAAATAGATTGTAACCTAGAACTTGATCATAAAGTCCGTATTACAATAAACTGTTGGCTGCGAAAAATACAACTTCGGATGGGAATCTAAGGGCGAGGACGCACTAGGTCTCACTCAAACTTGAAGCCAGTGCAATTACTGGGAATATGAGACTCAATATCTGATGTCTCGAGGCGATGAACGCAATGCAGTGCTACGGAGTACTATGGGTGGTACTGCAATTATTATGGGCAGGCTTACGAACATCTTGCTCGTCTCATTACTCAGTCCCATAAAAAAACTAACTATGCGCAGTGCGAGTGCGATGTTTAGTGAGCGGCAGATTAATAAACTTTCGATGACAATAGACTGCTAATAGAATTAAGTCGTTGAGCGAAACATCGCAAATTGTCTTGTGTAAGTCTATTTGAAACAGTATTGGGCGGCTTGGCCGACTGCGTATCGCTACGCATACGTAACCAATATTCTTAAAAAGTGGTAGAGCGCCCCTATTGAAGGAATAACCGTGAGTGCTCCATCGTCAACCGCTTTGCTAAACATCGCGCGATATAGAACGTAATGGGCTGATAATGATGATGTTGATTCTGACCACATTTCGCCGTCACTAGGATTTTTTTCCAAATCCCTTATCCTTATTTTTAATCCTTGTTTGTTTTGACTGTCATTATTCACCCAACAACTTTACTTATCTTCTCCCTTTGTAAAGTCCTGATATACATTTTCACGTCGTAAACATGTTATGTGCCAAAGTATGTTGCTTGTATTTTGCCTAAAAATATTGTTTTGATGTTTTAAGGAAAAGTTCAACATACGAGGCATTAAATGGTTTGTGGTCATACTTTGTTTGGAAAGGATAAATGATCTTTAGAAAATTAAATACGCCGTCATAAATGAGCCTCATTTATGACGACGTATTACCATCAGTTTGTGGAATAACAAACCCCGAATATTCTGGCAAAATGCTCTGCAAACGGCTATACTCTTAACAAACTTTTTGGGTATGCAGAATATTTCGCCGCAGCCGAGGTTTGAACTCGGGACTTTCTCCTACAGTACAAGAGAAGCTATAGCCAAGTATGCATTATTGCTTAGAAACAAAAATTCTATAAAAAAGGCTACACTCTTCTAAAGACATCATGTCAAAAGTCATGTTTACTTGGATAGGAGTCTTAAGTAAATAATGTGTCTCTCATACTATTGAGAGATGTGGTAATCCGGCCGGATATTCCACTAATTAACATAATGCTGATATTCTTCTCTCGTGTGGATGTGTAGCCAACCCTGGTGTCGGAGTTTTGAGATCGCCCGAAGGCCTCCGACATGGTGTCCTAAGACTAAAACCGGGACCGACGGACAACGTGCCCTCCGAAGCACGGTAGCGCTCCGATGTAAATACCACACAAACGGTCACCCATCCAAATTGTGACCGCTGCGAACATTGTTTAACCTATTACAAACAACTAGGCAACGAGCACTACATAATGCTTATAAATAAAACAGGTTGAATCTCGAAGCCCGGTCTTTAGGCTTCCACTGAATGTTAATTCATGCCCACTTTGTATTCATCTTCATATTTAATGTAACTTTTATTACTTCTCACTGTTTCTGATTACATTCAGACATTCACAAACAAAAGGCCAAGATGCAAATTTAAAACTTTCTGCGAAATCATTTCGAGACTTACTTTTAAGTTTCTTTCCTTTTGATGTATGTGTGTTTAACTTTGAAGAATCTTCACAGATTCTTCGGTGAATTGTGAACAATTTTAATCATTTTCGAATTGTTTATCAGGAAGGTAGCAATTCTTTACTTTTCTGTATAAGGCCTTGGAAGTGGTGAAAGGTTCGCTTTTAATATCGTGAATGCTTTAATTGTTTATTTATGTTTATTTTTATTGTAAGTATTTGCCTTGTATATTTTTTGCAAACGTTGCTAAAATAAAAATTACTTTTAACTTCCTTGGTCTTAAAATTTTTTGGAGGTCAGATATTTATGATTACTGTTGATGTTTTTTTATTCCTTTCACTGAAAACTATTTGCTCAATTGACAGTTTTTTTTCAGGGGTTTGCTGATGAATATAAATTAATAATAAAATTATGTTAATAATAATAAAACAATGTTATTATTATAGGTATAGTTGTTGAATATTAGTTCAATATTAATGTTGTCTATACTGATTAATAGCATTGTATTTATAAGGTTGGGTATAGGTCTTCCGCCCACACCTTCCATGTATACTAGGCTAGCTAGACGTACAATTTTCTAGCCTCGAATAAAACCTAAAATTTTGTCTCTTTATAGCATACGGTTGTCTGTGTATTATACTTATCATAAGAAAGTATGTTCAAAATGTAATTCCTCCTTAAGTGCAATAAAGTGTTTTCTATTCTATTCTAAATTAATATTCTTGCAAATGTGGTTTTTCTGCGGCCCACCATCGCACCACATCAATACAGTCCACGCCCTGGGTGTCGAACACGTTTTGTTGGTTTGTGATTATGAAGAAATCCAAAGCGTTATCGTCAGGCCACGACATTGGCCTTGTACTAATAATGATTCTGTGCCGGGGGTTCTTTGGGGTTCCATAAAATAAACTGAATTTTAAAGTTTTGTTCACACCACGGTGTAGCGAATTTGTTAAACGATACTGACAGCATCTTGTTTCGTTTCGTAACTAATTTATTTTACTTTGCAAATCGGCTTATTTTACTACATTTACCATTGTGATTTGCTATGTGTTTCGACAGCTAACATATATTTTATGACTTTACGAGGTCTTGTTTTATTCTAATATCTCATTGTTTCCTGCGGTTGTTTGTGCTACATTGTAACCGCTAAGGTTTGCACTCCTTTGAAATTGTAATAGGTAATTTGGTTATTCTATTGTATAGGTTGGTAACTTTACCTACCAGTATTTTTGGCTTCTGTTTCCTTGAATGTTACTTACCTAAACTTTTATTATATCTCTACTTATGTAATGGCATTTTAAATGTGTACCTTATTACTAGTTCAACAATGATGTATTTTGTGTATACTTAATTCATTTATCTAAACTATATTTGTATGATTTTGTTACTTTATATGAAGCTATGTTCCACGTTCTGATTTTATTTGTCTATCTTCAGCCAGACACAAATTTTACGTATCAGTTTTTAAGGCAAAACGTTCACATGCGTAGATACTGAATGCCTGTGTCTAAGTAACCAGGAACTAGGACGACCTTGGTCCCAGAACACCGAAACAGATGAATGTGCTTTTTTATGTTAACAAACATTTGTTCTGTAGCGAGAATCGAACCCGCAACCGTGGTATATGAAATATGAGCTGCACTGCCCAACCACTACACCACATAGGCTGTCCGCACTGCTACATTTATTGAAATAAATCTAATTCAACTAATAAACAGTGACGTAATGAATGGAACGAGAATAACGTTGCTCTGCCTTGTGGTGAGGATGCTGGTCTAAAGCAGCTCAATACTATATAGACTGATTCAACTGCAGTTTTACAGCAGTTGTCCCACAGCGGCACTTCACCTATATCCTGTTATTTATTCGAACGGACACGGAGCAGTCGACACGAGTGAGTTATTCAGCGTCGCACACTCAATGAATATTGCATCAGACTCGCTCCCGAGTGATGCTTGCGTTCGCTAGAGTAAATACAGCTCGGTAAATGGGACGAGCATATCTGGCTTCAGCCTGATGCTGTTTATATTTATTAAATCACTCTGGGTGCATGTCAATGTCAGTATAAATAGTCATAGTTTGTTGCTAAACTGCATGCTATAATGTGGAACATACATTGAACTAAATTAGTACTACGTGCTAGATTCATTTTATCCAAGGAAATCTTAGTCTGCGAATCACTCTTAGTTACAACGGAAAGTAAATATCACTAACTAAAAACTAAGATTCTAAGTGTCAAGAAGAGACCTGAAGTGTTTGCATATAAATTCCTTTGCGCAATTTTTGGTTACATATTAATACTTCAAAGTTGTTTATTCAATTTTGGCATCACATACACACTTATTAACGTCAATTACAATGACTCTACCACCGTATCGGAAAAATAACCACTACTCAGAAGATAAGGTAAGAACTTGGGCATTTTTTAGAGTTTTTGTTAGAAATATTGGAATCTATTCAAACAAATCTTTATAAATAAGAAATATTGTATTTATATAAAATAGCTAAGACGCTGTTTGGATTGCAAATAAAGAAGTAGAACTGGAACATCTATCAATCTAGACGTAGCATAGAAGTTGAATCGACTTGCCCTACTGCTAAAAACGACGGCTTGGTTATATAGCTGTCTGTATAGCTGAATCTACTAATTGCGCTTTCGGAACAATCAGTGCCACACCTTTGTCACGTGAAACCGCTAATCACTTACGCAGGTACACACAAATATTAGTACACGGTATCAAAATGTTTTGTCAACTTTGCACACATTATAGAACACGTAATACACATGTCTTAAAAGAAATAATGGCTACATTATTGGCTGCATCATCGACAGCACGCTCTGTCATTTGTTTATTACATACCCATAGTAATAGTATAGTTTTACTATGTAATACATAGTGTATTATTACATTGTAGAATTATAGAGATATCTACAAAAATTATAGACTACGCTAAATCAGAATTCAGTCACGTTAAGTTTGCCAGTTGTTCTGCGGCCAAGAAGTAGTGCGCAAGTATTACTATGTTCCGGTTTGAAGGGAATTGTAGCCAGGGAAATTATTGTTGTATCGGGGTGATGAGCGCAATGCAGTGCTACGCAGTGCTTTTAATAAGGTCTGGGTGGCACTGCAATTTTTATGAGCACGCGTGTACCATCAGACGAACGACATAGTCGTCTCATCACTCAGTTAAAAAAAAGTAAACCATTGATTAAATGTATAGCTCATTCAGTCAATACATGCTTAGAGATTAGGACAGCTACGGATATAATCAAATCAATAACTTGTAGGTTGACGACGAAACACTTCACTGCGTCATACATCGGCCAATGCGTCGTCTGATCCCATCAAATTTAAACATAGTTTACGAGATACCAAACAAGCGGTCTAAAGCTTTGATAGTTCAATGTCATTGAGTATATTGTCAATGTGTCAACCCAGATCAATCCTAATAATCCCCTAAATTGACAATTGAAGCCTCATTGGCCTCTTGCATAGATAAGTTCTAATACCAGGACAGGAAAAAGAATACTATTGTCATGGCACTGGGTTCCTAGTAGATCTAGAAATGCCAAAGATATCTCTCCAATCCAAAGATATAATGGCCTCCTAATAAATACATCATCATCAGCCCATTACGTTCCCACTGCTGGGACAGGGGCTTTAGTGGAGAGAAAATGAGCCATAAGCCAGCAGGCTAACCCAATGCGATGCACATTGGTGCTGGGATTTGAACTCCGGTGCGTCAGATTGTAAGCCAAGTTCGCGCTGAGCCATACTCGCTCCTGTTATATCCCAAGTTCCAAAGCTGTCGTGGCCAGGTCACCCCAGTTCGCCGCCCTTTCGTGATCTAGGTCAGCAGTATATCGCGGTTCGGAGCCGGCTTTCGCGAAACACCTGCCTAATGGCCAATAATGGAGGGGAGAGATAAGACTTGAGGGTAAGTAACGGAGGAGTTGTTCGTTAAGCGGTATAAAATATCGGTAGAGTTGTATCAAAAAGTGGTATATTCCTTTCAAAAAACTTTTATAGTATTTTGAGGATGCTGCAACCATTTACAGTTTTAGAGTTGTCACTGGACCCCTAGTAAACTTAATTCGGCATACGTTTAGCGAAGTTATTTGATTGTGATATCTTTTAAGAATGCTTGTAATGTCGACTTATCATTTATATCTCTGGAAAATGGAGCAGTCACTAAAGTACATGATACTTTAGTGAACAATGTTTTCTGACCGCTCGTATCTTTCCGTTTACCTTTCATCGCGATTACAGACCGAGCCAGTTATTGTTCTATTCGGTCTTTGTTTGGTCACTATCTCGCCTGATGTTAAGTGATGATGTTTCCGAAAATAGAGCACGCTGATCTAGAGGAAGACCGCAGTTGAGCGACTTAGACGCATTTCCTAAATGGTTCATCGAACATCCGAAACACGCCTAGATCGATTTGTACAAGGCTTCACACGTTAGCATCTAATAAAAGCTGATTATTCTGTAGCTGAACTAATAAGAAATATTAAGAAAAAAAAAACCAAACTTCAAGACTCTACCTATATTTTTGTTGATTATTTCAAAAAGCGCAAGAAATGTTAGAGATTTTTTACCATATGGGACCACCTCTGAAGTATAACCTACCAAACAAAAATTCATTATTGGCGGAGTAATCACGTAACAAACATTTAAAAAAACATGCTGTCGAATTTAGAACCTCCTCCTTTTTGAAGCCGGAGCTAACCAACTTATTTGTTAGAAACTCACAGGAGAGTAAACAGTCTCCAAAAACATCTTCCACGTAAACAGATCGTCTCAGAGGAAGCGTGTAGGAAGAGGCATCTCCATACATTATGCATCGACGGATGCCTTTTGCATATTACATCCACTCGACTGCCGTGTCCCACGGAATAGATGTTGGTGGTTTATGACTGGGTTAATTAAATGTATCCGTGGTGTGGTATGGACCGGTTGGCTTCTACTTGTATCTAAGTCATTAGCTGGCTCTACATTTAATTTGGCGTACCCACTGTGTTTCTAGCTTTTACTAGGTTTCTGGTATGGGAAAAGCTGTCTGGAGTTGCAACCACCAACCGTTCTTTCAGTTATTCGGCCGGCGTGCAGTAGTGCACAACACAGTAATGCTTGCGCATTACTGTGTTTCAACAACTCTTAAGTATTCTGTGGTTCTGGTTTGAAGGGCTTGTAGCCATCAAAATTACTGGGCATATGAGACCTAATATCTGATGTCTCGGGGTGATGATCGCAATGCAGAGCTACGCAGCACCAATTCAAAATGCTCTTGCTCGATTTAGTTACCGCTTAACTACCTTCAACCTACGTCACACGTGGAGGCGCGTTATTTAATAAACCCGTTTGAATATCATTGTAGATTTTGCAAACGTCCTTGAACTTTGAATTACCTGTGTTTTGGTTTGTTATATAGCCGTCAAAAATTTAAATTAGCGCAAGTTGAAAAGCTGCTCTAATCATTTATCAGCATGTTTTACAAGCTGTTATTAATTTATTAGGTATGTTAATCTTCATTTGTTTGTTTGAAATCTAGTGCATAATATTATGCGATGTCAGCAGAATTATTTTGGCATCGTGTTGGTAGAGATTTTCCAAACTGCCTACTTTCAACAAGACGGCACAAGTTTCTACAACAGAACTGTCCCACTACCCACTATGTATTTACTAACTAGGACGAGGGTCAACCCTGGTGTTAGGAGTAATGAATCGCCCGAAGGCCTCCGACAAATTATTTAGTGATTAATTTATTAATGTTGATGCCAGTGGTAACCATATTGGAAAGTGTTGTTTGAAAAGCAGTGTTTCCTCTTGATTTGCAGTGAAATTTCTTGTTAGAGACGGTCACGGTATGTCCTGCTTTCTACCACAGGTTCTGCTTAAAGGGAATTGTTCTCCGCAACAATATTACACGATTAGGCGTTAATCGCTATGAGCATTCATATAAACACGTTTTTATTAAGTCACTTTCTTGTTTGTCTGTCTATCTGTCTGTCGTTCCGGGTGGAATTTAGCAACTCAAATTTCGAGTACATTTCGATTAGCTATCCGGCTGCAACTTTTAAGGTAGCTCACAACTCGATGACAATGCATTCTAAATTTCATTTATTTCTAACCTCAAAAGGCGCATAAAGACGTGGTTTATAGTTTTTAGATTATTTCTTTAATCTATATATTTCATTAATTTTGTGTTTGAAAAATATTTACAGCTACACTCTTAGTAAGAGTTGTCAACGAAATCAGAGTGATTAATTTGCGAGACTATAAATATTACAACAAACTTAAAACAATATTAACAGCAAAATAAATAAGAATGTTCAATCACAAAAGAGACTCGAGGAAACTCATATGTTTATTTGATGTTTTGTTGACTTTTTTTGTTTTTATTTTAATATCCACCTACTGCGCACCAATAAAGAATATTCCGGAATCTCTAAAACTCTACGAGATCGTCTAGAGTGGTCCATCATATAGTTTTTTAGCATTTATACATTTATACATTTATTATATACTTTGTCTCTTTCGTTTTATTGGCAGGGTTTTACGATTCTTTCGAGAGAGAAACATTTAAGAATAAATAATTTATTAGTCTGTGTTGCCTTATTTTTTTGATGTTGAAAACCTGTTATTTGTTTACCGTTTTTGTTTGAGCTAATCGTTTCTTTTTTGATGCACAAAATTAAACTGCTGTCCTTGATGCTATTTATATAGTTACTAGCTGCGCCCCGCGGTTTTACTCGTGGTTTCCCGGCATAAATAATAGGCTTTGTGATAATCCAAGGTATCTCCATTCCGAATTTTACTCAAATCTGTTTAGTCGCAGCAGCATGAAGTGACTCAACATACTTACACACTAACATAAAACTATTGCATTTATGACATAACATTATAACATTTATTTATTTCTCCCACAAAGGTTTCATCATCATCATCATCATCATCATCATCATCATCATCAACCCATCACGTTCCCACTGCTGGGACACGGGTCTTCTCTCATAGAGAGAGTATGGGCCATAATCCACCACGCTGGCCCAGTACTGGTTGATGGATGTCACATGTCCTAGAACTTTTATAATTAATTCTTGGACATGCCGGTGTCCTCACGATGTTTCCCTTCACCGTTTTTAGAGCGAGTGTAAAATCCGCACATAACTTAAGAAAGTCAGTGATGCGAGGCCAGCGGGATTCGAACTCGGGTGCGTCGGATCGAAACTCGCACATTCTCCCACTGAGCCACACTCGCTCACACAAAGGCACAAAGGTTTACAGTATACTTATGGCTAGAATTTGAAAAAGAACTTTGAAAACCTGTTTTGTGGGAGACTGGTGCCTGATGTAGGTCTAAAAGTACCTGTACCTATTACAGGGGTTATTTATAATATAAGTGTGATTGGACTTATCGTTTTCTTAATGCGACACACAACTCCAACAAGAACAGCTAATTGTCTCAGGGTGACGAGCGCAGTACGGCGCCGCGCAGGATTTTGCTAAACGAAGTTCTGGGTGGTGCTGTTATTGTTATGGGCTGGCGTATTGCTTACCATCAGGCAAACGACCAGTTCGTCTCGTCATTCAGTTACATAAAAAAAAAAATGTTTTCCTTCGTAGTTTTTTTAAGACTGGGTATTTATCGCCGCCCGAAGTTTCAATTGTGCGGAAGCTAGTAAAATTATACTGAATCAAAGTGTTTATCATCGTTTATGTTGTGTCGAGACAATAATAATATAATTATAGTTTTCGATCGATAGCCAATTGTTCTTTTTATTCTCGTAGATGATGCTTGAGAACTCTTTGAATGAATAGGAAGACGAGAATAGAAGTTGTCTATAAATAAAGCTATTGCTCTAAATAGCTGTTGCTGGAGTTGTTATACGTGGATCACGAACAGAATTGCCCCACATCGAGATATCCACTAACCAGCCAAGGTCCGCGAGGCATGATAAGAACTAAATTAACCGGCCAAGTGCGATTCGGACCCGCCCGGGTTCCGTACCATTATCTATAAAAACGGCAAAAAATCATGTCTGTTGTATGGGAGCCCCACTTAAATCTTTATTATTCTATTTTTAGTATTTGTTATAGCGGCAAACAGAAATACAACATCTGTGACAATTTCAACTGTCTAACTATCACGGTTCATGAGATACAGCCTGGTGACAGACGGACAGACAGACGGACGGACAGCGAAGTCTTAGTAATAGGGTTCCGTTTTACCCTTTGGGCACGGAACTCCAAAAATATCTCATTACTCATTAGGTTACTATAGTCACATAACATATTGGCACCAGCCCAAAGGTCCGTGATGACCTAGATAAAGTAACCGCGAAACGGCAGTCTCAAGTCGAGACTCGGTCCGAGACCGTCTGGCGTAGGACCGGCTGGCTGATTTAGCTGGCCGAAGGTTGTGGCCCAGTAAAGTGCGAGTGTGGCCAAGTGCTCCCACGTGCGACTTTTGATCTGACGCACCCAAGTTCGAATCCCGCTGGTTTCGCACCACTGACATTCTTAAGTTATGTGCGGATTTAACACTCGCTCTAAACGGTTAAGGAAAACATCGTGAGGTGTCCGGCATGTCCAAGAATTAATCACAAAAATTCAAGGACATGTGACATCCACCAACCCGCACTGGGCCTGCGTGGTGGATTATGGCCCATGCTACCCGTATCCCAGCAGTGGGGACGTGATGGGCTCATGATGATGATGACCGATTCGGTTTTATATAGTACCACAGAATACTAAGGGACAGAAGCATCACTCCGCAAAGAAATTTAAATGGCGTCTCTTGCTATGACGCAATAAAATTCAATTCAGCTCGCGTAACGCTGCATACCTACCAGTCATATTAACCTACAGAGCGCCTCTCTTTCTATCGCATAGCTCTTATCTCTTCTGACGCGGCACGTGTTACGACGCGCGACCCGCCGTCGGTGTCCGGCTATATACTTGTAGCTTCGTACCTTGAGTGCGGAGTGCGCTAGGCCTAATAGTACGATGTAAAATATTGCACACAAAACAAATTCTGTAAATGCAACATGTAATCGATACCAATATTTTTACCGACACCGTATCAAATTTTCCTTGCGGAATAGCTTGAAAAGGCACCTACAAAATGAGATCGATATCAGTTGAATCGATTCAGTATTCGTTTTCGTGAGGGTATGAATCGGGGGGCGAGACAGACAGATTGTGTGTATCAGAGATTATAATATGTATAAGTGGCATTGCATGGCATCATTTTCTAGAGACAAATAGGTTGTGTGTAAGAGATTGCATTACGCGATAAGACCGCCAATTGTATTACCCTAGTTAAGATTTCTATTTTGTTCATGTAATTATGTTTGTGGTATGCAATAAAGTGTTATTGTATTGTATTGTATTGTTGTGGCACACTTATAATACAAATAAAAACATCCTCAACGGCCGCAATGAAGTCATCAGCGGCTATCAACGCTTCTCACGGCACGCATTCTTGGAGCAGATTTATTGCCCGCACAGTTATATACTAGACATACAATATGATGGACTTATTACTGATTTGTGTTCCCGTTACCATTGAACAATGAAAAATGTTATAGAATATAATAGAAATACTCTTTATTGTATACTACATACATAAAAACATTAAGAAATCATACTTATCTAGTGTTATACAATTAGCGGTCTTGAAGAAATCTCTTACAGACAGTTATATTGTGAACCAACCACAAGTTCTAGATTTTTTTTCGGCGCTTCAAATGTTGGTCCTGAACGGTCCTGTAAAGGAGTTTAATCAAACCCCATATAAAATGTGTGAGTTGCACCGTTTTTGAGTAGCCAACAAACATGAGATGGTGTCTTCCTTTCACTGAACGTTTCCCACGTCTTTTTACACCGCATGTAAGCTTAATGCATGTCTAATGTATGGCCGAGCTCATCCGGGCTCATCTCAGCCGAGCCAAAGATATGTGGGACGTCGCAGATGGCCTGGGCTGGTCTACTGGCCTAGATCTCGCGCCTGACCTTTTCAGATTACGTGTGCATTCAAGTACAGTGCGCTTTTTGCAGGGGATGGGATATATTAGATAATGTGCCAAAATGGCGTAAATAATTGAACGATTTCTTCTCTATAAAGCCGCCTCTTACGCCGATATACAGCTTATATACCTACTACTTTTCTAATGATACGCGATTACCTATTTGTCTAACAAGCCTTGTAATTAAGCTGAAAGGGATGACTTTTTTATGTATCTAAATGACTAGACGAGCTGGTTGTTTGCCTGATGGTAAGCAATACGCCTGTCCATAACGGTAACAGCACCACCCAGAACTTTGTTTTGCAAAATCCTGCGCGGCGCTGCACCGCGCTCGTCACCCTGAAACAATTAGCTGTTAAGTATAATAATGCCCAGTAATTTGGTTTGCTACAATGCCCTTCAAACCGGAACACAGTAATGTTTGAGCACTACTCATTGGCGGCACAATAACTGGCAAACCCAGACTGCCTCTCGCATACGAGAGACCTACCACGAGTAAAACCTATCACATATTAAGATACATTTAACACAGGAGTATTATCCAATCGCTAGTCAATCGCTTTATTTTCGTAGCTCGTCCATTCTCTTACTCGTCTCGTCCAACCTGTCGTGGTCAAGTCGCGGCTCCGAAAGAATACAGCCCCGCGAGTATAATCGTTCTTTATAATGGTTCATAATAACGTTTACATGTCCTAAAAATTTCACTATACCTATGCTATTATATTAATCATATCCCTAATATACCTCTAACTGTTAGGAATGGGATAAATCAGGCGCTGCCAAAATCCTAGAAAATTGAATTGATGGTGATTAAACAAAATCCTAGAATGGAAGAAGCGGAGAGATCGCCTCAAAAATCAACAAACAACTAATAATTTAATTTAGTTATTTGATAGTTAAACTGATATTTAAATGTTATGAGGAGGTTACAATAGTTACCTATCACTTGACCTTCCCTTCTCTCTCCTTGGCATACCTGATAAAGTTACGAAATGCAATTATTAAACTCAACAATATTACGATGCCTTAAATATATAAAACAATTAAAATATCTAATTAAAATAATTACAAAAACGTATACTGAATTTATAAGATTTTTTAAATACTGTGTAAATGCCAATATCACTCCTTTGAAATAATATAAAATTAAACATATAATATATATTACTTATTCTAATAACATTTTAAAATAGAATAAATAATCCATACCTACGCGCCAATCCCTCAGCAAATTTGAGTTCTGAAGTTCTCATGGCAGTTCAGGCTTCGCCATCGCCAATAGGTAATATCAATGTTATAACTAGCGTCACGTCGCATGGATGGAGACCGCGAAACTCAGGGCTCAAAACCGTTGCTGTAACACAGCAACAGTTTTGAGCCGATCTCACAGCAACACAGAAGACTTAATAGTCTTCTGTGTTGAATAGTCTTCTGTGTTGCTGTGAGATCGTCGCCTAAGATCGCCGCAACGAGGAACTTATAAGTACGTGGAAAAACATTAACCTCCAGCATATTTGATTCCGGGGAAAACTGTGGTTGTCGTCCACAGTTTGAATCGCATCTACAGGCCATAAATCTGTCCACTTAATTATATGCACTATCAAGGTCGTAACAAAGAATACTTAGCAATGTTAGCTCTAGACGTCACAGAACAAATCAAAGGCTATGTCGTGATGCCGAGCATTTAGCGGGTTGACATTCGAGAACCGCGAGTTAACACCTTGCTAGGGAGTGGAGCACGCACGGGGTTATAATGAGACAGCGTTAGTGCTGGCGCCCTAATATAAAGGATTTACTTTTAGATCCAGCCCCCGTTCGCACTAGTCTCTCAAGCGCTAATCGTACATCGTGTTGAGCACAGATTAAGGTGTAGTTTCATTGCGACAATGTCTTGTGATACCATAAATTGGCCCATGAAAGTAGATCTAGATATCGTATTTTGGTGTAAATTAATGAGATTAAGTCGATTTCTTGCCTGAATCGACAATAATTAGACTACACCTCATTAGTCGCAGTGAAGCTGTATCCCTTAATTTGAGCTCAACACGATATACGACTGGCGCTTGAGGAAACAATGGGTAGGCCGGCAGTTCGTACATGTGCTTCGTTCATTGCATGTTCTGGGTCCTCAAAGGTCCTGTTGTTCCACTTCCTGATGTCTGAGTCAAACTTCTGGCGCCTTTTTTTCTTAGATATTTCAGAACGGCAGAACAAAGTATTGAGCGTTAGATAGCCAGTGTGGTCATCATGGTACTCATATCTTGATTCGTTAAAACAGGTAGTCTTGTTTTTCGTCTCTCGTGTGGGTAAGTGTCAAGCCTGGTGTCGTACATTTAGAACGCCCGAACCTACATGGTTTAACGACTGGTTGTCCTAGCACAACAACCGGGACCAATGGCTTAACGAGCCCTCCGAAGCACGTTAGCGCTCAGATATAAGTGCCAAACAAACGGTCACCCATCCAAGTAGTATCCGCTGCGAACATTGATTAACATAGCAAATCTGTTACTAACGACGAGGCAAGCCAAGCTACGAGCGCGAGTCTTAATTATGGGCCAGGTTCACCAGAGCCCTAATTCACTATGACAACTTGGCTATTCTTTGCTTCGAAATCACGTCGAATCCTTCATTAATAAACGACATCTGCGAAATTTGTATCATCTGCGTCATGCGTCGTAGAGATGTTCTTTATTAATGAAGGAATCGACGTGATTTCGAAGCAAGGAATCGCCAAGATGTCATAGTGAATTGGGGCCCTGGAGTCCTAAACGATATCGTCAGGTAAGCTCATGTGAGCAAAAGTGTTTGTGTGCCAATTGTTTCGCAAAAAGGTAATAAAATCAGCATCATCAAATGTAACACTTAACTATAAACAATGACTTGTATTCGTAATTCTTTATACCTATAAATATAATTACTCTATTATTCTTGGCGCGCGGCGCCATCTGCCATACTTGTACTACCACTTTTTATCAAGGACGCTGATGTAATCTCCTTTGACAGTAAGATATGGCCTTTAATAATTTAATTACTTCATAATTTCAAAGTGGTTGTGATGTGAAAGAGCGCAAACTTATTCAAATCAAATCCTTATTGCATTCTATAATGTTACCTTAGGTATTCATAATTTATTTTAATAACGAGATTTATCCTTCGGGCCGTTGCTTACTTGCGAACAAAGGATGTATGAATGAAAGTGGTCCGGACGAGCGTCAACAAGCGTGCTACTCAGAAAAAAACATGGACGATATTCTTAAAATTAATTTATTATTCGTTCAAATTAATTAGTGTCTATAAAACTGCATATGAAGTCATAGTCATGTGAATTATGCGAGAAATTAAACATGAATCATCCGTCGAGATTTACTCATAATAATGGCAGAAATTAAATTATTACACAAATTACATATACACATGTCTCAACTTACAATGTTGAATCACACTTACCTACTTAGACTTCCACTGTCCACTTGACTGCTTCATACATAGTTGTTCACAGAGTATGTCCAATGACACTTAATTGAACAGCCTCTGTAGTGTAGTTGTTGGGCAGGTTGGCTCTAATCTCATACACCACTGGTTGCCGGTTGGATTCCCGCGACTGGACAAATGTTTGTGCACAGAAAAAAAAGCGCAAGCATTTGTTTCGTTTCTGGATGTTGTGGGACCATGATCTTCGTAGTTCCCGAGGGGCCAGGATCTACGTATGTGATCGTTGGATAACAAAAAAATGACCAATCCACGATTGCCAAAAATGATCGATATTGCAGTTTGAAAGATGCTAACGCTTTCCAAATTTGAAATTGTTAGCGATCGGGGTCGGTGTTCGAGTTAGACGATTCCGTTGCAGATCTAGCTGAGAGAATTTTATTAGGATGAAATTATATGAGGATGAGATAAAACAATCATGCTCTTAGGTTAAACCTGGTATAATTTCTAGTACATGTCGTCCCACTGCAGGGCAAAGACCCATTCATTTAATTTCTTGCGATCTTGTGATATATGACAATAAAGGTCAATCTTACAGATAAGAGTTCAGTTCGCGTGCTATCTTCGTCTTAGTAGACAATGTATTAACTTATTTATGTACCTGGATTCGCAGACTATCAATCTCATCTATATCTCTAATCTCTATATGGTATATAACAAAGTCGCTATCCGCGTCCTCATTTCTGTATCTCCGTTTACTTCTAAACCACGGATTTTGATACGGGTTATCACTGTTATTTAAAGATTTTTATACGGAAGGTTAATATGTACAATTCATTCTAGCAAAGTTTTTGTATAGTAGAGAAAATTCAATGTTTAAAGTCATCAAAAAATTATACCCCAGTAATAAATTGCATCAGTGCGAAGCTGGGACAGTTCGCTAGTTCTTAACAAATTGCAATAAAGCGCAAACAAACATGCAGTGTCATCCAACCCTTGCAAAAATATATACACAGCACTGCTTCTCAACACTTCAAACTAAGTTGCTCAAGCCGTCCCTGACTTCATAGTCACAGCCGAGCGCTGCCACCGACACTCATAGTACTCGTCTGAGCAAACATAACGTGTAACTTGTTACAGGCCACAGAATGGCAACAAGTTAGGATCCAGAATAGATCATAGTAAGGCAGACTGCAGACTTACGCCAATCTTCCACTGCGAGCGATTCGTGAAGATTCCGTTCAAATGACAGTCGTAAACTACAAAGCAAAGCGGGCAAGAGTTACAAAAAAGGTCGAAAAAGTGAGCGAATATACGAAGCGCCTCAACTATTTCCCGCTCATTACCCTCTTGCAGTGGAATACCGGCTAATAAGTCACAGTATAGTTAATAGTAAAGACAGGCTTACAGAATACTTAATAGTACACTAGCCAGTCTGACAGACCAGTGTGCTGTCAGACACCGTGAAGGATAGGTGACGTGTGCTCTTGAATTGCGAGAATAGACGATAGGTTTCGGTTGACTTATACTGCCAATGTTATTTGAGCAGGTTGTATTTATTTTCAGCTGCAAGGTACAATTCTATCGTAGCGCAAAGGCCACCTTTCTCAAGTTCCAGCAATAAGGTCACGAACCCCTTTTTTACAAAGGTACCAATCGAGAATATTTTAAGGCATGAAAACAAGATGCACATAGATATAGGTAAGCTGAATTGGACTTCAAAAATGTAGCGTGTTACAATTTTTAGACATCTAGCCTTACCGCGCAACAAATAAAATCATATTATACTCAATACTTTCTTGATATGAAAATATCTTATTTGTCCAAAATTATCTTATCTGTGCTCTTCAATAAATCTGTGCCACTGCCTTTGATATTCTAGGAATGAATTGACGATTTGACGTCGATATTAAAACTTGCATGTGATTTTCCTAATTTTCCCGGTAAAGGAAAAAACTTTGCATGGTAGAAAAAAGGAAAATCAGATCTGCGTGCCGCTACAAAAAACCCAATAAGAACAACAACAATAATGAGAATAGAATGACCAAAGAACAAAACGTGAACACAGATCTGTAGTTATTTACACTTTGTGAAGAAGCAGAATTGAAAAGGGCAGAAATAGGAAACAGAATATGTGTAAAGTAAGGGAACGCATCCATACTACGTGACCCGTTCAGGGGGGTCTTCAAAATACCACGCTTGGTCACAGGCGGGGGAAGTGTTAGGTTTTCGTCACATAGTCCAGTAGTCGTAGTCCTCTAGGGTGACCTCGCGCTTTTTCGACCAATTCACGCACTCTTGGCGGCACGCGGCAAGCGCCGTTTTAATAAAGACAAATAATGAGGCAATTTTTTTTTCTTTATGAAATTTAACCATATTTATGAATTACTACGTGAAACTAGGGGGGGAGGGGGAAGTCGTGGCATTTACTGCGGGTGGTCAAAAAGGGGGTAAAGGGGGGCTAAAAAAATTTAAAAAATACTTCACGTTGTATGGGTACGTTCCCTAAGCAAGCTATTAAGAAATCCTAGCCTGAATTCGTCTCGCATATTTCCAAATTCTGGTAAACAGGGCAAACGCTCAAAATATGGCATCAATAGTACATTTGTAATCAGAACGTTCATCACGTTACGTAACTTATGTAAGAAAAATCGGATAAAATCTGCCAAATCCAACGGAGCATACTAACTTAACATTGTGCTATCGTGAAAGTGGACTGTAAATGAGATTACCCGACTTCTAAAGTTGGAGATGCCTTAATAGTACAAGACATCTTTTTCTTAATTTTTGGCTTAGCACAATTTGTGTATTCATCCAAGACTCGTTGGAATTTTGTTATATTATGTTCACTTTTATTTTACTTGTAGGGATGTTGTCCTATTTATTAGATGAAAGTCTGTTTCATTTCCGTCCAGACATATTGATTTTCAGCAATATCCGTTTCAAAGGGAAACCTTAGGTATTCTGTTTTTTTCTTGATACCCGTTTTTCTGTTATAAAATAATTCATTTTTAACAAAAAAACCGACTGCAATTCTGATGTATCTTCGAAGTGCAAGGTCGAATGTGATAAAAATTATAAGGGAACACCTTAAAGTTATACTGAACCCAACGCAAAAAGAATTTTCCAAATCAGTTTATAATTTTTTTTATTCTTTTTTCCCTTCATATGGTTTCATAGTCATTATGATCCCCATTTTTATTACAATCTAGCCAATTAATTAGGCTAATAAGCAATTTACATTTAACTTAAACTGATCGATAAACTAATACTAAGAATGTGTCCATTAACACTTTTCTTATTGTCTATATTAAGGGGAAGACACTTTGTTCTTGTGTTCTGTATGGGTAGCACTCGTACTACATTACACTAATTCACTATCACTAGACATTACACTAACTCAAACGGTTTTGTTCTTTTAAGTCTTCTCACTATATCCGTGTGGTCAAGGAGCTGGATTGCCTCGACGTTCACATGATGATGAAGCCTATGTTCGTGGGCTTCGGCATATTTTTTAATAACTTTATCGACGAACTCTACTTTAAGATCCCGATGGAGAACGTCGTTTCTAATGTACCAGGGTGCGTTCACAATTTCCCTTAATACTTTATTCTGGAAGCGTTGTATGATTAATATGTATGAGTAATAGTTTATAAATGACGGAGTAATCGCGTAACAAACATTAAAAAAAGAAAAGAAAAGCATACAGTCGAATGGAGAACCTCCGCCCTCCGTATTGGAAGTCGGTTAATAAAGCAACTTACTTCATGTTTCAATACTTCCTTATGAATGCTCGCAGCAGTCACATTTTAATATTCGTCATTTATAATAATGACGGTTGTTTACATTAATATTCATTTTGTTTTCCATCTCTTACCAATCAAATTTCAATAATATCCCAGTTCACGCTGGAAATTTTATCTGCACCTATTTACATAGGAATTCGCATTATCAAACGCATAAGTAGTACGTATACGTATGTACGTACAATGTTTTGTCTATTTGTTCATTTACATAAACAGCGATTATGTGATTAAGTTTCTGTAATCAATGCAATCAGCTACCATTAGTATTGTCATGAATAATGACGTCACATGTTTGCTAAGTGATGCTTAGAAGACCTGCAATCTATCTATAGATGTTTGTGTTGATAATTTGTTGTTTGATATCTCTATTTGTGTTATTTTTCCACTTATTTGTGCGTGAGACTGCAACTTTTTAAATATAGGTCTATTAAAGAGTTTGTGAAGTGATTGATATTCTTCATTAGTCTTTTTCTAACCGCCTTTGGCAAGGGCTGTTTTTAATTGCGCTATTATGGTATAGATGCCGACACCTTAGCAAGTTTGATCTGTATAGGCGTGGTTTCTTTTGTATTATGTATACTCTCGCCTTCGTCAGATATAGTACCTACCTCCTACTGCTACTGTCATACCTACTTATATTTTATTTACACTTTTCTGTTACTGATACTATAACTATGGGACATCTCACTCGCATTTCTTGTTTTACATTCTGTTAATTCTAATTTATACGTAATTGTGCTGAAAAAAGACATCCCCGCAGAGTTTCTTGGTGCTATGTTCTCTAGCGGGCGTATTTCCGAAGCACTGGTAGAGTCAGTTTTCGCATTTCTTTTCATCAATTTGAGTATAGGAAAGAAAATGGGTAAACATACTTACCTTTTTTTCAAAGTCATGTTAATATAAGTTACAATTTTTAACATTTTTTATCTGTATCATGTGTTTATGACCTTTAAAAGTGCACTTTTGTGCCTATTTAATAAATGATATTTGACTTTGACTTTGACTTTAGTATGAACCATTATCCACCACACGGGGCTTTGCCAAAAATAAAGTAGGCATTGCTTAGAAATCTTGGAATATATCTTGAAGCAATTCGCAATACCCCTTTGCATTGGATATTGGATCACAGACTATATTTATTATTATCAACACATTTTGCAATTATATTTTCTTCAGTTCAGTGTTTCTTAAACTTTGGCTATCCGCTATTAAAAATGCTCGAAACGTTATTTAATTAGCATAAAACCTTGACAAAAGATAAGACAAGACAACCGAAACTTGATTATATTAATCTGTATTGTTTCCATTAATGGGTTCCTAAATAAACTTTCACTAAGTTTATTATTGTTTATCTAACAAATTTCCTCGAAAATATTTTCGAACAACGTTGAATTGCTTCGTTAGTTTTCCTTTTGAAAATGTTTATCAAATGATGGATGGGGTTCGTGGAAATCATTCCACGAATAATTTGACTTTGACTGATTAATGTTAATATTACATTAAAAACACTGAAATTTTCTCATATTGAATTTATTACGCAAATAAGGTTTCAACATGAACTGTTGTGTTGTTTGCTCGGCGGTAGCGGTACCAGGAGCTCATAACTTCGAGTAGGTTTCGGCTCGTTCTGCAGCCGGCTTTGTACTTGCACAACCGGTCACGTCCGCGTGCCGCGAGCAGCATTGAAAATTACGTCATGCAGTTTATTTAGCCGTATATAGAGCTGCAAGTACGCACGCACCAAATCGCACTCGGTAAGGCACCGCGAAACCTCCTACGTGGTTATGCCGCCCTGGTACTTCGGATCTTTGTAAGGATACAAAAGGATCTTCTAGGCTCCTTTAAGCATTTTCTTTAGGACTCAGAATGAAACTAAAACACTTTGGTTTTACTTGCTGTAGAATTTTATTTTTTTAAAGATGAAGTCTATGTTATTTTAAGGTCGAGTTTCGACACTTTGAACATGTATATTTTGCAAAGTGACATTACACTTTACAAAATTGGTATATTATGTATTTAGAATTTTACTTTAAAAAAACCTATTGACTGGACCGGTTAAAGCAATAAAGAAAAAACTGAAACATTACAAGGTCGCGCGTAGTCATTGCCCAACATTAACAAAGACCGTTGACTGAAAAGTGTAATTATTTCAGCGATATTTCGTCGCAAACATCGTTCGCCTGTAATGTCAAGGTCGGAGCCGGCGACCCTCGTATTTTCGTCGCTGCGTGAGGTTTAATATCACCGGTTTATCACATGGGCCGCATCGTCGCTGTCGGTTCAGTAGGTTCGCGCAATGTTTTCCCCGACAGTGATTTATTTTGTGACGTGACGGTTTTTGTATCACTTTAGGGTTCCGTTGTCGAGCATCTGTCTGTCTCTCAATTTCAAAGGGTTTTAGCCCTCGTGAATCATCAACTATTTATAATATACTAGCTGCGCCTTGCGGTTTGACCCGCTGTTAGCCGGAATAAAAAGTAATGTCTGTTAATCCAGTACAAAAGCTATCTCTATTTCGAATTTCACTCAAATCCGTTGAGCCGTTACAGCGTGAAGAAGTTACAAACATAAACACTTACAAACTTTCGCATTTATTATATTAGTGTGACTATACTTGGGAAATTAGCACTTGGCCGGTTTTTAATCAAACATTATTAAAAGTAGGTTGTTTTGAGTCTCATTTATATTTAGATCATGCTCAAGTCTGCTTTAAGAATATAATTATCCAGATGCAGCTTGTTCGTTGTTTCACATGGCAAACGTACTATATTTTGTCCGATAAATCATCTTTATAGAACCTCTACTGTGTAATTTACGACTTCTGGTCTTAAAACACATTGTTATCTGAAAAAACGTAGCTACTTTATTTAACAGTCTCTGATTAACAAACGATTCATAAATAAATCCAGTAAAAACACAAGTAATATTATGATTTAAATCTCACGTCTTAGCTGTTGTCTGATACATATTAAATACTAGCTTCGCCCTGTGGTTTCACCCGCGGTTTCCTGGGATAAAAAGTAGCCCATGTGTGAATTTCACTCGAATCTATTGAGCCGTTACAGCGTGAAGAATAACAGACACACTAACACATTTACATAGAAACTTCCGCATTTATAATATAAGTTTGATTAATTAATAACTAAAACAAGTATTACATACATATTTAAATATGTTTTTACCATATACCATATTTTCCAGTTTTAATGGAAGATCAATAGAATGCAGATTAACCGGGGTGACATCCCGGACCATTTAAATAATATAATATACAGTTGTTTTAGCCGCTTTCAAGATAATATGACCACGTCCACCACTTCTTTGATCCGTCAGATCAGCATATTTTAACTCTCTTGCGCTATATGGCAGATTATCACATCTGATATATCAGATCTGGTACATTCACGTCTATTCTTTCGCGTAGAGTTCACGTGAACAAAATAAAATCATGACTTGAATTCCAATAACGTAAACGGCAGACGTCAAATCCCATCGCGCGAACATTTTGTTTACAAAAAACGTTCTAATAGCCATTACGCGTTATTACCGGGTAATTTGCGGTATGGCATTTTGGAGAGTATGCGACTGATGCGACGCAGAAACGATCTAACAAATTCAATAGTTTTATACTTTGCGAGTCAGTTGTATGACCACCGCTGGCCAGGTGGATCGACAACCTGCGAAAGGCGGCCGCAAAAAACTAGATGAGAACTAATAATAACAGTGGCGTTCATTGAGAGAAGACGTCCAACAGTGGACGACTTCAGGCTGATGATGATGATGATGAGTCAGTTGTAGGTATGTACAATATGTATGTAGTAGCATTTGAAATGCAGAAATATGAATCTTCGTAGACTTCGTAGTCTTTTATTTTAAAGGAAGCATGCACACAGCTTACAATGGCAGTGACATGTCTTATTTAATGTTCTCCTTTCTCTCAGATCGTAATAACCTGAAAAATAATTGACAGCTCTTAGGTTGAAACTGGAAATCCTGGTAACGCATATTATTTATTCTGTGGTTACATTCAAGACTGACGGAAATACTTCGTTGCACTCAAGACCCACGGAAATACAGTGTAACCAACACTCAAGACTGAAGGAAATAAAGTTGTTTTAATTAAATGCCACAGTAACCATCCCTTAAGCTTAGAATTTAAGTCATATAACTTTCTTTCATTCGGCGTGTAACGTCGGTGATTACGGGTTATTACCGGTCATTCCGCGGAATGGCGTGTTGGCCGCCAGCGCCGGCGGCGGCGGGTGAACAGTGAACACGCGACGCGGAAGCGGCTGACAAGAACCCGCTGTTGTTTGCAATTAGGGGGTAAAATGGGTGGATATTCGTGGATTTAATAGAAACATGTCGTTTCCGATAGCACACGGGTCTTCTCTCATAGAGAGTATCCACTACGTTAGCCCAATGCGGGTTGGTACATGTCCTTTATTTTTTTGAGTTTTTGGTCATGCCGGTTTCTTTACGATGTTTTCCTTCATCGTTTTTACCTCTGCTACTCTATAGTAAATTTTTACAATAAAAACACGACTCTTGCCTAAGTAAAAAAAAAATAGCCCAGTATTAGTATACGCATAAGTTTAGAGTGACATTCATCGCCGAGAGCTTTATTTGAGTGGATAAATACATAAATAAATAATGAATTATGATTTAAACAAAAAAGCATCGAGAAGTGTAGCATCTTCTTTTATTATTATAAGCATAATATAGTGCAGTAAGTATTAACACATACTTTGTATTTGGTTTTATTAGATAGTAGTTGCTTTATTTTGTAGTTGCTTTTTTATTTTACTAAAATAAAGCAACTCAACGACAAAATTGTTTGCAAAATCTCGCCTTTGTAGAGCGAAAAAGGGAACGGAACGAAAAAACATGTGAAATATGTGAATAGAACTCAAAACGTACGAACTATTAGTTTTTAGTTTCTGTTCGCGCATTCTGGTTCTGCGCTGCTGTTGGAAGACTTTTAATTTTATGGTAGTGTCTTTCTCCATTTTTGTACAGCTAAATTATACAGTTAAGAGCAGTTCAGATTTAAGGTACATAAAATAGGACATGTAAGTTTTTAATCTAATACTTCTATGTCCATTTACAGAATAGTACCCTGACCGGGCCTGATGATGCTTTTTAGGGTTATCATTTCATGTGCAAAGATCTCAAGTAAGAGTAAATTCAAAAAGCATTTGTCCACTTTTGCCTATTTGTTTTGAGATCTCATTACAAGTTCAGCAACAGCCTAGAATCGACGACTCGAAATAAAACAAAACCATGTAATATCCCGTTTCTTAAGTTATTTCTGACTAGTGACCGTGACACTTTTGTATAATCTAATTAGGTAAACATCCGTATGGGTCTTTGCGTAAGGAAATAGGCTTATAACTGTTACGAATGGAGGATTAAAATTTCAATGTCAGCCTTCTCAGTGCAATACTTCCTTACTCGATCAGGTTGAAGCGGTTAACATATTTCGAGTGGGTTCAGTTCAGTGTTCCGCAAAGTTATCCACTGTATTCATATGTGGTTGAATCTAAGAACATGTAACTACATCTACTATTCAATTTATATTTTTAAGAGCGAGTGTGGCTCAGCGGAAACTCGTGCGCCTTTCGATCCGACGCACCTGGGTTCGAATCCCGACTCGGCCCTGCCAATGACTTATAGTTAAGTGCAGATTTTGAACGCTCGCTCTAAAACGGTGAAGGAAAACATCGTGATGAAACCCGCTTCCGCGCTTTGGAGTGGTAGGCTCTGGCCGTGGTTGTAATACCACCCACCGAACAAAGACATGCCGTCATGGGACCTAGTCGTGTTTCGGGATGATGATCGGTGGACCATCGGGGAGACGGGTCTGAGCAGCCACTCAACTGCCGTCTCTCTTTAGATCTATGTGCTCCATCTTAGGCCACATCATCGCTTCACATCAGGCGAGATAGTGGCCAAACATAGATCCATCAAGCGTAAAAAAAAATATAAGCAAGCAATGAATTGAATTTGTTTTGAGTTTAATTTACTGGTACTGTCAGCCTATATTGCCCCATGTCAGTTCCGGCCATTTTGGAAGTGCTTCTGAAAGTTAAGCCGCGACGTACGTCGCGAGCGTTCTTAAATAGCTTAGCGCAATTAGCGTTAGATTATGTTTTAAACTTTAAATTTTGACTAAGGACATCACCATCGCGAAAAATAATGTTGACTGTGTTACTTAACCTAACCTAGTCCTAGTGTTTAAGGTCACTAGAGTATACAGTAATTATAACTTTATGGCGCTTCGCCGGTCATTGCCGCGGCACGCTCGCTTCGCTCGCTCGGCTCCCGCTTTATGTAGTCAAAGTTTAATATATTTTTATGTTTGTTACCTCAGAACTCTGTCATTTATGAACCGATTTGGAAAATTCTTTTTGCGTTGTGTTCAGTATAGCATACGAAGTGATCCCATATAAATTTCATCGATATTTGACCTTGGACTTCGAATATACATTGAAGTCGGTTTTTGTTATTTTGTAAAAATTATTATCATGCTATTAATTACCCAGTTCTATAAAATAAGCTGAGCATAATCGGTTCGTGCCGTGTGTGTGCGACGAAGCCGCTACGGGTCAGTGGACACGTACCCTTATAGTGCATTTTAATCATAATAAAGTAATTTATGTGATTTTTTATATTGTTTTGAAATGTTGGTACAAAAATATTTATCTCAAAATTAAGGAAATGCACTGTTGTTGTTTACCAGTTACCTACCTGAATGACAATGAGTCAAATAACTACTGACCTTATATTTCAGTAGGTATACCTAAATTAAAACAATAAATAAAGTCCTTTCTGTTTTTTCAATTCCTGTTTTTTTATTAAGTTATTATTTTTAATGAAGTGCCCTATCTCTGTCAAAATCAAAAGTGGGCATATAAAAAGAATGCTTTATTGCATCTTGATAAAAACAGAGGCATATAAACTACTAGCTGCCTGCGACTTCGTGCGCGTAGGGTTTGGTTATATCGCGATCTCTCGGATGCCGCGTGTTAAATTTAGAAGAAAAGTCGTACAGGATATCTCTCTGCCAAATTTTATCAAGAAGGTAACAAACAGACAGACAGAATTACTTTAGCATTTATAATATTTATTTATTTATGTAATAGCGCTAATATTAATATTAGAACTAATACAGCCAATTATAGGTCTCCCTCCTACAATAGTTATTTTCTACATACAACTTTGTTCACATAGCTAATAAGTTAGTGTAGTGAGGAAGAGAGAGCAAAAAAGGACAATATAAGGTTATTCATTTTAAAGCATACTGTGATATTATTCTGTATTTTGCTGTTTCTGTTATATTGATAAATCATTATTTGTAATTAAATCATTAATATTTAGTTCATGATAATAAAACGGGACTTAATGACGCTAAAACCATTAATTTTATTTACCTCGACGTTTCGACCAAGTTGCATTGGCCGTGGTCACGAGAAGACTGGAGAATGCGGGTATCAGCGTCGAGAAAGGCGGGCGTTGTCACCACCCGCACTTGGTCTTGTTAAAGCATAGGGTTGTCAGCACGGCACACTACACTGACGGTATCACTGGCTTTCGTCGTCGAACATAAATAATAATAATAATGTGTTCGAATCGCGAAAGTTACTATCATTAATATTTTTTATATAAAATAATATAAATAAATAACGCCCAACGATCACATATATAGATCCTGGCCCCTAACTAGGATTCCCTGTATCTAGGGAAGCAGGAACTATGAGAACCATGGTCCTACAACACCCAGACACGAAACAAATGCTTGCGCTTTTTTTTCTGTGCATAAACATTTGTCCCGTCGCGGGAATCGAACCCGCAACCTCAGTATTATATGAGATTTGAGCCCACCTGCCCAACCACTACACCAAAGAGGCTGTCGAAATATATACATGTATTGACGAGGCTGGTGCCGATATATCATAATTTTGTAATATTAATATTTTTTGCACATCATGACATAGGTATATTATCTAAGAACATTGTGAAACGACAAAAGATAAAAAAATATATTGAATTAGTGTGGATGTCGATAAAGGATCAATATACCCTATAACCGTAGTTAATATTATTTGTATTATTTGAAAGCGGCACTCCGCATCAACCATTCAAAGAGAGCACTCACTGAGTGGTATAATTATGTTTATAAAACAAATATACGACTATGTGAGTAGACAAGCAGGTCATTCGCCTGATGGTAAGGAACATGCCTGATTATAACAATTGCAGCACCACCCAGAATCTACACATATATGAAAAACCTTTAAATAAAACCTAATCTTCGTTTACGCCGTGCTGTATTCAATACATTTATGATAAACTCATGATTTATAAATCAATGGTAAGTATGCCTATTTCATCTAATATCCCTGACACAGTCTGTACTTTATTCAATAAATAGTTACCTCTAATGTCTATTTATAATAATCACCATACAATGACAAAAACTTAATGATGTCACGAACGTGGGACCCCATTGAAGTGAGGTCATAGGCTTAAGCGTAGATATCTTCATCTCAGGGTGATGAACGCAACCAGGCCTAGCGCATTCCGCACTGTAGGTACGAAGCTACAAGTACATAGTCGGACACCGACGGCGGGTCGCGCGTCGTTACAAGTGCCGCGTCAGAAGATATAAGGGCTATTCGATAGAAAGAGAGGCGCTCTGTAGGTTAATTGACTGGTAGGTATGCAGCGCTACGCGAGCTGAATTGTTTTTTATTGTGTCATAGCAAGAGTCGCAATTTGTTTAAATTTCTTTACGGAGTGATGCTTCTGTCCCTTAGTATTCTGTGACGCAACGAAGGTTCTCATGTACTTGGTGGTACCTAGCCTACTGTATTCTCTATACAGTACAGTAGGTACAGCCTATCGTCGGACTTGGATAGAATTGAACAGATGACAATTTTATCGCGCTAGATACGAAAAACAGCAGGATTACTCGAGGTCAGTCTCTCCTATGCGGGAAGCTGTCTGGGTAGGTAGCACAGCTTTGCCAGTTATTTTGCCGCCAAGCAGTAGTGCGCAAGCATTACTGTGTTCCGGTTTGTAAGGCATTGTAGCCAGCGAAATTACTTGGCATATGAGACTTAATTACTGATGTCTCGGGGTGATGAGCGCAATGCAGTGCTACGCAGTGCTTAGCGTTGCAATTGTAATGGGCAGGCGTAGCGCTTACCATCATGCGAACGACTTGCTCGCCTCATCACTCAGTTCCATAAAAAAATCGTCGAACTCGAACACCGATCCTGATCGCTTTCAAAGATCTTGTGATCGGTATTTGTCTGTGGAATTTTCTAACTTTTCTAGTCAAAGTCCGCGTCCCAATCTCTATCTCAATCAGATCGTTTCAAGATTGATATCGCAATTTGAAACATGCTAACATCTTCATCTTCGTAGTTGAAACACATTATTTTTATTGCTTTTTACGCTTAATTGATCTATGTTTGGCCACTATCTCGCCTGATGTGAAGCGATGATATGGCCTAAGATGGAGCACATAGATCTAGAGAGAGACGGCAGTTGAGTGGCTGCTCAGACCCGTCTCCCCGATGGTCCACCGATCATCATCCTGAAACACGACTAGGTCGCTTGACGGCATGGGTTTGTTCGGTGGGTCGTATTACAACCTACCACTCTACCACTCCAAAAATACACATTCCAAGTATTAATTACTAAATAATTTCACCCATAGCTATATCTATATATCTCTATATCTAACAGACAGTTTTCGCCGACCCAAATACAATATGTGAATTGGTATGATAAATTCACTTTCCCTCTAGCCCAGGGTTATGCGAAAGCGAAACCTTGATCAACGGTTCATGAGTCATGGAAGTCACGGATTGATAGATCGTATAATGTGATCGATTGTTATTGCGAGGCATGATTGGTGCCTCGTCGTACTGTGTAAATATCTCTCTCGATTTATGATCGCTTTTGGTCTACCCTGGACAGTGATTTCCACCATTCTCCACAATATAATCATAGATATTACTATTTTGTTTTATACACAACACTTCCGTCCCTTACAGTTTCTTAGAGTTCTCTCCATCCAAAGGTTGTCTGGAAGAGATCGCTATAAGCGATAAGACCGCCCATTGTAACACTTTAGCTTTAAGTATTGTTTTATAATTATTTCATGATGTTGTGTAACAATAAAGCATTATCTAAACTAATCTAATCGTAAAGTTTAGGATGGCCTAATGAGGCTTAGAGGTACAGCGTTCTCTTTTGGATAACTGTTGTTTTCAAGGCCACATGGTAAACTGAGATCGAGTGTGGGTCAGCATAAACTCTTACGGCTTTGCGATCGACGCACTGAAGTTTGAGTCCCGCTGCCTAATGATTTTCTTATGTTGTATGTGGATTTATTTCTCGTTGTGCATCCGGCGAAGGAAAATCAGAAGAAACTATTTCTCATCTGATTCATCGGTTGGCTGGAAGAGATCGCTTTAAGCGATTAGACTGCCCATTATCACACTATTGTAAACATTTAAATTGTACTTAATTTCTATGGTTAATGTGTATAATAAAATACTTTATAATTTATATATCGATATAAGTTCGAAACAGAGCATTTAATGCATATGAGACCATTGATGTCTCGGGGCGATGAGCGCAATGAAGTGCTGCGCAGTACTTTTTATGGTATCAAAAGTTCTGGGTGGCACTGTTTTTGTTACGGGCAGGCGTGGCGCTTACTATCAGGCGAAGAACTTGCTCGTCTCATCACTCAGTTCCACAAAGTAATTATTTTTTAGAAAAAAACAAAATCCGACTTCAATGTATCTTCTAAGTCCAAGGTCAAATATCGATGACATATGAGATATGATAGGACCACTTCGTAGTTATACTGAACTCAACGCAAAAATAATTTTCCAAATCGTTTCACAAATGACGGAGTTCTAAGGTAACAAACATAAAAAAAAATACAATCGAACAGAAAACCTTCTCCTTTTTAAGTCGGTTAAAAATAGAAGATATCGACATTTATGTTATCCTCAAGTTCAAAAACTGGCATACATCTACCAGGGGTGTTGGTAAAACCTCGTCCCAAACTATATATCGAAAAGGTAAAACGCGAGTTAAATGCGAAACGAAGGCTTGCCGGTTGACAACCGCCACCAATTAAACCGACGAACTACCTAGTAACAGCTGTGGAATGGGCAAAGTGAATTGCCCTAATTAGTTGCTATAAAGGTGTATGAGTTGTAGGGTTATAAGTTGTTGTGTATAAGTTTACATTATCGCCAATATATTAAGTTATATATATAAAGTTATTTCTTATTTTTTTGTGATTCTTGAACATGTCAGCGATTTAAGAGCGAATATAATAAACTTGTCCTCTCTGAACTACATTTATTCAAAACTAGCTGTTGCCCAAGACTTCGTTAGCGTGGACTATAGTTTAACGCTGATGTAAAGACTTCCCATATCAGGAGCGTGCTACATCTTCGACCGCATCGTCACTTAACAACAGGTAGATAGCGGTCAAACGCAAGCCTATAAATAATTTAAAAAATTAAAATCGGTGTTTATTTAAACCGTGGCAACTCCATCAAAGTTATTTCAGTAGTTTTTAAGTTTAGTATGATTGAAAGACATGTTTAGTAACTCATTTTCGTTCTTTTTATTTCGAAAATCTTCCATGTACAGATATTTTGGGTACTACGATTTTATTGTATATACCTATAGATAGTTTGAATTAAGAATTAATTTTATTGATTGAAGAATTGATCACAAAAATTCAAGGACTTGTGACATCCACCAATCTGCGCTGGGCCAGCGTGGTGGATTGTGGCCCATACGCTCTCTACTAGGGAAAGCCCGAGTCCCAACACTGGGAACGTAATGGGGTGATGATGATATTAAACTCGTCCTCTCTGAACCACATTTATTCAAAATGCAAGACTGTGTAGTGTGTACTATGAACCATAATATACAAAACTAGCATTTCCAATAAATAAGTACCTACATGATCACGTTATTACAGCAAATATTTCACAATTTCTTCCAATGAATAAGTTAATATTTTCACAATTTGTATTATACCGCCTTTACCATCATCACAATCAGAATATTCCTCAGAATAACTTTGTATAAAAGACTCAACGAACTGTATTATTCTCTCCGTCGACCTTTCCTTTACAATAGACGCCATAAAATATATAATTCTACAGCAACGTCACCGTTCACTCACTCAATTTACTTTCTCTTCAAAGTTTTATTGCTCACCGTATAAAGTATACACGTAATCGTATGCTGGGGCCACATTTGTGTTCAAGACTAATGCCGATAATCATTAGTGATTTCCCGGGTGATTTACGGCCAGGTTCTATGACGAACGATAGTTGTTACGATAAATAAGCTTTGTTTTTGTTGGCACGACTGCGACGTTATGTTCATGCATACTGTTGCTTATATTCCGACATTTACATATACAAACGTACTTACTTACTTACATACTCCATAATTATCACAAATATAGATCCTGGCCCCTTACTAGGATTCCCTGTATCTAGGGAACCAGCAACTACGAGGACCATGGTCTCACAACACAACACCCAGACACGAAACAAATGCTTGCGCTTATTATGATTTCTTGTGCCCAAACATTTGTCCCGTCGACGGAATCGAACCCGCAACCTTTTTTTTTATGTAACTGAGTGACGAGACGAGCTGGTCGTTTGCCTGATGGTCAGCAATACGCCAGCCCATAACAACAGCACCACCCAGAACTTTGTTTTGCAAAATCCTGCGCGGCGCTGCACTGCGCTCGTCACCCTAAGACAATTAGCTGTTGAGTCTCATAATGCCCAGTAATTTCGCTGGCTACAATGCCCTTCAAACCGGAACACAGTAATGCTTGCGCACTATTGGTTGGCAGCTGAATAACTGGCAAAGCGGTGGTACCTACCCAGACGGCCTCTCGCATACGAGACCTACCACCAGTCCAACCTCAATGGTGTATGTGGTTTGAGCCAACCTGCCCAACCATTACACCACAGAGGCTGTCCTATAACAATTGTTAGATACAAATCCAGCATCACCATAACTATATCTTACTACTCGTTCAACATCATAATTTTCTTCCCATTACTGACACTGCTCAGCGTAATCGCCGCTTAACATCAGGCGAGATGGTGGTCAAACGTAGACCTATCTTTGATAAAAAAAAGGAAGCAGATGTAGCCCCAGCATTGCCATATCCATTGAGCGACTTGCCACCGCGTCACGAAGGTTGGCAATTTTCTTCTCATCACTGAAGTTTCTGCTGCCTTGTAGGTAGTTTTACAACAAACATTTACCTTTTGTTTGTATATTGAAGAAGTTACATAAATGCGAAGGGGCTTGTAGCTAGCTTCTCAAGGAAATTATCTGATAGATTATTTTGAAGGAATTTGTTGAAAAGATTTTTTATATATAATATTTTTTTAAATAGCGAGTGCTATTATGATGCTGCCATGATTCCGGATTTACAGTAAAACAACATTTTTAATATTAACAAAGAAGAAAGATCGAGATTAGAATCATGCATGTTTGTAATATTTCCAATTCTCATATATTTTATTTCTGAGTATTTAGATTGTTGTGCTATGCGTTAATGCATTCAAAATCATTTATATTATTTTTTATTTTTACATTTACTTAAAATTTAGCTAAAAAAAACATAACTGTAAAATCCCTAATTGGTCAACAAGCTTCATCAATATTCAGGTATCAACTGTAAACCTAATGCTATAAGTATACGACCTCGTTTTTCAAGCCAATGAACTGCAGAGCTTCTGAAGGTCGTTTTCCCTCTCAGCGGTGAAGAATCGATTTATATCATAGTATATGTAGATAATCTCGAACAATAACTTGATGTTAATAAGTGCACTCCACGAGTTCCCAGCTTTTGACCTTGGCTTTTTCTGAACTTTGACTCTTTACCTTGGATCGTAAAGGTTGCACGGGAAATATCAGAGCACCTTTGTTGAGTTAAGACATTGTTTTAATACAAAAAGGTCTAAGGCGAAATAAATAAAAACTACGCCAGTTATGGAGAATTTTCAGATCCAGTAGGATCATTTTCGGCGCTGTTATTGAATCGCAAATGTAGCCTTTCATACCTATTCATAGCCTTCAAAAAGAATACATCCCACTGTATTTATTTTTTTACAACTACCCTATGTAAACCTAATTTGTAATGTATCCACTCTCTTAAATTGTTTCACAGTTATCAATCTACCATTGTTGGGTAGCTCCCAACCAATCCCTAAAATAATCCCAATTAATATATGTCGCATCTAAACCCGGATAATATTATTTTGAGCTCCCTAATCAAATATTATAACAAGCTTTTATTTAATTTGCAATGTTTGTTTGTTTGGGTCAAATCTTGCAAGTTGAATCAGAACCATTTCCTCTTACCCTACGGAGTTGAAATTTTGTACACTTGTCACACACTTCGCAGATGCGATAATATACGAAATTATACATTCACGCGGAATCCTTCAGACTGACTATGCCTACTTGTTTTTAGTGCGGATCGTATATACAGTGTGCTACAATGAGTTCGCGTTTATTGCTTCTGGATTTATTAGATAATTTCTCAGAAGAAGATTCTGATTTTGTATTGTATTTGTATACGCAGATAACATCTAACCATCTTTCATTATCATTATTCATTAAGATACTTGAAGAGTTATCTGCTTAGTTTGCGTTGCTCCTTGAGTTTAGTATAGAGAAGCTATATTAACAGATACGCGCTCAGATACAGATATTTTACCGTATCTGCGTAGTGTGTGACACGCTTTAGTGTAGCACTAATGTATATTCAACATTGTTCGAAGTTCACACTGATAAAATATAATCAAAACTACCGTTATACCGAAACAATAGCTGGCACTAATGGGTTACAGTTTAAACAGAATTTGTCTAATGTTCACCTCTATAGCTTACGTAGTTTATACTTGCTGCGCCCCGCCGTTTCCCCTGCGGTTTGCCGGGATAAAAAGTAGCCTATGTCTGAAACGCAATGAAAATTAGTGTAATTCGCGGAATATCGCGGAATTACTCTAGATATTTTCATTGCGTTTCAGATTTGAGATGAATTTCTTCAACGTCACGCCTGATTCCATTAGTAGTCTTTGTGTCAATCCAGGGTATAAACTTACCCTGACTAACCTTTCTAAATTTCACTCAAATCCGTTAAGTCGTTGTGGCGTGAAGAGGGAATTTAATAGAGACACAATTACGTAACACACAACACACAACGACGTAACGTTCGCATTTATAATATTAAAAAAAAATAATAATATGATTATCTCTTTTAGTTCGGAGATCTTTAGGATCTTAAGAGGGAATCATAATACTCTAATTTACTTCCCGGAAATAATTTAAAACTATTTGGTAACCTGTATCTTTTTTTTTAATTACCCTCTCTTTGTTACAGTGTATGCGAGACTACGTGGCGTATGAGGTCTGCAATGGTGCCTACGAAGTGTCCTGTCCTGACGCGAGGTGTCGCGTCGGCGCCGCTTTGGCTCTGGAGGAGATATCATCGCTGGTGGAACTGGGGGTCATGGATAAACACCTTAAGTTCCGGCTCAATCATGGTCAGTATTAAGTAGATGTAACTTTGTAAAAACCGACCAAGTGGCTCAGGGGTTCAAGCATTTAGGGCTACGTAATGTTTTCCAAAGTTTTACCATCGGTTAAGCTCACGATTTACCCGCTGAAGGCCTTATAAACGAACAGAAAAGTGATAGCACTAGCTCTATTTGAATGTACTCTTTGGGTACCTTTTTTATATATTAATTATATGATTGCGTTTGACCGCTATCTCACCTGTTGTTCAGTGACGATGCGGCCGAAGATGAAGCACGCTTGCCTAGAAGAAACCTGTTCACTCTTGTCTTAAAGACACTCATATTTAGACATCACGATTATAGATATCCGGAAACACAGAGCCGGCAGACAGTTCCATTCCTTGGCCGTTCGCATGATGAAGGTCGAAGCAAAGCGCTTGGTGCGAGCAGGAGGGAAGTCAACCATAAATGGATGAAGTCTTGCCGTACGTCTGGTCGTCCGGTGATTTTTTTTATTTTTTATTTGTGATATTTCTACGTTTGACCACCATCTCGCCTGATGTTAAGCGACGATGTGGCCGAAGATGGAGCACGTAGATTTAGAAGATACCTATTCACTCTAGCCTTGAAGACGCCCAAATTATAGTTTTCAGGAAACAGAGAAGACGGCAAGGAGTTCTATTTTTTTAGCAGTACGCACTATAAACGTGGAACCAAAAACGCTTTGTTCGAATTGGCGGAATGTCTACTATATAGCGATGATATTTGGCCGACTTACTGCTCGTCCAATGATGGAATGAGGATGGCGAAATAAGTTCATCTAATTCCGTCGCTAATTCCGAAATGTAACCGGTAAAAGACCAATAAACTGGCAACTTTGCGCCGATGTTTAAATTTCTGAAGCTTATTCTGAACCAGCGCATAACCTTACCATTAAAAAACCTCTCTCCGGCATCTGTGTTTCCGGATAGCTATAATCTGGGTGTCTTTAAGACAAGAGTGAACAGGTTTCTTCTAGGCGAGCGTGCTACATCTTCGACCGCATCGTCACTTAACAACAGGTGAGATAGCGGTCAAACGCAAGCCTATAAATAATAAAAAAAAAAAAAAAAAAAAACCGGTTGTGCTATCAAAATTATTGATGTCCTGTGAAACTTGAAGGAGTTACTGCCCTGTGAGAGAAGGAATTGCCTTTGGGTATAAAATGCCAATCACCCAACTTCGGGAATTTCATCCAGATTCTTTTTTGGCTACTTTTATTTTATATACGAGTTGTCGTGGCTCCTGAGCAAATCATAAATCCGCTCGTTCCCGCAATAATTGTGTCTTACAGAATGCTTTAGACTAGTATTTAGTTCTAATAGAAGGCCTTAAATTTGTAATCTTAGACATTCTACGAGCCGTCGATAGTTTGATTGGTTTTGGTAATATTTTTTTTCCGATTTTCAACTCTCGCACACTGTTCAAGAATATCAATTACCATTTGCGTAATAAAGATGTAAGCCGATACTTCAAAGTTCGGAAGAAAATTAGGATTGCCAATGGCGCCGAATTGGGAACATTACGTAAGTTAAAGGGTTGCGCAATCGGATAGAAACGGAGTTCCCTTTGCCGTCAGAATTCGTTCTTTCGTGTTATTAGCGGCAAATCTGGGTTCAACATCCTTTTAATCCGAATTGTCCAGCCAGACTCACACTTTCAATCAACATTGTATACCTACCTATTGTATGATGTATCGGATTCGGTTTGATATTAGGCTAGACTTTTTGAATCACTTTTGAATCCTGCGCCGAACTTAATGCCTTTTAGAACAGTGCTGATAATCATTGGGTTATCAAATATGTTTTCATAATAGAGATGTTCTTTGTTTTGGGAATGTGTCGATGCAAAAATATTTACGAAAGCAAGGTGTACGGTTCCAGGTACACTTGAAGTTAAGGCTTTTTTATAGTTATCAACATATTGCCACACATTTTAACCTACTCAAACAATAATATCGAGTTCCATTACGATCACCGTACGATTAACACATGTCGCGTTGAATATGAATCACCAGCTAGCTTTTGTACTTGTTATATTTTACTTTGGCCAATAAATGTGAAATTATTCGGCTTCGCGGGTGTTTCTACTTTCAACTACTTACTACTATACTACTACAACTACTTACTGCTCAACTACTCTTTAGTGTACTGACTGGACTGTGTTAAAAGAAGAAAGAAAGAAATACATTTATTTAACAACTACACAATATAGAACAAACTTAATAAAGAAAAAGAACAAACAAGGAAGTGTTTACGGATATATATTACACTAATAAACAAAAACAGATGGAATTGTGGTGCCAAATGGGGTTTTGGCTCAGCACAGATGTCTGGTATCATTAATTGTTGGTTTTCTTTTCAGTAGTTATTTAATCCAAATGATCAAGTCTAATAACCTATAACTATATTGGTTATTAGCGCTACCGTGATTCGGAGGGCACGTTAAGCCGTCGGTCGCGGTGGTTGTCTTAGGACAACAGTTGTTAGGCCATGTCGGAGGCCCTCGGGCGGTCTAAAAACTCCAACACCAGGATTGGCCACACCCACACCAGAGAAGAAGATTAGTTACACAGGAAGATTCAGATTAATAACGTTATAAGGCAACATTACGCAACAGAGGTTGCGCAACCATCGGGCTTCCCTTATGCTGTCACATCAGAATTCGTCCCCTCACGAGCCGACCCAAATCTGGGATAAACCTCCGATATGACATCGGAGCTGTTAATCTGCCGAATTGCAGACGTGTCCAAGCTGAGTCAACATTTGGTATTATATCTGATGAAGATTAAAGTTCAAAGGTCAGGTCATGAACTTGTCAATGTCTATCAGATACATAGGTACATACAATAGTTCGTTGGCTTGATCTATATATACGAGTATATACCAATTGTTCATTTATTAATTATATTACCACATGTGTATTATTACGATCCGAAGCACCGGAGTTCGAATCCCGCTGGCCCCCGTGAGGAAACCGGCATGACCAGGAATTAAACACAAACATTCAAGGACATGTGACATCCACCAACCCGCACAGGGCCAGCTTGCTAAATTATGACCCATACTCCCTCTATGAGAGAAGGCCCGTGTCCCAGGAGTGGGAACGTGATGGGCTGATGATGTTTATGATTATTAGTCGATTCAACATTTAAATTAACATTGCTCGGGCCAGATACTGGTAGTACTCGTATGGTAATACAAAACATAATGAATAGCCCTTTATCTTAAGATTGATAATAAGACGCAAACTGATAAATGTCAACTAGATGGAACCATACACCTTGTTAATTCTAACTTCGAGTAAATTACAGGTGATCCTAAGGTCTGTGTGATCGTTGAGCGTTATTTATTATGTTGCGTGTGCCTTTATTGGCTTTGCCCCATCCAATATCGTTTTTATAGACTTTTTTTCTTGTTTATGGCACATTATTACCTATTCTGATAATGTGGTAAGATTTCACCCTTTGTTCCGTTTCGCATGCTATGATGTGTGTTTTTTTTTATGATCTAGTGTAGTGTATTAATCCACAAATGTGGACCAATAATAGAACTATTGCGGGCTTTCCGCTGCAAAAAGTAAATAGTAGTTTTTAATCTTTTGCGAATTGTACTTATTTTTTATGAAATTTTAGGGTCTATTCGCGCAGAATTTTAAATAAAAATAACATTTTGACTAACCTCGACGTTTCGATCAAGTGCCTTGATCGTGGTCACGGGAAGACTCAAAAAAAGAAAGAAGGTCACGAGAGTCTTTCTCGTGACCACGATCAATGTAACTTGATCGAAACGTCGAGTCTAGTAAACCTATTATTTTGATTTAGAATTGTGCACGAATAGACCAGATTATTACATAAGAAGAAAATAACCGCAAAATTTACAAGCTGAGCGGAGAAAATAAAGTTGGCGTTTCATTGTGAAACAGTTTGAACAGGAAAGAGGTGTTAGCAAGAGTGTTGTTAATCACTTCAAGCACTTTTGTAGAGTTATTTCTACTTGCTCACTTCGCACCACTTACTCTTATGTGGAGGCACCTCTATTCAGTCTAAGTTAACGTTCAAAGCCAGCCACTCTTAAACATTTTATTATACTGCTGTGGAATTCAAAATTCTGTCGTGTCGGGACAAAATTCCAGCATAAAACATTTAATCATCATTCCGCCTGGAAGTTTTAATTTGCAGAATTGTTCGATCACTGACTATCGAGTCGGAATCGGAATCGATTCAACGAATCTGTTCGAGGAAGCACTCAGAGCTATTACTTTACCGTAACTCGAAACCCAATCATCCGTATTTTTATTTTACTCGAAAGAGGCAATTTTCTTTTCAATATAACTTTTACGTGAAAATGATTGTTTATCAACAAAAGCCTAGTAAGTACAAAACAGTTTAATGCTTGAATTAATTGGTTGGAATACTTATAAATCTTATACAATAATATAATTACTTAGTATTGCTAGACTTGTGATGAACTATCGAGATGGAATCGATTTTGCGAAAAGTAATCAACTATTTCGAGCGATTGCTCCATTGTAAGGTGAGCCTCGTTCAAACGGCTTCCAATAACAAACGTATGAAATACCTCTTGAAAGAGCCAATGGCTTCTTCAAAGACCATATCGTGTCAATAGCCAAGAACTTCTAATAACTAAAGTATGAATTAATTCTGCGAATTGTCGGCTCTTTGCGATTAATCTCCATCTTGAAAATACCCTACGATTGAGCTCACAACTTGTCTTCCATTGACAAAAGAAAACTAAGTATATTTTTTACTCTGAAAAGCTTATATATTCCAAGAGACAAGGTACGGTTTATTTTAAACACGAAAACCATAGAAATCATTTTAGAAATATTTAGTTCTAGATCAAATGGAAAGTAGATAATATAATATACGAGTCGTAAATATAGAGACGGAGTTTCTTCTACGAACGAGATCGAGAAGCCATTTCTATGAACTTAACGCGAGAGCTCCTCCATTCAGCTTTCCAACTCCTTTGACACAAGTATTTTTACTCGAGAGAGCCAATTTAGTTTGTTACATTTTTACTTGTCCGTACACTCCAGGCACTCCTTCCGTGAAATATTCCATTTCCATATTCATGCGACCGTCCCGACCGGCTTCGTCCCAGATGTTGCCAGCAGGTCATGCAACCGATCGTAAGAATTCTTATTTTTTCGGTAAAAACTTGGTGTAATTGTAAGATTCCCCGCGATTGTGGACGAGCATTGTTTTACCCTCTTTAGCCTTTTTGGGGTTTCTTCTACCCTTTTCGGTTTCTTTGTACCTTCAGGGTCTTTTCGATTGTTTTTAGGGAATTTGTGATATTGAAAGGTCGATCGTTGCTTTATAAGTTTTTTCTTTCGGCATAAACACATTCGCGGTTTTGATAAATGCTCTTTCAAGAGTTGTCCGCCTTTAGTTCTCAATGTTTTTAATTATTTTGTTTTTTTTCCTTTTTAAGTAAGTATTCTTATCAGTGATAAAAGGATTTATTATCATTTAAGTACCATTTCCGCTGATAAAATTACCTAATTAAGACGATACCACAATTATCACTGTACAATGAAAACAAATATAGGAAGCCACACCTGAAAATGCAAAGGGCAATAAACAGTGACCTTAAAGGGCATACTTAAACTATGTATTTAAATTATTAACTTTGTAAGGCGACAGAAGCCTTACACACAGTTAATAGTCACAGTTAATTAATTACACTGATCCGTAGGTTATTGTGATTACTTTATAATGTTAATAAAATGTATATAAGAAATGAGGTCCAGATCCTTCAATGGATTGTCTAAATTTTAAAAGGTACCATGTTAAATATTTCGTGGGCCCGCTGTCGACCTGCATTGATGAACGCATTTGATGTGTCGTGGTCTCGTGGTTCAATTGTTGCTTTGTATTAAAACTCGCACAGACCCTGACCCTGACATGGTTTTGGTTTGCTTGAAGCCATAACAAGCCATGAAGAATTCTGGATCCATGTTACCTTGTTTGAAATCGATTTAATCGCTAGGGCTACACGTAATAATTTGGTTGGCGTAGCCTGTGACATTAAAGGCTTTTATCTAATTTTTTGACTTTGACGCAGTTTTGTAATACTTACTCGAGAATATTTGCGATGAATTTCCTTAATTGACTTGACACTGTTTCTCGAAAAGCAAAACTGAGGCAGTGACTGCAGTCAAGATCAGTCGCGGAGTCAGGGGCGATCGTTGCCTGCAGCGAAACATGCAGTCAGGATTCACGCTTGGGAGGGCGTGTCGGATGACTGCGATTTATAAATCGCGTGTAGCATCTATTTATAGATGGTATCGGCAGGAAAATGCAATGTTGAGGAAGGAGTCGTAGTTGCTAAGCAATTATTCATCAGTAGCTGACATCGGTGACTTGCGCTTGGAATGTAGTTATATACTGTGCTCTTATGCAGGACAAAGTCTTCCTATTTTCGTCATCCAAATCAGTTCAGAAATTTAGTGAATGAATAACAAACTGACACACTTTTGGATTCAGAAAATGAGTAAGGAGTAAAATAACGCATCTGATAAAAATAATTAGCAAAACGGTTTATGTATTTTTTTTAATTTAGTAATGAGACTAGCAAGTCGTTCGCCTGGTGGTAGGTGCCACGCCTGCCCATAACAATTGGAGTGTCATCCAGAACTTTTAATATCATAAAAGTACTGCGGCTACAATGCCTTTCAAACAGGAACTCAGTAATGCTTGCGCACTATTGCTTGGCGGCAGAATATCTGGCAAAGCGGTGGTACCTACCCAGATGGCCTCCCGCATACGAGAGACCTACACGAGCAAATATATTTCCAGGTTATGTATTTCCAGATTTAGCTAGCAAAAGACTATGCTAAGCAAATTTTTATAAATTCAAAGGCAATCACGTCGCCTCAGTCGCTCGCCAGCTTGTTTAAATGCATGGATGAACTGGGTTCGTACAATGCCTTATTGCAAAACCAACGGTCAACGGCCGCCCCTGACTTCTTACGAGCTCTTGACTTACCAATAAATTCTTCACGAATGTGTTGTAACTTTTGGAACCGGTTTATTCTTACTCATTTTCTATGATATTACAACCCCCTTTTTGTACACGAATTATAGACTTTTTGACTACGATCTTGCTGTATCAAAACGACGCGGCATAGAATGTTCCACACCTAAAAGATAACCGTTGACTCTCGATTTGAAAAATCCCAAGATTCTATCAAGAGTAAACAGAGACATTGCAAAAAGTAATCGTACCTAGGCCTAAATTGTTTGTATTGTAAACGTGGTAGCAAAACGCTTAGGTTACGCGTTACTAAAAGCGTGTAAGAGCGAGTGTGGCTCAGCGGGAACTCGTGCGCCTTTCAATCCGACGCACCTGGGTTCGATTCCCGAGTCGGCCTTGCACCAATGACTTATAGTTAAGTGCAGATTTTGTACGCTCGCTCTAAAACGGTGAAGGAAAACATCGTGATGAAACCCGCTTACGCGCTTTGGAGTGGTAGGCTCTGGCCGTGGTTGTAATACCACCCACCGAACAAAGCCATGCCGTCAAGCGACCTAGTCGTGTTTCGGGATGATGTTCGGTGAACCATCGGGTAGACGGGTCTGAGCAGCCGCTCAACTGCCGTCTCTCTCTAGATCTATGTGCTCCATCTTAGGCCACATCATCGCTTCATATCAGGCGAGATAGTGGCCAAACATAGATCTACTAAGAGTCAAAAAAAAAAAAACTACGTTAACGCGTAGTTCCTAAAACTACAGCATGTCGAATTGTAGATTATCTTTTGGATGATGTGAAACCGTCCGCGATTGTCCAATGATGAAACAGAATGGTGGAACAATATACAGCAACTACAGTTACACCTTCCGAAATGCATTCTATATCCCATACTTCTGAAATCACCAAATATGATGTTATTAACGTGAAATGTCAACGGGACCATGTATTTGTTTTCTCCTCAGCGACGTCCAAGTCGTATCATTAATTTTCACGTTGCGCATCCCAATTTCGACTTCCGACTTCTGCAGAAGTAAAACCAAATTATATATTTGAAACTACCAGAATCAATCAATGACAGATGATCTTGCGAAGAGCTTCAATTCACTCCTGAGAAGTGTTCATGTACTTCATAAAAACACAATTACTTTGGTTATTATTGTGGGTCTCATATACCAGCTGTACCCACAGTGATGATCAACGCAGCGTTTATAGTGTTGCCTCTAGCGCGTAATTGTTTTCGGAACGAGTTACAAATGACATTTCTTTGAATGGGTTCCTCGTGTTCGTTCACTGTGAAAGTAATACCTTTATTATCGTTCCGGAAAGCCTCTTTTTAGTCAACCGAAGTTGGTTGGGTTTCGTGCAAAGGTTAGGCGGTTTTACGTAAAAGTTATTTGCGACCTGCCCTGACGTGTGCGATTTAAATATACTATCTTAATCTTTCTTAAGTAAATTTTTAGAATACAGATGTTACTGAAGTGGCAGTTTTGGAGACATAAGCGTTTTATATTTTTTGCTAGGGGATGTAGAATAAAGGTGAAAGCGTAAAAGTGTTAGTACTGCATTGTTAGTTATTCTGTTGTCAAATAGTACTGAGCATGCCATGACACTGCAACTTAAAAAGCTATACAAAAAGAAGACACCGCAACTGTCAGAAGGCGTGGCGCTAACAAGTACGATAGCGCTCTGATGAAAATACAACACAAACGGTCACCCATCCAAGTAGTGGCCGCGGCGAACGTTGCTTATCCTAACAGATCTCTTACGAAAGGCTAGTTACGCTACGCTACAGATAATTTAGTTTCCACTGAAATGCCTATTATTATTGCTCATATCTTGAATTTGAATATAATTATTCTGTCTCGATTGATATCTGATGTGTTACAAATAGAAACACCCGTCACGCCTCACCCCACATCACTTGCCATGGTCTGTGCACTCAGTATTCAATGTTAATTCTTCACTGGCCCTATCACTAGGTAGCTATAATACAGAATACTAAGGAACAGAAGCATCACTCCGCAAAGAAATTTAAACAGATAGCGACTCTTGCTATGACGCAATAAAATTAAATTCATCTCGCGTAGCGCTGCATACCTACCAGTCATATTAGCCTACAGAGCGCCACTCTTTCTATCGCATAGCTCTTATCTCTTCTGACGCGGCACGTGTAACGACGCGCGACCCGCCGTCGATGTCCGGCTATGTACTTCTAGCTTCGTACCTACAGTGCGAAGTGAGCTAGGCCTGGCTATACTACAGTGAAATGTGGTATGCGAGCTCTACATCTCATTTGCTTACTAATCGTTTGGGGCCACGAATTCCAAGTCTGTGACCCTCATACCGCAGGCTCGCCCCCGATACCATACCCAATTAATCAAATAAAAGTCATGTGTTAAATCCTGGGTAGCAACAAAAAGCTATTGTAAGTTGAGATGCCAAGATTAAACATTCTTGTGTTTTTTGTGCAGGGAATTCGGTTCGAGTCAAATTCTTAGGGCTTTTGAGTAAGACTGGATCATTCTAAGATAACTACTATCATAATATCTAAGATTCTAAGATAAGATACTACGCGTACTTAAATACTAAGACGGAGATCAGAAAACAGCTCAGGAGGCTCCGCCAGGATGATTTATGCTAGACAGTGCCGGGCGCGAGTCGTACCCGAGCCGTGCCCGGTACGAGGCGCAGACGTGCCCGGATCTCAACGATCCCGGAAAATTTTTGCTACGCCGCCGTGCGGTGTCTGTGACCGGATGATGCACCTAGCCTCGGTGCATCATCCCGATGGCTCATACTAATCGAAAACTGTACAATGCTTCTAAAAGTAGGCGTCAGTCGTCAGCGTCCTTCTCTTGTCTTGGAATCGTGTATGGTGTTTCCATATTAGAAGAAAGCCTATATGGATTGGTGCTATACAATTTATACATCCAATGCCAATATGCCATTTTTTCCGTGGTATTATGTCCCTTCTTGATCTTTCGTATTACGATCTTCAAATCACAACATGTTAAACTATTCTGTTCTCTTGCAGAAGTGGCGATGGACTCCGGCCGAGCGTTTTGCCCAAGAGTGGGATGCGAGACGGTGGTGCGGGTCCGAGCAGCCAGTCCGGCACATTGCCCGACGTGCCGACATGAGTTCTGCTCGCAGTGCAACCAGGAGGTAAGCAACAACTGAAATAAGCAACAGCTTGAATTGTAACACTATGCTATAAGTTTGTATACATAGTTGATATAAAACGGCTAAGACTCACTGTAAACGTCGAAAATTACACCGACCAGGTTTCGGACATTTTAGAAGTCCTAACATAATTGATATAAAACGGCTAAGACTCACTGTGAACGTCGAAAATTACTCCGACCAGGTTTCGGACATTTTAGAAGTCCTTCTTCTGGGAGTTATGAGATCAAGCCGCGGCGTAAGTCGCGAGCGCTCGCACGTAACTGGCGGCGCGTGCGCGGCTCTGCAGACGCGGCGGGCGGCATCGGTGGAGTTCGCGCCCGCTCGGCGATGTTCGTACGCTCGGTGGTGGGTGAATCATCACTGTCGCTACTAATGTCTGCTGCATTAGGGTCTAAGCACACTGCACTAATTGTGTCCATTTCGCACTCGAGTAAAGTCTTGGTATTGATCATGTTGAGAACCGGTTTCCACGATGGTGAAATGCTCCAGCCCTGATCCCTATTGAAAGTAGCATGCCGTCCTATTTCGATGGCCTCACGTACCTTCCTAGGGACAACAACACCACGAACACACACGACACGTAACTACGTGTGAGCGCTCGCAACCTACGCCGCGGCTTGATCTCATAACTCCCAGAAGGACTACTAAAATGTCTGAAACCTGGTCGGAGTAATATTCGACGTTTACAATGAGTCTTAGCCGTTTCATATCAATTATGAATAATAACACTCACGAAACTTATCAAAATCTAAGTTTGTATAGATAGAGAAACTATATGTTTTTATAGGTTTAAGGTTGGACATCTCTGGATTCCCTTAATGGGTTTTAATTTGACCGCCGATTATCTTTACAAAGTAAATCTGAATTACTTTTGTGTTTCATACTAATAGATAAGCGTTGTCCCAGTTGTACGGTAAATATTTCATTTTATAACAAAAAAAAAACAGACTTCAATTCTGATGTATCTTCGAAGTCCAAGTTCGAATATCGATTAAATTTATATGGGACCACATTGTAGCTATACTGAACCCAACGCAATTTTCCAAATCGGTTTATAAATGACGGAGTTCTGAGGTAACAAATATAAAAAAATACAATCGAATAGAGAACCTCCTCCTTTTTTACAAGTCGGTTAAAAACAAGACATTTTATAGTTTCCACTGCAGAAAGTGCTGTTGCACATTCTCATTTCCTATCATGCATTAACGTGCAAAAAGTAACATTTCTTCGCAGTAAAAGAAAACTTTTATTGAGACAAGGTATAAGAAAACACACACGTTAGCACTTTGTTCCAATAAGCTATCATTCATTTTCCTTCACCTTGTTTACAAAACTTCGTATGTTGTTACGGCGGCACAGTACTAAAAGCCACATTACCGCGAGTTTTCTCTGTAAAGAGCGCAACTTGAGACGCATTGTCAAGGTATTGTCCGATCTGCGTCGTTTCGCTTTCCCGTAGAATCGAGCGCGGCCGCCTTTTCCAAGGCGGCGAACAATGGGGAATAGGAGAACATAGCCGTAATTTGCTGTTTACTTATAGCAACTAATTATTATTATTATTTTTGTTAAACTCTACTTCAGTCAATGTTAAAGTACAACAAAGTAAAATTAACAGAGGCCCATTGAATATATACCTTACAGACTAACATACATATAAAAATATAACATACAATTTTATAAACCACACACTCTACTTCACAGGGTTCAAAAAGTTTGCTCCTTCCCTGTATCTCCGTTACAAATACCCCTACAGGCCAGAAGTTCAGAATTTAGGAATAGTTCCATATGCACCCCCGGAACTTAGAGCCTATAGGACTTGATTTCAGTTGTCCTAGTCGACTCCAGCCTCGACAGTCGCATTGCTATCTGTCCCTGGATCCGTGCATGAAGCGTTTATTTGATGTACTTCAACACTTCATCCCCTGATTATAACTAAAAGGGTGCATTTATATAATAATACAAAGCAATCCGTACCGTACCGTATCCGTTTCCACTCGTTTTGAAGGGCATTGGAGCCAGCGAAATTACTGGGCATATGAGACTTTATATCTGGTGTTTCGGATCATGACCGCAATGCAGTGCTTTTTACGATATTTAAAGCTCTCGGTGGCACTGCAATTATTAAAGGCAGGCGTGGCGCTTACATGTGCATACAAATGTAATGTCGCTTTAGTCGTTTTTTGGGAATAGCAAATTGTCAAGTACAATCTGTGAAGTACACGATTATGAAATAATAGTGTTTTCTTTCACAAAACTCATAGAACCATAACATCTATAGTAGTATCAAGAGATAAATAATAGAGCGAGTACACTGTGCGCTCTGCTACGCTACAGTGCATCGCTCTTCACGCGCGCTTCAATGGAACTAGGTGACCTGAAACGCGGCACGGGTGTACACAAGGGCCAACAGATGTATAAGCAGTGACAATTTAGACCATGTCGACCCAAAGAGGCAACGGAAGAACTCTTAAATAAAAGTTGGAGGTTCTCTATTCGATTATATTTTTATTATTTTTTTATGTTTGTTACCTCAGAACTCCTTCATTTATAAACTTAATTGGAAAATTCTTAGCTTCACGGTGGTCCCATGTCATCGATATTCGACCTTGGAATTCGAAGATACATGAGAATTGAAGGCGTTTATTTTTTACATAAAATGTGTAGGTACTTGTTGACATTAGTACGATAATAATAGTAGGCCGATTTTCGGCCACATCTTCGCTTAACATCAGGCGAGAGGATGGTCATACGTAGATCGATCATACAAAAAATATAAAATTACTAGCGTCCCGCCCCGGCTTCGCACGGTTATTATACATATAAACCTTCCTCTTCAATCACTCTATCTATTAAAAAAAACCGCATCAAAATCCGTTGCGTAGTTTTAAAGATTTAAGCATACATAGGGATATAGGGACAGAGAAAGCGACTTTGTTTTATACTATGTAGTGAAGTAGTTCCACTCCTGACTCTGCCATTCCTGCATTTCATGCTACGTAATGTTCTGTTAATTAATTAAGAAAATGGTAAAGTTGAATAGACTCCGCCATTCAGTTTTCCTTACAAAGTGACGAAAGTACGTTTAGCTTTCATCTGCTTGAGATATGGGTCGAGACCTCGCAGACAATGTCGCGTCTGGAGCATACCCCTGTTTTTTTTGCATTCGACTATGTCAAAGACTTTTAGGTTTTTTTTTGTAATTCCGTGGCAGTGCACATTTTGCTGCTTTGGTTTTTTATCACGGTAAGAACAGATAAACACTAACTTCGATAAAACCAAACTGCTTTTAACCAACTTTAAAAAAAGGAGGAGGTTGAGGACGAGAGGAGTTTTTATTTTTTATTTTTTTTGTTACCTCAGAACACTGAATTTTTAAACTGATTTGGAAAATTCTTTTTGCGTTGGGTTGGGCGTATAGCTACGAAGTGGTCCCGTATAAATTTCATCGACCTTGGACTTCGAAGATACAAAGAGTCGGTTTTTTTTATGAAATGTATACTTGTTTATTAACCTTTTATATTACAAATGTCACAAATTCACAATAGAATCTTACCGCTCAGAGCGATCTCTTCGATATCTCCACGCAAGGAGAGAAATAATAATATGTTTAGTTTTAAGCTTACTAGCTATACCTACCTACTACAACTTCTGGCTTACCCATAACTCATTCTAAAGCTCTTTGAAAAAATGTCTCGTAACATAAAAATTTGCTGACAGCATCATTTACTAGAAAAACACTTGATCTGCGCTCAAGCAAACAAGCAACTCATCAACAAGCTCCCTCCAACACTGCCCAAATCTATTTTTACCCGAAAATCGTGAAAGAATTTTAAACATTCTCCAATTTATAGCCGCCCTCGGATATCTTTGCGTGCTACAGAATTTGGAAGCTCTGTTGGAAAAACTGTCAGCGTTATAGTAAAACTGTAAGTTAGAGTCAGATATTGGCACGCGACGATAAATTTTCTGGATGATTTGTGTCGCGATGAAACGTCTGGGCTTATGGTAAGCTGTAGTGGTTATGGCCTCCATTATTTGGATAGCACAAAGAAGAATTCGTAATAGACTTAAAAATCTAAAAACCACGTTTTTATGGATTTAGAATGCATTGTCATCGAGTTGTGAGCGCCTCTAAAAGTTTCAGCCGGATAGCTAACCGGGAAGTGCTCGAGAGTTGCAAGTTTCCACCCTGTCGGAACGACAGCAGACAAACAAGAAAGTGACTTAATAAAAACGTGGTAAAATGTTGATGAAGCTTAGACTTTATTATATTAGTATTACGGACTGTCATGGCCGTTAAGAGGAGGAGTCCTAAAAGATCATACATGCCTACTGTGACTTTTCTTCAAATTTTTTCGTCGGTTCGACATCTTGATGCCCATTTTTCATATATCTACATTTTAAGGTTCCCTTCGTTTTAATTTTTATGTCGCATTAACATTTTTGGCAAACCATCAATTGATTTGAAAAAAATCCAAGGTCATCCGAACAGTAAACAAACATTATTATTCAGATATATAAACATTTAGCTTTTCCAATATTTAAGCATTAACATTGATCTGTTAATATTGACGAGGGACATCACGTCACAACATTTAAGCGGTGGTATTGAGAAGGTTTTATAATTTACTAGTTTTTTCCCGCGACTTCGTGGACGACATAGGAAACCCATTCGTCTTTTTTCAAGACCATTTTAGCAAGACCTCCCCTGTATATGAGAGCGCGTATAACGAAGAGGTCAAGCTGTATCTTCCGATCTTGATGTAACATACCTTACAATCTATGTTAGGACTTATGCTTACAAACCCTAAAAACCACATCAAAATCCGTTTAGCAGTTTTCGAGATGTACAGAATTGTTTTAGTTCCATTTTTATAAGGTCTTATAATTACAAACAGCCAAGCTGTTTTGGGTATCGTATCGCAAAGTGGTTCCTGTTAATACGTCGCGAAATTTCTAATGTTTTTAATGTCCTTATAGGAGAGAAGACGGTGACCGCCTTCCATCATAATAGGAGATCTCTGCTTTTAATTTTATAGCTTCCATATATGGATGTTGAAAGCTTTACCATTCTTGATAGTTTTTTCTTTTTTGTGTTCACTATATGAACCTTCTATCAATATTAAGTTCATGGATTTGACTTTCCGTAATTCAGAACTTAACACACCTCCCACATCAAAAATCTTTTTGGACCTTTAGAGACACCTTTTTGACTCGTTAAGCAACTTTCAAGTTGTGTTACTTGGAGAGATTTAACAGTAATGTAATTTATTAAGAGTACAAGATGATGCGTTTTAATTTTTTTATCACCATAATTTTATAACATAACGCTCCTAAATACGCCTTTAAACAAAATTAAGACTATTAAGAGACCTTTGCCCCTTAACGGTATTTTATAGGTTGAATAAAAACTCGAGAATATGGACGCAAATGTTAATCGAGTACAGGAAAGTATAGTATAATTTCATACCTTTTTAAAAAAATGTGGGAATAGTTATTTGCACCACACCTCGGACACTCCATACAAATGAGCTGAGTTAATTACCTACTGCTACTACCGGTGCACCGGCCTGTACGGACATAGTTTGTGTGGTCGCTTCTTTACGGAGTGATAGTTTATATGTTTGCACGCTTAATGTTGTTATTTTTTATTTCTTCGTCCCTGTGCCAACAGATAGATAGACATTATCCCTCGAACATCAAGTGTCCAAATTGCTAGTTCGAACGCTATCCTGCAATGCATGGTTAATCGTACATTTTTATTTTTGACTATTCGGTGTGCAACATCTGGTATCATTTCATTTGGTACTTTTGCTTGATCGTCTTCTTTTTAACCGACTTTAAAAAAGGGAGAAGGTTCTCTATTCGATTGTATTTTTTATGTTTGTTACCTCATATCTCCGTCATTTATGAACCGATTTGAAAAATTCTTGCGTTGGGTTCAGTATAGCTACGAAATAGTCCCATATATAAGTTTCATCGATATTTGACCTTTGACTTCGAAGATACATTGAAGTCGGTTTTTTTTTTGATAAAATGTTTACTTGTTTAGGGTTCTTTACCGTTCGGATTGTTAAGCTTCGTTATCTGGTCTGCATATCCTGAAAAGAACCAGTTAGGTTAAAATGCTAAATCTCCTAATAGAAGACGTGATCTGTCCTTAAGAGGATATGGCACAGCCGCGGCCAGCGAGCACTAGGTATTTGAATAATAGTTTACGATCTCGCAGAAAATGCGTAAATTAAATTAAATAAATTAACTAAATAATAATAATAATTTAACTAAATTCGTATCAACTTCAATTAGCGTTTCGGGAGAAAACGTTTCTACCACACTAAATCTCAACCAAACTTGGTAATTTTGGTCTCAATTTCTTAAATGGAGAATAAACTAGGTTAGTAGGTTTTCCTTTTTCAAGTTTATGTCTATTTTTAAAGTTAACAGAGACCAAACTTAAAAAAAAAAATTCGAGTATATATCGAGTTTTTTGGGTCCATTTATTTAAATTCTATAGGAATTATCGAAAAAACCTACAAACCTCAATAATGATAACATCTCTTACTTGTCCAAATTTCATCGAATTTGGTTAATGTTTAGGAGTAGAAAAACGTTTTCTCTTTTTGTATGAAAATTTCAGCGTGCCGTTCCCTCTTAAGCCTAGTGTTTATATAGTTGAGTATATCACATGCTGATTATTGTTCAAAGGACAGCAACCCTAAAGTAAAGAGTGAAGTGTAAAGTAGGTAGTTTATTTTATCGAACACACTTGTCTTGACGTGGAGGTCGTGAGCCGAGGTTCGTTGTACCCTGATGTCGTTACCTTTTCGCTGGCGAGGTCCTTTCCCTTCCCTACTTTATAAAGTATCCATAAAAAAAAATGTACAAAGTAGCTAACACTCTTCTAGTTTTATTTAAGTAGTTTACCTAGTGTGATCAGTATCTGAAAAGTTTGCTCTTGCGTTTTTTTTATCAAAACCTTTAAAGCCTAACTGCAGACCCAAACCGGGTATGTACTTGTATATAGGGACGGTCTTGAACGAATAAAAAAAGGCGGACGCTTCGTCGCCAAATTTAAAAGTGAAGCACTCAAGGTATGCCGGTCTGCTCGTTCGTACACAAGCCTCACACACACATTTACATCATGCTATGCCGATCGGCTAGCCCTCCGTCCACTCAAACAAACATAACGCCACCGCCATTGCCATGCTTCACTTGTTTCTTAGCGAGATTCCGACCGCCTTTTTTATTCGTTCAATGGGTCATACATCTAGAATAATACATAGTGTGTCCGTACACTCATATTTTCATTTCGCACGATACATTCCCACTAGAATATTTATGTAGCTTTCGTCTCATCCGACGATAAACGTGACTTGAAGTTGAAACCTGAAAGGTAAGGTACGTATAATCAAATTCTTAGTAAGAACATTGACTCGGACCAAGCGATGATTCAGGAGATGGCTAGTAGGGTAATAAGCTCATAACAGCAGTTCTATGTACTAGGTAGTAGGTTTTTCGTATGCGAGAGGCCTTCTGGTTTGGTATCACCGCTTTGCCAGTTAATCTGCCGCCGAGCAGTAGTGCGCAAGGATAACTGTTCCAGCTTGAAGGGCATTGGAGACAGTGAAATTACTAGGCATTATATGAAAAGCATTTTGAAATTACTGGGTTGTGAGCTAATTGTCTCAGGGTGGCGAGCTCAGTGCATGCCTCGCAGGAATTTGCAAAACAAAGTCCTGGGTGGTGCTGCAACTATTATGGGTAGGTTGCTTACCATCAAGTGAACGACCTGCTAGTCTCATCTTTCATTTTCATAAAAAAACTTTAGAATTTTGCTATAATTTTATGTCTCTAGCATGATGCCGTACATAGTAAGCGAAGGTATAGTTTGATGATGCGGGTCAGTAGGTACAGTTAATTGTGGCATTTCTTAATCGACTCTAAAAAAAGGACGATCTCAATTCGATTGCTTTTTTTATGTGAATACCTGAAATCTCTGACATTTAGAAACTTATTTGATTTTTATTTGAAATTTATCTAAATTGTATAAAACACTCCCCTATGTAAATCAAATCCGTGCGAACTCGGGGCGCATCGGTAGTATTGAATATTATGTCTATTAAATTGTGTAACTACAACATTGATAAACTTACATACCTCGTGTTTGGCCTTAAGAGTTTAACGACACATGCTGTTATTTTATTTAATAGTTTTATTTTAGTTTTTTATTCATTTTAGTATCCTCAAAGACGATCGGCACAACGACACTTCTACATGGTAGAAGTGCCGCCTATTCATACTAAACGTTTTGGGTCATCCTTTTTAGTGCGAACGTCAAGGGAGTGGAATGCCTTGCCGTCGTCTGTGTTTTCACATAAATACAATCTGGGTGTGTTCAAATCAAGAGTGAACAAGTATTTACTGGGTAAGCGTGCTACATCTTCAATCCATCGGGTCACTTCTCATCAGGTCAGATTGTGATCAAACGCAGACCCAGTCTGTAGTAAAAAAAACAGACTGGTTAACGCATTAAGTTTATTTTACAAAAGAAATAAAAGAACTTATTGCGACGATGATCTTATGCACAACACATTAACAATAGGACTTGACAATAACACGCTAACTACAACAACTGTGTTAATTTTCTATGATTAACAAAGCAGTGTTAAAAATAGCAGACTTACATTGTTCGTTCAAAATAACTGGACTTGACAAGTATACAATTTTACCAAAACAAAAACACCGACTTCAATGTATCTTCGAAGTCCAAGGTCAAATATCGATGAATATATGGGACAACCTCGTAGCTACAATGACGTGAAAGCAAAAAAAAATTTTGAACTCGGTCAACAGTTGGCGGAGAAATCGGTGAACATACATAAAAATTTAAAACTTTTGTGAAGTCGGTAAAAATTAGGATGTACAGAAACATCATAAAAAAGTCAAAGAACTTTAAAACTTTAACTTTCAAGTCTTTTATTTATTTCTTAAAACTTAAAGCGGGAAACGTACGTTACGGAACCTTCGAAGTTGAAGAGTTTGTTATATCAACTTCTGAATTTGTAAAGGTTTCAAAAAGTTGCTGAGTTTTCGATGATGAACACGTGATCTCGGTCACGGGATTCAATTCGCTCCGTCTCCTTATTTTCTGTATTACTCCAGTGTGTATGTGCATTTAGAATATGTACTGCGTGCGTGCGAAGCGCATTATCATGTTATTGATTTCTACCAAGTTACCTATCACAATGTAAGACTTACCTACCTTATTAAATACCTGGGCCCAAATTCACTATGACAACTTGGCGAAATCACGTCGATTCCTTGCCTTGAAATCACGTCGATTCCTTCATTAATAAACGACATCTCTATGACGCATTCATATATTCATATACATGACGCGTAACCTAGGTTTTAAGACCTTACTAACCATACACGTTAACTGAAATGATTGTTATTAATAAAAAAAAAAAATAGGAAGTAGCTGCAAGTTTTACCTAACAGGACCATTTTAGTTTAGAAAAAAAATGCACGATAATAAAATTAACACGCAGACTCGCGCGTGAACAGTGAACAACTCGAGAATCCAGATAAAAGTACGGCATGACTGTTTTTGTGCCTTCCATAAAACACTTTTGGTTAACAATTCAATAGCATTGTTTACATTGTGATGCTAGAATATAGAATACACTGGAATCGCTCTCCCAGATTAATCGGGGGATCGCGAGACACGGAGGCGATTAATAAAAGATAAGCCGACAGTCGCCGGGACTCACTCGCAATTCCCGTAAATATTGCAGCGTGAAGACACGAGGTAACTCAGGACATAGTGAATACAGAAGTAAACATGGTATGAGACGAAATGGAAGGAACGAAACAACGAATAGCGTAACGCTAAGCGTTATACTTCGCCATACTGAACTGGACGCAATCTTCTACTGTCTCCTGTCCGATTCTCCAAATCTTTCTTGCCGTACACCTGCATGATATGAAATGGGCTTCCTCCCGAGGTTTTCCTGCGGAGCTATAATATGGGGCACTTTAAAAGAAGGGTGAAAAGGTTTCTTAAAGGTAAGCACCGCACCAGTAATGCCCCGATTGTGCAGGTGTCCAAAGGTGACGGTAACTGCTTACCATCCTTGCGGGCCGTCTGCTTGTTTGTCTATTACTTATTTGAAAAAAAAGGTCTTTCCGTACAAATGAGAATTCTTACCTAAAAAGCCTACTGTTTTTAGGTGTCTGGAGAATACCATGAGGAGCGAAGACTATGTATACTTACTTCTCTACTAGGTGCTGAAGTCACACCCTGTTAGTGTAATAGAGCAAGACCTATGAATACTGAAGAAATAAAAACCAAACAATTATATTAGTAAAGATTAGGATGCAACGCTAAGCCGCGCAAACTTCACCTAAGCTAATGAAAAACGAGACCCATTGAAATTGCCGCAATTTATAAAATTATGCAAATCGCTCGACAAATGTTTGCTAAATTCGCCCGCCGCAGCCGTCCCGAAATTCTCAAACAAACATTTTTCCTTCGTTTAATTACATTTTTTATATTTTCCTTTGATCTTTATCCGCATGAAGGTCGTGCCGTCCCGGAATTCGCGAATAAACATACCACAGTATCATTAGCTTTTAGACTTATGCAAATGAAAAATATTTGCACGGGAAATATTGTTGCAGACGCTTTTTTAGGTTTTCTTGGGATTCCATTCAGGTTTCGCAGACGGTTTATTATAGAAACTTGTCAGACTATGTGATCATCACAGTAACAACTCGTATAATTTCCGTTGAACTTTACTTAAGGTAAGTTTATTTCAAAACTGAAACGCAATGAAAATATATAGTGTAATCCCGCTGAATATTATGTAGGTTGTTGATAGTTCCTAACAACAACACGTGTTTCGCCGTCTGCACGAGGCATCATCGCTGAACGAGAACGCTGGAACGAGAGTGACTCTCTAAGTCACTCTCGTTCCAGCGTTCGGCGAGTCGACACCTGATGATGCCCCGTGCAGACGGCGAAACACGTGTCGTACAAAGAGTGTTGTTGTTAGGAACTATCAACAACCTACATAATATTCAGCGGGATTACACTATATATTTTCATTGCGTTTCAGTTTTGAGATGAATTTCCGCAACGTCACGCCTGATTCCATTGCATTCCGTAAGTTTATTTAACCATTAATTATAAGTGCGCATGTGTTTTTGTCCCTATTCACGCTGTAACGGCTCAAGGGATTTGAGTGAAATTCGGAATAGAGATAGCTTATACCTTGGATTAACACATAGGCTATTTTTTGTCCCGGGAAACGGCAGGTAAAACAACGGTCGCAGCTAGTTATTAATAACGCCAACGCTAGATCCTGTTTGGGGTACGACTTAACTAAGTAAAAGATCCGATGATAATCATACAATCCTACTATAATATTATAATCGCGAAAGTTTGTAAGAATGGATGTATGGATGTACCTTTGTTACTCTTTCACGCAAAAACTACTGAATGGATTTCGATGAAACTTTACAATAATATAGATTACACATCAGAATAACACATAGGCTACTTTTTATCCCGGGAAACCGCGGGTGAAGCCGCAGGGCGCAGCTAGTACAATAATACTTTACTGAACACCAAAACAGGAAACAAAAGTTTACAGTTCCATATAATTATGGTAGAACAATGGGCGGCCTTATCGCTATATGCAATTTTTTACCAATTTCTTAATTTCTTACTTATCATAATGTTATAGTTGAGTGACAAACACCGAATTAGTGTAAAATAAATTGTCATAATTACCTACTAAAAAGACGTTTCAGCAAACATTTATAAGTTTGATGCCTGTGTGTCGGTGTGTCTGTCTGCCTGTGGCTTCGTAGCTGTGAAACGTATGAATTGATTTCAGTGCTGTTTTTTTCGTTAAAAGCTAGTACTTAGCTGTATTTGATGAAACTCTGTTCATCTGCTTAAGAGTTATGAGCTATTAACTAATTATCGGGGGATTATTTCAATTTTTAATCTATAGTTTGTTTTGTATAATTTCCGAAATTGGTTAATACAAAATTATTGCACTTGAACTCCTATGACTCAAACCCAACCAAAGAGAGAATTTAAGCCTTGACCTTTGCGACACAGAACAGTGCCATTTCCTTTATTTCCGCGTCAAAACTTGGCACTGAAAGGAAATACATCTCAATGGCCATGAGAGGGGTCGCCAAATAAGGCTTCGTCAGACAACTGGTCTACATATATTAGAGTTCGTCGTGAGCCGTCATAGCGAGCGGACGTGTGTACAAATTGCTCTGAGACAGTGTCAAACTTAACTGAGTGGTGCGCTGTGATTGGATAGAACAGTGAATTTCCAATTCCTTGTCCCTCCTGAGGACTTTAGACGAGCGGACTCCTCCTACTGGGCGGAGACTGGTAAGAGACAGAAAATATAGTTGCTACGTCACTGCGACGAACACAAAATATTATTGGACTCGGCGAGATCCGAACCTGGTGCCTTGGAAACGCAACGCGGGACGACAGGCCGCTGCGCTACGAAGACAGGAAACAGCCGCGCGAAATTATAAGCCACTAAGAGACACAAAAACTGACGTCATCCTACCGCCTGCATAGATCTACGCGACACGCACACAGCGGAGCGCCCTGCCACTTTGCTACGCACACACTCACCCCTGAGGTCGACTACGTGCCTTCGCACCGCGCCCGCGCATCACTGTCTGCCGTCCTTCGCTCAGTGCCTTCTGCAGCTGTTTTGTTGCTTGCTTATTTAGATTAATAGCGCTGCAATAAGATGCTTAGTAAAGTAACACGTACTCCTCCCAAAAAAATAGTAGACTCCGATGTACCCGATGTCTCTTCTGAGCCGGACTCGGCCCCTCAAGAAAAGGAGGAGCTAAATCTGCATAAAGCAGTAACGCGAAAAAGACGTCCACGCTTAGAAACACCTCCCAAAAATGAATTCCAAATATTTAAGGATGAAATGAAGGAAATGTTCTCCTCCTTTAAACAGGAACAAGACAAGAGCTATAAAAAAATTCTGACAGAGGTAAGGGACCATAAAAATACACCTTCCCCAGATATCAAAAAGTCTATAGATTATATGGCCTCCAAGTTTGATGAAATGACGACACAGTTTCAGACTTTTCAAAAAACCATAAAAGACCAACGGGAATACATAGCTTGCCTAGAAAATACAATTCAGGACCTCCGACATATCTCGCGTCCTGCCTCTATTGAGATCAGAAACGTCCCTAAAAATGAAAAAGAAAATCAGGAGACCCTTACTTCAGCCGTCCTAAAGACAGCAAAAGCCACGGGAGTTGTTGTGAGCCCACAAGATCTTCGTGACGTTTACCGCCTTCCTGGAAAGGTGGGTACTGACAGACCAATTGTCGCTGAGTTCAGTAAAGTACATATAAAAAATGAAATTTTAGCGGCAGCAAAAAACTTTAATAAAAATAAAAGTACTGAACAAAAACTGAACACGACTCACATCGGCCTGTCGTGTAAGCGAGCACCCGTATTTGTTTCTGAGCATCTGCCGCAATACTCAAGACAGTTATTTTATCAGGCGCGCGAGCTCGCCAAGAAGAACAACTACAAGTTTTGCTGGACCTCAAATGGCAGAATATTCCTTCGTGAGGACAACGGGACAAAACCACTTCATGTTAAAACTCAAAAATGTTTAGATGAGCTATTTAACAAAACATGACTATTGTATTTGGAATTAGTATTATGCTTAGTTTCTATAAATAACTTTTTAAGTTCTTGTAAACTTTTGGTAATTTTGAACCGCCTGACGGTTTCCCTTAATTTTATTACGTGTGCTTTGTTCTATTCGGAATCAGAACTTACCTTTCTGTAAAATCACAGCTTTCCTCTAAAACATACTATTTACACGTACACTCAAAAACTCACTCAAATTACACAGACAAACCCAAGGAACACAAAAATCGATCACAATCATCCAATCACACACAAGTACAACATCTGTATTATAAACACAAGTTATTGTACAATAATACAACTACTACGTTTGATAATAACTCAAACACGCATATTAAAATTAGATGTACTGAAATCTATGCATTATATGCCTATTATTTTTATTTCATTAGCAGTTATCTGCACTATTGCTTGTCATGTCACCCGTCCGTTTTATTTACCTATCTTCAATATGGCTAACAACAACAACTTAAATACTTTTATAACTGACTTAGATTCTCTAAGTGTCTCCGATTCCCACATTTGTGAGCCTGAACAATGTCAATCTTTATTTAATAATAATAAAAAATCAACAAAAATCCTACACTTAAACATTAGAAGTATCAACAAAAATTTTGAAGAGTTCAGAGCTCTTCTTAATACAATTACTTTCTTTATTGATGTTATTGTGCTGAGTGAATGTTGGCTCAGCAAAAACCCATATATTCCTTCCTTAAATGGGTACTCTTCACATGAATCCAAAAATACGATGACACAAAATGATGGTATCGTGATTTATGTTAGAGACGGAGTACAGTTTATGATTACAGAGCCAGCTTTTCAGGACGCAAATTGTTTGATTTGTACATTAGACAAACACACTGCTATAGTAACTCTATATCGATCTCCAGCCTATAACAATTTAGATAACTTCATAAATAGTTTGAATATTATACTTCTCAGCTTAAAAAATTACAGAAACATTGTTCTAATTGGCGATCTCAATATCAACATAATTAATAGTAAAGACTCTTGTAGCAACGAATATTTAAATTTGCTATCTTCTCATGGACTTCTTCCAGCACATTATTTTCCCACTCGGGATCAAAATTGTCTGGATCATGTAATGTTAAAGACAAATCGCTCAGCCGTTACGATGGTAATTAACACTTACATTACTGATCATCTCCCGGTTTTAACGGTTATTGAACAAAAGATTAATAACTCGAATCCGAAAACCATTGCCCGGAAAGTTGATTATGCATCTGTAATATCTGAAATAAATGAAACTGAATTTAGTTCTATTGTACTTATATCGGAAGCCAATCAGGCAGCAGAACTTTTAATCTCAACTTTAATTAAAATAATACAGAAATATACCACTGTCGCTAAAGTTCCATGCAAAAAGCGTATTATCAAACCATGGATAACCCCAGGCTTACTACGTTGTATCAAAAATAGAGACAAAATGCATATTAAGTTAAAGAAAAACCCTAAAAATGAAATACTTAAGACCACGTATAAACGCTACAGAAACTTCTGTAACTCTCTCTTGCGCAAACTTAAACATAATTACGAACGCGAAGAGTTTCTTAAATCCAAAAATAACCCCAAGGCAACTTGGGACTTAATTAAAACCATATCCAATACAAAGCGTAACAACTCTTCAGCTAAAGAGCTTCTCAGACTTGATGCTACTCCGCAAAGGTCGGTGGCAATGGTTAACAGCTTTTTCGCTGGCATAGGCCCTAGTCTGGCAAATAGTATTCAGGGTAACAACTCAAATGCCATGCCGATATATTCTACTTTTACCCTTTCCAGCTCCCAGCCAAACTCTTTTGTCTTACTAGAAACTGATAATGAAGAAGTAGAGCGTATTATTCTAGGACTTAAATCAGATTGTGCAGTTGGCTGGGATTCTATTCCTTCTAGTATTCTTAAAGTATGTCGCGCAAAGTTAGTTCCAATTATAACTCATGTTTGTAACCTTTCACTCGCCACTGGCATATTCCCGAAATGTTTTAAAAGAGCTATTGTTCATCCAATCTTTAAGAGCGGGGACAGAGACAGAGTAAATAATTATAGACCTATCTCAGTATTAACCTCAATATCTAAGATCTTGGAAAAACTTTTAAACAATAGGCTTACTCGGTATCTGGAGTCACAAAACCTCATATCTCCCAATCAATTTGGCTTTCGAAAAAATAAATCCACCGAAGACGCTGTTTTGGGATTGACGGATTTGGTCAGCTCTAAGCTAGATTGCAGGGAAAAATGTCTTGGTATATTTTTAGATCTTTCTAAAGCTTTTGACACTGTCTCTGTCCCTACTCTTATATCTAAATTGGAAAACCTTGGTATCCGAGGTATGGCTCTAGATATTTTTAAGGACTACCTCCAGGATCGTACGCAATGTGTAAAAGTCGACCAATTCATTAGTGATGATGAAAAACTGACCTACGGAGTCCCTCAAGGATCAATTTTGGGCCCAACTCTATTTATAATCTATGTAAATGAGCTCTGTCAGCTGCATATCCCTTTTTGCCAAATATTCACCTATGCTGATGACACGGCTCTTGTTACTTTCGCCAACAGCTGGACTGAATGTAAGCGACGTGCCGAAAATGGTCTGTCTATTGTAATGTCCTGGCTAAATCATAACCTCTTAACCCTAAATTGTAACAAAACAGTTTACATACCATTCTCAATAAATAGCGTCACACAACCACCAAATTCATTCTTCATTCAGGCCCACACTTGTCAAAATCTGGCGGCCAGCTGCACGTGTTATCTCCTTAGTAGAGTGAAATGCGTCAAATATCTAGGTGTACAAATAGATAACGTCTTGAGTTGGAGCTATCATCTAGAGTCCTTGGCGGCAAGAGTTAGACGTCTCATTTACATTTTCAAGACAATCAGAAATTCGGCGCCCCTTGACACATTAAAGATAGCATATTACTCACTATGTGAATCTATACTAAACTATTGTAATACTGCCTGGGGTGGAGCACAAAAGACCAACTTTCTGGTACTCGAAAGAGCCCAGCGTGCCGTACTGAAAGTTATGCTCAAAAAACCTTATAGACATCCTACCTACGAACTCTATCAAACAGCTAAGGTTCTGACAGTTCGACAACTATATATACTCCGTACAGTGTTACGGAAACATAGCTATGTATCTACCGATACAAGTATGACCACAAAGCGTCGATGGAAAGATCGAATCTGTTCCATGGAGCCCCACAGAACTGCTTTTCTCGGAAGACAATACATGGTCTTAAGTTCTCGTTTATATAATAAAATTAATAATGACGTGTATATATGTAACTTAAATAGACATGAATGTAAAACTAAGGTTCGAAGTTGGCTTTTGAACTTGTGTTACGATCACACAGAAAACTTACTTACATACAATCATTAAATCTTCAGTTCCTTACAATCTCCAAAGATTTGAGCACGCGTATTTTCCCCTACGTCTTTACACACACACACACACACACACACCCTCACACACACACACACACACACACACACACCACTACACGTAAACACACCACATAACCCCTATGCTAAAAATTGTCATACTTTCATACACATTTGTATACACACACATCTGCTTGGACAATTGCTCTGATTCTACTAAGCTAACAAAAAAAAAAAAAAAAAATGTCATAACATTGCTGTTACTGTAAAACTGTAAGCTTTGGAGAACAACTGAATCCGATCATACAGGTTATATTCCTAGTTTCGGATTCAGCGGTCTCATAATTTTAGTTGTATCCCAACAGCCCTTCATACCTACATAAATTTAATACTGTTAATTAAGCTTAAATAACTTAAATTTATATGTGGCAATGTGTATATGTATGTGGCTATGAATAAACATTTTATTTTATTTATTTTTTTTTTTTATATCTATCATAATTATATTATAGTTAGGGTCGTCCATGTTTTTTTTTTATAGTTGCTAACCCCTTCCTCCCCTCTGCTGATACGTGGTGAGGTTTTAGACTACCTTGACAATGGTGAGGCAAGGTCACGCGCCGCTTCTCGGCTTAGAAATTGCGTGTTCAACGAAAAATAAATAGGTATCGTGGTGTTTCACTACACATCACTTGTCATATTTCGTAATTTTTCCAATCACGTAAGGCTCGAAGGGAGCCCCCAGTACCACCCCAGAGGCCCTTAAAATACAGATTAACATATTATTATATACAAATTTTAAAACACTAACACTAGGACATTTCAGTTTAGCCTCTCTGTAGCGCCAGAAGACTATATATTATATACTATAGACTATATATATACCAAGAATATCTTATATTTTGCGGGAAGCCGAAGCACGTAGGACTTGAAACTTGTCGTCCTCGTTGACTCTAGTCTGGACAGGTTCAGCTCCTGGACCCTTCCTCCGCACTTCTCCTTAATACTGAATTATATCGTCTCCCGAAGTTCATAATGCCCAGTAATTTTCCTTGAAACGGTGCCCTTCAAACCGGAACACAGTAATGCTAATTAATATGCCGTTTTGTACTCAAAGGACTTACATTTCTCTTTATAGAACTTGTTACCGTAGCGAGCTTTATTTAACTGTAGCCTGGTTACCTAACACCCACGCAAGTTGGTACTGTTGTCGAGAAAAGTTACTCTTTATTCTTGCATCGATTCCCCTTTCACCAGAAATTATTTCCATTAAACTTATGTAATATTAATTAAGTTGTAGTGATTTGGAATTTCCTGGTATTATCTAATCTACACCTAGGTGTAGGTAACAAAATAGTTCGGAATTTAGAAATCCTTTATGTTATGTTATTTTTATGTAAGCATATCAATCAAATCAAATCAAAATCTCTTTATTCAGTTTTGGCATCACAGAAGCACTTATGAACGTCAAATTATCACCATGACTACCACCGTATCGGAATAAGAATCACTACTCGGAAGATACGGCAAAAATCTGAGGTGCATATTTTTTAGAGATTTTGTTACAATATTTTGGTTTTTTTCCAATGTTATGTTTCTTATGAAGGCAGGTCGCACCTGTGACAAGTCCTTTGAAGAATCTTGAATATTTTTAAAAGGTATTCCTTCATTAATAAGGATAATTATATCGACTTTTCTGTTAAGGTTAAACGCATTTATTCCAAAGTTCGGTATCCGAGTTTATTGTTGTATTTTATTCCATACATACGGTATTTTAGTGAGGGGCTAAAGTAAAATATGCAACTGCACTTTCCTCAACGCTTGTACTGCCATCGACCCACGCTCGATTCTCATTCAAAATAACTTGCGAATACCTTCAAGTACCTTCATTTAACGAAAGCGTACCTACGTGGCGATACCATAGATCCCTTGCCACTCGTTTTACAACTACGTTTAAGAAAATGTGACGTGACTACGTCTGCGGTATACATAGGTACGTTCCGAAAAGCTCTATTGGTTAGTTTTGGATTTAAAACAAATGAAATCTGGACCAGCCGTTACGTTATGAATATGATTGAGTTTCAAACCTTCAACGAATAAAAAAAGGCAGACGGAATTTCGCTAAACTACAACTAAAGCATAGCAATGACGGTGGCGTTATGATTGTTTGAGTGGCCGAAGGGCCGATGTGACGGCGGAAAGGCATAGCATGATGTAAATGTGTGCGTGAGGCTTGTGTACAAACGAGCGGACTGGCATAGCTTGAATGCTTCACTTTTGAATCTGGGCGACGAAGCCTCCTTTTTTATTTGTTCAAGATCTAAACATACATCCTATTCCCATTAAAACTACATTTGGTAGTACAGTTAGCAATAATAACAATAAGTTGATGTTTTAGTACCTTGTCATAATCACTAGTTTGGCATTTACTTCCCTCAAATACCTTGTTCTTGAAATCATTACTATTCAAAATTCAAAAATTCAAAATTCTTTATTTATACAACATCTACAATTCAAGTACTTAGATTAAATAGGTACATTAGTGGTAAGGTGCATATATTATCAGGTGTTACAGTACCCTTTTGTGAATCCCTGTTCCCTGCACTAGGTCTCATAAGAGCCTGTATAGCAGGATCACAGCGACCCTCTCAGGTCACTGCATCTACAATACATTATTTATATATTTAAGTACCTACATGCTGTGTATATTAACTAAACCTAATTCTATTCAGTATAAATATAATAATAATTACTTACATTGCTCCAGTGATAGGTATGCTAACTATGACATGATACCTAAATGTACAGGTACATTGCGACTACAATAGGACTTTCTACCAGCGTCTGAGAGTCTGGTAAATTATGTCTTTCAAAATTAAACGTTGTGAGGAACAACACACGTCCTGTAAATGTCTGTGTTCATTTATTGTGTCTGAATGTGGGTCTCGCAGGGTCTGTAATATAAATTACACGAGACGTATTAGGCTTAAATAAAGAACTGACGAATTTATTACGTCGTCGTCACTAGGAGAGAGGCGTATTTATCGTAACAGTGGAAAATCACAGGTATTTTAACAGGTAACAATTGTTCCTTCGATCATAAAACAGCTGTTATTTATGCTTTAATCTGAGATAACTATAATCTGGGTGTTAAGACAAGACTTTAAAAAGAGATGAACAGGTTTCTTCCAGGCGGGTGTGCTACATCTTCTACCGCATCGTCACTTAACAACAGGTGAGATAGCGGTCAAACGCAAGCCTATAACAAAATAAAACATTAAAATAATAGCAGACCTCAACACAACACTGTTACGAGCTGTTACCGCTGTTATGTCAATTTACCTGTTCCGGACTAAAATAATCTGCTACTAAAATAACAGAAGTAACAGAAAAATTATTACATACTATGTTCTGCTCAATCTATTGTATTGTGATAAAAAGAGGCACCTAGTATTTTTAATTTTACGCCATTTCTAACTAACTGCCTTTCCAGTGACGACTCGTCAATGAAAAAGCAAAAGGCGCTAATGGGACCAAAGGATATATTTATACCGTTGAACTGTTTCTTTTCTATATTAACTGGTCTGGGGTATCGAAGCATTTGTTGAGAAATTTTGAGGCTTCAGCTTTTAGAAGACGAACCATTCAAATATAATATTCGAATTTTAGCTCGTATATAAATTCATTGAAACATCTCGCAAATATTACGTCTGATACTTTTAGGAGTGCTACAGAAATAATATGATAGTAATAAATAATTTGTCCTAACGAAATTTAATAGTCTCTACCTTGAATCAGGATTGCTCCAGATCTGGCTTGGAACTAGTGTTGCCAGGTCCAGTGTGTCAAATTTCGAAAATGAAGGTAAAATAATCGGGATTTTGGTTTTGAAATCGGAACAACTACAAGAGCTACAAAAGAAAACTGTTTTTTGTGAATCAGCGTATCTAAAGTTTTTATCATATAGCTATTTTTTTTTTTAATGTTGAAGTTCTACCGTTTACTCGTAAAACCAACTTCTACCGTAGAACAAATAAAACCCTCTAAAATATAACAGAATTTAAACTTAACCATTTCGTCATATCATAATCATCAAGTTGTGTCTTCTTTTATCAAAATTATTGAATACGAGTAAATTACATACTAATGAGGTTAGTGAAAAATTTGACGTCCCGATCAAAAGTGAATCGGGACGTGTCAGCAGATCCCTAAAAATCGGGACGTCCCGCGCAAATCGGTACACCTGGCAACACTATTTGGAACCCTAGATTCTAAACATAACATACAATTTACGTTTTTATTCTAACCAGCCGGGAAGCCGTTCATGTAACGGTATAGCGTTATCGACTGGTGGATTTCTACATGATACCACTGCTAAGAATATGTTTGATGTGATTGCGTAACGAAGCTAGCAGGTTGTTCGCCTTATGGTAAGCAACACACTTGTCCATAACAGTTGCAGCACCACCCAGAACATTGTCACGTAAAATTCTCTGCTGCACTGCACTACGCTCGTCACCCTGAGATATGTTCATAAGTCTCATAATGCCAGTAATTTCGCTGGCTACAATGTCATTCAAACCGGAACGCAATAATGCTTGCGTAGGTTGTTTTCTTTTGCACTTGTCTTGTAAAAGGTTCAAGGTCATGCACCAATTTCAAGGACGATTTCGAAGCCTTAAAAACAATTTACGAAATATCTGCCATTATTTCCGACCATCGCACATGACTAAGCAATAAATTAACGAGCTTGTGCGATATTAAATACACTTCCCGGCCTTGAATTTCCGCAGAATATTACCTACCCTGAGTTGCCAGTCTATAGAATCTAATGTATACTGTTTTAAACTTCAATTAATGTAAATTATTGCAAATTGTACCGGTCCCCGGTACTTTCTGGTAAAAGCTTGATGTTATTTTAACTGTTTTGCGAAACATTAAAACACATTGAAGTGAAATGGTTTTTATTTAAGATGTTGATGTCAGATTCCTACGAGAACTGGGTTACATATTAAAATGCTGCCACAATGACAAAAATAACTAACGTTTACTAGTATGTTTTTTTGTACTGCTAAAACATTGGTTGGAGTCAACGAGGACGACGAGTTTCAAGTCCTTCGTGCTCCGGCTTCCAGCGAAGTATAAGGAGACGTTCCTGGCTCCTGAGTTTTGGCCCGAAGGCATAGTTTTCCGGCGCTACAGGGAGGCGAAGCCGAAGTTAATTTGCTAATTGTAGCTTTAGTGTTTATAAATTGTATATATGCTAGTCTGTAAGGTATATATTTTATATGCCTCTGGTACTTTTAATATGTTAACTGTATTATTGCCTGAAATAAATGAATTTATTATTATTATTATAAAACAATCGCCATCATTATCAGTCCTATGTCTTACCACTGGGACATACGGTAGGAAACTTACTGATTTACCTATTTGGTTTATAAATTATCGAAGCTGGTTTAAACTATTAAAATAACCTAACTCATTATTGCTTTATTAAATTTTCATCACATCTACGTATAAATATTCGAATTTTACGAGTTAACGTTGCGGAACTACGGGTACAAAGTTGCAAAACATTTTTTACCATAAAAAATATTTTCCCATAATTCATGCAGCTTTCACTTTTCACGTCGGAACGTTACACTGTCACATATACTATTGTATTCAAATTGTTAAAGGAAATCCCACGCCGATTTCTACAAATAGGTATTGCAAAAAGTACTTTGACTGAATTTTGACATGGGTTCCGAGGATCGTTTTCTGGTCAATTCAATCGGTATAAAATATTGATGTCGTAATCTCAACGCTTTTTGATGGCTAAAGTTTTATTACCGCTGAAAAAGCTGTCATAGAAATTCTCGATTTTACCTGATAGGATATCACATATTACTTTGAGGAAACATTAATTTTGGAAAAAGGAGTCGATTGAGCAGAATTTCTTTTTTGTGATAATAATATGTCGATTTGCTGGCTGATCTTTTAAAAAAATAGGTTTTAATATGTTCAAATTAATCGAAAGTTTTGTAAGGCCGAAATTATTTATCTTTAACAAAAACAATAGCCACCCTTAGTGCTCCATGTATATTTTGGTGAGGTTTCATTAAAATTGGTTCATGCAGAACGCACCGATAAGGACGGCACAACTACAGAGGTTGCGAGAAAAGGTCACAGGTGCCCTTTTAAAATTACACAATACCGAATTTTGTACTCGTTGTAAGTATGAAATGTCATTCCGTTATTTTAAACCTTAAAATAACGGAATGACAAGACTTAAAATTTAAGGTATTCCTTTTTTTATACGTCATATATCAATACGGTGTTGTAAACGTAGTTTAAAGTAGACCAAGTTCACGTGTACGGCACGTGTCTCATAAAAATACGTTTTATGACTATATACGTTTACCCATACATACATTACTTCCACTATTGCAATATACAATACGCTCGAAAAATATAGTTGACTCACGACATGTCTAAAACTGTAAGACCTAGAGAATCCTGGTACCTTGGTGTACAGTCAGCGTCAGATAGATCGAAGCGTCTAAAAAAGCCAAAATCATCTGATGATCGTTAGTTGCGCGCGGTGATGCCCAAACGCGACGAAACAATGCACTATCTACACGAGGGACCGGTACAAGTTTGTCTGTGCGCAATACTGACAATCCCTTGCATAGGTACCTACATATTAATGAACATCCTGGCAGCATATATAAATTGAAACCTGTGTTGCTAACATATAATAATTCAATCTTAGGATAAACAAAAATTGTTTTCATTCCTTAACAAGTATGCTTAAGCTGTTGACATAATCGTATACAACTATAATTACTTACGGTGTTTACGTTAAACCCTCTTCAATTACAAACTTGTCTAAACCTTGCTTACCTAAATCTAAAGCCTCACACCTACGTAACTTGTCTACCACGTGTTAAGAATTAATAGTTCCTCTAACCAAAGTTCCGGATTATCTAGGGGGTTAATTACATTTCATATTTATAAGTTTGCCCAGTGCGGTACGGAATCTGTATTTTTTTTATAGAACTGTGCAATGAGACGAGCATGTCGTTCGCCTGATGGGCGCCACGCCTGCCTATAACAATTACAGTATTTCCCATAACTTTTAATATCGTAAAAAGTACTGCGTAGCACTGCATCACCCCGAGACATCAGACGTTAAGTCACATATGCCCGGTAATTTCGCTAGCTACAATGCCCTTCAAAATCGGAACACAGTATGGCTTGCACACTACTGCAGAATAACTGGCAAAGCGGTGGTACCCACCCAGACGGCCTCCCGCATACGAGAGACCTACCTCGAATAAATAAAAGTAATGATTGCTTGTTATTTACAAATAAACCTCATGCATTAATTTCTATGTATATTTGAGATGTTGGGAGCGAATTGAAAATTGCGTTTTTATTATTTTTCATATTTCTTAACTTACGCAGACAAAATTTTTCATAAAAACTACCTACATAATATGTATATTCATCACTCCGAGACATCATATATTAAGTCTCACCCAGTAATTTCGCGTCTTCGCTGGCTACAATACCCTTCAAACCGAGCATTTTGTATAACCTTCGCTTTCCTTGTTCACAGTGGCACGGCGGTCTGTCCTGCGAAGCGGCTGCCGCGTCATCATCAGCCGGCGCTGGCGCTCCACTCCTGCCTGACTCTGAGCTCATCAAACTGTGTCCCATGTGTCGGGTGCCTATAGAGAAGGACGAGGGCTGCGCTCAGATGATGTGCAAGAGGTGCAAGCACGTCTTCTGCTGGTACTGCCTCGCTTCGCTTGATGTAAGTAGGACTGGTAGTTGAAGCAAATTTATTTTTTTCGCAATATAGCTGCGGGTGGCTTTACTGAAAACGACAGGAACTCGGCTCGTAAGCGGGTTTCTTCTCGATGTTTTGCTTCACCGTTTTAGAGCAAATGAGTAAAGGCCGTCTTGCTCTAAGTCATTTGTGCAGGGCCGAATCGAACTCGGGTGCGTTGGATTCTAAAAAGCAGAAGCTACCGCTTGACCATCGCTCAATTTATTTTCCTTCCTATAACGGCGACGTTCATTTAGATCCAACAAATGTTATTAGTATTTAAATTATTCGTGGAATCGGCCGTTTGATACAAGTAACAATTTTCGTTCAAAGCAAACCACCAAAATGATTTGCATACTCTTGAACCTTAATTAAGTAAATGATACCTATTTGATTGCAATAACTCTGATGACAACATTCACGATTTGCTAGTGGAATAACCACGATATTATTGGTTGGAAGCGCTACAGTGATATATATATATATAGATAGTCCTTGTGGCCCTAGTGTTGTGGCACCTTGTGTCTCTAGGTGTGTGTGTCAAATCTGTATACGTAGGTATAAAATCTCTGCAGATACCGTAGTACGTAAGTTTTTATAATGAACCTTTAAAATAGTACCGTTTCTTCCCTTGACATCAATTATGCTCAGCTCAGCGATCAATCATTTATGAGTTTTACATTAAACAGACAGTGTAACGGATAATGCCGACCTTGTGCCTGAAATACAAAGATTTTAAGAATTGTATTGTAACTACTTCCTTTTTTTGTTATTAGTGACGAGACGAGCACGTCGTTCACCTGATGATTGCCTGCCCATAATAGTTGCAGCACCACACAGAACTTTGTTTTGCAAAATGCCGTGCGGCCCTGCACTGCGCCCGTCTCCCTGAGACAACGGCTCTTTAGTCTCACCTCTAATTGTTTATAGCTGTATAATACAGTGCTTTTGGATATTGCTTTTTGTACAAGCTAATAGTCGAAAAAGAAGTCTGTCCCTTCGAAATCGGTATCCTCCTAGATCTGCGATGCCCCAAAGACGCGCGCAAACAAACTCTTTCAACTCATGCCATTCTTGTGCGCTGCTTTCGAGGATAAAGAAAGTTAAAAGTATCTGAACTGAGACAAAAGTAGCATCAATAAGATTGTGGTTACAGCTGTTACATACTCGTACATTCATGTAAAGTTATGGGTCAGTTTGGCGTGAATTATTGTTCTGAGGCATAACAATTTAAACTTTCTCGTTTGCACAAAAATGTTCCTTTCTCGTTCCATTCCGAAGAATATGCGTTGTTATTTGCGAAAGATCACTATCTAAAGCAAATAAAATGTCTTCATTTTCACAAACAAATAAAATAAGCCGCTACAGAAAACTGTAAAATGCAGTTTAAGATACTGATCTTAACTCGCTTCCTCTGAGAAAGGGCCCGGCCCTGTCCCAGATAAGTGAACTTGTGCTTATGGTGACAGTGATGTTAAATCCGAGGGAACTTGGAACGATGCTGCAATGAGGCCGAAAGGATGAGAACTCAAAACGTGGTAAATATATGGATATTCTTGGAATTTGTAATGGATTACTCTAGAGTCCGTGACAGCCTTTCTGGTGTAGTGGTTAGACGAGTCGTTTCATATATTTCATAGATCTTGGAGGTTGAGGGTTCGATTCCCTCTACGGGACAAATGTTTGTGTACGGAAAAAAGTGCAAGTATTTCGCGCCTGGGTGTTGTGGGAAAATGGTTCTCCTAGTTCCTAGACACAGGGCATCCTATTCGGGCACCAGGAACTATGTATGTGATCGTTAGACGTGACTATGGCGGTTATGTAATTCCTATATACTTCCCGTTGTGTGAATGTAACCCGAGATCCACCGGGATAAAGGAACAAACGAACTAACAGCACACTGACTAGGTACACCACGCTTTCTAATCTTACAGAGAACAATAGTCGGCGGCACAATGAGCCTTTCCGCTAACACAGTGGCGGATCGGAGTGGTGCAGTATGCGGGACCATCGGACCGTATCATATGACATTGTCGGTGAAACGTGTATGATTGTTTGTGACAATAGTCATAGATTGACACACGTTACGACAATGCTAAGTCAATATTTGGAGCAGCATAAAAGATACGGTTATAAATAATGCCAAGAGACAGCTTTAAAGCTTTAAATACCCAGTATTTTTGGTGGCGACAATACCATTCTAACCAGGATTCAGTAGATATAGACCTATTACCGGCCGGTTACATTCACACAACGCAACGGGAAGTATACAGCATTGATGAAAATTTGCATAGCGATAGCAATGACCTACATTTGTTTTTGCTATCTCATTCTGTACTTCTACACTTTACAGTTGAGATTTTTCTTTTTTTCTTCAGGAGATTAAGTTAAGCTTACGTGTGATAAGACCTTGTGTCTTGTGCCCCAGAAGCTGTCACCTCAGTTCGCTACTGTAAGCCCTTACGTCTGCAATTTGTCATGCAAATTAATTTAATGTGGTTTCGTAATACCATGTCACGCTTTCTGAAACGTATTAGGAAGTAGATGTTTACTCGACGTCACACGTAACTAGGTACTTTGAATAAAATGAATTCTACAACAAAGAATTTCCTAAACATGGAAATATCATTCTAGTTTTAGAAATATAAGACCAAACCACACCAGAATCCTAGGTAATTGCTGAATTCTTGAGAAAATGACAATATTTTGTCAAGCATTTTAGTATATCTAAGTATTTTAGATTTCGACCATTATTCTGGGAATGCAGAAATACGTAGAATGGAATGAAAATGCCGGAGCACTGTAGAGCAAGGAAAACTAATAAAGATTTGACGATTCATAGCTGTCGCCATAGTCATAAAGTTTATGCGATACTTTGGTCTACATATACCCAAAAATGTTATAAACGAGTGTTTGGATGTTCAAACATGACGAAACGACCCCAAGGATTATGATGTAAGATGAGGATACGGAAAGACCATATAATTTGATATGTGAGGTATTGAGTCAAAGACAGGTTAATGCATAGGTGCTTCGTGGTGGATAGCTGCATATTTATTTTTTTACCGATCGCTTAGTACCTAATCAGGATTCCCTGTATCTAGGGGACAAGGACCATGGTCGCACAACACCCAGACATGAAAAAAATGCTTGCGGTTTTTTTTTCGCTCACGAACATTTATCCCGTCGTGGGGATTGAACCTCAGTGGTGTATAAGATTTGAACCAATCTGCCCAACCACTATACCAAAGAAATAAAATAAGGCGCTACAGAAAACTGTAAAATGCAGTTTAAGATACTGATCTTAACTCTCTTACTTTAAGAAAGGGCTCAGCCCTGTCCCAGATATGGGAACTTTATGAGCTTATGGCGACAGTGATGTTTTAAATCTTCGGGAACTTAGAACGATGGTGCAATGGTGCCGAAAGGTTGAGAACTCAAAACGTGGCAAATATATGGACGCACATTGATTCGCGCACATTTGATTCTATACACCTCATATCCTACCTATAGTTGGAGGAAAATGATAAGCAGGCAAGCAAGCTTGTAACTTGTAAAATGACGGTCAAGGCCGTCAAGCCATCAAGCCATCTAGGTGCTTCGGGATGGTGTTCGGGAGGAACCAGGATAGCCGTTTAACGTCGGGTGAGCTAGTAGACATAAATTATTTGGCCAGCGAAATTACGGGGCATTATAAGAGTTACGAGTTAATCGTCTCAGGATGACGATCGCAGTGCAGTGCCGCGCAAGATTCGCAAAACAAACTTCTGGGTGGTGCTGCAACTGTTATAGGCAGGCGTATTAGTAACCATCAGGTGAACGATCTGCTCGTCACGTCATTCAGTTATAAAAGTCAGTTCAGTTAAATATCTACAATCAATAAAAAACTAACGTGAGTATTATTCATAATTTGATTTAATAACCGGCTACACTCACAGGTTTTAGTCGAGACACTCGACCGGTGCTCGAACACCGGTTAAAAAATAATCACGACGCGGGCGAGGTTCCATGCAAAAGCATGTTAAAAGTAGCTAGCTAAATTTATGTTGGAAAACGGGCGCGCACGTTCGGCAAGCAAAGGCTTTGCTCGTTTGCTCATAAATCCACAAGCGCTCTCACTGCTCGGTAAATTTAGATTAGCGCGCGAACTGGTGTATTTTCACACGTTTCAGTATGTTTTCTTTTAAATTTTCCATACGCTGACAAGTTTCGGTATAAATCACAGTTTCTTAAGAAATAATTGAAGTTCTTTTTATTATACCGTGCAGGGCCAAGCGAGTTCCGAACTACGGTGCGTCGGGTCAAGGGTCGCAAGAACTAAAGCTGAATGTACACAAACCGTAGAGATAGGTAGAGAGTGTGGCTTAGACCACACTATATGTATATACACGTCCCAAACAAAATTCAGCAAACCGTTTTACTATCCCATAATATGAGAAATTGCATTTAGTTCAACTTACTGTGAACGCCCTGTGAACTAGTTTGACTGCAATAGAAAGTTCAGACTCTAGAAAGTACTGACCACAGTGCACCCACTGATTCATCTGATAAGGTCCTAAATATGTTCAAGCTAGAATGTCTTGCCACTATAAAAATAAATCAAGCGTTTGCGTGCAGACCGGTCCAAGTCTTGTCTCAGGCCGTTGCTCGTAACGACGTAACCCACCGAACACAAGGCGATCTTGGAATGGGAGCCAGTATCATTGGAACGGACAGAATCAGTTTTTTTTTTATGTAACTGAATGACGAGATGAGCTGGTCGATTGCCTGATGGTAAGCAATACGCCAGCCCATAACAATAACAACGCCACCCAGAACTTTTGTTTTGCAAAATCCTGCGCGGCGCTGTACTGCGCTCGTCACCCTGAGACAATTCGCTGCTGAGTCTTATAATGCCCAGTAATTTCGCTGGCTACAATGCCCTTTAAGCCGGAACACAGTAATGCTTGCGTACTACTGCTTGGCGGCTGAATAACTGGCAAAGCGGTAGTTGACTGTATGTCTTTCGTTCGAATAAATATGTGGCGACCTCAGCCGCCACATATGTCAACGACATGCTCACAGATGGCGCTGACATAAAGTAGCATAAGTATGTCTTTCGTTCGAATAAATATGTGGCGACCTCAGCCGCCACATATGTCAACGACATGCTCACAGATGGCGCTGACATAAAGTAGCATAAGTATGTCTTTCGTTCGAATTAATATGTGGCGACCTCAGCCGCCATATATGTCAACGACATGCTCACAGATGGCGCTGACATAAAGTAGCATAAATACCCATACAAAGTCGCAGATTTCTATACAAATCCTGCATCGCGCAAATGAAGTTCGCACGGCAGATAAGACCTATACAAGTTCCAAGTAGGTTCTGTCGGACAGCTGTCCCCGGTCCAATAACACCTGGCTCGGTCGAAAGATCTTCCTTATTAAATGGAGGCGCTTCTACAGTGGAAACCTATCTATCTGGCTATCTACTACCTCCACTCCTCCATACATATAAGTGTAAAAAAAAACTAAACTTGGCAAGCTATTGGTAGGCATAGCAGGTGAAGAGGTTCGCAAGGAGCTTGACGATATAATCGCAAAGAGAGCCGATGGAAACTGATGGAAAAAAGCCAATAAATGGCTAAGATTGGCACAAGGGAGCAATGAGCATAAAAGGAGGAACGCTTTGAAGTGGGTGGGAACATGAGCCAATGACCTGGCCAATATTATAGCTTAGAAAACGGATCAATGAACAAAGAGCTTAACCCTAAAGTAAATGGATAAAGCTGTCATGTACATTGATTTATTTACGCCAAAGATTATGTCTGAGTGTACAGGAATGTTCCAAGTTCAACGGTGGATCGCGCGGTGGATTAAGACGTATATTTACTCTAAGTGGATTCAGACTTTCTCTAAACCCTGATGTTATTGATGTAACTGATCTAGTCACGATTTTGGCATTAAACTCCAAGAAAGGTGTGTTTATAATTTATCATAAATTTTAATACATCTATCATTGCACCTCGAAATCTGGGTTAATTTTATCAACAGCTGGTAGAGTAATAAATAATAATAAAATTAATATTCATAGCAAATTGTTGTTTAAGAGTTATTTCTTAATTCAACTTTGACTGACCAAAACTAAGAATTAGTAGGTAAAAAAATCAGTCTGTATGTAGAGGCAGTTTAAGGAAATTCAATGCGATTAGTTGGTTATATAATCAGCTCATTTCGTTCCTGTTGCTGAGACAAGGGCCTTCCCCCAGAGAGAGAGTGTTTGGGTCATAATAGCTCATTATATACGCGGGCCCACTACGCCATTTAATCTTGGGGAAACGAATTTCCTCACGTTGTCATCCTTCACCATATTTAGAGGTAGGAAAATCCATAAAGGTCTTATAAAGGTCCATAAAGGTCAACCGTGCAGGGAGAAATGGCAAGAATTACGTCGACGGTGGTTTGATGCTGTTTTGTTTCTTTTCAGGATGACTTCCTACTCCGCCACTACGACAAAGGCCCGTGCAAGAACAAGCTCGGACACTCACGCGCATCTGTGCTGTGGCATCGTGCGCAGGTAATGTACATTACTAGTTTTTGAACTTTTTATCTCACCTGGGCCCTAATTCACTATGAAAACTTGGCGATTCCTTGCTTCGAGGAAACGTCGATTCCTTCATTAATAAACGACATCTGCGAAATTTACATTCTCTCTGACGCGTCATATATATGAACTAGTATGAATATATGAATGCGTCATAGTTCAATTCTGATGCATCTTCGAAGTTCAAGGTCGAATATCGATGAAATTTTTATGGGATCATGTTGAAGATATACTGAACCCAACGCAATCCAAATCAGTTTATAAAGACGGAGTTCTGAGATAACGAACAAAAAAGAAAAAACAGTCGAATTTGGAACCTCATCCTTTTTATTTAATTGGTTGTAAACGCAACCATCCTGTAAAATGTTAGGAAGTGATTAGTTATTAGGGAAACATAACAGACTTTATTGAAACTCCTAACCTAATATTGTCTTGTAAAAAAGGCATAATTACGAATGAAGGAGAGTGTGCCTGTATAGGCACAGTTTAAATAGACGTCGTGTAGGCATAGGTACCTAAATTATTAAATCATCATTAACTACCTTTAAAAAAACATTTACTTATAATAACCCTAAATAACATCAGTACTTTATGATAATTATACCTTTTCGTTAATACATTATAATTAGGCACGTAAAAAAACTGGATTTAACATCCAATTGACCTTGCAGTAACCACATGCTGAAAATGTCAATCATTCGTTATAAAAATATTTGGTCATATTGAAAATTAACAAAAAATTCGGTAATTGTTTATAAACGTGTCATTCAGGCAAGTTATTCGGTTTTAAATTGCATGTTTTTAACAAGTCTTTAGGTACTTCCTATCGAAGAAGATCTGTAATGAAGAGGATATAAAAATAGCGACTACTATTTTAAGCGAAAACTATTTTAAGAACAAAAAAAACCGACTTCAATTTCGATATATCTTCGAAGTCCAAGGTCGAATTTCGATGAAATTTATATTTACCTTGAAGCTACTGGAACCAACACAAAAACAATTTTAAAATCAGTTTATAAAAGACGGAGTTCTGAGGTAACAAATATAAAAAAATACAACCGAATTGAGAACGTCCACCTTTTTGAAGTCGGTTAAAATTAAAAAGATTGTGGCAAGTGTTGCACTAAAAAACAATCGAATTGAGAACCTCTTCCTTTTTGAAGTCGGTTAAAATTAAAAAGATTGTGGCAAGTGTTGCACTAAAAATACAATCGGATTGAGAACCTTCTCCTTTTTTTGAAGTCGATTAAAATTAAAAATATTGCGGCAAGTGTTGCATTGAGGCAGGTTATACTTGCAACTCGACGGCTTTACAAACCGAGAAACTAGTCCGTTTACGATCGCCAAAGGACTATAAGAATTGGACACATTGTAAATTGAACTTTTGTACCTCCTCATAAGGTACAAATGCGTAAGCTCAATACAAATGTTAACTGGTCAGCACAAATGTGCGAATCTCCGAGACTTCGAGAAACAAAATCAATTTATTTTTAATGATATGGATTCGGACCTTGACTGATATTTATAATCTTTAAAGTTAATTCAGGTACTCAGGCCAATGAGTTTGTTAATAGCACTTTACAAAAAGATAATTGAAAACCGATGCTTGGATGCGTTTTGCAAAACATCAGCAGCCGCTCAAATGCCGTCTCTCTCTAGATCTATGTGCTTCATCTTAGGCCACATCATCGCTTCACATCAGGCGAGATAGTGGCCAAACATGGATCAATAAAGCGTAAAAAAAAAACATAAGGAACGGACATAAAGTCAGCTTTCCACTGCAGAAGGGTAATGAACGGGTTAATTGAGCTAAGAGTGAAAAGTCTTGGCCTTCCTATGAAGAAAGAGATATCGCACGAAAGAGCTATTTGTTAGTGAGTTTCTTCGATATTTTCAATTTGAGTATGGGAAAGAAATGGGTAGACACTTATTTTTTTTTCAATGACAAGTTATTTTTTAACGTATTTTAATTGATTTGTGTTATGTGTATATGACGTTTAAAAGTGCATTGTTTGTTGTGCCTATTTAATAAATATGTTTTGAATTTTGATGACATTGTGAGCCAGTCGGAGAGGAAGGACATTACCAATTATAACGAGAACTTGTTTTAAATTTTCCAGGTGGTGGGCATATTCGCTGGGTTCGGCTTGCTCCTCCTTGTCGCCAGCCCGCTGCTCCTTCTGGCTGCGCCCTGCATCGTTTGCTGCAAATGCCGGTAAATATCACCTTATTCAAGTCCAATTTACTACCCATGCAAATTGTTGTCCTATCTCTAAAACCATCCCGTTATTCGGCAATGCCTTTGTGGGATCCTGATACAATGTATCGCATAACTTCAGCAAATTTTTTTATGCACCTGTGCAATATGACGTGCAAGTCGTGCGCGCCACAAGTGACACGCTTGCTTATAACAATTGCAGTGAAACCCAGAACTTTAAATACCTCGAGACATCAGATTTCTGATATGCCCAGTAATTTCGCTGGCTGCAATGCCTTTCAAACCGGAACACAGTGATGCTTGCGCACTAATGCCTGGCGGCAGGCTATTTGGCAAATCTGAGGTACCAATCCAGACAGCCACACGCATTCTAGACACCTACCACCACCTTTTAAAAAGGCATTAAATGTTAAATACCTAAATGCTACAATTATTCTTTAAAAAATATGTTAAATATAACACAGCCATTCATGTATTTTCAGACTCTGCAATCCCAATACGAAGAATCTCGAGGAGGTGGATGAAGTGGACAGCATCAGCCCTGGTCGTGATGACGACGACGAGATCACGCGCGAGCGCCGTCTCTCCGACTGACGCCGGCACAGGTACTAGGCTCGCAGGCAGGGACAGATCTGGCTAACGGGACAGATGTGGCACATGTAAATGGACAACTGTGGCACATGTGAACGGACAACTGTGGCACATATGAACGGACAACTGTGGCACATGTGAACGGACAACTTTGGCACATCTTAACGGACAACTGTGGCACGAGGGGTTAAAGTTGGGGTTCGAGACGGTCAGGTGTAGACTGAAGGGGTTAGGTCAAATGTGGTATGGACAGTTATAGCATTGTGAAGGTTGACATATGACTGAGGAGCGGCACACGTGACTTATGGAGCAGTGATAAGATTTGGAATATGGTGTGATAATTAAGAATGATATTGATTGATGTAAAATATGTTAAGTCTATTGAGGGCCTGCTCGGCACATGAAAGACGTGCCTGCGTGCGGGCTTATTATCTAACTTTCACATTATCCGCGATACCTTTCAATTTGACATCTGAAGGATATTTACAAACTTCAAATCGACAAACTAACGATTGTGATTGCGATAGCGATCGCGACTAATTTTTGAAGCATTTTTGTGTGTAAATTATGCTCATTTAATATTCTTAAGAGTTTTTACAATGACAAATCGCTTAGCTGGATCACATATTAAATCAACAATACTGTAGCTTTCGCTTTGTAATAAATATATGTTAAATTAATTGCTAATAATTGGAAATTACCGGTATTTAGATAGTCTGGCATAACAAAACAGATTATTTGCTACACGTCGATTTCTTTCACCTAAGTAATACATTCGTTCTGATAGCGATTGTGATTAAACGACTTGATTTGAATTAGGATTACGATCATAATCGCTATTCCTTTAAAAGGTATTGCGATAGATGTCAAAGTTACACAATAAGCCCCCAGCTCGTATTCGTAAAACTTTCGTGGTCGGTTAGGGATTAATAGTAAGTAATTGTGTCAAAGAAGAAAAGGCAAACATGAAATAACATCTTTGTAATGCCATGGAAGTCCAGTCGAGGAAGCGAAGCGAACTAAATATGACCTACTATGGACATTGAATGTAAAATATGAGCAGTGTGTGGAACATTGGTAAAACATGTGATAAAGATTCAATTTGACTTGTCGTCGATTTGCTAAATGATAGCTTGTTTTAGACCTACAAGGGCTGTAAAATTGCCAGTACCTACCGCTAAAGTGCTTAATGTAGAGTTTCGCATATGGACACACTAGAGGGCAGTAATAACATGTTGGAAACATGTTATTACTGCCCTTTTTATTATTGAATTTTTATTATTGTTGCCCTGTCCTTTTTATTGAATTTATAATTACGAAGACAAAATGTCAACACGGAGCTAGTTTTGTATGTTATTTATACAACATATGCAGATGAATATTCATAAAGCGACAAGTAAATATGGAAATCACGATATTTTTGGAATGTTTAAATGATGACATGAAGGTATATTTTAGAAATAATTGAAGCAGTTTAACAGAGACACAGATATGGAACATCGATTTATTCTTGGCCAGTTATGGGACAGATATGACCCGACAATAGTTACAGGTTGAGATCAATCGCCAAGTTTCTGCGAGCTAGTGTACACTAAACTGATTACAATTTCAATCTTCAAAATTAAAGATATAAGAAGTTGATATTACATAGTGATTTTAAATGATTGTTAAAATAGTTCTAATTCAATCATAAAAATAATCCATATTTATTATTATACACTATTTGGACAGAAGAGATTTCAAAATACGATGAGAAGTTATGAATGTGATTTTTAATTAAGAAAACAAAAATATATGTCTTAAAAATAATATGTATTCTTTTACACAAAATTATTTAAACAAATATCGTGTATTTCAATGTCATTTTAATAAAACTGAATGTTTGGTGTAAAAATATATTAAAAAAAAATGTTTTGTTTAAAAAAAGTCGTCTGTTATTTTTGTACAAATTATGTTAATTTTTGGTTATTATTTGTGACAGACTGAGGTATAGACTGATGAATGAAACATATGTGTGAGTGTCTTCATATACTTATTAAAAGTAGATTTGAGTAACAAAACCTATAAATTACCACAGAACTAATAAAAATAATTATTAGGCTGAACTGTTCATCTACCCATACAATGCTATAGACGCTGGCGTCGCGCCGCGCGCCGGTAGAATAATTTCAAATTGATAGTAAATATTTCTTTAGCCACACACACATGATCTTATTTTGTCCCGATATTGCTATTTATCTATCAAATTGTAAATTACTCTAGCGGCGACAAACTATACGGCAGTTGAATTATTTGCAAAATATATATTCGAAAATTTTCAAATATGAGGGTAGACAGAAAATGGGAAAAACAAACCAATCAAAATCAATGTAAATAATTACATTTTAATTGTTTAATAGCTTATATTTGTTTGTTGTAATATGCTCATGATGTTAAGTCGATGCTGACAGAACGAACTTCCTCAAGCGGTGTTCTCTGATCTCACTTAAAGCCTTGAAGCGCCCAGGATAGTGAGATACTGCCACCACTGACTAATCCTTCCACTGTCATCCTAAATAGTTCTCTATAGGAAGAAGTATGCTAGCATTGAGTTCATAATGAAAAGTCATCACATTATATCTTTATAGCATGATGCATTGACGAGTAAGATAGGAAACAAATAAGTGCCAGATTAAAAAAATAATCTGAAAACCACGTTTTATGCGCTTTTTCAGGTTAGGTCGGCATTGCATGCTATGCTAATAAATGGATTTAGAATTGTATCAAGTTGTGAGCTACCCTGAAAGTTTCAGCTGGATAGTTATTTGGGAAGCGCTCAAAATTCAATTACAAGAGTTTATAAGAGTCTTTTGTGTACCTTGTTAATTTCTTGTTTGGTGCAAGTGGGTAAGTTGCAAGATTCCACCCGGAACGACATACAGACAAACAAAAAGGTGACTTAATAAAAACATTGTAAAATAGCCACTAGCTTGATTTAGCTGTTCCAAAATATTCTGAATCCTCTGTTACCGTATTTGGCTACTTGTAAGGGGTTACTTTCCTAGTTTGCTTGACAATGGATCAGTCTTAACAAAATTATGCATTTGCTGTCATTGTACTTACTTTAGCCTGCCTTGCTTATTTAGCAGTTACAACGAATTGATGAAAAGACTTTGATATAAGCTATTTACTTTAAACAGCTCACACAATACTGCTAATAAGCTTAGTTTATGTTAATTAAGTGTTTTTTATAGGTTTACTTAATGAAGGGAAATCTAAAGAAGCGTAATAGTCTTAGTTGACTTATGTGTCAAATGTAAGAAGTGTGAAAGAGAAAATATTGTATGAAAGTGTAACTGCAATGCAGTCGGCAACAATGCATGTTATTTAATTTAAATTTTATTTTTAATCTCCTGTGATGGCTGGATAATTGTAACTGAATAATACAAGAAAATAAAAATAAGCACTGCTACTTGTGTCAATACACAGAACCTTAACATGTAACTTATTGGTAGTAAGTACATTAAATATTTATGTTTTATTTTGTAAATAAGAATTTAATAATGTACTTAATTTCTTAGATAGGATCGACAAAATTCTTTTACTAAAATAGCTCTAATAATAATCTGTAATAGATTTTACGCTATATTTCCTCTTGTGAACTTTTTTAAGACATTTTAATAAGGTACTCTAATTTTGAAGTATTGCTTGTTCATTTAGATTCAGTGTCTATGTCTTATAAATTGATCTCCGTAGATGCTACATGAATAAAATCATATCAAGTTGAAGTCACCCATTTGAAGTCGCTGTCAAAGATTGTCGATCCTAAGTAGCTTGTTGGTAGCAAGCTAGTTTAAAGCATTTGTAGACTTAATGGAATGTTAGTAGGTGGTTAGATATAAGTGACTGGCTGTTACTCACTTCTACACAATTACTAGAGTATATTGAATAAAAATATTGTGTAAACCGCATTCAAATCTGACAAATGCACAGTCTCAAGATGCTTCCAAATAGTGTCCGATGTCATGGGCATCTGCAATTATTTGATTAAAATTTTGTTTAATATAGTCTAGAGGACTGTTTAGAAGTGGTAAACAGCTTTTAATTTAACTTTCTCATTGTTTGTAAAAATCACTTATCTCTGGAAAGACTTTTGTTTTCATTATGCTTGTAATTTGGAAGGTTGTTTTTGTTGCTAGGTGCAAATATGTTATCTTTGACATTATAATGTTGTCAGTCTTCTAAAGAATATGGCATGAGCATCCTTCATGCTATGTCTGTGTGCTTTTATATTTGTGCCTAGTAAAATGATTGTGGTATTGAAGATTGTAAATAGAAAAGAAAAATATTTTTTGTTATTGATTGCATCTTTATTTCTGTGTTGAGAACAACATAACTTTCCGTTAATCTTAAATTATACATTAAAGATTTTTTTCTGATAAATCTCAATGGGTATCTTGTTTTATTTATTCCTGATACCATTTTAAGATATTTTTTATTTCGGAATAACAATAACAAAAAGCAGATTTGAATACTTAAAGATAACAAAATAGGCTATCAGACTCACAACATAGCTATATATGCTGTCCAAAGGAGATACAATACAATAATTTATTTTTATTACCCAATTTTCCTTTGAACAAGCACAATGTTCACACTTTGAACCATTTTCAGCATTCAGCACTTCACACAAAAAGACAAAAAGACAGCACTTCTCACCACTTCCTAGCCAGGCCTGCCGTGGCATCAAACAGTTTGGTATTCTTGAACTCTCCTCTCATATCCAACATATAGTGCATAGCCTTGTTTTTAACTTTCAAAGGTAATTGAACACGTGCCCCAGGTCTTGCCTCTTTGCAGCATACATTTTCTAGAGGCACAGTCATTATACGGTTTTTGCCAAATGGTGTGTAAGTCACTATGGTTATTTGCTTTCCACCTTTATTTAGGATGAGGAAACGAACTGAACGGAGTGTGTACATCCATATGATAGCTAGGGAACTCGCACCTGGAAATTATAATAAACATGTAGAGCAGGTAAGTCGACTGAATTAGTTGCAAATTTGCACCTCAGCTAGAGTCACCCCTTTCACTGCCAAGGTCAGCTTTATTCGACTAAAGAAAAAAGTCCTCTATATGCCGAGGTCAGCTTGATACGACTAAAACATATGAAAAATGAGTAGCTTGGCGTCGAGGTCATCACTTAGCTTCAAGCCCGGGCATGAGTTCAAACCTTTAGAGCGCCACGTAACAGAAGCAGCATCTTCTTCATTTAAGAAGCAACAACCAGAAATAATGCTACAGAAGCAGTTCGGCTTGGGCCGACCTGCTCGGTGTAGAGAGCATTTTTTGTATGTCGTGTATTGCCGACCATGGCGGTCAAAAGGTTCACCCATCGGCATCTCGAGATGGAATTCCCGAAGACAGTTACAGCGGTTTGTATTTCAAATTGAAATTTTCAATAGGTTTCAAATTGTACTTACCAATTACAACGGCTAGCGTTCCCAACGTGTTTCTATATTTATTTTCCCCGAGGTTTATCTTTCTGAACCATGGAGTATCATCGTCAATCTTAGTTTTGTCTACAGGCGCGTCTCGCAACGTAGAAAATGCAAATATCCCCAAATATGTCCAAAACATGTACTGAACTATAGCGAACACGTTCATGTACATATAGAACTTGGGATTCTCGTATTTGAACAAAATAACATCCTTTATTACATTCGTGTTTACATCGTGAAGAGTTCCAGTTGCTAATGATCGGCTGGGTACTCTTTGTAATTGGTTCACGCATGTTTTACATTGTATTGGGAACCTAAACGCAGCGCTTCTTCTTAAAACTGTCGCAGCATATGTTATTAGCGACATTTTAACGTATTCTTTGTTATTCTAGTCGAAAATAACGATAACTTGACAACAGAAACTTCACATAACCTCAAAAACATTTTAAACGTCAGAAGCAAAACTGTCAAAAGTGAATTTTTTTTTTATGTTCAACCGTTAGTGCAGTCTAAAGTCTAGGACCATACCGCCATAAATTACGTAGTTTTTATTTGATAGTTTAGTATTCCATTTATTATACTTTTCTTGAGAATGAGGGTCAACAGTAACAAGCCGGTCCCTCCTAGTGCTTCAATAAAATGGTGGAACTTTATTCAAGCTTTCCATGGACTTTTTGGGAGAACATAAAAAGCAATGTTTACTCTATTTTGTTTCATTTGCCTACACTCGTGCACGTTTGCGAGTACGTAATGGTTAATATTCCACCGATATTACACATGATCACACGAAATAACACTTGTTTGAAAATAAAAAGAATTGAACTGTATCACTATCCAGTTCCCGCCAAAAAGTCTCAAAAATGAACAGCTGATAATTCTGTAATAGACTAATTAATTAGTTTTTAAATAAATCAATCGATTAGATTCACCCATGATTCTGCAATCGATCAAATTAGTTGCTAATGTTGCTATTTATTATTTTTTATTATAAGTAACCCATAGGCGTCGCGAGTTCTCTTTGATCTCTTTGATCACGAGCATGAATTCGTTACGATAACGACTCGCATGGCAATGATTTCGATTTTTCGATTTCAATTTCAATCATTTATTGCGTTCCATAAATTCATAAATGTTATTACATAGTTCATACAGTTTGACATTTATTTGTTTACTTCATATACTAGTGGCGACATCTACACTAAGCTTTGCGTCCTCTTGCCTATTGAGTCTATTTACCTCAGAAATTTCATTGGATCGTATGACTACAATCAGATATTCGAAAAAATCGAATCGGATCATAATCCCTCCTCCATACCTTACAATACTTCAAAACTTTTTTTGAGTGAGCGTAGGCAAATGAAACAAAATAGAGAAAACATTGCTTCTTATGTTCTCCCAAAAAGTCCATGGAAAGCTTGAATAAAGTTCCACCACTTTATTGAAGCACTAGGAGAGGGTCCGGCTTGTTGCTGTTGACCCTCAATCTCAACAAAAGTATACATATGTAATAAATTGAATATTAAACTATCAAATAAAAACTACGTAAGACATGGCGGTATGGTCCTAGAGACTTTAGCCTGCCCTAACAGGGGAACATAAAAAAAATAATTCAATTAAAAATAAAAAGTAAACCTTTTGTCTATGCCTAATCTTGGCGTCTTCGATATTTGTTGCTCGCTGTAGTTAAAATTACAATTTATAATTAAAATGTTATCTTACCAGAACGCCTACAATTAATCTGCATTTAGTGTTCATTTTAAGACGGACGGTGCTGTGCGTTGATCGCAAACGACCGTTTACCACCACAAGCAAGATGGCAGATATTAAGGTATAACAGCTATGGCATTTGGCGGCATTTCAATCAGTAACGGTTACTCGTATAATTATATTTTCCTCTTGAAAGTTGCGCTACCAATAATATTTCACTTTTCGTTTTATATATATGTTAATGTTCTTCGAGTTGCCCCAAAATAAAATCCTTGAAATATATAATTACCTATTAGTGAAATAGCAAAACTACCATGTATCTACTTGTATGAAGTTTGTATCTATTGATCCCTATTTTCCCTGTAAAATGTAAGTTTTGGTTGGTGTATCATAAATCAACATCTTTGCCGTTAAAATCCGTTAATTTGAAGTAAGTAGGTAACATTGGGACCACCTACCCCAAAAACAAAAAATTACAACATTGTTCAGTCCAGCTGACTGCTGATTTGTACCTTCTTGTGCACCCTGAATGTATTTTTTCCAGGCAATGTTCAACAAAATGAACAACACTGCAACACAGAATGGCAATGGAGATGCTGCGCCTCCAGCCTCCAAAGGTAATAAGGGAACCATTGAGAAGATATATCAGAAGAAATCTCAGCTCGAGCACATCCTCCTCAGGCCTGACACATATATTGGTTCAGTCGAGAGAGCCACAGAAAATATGTGGGTCTTTGACAAGTCTAAGGAATGTATGGTGCAACGAGAATTGACATATGTACCAGGTAAGATGCTAATAAAACTATTTTGAAATAAATTTATTTTGGAACTGGGTACTTAAAAAAATAAATATTTTGACATCTTTGGTAGTGTGCATATAATGAAACAACACCTGAATTCAGAATTCTTTGGTTTTCAATCTTAAACTGTAGATATTTTTGTATTGTATTGGATTGTAAGTACTTTTCTTTACATTAAACAATGATTTAAATAAATAAATATGAGTCAACTTATTTGTAAGCTCTTATTTACTGCTCTAAACCTCCTCTGATAGTGTAGGCAGAGGTCTGCAGCCCAACATAACTGTTTAGTTACGTGATTCCCAATGCTGTAAGCTAAGGCAAATAAAATTAAAAATCTCAGAAAACAATAGTTCATAAAACAAAGTTTTCAGAATGATCACCTTTGATTTTCAGGTTTGTACAAAATATATGATGAAATATTAGTTAATGCAGCTGATAACAAGCAAAGAGATAACAAAATGGATGTAATAAGAATTGACATAAACCAAGAATCTAACACAATATCAGTGTACAACAATGGATGCGGTATTCCTGTAGTCATGCATAAGGAAGAGAAAATGTTTGTCCCCACCATGATCTTTGGACATCTATTGACATCGTCAAACTACAATGATGAAGAAGAAAAAGTCACAGGTGGCAGAAACGGATATGGTGCAAAATTATGCAACATTTTCTCAACCAAGTTTACAGTTGAGACTGCATCAAGACAGTACAAGAAACATTTTAAACAGACTTGGGGCGCTAATATGACAAAGGCTTCCGAACCTAAGGTTAAAGAAGCCGGAAAAGATGATGATTTTACAAAGGTAACCTTTAGCCCTGACTTGGCTAAGTTTAAAATGGACAAATTAGAAGATGACATGGTGGCGTTGATGTCACGACGAGCTTACGACATTGCTGCGTCCACGCCAGGCGTGAAAGTATATCTGAACGGTGAAAGACTCAAAATTAATAAGTTTAAAGATTATGTAGATTTATACATAAAAGGTAAAGAAGACGAAAATGGATCACCATTGAAAGTAGTTTATGAGAAAGTCAATGACCGCTGGGAGGTCGCTCTCACACTATCTGACAGAGGATTCCAACAGGTTTCCTTTGTCAACTCCATAGCTACCACAAAAGGTGGTAAGCATGTTGATACAGTGGCAGACAGTGTTGTAAAGAATATTCTGGAAGTGTTAAAGAAGAAAAATAAGGGTGGTGTTAACATTAAGCCTTTCCAAGTCAAGAATCACATGTGGATTTTCATCAACTGTTTAATTGTGAACCCGACCTTTGACTCGCAGACAAAAGAAAACATGACTCTCCAGGCCAAAAGCTTTGGATCAAAATGCAACTTCTCTGAAAAATTCATCACAGCAGTGTCCAAATCAGGTTTAGTTGAATCGGTGCTCACTTGGGCCAAGTTCAAAGCGCAAACTGAGCTTGTAAAGGCATCAGGAAAGAAACAGAGCAAAATAAAAGGTATACCTAAATTAGAAGATGCTAATGATGCTGGTACCAAGAATGCTCATCTCTGCACCTTGATTCTCACTGAGGGAGACTCTGCCAAAACCTTGGCTGTATCAGGACTTAGCGTAGTCGGCAGAGACCACTATGGCGTCTTCCCACTGAAGGGTAAACCCTTAAACGTGAGAGACGCGTCACACAAGCAGGTCCTTGAAAATGTTGAAATTAACAACTTGATCAAAATCCTTGGTCTTCAGTATAAGAAGAAATACAACACCACAGATGACCTGAAAGCTCTACGATATGGTAAATGCATGATCATGGCTGATCAGGATCAAGACGGTTCTCACATCAAAGGGTTAATCATCAACTTCATACACCACAACTGGCCTGAACTGCTGAAGCTACCATTCCTGGAAGAATTTATTACTCCTATCGTCAAAGCAACGAAAAAAGACAAAGAGATATCATTCTACTCATTACCAGAATTTGAAGAATGGAAGAGAGATACGGATAACCATCACACATTCAATATAAAATACTACAAAGGTTTGGGTACCTCCACATCCAAGGAGGCTAAAGAATACTTCCAAAATATGGAAAGGCATAGGATTAGGTTCAAGTACGCGGGTCCTACAGACGACCACCACATTGAGCTAGCATTCTCTAAGAAAGGTGCAGATCAACGTAAAGAATGGTTGACGAGTCACATGGATGAAGTGAAACGGAGGAAGGAAATTGGTCTGCCTGAAAGATATCTGTACACAAAAGAGACGAAAGCTGTCACATATTCAGATTTCGTTAATTTGGAACTTGTACTCTTCTCTAATGGTGACAATGTCAGGTAAGTTATTCACCTACATCTATAATCCTATAACTTGGCAAAGAGGTCTTATTCCCTTGCTCTATCGCTCAAAAGAAATTCCTAATAGTATGTATTAAACAAGCTTTTACTTAACTTGCAATGTTTGGGTCAAATCTTGCAAGTTGAATCACTTACTCTTATCCTACGGAGTTGACATTTTTCATACCTACTTGTCAAAGTCCGATAACAATGCAATATTATGGTGACAGCCAGCTGATCTAATGATAGTGACGGAAGGTGGGCATTGAAACTCCTTGACGGATAATCGTAAAGTGCTTGTGTTTGGGCTCATTTTAACCTGCTCGCGGTCCCCATTACGAATATGTTGAAAGCTTGTCTTGAAAATAATATTTTTCAACATAAATTATTTGCTTGATTTCAGATCAATACCCTCAATGATAGATGGCCTGAAGCCTGGCCAGCGTAAGGTGATCTTCACTTGCATCAAGCGTAACGACAAACGGGAGGTCAAAGTGGCACAGTTAGCCGGTTCAGTTGCAGAGCACTCTGCTTACCATCATGGTATGTTTTATTTTTTATTCTTATTTATTTAGAGGACATTAGTCGCATTTCGCGGCTATGTCAGTCCTATTGAAGCATTTGTTGCATGCATATAAAACTGAGGTGGGTCGGTAGTCTATACTACCTATACTTTTATACTAATACTACCTTTTTTCCCGCGACTTCGTCCGCGTGAACGATAGAGGAAGACCATTTTTGAATTTATTTATAAAACCATCTTAGCAAGACCTCCCCAGTGTATGGGAGCGCGTGCTGCGAAGAGGTCAAGCTGTATCTTCGTAATCGTAATGTGTGTATAATAGTATTAATTTTTAATTTTTAATTGTATTAATGTTATAATATTTGCACGCCAAATTGGCAAAGTACGGAATAGTTCTGAATCTGATTGTATAACATCTCCTTGGTACCTGTATTTTAAGCAAATAAATGAATCTTGAATCTTGAATCTTAATCACCCAACTGATTTTGATGTATAATCTATGTTGGAAATAATGCTACCCTGAAAACCACATTAATATCCGTTCGACAGTTTCAGAGTCTATAGATAACAAACACAAACAAACAGACAAAAAATCTAAAAACCATAGATTCGTGTGAAGTACCCTCTAAATAGTTGATCCCAGTTAGTTTTGCAAAAATATCTTCAATGTACAGAATTAGCTTAGTTCTATTTTTATAATAATGTAGATTCTAATATATGTATATATTTGTAGGAGGTAATCTCTGGAACTACTGATTTGATTTTCAAAATTCTTTCACTGATAGATAGCTACACTATCCCTGAGTAACAGACTGTATTTTATGATGTCGATGCGTACCGAAGTCACGAGAGGTTGCTAGAAGCTTTATAAACACTTAAAACTCAATTTACTCCCTATTTCCATGGAGCTAAGGTAGAGTGAGGTAGGCAAACGATAACATAGCATTTCTGACTGACCTTTAAACTTCGACAGGTGAGCAGTCTCTAGCCATGACGATCGTGAACCTGGCTCAAAACTACGTCGGGTCCAACAATATAAACCTATTAGAGCCGCGCGGTCAGTTCGGTACCAGACTTAGCGGCGGCAAAGACTCGGCCAGTCCCCGTTACATCTTCACTCTGATGTCGCCACTCACGAGGCTGATTTTCCATCCTCATGATGACCCGCTTCTAGTGGTAAGGACAGCATAGATCTAGGACCATGTGCTTACTAAAGTTAAAAGTTTGGCACTGGATGCTGAGGTGGTAAAGCTCTGCCCGTCCTCTATACAGGGTGTGGCAAAATTTTAGAACTTCTAGGGACCTTTTCTCTTGCAGTGAGAAAGTTTTGTTTTTTGGCAACATCAGTTGAATTTTGGAGAAAATAAAACCTGTTTTTTTTAATGTACCATCAGGTTCAAACATGTTTCCCATTCCCACAAAGTAACCCACTTTAGGGGAAACATTCCTGATCCAATCAAATCGTAAGGTTTTGAGACATTTGATAAACCTTTTTCCATGTCCAGCCTCATGATGCGTTTTGATGAACTCCAGTGGTAAATATAAAGTAACCATTTGAGTCTGTACAATTATAGATATCTGTAACACCTTAGAAACTTATCAAAGTCAGAAATAGAACACCATGTATCTAAACTAAAAAGCGTTGGTTTCACAATGTGTAAGAGCAGCAAGCAATTGATATAAAAAAAAAAAATTGCCTTGGCCCTTTTAGATTCTATTTTAGAATCTTTCACTTCATTCGAGAAAGCGCCCTCGCCCACGAATATACTTTTTACCTAATGACTACATAAATAAAATAAATAAATACGCCCTACGATCACTTCCATAGATCCTGGCCCCTAACTAGGATTCCCTGTTTCTAGTAATCATAATCAATCATAATCTCCCTATGTAATAAGTTAAAAAAAGTTATTGATTACATATTGATTTACATATATACTGATTTAATGTTACATTATATTGGTGGGCTCCAAACTAGTCAAGGCCTGTATCTTGCCGACCCATTTGAATTTGACATACAGAAGTAGTGCTTGCTTGTTCAGCAGTAACATTATCCTTCCCAGCATGAATTCGAAGACAACCAAAAGATTGAGCCGGTGTATTACCTGCCTATCATCCCCATGGTGCTTGTGAACGGTGCTGAAGGCATCGGTACGGGGTGGTCCACCAAATTGCCTAACTACAACCCGAGGGATATCGTGCAGAATCTACGGTAAGAGTTTAAACTGCCAACTACAACACGAAGCATATTGTGTAGAATCTACGTTAGGAGCTTAAACTATGTTATGGATTTTACTTCTTTTTAACCGACTTCAAGAACACTTAATAGATCTATGTTTGGCCACTATCTCGCCTGATGTGAAGCGATGATGTGGCCTAAGATGGAGCACATAGATCTAGAGAGAGACGGCAGTTGAGCGGCTGCTCAGACCCGTCTCCCCGATGGTTCACCGAACATCATCCCGAAACACGACTAGGTCGCTTGACGGCATGGCTTTGTTCGGTGGGTGGTATTACAACCACGGCCAGAGCCTACCACTCCAAAGCGCGTAAGCGGGTTTCATCACGATGTTTTCCTTCACCGCTTTAGAGCGAGCGTACAAAATCTGCACTTAACTATAAGTCATTGGTGCAGGGCCGACTCGGGATTCGAACCCAGGTGCGTCGGATTGAAAGGCGCACGAGTTCCCGCTGAGCCACACTCGCTCTCAAAGTCTCAAGAGTAAAAAAAAAAAAAAACTTCAAGAACTCTCACCCTCCCTCACACACACCCTCTCATACACACATATACCCTATGCTCACGCCTTGTCATTCTAGTTCGAATATGGCATACTGAAAGCTCTTCTGGTTACTGCGACTTAAATATAATTCATTGTTAATAATCTGGTATTGAATGTAACCTGCTATACCTACCATCTCGACGAAAACCAGTTCGAGCACCGGTGTAAGTTGAAAAACAGCGCTGCGTTCTCATCTACGATGTGAACCCAGCACATGCTGAATTTACTCCATTTGCACTCTGACTGTAGGTACATTGCTTATATTGTATAGTTTTAATTAGATACTAAGAACTCGAAGCTGTGTATCTTGTTTGTAGTTGCAATAAAGAATTTCTTATCTTATCTTATCTTAAGAAAGGAGAAGGTTCTCTCTTCGATTGTATTTTTTTTTTGTCACCTCCTCCGTCATTCATGAACCGATTTGGAAAATTCTTTTTGCGTTGAGTTCAGTATAGCTACGAAGTGGTCCCATATAAATTTCATTGTCGAAGTCGGATTTTTGTTTGATACTTGTGTTACTTTATAATTTCTGCAGTATCACGAATCCTTTCTATCCAAAGGTTGTCTGACTAAATTTGCTTATTAGTGATAAGGCCGGCCTATTGTTTGTAAAATTTTTTGGTGTACATTAATTTACAGGCAATGTCGTAAGCATGGATTACGGCCCATACTCTATGAGAGAACCGTATCCCAGCAGTGGAAACGGTAATGGGCTGCTGATTATAACTAATTAATTAATTTCCTTTTTCCACAGCCGCCTTCTCGACGGCGACGAGATAAAGCCCATGCACCCGTGGTACAAGAACTTCCGAGGCACTGTCGAAGGTTTCGGTGATAAATACGTCATTTCCGGCGAGGCGGCTGTGTTGCCAGGGGAGAAGATCGAGATCACCGAGCTTCCGGTCGGCACTTGGACACAGAACTACAAGGAGAATGTTCTCGAACCAATGTTAGGGACGGATAAAGTGAAGCCGCTGATTTCTGAGTATAGGGTAAGACCGCTAACACCTGTATTGATAACCTTTTTTTCTAATGTAACTTACGTTCATAATTTTAGATTTTTTAATCTAGTTATATATTTGTTTACAGCATTATTGAGAAATAAACAAAATTTAGTTAAACGTTATTTTTTTGCAGAATGTAGAATGTTCTTTGCAACGAATATACTTTGTTGGAATTGAAAAGAATTTTTTTATATTTTTACTTATGTAATTGTGATGACGTTCGCCTGATGGTAAGCGCCACGCTTGCCCATAACAATTGCAGTGCCACCCAGAACTTTTAATACCGTGAAAAGCACTGTGTAGCACTGCATTCCGCTCATCACCCCGAGACATCAAATATCAAGTCTCATATGGCCAGTAATTGCGCTGGCTACAATGCCCTTCAAACCGGAACACAGTAATGCTTGCACACTACTGCTTGTCTCATCACTCAGATCCATAAAAAAACACTCCTCTCCGCTGTTTTCCAGGAATACAACACCGATACCACAGTCCGATTCGTGGTGTCTTTGTTGCCGGGGAAACTGGCTGAAGTGGAAGCCGAGGGCATCCACAAGGTGTTCAAACTGCAGACCACTATATCAATGACCTGCATGAACGCGTTTGATCACAACTGCTGTTTGAAGAAGTGAGTACATTTACAAAGTTTTTTGGAACCTGCATCACAACATTACCCAGTTGCGGGGAGATGCGTTCTCTTATCCTACCAATATTATAAACGCGAAAGTTTGTAAGAATAGATGTGAGGATGTACATTTGTTACTCTTTCACGCAAAAATTACTGAATGGATTTTGATGAAATTTGGTATGGAGATAGCTTATACCCTGGATTAACCACATAGGCTACTTTTTATCCTGGGAAACCGCGGGTGAAAACGCAGGGCGCAGCTAGTCAGAAAATAAGTTTATTTATGTATGATGAGACGAGCTGGTCGTTAGCCTGATGGTAAGCAATACGCCAGCCCATATCAATAACAGCACCACCCAGAACTTTGTTTTGCAAAATCCTGCGCGGCGCTGCACTGCGCTCGTCACCCTGAGACAATTAGCTATTGAGTCTCATAATGCCCAGTAATTTCGGTGGGTACAATGTTGTCCCCATAGGCCTTGCCCTCACGTGGACAACAGGACGTCATTAAATTTTCGTACCATTGTCCCATTTACGGAGATACAGCCACTAGGTTAGATTATGTTAGAACTTTGACCACACAGCGCGAGCCGAGCGAGCGAAGCGAGCGTGCCGCGGCAACGACCGGCGAAGCGCCAGAATAGTAGTTTTTCCATATAAAGTTTACTATATCAACGGAAACAGAGTAAGGGGACATCGGGACGTACTTTTAAATATTTTATTAAAGTACCACTGTCCCCGTTTAAAAGGGACACGGCTTACGGGGACAACGGGCCTACATCTTGGCATTGATGTTGCAATACATTCCATAAACCTTACATCGTCTGCGCCTATTTTATCGGAGCATAAAAGCATTGCAGACACAAAATGGTAAATACAAGACGTTACATACATCAAATAGCAAAATGAGTTCCTTATCCCTTCCTTCTTTTTCTTATTTTCTTTCTTCTTTTTCTTTTATGAATGAGACCGAAATAAATGAATGTATTATTATTATTTTCTTTCTTTCCTTCCTTCTTTTCCTACCTTCCTTCCTTCCTAGTCCTAAAAATCTTGTTTATTTTGCTGGAGCCTTCTTAATGAGATATAAGCCCATGCTCTTTGTCTCTCACAAAGAGGATGGGCAAACCCCTTACAGGCTTAGTGCGTATTGGGTCATGTCCGCGAATATTAGACGATCTTAAGTGAAGTCCAAATATTTAAAGTCCACATTTGCTATTCTCCGTTCCAGGTACGACAAAGTGGAAGAGATTCTCCGCGAGTTCTACGATCTTCGCGTTAAATACTACGTCAGACGTAAGGACTTCCTTGAAGGACAGCTACAAGCCGAGGCAGACATGCTCTCCAACCGAGCCAGGTTTATTCTGGAGAAGTGCGACAAGGGACTGACGGTTGAAAATAAGAAGCGGAAGGTGATGGTCGAAGAACTTATCAAGAGAGGTGAGTGGACTTGTTTACATTAGTTTTACCAGCTGCGCATTGCGGATCCACCCGCGAGGAAATTTTTCTGGGGTAAAAAATATCCAGATTCCACAATCTAAAGTTCCTAGTTACAAAATTGGTGAAAAGTGGGAACGTGGTCTTCTTCGTTCCCTAAATAGAATCGCAAATTGTAATCGCTCAATTGTTTTGGCATGATTTGCCGGGTCCACACCGGCCGATCCACGTTCCGCTCCATCCACGATCGAACATTTCCTTCGTTTGGTTCGTCGTCATAGTTTACAAACTGTTTAAAGTCTCGTGCTTTTGTCTTTTGGATCGGGCGAGTTGGAACGGCTGTGGTTCGCCCTGTGCTGTGTGGGCCCGGCTATTGAGTAACAATAATCCATCCCCACGAACTGTCGCATTTATTTATATATAATATAACATATAAGCAGTTTTGAACCTTATACAAATTAGGTTAATATATATACATAACCTTACCTCTATTACAGGCTATGCTCCGGACCCCATCGCTGAGTGGAAGAAACGAGCGAGCAAAATCCAAGGACTGACCGCTCTGGAAGAGGAAGACCAACCTGAGTCTGAGGAGGAAGCAGAACCAGAACCAGAGCCGGAGAAGGGAAAACCGGTTGATCCAGGTTAGTCCTGTGGAGTGGTAGGCTTTGGCCACGGTTCAAATGCGATATCAAGTGACCTAGTTTTTTTTTTTTATTTTTTTAAATTTTAATTAATTTAGGGAATCATTCCATGCAACAAGTTTTCGTTTTTGATGAGAAAATCCCCATTACCCAATGGTTCAGATTGCATGTGATAAAATTGACGACATATACCATATCCTAATGGAATGTTATTTATATGTTGAAAAATTATTCATTTGTTTACGTTATTCTTAAATTTGTTGTTTGTTGTTGTGCTCTTAGTAAAATTATATCATGCATGTGACTAAATCTACAGGGTGCTTTCCGTGTTCGAATGGTATGCATGACTTTGTTGCGGCGAATGGCGCTTCTTAGAAAAATGTATGGGAAGTTTTTTTAATTATTGTCAAAACTTACGATTTGATTTGGTAAGTTACTTTGGGAAAAGTGTTCCTGGTTGGAAATAGAGTCGATTAAGACCAACTTGTTTTTTTGACAAATGTCATTTTTTGGGTAAACCATACTTTTTTCAAAAATCTAAATATGGCAATATTTTTTTCTTCAAAATAAAACAAAGTTTCTAAGAACAAAAATAATTTGAATGAACATTGTAATTATTTAGTTTCATATATTATTAAAAGAAATTTATAACGTGACTTTAACGTAGATAAGACCTAAGTTACCATGTGATAAATTTATGACTAATAATATTTAATCGAAATTGACAAATATATACATTAAATAATCAAGTGACTAGGAATAAACTAACTCCACTCAAAACTTGTGCAGCGCCTCACAGGGCACATGTATTTAGTCTATAAGACACCTTCAACAGGTGATAATTTTGTGTATTTAATTAAACTTGTAAGTTAGTTACCAGGGCGGCATATTCGCATAAGCGAAAAAGCCCTTTAACCTGAATAAAAAAAGAGCTTCCCAAAGTGTAGCAGAAGCTAATACCCCAACTCAGTCCAAACACTCGTTCTTCGCAGACAAAGCATTCCAGCAGTTGAAAGAAGTAAAGAAGTTCAACTATCTACTCGGCATGTCCATGTGGATGCTTACGAAGGAGAAGAAAGATGAGCTGCTTAAACAGAGAGACCAGAAACTGGCGGAACTCTCTACTCTCAAGTAAGTTTACGATTGATATATTTATATTCATTATAAAGCCAATCGTGCGAAAGCCCATTCACATATTATAGATCTATGGAAATCGCATACTCTCAAATTCTCCAGATCTTTCTTGCCGCGCACTTGCAGGACATGGAATGGACTACCGGCCGAGGTTCTCCCGCAGAGCTATAATATGGGGCACTTTATAATTAATTTTTAGAAAAAAAACAAAAACCGACTACAATGTATCTTCGAAGTCCAAGGTCACATATCGATGAAATTTATATGGGACCACTTCGTAGCTGTACTGAACCCGACGCAAAAAGAATTTTTCAAATCGGTTCATAAATGACGAAGTTCTGAAGTAACAAACATAAAAAAAAATACAATCGAACAGAGAACCTCCTCCTTTTTTTAAGTCGGTTAAAAAGAAGGGTGAAAAGGGTCCTTAAAGGTGGCAACGTACCAGTAAAGCCCTGAGTGTTGCAGGTGTCCATAGGCGACGGTAACCGCTTACCATCCAGGCGGGCCGTCTGCTTGTTCGTCTATTAATTATATATAAAAAAAGCGGGTGGTCCCTTCCAAAATAGTTTCGCCTTGGGTAAGTACCTCACGTTTTCAACCGCAAGCAGTAGTGAGCAACCGTTGAGCAGTGTGATGAATTATGGTTCATACTCCATGAGAGAAGGTCCTTGTCCCAGCAGGGGGAACATAATGCTGATGATGAAATTAGAATAGAATAACTGTTACTGAATAACACCACAGTACAAAAACAATGAAAACTAAAATAACTTAATATTAGTGTCACAATGGGTGGGCCTTATCGTTCAAAGCGATCTCTTTCAGACTCATCCAACCCAAAATTACCCCAGGTTGTGTGGAGACTGACAGATGTGGGGAATCACTTTCAACTATTTTTTTCTTATGTAACTGGATGACTAGCCGAGCTGGTCGTTTGCCTGGTGGTAAGCAATACGCCAACCCATAACAATAACAGCACCATCCAGAACTTTGTTTTGCAAAATCCTGCGCGGCGCTGCACTGCGCTCGTCATCCTGAGACAATTAGCTGTTGAGTCTCATAATGCCCAGTAATTTCACTGGCTACAATGCCCTTCAAACCGGAACACGGTAATGCTTGCGCACTACTGCTTGGCGGCTGAATAACTGGCAAAGCGGTGGTACCCACCCAGACGGTCTCTCGCATACGAGAAACCTACCACCAGTACCAGTAACTACCAGGGTAGCATAAATTGCAATTACCAATCTGGTACTCATTACTGGTTTTTTCATACCCACAGAGCTAAAACCCCTTCGATGCTGTGGCGCGAAGATTTGGACGCTCTTCTGATCAAACTGGAAGAAGTCGAGAAAAAGGAACGCGACGAGGAAAACACAAGCAATAAAAAGAGTTCCAAGGCTATGGTGAGATTCTGATTGTAACGGCTAGATTCTGCATGTACATGGCCAAATTTTTTAACTATTACAATGTGGTTGGAGGCAAGATCATAGACTTATAATTTTTTTTATGGAACTGAGTGTTGAGGCGAGCAAGTCGTTCGCCTGATGGTAAGCGCCACGCCTGCTCATAACAATTGCAGTGCCACCCAGTACTTTTAATAAAGCAATGCGTTGTGCTCCTCACCCCGAGACATCAGATATTAAGTCTCATATATGCCCAGTAATTTCACTGGCTACAATGCCCTTCCTACCGGAACACAGTAATGCTTGCGCACTACTGCTTGGCGGCAGAATAACTGGCAAAGCTGTGGTACCTACCCAGACTGCCTCCCGCATACGAGAGACCTACCCACGTTATTGAATAAAATTAATGTCAATAGCCGGGTCCACGGATGAGCCGCGATCAAACATTTTTGGTTCGTCGTCACAGATTACTTACTAGTTATTCCGTAACGTCTCGTTTTTTGTCGTTTGGATCGGAACGCTTCCACACCGACTGCGCGTTTGGATCGTGATTCTGACGCGCTTGTAAGCGGACGTTGATCGGTCGGTGTGGACCCGGCTTATGCAAAATTTTATTGTTTTCGAGTTCCGTATTCGAAAAGTTCAATCGGACTAATGCGGAGCCCTAATATTGTCGGTCTTCGGTTCTCCTTTGAGTCTCTCAAATGCCTTTACTTAATAATTTTCAGTTATTGATACTGGTCCCCTAACTAATGTAATGTATATTATTGTATATTTTGTGATCCATGATGGTCGAAAAGTAAATTAATTTGAATTTGAGTTTGAATTAACTAGGATTCCCTGTATCAAGGGAACCAGGAACTACGAGGACCATGGTCCCACAACACCCAGACACGACATAAATGCAAAAAATATTCTAAACCCAAATATTTGCAAATACAAATTTTAGAAATCTATATAAAGTATGTAACAGAACCACCAAAGATTACATTTGGAACCACGATACGATACGACAAGAGTGGGAAAACTAGAAAGAATAGCATAAAAAGTATAAATTAATGAATAAAACCAATTTATGCATTGCTGAATATTATTAATTTTGAAACTTTTGAAAGTCGCTCCAGCTTTTACGCTATGCGACGTCATAAAAACTCAAAAAACGTCTGGGTGTTTTTTGTGGACCATGTCCATAGTGAGAGTATGCCAACTTCGAATCGTTCCTCGATTCTGCGCTAACACCGTATGCGTGTTTTAAGGGTTGCCAGCGCCATCTAGTTTCGTTTAACTACAAGTACAACTAAAATGACTGCATTGCTGTTTGCTTCTTATAACTGATGTTAATATATATTTTTTGTACTGTACATGCTACTCGCAGATGGAAAGGATGAAAAATATGAAGGTAAAATTTACACAATAATATAATTTTGGCAAATTGAAATATTTTTATCGTTTTGCGAAGTACTTGAATTGTTTTTCGTTTCATTTAATTCATGAAGGAAAGTGAGATTTCGTCAAGACTGTACAGTTCACTTATAAATATGTTAAATTATTATTAATTATATTATAATTTAATGTAATTTATTAATTATAGACAGAATTGGTTAATACCATTGCCATTTCTTACATTTTCTTACTGCCCTGTGGGACAAAGCATATTTCCCAATTGTGGGAACATGCTGATGATGATATTGACTGATTGATACCACTATTGTAAACCAAAAAACAGAAACTAATACAAAATAGAACTTGAATATTCAAATTGTACAATTAGCGGTCTTATCGCCAAAAAGTTATCTCTTCCAGATAAAACAATTTATACCTGTATTGTGTGTATTGTTATGTTTAATCCTTGTTACTTTGTTCCACAGAACAAAAACAACAAGAACCGCAAGTCTCTATACGAGATCGTGCCTTCAGAGAACGGGCGGCGAGTCGAGCCTAAGATCTCAGACGACCTGATCAAGAGGATCCAAGCAGCAGAAAAGGCCAAGACTAGGAAGGAGACCAAGAAGGAATATGATCCGGTAAGTTTGGATCCATTCCTAGTTTTTGTTTATTGAATTACGAAAACGGCTTTGTCGGCGTAAGATCACATCGCCCAAGCAGTAATTAACGCCTTGTTTTGTTTATCACTAAATAGTATAAAACAAAGTCGCTTTCTCTGTCCCTATATCCCTATGTATGCTTAAATCTTTAAAACTGCGCAACGGATTTTGATGCGGTTCTTTTTAATAGATAGAGTGATTGAAGAGGAAGGTTTATATGTATAATAACCGTGCGAAGCCGGGGCGGGTCGCTAGTTTATTTATATATTCACAACACATGTAACTTACAGACTAAGTCCAACACATTACATGGCGAAACTAAGGTAAGCCAAAAGTTCACTGCTGAACCTGCCTGCCTTATCATGGAAGATATCTATATCTATATAGATAGGTATGTTGTCTCATTGTTCATCATTGGTGACTTGGTGGGTCAATACAAAATAGTATGCGGTGTCCCTCTGAACTTCGGTAGTTCGTTATTTTAACACGACACTTCGAATATTAATTATTTTTTAGAAAAAGACAAACCGACTTCAAGACTATATATTTTGTTCTAGTTGATTTTTTCAAAAAGCGCTGAATCAATTTCGTTAAAATTTATATGGCTATATTTACCAAACAAAAAAAAAAACAAATTCGGACTACTCTGTAAAAAATTTCATACATAACAAAATAAAAATATACGCGTCGACTTGAGAATTTCCTTCGTTTTTTGTCGGTTATAAAATGTAGTTAGACAAGTTATTCTTTCGACTGAACATATTCTACAGAAAATAATTCTATAAGACAAACGGCCTCAAAGACTAGGTTAGGTTATGTTAAAACAGTGACCACACATCGCGCGAGCCGAGCGAGCGAAGCGAGCGTGCCGCGGCAGGCCGGCGAAGCGCCAGAAAGTAAACAATGTTTGTGTTGTCGAAATATTTTCTGTCGAACTAATACTTGTCGAACTATATTTTTTCGATGTAAGCGTCGTGTCGAAGTTCAGAGGAACACCCAATTGTATGCTATCCTAGAGTATTATTCTCCTTAAAAATGATAACCTTTCCTATAACGTTCTCATTCGGTTTTTTTGCAACTTCAACTGTTGATGAATACTTTTGTGAAGGACCACAATTTCACCAATGTCCCATGGTAAGATAGGCCATCATAAGACGGAGATTGTCCGTTAGCAAGGATAGCTCTTTATTGTCATCATTGTAGATTGGTGCAAATATTACTTGTTCTATGGCTTGGAAAAATTATTTCCTAGCTGTGCTTCAAAAAGGTTTTAATTTCTCGACTTTAACTCCTTTCTTGGATATTTACTCTTTTTGTGGACTTTTTGGCGGGAAGTGAAAAGTGATACAGTTCGATTTTGTTTTATTTTCCAAACAAGTGTTATTTCGAGTGATCATGTGTAATATCGGTAGAATATTAACCATTCGTAAACGTGCACGAGTGTAGGCAAATGAAACAAAATAGAGAAAACATTGCTTTTTATGTTCTCCCAAAAAGTCCATGGAAAGCTTGAATAAAGTTCCACCACTTTATTGAAGCACTAGGAGAGGGTCCGGCTTGTTGCTGTTGACCCTCATTCTCAATAAAAGTATAATGGAATATTAAACTATCAAATAAAAACGACTTAAGACTTGGCGGTATGGTCCTAGAGACTTTAGCCTGCCCGAACGGGCAAACTTAAAAAAAAATTTCTCATTTTGTTTCCCTCTTACTGTTTTTATTTCAATGTGCCATTAAATTTTCAGGACGATCCAACAGGCGTGAGTCCCGCGAGCGGAGAGAAGAAACCTAAATCCCGAGTGAAGAAGGAGAAACCAGAAAAAGCGGACAAACCTGAGAAGACTGACAAAGATGGCATGAAACAGACAAAACTCAACTTCAAGAAAGAACCTAAAAAGGTAATAAATATGTTAAGATATATTATTTAGTCTGATATAAAATGTAGATATGTAGTAGTAGGAAAGCTCTTAACTGAGCTCGTTGTTTTCTCACTGATTGAAAGTATCATAAAGTTAATTATATTTTTCTCGTTAATAAGTTTGACATTGTGGTATGTTAAGCGTATTTTATACCTCATTGTTTAGTGTTTTATTTTTAGACTTGTAAGAAGATATAAAAAAGAGATATCCCCGCAGAGTTTCTTAGTGCTATCTTCTCTAGCGGGTGTATTTTCGAAGTACTGGTAGAGTCAGTTTTCGCAATTCTTTTCTGGGCCCAGATGGGAAGAAACGGGTAGCCATGCTTACCTTTTTTTTCAGTCATGATATTTTAAGTTACAATTTTCTAACGTACCTATTTTAATTGTTTTGTATTATGTGTATATGAAGTTTAAAAGAAAAAAGAAAGAAAGAATGAAAATGATTTTTTATTGCCAATAACTTAACATAACTACAATATTTATACAGTATTATGGTTTGGCAATAAGGGGTAGGCTCAGCATGCAGCAGGGCTGGTTTTCAGCGTACCCCTTTGCTCGACCTCAGATGTTTGCCGAAAAGTAAACAAATTGTACCAGCGGAGACTAAAAAAGAATATACATTATACAATATAAATATTAGCGCATTTTTTTCTACCAATTTAATAAATATCTTTTGATTTTTGACTTTATGAAGAAGGCAATATGAATGTTTCAGAAAACGTTGACGTTTAGCGGCAGCAGCTCGGGCTCTGGCTCGGAGGGCTCCGACGTGGAGATGATCGCGCCGCCCGCGCCGCGCGAGCGCGCCACCGCCAGGAGAGCCGCTACTAAAGTGAGCCATTTACTTTACTACTACCAGTCAATTTACATTTTATTTATATGTATTATAAATATTAAGTTAGACCTTAGGGCATGAAAATATACCAATATGTAGGAAAAAGTCCCCTGATTATCATATTAAATTGTTTAAGCTGCATCGATATAAGCTGGATCGAATAAATTATAATTAAGTGAAAAAGAAATATTTTTTCCGCCGAGTTATTTTGTTGCGGTGATTTGACAAGTTTGCGCATGGCGCGCATCACGTGACTGGGGCTCGGCGCCATTAGACGATCAGCTGATAGTTTGGCAAAGAGTGAAAGAAAAAAAAATTTTTTTTAATCCTTATTTGTTTAATTTTGATTATTGAATTCTTCTATTTTGGTGTAAAATTTAGAGTTATATAATTTTATTCTTCCCTAAAAACTCCAGGTACAAAAATACAAGGACGGCGAGGAGTCGGACTCTGGTTCGGATGTTGAACTGCACGACAACAAGCTGGCATCCGACTCGGAGAAACCTCGCGCGCTCTCCGAGAGCGACGACGAAGAGTTAGCCCCTAAGAAAAACCACGGGAAGAAACTGTCGGAGATGGATTCTGGTGAGTGCTAGGTGCTATAATATTACATTATAAAACCCCCGACACAAAAAAAACCTTTAAAAAAGTTAAAAAAACTGCTGAAACGATTTTGATAAAACATGTCTAAAAACTACCACAGCTAGAAAACCTGCATTAAAAAATCGTACCCAAATTAGTTCACCCGTTTCACAGCTACGGTGCCACAGCTGTCTGTGACACACGGACAGACATACAGGTCAAACTTATAACACCTCTTATTGCGTCGGGGATTAAAAGTAATGTCTGGTTTGTTAAAGTGTATTTCGCTTTTTTTATGTATGTATCTCTTAAGTCCAAGGTTGAATGTCGAAGAAATTTATATGGGACCACCTTGAAGCTATACTGAACCCAACTCAAGAATTTTTCAAATCAATTTATGAATGACGGAGTAAGCTCGTCACATACAAAAAAACATACAGTCGAATTGAGAACCTTCTCCTTTTTTTGTCAGTCGCTTAAAATTGGAGAATATATAGTTCCACGGTCCACCCAATTACAAAAACGTATATCACTAACATAAATTAATTTCCAGATTGCCTATTCGATTCGCTAATAGAAGAGACTAAGAAGGAAGCGAAATCGCAACCCGTTACCACCGTCCTCTCCTCCAGCGAAGAGGAGGCGCCTCCCCCCGCGCCCGTCGCGGAACCTCCCAAGAAGAAGACTGTGCTAAAGCAGAGGAAGCTCATGAACGTAGAGAAGAAAGAAGAGAAGCCGAAGAAAAGGCCGGCAAAGGCTATGTTGAGCGTAGACAGTGACGAGGATAGCATATTTGATAGTAAAAAGGTATCTTTTATTGTTATAGATTCGGCTAGAAATATTTTCAATACTCAAAAATTTATCAAAGCTATAGTAATTTGTAAAATGCATCTTTTTCTTTATATCTTTTCTATAAATGCGGCGACATTTTTATTCGCTGTGCGTATTTTTGCCGCGATGGTCTTGATTTTGCCGTAAACTAAATTCCTAGTGCTATTAAATTAAATAACGTTTGTTGATAAATCGTTTACAACCGTTCCATATCATATATAACCTCAAAGTAGGTTAATCTGTATTTTGGGGTGTTGCGGATAAGGATTAAAGGTTGCTAGTACGAATGTACTAGCAACCTTTTAGCACATTACAATGATAAATGTTATGTGCTAAAACAAAACTTTTCTAGGACAACAAGAAGGCCAATCCCAAAAAGAAAGCCAAGAAGAAGGCCATCAGCGACTCGGATTCTGAAGTAGAGCTCGTAGACAGCCCCCCGCCGGCCGCCGCGCGCAAACCGGCGCGTGCAAAACCGCAGACCAAGTACAACTTCAGCGACGGCTCCGACAGCGATTAGCGAACACTTCTACTGTTTAAGGGTATGTATCATCCGACAGTCAGCAAATACTTCAGAGTTAGCATATACTTCAAGTGTTTTAGGGGTATTTATTATCCGACTGTTAGTGAATACATCACAGTTAGCGTATACTTCAATTGTTTTAGGGGTATGTGTCATCCGATAGCGTTATACCACAAGTATTTTAGGGGTATGTATCATCCGATAGATAGCGAATACTTCACAGTTAGCGTAAACTTCAAGTGTTTAAGGGGTATTTATCATCCGACAGCTTGCGAATACTTCGTGTTTTAGGGGTGCCGATACATACGTACGGTATTGGCTATCTATAGCCAATAGGCTAGATATATATAGATAGCCCAAATGCTCCAGCCCGAATAGCGTTCCCCTCTTTTTCGTTTTTATTTGATGTACAAAATTTACACCAGAATAGGCCGGTGTGGACCCGGCTAATTACTAAACGACATAATATCAACTTTCCATTAAAAATACTTTTTATTCTAGAGAACATCGCTTTGAAGTCGGTCAATATAAATAAATAAGCTAATTTGGTAAACAGGCCTCACCTTATAACACATATCGTCAATTTCAATGATATTCCGTCAACAATGTCTTTAAGCCCAGCGATCACATCATATCCCCTAACTAGGTTGTTTCTAGGGAACCAGGAACTATGAGGACCATGGTCCCACAACATTCGGACACGATACAAATGCTTGCGCTTTTTTATCTGTGCGCATACACTTGTCCCGTCGCGGGAAACGAAACCGCAAACTCAGTGGTGTATGAGATTTGAGCCAACCTGCCCACCACCAGGCCTACCGCACTCCGCACTGCAGGTACGAAGCTACAAGTACATAGCCGGACACCGACGGCGGGTCGCGCGTCGTTACACGTGCCGCGTCAGAAGAGATAAGAGCTATGCGATAGAAAGAGAGGCGCTCTGTAGGTTAATATGACTGGTAGGTATGCAGCGCAACGCGAGCTGAATTGAATTTTATTGCGTCATAGCAAGAGTCGCTATTTGTTTAAATTTCTTTGCGGAGTGATGCTTCTGTCCCTTAGTATTCTGTGCCACCACAGAGGCTGTCTAACCATAAAACTTTTTTTTTCAGATCCAGTACTGTAAATTAAACAGTTCCAGTGAAGAAGCTCAAGAGGCAAATCATGATTTCACGAAAAAAAGACTAAAAAGCAGCGAACACCATTATACCCAGTTTTAAATTGACATCTCATTATTTTTATAAATTTTATATCCTTTACAGCGACAAGGCGGGTTCTACATGACGTAATCTCCGTTAGTTGTACAAGTAGGCACAACTACTGATAAGTAATGATAATATATTTACGTAACTAGAAAATATATTATATGTAAGTGTTTACGCTCAAAATTTTGAGTTGTTGACAAGAAATCTTTAGAATTTTTTCATGAAAATTGTAAATAATAATTGGAAGTTACTAGTTGAACTTTATTTCGGTTTATATTTTTTCGATCTTTGACTGTTTGGTCAGTTTTTCTGATTTATTTATTGTCGTCCGTATAGTTTCAATTGTGTATGTTCAACTCTATGTTTTTCTATTTTATAATTCGTTTCTGTATTACTTTATTATAGTTCACAGATAAAGCTGTATTATTGATGCAGTTCTGTTAGGCTTGCTAACAGGGCTGTCGTGACAGTTATAGAACATCAACACAAAGTGATACATCTTTATATATGAACATGTATTTTTTCTCGTTGTCATTTTCGTCAATCTTTATTACATGACTTATGATTTTTCATTCCATTTAATGTATGCTGTTAAGCATAAACAATCTTCATAATATATGTTAATTTTTTTATATAATTGATTGAATGAATTAGACGTTCTACCAGCTAGTATTTTCATTATTTCTTATAATAATAATAATTATTCAATAATAATAATTCAATAATTTCATGTTTATTTGTTAATTTATAAAAGTAATTTGTAAATAAACGAATGTCAAAAAATATTTTCTTTCATTTAGTAAAATTTAAAGTGTTGCTAGATTTAGAAAATTACGTACATGCTCGTTTATGTTATGCTGTAGGTATGTATACTCAGCAAATTGTTCAAAAACCGAGGTGGCAACACTGAATTTCCATGGAAATCGGTCTATGGCAATTGATTACTACTAGGTATATAAGCTCCGTGGTCAGATCATGTTCGATCGTCTATTATAATATTTGTAATGCTAAAACAGTCAGAGAAAACTATTAACATCAAGATAGCTAAATTTTGTCAGAAATATTGGCATAAATCGCAATAATTAATAGTCCAAAACTTTTGCGATATATCTGAACTTTTATCATACAGAAAAATTGTTTACAAAAAGATTTGTCAGAAGTGGGATTCGAACCCACGCCCTCAGAGAGGACCAGAACGCCCATAACCCGCAGTGCGGGCAAGTTGCCTTGAGTCTGGCGCCTTAGACCGCTCGGCCATCCTGACATTGGGAGGGGTGGCGAAATTACGCATCGCTAGCAAAACGTACCATTCAAATGAAATGTAATTAAAATAAAACAAAAAATAGTTAAAGACAATATATTTTATTAAAATATCCACCACACACACAAATTACGTGGTTTCACAAAGTACTTTAATTAGTAATCTGGTTCATTTTTACAGTTATTTAATAAAATTAGTTCAATTGAGAAGAATTGAATATAACATTTTATCCATATTAGTACATAAAAAAATACGCTTCTCTATCGAACTAATTATATATGATATTTACTTATTATAACCTTAATTTACTAAATTAAATGTTTATACATTTTGATTAGGTCTTCTTTATTGTTAAATATATGAAATAATAAAAATACAGTGTAAAATACAATGTAAAATTATATTTTCTGATAAAATTAATACAGATCATATTATTATTTTGAAATTTATATTGTTTTAACTTGTTAATTATCATAGTATATTAATATTTTTTATAAAGTGATACCTCTTGAAACATAAGTATATATAAGTACATGTAGCATATGTAGAACAAAAGAAAGTCTATATATAAAGACCTATCTACAAAATTAATTATATTATGTATACTCGTGGATGACCTTTATTTTTATGAAAACACTCCTTAATTAAAAGAATAATTAATATGGCAATTAGATCAGAGTGTCTATCTTAATATATTAATATGTACATTAAATTATATTATATTTTAGATTACAAATAAATTGTTATTTTAAAATGAATTAAGTAGGTTTTAAATTATAAAGTTCATGGAAACTTCTGTGACATTTTGAAAAATGTCATCATGTATAAATAGCGTTAATCAAATTTAATGACATTTAATATTCTTTATTCGTATAGATGAGCTATATCTGGGATCAAAAATAGCTGTACAAAAGTCAACAGTAAACCTCAGAGTAATGGTGTCATTTCTCTGATTTGTAAACTTTTTTTAGAGACGATACGGTGGTAATGGTGATAATTTGACGTTCATATAACGCGTCTGTGATGCCATAAATGAATGAAGATATTTTGATTTGATTTGAGAGATAAGTAATTTTTAAAATTCTTTGAAAAATGTACTAAGGTCCTCGGAACACCCAAATATGAAACAAATGCTCCATTTTTCTACACAGGCAATGCCTAGCGGAAATCACACCCAACCACTACACCACAGCTGTCAATATTAAAACATTACACACATTTCTATAAGTAATTACAATTAAGGCCTGCGCAGACGAAGACGAGTCCGCAGACTTTTGTCCACAGAGGACAAAAAACCCTGAATCGTGAATGAAATGTTCGCCGAGTACTTTCCACGGACTTAACGCACACGGCGTGCGATCACTTATTGCTCTGAAATTTAGTATTTAAAGCGCAATGGAAGCAAATATTCTCAGATTACGTTGCATTGTTATTTAGTTTAAGATAAAGAGAAGACGTTTTAAAAGAGAATATTTGGTCCATCCCTTTTTTACGGCTCGATTAATCAACGCGGACTAAAGTTCGCTGTGTGCATTGCTGCGCCTAGTCAAGTTAGTTCTATTTTTCTAAGACTCCCGCGTACTTTTGTCTAGTCCGGTCTATCGATGTCGGTGGTTCGGGGGACTTTTAATCCCCTGTGTGCGTTATTCAATGCAGTTAGGGATCTATTTTTAAGGACAAAAAAGTACGCGGACAAAAGTCTCTCATCTGCTTAGGCCTTTAGACCACGACCTAGATTAGTTAGTACCTACTTAATTTGCTCTCCCTATCAGAATAACCTTTAGCACTTTCCCTGTCGGAATACTTTCCGTTCCCGTTGTATTTCCTATACGGCTTCTCGGATGCACTGTAGTGGATCTCCGAAGGTCCTATGGTCTTGGACCAGTGGTGGGTCCAGTAGAAGTCGTCCGGATAGCGCGGGTAGGGGTTCTCTCGGCAGAGGACCACGCAGTAGATGAGGCTCCCTACGAGAGTGATGAACCCGAATATTAGGAAGACTATGCCGAGGATCCTGTAAGGAAAAAAAAAATAATTTTATTTTTTCATGTTTCACGTTTGTCTTATGTTTTTTTTTATGCAACTAATATCTAATACTGCGCTCTAAAACGCAAAACCTGGATGTTTCCCTGAAAGCCGCCCAGCTAAAATGGGACTGGGCTGGACACGTATGTCGTATGCCAAACCAGGGGCAAAAGTCCTTACAGACTGGGTTCCAGCCGGAGTAACACGACCGCGGGCCCCGCCGAAGGTGGCGCGACGACCTAGACGCCTACGACAAGGAATGGCCCTTAACAGCAATGGACAGAGGGTCATAGAAAGAGGGAAGGGAGGCGTTTGCCCAGCAATGGGACGAAACAGGCTATTAATAATAACTAATAACATGATAGTACCTAATATCTGCTGAAACAAATTATTTATTTTTAGAGAAAAATCTCAGTTAAGCAAAGGGGCAAGCTCTAAACCAGCCTCTCTGATGAGTCTGTGTAAACTCTTGTGAATTTACACAGGAACTCAAGAACTGTGCTATAACTATGATCAAGGGTCTCAAACAGGTTGCCTATGAGCTTCTTGGCACGTCTTTCGATGGAGCCCAAAGATTCCAATTCCAATTGGCCTACCTACGCAGTATAATCCAGCGGCTCTGAACATTTCACTTTCCCTGTTAATACCATTTCCATCAAACCTTTCTCTAGTCAAAGATCACAACACGTTCCTAAAGATAAAAATACCTAAACTTTCGTACACCTTTCTAATGTACCTACAATATCACTGCTACACACTTAACGCAACCTTACATTGCTCTGACCTCTGACCTACACAACATATTGTTCAATGCACAACATAAGCAATAATAAGAACGTGTAAAGGTCTATTCACACATAGCCGTACCGGGGCAGGGACGTGGACGGAACGTGACAGGGCCGTGCCCCGTACGGAGCTCAAAAATATGTTATTCTGCTGCCAAGCAGTAGTAAGCAAGCATTAGTGTTTCGGTTTGAAGGGCATTGTAGCCGGGGAAATTACTGGGTATTATGAGACTTAAGAGCTATTGTCTCGCGGCGACGTGTGCAGTGCTGTGCAGAACCTTTAACCGACTTGAAAAGGAGGAGGTTCTCAATTCGTCGTCTTTATTTAATGTTTGTTACCTCAGAACTCCGACATTTATAAACAGATTTAGAAAATTCTGCGTTGTTTTTGGTTGGGTTTAGTAAAGCTGCAAGGTGGTCCCATATAAATATCATATTTGAATTTGGACTTCAAAGATACATTAGAATTAAAGTCGGTTTTTTTTGTTATAAAATGATTGTGTTAAAAAAGTACTGGTTGGTTCTGTAACTATTATGGACTGGCGTGTTGCTTACGTGAAAGATCTGCTCGTCTCGATATTCTACGGTTACCTACCTTAGAATATCGAGACATAAATGTACAACACTGATTTAAAGAGTTCATACTAAAGTATGAACTCTTTAAATCAGTGTTAGTGGTGACGCCGGGGTTTCAGTGTTTCCTTGGTCACTGAGCTACACTCGCTCCTATCTCGCTCTCGTAAGAACTGTCTGAATGATGTCAATTCGAATGCGAAAACAGTTTCAATGATGGAGAATGTGTTACATGAGTTTGCAATAATTAATATAAAGACACATGGGAATATATATTTTTATAACTTTTAAAAAAGTAGCGTATAGTCTGTAGCGCGTGTTATAGCCGTTTTGAACATTACTAGTTTCCTATGTGTTTTCTACGTCTCGTTCACGTCCCTGACACGGCACGGATATGTGTGAATAGATCTTATAAGAGTCAAAGCAGAACGGTTTCGTTCACAATGGTCTAGTAAAGTATTGTGTTGGGCGCACATTAAAAATCATTTAGTTCTAGACCTAACGGCAAGTGTCATTTGGGATATGTCGTGACATTATAAATTGTTATGTTTTGAATGTTTTGGGGCTTGTAAACATGAATATCAATTATTTTTACATCACAAACTTAAAAATGATCATTGAGCTGTTATTACTACGTAGTAATCATTGATGAAAATGATTAATATTTTTGTCATTTTGTCAGCGGAGAGTTAGAAAAATCTTCTCTAGCGGCCATATTTCCAAAGCACTGGTGGAGTCAGTTTTCGCATTTCTTTTCTGGGCCCGGACTTCAATTTGAGTATGGGAAAGAAATGAGTAGACATGCTTACCAAATTTTTTTGAAGTCGTGAAATTTTAAGTAACAATTTTTTACGTATTTTAGTTAATTTGTATTATGTGTATATGACGTTTAAAAGTGCATTTATTATGCTCTTTTTAATAAATACTTTTTGACTTTTGACTTTTATTGTATTCACAAGGTGGCTTACCAGACGAAGAGCGGTTCGAAGAACTGCAGCACGATGACGAAGCCGAGCGTGACGAGGATGAGGCCGAGATTGAGAAGCAGCATCAGGCAACACATGCCCTTCACGTTTGGGCAGAAGGGGTTGGGAGCCGCCATCGCGTCTACTTTCACTCCTGCCTGGAAATGCAGAAAAAACAACCTTGGTTTAGTTCTAGGAAAATAGTTTTTAAGACAAGCACACTAAAAGTCATCCATCGTCATCATCAGAAATCGGCTGTGAAATTACAATAGGTACAACAATACTTTATTGGACACCAAAACAGGAAACGAAAGTTTACATATAAGTAATAGTGGGCGGCCTTATCGCTATGTGCAATTTCTTACAGGCAAAAATATATTGTTGTAGTTTATTATTGTTGTTGTTGCTAAATGAAATTCCTCAATTAACAACAACAATAAATACGCCCAATGTTCACATACTTACACCTGGACCCTAACTAGGATTCCCTGTATTTAGGTAACTAGGACCCACAACACCCAGAAATGAAACAAATGCTTGCGCTTTTTTTTCTGTGCACATACATTTGCCCTGTCGCGGGAATCGAACCCGTCACCTCAGTGGTGTATGACATTTGAGCCAACCTGCTCAACCACTACACCACAGAAGCGCCACGCAGGAATTATGCCCAATATTGATGGAAAATCTTTAGAACGAAGGTAGGTACTCACTTTCCTAGAGACTTTGGATCTGTGTGTAGACGCGACAGAGGGCGCCACCGCGCTTCTGTAGGAATACACGCTCCGAGGTGCTCGGGATTGTCGACTGTGGACAAAGAAATAAAAAGTGTTATAAAAAAACAGATCGATACTCTACGAAAATACATAGACGCCTTTTAGGTTTAAGATGAAGCTTTTCTATTTTAAAGGAACAAGTCGATGCCTCTTGTTAAAAAGTTACTTAAATAAAGGTCCGATTGCACCAACATGAAATGGCGGGCTAAAGTTTAAAGTCAAGAGTATATTTAATTGTCACTTTCTTGTTTATCTGTTTGTTGGATTAGCTATCCGGCTGAAACTTTCAGGGGAGCTCACAACACTAACGACAATGCATTCTAAATCTTTAATAAATAGATTAAAAAGGAGAAGAATAGGGGATCGGACAGTAATCGAGAAAAAATCTAAAATATAGTTAGAACGAATTTTCGTCGAACCAGAAACATCATTCAATCAATATTTTTGGGAAATAATAATGATTTATATTTTTAAATCAATAAATAAAATCGAATAATTCTGACATTTTTAATCTGTTCTTCATCTCAAACGAAACAACAATCACAGTTCATGACGTCATTTGTAGGCAAATGCCGTGAGTCAAGCTTGTGTTTATTTTACATTTTTGCTTTTCATAAAATCTATTTTTGCTAATTTTTTCGTTCCGTTACTACAATATAGTCCCCAAACTTCACAAAACGTATTTAAATCTCTTTGCAATTTTATTTCGAAGAGTTTGTCGTTTTCTACCTTCATATGACGTCACAAGTTTTAAGGTGACCTTTTTGAGCGGCAATATTTGAAACATAATATATAAACATAGTTTTAGGTACTTTTAGAGCATTATTTAATTAAAATAGTATTTTTCATGGCTAAATATATTCATTGTAGTTAACATAAAACACTTTCTGAAAAGTTGTCCGATCCCCTATTAGAGTAAAATTAATAAAATTTTACGTGGTGTACAAGTTAACGCGCGGGTTAACGGAGTTTTCAAGTTGGCGTATTGTTATAATTTTAAAGATAATAAATGATTAAAGAAAATTAAATGTATAAAAAAAATCCTGTGAATTTTTTTGAAACATTTGACTGTACATAATATCAACGAATTTATTAGCAAGATATTTTATTACTTTCATAAAATGCTATAGGATTATTTATTAACAGGTATAAGTAGGTACATACATTTAGTGGAAATTAAAAACATATTTGACATTGTTTCTGTCTTCTAGGCAAGCATGTTACATCTTATCATCGCTTACCATCAGGTGAGATAATAGTCAAACGCAAGCTTCTAACCAGTAAAAAAAAGAAGCTTGATAAAAAGAGAATCCAATAGCATAATGCAACAAACAAATATGACCGTCAAACATCGATTACATAATCGAGTCGTGACATCTCTGCGACCTTGGTACGGATCCGATTCGATTGTGTCGAGTCGTGACTCGATGTGAATCAGTATCGTCATTTGTCGAGAGACATCATCGTCAATCAGTTGCGAGAGTGTTTTGTTCCATAATTAATTGTTGTTTTGTAATTTTGTGCTTTTCTTTTTTGGGTGGCGATTTTTGGTGTATAAACTTTGTTTCTCAAGAACAATATACTACTTATGACAAGTACCTATGTATACTTACCTAAGTTGCCCGTGTTTTATGTTCCATTTCATTGTCAAAATAGAAAACTCTTGTCAGGAGTAAGGGTAAAATTAAACAAAACTATTAAACTATGCCAAACATTTAAAGATGAATCTAAGAAAACAGATTACTAATTACTTATACCAGGCCTAGCGCACTCCACACTGTAGGTACGAAGCTACAAGTGCATAGCCGGGGTCGCCCGTCGTTACACGTGTCACGTCAGAAGAAATAAGAGCTATGCGATAGAAAGAGAGGCGCTCTGTAGGTTAATATGACTGGTAGGTATGCAGCGCTACGCGAGCTGAATTGAATTTTATTGCGTCATAGCAAGAGTCGTTATTTGTTTAAATTCCTTTGCGGAGTGATGCTTCTGTCCCTAAGTATTCTGTGCTTATACTTAATTAATAGAAAAGAAATACATAATTTATGTTGTTTAATGTAAGAAATGTTTAATAAAAGTTTTTACACAAAAATCTGCAGTTTCAATTTGATTTTATAACATAGGTATAAATACGCGCCACAAAAGATGAGACTTGACAAACCACGTGGTTTGACTTGCGCAGTAGACGATTTATAGGTCTCTTTAGCGGTATGAGGTCTGAGGCGGGAAGGGATCGGGCATCAACAGGGCAGCGGAAAGAGCGCGGGAGGTGCAAGTACGGCACTGCGCATGCGTGTCAGTCCTCCTCACCCCGTGGACGCACCGCTTGACTCCGCGGTACAATCGAGTGCAACTTGTGTTTATAAATTTCTACTTTGTTATAGTTGTGTTGTATACGAGTGTAACTTTGTGAAATCTTAATTATGCCTCGAGGTAAAACACTAAGAAGACAAAGTAGGAAGATGGTTTACGACGTTTACACTTACATCATATATTGACAGTGACAGTGACTAGGACAACCTGCCTTTTTTATCTTAAATTTTATTATTTAGTAATAAATCTATAACAGGTTTAAAAAAATTAATATAGTATTGCTACACACCTACCTAATTCTGAAGGTCTTCAAAAATCCCTGAGTAGATATACAAATTATGGATAATTATTTCGTACACGACTGTACCTGCGCCACTTCTCTCCCTCCTCCCCACTACTGACGCTTGTCAAGTCTCATCTTTCGTGGCGCGTATTGTAATTTCAAAAATGCGGGATCCCGCGTGATCCCGCGCGGGATTGTGTAATCCCGCATATCAAGCGGGACTGAATGAGCTGCGGGATTGCAATCCCTTATTGTCGTTGACGCTTTCGTCTATCTTTAGGTATCTATAATATAATAGTCGATATTATATTATTTATCGACTTCTATACACCACAACTTCCGGTTCTACCAATGGTAAAATTCGCATAAAGGTACGAGTTCGTAGTCGACTGCAGACATCAGCAGCAGACGACGTGTCGCTGCGACACTACTGGTTTCTATGTATTTCTATGAAAAATACCTTCCGCAGCGACAAGTCGCCCGACTACATGTCGCACCATCGCAGACGACGGCGACTTATCGCCCAACCGCAGATCAGTAGTGCTGCCACTGACAAGGGAAATCTGCCGGACTGTTAACTGGAATACGGTGCTGCCTGCCGTCTGCTGCAGCCATCTGCAGTTTTGGTTCGGAATCATGACTGCAGCGACATGTCGCAGCGACACGTCGTTTGCTGCTGCTGTCTGCAGTAGGCTACGAACTCGTACCTTTAAGAAGTTTTATGTGTGCTTTTTACGTTCCGACACACACAGTTATTTACATCGGTGGACTACAATGACCGCAACCTGTGACGCGATGTACGTAAAAGTCGTAAATCCACTGCGGTCATAAAAATTCAAGGTTCATAAAACGCCTGAAACCGGAGGCGAAAAACTGAGAAATTGAGAATATTCTCTATTTCTCTGGCCTAAAATGCAGGTCTTTATATAAAACAATAATTATCAGACTTATCAAAGTATAGTATACCTAACAACGAATAAATAACACCTAAGTTGCTACTAGATTAGAATTACCTTTATTGCCAAATCACCACCTTGCTAAACTATAACTTTTGAAGTTGAAATTGTATTTTTTGTTTCTTCTCTTTTCTAAATAGTAGGTATAAAACAAAATCGCTATTCGCGTCCTCATTTCTCTTTCTCTGCTTACTTTTCTAAACCATGCAACGAATTTTGATAGGTACGGTTTACACTGTCATAAAGAGATTTTTCACGGAAAATTAATATAATAGATACACTAAATTCTAATGAAATTTTTGAGAAAATACAATATTTTGTAAACAAATCGTCAAAAATGACACCCCATTAGCAAACTGCATCTTACGAAGCCGAGACGGGTTGCTAACTATCAATAAACTAATTTCTATTATAATTATAATATCTACACATACCTAGGTCTATATTTTTTTATTACAAAATTTGACCCCGCCCGACGTACACGGATTTTCTCAAAATAAAATCCTTGACCTTTCCCTAGCCGGCAAATATCACTGAGCTTCTGATTCCGAGTTCAGATGTAAGACAACAAAATAGCATCCAAGCCCAGCTGTAACATAAAGATGCGCCTTGCGGTACACCTAATCTAGCGTTAAAATCCGCAATTTAGTAGAACGGGTAATGAATGTCCCTCGCTGCTTTTGCCAGTAAACCTTTATAGCTCACGGCTCGAACCCCGTTCGGTTATGTGTGCCGGGAGGCCAGGGAGGCCAGGAGTGCATTCTTTGGGAGCTGATCTTTACGGAGTTTTGCCGCGAGGTTTAGCACGACCCTGGACAAATTGCGACGGTAGTCTATGAGTTATGTATCGAGCTGTTAAGCGATGGTAATCCTGCTAGTATTTTGTATGCGCGGGCGTCCTAAATACTTTCAATCTTATAATAGTCTGCTGTAGAGGTAGAGATAATTATCGTTGAATAAGGAGCAATCATATTATGAATACCTACCAGTCGTTTCTTTCAGGAGTAGGTACCTACCTACGTTCTTGATTGATTCGATAAGCATCCCCGCAGAATTTCTTGGTGCTCTCTTCTCTAGCGGGTGTATTTCCGAAGGACTAGTAGAGTCAGTTTTCGCATTTATTTTCTGGGCTTGGACTACAATTTGAGTTAAATTTGAGTATGGGAAAGAAATGGGTAGACATGCTTACCTTTTTTTCATACTTAGTCGTGATATTTTACGTTACAATTTTTAATTGTAGTATGTGTATGACGTTAAAAAGTGATTTTTTTGCCTATAAAAAATATCTTCGGACTTTTGACTTTTGAAGTAAAAATAGACTGAAATTTTGTAAAAAGTAATACCAATAGTTGAACTGTTCAGTATATTTTGTGAAAAATTTTTAGCTGTGATTTTTATCTGTGACTAAAAAAATCGACTACTTAGTTAGTTTGGTATTTCGTGATCGTGATCAGGTTTAAGGTTCGGAAGTCAACGCGATGAACGATCACTGAATATGCATGCGGTGCGGTTGCTGCTAATCTGTTATTATCACTTTGCAAGATATGTTTTTTCGCGTAACCGTGAGAATCCTAATCCTAACATAATTTATATACTCGAACCTAACGTTTATATAAAATTATTTGATATTCAACTTGTTATGCCAAACACATGCAAGCGCAATTTCTGTATGTTTAATCGAAATAGGTCGCCAAGATACAGGCCTAGCCTAGCGTGGGGCCCACCGATAAACTAACATTACGCAGAGTAGATAGATAGATATAAACACTTTATTATTCACCTTAAAAGAAATAGAGATAACGTACAAGTCAAATGTTTACAATGGTTTAACAATGGGCGGTCTTATCGCTTAAAGCGATCTCTTCCAGACAACCTTTGGATGGAGAGGAATAACGAAACATACACAGACGGTGGTGATAGAAATTATAATAGACATACTAAGGGCTTACATATGATATAAAATATATAATCTAATTACTTTTATATACCTATATACCTATATATGTGTACCTATGTGTAAATCAATATGTAATTTAATTGTATAGCGGATTTCTGTAAATTCGGAAAATAAAGAATAATAGTCATTATTATTATAAGTTTGGATGTTTATTTAAGCGATTTCTTTCAATCACGTCGTCACCTAGTACCTACTGAAATACAGGTACAGGGGTAGGCTCTTTAGCATATGATACCTACTTTAACTTAGGTATTCTGTACTATAACTTTGGTCTTTTTCCATTCGTCATTCCAGAAAATACTAAGTTTCAAGGAGCTAAACCTACTCATTTCTACGCGGACGGAATTAGCGGGTATGTGTCATCGAGTGATATTTTTACACTGACTTAGGTATATGTTTATTTTCCTTATGTGGACGGATAATGGGGAAAAGAATTTTTTTTATGAAAATTCTGTAACAAATAATAACATACCTCTACATAATATACCTAAGTATATACTAATATTCTATGATGTATTCTGCAATAAATCTCTGTTCCACAGACCCATAAAATAGACCTGCTGTGAACTATGCCAAGTAAAATGACGTGACGCCAGTGATAGAGACATCTCCGTCGTGACACTCGTGACTGCGTGCGGCGTGACGCGGGATTAGTGCCGACTCACTGACAGCTGTGTTGCCAGGTCCAGTGTGTAAAATTCGGAACGGAAAGTTAAAATAATCGGGATTCTGGTTTTCAAATCGGGACAACTACAATGAAAACTGGTTTTTGTGAATCAGAGTATATATTTTATCGGATAGTCAATTATTTTTAAATGATAGAACAAATAAAACTCTCTAAAATGTAACAAAATTCAAACGTAAACATTCCAACTATTAATAATCATTAAGTTTGTATCTTCTTTTATCAAAGTTATCGAATAAAGTACAGACTAAAGAGGTTAGTGAAAAATCGGGACATGTCACCAGCCACCCCTAAAAATCGGGACGTCCCGCGCAAATCGGGACGCCGCCGTCAATACGACGACAGGTTTGTCTGACCTAGCTAACCTAATTTCAACTTTATTGCTTTATAGCAAGTATACAATGGCTAGCGATGACTGGTGATGATGTATTGTCAAAAAAGCTTCAAAACTATTGTCTTTATTACAAGGCAAGAAGGTTGGTTTTGCTGCCGAGTGACAACTACCCGCAGAGCTAGAAATGTTAAGCTATTTTGAACTTTATTTTTGTGCGATGTACAGCCGATTTAAGTTTACACCTGATTTGTTTTGAATAGGACCTGCTGTGCGTGAGAAATTAAGCCATTGTAATCCTTATTTCAGAGTAGTAAAGGCCTGGAATTTCAGGTATCTGATGTGGAATGGAACAGCGTGGCTAATTCTTGTCACGCAGAAGTCACGGGGTCAAGTGCAAGAATTGAGGATTTCTCACGTTTTATGCTTAACATGGTCTTTTTGTAATGTGTTTTGGACTTTTTGAGGAAAGTAAAAGTTTTTGGTGTCACCGTGTCACTATTTTAACCGACTTCAAAAGGAGGCGAGATTCTCAATTCGACTGTATGTTTTTATTTTTCTTGAATGTTTGTTATGCGATTACTTCGTCAATTATGAATTTTATTTTGAAATTCTTTTTTTGTTTGGTAGGTCATACTTCAAAGTGGTCCCATATAAATTTTATCGATATTTGACTTTGGACTTCGAAGATAAATCAGAATTGAAGTCGGTTTTTTCAGATATTGAATGTATTATTATTTGTCAATAATAAATGACCAAGCTCGTTAAGTGCGTCATACAGTATGTGCTACATACAGTTGAACTTAAGTCGCAATAGAGTGGATTGCATTCAACTCCCATAGGTATTAAAAAAACAAAATAAAATAAAAATGACCGCATCCAATATGTTCTATCATCGCGGCAGAATGAACCATAGCGTTTGTTCCGTGCACGAAATATAAAGAAAATGAAAAGTACAATGGCGCGTAAATGAAATTGTTCAGTTCTAGCAATTTATTAGCTAATGCTATAATATTTTTATTTCCCCGCCTTTTGGAGTATTTAATAACCCCACCACGTCGTTTCATACAACATTGCTGGAGCGTTGTAAGTTCCAAATTCAAAAAACGCTCCTGCAATGGATTTGATTTTCTTTGTCCGTAAATTCAATACCTCGGGTGTTCTTTTTTCGAAAATAATGACAATATTTCCATGCATGTTTAAGATTTTTTTTATGTTTATTTTTCAACGTGAAAAGCAGAGTGTTTGTTTTTATTAACTCGGACTGAGAAAGACCCATCAAACTATACCCGCAAGATGTTACTAGTAGATAGACTTATTACTTTTTATCTCTATATATTAGTAAAAATTGAATTCTATTCGTTAGTCATCTGAGAACGGCTCGATCGGATTGGCAATTAGGTTTTTATGGAAAGAAAATTTTTAAATTCAGGTAAATCCGAAAGTGCTTTTCGCGCGTGATAGAGAATGTACCTAGTCTAAACTTTGAAGCGAAGTAGGTAGCCAGCATTAGAGTAGAGTTTCTGAGACCAAGATCTGTGAGTAGGTGAAATTTTGGTCCGACGGATGGAGGCGACAGTATAAAAAGGCCCAACTTATAAAAACGTATTTAATTCATTTTTTGTATCCCTGTTGACACTTAGGAGAAACTCCAATCTTTAGTGTCCTAACGAGCCGTGGCAGTTCTTTGTAAGTCGAACCAATATTTACTTTTAAACATTTTTTAAATAAATAAGATGTCAAAGTCCTGTTCGACAAAAACGCAGGTATAATTGTATGAAAATAAAAAAAAAACTCTAAGTAAAGGCTCTACCAATGGTCCCGATCGAGAAACAAATAATTAGATAACATTCAGGCAAAGTAAACAGGATCACGTTTTTAGTTTAAAAATATTTAGGTTTTAGAAACCTTTTAGAGACGACGTCGTTTGCCTGATGGTAAGCGCCGCGCCCATAACAATTGCAATGCCACCCTGAACTTATAATACCACGAAAAGCACTGCGTAACACTGCATTCTGCTCATCACCCCGAGACATCGGATAGTGTCATATGCCCAGTAATATCGCTGGCTACAATGCCCTTTAAACCGGAACACAGTAATGCTTGCGCACTTCTGCTTGGCGGCAGAATAACTGGCAAAGCAGTGGTACCTACCCAGACGGCCTCCCTCATACGAGAGACAAGTAAAAATATGTATGAGATAGTTATGTGAGACCCAGTCGGATACAAATGGTAATCTCCCGATAGACAGGTCTTAACAGAGATTACTCAGAATAAAGGAACACTTGACTTAACTGATGCGTTCAAGTAGATTACAGAAGTTGCTTTAAATTATTACTATTATAATCCTTTAGATGTCCAGAATTAACGTCAGCAAGCTCTTGAGGAATTAAGCTTTGGCTGATTTATTTTGATTATAGATACGAGAATAGTTTCAGTAGATATAAGACGTAAGTTATGACTATGGGACATCTCACTCGCATTTCTTGTTTTACATTCTGTTATATCTAATTTATACGTAATTGTGCTGAAAAGAAGACACCCCCGCAGAGTTTCTTGGTGCTATCTTCTCTAGCGGGCGTATTTCCGAAGCACTGGTAGAGTCAGTTTTCGCATTTCTTTTCAGCACTCAGACTTCAATTTGAGTATAGGAAAGAAATGGGTAAACATACTTACCCTTTTTTCAAAGTCATGTTAACATAAGTTACAATTTTTAACATTTTTTATTTGTATCATGTGTTTATGACCTTTAAAAGTGCACTTTTGTGCCTATTTAATAAATTATATTTGACTTTGACTTTGTTACTAGCTGCGCCCAGCGGTGCGGCTTTACCCGCGGTTAGGTATTGCAATCCCGGAAAACGGGATCACGCATTCCCGCGGGATCACGCATTCCCGCGGGATCACGCATTCCCGCGGGATCCCGCTGCTTTTATTAATCTGTTGGATCCCGCACCTTCAAAATGCGGATCCGTGGATCCCGCAAATTAAAAATTTGGCACTAAAGCTTTCGCGTAAATCGCGAGTAGTACGAGCGCGACGTTGCCGTTCCGCACAGAAATGAACAAAAATATAAAACTGTTGTTAGGAGTAAGGGTAAAATTAAACAAAACTATTAAACTATGCCAAACATTTAAATATGACTCTAAGAAAACGGATTACTTTACTTATTCTTAATTAATAGAAAATAAATAATTTCTGCTACTTAATGAAAGAAATGTTTAATAAAAGTTGATTGTTACACAAAAAATTGTGGTTTCAATTTGAGTTTTTAATATAATTTCAAAGATGCGGGATCCCGCGTGATCCCGCGCGCGATTGAGTAATCCCGCATATCAATCTCACGGGACTAAATAAGCTGCGAGATTGCAATCCCTACCCGCGGTTTCCCAGGATAAAAAGTAGCCTATGTGTTATTCCAAGGTATAAGCTATCTCCTTGGATAAACCCACGATGTTGGCAGTATTATCCGTTGGATTACAATACTGATACATTGTGTCAAATAAGTCCCCAGCAGTTTGGTCACGCGTCGCATAGATCAGGCGCTCTGACAGACTTGAAAATACGATGAGCTACCGGTCCCCACGGACCCAAAGTCGCCACACCAAACGGATTAAATATGTAACGGCTACCAAAGAATACTAACTTACTTACGTACCGCTACCGAGTTTAGCATATTTGCGCCGCTTGAGCTGCTCGGCCGAATTAGCCGCCGCGCTAGCCTTATTCTGCGTCTCCGGAAGATGTGACGGTGCCATAGTGTCGACGCAAGTAGCGTCCCACACTATAGAGGCCGCCCCAACTTCTAAGGGATCAGGTACAATATAACTATCGTCGTCGTCAGTCCATTACGTTCCCACAGTTGGGAATGGGTCACTATCCACCACGCGGGCAAGCGCGGTTTGGGGGATTAAAGACTTTCTTGAATTTTGTGGGTTTTATCTCTCCTATCTCTAAGAGAGAGGCCCAGTGTTCCAACAGTGGAAATTTTATGATGATGATCACGGTACTATTATGTGACGAATGCTTAAAAATCTCAATCTATCTTGGGCCTTCCGAATTCTATAAAAACAGTGCAGTCATCAATCGAAATTAAAATCGTCACGTCATACAGTGTGACCACGGTAATGAGTTGACAGAATGACAGAATAATTGTGTCACGTAATTTGAAACAAAATTACCGAACAAAAAAACAGTAGGAGGCGGCAGTCGTCAAAGGATTACTATTCCGTCATGCTACGAAATTGAGTTACCAGAATTTGGGAACCTAGTGTAAGAATTACCCGTGAAAAGTTAGGGTTGCCTAATACCATGGATATTTTTGATATAAGGGAAAAAAAATATTTTGAAGATTTCAATTAAAACGACGTACATACTAAAAGGCGAACGACTTGCTCGTCTCATTACTCAGTTCCATAAAATAAAAACATGTCGGTTTCCTCACGATGTTTCCTTCGCCGTGTTATAGCGAATGTGAAATCTATAACTTAAAAAAGTACTTGATGCGGGGCCTACCCGGTTTCGAACTCCGGTACGTCGGGTAGAGGAAGCACTAGTTCCCGCTAAGCCACACTCTCTGAATAGAGACAAAGAAAATATATAAAGATAAAGACTTTTAAAATGTTGTGTGTACGGTATATCGGTTTAACGCGGCAGCCCTATGTTCGGACCGTGTATTGTCACGCTTGTCCACCAAGGACACGAGTAGAAAGTAAACGAATTTTGTCACGGTCACGTGAAATATATCTAATAGCTGTTAATACAACCCGTGGTACAATCAACTTCACCAACATCTCTCTGTGAATTAGATAATCAAAATTATAGGCAAATCATATCCATCCAAAGGTTGACTGGAAGAGATCGCTCTTAGCGATAAGTCCGCCCTTTGTACTTTAGTTTGTAAGTCATTTCCATGTACCTATTTATTGTTTATTTGGTGTACAATAAAGCATTTTTGTATTGTATAGGTTATTAAATGTTTAAAACAATACAAAGTTTTAGGTATAGCTAAAATGAAAATTTTACCTACTCCAGACGCAGTTCAAACTCCTCCTGCTCATAGGCAGAGAGCACGACAACCAACTATACGCCAATAGACAATACAATCCTTGTTTTTTTGTGATTCCTTTTTCATACATATTTTGATAAGTATAGCCGAAGGCATAGTATTCCGGCCCTACAGAGAGGCGAAGCTGAGGTTAATTCCCTAATCGTAGCTTTAGTGTTTATAAATTGTATATATATGCTAGTCGGTAAGGTATATATTTTATGGGCCTCTGGTACTTTTAATTTGTTAACTGTATTATTGCCTGAAACAAATGAATTTATTTATTATTATTATAGCGAGTCTCTTTTAAATTAAATCCTATTTGGGCCTGCATAAAACAAAGAACGTGCGAGAAAATATTGACTTCCTCAAACATTTATCAACCTGAGTGTACCTTCAACAAATTACTGCCGCCCTTTGTTGCTGCTCAGAATGATTGAACAGAATTAGTTTTCACACGCAATTATATTGGTATTTCTCCTGAGAGCGACTGTCGTAATAATTAGTCATTTCTTAATTTTATTGGAATGTCTATCTACGCTATAGTGTGGGTGGGCACAGAAGAGGTAATAGTACCATAGTATAAAGACTATAGTACCTACTGTGTTGGTAAGGTGATGCAATAGACAGGTTATGTATGCTACGTACCTAAATATAACTTGCAAAACCGTTTTTCTTTTGTTTTTCCGTTGTTTGTATTTTTTTTTGTATTTGTACGCAATAAAGAATAGGGGATCGGACAACTTTTCAGAAAGTGTTTTATATTAACTGCAATTAATATATATAGCCATTAAAATACTATTTAAATTAAATAACGCTCTAAAAGTACCAAAAACAATGTTTTATGTTTAATATTATGTTTCAAATATTGGCGCGCAAAAGGTTACCTCAAATCTTGCGACGTCATATGTAGGTAAAAAACAACAATCTCTTTGAAATAAAACTTGCAAAGAGATTTAAATACGCTTTGTGAAGTTTGGGGACGATATTGTAGTAATGGAACGAAAAAATTAGCAAAAATACATTTTATGAAAAGCAAAAACGTAAAGTAAACACAAGCTTGACTCACGGCATTTGCCTACAAATGACGTCATGCGCTGTGATTGCTGTTTCGTTTGAGATGAAGAACAGATTAAAAATGTCAGAATTATTAGATTTTATTTATTGATTTAAAAATATAAATCATTATTAGTTCTCAAAAATATTGATTGAATGATCTTTCTGGTTCGACGAACATTCGTTCTAACTACATTTTAGATTTTTTCTCGATTACTGTCCGATCCCCTATTGTCGAATGTCTATCTATCTATAACAATTTATATTTTTTAATACCTAGTTGACGCTTGTTAACCCACGACTTATGAAATTACAGCGCCTCCTGTAGATTGGCATATTATAACCTATTTAGGAAACATGACATGAATTTTAATACTAATTGTACGGCTGTGACGCTCGGACGCTGACTGTGAAGGAAGAACAGAAACTTCTTGTAACAGAGCGAATGGTACTCCGGAACTTTTTAGGACACAGTAGTTGTAGGATCCGCAAAAAGAAAGAAATTGAAGAGTTGGAGCCCGAAGCTAACATCATTGGCGAGATTAAATACCACAGACTTCGCTGGTTCGGCCATCATCATCATATAAAAGTCCTATGACAATGCAATATTATGGTGATAGCCAGCTGATTTGATGATGAAGACGGAAGGTGGGCAATGGAACTCCTTGACGGATAATCGTAAACTACTAGAATTTAGGCTCATTTTTATCTAATCGCGGTTCCGATTACGAATTTGTTAAAAGCTTGTCTTGAAAAATATATTTTTCAACAAAAATCTTGTCCTTTATTATAGCCATTTTAAAGATAGATGGAACAGAGAAATGTGCCAAAACTTACAAACATAAAAGCACACAAACTTACAAACAACCTCTTAAAAATTCTAGGTACCTCGTGATAAAGTAACCTCGCGATCATCGCTGCTATTTACACATAAACATTGCACCTGGTAAACGCACTGACTCCGAACATAAACTATATGACTTATGAACTGTACAAAGTATTGTGCTAGTGTTCTAGTAACTGAACCCGCGTATTCTCGTGTCGTACAACGATATACCGTTCCGAGAACACGATGCCCCTGTCGGCAGAGCGGAGGTCAATAAATAACTTCGTGTGGTTGCCATAAGTCTGCAGTTAGTTTTGGGATATTGATTTCGTCGAAATCTTTGGAGTACTGCGAGATGAATGCATAAAAGTAGATAAGCTCAAAATAATTTAAATAATATAAATTAAAATAGAAGCGAGCGAGTGAGCGAGTGTGGCTCAGTGGGAGAACGTGCGACTTTCGATCCGACGCACTCGAGTTCGAATCCCGCTGGCCCCGCACCACTGACTTTTTTAAGTTATGTGCGGATTTAACACTAGCTCTAAAAACGGTGAAGGTAAACATCGTGAGGAAACCGGCATATCCAAGAATTGATCACAAAAATTCAAGGACATGTGACATCCACCAACCCGTACTGGGCCAGCGTGGTGGATTATGGCCCATACTCTCTCTATGAGAGAAGGCCCGTATCCCAGCAGTGGGAACGTGATGGGCTGATGATGATGATGATGAAAATAAGAGCTTTAAATAATTTTGTATTAAATTATGAATTTTTTTTTATTATTATTTATAGGCTTGCGTTTGACCGCTATCTCACCTGTTGGTAAGTAATTAATTATATGTGAAAGCATAGAATAAATTATATTTTATTGTCGTGATGACGTGAAAACATTCTTTGTTATCTATTTTAATTGTTTAATTCAAGTGATTTCTTCTGTATCTTAATTATTTGTTTTTCATATCGATATTGTATTTAAACTGATTAATGTTCATTGTTAATATACTTAACAATTTATTTTTAAAACCAGTCGTTATCGTTATCTAATTTATAATCTAATCAAATCTACTAAACCACTACCAGTGGGCAACGTTCCCAAATTGCTGGCAGTATTGGCCGTATAGCCGTATTATTTATTGTAAAATAAATAATGAATAAAATGTTTTTCTACTAAGTTTTTTTTTTACGGCTTCGTAAGTCTTTTGCATTCAGCCGGTGTCAAGTCAAACATTAATTCAAGTTTTATTAGTCATCAAGAAGGTGCAATGTAGCGTAATTGCTACACTTTGGAGCCCTTTATACCCAAGGCCCTCAATGCATCAGAAAAGTGGCAAAAATAGCAAATATTTGTTTCGTGTCTGGGTGTTGTGGCACCATGATCCTCGTAGTTCCTGGTTCCCAAGATACAGGGAATCCTACTTAGGGGTCTATGTATGTGATCGTAGGGCATTATATTTTATTTTATTTGCCTACGCCAATACTTGAAATTACGTCCACAAATACTTCAAGATTTATTTTATTAAAGAAATTCAGCTGTATTCCCTTTTCACTTCGAATTAAAAGTCGATGGTTTTATTTTTAACAAGTGATTACGTAACAGATGACTCATGAGTCGTCAGATCAAGACCCAAGGGTGAAGTCATGTCCTAAAATAATTATGACCAAATATTTGCAAGGAAGGATGTGGTTAACTTTGACGGACTTTGCTTTTTTAAACACAAAATTCAAGGTAGAGAAGCCAGAATCATGGTTCCGAAAATATATCTCGATGGATACTAAAATGTAATTATAAAAAATGTATTGCATAAGTAAGGTTTTCGGAAAGAAAAAATACCACCGGCTGGGACTTGAACTCGCACCTCAATCTTCCTTCAGCATGGAAAGTGCTCTGCCCCATTAAGCTACGGTGGTCACCAACTTAAGTGTCGAACTTTTATGCCATTATTTTAACCGCCTTAAGGGTGACGTGAATGCAATCTACTGAGATAGGAGTGAACCTTTTTTCAACGAGCAAGATCAATGTTGCAATGAAATATTTGCTCTGTGAAGATGCGAACCCATACATTATTATATTTATGTTCGTTAACGCTTCGTATTAATATAATAAGCATGTATTGCACTCCTAATGCGAAAGTCTGTAATGTTTGTAATCACTTAACTCCATAACTACTGAACCGATTTCGATGACATTTTTTTTAATATTTAGAATTATTGTTTTAAGTTCAATTTGGGTGGGATTTGTGTATGGGATTTGAGCCAACTTCCCCAACCACTACACCACAGAGGCTGACAAAATAGCTGTTAGTGATAAGACCAGCCATTTATGTTTTAGTTTCATATATGTTTGTCGTAATGTTCTTTTATGTTGTAATGTTTGTCTTTTTCTTTTGAGACTCCCATAATAATGGTGTACGTACTCCTAGATGTACGGGTTTGATTCCAGCCGCGACATCATTGAGCTGTCTGCGAGGTCGGCTTTGAGTTATTCCTACGGATTTGTGATAACTGAAACGTATGCATACCTACTACCTACCTTCTTTTGGTAGGTACGGCAACAATAATACATAGGTAGGTAGAAAAGAAATGCGAAAGCTGACTTTACCAGAGCGTTGGAAATACGCCCGCTATTCTAGAGAAGATAACACCAAAAGCACCAAGAAACTCTGCGGGGATGTCTCATTTTTTTCTCTCCTCTCAAGACTGGTCATTGACGTGACTAATGTCGTAAGAAAACTTTATGGTAGGTATATATGTATATACCTACTTATTTTTTAACCGACTTCAAACAAGGAGGACTTTCTCAAATCGATTGATTTTTTTAATGTTTGTTACCTCAGAACTCCGTCATTTATAAACTGATGAGCAAAAATATTTTTTGCGTTGGGTTCAGTATAGCTTCAACATGGTCCCAAATAAATTTCATCGACCTTGCACTTCGAAGACACATCAGAATTGAAGTCGGTTTTTTTGTTATTTGAGACTCTTGCCATATGAAAGATTTTGAGGTATACTCGGTGGTTTGGGCCCAAAAGGCCAATTGTTCTTTCTCAGAATTCCCACAGACCTAGTTTCAAACGCGTGTGTAAACACGTTAACGCCATAGACCGAGCATTGAACATGGAACACGCATAATAGCAATCAAAGCATAGGCAATAGTGCATTATGCGGGATGACTCATGTATGCACCGTTGTATGGTTTATGGGTAATTTTCCGATGAACTTGGATGTTTATGCAAAAGGTTTTGTTCAGGTGCAGACGGGCGGTTTAGACGCTGCGTGTTATAAAGATGATGATTGAAGGGCATTGTAGCCAGCCAAATACTGGGCAAATGAGATTTAATATCTGATGTCTCGGTGATGAGCGCAATGCAGTGCGTACTTTTTACAGTGTTAAACTGGTTGTGGCACTGCAATTGTTATGGAAGGCGTGGCGTTTACTATCAGGCGAACGACTAGCCGTATCATTACTTAGTTCCATAAAAAAAGATGTTAACATAGTTTCTTGTTCCTTTCTTCTTCAAGTGCATTACTGAAGTTTTGTAGTCAACTCCTTAACCTATCTTATCTACAGCAAGGCTGAACAGTTGTTCTAACATCCTGATTCCGGGCCACGCACGACATCGTCTTCCTACTTTGCGCCTTCCGTTGACATAACTGGGAGCAATTGGAAAAATGAACGCAGGAACGCAGTGATTTACGATGTTTTAAGCAAATAATACAGTGGAAACTGCATTTATTTTAAAATATCTTATGAAAATGGTTCACATGCTGAACGAAATAAATGGTTATAATAATTTACGGGTGATACTCATGTTTAATTTGGAGTAGTCCAACTAGTTTCAACCACATCCGATGGTCATTTTTAAGGCGAGTGCGGAACGCTCGCGAACGCGTCGCGGGTCGCACTGACGGTAGTTGTTGCTATAGTTGAACTAGTCCAACTTAAACATGAATATCATCCGTAAATTATTAACAATAATGTGTCCAAACTATGTTAATTTTCGTAATAGAAAATAGTGGTGTTGGTTTTTCAACATTTTATGATGCCCAACTTTAAGACACAGTAGCACTGACGTGACGACTTTGTGTAGAAAACGGAGTTTTTAATACGCTCGTCTACTTCCAATACAAATACAGGCCACTCCAATCAACTGCACTCTAGCGCCGTTGGTTGAAATCAGGAGAATCGTCCAGGGATTTAACGGATGTGCTCGAGCTTGCTTGTCTTGCACCACAGTATAAATACAGTAGAGCAACTTGCCACAACCTCGAGCTAGTATATTTCGTGACAAGCGAATTTCAGTACTTAAAAACCCCCGACACAAAAAAGTTTAAAAAGTAAAAACAGCAAGGCCGATTTTGATTAAACATCCACCGCTAGAAAACCTGCCTTGAAATAAAAATACCGCATCCAAATCGGTTCACCCGATTAAGAGCTACGATGCCACAGACACACACATAGTGGTCAAACTTATAACTCGAGGGGTGCACTTTTGGCGTTGGGAGCTAACAAAATGTTATTGTCATTAGCTCGCGGCTGTAGTAAATGGTCAATTTTTTTATCTACATGCGCCAATATGACATAACGGGCTAGTCAGAATTACTTGTTATATCGAGTAAAAATTGAAATTTAATCAAACATCCTGCCATTTTATTTACGTTGCTGCAAGTAGCCCTTACTTATTTTAGAATTACGATCTCAGATAACATGGACAGAAAATACTTCGACAACACAAACGGCCTCAAAGACGAAGCGTTTGTGTTGTCGAAGTATTTTCTGTCGAACTTAATTCTTGTCGAATTATGTTCAGTCGAAACACTGATTTGTCGAACTATATTTTTTCGAAGTAAGTTTCGTGTCGAAATAAAGAACGGTCGAAGTTCAGAGGGACACCCTAGAGCAAGCTTAAATTCTTTATTAAACTTTACATTTCGGGCAAAATTTATTATTCACCAAGAACCCTTGCTGCTTTCAAAATATACTTGCCTCTATACCCGTTCAGTTAAATTGAAACGTTCGTGCCTCAATTAACGAAGTTCAATGCCAATTCACCGTAGCTTTCAGAAATTTAAAGCCTGTGTATGAACGTGACATCTTGACCCGGCGCCGGCGCGCGATAGTTGGCTTAAATCCTTTACTTTGTTGCTTTAATTGAATGGAACGGGGTGGCGGGAGCTGTATTTGTTCTGAAGGCTCGGTCGTGTGGTTAGGCAATTAGGCGACATTATGTAGACACGTTTATTTGCTAAATATATTAAAGTGAGATAAAGCTGGATAACAAATAAGGAAGTTTTTCACACGTCGGAATAGAGAAGGTAAGTCCAACACAGAGCCGCTGAGAGGCACACCGACTAGCGGCACCACCTAGCAGCCACCAGCCGCCTGCCAGTTCCCCCGGGCCGGGGGTAGAAGCCTCCGAGCGCGGATACCAGGGTAGAGGGGACCACCCCAACCATCCCCCTGGAAGAGGTGGAAGATTAACTAACCGTAGAGAAGGTGGTCTGTGGTAGGTACTTTAGTGTGTGTGAAGGTACTTTAGGACTTGGAATAGCACAGGATACTTTTATCCCGGGAAACCGCGGGGCGCAGCTATTATGTATATAGGTACAGTCATAGGCCTTCTGATGTTGCAGATGTAGGATAGGAAAAGGTGCCCGCTTTCCATCTAGGCGGGCCGTTGCACATTTTGTTTAGGTATTTATATAAATGACAAAAAAAAACCGGCCAAGTGCGATTCTGACTCGCGCACGAAGGGTTCGGTACCATTATCTATATATTGTATTATATATATATATATATATATATATATATATATATATATATATATATATATATATATATATATTACATAATCTACATAAGAATTTATAACTAAAACCATATATTATATTACAGATTATTTTATATAACTAAATTATTATTGTATACTCTGTTTAATGTACCGTCTTGTTCTTATCTATATAATGTATTTTATTAGTAGCATCTTGATTGGTTTATGTATTTTTAGTTAAGACAATATCTTTAAGTTGATTGTAAACTGTTTGTGCTTGAGAAAATAAAATAAAATAAAATAAATAAAATAAACGGCAAAAAAAACACGTTTGTGGGATGGGAGTCCCCGTAAATATTTATTTTATTCTGTATTTTAGTATTTGTTGTTATAGCGGCAACAGAAATACATCATCTGTGAAAATGTTAACTGTCTAACTATGACGGTTCATGAGATACAGCCTGGTGACAGACGGACAGACAGACAGACGGACAGCGGAGTCTTAGTAATAGGGTTCCGTTTTACCCTTTGGGTACGGAACCCTAAAAACCAACATCTATTCCGATGTATCTTTGAAGTCTAACGTCAAATATCGATGATATGGGACCACCTTGAAGCTATACTGAATCCCACGCAAAAATAATTTTCCAAAACGGTTTATAAATGTCCGTCATTTATGCCCGTTCTGAAGTAACAAACATTTAAAAAAAACAATCGAATTGTGAACCTCCACTGCTTGAAGTCGGTTAAAAATAACTTATTATGCATGGCATTGCTTGCGGCTTGTCAGATAATCTGTCAAACTATTTACAATCACCAGGAATCCAGATAGTCATAATGTTTGAACTCGTAGCCATAAAGTTGTATAATCCAATTCTAGTTACGAATGTGGGCAGTAAAAGCAAATATGTGAGCTTGCGCAAGTGGACAGCGACTGGCATGTAACTGGTTCCAGTTGCTGGAACACGTGTAAACTTAACATTTTTTTAACGCTTAATCTTGGCCCCTAACTAGGATTTCCTGTATCTAGGGAACCAGGAACTATGAAGACCATGGTCCCACAACACCCAGACACGAAACAAATGCTTGAGCCTTTTTTCTGTGCACAAACATTTGTCCCGTCGCGGGAATCGAACCCGCAATCTTTGTGGTGTATGAGATTTGAGCCAACCTGCTCAACCACTACACCACAGAGGCTGTCTTATTATTTCTTGTCTCTAAATTTATATGGATCATCAGCCCATTACGTTTCCACTACTGGGACACGGGTCTTGTCTCATCCTGAGAGTATGAGCCATAATCCACCACGCTGGCCCAGTGCGGGTTGGTGAATGTCACATATCCTTGATCTTTTGTGATTAATTCTTGGACATGCCGGTTTCCTCGCGATGTTTTCTTTCACCGTTTTAAAAGCGAGTGTTAAATCCGTACATAACTTAAGAAAGTCAGTGGTGCAGGGCCAGTGGGATTCGAACTCGGGTGCGTCGGATCGAAAGTCGCACGTGCTCCCACTGAGCCACACTCGCTTTTTTATTTATTTTTATTAATCCTATTGATCTCTTCTGCTTACAGGTTGGGTCAGTCAATATGTAATGTTTAATGTTTACACCTTTGCAAACATTAAACAATTTTTTTATAATACCGAAAGGTAAATCCGCAATTGTTTATGCGGAAATAGTCAAATGCAATATCTATTATATGTTTTATTAATCTTATTTACTATGGTTACTATGGCCATAATCTTCATAAAAGCTCTCGGATTAAGATTTATTATTATTTTAATTACTTATGATCCTGTTTCAAAACTTGCAACATTAGATTAATAATAAACTTTAATTATAATTATAGTATCTTGAACAATCAATATAACTTGACAACCTTGACTCAATAATAATAGGATGCCATTTTGCCATTTTCCTTATAGTCGTCAATTTGACGAAGTTCTTCAATCAATCATGACATACATGACTTTACGACGGTCGAGATATTAAAATGAAATTATCCTTGACAGTTTTAAAGTTATTGCCGGAATTGTGAGAACTAAGGACAAAGAGTGTCTATATTCTATAGTCCAGTTAAATTTAAATTTTATAGGTCAAACTAATAGGTAGTGTTATGTACTCGTATGGCCTTTAACTAGGATTCCCTGTATCTAGGGAACCAAGAACTCTGAGAGCCATGGTCCCACAATACCCAGACACGCAACAAAAGCTTGCGCTTCCTTCCTGGGCATTCCTGCGGGTTCTGGTCAGATAGAGCCTCCATCTGAGACGCTATCAGCAGGACACTCGTAGAGATGCCTTCTTTTAAACTATAATTAAAAAAAAACTTTACTAACATAGCCTAAGAAATTTACTAACAAAAAATGTATCTTTTATCTGAATATTTTTTTTTTTAATCGACTTCTAAAAAGGAGGAGGTTTTCTGTTCGATTGTATTTTTTTTTTATGTTTGTTACCTCAGATCTCCGTCATTTATGAACCGATTTAAAAAATTCTTTTTGCGTCGGGTTCAGTATAGCTACGAAGTGGTCCCATATAAATTTCATCGATATGTGACCTTGGACTTCGAAGATACATTGAAGTCGGTTTTTGTTTTTTTCTAAAAATTAATTATATTCAATGCTGTTTAAAATTACTTAAAAAAATATGAACAGTCTCTTCTCCCTTAAGACCGGTTACCAGCTGCCCTTAAAGTGCCTTCTTAAATTTCCACCTGCATAATCAATACTTAGCTATATACTTTACGTTACTTTCGACCTGGAAAATGGTAGAGCCACAGGCGCACTTTGAAACATAAAATAATAATGAACACTGTGCAATGCCGCAGGGAGTACTTAGCATAAAATTAGGTGATAAATTAAGGCAAGTCACAGACCAACCACAGGGGCTTCGTCGCGAGTCTAGAATGGTATCTAACTAAATAAATAACTATCTATACTATACTATATGTAAATCTAACTATCTATACTTTTGTAAAAATGGAAATAAGCCAATTCTGTACTCTGAATATATTTTTGAAAATCCAACTGTAATCGACTATTTAGAGGGCACTGAACACCAATCTACGATTTTTAGAATTTTTGTCTGTTTGTTCGTTTGTTTGCATGTTTTTATTTATAGACTCAAAAACTGCTAAACGAATTTTGCTGTGGTTCAGGGATTGGTAGTAAAGTCCCAGCTTAGATTATAGGGTAAATATACATACCCTACATCAAAATTGGTTGGATGATTACGAAGATACATTTTGACCTCTTCTTAGTACGCGCTCTCATATACAGGGGAGGTCTTACTAAAATGCTCTTAGAAAAAGATGCATGAGCTTCCTCTATCGTCCACGCAGACGAAGTCGCGGGAAAAAGCTAGTAAGTCATAATAACATAGCCTGCCTGCTGCCCGTCTGGCATATTAATTTCAAACATAACCTATCCTCGAGTGCAGTGTGTCAACCAGGTACGTAAATAACTTTCATTCGAGGTCCCGTTTAGAGCGAAAGCCAGTGGGTGCTCCAATCGAGGTCTTGGCTTCTAATAATAATTTTGTTTGGATCGTATTTAACAGTACCTCAATTTATTCCCGTTTTCCGCGAAATATACTGATTGTGCACCAAAATATCTTCATTAAAATATTTCATAATAAGCACCTATTTTATGAATATTACATGTTCGCGGCGCGGCGTTAAGGTGGCCCAAGGGCCACCCCCACCGCACCCTAACCTACCGAGGGCTGCCATTTATATTGTTGGGGTGGCCCAAGGGACAAGGGCTGCACCATATACGTTTAAGTGCTAAAAAACAGACCAAATTTGGTGCACAATCAGTATTTTTGGTAAACGGTTAAAAATTATCCATTCTTATTATACATATGCTGGCCTATATTTTGGCCAAAGGATAAGCATTGCCATTCAACGTGGCAATGCTGCCAGCATTTTGGGAACGTTGCCCACTGGTAGTGGTTTATTATATTAGATTAGTTATTAGTATTTTTAATTTGTTTTTGTTTGTGTTTTTTAATTATCTGTGTGTTTCAATAAACAAAGAAAAATACATATGTCTGATTATATTTGCTTCTGACCTTTCCCGCTTTATTTGTTACTGGTTCTAAATAAATTTATAAGTAAGTAGGTATTTCATTGTTATTTGATGTATCTAAAAAGCTTTTAGACGAAATTGGACGACTATATAATTTATTATATGGATTGATATACATACATGCATTAATCTAGTTATACACATCATATAGAAGGAGTTTCTTTGGTGTTTCCGTACTTTGGACAATGGATAATTTCAATTTCATTAGCTGAAGTTGATAAGCGAGGCTATAAAAATAGAAAACAACGCTGAATTTGCCTGCCTGTCTAAATAAGTCGATTGCCAAGTTCACTAACTAGTGAACTTGGCAATCGACTTGGAACAGCATTTAAAGCACCCAAAAAAGATTAAACTATTCCGAAAACCACCGTCCCTTAGTTTCGTTTATTCTTCTCCATCCAAAGGTTGTCTGGAAGATATCGCTATAAGCGCTAACACCGCCCATTGTAACACGTTATCTTGAAGTATTATATTTTCTGTTGGTATATGTGTAACAATAAAGCGTTATCTACAACTTTCTAAGTTTTTATATCGCAAAACACATGAAATTTCATAAGGTTTTACTTCCTTACCTGATCTCTGAAGGCGGTCTGTAGGCCCCGCTAGTAACGTAGACCTCAGATCCTGAGTCAGCGCGCGGCGAGCCGTTCGGATGCCGCCGGCCGTTCCTGTGTTCGCCGCCACCTGACGGCGACCGGGTCCGCTCGTCCATGGTCTGGAAAACAAAGCTACTTAAGAGTTGTGGTAAGGAAGGTGTCTGAAGCAGGCTAGCAGTAGAAATGTAGCAGGCTTTCATCATAGCGTTTGTCGACCGTTTGCGCTCTTTTTCGTTTCCCGTCAAATGCTATAAGAACGCGCACACCTGCCCTCTGACCCATATGTCCCTCAAGCGCCAATCATATATCGTTTTGAGCTCAGATTAGTGCGTATATTCACTGCGAAAATGTCTTATAATGCCATATATTGGCCTAATAACTTTATCTCAACTTGTGGTTATCGTATTTCGGTATAAAAGAATGAGATTAATTCGATTTCTTGCCTGAATCGACAATAATTAGACCGTATCTCATTATTTGCACTAAAGCTAGGTACCTATACCTTAATTTGAGCTCAACACGATATACGATTGGCGCTTCAGAGACATATGGGTAGGGGGGGCTGAGACTGGCACATACGTGCTAGCGTACGTACGTAGCGTAGCGTACGTAGTGTGTATAGCGTGTAGCGTAGCGTGCGTGCGTGAGACATACGTCTGGCATCTAGTTCCTAAGGAATACCTGTCTGTGTTTCTTAGGAGAAATATCGACCATAGTATACCTATGCAGTGTTATCATGTTTCATATGTTTTCCGTAGCACCAGGTAAAGACAGTAATGAAGTTGTTCACATGTGTTATTACGTTGGGTGGCCACAAGACTCAAGCCCGAAGGCCAAGCGGCGTGTTTCCTGCTAACCGCCCAGGAGCCGCGTTTTAGCTCGAGGGTACGCTCTACGCTAAAATACTAACGGTTTTCCTGTTCTACATACAGGTAGTTTAACTTTCCGGACATAAAGGAATTTTTTATTCATTTATTTATTAATTTATTTATTAATGCTGTAACAGATAGGTGTTAAAGATGTCTTATAGACTAGAAACATGTGGCCTGTGAGGCGCTGCACAAGTTTTGAGTGGAGTTAGTTTATTCCTAGTCATTTGGTTATCTTATGTTCATAAATCCAAAATCAAATACATCATATCACACATATAGCTGTGGTTGTTTAACAAACATTCAAAACCAGTTCATTCGAATTGAAAATCGATTAATTGGAAGTGTTTTGTGGTGATTGAACTGATGATGTTTGCCTTCTGACTGTTCAAGCGAGAAATGATACAACGGTGAAAAACAACATTGATGTTTTGATGACGTTTTCAGAAACTATAAGCTAAGGAAACTAAATATCTATAAGTACCTATTATATGTTGACACTTTAATTATATGTATAGGTACTTATTTCTGCACTTACAGTAATAATGCAGTGCTACGCAGTGATTTTTATGGCGTTAAAAGGTCTGGGTGGCACCAAGTGGCACTGCAATTGTTATGGGCAGGCTAGGCGCTTACCATCAGGCGAACGACGTGTTTGTCTCATCACTCGCTAACTTTAAAAAAACTATCGTCTGTAAAATATTGTATCTCTAGAGCAAACTGTAGCCTGGACGAGATCGCTGCTTAGCAATAAGACCGTCTATTGTACTTATCGAAATAAGTGAATGAAAGTATGTTCATAATGTAACTCCTTGCTAAGTGCAATAAAGTGTTATTTATCTATCTATACGAGTATAGTGCTTACGTACATTTACTATTTAGTGATAGTGAAAATGTACGTAGGTAGGTACTCGCTTTCATACTAGTCAAGGTGACAACCAGCACTAACAAACATTTCAGTAACTTCAACCGTTAACTGTGTAAGTGATTAGTGAAAATTTACGTACTGGTCAATGTGACAACCGGCATTCATAAACCAGTAACTTTCTGGATTTTATAACTCAAACAGAAATAGAAACCAACAGTTAATATTTAAATATTTGTGCCTTATGATGTTTATTTTTTATGCCACTACGTTTATTACTTTTACGCATGTTTTTGCTTATCCGTAAGGTTATGATACGAAATTTCCGTAGTCGTGGAGTCTACTCATGCAGAGTTCGTAAAAGTCGTGAACCTAGAGTAGTGTACGACCGAGTCTCGACTGAAAGAAGGAACCTTTCTGGATACATTAGTTTGTTCTTTTTAATAAATACGCCTAACGATCACAAACATAGATCCTGGCTGCTAACTAGAATTTCCTGTATCTAAGGAAACAGGAACTACGATCATGGTCCCACAAAACCCAGACACGAAACAAATGCTTGCGCTTTTTTTCTATGCACAAACAATTGTACTTTTGCGGGAATCGAACCTACAACCACAAGGGTGCGTATGTGATTTGAGCTAACCTACTTAACCTCTACACCACAGAGGCTGTCAAGTGTCTCGTGTCGTATTCTTAACCCTTAATTACTCGCACGAAGAACATTATATTACTGCTCGCATGAGGTCACAGGTGACCCCACATTGTAGGAATAATTTCTAATATTCAAGGCGGTCTCTCTTTCAGGGGGTTCCAATCACGTTTGGACTAGCCTTTATTTCCGAGCTTCGGAGGGCACGTTAATCCATCGCTCCCGGTTATTGTCTTAAGACAATAGACTTTACTGGTGGTGGTTTCTCGTATGCGAGAGGCCGTCTGGGTGGGTACCACCGCTTTGCCAGTTATTCAGCCGCCAAGCAGTAGTGCGCAAGCATTACTGTGTTCCGGTTTGAAGGGCATTGTAGCCAGCGAAATTACTGGGCATTATGAGACTCAACGGCTAATTGTCTCAGGGTGACGAACGCAGTGCAGCGCCGCGCAGGATTTTGCAAAACAAAGTTCTGGATGGTGCTGTTGTTGTTATGGGCTTTATATATATTAATAAAAAAAAGTCGTTAAGCCATGACGGAGGTCTTCGGGCAGTTTTAAAACTACAACACCAGGGTAAGCCTCACACCCACACCTTTGTTTAAGGTTTGACTAAGCCCGTATATAGGTAATGCGCTACTTACTCTCTTTCTACTGGTTTTTTTCGTGAAATTTGGATGAACCTACTGTAAAATAAGATCAAATTTAAATCTTTTTGTTCGGTTTTGGCATCACAGACGCACTTATGAAAGTCAAATTATCACCAAGTCTTTACCACAGCATTACTCAGAAGATACGGCAAGAAACTGAAGGGCAAATATTTGAGATTTTGTAACAATTTTATTGGTTTCCAACAATGTTATGTTTCTTATGTGTACCAGTTGGCTACTTTGCAGAAGTGGAATGTTGCAAGCATCTTTGTCTTCTATATAATTACGAACAGTATGCAGTGCAGTGCAGTGTACAGTGCTTTTTCCATAAGAATAGTCTTTATATTCATCGGACTATGGCATTTTTACTCGAATGCTTCCTATGTTCCTCCCGCTATCAACTTCTGACTTAACCCACCATAAAAACAAAACTCTCAGTCCAGTATTAGCAACACAATTCTCGCAGAATGTTTGCTGCCATTTTAATTGAACGAACGTAACATGTTTGATGAATGGCGAAAATAAATCATTACATCTGGTAGTTTCTGGTACAGCAGCAAATATAAGTACCTTTGCGTTTTAGTACCTTATCACACTCGAGAGTTAGACTGTTGCATAATTTATAATACTTCGTTACTGCAATCGTTATTAAGACATGGTACTAAGATAAATGTTTTATTATTGGGTGTACTGGTCTGAGCTGCGTGGGAGGACTTTACTAGTATGTTGAGGAACTCACTGCAATGAAACTGTAATGAAAAGATATATCATACTGGTAATCGTAACGAAAACATTTGCAAAGATATTGAATATGTTTGTTTGTGCAAGTTAGGCCAAGGTTGTGGAAGAATTCTTTGAATACCCTGCGTCAAGTCGGTTTGCTACAAGGAATTCCATTACGGGGTAAGTAATAATCTAACATGTCCAAGAATCTCAAAGTTATGAACATGTGACATCCATCATGTTATTAGTAACAATAATTAATGATAATGATTGTAATGATGTTGCATGAAGCAACAGTTTAGTTCTGAGGGAGGAGCTTTTGGTTCGTAGGTCGTCAATCATCAATGCTTTCATTGACTTCAAGCTCTGCGGTATCCATGACGGAATTCCTCCTTCCTGTCTAAAAAAATGACATCCAGCAACCCGCACCGGGCCAGCCAGCGTGGCGTATTATGGCCCATAATTCACAATGTTGGCTCTATGAGAGAAAGCCTGTTAAAAGGCTGATGACGAATAATTATAATTTACTTGTGTGCTGGAACGAATAAAAAAAGGCGGACGCCGCGTCGCCAAATACAAAAGTGAAGCACTCAAGCTATACCGGTCCGCTCGTTCGTACACAAGCCACACGCACTCATTTGCATCTTTCTATGCCGATCGGCCGTCACATCGGCTTGACATCGGCTCTCCGTCCAATCAAACATAGCGCCACCGCCATTGTTATGCTTCAGTTGTTGTTTAGCGAGATTCTGTCCGCCTACTTTTTACAAGCTTTTATTTAACTTGCAATGTATGATGTATGTAACTATGTTTTTTCAGGTGTAATCTTGCAAGCTGAATCAGAACCACTTCCTCTTGTCCTACGAAGTTAAAATTGTGCATACTTGTCAAAATCAGTTGACACAATATTATCGTGACAGCCAGCTGATCTGATGATGGAGACGGAAGGTTGGCAATGGAACTCCTTGACGGATAATCGTAAACTACTAGTGTTTGGGCTCATTTTAATCTGCTCGCGGTTTCAAATTTGTTAAAAATTTGTCTTAACAAAATTTCAACATGAAAGCTTATTTTGTTCAAGCTTGTTTGTCCTATAGTAAAATACATAAGTTTCACTCACCGTATATTCTGATAACGTCCTCTCAGAGGGCGCTCTGTGGCTGTCATTTTCATCTCTCGACGATCCCCGATGCAAATAGGCCGCTGAAGACGGCGAGTCTACGCCCGACCTATGCGTCGCCACATAATGATTTGTCTTTACTTTGTGCGCCATCTTGATTCTTTGACACTACGGCACGCACATTTTCCAATTCAATTTTCGAATGTTATAAAGGCGGGAAAGTCTGTGACGTTTTATTTTTCATTTTCGTTTTGTGAAGTGCCAGCGCGTGATTTGAGAATTCCGTTCGGAAATTTTAGTTTTCTTGTTAGTTGGTGACAATAGACCTGTAACAATAGAAAAAAACTTGTTAGGAAATCTTTTGAAAGACCGCAAAATAACCATTATTTTGCTTGGCAACGCATAGCCACTATATTTTTCACCAACAGCTTTATAAGCATCTGCCTACCTTGAAAGATCTAATCTTACGAAAGAGTAAATTAATCGTTTACTTTCGCTACATCTCTCTATCAATAATCATTCGACTAAATAACCGATGTAATCGATGCGAACTTTCCCTAAACTAAATCGATTGAGGTCAGAGCAACAAAAAGCTTGACTGACACTTCAGGGTTTGATTCGTATCACAATAATGGGAAATTCATAGCTAGCATAATTTTGTAATTAATCTATGAGTTGTAGAAAAACGAGATATACGATCTAGAATGCTACCTGTGTAACGAAGTCACGCAATTGGTTTGTAATCTGATTTTTGTGAAGTAAAAGTGCTATTATTTATGTAGAGTATTGTAATAGGTACTTACTAATAAATAACAAGTAAATAACACAACTTAATGAATTATTAACAATATCGTTTAAGTAATAACAGATAAAATTAAACATTATTTGAGAAGGTAAATATACAATTATGCAGCGCATTGCTGATATTTTCACTTTTAGTAAAAGCTTGTAAAATATAAGTACCATTATTTATGTAAAGTATTATAGTAGGTAATAGGTACTTACTAATAAATAATAAGTAAATAACAGAATTGAATAAATTATTAACAATATCATTTAAGGAATAAGTACAAGAAAAGACGTCCTCAAATTGCAGATGCATACCTACACTTGTAAAAATAAAAGTACCATGATTTATGTAAAGTAATAGGTACTTACTAATAAATAATAAGTAAATAACAGCATTGCATGAATTATTAACAATACCATTTTAGTACTAATAGGTACGAATATAAATTATTTTAGTATATATATATATGCAGTGCATTGGTGATGTTTTCACTGTTAGTAAAACCCGTCCTCAAATTGCAGATGTTTTAACTTAGCTCCGGCTCTTGCGATGCTCAACGCATGTTGATTTACGCCCAATATAAGCAGCTCCCGTAGCCACTGGTCCTTCAAGCGCACAGGAACAGTTGACAGGAACTTCATTTCGTGACCTGATTCCATCCTCCCCCTTCCATCACAGGACGAGCAGAAAGTCGGCCAAATATCATCCTTATATAGTAGACATTTTGCTAATTCGTACAAAGCGTTTTGGTTCCATGTTTATACTGCGTAGATACTGCTTAAGGAAATGGAACTCTTTGCCGTCTTCTGTTTCCTGATAACTATAATACGTACTACCAGTTATACCTTAATTTGAGCTCAACACGATATACAATTGGCGCTTGAGGGACCAGTGGGTACGGGGGCAGGTAGCTTATGTATCCTAGTGCGTAAGTCAAGCCTGAGTCAGTCTGACCCACTGGGTGCGGAGTGAAAGTCTCTTGAGTGTAATTAATGTTTAACTAATTCTGTAGTTAAAGTTAAACGGTCTGTTAACTTTCTATTGTAATCGTTACAAGTAAGTAGGTATATAAGTATGTTGATTTATTATAATACACGTAGGTATGTTGAATTAATATAGTACGGTGGCATACTCCCCCGTTTGCCGCGCACATAGTCTTACTATATCTTATCCCCTAGATATTTTTGTGGATGGACAAAAACCACTTACATTGAAAAAATGTGTTTGCAGTATTGTTGTAAAAATTTATAGAAAGAAAGAAAGAAAACATTTATTTTGACAAAACTGCTCACTGTACAACAAAGATCTCAACACAAGAAAAAAAACAATTAATAAATTAAATACTGGGTGCTTGTGTACGAGAATCGCTGCCCTGCACAGTGACGTCAAAAAAGGTCTGAACTCAGCATAATGCTGTGGATAAATCCACAACGCTGGTTCAAACCTCTGGTGACGCACGTGAAAAAAGTAAAGAAAAATAAACAATTTATATTACTACTTTTTTTTTTTCACTTTTTAGATCTATGTGTGGCCACTATCTCGACTGATGTGAAGCGATGATGTGACCTAAGATGGAGCACATAGATCTAGAGAGAGACGGCAGTTGAGCGGCTGCTCAGACCCGTCTCCCCGATGGTTCACCAAACATCATCTCGAAACACGACTAGGTCGCTTGACGGCATGGCTTTGTTCGGTGGGTGGTATTACAACCACGGCCAGAGCCTACCACTCCAAAGCGCGTAAGCGGGTTTCATCACGATGTTTTCCTTCACCGTTCCGTCACTATTACTAGTATAGTTTTATTATATTAACTAAATGTATATGTCGTAGTAAGATAGATGAAGACGTAATATAGTTATATCCCTAGGGATATAATTATATACCGTAACATGGTTATACGAAAGCGATTCATTACTATCTCACTAGGAATATAGTTATAAAACCGTCCAAGTTTAGTGACATACTTATATTACTAGATTAAGTTTAGTGAAATAGCTTTCGGAGTGTGCGGCGCAGTCTTTTTTTAACACTCAAACGTATAAGGGGTAGCCCTCGGTAGGTTAGGGTGCGGCGGGGGTGGCCCTTGGGCCACCCCAATGCCGCGAATATGTAATATTCATAAAATAGGTATTCATTATGAAATTCTTTAATGTATTGTAACTAACTGCAGGATATATAAAGTTGATTTTTAATAAAGATAAAACCAATATAATATTGTTTTATTTAATTATATATGGTAGATTTCTATTTCACTAAGCTTAATCAAGTAATATATTTATAACACTGAACTTAATCTAGTAATATAATTATATCACTAAACTTGGACGGTTTTATAACTATATTCCTAGTGAGATAGTAATGAATCGCTTTCGTATAGCTATGCTACGGTATATAATTATATCCCTAGGGATATAACTATATTACGGCTTCATCTATCTTACTGCGACATATATACTAAGCAAACAATTAGTGTTAATGGCTCATGTTGCCGTTCTGATTATTATTTGTGAATAAATAAATAATACCTTTTATAACAAAAGCACACCGACTTCAATTAGATAGACTTTAGATTCAATTAGATAGACTTTAGATTGGTATCTTCGAACTCAAAGGTTAAATATCCATGAAATTGATATGGGACCACCGTGAAACTATACTGAACCCAACGCAATAATATTTTTTCAAATCATTTTATATAGCAAATATAGAATACGAATTGAGAACCTCCTTCCTTTTTTAAGTCGGTAAACAATATGAGTTAGATTTGACCAGCTCATAGATTCAAAATTTGACTTCATTTTACAATTCTGAATATTCATAATTTATTTAAAGTATGTATAGATACCCATACGTAAAATACTAATTAACTGCGCCCGCCGTGTCACCCATAACACGATAAAAGTGTCCTATCCTTTTCCAGGACTTAAAATACCTGCATACAAATTTCATCAAAATCTGTTCAGTACTTTTTGCGTGATTTAGTAACACACATCCATCCATCCTCACAAACATTCGCGTATATAATATTAGTAATAAGTAAGAAGTACGATTGAACCAAGGATTCTACTCTATGACATCTTTTCATCCCTGTCTGACCATTAGGTATATTAAAAATAAAACTATTCGTCTAATGTCTGAGTTTCAATTGTTTTCATCAAGTACTTGTACCAAACTTGTACTGACTGTAATGCAGGCCAATGAAATCGAACAAGTTGAAACGACCTTGACTAGTTCATTTCAAAATATTCTCTTATTTATTTAGCGATAGAGTTTAAAATGCTATAAATTAGTTAAATAGTTTTATGTATCTACTCGAAACAATGGTATTCCGATCGTTACCATCGATTAGTGACGTAAATATCGAGTACTGGCGTCAAGTAATCGTGGCTAGTGATGGGAAAAAAGGTAAGTCTTGCAAACGAGACAAGACTCTACAATTCAGTTTTGAAATATTTTTATTGATTGTGATATGATATTTCCAGTTTCCAGAATATCGCGTATTTTCCTATTCTAGCAGCACTATTAATTATGCTATGATAAAAAAGGAACTGATACGAAAAAGTCTTCCAACACTCTATATGTCAACACCACTACTTTGCCAATTAAACATACCTGGCGATTCAAATAATTATGTTTTAGGTGGAAAAGCAGTGTTTACATATGTACTACTATAGTTTTTATGTAAAAACATACAATTAAGTATTAACTTTACGTAACTGACAGTAAGTTGGTACCTAATAATTGTAATCAATTAATTATAAGATTATTTTGGTTTATTTAGAACATCACAATTTCAGAACTGTAACCTCAAAAGCTGTAAAATGTGAGATGCCCGCCGGTTAAGAAGTGAAAGAGACTGGACTAGATATTCAAGACCGAGTCTGAACAGCTGATACCCCATCACTACCTGCGTAGGCGAAGGCATTCAAACCAATCGATTCATATCGACCACATCAACCTGTTAAATTGTACGTAATGCTTTTGTAATTTAGATACTATCGAAGTTTATAAAAATACGAAAACAAAACGAGTAGTTTATTCATATTTTTCAATCAGATTGTGATTAAAATTAGGTGAACAGGATTGTTCGGCCCTGAACTTTAAAGACTTTAGATTGGTTTAATAAATCATTGGTTAACTAAATTTAAGTATCTTAAAATACGGACTAAAATTGTCATAATTGAGCAGTGCAAATGTATCTACGTCAGGGACTATTTTGGTATGATATGAAGATATTGTATACCTAACAAGATTTTTGTTAAAAAATATATTTTTGGAGACAAGCGTTTAACTAATTCGTAATCGGAACCGCGAGCAGATTAAAATGAGCTCAAACATTAGTAGTTAACTATCCGTCGTATGTCGTTCTTGCCCGTCAAGAAGTTCCATTGCCCTCCTTCCATCTCCATCATCAAATCAGCTGACTGTCACCATAATATTGCATTGTCATCGCACTTTGATAAGTATGCAAAATTTCAACTCCGTAGGATAAGGGGAAATGGTTCTGATTCAACTTGCAAGATTTGACCCAAACAAACAAACATTGCAAGTTAAATAAAAGCTTGTAAAAATCATCCATCACCAAGTACCTCTCTACTCTTAATTATAATTCATTCTTATTAACCTATAGATACTCTATAGTCTAGGTATCAACACCACTAGCCCTATGCTTCTAGAGCTTTAGAGTTCTGAGTTCTTTCTCGCCTAGCGCTTCATAGGAACTTTATTTGAAGCTGTAGATAAACTTCTCGGGAGAACATGAAAAGCAACGTTACAATATTTAATACTCGTATTACAAAACACAACTAGATCTAACACTTTTTTGGAAAATAAAACTAAATCAAACTCCATCACTTGCCATTTCGCCAAAAAGTATTTTTGATATCATCGGACAACACGACCTTCCAGCAGCGTACGACAACAAAATGGAATACTGACAGAACTCGAAAAAAAAATATCCTATGTTCTTTTCTAGGATCTAAAGTGTACTTAATTACAAAATGTCATCAAATTCCGTTTAGTCGTTTTTGAGTGATTAACAAATATCCATCCTCACAAATTTTCGTAGGATAAAAACTAGGAATATTGTATGTTTTGTTATGTTATAGGTACTTCTCTAGACTCCTTCTCATACTAAGCAGTACCTAATCAATTACTGAATAACTAGACATGAACATGTCTCAATCAAGGCATTGCAACAAAACCAGTGCCGCCACAGATAGGTACATTGTACACTACGTGCACAGAACACAATGGTTTGAAAGCCTGATCATGATGAATGGACTTGCTTTCTATAAATAGTCAATTTGTTTACGTTTTTTAGGTTATGGGCCCACCCGAGTTTTAAGTATGAGATTCTTTTTCGATATTTGCGATGTAATTGCAACAACCACATGTAATCTTATTTTTGCAATAACGAAATTTGTAAACATATAGGTACTAAGTATTTACATCAAAATAAAATTGTACGCAAGCCCTCCGATAAGCTGGAGAAACTTATAGTGACCGGAAAGTTGGATGGAAAGAATCCGAGGGCTAGCCCAATAGTTGGTCTGACCAAATGTGAAAAAACGAGATACAAATATATCTGACGTCATTCACTGTGCTTGAGACCTTCACGAGTGGCGGAGGATTGTAAAAGACAAGTATGGTCGGGAGCATCACGACGCTCAGCAGTGACCAAAAGACTGGAGGAGGATTTCAAAATACCTACCTCAAATATATACTCACTGTCTATTCATGTCTAAAATTTCGAAGACAAAGATGTAAACAGCTGCGGCCGAAGTCATTATTTTATATTTGCGTATGGCGTTGGAGCAATATTAAAAAAAACCCAAAACATAATTAAAAAAATATTCTGATTATTTCAATATGTTTGATATTTGCCAAGAATAATGCATTCAATATAAAACATACATCTTCGTTATTAAAAATGAAGTTACCGGATGAAATATGGCACCCAGCACGCCTCAAACCAAAACAAAAGCGTAATGACGTTAAAGAAAATGATTCTTCTAAAACTTAATTAGATATCTTAATCTGAGGTGTTATAGAGACGGCAGTGGGGTAAGAGGAACCAATCAAAAAGTCATCAGAACCATATCAGGTACCTTTGTTTTGTTTGAAGGTTCTCATCTAGTTCGCTTAATATCAATGGTTTTTAGGGTAGTCGAGTAGTGATTTGTTCAGCAAAACTATAATTTATGATGGTTTTTATACGTATGCATCAAATACAGAGTCCACTACCGCACCGTAAATGCTCAATTGGGAATTAATTCGATTTGTTTTTGTTCCCTATTAAGCATCAGGCAAAAATGTTGATTTATGCTCAAATGGGAATATAATTAGTGCTCAACACATTAGCGCCCAAAAAATAGGGATTCAAATCGGAATACTTCATTTCATGCCTCCCAAGAATCCCAAGTAACTTGCAGCCCCACAATTTGACTAAAACACCAAATATATTATTTCGAGCCAGCATGCCCCACTGCCAGCGTCTGAGTGTGAGCGTGCTACATCTTTATCTAATACGCCTATATTAAATAAAGGGATAATATTAATTGATTCTCTAAAATCTAATTGATCTATTAAAAATCCTCTTTGTATAAGTTCGACAGAAAATATTTTGACAACACAAACGGCCTCATAGACTAGGTTATTTCACCGCGATCACCGCCATCGGTTGATTTGATTTATTTTATGTCGTAGAGAAAGAGGATCAATCATTAAAAAAGTTGACCGTTTAGATTTTTTTGCTTGCTGTTTTTGCAAAATTAAAACGATCATTTAAATACATGCCTTAAATAAATATTAGGTACAATTTGTAGAACCTGAAAATTATCAAACTGTTTGAATTAACATAAATACATACTTGTAGGTGTTGGATACTAGCAGAATGCATACTTAAAAAAATTAAATTAAAAAAGAAAAGGTTCAACCCAAGCTTTAAGGCTCTACGTGGCTGTTCTCTATACTGAAAAAAAATCTTGTTCAATTATAAGTTTATTTGCAACAAATAATACAAACATACAAAATTCATAAAAAACATATAAGTATAGGTAAAAATAAAAATAAAAAGTAGACGAGAGTTTTTTTTATAAAAAAAGAAAAAGAAAAATGGTGATTGTAATGAATGATTTGTTGCAAACCGGCCTCAACTCAGCGCTTCTGTTGAAGTCGTTTGATTGACTAATCTAATACAACTTATTTCGCAAAAAAACATCTTTTATCAATTATTGCTAACTATAGATTTTAAATTATGTTTCAAAGCCATTATTTTTACATAGAATGTTTGAGTTATAGAGGTACCATATCTCCGTCATCACGGTGGTAATCCAACCTAACCCAAGTAACGCCTACCCAATACAAAGTTCGGAGCAGCAATATACAAAGTTATGAAAGCACAGCTTTTCATTGTACTTGTAATTAAAGTCCCACCCATCCCACTAGTGGGATGGGATTTTGATTATATCTTAATTTATTTAAATTAAACAGTGTATCTCGCTCCTTATGAGATATGTTGCTTAATTGAATTTTAGTTTTGTAAATCACAATGCAGCAACGAAAATCATAAGTGTTTTTTTTAGATACAGAGTATCCTAGATAGGGGCCTGGATGTATGTGACCGTTGGGCCTTAATTATATATTTATTTTTCAAAAGTTCCGTTCAAAGGAAGAAATCTTTTGCCCTAAAACTAGTGGAATGGACAAATTGTGCGAAGCCAAAAAAAAGATTTTTTTTGAATGAACACAGCCAAAATTAACGCTGACATGTAACGAATAACTAAGCATTTTTGGCGGGCATTTTGTGGGGATATTTGAATCATATCATATTTGAAGCTTGCTATTATAAATAAATACTTTAACATTTTCACTGGCAAATGCACAACGTGCGACGCCAAATTCCTAAGAAAGAGTGAAAAAAGTACTTGACACTGGTTAAACGCACAAACAGAGCGACATAAAAAAATCTAACGAAATGTCATGCACAGTAGCGGCAGCCAATCCCCAATCGAAACCCGTGGGCAGGGCTCTATAGTTTATAAACGTACAGCTTCCTTAAACACTATCGTTCATCTTTAAATCTTGTAAGCTTTCCCAATCCTTACATTGCGTGACAGAATGATAATTTAGGAGAATTTACCAGGCAATTTAACTATAGAAATTATATTTGATTGGGCATTCAACTCGGAACCTATAATCAGGGTAACAAATTAGGATCATCTGATTGGGAAAGGAATGGAGGCGTGACGTGGCCTGTTATTTATTTTAACCGTGGCAGGTATACAGTTTTAAGTTTTGTTTAAATTGTTTTTTTTTGTAATGTTCTTGGCATATCAGCTATATCACCCATCATTAGGCAACGTAGTTTTCATAATGTTTGAATTTTGTTGATTTCTTTTAAATTTTTATGGAAAATACACTGTTATTCCTTTTGTTTACCTATGCGCGTTCATCTGTCTATAATTCGGCTTGTAGCTTGTATAGCCTAAATAATGTAAAGTTTATGAACACTTGTACAACTTTTTTACGTGGCAGAATGCACAAACTGCGCTAAGCCAAAAAAATACATCATTTTAGAGATAACATTTTTGTTTAGTTGGCTATACTGTACCTCACGTGAGATCAACTTTGTAAGACACGAGATCCTCAAACATAACTTGATTTCCCATTGAACACATCAAACGTACGAACGCACCAAATACCACCCAAGGAGTCTCCACGATTGAAAGGACTGGCATCCCCGTGGGCCATACAAAATTGTTTTAGAATAAAATTAGATGAGGAACTCTGATTGTCTCCCTGAGGGTTCTGTAACCATACTCATTATGTTACAGAGCCATCTGATAGTTGATAGAATAGGACAATGAGGTTTCATTGATTTTTGAATGTTGTTCGTCTTCTGTTTATTTGTTGACTAGCTGTTGTCGGCGGCTTTGTATTGATATATGTCACGTAATCACGATCACCTGGGCATCACGTGTTAAGTTCGGATGAAATTATGTCTTTCTCCGGCTACAGGCTGTCTCTGTTCAGCGATTCACTCCTGAAAAGTAACAAACGAACAGAAAGAGTTGCTTTCGCATTTATGGATTTGTCTAATAAGGAGTTAATTAAACTTCTTCTTCTTCTTCTTCTTTAGCCATTTTCGACCAATTGACTGGTGTAGGCCTCCTTTAAACTTTCCATTTTTCCCGGTTTTGGGCAGTGAGATTAATTAATTACACTAATTAATGAAAACTTATATGTTAAATTGTTATGGGCAGGCGTGGCGCTTACCATGAGGCGAACGACGTGCTCGTGTCTTTTTCTTTTCTTCTTCTTTTTCAGACCTTTTTATCCCACTGTTGAGTATAGGCCTCCTCTCCATCACGCCACCCCTTCCGGTCTTGCGCCTTTCTTAACCACATCTTCCCAACAACGTCGCTCGTCTCTTTACTAAGTAAAAAAAAACTAGCGCTCATAGCGTAGCTCGCCAAGCCGTTCGTAAAAGACTTGCAATCTATACTGTAGGCTATGCCACATTCGTTGCGGTCACCATTTGGATGGGTGACCTTTTGTAGTTGTACTTATTTAGGTACATCCACAGACATACGAGTACATCTGTGTTTACATATTAGTGCTGCCGTGCTTAGAGGGACAGGCCGTCGGTCCCGATTGTTGACTTGGACAGCAGTTGTTGCATATCGATAGCTACAATGCCGCTCAAACCGGAACACAGTAATGCTTGCGCACTATACCTAGGTATATAGGTACTGCTTGGCGGTAGAATAACTGCCAAAGCGGTTCTTGTTTAATTGGACCACCTATACCTAACACGCTACCTAGGTACTACGTCGTACTACGTACTAGGAATACATAAAAAAGAATAAAAAAATATGCCTATATACAACAATTCAGATATATAAATATCTGAATTGTTATGAATTAAACTTAGATAAACAAAATTGCTAAAGGTGCATCTACGCTAGACGAGCCGAGCTCGAGTGGGCACGAGCCGAGTATTCGTGTAGTGTGGACCGACTTACAAGTCTCGAACGAGCGCGCTTCGAGCATTTGTTTCGTGCTCGGTTTTTTGCGAACACAAAGAAATTTGCATCGCGCTCGAACGCCTGTGGACGTGTTGAGTGACAGAGTGACAGACGTTTTGGCAATCGCTCGTGCATCATGGAAACGTGGACAGAAGATATTTATTTGCCAATTAATTGAATTATATCAAAATAATCCAAGGATATGGAACCCAAAAAATGAGGATTACTATAAAAAAATCCATATTCCATATTTGCCAGGACCCGCGAGCACACTGCCGAAAACTACGTTCGAGGACAGTGATCATTGTAGGTTCGTTGTAAATCCACACTTGACGCCGCGAACGACGATGCCCAGAACGGCTCCGCTCGGGCTCGGCTGGTCTAGCGTAGACGCACCTTAATAGAACCGATTTCCTATACACGAGTTCACGAGCAGTTACACGATGTAGTCTGTTTATTAATTTGGTAACTGACAGGCCCATGTCCGCTAAATTAACTTTGATTGATTAATGATATATTCGTATGTTATTTTATTTAATTGAATTGAGTTACAATTGAACAAGTTTGTTCGGAGCACAGGTTTTCAAGTCAGAATAAAACAGGGCCATTGAATTAACTTAGAATTATTTTTAAAACAGTATATTTAAAAAAATATTAGATACTTGCTGTGCCCTGCGGTTTCACTCGCGATTTCCCGGGATAAAAATTAGTTTCTGTTAAGCCGGGGTATAAGCTATCTCCATACTAAATTTCATCCAAATCCGTTTAGCCGTTGCAGCGTGAAAGAGTAACAAACATACATCCATACATTCTTACAAACTTTCGCGTTTATAATATTAGTAGGATCTTATAGAACAAACAAACAAATTCACCTTTCATTCATTCTAATTATCATAAATGAAACCAAATCAAAATCTCTTTATTCAGTTTTTGCATCACAGACGCACTTATGAACGTCAAATTATCACAATGAATACCACCGTATCGGAAACGGAACCACTATTCAGAAGATACGGCAAGAAACTGAAGGGCATTTTTTCTTCGTTAGAGATTTTGTCAAGTTTTTTGGTTTTCTACAATATTATGTTTCTTATGCACAAGTTGGCTACTTTGCAGATTTGCATAAAACTTAGTAAGTACTTTGTAGACCTTACTTAGCACCTTTTAATTTAGTTTAGTACCTTATTTAGTTTCTTAGTAGCCGCTACGGTGGTTAATACTTTACTGTCCCTGACCACTCCCTCAGTCTTTGTATTGTTGCGGTCAGGTTGCGACAGCCTAAGGGCGTTGGGCCTGAACTGGTCATTACTAAAATTGTGAAATATTCCAATCGTGATCTTAAAATAGACGTTGGGAAAATCCAATCTTGTAACGTTTTTAGGAACTGCGAAGAAACGAAGTGGGGTGGTGGGGGTTACACGTGCATCAAAGTCAAAGTCAAAGTCAAATATCATTTATTAAATAGGCACAAAAGTGCACTTTTAAAGGTCATAAACACATGATACAAATAATAAATGTTAAAAATTGTAACTTATGTTAACATGACTTTGAAAAAAAGGTAAGTATGTTTACCCATTTCTTTCCTATACTCAAATTGAAGTCTGAGTGCTGAAAAGAAATGCGAAAACTGACTCTACCAGTGCTTCGGAAATACGCCCGCTAGAGAAGATAGCACCAAGAAACTCTGCGGGGATGTCTTTTTTCAGCACAATTACGTATAAATTAGAATTAACAGAATGTAAAACAAGAAATGCGAGTGAGATGTCCCATAGTCATAGTATCAGTAACAGAAAAGTGTAAATAAAATATAAGTAGGTATGACAGTAGCAGTAGGAGTGACTAGAACAGACCAGTCCCCGCAAGCAGCATCTGTTCACGAGTATGAGTTGTGGACCAGCCATCACCCCCCTCAACCATATTGGAGGGAAGGGAGTGACCCGACACACAGAGCCTATACCCTAGTTCCTACCCATCGATTATACCCTAGTGTATGTTTGCTCTAGCACAAAAGAATAAGTGAAAATATAACATTTTATAGGCCAATCCGATGATAAGCAAAACATTTAAAACAAAGTGTGAACAAAAAGAGCGAATGTGGCTTAGTGGGAGCGACTTTCGATCCGAAGAACCCAAGTACTGTTTTAGTGTTAATTCCAAGTAGGTAAACGGTAGAACCAATAATGATAAATCTCCTGTCTTTTACTAACTAAAACTAGACATTATTTACAGCTAGTTTGCATTTTAATATAATTCAAAGTATAGTTCAACATTCTAGTCTGGTTTATTATCAATTGTTCTTGACATTTCTGTGAATAAATTATGTATTGCAAATAAGGTGACAAAGTTACCAAACGAAATACGCCTATTATATAATGAAAATTTGTTATATTTAAATAAACATTTGATGATATAGTGGTGAAATGAGAACGAGCGTGGCTCAGTGGGAGCACGTGCTACTTTCGATCCGACGCACCCGAGTTTGAATCCCGCTGGCCTCGCACCGCTGAGTAAGGGGTAGATTCGGACTGCTCCTACATTAGTGTCAGTAGTGCTGCCCGGTATGTGCAATCTAGTGGATTTAGTCTTTGCTCCTACTATATTGTATGTTTCACTCGCTTATCATTTCATAGATAAATTAATCGCTACGTACTAATTGATTTTTGACATGAGTTCGTCCAATAACCGAACGGTAGCTGTCAAATCGCTATCCCAGTCGTTTTTTGACAGCGATTAGAATTACAAAACAAGAAAGTGACAGATTAAAAAAATAATCTAAAAACTAGGTACGTTTTTATGCGCTTATTGAGGTTAGGTCGGCATTGCATGCTAATAAATGGATTTACAATGCTAAACATCAAATTGTGAGCCACCCTGAAGGTTTCAGCCGGATAGCTAATCGGGAATAGCTGTTTCTTTCCGTTCACTGGGAATAGCTCGAAATTTGAGTTGCAAGATTCCACCCGGCACGACAGACAGGCAGACAAACAAGAAAGTGTCTTAATAAAAACGTGGTAGGTAGGTCGTGTTATGCTACCTTTTGTGCTAGTAGGTATGCTATGAGCATATCAAGAGTTAATCAGCGTCTTATTTACTTTATGTAAAGGTTAGTGGAAGCATAAAAAATCTATTGGCATGTTGTTCACATTTAAAACCACGCCTTAGTTAAGACCGAGTTATCGGTTTCGGTGAACTGATATCGACGCTTATTTACATTTATAAACAAATGTAGACAACCTTTTATGATGCAATTTGAAACAGGAAATGTGTGGGCTTATCAGTTTATGATGGAACGTAATATTTGGAACATATTCCACTCTATACACCGTTTCGGCTTCGCATTATTGCTATTTATAAAATCAAAATTCATTAAGCAGTTTAGAGGTAAGCTATTGCATAAGAGCATAAATTGGAATTCGCTCGACATACTTCTTCTCTCGTGTGGAGGTGTGGTCAACCTTGGTGTCGGAGTTCGCCCGAAGGCCTCCGACAGGCCTAACCATAGTTGTCGTAAGACAACAACTGAGTGAGGAAAGATCCACCAAACTCAAGGAAACGTGACTTTCGAAGCCCCTTCCGACAACACTTTGATGATGCCGATTCCTGCATATAATGTGGAAGAACTTGCGCTTTTCTTTGCAGAGAGTAATTCTGGAGATGAAAAAGGGTGATAATTGCTAAATTCATAAAATATATAGGTACATTTCACATTTACATTCTGGCCGTGGTTGTAATACCACCCACCGAACAAAGCCATGCCGTCAAGCGACCAAATCGTGTTTCGGGATGAGGTTAGGCGAACCATCGCATCGGGGAGACGGGTTTGAGCAGCCACTCAACTGCCGTCTAGATCTCTCTATCTATCTAGATCTATCTATCTATCTAGGTCGATCTATCTATCTAGATCTGTCTATCTAGATCTATCTATCTATCTAGATCTATCTATCTATCCATCAAATCATCGCTTCACATCAGGCGAGATAGTGGCCAAACATAGATCTATTAAGCGTAAAAAAAATGTTTGTTGATTCAGCAATTATCACCCGAAATTCACAAGAAAGTCAGTGGTGTGAGGCCAGCGGGACAAACTGGTGCTTCGGATTGAAAGTTGCATACGCTCCCACTGAGCCACACTCGCTTTTTTTGTTCACATTTTTGCTAAACCTCGGCTTGGTCTATAAATATCTATTAATGTCTATAAATGCACGTTTAACCTCCCCACCACCCCACTTCGTTTGATCCGTGTATAATGAATCATCCTGTATATTTGCTGTCCTAATTCCGTCTACAATCACATCGCGTACCTCCCAACCTGTAATTAACTTCTATAAATAACAGTTCTGTCTGTAAGTGCACGTTAACGATACATTTAACTGCTAGATATCGGATTGATTTTAAACAGTAGGTTAGTAAACTGTAATAGCATGTTTATTCGTGAACTTAAAATAAGACATTGTAATTATGTTTCAAACGAAACATCTATTGAAAGAAATCAATGTATTTCGTCACATTTATTAACCCAATTAAAAAAAGGAGAAGGTTGTCTATTCGATTTTTTTTTTTTTTTTTTTTTTTATTATTATTGCCTCAGGACTCCGTCATTTATGAACGGATTTGGAAGATACATTGAAGTCGGTTTTTGTTTTTTTCTAAAAATTTATTCGTAAATTATTAAAAGTTTGTATAAATATATTATAGTCATAAACGCCATTCGATAATGTTATAAATACAATATAGGTAGGTATATTCGTATTTGGGTTCTTCTAAAGGATCGAATTCGTAACGAAGGAAGTGATCCGACAGAGAAATAAAGTCACCGACATAGCTTACCGAAACTGAAGTGGCAATGGGCCGATCACATCTATCGACGATCCGATAACTTAAGAGGTAAACGAGTGGAGACCAAGTTTAGGCAAAGGTAGTGTAAGACGCCCTCCGGCCAGATGGAGCGACGACCTGCACAAGGTAGCTGGCAGCAGCTACATTTGAAGAGCCGAAGATCGGGCTCAGTGGCGCGTATTGGGAGAGGCCTATATTCAGCAGTGGACTCATACAGGCTGTTGATGATGACATTCGTATTGCCTCATTGTAAGGCAAATTCAGTTATTAAACTATTTAAATTGTTTCATGAGTAAAATTTCAACAATGCATCCGAATTATTAAACAAAGCAATGGACATGTTAATATTTTAAATATACTTATTTTGTAATTTGACAAAATGTTTTATTTAAATTATTGTATATTAAACTTAATTTTTCTAAATTACCTGACATCTTATATTAATGAATTCCTTATGATTATGACTGTGTGTTATTATAATCATTATATAGATTATAATAAAAAATAAATTAAATTTTGCACGTCAGTTATATTTCTGACATTCAACTTATACACAATATTTTACGCAAATGAAGATATTTCATTCATTCATACCTCAAATGCTACCGCTACTACAGCAGACAAAGAAGTAGTTTGACTAACGGTCTATTAATGGTAACACTCAACTCTACGAGCAGGTCTACTGGCCAAGAGCTACGCACCGGAAGCGGTACTGTTACGCGCACAGGTGTTAATTAGAATTGATAGACATTCTCGCGTATCTTTTCAATGTAGATAAAAGCTCTCGAGGATGCATTCTTGATAATTGATTAGTTTAGCGTCTAGTTTGCATGCTTTTCACGTTCCCTTTTTTATGTAACTGAAAAACGGGACGAGCTGGTCGTTTCCCTGACGGTAAGAAATACGCCGGCCCATAACAATAACAGCACCATCCAGAACTTTGTTTTGCAAAATACAGACAATAAGCTATTGCGTCTTATAATGCCCAGTAATTTCACTGGCTACTGTAAGGGTGAATTAAACGAGACGTTCACTTTAATTGTCTTTTATTTTTCTTTTCTCTTACTCCTAGGCCTATACTATCATTCTATTCCTTTCACACGCTATCTACATTACTTAACTCTTTCATACTCGTACTATTTCACATCTATGCATCTCTTTCACACTTTTCATGTTGTTACGTATTTCATTTATAATCCTTTCACTCTTTCTAACATATGCGTAACTCTTTCATTCTTTCTCTTTCACACATCTTATTAAGCATTAATCGTAACGCTAAAGATATTGTTTACATGCCCTTTGAAATTTACAAATTTAATGAATGAAAGAATTTTAATTTTAAATTTCACACTACTTACATGTTCTTGACAATAGGATACATTTCAAGTTTTCTAAATTTACTTTTTAACTTACATCTTTAATATTACCACAACTTTCATACTTAATCTTTCACGCTATTTTATATATTTTGAACACATACATTTGCCTCTTATTGTTTATAATTAGTTATACTTTGTTATATGCTTTCACTTAACTTATAATCAATTATTAGCTTTACTTTTATTGCAACTGTAGTTTACATACTTTATACATTACTAAACAATATTGAGCTGTTTTTATAATGAAAACCTTATACATATTTAATAAACGTTTTACCTCTTGTTTGAAAAAAAAACTTACATTATTTCTGAGCTACACTTTTTTTTTTTAAAGAATCTTAAAATTATATGTGAGTACTACTACTATTACTAGGTATAAACTTCTTGTTTTTTTGTATTAATTGTATTCCTACAATACATTTATCTTTATGCATTTTACATTTGAAACTGAATTACTAATAAACTTATTCTATACTTATTATAAAAGATATACATTATATACTTGTTTAACTACTGAAATTACTATATCAATGAGAAATGGTATTATGTTTAATTTACATATATGAAGTTAATTATGTATGTATTTATTTATACGTCCTTGGTATTCTTGTACTACGACCGCTTCTGGTCACATATGGAATCTTTTCATCTGCTGATGCACTTGCAATTTGGTTGTCCTCATCGTCATCATGGTTGTGGTAAGTATTCTCATCATCTGAAATATCTGAAACAGAATCTAGGTTCGGGGGAGGGACTAAGGGTTTTAGGAATTGTACATGAACAATTTTTTTCTGTGTTGGCTGATGAACATTTCTTATCTCATAACATACTGATCCTACTTTCTTGATGATTTGGTATGGTCCTTTGTATTTTGGAGTTAACTTATTATCAGTTGCTTGAGGCCATTCATACATTACATACTCATTTTCTTTGAAATTATGTTCGAGTCTTCTTAAGTCAAATTTGGATTTATTCTTCATATTTGATGTTTCTATGTTATGCAGTGCTCTTTTTCTTGCTTCTGCATCAGTCCGGGGTAGTGCAACAATGTGGTCGGCCGAAATGATCTGCATTGGATTTTCCGGTATGCTTCGTTTACCCATCAGTCCATAGGCTAACTTGGTGCGTCTGTTGGTTGCAGCACAAGTGATGCATGCTCTTGTGTATGCTTTCACGTCCTGCCTGAGTGTCTTCCACCAATATTTCTGTTTTATTCTTTCAAAAGTTGTGCTGTAATAATTGCCCAATGTACTGCTGTTACTTCGAGCTCATTGATGTGGTATCTTGTTTCAGCATCTTTCAGGCATCTGCTGGCATATTCAATTACTTTCTTTTCCCCATTTTGGATCTGTAGGAGACAGGCTGCCATTCCTACGTAGCTGCTGTCTGTCTCGACAATCGTTTCTGCGTCTTGCTGAAAATAAGCTAAAATTGGTGCATTAGTTACATGTTTTTTTAATTTTTCAAAAGATTGTTGTTGTTCTTCTGTGAGTTGTATTTTCTTATTTTTGGTTTCTTTTTTCTTCTCAATTGTATTATTTTCCATATAATTTTTCTTCAAAATGTCATTTAATGGTTTAGCAGTCATTGCATAATTTTCTATGTATTTTCTAAAAACATTTGTGAATCCTAAAAATGATCTTACTTCTGTGATACTTGATAATGTGGTGTATTTTTCAACGGCTGATGTACTTTTAGGGTCTGGTTTTTCTTCCTTGTATCCAATTAATCTTCCAAACAATGGTAACTCTGTGGTTATGAATATGCATTTTTCCTTGTTTAATTTGAGATTTTTTTCTCGTGTTGCCGATAGTACTTTGTGCAGAATATTCTTTAATTGCTCAATTGAATTTGCTCCTCCGGTTATATCATCATAGTACAATCTAATTCCTAGATCATACAGTTTTCCATACGTAGCATTTATAACTTTTGACATCACTGCTGGTCCTCCGACTAAACCAAACATTACTCGCATGAATTCTACATGGTGATCTTGTGTTATCACGGCTGTTTTGAAAATATCTTGTTCTCTGATTTTAATATTATGATAGGCGTGATATATGGCGAGTTTAAATTTAATAACAAATTCTGATATTTTACTCACAATGTCTTCCATTCGCTCTATTGGTTGTACATCCACTTTTGTGATTGGGTTTATCGTCTTTGAGTAGTCAACAACTGGTCGGTATGGCGTTGTAGCATGTTGAGGCTGCTCTACTACGAACATTGGTGCAGCATACGATGAATCTGAAAGTCTACATATCTTTTGTTGTATCCATTTTTCAACTGTTTCTCTTAGAAATTTTCTTTCAGGCTCAGGTAACCTGTATGGCTTGCATTTTATGGGATTTTCATGTTTTAATTCAATTTTTAGTTCTATATCTGGGAATTCTCCTACATCATTTTCATTTTTATTGAATACATCTGGATACTGGTCTACTACATTCATAATTTCCTTTTTGTGTTCTTCTGTTATTGTTATTGAGTTCTGAATATTTTCCATATAACATGCGATAGTGTCTTGTTCTGATGAAAATTTTGGAAAGCATTCTGTGTGTGTAGGCGTGATGATACATACTTTACCATCTGGCTCATGTATGATTCTAGCATATACAGCGAATTGCCAATCTTTTCCGATGATCATATCAACTGGTAACTCTGAACAAATACCTATCTGAGGCATGATATAGTCAATTTTGCCCACCTGTAATCTTGCTGAAATCCATCCTATCGGAGTGAACATATTTCCTGCCACCTTGTATGCACCTTTCTGCCATGGATAAACTTCTGTATCCTCTGGTAGAAGCTTCTTGTCTATCAGCGTAATGACCGATCCCGAATCAGGTAATGCTTTGACTTCTATGTTGCTGTTCACGGTTACTGGAATCAGTGTAAGTGAAGGTATGTCATATTGTACACAATTAATTTGCTTTTGTATGTTTTTGTCTTTAGGTGTGATAACTTTGTCTATTTTGAGGTTGTCCGTTGACTGACTTGGAGCAGAACTATTTGAATTTTCTTTAGTTGGTTGCTGTGTCTTCAAATTGCAGTTATATGATATATGACCTTTCTTTTTGCATCTAAAACAAGTTTGATTTTCTTCCTTGTCAGTTTGTGGGTTGTACTTCTTTATGAAACTACTTTTGTTATAGGAATTTTCACTGTTACTTACATTTCCTTGTGTTGTATTGCTCACCACATATTTATATTCGTATGTTCCAGATTGATGCACCTTCCTGATGACATCCAATGCCACAGCATGCGTTATCAGCTCTGATACCCCTTTGCAGCACTGAACAGCAAGTGGAGTCGACCACCTTGCATCCGTGATGCCCTCTAGGATGAGTGACACTCGATCCGCATCTGGAATCTTGGTTGGAGATTTCTCCAAAATAGCATTTTTTGAATAAATGTAATCAGATATTGTTTCATTTGTACGTAATGTTCGTTGTGCTTGAAACATAATAAATTCTGCAAAACTCATTCTGTTTTTGAAATGTTTGGCAATTTGTTCTTTCCATTCTAACCATGTATCAATATTTTTGCCTACTACTTTGTGCCAATTTTGTGCTGGACCTCGAAGTCTCATCGATGCATTAACTAAAGTTAAATTCTGTGACCAATTTGCCAAACTTGCAATTCTTTCTACTTGAACAATCCATTCAGATGCATTATCTGTTTTGTTTCCTCCAAATAAAGGTATAGCGTTACATGTGTCACTTGTAGAAAATACTTGGAATGTCGGTGACATATTTTGAGCAATCTGGCCTTGAGTTTGTGCGATTTGCATCAGAATATTTTTCAATTCATGGTCATTAGTGAGGTTATGATGTGTAGTTGAATTAGAATGCGACTGACCTGGACTTTGCTGTTGCAGAAGGTGAAATTTGCTTAATTTTTCTTGCATCTCTAAAAGTTCTAAATTCTGAGATAGTCTTCTTTCACGTTCTTCCTTTAGTGTTTCCATTGCACCAGTCTTAATTTTGTCTGCATTATCTTGGGCGATTCTTTTAATTAACTCAGTTTTATTACCCGTAGATGACAAAATTCGTAACTTTAGCTCATCCCTGAGTTGCGCTACAGTAAACTGTTCCAACATTGTTTCGTCCGTGGATTCCATGGTTTATACGTAACCTGTAATTCCTGAAAAAAAAAGCACTTGGCGCGTTGACTTTAACGTAGTCTTTGCGTACGCGCTGCCGCCTTTCTTTTTCGAGACGAATCTGACGAAAATGGAAAAACCTTGGCGTGGCTTTTTCTATCTTTTTGTTTTCTCCAAATCTTCAAGTATTTTGTTTAACTGTTATTTACATTTGATAACTTTTTATATAAATAATCTTTTGCACTACTTATTTTAACTATATCTGCACTTTTACTATCGAAATATAATTATTTTCTTTGTCCGCGCGTCATGTAAGGGTGAATTAAACGAGACGTTCACTTTAATTGTCTTTTATTTTTCTTTTCTCTTACTCCTAGGCCTATACTATCATTCTATTCCTTTCACACGCTATCTACATTACTTAACTCTTTCATACTCGTACTATTTCACATCTATGCATCTCTTTCACACTTTTCATGTTGTTACGTATTTCATTTATAATCCTTTCACTCTTTCTAACATATGCGTAACTCTTTCATTCTTTCTCTTTCACACATCTTATTGAGCATTAATCGTAACGCTAAAGATATTGTTTACACTACAATGCCCTTCAAACCGGAACAGTAATGCTCGCGTACTACTGCTTGGCGGATGAACAATTGGCAAAGTGGTGGTATGCGCCCAGACGGCCTCTCTCATACGAGTAACCAGTAGGTATATTTCACTAGCGACCCGCACCGGCTTCGCTGGGATGAAGTCGGATGCAATTTACTAAAGTGGTGTCATTTTTTGACGACTTGATTATAAAACATTGAATTTTCTCTACTATACAAAAATGATCGTGAAATCCGTATTAAAATTCGTTGCGTGGTTTAGAAGAAGTTAGCGAAGAAATAGAAATGACGCGGATAGTGACTTTGTTTTATATTATTTAGAGAAGCATATAGTTAATTTAATAAATAAAATAAGATAAGAAGTAAAAAAGCTTTTATAAATTATCCCGAGTTTCTTGACGACTGTGAGTTATTTATTATTCGTAGCTGGTAGGTACCTACCTACCTACTGTAACTTTTTTTAATTAGCAATAGTCAGTGTAATAAATACGTTAAAGTGGGACTGTAATGTCCAATGGAACACCTTACCAGTCGGTGTCGATTTTTCCCGATTTTTATAATTTTGGTGTCTTCAAGTCCAGAGTAAATCGGTATCTTCTAGGCAAGCATGATCCATCGTCGACCGCGTCATCACTTTCCATCAGGTAAGACAGCGGTCAAAATCTTGCCTATTAGGCATTAAAAAAATGATGCCCAAATCATAATAGTTTCTAAGTATTCCATAATATAACGTTTTCCCTTCCCAACCTGTAATCGATATCAATCTATCGTGCCTACTCGACTCCAATCGATTCCAGTACACGGCGAGCGTACCTACTCGATACACGGTACTCGATACAATATCGATAGGTACATCGAACACGGCCACCAATTAAAAGCGAAAGACACCTGTCCCGCTAATGGCTTATTTTAAACTGGCAACACCACCCAGAGCGCGGAAGTTGGGCGTTTCATGTTGGCAGCACTTGTATGGTAGTTAATTAGAAGCTTATCCGATTGTGCACGAAATAGGGTAGCTTCTAGGTAGCTGGTAGCTAGCAGACTTGTAGATTGCCTTTACCCGTTGCCGCGTCCTCTTGAAAATATCTCAGGCCTTTCGGCCGCTCCCTGCTTTGTCGGCGCAGAATCGTTTCGCTTGGTCATTCACCATTAACATTTTACAATCTATCTATAAATACTATGTTAGAGGTAAAGTTGTATTTAAATATGTGTGTTTGTAGGAGGTATTTATTTAATCTCTGCAACCATTGATCTAGGTCTCTTAAGTAGCCTATGTGTTAATCCAGGGTATAAGCTGTCTCAATTCCGAATTTCACTCAAATCCGATGAGCCGTTATAGCGTGAAGAAGTAACAAACACACTTGTATATAACGCATTCTATATTACATATTCGGTCTAGGCTTTGAATATGATTTTGTCCCATTCGGTGTCGAGACCCTTGGTCCGTGGGGTCCTAGCGCTATAAAGCTTTTTAAAGAAATAGCAAAAAGGTTAGTCGACATCACAGGAGACCGAAGAGCTGGCAGCTACCTCGGACAAAGAATTAGTCTAGCTATTCAAAGGGGGAACGCTGCCAGTATCTTCGGAACCTTGTCTAAAGGGACTCCTTTTAATAATATATTTTAGTATTATATTTTTTAAGGTTTTTAGTTTTAGTTTCATGTTATTAATTGGTATTTTAATTTAGATATATAAACTTATAATAAATTACGCATTTATATCTAAATGATCTTGAAATCCGATCTATCTATTTAATCTATTATTTTTGGCGAGCAACACGGCGTGTTTGCCTTATAGTTTTGTTATTTTTTTATTCATAAAGCATTTATAATATTAGTGTCATACATATATCAATATTTTTTTTTTATTTTGACATTTTAATGTTCCTAATTAATTTCTAACATTTTTGAACTTGTATTTTACTAACACATACGTTATGTCAGAATTATTGATAATAAATGAAATGAAATATATTGACGGATACGATAAGTTCCAGTTTGGCTGTGGTCATTTGGTTTTTGTCACTCTATTGTATAGCCATGCCAAGTGGCAAATGGTAGCATCGAAACCTACGCCATATGGCTTAACTATCCAATAAACTTACATAGATAATCCGACTTCGAATCGTTTACGTTCTACAAATACACAAACTATCGCCTATTAGGTGAAGTTATTACATCGTCGATTCACCACCGATGATTATGTGTCATTGAATAAATAACGTAAGATTGCTAGCCTCAGCTGAGCAGCTATTTTTTGTAGCAGTTTACGGGGAACAGCTCTATTTATTTAGTTTTTGTTTAAAGTTAGTCTTGTTAAGTTGGTAGACGTGCGCCTATTTTTCTGTTGGTTTTATTATGATTTGATTAGAGAACCGCGAGAAAAAGCTTTGTGGATTTTAAAAAATATAAAAACGGACTGAAAGAAAGAAAGAAAAACCATTTAATTTATAAGGCCTAAAATACACTTTGTCGAAAGAATAAAAAGGGGAAAAAATTATAATGACCATCAATATAGTATATATCTTAAGCGACTTGAAGGGTTGACGAGCGAGACTTCTGGTGGAGCCTACTTTGGTGATCATTTCCAATTTTTGGGGCTACATTCTACTGTATCTGGTGGTCAGATAGACATAAATCATAAAAATGTATGTATAAATGTAATAGATATTTTTTCTAGAACCAAATCAATTATGTAACTATTTTACTATTGCAAAGACAGCAGATAATTGAGCTTTGAAGTTATTCCAAAACCCTTTAAAAAATGCGTACGAATTATAACTTTGCTGTGCTTTCGCCCATAGCAAAGCTGTGAAAAACATGAATGGATATCAACTTTTTGTCATTAATAAATATTTTATCATTAATCTATACCAAAAGATCTATTAATCACTGTCAATAAATAAAATAAATGTCCTTAACCCATTGAATGCCAAATACGAATATATATACGTAGTTGGTGTCTATGCAAGATGCCGACCACGAATATATTCGTAGAACTTCTATGCAATTTTCAAAGGAACAAACATCAGCTGGCTTACTAGACAGAGCATTTTTAGATAGGCTGGCATCTTAAACAAAACAGGCATTAAAAAAATAGTAATTTTATTGACTTAAAGTAGAAAAAAAAACACAAAATTTCAAGGAATTTTTGAACATTTTTGGACGTATAAGCAAAACTTTTTGGAATAATACTTTATATATTATTATAAACATAACAAATCGGACTTATTTTATCTCTCGGTTTATTACTTCTAAGCTAAGCTAGCTTATATAAATTAATGCCATATTTGTATGAAATAATTTGAAGCATTCGAGAATACACAGGGCCGGCTTTTCTGAGCGTACTGGGCAATAGTAGCAAGTTCCTTTGCGTTTTTTAAGTCTAGTAAATACGTAGCAATGGGTACCCACCGCTTATATTTTTAACTGGCGCCAGATACGTACATATCCGTAGATAGACAAATGTATGGTGGCAACCAACTTCAGCTGTGTAAAAATGTTGGCATTCATTGGGTTAAGAGATATCAACAAAGATTTTACATATATAATTAGGCACCAGTATTTAGGCACAAAATTATTATGCACCTCCGTCAATAACAAAAAAAGTAAGTAAAAACGGAGCATTCCCATTTGCCACATCGTTTTTGAGCACTAATTAATGAAAAAGCGATTAATCATACAATATTCTTTTTTTATTATCTTTTTACAAGATAACGTTTTAGAAATAAACTAGACATAATCGAAATAACACTTGCAAACATGATTATTGTAAGTAACCAAGTAATTACATGCAGGCATTGACGCTGCCACGTGCTATACAGTACATAATGTACAACATTTATTAATTACAACTAAATACATACATAACGTACAGACATTATGTATGTATTTATTTTTGTTGTACATCGCCGTCTACTTCTTCCGATACTGTCCATCCAAAGGTATGTCTGGAAGAGAATGCTTCAAGCGATAAGTCCGCCCATTGTACTATCATAGTTAAGGACTGTGTTATTGTCTATTTCTTTAAATTGGTATACAATAAAGAGCTTTTCTATTCTATTCTATTCATACATATTAATGTATTTAGCTATATGTACCACAGAATACTGAACAGTACCTACAGATCTATCCTTAGCAAAACATTATACGGAAAATACACCGGTAGACACACCTAATCAATTATCATAAGAAAAATTGTGCATTGTGTTTTTGGTCTTACCGAGCTACCGAAGCCGAAGAATGCGTAAGTGCAAAACTGGTAACACAGTTTACTTCTTAGTCCTATTCTTCTCATATTTGGGAGAGAAGTCCTACAGTGATGTCCCGCTTGGGCTGCTGATGCCTATTAACGTCTCAATATTATCAAAGAAAACTAAATATTACTACGTAATATTATGGTATTTCCGCCACGTAACAATTCCGTATTGTCGACGGAGGTGGTGAGATGAAAATGAGATTAGTGATTGAAAAAGGTTATTATAATTTAAATCACTTTTTTAATGAAAATAAGAATGAAATGATAAAATGATAAGCAACTGACAAAGACGTTGTAGAATAAATCGGTCCGCTCCCATTATCATTTATAATTTGCTATACCCTAGCAGGGTCATATGTAATCTCACCACTATAGTAAGAACTTTTGTGTACATATGTTTGCAATAAAGTATTGAGTATTGAGTAACGAGATGCTTCCGGGTTTTACTGCGTGTGTAAACACGGGTTTGTAATTAAATAAATTTTATGTGTGTATTTTTTATGCTGCATCGTTTACAAATATATCAAAGTGTGTGACACCGTGGTGTGATAAAAATAAGAATTTTATGATGAGAGTTATAATTAATAATACGCCCAACAATCACATACATAAATCTTGGCCCCTAACTAGGATTTCCTGTATCTAGGGAACCAGGAACTACGAGGACCATGGTCTCACAACACCCAGACACGAAACAAATGCTTGCGTTTTTTTCTGCGCACAAACATTTGTCCCGTCCCGGGAATTGAACTCGCACCCTCAGTGGTATATGAGATTTGAACCAACCTGCCCAACCACTTCACCAAAGAGGCTGAATTCAAATAGTAATTTTGATAAACTATCGAAAAGCGCGTCTTACGCTACATTGCGCTTATCTTTGGTCAAGTACGAGTACAGCAAACATTTTGCGTAGTTTACCCGCTTGTGTGTCTTAGCTTAAGGCATTTAGTAATAATCTATCTATGATCTTAACAGCCACGAAACATCGTAAAATATAATGTCTGATTTCTCTGAGGTATGGTGTGTCGTATAGCTAGTATGGTACCTACTCTCGTAGCTGTCAAGAACATCGATTATTGCGTATCGAATGCGAGAAAGCATCGATTGACGATGATCGATTGCTAATGCAATATGAGCATTGCTCACTTTGCTCAGTGTGGCCATGTCGTCAAATATGTCATAGTTATTATCCTCGTGGCAAATAACATTTTATTGTGATTAAGTTTACCCTTAAGGTTACTTAATCACAATTATTATGCCTATTGTAACATGCAACTTTGTAATCGACAGGGCAATTTATTAAAGCCATGAGATTTTATAATGTTGCGTCACCTTGTGCTGTATGGTTTCTTTAAAAAAAAAATTAGATTTTTTTTTTAATAAATGTGCTCACGCTTGACAACAACTCACCTGATGCGTATGCGATGGTAAGCGTAATTGCGGTCTAAGGTGAAGAACGTTTGCCCATGAGGTGCCTATTCACTCTTGCCTTAAAGAGGCCCAGGTTGTAATTGGAAGGAAATAGGTATTCTGGTAGAGAATTCCACTCCTTAGCAGTACGTACAAAGAAAGAGTCTCGCTGACTCTTGACTCTGAGCGTTTTGTGCGGACTGGTGGTATGTGCACAACATAAGGGTGAAGTGACTCTCCTCGCCTGGTGGTCCCAAGATGGAATGGGGATGAAGGAATCAGCTGATGCAGTTCTTGTGCACACTTTCCGAAATGTAGTCTGTAGAAAATCGACAGGCTAGCCATTTGTCTTCTTTATTATATTTAATTATATTTTATTATATTTAAATATGATATAGTATTTATTAATCACATAAAGTTGATATCCATTCATATTTTTCACAGCTTTGCTATGGGCTGACGTTAACAGCTAAGTGACCCGTATTAATTTTCTAAAAGGTATCGAATAAGCAATTTTATAGGTTGGCGTTCTTCTGTTGGTAGTAACCGCGTTTGGAGCCAGCCTATCTCTCCAAAGAGCGTATAAGCTGGTTATTTCGCGATGTTTTTCTTCACGGTTAGAGTAAATATGAAAAATTGTTAATGTTATTTTTCCTAAATTTAATACACTTTTGACGAGGCGTTCGTCGACCCGCGTAGGGCCAGCGGCCACCTGCCTACTAAACGGAGCGAATCGCCTAGATAACGGGAGATGATAAACTGCCCTGCGGTCTGCAGACTGGTACAATCTGCAACACTGTTTTAGGAGATAGCTTTTGTTTCTGGCTTTACCTTGAAGAACGGAACTAAGTAACCTAGACGAATCTCTAAAAGAAGCTCTAAAGACTAGCGGTTGCAATCGCGCTGTCTTTAGTATGTACTAAAGCATGCGCTTCTCACATGAAATTCCAAACTGAAAAATAAACCAGTCAGACCACAAACTTCCTCTGTTCATGTATTTCGTATTGTCTTGATTGATTGATTGATAACGCTTTATTTTACATCAAAAACATAATAAGAACAAATAATAAATAGAACTTAAACATTTATTAGTACAATGGGCGGTCTTATCGCTAATAAGCGATCTCTTCCAGACAACCTTTGGATGGAGAGGATAGGAGGGTGTCTTGTTTTGTTATATTCTTTTTCTCTGTCTTTGTATTTTTATCTCACGTTTTTATTTATTTCTTTGTCGTCGTCGAATATGTTTTTTCTTTCTTTCTTTCCTAAATATAATTAGGTACTTGCGTAACGTGCTCTCGCAGCTTAACTTTTCTGTTTCCAAATATTTTATTCAGGAATCGAACCAGCTTGTCAGTAAATGAAGCTCATCTGCTCATCTACGAGTACCTTAGCGAAGAGGATGTTCATAGACAGGTAGATTACTCATTGCACATCAAAATAAGCGACCTAGTTGTGTTTCGGGATGATTTTCGGTCAACCATCAGGGAGACGGGATCTGAGCAGTCACTCAACTGCAGTCTTCTTCTAGATATATGTTCTTCATCTTTGGGAGGCCGAACATAGAAATAAAAAAGGTGCTATCAGATTTTTTTTATATCTTAACGGATAATAGGACTTAGGTACCTGTATATTCGACAAACAAACTCTACATCCTGAAATATTATACTTGCAGAGATAGCAATAGAAGCAACACTCAATTTTCACTCATACACCCTTAACTTAAAGTATAAACTTGTGTAACTTCGCTTTCCCTAACTACACTTTTGTTGTTGATCTCTAGGAATTGGGCCAGAACAAAGCGGTCTGTTAATACAGTTTGACCACGATGAGAAGTATCAAAATCTAGACAAGACGCATTTATGTTACGGCTTATCAAAATTCTGTCACGTTGTTATGATGAAAAAAAGATATTAACTCTTCGCTCTACAGCAATTTTTATTAATCAACATCAGTCGTTATCAATTATTTCTATGACGATCTATTCAAAATAAATAAAGGATAAAATAAAGATTTGACAAGGAGAGATTGAGTTGCATGTTTTGAAGTTTTGACGTTAAGACGTTTATGCATGACGCTTTTTTACCCGACTTCAATGGGGAGGAGGTTCTCAATTCGATTGTATTTTTTATGTTTGTTACATCAGAACTCTGTCTTTTATAAACTAATTTGGTAAATTATTTGCGTAGGGTTCAGTATAGCTTCAAAGTGGTCCCATAAAAATTTCATCGGAATTTAACCTTGTACCTACATCTAATATACATCAACATTGAAGTCGGGTTGTTTTTGTTATATAATGTATTGCTGCTTTACCTTCTTATCATTTGCACGTTTTTTTTCAACGGGCAAATGCCTTTTTTACTGAAAACTAATCTACACTCTACTGACTAAATCTAAACGAGCTACTTACAAGGTGAAACAATTGGACAACCCTTTGACCATTAAAGGCCTATAGATAGCCCAAATGCTCCAGCCCACTACCAACGGCCGCGTATCCAAGATATTGGCAGTATTGTTGAATACTGATACGTTGAGCCAAATAAGTATCAGCATTTTGGTCACACGTCGCATCGACCAGGCGCTCTTTTGTAGTAGCTATCTCACTTTTGGCATGATGTGGCGTATTAACCTGATCAACCTATTTCAGGCATTATACCAGGGTAGCATCTCTAGATTAATGGTCTTAGTAAATAGGTGTGGGGAATGTAGTGATTACGATATACGATAAAATGCACTGTTTGCTGCAGCTTCCTTGGAATTAAGGAGTACTGTTAGGCCCTGATGAGTTATGGAAGCCTTGTAGATATAAATGAAGAAGTGCTGATAAAGAAAAGATCTCGCAGTTTACAAACAGTACTAGTGGTAGGTCTCTCGTATACGGAAGGCGTTCTGGGTAGCTGCCACAGCTTTGCCAGTTATTCTGCCAAGCTGTAGTGCGCAAGCATTACTGTGTTCCAGTTTGAAGGGCATTGTATCAAGTGAAATTACTGGGCATATATGAAACTTAACATCTGATGTCTCGGGGTGATGAGCGCAATGCAGTCATACGCAATAGGTACTTTTTATGGTATTAAAAGTTCTAGCGCTGTAATTTTTATGGGCAGGCGTGGCGAATTCTCATGACACAGTTCCATGAAATAAATAAAAAAAATTAACACTGACAGATTAGTAATGTACTTGATAGTTGGGTTCACTGGCTATCTTTAGGGATAGCATTATAATGTATCAAGTATTTTAAACATCGCGTGCATCGTGAGGAAACCGGCATGTCTAAGAATTAGTCACAAAAATTCAAAGACATGTGATATCCACCAACCCGCACTAGACCAGCGCGGTAGATTATGGCCCATACTCTCTCTTTGAGAGAAGGCCCGTGTCCCAGCAGTGGGAACGTGATGAGCTGATGGTCATGATGATGATGAAGTATTTTGAATAGATTAAGTTTTTGTACATCTTTACTATTTCAAAGAAAGAATGAAAGAAAATACATTTATTCGTGACGTCACGCAACAGTTCCCTAAATACATTAAAATAAGGACAAAACAAAGACAATAAATACATCATAATATTTATATTTATGCTAGATAGAGAAAAATTAAGATCCATAAGATTCATAGTTAATATGTTCATTTTTTTCCGCGCTTAATGGCTTCGCTAGGCTAAAATAAACGTAAAATGATGCCAATTAAATTATATAACAAACCTCATCAATCCACATAAAAGTTTAAATTTAAACAAATTAAAATTTCACTTAAAGTTCCGGCTAGTTAATTGCTGAGCCGTACGCGATGCGGTTAAACAAAAAGTGTACGAATTCATTAGAGCATTCATTGTAAGCGCAGTGTGAAAACGCCTCCGCATTCCTCTGTGTGGGAACTCGGTTTTAGGGAGAGGTTCTAGTGTGGAAGCGAGCGGTATCAAAAGTAGCCAAAATTAGCCCGATTTAGATTATCAAATAAGTCTTATGAAGAGTGAGTAAACATATATGAACCTGACAGGATATGGCAATAGAAGCTATAGCGAGTGGACCAATGCATTAAATAAACATGTTTATTATTATTAATAGTCATATACTCTTTCTATGAGAGAAGGCCCGTGTCTCAGCAGTGGGAACATGATGGGCTGATGATGTTGAATAGTCATATAAAAAATATTAATTTGTCTCGCAGAAAATGCGTAAATTAAATAAAATAAAGTAACTAAATAATAATAAAAATAATAATTTAACTAAATTCGTATAAACTTCAGATTTTTGTTAAAATTAGCGTTTCGGGAGAAAATGTTTCTACCACACTAAATCTCAACCAAATTTGGTAATTTTGGTCTCAATTTTTTAAATGGAGAATAAACTAGGTTTGTAGGTTTTTCTTTTTCTAAGTTTATGTCTATTTTTAAAGTTTCCAAATTTAAAAAAAAATTTTCGCCTTAATATCGAGTTTCTTGGGTCCATTTATTCAAATTCTATAGGAATCATCAAAAAATAACCTCTTACTTGTCCAAATTTCATCGAATTTGGTTTATGTTTAGGGGTAGAAAAACGTTTTCTCTTTTTGTATGAAAATTTCAGCGTGCCGTTCCCTCTTAAACAATAACGCATGCTTGGCTATAGTTTTACAAACTTCAGTTATGCATAATATTTTCTTACCTTTTGTTTACCGTCTTAGGTTGAGGGCGCGACATTACTATTGACAATCTTCTTACGTTCATATTTCAAAAAGTTTGTCAGTGCATAGTATGAAAATCGCTACATCTTTTATAGCAAGCCCTCACCTTTGTGAACAGTTTTGCCGTCAGTTTACAATATAAATTATCGCCTTACGAACAAATCAACGGGAATGCGGCCCAATTAAACTTCATATTTTGTATCGAAAGCAAACTTTAACGTTCGTTCAATTGTAAAAAAGCAATTATAAAGTAGCATAAGTACTGAGAGTAAGGTCGGGCGGTTACTTATGCGGTTTTCGATCATCGTGCGAAAGTTTTTGAAGACGGATTAAGCTGTGCTGATATGTATATTACGGTAAGTGTGATTATTTGTTTTTTTTTTAATAATAGTCGATCATTATTAATAATTACCGCATGATTTGGTAAATGTGAATATAGAATTGAAATTCATCACTTGTAGCTTTTATTAATTCAATTCAATTAAATTAATTTATTAATAATTCAGACATAATTATCCATATTTGTTAGTAAAAGTGCAAGTGAATAAAAATGTAAGTAAGTAATTCGGCAATTTGTTTCATTAAAATGACAAAATAATAATATTAATAATTCACTTCTCTCGTCGGTAAAGTAGGTAATAATAAGACAGATCAGCTGGCTGTCACCATAATATTGCATTGTCATTGGAATTTGAGAAGTGTGCAAAATTTCAACTCCATAGAGATATAAGAGAATAATAATAAGAATAATAATAATAGGATAAGAGGAAGTGGTTCTAATTTAGCTTGCAAGATTCCACCGAACAAACATACATACATTGCAAGTTAAATAAATATTAAAAGCTTGTCATAAAAAATGAGACTCGAAGTTATTTGTCCTCGTTAACAAATGATATTTTAATTAATAAAGTATTGTTTTAATGACTAGTGCAGGGCAAAGTCATATATGTATAGGTACGACGACGAGCGAAGCGAGAAAAAGAGTTAGGTTACTGGTGCACCACTACGCGCGAGCCGAGCGAGCGAAGCGAGCGTGACGCGACAGCGGCCGGCGATGCGCCAGAAAAAGAATAAGCCAACGTCATATTTATGTGCGACGACGAATGAAGCGAGGAATGCATTTAACAGTTTGAAAAAATAATAAACTAGCTGCGCCCTGCGGTTTCACCCGCGGTTTCCCGGGATAAAAGTAGCCTATGTGTTAATCCAGGGTATAAGCTATCTCCATGCCAAATTTCATCAAAATCCATTCAGTAGTTTTTGCGTGAAAGAGTAACAAAGGTACATCCATTCTTACAAACTTTCGCGTTTATAATATTATAGTAGGAGTTGTTTAAAATTCGAAGATAAAGTTACAATATTAATTATGACTAATACATTTGTTACTCGACTTACGGTAATTATTAATAATGATCGATAATTATTAACAATAGTCAATGAATCACATTTACTACACCACTGCTACTACCAAGTTTTCAAATTTACCTATACTTACTCATCAAATCCATCACCTTCCTTCACTATGAGTCCACTAAACCCATAACTCAGTTAATTTACCATACAAATATATCTAAGTGATAGGTATCTGCTTAGTTCATTATACAATTTATGTCTCAATTAAAGGTATAAAGTGGTCTAATTAAGTCAAATGGGCTTAAGGGCGTTGGTCCGTAGTTTACAGCGAACTAGATCGTGAAAAAAAAAACCATCGTTTTTCCATATAGATAGATATATAGTAAACACTTTATTATTCACCTTAAAAATAGAGATAAAGTACAAGTCAAATGTTGTAACAATGGGAGGTCTTATCGCTTAAAGCGATCTCTTCCAGACAACCTTTGCATGGAGATATATAGCAATATTTTTAATTCTTCATTTCATACATGTACCTACATATATAATAAAGTATTTATAATCGAGGGAAAACCTATTACTATTTTTATACTAAAAGACATTAATCAAAATTAATTTTCAAAATGAATACTAAAACTAGACCGATTTTGTGACATTTTACTAAACTCAACAACTTCAACTTAGTTATTGACATGAAAATACAGATTAATGTTGAAAATACATAGTGAAAAATACTAGCAAGTTATTATAAGACCATGCCCAAAACACTGCATAGCGCTCATTGCAATGCAGTGCTACGAAGTGCTAATTACGCATGCTAGACATAATTATAAAACAAGCGAATTTCAATAAATTAAAATTTAAAAGCCCCCGACAAACATCCTATAATAAGTAAAAAACGACTGAACCGATTTTGATAAAACATGTCTAAGGACCACCGCTAGAAAACCTGTTTTAAATTAAAAAAACCGCATCCAAATCGGTTCCCCCACAGATTTATCTATGGGTTCACCCGTTTAAGAGCTACGGTGCCACAGACAGACACACATGGTCATACTTATAAAACCCCTCTTTTTTGCGTCGGGGATAAAAAATCGACGTCTTTTGGTTAGCACAATCTAGTTCACGGCAAAGTACGGAGCATCACTCTTAAGTATAAGCGTATGGCTTAAGCACACCCGGATGTGCTGATTGAGTGGTTGCAAGTGCTTAGTGGTTAGTGATCTAGGAGTATCGATTAAACTACATGTAGCTAACATACTGGAGCTGTCGTTACTTTTGCACCTGCAGGTGGTTAAAGAAGCTTGTGGCTTTAGCCTGCTTTCTGGATGACTTTCTGAATGAATTAGCTGACTTAAACATCTTAATCAAATGAAATCAAAATCAAAATAAACAAAATATAATTCGATTTTAGAAAAATACAAGAACCGACTTCAAGACTAAACTTATATTTTTGTATTTGTAATTTTTTCAAAAAGTGCTGAATCAGTTTCTATAAAATTTAAATAGAACACCTCTGAAGTATATTACCTACCATAAAAAAATAATCATCAAAACCAATTCATAATTGGCGAAGTAATCGCGTAACAAACATACAGAAAAAAATATACGTCGAATTGAGAACCTCCTCCTTTTTGAAGTCGGTTGAAAATTAATTATTGAATTAAAATTGCTGAAATAGAATATAGGAGGATTACATAAAAAGTATTACATAAACACAACAGTATATTGTGATTTAGACTGACTAAAACCAATAAGTCTTTCGTGGGCAACTGCGTACGTTTTTATTATTATTATTATTATTATTATTATTATTTTTGTAATGATCTGTATCAGAAAGACATCCCATTAACATTACAATCTAGCCTAATAAGACTAATAAGTAATTTAACTTTGACTTAAATTGCTAAGTATAGTATAACTAAGAATGTGTCCATTAACTCTTTTCTTACTGTCTCTATTAAGGTGAACGTTTTTATAATAAAATTCCAAAATCTATAACGGAGCTCACAGTTCTCAAACTACGCGTAAAGACTATTGTAATGGGAAAAGCATACTATACTGTTCGTAATTATATAGATTCTATAGAATGCTCTTATCTTCTATATTATAGAAGACAAAGATGCTTGGTAGATTACACTTCTGCAAAGTAGCCAACTGGTACATAAGAAACATACCATTGTAGAAAATAAAAAATAAATCTCTAAAAAAATGCCTCTCAGTTTGTTGCCGTATCTTCTGAGTAGTGGTTCTTTTTCCAATGCGGTGCTGAGTCATAATTTGACGTTCACGAGTGCGTTTGTGATGCCAAAACTGAATGAAGATATTTTGATTTGATTTGATTTGACAAACAGTGGAATGATGATCCTAAAGGACGTGGAAGATTTTGGGCCCGAAACTCGTTTACTCGTGGTAGGTCTTTCGTATGCGGGAGGCTGTCTGAGCAGGTACCAAAGCTTTGCCAGTTATTCTGCCGTCGAGCAGTAGTGAGCAAGCATTACTGTGTTCCAGTTTGAAGGGCATCGTAGCCTCATGAGACATGAAATCTGATGCCTCGCGGTGATGAGGGCAATGCAGTACTACGCATACCTACTTTTTATGGTATTGAAAGTTCTGAATGGCACGGCAATTGTTATGGGCAGGCGTGGCGCTTACCATCAGGCGAACGACTTTCTCGTCACATCACCACATAATACTAAGGGACAAAAGCATCACTCCGCAAAGAAATTTAAACAAATAGCGACTTTTGCTATGACGCAATAAAATTCAATTCGGCTCGCGTAGCGCTGCATACCTACCAGTCATATTAATCTACAGAGCGCTTCTCTTTCTATCGCATAGCTCTTATCTCTTCTGACGCGGTACGTGAAACGACGCGCGACCCGCCGTCGGTGTCCGGCTATGTACTTGTAGCTTCGTACCTACAGTGCGGAGTTCGCTAAGCCTGACATTACTCAATTCCACCAAAAAAAACATCGCGTGTAATAGCAGTGAGTTGAGTTCTACAAAAACCAAAAGTCACCATAACTAATCGCTCCTATTCTCTCTCGACCTTACGGCTCAGTAATCACAACACTGCCTCTAGCCTGCCGTGAGCCATAGAGCCACAAGGTCGGTGCGTGGGAACGCCGCCTAATCCGGCTTGGTTACCGTACTTGCAAAACTTGCAAACTATATGGTAATGGGTTATGAATTTATTCTATGGGTACAAGCTTGGGTGCAAGGTTTCTTTGGTTTCGCACCTGCGTTTTAGCGGACTGGCCACTTGCCTAGTGGTTATTTGGTACAGTCAGCGACATAAGTAGCTGATGAAGTTAATTTTATTCAATATCTGGAAACATTTGCACGCCTGCAAAGGTAGAATAAGAGATCTTTTTCACATTGTTAAAACCTGTGCCATACCTTATTTTATGCAAATAAATTATTATGATTATGAAAAAAAAAGCTTTTACAATCTTTCAATAGTCAATAACACCGAAAATATGAAAATTATTATGCAACTTTTTGCAATTTCAAAAAGACTTTTTGAATGCAACATTCAGAGAAATGAAACAAACATTGAAGGTGTAGTCTATCAAAGATTCACAAATGTTTAGCTACTTTTGTCGCTGACCGTACTAGCTGTGCCCCACGGTTTCACCCGCGGTTTCCCTGATTAAATAGCCTTTGTATTAATCCAGGGTATAAGCTATCTCTAATCTAAATTTCACTCAAATCTGTTGAGCGGTTACAGCTTGAAGAAATAACACACTTAGGTCCATTCCCTATGTTCCCTGAATGTAATTTGTGTTGTGAAACCCAGTATCTATCTCGAGTGTAATTCGATTTTTAAAGATTTACGTTTAAGGTTAAAGTTAAGGCTACTAGGTAATTGTAAGTTTGAACAAGATACAAACTTTCGCAACGGCATTTTCATCAAGTAGCGCTCGTAGCGTAGCTTGCCTAGCCATTCGTAATAAATCTTCTAGGTTAAACAATAAAACAGCCTCTGTGGTGTAGTGGTTGAGCAGGTTAGCTCAAATGTAAATACACCACTGAGGTTGCGCGTTCGATTCCCGCGACGCGACAAATCACACAAAGAAAAATCGCAAATATTTGTATCTTGTCTGGGTGTTGTGAGATCATGGTCCTCGAAGTTCCTGGTTCCCTAGATGCAGGGAATCCTAGTTATATATATTTTCCAAACCAGGAAAATACATTGTATTGCACGGTTATTTAGTCATGCGGTCGGAGATGGACAACTGGCTAGATGCTGCGGCCTTCTGAGTAGTGTCATTAGTTCTTATCTTTCAATGTGAATAAGATATTTTTTCTCAGTAAACTTATAGTAATTTTATCTTAAAGGAAATCTTGACTGGAATTCAGAGCATCGATATGCATCTCATTAAATTGTGCTTATAAGGATATCAGCATTGAAATGCTACCGAGAGATCTTATTTTTAAGTGCAGTGACTAATTTAAAAAACCCGCAGGAAGTTGAATTCTACTTCCACAGTTCCGTACCTACAAACTTGTAAGTAGTGTAAGTACCTATAACTGTCTGTTTAAATAATAATTATGTTTGTTTGTTTGAAAAAAATATCAAAAACAAAAATACTTTGTATATACAATTTAAGGAAAGATCCAAATTACGACAGTTTAGGTAGTACCAACGCTAGTTTTTTAAAAATAATAGCTCTAAGTGCATGTTATACCTGCACTATACAGGCACTGCAATCATTTTGGACGTGGCGTTTACCATCAGGCGAACGACTAGCTCGTCTCATCACTCAGTTGCATAAAAAAGACTCTAAAATACACTCGAGAGCAATGAATCCGGGTCACTTAAAGAATCCTAAAAATCTCGGAAACTAAAAATGCTAGGTTAATGCAATAAATTGTATTTAATAGACAATGTAATACTCCTTAAATGAAGGTATTAAAACTTCTTAGTTATTGTAAAGTTATATCATAAAAAAATCAAATTTGAAAAAGGGCCACTTTCGAAGATGGAACTACGAAATTACAGCATTTGGTTTTGCTTTTGTTTGTAATCTGTCATTTATGTGGGTACATAAACCATGTTGATAGTGCTCTATATTCATTATTCAAGCTGAAATTATGTCGCTTACGCCTGAAGAATGCACCAGAATACTTACAATGCTGGAAACCGGCCGGAGTCAGCGCGATACAGCCAGGACTGTCGGTGTGTCGCTGTCAACAGTACAAAGAGTTCTCCGACGTTACGAAGAAACTGGTTCTAACCTACGCAGACCAGGAACGGGCAGAACCAGGTGTACCACAGCACGAGAAGACCGATACTTGGTGAACACCATGCTTCGAAATCGCTTTCTCACAGGAACTGAACTCACCAATCAGTTTCGACGCCTCGGAGGAAGTAACCTAAGTGCATGGACAGTAAGACGTCGGCTTGCTGAATCTAACTTAAAACCCCTTAGACCTGCAAACCCCTTAGACCTGCAAACGGCCCTAAACTGGAGCGTGGGCATCGTATTTCGAGACTAAGATATGCCCAGAGCCACATAAATTGGAGTATTGAAGATTGGTCAAAAGTTATGTTCTCCGACGAATCAAAATTTATGCTCTACAAGCACGATGGAAGACACAGAGTGTATCGAAGACCAGGGGAAAGATTCAAGCAAGCATGCATCGAAGAAAAAGTAGCCTACGGTGGTGGGTCTGTACTTGTGTGGGCCGGAATTTCTTCTGAAAGTCGCACAGAGCTGGTGATCATAGAAAACGGCTCTTTAACTAGCGTAAGATATGTGGAAGAAATCCTCAATGATCACGTTGGTCCATTTATGGTCAATTTAGGTGAGGATGCTATATTTATGCATGACAATGCCCGACCTCATACAGGTAGGATTGTGAATGACTACCTTCAAGAGATGAACATTACTCGTATGGAGTGGCCAGCGCGCAGCCCGGATATCAACCCGATCGAGCATGCTTGGGACGAGCTAGGCAGATGCATAAAACAACGAAACCCTCCCCCAATCACGCTTCGTGAGCTCAAAATTGCTCTCACAGAGGAATGGGAGAATATTCCCCAAAATCGTATAAGGAACTTGGTGTACAGCATGCCAAACCGCGTAAACGCAGTAATGGAAGCACGAGGAGGCAATACGAAGTATTAAAATTCAAGAAAATCGTAATAAAGTTCAAAAATTTCATGTTTCCTATTTTTGTTTTAAGGAGAGATCAGCAGTTTTTTTCTTTATGTAATTTTGTGTTAATAAAATGTATGGTGACTCATATTTTTTTTACTTTCATTTAAGGAGTATTACATTGTCTATTAAATACAATTTATTGCATTAACCTATCATTTTTAGTTTCCGAGATTTTTAACATTCTTTAAGTGACCCGGATTCATTGCTCTCGAGTGTAGATTAGGTAAATATAGCTTTAGAAGCAAACTCTGATGTCTTTTCTACATTTTTTCTTACAACTTTACAACTTTTTATCGTAGCCTCTATCAAAAAACAATTCATCCAAGCTTTACAAATAATTACCAACTCATTTTAATTATAATTAAAAACACAGCGTCCCATTGTATTGGCTATCAAATCATCAGCTATCAGCCATCACAACTTTGATCATTCAATCAGCCAACAAAAAACATATTACATTATAATTGACAAAGCAAAATAGAGAAGAACCTGTGAGAGAGCCGTTTCATCGATAATTGTCTTATAATATGAATTACAAAAGAAAAATATGTAACACCACATTAACAATAGGATAAAAGGAGCTATAGTGTTGTGCCGCCGCGCGCTATATGATCGATAGCATAAGGTATTAAAGCAGTAACCTAACTTACGCTCAAATACTTTTAATTATTGGACTCATTTTATAGGACTTAAGAATGTATTGGATTGGAGCATGGAGACATTGAAGAACGTCAAATGATTATTTTCATTTAAGTTATTTGATATTCATCATCATCATCAGCTCATCACGTTTCCACTGCTGGGACACGGGCCTTCTCTCATAGAGTCTATAGAGTCTATATCGCTGGCCTAGTGCGGGTTGGTGGATGTCACATGTCCTTGAATTTTTGTGATAAATTCTTTGACATGCCGGTTTCCTTAAGACGTTTTCCTTCACCGTTTTTAGAGCGAGTGGCAAATCCGCACATAACTAAAGAAAGTCAGTGGTGTGGGCCCAGCGGGATTCGAACTCGGGTGCATCGGATCGAAAGTCGCACGTGCTCCCACTGAGCCACACTCGCTCTAGCTAACTCGTTCTAGTTAACTAGAATAATTATTCCTAGATAGTAGATAACTAGATACGTGTATATGTTTAAACTTAACGTACTGCTTGCTTTCTATACTGCGTCCGATACAGTATCGATACGGGTGGTTTTAATTTTATAACTATATTAATTTTAATTAAAACGTCACTCAGCAGAAGCTTATACGAGCACGACATGTGCTGTGTCATCCCTTTTTTCCTTTCTTGTGCTTTTTTACTTGCTTTCTCGTGCTTTTTACTTGCTTTCCTTTGATGGGAATTATCGTGTAACATGTATTATAATCACGCTTGAAAACCTATTCAGATTGACGAAGATTATTATTATGAGATTTAGTTTCTTTTGTAAGGATACTTACACGTCAATAGATCTTCGTTCAAACACAAATCGTGTATAGGGTAAAGTAGCAAAATGGCAGTGTTTTTAAAATTGTAATATTCATTGTGTACATACCTCTAGCTCCTGTACGCAGATCTTCAAACAGAAATCCAATAGAGAATCTGTAACAAAATAATAATAAAAAAGATTGTAATTATAGGTAAACATCTATAAACATATATAATGTAAGAAACGGTCTTCATATACAAGTATGATTAGACAATGCAATTTAAACCTATTTAGACATAGTTAGAATTACAAAAATATATAAATTTTAAAAATAATCATATATTATCATATATATTAGAGATGTACCGTCTAGTCGGCGACTAGTCGTGAAAACCGACTATTCGGTTATATTAGTAGACTTAGTAGTCGGCGAATAGTCTGTAACTGGTCGACGATTAGTCAACGACTATAAATATAGTCGGACTATCAATATAATCGTAACCTTTGTTGTGAATAATGTTAATTTAACCAGCCTTACAGTTTGTAACATTATCTAGGAATAGGAACTCTTCTTGTGGTAGTCAATAATGGAACCTAAATAAAGAACAGTATAATTTTAACGAAAATAAAATTAATGCGAGAAGTTTAATTTTCTAAAAAAACACTCTGTAACGGCGCTTCGTTTGTAAACAACACTAGAAAAAATGCAAAGGAAACAAATACTTCTTTTGACTTGAATGCACAGCGCGGCGGGTGCAAGCGACTTAGAAACAAAGCGCCACGGACATTGCCGATGCTACCCGAACTCCACCGAAAGCAATGATCGGCGTGGCCGACTAATCGGCCGACTAGTCGGTCTTTTTGAAAACGACTAGTCGTGAGTCAGTTAGTCGGCCTATGTCATAGTCGACCCATCTCAAATATATTTAAATATATAGCATCTCTAGAAAACAAATTACATATTAAAAATATGTTACTAAAATACTTAGTTTAGGGTCTCACTTCAAGGTAGAAAATAATTTGTTCTTTAATAAATTATTTTTCAAAAAAAACTAAACCGACTTCAAAACCACAAATGGCACTCAAAAGTAAAAAATAAATTAATATAATTATCATAAGCGCTACCCACTCATATATTTGAAGTCGGTGCCAGCCAAGTCTAATAGGTAGTAGATAAATACTATGTATATAGTAAGTACTACTTGTAGGTAGTATTTATCTACTACCTTTTAGACTTGGCTGGCACCGACTTCAAATATATGAGTGGGTAGCGCTTATGATAATTATATTAATTTATTTTTTACTTTTGAGTGCCATTTGTGGTTTTGAAGTCGGTTTAGTTTTTTTTGAAAAATAATTTATTTTACCCTTTTTAGTGAAAAACAAGTTTTAATTAAATTAATTCAAAAAGTTTTTAAAGACAAGCTTTTATGATCTAGAAGCCACATCATGACGAAGTTTAAAACGGGCTATCACAATTAAATGCATGTACAAAAAAATTTCATGTCTGTGTTATTCTCTGTTGAGGAGTTCCCTCGCCGGAAGTCAATCCTGGGTGTATCTGCCATGTCATGATGGAATTTAGAACAGGCTATTATGGTTAAATCCATTTACGAAATGTTGTGTCTGTACTATTCACCGTTGAGGAGTTCCCTCACCGGAAGTCAACCCTGGGTGAAGCAGGTGAAGCAGTCGAATACAAACCTCCACCTTTAGAAAGTTGGTTACGAAAAAAACAAGAACCGACTTGAAGATTAAACTTATATTTTTTTGTTTTTGCTATTTTTTTCAAAAACTACTGAATGAATTTCAATAAAATTTATATGGGACCACCTTTGAAGTATTACCTACCAATCAAAAAAAGAATCATCGAAATCAATGCATAATTGGCGGAGTAATCGCGTAACAAACACACAAAAAAAAAAAAAATAAAAAAAAAAAAACATACCGTCGAATTGTAAACCTCCTCCTTTTTGAAGTCGGTTAAAAGTCCCTAAACACATTCTCCATCATAATGAAACTACACTATTCGAATTGGCATCATTCAGACAAATCTAACCTATTAATTTTTAACTACAGTTAAACAATGATAAACGATACTAAGCCATGAACAACTCCCTTTTAGCTAGGTATCAATAATAGCCCACCGCCTGAAGGCTCGCCTATTAGATCAGATGGCCAGATAGCTAGACCTAGATAGGGTAGATACCAGGAACTGGGCTAACTGCATGCCCTGGCCTTAGCATTTACTGTGCTCTGGTTGATACGCCTTTGTGAGGTATTTTAGGTAGTCGGCCGAAAAGATACTAAAAGACGTTTTGGTAAAATTAATAAACAGTTTAATGATTAAATGCTAAATGTATAAGTTATTCCACATATTTTATTTAACGAACATTTAATTCTTTAATTTAGGAGTTTTAAAAATAATAAAATGCGACACGTACCTAATACCGAACACAGCAAAGTCAAATACGTGTATAATGCATTTCGTTGTACCAAAATCTTAACCATGGTCTTTACGTACTTACGAATCTTCGTTCCTTCGGTTAAAAGAGATAGGACTATGCAACGGGCATAAGAGTGTCTCTTTTATTCCGCACGAACGAACCTACGAAAGCAACTCAGATCTCAACTATCCTAAACAAATACATACAATTGCCAATTTTGTAAAATATATGCTAACAATCAGTTGCAATGCAAACGTCCTGACAGGGTTGTACCAACCTATCTTACTATAAAATCTAGATATGTACTTTTTAAATTCTTTATCGGATTTCGTTTGACCACTATCTCACCTGATGGCAAGCGACGATGTGGTCAACGATGAAGCACGAGCAAGATTATACCTGTTCACTCGTTATATATTTGAATGTAAATGTGTAAGAGTCCAATAAATATATACATTTTTAATCGTCATCATCATCACCCCTTCATTTCGTTCCCATTGATGGAACTCGGGCCTTCCCTCGTAGAGTATGGGCAGTGGCGTAGCTAGGTAACCCAAGACCCTAGGGCAAAAAATAAACTAGGGCCCCAACTAAACTATTTAAAATAGTTTGATTAGTATTCGTCGCGTTCGAACTCTGGTTTATTTATATGAATGTGGGATAAATTTTCACTAGTTCAGTTTATTGTTTGTAAGTCAGAGTCCGAGGGGCCCCCTGGGTTTGGGGGCCCCGAGGCACTGCCCCGTCTAGCCCTCCGGTAGCTGCGCCACGAGAGCGAGTGTTAAATCCACACATAACTTAAGAAAGTCAGCGTTGTGTTGCGTGGCCAGCGGGCTTCGAACTCGGGTGCGCCGGAACGAAAGTCGCACGTGCCCCACTGAGCCACACTCGGTCTTCCTTTTTAATGAAATATGATATATAAAGGACGTGCTTTATGGGATAAGTAAGTATCTACAAGCAAAAGAGTAGGTAATAGTGAACAATTTTACTGCTACACAACACTTAAATTATCTAATGATAAACACTGGTTTTTTAGATAAAACTAGGTTTAGGCACGCGCAGGAAATTGGATCGCAGCTAGTCTTAAAAGAACCATCTCTAGTTAACCTGATGAAAATCAATGCAATTGAATACGAAACAAAGAAGCCGAATAGATCCAAACTGAAGATATAGGTATCTAACTAAACTATGCACCAGCTTATCAACAAGTCGATCTACCACCGTGGCATTCCATTGCCGTCTTCTCATTGAGTCTTCAGGCCCCATAGCTATCTGTCATCATGGCACATAGAACGTTGGATTATGATCTAAGAGTGTCCTACATGAAGAAGCGATGCTATGGCTTGCTAGCTGTTAATCTGCTTTTTTCAAAGTCAATATATTTATTTGTCAATGAGCCCAATGCACTTGAACGTATAAAATAATACAAATAACTAGTTGAATGATTAAACAAATAGGTATAAGGTTTAGATAAATATAATATTATTTTAATAATTGTATTTAAATTTATCATATTTAGAACACATCGATGTTGTCCCACTCGTATTTCCGTTTCCGAACAACATCGAACGCGACGTCAGTGCTACGCGGCAACTTCACAACGAGCGGGCGATCCCAACGGAGCGACTCACTTTGACTCCAATCACCGCCGAGACAACATCTGCTTAGTTGCTGCGTAGTGTCAATCCTAAGTATAAAAAGTATCAGCCTGAAATAGTGCTGAACATTATTTCATGGCTACGTTGATTTATATTTAAATTCCTTTAATTTAAATTCAGATTATAAAATTAAATAATTGTAAGTGGAATAAAGTTGTAATCTGTTGATTTGTCTAAGTTTAATAAGGTTTAAAATATAAATATATGTGTATATGTAGGTGGATTGTTAAAATAAATTAACAACTATGATGCTCTAACCGACCGCATCTGTTTCTCTCATCATTAATTATTATTTTATTTACACCGCCGAAAGGTTGACTGGAAGAGATCTTTCTTAGCGATAAGTCCGCCTATTGTGCTTTAGATTGTAAGTTGCTTCATGTACCTACTGATTCTTCTTTTTTTCTTGTTTAGTGTACAATAAAGCATTTTGTATTGTATTGTATTGATAATCTTAGAAGGCTAATGCTATGTGTTACTTCACGGAGTTATGAGCCTATTGCTTCATGATTTATGCTTTTCAAGGAACCTGTATAAAATTTAGGTTGATAACACTTAAAAAATTTAGCTTATTGAAATCTTATAGGTCCATCTTTACACGTCTTTTTAGAAATTTAGTTAGTGTTAAACTCATCGCGACGTATTTAACTATTTCATAAACTGAGGAATTATAGTATAGCATAGCTTCCACCCTCACAGGACAGATCCTTAGATCGGTACACGTCACGTCCTAATGACAACGATGGTGATCTCATTGCGTTTTTGCACGATTCACCTGCTCTCGCGAATTCCCGACAAAACGACCTATCTCTTACAACATCTGCAAATAATCTTCGGCCTTACGACCTTGAGGTTAGAGTTGAAGATGGGCTAAGGGCTTGAGAGTGAGGAAAATGAACGTAAGTGTATTTAATTTATCTATAGTGAGAATTTTACGCCGTTTGCAGTCGCGTCTGCGCGTTTTTGTCGTCTTTATTTATACAAGACGAAAGCCGCGGAATTCAAACTGTCATGTTTATGCCACAGCTTGTTTCGACAGCTGTCGGGGAGTATAAATCTAATTTATTTATTAGTTTTTGCGAAATGTGAATTTGGAGTTAATTGGGATCTATTTTTTGTGCGAATACTCACGGATATTTGATATTCGTCGTCAACTCGTCAGTATGATTAACGGTCTGTATTTTAGACTGACTAGATAAATATGTAAGCACGGTAAAAAATTACCAAACAGAAACTGTTCCTAATACTTTACAACATATTTTCGTTTTTCTCCCGTTTGGGGTAGAAACTGGAGCCGTAGGGTAAACGCGCTGCTTCTATTCAAGAAGCTGTCCAGACGCCTCATAGAAACAACAGGTGACCAAAGAGCTGGCGCTTACCTCGGCCAACCAATTAGTCTGGCCATTCAACGAGGTAACGTTGCCAGTATTTTGGGCACCTTACCTGCAGACGGTGACCTAAATTCTGTTTTTTATCTTTAATTTACTTATACCTATATTTTGTAAATAATAGCATTTAATTTCAACGTTTCAAATAATTGTATCAAAATTTTACCGGACGATAGCCAAAACCTAACCTAATCAATGACCTAACCACGAAGCCTAAACCAATAACTTCAATTCATATCTTTACCTTCATTCCTTGTAATCCAACATCTACCGATACTGTTACCCAACCAGCTATTAAAATAAATACATTCCTATATCGGCCATATAATCACAGAGCCATTTGAAATTCCTAGAACTTCCTGGACAGACAGACAGGCGACAGACATTCTTATATGGATTGACATTGTCCCGGTGTATAATGGGCATGATACAATGATACAAGCACGGCTGGGCGGTTTGGAGATCTACCAGGATTTGATAATGCGATGCGATCTAGATGATGTTTAGTTTAATAATGTATAGACGACGAATGGCCGAGAGAAATCTAAAAGGTTTGTGGTGTTCGATCTGATGCACTAGAGTTCGAATCCCAATTTAAATGATTGACAGCTTCAGTGCAGTGGTGTAGTGGATCGGTAGGACAGCTTACCATACCTATATATAGTTTTGCGAGAATAAATATATTTTTTCTTTCTTTCTTATTAATATACGACAGTGTTTTCAGAGTTCGATTCCCGCTAAGTGTCAAACGAGTGTGCATAATAAAACTGACATATTTGTCTCGTGTCTGGGTAATGTGGGACCATGTTCCCCGTAGTTCCTGGTTCATTAGGGATTCATTGTTATGGGCTAGGATCTATGTACATATGTGGAAAATGACTATAAAGGTTTACAAAAGGTTTACGGAGTATCTTATCTTTCAATTTAAAAACAAAAGCAAATCTACTATTGACTTACATGCTCAGAAAGTCTAATGAGGAAAAGCCTTGAACGAATGGGGAAAATTATTCTTATTCTTACACGTTAATAATAATTGTTGCAGGTGACACTTTCCTAAGATTCTGTTATGTTATACTGTTGCGTATTTTATAGGCATTGTCAGGGTTGCCAGCTACACGATGTACGAATGATGACAAACATTTAAATATCACAATTTCAATTATATTAGCCATCACAAACGCAGGTAGTTTCTAAACTTTCGCGAATTGTAGGTACTAATGTTTTTACGAAATTATCGAGGCTATTCGGCACACACGACGCCTCGCGTTGATGTTAGTTTATGTTATTTTTATTTAAAATTATGCGCAAATAGACACGAGAATTTCATAAAAATATTCGAACAACGTAAAAAAAATTAGTACAAATAAATTTTATTTATTACGTTTATTATACTGATATAATATATATATATTTTATATCTCTTTCTCAAATATCATAATAGGAGAAGTTAAAATTGAAAACTTATTGTTCAATTTGCATCTCAAAACATAGCGTCATATGATATCTACGAAGACTTTGTAGAATAAAAAATAATACATGACCTTGGCTTATAATAATATTAATTAATGACATTCATTTATAATAAATAAACATTTCGTACCTATTATTAATTGTAGATTGATCTATAAATTGTCACTGATTTAACTAATTTTTTTATTCATATTAAGTTTTATTATTACATTTTAATGTAGTAACTATTATTTCATTTCAATTGAATTTGACTTGTATTGTTTATACCAATAAATAAATTATTGATTATACACCAGGATACTTAACTAAAATATACTAAGTACAATAGTAAGTGTTGGCAACCCTAAGTAGTAGTCTCTAGGAAGCGACGCCTGTCACTCTGAAACGGATGAGAGCGCGAGCATGTTGCCAATTGCACAACTAGTTGTGTAGTTACAAAATAAACTGTTTAAATTAAACCTAATAATGTATCTAGATACATTAATTAAATTAAGCCCATTATTTTAGCATTTTACTCATTATTAATGAAGACAGTGCTCACATTGTGACATAAGTTGTCTTGTTCTTAAGTAGACTAATGATTACTTAATTTCATAAAAGTATTGTGAACAAAATGCGAATTAATGATGTTTGTTGTTTGTTGTAATATTTTACACGAGTGTAAAATCCGCAAATAACTTAAGAAAGTCGGTAGAAACAATGTTGACAAATAGCCACATCTTATATGGCAACACTAGGATTACTAAGTTTTAAACTATCCTCGTATATACGTACTATAAATTCACATGGTAGGTTTTTCTTGTAAGGAATATCTAAATCTAATTAAAGCACGGCAAAATCACTACATAGTATAAAACAAAGTCGTTTTCTCTGTCCCTATATCCCTATGTCCCTATGTATGCTTAAATCTTTAAAACTACGCAACGGATTTTGATGCGGTTTTTTTTTTAATAGATAGAGTGATTGAAGAGGAAGGTTTATATGTATATAATAACCGTGCGAAGCCGGGGCGGGTCGCTAGTCTTACATAAAATATAACTTGGTTCAGCGAGAATAGTTTAGGTAGGTAGGTAGGTATATTGAATTTTGAATTTCGATCTTACACTTTATTTTTAATTTTTGAACCCTGTGAAGTAGTGTGTGTGGTTTATTAAATGTAAAATTATATTTTTGTACGTATGTTAGTCTGTAAAGTATATATTCTATGGGCCTCTGTTAATTTTACTTTGTTGTACATTAATACTGCCTGAAATAAATAAATAAAGAGTTTAAAAAGAAACGAGATAATTGAACGAATAGGTACCTACATGGCCGATTCCTAACTCCTACCTAACTAGGTTACCCTGTATTAGGTATAGCCGGAAGTAGAAAATTCATGTCATCGTTTTTGGCAACATATAGACACTGACTAAAAAGGAATAATCAACCTTATTCCAGTGACATACACAGAGCCTATCTAAATTTGTGAATAGACCTTAGTCTCAAAAATAAAAATAAATAAATAAATAAAATAGCCTTTTATTACCCAAATAAAATACAGTGTGACATACATTTTAACTATATCTATACATAATTATATATTTTGTTATCATTATTTTTATTTTTCTTAATTTGACTTGGGCACCCAAATTTGAGTGTAGGCCTCTTTCATGCGTTGCCACGTTTTGCGATCCTGGGCGAGTCGTGTCCAGGTTCCACCCGCCACATCCACGACGTCATCGCACCATCTTCTTTTTGGCCGTCCCCTTGTCCGCGCTCCGTCTCTGGGTTGCCAGTGAACAATGCGCTCGCTCCAACGACCGTCAGTTGCTCTAGCGAGGTGCCCTGCCCACTTCCATTTGAGCCTACAGAGCATCGTTACTGCGTCTGAGTCCGAGTCTCAAAAAACCCACAGCTAAATAATTCAAGGCCGGTAAAGTAACTCAGAACAAAAAGACAAATATCTCGCTACCGACATTTTTTAGATAGTACGATAAGCTACTACTAGTAGTGGTTTTTATATTCGTTTTTATAAGCCACCGTTATGTTACATTTTCGTGGGAACATGACTAGACATGCGCGTTGCTCACTGATTAGTAAGTAAATGCAGTGACTAAGTGAGAAAGTGTAAATCACTTTTAAATAAAGATTGAAAATCACATAGTTATATATATATACTCGTAGTAAACCATAACAGAAGAGCAAAATACGAAACTAGTAAATTCCACACACGTATTTCAATGAATCATTAAAAAATACACAGTTCTAGTAAAATATCAATATTAAACAAATAATTAACAACTTTAAAATGTACCTGTACTTATACCTTAGTATTCTGTGCCTACATTTAATATCATTTCGTCCTTACGGAAATACAGTCATCAAAATTACACCCAAGATAAACCAGTTTAAGGTTTATAAGGTGTTATAGTAATATAAGAAAAGTTGTACAATTTATATAATGTAGTTTTTGCGTGAAAGGGTAACAAACATACATCCATACATTCTTACAAACTTTCGCGTTTATAATATAAGTAGGAAATATTAGTTGGATGTGCTAGTTTTTAAGGTATGTATTTTATTGGCCTCTGGTACTTTTATTTTGTTAACTGTATTATTGCCTTTAACAAACGAATTTATTATTATTAACGTAGTTATTTATAATATTATGCCTAAGTTTTTTACAATATATCTATAAAAATATATAGATAAACATTAAAAAAGAACCTATACCTAGTGTGCCGCCGAGACCGGGGAAGGGCCCAAACTATCGGTGGTTAGGGCTGTAGAGGAACCTTCTGACTATACGTGCCGTGTCAACGAGTACTGCCCTCTGCATCCGACCCTTGATCCAACCGTCTAGCGAGAGCCTCTTAAGATGTTGGTCGAGTTACTTCGCTATAAGGCCGTTCGCCGAAACAACTATATACAATAACAACGGGTTATACACTCGGTCCTTTGGAAGGCTTGCGCGGGGACACGAGTCCAACACGTAGAGGCCTCTTAGAAAGACCTTTAATCTGACCAACGTACCAAATAAAAAAGAATCATTAAAATCAATTCATAATTGGCGGAGTAATCACGTAACAAACATAAAAAAAATAAACATAAACATTATTGGAGTACCTACTTGCGTTCGATTTTGCTCATCATGCCGACAGAATAGTTTATTTTATATTTCTTATACCATTATCTATAGGGTTGTCTCAATGAACTTTTCATGTGTCAAATATTTTAAACTACATTGATCGATTGAACCACTTCTTTGCATGAACTTTAGATAACACGCGTCGAGATCTTAGATATCTACAATATAATAGGTAGTTAGGGGGTCAGTAGGTAGTGTAAAAAGTCTAGCACCTTGACATTATCTGAAGCCACGCGCAGAATTCCTAAATAAATAATTATTCGGTTTTTTTTTTCATTAACCTACGTTGTCCCACTACTGGGCAAAGATCTTTCCAAAGTGTTTATTTTTTATGGAACTGAGTGATTTTCACGAGCAAGTCGTTCGCTTGATGTTAAGCGCCACGCCTGTCCGTAACAATTGCAGTGCCACCCAGAACATTTAATACCATAATAAGTACTGCGTAGCACTGCATTGCGCTCATCACGCCGAGACATCAGGTATTAAGTTTCATATGCGCAGTTATTTCGCTGGATACAATGCTGGATAAAACTGGAACACAGTAAAGCTTGCGCATTACTGCTTGGCGACAGAATAACTGACAAAGCTGCGATACCTACCCAGACGGCCTCCCGCATACGAGAGACCTACCACGAGTGTAACTCTTCTCAAATGTCCCACTTGTCTATATGTCTTGTCTATACTTATAACCCTTCTCTATACTTTTCTTATAGGAAAAGTAATAAATAATGAACAACCGAAGTTAACGGGTAACTGCGTATGGAAAGTCTAATTTACATAACACAATTCATTATTCAGCAAGACGGGTCCTGTTTGTCATGGAATTACACGAGTTAATTCCTCCAGCTCCTATCTAACATCGGACAACAAGACGAACGGAAACTCGGCATCTGTACATGGTTGACATTCCTTCTGCCCGAACAAAGCGTTTTGCTACGACCTTTATAATGCGAACAGCTGCGGAATGGAGTACCTTATCAGCGTCTTTGTTTCCCGATTCTTATAATCTGGGTGACTTTCTCGAGTGAATTGGTATCTTCTAGGCAAGCATGTTCCCTCGTCGACCCCGTCGTTACTTTCCATCAGGGCTCCAATACACTATGACAACTTAGCAAAATCACGTCGATTCCTTGCTTCGAAATCACGTCGATTCCGTCATTAATAAACGACATCTCTATAACGCATTCATATATTCATATATATGACGCGTCATAGAGAATACAAATTTCGCAGATGTTGTTTATTAATGAAGGAATTGACGTTTTCTTGAAGCAAGGAATCGCCAAGTTGTCATAGTGAATTAAGGCCCAGGTGAGACTGCGGTCAAATGCTTGCCTATTCGGTAAAAAACAGGTATAAACTTTCGCATTTATTAATTTCAGAGTTATTTTGTAAATTCGTAGGACTACAGTTAAATCCTATAGATACCTAAAACTTGAAGACCGCTATTAAGCTTAATATCAGATAAGATGTCATTAAAGAAAATCTGGCATTTATCTTCTGGCGGGGTGTCATAAATCAGTAACGGCAGCAACCAGCTGCTAGGGTAAATAATAATGCTATTTGCAGTACATAATCCGATCGTGATCGAGGCACGTGACCACGGGGCTCGAGGCGGCAAATGGATAGAAATTGCAAATGTAGGTAGCCATCAGAGAAATCAAGAATAAGTTGGAATGGTATAGTAGGCGTGGCAGACGCGCCGCGATCATACGATTGACCAATCGTATTTATGTCAACGGCGGAGCGTAGACGTATATCCGCCGGAATTGATTCAATACGCCGATTTCATAACCAACTGATTCAGTAATCCATTCGTATTGCATACGATAAGGTATATTTTCAACATTTATGAATGGCGTTTATAACTATTCAAACTAGTAATATGACGAAATAGGTGCAGGGATTTCTTTCATGTATCGTTTACGTGTGTGATTGGCGACACTGGTTTTTTACAAAAATGTGTTGACCACCATTCTAATCTATTCTCCATTTCTCTGGTAGCCATTGAGTTATCTATTGTTTTGCTCTAGATCCCTAGAAGTTAGAACGGAGTACAGTTAACTCATTTACAATTTTCAATTTAAGGAAAATTAGCTAGGCTGTGGAAGCGTACACAAAGATCCTGGTCTTAACTAGAACTCTCTGGACTAAGGAACCAGGAACTATGAGGTCCATGGATCACAACACTCAAACACGAAACAAATATTTTGAAAGAATTTTTTTTTTTAAATACTTGCGCTTTTTTCCTGTGCACAAACGTTTGCCGCCTCGCAACTATAACTAAAGCTTTTTGCAGATTCCTTTATCATGCGGACTGCTAAGGAGCGAAACGCTCTACCGGCTTCTTATTTCCTAACAGTTTGAGTGTTATATGTCATTACACAACATGTGTTTTTTTGTTTGTTTGGGTCAAATCTTGCAAGTTGAATCTGAACCACTTCCTCTAATCTTATATCATCCTATGGAGTAGACATTTTGCATACTTGTCAAAGTCCTATGACAATGCAATATTATTATGGTGATAGCCAGCTAATCTGATGATGGAGACGGAAGGTGGGCAATGGAACTTCATTTTAATCTGATCGCCGTTCCAAATATGAATTTGTTAAAAACTTGTCATGTAAAATTATTTTTTCTACAAAAATCTTATTACATTCTAAGATATCGACTTACTGCTAACCATTACGAAAACTTTAACGTCTTCACAAACAAACATCGGAAACGCACAGTAGGACGGTATGCGCAGACGGTAGTAACATTTCCGTAATTTGATTATCGCCTGCTTGTCTGCGCTGGCGCAGTCGATACCGCGGTTGCGCAATGGAGCTTACAGATGTAGGGTTGTCAGAGATTACAAATCATGTAACCTTATTTTATTTGCCAGTTATTCTGCCGCCAAGCAGTAGTGCGAAAGCATTCCTGTGTTTCGGTTAAAAGGCTCCGGTTTAAACGGTATTGTAGCCAGCGAAATTACTGGGCATTTTGAGACTTAAGAGCTAATTGTCTCAGAATGACTAGAGCAGTACAGTGCCGCGCAGGATTTTGCAAAACAAAGTTCTGGGTAGTGCTGCAACAGTTGTGGGCAGGCGTTATGCTAACCATCAGGCGAACGACCTGCTCGTCTCATCTTTCAGTTATACTTCATGATGCAAACAGCCAACGAGTAGAATCTGAAGCATCTCCCAGACCATGCTTCTTGCAGTGAGTATCTTATGAGCAGTAGTAGTTCTTTTTCCGATACGGTGGTAAAGTTATTGTAATAAGTGACGTCCATAAGTGTGTTTGTGATACCAAAAATGAATAAAGAACTTGAACTTGCATCTTCCCCATTCCTCATTAGCTTATAATCTTGGAGTCTTCAAGACGAGAGTGAAGAAGTGTCGCATCGATTCATCTCGCCTAAAACCAGACGAGCTTCATTCGATCAATGAATTCTGTATTATGATAAGATTTTAAATAATAAGGAAGAAGAAATATGATATTGCTCGGGCAAGGATCAATTCTGCGTCTTCGGAAAACCGTCCCGATGCCTTAACCACTGCGCCACCGAGCCAACTGCTCGAGCAACCAAATTTCTTATTTCATTCTTATATCGTCTTACAGGGACGATTCTCTCTGTTATGTGTTATTATTCCATGTTGAACATTTTCCACATTTTCAGCGTGTTACGTATGACGTCGTGGTGCATACCAATTGCCCGCAGGAGCGAGTCACGACGCGCTGACGCAGCACATCATGCCCTCTTTTTCTACCTTTTTACATTATATAGCTTTCCCCCAAACCGTCACTTCTGGTTCTCACATCGAACCGTTGTCACCCATTAGGATAATTAGCATATAGGAACTTAAAAGTAATTTTTATATTTAATTAAATGTAGAACCAAAGCATTTTGGTTTCCTTTGCATCCTCCTGCCTGTAGCCTACATAATTAGCGTTATTCATAAATATAGCTAACGATGAATAAACATAGAAGGCTTTTAAATCAGGTCCAGAATGAAATCTGTAGGTAAATAATTAGCGAATATGAAATGCAGAAGATATTGAAATATGCTTTTGGAATAACTAATTAATAATTTTAAAGATAGCAAGACTCGAAGAATAATATTACAGAATAAATAAATAATAATAACATCACTATTTAATTTTGTTGCACTTGGCAGCCCTACCTCGAGCATCTGTTTGTTGACACTCCGATTCCAGAAGGTTACCCTAAAGGCTAACAAAATCGATAAGGTTAAACCATCAAGGTTCGATATCGATTCGGAATCGATTTATTTAAACAATTTGAAAGGTTCCCGGAAGTCTTGGATGAATTAAACCTTTTCACGATTTCCTGCGCTTAATATTTTTACGTCGATGCTCAAGACTATGCAGTTTGGACAATATATATTGCATAACAAGACCAAAAAAATGTGATAAAATCTCTAGTAAAATATGCCCCTCCGTTATTTTTTTTTTACGCTTAACTGACCTATGTTTGGCCACTATCTCGCCTGATGTGAAGCGATGATGTGGCCTAAGATGGAGCACATAGATCTAGAGAGAGACGGCAGTTGAGCGGCTGCTCAGTCCCGTCTCCCCTATGGTTCACCGAACATCATCCCGAAACACGACTAGGTCGCTTGACGGCATGGCTTTGTTCGGTGGGTGGTATTACAACCACGGCCAGAGCCTACCACTCCAAAGCGCGTAAGCGGGTTTCATCACGATGTTTTCCTTCACCGTTTTAGAGTGAGCGTGCAAAATCTGCACTTAACTATAAGTCATTGGTGCAGGGCCGAGTCGGGATTCAAACCCAGGTGCGTCTGATCGAAAGGCGCATGAGTTACCGTTGAGCCACACTCGCTCTAGTTTCTTGCTTATTATCTTCTGAGTAGTGGTTCTTTTTCCGATACGGTAGTAGAGTAAGGATAATAATTTGATGTTCATTAGTGCGTCTGAGATGCTAAAACTGAATAGAGAGATTTAGATTTGATTAGGATCTACACCTTGATCTAAGATCAACACGATTTATGAATGGCACTTGAGGGACGGGGGCAGATCTGATTGCCTAGCCTAGATCAATACAAACTGTCTAATCTAACCTTCCAAATTAAATGAATAAATATACCCAACCATTACATACATATTCTGGTCCTTAATTAGGATTTCCTGTATCTAGGGAACCAGGAACTACGACAAATGCTTGCGCTTTTTTTTCTTCTGCACAAACATTTGTTCCGCCGCGGGCATCGAACCCGCAACCTCAGTGGTGTATGAAATTTGAGCCGACCTGCCCAACCGTGTAGTGATGAACACAGAGCCTGTCAATACTCATGAATCATCTTTGTTACCAAATATATGCCTTACTTGGGGTCATCGAGCGAAGTATAATTGATGGTAGTATTTCGCTACTTAAACCCAACATAACTTTACCATTAGCAAACTGAACCAGCAGTTTTTAGCTTCTAAGACTTAAGGTGTAGAGTCGAATGGTCTTTGGTCATTTGAGGGTAGTTGTAAAGTGGTAGGGTTTTGGTGGCATTGACATGATACGTGATGGGATGTGGAACGTGATCTGCTACTTTTACTGCGTATTTGGCGATGATGGTTGCAAAGAGCGCTTTGGTTATGTTTGTGAAAGTTTATTTTCTCATCATCAGCTCATCATGTTCTTAGAGCTGAGACTCGGGCCTTCTCTCATAGAGAGAGTAGGGGCCATAATCTACCACTCTGGCCCAGTGCGGGTTGGTGGATGTCCCATGTTCTTGAATTTTATGCCAGTTTCTTCACAATGTTTTCCTTCACCGTTTTTAGAGCGAGTATGTCCTTACTAATATTATAGATGCGAAAGTTTGTGAAAATGGATGGATGGATAGATGGATGGATGGATGGATGGATGTTTCTTACTTAATCACGCCAAAACTGCTGAACGGAATTAGTTGAAATATAGGACATAGGCTACTCTTTATCCCAGAAACTGCGGGTGAAACCGCGGGGAGTATATCTGCATATAACTTAAGAATGTCAGTGGTACAGGGCCAGCGGGATTCGAACTCGGGTCCATCGAATTGAAAGTCGCACATGCTCCCACTGAGCCAACTCGCTCCTTAAGCCATTCATTTCAGTCCCGGTTGTCGTCAGGAAAACGTCCATGTCGGAGGCATTCCGACGGTAGAATTCCGACATCAGGGTTGACCACACACCCACATGAGACAGAGAGTCGAGAAATGGTGTAAGGTTACCTAGATAGATAGATAGATAGATAAACACTTAATTGTTAAAAAAACCTTAAAAACAGGTACATGAAAAACAAGTAAATTTCACAGTAATCAGCATAACAATAGGCGGTCTTATCACTCAAAGCGATCTCTTCCAGACAACCTTTGAACAGAAAAGACTAACATAATTTGGAAGGACGGTGGTTTTTCGAAAGAAATGCAAATTAAATTATAAATATATGCACAAATAGGTATAATATACATACACCTACTTCCTTTTCTAGAAAACTCTATAACTGTAAATATTTAACACCGTGTACAAATAATAGTAATGCAAGCGCATTAGTGCTTCGAGGCAGAATAACTGGCAAAGCTGTGGTACCAAGACGGCCTTCCGCATACGGGATACCTACCACGAGTAAAATTGATTGATTCTAACAGAATTTCCTTAACCACTTTACTTTCGTTTTCAATTTAACAAAAATTGCTTTCTTTTCTACTATTCCTATTTTCGATATGATCATGTCTCGGAATCGATTCATTTTTCGTAAATCGATTTATTTTTTGTTAGGAATCGAGAGTGTTATTTCCGAAGTCGGAATAACAGAAGATATCAATTGCCCGGACGTGTTTTCTGTCTACTTGTGTTGTGTTTGCGGTGAAAGTGAAGTTTCATTACCTATGTCCATTCACTGATTCTATCCGCTTGTGTTTAGTAAATAATTTATTCGCAAGTCATTTCTAAAAGCTTAATTGTTTGTGGTTAAGATGGAAAGTTAATTTATGTAATCTAATGCCCCTGTGGTATAGTGGTTGGGCAGGTTGGCTCAAATCTCTCTCAAACCACTGAGGTTGCGGGTTCGATTCCCGCAAAGGGACAAATGTTTATGAACAAAAAAAACGCAAGCATTTTTTCGTATCTGGGTGTTGTGGGACCATGGTCCTCATAGTTCCTGGTTCCTTAGATACAGGGACTCCTAGTTAGGGGATCCAAGATCTACGTATTAGGTACGAAGTACGTACCTAATAGATGATTTTTAAACAAAAACATATTATAATAGAAAATTTAATATTTTTACTAGCTGCGCCCCGCGGTTTCACCCGCGGCTTCCCGGGATAAACAGTAGCCTTTGTCCTTTTCCAGTACCTAAAGAACCTACATACCAAATTTAATTAAAGTCCGCTCAGTAGATTTGGCGTGATTGAGTAACATTCATCCATCCATCCTCACAAACTTTCGCATTTATAATATAAATAGGATAGGATGACTCAAATAATATTCCTAGACATTGAGTTATGAATTCTAAACTCATAATTAAAACAGCTTAGAATATTCGAAATGAAATTCTAACGGACATGTAATCTAGATGAAATTGAACCAAACACACGGAAAAACAGACAGACGTGAGTTACGAGACGTGGGGTTAACCGAGCCGCGAATAAGATGAGTAATTTATTTGAGAAATGTTTTGGTGCGTACATGAACTGTGAAGTTTGAACTTATGAGTTGAGCGAATGATTATTTGGCTTAGAGAAATGTATATAAACCATCGAAATGTTATAATTTTGATGGTATAATGTATATATTACACTTAAGTTTGAATAATACTTTAATAATAAACAATTATTTACAGTGATAATGACTAAACTAACCTACAAATAAATTTAAGTAAATTTTAAAGATAAAATCAGAGTTTAGGTCGCCGTCTGCGGGTAAGGTGCCCAAAAAGCTAGCAACGTTTCCTCGTTGAATGGCCAGACTAATCGTTGGCCGAGGTAAGCGCCATCAGTCACCTGTTGTTTCTATTTAGATAGAATAATTAATTTTTAGAAAAAAGCAAAAACCGACTTCAATGTATCTTCGAAGTCCAAGGTCACATATCGATGACATTTATATGGGACCACTTCGTAGCTATACTGAACCCGACGCAAAAAGAATTTTTCAAATCGGTTCATAAATGACAGAGTTCTGAGGTAACAAATATAAAAAAAAAAAAAAAAAATACAATCGAACAGAAATCCTCTTCCTTTTTTGAAGTCGGTTAAAAAACCCACTTCAATTCTGATATATCTTCAAAGTCCAAGGTCGAATATCGATTTTTATATAGGTCCACCTTGTAGCTGTACTGAACCCAACGCAAAGAATTTTCCAAGACAGTTTATAAATGAGTTCTGAGGTAACAAACATATAAAAAAACAAGCTAATTGAGAATCTCCTCCTTTTTGCAGTCGGTTAAATTTTTTAATGAAGCATGAAGTTTAATCTTAATCTCTCCTATTATTTTTAACAACAAAATGTAAAGCATATCTTATCTCGCGGTTGTGTTACTTAAACGCAAAAACTACGGCATGACGTGACTTCGACCGTCGTTAGGATGCCACACCCTGCCCAGCTGCGCATGCTCCCAGGATTACTGTTTACGTTTTTACATTCACCACTAACACCCATTCTTTATAGCTTATACTGAGAGAAGGACCGAGTCCCAGCAGTGGGAACATAATGGGCTGACGATGATGATGATATATTTTGGGAATTCCATGTGTATTTACGGGATGTGGAATCAGGTCCATGGGCGATATTCAAGACTTACGCTATCGCCACAAATCTGTAACCGGTTCCAGCATATTCTCCAACTATTAACGGTAGAAGTCGTATTTAAACACGTCTTACTTCCTGCAGACCATCAAGCCGTAACATATCGCATCAAAGTGTGAAAGAACTGACGCAACCAACATAAACAAAGGAATCTGCATGAGCCAGCATAATATATTATGTACATAATACGCAATTCATAATATGTACCTACATTTATACGACGGAATGTTAACAAACTAACATTAACGAAAATCCACTAGTGCTGAGATATAAGACCTTAAAAATCCACTAGTGCTGAGATAGAAGACCTTAAAAATCCACTAGTGCTGAGATATAAGACCTTAAAAACTAGTGTATTTTGGCTAAATAATTTGAGTCCAATATAATTGGACAACTTAATTTTCATGCATAAGATACAATTCTGTTTATGCAGTCTTCTGTTCAAGTAGAATTTGATATAGATCGTAGATCAATGCATAGACGATTAATTATAATCAGGGTTTTCCGTATTGAAATGATGTTTGCGAGTAGCGTCAATTCTGTTTGCTGTTATTTGAGGTAAAACCATGTCACCCGCATTCTTATACAGCCTCTGTAGTGTAGTGGTTGGGCAGGTTGGCATAAATCTCATACACCATTGAGGTTGCGACTTCGATTTCCGACAAATGTTTGTGCATAGAAAAACGCTAGCATTTGTTTCGTGTCTGGGTATTGTGGGACCACGGTCTTGTAGTTCCTGATTCCCTAGATACAGGGAATCCTAGTTAGGGGCCATTTATGTATATGATCGTCGCGTATTTTTTTATTATCAAAGACCTGCCTAATTCCTTCCTTTCCTTGATTCTTAGTCCTCATTTATAATAAGTGGCTAGGGCTGTCAATCAGCGTTTGTAGTTGTGTTCATCTGACCGCCATTTCATCACTCACCGGTCATAAAAAAACCTATAAATGTATTTCACCGTATATGATCAAGTCAATTGGTTTTCCAGCACGTGCTAATAGTTTCCAAACATGCGATGCAATGCATCGTGAAATTATCATAACAGTCTACGCATAAATGGTCCATAGTATTTTCTTAGATTATAGCAATAAAAATGATTTAAAATTTACGTAAAAATTAAAATAATTATAGAATATGGAAACAATTAATATGATAAGGAATGTTGACGGCATTTTTATGTCAATAAAAAATTAGATTGGTTGATTCGAGGTTATAAAAGTTTTTTTTTTACGCTTAATAGATCTATGTTTGTCCACTATCTCGCCTGATGTGAAGCGATGATGTGGCCTAAGATGGAGCACATAGATCTAGAGAGAGACGGCAGTTGAGCGGCTGCTCAGACCCGTCTCCCAGATGGTTCACCGAACATCATCCCGAAGAGGCTTTGTTCGGTGTTGTTAAATTAAAATAATTATCGAACATGTTAACAATTTATATGATAAGGAATGTTGACGGCATTTTTATGTCAATAAGTAATTAGAATGGTTATTTGTGGGTTGTAAAAGTGCATTTAGTTGTTGATTTTTATAGGTATTCTTCGAGTAATTTCTTAACTAAAAAAATAATTGAATTTTATTGAAAACTACAAAATAAAACTGTTGAAGAATGAATATATGTAGAGAACTTTGAATGGGTACTATTCATATTTCATGGTTATAATTTTTAGGGTTCCGTACACAAAGGGTAAAACGGGATCCTATTACTAGGACTCCGCTGTCCGTCCGTCTATCTGTCTGCCTGTCTGTCTGTCCGTCTGTCACCAAGCTGTGTCTCATGAACCGTGATAGTTAGACAGTTTAAATTTTCACAGATGATGTATTTCTGTTGCCGCTATAACAACAAATACTAAAAAACAGAATAAAATTATTATTTAAGGGGGCTCCCATACAACAAACGTGTTTTTTGCCCTATTTATAGATAATAGTGCGGAACCCTTCGTGCGCGTGTCCCACTCGCACTTGGCCGGTTTTTTTTAAATTGTTTTATTGTGTTGACTGATCTGTATAAGAGTTCAATTATTTAGGTATACCTCTTGATATACATTTTCTCTATCTATCAATATAATTTTTAATATATCCTAAAATATGTGTCCGTGGCCAAGTAAGTGAAGTAGGGATGGTATTTCGAAACACGGGTTCAAATCCTGCCCGAGCATTTTTATTACTCTTTTTTCTGAACAATAGTTAGAATCTAAATGCATCTTGTTTTTTTAAATTGACACTCTCAAAACGGTGAAGGAAAACATCGTGAGGAAACCAGCAAATCCAAGAGTCACAAAAGTTTAAGGTCACGTGACATCCACCAACCGCACTGGTTTAGCGCGGTGGATTATGGCCCATACCTACATAGATTTTACAATTAAAAAAGATTAAGCAACAGATAAGTAACACATGTGATTAACGAATTTAACCATACAAATTAAAGTCATTAATTAAGATCCAAATCTAAAGCACCATACAATATATACACATCTAGGGTTGCCAACCATACTGTTAAAAATAGTATCATACAGTTTTCGCTCATTAATATTGTTTACTGTCCATCAAAAATAAAGTATGCAAAATACTGTTTGTTTCATTACCAGTATAAACATGTTTTTTCGGTCAGTTACTTAAAGCCGATTGCTTGAAGCCCAAGTCGGGGAGAAAAAAAAACAATTGTAAGGGAGACTCTTTTGTAATGAAAGTGGCGCGATGACAGAAATAAGGCTCCAATAAATTTTATAAAAAATGAGCTCGTTATTTATTCCTCATTTAATTTTGACTTAAAATGTAGAGAAGCTTACGAAACCTTTGAAAAGTGACGTAAAATTGTTAAACTGTGTTGCTCTGATAAATATAAAAAAAACTTTGAAAAATATTAAAAACTGTTCAACAATGTTAAGTACTTTCTTATTGTTTTATTGTACTGAGTGATGAGACGGGCAAGTCGTTCGCCTGATGGTAAGCGCCACGCTTGCCCATAACAGTTGCAGTGCCATCCAGAACTTTTAATACCATAAAAAGCACTGCGTAGCACTGGATTGCGCTCATCACACACATCTACAATGTCCCACAAACCGGAACACAGTGCTTGCGCACTACTGCTTGGCGGCAGAATAACTGGCAAAGCTGTGGTAGCTACGCAGACGGCCTCCCGCATACGAGAGACCTACCACGAGTAAAACTGTTAAACAATGTTGATATACTATTCATTTAACTTCTCACACATAAATATACTTTATTTAATGTTTGACAGCCTCTGTGGTGTAGTGGTTGGGCAGGTTGGCTCAAATCTCATACACCACCGAGGTTGCGGGTTCGACTCCCGCGACGGGACAAATGTTTGTGCACAGAAAAAAATGTGCAAGCATTTGTTTCGTGTCTGGGTGTTGTGGGATCATGATCCTACTGGTTCCTGGCTCCCTATATACAGGGAATCCTGTTACGGGCTAGGATCTATGTATGTGGTCGTCGGGCGTATTTAAAAAAAAACAAGCGAAGGAAAAAGAGTGTTCAAAAAGTTGGCAACCCTACATGCAACATCCATTCAACATTGAGACCATTGTAAGTTACATACATAAGTTACAGACCGTTGTAACTTAACTACCTACATACGCAAGTTACATTTTGTCACAGCCATTCAAACGCTAAAGTGCGTGCAATTTGCTCGTCTGTTTGTTTGTTTGTTTGTTACGTAAGTTCACGTTGAGTAATTGAATGGGAAAACCTAGTACAGTCCCTATAATATTATACGTTTTGATATGAAATTATGACATGACATGGATGAATTGAATGCTTTTTGGTACCATGTCACAATCACATTAATCAAAGGTTTAAAATTTTACTTCTCCGATGACCTAAATGTATTATTTATGTATGTTTATAATATAATGTGTAATAATATGTACCTAGTATATGTATGTTTATATAGGCATTCAGAATGTTGCTATTGTTTTTAACCGACTTCAAAAAAGGAAAAGGTTCTCTATTCGATTGTAATTTTTTTTATGTTTGTTACCTCAGATCTCCGTCATTTATGAACCGCTTTCGAAAATTATTTTTGCATTGGGTTCAGTATAGCTATGAAGTGGTCCCATATAAATTTCATCGATATTTGACCTTGGACTTCGAAGATACTCGTACATTGAAGTCGGGTTTTGCTTTTTATGGTATTAAAAGTTCTGGGTAGCAATGCAATTGTTCGTCGCATCACTCAGTACCAAAAAAAAAAATAAATAAATAAATAATAACATTACACATTTTCTTATTTGTCTAATTACAATACGTTATGTCTCTCACTCGTTTCCGTTCATAAATATTCATCAGCTTATGTCGTAGGTCCGCAATTTTTTCTCAAGCTGGTAGAAAGAAATATATATAAGTGTTAACTAGCTGCGCCCCGCGGTTTTTATATGTTAATACAAATTGATTTATTATTCAATTAAAAAAAAGAGAAGGTTATCTGTTCGATTGTATTTTTTTCTATTATTTTTTATGTGTGTTACCTCAGAACTCCGTTATTTATGAACCGATTTGGAAAATTCTTTTAGTCCTATATAAATTTCATATGAATCGATATTTGACTTTGGAATTCGAAGATACGTTGAAGTCATTTTTTGTATAAAATGTTTACTTGTTAATAATATTAACATATTGCAATCATTCAGGTCGAGATGCATCGCTTAATCGACTATGGAACCTCACTAGCCGCCTGCGCCTGCACTACCCCATCACTACACGCTTCCTGAACGCCATTGCAAAGACCAACACGGTGAACGACCCTCGCCTAATTCAGTTCTTCAGTTGTTAAAATGGTGAATTATACAACTTTGTTATCTTGAGAATTAATTTCTATTCATGCAGATAGTATAGTCAGGATTACAGTCGTAACAGTCCTCGATCTTTAAATAGTTATATTACAGATTTCCTTATTTGTCAGCCTCTGTGGTGTAGTGGTTAGGCAGGTTGGCTCAAATCTCATACACCACTGCGGTTGCGTCGATTCCCGCGACGGGACAAATGTTTGTGCGCAGAAAAAATAAAGGCGCAAGCATTTGTTTCGTGTCTGGATGTTGTGGGACCATGGTCCTCATAGTTCCTGGTTCCCTAGATACAGGAAATCCTAGTGTGGGTCAGGATCTATTTATGTGATCGTTGAGCATTAATTGGGCATTAATATGAATTAAAAAAAATCCTCATATGGCTGACCAAAAAGAGGTAGATCAATACACTCAGCTGACCATTTGCTAATGTAGCTTGGGCACACAAAGAGCAACTGCTATTTAACAACTGCTACTTTCAATCCAAGCGTGTCTTTGTCAGACTTCAACGGCTTGGTTCCCAAGTCTTTTTTACTTAACAAAACTTTGACTTACATCTTCAAACAATAGCTCGTAAGCCGATGGTCATGTAACACCATATTAACATAGACAGCGGTCATCACGACTCGGACAGTGATCAGAGATCACTCGCTTTCACTGGCTGTGGTCTGTTTGTTTTTACTTTTGTATGTGGTACTGGCGAGGGCAAAAGTGATTCAAGAGAGTCACTTGTGGGACTTTTACAAACTTTACAAGGCCTTCAAAAAATATTGCATAGAAAGGGGCTGATCGAACTGACTAAACTTGTCATCATGTCATGGTAGGACCAAAATTTAAGTAAAATGGTTATTATATAACGCCCAACGATCACAGATCGTCGCTTGAAATTAGGATTTCCTGTATCTAAAGAACCAGGAACTACGAGAACTATGGCCCCACAACATCCAGACACGAAACAAATACCTATTTGTACTTTTTTCCATGTACAAATATCTGTCCCGTTGCGGTAATCGAACCCCCAAACTCGGTGGTTAATACGATTTGAGCTGACCTGCTCAACCACTACACCACATAGGCTGTCAATTAACTTCATCATCATCATCAGCTCATCACGTTCTCTCTGCTGGGACACGGGCCTTCTCTCATAGAGAGAGAGTATGCGCCATAATCCGCCACGCTAGCCCGGTGCGAGTTGGTGGATGTCACATGTCCTTGAATTTGTACGACTAATTCTTGGACATGCTAGTTTCCTCACAATGTTTTCCTTCACCGTCTTTAGAGCGAGTGTTAAATCCGCACATAAGTTAAGAAAGTTAGTGTTGCGAGGCCAGCGGGATAGGAACTCGGGTGCGTCGGATCGAAAGTGCTCCCACTGAGCCACACTCGCTCGCCTGTCAATTAACGTATTGGCTTGTTATTCTCAAGACTAAACGCAGGTTGCTGTAGAACTAGAGTAAAGCTTCATTATTGATTTGAAAATAACAGAAAAAATAAGAAATACAAAGAGACCCATAATTTTCGGATCATAGGGATCATGAAAATAATTTGTACTGTTCCGTTTTTTATGGTTTCAAAATAACTTACTCAAATATCCACTGAAAAATAGCATTTAACCAAGCACTAAATCAATCATCAAAGTTTATCTTTCAAAGTATTTATGCATCCAAATTCATCTAAATTCAAATCTATTCATGAAATCTAGTCATAAACTTGCGTAGAATCGCTTTATCTCGCATTTAGAAAGATCGTTGCCTACAAAATGGACTTGGTTATGCAAAGGAGTATAATACTGTAAAGGAAAACTAACAACTACTAGGAAAACTACTACGTAGGATACTGTAAATGTTTTTAATCAAATCAAATCAAAATTTCTTTATTTAATTTGGCATTACTGACGCACTTATGAACGTCAAATTATCACCATGACTCTTCCACTAATGGTATCGCTTATAGGTCTCTGATTGGCCACTATCTCGCTTGATGTTAAAAGCAACGATGGGTCCGAAGTTCGAACACACAGATCTAGACTAGAGGAAGAAAGCAATAGAGTAACTTCATACCGAAGGGTCGGTAGGTAGACATTACTGACTAGAAATATGTCCCGGCCTTCGCTGGAGCTTAATAGGAAACTGAAATGAATGCGTGAATACCTCCCAGAATTAAACAAACATATAGATAATGTGTGTTAAAACTTTTGGCATTTGAACAACAACTTGCCTAGCATTCGAATTTGCAATCCCATTTCTTTTCATCCACTTGTTTTGTTATTTATCTTCATATTTTAGTAAAATACTTTTTATATTTTTTGCAATATCAAGTGTTTTAAAATAAAAGGTACAACTACTGGCTGGGACAATCCCTAGGCGTAAAAAAGGCTCTCCCAATTAATATACAGTAGTCAGTCAAGAACCGAATTCTTTTTAATTGGGTAGTTCCGGCCGGCAGGCATGTTTTTATCCCTTAATTTGTTTTGCACATTCCGCTCGATAATCGCGTGTTATTGATATAAGGCTGTTGCTGCCCCGTTTATACGAGCCCCTTGACTCATCATCGGCCTGTCGCAGTCAACTGACAGACATAGGCCTCTTCAACTGCACGCCATTGAACACGATCCCCGGCTACTCTCATCCAGCAGCTGCCGCACCAGCCTGCGAAGATCATCGCTTCACCTAGCCTGAGGGCGTCCTACAGGACGCCCTCAGGCTAGGTCTATCTATCCACTACCTTTGTCAATACATTACGTTTGCTAATCCGTGCTCTCCACTCAAGAACGCGTCTACTCCAACGGTTAACGGTCACTGGTAACAGGTAACTGATATGGCCAGCTCACTGCCACTTCAGCTGGCTAATCCGGTAACTTTGGCTCTCTGTCGAATTACTTTGTTCCGGATACCATCCTTCATAGAAACTCCAAGCATACGCCTTAGACTATTAAATTTAGGTGTAAAATATTACCAAAAATCACTTTTATCTCCGCCACTACTCTCAAACCGATCTCACTCGCATGCACCACTTTCGATTTCCAAACGCGGGTTACCGTATCTCATTACCATAACCGTACAGTTTGCGTTTCGGTTGCGAACAGAGAGCGTAGGCGGGCGCGTGATTACTCGGCGCTTATATCATTTAAAGTTAGGGTATAGGTCTTTACGTCGCCTTTTATGGTTTGCTTGAATTTGTTATGAATTTTGAACGCGCGCGAATGGTTAGTTATAAGTATTTATTAGTTGACATTTAGAACCTTCTAGTTAGCTTAGCTATATTGAGTTGTCATAGCTATGAAGTCGTTGGAACGGTGTTCTTAAGAGTTCATATTCCGCTAGAGCAATATTTTTGAATATCATGATATTTTGATATTGAAATTTTTTATATTAGTACATGCTAGGCGAAAATCTTAAGTTTGAAAGTAATGCTCGGCTCGGTTTTTAATAACAGTTGGCTCGGTGTCCCAGTGGTTAAAGGCGTCGGGACGGTATTCCGAAGACGCAGAATCGATCCCTGCCCGAGCCATATCATTTTTCTTCTTCCTAATTATTGAAAATATTTTGAAATTGTTTGTTTGTTATTTTGTAAAGGTTACTTCCACTAGTCTTCACATAGAGAAGGTGGCACATAAATCGTACAAGTTAAGCGCAGTTTTTCCAGACTAATACAGTCTAGATTTAATCTTTTCCATATTAAAGTCGTTAACAACTTTACAAATATTTCCCAAGCTTGCCATGTGGAAAATCACCGTATTTCCATGGGAGCTCTACTAATAGCTTCACACGGAGTTGTGAAAGTGAACCCATTCGAATCGACAGATACTGGCAATCACGAGTTTAATGAGATTTTTGTACGCGTTTTCTCCCGCTAACTACCACCACCATCGTACCAGTTATGAACCACGAGGATCCTTCTAATTAGGTATAATATATATTTTTTTGGTACTATTAAGTATACTGTAGTATCATCTAGTTAAAAAAATATACAGTTATGAACCAAGCAGACGAAACTAGCTTTCCATTAAAAAAACTGCATCGAAATCGGTCCTTCCGTTTGGGAGCTATACGAAGCCACAGACAGACATACCTAAGCGTCAAACTTATAACACCCCTGTTTGCTTTGGGGGTAAAATATTATTACTCGTGGTAGGCCTCTCGTATGCGGGAGGCCGTCTGGGTAGGTACCACAGCTTTGCCAGTTATTCTGCCGCCAAGCAGTAGTGCGCAAGCATTACTGTGTTCTGGTTTGAAAGGTATTGCAGCCAGTGAAATTACTGGGCATATGAGATTTAATATTTGAGGATGTTTTGGGGTCATGAGCAGTTTCACCGTTACTTTTTATGGTATTTAAGGTTCTGGGTGGCACTGCAATTGCTATGGACAGGCGTGGCGCTTACCATCAGGCGAACGATTTGCTCGTCTCATTGCTTAGTTCCATAAAAAATACCTTAAGATATATCACAGGCTTGCCATGTTGTAAAATCAGCCTATTTCCCTGGGAACTACTAATCGCCTCGCACGTTGTGAAAGTGAACCCATTTGGATCGGCATCTGGCAATCGTGATCATTACCCGCTGATTTACTGTAATGCTCCATAGATGAGTGTTGCCATTGGAAATAGGGAAAAAGATATAAATGACATACCTACATAAACAAAGCAAGTAGAAAAATCGAATCAAAATCTCTTTATTCAGTTTTAGCATCAAATACGCACTTATGAACGTCAGATTATTACCATGACTCTACCGCATCGCATATCCCACCTATCCGTACAATGCGTTTCGCAGATTCCGTTATCATGCGAACTGATAAAGAGTGGAACGCTCTGCCAGCGTCTTTGTTCCCAAAACACGGACAGTAATCGAGAAAAAATCTAAAATGTAGTTAGAACGAATGCTCGTCGAACCAGAAAATCATTCAATCAATATTTTTGTGAAATAATAATGATTTATATTTTTAAATCAATAAATAATTCTGAAATTTTTAATCTGTTCTTTATCTCAAACGAAACTACAATCACAGCGCATGACGTCATTTGTAGGCAAATGCCTTGAGTCAAGCTTGTGTTTATTTTACGTTTTTGCTTTTCATAAAATGTATTTTTGCTAATTTTTTCGTTCCATTACTACAATATAGTCCCCAAACTTCACTAAACGTATTAGAATCTCTTTGCAAGTTTTATTTCGAAGACTTTGTCGTTTTCTACCTACATATGACATCACAAGTTTTGAGGTGACCTTTTGCGCGGCAATATTTGAAACATAATATTTAAACATAGTTTTAGGTACTTTTAGATCGTTATTTAATTCAAATTATCGTTATTTTATTTAGTATTTTTCATGGCTATATATATTAATTGTAGTTAATTTAAAACACTCTCTGAAAAGTTGTCCGATCCCCTATTACTCGCGCTATGTTTTTAATACCGATCCATCATGCCATTACAAAAACTGGTCTCAAAGGACAAGAGGGGTCAACCTCGAAGCTAAAGCCCGTCAACAACCAGGTCAGCTGTGACAGCGGGATGGGAACTCCACAATCTTACTTTCATCGGACGACCTGCGACCTCACGACTCGACCTGGGATATTACTCGAGTTTCTTACACAACAGGGACGAGCAAATATCTCACTTTTAGGGCTAGCAATATTGCACTGAATTCTGTTTATGGTTTGGAAACGTCGTGAGTCGAAATACTCATTATTACTAAATACAAACGACTACACTCAAGTTACGATTGTGTCGGATAACTCCGACCAGGTTTCGGACAATTAGGATGCTCTTCTTATTGGAGTTATTCCGACACAACCATAACGTGAGTGTAGCCGTTTATATTTATAACGTGAATTCTGTTTATCTACGCGTTATAAGTAAGCCTTCACTATTTTAGTACGAATAAATGATTATCTGATTGTCAGATTATCACTTTGATTTTTTGTACAAGCCTCTGTGGTGTAGTGCTTGGGCGGGTTGGCTCAAATCTCATACACCACTGAGGTTGCGGGTTCGAATCCCGCAAAGCACTAAATTTTTGTTTTTGTTTGCACAGAAAAAAATAGCGCGAGCATTTGTTTCGTGTCTAGGTGTGCGACCATGGTCCTTGTAGTCCCTCGTGCCCTAGATACAGGGAATCTAGTTATGTCTTTTTTTTACATCAGACTGGGTCTGCGTTTGACGACAATCTCACCTGGTCGAAGATCTACATCTTTGACCGCATCGTCACTTCCCATCAGGCTTACCCAGTAGATACTTGTTCATTCTAGATTTGAACACACCCAAATTGTATTTATTTGGAAATACAGACGACGGCAAGGCATTCCACTCCTTTGACGTTCGTTGATGTATGTGATCGATGATCGCATACATCAACGATCGATGATGATCGGCGTATTTATTTGTTTATTGGAACACTTAGCAAGCAGCTCTTTCTTACATAATATCTAATTACAATTACAAAACTCTTTATTATATACCATTTTACAAAAATAAATATTAATAGCTCAAAACTCCTTACTATGGTAGTACAATGGGCGGTCTTATAGTATACTTGCTGCGCCCCGCGGTTTCGCCCGCGGTTTCCCGAGATAAAAAGTAGCCCATGTCTCTTTCCAGGACCTAAAGTACCTACATATATGCCAAATTTCATTAATATCCGTTCAGTATTTAATGCGTGATTGAGTAACAAACATCCATACTAACAAACTTTCGCATTTTTAACCGACTTAAAAATAGAGAAGGTTCTCTATTCGATTGCATTTTTATTATATTTAATTTTTTTATGTTTGTTACCTCAGAACCCCGTCATTTATGAACCGATTTTTTGAAAATTATTTTTGCGTTGGGTTCAGTATAGCTACGAAGTAGTCCCATATGAATTTCATCGATATTTGACCTTGGACTTCGAAGATAGATTAAAGTCGGTTTTTGTTTTATTTCAAAACATTAATTATTTATATAAATAGGTTAGGTACATTACGAAGATCCTTCTAATTAGGTATAATATATTTTTCCGTCTCACCTAGTTATTCATTCTCGTTGCGCTTACCTGTAACAGAAAATGTAAAGATTAATACTGATGTTAAACATTTCAGTAGATAACTTATCTCTACCATTAATGTACGTAATATGAATTATATTTATTATGTTGTTAAGGAATGCCATTCAATACGCATCCTACGCATGTGTCAATGATATATATCGACTGTCGAACTAATGTACAGTCGTGCGCGAAATATGCTTGTGAAAGTTATGAATCGATTTCCACCACATCGTATGGCGAGATTGTCAAGAAGTTTTTTTTAGTTATTAAGGAGGTAGTAAATAATTTTTAATTCAATGACTCATTTCTATTGTTAACCTAATACGAAATTCATTAATTTTTTTTAAAGTTACGTTGTGATATGATAATGATATTAGAATTAGACATTATTCCATGAAAAATGGAGTAAAAAAAAAACACTCATCAGATACATTTCTCGCTGTTATACATACCTATACGCATAAAAATCGGAGTTGTATGTTAGCAACCTACAAAAGAATCCTTACTACTATCCTACTTCCTGCTATCGTATTCTTCTAATATTATAAATGCGAAAGTTTGCGAGGAATGATGGATGTATGGATCTTCCTTATTAAAACATGATTTTGATGAAATTTTGTGAGTAGGTATTTTTGATCCTGGAATAGGACAGGATATTTTTACCTAAAAAGTAGTATATGTGGGTGAAACCGTGAGGCGCAGGTAGTATCCAAATAACGAAACAAATAAAGATACCTAAAGATTTCTTAAGAAGTGAAGTTACAAAAAGGTCAGTTAAAAATCAAAAAAAGGTTCATTTTATGGGTTTTTAGTTCCTAATTTCCACGTAATTGGCCGCTGTTATCAAAATATAGGTATATAAGTTTATGTGGTTTAATTAAATTGAAACTATAAATACACATTTGAAGAAGGTTGAATGACTGATGGATGGATTAGAATTCGTAGAAACACAACTATGGTTTTAAAGCTACTTTTTCCTCATAGAGCTTACGTCCTGTGCCCCACGGTTTTACATTCGACCGGATAAATGTATAATATGGCCTACTACTTTATGATATCTACTTATTAAAGTTTCATCAAAATCCGTACAGTAGTACAAACTTTGTTGTGCATCAGGTAGCACTAAAAACACGATACGAAAAAAGGATTAATATATCGGTCCGCTTCTACTCATATTGCTATGCCCTAAATTGGGTACATAATTACATATGTGTCTCTGTATTATAATATTTAAGATCCTTGTAACATGTATGATGCAATAAATGATTGAATATGATTATGAATATGATTGGGGTCTATTCTGGCAATGTTTGAAATTTTAAGTATAGGTACACCCTAGTACCTATTCATATACTGTCATTACTAGAAGATTTTTTTTAACGCAGAAGATTTCTAAATTTATATTGACTACTCACTAGACTACGAATAAAAATGCTTAATAACCGACATGACAAGAAAAAAATCACTGCTTCGTATTATACCGGCTTGGAAGAAAACACCTTTGTTATCGCCTGTACCTTGCCATGAATGAACACACGTCATGCACCGAAGATGGCAGAAGGTCGGTTGGTGCCGAGGTCAGTGCATTTAGCATAATTAATGTTATTGGTATGTTATTGGAGAGCGAGTGCGGCTCAGTGGGAGTACGTGCGACTTTCTTTCCGAGGCACCCGAGTTCGAATCCCGCTGGCCCCGCAACACTGACTTTCTTAAGTTATGTGCGGATTTAACACTCGCTCTAAAAACGGTGAAAGAAAACATCGTGAGGAAAACGGCATGTCCAAGAATTTAAAACAAAAGTTTACGCTTTTTTAACCGACTTCATCGAAAGGAGGACGTTCTCAATCTCAATCGATTGTTTTTTTATAATGTTTGTTACCTCAGAAATCCGTCATTTAGAAACCGAATTGGAAAATTCTTTTTGCGTTGGGTTCAAGGTGTTCCCATATAAATTCCATCGATATTCGCCTTGGACTTTGACCAGACTTAAATACATCAGAATTTTAGACCCCTTTTTTATAAAATGTATTACGAGGTTGTCTGGAAGAGATCGCTTTGAGCGATAAGACCGCCTATTGTTATGCTGATTACTGTGAAATTTACTTAATTTTCATGTACTTATTTTTGAGGTTTTTTAACAATGAAGTGTTTATCTATCTATCTACGATTTCTGTGCAGAAACATTTTCTCAATCGCGGGAATCGAACTCGCAACCTCAATGGTGTATGTGCTTCGAGCCAACCTGCCCAACCACTACACCACAAAGGCAGTCGATAACCAGTTATTTTTTTTTAACTTATTGACGGGACGAGCTGGTCGTTTGCCTGATGGTAAGCAATACGCCAGCCCATAACAATAACAGCACCACCAAGAATTTTGTTTAGCAAAATCCTGCGCGGCGCTTCACTGCGCTCGTCACCCTGAGACAATTAGCTGTTGAGTCTCATAATGCCCAGTAATTTCGCTGGCTACAATTCCCTCCAAACCGGAACACAGTAATGTTTGCGCACTACTGCTTGGCGGCTGAATAACTGGCAAAGCAGTGGTACCCACCCAGACGGCCTCTCGCATACGAGAAACCTACCACCAGTTGATAAGTGCAACACCTTTCTATTACCTACGTTCGGAGATAAGGTAACAATGAAATATCAATACAAAGAAAGAGGGTTGCGTAAGATGTATGTAGTAACTTTCTCATTAAGTTACTTACCGTATATTTAAAGGCTTTACTTACGTAGATTTAAGTTTAGAGCCTGGTAGAGATCGCTTATGGTGTTAAGGACGCACATTGCGCCACTTTCATGAAAAGCTTGTAGAATTTGTAGTGGGAAATAAAAAGTTGTAGGTATATAGGTCGAGTCAGAAGGCTTTAGTAAATAAACTAGGGATGTCAAAAATCGATTATTATTTTACAGAAACCGATTCTTTTAAAAAATAACGATTTTTTTATGCAGTCGTCTGTTTTCGTAGTTGATTACATCTGTATTTTTTTAATTATTCATTGTTTTACAAAACAATCACTTATTTTAGAAAAATCGACTATTATTTTATTAAAAATCGATTTTTAGAAACAAAATAAAAACCGATTATTAATTAATTGATTTTTTCACCGTTAGGTGAAATTTTCTATAATGTGCTTTTGTTTAAATTTTCGGTAGGTATACCATAACCGACCAAAAACTACTGTTTTTTTGGTGTGGCTGATGCCGTCAACTGAACTAGTCGCTCAGGATGATATTCAGTTAATCTGAGTAGCCGCTCAACTGACATCTTCGTCCAGACCTATAGTGCTCCATCTTTGGCCATCTTCGCTTAACATCAGGCGAGATAGTGGCCAAACATAGATCTTATCCTAATAGTATACCTAAGTGCGAAAGCTTGTGAGGATGGATGGAAACAACTGAACGGATTTTGATAAAATTTGGTATGTAGGTACCTTAGGACCTGGAAAAGGACATACCTAGGCTACTTTTGATCTCGGGAAACCGCGCGTGGGTGAAACGGCGGGGGCGCAGCTAGTGTATACTATTTTAAGCAGTAGTGAACATAAAACCATTGTTTAGCGATTTTTTATAAGAAAAACTGCAAGCGCCTAAAAAAAAAACAGAGAAGATACTTAAACACATAAACCAGACTTTATAAAAATAACAAATTGCGCGTGAAACATTCATAAAATAAAAACTTTACAACAACACGGAAAACGCACTTTAATAGCTATACAGCGATGCGAATGTCGCAGCGCAACAACACTTCCGGACATCACACAAAACGTCCAGCCACAAGGAAGCAACCGGTAAAAACTGGTTTCCACTAGTGTCCACTCACTTAAGCATCATAATTCCTGTTGTAAGGACCTCGCTAATTGATTGTGACTGCCACTTCAGCATGCTCGAGGATATCATTTCTTGGGATCATTAGTGTTAACAGTTAAGCCTTGGGACTGCTAGCTTTTTAATGCTTAATTGCTTGATTCTCGCGTTTTTACTACGAGCGTAATAGGAAAGATTGTGCGAATGGGTAATAATAGGGCCCTTGTAAGGGATACTTCCAATTCTGTAAGGAATAACGGATGAATTCTAAGAAAATTAGAGCCATGGTGCATTGTGTCACATTTTAGTGTGCGAATGAGGAATAACAATGCATAACTGAAAATCAGCGCGCTATAATGGCGTTTTATGCTGAGTAGTGTCCTTTTATGACCAACTAATTGCACGTACCCGCACCTTTATTACCTCTTTTTTAATATAAAATGTTTACTACTAAACTTATTTTCCTTCTTTCTTTTTTCAATGTATGTGTTATTTTATTTGTTTGTTTTTATGAGATATTTGCCTATGTAGCAGTTGTAAATTAACAGTTTCTAGACGATAAACTAAATATTAATGAAAAAACCGTTGTTTCTGTAAAACTCTGAATTGTTTAAACCTAGAAAGACTTCGGTATACAAGAGAACATGATGTTTTTTTTTTCAGCTTAGAATATTAAAGAGCAAACTATGAATATAGGCGAAGCGTTGAAAGTAAGTAGTTATGAAAACTATACTAAATAAGACATCGCTGCATTACTAATGTTAATGAGTAGGTAAGTATTCAACTCAAAAGTCTAGAATTACCGATAGCAGTGCGCTAGTTGCGTCCTTACGTCACTCATTTAGCATGCACATTGCAATCACTAAATCCGGGGCTTTCTCTGAAACGCCTAATTTCTCTTTTTACCGTAACACTTGAAGTGCATCACTTTCTTGCAAGCATGTAGCATTAATTCAAAATGTAAAGAGGAACGAATGCTAAATGCATTTTCATATTCCACATTCGCTTGTTTCGATTACCCCTTTTTAGCACTCTATCGTAGTCTATTTATCTCTATCGTAGTTCGGGTACGGTTACCTCTTTAAGACACTGTGGTCTCCGGGATTGTGTGTTTCATACCTATAAGGTAACTTTTGATGTAGGTCTGCATATAAACAACCAAATATCTACAATTTTTTTTTATTATATAACTGTGTACCTCTCTTTGCTAAAAATCTTAATGTAATCCTGCCATTTTATATTTATATTTATAAGCATTTTTTGTAAATAAATTATTTTATTATTAGTTATTATAAAGTCCAAAGTCGGATATCGCTTAAATTTATATGGGACCACCTTGAAGCTTTACTGAACCAAACGCAAGAATTTTCCAAAGTTTATAAATGGCGGAGTTCTGAGGTAAAAACATTAAGAAAAATATATTCGAATTGCAAACCTTTTTTTGAAATCGTTTAAAAAAAGGCAAACTCAAACCCATTATAATATGCAACTATTTATCATTTAATACTACCTCGTATGTCACCACCCCGCAGTGAATTCTCAAGGCAAATTGGGTGCTTCACCCACGCCTGGTCAAATTGTAGCCTCACAAATACAACTGTATACATAAGCAAAGAAGGGTAACCATGCAATGGAATCAGGCGTGACGTTGCGGAAATTCATCTCAATCCGCTGAACAAGCGGGATTACACTACATATTTTCATTGCGTTTCAGTTTAGGGTAACCATATTTTTTTCTTATACTACTTCACTCGTGGTAGGTCTCTCGTATGCGGGAAGGTACCACCGCTTTGCCAGTTATTCTGCCGCCTCGCAAGCATTACTGTGGTCCGGTTTGAAGGGCATTGTACCCAGTGAAATCGGGGCATATGGACTTAATATATGATGTCTCGGGGTAACGAGCGCAATGCAGTTCTACGCAGTGTTTTTATGGTATTATAAGTTCTGGGTGGCACTGCAATTGTTATGAGCAGGCGTAGCGCTTACCATCAGGCGAACGACCTGGTCTCATTATTCACAAGAAAAAGAAAAGTTTTACAAGAATAAATATTTTTCTTTTTTCTTTCATTCCATGTCCTAGAAATATATCTGTGTGGTTACCATCCGCCCAAACGTATGCAACCAGTCGTTCTGTGACGAGTACAGTCACGACCATTAAGGTAAACTGGTCCAAGGAGATCTGATTGTAATAAATAATGTCTATCTGTTAGTTTACGAAACGTTTAGGAGATTAGCGAGCAGTAGATAAATTATACTTTGAACTGTTTGAGATTTAACAGGTGATTCATTAGATAAAATTAATTTGAGATATTAACATTTTGTTTCTAAACATATCATTATAATATTTGTTTTATGCTTAAGCTTCCTTTTTTCTTTATGGAACTGAGTGAAGATACAAGCCAGTCGTTCGCTAGATGGCGCCACGCCAGCCCATAACAATTGCAGTGCCACCCAGAACCTTTAATACCATAAAAAGCACTGTGTAGCACTGCATTGTGCTCATCACCCCCAGGATTCAGAAATTAAGTCTCATATGCCCAGTAATTTCGATGGCTAAAATACCCTTCAATCCGGAACACAGTAACACTTGCGCACTGCTTGGCGGCAGAATAACTGGCAAAGCTGTGGTACCTACCCAGACGGCCTCCCGCATACGACAGACCTACCACGTGTAAATTTTATATTACAGAGGTATTTTTTTAATATTGTATTGTTATCAAAGAGAGATACCTACTTATGCAAATGCAATGGAATCAGGCGTGACGTTGCGGAAATTCATCTCAAAACTGAAACGTAATGAAAATATATTGTGTAATCGCGCTGAATATTATGTAGGTTGTTGCACAGAATACTAAGGGACAGAAGCATCACTCCGCAAAGATATTTAAACAAATAGCGACTCTTGCTATGACGCAATGAAATTCAATTCAGCTCGCGTAGCGCTGCATACCTACCAGTCATATTAACCTACAGAGCGCCTCTCTTTCTATCGCATGGCTCTTATCTCTTCTGACGCGGCACGTGTAACGACGCTCGACCCGCCGTCGGTGTCCGGCTATGTACTTGTAGCTTCGTACCTACAGTGCGGAAAGCGCTAGGCCTGGTTGTTGTTAGAATAATATAATATGTATGGGGGTTGATAGTAAATGTGTGTGTGTGTGTGTGTGTGTGTTAAATTCATTTTACATTTACTATCAACCCCCTTACATATTATATCATTCTAACAACAACCTACATAATATTCAGCGGGATTACACTATATATTTTCATTGCGTTTCAGTTTACTTTTGCAAAGTTTTACAGGTAAACAGGTAGTTTGGTATCTTTAAATTATTAATTCCACCAGTCTAAATAAATGATAAATTCCTAAATTTTCCTCATTTTTAGAAGTGTCACAACATTTATGACTCATGCCATGACAATATGCATATGACTTAATAATTAAGATATCGTTAACAGCTTTAAAAATATCCAGTTTCATTTAATTACTCACCTGCATGCTAAATATAATTAAAGGTTAAACAAATTTACCTTGTGACGTTTGACCATAATTATTATACAAGCCGTTGCATCAGAATCTATATATCATCATCATCATCATCATCATCATCAGCCCATCACGTTCCCACTGCTGGAACACAGGCCTTCTCTCTTAGAGAGAGAATGGGCCATAATCCACCACGCTGGCCCAGTGCGGGTTGGTGGATGTCGCATGTCCTTGACTTTTTGTAAAAATTCTTGGACATGCCGGTTTCCTCACATTGTTTTCCTTCACCATTTTTAGAGCGAGTGTGAAATCCGCACATAACTTAAGAAAGTCAGTGGTGCGGGGCCAGCGGGATTCAATCTCGGGTGCATCGGATCGAAAGTCGCACGAGCTCCCACTGAGCCACACTCGCTCTCTCGCTCGAATCTATATATAACAAGTATAAATTTTACCAAAAAAAACCGATGTCAATGTATCTTCGAAGTCCAAGGTCAAATATCGATGAAATGTATATGAGACCACTTCGTAGCTATACTGAACCCAACGCAAAAATATTGTAGGTACGTACTGAACACGAATCCACGGTTTTTAGAATATTAGTCTGTTTTTTTATGTTTGTTATCCAAACTCGGACACGACCGAACGGATTTTAATGCGGTTTTCAGGGTTTGGTACCATTAATCTCAACTTCGATTACAGGATAACTATATTACATCAAAATCGGTTGAGTGATTATGAAAATACAAGTTGACCTCTTCGTAGTACGCGCTCTCATATACTTTGGAGGTCTTGCTAAGATGGTCTTGGATCAAATACGAATCTAGTCTTTCTCTGTCTTACACCAAAGAAAACTAAATATTACTACGTAAAGAAGCGACATTTCCACCCCCCCGCCAATTTGTCGTCACCCGCAATGCATCGATGAAAAAATGGGTAATGCCGTGCTTGAGTCGCTCGGTTGTCACCGCGAGCTGCGAATGATTAATGTTAAATGTTTATTTTATATGTGCGATCAATTGATGTTATTTGAGGCTGTTTTGAACTTTTTGGATGACGACGACGACCTGCTTTACAGAGGTAGAGCAGGCCGGCTGACTATTTGACTTTGACATAGGGACGAAACATATTGAGAAAAAGACAGAGAACAGCTGAAGACGGTGGAGTTGACAAGGATCTGACCTGACTGACGGAGGTCTGCATATCTTTTTTTCATTAAAGTTCAATACATTGACTATGATACAATATTAATATACCTAAAACAAAATATAAAATTATTAATGTTGCACACCCAATATAGGGTAGATTATAATGGAACGAATTTATAATTATGTACCTAAAATCATAAAACATATAATCTGGTAATAATAAACATTTCATTTCTATATATTTCATTTCATTTCACCTTTATTTCACACGGCACTTGATCAACTATTTGCACTCGGTGTTTCCGCACGAAACGCGCCTCCCTTTGTATTTTCCTTTCCAAACGGATGACTCACGCCTGTCACGATTTGATGACGTCATTTTATTATGAAATGTATGACGTCATTATGAAAAAGTGGTGCAACAAAAAGACATTATGGATTTGAACCCTGGTTAAGATTAAATATAACCCAGGAGTTAGAAATTTCTAATTTAATAACTTAACTTTTATTAAATTAAAATATATTGCATTTTTGTAATGTTTTATTGCAAAGTAGATAGAAAATATACCAATTTTTATAATTACTATGTAAGGTAAAGTACTTAGTTATTATTTATTTTCAGATATTTGATTTTTAATCGTTTTAAAAAAAAGGAGGAGGTTCTTAATTCGACTGTATGTTTTTTACGCGATTACTCCGTCATTTATAAACTGATTTGGAAAATTCTTGCGTTTGGGTTCAGTATAGCTTCAAGGTGGTCCCATATAAATTTCATCAATATTCGACCTTTTCGAAGATACATCAGAATAGAATTAGGTTGTTTTTTTGTTAAAAAATGAATAATTCATTTTTTAACTTATCACCTTCCCTATAATTCCTCTTTTGATATTTCATCATAACAAAAGAAAGTTCATCAAATCCAAATCCCTTTAAATATCAAAATAGGAATAATAGGTACAGCCATTAAAATGCAGTCTCTGACGTTTATTATCCATACATTCATAGTTTTTTATCACGTTGCTGTAATGTCTACAATGTAAGAGTTTACATAACTTACGTAGTTATGTATACTGTAAGTCTACAATTCAAAGCTACCTACTTTGCACTTGGTGTAGCTTGTTTATTACAATATTACACTCGCCTTTGCACACGGACGTAACACGATGTACAAGGAAATTTGTATTATTTTCAGTAAATAGGCGATCCTCTTTTACATAGATCTTAAGTCAACTCAAAATCTCTTTTAAATTAATTTTTGGCATCACAGACACTTATGAACGTCAAATTATCACCATGACTCTACCACCGTATCAGAAACCACTACTCAGTCAAGATATGGCAAGAAACTGAGGGGTCTTTTTTAGAGATTTTGTTAAAATTTTTTGGGTTTCTATTATGTTATGTATATAAGTAATAAAAAAGTATCGATTCCCGATTTGCACATAATCACTTAAATTCACTCTATTATCTTAAAGTTCAACAGAATGACATAAAAAAAACATACGACAACTGATAACTACTTTCTTTCTGCCTATTAATTAATTTCAAAAAATCTTTCAACTACCTATGTAAAAATACAGTAAGTACGTGTTATACCTATTGTAGGCTGTTTTAAGACAAATAAGGCGGACGACTTGCTCGTCTAATCACTCGGTTAAATAAAAAACACATTTACGGTCGTGTTGGAATTATTAGAACTCTAGAAACCAAGCGAACCCGTCAAAAATACTTATATCCCGACCTACATTAACAAAATCTGTTATTATCATTCACCCGGCACTTTACGATGCCTAATTAGGTACTTATTTTGCACTCGGTGTTGCGCACGGTCATCGTGCGCAAAGATAAGCGCTTTGCACACCAATCGTCATGCGCGTGCGCAGTCGCCCTCATATAAAACTGTATACGCGCTATCAGTGTAGTACAATCCTGACTGTTACAGATACCACATTAACAATTGAAGTGTAATACGATACGATAATAGTAATATTATTGTTTGTGATCGATTTGTTATCACTGGAATTTATTTTTGCTGAGGTGAGTTTCGAGGATTTATTTTATAGTATTTTAGGAATAGTTTAATGAGGCCATTTTTGAGCGAGGAAATAGTTTATTGAAATTTTGTATCATTAGAACTTAGCAGAAGTTATTATGGTTTTAAAATTAAAGCATGTTTATCCGTAACATTAATTTGTACTTTTTGATATATTTTTTTATTTACTATTATTTGTATGACTTTATATATTTCGATAGAATCAGGTAGAGATTCAGGTGAAAGTTTTCTGTCATATAACTAAAACTTAATTAAAACTATAATGAAAAATCTAAATAAAATTTATTTTTAACCATGAAAACCATAATGACCATTAAATTATAATTTTACAATAATATTCAATATCAAATAATTTCATTATTATTATTTAGCTGTAATCACACCTTTGTAGGGTTAAGGCCTCTTTTCCCTCTCTCCACTTGTCCCTAATTAGTGCCACATACCTATATAACCATAACCATTGTTTCTTCTTCATTCACAGATCTAACCTTTTCAAGATGTCTTGCAGCAAAGTAAACATTACTGAGAAATACCACTGCGACAAGTCAACTTGCACCTGCATACCAACAGGCGGTAAACCTTGCATTTGCGTGTGCGAGAACGAAAACGGTGACGTCATTAGATGTGACGACTGCAAGTGTTCAACTAACAACTGTCAATGCAAGTGTGACGATGCAAAGTGCACTTGTATCGCCACTAATGGTGCTGATTGTGTCTGCGTCTGTCGCGATGAGAGAGGTAACTTCAAGACATGCGCTTGTGCCTGCATTAAGCTGCAAGACGTGAAAACTAGCGCCTGCTACAATAAGACTAAAAACAGCGGTATTAAGCAGTGCGACGACTGCAAGTGTTCAACTGACAACTGTCAATGCAAGTGTGACAATGCTAAGTGCACTTGCATCGCCACTAATGGAGCTGACTGTGTCTGCGTCTGTCGCGCTGAGACAGGTAACTTCAAGACATGCGATTGTGCCTGCACTAAAATGCAAGACGTGAAAACTTGCGCCTGCTTAAATAAGATAGAAGAGAAAAAAACCTGTGGAATTAATTGCGTCTGCGTTGGAAAGAGCAACTCCAAGATTATGTATTACAAAATTCAGAATTACAGATGTGAGAAGGCAGGTTGTGTTTGCATACCAACAGGCAGAAAATCGTGCATTTGTGTATGTGAGACTAAAAACAGCGGTATTAAGCAATGCAACGACTGCAAGTGTTCAACTAACAACTGTCCATGCAAGTGTGACAATGCTAAGTGCACTTGCATAACCACTAAAGGAGCTGTCTGTGTCTGTCGCTATAAGACAGGTAATTTCAAGACATGTGACTGCACTTGCACTAAATGGCAACAAGAGAAGTCTTGCTGTAAGCAAGTTCAATCTGTAAAAACTTGCAGCTGCTGCAATAAGAAAGACGTGAAAAAGATCTGCGGAATCAATTACACCTGTTCTAGAAAGACCAACTCTAATAATATGATTCGCAAAGAGCAGACCTATATATGTGAAAAGACTGGTTGTATCTGCATACCAACGCGTGGAAAACCTTGCATTTGCGTATGCGAGAACGAAAACGGTGACGTCATTAGATGTGACGACTGCAAGTGTTTAACTGACAACTGTCAATGCAAGTGTGATGATGCTACGTGCACTTGTTTCGTCACTAAAGGAGCTGATTGTATCTGCGTCTGTCGCGATGAGGGAGGTAACATTAAGACATGTGACTGTGCCTGCACTAAATTGTATCTAGAAAAGTCTTGCTGTAAGCAAGTTCAAACTGTAAAAACTTGCGGCTGTGCTAAAAAGAGCAATTCTAATATTATGCTTCGCCGAGATCAGAATTATGCTTGTGAAAAGACTGGTTGCATCTGTATGCAAACGGGCGGAAAACCTTGCATTTGCGTATGCGAGAACAAAAACGGTGATGTCATTAGATGTAATGACTGCAAGTGTTTAACTGACAACTGTCAATGCAAGTGTGACGATGCTAGATGCACTTGCATCGTTACTAAAGGAGTCGATTGTACCTGCGTCTATCGCGATGCGAGAGATAACTTCAAGACATGTGACTGTTCTTGTACCGAGAAGAACGAAAAATCCCTGAAGAAGGACCGTTCTGCCAAGATATTGGCACATCTTTAGATGCGAATCAATAAAGCATTCCCGATTCAGCACCAACATTTTAGGCACCAATGCGCTCAGCACCAAAACTATTCCCGATTCAGCACCAACCATAATTTTAGCTAGGTGCTGAATGGAGAATCAAAAAAATATTAAATATTTATTCCCTTTTTAGCACCAAGCGTAAAGTAGCTAGCAGCTACTTTACGCTTTACGCTTGGTATTAGGGTATTAGGGATGTGATGTATTCATTTAGAATAAAATATAGGTATCGATAAAATCAGCACCTTTCACCACACATGATCCGAAAACCAACATTGAATGCGGAATAACATTGCTGAATGCGAGAGAGTTTGCGTTTTAATCCCAGTGCTGATTTGTCATTTAGATGCAAGTTGCAAATGATTGCTTGTGTGATATCATCGCTCGTGATTGCAATTAATCCTGTTTTATTATTACACAAGTAGGTAACCTTTAGTATTAAATAACCAATGATTGTTCAAGTTTCAATGTCAAAGTAGGTAATAGGTTTTTATACTTGTATGTTTTATTGTTTTTAATTGTTTACAGAGTATCATAGAGGCTTCTGTATTGTTTTTTATAAAAGTTTGGTATTAATAAATTATTAAGATTCAAAGTGTTATTTTTTCTATTCACCTTTTTTAAAACAATATGTTGGCTTTTGTCCAGTTTTACTAAAATATCTTCCTTATAATATAATAGAACATTATATTTAATAAAATATATAGCTTTTACTTATAATATAATAGACCAACTATAGTAGTTGGTCACATTTAATAATTATATAGTTTTTCCATAACTATGTGTACCCAGAAGAATTAAAATAGGACTTTATATAAAGTTCAAAAATTGTTCTATAATTGTAGTATTTCAGTTTTAAGTGAATTTACTGTCTCGAACTTATTCTTTAAATTGAAGCTGTTTGTTTTCCAAGTAAAATAAAATAAAAAGATTTTATATATTAAAAATTATTACCAATATCAATAAAGTTTATTATTTTCGTCCTACAGTGTCACATTGAACAAAGTACATTGTAGACAAACAAGTCTACCTCAACCTTACTTCCATATTTAGGTACCTACATAAATACAGCTTCACAGATGGAGGTCCGTGGTTTATGCCCCCGGTTTATTTCGCTCCCGGGTTTTTTGCCCCCGACTCTGTTTTTTTTTAATTTAATGTTATTTTTGAGTTAAATTACCGTCAGACGCAGATGTGTTTTTTATTGTTAATGATAAATAAATGCCAGTAATAAATCAATAAAAAAAATTTGATTTTATAATATATTTTTTTGGTTATAAGGAATATGCGTACGACATGTCACTAAAACTGTTATTATTAATAGGCGATAGTTTTTTCCGCGGTAGCTGCGGTAGAGGGGGTTTTTAAATATATTATAAACTGTAACTTTAAATTTGATTAGCAGAATATAACGATAATTACTTAAAAAAGAAAGTTATTTTACAAATATTAACAGGTTTAGTGACATGACGTACGCACATTCCTAGATTTCTGAATTTTACTGTCAAAAATAAACAAATATTTAAACATTTTTGTGGCTAACTTTTTGTGAATAAAACAATTTATATCAAATTTATTGGAATCGGGGGCAATAAGCACGGGAGCAAAAAGAACCGGGGGCATTATCCACCGACCCGCAGATGGTAACATCTGATAGGCTATTATTCTATACATTGAGGAATGTGATTCTATAACATGTCAAAACCTGTCTCGTCGTGACAGCCCTCGCTTGAATTGTCAAAATGACAGCCTACTTGGGTGGTATTCCAGCCTATTTTTTATCATAATTACATTTTTAATTAGTATTTTGTACCATCAAGTTTTTATTTCCATCTTGTCAGTCGGTGTTTACTTTTTACGCTACAAATTGTTGATTTTATCTTGGGGAGTTAATTACCTATAAATTATGTTCATTACTCTATCTTTGATATTTATGGTGTCTGTGGCTCGTTTGAAATAAAATAAACGTTTACATTTCACGGTTTCGATGTTTTTCTCTCATAAAATGTAATGATTTCAAATATTTTTATGTACCTATAACAATGTTAGAAGCCTTATATCGGTGATTCAAAAAAAATGCGTACCATTCTCCGTCCGCGTAGAATAATGTTTAAAGTTCCTCCCTAGAGAAATGTTCCGCTTTCCACGATGTAAAGTCCGGGATCCTATGTCCTATTCCAGGACCTAAAGTACCTACATATCAAATTTCATCAAAATCCGTTCAGTAAGTAGTTTTTGCGTGATTGACTAACAGACATACATCCATTCATCCTCACAAACTTTTGGATTTATTGTAATAGGAAGGAAATAGGACTTGCAGGAGGCAGCCGGACGGTTCGGACAAGACTAACCTCATTTTATTAACAATAAGCCTTAGAATTAATTATGTTTTTAAAATATTTTAGTAAGCCTGTCTTGTTAGCCTAGTAAACTAACTTGTGGTAGGTCTCTCGTATGAGGGAGGCCGTCTGGGTAGATAGTAGGTACCAACGCTTTTCCAGTTATTCTGCCACCAAGCAATAGTGCGCAAGCATTACTGTGTTCCGGTTTTGTAGGGCACTGTAGCCAGCGAAATTACTAGGCATGAGGAGACTTAATATCTGATGTCTCGAGACAATGAGCGCAATGCAGTGCTACGCAGTGCTTTTATGGTATTAAAAGTGCTAGGTGGCGCTGCAATTGTTATGGGCAGGCGTGGCGCTTACCATCAGGCGAACGACTTGCTCGTCTCATCACTAGGTTCCATAAAAAAAACTGTTAATTTTGTTTTTCTCATAGATAGATAGATAAACGTTAAAAACCTTAAAAATAGGTACATGAAAAACAAGTACATTTCACAGTAATCAGCATAACAAATATAGGTAAGTGAATATACAATACAATAATGCTTTATCGAATACCAAACACACAAAAAAATATATATAAAGATAAGAAAAACAATAAATATATATAAAGATAAAGAAAATTTATTTGTAAAACTTGTGTGGTACAGAGCATGCAGATCTTAGAATAGTGTGAGTCCGACATGTTTTGCCTATAGGCGTACAAATGGGGAGGCGGCTACCTTAAACAAGAATATCATAGATTTATATCAAACTAGCTGACCCGGCAAACGTTGTTTTGCCATATAAATTAAAAAAAAATGTCAAGGTTGGACTACCCCTAACATTTAGGGGGATGAAAAATAGATGTTGGCCGATTCTCATAGATACCGGATAAGCACAAAAAATTTCACCAAAATCGGTCAAGCCGTTTCGGAGGAGTATGGCAACGAAAACTGTGACACGAGAATTTTATATATTAGAGATAATGCAAAAAAATACATGCAAGTAATAAAATTATTAAGTTTCAATATCGATAATTAATAAGTCAAAACATTTAATTAGAATTACAATATAATAAAGGGTCAAACAATTATTAGATATTTGCATTTTAAATTAATTTGTCAGTAAGTTTTCTTAAATTGTATAATGTCAAGTGCTTTATCGTAATAAATCGTTAATCGTAATAGTTAACAAAGTTAATAAACAGTGGGTACAATATGAATAATATTCTTTTTGAGAAATAAATATATTAAACCTAAAAAACTTGACACACACTACTCTTGCCGCTGCCGCGGTAGACTCACAAACGCCTCCGTTAACTATCTTCCTCGACTAACAATCTGTTTTAACCGTAATGTCCATGGGAACACAGTCACGGCCTTTTAACTACAGGTTCAAGTTTAACTATTTCGGTATTTCGGTTATCCGCCATCTTATGACTCAGTTGACAACTGGGCCATGACTTGTTTGTCGTGTTGTTTGTTGATGTAATTAAATTAATTTGTGTAGTTTTCGTTATTTTCTCGTTGTCTGCGGTTTTTTGGGTATTTTGATAATCGTAATGTTAATAGAAACTGTAGATACTTCAGCATAATATATAGGATTAGCAGTATAATATATATAATCCGCATAATATATAGCATTAGCAGTATAATATATATAATCCGCATAATATATAGCATTAGCAGCAAAATATATATAATCTTGTAACAAACTTTTTTATTTTATTTATTTAACACGGTTGAATCCAATTAGTTCAATTAAATCATATGTAAAATCATAATTAGAGAAATGTTAATAAAATAATATACAAAAATCGGACAACATGTCAGTAAAATAAAATAACTAAATGCGAAATTGATTAGCTAAAAAAATATTGTCTGATTAATTGAAAGTTCGGACGGATGGATGGATGGATGGATGGATGCATCGATGAATGGATGTTTGTTACTCAAACACTCATCAAAAACTACTGAACGGATTTTGATGAAATTTTGTATCTAGCTACTTGAGGTCCTGGAAAAGGACAAAGGATACATTTATCCCGAAAAAAACGCGGAACCGCGGGACACAGCTAGTATTCAATAAAATAAAATAACTTGATAATTGAATTAATAAATGTATTAATTATATGCAATAAAATCTTTTCATTTCATTAAATGGGTCGATACCTACTACCACTGAGCCCAATTCGGCCCTCTTTACTCACTGCTCGTTATTTATTCTCCAACTACCGGCTATTCTAAATAATATACGTACCTACCTACTTATATTCTTATATTCTTTATTGTACACTGTAATAATATTTACAACGGTGATTATAAACTTTAATAATATGTACAAAGGCGAGCTTAATCCTAAAAAGAGTTTTATTCCAGCAAACCTTTGAGGAAAGAGAACTGTCACATGAGCAAATAGGTTTCAGTGTACTGCTACTTGTTGTGTTATCTCATATTTTATCTTTCAAAAAACTTGAAAGTTTACATTAGAAGATGCGGCCTATATGCTAAACCAGGTATGAAACGATCGCCGCTTTTAGAACAAGAATGAAGGTCAGACGTACCTACATGTTTTACTTTTGTTTTCCTAATAAACTAATGCTTTTTAGGGTTCCGTACTTCAAAAGGACTGGGGTTACTGGTGGTAGGTTTCTCGTATGCGAGAGGCGGTCTGGGTGGGTACCACCGCTTTGCCAGTTATTCAGCCGCCAAGCAGTAGTGCGTGAGCATTACTGTGTTCCGGTTTGAAGGGCCTTGTAACCAGCGAAATTCCTGGGCATTATGAGACTCAACAGCTAATTGTGTCAGGGTGACGAGCGCAGTGTAGCGCCGCGCAGGATTTTGTAAAACAAAGTTCTGGGTGGTGCTATTATTGTTATGGGCTGGCGTATTGCTTACCATCAGGCAAACGACCAGCTCGTCTCGTCATTCGGTGTAATAAAAAAAAAGAAAAAACGGAACCCTCATAGGATCACTTTTTTGTCCATCTGTCTGTCTGTCAAGACCCTTTATCTCGAGAACGCGTGGAGATATCGAGTTGAAATTAAAACCATATACTCAGGTCTACATTCTCTTGAAGCTGGGAATCAAAAATAGGGTACTTTCCGTTGATCTAGAACTATGAAATTTGGCAAGCAATATCGTCTTATACTACAAGTATCTACAGGGAAAAATCTGAAAACTATACATTTGTAATTAAGTTACCAAAAATTAAATCTTTATTTAAAGTACGTAATCAAACATCGAGGTTAAAAAACTGCGAGATTCGATTCCTGAACTATTTATAATATGTACCTACAAATTGGTACGGAACCCTCGGTGGGCGAGTCTGACTCGCACTTGTCCGGTTTTTTTATTTTAAATTCAACTGTACTTATCCTTGCAATTACTAATGAGTGCGCCAAATCAGTTTCTTACTTCCAAGGCGCAATCGGACTGTTTGTTGCTATCTAGTAAGGACTTTTTTATTGATTTGAGTGATGTGACGACAAATCGTTCGCCTGATGGTAAGCACCACGCCCGTCCATAACAATTGCAGTAGGTACCTAGAACTTTTAATACCATAAAGAGCACTGCGTAGTACTGCATTGCATTCATCACCCCGAGACATCAGATAATTAAGTCTCATATGCCCAGTAATTTAGCTGGCTTCAATGCCTTCCAAACTGAAATCCAGTAATGATTGCGCACTACTGCTCGGCGGCAAGATACTTATATAAATATAAATCCTAATAAATAAATATTGATATAACTATATACTTATATATATATTAAAAATAATATAGGTATTATAAAGATAATCGTATAATTTTTGATGAAATCTACTCTGCGAGCGGACTCGAAAAGCAATTCCAGATTAGCACAATAATCCTAAAATCGCATGCAATTCGCACGGACGTGCAACAGTTACCCTATTGAATTGAATTCACCTAGGAAATGCAACCGATGGAATCTAGAGCAGCCTTATTGTCTTTAAATAAACTCAAGTCTGGGCTAGAATAGGGCACGATATACTTGGTCTATTGCCACGTAACTCGTATGCACGTAAAGGAGAGCTATTCCTTATTTTAACTGCTTGCCGACTGGTTGCCCCGCCTGCCGACGGTTGCTGCGAGGGTCGTGTTGTTATTATTATGATTATTTATGATTACATTTCTTGAAAGGTTTTTGAAACTACCTACTTGATTCTTAAACGTAACATTTAAGTAGAAGTAGAATCTAATTGTAAAATAGGTACAAGACCGTGTTGGCCATTGCCGCGACATACTGGCTCTACTCGCCCTGCTCGCTCGGCTCGCTCGGCTCGCTCGGCTCACTCGGCTCGCTCGGCTCACTCGACTCGCTCGCCTCACTCGGCTCGCTCGGCTCACTCGGCACGCTCGGCTCACTCGGCTCGCTCGGCTCGCTCGGCTCACTCGGCTCGCTCGGCTCACTCGGCTCGCTCGGCTCGTTCTGTTTGCTCGGCTTGCGATTTCTTTTCTAATCTCGCAGAGTCAAAGTTTCCTAAAGACTTACATACAAAATTAATATAAATAGCACATACTAGTCGACCATATCTAAATACAAAACTAAACAAAAAGAAGTAAAAACTCAAGCCCTCATAAATTTATGAACATCTTTGTTAAATGTTGTAACCTGATTCTGTGACTAGAAAACCCTATAAAATCGTATCTATATAGATCGTATACCTTTTTAACTATTTTCCTACCCTAGTAACTAGTCTTCTTCTTGTTCCTATCTCGTGTAGGTATATGGCCAACCATGATATCAGAGTTTTTGGACTGCCCGAAGCCTCCGACATGGCCGAACGACTGATGTTCAAAGACAACAACCGGGACCGACGGCTTTCAGCCGTCCAAAGCACTCAGATGTATATACCACACAAACGGTCACCCATCCAAATTGTGACCACTGCGAACTAACCACTGTGAACTAGAAGATCTTTACGGCTATTGCACTCTCATAGCTTAGCAAAAGCTCGCCCCATTGCCCTCTTTCCTCCCCCTCTTTCAATTCACACATTCCAGATCGCACCAGCGCAGCGCTAGTGCAAACAATTTGTATTTGTAATTAATTGTCCAATGTAACGATATGTACCGCTATTTTATTGTTTTAACGGTCGGTGCTGGGACTCCGATAGACATGGGTAACTCAACAAAAATTCATGAGCTGCGAGTCAGATCACGGTTCAAACACTTGAACCGAGCCGGCTCGCAGCTCAGCTCAATTTGTACTTCTGCTACACTGTAGGCAACTCAGATAACTCAGGTCTGAGCCGGTTCAAATATTTACTGAGTCGACTGACTCGCTTTAGTCGCCACGTGGAAACTTAGATAGTTATACGAAGAAAGCGCATTCTATATTTTTATGCGGAATATATCGAACGCACCAAAGCTGTTGATTTAGTGGTGTTGATATTTTTATCGCTAGGTACGTTTCGTCCATGGAAGTAGGAATAATAGAAATATTCCTTACAAAGTTTTGTCACACTCACAGCTCACAAAATAAATCAGACTTACCACAGATAAACAGCTCAATTCAAATTGACTACTATGGATAAACTCATAGCTTTGCGAGCGCCAAGCCGAGCCGCGAGCCGTGAGACGTCTATTTTGCTTTTGAACCGCAGGTCAGCAGCTCAAGTCTCTATGATCTGTATATTTGAACCGGCTCAGACCTGAGTTAGACAAGCCTGGACTCCGACGCACCAGTGGATGTCACGCTGAAACTGACATTTATTATTTAGCATACGCTCCTAAGCATGCATCCGCTATAGGTATTCTTTGACTTGTGCAAATAAAAGTAATGAGCTTCAGAGACTTGTGCAGTTTTATTGGTAGAGTTAAGGCGTGGAGTAAGTTCCATCAGCTAAAAGACGGAGTATCTTAACTTAGTTGCATGAAAATCGTATAGTCAAAAATTCACACAGTGTCAATTTTTTTTATGGAATTGAGGGATGAGACGACTGATGGTAAATGCCACGCCTGCCCATAACAGTTGCAGTGCCACCCAGAACTTTTTTACCATAAAAAGCACTGCGTAGCACTGCATTGCGCTCATCACCACGAGGCATCAGATATTAAGTCACATGTATGCCCAGCAATTTCACTGGCTACCCAGCTTTAAACCAGAACACAATAATGCTTGCGCACTACTGCTTGTTGCTGCTTGCTAATTTGTCGAATTCCATGCCAATAGCTCAGTTTCCTTACCATAGAAATAGACAATAATAGTGCACGTTATTGGCTTATGCCAACGGTCAACTCTCGCGTATCACGCACCATGCCTACGGCTGCCGAGGCATCAGGCGTCGAGTGTAGCCCCAGCACGCTATCAGTGCTTAGCGCTATCGTGGTTGGAGGATGCACTGCTAATTACAGGTTATAGTTGACTGGTTTCTTTATATTATGAGATTAACGCTGTTTTGAATACAGTGACGTTTTTTAAATTGTTTACTTTGTTAATAGTAAATGTTTTGATGCAAAATAGAGGAAGGTAGAGCCTCGCATACTGCAACTGCATAGTATGCTTTTTTCATTAGAATATTTTTCACACTCAATTTGAATCTACTTTCTGTGAGCTCCGTCATACATTTTGGAATTTTATTGTAAAAACGTACACAATTGCCCATGAAGGACTTATTCGTTTTACTTAGTCTAAACCTAGGTACTGCAATTCTATCCTTATTTCTAGTGTTTATGGTAACAATAAATATTTAATTTAATTTCATATATTCGTTCGTTGGACATTCCAGATTCCTCCTGTGATCGGGTTTCTCAAGCTGTAAAACTGTTAAATATATAAATAAATGAATAAAAAATAGCGTCGCTGTGCGTAATATTTTCTCGAGTTGAGACTCAAAATTTTCTTTATACTAAACTTGTTAACACCATCATCTCAATATTAGTCCAAATTAGTATAATGAAATAAGAAAGCAATATTGCTTTCCTATTTCTAGTAATCTCCAACTGTATCCCACGATACATGTAGGTAACTGGGCTCCTCGATCTGTAATCCATCTTCCCTGTCAGGTGCGACTGTCGCATGTCGGCCACAACCGCACATCACATCTTGCTAGGGCTGTCAGTTTAGTTTACACGAAATTGGGACAGCCGGGGCTTAAAAGTTCGGGATAGCTTTCTAAAATGGGACAGGTGAGTAAAACAGTTTAGTAAAGTGAAAACCGGCAAAATTCTCTTAAATTATTATAAGTACCGTATATTTACTTGTATCTAGATTTATATGTTTAAAGGCAAAAAGCGTGAATTGCAACGCATTACAGGAGCTAGACATGGTCGAGATGTTATCTACAATTAATTTTACAGAATTAACAATAATCACATATACAAGAAATTGTAAAATAACCTAAATTATATTGTAAATCAAGTTAGATATATGTCCAATATAATATCATGTGCGCCACAATTTGCTTTAAAAAATAAAATACTGTATTCATCAAATTACTCGTCTCGCTTTAATTTCGGGTAAGGTAATGTGGTGGGACGTCCCGCAAAAATTGGAACATTGACAACCCTAGCGTCTGTACCGGCTGTTGTAGCAGTACAGTCGCGTATAGCCGTGTAATGTTGGGGTTTGGTCGTATGTGGAGTGCGAGATTGTTGCAATGTTTGGTGCAAGTATGTACCGTTCTTCTTTTATTCTATGAGGGGGTGATAAGTCCTGCACTGACGTCCCGCATGGGGTGTAATGTGCATTTCCCCCGCCAGCATCAATACCCAAGCCATCCCAAAGTAACAGAGTGCGGCTTTGTGCGCTGGTATAGCTGCTCCAGTGTTGAAGTTGATTGTAGGGAAGATAATGGTGGTGATACCGTTCTTTATTTCATATCAAAATCAATGGCAGAACATTAAACAATGAAATAAAATATGCTAGTTCAAACAGAAAAGTTAGTAATGTGTGTAAGTCAACATGGAACTTCAATATTTCAAACATATACATAATACATAGGTATAGATATATCAAAATATGTAAAAATGTGAAGAAAAATATCGTGACGAAGCCAGCATGTCCAGGAAACACAAAATTCAATGTAACATCAACCAACCGGCAATGAGCCCGCGTGTTGGAGAGTTCCAAAAAGGAGGTATTGACTACAATGAATAAACTGAAAAAATATATATATATTTAAATACCTATATGTGTAAAAGTTTAAGGCTAAAGTTAAAGCTACTATTTGAAAGTAAAAACAATAAAGATTAAGTAATAATTTAATAACAATACCAAAAAAAACAAATCTCGTTGCTTTTATCATCAAAAAATTTTTGAGTTTTTCAAACTCGCCGTCTTTTCTTACTTGGCCGGTATCCTACTATCAGTATAAGATCAGCAAACTTACTGTAAGCGTCATATTGTAAGTTAAACAAATCGGTGCGACATGACGCAGGGTGTCTGATGCTATCGGTGTCCCGTTGTCGGTAAACTGCTACTTTGTGGGACGTGACAATTTCATATTTACTGCCTTAGTGGCGTGAATAACTATACTCTGTCCAACCATTTATTTAACTTTTGACATATGCCTATGAAGTTCCGTAATTATAGAAGAGATGAGCTACAGTGAAAAAATTTAATACTTTGTGGGCACTGTTTTTTTACAATAGTGACAGACAGGTTTGAAATAAAATAAACATGAATCCGTAATAGATTAAAAAAATGTAAATACCACGTTTTTATGGATTTAGAATGCATTGTCAAGTTATAAGCTCCTGTTGTTATAGTTTCAGCCGGATAGCTAATCGGGAAGTGCTCGAAATTTGAGTTGCAAGATTCCACCCGGAACAACAGACAGACAGACAGACAAACAAGAAAGTGACAGTAAAAGCGTGGTAATAAATACGCCTAATGATGACATAGATCCTCGCCCCTAACTAGGAATTTCCTGTGTCTAGCGAACAAGGAACTATGAGGACTATGGTCCCACAACACCCAGATAAGAAACAAATGTTTGCGCTTTTTTTCTGTGCACAAACATTTGTCTCGTCTCGGGAATCGAATCCACAACCTCAGTGGTGTATAAGATTGAAGCCAACCTGCCCAACCACTACATTACAGAGGCTGTCAATTTTTGTTATGTGTATTTTTTACTGTTCAAACACGAAATGGTCGGCAAAAGATTTGATGTTTGCTGATTATTTCTTGGCATAATTAATAAACCGGGCATTACCAGAACTCACTAATTAAGGATAGGATACATATCTCACGAAAACATATCTGAACAGTAAATGAAATCTACCATTCCGATCTAACCCACATAAATATTCTAAGTCAGCGGATATCGTTGTTTACCCTGATTGGTTAAAAAACTTGTCAGTGTGTTTTTTATATCCGGTATATGGCACGTTTCGGAATGTTAATTAATGTTTAAAACATAAATATATACAACTCGTGCTTCATTTAACTATTAAAAATAAAAAAGAATCCGTTTTTTACTGACGGTTATGTTAGGTCATTTGCTACGAAGAAATTGTCAATTATAATTATCATTAAGAAAAAATATTCAATTAATAAAAATCCCGTTGCTTTGATATGAAAGTCACTGATAGAGCAATAATTTAATTTTATATCAAGAGCAATCTTGTTTTGGTTGACAGTTATGATATTCGCTGTGCAGAAATTGGCGATTATCGTTATTAAAATATCTAATTAGGTAATTAAAAAACTTTAAAAGATATTAGAATTATTTGGCTGCTTTTTATAATGGCAATATATTATTCGTACACTCATATTTACATAGGTAAATTTAGGTTACACGTATTTCTCTTGTAACTAAATGTGATTATTTTAGAAATTTTATATTTAACCATTTGAAATGGCTGCTGTTGTGAATTCAATCTCGCGATGTTAACAGATTAATCCTTACTAGGCCTAGCGCATAGCCGGACACCGACGGCGGGTCACGCCCAAAGTTACACGTGCCGCGTCAGAAGAGATAAGAGCTTTACGATCGAAAGAGAGGCGCTCTGTAGGTTAATATGACTGGTAGGTATGCAGCGCTACGCGAGCTGAATTGAATTTTATTGCGTCATAGCAAGAGTCGCTATTTGTTTAAATTTCTTTGCGGAGTGAGGCTTCTGTCCCTTAGTGTGTCCGTACCGTATTTGAAGTGTCTCAACAAATTAGTTATTTTCTGACTATTTTTAATTAACTGTAATATGATTTTTTTGCATAAGCCCAGTTAATATACCACCGATCCGTACTAAGCGTTTAGCTGTTTTTTTTTTACAACTGACTCACGATGTTTTCCTTCACCGTTTTTAGAGCGAGTGTTAAATCCGCACATAACTTAAGAAAGTCAGTGGTGCGGGGCCAGTGGTATTCGAACTCGGGTGCGTTGGATCGAATGTCGCACGTGCTCCCACTGAGCCACACTCGCTCAGTGAGCCCATATAACACAATAATTAATAGAATACGTTCCTATAGTAAATAAAGTTTATAAAAAAAGCTTTTTTCAATTTTATGTTTTAAATCTGAAGCAAGCGTGATAATTTTTAAGAGGCTATTATTTTTATCTGGCATTTAGTCTTAAGGGCAGCTCTCCATGAAGAATTAAAGGTCAAAGCCGTCAAGAATGCGTGATACAACATGCCCTTAATTAACGAATATTTGTTGTGTTTTTGTCACTGTTAATGATATTTCACCTGATGATTGTGACTTTTAAAAGTAGCGTAATTGCATTTTTTTATTTGGTTAAGTGTCAAGAGACTGCGCGAGTGTGGCCCAGTGGGTACTTGTGCAACTTTCGAGCCCCGCAACGAGATCGAATGTAGATTTTGTTGTTGTATTTTTACAGCAATCAGAATCTTATTTTTTACGCTTAATTGATCTGTTTGGCCACTATCTCGCCTGATGTGAACGGTGAGTGAGACGGCAGTTGAGCGGTTGCTCAGACCCGTCTCCCCGATGGTTCACCGAACATCATCCCGAAACACGACTAGGCCGCTTGACGGCATGGCTTTGTTCAGTGGGTGGTATTACAACCACGGCCAGAGCCTACCACTCCTAAGCGTAGGCGGGTTTCATCACGATGTTTTCCTTCACCGTTTTAGAGCGAGCGTACAACATCTGCACTTAACTATAAGTCGTTGGTGCCGAGTCGGGATTCGAACCCAGGTGCATCGGATCGAAAGGCGCACGAGTTCCCGCTGAGCCACACTTGCTCTCATAATCACAATTTTATTGGCCATATAACAAAGCATGTTACACAAGGCAAGTCAAAAATACAATTAAAATTTTATCAAGAGAATTTTAATTCCGAAAAAAATAAACATGAAATCGTGGAATGTTTGCACAATTTGAACACTATCCAACAAAAACAGTCAAAACCAAAGATCTCGAAAAAACCCACATAAATAAGGAATTGCCTAAAAAAATAATAAAGAAATCAAACATAATTCTTGGGCATGTGGCACCCATACTATAGACCCGCGTGCGATAGATTAAGGCCCACATTCTTAAGGTTTTGTTTGTAACTAAGTGGCGAGACGAGTACGTCGTTCACCTGATGGTAAGGAACACGACTGCCAATAAGAAATTGGAAAGAAATGGGTAAACATACTTACCTTTTTTTCAAAGTCATGTTAACATAAGTTACAATTTTTAACATTTTTTATTTGTATCATGTGTTTATGACCTTTAAAAGTGCACTTTTGTGCCTATTTAATAAATGATATTTGACTTTGACTTTGACTTTGAATAACAATTGCAGCGCTACCCAGGATTTGCTTTGCGAAATCCTGCACAGCACCCTGCTCTCGTCACCCTGATACGTCACTACTCGTCAGATCTACTTGAAACAGTGCAATTCAAACCGGAACACAGTAATGTTAGCACTACTGCTTGGCGGTTGAATATCTGGCAAAGGTGGTGTTGTGCCTCTTGTAGAAGAGACCTGCCAATGTCAGGTAAATCTGTGTGTGGCTCTGAGCTTGAAGCTGATGATGTTGATATTTCATAAATTTTGACGCGGGCTGCAGCACTAGTTTTATCGGCATTAACAATCTCCTTGCCCTTTCCCTAAGAGCTCTTGGTTTAAGCCGCAATTAAATCTCCAAAGAACCAGTCCATCTTAATGTATTCTCTTGTCTTCAGAACGGGTCCTAGAGGTCACCCTGATAATGTCAGGACCGTCCGACAACCGGTTCCATCAATTAAACGCCATCGCCATGGCGAACGTAACAAACGTTTTTGGATATCAAACATCTTTGAGCGGATAAAAACAAGGTGAAAACAGTTTACGGCGTCCTTTTTAATAGTCTCAGAGATCTTTTTAGATGGTATCTGTAGGGTTTTGTTTCAAGCTGGAGGTTCTGTTGTCGTTTTATGCCACAAATAATCAAATACATACGTGTTGACTACCAAGCTAAGTCCTCAACCTGGTTACTGGTTATCGCCACCTACGGATATCTCCAATACCCGTGGCATAGCTAACGCTTCTTAAGATAAGGAAGCAAGAGGCACAGACTTGCCAAATTTCAGGTTCCTCAAGTTTACTAGTTCAGGTCCCTGATTATATTTGATTCCTTTTTAGGCAGTCTCCGTGATTACCGTGAACATGTCTTGTGACCGGTGTTTGTCTGTGGTGTTGTCGAACTTTTCTACTTAAAGTCCGCGTCCCAATTGCTGTCGCTAAAATGATCGATATTGCAGTTTGAAGAACATTTTAAATATAATTTTCATTACATTTCAAAATTTCAATATTTGGAAGGCTGACGCCTTTGACATTGAAAGCGATCAGGATCGTAGTTTGAGTTACACTCCCCTGCTGGTTAGCACCAGTGCCATAGCCCATTTTGGAAATATTTTCTAGATCCGCATTCCTCGTCCTGATGGAAGCTTCTTTCAAATTCTTTTGTAGTTTTTGACACGAATGAGTCATTACTTTTACCGATAACATGCAAGGTTACTGATGATGCATAAACAATGGCCATTTTAGCACCCATACCAAGTCAAGTAACAAGGTACAAAGGCCTCTGCTCATTGGCATTCACAGGACAAGGTTGGTACGTGTAGGTGTTCTGCCTACATACAGACAAACAGATATTTACACATGTTGAAGGTTTGCCACAAATGGTATGGTCATACGTTTGTAATAGGTATGACGTAAAAATAAGTTATGATGGTTTTGATGTCAAGTTCAAATGTTGAGTAATGGTCACATAGTTTGAGGTGGTTTATGTATTTGCAGTATTTCTGCAAACAGTCCTTGTTTCCGCTCCCTGTTTTTATCTTGGAAGAAATGTTGTGTCATCATCATCATCATCATCGTCATCATTATCATCATCATTTATTCATCATCATCGTTCTATGTATGCACATACATGCATAGAAACTCGCACAGCTATAGATGAAGTAATGTCTGTCTAAACGACACTGTGTTTTAACCATAGAATCTTTCGGTCCTTCCACTACGTTGACTTACACCCGTATTTATGAACAACAGTTGTGACACAGCAACCAATCAGATCTCCAAATTTGCACGCATTCATTTATTGTGGAGTTCTGATAGGCTGCTGTGCCTTACTCAGCCACAAGTATTTCGACCAGTGTTGATCATGAATAGTGTTAGCCTGTCTTTATATCTTAAAGACTTTTTGGAATTCTTAGAAGCTGAATTAAGTGAGATTTTATTCTTAAATAGAACACGTCATATAATTTGATCAAGGCTTTATCCTCTATTACTAAGGCCAAGGTCTTTTATTACCTCAGGTAAAGACATAAGTGTCTGCACTTATAATTTTTTACACACTATGTTTCAAACAGTGTCATAAACAGAAGCCTTGGCACAGTTCGCCATCATAGATCAGCGTCTGCAATCAAATACATGTATATAATAGGCGTCTTTTGTGGATGACTTGACGGAAGTCAGTGGTTGTAAGTTGTGCATACTGTAACCTTTAATTTTTAACATTCTTTAATATTGGCGGAGCTTTGTAATTTAACGTGTAGGTGAACTTATGTTACTTTATTTTATTTTTTTATTATTTATAGGCTTGCGTTTGACCGCTATCTCACCTGTTGTTACGTGACGATGCGGTCGAAGATGTAGCACGCTCGCCTAGAAGAAACCTGTTCACTCTTGTCTTAAAGACACCCAGATTATAGCTACTACTACTTTACTTTTTTATGTATGTAATTACCTGCCATGTAGCGCATAAATATGGTTAAGATCCACTGATGTGCTTAGGAGATAGATAAAAACTTCTACAAAGGGCTGGTTCCGTATCTTGATGATTAGTTTTAAAAAATAGAAGATTACAGTCAAATGTGTTTTAAAGGATCGAGACCACTGCTTTTCAAGAAGAGATCCTTAAACATTTTTTGACAATAATGATTGTCAAAGTAAAAAATTATTTTTCAAAAAAAACTAAACCGACTTCAAAACCACAAATGGCACTCAAAAGTAAAAAATAAATTAATATAATTATCATAAGCGCTACCTACTCATATAGTTGAAGTCGGTGCCAGCCAAGTCTAATAGGTAGTAGATAAATACTATGTATATAGTAAGTACTACTTGTAGGTAGTATTTATCTACTACCTTTTAGACTTGGCTGGCACCGACTTCAACTATATGAGTAGGTAGCGCTTATGATAATTATATTAATTTATTTTTTACTTTTGAGTGCCATTTGTGGTTTTGAAGTCGGTTTAGTTTTTTTTGAAAAATAATTTATTTTACCCTTTTTAGTGAAAAACAAGTTTTAATTAAATTAATTCAAAAAGTTTTTAAAGACAAGCTTTTATGATCTAGAAGCCACATCATGACAAAGTTTAAAACGGGCTATCACAATTAAATGCATGTACAAAAAAATTTCATGTCTGTCCTAAATCTCTGTTGAAGAGTTCCCTCGCCGGAAGTCAATCCTGGGTGTATCTGCCATGTCATGATGGAATTTAAAACAGGCTATTATGGTTAAATCCATTTACGAAATGTTGTGTCTGTACTATTCACCGTTGAGGAGTTCCCTCACCGGAAGTCAACCCTGGGTGAAGCAGGTGAAGCAGTCGAATACAAACCTCCACCTTTAGAAAGTTGGTTACGAAAAAAACAAGAACCGACTTGAAGATTAAACTTATATTTTTTGTTTTTGCTATTTTTTTCAAAAACTACTAAATGAATTTCGATAAAATTTATATGGGACCACCTTTGAAGTATTACCTACCAATCAAAAAAAGAATCATCGAAATCAATGCATAATTGGCGGAGAAATCGTGTAACAAACACACAAAAAAAAAAAAAAAAAAAAAAAAAACATACCGTCGAATTGTAAACCTCCTCCTTTTTGAAGTCGGTTAAAAAAATAATAATTATATAGGTACGAAATAAACCAATTGAAATGGATTTAATACTACTCTGTAGAAATATCTATTATGTCACAATAAATTATTATTTTATTTTATGTTTTATTTTTAAATGTTTTCAACACATGTACCTTAACTTAATGACTTTAAAAAATAGGTAAGCATGTCTACACATTTCTTTCCCATGCTCAAGTTGAGGTCCATGCCCAGAAAAGAAATGCGAAAACTAACTCTACCAGTGCTTCGGAAATATTAATACACCCGCTAGAGAAAAATGCATCAAGAAACTCTGCAATATTGATTCTATCTTCTTTCGTGAAAATATTTTGTGTTTTTCTGTTTTTAGTAGTAGCATGGACCAAGTAGTAGCTTTTGATATAACGTCAAAACTGAGTAAAACAATAACTGCACTGCAGACCATAATATATAAAAAATAGATTGCCTTTGATTCTTTAACGTAAACAAATGCATTACTCAAGCAAACACCACCCGTCATAAACTATTATAATTCATAAACTATTATAATTCAGTTCAACGCAAACACATTCTCCAAAACCATCTGCTACTTATAAATTATTTCATTTTAGCGCTCTGGTTTAGTCTAAACGATTAATAGACCATCAGAGGAGCAACTAATATGTTTGGCCGCGTCGTTTTAGACCACCGTCCTTTTAGACCACGATTTAAAATAAATAAAACACAATCTATGAGAATGAGAAATAAATAAAATGAGTCGTTAGATCATAATAAAGTGCCAGCTTGATAACCTAAGTATATATACAGAATACTAAGGGACAGAAACATCACTCCGCAAAGAAATTTAAACAAATAGCGACTCTTACTATGAGGCAATAAAATTCAATTCAGCTCGCGTAGCGCTGCATACCTACCAGTCATATTAACCTACAGAGCGCCTCTCTTTCTATCGCATAGGGCTTATCTCTTCTGACGCGGCACGTGTAACGACGCGCGACCCGCCGTCGATGTCCGGCTATGTACTTGTAGCTTCGTACCTACAGTGCGGAGTGCGCTAGTCCTGGTATATATTATTCAAATTCAATGTTGAAGTGAAAGAAATTCATGTCACTAACAAGGATTCCCTGTACCTAGGAAACCAGGAACTACGAGGACCATGATCCCACAATCAAGACACAAAACAAACACTTGCGCTTTTTAGGGTTCCGTACCCTAAGGGTAAAACGGGACCCTATTACTAAGACTCCGCTGTCCGTCTGTTTGTCTGTCCATTTGTCACCAGGCTGTATCCCATGAACCGTAATAGATAGACAGTTGAAATTTTTACAGATGATGTATTTCTGTTGCCGCTATAACAACAAATACTAAAAAACAGAATAAAATAAATATTTAATTGGGCTCCCATACAACAAACGTGATTTTTTGCCGTTTTTATAGATAACGGTATGGAACCCTTCGTGTGCGAGTCCGACTCGCACTTGGCCGGTTTTATTTTCTGTTTACAAACATTCGTCCCGTCAAACCCACAACCTCAGTGGTGTATGAGATTTAAGCCGACCTGCCCAAACACTACACCAAAGATGCTGTTCAAAAATTTGCCATAAATTGTCTTGAGTGAAATGTTTGACACATGGAAGCATGGAACAGTTCCAGCCATCAAACTTTGATTACACGCGTATTTGGTAAAGCTGCACCTTACAAATGTTTGTGCATTCCTTCACAATTACTAGTTCTGTTCGACACAGCGTGTAGGTTACTGGTAAACAATGGTTTGGACACTGGCCAGTGCAATTTCATTGTTCCAATGACGTCAGCAGGTGTGTTGTTGTGATGTAGAGTATGTACAGTCAGCGACGTAAGTAGCTGAACTTTTACAATCATCATCAGCCTATCGCAGTCCACTGCTGGACATAAGCCTCTCCAATTGCACGCCATTGAGCACGATCCCGATTTCCCCGGCTACTCTCATCCAGCTGCTACCAGCCACCCTGCGAAGATCGTCGCTCCACCTAGCCTGAGGGCGTCCTACACTACGTTTGCCAATCTGTGGTCTCCACTCTAGAACGCGTCTACCCCAACGGTTATCGGTTCTACGGCTAATATGACCGGCCCACTTTCCACCGATTTCGATTGTCAAGAACACCAAAAATATACGAACCACATGCAATTTTTTTCTGTTCGCCTAGAATATTAAAAGACTTTTTAAATGCAACATTTAGTGAAATTAAACAAATATTGTAGTTGTAGTCAATTAAAGTTTCAAAAATGTTCAGCTACTTTTGTTGCTGACTGTACCCATGTCTTGAAAGCCTCTGTCGCATAGCGGTTAGAAGAGTCAGCTCATGTTTCATACACCTCGAGGTGTATGAAACATGAAACACAACCTCGGGTTATAGGTTCGATTTCTGTTACGGGACAAATAATGCACGCGGTGAAAAAAGTGCAAGTATTTGCTTCATGTCTGAGTATGTGGGACCATGGTTAGAATTCCTAGCTAGGGGTCATGATCTATGTATGTGATCGTTAGGCGTATTTAGTTTCAAAAGAAGATAGAAGTTGTCTTACCTATTTGTTTCATAAAATAACTGGCTGTTTTCTAAGATTGTAGATGTTCAGAAGGCCTTCCTTTCTTCTGTTCAGAAGGAAGGCCTTCTGAACATTTACAAAATTTGCTCAATTGGAATTTGAACCATATGTCTTCAGAATAACGCCTTACTTGGTTCTAGTTATTCTGCCTGAATAACCATATTGCTATATATTTTTTATACTTAGAAGCAGTCTTCCTCTCTTCTAATTGCCCGACAGGCCCCCGACAGGGTCCTTAGTAAACTGACTACAAATTGACCATCTTTTGTACCTACCTACATTAAGGAATGCAATAAATAAATAAATAAATAAACCTTGATGAGGAATATCCAACTTCCTTTTGTTGTGATGATATGATTCATAATCCACATTTCCCTAGGACGGTAGGACGTACCTGAAACAAATAATTTAATAAATTAGCTGCAAGTCTAATGTATTACTAGTTACTAGTATGTAGGTAGATAGATACATAGAAAAGTCTTCATTGCATTTAAAAAAAAGAATTTCTACAGGTCGTGGAAGTTGCGTATTTTCTTGTAAGTACCATCGTGCCATCATAGATCCTTAGAATCTGTTGATCACAATGAGCTATATCGTCATTGGTTGATGATGATGAACTCTTAGATACAATTTGGAAAAACTATTTCTACCGCCACGATTTCGTGAAGTGGCATAACCTGTATTTTTGTTGTTTTTTGCGTCTATGGAATTCTGCTGCTCTTGTACAAACGTCCTTCCAAAATCCAAAATCTATAACCAGTTTGAGAGGTACTTTTGTTTGTGGTAGGTCTTTCGTAAGAGGCCGTCTGGGTAGGTACCTTCGCTTTGCCAGTGATTCTGCACCAAGCAGTAGTGCGCAAGCACGAAAGTGTTTCAGTTTGAAGGGCATTGTAGCCAGCATAATCCTGGGAAATTAGACTTATGATGTCTCGGGGTGATGAGCGCAATGCAACGCAGTACTTTTTAACCGACCTCGAAAAGGAGAAGGTTCTCTATTCGATAGTTTTTTTTAATGTTTGTTACCTCAGAACTCCGTCATTCATGAACAGATTTGGAAATTATTTTTTATAAGTTATCCCATATAAATTTCATCGATATTTGGCCTAGGACTTCAACGACTACGAACAAAAAAACCGAAATCATTAAAAAATTTAACCGACTGCAAAAAGGAGGAGATTCTCAATTAGCTTGTTTTTTATATGTTTGTTACCTCAGAACTCATTTATAAACCGTCTTGGAAAATCTTTTTGCGTCGGGTTCAGTACAGCTACAAGGTGGTCCTATATAAATTTTATCGATATTCGACCTTGGACTTTGAAGATATATCAGAATTGAAGTGGGTTTTTTAACCGACTTCAAAAAAGGAGGAGGTTCTCTGTTCGATTGTATTTTTATTTTTTTTATTTTTTATGTTTGTTTCCTCAGAACTCCGTCATTTATGAACCGATTTGAAAAAATCTTTTTGCGTCGGGTTCAGTATAGCTACGAAGTGGTCCCATATAAATTTCATCGATATGTGACCTTGGACTTCGAAGATACATTGAAGTCGGTTTTTGTTTTTTTCTAAAAAATAATTATTTGTTTGATAAAACGTATACTTGTACGTATATTAAAAGTTGTGGGTGGCACTGCAATTGTTATGGCCGTGCGTGGCGTGGCGCTTACCATCAGGCGAACGACATGCTCGTCTCATTACTCAGTTCCATAAAAAAAAGACAGTTGCTCCAAAAAGACAATTCGATCTGACGGTGTTAATACATTTACAACGTCGAAAAGAAAATAAAAAGAATAAATACGACACGACTAGAATCGTGATCCGTATTATTCCCAGCTGGGCAATAAAAATAACCACCATTCGGTGTTAGACCAGTGTTTCCAAAATAAACGTGATTGTTTTGATGAGCCAATCAGACTTTAATCGTTTTACAAGTGGCCATCATCGCAATTATGAGCTGCACTTTAAAATAACTGAGAAAAAATAGTCAAAAAACCACGTTTCTATGCGGCTTTTGAGTTTCGGTCGGCATTACATGCTAATAAATGGATTTAGAATGCATTGTCATCGAGTTGTGAGCTACCCTGAAACCGGGACACAGTAATGCTTGTGCACTACCGCTTGGCGGCTGAGTAACTGGCAAAGCGGTGGTACCCACCCAGACGGCCTCTCGCATACGAGAAACCTGCCACCAGTAAAATGATATCAGACTAGTTTAAATGCGCTATTACACTTCAAATGGTTTGCGTGTTTCATATATTTTTATATAGATAGATAGATTACATTTTATTGCACTTAAAAAAATAAAACAGAATTACAGTTAAGGTAATACATAATTTCCTCAAAGTACAATAGGCGGTCTTACTATGCAAATTAACGTGGTTTGGACACATCATTAATAATAATTATATTAAGTGACACTCACTTTTAAATTGGAGTAATTCAACTATAGTAAACGTAACTTTAAACGTGAGTGTCACCCGCAAATTATTATTAATAGGCGGCCTTATCGCTAAGCAGCGATCTCTTCCAGACAACCATAGGGTAAGGAAAACAACATTTTAAATGCGTAATACTGCCATGTGATCCGTCAGCTTACTATGTTTTGTTCGCAAACTAAATGGAATGTAATGGCTATTATAAGTTTATTCCCGTCGTTTATTATACGCAGTATAATCGTGTTGTGCATGAAAACAGTGCGTTTGAAGTTCAGCTCAAGATGAATGGATGAATTTCAGTAAATATCTTAATTATTAATTTACGGTCCACAAATGACGCACTGGCGTAATGTTCACGTGTTTAAATAAAGGCTAAAATTAAAAGCAAAACAAAGAGATGCTGAAATATAAAAAAAGTCCGTGCCGACGTAATTATTTTCTACGGAGACCGGGTGGAAAGGACACGGGTGGAATCGCCATCAGGGGGAACCTCCAAGGTCCATATAAGGAGGATACGAGTATTATAGGCGATATAGTAAAAAGGTTGAAGGGATAGAAACCAATCTGTGACAGGTTTATAAGTACTTTCGTACACAAAGTCAAATATCATTTATTAAATAGGCACAAAAGTGCACTTTTAAAACACATGATACAAATAAAATACATATGTAAAAAATTGTAACTTATGTTAACATGACTGAAAAAATGGTAAGTATGTTTATCCATTTCTTTCCTATACTCAAATTGAAGTCTGGGTGCTAAAAAGAAATGCGAAAACTGACTCTACCAGTGCTTCGGAAATACGCCCGCTAGAGAAGATAGCACCAAGAAACTTTGCGGGGACGTCTTTTTTTCAGCTCTTTTAAAATGTCTCGAAAATAACAATGAACAATTACGTATAAATTAAAATTAACAGAATGTCAAACAAGAAGCGCGAGTGAGATGTCCCATAGTCATAGTATCAGTAACAAAAAAATGTAAATTATATATAAGTAGTACACAATTCACTATTATATACTTACCACACTATTATTATTTATTATTACTTATTTCCTTCCAATTACAACCGGGGTCTCTTTAAGACAAGAGTGAAGAGGCACCTCATGGGCAAACGGGCTCCACCTTAGACCGCAACTACGCTTACCATCAGGTGAGTTGTTGTCAAACGTAAGCGCATTTAATCATAAAAAAACAGCTTTTTCCAGCGACTTTGTCTGCGTGAACGACAGAGAAAGTTCATATTCGGATTTTTCCCAAGACTACCATAGCATGACCTCCCCAATATATGAGAGCGCGTACAACGAAGAGGTCAAGCTGTATCTTCTGTTCTTTCTGTAGTCACCCAACCGATTTTGATGTATACTCACAGAATAAATGTAAGTTGGGACGAATGCTACCAAAACCTGAAAACTCTGGTATAGTGTTGGGACAGGTTGGCTTAAATTTCATACACCACCGAGGTTTCAGGTTCGATTCCCGCAACGACGACAAATGTTGGAGTAGAAAAAAAAGCGCATGCATTTGTTTCGTGTCTGGGTGTTGTGTGCCCACGGTCCTCGTAATCTTAATTACTACTTACTAAGATGGCGCAAGCGACCCAAAGTGAGTCTTGGCCTCCGATAATAAGAGTCTCCACTTGGATCTGTCTTGCGCCACTTCCTTCCATTCCTCGACGTGGAGTTCGCACAAGTCCCTTTCGACCTCATCCTTCCAGCGATACCTAGGACGGCCGACTAGACGTCGACCAGTCGGCGGTCCCAAGTATGTTTGCTTAACAGCTCGGTCTTCCCCCATTCTTTCAAGGTGGCCAAGCCAACGGAGTTTGTGCGCTTTTATCTCGCCGATTATGTTTGGCCACCAGTTCTTCTATTTCTCTGTTCTTTCTTCTTCTCCACGTGCCATCCTCTGCCTGAACTGGTCCTAAAATTGTTCCTGGTTCCCTAGATACAGGGAATCCTAGTTAGGGGCCAGGATATATGTACCTATGTGATTATTTACATATTTATTTATATCTTCACCTTGAGAAATACCGTGCAGGCCGTAAAATTAAGTCTGACAAAATCTGATAATTTAAATAAATGCAGCTCGAAACCCACTCGGCTCAGAACCAGTTCGTAAGATGTCATAAAATGATGTCATAATGCCAAATATGGACGGGCCAGCGGGGCCTTATTTGGCATTTAGCCGAGTTACATTGTCTTAGTTGTAAATCGTTGATTAGATGTCACTAAGAAATGATTAGATATCCTATAATGACATAACTATTATTATTGCATTAAATAATAATGTGTTTTATTTATTATTTATATCTATATACTGTTGTACTTTGTTCTTGGTTTGTCTGTGTTATTGTCTGTGGAATCTAGGCGGAAGTGACGTCATGGCAAGAATATGAACGAACGTAATAAATGATAATATAATCGTTTTTTTTAAGTATATTATTAAAGCTTTTATTAATATATATTTAGGTATATATTCTGTGGGCCTTTGTTAATATTACTTTGTTGTACTTAATTATTGCCTGAAATAAAAAGTTTTTAATTTAATTAATAAAACACATACCTCTACAATACGATAGTATAAAAGAAGTATTTTTACTGCTTTTATTTATGGGCTTGATAAAAATTAAAGCCAGCGGGATTCGAACTCGGGTGCGTCGGTTCAAAAGTCAGCATGTGCTCCCACTAAGCCACACTAGCTTACTATTTTTTTTCCTTTTTTAAAATACGCCCAACGATCGCATACCTACATAGATCCTGGCCCCTAACTAGGATTCCCTGTACCAGAACCAGGAACTATGAGGACCGTGGTCCCACAACACTCAGACACGAAACATTTGCTTACGCTTTTTTACTGTGCACCAACATTTGTCCCGTCGCGGGAAACGAATCCCCTCAGTGGTGTATGAGATTTGAGCCAACCTGCCCAACCACTACACCACAAACACGATTGTCAAATGCTTTATAATCATAATATATCTACATATATTGAACCTAGACCTAGATTTTTCTACCGAATTTCAAGATGTACGAGTATTTAAATATGTATATATAGAGCTCTTAAAGATCATTGATATCAAGGTGGATTAGTTTCGGGTGTTTGTGCTTATAATATTTGCCTCCATCATTTTAATATTAGTTTGGATTATTTTTGACAGTAGAGATATACCTATAATATTTAGCAAGACTCATGCTGCCATGGCGATGGCATTGGGGCAAACTCACAACTGAGTGGACCCCACGCAACGCTACCCGACGACACGGCAGGCCCAGAAAGAGATGGCGGAATGAACTGAACTCCTATTTGATGGAATAGCAAACAATAGCCCAGAAACGTGAGTGGAAGGAGGGTAGGGAGGCCTTTGCCCCACAGTGGGACAAACCAGGCTGAAAAATAAATAAATAATAATAAAATATGCTGCCAGCATCTTGGGTAGTGTACCCATGCTGAAAATAAAGAATTTTCATGTTTTGCTTTTTATTGTATTTAAATACACAGGATAATTAATAGTCACATCAGTAAAAGAAAAATAGACAATTTTATGTATATTTATTTATAATTTAGCACAAAACAGTTTGCATATAGAGGACTTAATGCTAGATAGCATTTTCTACCAGTCATCTAGGGCATGCAAGAAAAAATGGTAGCGGTGCAGTAAAGTGCGTAATGGGAAATTTTAAATATACCTACTTAATTATTGCCTAAAAAGTAACATACCCATAGGTAATAGTTGGTTTTCTTTGCCTATAATCAGGCCTAAAGCACTCCGCACTGTAGGTACAAAGCTACAAGTACATACACCAGCAACGGGTCGTGCGGAGTTCATTGGGTTGTAGCGCGCCGCCCGTGACGCACGTACATTATGCGCCCGCCGCCGCCCGCGCCGCTATACGACTATTATAGTATTACGTGGTATTACTGTCTTAACACAAATACCCTTCCTTTTGTATTCTGGTCTATAGTATGTAAAAAATTAACTGAATATATACCTAAAACAAGCCTAATAAAAAAATATAGGTATACTTGATATACACTATTTTACACACAAACCAAGAAGTACATACCTACTAACTACATTTGAAACTATTACCAAAGAATACAAACTATTAATTATTACTTTCAAATTGAAATAAATAAAGACAGCCTCTGTGGTGTAGTGGTTGGGCAGGTTGGCTCAAGTCTCATACACCGCTGAGGTTGCGGGTTCGATTCCCGCGACGGGACAAATATTGTGAAAAAAAAAACGCAAGCATTTGTTTCGTGTCTGGGTGTTGTGGGACCATGGTCCTCATAGTTCCTGGTTCCCTAGATACAGGGAATCCTAGTTAGGGGTCAGGATCTATGTATGTGATAGTTGGGGATTAAAAAAAATTAAAATTGATTATACGTTCAACATAAACCACCTTCAAAAAAGGAGTAGGTTATATAAAAAAAAACTTAATTATTATAACGCAAGGACACATAACATTCTCTTATCAAAACCTGACCCACTACAAAATATTTACCACTAAATCAGGAAATAAAACCACAAACAAAATTATCCCTAAAATTAGCCGCTTTTCCTCATAACCTACTAAGATATTAACCCTTACCGTGAGAACGAAGCTAAATGCACCTGTATTCATAATTATTATAATATTGTACGTGATGAAAACAGCCTATTTAGTTAGTCAATTAACCTGGCTTAATTACAGCTCGTTGATTAAGCAGTCAAGTATTAACTTAACCTATAACTTAACGTAAAAAACTTAACTTATTAAGCTTTCTGTTTTTATTTGATTTATAATGAGGCCAAAATGTATCCAGACAAGTTAATTTAAAATATATCATCATCATCATCAGCCCATCACGTTCCCACTGCTGGGAACACGGGCCTTCTCTCATAGAGAGAGAAAGAGAGTATGGGCCATAATCCACCACGCTGGCCCAATGCGGGTTGGATGTCGCATGTCCTTGAATTGTTGTGATTTATTTTTGGACATACCGGTTTCCTCACGATGTTTTCCTTCACCGTTTTTAGAGCGAATGTTGAATCCGTACAGGACTTAAGGAAGTCAATGGTGCGAGGCCTGCGGGATTTTAAAATAGAAGTAGTTTTTTTGCATATTGAAAATGCTACTAATTTTTAAGCTATTGCATAGCTTCTATCGCGGGCCTTGAGCGTGGAGACCGAATCCAGAAATTCCGTAACGAAAATAACCTAACACCCCCCACTCCGAATGCTATGCAATAGCTTTACCGCGGCAGTCTCCGAGTGCCACACGTCTATTTTTTTACGCCTAATAGATCTACGTTTGGCCACTATCTCGCCTGATGTGAAGCGATGATGTGACCTATGATGGAGTACATAGATCTAGAGAGAGACGGCAGTTGAGCGGCTGCTCAGACCCGTCTCCCCGATGGTTCACCGAACATCATCCCGAAACACGACTAGCTCGCTTGACGGCATGGCTTTGTTCGGTGGTTATTGACACTTTTCAACAGAAAAACAAACAAAACAAAAGCCTAAATAATTTAAAAATTAAATAAAACTAAACTAAAAGATATTAAATACTATGTACATGTGGGTATCGGTGGAGCCATAGAGATCTGTTTCAAATCTGTGGGTTGAGCCAACCGAATGGCCTTCAGATAATTCAACCGATACCCGTTGTCCGGCAACGTGCCCAAAATTCTGGCGGCGTTGCCTGATTTTTTGGGCAAAATACACGCCAGCATTTTGGTCACGTGTGAACTCCACCAGCCGCCCCGCCAAATCCTAATAAATTTCCAGAGCTCCTGGTCCCCACGGGCCCAACGTCTCAACCCCAAACGGCACAAACAGGTAACCCCTATCGAGACCTATATTGATTTATTATATTATTAAATTATCTTTTTATTCCTATAGATAGAGAAAAGAGACTTTTGCCAAAGGTGATAATGAAAAGCTTGACTTCTTAGTTCTTTCATAAATACCTACAATAACATTTCGCAAAATCCTACGCGGCACTGCAATGCGCTCGTCGCCCTGAGACAATTACCTGTTAAGTCTCATATTGCCCAGTAATTTCGCTGGCTACAACGCCCTTCAAACCGGAACACATTGTTCTTTTTACTACATTTCCCATAAAAATTATGTCATCCTTTCTCGAGTTAAACGAAGCTAAGTCGGTTTATTACGAAGATTAGGTATTTATTGCCGTTTGCGGTATATTTACTGTTAACTAACAACCAAATGCCTTACGTCGAAACTGCTAAGTAAACTGTGGCTGAGGGTACTGTCACAGAGAAAGCGGGTTATGGCGCCGTCGTCGCCAGTTGTAGAGTTGCAGAGGGTAAGATACCGTCTGCATCTAATAACACAAGTAATCTGGTAGATTACTCGTGGCAGGTCTCTCATATGCGGGGGGCCGTCTGGGTACGTACCACAGCTTTGCCAGTTATTCTGCCGCCAAGCAGTGCGCAAGCATTACTGTGTTCCGGTTTTGAAGGGCATTGTAGCCAGTGATGTTACTGAGTATATATGAGACTTAATACCTGTCTGATGTCTTGGGGTGATGAGCGCAATGCAGTGCTACGCAGTGCTTTTTGTGGTATTAAAAGTTCTAGGTGGCACTGCAATTGTTGTGGGTAGACATGGCGTTTACCATCAGGCAAACGATGTGCTAGTCTCTCACTTATTACCATAAAAAAAGATAAAAAAGATAGGGCCTTACTACGAGTTGCTTTCGTTCATTCATGCGGACTAAAAGAGACACTTTTTTTTTTTTAATAAATAAATAAATAATATCTTTATTACTTGTATGCTTGTTGCATAGTGCTGTCCCTTTCATGCGATGTGATGGAAAGACGATCGGAATTATGATTATTATCGACTCGATTCGTACGATTCGACTTATTTAGCTAGTGTAGGATGACATATCGTAGAAGTTGAAGAATTTTAGAAGTACCTAGTTAAGACAGCATATAAAAATTAACAGAGATATACTTGATTTGAATATCTCTTCTCTTATTTTAAACTACCTACATATTTATTTGATTTTGTTGGGGCTTTCACTATCATTTAGAATATGTATTTTGTGCGAAATTTTGTATTATTTTTATTAAATGTTAGTAATTTTACCACGGTTTTATAAAGTCGTTTTCTTGTTTGTCTGTCTGTCGTTCCGGGTGGAATCTTGTAACTCAAATTTCGAGTACTTCCCGATTAGCTATCCGGCTAAATCTTTCAGGGTAGCTCACAACTCGATGACAATGCATTCTAAATACATTTATTAGCATGCAATGCCGACATAACCTCAGGAGGCGCATCAAAACGTGGTTTTTAGATATTTTTTTTAATCTGTCACTTTCTTATTCTGTGCTTAAAACGAAAGATATTTTTTTTTATTAACTGAATTATTTTTTAATTTCTGCGCTTTATTTCCTGATTTGCATCTCCATTTTCAACAAGCTTCTTGTTTAGTTTACAACCCGCTGCCGCTCATTGTCTCCCGCTCTCAGTCCGCCCAAGCCCTTACTTTATTACTAACTGGCACAGTGAAATAATTAAATGGTGGTAAAGTTGATTGCAGACTTGGAGTTGTGTCAATGGATCGAGGAGCTATTACCTACTTTGATACTTTAATGAGTTTTGTAGGTACTCGTCTCGGTTCAAGTAGCGGTAGGTATAGGAGCAATTTGAGTATGGGCACAATATACTAAGGGAAAGAAGCATCACTCCGCAAAGAAATTTAAACAAATAGCGACTCTTGATATGACGCAATGAATTTCAATTCAGCTCGCGTAGCGCTGCATACCTACCATATCATATTAACCTACAGAGCGCCTCTCTTTCTATCGCATAGCTCTTATCTCTTCTGACGCGGCACGTGTAACGACGCGCGACCCGCCGTCGGTGTCCGGCGGTACTTGTAGCTTCGTACCTACAGTACGGAGTGCGCTAGGCCTGGTATGGGAAAGAAATGGGTAGACATGCTACTTATTTATTTATTTATTTGTTTATTTAGGAACTACACACAGTACTAACATTAACAAAACATACTTATATTTTGCACACGCTTACCTTTTTTAGGGTTCCGTAACCAAAGGGTAAAACGGGACCCTATTACTAAGACTCCGCTGTCCGTCCGTCTGTCTGTCTGTCCGTCTGTCACCAGGCTGTATCTCATGAACCGTGATAGTAAGACAGTTGAAATTTTCACAGATGATGTATTTCTGTTGCCACTATAACAACAAATACTAAAAAACAGAATAAAATTAATATTTAACGGGGCTACCACACAACAAACGTGATTTTTACCGTTTTTATAGATAAAAAAATAGTACGGAACCCTTCGTGCGCGAGTCCGACTCGCACTGGCCGGTTTTTTGTCAAAGTCATGTTATGTTAACTTAAGTTACAATGTTTCACACATTTTTAATTTAATTTGTATTATGTTTATGACGTTTAAAAATGCACGACGCCAAAGTTCTAACCGGCGCGACGTTTATTCCTTCAAGTTCTGACATGTACTCGTATCTCAACCAAAATAACCGTTTTCAACAATAACTGTAATTCCTATCGCTTCACTTACTGACTATACTTAAAGTGAATTGCTCACTACTTAACGCCCTTGACTTTTAGTAACACTTGTACTTCCTAGTAAAGCCCTATCATTATAGTTATTACCTTTTACTTGCGTAAGAAACAATGTAACAAAGAAACGCCGGCATATTTTCGCACATACTAAAAATTCCTAGATGTAATCTTAAACGATTTGTTCTATTGTCTAGTTATGAATGAAATACGGTATCTTACTGGACGAAATTCAAGTCAAATGAGATTGACAGCAGTATATCATGACAGGTTCAGTTATGTTTTAATGGTATTGTCTCTATTTGTAATACATTTCTTGACCAAAATTTTTTACATCTTTTTTAGAGTCAATTCTTTGATTTATTCCGAACCTGACCCGAAAGCCTGACCCGGGATCGGGTTAGGTTAGGATCAGCAACAAAGTGACATTATTTTGTTAGATTATTTTTATAAGAACGTACCTAACCCGCTTCTTAAACTGATCCGAAATTATATTCCTAACCTAACCCCAAATCTTAAAACCTACCTAGTTGTTCTTCTTTTTTTGCAACGAATGGAAAATCGATTTTAATAATAGTAAATATTATACATAGGTGTAATACAATATTTTATAACTTCATCCCTGACGTGATCCTAATAACACATACGACACATTGAATAAAAAGAAAACACTTTTCATTTTACATTCCGTTCCTTTCTACACATTCTAAATACTCTCTACTATCGTTCTACGTACACTGTTACTGCTGTTCCTAACCGGACCCGTTACCGGGTTAGGTTAGGAGCAGCAGTACAAACACAACAGTATTCGGGTCAGCTGGCCGATTCAGAACCTCACGACAACTCATTTGTCGATCGATTCGGTTTGATATCGTACGATTCAAAATATTTTAAATTCACAATAGTCGAATCGACGTTCAAATTGTCGTAGTCGATAACCAATCGTAACCGTACGATAAACGCGTATTTATCGACCGAGAACGTTATTCACAATGCAGATATCGAAGCAAAGTTTTCGAACGTCCGATTAATTTCCACGACAACTTATCGAGTGCAACATATCACTCGAAAGCATTAGATTTGACCGTCAATACCGAGTATATTCCGTGTGTTGTTAAATAAACTACATTTTCTACTACAAATAAAATAAAACTCACAGTAAAATTCAACATAAACTAATTCTATGTAATAAAGTACCTACCAAGTCTAGTATTTATTTATAGGTTAAGTTCGCTTTGATTGTTTTAGAACTATTTACCTACTACTATAAGATTACTTAATAAGATGCATAAATCTACCGAAATAAAATCACTGTACCTATATAATTACTATAAAGTACTCTGTGATACTATGTAATTGTAATTTTGGTATTTACTTAACATTTCTAACGAATCTTGATGAGGCTCGTCTTCTCGCTCGATCTTCTTTTAATAATTTCAAAACATGATAAAGAAAACAATTTGCGATAGACATTTAAATTTGGCGGTTTGTCAATGTCTAAAGCATAGATTAAACATTAATGTCAAGTGGATATCAGCAGGTGGGTGTTTACGAAGCTCTTGTTTTTTTATATTTCTACCAATATCTGGCGCTTATAATTGTTGATTATATTTTAATTCGTGATAAACGTTGTTATAATAAATTTTGATAACTTGAAAACATTTTTATATCGTCTAGATAATAATACAATTTTCTGCGAGTATTGCACACAAAACGATCTCCGTAAATGCAATACGTTGTCGTATCGATTTCGATATCGTAACCGAAACCGTGTCGAATCCTCGGGGCGGATGTTCTGAATAGCTCGAAAAGAAACCTACGACACGAGATCGTTATCCAATCGAATCGATTCGGTATGTTGTCGTGGGGTTCTGAATCGGCCAGCAGGTTCGGAAGAAATCGTTTTGATGGGTATGTAGGTATACTTTATATCATGGAGAACCTGGAGTAAATCCACGTGGCGCATCAACAATAGATTATTCTGTTTTCATCGTCACTTACAGGCACTGAACCAAAAAAAATATATTTTTCTGTTTTGCTTTACTTGTCATAGAAGTTTATTGTGCGATTCCCCGCTAGAATCCTTCCAGATTTATTTCCCTCATCGACAGAATTTTGTCCAGGTAGCACTTCTTAGAAACAACATCCTTTAACAGGGACCAAACTAACACAGCAAGGGTTTTTCATACGTCTGTGAGTGAACTATCCTGATATGATCTCGTCTACGAAACCCGATAGCGCGGCATCACGACCGACTGCGCAGGATTGTTCTAGCTTAGTAATTTATTCTATTTAATACAGTACGTAACTGGGTATTACCTAACAGACTCGGTAACTGGGCATTGGTAGGCAAACAGAATAGTAATTTAAATATGAATTGGAATGGTAGAAATGCTAAGCAACTATGAATTTTGGAGCCTCGTCGCGCATACTTAGTTTCTATTTATTCAAATTATTAATTATTTTTTCTTGTCTCATCAGTCTCTTTACTGAATACTCAATAATTTATTGCAATCATTATATGTACATTTGGAGGGTCTTATGATAAAGGATTAATAAACATATACGACTCGGACAGGGTATGGCAATAGAAGCTATAGCGAGCGGATCAATTCATTAAATAAACAAACATAATATAGTATTAGGTATTAAGAGTCATAAAAATAATTACATTATTATACGTTACTTTTCGTTGAAAAACTGGTCTAAATTTTAATAACATTAGTCAATTAGATATTGTTTTAATTTTTTTAGGAAGACTGTATCAATGCTTTCTTTTTTTATATTGTAATGGTGGGGTAGGTCATCCCATACTCATACCTCCATACACCACGCAGGTTGCAGGTTCGATTCCCGGCTTATTTATTGCGGGATAAATGTCTGTGCACAGAAAAGAGAGCAAGCATTTGTTTCGTGTCTTGGTATTGTGTTTCAACAATTCAACAGCAAAATAATACCGAAACAAGAAAGTGACAGGTTAAAAAAATACCACGCTTTTATGCGCATTTTGAGGTTAGGTCGGCATTGCTTTCTAATAAATGAATTTTGAATGCATTGCCATTGAGTTGTGAGCTTCCCTGAAAGTTTCAGCTGGTTAGCTAATCGGGAAGTGCTCGAAATTTGAGTTGCAAGACTCCACCCGGAACGACAGTCAGTCAGACAGACAAACAAGAAAGTGACTTAATAAAAACGTGGTAAAATGAAATGAATTTGCCAAGTAGTCACAAAGAACTCTTCTCATTCAGCAATAATGTAAAAGTTTCCTTTTAACTATTTCTGACAAATAGCCTCATCGATATAAAGCCGAGCGTAGGTGTCAAGGAAGCTTAAACTCAGCTGTCGGCCTCCACATAATGTCATCGCCCAAGTTGTGTAATTAAGGACCGTAGGATTACTTGGTAAAGACAAAGGTTTCCGGTATGTTATGCGAGATGCTATTACTTTGCGCAACCTTTTTTAATTGCTGGATCGCTATGTTTCGCCTTAAATCTCGCCTAATGAGCTATAATTAATTTTTAGAAAAACACAAAAACCGACTTCAATGTATCTTCGAAGTCCAAGGTCACATATCGATGAAATTTTCATGGGACCACTTCGTAGCTATATTGAACCCAACGCAAAAATAATTTTCCAAATCGGTTCATAAATGACGGAGATCTGAGGTAACAAACATTAAAAAAAATAAAAAAAATACATCTAAATGGAGAACATTCTCCTTTTTTGAAGTCGGTTAAAAAACAGTGGCTACGGATCCTAGGCTTGTCACGACACGCACTGCACCATTTATTTTTTTTAAAGAGTTATAGAAAGAAAAGACATTTATTCGAGACATACACGCACCATTACATTAAACCATAACATAATACCATACTATCTACACATAACAAATAATAATGTACTATACAGGGCGTCCCAAGCCTATGGGACATGAAGGGAAAGTACCTTAAATATCGTAGATAGGATATTTTACTGAAAGAAGACTTTAAGTTATTTTAAAAGTTAGTAAAGTTATTCCTTTCTTTAAGGATACTTTGTCACTTAAGAAGAATTATTAGTTTTTGTTCATTCTTTCGATTGGCATCATAAAAATACGGGTGATTCTTTTTCACATTGAAGTCGGTTCGATTCCCAAGCGAAGCTAATAATTTTTAGAATATCTTTGAATGCAGTATTTAAAAATAACATTAAGTCTTCTTTCAGTAAAATATCCTATCTACGATATTTAAGGTACTTTCCCTTCATGTCCCATAGTCTTGGGACGCCCTGTATACTTATAGAGCGAGTGTGGCTCAGTGGGAGAACGTGCGACTTTCGACCCGACGCACCCGAGTTCAAATCCCGCTGGCCCCGCACCACTGACTTTCTTAAGTTATGTGCGGATTTAACACTCGCTCTAAAAACGGTGAAGGAAAACATCGTGAGGAAACCGGCATATCCAAGAATTTATCACAAAAATTCAAGGACATATGACATCCACCAACCCGCAAAGGCTAGCGTGGTGGATTATGGCCCTCTCTCTATGAAAGAAGGCCCGTGTCCTGGCAGTGGAAACGTGATGGGCTGATGATGATATACTTATAGGAATCCGTTTGGCTATAGCACCGACGACGGTATGCGCGACGCGACGATGCTGTCTCGAATGTAACTTGCCTAGAAGATACCTGATCGCTCTCGATTTGAAGACTCTCAGTTTGTAGTGGGCATTTCCTATAAATTCAAGTTATTCCTCCATGTTCTGCTGCGGCGTGCGTAATGGTATATGAATCATTAGTGACCGTTACAATCTCTTTACTCCACGAGCGACGATTTCGCAAACGAATCGCTTCAAACCGGTAACCAGCGACACCTTGGTAAGGGTTGTGGGACAAACCTGGGATTTTAATATTTCGAAAACGCTGCGCTGGTTTAACTTAAGAGAGAAAAATAATTTAGGTTAATTATAAAACAAAGTGTGAGACGAATGAGGAACAAGACGTGGGGTGAGTCAAGAATAGGCATGATAAAGATTTTTGAGTCGAATAAAGAGTAAAATGTGAGGCGAACTAGGATTTTTTTGTGTGGAGAAAAACATCGTGGTTCGCACGCAGAACAAATCAAAAATAGTTTTTAAGTAAAAATCTAGTAATTTTGTGAACCTCGCGAATTTTAAAATTTTCAGTGGATTATTATGAGTCCATTTTAAGTTTCTTGGTTATAATCGCCTTTATTAACATTAATGACCGAAATAAACCTTAAATCTAAGTTTCTGTACTTTTTTCTTACAAAGGATCGAACATTTTAAATCTTGATCCTGTAACACCTAAAATAAATAACTCTTAAAAGAGGCTTAACACAAAAAAGCAAGCAAGGACGTAAGCTAGGATAAGGACTATAAAATATATCTGAATAAATTGTTAGATAAGATCTGTACCTATAACAGATTTCTGTACACTCTTATGAAAGACCTATTATAAAAAGTAGCATAAAACAAAAGAAGCCTACACTACCTCATCGCCAGCCACTTCTCAGAAATCCATCCGAAATTGGCAGAATCCACTTCACAATAAAAAACCTGCACGACCAGTCGACAGCCCTGTCTCGTAACGCAGCGAAAGTATTACACAACGATGAGATCACACGTCCATATGCGGACGCACATGTCCATATGTATATACCTAGTCGTATAGTATGCAAGTCTGTCCATATGGAGTTGGTTATAAATCGTCTCTTCTTGGGTTGCTGTAATTTGTATTGGGATCATTGGGACAGAGGCGTGGCAACCCTGTTCGATGTTTTATTGAATAAAACCGGCGAAGTGCGAGTCGGACTCGCGCACGAAAGGTTCCGTACCCATTATCTATAAAAACGACAAAAAATTCATGTCTGTTGTATGGGAGCCACACTTTAATATTATTTTATTCTGTTTTTTAGTTTGTTATAGCGGCAACAGAAATACATCATCTGTCAAAATTTCAACTGTTTAACTATCACAGTTCATGAGATACAGCCTGGTGACAGACGGACAGACAGACAGACGGACGGACAGCGGAGTCTTAGTAATAGTAATACGGTCCCTTTGGGTACGGAACCCTGAAATGAGATTTTTTAAATGAGTTTTTTAAGGTTGCATATTGTGTAACTTTTAAGCCCACGTTTTCATAGTAGAACTTATTAATTATCCGAAATTCTTACTTAGATCAATTATAAACGCGACAGATTTGACGAAATGTACAGATTTGAAGATTAGATCTTAGAATAATATAATTAGGTTTTTTTTATGGAACTAGGTGATGAGGCGAGCATGTCGTTCGCCCGATAGAAAGCGCCACACCTGCCCATAACAATTGCAGTGTCACCCATAACTTTTAGTACCGTAAATTGCATTGCGCTCATCACCCCGAGACATGAGATATTAAGTGTCATAATTATTTGTAATTCAAAATATATTCAGCCCCCGTACCCATATGTCCCTCAAGCGCCAATTGTATATCGTGTTGAGCTCGGATTAAGTTGTAGATTCACTGCGACATTGTCTTATGATGCCATATATTGTCCCATTAAGTTTATCTCAACTTGTAGTTATCGTATTTTGGTATAAATTAATGAGATTAATTCGATGTCTTGTCTGAATCGACAATAATTAGACCGTATCTCATTAGTCGCAGTGAAGCTATACCTTAATTCGATCTCAACACGATATACGATTGGCGCTTGAGGGACATATGGGTAGGGGGGCAGAAGCTGACAAATAACCGAAACTCATTAATTATGCATTGAGTTCGCAACCTTCAGTGTCCGAACCGAAGATGTTATTTATGCGCCGGAATACATGATCTACTCGCATGAGATGCATTTGCATCGAATAACTAATTATGACCTCATGATTTTATCCACGTTTAAGAGTTAGGTATTTTTCTTGTTTTCAACACGTGACTGTTGGGAGCCAAAAAATTGTTTTACATATTATAAAAATGCAAATATTAAAATTACTAAGTGCCTCGTATATGAAAGGCCGTCTGGGTTGGTGGTGGACCACCACCACCGCTTTATTTATTTTATTTATTTAAGGTACAACAAAGTAAAATCAACAGAGGCTCATAGAATACCTTACAGACTAACATAAATACAAAAATATAACACAATAACTATTTAGTTACGCTACTACACAACACATACAGCACCGAACAGCAAGGTTGTCTGGAAGAGATCGCTTTAAGCGATAAGACCGCCAATTGTTACACTTTTGTTACGTTGCTTTTATCTTCTTCTTCTTAATATATAAAATTCTCGTGTCACAGTTTTCGTTGCCATACTCCTCCGAAACGGCTTGACCGATTTTGATGAAATTTTTTGTGCTTATCCGGTATCTATGAAAATCGGCCAACATCTATTTTTCATCCCCCTAAATGTTAGGAGAAGTCCACCCCTAAATTTTTTTTTAAAATTTATATGGCAAAACAACGTTTGCCGGGTCAGCTAGTTATTTATAATTTTATGTGTGTGTTTCAATAAAGAGTTATTTCATTTCATTACATTTCATATAAGGAATTATTGTTTTGCCAGTTATTCTGCCGCCGTATGCACTACAAACCGGAACACAGTAATGCTTGCGCACTACTGCTTGGTGGCAGAATAACTGGCAACGCTGTGGTACCTACCCAGACGGCCTCCCGCATACGTGAGACCTACCATGAGTACCTAACTAAATTCTACGGGGTCGAAGGCGATTGTCAACTTTTTCTTTTTGAGTTTGTAATAAAACGACTCTACCTTTATACCACCTCTAGATACTTAATACTAGATCCTTACTAATTAAGTAATAGTAAGTTTTCTTTGCTAATATTATAAACGCGAACGGTTGTATGTATGGATGCATGGATGTTTGTTACTCTTTCACGCGAAAACTACCGAACCGATTTTGATGAAATTTGGTATATATGTAGGTGTTAGGACTTGGAAAAAGCACATAAGCTACATTTATCCCGAGATTTTTTTTTTCTTATAAGTTTTTTTGTTTTACGCCCAACGATCACATACATAGATCCTGGCCCCTAACTAGGATACCCTGTATCTAGGTTACCAGAACTATGAGGACCATCCCTCAACACCCAAACACGAAACAAATGCTAGTTTTTTTTCTGTGCACAAACATTCGTCTCGTCGCGGGAATCGAACCCGCAACCTCAGTGGTATGAGATTTGAGGCAACCTGCCCAACCACTACACCACAAAGGCTGTCAAACCGCGGGGCGCAGCTAGTACTTAATACACCTACGCCAGAAAGAAACTGCAATGTACTGCCCCCGTACCCATATGTCCCTCAAGCGCCAATCGTATATCGTGTTGAGTTCAGTTTAAGGTATAGATTCACTGCGACAATATTTTATGATGCCATTTATTGTCCCATTAAGTTTATCTCAACTTGTAGTTATCATATTTTGGTATAAATGAGTGAGATTAATTCGATTTCCTGCCTGAATCAATAATTATTAGTCGGTATCTCATTAGTCGCAGTGAAGCTATACCTTAATTTGAGCTCAACACGATATACGATTGGTGCTTGAGGGACATATGGGTACGGGGGCTTATCCCCGATCGCAATCGTCTAAACAACAGTTACACAATCTACCAGGTGTGGCAGCCACCACCAGCCAGCTGGTTTCCGGACGACCGGCGACCCGGAACGGACGGTAGCGGTGACCGTTGCGCTGGTTGTTTACTTTTTGTCTTATTGGACTTTGTTTGCTGGGTTTGTGTGCGATGGCGACAGAATGGACTAAATCAATACAGAACGCTCACTTGTTTGAGTCTTTTAACACGAGGGTAGAAGCCGTTATAACATAATATTCGTTTATTAGACAACTACCGCCTTTTTAACCGACTTCAAAAAGAAGAAGATAAGATAAGAATCATTTGTTTCCAGATATATAAGTATACAATTCAACAATACATCGTACATATGTATAAAGTAATCGTAAAACAGTAGTTTTTTTTTACGCTTAATAGGTCTATGTTTGGCCACTGTCTCGCCTGATGTGAAGCGATGATGAGGCCTAAGATGAAGCACATAGATCTAGATTCTAGAGAGACGGCAGTTGAGCGGCTGCTCAGACCCATCTCCCCGATGGTTCACCGAACATCATCCCGAAACACGACTAGGTCGCTTGACGGCATGGCTTTGTTCGGTGGGTGGTATTGCAACCACGGCCAGAGCCTACCACTCCAAATTCAAATTCAAATTTTCAAATTCAAATTCAAATTCAAATTCAAATTCAAATTGTTTATTGCTAGAATGTTGTATATACAAAGATGACAAATTAAAATAATTCCTAACATTCTACCATGACAATGGTGTGCAATATTAACATAATTTCAAATAACATAATCAAATTAAATTCAAATTGTTAGATTATTATAGGTTGATTTTAATTAATGTCAAAATGTCGTCAATAAAAATGTCAGTATTCAAAATTTTATGAAAAATGTAATAAAAATTAGATGTACATAAATTAAATAGTTATATTAATATTTCAACATTAATTAATTACAAAATTTATTCAATTAATTAATAATAATGCAGTACAATGAGTAATAATAATCAATTAATTAATAATTTGTCGTCGAAAAATTCTTGAAGGCTGTAATAACATTTAGAGATTAGGAAGTTCTTTAATTTTTTTATAAAAGTTGTTTCCATACTTTCTTTTTTTATTATATCAGGTATTTTATTATAAATTTTAACGGCCATTGCGTTTGGACCAGAACTGTGTATTTTTAGTTTTGAGCTGGGTATAACCATTTTGTGTACATATCTTGTGGCAAAACGTCGCGGTTGGTCTACAGTTTTATTGAAGTATTGGGGGTACTTTTTTACAAATTTTGAAATTTCTAATATATATATGGATACTACGGTTAATAATTTGTATTTAATAAAATATGGTTTACAGCTTTCGGTGTTTTTAATGTTGGCAAGAATACGTATACATTTTTTTTGGGAAATAAAAAGGTCTTGCGCATTGACACTGTTTCCCCACAGTATGATGCCATAGCTGAGCCACGAAAAAGCATATGCGTAGTAAGCCGATATTGAAGTTTCGAGGTCGGTTGCTCGCCGTAGTTCTCTAAGCGCGTACGTAAAACTTGATAGTTTGCCCTTTATCTTTATAATATGGTTTTTCCAGTTTACATTTGTATCGATTTCTAAGCCTAATAATGTTGCCGCGTCTACACATTCTAATTGGTTATTATTATAAGAAAAATTAATGTCAAGAGGTGTTTTTTGATGGGGTCTGAATTGCATTATTTTTGTCTTTGAGAAATTTAAGTCAAGATTGTGGTCAGTCATCCAAGTAATTATATTATTAAATAAGTCCGTAAGTTTTACATTCAAATTGAAATTATTATTACATGATGTCAATAGAGAGATATCATCCGCGAAGAGAACACAGGAATCGTTAATTGATTTTGCAAGGTCATTTATGTAAATTAAAAATAAGATACATCCAAGGACGCTTCCTTGGGGAATTGAATGATTTATACTTATAGGTTTTGAGCGTATTAGATTTATTGTCCCGGTGTCTGAGTCAAAGTTTTCTATTTCTACATACTGTTCACGGTTTTCTAAGTATGAACTGAACCATTTATGTGTAATTCCGCGTATTCCTATTCCATATAGTTTGTCTAGTAGTATATTGTATTGGACTTTATCATAGGCTTTACTCATGTCTAATAGAATTCCGACTGCATATTTTTTGTCATTAATTATATTTAAAATTTCTTGAACGTATTTATACACTGCTATAATCGTAGAGCGGTTTTTTCGGAATCCATATTGAGAATCGTCAAATATTTGATATTTTTCACAAAAAGAGTTAAGGCCAAAGCGCGTAAGCGGGTTTCATCATGATGTTTTCCTTCACCGTTTTTAGAGCGAGCGTGCAAAATCTGCACTTAACTATAGGTCATTGGTGCAGGGCCGAGTCGGAATTCGAACCCAGGTGCGTCGAATCGAAAGGTGCACGAGTTCCCGCTGCGCCACACTCGCTCTCGGTACATCGAAACATTTCCAGCGGGTCCCAAACTAGGCAGAGCCTGTATCTTGTATCTTTTCGATAGATTCTCTATTCGACTGATTTTTTTTTATTATAATTTTTTTAATGTTTGTTACCTCAGAACTCCGTCATTCATGAACCAATTTGGAAAATTCTTTTTGCGTCAGGTTCAGTATACATAGCTACGAAGTGGTCCCATATACATTTGATCGATAGGTATTTGACCTTGTACTTCGAAGATAAATTGAAGTCGGTTTTTTGTTTGATAAAACGTTTTTTTTTTTACGCTTAATAAATCCATGTTGACCACTACCTCGCCTGATGTGAAGCGATGATGTGGGCTAAGATGGAGCACATAGATCTAGAGAGAGGCGGCAGTTGAGCGGCTGCTCAGACCAATCTCCCCGATGGTTCACCGAACATCATCCCGAAACACGACTAGGTCGCATATTTGTTTATACTTGTTTTTTTAACCAACTCGAAGTCGGTTTAAATAGGAGGAGTAGAGAAGGAGAGGTTACAAGGAGGAGGTTCTCAATTCGACTGTATGTTTTTTTGTATGTTTGTTACGCGATTACCTACTTCGCCAATTATGAATTGATTTTGATGTTTTTTTTTGTTTGGTAGGTCATATCTCGGAGGTGGTCCCATATACGTTTTATCAACTTGATTCAGCGCTTATTAAAAATAATAAACAAAAATAAAAAATATAGGTATAGACTTGAAGTCGGTTTTTGTTTTTGCTAAGTATAAAATAAGTTAAGGGCATTGTAGCCAGCAATATTACTGCGCATATGATACTATTACATCTGATGTCTCGGGGTGATGAGCGCAATGCAGCAAGTAGTGATTTATATGGTATAAATTTTTTTGGGTGGCACTGCAATTTTGGCATTGCCTTGCACTCACTACTACAGATGTTAAGTCTTATATACCTAGTAATTTCGCTAGCTACAATGCCTTTCAAACGGAACACAGTAATGTTTGCACACTACTACTACTACTACATTGTCAAGTGCTAAAAACGATTATCCATGACCTAAAAATCATTAACGATCTCGACACATTTCACATCAAACCTTCAGATTAGAACTGTCCGCACTGTTTTACTCTCGTTACTGTGTTAACGGGAGGTTGTGGAAAGCAGACATTTCATGAAATGCCTAGGCAATGTGTAAAACGCAAGTAGAGAAGCAGATTTATAATTAACATTGAATTATGTGAAGATGGGCTAAATAAGCCACTTTTTTGTAGTATATTGTAGCTTCTTATGATTTTAAGCTATTGCATAGCTTCTATCGCGGGCCTTGAGCGTGGAGATCGAATCCAGAAATTCCGTACGAAAATAACCTAACATCCCCTACTCCGAATGCTATGCAATAGCTTTACCGCGGCAGTCTCCGAGTGCCACACGTCTTTATTTATTTCCGAAGCAGTGGTAGAGTTAGTTTTCGCATTTTTGTTTCTGCGTCCGAACTTCAATTTGAGTGTACTCCGCACTGTAGGTACGAAGCTACAAGTACATAGCCGGACAGAGAGGCGCTCTGTAGGTTAATTTGACTGGTAGGTATGCAGCGCTACGCGAGCTGAATTGAAATTTATTGCGTCATAGCAAGAGTCGCTATTTGTTTAAATTTCTTTGCGGAGTGATGCTTCTATTCCTATTCTGTGATATGGAAAAGAAATGGGGAGACATACTTACCTAGTTATCAAAGTCACGTTAACATAAGTTTCAATTTTTAAAATACTTTAAATTTGATTTGTAGTATGTATTTGACGTTTCAAAGTGCATTTTTGTGCCTTTTAATAAATGGTATTTGATTTAGACTATTACAATTCCGGTATGTCCACTCCATCCAATCGTTGTTTTCAGAATAGAATATATTGGCGATTCGGCCGTTTATTGTCGTACTTGTAAATTGTTTCTAAATTCTTGTTATTTGGTGTATACAATAAAGAATTTGCCTTTGCCTATTATGTTTGTCGGAACAAGTAAAAAGAAAAACAAATGGAAATAGGTGATTGGATTCACTCATTGTCAAGTCAGCCTCTGTGGTGTAGTGGTTGTGCAGGTTGGCTCTAATCTCATACACCACTGAGATTTCGGGTTTGATTTCCGGAACGGGACAGATGTTTGTTTGTGCACAGAAAAAAAGCGCAAGCATTCGTTTTGTGTCTGGGTGTTGTGGGACAATGATCCTCGTAGTTCCTGGTTCCCTAGATACAGGGAATTCTAGTAAGCGGTCAGGATCTATGTATGTGATCGTTGAGAGTAATTAATAAAACATAAAAAGAGATTAAATTAGTATCTAAACTAATTTAAAATATATTGTCTAGGCATTCTACGAAACGCCTGCATCACACGCCAGTAACAACAATGCAAACCTACGCATACAACGATCATTCTGAAACAATTTACAGCCCCGCATAAAGTTTAAACGGTCGTTTCGTTACACATTAACGTGCCAAACATCTTTCGAAAATTGTTTAGCAATAGCAAACGAAATCGGACCTTCTCGTATTGATGGCGCAAACCGCGAGCCCATTCGGAAACTTGGATGACAAAATCAAATGAGACTTGATTGTATGAATAATGATGATAATTTTAACCGTTCACCAAAAATACTGATTGTGCACCAAATTTGGTCTGTATTTAGCACTCAAACGTATAAGGGGCAGCCCTCGGTAGTTGGGCCACCCCAACGGTATAAGGGGCAGCCCTCGGTAGGTTAGGGTGCGGCGGGGGTGGCCCTGGGGCCAGCCCAACGCCGCGAACATGTAATATGCATAAAATAGAGGTGCTCATTATGAAATATTTTAATGAACATATTTTGGTGCACAATCTGTATATTTGGCGGAAAAACGGCAATAAATTGAGGTACAGTTAAATACGATGCTTAATTAAATAATTAACTGCACATTATTTATAAGAATTAATTTTAAGAAAAAACAAGATCAGAATTCAAAACTAAACTTATATTTATTTGTTTATGTTGATTTTTTTAAAAGTGCAGAATCAATTTTGATAAAATGTATAATGGCACTACCTCTGAAGTATGACCTACCAAACAAAAAAGAATCATCAAAATCAATTCATAATTGGCGGAGGAACCGCGTAACAAACGTACAAAAAAAGCATACAGTCGAATTGAGAACCTCCCTTTATTGAAGTCAGTTAAAAGTATACGATAAATAAGAATAAGAGATACAACAAATACGAAAATATTCGAAATGTTATCTTGGAAAAATCCATGTTAAGGATATGGCTAACAATCAATATACTTAATCGGAAAATACTTGTGATTTTTTGTATTGTATTAAGTTGAATAGGTATTTTTATGTTTTTATGGTTTGTTCATTACATTAGCAACATAAAGTCACAAAAAGAATGTCTCGGTTTTTAAGTCACAATTTTTTACACTAATTTATTTATTGTAATGAAGTCATAAGACTTATCTCGATTTGAATATCACCTTAAAAGGCTAAAGTTCGATAAAGTGTAACTATCGAGAAAAATAGCCTCAATAACAAAAGGTTTCGCAAATCAATCGACTCACCTTGATAAACCTTATTTTGACAGCTGCTAGTCAACAAAGGGAACACAGCACTTGTCTGCGAACATCGACAAATACGACGATCGAGAACAAAACTATTCGGAACGTCACTAAACTGAACTGAAAGTCGCACACACTGGTTCGTATTCGGAACAACACTGGGACGTAATTCGAAGATCGATTTTTGAAAATCGAGTTAGCTGTCGACGCGTGCGTACGCGCAGCTAACCGCGCGCTACACTGACTGTCGACGGCCATTTTCTTAGATAGAGGGGGAAGCAATCGAAATCCTCTTGAAAATTAAATACGAACGCCTATCTTTCCATCGCTTATAACTTGAAAACTAGTAATCTAATTTATTTGAGATCTAGTAATAAATTATAGATAAAATGTTGAACTATATTTTAAAATATCAATCGTCTCAGTGTAACCAATAGGAGCGGAGTAGCATTAAATTTAGTGACAGTACTGATAGTAGGAAATAAGGTTTTGCGGCGAGTATGCGATAGCACATGCGTAGGATTCGATCCGCTAAGGCGATCGGTGAAGGCTCCATTCATTGTTGGACTGCAGAAACGCAATAGGTATGTAGCTATGTAGAGCAACTCCTTGTGTATATTTTACAGCAGCCGTGGCGTAGTGGTTGCGTAGGTGTCTATTACGCTAATATATAGTTATATCTCCATCTCCAGTGGCTGTTGCCTTACGCTTTTATGTGTATCGAAAGAATATAAATTGCAATAATACCTACCTGGAAATTGTTTAGACTGCACTGTCTACGTTAAAGTGTTTATAAACTAGTTTATCATCATTAATTTATATTGGGGGTGTCAATCTTATGTTTATTTAGAGCAATTAATTATTTAGGAAGATAAAAATTAAAATATAAATGAAATCAAATAAAATAAAATAATAAATAAAATAAAAATGATAAATAAAATATATTATAACGGCCAACGGAGCATGCTGCCAGCATCTTGGGTACACTGCCAATTTGAAGTAGGCTGGGCAATTTAGGCTACATATATATATTACTATTTTTTGTACATTATGACATATCTAAGAACATTATGAAATGTCAAAAGATGAATAAATAAATTGAAATTGAATGGCTAGGCCAATAGTTTATTTTATCTAGTAAGTTAAATTACTTTCAATAAGCAGTGCGTACAGCGTAGTACTTAAAAAAAATTGTATATGGCATTTGATTAAAAATATTTTTTTATATTTATCTATCGCTATTCGTAAGTGATTTTATGCTGGTTGTACACTCTCGCTATGCTTCGCCCGAGGCTTTCGGACGAGAGGTCTATGCCCAAGTGCTTTCGCTATAATTACAAATTACAAATAACAAATTTCTTTATTACAAAAATATGTGTTACATGTGGTTGATGTAACTCTGCCTTTTGTTTTAGTTATTAAAACTGTGTTACAAAAGACAGCGTCTTCCCAAGATCAGCCTGTGTTTTTACAATAGTAGAATATTAAGAACTTAGTTTTTACTATTTATACCTGATTTATAATTTAAAATTAACATGTAAGAATTTGTAAGGTACAGAAATGAAAAAATATATAAGATTTTGGAAAAATAATAAAATCTAAGTACACGGATGGATGGATGGAGAGCGGGCGAGATCTGACGACACGTAATGAGGAAATGCGAGCGTTCCCTGATGTATATACTCTCGTCCTTGGCCTGTTTAGCTTGGCTTTTAACTAAGCACTTCTTAACGAATTTCTTGTGATTTTTTTTATTTAATGTACTGAATAAAATCTCAGGCGATTCATCTATAAATAATTTTCCAAATTAATTTTGCTTTACTCCTTCAAGTTTCAAACGCGTAACACAACCTTTCTTCTTTTTTTTATCTACTCACACACTGGCTTATTCGATTCCATAAAACATTAATAAAAAACATCTATAACTATAAATAAACAACTTCCGATGAACTCAAGTTTGTACTAATTGTAGGTACTATTCATTTTATTCTATGCTCAAATTAACAACTTAAATTACGCGTGGCGCCATCTATATTATCTTCTTGGAACTTGAGAGCTTATGTAAAGAACAAAAAAAAGCAATCGCGCAAGACTGTGTTATTGCCACTGATAGTTCTTACCTAAAATGATAGATGGCGCTAAAGTAAAACGAAAGAGTTAATTAGTATTTTATTCTGTAACGTTTGTCTTAATTTTGCAAGGATATTCCAGTAATTTATGTTCTATACTTTACAATGATCATAGTATTGAATGATACTAATGGACTTAAGTATTGACGTCACGCCTACTTAGATACCTATACTATAAGTACTGTCATATTTTGATTAGGCACCTAAGAAGATATTTTTACAAATTCAAGGTGCAGTAATTTTCAAACCAATAACTATATTTTATAGTAGGTATCTAGTTACCTAATCACTTACTTCATTAGGTAATAGGTATAATACAACGCTTATAATTAATTAATTAATTAGTGCTATAATTTAGCTAAATATCTCTACAAGATATAGACTCGCTACGTGTTTATGCCCCATTAAAAAATGCGTGATAGCCACAAATATTATTTTGCCCTACTTTTTCATAATGATGAAAAACTAAATATTTGTTTTTGAGAACAAGGTCTCGCGAAGCATACTCATATCTTATCTAGTCCCTCAAATAAAGCATCAGACCTGCAAATATAAGTTTCTTTACTGTGACTTTGACATTGTTACAATTCGCACATCACCTCTGAATATCTGGCGATTTTGCTACTTTTATTTTCTGAAATACCTAAAATTAACAACTTTATTGCTATCAGCCATAAGGCATATATTATTTAAGCTCTTTCTGTGAACATGTCTGAGTGGAAAATCATTTATTTGATTTTCTCAAGTGCCGTGTTTTATGGTTCTTCAATGCGTAGCACAAAAGAAATGGAAGGATATCCCTCAGGCTATTTGCCAGATTGTAAGTAAAATTTTTACTATAAGTAATTAAATAATACTTTATTGAGGACCAAAACAGGAAACAAAAGGTTACAGCTACATATAATAGTGGTAGAACAATGTGTGGCCTTATCGCTATGTGCAATTCCTTAGAATAACTGTTTTATAACGTACGTAAAAGTACAGTAAACCTTTAATAAGTGTCACAATGGGTGGTCTTATCGCTAACTTTGCCCACGGAGTCATGCGCAATGCGCAAGAAAAGAGACGAAGAAAAAATACTTAATATAAATTAAAGTTATTTTTTACATCATAAAATATACAAAGTTATCAAATATAAATAATAAAGATTTACATTTACAGGTATTATGGCATTAATTGTTATTTATTTAAATAGGAGCCCTTGTTACATAACAAGGATAAGCTCCCGAGTAAAAAATGCTTTCCATCAGGTGGGCCTCTAAAAGAGGTAACCGAAGTGTGACGATTGTACACGAATGAACCCGACATCAACGAATGAAACGCTTGCGTGTTTTAAAGAGGTGCAACGCCATCTAGTTTTATTTCACGTAAACAAGATTTCAGTAATAACATTGAGGAATGACACTATAATATTTCTTGATTATTTCTGTTTGTACATAAATGACAGTTTTATTATTATTATAGACAAATATATTTCTTTATTAATTGATTATTATTATTTTAATACTAAAGTTTTATGATAGGTGGGCACATACATCTACTTATGTGAAAAAACTCGCAAGTCACTTTATGACTGGGGAAAGCAATCAAAATAATAATTATCATTTATTGAATATTATAATAACTAACTAACCAATCTAACTTTTTTAACAAATACAAAGATTATATTTAATAACATAATTTTCGCTTCTTTCCAGTGTAATTAGAATTTTAGAATCAGCTTATTGTAACTGCTATCACGTTACTAACAGTGGAGACTTTTAAATGACTTTGTAATTTTTAATTAAAGTCAAAGTCAAAGTAAAATATCATTTATTAAATAGGCACAAAAGTGCACTTTTAAAGGTCATGACACATGTTAAAAATAAAATATGTTAAAAATTATAACTTATGTTAACATGACTTTGAAAAAAAGATAAGTATGTTTACCCATTTCTTTCCTATACTCAAATTGAAGTCTGAGTGCTGAAAAGAAATGCGATAAATTATTTTTCAAAAAAACTAAACCGACTTCAAAACCACAAATAGGCACTCAAAAGTGAAAAATAAATTAATATAATAACTTTAAATAATAAATTAATATAATAATTAATATAGTAAGTACTACTTGTAGGTAGTATCTATCTACTACCTTTTAGACTTGGCTGGCACCGACTTCAAATATATGAGTGGGTAGCGCTTATGATAATTATATTAATTTATTTTTCACTTTTGAGTGCCTATTTGTGGTTTTGAAGTCGGTTTAGTTTTTTTTTTAAAATAATTTATTTTACCCTTTTTAGTGCAAAACAAGTTTAATTAAATTAATTTAAAAAGTTTTTTAAGACAAGCATTTATGATCTAGCAGCCACATCATGACGAAGAATAAAACGGGCTATCACAATTAAATTTATGTACAAAAAATTCATGACTGTCCTATTCTTTGTTGAGGAGTTCCTTCGCCGGAAGTCAATCCTGGGTGTATCAGCCATGTCATGGTGGAATTTAGAACAGGCTATTATGGTTAAATCCATTTACAAAATTTTGTGTCTGTACTATTCACCGTTGAGGAGTTCTCTCGCCGGAAGTCAACCCTGGGTGAAGCAGGTGAAGCAGTCGAATACAAACCTCCACCTTTAGAAAGTCGGTTACAATAAAAACAAGAACCGACTTGAAGATTAAACTTATTTTTTTTTGTTTTTGCTATTTTTTTCAAAAAGTGCTGAATGAATTTCGATAAAATTTATATGGGACCACCTCTGAAGTATGACCTACCAATCAAAAAAAGAATAATCGAAATCTATTCATAATTGGCGGAGTAATCGCGTAACAAACACACAAAAAAAAAAAAACATGCCGTCGAATTGTAAACCTCCTCCTTTTTTAAGTCGGTTAAAAACTACCAGTGCTTCGGAAATACGCCCGCTAGAGAAGAGCACCGAGAAACTCTGCGGGGATGTCTTTTTTTCAGCTATTTTAAAATGTCTCGAAAATAACAATGAACAATTAGGTATAAATTAGAATTAACAGAATGTCAAACAAGAAATGCGAGTGAGATGTCCCAAAGTCAGTATCAGTAACAGAAAAGTGTAAATAAAATATAAGTAGGTATGACAGTAGCAGTAGGAGTGACTAGAACAGACCAGTCCCCGGAAAGTAGCACCCGTTTACGAGTATGACTTGTGGACCAGCCATCATTAAGTGTCTATATAGATTTAAATAATTGATAGTCTTCTTAAAACCGAATAAATAAATAAATAATTATCCCCCAATAGTTTTTAAAGTATCACATGTTATAGTTCCGCGGGAAAACTTCGGGAGGTAGCCCATTCCATATCTTGCAGGGGTGCGGCAAGAAAGATCTGGAGAATCGGACAGTATGCGATTTTAAGATTTTAAATAATTAGGAAGAAGAAAAATGATATTGCTCGGGCAGGGAATGGAAGCATTGACCACAGATGACGTAGAATCGTCCCCGTAAGACGATATAAGAAGGGTAGAAGAAATTTGGTGGCTCGAGCAGTAAGCTCGGTTGCCCAGTGGTTAAGGCGTCGGGATGGTATTCCGAAGACGCAGGTTCGATCCCTACCCGAGCAATATCATTTTTCTTCTTCCTAATTATTTAAAATCTTAAGATTTTCGCCTAGCATGCGCTCATGCATGCAATATCAAAAGTATGCGATCTCCATAGATCTATGATAATGTGGATGGGCTTTCGCACGATGTCGGGCAGTGACCTACTTAATATAGCAATGTAAACTACTAATTGCCACGTTGATAACAATATCCGTTGCAGTAATACATTATGTATATATGCAGTGTTGCTGTTCAAATATTTGTTGACGAAAAACATTATAGCTTTGTTGTAATATTCAAAAGCATACGTAAAGTAACATTTTTATGGAACTGAGTAATGAGACGAGCAAGTTGTTAGCTTGATGGTAAGCGCCACGCCTGCCCAAAACTATTGAAGTGCCACCCGGAACCTTTAATACCATAAAAAGTACTGCGTAGCACAGCACTGCGGTCATCACTCCGAGACATCTCTCATGTGCCCAGTTTTTTAAGTCTCATATGCCCTAATTAATTTTTGGACTTGCCGATTTCCTTCACACGATGGTTTAGAGTGAGTGTTATTTCCGCACATAACAGAAAGTCAGTGGTGCGGTCAAACGGGATTTGAGCTCGGGTGCATCAGATCGAAAGTCGCACGTTCTCCCACTGAGCCACACTCGCTCAATTCGCTCAGCTTTGGATAACAATACCATGTTTCTTCATTCCAGGTCCAATACCAGACAGGGATCCTGTCATCACCCCCAAAACACTTAAACACCTAGCATTCTTCTATCAACATGAAGGCACATTGCTAACTGCCAGAAAGGTCCCATACAACTATTACAAAATGGCAGACCTGGCCAGGAATCCTCAAATGGACTTCAGGAAAAAGACCGTCCTTTACGTAGGAGGGTACCTGGATAGTGCAAACTTCCCCTTTGCTTCTTCAATTGGTCTGATCTATAAGAAGCTGGGGTATAACGTGTTGCTTATGGACATGAACCATTTTACAACGATGCAGTATCCTTTGTAAGTTGATTTCATTTTCATTTTTAATTAAACCCTAAGGGGGCCTACTCCGAGTTGCTTTCGTTCGTTCGTTCGTTCGAACTAAAAGAGACACTCTTATGCCTGTTGCATAGCGCTGTCCCTTTCATTCGACAGAACGAAAATCGTAATTACTTTTTCAGAGCAAGGCCCCAGGTACGTATCCTGGATGTCTCTGGCTGCGTCTTTTAACCAAAAAGTGCTTATCAACTGAATGATGCAACACGCAAATAGAGTAGAATGATTTTTTTATCTTATTGGGGTCGACGAGTCAAGCCGGTAGTTCATTTTATGGTAAGTTACCGGCTCTATAACAGATGCAGCATCGCCCAGAGCATTGTTACATTCTTTTTTACGCTAAATCAATGACAGTTTCAAACAGAGGAAGACGAGAGACGCGCTAATATTGTAATCTAAAAGCTTGGGCTCGCTGCGGCACAGAATACATAACAGTTTCTTGGCCGGCTACGACTCGACGACGGCGGCGGCCTACAAATGATTCTGAAACTCTCCGACTACACAAGTAGGCAGTGTGTATAACCAGGATGGGTAGAGGCGCCAGTCAATACGTGCGAGCGAGATGTAACTAAATTTCTATCGAATAATATCGCGTTTTGTGTCTCTCACTTTTATTTCCATTGGCTAACTCGCTCTCACAAATATGGTGGAACAAGAATATTAATATTTTATTATTCATCAAAATATCATGGATATTTCATACCTACGAGTGAAAAGTAATCCTATGTCACTTATTACCTACTTTTCTTAGTGATTAAAACACTTTCTAAACAAGCACGCAGGCATCTTTAATGAGTTTATGTTGAAAGTACGACCACGTAAGGCACAAGCGTTCACGACTGTGATCTAAGCGCGACTAAGTGTAAGTGTGTCGCGAGACACACTTGAGAAGGTCCACCTTTGATACTGTGTCACTCGTCTTCTTCTGTTTGAAACTGTCATTGCGCAGATCTGATCTCGCCTGATGTGAAACGATGATGTGGCTTAAAATGGAGCACATAGATCTAGAGAGAGACGGCAGTTGAGCTGCTGCTCAGACCCATCTCCCCGATGGTTCACCGAACATCATCCCGAAACACGACTAGGTCGCTTGGTTTTGTTCGGTGGGTGGTATTATAACCACGGCCAGAGCCTACCACTCCAAAGCGCGTAAGCGGGTTTAATCACGATGTTTTCCTTCACCGTTTTAGAGCGAGCGTGCAAAATCTGCACTTAACTATAAGTCATTGGTGCAGTGCCGAGTCGGGATTCGAACCCAGGTGCGTCGGATCGAAAAGCGCACGAGTTCCCGCTGAGCCACACTCGCTCTGAATGCGCGCGAACATGTACATTAGATATAATATAATGTAAGAAGCTTATAATCTATCACTTCGATAGATTATAATCTATCGAAAAATAATGCGACGGATCACAATCTTTCGCCAGTTTACAATCTCGCGAAGGGTACATCTAAGTTTAACCGTATGTTATGAATGGCCTAAGCATTAGCCAGCCAGTTAATTAAATGTTGTAACAGACGCTTTGGTTGATTATCATTCAGGCCATTGGTCTTTATTACAGCGCCGTTCAGCGCTGTAATAAAGATAGGCTAGGCTGTTGATTGAACGGCAAACTAAGCTAGCAGCAGGCAGATTAAGCTAAGGCTGCGACACATACATGCCAACCTGCCCAATCACTACACCACAGAGGCTGACTTGTTGACAACTTGTTGACTATACCTCCTTCCTATTCCGATATATATTCGTAAACTTTAGTTTTTTGTTAGTCAATAACACGGTTCAATGTTTACTTATCTATATTTCCAGGGCTGCTCTCTTTACGAGAACAGTTGGCAAGCATGCTGCTGAAATGCTGGCATATCTCACCAAGCAAGGACTTAACTCAGACAAGCTCGAGCTAGTCGGGCTCAGCCTTGGATCTCACACTGTCAGCTTTATCGCCAAGAACTATCGCCTTCTTACCGGAAAGAACATCTCCCGAGTCACCGGCTTAGATCCAGCTGGTCCCTGCTTTAGGAACCTCAGCTCAAAAGACAGATTGGACCAAACAGATGCTGATTTCGTCGACACAGTCAACACCAATATCGATGGCTTCGGAATGGCTGCTCCAGTTGGACATGTTAATTTCTACGTCAACGGTGGAGAGTTCCAACCGGGGGACTTCCTCTGGATGCCTTGCGATGTCCTATGTAGTCATGTAAGAGCGTTCACACTATGGGCATCAGCTTTACAGAACCAAAACTCTTTTATAGCGATGCGGTGCGATTCGGTGCAGGAAGCAAGATCCCATAAATGCTATGATAAAGTGCCCCGAATCACAAATGTAGTTGGACCAAAGACTAATAGAAGCAAATGGGGTATATATTACTTGGCTACGCAGCAGAATTATCCTTATTATTTAGGGAAGAAGGGACTTAAGAAAAAAAATGCGTTCTTTCCGAAAGTACTGAGGGAAATAATAAACTCGAGTGATTTGATAATGTGATATTTATAATTAATTATTGTTTATGTAGGTAATAAATGCTTTTGGACGTATTAAATAAGTATACATAGCAGCTACTTAATTTTATGGATATAAATTACTTAATCTTCGAACCTTCACCATACATCCTTCGATCAGTTCTCGTCGCTCTTCGTCGCTCCACTTAGTCTGAGGGTGTCCAATACTATGCTTGCTAATCCGTGGTATCCATCACTAAAGAACACGTCTATACGCCAGTGGGACTTTTTGGCGGGTAGTGAAAAGTGATACAGTTCGATTTTGTTTTATTTTCCAAACAAGTGTTATTTCGAGTGATCATGTGTAATATCGGTGGAATATTAACTATTATGTGTTCGTTAACGTGCACGAGTGCAGGCAATTAAACAAAATAGAGAAAATCATTGTTTTTCATGTTCTCTCTAAGTCCATAGAAAACTTGAATAAAGTTCCACCACCTTATTGAAGCATTAGCTAATTTTCTCTTTGAGCATTAGGAATGACATTGAATTTGACTAGAATACGAAAGAAATCATTTTAATGTTTTCAAGGTATCAAATAATAACTACTTTTTTTTATTCGCCCGTTAGGGCAGGCTAAAGTCTTTATGACCATACCGCCATGTCTTACGTAGTTTTTATTTGATAGTTTAATATTCCATTTATTATACTTTTGTTGAGAATGAGGGTCATCAGCAACAAGCCGGATCCTCTTCTAGTGCTTCAATAAAGTGGTGGAACTTTATTCAAGCTTTCCATGGACTTTTTGGGAGAACATAAAAAGCAATGTTTTCTCTATTTTGTTTCATTTGCTTACACTCGTGCACCTTTACGATCAAATAATGGTTAATATTCCACCGATATTACACATAATCACTCGAAATAACACTTGTTTGGAAAATAAAACAAAATCGAACTGTATCACTTTTCACTTCCCGCCAAAAAGTCCATAAAAACTACGTAAGACAAGGCGGTATGGTCCTAGAGACTTTTGCCCAAACGGGGGATTTAAAAAAAATAAACTACGCCAGCGGTTATCGGTTCTACAGCTTATGTGGCCGGCCTGTGCGGTTGGCTAATCTTCGAGACTTAGGTCACAGAATAATTAGTAGTATAAGCTTCGGTTCTTTCTCGAATCACTTTTCCGGATACGATATTTCAGAAAAACTCCAAACATACCTACCCGTAACTCTTTCAATAGCTCGCTTAGCAACTACTTACTTTAGTGAACCAGCCGTAGGTATTGTGAGTGTCCTTGTGGTGCAAGTAGTAAGTATTTATTTTTGTTTTAAAATACCATTAGTCTTTTTTTTATTACTTTGCACTCATACGTGGATGACCTATTACCTCATAACGATTTAACAATCACTTGCAATTTTATAACAATTACAATTGTCTTCATTGCTAATTTGTCGCAGAGACTAGTTGGTTTACGGACATATACCTAAAGCCGCTATTTGAAAAACATTAAGCAAAATTAAATTTCAATAATGTTTTTAAGAAAATTCGTTGTCTTAATTTTAGTGGTTACTTTGTTAGCCATAGCCAGTTCTATAGAATTTGAATCGTTACGCACTATTGAAGGGTATCCATCTGGATTCTTATCTGATTGTGAGTATTTTTACAATTACAGTAGCCTCTTTCATAGAAGGGAAGTAAAATTTCCTGTCAAGTATAAAATTTCCTACAAAATAATCCGAGTCACCAAGTACCTATACAAGTTGCAAAAAAACTACATGAAAATCGGTTTACCTGTTTCGGAGATATTTATTCTTTTAACAGGTGAAACCTCGTTCCACATTTCTTAAGTTCCTTGGCTAGTAAACAATAGAAAAGAGGAGAAGCAAACTTCCTCATACATAATAGAGAATACAATAAAATTACAAATTTAAACTAAGAGATGAAACTTTTTACTAGATAATTTATTATTAAAATATTATGGATCGTATTTAACTGTACCTCAATTTATTCCTGTTTTTCCGCCAAATATACTGATTGTGCACCAAAATATGTAAAAAAAAATATATTTCATAATGAGCACCTATTTTATGAATATTACATGTTTGCGGCGTAGGGGTGGCCCAAGGGCCACCCCCGCCCCACCCTAGCCTACCGAGGGCTGCCCTTTATACCGTTGGGGTAGCCCAACTACCGAGGGCTGCCCCTTATACGTTTGAGTGCTAAAACCAAATCTGGTGCACAATCAGTATTTTTGTTGAACGGTTAAAAATTATCCAATTAATATTAGTAGTGTATAAATCTGCGTATTATTATTATATTAACGTTGATATTTATCAAAGACCCAAAATAGTAACTCTCTTGTCCAGGCCCTGGATCCACAAAAGAAGCAAGAATCAAGAAGAGCAGCCTCAAACACCTGTCCGTCGTTCTCTTTGACAAAGGCGATTTTTTGACAGCCAAGAGAACGAACTTCAACTTCTTCCAAATGAAGGAACTGGCCAGAAACATGGATTTCAAAAAGAAAACTATCTTGTACATGAATGGCTATTTGGATAGTGCGTACCGTTTTCCTTATTCTTCAATAATGGGTACTGTTTACAAGAAATTGGGGTATAATGTTTTAATGCTGGATTACTTCTGGTTCTCCATCATGGTTTATCCTCGGTAAGTACATTGAAAAGTATAAAGTCTGATACAGTTTAGATTTTTATCCATTATTAAGTTTGACTGGAAGAGATCGCTTTTAGCGATAAGACCGCCCATTGTACTGTAGTTTTAAGCCAGTTTCTGTAACTTGTTATTCATTTCTATGGTGTACAATAAAGCATGTTTGTATTGTATTGTATTATATTGTATAGGCTTGCGTTTTAGCGCTATCTCATCTGTTGTTAAGTGACGATGCCGTCGAAGATGAAGCACGCTCGTCTAAAAGACATATTCACTCTAGTCTTAAGACACTAGCATTGTAGTTATCCGAAAACGCAGAGAGATACCACTTTGCTGACTGATTAAATTCTTTAAACACTTCAACATAGATGTAATTGTCCTTTTCAGAGCAGTTCGATTCTTACGCCCAGTGGCTGAACGCTCCGCTGAAATGTTATCACAACTAACAGGTTATGGCTTAGATCCTAAAAAGGTGGAGCTCCTTGGCCTCAGTCTCGGCGGGCACGGCATCGGATTCATCGCTAAACACTACCGTTATCTGACGGGGAGGAATGTATCTAGAATCACTGCCTTAGACCCCTGTGGGCCATGCTTCAGGCACCTCGGTCCAGAAGATAGGATCAGTGCTTCCGATGCTGATTTTGTGGACATCATCCATACGAACATTGATGGCTATGGTATGGCTACCCAGCTAGGTCACGTGGACTACTATGTGAACGGTGGAGAATTCCAGATCAGTGACATTCCTGAAATACCGTGCAGTGCTATATGCAGCCACTTGAAATCCTTTTTGGCTTGGTTGGCTTCATTGCAGTACCCAGAAAATTTTATAGCTGTCAAGTGTAACACAATCCAGGATGCTAGAGACAGGAACTGCTATGTCCAGGATCCAGTCACGAACCTAATGGGTTTGAAAGCAGACAGGAACAAGACTGGAATTTTCTATTTAGCAGCCGATTATTTTTATCCGTACTATTTGGGTGAAAATGGGGTTAAAAAGGAATATGATCCATTAGGAAATTATGTTCGGACGGTGAATGCTGACGATGTTCTAATTTATTAAAGTAGAAAGAAAGTAAATCAGTATAGGTACGTAGGTACCAAAGACTGGTCTAAAGAGTTTCTAACTAAATTTGTTTGACAATAAGACCTTTGTGTAACTGAACCCGACACAGCGTATGTATGTAGCCATTATGAAAATTAACAAGTACCTTATTTGACGAATGGTACGACGAATAGTCTAAATCCCGCGCCTAGGGAAGATTGTGATGCGTGTTTAAATCTCAGTCAGCGGCCGTTCTTTTTATTTTCAATAAAACATTGTTTGAATAACAAGCCTTAATTAAGTTTTATAATGAAAACACAGGTAGAATATACCCATTAGTAATTTATAAATACTTACATAAGTATAAGATGTAATGATTTGGATTTACGAATTAGACGATTTTTTTATAAAAAACTTTTTTAGCTTGGATTTTAATGACCACTTATTTTAATTGTATATGTATTATTGTATGTGCTATAGCACATAAGCCTGATAACCCTTGTTATAAGTAGTTTGTGAAATAAAAACAAGGGTCATCAGGAAACTCTATTTTATATAATAGAGTTTTAAAACCTTTGAGATTTTAGAACTCTACTCTCTCTGTGAGTGAGATTTTAGGGTAGGTACCTACTGATTTAAAGCAGTTCGTTCATTCTCACAAATTATTATTAAAATGAGATTGTACGTCTTATGTTCAATTTTTTTCAACGGGTCTGATAACCCTGGTTTTTATTTTACAAAGTCTGTATAATCAAGCCCTATTACATATTATAGGGCTTCGTTTGCAACAGTCCTAGATAGTCATTTGTTTTTTGATGGCAGTCAAACTGATTTCAACTAAAACAAGTTCCAGAGTTCTAGAAGGTATCCTAGAAAAAGAAAGAAAAGAAAGAAAACCCATTTATTCGGCACACGACAAACAAATAATACAAAAAATAAAAACTTAAATAATAAACATATGCGCCGAATGGGCTCAGCTCAGCATAAAATGCCAAGAGTTTTACACAACTCGGCGCTGATTTTCAGCTGATACCCGTGTTGCTATAGGAATAATGAAAAATTGACTGTACTCATCAACAAAAAAAAAACTTTACTTGTACATTTAAAATAATAATATCCTACAAAAAAAAAAAAAACAAAGATAATACACTACTTATAATAAACATACATATATATATATATATATAATATAAAAAAAGTGAGTAAAATGTATATACATATATAATAATAATAATAATAGTAATTAATATACATACTTACATAAACATACAATGCAAAAAATAAAAATGACTCGGTGAAATGTTTTCCTACTCAACGCTAAAATACGGGATTTTCGTCCAACTGTAAGTATTTTTTTAACATTTACCTATCTAGTTTGTCTCAATTTATTCTGTTCGTGAGCTTCTTTTTTTACTGCCATCTGTGAGAAGTATGGTGAAACAGCTCGACAGTTAGTTCACAAGCTACTTAACGGTCTTAGAAACTATAACGGTAGATGTCGAATTATGGGAAAGTTTTTTTACTGCCATCTGTGAGAAGTATGATAAAACAGTTTGACAGTTAGTTCACAACCTGCTTAATGTGCCTTAGTTAGCGACTTTGATTTGACTTCGATGATGATGATGATGAATAAACATGGTAAAATGTACCTAAGTATCCCGTTATTAATAGAGACAATGAAGTGTTCGCGACTACGATATGGTCTAAAGAGCTAAAAACTGATATGGTCACAATGTTCGTAATAAACGTTTTGGTAACAGTTTTATTTATACACTAGCTTTTTCCCGCGACTTCGTCTGCGTGAATGACAGATAAAGCCCTAATCGTATTTTTTCAAGACCATCTTAATCTGGTTGGGAAGTTGGGACTAATGCTACTAAACCCTTAAAAACCACATTAAAATCCGTTCAGCAGTTTCCGAGCCCATAGATAAGCTTCAGATTCTTGAACATCGGCGCAAAGTTGCCTGTTTATCGGTCTTTCACCGGATACATTTCGGAGAGTGTGCGACGGAATTATATGAACTTATTCCGCCATCTCCATTTTATCACCGGACGACCAGGCGTACGGCAAGCCGTCATCAATTTATGGTTGACATCCCTCCTGCTCGCACCAAGAGCTTTGCTTCGACCTTCATAATGCGGCCAAAGAGTGGAACTCTCTGCCGGCAACTGGGTTTCCGGATAGCTATAATCTGAGTGTCTTTAAGACAAGAGTGAACAGGTTTCTTCTAGGTGAGTGTGGTGTATTAGTAGTGTGGGTAGTTGTTAAACTATGGGTAGGGTACTTTTATATTACGTATAAATAAACTAGTTGTGTCACGGACTCGGCCTTTCATTCATCTCACATTAATTAATATCAACTAAACATTACTGGCGACGAGGATGGGATTCAGTCAGAAGGGTCATCTTAAAGTGATGTGCAAACGTACCTCTCGTCAGGGGGACGATAGGATGCGTGCGGCTCAAGGCCGTGGACAACATTTTATGGAAAGTGATACCGAATCGGAGTGCGATATGTTTAATTTGAAAGTGTGCAATAGCGAGGACAAGCCCTACGCAGTGCAGGCAACGGTAAACGGCAAGGTGATTACTTTTGAACTGGACACTGGCAGTAAGTTGTCTGCAATTAATATGCATTGTTATAAGGAACATTTCGCAGATCTACCGTTAATTGAAAATAATGTATGTTTACGTTCCTATACCGGCACGCTTATCGAGGCGGTCGGTTATGTAATCGTTGGCGTAGTGCTGGGGCCACACTCAGCGGGAAATTTAAAGCTATTCGTAATTAAAAACGGTGGACCACCTCTGATGGGTCGGTCTTGGTTACGACAGTTGAACATTGATAACATACAGATTAATGAGTTGATAATGAACTTGTCGTGTGATAACTTAGTTGAAGAGTTACGTCAGGAATTTCCCACTGTGTTTGCTCCAGGTTTAGGTACGTGTACAAAAAAAATGATGTTGAGACTGAGAGATACAACTCCAATTTTTATTAAAGCGAGGTCATTGCCCTTAGCGTTGCGTAAACCGGTAGAATTAGAACTGGAGCGACTCGAGGCAGAAGGTACTATTCGTAAAGTTGAGTATTCGGATTATGGGACTCCAATAGTGCCGGTAATTAAGAAATCAGGTGATTTGCGAATTTGTGGTGATTACAAAGTCACCATTAACTCTAAATTAATCCGGGAACCGTACCCAATGCCTAGAATCGAAGAATTGTTTGCAGCGCTAAGTGGAGGTAAATTATATTCAAAAATTGACCTTACCAACTCATATCAACAATTTTTATTGGACGAAAGTTCTCAGGCCTGCACTGCCATTACTACGCACGTAGGAACATTTGTTTACCAGCGAACACCCTTTGGATTGACATGTATTCCAGAAAAATTTCAAAAATTCATGGAGGAAACTTTAAAAGGGCTTAAGGGAGTAGCATCTTTTATTGACGATATTGCGGTCACTGGGGCTACGAGATCCGATCATATTGCGAATTTAAAAGCGGTGTTTGTTCGTTTGCGTGATGTCGGTTTGAGAATCAAACTCGAAAAGTGTGCTTTTATGCAGGATAGTATTACGTACGTGGGTTTTATAATCGACAAAGACGGTTTGCACCCAGACCCTAGTAAAATTAAAGCTATTGTCGAAGCGCCCGCGCCGACGGATGTAACACAGCTTCGTTCATTTCTCGGTCTGGTAAATTATTATGCTAAGTTTATCCCCAACCTAAGCACAATGTTACATTCTTTGCACCAATTATTACGCAAAAATCATACTTGGGCCTGGTCAAGAGAATGTGAAACTGCATTCGAGAATGTAAAAAAGGCCATATCTAGCAGTAAGGTATTGGTTCATTATAGCACGGACTTGCCCCTGGTATTAGCGGTGGATAGCAGCTCGTACGGCATCGGCAGTGTGTTATCGCATCGCTTTCCGAATGGCGACGAACGCCCCATATGTTTTGCGTCGCGGACGCTGAACGCTGCCGAACGCTCATATAGCCAACTAGATAAAGAGGCGCTGGCGATCATCAGTGGTGTTAATAAACACCATCAATACCTGTATGGTCGTCATTTTATTATAAAGACGGACCATAAACCCTTAACTTTTATTTTTGGACCTAAATTTGGATTGCCTCAAACCGCAGCTAGTAGATTACAGAGATACGCGACGAGACTGGCGTCTTACGACTTTGAGATTGAATTTGTGAAATCCCAGAACAATTTGAATGCGGATGCGATGTCACGATTGCCGTTGCCACGGGAGCGTAAAAGTTGTAATGAGCTGGATTCGGTATCATACGTCAACTATGTCGAAGAATCTTTTCCGATCAGTGCAAGAGAGGTGGCCGCTGAGACAAAAAAGGACAAAAATTTAAAAAAAATCTATGGTTACATAGTTGACGGTTGGCCATCTGCTAATATTTCCGAATTGGAAAAACCATATTTCCACCGAAGAGACAATTTAGTCATTGACAGAGGCTGTATATTGTATAATCACAGGGTCGTAATACCTGATTCTTTAAAACAAAGAATTTTGGGTGAACTTCATGAGGGTCATTTGGGGGTTGTCAAAATGAAGAACACGGCGAGAAACTATGTGTATTGGCCCAATTTAGATTCCGAAATTGAATTCATAGGTAAAACTTGTGACGCGTGTCGACAACAGCGTGACGCACCCGCACGTTCTTTATTACATCCATGGGCGTTCCCCACTCGCCCCTGGCAAAGAGTTCATATTGATTTCGCGGAATATCAGGGTAAACATTATTTAGTTTCAGTAGATGCTCATAGTAAGTGGATCGAGGTTCAGAAAATGTCAGGCACGAACGCTGGAGCTACTATTTTGAAATTACGAGAATTATTCGCACGTTTTGGATTACCATCTCAGGTGGTAAGCGACGGCGGTCCACCGTTTAGCTCGAACGAATTTTCTAATTTTATGATTAAGAATTTAATAACACATACTATTACGAGTCCTTATAGGCCAGCCGGAAACGGCGCCGCGGAAAATGCCGTAAAGTCGGTGAAACGAGCCATGAAGAAGGCCGCGCACGAAGGAATCGACATCGAAACGATGCTTACCAAGTTTCTTTTTAATTATCGCAACTGCGAACACGCAACCACAGGTGTGGCGCCAGCAGTAGCGATGCTAGGCAGGCGGTTGCGCAGCCGCCTCGATTTAGTTAAACCGAGCGCCGAGCGCGCCTGCGAGGAAACGGCACTGCGCGCGGCACGCCTCCGCCCGGGCGCCGAGCGACAGGTCGCGCTCGGTGAGCACGTGCTAGCGCGAGATTACCGCACGCGCGCGGACAAATGGGCGCCGGCCGTGGTGACCGGGCGGGACGCGCCGCTCACATACCGTGTGCGGTGCTCCGATGGTCACGAGTGGAAAAGACATATTGACCAATTGCTTCCCGATAAAAAGCCACTGACGTCATTAAGACATTCCTCAGTCACATGGGACAATGAACCCGATAGGTCGGACGACGATTTTGATGACGCGATTGACTCAAATGATCAGGAATTGATTTCTAGGCCTATTAGTGAAAATACCTCAACTCCCGCGGCGGCAATTGACGAATGCGTACCGAAACCGGCTCAATCTATGTCAAAGGATAACAACAGCCCAATAGTTGATGTTGATGATAAACATAAACCATTGAAGCGTTTAAAGCGCAATTGTCGTTTCCAAGGAAAATATTGTGGGAAGTAACTGGTTATTGCCATTATGGTTTTATGTGTTATTTTTTTTATTGTTTATAATTATTGGTAGTATACCTACATACCCCATTACCTATACCTAAGCTTTATGTGAGGACTTAAGACGGCAGGCACAAAAACACGTAGAATGAAGCATTTTTTTTATCTTTGGTTTATTGAATTAAATAATTTGGTAGCTGTTTAATTTGTTTTGTGCTGGTGCTGCTCACTTGCATATTTACTATGTGTACTGTGCGTGTTTGCTTAAGTCGATGTTCAATAAGTGTATATTATTGTTTTTGTTTTTTTTTTTAAGGGGGGACGTGTGGTGTATTAGTAGTGTGGGTAGTTGTTAAACTATGGGTAGGGTACTTTTATATTACGTATAAATAAACTAGTTGTGTCACGGACTCGGCCTTTCATTCATCTCACATTAATTAATATCAACTAAACATTACTGTGAGCGTGCTACATCTTCACCGCATCGTCACGTAACAACAGGTGAGATACCGGTCAAACGCAAGCCTATATATAATAAAAAAAAAAAACAAAGAGACAAAAGTTCTGAAAATTGTGGATTTGTGTTCGACTATAAAAACCTAAATAGTCCTAGGTTCTTAAAAACTTTAATGCACAGAACTGGTCATACAGAATTCTGCGAAAGGCCGTCAGTAGTGCGCAAGCGTTACTGGTATTTCGGCTTGAAGGGCATTGTAGCCAGCGAAATTACTGTATATGAATGATATGCATTATGAGACTAATATCTGATGTTTGGGAGTGATGAGCGCAATCCAATGCTACGCAGTGCTATTATGATATTAAAAGTTCTGGGTGGCACTGCAATTGTTATAAGCAGGCGTGGAGCCTACCATCAGGCGAACGAATTGCTCGTCTCACCACTCAGTGCAATAATAAAAATTTGTCTCAGTTCCATTTTTATAATAGTAGGTATTCAATATTTAACCGCAATTTAGGTAGTTACGTAAAATGTAAACTTGAATATCCGGACAATCAATTTCACGATAAAAATCCGAATTAAAATAGTTGGACCTCGCTAATGGCATAATTTCGTCCTTTTCCTTTGTCCAGTTAAATTACTAGCGAATAATTATGTTAAAAACATTTAATTAAAACATGTTTTACGTAACCAGTTTAAAAAGTAAACGGCTAGGCCTGGCAACACCTGCCTTATGAGAAAATGGTAAGTACGACGACAAAAAAATAAAAAATAAATACTTATGGTCTTCATTTTATGTGAAACGCGCCCCGCGGTTTCTCCACAGACATGTAATGGGTTTCCCGGGATTAAAAGTACCCTAAGAACTAAGTACCTACATACCAAAATCCGTTTAGTAGGTTTTGCGTGATTAATAAACATCCATCCATCTTTCCATCTAGCCAACAAACCATCCATCCATACTTACAAACATTGGAATTTATAAAATTAGGACTAGCTGATGCGCCCCGCTGTTTTCCAGGATAAAACATTCTATATCCTCCAAAGTTGTAGGTAATGACAAACTTCATCAAAATCTGCTCAGTAGTTTTTTTAGCGTCATTGATGTAGGTACATCTATCCATCCTCACAAACATTCGCATTTATAATACAAGTAGGAGTAGCTTGTAGGATAGGAAGGACGTGTGATTTTCAAACAATTCAAATGAGTTATGATACAAGCAAGCCGTTCGCTTAATGGTAAGCACCACGCTTACCCATAAGAATTGCAGTGACACTTTAAACCATCAGATCTTAAGTATAAATAAAGTATAATTGTTCGACACCTCAGTTAGAGGACGAAGTGGACTGTCTTGATCACAAAGCAGATCTCTATGGTCTTGATGGTCCGGTGGTAGGCCGGAGAGAAAAAAACACTTTTTCATCCCCCTATCTCGGAAAGAGTATTTTTGCTCTTCGAAATCTAAGTGCAAAAATCGTTTTTTTCCGCTAGAGGATAAAGTAAATTTGAATTTAGAACATCGTGTGCTGTGCACTAAGTTTGTGAATTCAAAACATGAATTAACCTATCTACTTCTACCTCCATGGTGCCGAATTCATCATACAACTTTTTTTAATTTGTTAAAAACTCAGACTTGAAACCTCTTTAGTATAACTCCTTTTTTAAATTTGCTTTTCGCGCGCAATTTTCTTTTCACGTAATATTGTTATAACCTTACTTCGATCATATTAAAAACAAAAAACTTAAAGACAAATGAAAAACCTGAAATGAGTGATTCTAGCTACGAAGACGTTTATTTGACGCTAACAGAATTGACTAAAACTGTTAATAATGCGCAAATGAACTTTCTCCCTCAACAATCACGCGAGAAGTATTTGAAACAGTACGATATGTTTAACACGTGGCGACTAGCTAAAGGAGCCAAAACTAGCTCAGAAATCGTTTTACTGGCATATTTTATAGAATTATCCGAGACCAAGAAACCAAGCACTCTATGGAGTAGGTACGTATTCAATGCTAAAAGTCAGATCCTTGGACTGGCCCTTCTACATAAAAAATGAGCCGCTACGAAACAACTAACCATCGCCCTCTTTCGCCAACATTTACTTGCCAAAAAACAGTACACACGTCACTAACACCAACACTACAGTACCTAACAAAAATATTACTAACTTAAGTAACTGTAGCAACGTTACTTTCAATTTTTCCTAATTATACCTATGTATTATTTGTTATAATTTAATGATTATTCTGTAATACTTACCTATCATAATGAAGTAGTTAATACCTAAACTGAAATAAAAGTATCTTGTGATTGTAAATGTTTTTTCCTCGCTGAGGTGGGATGAAAAGTTACGTGTTGCACTCGAGTGCAAAGATTTTTCACCTCGTGCTCTTTTGTTTTTTTTTTTACGCCTTATATATATCTATGTTTGGCCACTATCTCGCCTGATGTGAAGCGATGATGTGGCCTAAGATGGAGCACATAGATCTAGAGAGAGACGGCAGTTGAGCGGCTGCTCAGACCCGTCTCCCCGATGGTTCACCGAACATCATCCCGAAACACGACTAGGTCGCTTGACGGCATGGCTTTGTTCGGTGGGTGGTATTACAACCACGGCCAGAGCCTACCACTCCAAAGCGCGTAAGCGGGGATTCTCTCGCTAACGCTCAGGATTCTAATTTTTGAATAAATCCAATCAATTTTAGAATCCTTTGCTTGCTCGGTCATCAAAATTGAGCACGTGGTTAAAAAGCAACTTTGCACTCTTGTATAACAAATAACTATTTACAAGCTTCTATTACTTAGAAGGAGTAGCAATTGAACAACACATAGACCATTATAGGCCTATAGATAGCTCTAATGCTCCAACCCACTACCAGTTGGCAGTGTACTCAAGATGCTGGCAGTATTGCCCCGTTGGATTGCAATAATGATACGTTGAGCCAAAAAGCTTTTATTTAACTTGCAATGTATGTAAGTTTCTCCAGTGGAATCTTGCAAGTTGAATTAGAACCACTTCCTCTTATTCTACGGAGTTAAAATTTTGCATACTTGTCAAAGTCTAATGACAATGCAATATTATGGTGACGATCAGCTGATCTGATGATGGAGACGGAAGGTGAGCAATGGAACTCCTTGACGGATAATCATAAACTACTAGTGCTTCGGCACATTTTAATCTGCTTGCGGTTCCAATTACAAAAAAGTTTATTTGATGAAAAATATTTTTTTCAAGACAAGCTCTTAACAGCTTGTTTTGAAAAAATATTTTTCGGCAAATAAACTTTTTTGGAATATTTTTGGTTTATTTTGAGGCTAGAAATATACGTCTAGCTAGCCTAGTATACGTGGAAGGTGTGGGATGAATATCTATAGCCAACCTTATAAATTGATATAATGCGAGTATATAATTAGTACAGACAACATTAATATTGGGACAATATTATTTGATCTTCTAAAATCTAATTGATCTATAAAAAAATGTATTTGATCGTCTTTGTATTAGTTCGACAGAAAATATTTCGACAACTCAAACGGCCTCAAACACTAGGTTAGGTTATATTAGAGCAGGGACCACACCGCGCGAGCAGAGCGAGCGTGCCGCGGCAGCGGCCGGAGATGCGCCAGAAAGTTAATTGGGAATATCGATTGATTTCAGATTTTGTCTCAGAGAGAGCGGATCAATAATTTAAAAAAGTTGACTGTTTAGATTTTTATGCTTGCTATTTTTGGAAAATTAAAACGATTATTTAAATACATGCCATTAATATTCTACTCAAATTCGACAACTATATAATTATTATGTTGGGTCGCCAACAATAATTATGCCCAGTAATTTAGCTGGGTAGAATGCGCTACCCATAAAAACTGAAGTTACATACAATAGGTATGTTATAATTATTATTTTTCAACTTAACCCCTTTTGGGTCAACGGGAATAAAGCTCCCGCTAATCTTATTCAAATATGGTCCAGGTGTCCATTAAAAGTCCCCAAAAAACTATCAATAGACCAACCTCTATCAATAGAACTGACCCTTTTGAGATCCTACAAAAACACGTATACACACAGAATCCTTCATAATGTATTTACATTAGAACCGCGTTTTTGAAATGGGGGATCGGACAATAATCGAAAAAAAAAACTAAAATGTAGTTAGAACGAAAGTTTGTCAAATCCGAAAAATCATCAATCATCATCATTATATGGTTTGGTATTCTGTTCAAAATTAGAACAGTTTTTGTAGTAAGTAATAAGTTTTTAATTTTAACAAACCGAAATGAGGTTCGTTTAGAATCTGCCAATGTTTGGTCGGTATGGTAATACCGTTAGTCTGCGGACAATATGACCCTAGTACATTTTAATGAGGGCAAGTTAACCATTGTTCTAACACAAAAGATGGTCAGGTAAACAGCTGCCGGGGATGAATGCATTTGGATTCGCCAGATTATTTGACCTTTGCAATTTTGAGGAACAAAAAATAACCCTTCTTGTACGGGTGAATTTGCATAAGGAGTGCGAATGCGAAGGACAGTTCAATTTGTATTAAAACTATTTCATCAAAATCTTATTTTTGTACATCTCCATTTCTGTATCTTGTCTCTTGTATAAAATTAAATATAAAATATAGTCCATATTGTTAGGAAACTGTATTGGTTAGCAATATAACTCTTTAGTCTGACCTCTAATGTCATTGTATAATTTGAACGTCATACTTGACATTGACGTTGACGCACCGCGATGATTGGTCCGAGCCGCCCGCCATGTTTTTTTTTTCCTGTGACAGAACAGAAAAGATGGCGAGGCTGGCCAGATTGCGGTAAGTGCGATCAACGGTTTTTCTTTTATAAAAATTGAGAAACTGATACTATTGAGTGGCGCAGTTCCTAGAGAAATAATAATTACTTTAGCTAGAGCGAACTAAAGTTAATATCTAACGATACTAAATGATGATACGAATGTAAATTAAATTAATGAGAGGAGTTCTATTATTGTTTTTTGTGAAGATGTGATGAGAGATGAAGTATTTTAAACCCCTACAATATGGATTTTGATGCGATTTTACATCATATTCTACCTACTATTATAAAATGTTATTATAAGTAAGTAACAGAAGAGGAATGCGACACCCAAGGCAAACCAGCCCCCCTACCCATATGTCCCTCAAGCGCCAATCGTATATCGTGTTGAGCTCAAATTAAGGTATAGCTTCACTGCAACTAATAAGATGCGGTCTAATTATTGTAGTGTTAGGAAACTGTACTGGTTAGCAATATAACTCTTTAGTCTGACCTCTAATGTCATGGTATGATTTAAACGTCATATTTGACATTTACGTTGACACACCGCGATGATTGGTCCGAGCCACCCGCCATGTTTTTTTTCTGTGACAGAACAGAAAAGATGGCGATGCTGGCCAGATTGCGGTAAGTGCGATCAACGGGTTTTCTTTTATAAATTGAGAAACTTATACTATTCAGTGGCACAGTTCCTGCTAGAGCGATCTAAAGTTAGTATCTAACGATACTGAATGATGATACGAATGTAAATTAAATTGATGAGAGGAGTTCTATTATTGTTCTTTGTGAAAATGTGATGAGAGATGAGATAATAAACCATTATTGTATGTTATCAAGTTATGTTTTCTTTATGTAGTATTTTAAACCCCTACAGTAGATTCAGGCAAGAATCGAATTAATCTTATGAATTTACACCAAAATATGATAACTACAAGTTGAGATAAACTTAATAGGACAATGTATATGGCATCATAAGACATTGTCGCAGTGAATCTACACCCTAATCTGAGCTCAACACGATACACGATTGGCGCTTAAGAGACATGCAAAAGGTGCTAGTTATATAAGAAAAGTTGTAAAATTTACATAAAAAATAAAAAAAAAATAGGAATTTTATTAAGAAACGGGATATTTACCATGTACATATTTGTTTTGTTTACATGGTAAAAATGTGGTTTAAGATACTTTTATTCCTCAAAAGAATTAATTCACTTACATGAGAAAACAATGCATAATGTTTAACAATTTTGGGCTAAGCGTACTACATATATAAAATGCAAAGACTTAAAAAAAATATCTAAATAGGTACTAATTTTATAAACTAAAATGTCGGTAGTTTAATATTACTTGCAGAAAAGAAAAAACAATCCGGTCGTAAATTGCGACCGACGCGAAAATCCCATCTCTAAATCAAATTCTAATGTCAGTGACGCTTGCTTGCTTGCTTGATAGCTTAAAAACATATAGAACATAGGTAAATAATTTTTTCAATAATTCAATAAAAGAAATTCAATATTTTTTATGTTGTTCCAAAAAACATATTTCCGGTACTCGCATTAGGATAACAGTTACCAAAAACAAAACAGTATAGTGTACCCTTAGGAACACTGTCCCCCGCACTAGGTCTCTGTTGAGCCTGTACAGCGGGGTTACAGTGGATCACTCCGGCTATTACTACTACATAGGTAGTAATTTTTGTGTTTTCAAATGTATCTTCACAACGATGTAGGTTACTTATAATTTTTGTAACTGCAGTATGAAGTTTTAAAAGTACATTTTTTTTTATTTAACTGAATGACGAGACGATCTAGTCGTTTCCCTGATGGTAAGCAATACGCCAGCCCATAACAATAACAGCACCACCCAGAACCCTGCTTTGCAAAATCCTGCGCGGCGCTGTACTGTGCTCGTCACCCTGAGACAATTAGCTGTTGAGTCTCATAATGCCTAGTAATTTCGCTGGCTACGATGCCTTCAAGCCGGAACACAGTAATGCTCGCGCACTACTGCTAAAAACAAATACATATTTTATATACATAACATATTTTTATATTTTCTTTTATATTTTTTTATATTATATAACATATTTTATATGTCGCATTTTTTTCTGGAATGCCCTGCTGTGGGGCTTATAAAGACGTTCATCGAATTCACGTCGAAATATATGAAATTATGGAGTTAGGTACAATTTTGCAGCCATGCATAGCCACAGTTCTTGTAAGTGTAATGTTACCTGTTATTATGTCGCAGGCAAATGATGAAAACGGAGATTTGATCAAATCACTAAGGTACATAGTTCACAGTTTATTTATTAATAACAATGTTACATGTCAGATTAAGTGCAATTATTTGAATTAATTAAAAATTAAAAACATAGTCAAATATTTAAAAATAAATCAACAATTAATTAAATAATCAATTAATAAGTAATAATATTAATCAACGAAGATATTGCATAAAAAATGTCATAATAAAAACTAAAATAATAAAAAAAATATAAAAATAATATAAAAATAAGTTTACAAAGGGGATAAAGGGATTCCAATTCATGATTATACCGTGATTTGGTGGTATGTTGGCATTTCACGGAACGAATTTGTTCAAATCACTAGATGTTGTTTAGGGAAATGATAAAATCGTGTTGTTATTTTTACATCCTCCGTGATTTGGTCAAATCACTTAGGGAATTGACGTAATCTCTGTTTTTATCATATCCCTGCGATATATACATCTGAGTCGCCAACATTTTAACCAAAACATCGCCCTAAATTCTCCAAGAAATTTATATAACCTTTCGAAATAAATTGTATTCCTTAGTGTCGCAATATAAATGTTAATTCTTCGCTATTGATGACCAACTACATTACGCCGGGTGCAATTTTAGCACGTAATTTTTTAAATGTCCTTTTTTTAGTCCTGATGAACGACTCAGCGACAGGTGATAGGTCATTATGCCGTAAAATAAATTTGAGCAAGAGGTGCCTAACTTTTATAAGGGCTCTATAACATTTTTATAGGCTATTTGCTAATTACAGAGTTTTACACATTTACACAGCATTGCCAGTTATTCTGCCACCAAGCAGTAGTGCGCAAGCATTACTGTATTCCGGTTTGAAGGGCATTGTAACCAGCGAAATTACTGGGCATATGAGACTAAATATCAGATGTTTTGAGTTGATGAGTAAAGTTCTGGGTGGCACTGCAATTGTTATGGGCAGGCGTGGCGCTTACCATCAGGCGAACGACTTGCTCGTCTCATCATTTTTTTTTTTTACACTTTGTAGATCTATGTTTGGCCACTATCTCGCCTGATGTGAAGCGATGATGTGGCCTAAGATGGAGCACATAAATCTAGAGAGAGGCGGCAGTTGAGCGGCTGCTCAGACCCGTCTCCCCAATGGTTTATGACTTTAGTATTGAGCTATTAGCACACTGGCCTAGTGCCGGTTGGTGAATATCATATGTTATGGCCTTGAATTTTGTGATGAATTCTTGGATATGCCAGTTCCCTCACGATGTTTTCCTTCACCGCTTTATATAGCAAGTGTTAGATTCGCACATAACTTAAGAAAGTCAGTGGTGCGAGGCCATTGGTCAGATCGGTCAACGGGATTCGAAGTCAGGTGCGTCGGATCGAAACTCGCACGTTCTCCCACTGAGCCATCACACGCGTTCTTCGACGAAAGACCACCATAATAAACATTTACTTAAGCAGTGTTTGGTAAAAAGCTTTTTTGCGCAAAATAAATGTTCGGTGAGTACCGATAAAGAAAACACATGCATTTTTTAAATTCTCTTTCAATTCGTTCACGTTACCTACAGCTGTTTGCGAATTAAGTTATTTTAATTAAACTCGGATTGCTTTGCAGACATTCGCAGACTTCGCACTTTTTTCAAAAGGAGCTAGGGAATGTGTGTTTACTATTAGCTGCGCCCCGCGGTTTCACCTGCGGTTTTTTATTTATTTAAGGATCAGCAAACAGTTTCACTAGTAACTTAATTTACAAACTTAAAAATAAAAATCTTAATATTAGCACAGAATACTAAGGGGCAGAAGCATCACTCAGCAAAGAATTTTAAACAAATAGCGACTCTTGCAATGACGCAATAAAATTCAATTCAGCTGACGTAGCGCTGCATACTTACCAGTCATATTAACCTACAGACCGCCTCTCTTTCTATCGTATAGCTGTTATCTCTTCTGACGCGGCACGTGTAACGACGCGCGACCCGCCGTCGGTGTCCAGCTATGTACTTGTAGCTTCGTACCTAAAGTGCGGAGTGCGTTAGGCTTGATATTAATGAAACGAACATCGTTGACCACAGATAGTTATAATTGTAACGAAATGTTGAGGTTAAGACAACAAAATAAGATTATTAATGTAAATAATAGGATAGTAAACAAACTGTATAATGCCAAACACAAAAGACAAATCACATCCCTTCTCTCTTCTTTCGTTTTCAGCCCTTCTTATCCCACTGTTGAGTATAGGCCTCCTCTCCATCACGTTACCCCTTCCGGTCTTGCGCCTTTCTTAACCACATCTTCCCAACAACCCTGGCCACGTCGTTGATTCATCTGGCTGATGGTCTGCCCCTAGATCGGTAACCTTCAGTTGGCACCACTCGGAGAGATCCCTGCAATGCAGTAAACAACATTAACAACATTAACACCAAAATAATCCAGTCCCTCGGTATAAAAGTATCTCAAACCCGTAGAGCCGTTACAGCGTGAAGAAGGACTCAATACTTCAGAGCGAGTGTTGCTCAGCGGGAACTCGTGCGCCTTTCGATCCGACGCACCTGGCTTCGAATCCCGACTCGCCCCTGCACCAATGACTTATAGTTAAGTGCAGATTTTGCACGCTTGCTCTAAAACGGTGAAGGAAAACATTGTGATGAAACCCGCTTACGCGCTTTGGAGTGGTAAGTTCTGGCCGTGGTTGTAATACGGTGGGTGCACCGAACAAAGCCATGCCGTCAAGCGACCTAGTCGTGTTTCGGGATGATGTTTCGGTGAATCATCGGGGAGACGGGTCTGAGCAGCCGCTCAACTGCCGTCTCTCTCTAGATCTATGTGCTCCATGTTAGGCCACATCGTCGCTTCACATCAGGCGATATAGTGGCCAAACATAGATCTATTAGGCGTAAAAAATACTCAATTGTTTATTACAATCAATATATGCATCATCATCATCAGCCCATTACGTTCCCACTGCTGGGGCTCGGGTCTTCTCTCATAGAGAGAGTAAGGACTATAATCCACCACGTTGGCCAAGTGCAGGTGGGTTGTCACATGTCCTTGAATTTTTTTGATTAATTCTTGAACGCATGCCGGTTCTTTCACGGTGTTTTACTTCACCGTTTTTAAAGCGCGTGTTAAATACGCACATAACATAGAAAAGACCACATCATACTTCCAAGAGTGCGAACCACTCATGGTACGAGAACCATAAGTTTTGCGGAAGTACAAACTATAACACATTGCCAAAGGAGGTGAAGAATGCAGTTTCAAGTTCAAGTTACAAGTCAAATGTTTACAGTGGTGTAACAATGGGTGGTCTTATCGCTTAAAGCGATCTCTTCCAGACAACCTTTGGATGGAGAGGAATAACGAAACATACACAGACGGTACGATACTACACGGACTGACGGACGGAACTAGGTACGATTTTATCCCCGCGGGTAGTAAGAAAATGTTTTATTATAATATGGTCTGCTTTATACTTTAGTAACTTTTATATTTACAAAATGTCGGAGCACGTAATTTACTTTAAGATTTTTTTCTCATATAAGTAAAATGTAATTTTTGTTGAGAAAATAGATATTCTTTAACCCGAAGTCAGTGGTGTGGGCCAGCGGGATTCGAACTCGGTTGGATTGAAAGTCACACGTGCTTCCACTGAGCCGCACTCGCTTTCGATATTACTCTATCTAACCCTAAAATACTATAGAAACTGCTTTCCATGCCTTTTCCTGCCAAACAAAAGCTGGCTGGGCAATAAGCTAAGCCAGTCTCAGAGGTCCTCAAAGGCCCCATGAGACCCTTCAAGGTACGCAGGCCCTTTAGAGGCCAGCCTGATAGCTTTGCTGTGACGTCACTTGATCACGTCTTTTGCATAGATTAGGATAGATCTTTGTAGGAACTTTGTAACGGAGTTAAGAACCTACTTTGATAGTTCATTATTGCTGATTATTCAATCCTCAGATAGTATTTTTTCCGCTTTCTGCCAATAGGTATCCTACTGATGTTATAAATGCGAAAGTTTGTGTGGATGGATGGATGGATAGATCAATGAATGGATGGATGTTGGTTACTTAATCTCGCAAAAACTATTGAACGGATTTTGATGAAATTTGGTATGTCTTTAGGTCCTGGAAAAAGACATGGGTTTTTTATTTTTAATTTATTTATTTAATCTTTATTTGAGGCAACATTTAAATAAGTTACAGATGTTATTTACTTATTCTACGGCCCATATAGATATATACTTTAGAACTAACATACATACAATTTATATTAAAATATTTATGTAACACGTTTTGTCGGCGACGTGTGACGCAACTGCGCGGTGTCAGCTTGCGGTGTCAGCGGTGACCGTGTGGTGCAACTAGTATAAAGCACAACAGCAAATGCATTTTTTTAAGGAACTGATTAATGAGATGAGCACGTCGATAGCCTGATGGTAAGCGCCACGCTAGCCCATGACAATTACAGTCCCACCCAGAATTGTTATATACCAGAGCACTGCGTAGCACTGCATTGCGATATCATTATCCCGAGTGAGTGAGTCAATGCCCTTCAAAATAGAACACAGTTATGCTTGCGCACTACTGCTTGGCGCCGGAATAACTGGTAAAGCAGTGGTGAAAAAAAAAACTAATGATAATATATGTACCTAACTTATATTTTTTTACACGCCTATGTTTATGTGTATGTTTGGCCACTATCTCGGCTGATGTGAAGTGATGATGTGGCCTAAGATGGAGCACATAGATCTAGAGAGAGGCGGCAGTTGAGCGGCTGCTCAGACCCGTCTCCCCGATGGTACACCGAACATATATACTTATTATACTAAGTACATTAAAAAAAACTTATTAAATACAGCAGGTTATATAAGGGATGTAGGGTGTTCTGCACACTTAGCTCCATTATACACGGGGTGGTGATTCGCTCCCAAAAAGAAACGAGCCGTAGGTATACAGGGTACCGAGTCTGTGTAGTAGGAGGTAGCGGTCTTGATACTTGTTCCCCGCGGTTTTCTGGGACAAAAATGTCCTATGTCCTTTGCCAGGACCTCAAGTACCTAAGTACCAAATTTCATCAAAATCCGTTTAGTAGTTTTTGCGTGATTGAGTAACAAACATCCATCCTTGCTCACAATCTTTCACATTTATAATTTTAGTAAGATAGATAATTTCTTATAATTAATAATTTAGGCCTTTGCCATGCAGTGGGACATAAATGGCTTATAATAATTATTTTGAATAATATATAGAGTACTTATGAAATAAAGTAACCTGGGTATACTTCATAATTATTTGATAAGCATTTTTATACATATTAAGATTTTAAATAGGTCCTTTCTGTCTATTTATTAGACACTAAATAATTATAATAAAACTAGCTGCGTCACGCGGTAGTTGCGTAGAATTCGGAATGTCCTTGTTCCCTCGGGAACTGTTCGTATTTTTGGGATACAAAATATCCTAAGTGTTAATCAAGCGTATAATAAAGCTAACTCCATTCCAACTATTACATAGTTACTATAGACGTTGCGGCGTAAAGAGCTAGAAAACACTTACACACAAACACACTAGCATACAAACTTTCGCTTAGAATTTGATTTAAAACGGGATTTTTACCAGAGTTCGCGATATGGTAAATACCTATCCCGTTTTTAAATCGAATTCTAATGTCAGTGACGATGATAGTTTAAAAACGTATATTTCGCGTTTTGGTATAATATATGTATGTGTGATAATAACTTTTTTATTTTATGATAGTACCTAAAAAGTATCAAGATGGTTTACGCTCAGTATCGAGCCTCGTTAATAAGGAAAAGAGTGAGTATACAGGGGATCTTACGAGGGTGGAGGCGAGGGTGGGACACTCAAATTTTCTTTTTCAATGAGTTTGCCGCGATGCTTTATTTATAGCCGAATTTTTGACACACGTCTCTCAGGTATTCTGGCTTTCTTTTTCAGTGGTTTTGCTTTAATGTTGAAGGGATTTTGAGTGTTTAAACATTTGACAGTAAGGTTAAATACTGGTGTGGATAGAAAAGTAGCATTTTGGGCGTCATTACTTTTATGATAAGAAAAAATAAATAAATTAAAAACACAGTGACTGTGGTGTAGTGATTTGGCTGCGTAGCAAGTTGGCTCAAATTTCATACACCACCGAGGCTGCGGGTTCGATTGCCGTGACGGGACAAATGTTTGTAAAAAAAAAGCGCTAGTATTTGTTTCGTGTCTGGGTGTTGTGGGACCATGGTCCTCGTACTTCCTGGTTCAGCAAATCCTAGTTAGGGCCCAGAATCTATATATGAGCCTTATTTGATATCTCGGGGTGTTGAGCGCAATGCTACGCAGTACCTGTATAGGTACTTTGCATGGTCTTAAAAGTTCTGGGTAGCAGTGGATGTTATGGGCAAGCGTGGCTCTTACCATCAGGAGAATGACTCATTGCTTTAGATAAATTATAACACATGCCGTCGCGTCGAGGGATGAAACTAATATTCAGGTGAATTCAGAAAAATTATGAGTGCCTATCACAAAATTTACGATGGTTTACCTGATTCTGAAAATACACACCCTTATTACTAAAGCCGTCCAAAATCCAACCCCTATTATTGCCACTTCATCGCCCCACAAAAGAGACATAAAAATCTTTGGCAGTTTCCACTAAATTTTCCGTCCACAAAGAAAACTTCCTAAAAAGGAGTTTCCACTTCACGACCCTAAAGGTTGTCCTTTAAAAGGTGTAATGCGCACTTGTTTCTTCCCAAAATATACCTTTGAACGTTCGAGATTTTAAGGTTCATTTAACTTGTTGGTACTTTTTTTTTAAGCTTAATAGATCTATGTTTGGCCACTACCTCACCTGGTGTGAAGCGATGATGTGGCCTAAGATGGAGCACATAAATCTAGAGAGACGGTAGTTGAGCGGCTGCTCAGACCCGTCACCCGATGGTTCACCGAACATCATCCCGAAACACGGCTAGGTCCCTTGACGGCATAGCTTTGTTCGGTGGGTGTTATTACAACCACGGCGAGAGCCTGCCACTCCAAAGCGCGTAAGCGGGTTTCATCACGATGTTTTCCTTCACCGTTTTTAGAGCGAGCATGCAAGTCACTGGTGCAGGGCCGAATCGGGATTCGACCCCAGGTGCGTCAGATCGAAAGGCGCACGAGTTCCCACTGAGCCACACTCGCTCTACTGACAAAGATGTAGGAAATTCATCATTGATCATAAAAAACTTTAGTAATATTCGAGTTCAAATTCGACTCGACCTGCAACAATGACATAGCTAAGTGCGGATTCATCACGCTTACTCTACAAAACGGTGAAGAAAACATCGTGAGGAAATCCAACAGACACTCTGATAGAGCAGTCTTTCCTTATTTTCCGACACACTCACATACCAAGACTATTAACATTCACTCCTCCACACACATCTACTCATTTCCACGCACCCCCGTAACTTACATTAATTTATTATTATCGTAGGTATATCGTTGTAATGCGCTCGATTCGCCTCGTCACCTCAGACAGGGCAATAGCTGAAAATCAGTGTTTGCTCCTTGAGCAATGTTATTCGCTGAGCTATGGCCCATTTGTCATAACTGCAACACACACGTACTTGTAGTTTAAGTGTCTTACAATTTGCTATTTAATGTACATGTATGTTGTGTTGACAAATAAACGTTTTATCTATCTGTCTATCTATCAGTCTAGACGTATAAATATGTATGTAACTTACAGGCAAAGAAAACTAAATATCTATAGGTATGCAGGTCCATCCAGGACTGGCCGCATCATACAGGGGTTTATAATAGAATTATATCACTACCAACGAGGTCCTCACCGGATGCAGGCCTGAGCTAAGTTATCGAATTAAGTGGTAACTTGTTTAAGTAACGTGCTTAGGCTGGCGTCTTTTGAAGTTGGAATTATGTTAGGTTAGGTAAAAGCGTGGGAAGAAGAGCAATTTACTTGCACAATTGAGAGCCAGTCTGCAGGAACTCATGTGACTTTCAATCCGACGCTCCGGAGTTCGAATCCCGCTTGGTCCCGCGCCAGTGACTGTCACAAAATTCACTCTAAAAACGGCGAAGGAAAACATCATGATACCGGTATATCCGCTAATTGTCTCAGGGTGATGAGCGCAGTGCAGCACCGCGCAGTAAGTACATTGCAAAACAAAGTTCTGGTTGGACCTGTTACGTGCAGGGTTACGTGTTATGGGCAGGCGTGTTGCTTACCATCAGGCAAAAGACCAGTTCGTCTCGAAACTCAGTTACAAAAAAAGAAACAAGAAACACGAAACTCGTAAATATGTGATATATTTATTAACCCGCGTAGATGATTTTGTCCAATACTCTTTGTGAGAGAAAGCCCGCATCTCAAGAGTGGGAGGGAACATAATATGATGATGATTACAATGTTCATACAAATTTTTACATTATGTGGTAAAGCAGCAGGTTTTTTTTTTACTTTTTATAAATCTATGTTTGGCTACTATCTCGCCTGATGTGAAGCGATGATGTGGCCTAAGATGGAGCACATAGATCTAGAGAGAGGCGGCAGTTGAGCGGCTGCTCAGACCTGTCTCCCCGAGGGTGTAGGGAAGTAGGGCTTATCTAAACTAATATTATAAAGAGGAAAGATTTGATTGTTTGTTTGCATTGAATAGGCTCCGAAACTACTGAACCGATTTGAAAAATTCTTTTACTGATAGGAAGCTACACTATCCCCGGGTGACATAGGCTATATTATATTTTCAAAAACATTAGAGATCCTTACTAAAACTCCAATAATGTAACCCAAGGTGTAAAAAAATACCTAAAATATTCTTTACATCGCGTGCGCTGCGAAAGCTATTGATGATAGAATAAAATAATGTACTACGACTTCGCAGAACACATCATTATTTACAAAAAGTGTTGCGACAGCATATGTCTAACTATTATAGTTATGCCACAATAAGTGTTCTTTTATTAACCGACTTCAAAAAGGAGGAGGTTTACAATTCGACGGTATGTTTTTTTTTATTATTTTTTTGTGTGTTTGTTACGCGATTACTCCGCAAATTATGCATTGATTTCGATGATTCTTTTTTTGATTGGTAGGTAATACTTCAAAGGTGGTCCCATATAAATTTTATCGAAATTCATTCAGTAGTTTTTGAAAAAAATAGCAAAAACAAAAAATATAAGTTTAATCTTCAAGTCGATTCTTGTTTTTTTCGTAACCAACTTTCTAAAGGTGGAGGTTTGTATTCGACTGCTTCACCTGCTTTACCCAGGGTTGACTTCCGGTGAGGGAACTCCTCAACGGTGAATAGTACAGACACAACATTTCGTAAATGGATTTAACCATAATAGCCTGTTCTAAATTCCATCATGACATGGCAGATACACCCAGGATTGACTTCCGGCGAGGGAACTCCTCAACAGAGATATAGGACAGACATGAAATTTTTTTGTACATGCATTTAATTGTGATAGCCCGTTTTAAACTTCGTCATGATATGGCTTCTAGATCATAAAAGCTTGTCTTTAAAAAGTTTTTGAATTAATTTAATTAAAACTTGTTTTTCACTAAAAAGGTTAAAATAAATTATTTTTCAAAAAAAACTAAACCGACTTCAAAACCACAAATGGCACTCAAAAGTAAAAAATAAATTAATATAATTATCATAAGCGCTACCCACTCATATATTTGAAGTCGGTGCCAGCCAAGTCTAAAAGATAGTAGATAGATACTATCTACAAGTAGTACTTACTATATACATAGTATTTATCTGCTACCTATTTTACATACCTTTACATACCTATATTTTATTTACCTATTTTTTTAAGTCGGTTTAGTTTTTTTTGAAAAATAATTTATTTTAATATTTTAATTGAAACGCCACCGCTAGAAAAGGCTCTTTATTTGTATCTTGGTATTAATCCTTATCGAAAGAAATTACTTCATATTCAAACTGCTTCAATATCTCTATATAACTTTTTGAATTATTCAATTCGGACATTCCATTCGAAAGATATCACGAGTTTAAAAATGTAGGTAAGTATTAGAAAAAAGTTGCGTGGTAGCCGCTCACCCTGCTCGGCTAGCTAGTCAGCACCTTATGCAGTGTAGGCGTCACTGGGGTACGGGCCACACAGGAGGGGAGACGTATGTGTATTATAAATTTTAATTTTGAAATTTTTGTTAAATACCCGTGCGAAGCCGGGGCGGGCTGCTAGTAGTATATAAAATATATAACTTTATATTTAATGTACGCCAATATATTTTTCACACGCAATTTGAATCTACTTTCTGTGAGCTCCGTTATACATTTCGGAATTTTATTGTAAAACGCCATATAATAACGTACGCAACGTACAAAAACGCTTTTTCACATTGGACCCCAAGTACACAAACATCCATCCACGCTCAGCCAACGTAACATCAAATAACCTGGCAATATCCGGTATAGACCGGTACTGACGCAGACGGTTCCGCCCGACAACGGACGGCTGATAGGGATTTTAATATACTTCCTGAAATTTAAACAGAAAAACATTATCATTTATTTATTTACATACCTAGTAAGTGTTACAATTTCAGTTTTTAAGTCTCTAGCCCTTGACGTGACTTGATGCTGTGTTTCAAGGACTAGCTTAATTTGGAAAACATATTATCGACGCGATGGTACTTTGTGTAGTAGCTGTGGTACTAGGCCACTTTTTCTACTGACCGCGAAATATCAAAATCGCCAAAAAATTATTATGAATTGAAAGATTACAGGACATATTTATACGGAGTTCAACTCGTGACCGAAATGCTGGCCTATATTTTGGCCAAAGGCGATGTGGGCAACGTTCCTAAAATGCTTGCAGCATTGCCAGCATTTTAGGAACGTTGCCCACTGGTAGTGGTTTATTAGATTAGATTAGTTTTGATAGATAACGCTATTTAATTTAATTTCTGTTTATTTAGGTGTATAATGTATTTTAATTTGTAATTTATTAATAACTCCATAGTAACATGTCAGATAATTTTAAGATATTGTACCATTTAAATAATTTATATTTTAACAAAGAAATATCTAAAATTGCTTAAATAACTTAAATATATTTACAAAATAACTTAAATTTATTTACAAAATATAATTTGTAATTTATAATTTTTAACTCTTGATTTGTAGTTATGCAATGTCAAGACTATGTCTACGAAGTTATTATAAAATTATTACTCAATATTATGTTATAATTTTTATAATAGATTAATGTTGAAATGCCTATAAATAATTATTTTTTTCACAAAAATATTGATTGAATGATCTTTCGCATTCGACAAACATTCGTTCTAGGTACATTTTAATTTTTTTACGATTACTGCGCGATCCCCTATTAGGGCCTAGCAGTGTGCCAAAATTATTGTGTAAGAAAGTTAGGGTTGGTTTACGTAGTTGACGTGATGCCATTCGTCAATACAATAACAATATTATGTCGCTCTTTGTCACGGTTTATACACCCGGTCCTTTAGAAGGCTTGCGCGGGGACACGAGTCCAACACGTAGAGGCCTCTTACAGCATTTAGTGTAGATATATAATGGGCAACACTTATCGGGGACTGTCTCTAAGTGCATCATTAAGAAGGTGCAATCAGAGACAGCCCTCGATAAGTGCGACGACTATTATGAGATATAGGCAATCATTTGTAATTTGGCTATTAAAATGATTTTTTAATGAATGAGAATATTATTATAATTAGTGGTGGCAATTGAATTTTATTTGACTCAAAAAATAAAGAAAACCTACCGCACCAAACAAGCCGCAAACAGAACTTCCCCAAAACAAAGAAACCCAAACCGAACACGTCGAATAAAATTCGCATCCCAATCAAAATCTTAACCCCCACCCCGCAAGTTCCTTAAAAATGCACCCCAATGAAAATAGCCTACGACACGCGGATCATCCACCCCCGTTTTTATTTACTCTATGATCGGATAAATCGATGGCATACCTACTCTTCACAAAATACAATTACTTTGAACCACCCTGTCAAAGTAACAAATACTTTTGACTCTTACCTATTCGTCCAATGTTTGGCACCTAATGACGAAATTTGGCAATAACAAATTCTCATACATATCGACACTTAAACTGAGATATTTGTTTAACATTTCATAATATTTATTTACCCATAGGTACCTAATATCACTCTAAAATGTCACCGAAAAGAATCTTCCAGAAGCATGGTCAAAATAATATATTTTGACAAGGTACAAAAGTGAGCGTGTTTTTTCCGTCGATGGTACTCGATGTTGCGACAGGCGGGAACGTATAGCGCATGCGCTATAAAAATGGCCACCGAAAAAAGCGGGAAACAAGAGAAAGAAATGGCGGGGGCGCGGTAAGTAAAGAGGGTTCGGAGTGTAGTGAGGGAGGGTTGACTAGCTTGTGTGCATTGGTTTGCTCATTACGAGAATCGTGGCCGTTTTCGTGGACAAACATAGCCAAATCGCTAAATCAAAACCGTTGGTTCTTAGACTTCGGCGTCTTCTTGACACTAGCGCCTTCGATGACATGTCATCTTCATTTACATCTTTGTTTCTCCAATACAGGACAAAAAACAAAAAAGATATAATAAAAAGAAGTTAGAACTAAAAGAAGGAGAACATTACTTACATGACCAGAAATATTGAAACTACGAGTATAATTGTCTAAAAAATTATTACAAAATTATGATTTTATTGTTCACTTAATTTTGACTAAAACTCTGAAAATAAAAGAAATTTAATTAATTACCGAACAACAACAACCATATTGAAAAGCACAATTATTTTTAGAGTTTGTATCAATTTTATTAAAAGTTGATATGAGTTTTTACAATCCAAACACTCGACTAAAATTCTAACACAAACATCCGTACAATCAGTCCCTTTTCATGAACTTGCTGCTCTACCACACTGCGATTATAGGGGTGTGTCTTCCCCTCCCGCTCCGTCCTGAGGGGTGCAACTTACCCCCGAACGACGCTTATGCCTCGTTTGTGACCGAATAGTCGAGGAAGGAATTGTCAAGTTGGTTGGGCGAGTAGATGAATTAAATATATTTAGTAAGAATACATGTAGCAGGTAGTAATTTTTAAACCTTCACTATTCCAATTATACCTTATACGCGTTAAAAAAAATAAAGCATCATGACAATAACGTAATATTGATTTCTTGGCGGGCTTGATTTTTGGCGACAAAGCTAAGCTTGTGCTTATAGAAAAAAAAGTGTAAAAATATAATTTGTTTCGTGACTAGGTGTTTATAGGTGCATATACATATATATATATACCTACCATGGCATCGTAGTTTAATTTTTTTTCAAATTTCCATAGACTAAGAGGATTCTAGTTATGGATTAGGACAACATAGCACATAGGTTGCTGGCCTTTTTTTTGCATTTATCAATACATTTTTTTTAAAATAGAGTTGAGTGATACGTAAAATGTTAATTAGGTACTTCAATTAATTAACACACAGTAACTTTATCGTTCACAGATTCGTGGACCAGCGTCGGGTGTCAAATAACGACACTTGTCATTTGTGCTGAGTGAAACCCCCATTTGGCAACATATAGTACCTACCTTTGTTCTCATTTCTGTTTTTTCTTTCTTTCTTTCTTTCTAGATTCGTATCAGTTTATCTGAACGATGCGTTGTATTTCATGTTTTTATATTATTTTCGTTAAGACATTTTAAAGTAATTTTAAAAGCAAATTTTATTAATAAATGAATTTAATAATAAATGATATTTTATTAATAATTTTTATTTTATTTTTTAGTGGCTCGATCAAGTAACTGCCATCAGAGTAAGCCTTCTAGCTAAGCTAAAGACTCTCTGTCACATTCATCTTTCTTGTATCTTGATACCGTCAAAGTGAAAAGATATTGTAGGAAAATTGATAACTTTGAACCTGCAGCAACCCTGAACAGAATCTCTATGGTATTGTAAAAATATTACTTAAAGCTTACAACTCGGTAAAATTATAATTTTGTGAAAATCAAATCGTTTCTATCGATCAATTTTGAAATTTCAAAAGGAAAAAACCTTTTTTTAATAAGCGGGGATCAATCAACACTGCTATTTTAAAAGGATTGATTGATGATTAATAATAGGTCTAAAATCGTTGGCTGATAGGTAAGTACTACTACCTAATAGTTCTATTCATTATGTCGTTAATTTTATGAATAGATGAATAACTCTTTTTGGTAACACCACAATACAGAAAAAGTAACAGTTTAAGACAAACTCGACAATAACCATGTTACAAAAGGCGGTCTTATCGCTCAAAGTGATCTCTTCCAGACAACCGTGAATGGAGAGGAGTAGCATATAAAGGGTTATTTATCTATTTAGTAATAATAATTTTCATTAAAAACAAATTTTCCGTAACTTCTTTGCACAAAGAAATTAAATATTTTTTTTTAATTATTGCACCTCAGCCATTGTGGAATCCATGACATAAGTAAGTATTGAAAAATACGAGCAAGTCATGCACCTGACACTAAGCACCACACCCGCCCTTAATGGGCCAAATAGGGGCACATACATTCACATTAGTGTTTGTTACTACTTACTTCATTACGACTGAACGCATTTTGATGTGGTATTTTGTAGTTTTTTGTAGTATTTTTTTTTTTGTGGTCTTGTAAAGTACCTACTTTAGTCCTTGGATTAGGACAGGGTAAAAGTAATTTTTTTTTTTAATTTTATACTAATTTATTGACAATTATTTAAATTGACATATTTTAATTTTAGCTATTTTAATATTAAGTATTATTTTGTCAAATGTATGTATGGTATATACTGTGGTTAAGGCGTCGGGACAATATTCCGAAGACGCAGGTTCGATCCCAGCCCAAGTAATATCATTTTTTTTCTTTCTAACTATTTAAAATCTTAGGTATATACCTACTTACTGTAAGTTGTACGAATTTTATGAACTTTATGAATTTTTTATGAATTTTTTGAATTTAATGAATAATTTTAATAAAATCATATATTGCCTGACATGTTACCTACATGTCAGGCAATATATACATTTATTATTTATAAATTTATTATTACTTGGTAATCTGTTATCAATGAAATATTCTATGAAACTATATACAACTAACTATATACTATGAGACTATGAAACAATGTATATTGCACATAGCGATAAGGCCGCCCATTGGTCTACCACTATTATATGTAACTGTAAACTTGTTTCCTGTTTTAGTTATCAATGAAGTATTATTGTATTGTATTGTATTTTATTGTATTTTATTGTATTTTATTGTATTTTATTGTTTTGTATTGTATTGTATTGTATATTCACAAGAACTTCTATATTACTGTTGACGGATTTTGATGCGATTTTAACTATCATTTACGCAATGTAACGTACGAATGAAAATTGTGCAAAGCCGGGGTCTTTCGCTAGTTCATTCGGCAGAACGTGTCACATAAATATTTTATTATAATTTGTATGTGGTTGGAAACAACTGGATGGACATAGCACAAATTACAAATTACAAATTTCTTTATTGCAAAAATATGTGTTACATGTGGTTGTTGTAACGCCTTTTGTTTTAGTTATTAAAACTGTGTTACAAAAGACAGCGTCTTCCCAAGACCAGCCTGTGTTTTTACAATAGTAGAAAATTAAGAACTTAGTTTTTACTATTTATACCTGATTTATAATTTACAATTAACATGTAAGAATTTGTGAGGTACAGAAATGAAAATATATATAAGATTTTGAAATAATAAAATCTAAGTAGGGTACACTATTATATGCTAATTGAATACCGTATAAAACCTATGCATGAATTCATAAATTATGTGGTGAGTGTGGCACAAGACAGAGATAAGTGGAAAGGACTTGAGGAGGCGTTTACCCAATGAGGGATCTTTAACAAAAAAATATTATGTATATATATATATGATTGTTTGTTATGTATAATTTAATTTATATATGTAATTTGTAAATTGTTTTTTTTTAACTGTTAAAATTGTTATGTTAAAGATTAATAAAGGCATATTATTATTATTATCATTTATTTATTTAATTTCTTAGATTTAAGATTTTTACAAAAACACTATAAAAATCCTAAACCTAGAGTGCCGCCGGCAGCGGGGCAGGGCCCAAACTACCGGTGGTTAGGGCTGCAGAGTGAGGAACCATTATTTTTAATTTTATTATTAAGTTCTAAGGTATATATTAATATGAGCAGTAGAATAAGTAAATAACATCTATAACTTTTTTAATGTTGCCTGAAATAAAGATTAAATAAATATTAGATACTCGTTCATTAACCATAAACTCTGCTTCATCAAACTTTCGCCGGTAGCTTGAAAACAAAACCAACCAATTACATATTCAACAATTTGCCGAACTAAAATAAGAACCCTGCACTTCGCGGGGGTTGAACGGGGGTTGGGGGTGGCAAGAACACAAAAATAGGGCGATAAGAGTGCGCAGCCATCTTTGTTAGTCACCCCCACGTCGATTCCCATGATGAAATGGAAAAATGATGGAATTATTTGGTGTGATGGCTGGATTTGGGGAGGCATTTTGTAGTTTAACAAGATGGATGAGCTAGCAACTGGCTAGCTAGCTTTATTCCGCGGCTCTTCAGAACCCAAAAAGGTCTTAAAAATATATATATGTAAATATACATATAGTTTTAAATAGATATATGTATCAGCCTCTATGGTGAAGTGGTTGGGCAGGTTGGCTCAAATCTCATACACCACTGAGGTTGCGGGTTCGATTCCCACGACGGGACAAATCTTTATGCACTGAAAAAAAAGCGCAAGCATTTGTTTCGTGGCTAGGTATTGTGGGACAAAGGTCCTCGTAGTTCCTGGTTCCCTACATACAGGGAATCCTAGTTAGGGGTGACGATGATCTATGTATGTGATCGTTGGGCGTATTTATTTATTATAATTATATTATGTATGACACAATTAATTAGTCTATTTAACCGACTAAGGACCGACGAAGGAGGAACTTCTCAATTCGACTGTATGTTTTTTTTTGTATGTTAGTTAAGGGATTACTCCGTCATTTGGAACAACTGATTTGGAAAATTATTTTTGCGTTGGGTTCAGTATAGCTTCAAGGTGGTCCCACATAAAATTAAACGATATTCGACCTTGGACTAAAGAAAACCGACTTTAATTCTGAATTGAAGTCGGTTTTTTTTGTTAAAAATGGATTATTGAATTTAAAAATTCAGAATTACAATAAAGAAAAAAAAATATTCAATACGAAATTGCACGTCCGTAAAATAAAGAGAACCTATTCTTGCCCTCGGAATTACAAACAGACGGCCTGACATAATTCAATTCAAATTCATTTATTTCAATCAACATAAGATCATACAAAAATATTGTTATTCAAACAAATTATTAAAGCGATTACAAAACAAATATACAATAAATAAATAACAAGTAAATAATAATAATAATAATAAATGTCAAAGAATTATAAAGTTATCATCATATATTTATTAAATATTATAAAAGGTATCGAAATAAAACATTTTATACAATAATATTTTTTTTGAAAATACATGAACTGACTTCAAGACTCAACTTAATTTTTTTGTATTTGTATTATTTTTTTTCAAAAACTGATAAATCAATTTCGATAAAACTTATATGGGACCACCTCTGAAGTATGACCTACCTAACAAAAAAGAATCATCGAAACCAATTATAATTGGCGAAGTAATCGCGTAACAAACACACAAAAAAAACATACCGCCGAAATGAGAACCTCCTCCTATTTTGAAGTTGATTAAAAATAATTGGCAGTAAAACTCTTTTTATTGCGTTTTTTTTTCTTTGAGCCTATTTTCCAGCCGCGTCTTAACTCAATATTAATGACCTATTCTTCTAACACAACTAAGCTATCAAGAATGATTTACTCCGTTAAGTTCTAAGTTACATAATACAAATTACAGAACACGTAATAAAGTAAAACTAAGTGCACATTTGATAACCTAACTACAACTTATTAACTTAACTCTGTGTTCATTCTTCCATTACGCTATAACTTAGGACCATTAAGTATTTTTCCTAGCAAAAAAGTTTAATTTTGTCTGTCGGATAAAAACTTAGGAACAACTTAGCTGATATCTTAAACTACTAAGCCGATTTAAGTCATACTTTTACTCATAGGAAAATTAATAATTAACGTTCCTATGAGTAAAAGTATAACTTCTACGACACCTAGTTTTGGTTAAATAAGAGATTTTACATTTTCAAACATAAGATTTGTTATTTGAAAGTATTCCCATTTGAGCAACTATTTTTTTGAGCACCAATGCGTTGAGCACCGATGATATTCCCCGTTGAGCACCAACCAGCACCCGTACCCATATCTCCCTCAAGCGACAATCGTATATCGTGTTGAGCTCAGATTAGGGTGTAAAATCACTGCGACAATGTCTTATGATGCCATATATTGTCCCATTAGGTTTATCTCAACTTGTAGTTATCGTATTTTGGTGTAAATTAATGAGATTAATTCGATTTCTTGCCTAAATTGACAATAATTGGACCGCATCTCATTAGTTGCAGTGAAGCTATACCTTAATTCGACCTCAACACGATATACGATTGGCGCTTGAAGGACATATGGGTAGGGGGGCTGGTAACCTCTTACTCTAAAATTAAAATCACCTCCCATCTTTCACTCACATCTCTTCAATCTAAAAATACATTTAATAACAAAAAAATAACCGACAGCAGTTCTGTTGTCTCTTCGATATCTAAGGTCAAGTATCGATGAAATTTATATGAGACCACTTTTAAGAAATACTGAACTCAACGCAGAATTTTTCAAATCTGTTTATAAATGATAGAGTTCTGAGGTAACAAACATAAACAAGTAATACGTTTAAAAAAACCAAAAAATCCGACTTCAATGGATCTTCGAAGTCCAAGGTCAAATATCGATGAAATTTATATGGAACCACTTCGTAGCTTTACTGAACCCAACGCAAAAAAATGTTTCAAATCGGAACGAATCGAACAACGGAGTTCTAAGGTACCGAACATAAAAAAAATACAATCGAATAGAAAACCTTCTCCTTTATTGAAGTCGGTTAACAAATTAAATAAAAATACAATTGAAATGAGAACCTACTCCTTATTTTTGAAGTCGGTAAAAAACACCTTCCATCTTTCTCTCATATCTCTTCAATCTAAAAACTAAGTTATCTGTAACAATGCCGCCATAACTAACACTTGCTTACTTAACTTCCTGTTTGCGTGTTAAGTTAAGCTAAGTTATTAAGTTGGGTGGAGTCAAGCGACTATAATTTCTAAGAATTCTCACAATTGCTATTGGTTGGTGGTCGCGTAGGCGTCAACTTTTGATTGAGAATACTATAGGTATCTACTTATAAGTTAGTAATTAGAGATGTTGCTATGCAGCGTGCGAGTATATGTATGTATTTATGTTTTTTTTATGTAACTGAATGACGAGACGAGCTGGTCGTTTGCCTGATGGTAAGCAATACGCCAGCCCATAACAATAGCAGCACCACCCAGAACTTTGTTTTGCAAAATCCTGCGCGGCACTACACTGCGCTCGTCACCCTGAGACAATTAGCTATTGAGTCTCATAATGCCCAGTAATTTCGCTGGCCAGTAATTACAATGCCCTTCAAACCGGAACACAGTAATGCTTGCGCACTACTGCTTGGCGGTTGAATAACTGGCAAAGCAGTGGTACCCATCCAGACGGCCATAACCCACCACGCTGACCCAATGCGGGTTCGTGGATGTCACATGTCCTTGAATTTTTGTGATAAATTCTTGGATATGCCGGTTTCCTCAGGATGTTTTCCTTTACCGTTTTTAGAGCTGTTAAATCCACACATAACTAAGAAAGTCAGTGGTGCGGGGCCAGCGGGATTCGAACTCGGGAGCGTCGGATCGAAAGTCGCACGTTCTCCCATTGAGCCACACTCGCTCCCGATATGTATAAAAAATGTTAATTGTTAGCTAGCTAAATAAAGATATTTTATTTTCATTTTTTATTTATATACTATATGTATGTAAGCTTGGCTTACTAACATACATACATAAAACGCCTTAATCTATTTTCGATACCACCCACAGTTCCACATAAAAAACTCAAAATTTAAATCAGCCCCATCCCATAAATAAACACATAAAGATATACCATTAAACCGTCATACTGATTAGGGGTCCGAAAAGAAAAAAAACGTGGGGTAGGACCCTCCCTCACGTTTTTTGTGCGGCACCCCACGATTCCCTTTTTGTACTATTGGTACATAATAGGTATTGATTTTGGGGGTGATGTACAAGGCACTCTATTATTGGATTTGAAAAGAATTTCACATTATATTTAGTGAGTCACTTTCGGTTGTTATATAGGGGTGTGTACTTATAATCAATATGAAAGCCAGTTCAAGCTTTGCCAGTTATTCTGCCGCCAAGCAGTAGTGCGCAAGCATTACCGTGTTCCAGTTTGAAAGCAGTGGAAAGGAGTGTTTTTTATGTATCTGAGTGATGAGACGAGCAGTAGTGTGCAGAGCATTACTGTGTTCCGGTTTGTAGGGCATTGTAGCCAGCGAAATCAGGGCATTGAGGGCATGGGCATATGAGACTTAATATCTGATGTCTCAGGGTGATGAGCGCAATGCAGTGCTACGCTACGCAGTACTTTTTATGGTATTAAAAGTACTGCAATTGTCATGAGTAGGTGTGGCGCTTACCATTAGGCGAACGAAATGCTCGTCGCATCACTCAGCTCCATAAAAAATCGGCCAAGTGCGAGTCGGAGTCGCGCACGAAGGGTTCCGTACCATTCTATAAAAACGGCATAAAAATCATGTCTGTTGTATGGGAGCCCCCTTAAATATTTATTTTATTCTGTTTTTAAGTATTAGACAGACGGATACCGGAGTCTTAGTAATAGGTTCTCTATTCGATTGTATTTTTTTATGTATGTTACCTCAGAACTCCGTCATTTATAAACCGACTTGGATTTTCTTTTTTGCGTTGGGTTCATTATAGCTACGAAGTGGTCCCATATAATCATCGATACCTTGGACTTCGTAGATACATTGAAGTCGGTTTTTTTTATTAAATGTATAGGTACTTGTTAGCGGTCGTGATCTATAGATAGAGATTGGGATGCAGACTTTGAGTAGAAAAATTACGACAACTCCACAGACAAATACCGATCATAAGATATCTTTGAAAGCGATCAGGATCGCTTTTCGAGTTAGACGATTTCCCTGCGGCTCATAAATATTGATCCTGCAGGTCATAAATTATAATTTATTTATTTTATTTACTGGTTATAGGCTTGCGTTTGACCACTATCTCGCCTTGGCCCATATATATGACGCGTCATAGAGAATGCAAATTTCGCAGATGTCGTTTATTAATGAAGGAATCGACGTTTCCTTGAAGCATGGAATCGGCAAGTTGTCATAGTGAATTGGGGCCCTGATGGTAAGCGATGATGTGGTCTAAGATGTAACACGCTTACCTAGAAGATACCTACTCACTCTCGAGTTGAAGACTCCCAGGTTGTAGTTGTCAGGAAACACAGACGTTGGTAATGCGTTCCACTCCTCGGCTGTGATGTGATGTGATTGAAATAATACATTTTAGATTAAGAATATCGATTGATTTGATTTATTTTATGTTTCAGAGAAAGATCAATAATTAAAAAAGTTGACCGTTTAGATTTTTTGCCTTGCTGTTTTTGCAATATTAAAACGATATTAAAACGAGATATCATGCCATTTAACTTTAACAAACATCGTCAAAAACCTTCAAAATCCTTTTTAAAATTAAAAGCAGAAATGAAATACCTCGGCTACTTGTAAACCCGCGACTTCACCTCGTTTCGTTACTCAGATTATTTTTAAGTGGAAATTATCTTCATAGCGTCGCTCTTACCTCGGCTTGTTTCAGACAACGCCGGTTATTTCGTCAAGTTGTCGGGTTTACGAGTTGTAACTCGCATTTTGCGACGCAAAAGACTATCTGGGACTGTGTTTCATGTAACTGTAATTTTATTAGAGACGTTCCTATCTTTGCTATTTTATTTTATTATTATGTAACTGAATGATGAGACGAGCTGGTCGTTTGCCTGATGGTAAGCAATACGTCAGCCTATAACAATAACAGCACCACCCAGAACTTTGTCTTGCAAAATCCTGAGCGGCGCTGCACTGCGATCGTCACCCTGAGACAATTAGCTGTTGAATCTCATAATGCCCAGTAATTTCGCTGACTTCAACCAACCTAAAAAAATATTAAAAATATTACCTCACCTAACCTTAAAAACCTAACCTTACTTATTTATTAACCTTAATGTTACCTTTATTATTTTAATTACCTACCTAATAGTCGAGCATTGACCGCAGTCTTACCTGATGGAAAGTGATGACGCGGTCGACGATGGATCACAAAGAAAGAAAGAAAGAAAATACATTTATTTTTGACAACACAAAACATCGCACTGAATTATACAAGAACATACTAAAACAAATATAAGTAACAAAAAATATATAAATAAGTGAGATGTTGCGAGATGTCAGGAAAAAGACCGACTCAGCATACGCTAAAGTGTTTTCAGGTACTTTACCACTGGTTTTCAGCCGGAACCCTGTCCATGACATCACGAACAATCACACGAAGAAGAAAACGAAAAGAAAATTTAAAAAAATAAAACAGATTTACAAACAAGTATACGTTTTATCAAACAAAAAACCGACTTCAATGTCTTTGAAAACCAAGGTCCAATATCGATGAAATTTTTATTGGATCATTTCGTAGCTATACTGAACCAAATGCAAAAAGAATTTTCCAAATCGGTTCATAAATGACGGAGTTTTGAAGTAACAAAAATAAAAGAAAAAAAATAATACAATCGAATAGAGAACCTCCTCCTTTTTAGACGTCGGTTAAAAAGAACACAAAATAAATAGGTATGTAATCTTACTAATATTATAAACGCGAACGTGTGTAAGAATGGATGTACTGTACGTTTGTTACTCTTTCACGCAAAAACTACTGAATGGATTTTGATGAAACTACAGTAATATAGCTTACACATCAAAATAACACATAGGCTACTTTTTATCCCGGGAAACCGCGGGTGTAACCGCAGGGCGCAGCTAGTAAAAAATAAAGTAACCAATCGAAATTATAACAAAACCTTTCTACAAGACCTCTCACCGCCTTGTAAGCAGTAACCCCTTCCCCGTCTCAAAACTAAGCCGAGCTCATTATTAGTTTTGCAAAAACAAGTTTCCATACAAATCTGAGCAGAACCAGTTTCATTCATCTTGAGAAAAAACCATTGCAGCTAGTACGCGAAACAAACTGGGAACTATAGAGGTAAATGAAATAAACGGTTAAGAACGGCCGACCATCAATTGTTTAAAAGGTTCCGTATTTAATAGAGTCATTTTTAATTGTCAGCGGATTAGCAAGCTGAAGTGGCAGTGGGCTGATCATATTTGCCGCAGAATCGATAACCGTTGGGGTAGACGTGTTCTAGAGTGGAGACCGCGAATCGGCAAACGTAGTGAAGGACGCCCTGCGAATAGATGGAGTGACGATTTACGTAGGGTTGCTGGTAGCGACTGGAGAAGGAAAGCCGGAGATCGGGCTCAGTGGCGTGCTATGGGAGAGGCCTATGTCCAGCAGTGGACTGATGTGGGCTGATGATGATGATGATGATTTTTAAATGTACAGAACGCTCTTAAACCACAACTACACGTTCGTTCTTACTTTTTTTTTATCTCTTACGTGTAATTAAACTCTTCTGAGTAGTGGTTCTTTTTCCGATACGGTGGTAGAGTCATTGTAATAATTGACATGCTAAGTGCGTCTGTGATGCCGAAATTGAAAAAAGAACTTTTTCACTTTATCCCTCTGTAAAGTTATTTACGTACTTTGTTGATGATAACATTCTGATGCTAATACATAGATAAAAAACTGGTAAAAAACGAAACAGCGAAAAAAACCTTTACAAAAATATCTATAGTTTTAACACGATGTATGGTTTACGACCTGATTACCTTGCTATCTATCCAATAGTTCTAATGAACATTATTTTCCTAAATAAACATGTTCAGTTTTTCTGGAAACACTTACTCTTATAAATTTTAATGTGAAAGTCTGTGTGTGCATGTTTTTTTTAATGTAATAGAATGAAGAGACTATAAGGTTAAGAGCGAGTGTGGCTCAGCGGGAACTCGTGCGCCTTTCGATCCGACGCACCTGGGTTCGAATCCCGACTCGGCCTTGCATCAATGACTTATAGTTAAGTGCAGATTTTGTACGCTCGCTCTAAAACGGTGAAGGAAAACATCGTGATGAAACCCGCTTACGCGCTTTGGAGTGGTAGGCTCTGGCCGTGGTTGTAATACCACCCACCGAACAAAGCCATGCCGTCAAGCGACCTAGTCGTGTTTCGGGATGATGTTCGGTGAAACATCGGGGAGACGGGTCTGAGCAGCCGCTCAACTGCCGTCTCTCTCCATATCTATGTGCTCCATCTTAGGCCACATCATCGCTTCACTTCAGGCGAGATAGTGGCCAACATAGATCTATTAAGGGTAAAAAAGGTAGTTCAGTAGGTAGTTAGTGAGTTCGTATATGTGTGTGTGTGTCACATGACTCAATAAAGACTAAACTGATTTTGATGAAATTCAGTATGTAGGTCCTGGAATAGGACGTACAATACTTTTCATCTCGGTAAAACCATCCTTTCCTTTACCGTTCCTTAGGGAAAACCAGTAGGTATTCATTTTAAAACAAAAAAACCGACTTCAATTCTGATGTATCTTCGAAGTCCAAGGTTTTCGAATATCGATGAAATTTATATGGGATCATGTTGAAGGTATAGTGAACCTAACGCAAAAGAAGAATTGCGCAAATCAGTTTATCAATCGGAGTGTTGAGGTTACAAACTTTTCACAACCTCCTGTTTGTAAAGTCGGTTGAAAACAAGTGTTTGTTCAACGGAAGACCAGCGCTAGTCGCACGGCCAGCACAACGCTGAGTTGAGGCCGGTTTGCTACAATAACCTATTTTATTTATTTACTGTCACACTTTTATTTATTTTTTGTTTTCTGTTTGTTTTTTTATGTCATATGTTTATAGTTAATTAGTTGTTGCAAATAAACGTATCTTTCATTCTTTCTTTCTTGATATTACTATAAGTTGAACAATAAAATCACTATATTTCTTCCCTTGTTTCATAAAACAGCCACAATACCACAACGCACTGAGCACTGTAGGTACGAAGCTACAAGTACATAGCCGGACACCGACGGCGGGTCGCGCGTCGTTACACGTGCCGCGTCAGAAGAGGTAAGAGCTATGCGATAGAAAGAGAGGCGCTCTGTAGGTTAATATGACTGGTAGGTATGCAGCGCTACGCGAGCTGAATTGAATTTTATTGCGTCATAGCAAGAGTCGCTATTTGTTTAAATACGCAGTTCTTGCATATTAAGTGAAAATATAAAGAGGGTTGGTCCGCGGAACCATAATAAACTAAGCAACGGGGTAGAGTTCCAGCGCATAATTAAATTAAAAAGTTAAGATCCAATTAATATTGGTTTTAATTACTAAGCTTTTCTGGTTTTGTACGACAAACGGTTGTGAAGTTTTAATTTAAATATTGGCATAACTTTTTATGCTTTTGTTTTCATTTAAAAATGTTATAATACAAAATAATTGTTCGGGTTCCGTACCCAAAGGGTAAAACGGGACCCTATTACTAAGACTCCGCTGTCCGTCTGTCTGTCTATCTGTCCGTCTGTCACCGGGCTGTATCTTATGAACCGTGATAGTTAGACAGTTGACATTTTCACAGATGATGTATTTCTGTTGCCGCTATAACAACAAATACTAAAAACAGAATAAAAATATATTTAAGTGGGGCTCCCATATAACAGACATGATTTTTTGTCGTTTTTATACATAATGGTATGGAACCCTTCGTGCGCGAGTCCGACTCGCACTTGTCCGGTTTTTTTTGATTATTTTTTTTATTTACGGTATGTACATGATAAAAGGAAACTCTGCCTGTTGCTTTAGTGTTAGCTGTATTGCATCAGACAGTGTCTTCCCCAAATTAACATTAGAACTTAGATTATTTTAAAATACAATAGGTATGTATATGTAAAGTAGATATGATTAGTCTTAATGCAGGAAATAATAATAATATAATAATAAACCTTCACTTCGTGTGCACGCATTATATATCTGTATATTTTTATTCCTAATTGTCACTGTACTTCTCTGTTATCTTAGGGCCGTAGTTCACTCAACGCCCACGATGGTTCAAAATTGAGCAGTTATTGCTGCACTACGCACGAACAGGGTAGAGGACACGTAAGGTCATCGGTTACTTTAGCAGCGCGGAAATCACCATCAAATTACAAGTAAATGCAATTCTGAATATAATTATACGGACATTTTATTTTAAAGTATTTATTTTATTTTATTTGTAAAACATACAGTGATACATTTAAAAATGACATGTTAATATAAATTAAGATAGATACCATTTAAACGTTTTTGCATATTGAACATGAATTAATAGGTTTCATACTCTAGGAACTCTAAATTCAAATTCAAAAGTTCTTTATTCAATTTTGTCGTCACAGACGCTCTTATGAACGTCGATTATTAATGACTCTACCACCGTATCGGAAAAAGAACCACTACTGTCCACTACTCAGAAGATACGGCAAGAAACTGAGGGGCATTTTTTTTAGAACTTTTGTTACAATATTTTATGTTTGTTTTTGATAATATTATTTTTCTTATGTGCCAGTTGGCTACTTGGCAGAAGCGGTATGTTCCATGCATCTTTGTCTTCTATGTAATTACTAACTGGAGAGAACTCTAGAACTAAAAAGCATTATTGACCTGGAGTTAACCAGTGAAGCTCAAGTTCACAGAACTGGTTCCCGCTAGGGCTCGGGACCTATCAGCCAGGTGGGTTCTATGGCAGTAGAGCGTCCTGTTACCGGCTGTACGTGTACGACCGTTTTGTTCATATCTGTACTGATGTTGTAATTGTTTTTTTTTAATTCTTTTTTGGCTCGCGTTTGACTACTATCTCACCAGGGCTCTAATTCACTATGACAACTTGGCGATTCCTTGCTCCGAAATCACGTCGTTTCCTTCATTATTAACGACATCTGCGAAATTTGTATTCTTTATGACGCGTCATATATATGAATGCGTCATAGAGTTGTCTTTTACGTGATATCGAAGCAAGGAATTTGTTGTCAAGTTGATATAGTGAATTGGGGCCCTGATGGTAAGTCACGATGTGATCGACGATGTAGCACGCTTGCATAGTACCTGTTCACTCGAGATTCGAAGATTCCTAGATTATAAGTATCAGGAAAGACTGACCCCGGATGGGAGTTCACGTTAGCGGTGCGCATAATGAAAGTGGAAGCTAAACGCTGAGTGCGCGCAGGAGGAATTACTTGCGTACTGGCGCTAAATCTTGGGACATCTAGGATTAAAGATAGACACTTGGACAGTCTCGGTCTTTAAAATATTTCGGTAAATTTTACACACAATAAAATTACTCATTGTGTTAAACAATGTGGGTATAGTCAGCAAGCAAATAGCGTCTCTAAAAACTTTTGGGCGTTACCAAAATTTTGTGTCACCTGTATAATTTTAGTCAACCAAATAAATGTAATAATAGGAATGTAATAACTGTCCTCCGGTAACAAAGGCAAAGTTGTAGTTAGTGTGAAACAAAAAAAAACTGTTCTAAGCTTTTTTATAACAAAAATATACTAACGTACAACATACATTTACCTACAGCTTACCATTAATGATTTTAAATAAAACTAAAGTTATTTAATTTAAATTCAATACGACAATAATAGAAAAGTTGGCAACACTCAAAGACTGAAATTTGCATCATATATACAAACTTTTTTCAAAGCCAATTGTAAGTTTTTTTCTTCTTCAACAGCCATTGACTTTTTTATAACAATCGAACCCAGTTAATCGATTTACAACCAATTATAGCACGTGCCCACAGTCACAATCACTTTAGGAACGCTTCGACACTTCTATTGATCCCTTCGATCTCACAAAAACAGGTAGACAAAAAAAACACGGGTAACATCCACTCGTTTTGAGACACGGCGGGTCCGCATTGGCGCAATACTTAGGGTAGTTTTCTAGAAACAACTTGTCATTTTTTGCTGTCAAAATGTTTTTATAATCCTTTTTGTTGACTCAAAGTTGATCCTGCGTGTGAACTGAATGTTAATTCTTTTTTCTTTTTAGGGTTAATTTTTTTAATGTTGCCACTTAACTCGATCACGGTAGATGTGTTTTGAATGCTGTGTTTTTGATACTTGCCATTTTTTGTTGTTTTTTTTCGGGTACTGTAAAAACGTGAGAATGTAGAAAAAGGAACAGAATTGCGTAGTTTACGATTAGCAAAGTTGTGCAACTGGTTTATGTTCCCACTTATTTATTACCAAAAAAGAGTAGGTACTTTTAAAACTTTACGAAAAAAATCTTTGATAACTTTTATGGATATATTTTCAAGCAGGTATGACTTAACAGTATAAGTAGCTGCAATTCAACAAGTAACAACAAAGTTCTGTAACGAGTTGTTTAGCTGTTGGTATTTTTGAAAAAATTCTGCATTATCAATGCATGCATGAGCATATTTGTTTAAAGTACTTTATTTATTTATGATTTGTAAGCCCGATTTCAATATTAAATTAAATAATATGAACCAATACTTTGACTAGGATTTCTTGATGAGGACTGCAGTAGGTCTACTGTGGCATAGTCATAGTATTTTAATGATAACAGATTAGTTACATATTGTACTACTGTAGCGTACGTCTTCCGTGACTGTAGTTTACATGGTGGAAGTCAATGCTTTCCCATTTATGGTGTGCAAAAAATTACATTGTCTAAATGGGCCTTTTTTATTAATGAAGGGATCGACGTGATTTCGAAGCAAGGAATCGCCAAGTTGTCATTGTGAATTGGGACCCTGGTGTACTTATGTGTAATGTGCGTGTGGGATCGAACTCACAACTTCCGTATTGAATTAACCTAGCCAACCGTTACTCCACAGACGTTCTACTAAAATAATAAAAAGAAAAAGCATAAGCCCCTACATATTTACCATCCAAACATCTATAATCCTCAAAAAATGTACGAAGACATCATCAACAGGGAAACGTGTTCACTAATTAATTTCTACGGAAAAAATTGAATTAAGGGGTGCAAATTTCGTCGAAACTTAAATAAAAATGCAGATAGGTAGAAGTTTGTTAACAAGGGGGGTAACACCCCCTCTTTTGAAGTTCGGGAGTACGCGAGCGTAAGGGGCGGCGTGTGCCTGCTTAGGGGATGAAAAATAAGTCTCTCCCTTTAAATAAGATATCAGCGAAATTGAAATTGTTGAGGCGTGTTTTTTTTCGTTGGATGCCTTCGGGGCACATAGAGTTATTTAACGGAAATTCAATCAGCGGAGAGATTGGAAAATTGGATGGCTGTAGTAGCTGTTAGAAATACGCAGGATCTACATGTTTAAAAGGTATTGAGGCGATTAATTGGAACTATGTGCATTATGTCAGGACTTTACGCTTGAAAGATAAACATTTCTAAGCCAATCAGTATTTACTTGTTAAGGAAATTATACATTATAAAAAAATGGACTCAAAAATGGTACGAGGAATGACTTGCTGTTTTTATTTTAATACATGTAAACTTTAGATATATTAAAAGTTAATTTTCTATGATAATACATACATTATAAATATTGTTTATATAGAGGATCGGACAGTACCTAACCGAAAAAAATCTACTTACAATAAACTTAATTAAAATGTTTGTGGAATCCGAAAAATCATTGAATCAATAATTTTGTAATATAATGATGATGTATATGTTTAAATAAAGAAATAAAATCTAATAACTCTGATATTTTTTATCTGTGAAACACTAATCACAGTGCGAGACGTGATTTTTGCTTTTTACGTACCTAAATCAAAACGATGTTTTTCATTCCATGACGTAAAGTCCTTAAACTTCAAAAAACGTATTTAAATCACTTTGCTATTTTGCTTTCGTAGAGCGTGTCGTTTCGTTTGCCTTCATATGACGCCATACGTTGTGAGAAATAGATACTTATCAATAGTTAGCACAAGTTTATGAATTGACAGCGGTGGCGCCTACACCTAAATCTAAAGAAAAAAGAAAAAGAAAGGAAATTTATTTGACAACCACACAATTATAAAACAAACAATATGTATAGAAAAAGAGTAAACAAGGATAGTTTCAGAATACATATTATGTACTAATCACACCCAAATTGTAAAGATTCTTGTCGTCGTTTGTGCCTATTAATAAACGAACTTTTTCTTAGTTAGGCAACTAAGAAAAAGTTCGTTCCTTTATATAACATAGTAAAGTAGAGCCCGCCAAAATTAAATGTTAAGACGTCACCCTCCCCCAATTGATTTCCATAATTGCAATAGCAAATTGCGAAAAGAAATGCTCTTTTTGGGTCCTTGGGGGTGTTTAGTCTAATAATTTTCGTCTTAAGCATTTGTAGAGTTAGCAAAAAAAAACTATTTAAGGAGGTAGTATAAAATAGATCTGGGTTTTTTTTGGAACCGAGTAGAATAGAATAACTCTTTATAATAACACCAAAATACAGAAATAATTAAAAACTAAAATAACAACTAACTTAATAATAGTGTCACAATGGGCGGTCTTATCGCTCAAAGCGGACTCTTCCAGACAACCCACAAGTGAAGGAATGTAGACAAAAATATATATGGACGGTGTTGACGAGTAATGATACAAGCAAGTCGTTCGCCCGATTGCAAGCACCACGCCTGCCCATAACAACTGCAGTGCCACCCAGAAGTCCCAATACCATAAAAAGTAGGTGCTGCGTAGCACTGCAATGCGCCCATCACCCCGAGGCATCACCTATTAAGGCTCATATGCCCAGTAATTTTAAATATTAACAGACCTGTGACTAGATTTAACCACAATGTTGATCTAACATTGTATTAATTGGCTGAGTATTTTATTACGAAGTCAGTAATAACTACTGAGTCCATTTTGAAAATTTCAACCAGAAACCGCGGATTGGAGGCATCAAGGAGGTTCCCCACTTTGATACCTCCAATTTGCAAATTTATTAGGCCCTCAAAATAGCTGTTCTTTTGCACCTAACCCGCAGTGGCGAGTCTTATTTTATGAAGAAATAGGTACTTACTATATCTCCATGCTTTTAGAATAAAGGTAGGTAAACGATTTTGAGCCAGTTGTGATAATTGAACCCGCTGATTTATCACAACTTATCATTCTATATGTTTGTACATAATTGTTAATTGGTTCTGTAAATAAAAGTAAAATATTGTGAAAAAAAAAACTTGCTCAACATCATTTGAATTATGTGTGTGTGGACGTGAATCAGCAAATACTGATTCTTGACCTTACAAAACAATAGGTTGTGCTCAAGCATTACTGTGTCCGGTTTGAAGGGCATTGTCGTCAGTTGCGACTTAACTATCGCCTTAGGTTGACGAGCGCAGTGCATTGCCGCGTAGGAATTTGGTAAACATAGTTCTGGATAGTTCGGCAACTGTAAGCAGGCGTGTTGCTTACTATTGAATGAAGAGATAGTCGCGGCATTCAATAAAAAAAACCCAGATAGGAAATGCGAAAACTGACTCTATCAGTGTTTCGGAAATACAGCTGCTAGAGAAGAGACCAAGAAACTCTGCGGGGATGTTTCTTTTTTATTCTTTTAAAATATCAGAAAATACAACACTAAACATTAAGGTATAGATTATAATTAACATAACGTAATATGAAACTAGAAGTGCGAGTGAGATGTCCCTAATAGTATCAGTAACATAAAAATATGAGTAATAATCTGTGGTAATATGTATATAAATAGATATTTAAATACAATAGCAGTTAGAGTGACCAGACCAGGCCAGTCCAGTTCCCACAAGCAGCACCTGGTCACGAGTAAGACTTGTGGACCAGCCATCGACCCCCTCAACCATATTAGAGGGAAGGTATAATAGCACACAGGTTATTTCCTTGTACTTTTTTACTAGCTCTACCATTCAATCAGCGACCACCAAATTTCGCATTTCTTTTTTCTCAAAGCCTCAATAATAAATGCAAATAAGGACCAAATGGTGCCGCGTCACAAATAATGGAACCCGTATTTTTTAGGCTATTTAGATGAAATACATAGCAAATCGACGCGTCGTATACTTACTTTAGAATGAGAACGAGTTTGGCTCAAAGGGTACTAGAGCGACTTTCGATTCACCGCAAAATCTTTCTATTTTAAACGACTTCAAGAGGTACTCAATTTTTTTATGTGTCTGAATAACTAGACGAGCTGGACGTTTGCCTGATGGTAAGCAATACGCCAGCCCATAACAATAACAGCACCACCTTAGAACTTTGTTTTGCAAAATTCTGCGTGGCGCTGCACTGTGCTCGTCACCCTCAGACAATTAGCTGTTGAGTCTCATAATGCCCAGTAATTTTGCTGGCTACAATGCCCTTCAAACTGGAACACAGTGATGCTCGCGCACTACTGCTAATGAATTTAATTGTTTTTTTTTGTATAAGTAAATCTAGCACAAACAGAAATTAAATTAAACTGTTAGCGTTATCTAATTTATCTAATCTAATCTAATATACCACTACCAGTGGGCAATGTTCACAAAATGCTAGCAACATTGCCACGTTGAATGGCAATGCTTGTTCTTTGGCCAAAATATAGGCCAGGGTTTTGGTCACACGTTGCTTCGACCAGAAGTTTTGCAGTATCTTTGATAACTCTATGCGCCCCCGATCCCCACGGTCCTAGTGTCTTGACCCCAAAAGGTTTCAAATATGTAGCCACTATCTAGACTACTATTTTTTAATGTTGTTTTTTTATTTGCTATCTAAGAACTCGGTCATTAATAAACCGATTTGGAAAATTCGATTTGGATTTTTTTGCGTTGGGTTCAGTATAGCTTCAAGGTGATCCCATATACATTTTATCGAAATGGATTCATCGCTTTTTGAAAAATCAACAATAAAAAATATGGGTATAGTCTTAAAGTAGTTTTTGTAATTTTTCTTATAAATAATTATTATATTAGAAAATATTTATTTTTATTTAAACTAGGAGCTGTTACAGTTCTAAAAATATCACAAGCAAGTTGACACAGTTCTCTTGTAATGCCTTATTACTGTAAGCCTTGAAGGACCTTCTATATTTAGCGATCTTGATTAAACAAAGCCGGCGAGGAAAACTTTTAATAAACGGAGGAAGAAAAACCATTAAAAACAATTTTTAGACGATAATTCCAAACTTTTCGAAGTCCGTTGTCGTTCTAAGGCAAATGATAAAGATATTACTCGAGGACTTAATGGACCTCATAAAATTCTGTGATGATTTTTGGAAGTGTTTTTTAATGTTACTGAGTGATGAGACGAGCAAGTCGTTCGCCAGATGGTAAGCGCCACGCCGCCTAAAAAAATGCCTTTCAGTTTCTTACCGTATCTTCTAAGTAGTGGTTCTTTTACCGATACGGTGGTAGAGTCATTGTGATAATTTGACGTTCATAAGTGCGCCTATGATGCCAAAAATGAATAAAGAGATTTTGACTTTGACCTGCCCATAACAATTGCCCATAACAAGTGCCACCCAGAACTCGGAATCAGATATTAAGTCTCACATGACACCCAGATTATAGCTATCCGGAAACACATGCCAGCAGAGAGTTCCACTCTTTGGCCGTTCGTTTTATGAAGATCGAAGCAAAGATGCTAGTAGGCTTCGTGCGAGCTCCTGCTCGCACGAAGCCTACTAGCATCCCTCCTGGGATGTCAACCATAAATTGATGACGGCTTGCCGTACGTCTGGACGTCCGGTGGTGGAATGCGGATGGCGGAATACGTTCATGTAATTCCGTCGCACACTCTCCGAAATGTATCCGGTAAAAGACCGATAAACTGGCAACTTTGCGCCGATGTTCAAGACTGAAGCTATCTAGGTCTTAACCAGCGCATCTTCACCAAAGAGCTTTTTGGTTTTGTCTTCCTAAAATATGAAGAAATACGTCTATGGGCATCCTCTATCGGAGTCTATCGTCTACGCAGACGAAGTCGCGGAAAAAAGTTAGTAATATAATACATCACATACATTTTATATAAATAAGGTCCTTACGGATTCGTTGTTAGAGGGTGCACCACCCCATTGCAGTCACCCCCGCGATTTACTTTTTGTAACCCCATCAAATTATGGCGGTCGGCGTGGTAGTTAGCGAAAATCGATATTTCGTACTTAGTTAAACTTGATTGTGAATTTGCAATTCAATTCAATATTCTTTTATTTCCAAAATCTATAAAAACATTAGTTTAGGACTTTTTAAACATTCACATATTAGGTTATTTTTTTTGAGTAGCTAACGGCTATTGTTATAAAATCATTTGACAAGTGGGTATTTGGCTTACTTTTAAGCCAATTAAAAGTCTCCACAAATTACAGTTAACTAGGTAATTAAGAGTGTTTTTTTCTCTCTTTATTTAAGGAGCTTTTTCGCCAAGGCGAATATGTCGCTCCTAAGAATGTTTACAACTAAATAAACAAACGAAAACAATATATGACATCATGCAATGCCATTTACAAATTGCCATGATTTGATAGTAATGATGTTACGGCTGTACCTATTTTATATGTAACTGAATGACGAGACGAGCTGGTCGTTTAGCTGATGGTAAGCAATACGCCAGCCCATAATAATAACAGCACCACCCAGAATTTTGTTTAGCTAAATCCTGCGCGGCACTGCACTGCGCTCGTCATCTAGAGACAATTAGCTCTTAAGCCTCATAATCTTCATCTTATTTGTGGTAACTTATAATTAGCTATCTGTACATATTATTATTAACTCTGTTATTTAAGATCCTAGCTGTTATTGACCCTTTGAGAATAAAAATAAAAATAATGCAAAACAAAGTTCTGGATGGTGCTGTTATTGTTGTGGGCTGGCGTATTGCTTACCATCAGGCAAACGACCAGCTCGTCTCGTCATCCAGTGCCAGAAAAAAACAAATAGATTTGAATTCTTAACAGCTTTCTGGATTGATCAATACATTCGTATATAAATAAAAAACAGCAAACCGAAAGCACCCTAACAAAAAATATTGGAAAAATCAAGGCAACTCTGCCTCCTCCTTTATGTAAATTATACGCCCTGCATACGTATGAGGTTTCAAAGCAAAGGGAAAAGAAAATTTACTTTCAACAAGAACGGGGAAGGTACTGTGTACAATCGGAGAGAAAAGACACAAAGAAGTTTGTGTATAAATCCTATCATAACTTCATACTATCCTTCTGCTTCCTTCTAAAATTGTAAATGCGAAATTATATGACAATAGGGGATCGGACAACTTTTCAGAAATTGATTAAAATTAACCATAATATATAGGTATACGTAGCCAATTAGCACTTAATATTTTGTACATTTTTAGTCCATGCTTTAGAAAAAATATTTGTTATGAATAAATTAAAGTTAGTTTATAGGTATATATTTACGAAATATAAAGAAAATAGGTATATAAAATTAAATATAGCCATCAAAGATTATATTTTAGTTAAACAAAGTCCTAAAACTATGTTTAAATGTTATGTTTCAAATACTGCCGCGCAAAAGGTCATCTCAGAACGTATGACGTCATATGAAGGCAAACGAAACGACAAGCTCTATGAAAGCAAACTGGCAAATTGATTTATGTTTTTGTGAAGTTTATGGACTTTAGGGTTGACATGGAATGAAAAACGTCGTTTTGATTTAGATAAAAAGCAAAAATATAAATAAACACAAGCTTCGCACACGGATTTCTTCGAAATCATTAGTATTTCGTTTGAGATATATAACAGATTTAATTATTACACAAAAAAAAACAGATTTAATTATTAGATTTTAGTACTTTAGTACTACTTGTTATGTTTTAAAAAATAGTTAAGTAAGCCTGTACTGTTAGCCTAAGAAACTGTTAATTTTGTTTTTCTCATGCAAGTGAATGTATATTCTTTATGAGAAATAAATATCTTAAACCTAAAAAAAAAATATTTTATTTATTGATCTACGTATTTTATTTTCTTAATCTTACAGGGTAAAGGGCCCTAAATAAAAGCAGAGAAAAATAACCTTTAGAAGTATTTGTCCCATCGACTGTACCTACCCTAGCCACCCACCCCTATTTTATTTCTTTTTTCTTAAATCATAGTGCACTCCCTCAGCTTGTTATTGCGCATTATTAGATTTATTAACACGCTGTTTCCTCTGACATTATTCTTTATATACCTACCTAGTTTATTTATTCGGTTTTTGTGGGAATAAAATATTAGATATACCTATTATAATAGATATAAGAGATATATATATATATATATATATATATATATATATATATATATATGTACCCTAAATCAAAATTAATAGATTTTATTTGAGTTGTTATTTTTTTTATTTGATTGTTTAATTTTGATTACATGGTTAGCCCATTATTTTTTTTTTATTTATAGCCTGTGTCAGATTCAGTTTCATTTATTAATCTTTGCTTTGATTCTCTTTGTTTGGGTTTGAATCTGTGTGCCCTTTGGCAAAGGCCTTCTCCAACCACTTCCAACCTTCTCTTTCCCGTGCTAGTCTGGACCATGTTTTACCAGCTGTCTTAACAATCTCGTCATCTCATCTTTTAAATTGTCGCCCTTGTTTTCTATTTCGGTTAGTCCATATAATCAAAATTAAACAATGGTATAAATGATTTAAATTTGAATTTGTAATTTTGGAGAACTTGCTCGGAAAATAGGATTTCGGGAATAACTGAAAATGCTTTGTAAATAAGAAAAATATAATACTGTTCGTTGGTCAGCGCATCACTTGAAATCAGCTGAGGTTTTTATGGAAAGAAACAATTGAAAAGTTGCCCGGAAAATGGGGAAAACGGGAAAAACTGAGAGTGCTTTTTTCTATTGGGTTTTCGTGAACATGAACTCAAGACCATAGAACAACAACCACAGGACAACGTCTGTCGGGTCAGCTTGTATAAAATAGAAATCACTTAGCAAATACTTACTAAAGATAAGTTCAAGAATCAATTCAATCGAAGCCTTATACGGCTATCTTCTTTCTCTATTAATAATTATTAATAATAGTAAATTATGTAGCCAGATAAAGTACGATATTAACCGAGTCGTTTGGACATACCATTTATTAGATCTGATATTTATTAGTCTTGATATTTTAGTGGTGTACGGAATATTAATTGTAATAAAATTTGTAAAAGTGAAGTAAGTAGGTACTTACAGTTTCCATTTAGGTACATACACTACCTACCTAAGTATTTGAAACAAATCTTAATAATAATAATTTTCTGGTGCTGTGCTTCTTGTATGCGAGAGGCCGTCTACTTGCGAACAACGCTTTGTTAGTTATTCTGCCGCCAAGCAGTAGTGCGCAAGCATTACTGTGTTCCTGTTTTAACAGCTAATTGTTTCAGGGTGACGAGCGCAGTGCAGCGCCGCGCAGGATTTTGAAAAACAAAGCTCGTCCCGCCACTCAGTTACATAACAGAAAAAAATAATTATTTCATGTAACTGAGCAATGAGACGAGCTCGTCGCTTGATGACAAGCACCACAATTGCAGTGCCACCCAGAACTGCACAGCTCAAAATTGCGCTTGTCACCCCAAGCCATTAAATACGTAAGTCTCATATGCCCAGTAAATTCTTAATGCCTGCTCGTTTTAAAAAAAATAGTTTCTCTCTCATTCTCATTATAAAATGCTACATTTCATTTCAAAACCTACTAAAACTAGCAGCCCAATCTAGATATTAGATACAAATTTTAAAATTAAACCGTAAAAATGGTAGCAGACATTAAAAACAGCCATCTGCCACTTCCAACAAAACCGTGACTAAATCAACCAGCAATAAAACAAAAATAAATGCTACTAAAAAAAAACAAAAGTGAAACTGAACAATAACATAAAAATAAATTCCTAACGTCCGAACTAGGAAGCAATTGAAAAGGGGTCATCGGTTCCCATGCAAACCGGCGTAAGTGCAAAAAACTAATTTTCATACTGAATATTGCACCTTTTAAGACAATCCCGAATTTTAAACATCTGGCAACGGCACCCTTTAAACTTTTCTTTTGTTTATAGCGTACAATGGGTACGTTGACACAATTATGCGACCCCAAAAAGTTTGTGTTAAAACAAAAAAAAGATTGTTATAGAAGGAACAGGTTTGAATTATCATCTGAAAGGGTAAAGTGAGATGTAAACTTGTGAAGTGTTTCATTCATAGAAACTAGGGTTGTCAGTAGCTGTAGCAAATTAAAATAAAAACTTTTTTAAATCATGTGAAACCTCTACTTTTTATTTTGCTTCTATCAGTCATAAGAGCCTTAAAAATCAATCATTAATGGTAGCTATAGGTTGCTGTACTTTAAATTTATATACAAAGAACTTTTTTATTTAAGTGATAACCTATCCTACTCATTTCTAGTATTCCAACTAATATGCTAAATTCCGGAGAATCGCAGGTGTAACTGCGGGGCGCAGCTAGTTAGAAATAAATCATAAATACATATGATTCGGCAATTAACAATATTTTTATTTACAAACAAATCATTATAACTGCAAAGCATGATTTCCAAACAGTAGGGCCTTTCCTATTTTATTAGCAATAAATTATTATTAATTGCTCATAAAACTTTTTTTCATAAAAGTGACAACCCTACACTATCACCCGTATTTTAATTATAGCTTCCTCTTCCCCAAACGTCGTGAAGACATTGTTCCTTATAATTTATTCACATATTTCATTAGAAATTATTCCAACGACTCGTATGCAAATTATTTAAAATTAAAAGCAGAGACAATGTAGTTTTTTTAAATAAAGTATTTGTCACTGCTATCGTTCCCACCAAACAGGAATTATGATTGTATCATTGAAATAAAAAAGAAAAAGATACAATATAAAGCTATGTTTTTAAATTATGAAAAGGTTTAATCAAAAACTACATCCTGACATTTAATATTTTGTTTTTTTAAGACGGTATTAAAATTTAGGTACGTTATTATTTTTTACGTTATCTAACGAAGAAGCCATTTTATTTGGAAGGCCTATACCTATTTCTAGCACTTTATCCTACTTTCTTTCTTTTTTGTTTTATGATATTATCGGCGTCTATTCGCGCACAATATTAAAATCAATTTAATATTTTGACTAACCTTCGAGTACCGAAACATGAGTACAATTCGCGAAAGTGTAAAAACTACTATGACATAGGAATTTTCCTGGAAATCTGCGGGTGAAACCGCGGGCTGCAACTAGTAAATTTTATTCAAGTCTAATTCAGTCTAGTTTTCGCATTCTGGCAACACTAGACCTAAGTAGGTACATAAAGTTACGCAGAAATTAACTTTCACCTGTTGTAAGTTGGTGTAGAATTTGTAACTGTCATGAAGTGTCTATTTTTTACTATTATCGATTACTTAGGTTCTTATTTAACGCAACTGTAATTGGCCAATTTGGATGCGATTAGAAATGTTTTGTGAATAATTGAATTAATTTCGCATTTAAGTTAATTTCGCATGAAAGTGACAAATGGGGTTTAATTTATTAGTGTATAAATAGTTGCCTTTACTTGGCAATCTTTTTTACTGTAAATCAAGAATCCGTAATAGATTAAAAAAATAATTAAAGACCACGTTTTATTGATTTAGAATACATTGTCATCGAGTCGTAAGCTACCCTGAAAGTTTCAGCCGGATAGCTAGTCGAGAAGTACTCGAAATTTGAGTTGCTAGATTCCACCCGGAACGTCAGACAGACAGACAAACAAGAAAATAACATAATAAATGCTAAAATGTAACCTAAGTCTTTTTAAAACAATGCCTATTATATGGCTATCAAAATGTATAATCAAATCCCAAGAAAATTAAAAGATATGCCGCTTTATAAATTCAATACTAAATTACATAGCTGGTTACTGGGCTTCTTCTACTTTCTTAATAAAGTCAAGGTATATTAAATGTATAATTACTTTTTTTATTACCGAACAGGCAAGCATTTGACTAAACTAATTTATTATTGTGTTGTATTTTTTACTTATTATTATTGTATCTCATGATCATGACATCCATAACTGTATATTTTATTTTATTCTGACATAATTAATATAATAACTAACAAATAATGACTTGTATTAAATTTATTATCACAAATATTTGTGCACCGATAGGTAGAACATGATGGAATCTATACCTAATAAATCTTCTAAATTTTCCTAACATTTTTTTCTGTACTTACCCATGTTTCAGACAAATACAATGTACTCGTATTTCATTTCAGTTACTTACAATCCTTTTATTTCACTAAGCTGTCTGTTTTTTCTAGAGTTTTTTGCAGCTAGCAACAAATTAGGATTGTTTAAAATATCCAAATTCATGAGCCGTGAACCTTTTTTACTACACAATCTTCGGCTGAAATAATTTTAAATATTAACGTTGCTACAAATAACTGAAAGATTTGCATAGAAAAAAAAAGGAATACCAAGCAAAATGTAGACAGTATAAAAACCAACCCAGATTTTAACTTTTTCTTCAACGCACGTCATCTATATTCTGCCAAGATCACTCATCCTTCAAAATAAAGCTCCTCACAGACTAGCATATAAAGCCTCATGAAAGGATTGAATAGCTCTTTCTTTGATGAGCCAGCATAATGGCTACTTAACATTGAACTTAAAACTGGATTTGAGACCACCGATTCGCCCTCGCTTTTGTAATGTACAATAGGGGATTGGAAAACATATCAGAAAGTTTTTAAAATTAACCATAATGCATATAAATAGCCATGAAAAGTAATATTTTAATTAAATAAAGCCGTAAAAGTACCTAAAACTATGTTTGTATGTAATGTTTTAGATATTGCCGCGCAAAAGGTCACCTCAGAACGTACCTATGACGTCACATGAAGGCAAACGAAATGACAAGCTCTAAGAAAACAAACTTGCGACGTGATTTATACGTTTTTGTTAAGTTAAAGGAAGTTTAAGGGTCACCATGGATTGAAAAACATAACGTATTGATTTAGATACAAGCAAATATATAAAATAAACAAGCTTCGCACACGGTATTTACTTTGAAAAGACGTCATGCACTGTGTTGTTTCGTTTGAGACAAAGAACAGATAATAAATGTCAAAGTTAATATTTGTTGATTTAAAAATATAAATCGTTATTATTTTACATACATATTGATTGTAAGATCTTTCGGATTCGACAAACATTCGTTCTAACTACATTTTAGATTTTTTTCGATTATTTTTCGATCCCCTATTTGATAGCGTCTTCTGTATTGTATATATCAAATCAGTAAAAGGCTTAGCGGGTAGTATTAACTAGTGTGGAAAACATTTTGAAAGTCGAACTGAATGTAAAGATACAACCACAAATTGAGTTAGGTATTCAAAACTTAGATAAGGTTTATTATATAATTATTTTTATGGAACTGCGTGATGAGACGAGCAAATCGTTCGCCTAATGGAAACTGCCACACCTGCCCATAACAATTGCAGTGCCATCCAAAACTTTTAATACCATAGAAAAGATTACCTAAGAATTCTCAGTGAATTTCAAATATTTATATACCTACTATTAAAGAACTAAAAATAATACATAATAAAGAAAAAAAAAGACGTGTGGCACTCGGAGACTGCCGCGGTAAAGCTATTGCAAAGCATTCGGAGTGGGGGGTGTTAGGTTATTTTCGTTACGGAATTTCTGGATTCGGTCTCCACGCTCAAGGCCCGCGATAGAAGCTATGCAATAGCTTATTTTTTTTTTCTAAATAAGGCATTTCAGATTGTTCTTTTAGTCCTTGTTTCAAAATACTCTGTCACAAAATGACATCAAGTGTCATATTCAATGGCACTGGGCTAGCGTCAATTTCAATGCATTTTTAATAAACATTGTTTTAATTTCTTGAAATAGTTTGACTTTTTACACAACCCGCATGATGAGTTCATTTTAATTTATTTTTATTCATAATTACTTCGAGTAGCTCAATTATTATAATCATTCCGAGTAACGAACGCAACTCGCGAAATTATTCCGAAATTATTGCCCCTAGGCAGAATGCGAGCATGCAACTGACGATCACATAATTGAAAAAGTAAAGAAAAAAACAAAAGAACTACTGGCAGTCTCTGGCAGGTAAATCAGATTGCAAGCGATGCATGAAAAATGACTCCGCGCGGATTGTAATTAAAAAAAACTTGACAATAGAGTTCTTAATTTAAATTCAAATGTTGCAAAAAACCTGTGACCTCATTGACACCGGCATAATGCGTTGCCATTAGAAAAAAGAAACAAAAAATGTAAGACCCTTCTATTTTATGTCCTGGTGTGAAACAAAGGATTGAAATTTGACTACTGCCTTTTGATACATTTGATTTAAAGCAGTTTTGTTTTAATTTTGAGTGCAGTATAACGAATTGCAGTCGGTTCAAAAAGATTTTTATTTTTTTTTAGCTGGGAGACCAAAAAGTTTTTTAATGTTTTTGATTAAATCAGCCAGGAACTATGTTTTGAATTGATATAAATCAGTTACATAGTTATTCTTGTAACCCAAGGGTGCTTTTGACAGTTTTTTTGCTTTTTTATTTTTTTTTACCGGATATGCAAGCGTTTTTTGGACCGTTAATAAGATGCCACTTCGATCACAATTGTGAGTGAAAAATTACCTACTAATAATTAAATTAATCCGATTAAGGAGGTACCTGTAGGTAGGTATCCTAAGGAAAAAATCGGCCAGGGTGGTGGATTATGGCCTATTCTCTCTCTATGAGAGAAGGCCCGTGTCCCAGCAGTGGGAACGTGATGGGCTTATGATGATGATGATACGCTAAGGTATTTTTAAGTACCTTATTATAGTATGCGTTTCCCATTAGAATAGTCTTAACGCGTAATTTGAGTTTACTTTCTGTGAGCTCCGTTATACATTTCGTTTTATTTATAAAAAAGTAACGTGTAAAGAATATACCTACAAGCATTAAGTGACAATTGAACTTTATTACCCCAGGTCATTAATCTCCTCGCCTCTCGGAAACTAACCGTTCCGTTTAACTAATGGAGAAGGGTTCAGTTACAAAAAGTGTAACGTCCTTATAAAACCAGGCTTCTAACGGCAGGTTTAAACTTAGAACTGTTACGGACATAGAGTAGGAAGCGTATTGTGGTACAGATGGGTGACATATAGAAATATGCCTAAAGACTTTCAAGTGACGTATCGACATTTATTAACTTATTTATTTTATTGTTTATTGCAATTTTTTTTTGTTTTATGGTATTCAGTAATGAAACGTGCAAGTCGTTCGCCTGATGGTTAGTACTACGCCTGTCCGTAACAATTGTAGTGCCATCCAGAACTTTTAATAATGATAAAAGAACTGCGTAGCAGCACTTGCGCTCATCACCCCAATACATCAAATATTTATTGAATTTAACATTAATGACTATTATTAAAAAAAATACAATAATTAACCGTATGATACTGACATATTTTTTTTGATATTTGATTCACTCAATAATACTATTTCTATGATAACTTTTTTTTTATTTCATTTGACATGTTTTTTATACAACGCACAAATAGTCTTGCTCTCTCCTAATTGCTGCGCCCAACAGGGTCCATGATGAACTGTATTTTTATTTACCTACCATCTAATAACATTATGGATTGCAATAAAAAATGGAATTGAATTGAATATTAAGTCTCATGTGCCCAGTAATTTTGCAGGCTACAATGCTTCAAAACGGAACACAGTAATCATTGCGCACTACTGCTTGGCAGCAGAACAATTGTCAAAGCTGTGGTATCTACCCAGGCGGCCTCCCACATACGAGAGACCTACCACAAGTGATACGCGGTGTTCACTCAAGAAGAGTTTTATCATCTTTATTGCTCAATATTATAACAGTAGATAATCAAATCAAATGTCTCACAGAGTTATGCATTGCAAAGTAAAGATTGCAATGGGCAGGTGTAGGTAAGGCGACTATTATCAGGTGCACGCTTGTACTTAGTTATTTCTTTTATATCATTCCGCAAAAAAGTTATTGTAAACAGACGAATCAACCTTTGATGATCAGTAGGCACATTTTTTAACTTTCTCTTGTGGCAATTCTTTTTGAGTGAGCACAACCTAACTACTCTTTGCCATGACGTGGTAACGGGGTAAGGGGTCTAGTATTTTTTTTCTATAACTAGTGCCACCCCGGTGTAACATACCACATAACAAATAGCACCATGTGTTCGGTGAGTGCTGCTCTTGGCTATTTTTAACCGACGACAAATAGGAAGAGGTTCTCAACTCGATTGAATTTTTATATTTGTTACCTCAGAACTCTGTCATTTTTAAAACTGGTTCGGAGAATTCGCAGTTGTAGTAGCAATAGTAGTTTGCATAGCTTTAACATGGTCCCATATAAATTACATCGATATTCCACCTTGGACTTCGAAAATACATCAGAATTGAAGTCGGTTTTTTTTTGTTATTTATAAACCGACTTGAAAAAGGAGGAGGTTCTCTGTTAAATTGTATTTTTTTTAATGTCTGTTACCTCACCACTCCGTCATTTATGAACCGAATTGAAAAATTCTTGCGTTGGGTTCAGTATAGCTACGAAGTGGTCCAATACAAATTTCATCGATATTTGGACCTTAGACTTCGAAGATACATTGAAGTCGGTTTTTGTGGTTTTCTAAAAGTTTATTTATTTAATCGTCATTTCAGGCAACATCAGAAAAGTTTCAAATGTAATTTACTTATTCTATGGCCCGTATAAATATATACCTCAGAACTAACATACATACAATTTATATCAAGATATGTTTGAGACACGTATTATAAAATGTATACTTGCATGGTTCTTTATTACAATCATTTGACATGCACTTCACAGGTTTAGAACAACAAACTGTACTTTTTTTTTTACACTTAATAGATCTATGTTTGGCTACTATCTCGCCTGATGTGAAGCGATGATGTGGCCTAAGATGGAGCACATAGATCTAGAGAGAGACGGCAGTTGAGCGGCTGTTCAGACCCGTCCCCCCGATGGTTCACCGAACATCATCCTAGTATATTATTTTAGTTATATATGATTGTTTTATTTTATTATCGTTTATATTAATTATTTGCTGTGCACCGTCTATTCTTTTAACATTTGTCCAATCCATCCAAAGGTTATCTGTAAGAGATTGCATTACGCGATAAGACTGCCAATTGTATTACCGTAGTTAAGATTTCTATTTTGTTCATGTAATTATGTTTGTGGTATGCAATAAAGTGGTATTGTATTGTATTGTATTGTATTGCATCATCCCGAAACACGACTAGGTCGCTGACGGCATGGCTTTGTTCGGTGGGTGGTATTACAACCACGGCCAGAGCCAACCACTCCAAAGCGCGTAAGCGGGTTTCATCACGATGTTTTCCTCCACCGTTTTTAGAGCGAGCTCGCAAAATCTGCACTTAACTATAAGTCATTGGTGCAGGGCCGAGTCGGGATTTGAACCCAGGTGCGTCGGATCTAAAGGCGCACGAGATCCCGCTGAGCCACACTCGCTGTAACTTAGGAGTGTGTGGAGATTTAGTTGCCTTATGCCACAGCTTACTACATAAAGCTTTGTAGTAAAATCCTATTTTATAATATGAGATATTGTTAATGCGAAAGTAATTATAAATGCGAAAATTTGTGAGGATGGATGGATGGATGGATGTTTGTTACTCAATCACGTAAAAACTGGGTACTGAACGGATTTTGATGATTTTTGGTGTGTAGGTGCTTTAGGTCCTGGATAAAGACATAAGCTTCTTTTTATCCCGGGAAATCATGGGTGAAATCGTAGGGCGCAATTATTATAAACTAATGTAATATGTAAATAACATTCAAATAAAATAATTATTGTTACCGATTGTTTTTACAAGCCGTTAAACAAAGTAACTGTTCTAACATAGAAACTAAAAACAAACCCTAACACCATTCCTAAGTCCCAAGCGTGGCAGATGTTTTGCAACTGTTTCTAAGTCTAACTATAGATCCTATCAGCAAGGAAGTATCTAATTCACTGCGACGTTTTTACGACGTAGCTACTGCTCTTTCCGGTTCTTGATACTTAGAAATAGCTAATTAGGTCTAGGTTTAACCGACGTCAAGAAAGGAGAAGGTTCGTGTTTCGGGATGATGTTCGGTGAACCATCGGGGAGACGGGTCTAAACAGCCGCTCAACTGCCGTCTCTCTCTAGATCTATGTGCTCCATCTTAGGCCACATCATCGCTTCACATCAGGCGAGATAGTGGCCAAACATAGATCTATAAAGTGTAAAAAAAAAGTCCTCTATTCATTTTTTTTAGTGATTATCACCTCAGAACTCCGACATTAATGAACCGATTTGGAAAATTCTTTTTGCGTTGGGTATAGCCACGAAGTGGTCCGTGGACGATATTTGACCTTGGACTTCGAAGATACATTGAAGTCGGTTTTATTTGTTTGATAAAACACTTGTTATTTAAAATGTCGGCAGGCAAGCAGACGGCCCGCCTGATGGTAATAGTTGCCGTCGCCATTGCTGATGCGTTGCCGTTCCTTAAGGGCTCTATTAATACCAACAGCTAAGGAATGGAACACCTTACCAGCGTCTCTGTTTCCCGATTCTTATAATTTAGGTGTCTTCAATTCCAGAGTGAATCGATATCTTCTAGGCAAGCACGATCCATCGTCGACCGCGTCATCACTTTCCATCAGGTGGGACTGCGGTCATACGCTTGCCTATCAGGTAATAAAAAGAAAAAAAATACTTTAAAGGACTCCATGTTGCAGCTCAAAGGAAATACCGTTAAAAGAAAGAAAGAAAATTATTTATTCTCGCATAACTGCATACAACAACACACAAATACACGGGTCCTTCATAAAAAAAACAATGTCTACAATAATTATAATGCGTCCGTGTACGTAGATAGCTGCCGTGCACAGTGTTGCCAGAAAAGGTTTGAGCTCAGCTTAATGTCAGCGAAACTACTGGGCATTATGAGACTCAACAGCTAATTGTCTCAGGGTGACGAGCGCAGTGCAGCGCCACGCAGGATTTTACAAAACAAAGTTCTGGGTGGTGCTGTTATTGTTATGGGCTGGCGTATTGCTTACCATCAGCCAAACGTCCAGCTCGTCTCGTCATTCAGTTACATAAAAAAACTGAATAGATTTTGATGACATTTGATACAAATTACAAAACTCTTTATTGCATACCAGTTACAAAACAATAAAAATAATCATCATCATATATATAAAATTCTCGTGTCACAATGTTAGTTACCTTACTCCTCCGAAACGGCTTTACTGATTTTTACCAAATTTTATATGCATATTCAGTAGGTCTGAGAATCGGCTACTATCTATTTTTCATACCCCTAAGTTGTTCACCCTTAACATTTTTTTTAATTTATATGGCAAGACAACGTTTGCCGGGTCAGCTAGTAATAGCATACAATTCCTTACAATGGTTCTTACCGCTTAAAGCGATCTCTTCCAGACATTTTCCAGACATCTTCCAGATGCTTTTTATCTCGGTATATCGCGGGTGAAACCGCAGGGCTAGTCTATGATAGGTCTAGCTCATATTTGCAGGTTATGCTATTGTATCCTTCGTACTAATAGGTATATGTATTGACTTTTAAATAGCATCATGACATTTGGTCTAAATTTTCATAAAAATATTAAAATTATTCCTTTCTTTTTTATATTGTAGTTACGTCTGCCATTGATATATTGTTAAAACCATAGCATAATGCAATTTTTACAACAATTGGTACACAATTTCTACAATAAATATTCATTTAATTTAATTTCATTCGAATAGTATCCATCCATCCATCCTCACAATATTCCGAATTTATAATATTAGTAGTCTGCGTCATAATAATTAGTTACTTTCCGTTTAGTTCAAATTTCAAGATACACAAATTCATAATTTTATTTGAACAATAGAAATTATTAGAATCAGATATACAAATTAAAGAGTTATTTATTCTAATCTAATCAGTGAACGGAAAGAAAATCTAATTAACTAGTTTAAAAATAAATTGTTAATATATATTTTACTTACAATATAATATACTCTAACGACATCAAATACATAGTATGAGGCTTATGAACGAATATATCGTTAGTTATTCTTTAACAATATTAGCTTTAAAAATTGTAAACTAAAAAGAACAAACCAGCCAATTCCAACTTTTGAATTTGGAGCGCATTTCGGCACGCACACATGCGCAACCTCTTCCTTGTATTGATTGTTGCAGAGGGGCAGGGGGAGTATTAAATTGCGTCGGTAAAGCAGTACGTGTAGTTCTGCTACTCCACGATAGATGGCGATAGCTGAAACAAGATTCAAACAGATTTTATTAAGTATTATAAATTATTTTATATTAATATTCTATAGTAAAATAAAATATAAAATAATCATTATTGAATTATCGATTTGTTTTTAAGCGTTAGTACAGTTATAAGCCAAGCAAAATTTTAAGTAGGTATCGAATATTACCTATTTTGTACAATAAAATCTAAACCACTTTTGTTGTGCTAATAAATCACAATAAAATAATTCAAATAAATGGTTTGTTTCTGTACGTAAATTGTGCATTTTTATTCAATTACGACAACGTTTAATTTAAAGTATTTATCTAAAGTTTTAAAAAAACTTATGCTTTCGCCGACAAAAACTAGATGACGCCACCAGTATTAATTTTTCCCTCTTCATGCAATATTCCCCGCAAGCCGAGTACGTGACTTTTCAAGTTAACTGTCTCATTTTCCATCCAAATTGCAAACTCACATCTTATTCGTGGCTTTTAACCATTTATATTCATTTCTTGACTCCTTTATAAAGATGTATGAAGTTGGTAAAGTCCAATAAGACAATGTTACCTACTGTGATATTTAGGGTGTCCTTATTAGAATTTAGAACGAATTGGAAACAGAACCCTAATTCTTATTACTGGGAATCATTTGTACCATTTACCTACGTAACTTCTACCTACACATACCTACGTTGTTATTTCATAGTTAGGTAGGTATTTATTGAAGTCAAGTGGATGAACTCTTTAACTTCTTGTAATAGGTACACCTTAATCTCAGATACCTAATTATGAAAATCATAATTCTGAAACCTACGACACAGGATTTATCCTAGTAGTAGTATGGGTTTCAGAGCTCACTTAAAACAATGTACGTTCTACATGAATTTATTTAAAAAAATAAACTGATTGATTGAAATAATTATGCCACACAACATGTACATAGATCCATTTTCTGTTAGTACAGAACAGTTTTTAACCGACTTCAAAAAGGAGGAGGTTTACAATTCGACGGTATGTTTTTTTTTTTTTGCACATGCATTTAATTGTGATAGCCCGTTCTAAACTTCGTCATGATGTGGCTTCTACGTCATAAAAGCTTGTCTTTAAAATCTTTTTGAATTAATTTAATTTAACCTACAAGTAGTACTTACTATATACATAGTTTTTATCTACTACCTATTAGACTTGGCTGGCACCGACTTCAAATATATGAGTGGGTAGCGCTTATGAAAATTATATTAATTTATTTTTTACTTTTGAGTGCCATTTGTGGTTTTGAAGTCGGTTTAGTTTTTTTTGAAAAATAATTTATTAGTACTTTTTTTCGCTCTTTTAGATCTATGTTTGGCCACTATCTCGCCTGATGTGAAGCGATGATGTGGCCTAAGATGGAGTACATAGATCTAGAGAGAGACTGCAGTTGAGCGGCTGCTCAGACCCGTCTCCCCACTACCTAACGACTACGACGTATCTCAGTAATGCAAAATACACCACTGTGATAGATATTATATCTATCTAAGTACTGTTGTATCTCTGACTTTTAATCGTAGTTCAACTACAATCGCAAAAGAAATCGCTTTAAACTATAAAACGTCCGCCGTAACTCTTTTATTTTAAGTACCTAATTGTTTTTCTCTTTATTGTAATAACTTACTGTGCACCACGGTTTCACCCGCAGTTCTCCGGCAGCAAAAAGTAGCCTTTGTGTTAATCCAGGGTATAAAGGGGACGGGTCTGAGCAGCCGCTCAACTGCCGGCTCTCTCTAGATCTATGTGCTCCATCTTAGGCCACATCATCGCTTCACATCAGGCGAGATAGTGGCCAAACATAGGTCCATTAAGCGTAAAAAAAAATAAAGAAAATAAAGCTATCTCTATTCGGGGTTTCACTCAAATCGTTGACCTGTTAAAGCGTGAAGAATTAACAAACACACTTAGGTACATACAAACTTTTGCATTTATTATATTAATGTGATTTCCTGTTGTTAAAATAATGAGATAAGATAAGAAATTCTTTATTGCAACAACAAACAACAGATACACAGCTTCTTCGAGTCCTTAGTATCTATTTAATAACAAATACATAAGCAATAAGCAATACCTAAAGTCTACAATACCTACAGTCAGAGTGCAAACGGAGTAAATTCAGCATGTGCCGTGTTCACATCGTAGATGAGAACGCAGCGCTGTATTTCAATTTACACCGGTGCTCGAACTGATAATAAAGCGTTATACCTTTATTTATTTCTTCTTACAGCTACAGGTATAGAGCGAGTGTGGCTCAAGAGCGAGTGTGGCTCAAGAGCGAGTGTGGCTCAAGAGCGAGTGTGGCTCAGTGGGGGAATGTGCGACTTTCGATCCGACGTACCCAAGTTCGAATCCCGCTGGCCTCGCACCACTGACTTTCTTAAGTTATGTGCGGATTTAACACTCGGTCTGAAAACGGTGAAGGAAAACATCGTGAGGAAACCGGCATGTCCAAGAATTAATCACAAAAATTCAAGGACATGTGACATTCACCAACCCGCACTGGGCCAGCGTGGTGGATTATGGCCCATTCTCTCTCTATGAGAGAAGACCCGAGTCCCAGCAGTGGGAACGTGATGGGCTGATGATGACAGCTACAGGTCATACCTAATGCGATAGTGTAGTTATTTCCTATACATTACTATAACACAAAACTTGTAAAGCTAACTTTGTGAATTCACAGAGAACAAGAGAATAGGTCTGCTTCAATTGCGATCATGTTAGGTGTGCGGAGTGCGGAGTGCGCGCGTCAGAGGCATCGAATCTATCCATCTGCATAAGGTAATTATTACCATATAAAATTTTTTTTTTTATGGAACAGTGATGAGTCAAGCAGGTCGTTCGCCTGCCCATAACAATTGCAGTGCCACCCATAACTTTTAATACCACAAAAAGTACTGCGTAGCCACGCGTAGCACTGCATTGCGCTCATCACCCCAAGACATCAGATATTAAGTATTGTATTGTAGTTTATTTTATTGACATTTTATGTTGTTATTATTATTGTAGACCTTACATCCCCGTCTTTAACATTTTGATAATTCCTCTCCATCCAAAGGTTGCCTGGAAGAGATCGCTTTTAGCGATAAGGCCGCCCATTGTAACACTTTCTTTAATTGTTTTTATGTAATGTCTTTAATTTAATGTTTGCAATAAAGCGTTTATCTATCTATCTATCTATCTAAGTCTCATATGCCCAGCAATTTCGCTGGCTACAATGCCCTTCAAACTTAATCTAAGAATCTAAAAGATTTTAGTATCCATTTCTTATTTTTTATTTTTTTTCGTGAGCTCTCTAGGTAGGTAGGTTCTTTTTGCTTAAACATTAATATTATTACGATATCTTCATGATAATTCACCTTATAGGAATTTGTGTCAGTCTGGTTGAGTCGGAAACTTCCTACAGCTCTTTCCACATGCGTCACTGCGTGCTCAAGTGCACGCTTACCCTAATTCATAATTTATTTCCTCTATTCAACAAATCGATGACAAAGAAAATATATACATCTCTTTCTTTCTCAATACTGCACCTCATATTTGCGATACTCCCTCTCTTTCTTTTATAAAGAGGCCCACCCCTTTTATTAACAATAAGTTTGTGTAAGGGTGGGGTACTTTTTATAAGACCAAGTTTTATTTTAGTTATAGAGTGCGCAAGAGTCGATGGGCAAAGCGCTATTTCATTTTTATTTCTTGAAAAACTTTTAGAGGCGTTTTGGTTTCTGTTAATTGTATTCGTTTCGTTTTGATAGTGGTAAAGTAAGGAAGTTCGGTATTTGAGCAGTTTGTATACATGTATGTATGTATGTTTGTCAGCGAATTTCTCAAAACCGATCTTATTTTAACGATTTTTGTATGGAACGTGATGGGATGATGATGCTGATAATTGCTTAGATATACCTACATAGGTACATAGATAGGTTCATTTTCAAATGTATTTTCTTAATTCCTTAATCTCTTAAATTTTATTTAATATACACAGTGTAAATCAACCACCAGGTATCCTTCTATCCTACTTCCTATCGTAGTTCCTATTGAAGGATCTAATCCTTATCTCAGAAAATAAAACGTGATGGATCTGATTTATGACGATTTATTTAAATCACAATATCGTACAGCGTGTCTTTCTCCGAACAACCGACCACAGATATTTAATATTGAGTGCCAGACTGAAGCGAAGTGATTCCGATGTCAAATTGATGTTGATACTTCAATTTGACAATGACACTTTTATCTGACAGTTTGACATTGACAAGTGTATCAGATACGACATTGTACAGATGGAAATATTAAGGTATTAGTCTAACACTATCCTACTTTCTATCCCACTTCCTATCATACTTCCTATCTCACTTCCTATCCTACTTCCTATCTCACTTCCTATCCTACTTCCTATCCCACTTCCTATCATACTTCCTATCTCACTTCCTATCCTACTTCCTATCCCACTTCCTATCATACTTCCTATCTCACTTCCTATCCTACTTCCTATCTCACTTCCTATCCTACTTTTCCTACTTCCTACTAATATTATAAATGTGATAGTGTGTGAGGATAGATGCGTGGATGTTTGTTACACAATCACACAAAAACTACTGAACAGATTTTGATGAAATTTAGTGTGTACGTCCTTTAGGCCCTAGAAAAAGACATAAGACTGAAAACAGTGGGTGAAACCGCGGGGCACAGCTAGTTTTTGATATAAATGATGTCCATTTTATTTTCCACTATTTTTTACATTAAAGTCATTTAAACTGTTCCATGTTAATGATTTGATGATTATGGTAATGCATTATAATGCGTAATACTGAGTACAAGTACTGAGTACCAGTACTCAGTAATTTGACCGCAAGGCTTTATAGCAGGAGGTGTCTTTGTCCTCGCTCGCCACCGTGAAGAGATGCCTATCTCATGGTACTGATGGCACAAGAAAATTTATTTAATTATGCGGTTTTTCGTATTTTATGATGGTTTGAATTGCTTTTATATGTCAGTCATTGGTTTTTGTGTGCAGATGTTGGTTTGGAGGAGGAGTTACTTTGTTAAGATGCTAATTATGTACAAAAAAATATTATTATCTGATTAATTTAGCAGTTATTGTAATTAAAAATATGGCGTAGAATTATATACAATAATATAATCATTCATTTTAGAAACCCAAAAAATTGTAACAAAATCTCTAAAACAAAAATGCCCCTCAGTTTTTTGCCGTATCTTCTGAGTAGTGGTTCTTTTCCCGATACAGTGGTAGAGTCATTGTGACAATTTGATGTTCATAAGTGCGTCTGTGATGCCAAAATGATTAAAGAGATTTTGATTTTGATATAATTCGGTTCTGATTTAAGTTTTTTTTAGATCAACTACCTATTTAGCATATCATGTGAAAGTGTATTAATTTGTTCAACTAAGAAAGAGCTTAAGAAATTTATAAAAATATGCAATATGCAATAAATTTAACATGACTTATCAGTCAGCGGGGTAGACTCATTTTTTTAACAATGCCTGAAAATATAACAATGAAATATCACTACATAGTATAAAACAAAGTCGCTTTCTCTGGTCCTATATCCCTATGCATGAATGATTTAAAACTACGCAACGGATTTTGATGTGGTTTTTTTAATAGATAGAGTGATTGAAGAGGAAGGTTTATATGTATAATAACCGTGCGAAGCCGAGGCGGGTCGCCAGTAGATTATAATTAACAAACTGTCAAACAAGAAGTGCGAGTGAGATGTCCCGTAGTCATAATATCAGTAACAAAATAAACAATTCATGTTTGAACAAAAAAAGCGACTTCCATTCTGATGTATCTTCGAAGTTCAAGGTAAAATTTAATATCGATGTAATTTATATGGGGCCACATTGTAGCTATACTGAACTCAATGCAAAAATAATTTTCCAATTCGGAGTTCTGAGGTAACACAAATAAAAAAAAAGAAAGACGTGTGGCACTCGGAGACTGCCGCGGTAAAGCTATTGCATAGCATTCGGAGTGGGGGGTGTTAGGTTATTTTCGTTACGGAATTTCTGGATTCGGTCTCCACGCTCAAGGCCCGCGATAGAAGCTATGCAATAGCTTAAAAATTGTTAATATTTATAGGTTTGCGTTAGACTACTGTCTCACCTGCCCCCCGATTCAAAACCTCTCGATAACTCGTTGCCGATCGATTCGGTTTCATAACTTATGATGTAAAATATTGCACGCAAAACAAAACTAGTAAATGTAACACGTAATCGATACCAATATTGTAACCGAAACCGTATTAAATTTTCGAGGCAGAATAGCTCGAAAAGAAACATACAAAACGAGATCAATAATAGTCGAATCGATTCGGTATTCGTTATCGTGAGGTTCTGAATCGGGGGGCTGATGGTAAGCGATGATGTGGTAGATAAAGCTAAGATGTAACCCGCTTGCCTAGAGGATGACCTGTTCACTCTCGATTTGAAGACTCCTAGGTTGTAGTTGTCAGGAAACACAGACGTTGGCAATGTGTTCCACTCCTTGGCTTGGCTTTAAGAATTAAGAAGCTCCTCCTTTTTGAAGTCGGTTAAAAATATGAATGATCCATGAATAGGTATACATTAGCAGTAAGAGTGATTAGACCAGACCAGTCCCCACAAGCACTCGTTCACGAGACTTGTGGATCGGCTGTCACTTCTGCAACCACTACCTACGCACGTTGTATAGGCTTTTTGTGTTCGAACAATGAATTAATTGAATGGCTAATCACAGCCTTCTCACCGGTGCCGGTGATGTGTGAATAGAGTTTTACATTAATTAGAGATGGGAGTGGTAGAGCTGGAGTAGTTTAGCCGGATGTACTGCCGGCCAGCGTTGGCAATATGAGCTGTCAATTGAAAGAACAGACTGAGCTGTTAACTAGCTGAGCATAAATAATACCCGAAAAGATTAATAAGTTTTCTTCTTTTATTGAGATCGGTTTTTTTTCGAAAGGTTTCGGCTGATGGTGTCCACGCCTGCCCATAACAATTGCAGTGCCACCGAGAACTTTTAATACCATAATAAGCAATGCGTAGGACTGCATTGCGTTTATCACAGCAACACATGAGTTGGCCTAAAATTTAGGTCAATGACGCTTTAGGTACTTACGTCATTGTCAGAAAATAATATAACTACCTATACGTTAGGTCCTTAGGTATGAGTGTACCTATTATTTACTCACAATTTATCACAACATTATTTTATTATTTACGTTATTTATTTTCTTTCTTCAATTATAGATCATCGTCCATATTACAAAGTATGTCAAAAGTATAATGAATTTCAAATAATTATGATTAGATTAAATTCAAATTAAATTGCAATATATCACATAAAGTTAATTAAAACAAATTAAATCGAATCAAACTAAATTAAATTCAATAATATAATCCAAAAAAAAGCCGGATATGCCGGCTACCGGCTAATTCGCGGATGTCACATCACTAATAACATTAATGTGTTGGAAATCTTCACTATACCGTGTATAAAGTTACACCTAGATAGAGTTAAAGTAACGCTTTGTCGGCCATTTTTGTAATGAAAAATAAACCGAGCATACGTTGCTTAATTTGTTAAAAGTAATAAGAAAAGTTTTTGTTTGATCGCTATCTAGTTTTACTGGATAATGGACTTTTAACATACTTTTAACACCTTATTATACACAGTTATATGATATACCTACCTACCTAATTTATTTGTGTAATTGTAGAGTTTTTTTGGCATCTGAAACTTGGCTATGATTTTATTTTTAACTGACTACAATAAAAAGGAGGAGGTTTTCAATTCGTTTTTTTTATATTTGTAAAAACTTAGAAACTCTGTCATTTATAAATCGATTTTGAAAATTTTGTATTATATAAATTTCATCGATATTCGACCTCGGACTTCGAAGAGACATCAGAATTGAAGTCTGTTTTTTACCGACTTCAAAAATATAGGCAGTTCTATGTTCCACTGTATATAATTATTTTTTTATGTATGTTTACCAATTTCTCAGTCAACTTTGACCTATTGCAAAAATTCTCTTTGCGTTCACTTCAGTATAGCTACGAGGCGAGCTGATCCCGTATAAATTTCATCGATATTTAACTTTGGACTTCGAACATACATTGAAGTCGGTTTTTTTTTGGTAAAATGTATATCTGTGAATATGAATTATTACTGCTATGGACAGACATGGCGCTTTTCACCAGGCACACAATCTTGATCGTTTCTTTTAAAACAAAAAGTAAGTCAAATGAATTCCCATTGACATTGAATTTCAGTGTCCTGCCATTAGCTTTGAGTGAATACATTTTAATTTTCGATTTATTTAATGTGATATGTTGACATAATGTGTAATATGGATTTTAATCTAAAATAAATGATATAAAAAACCTTAAATGAATAATTAGAAGTAAGTTCAAAATTATTAAGTTAATCTAAAGATCTGAAGGAACTTTACGTTTAACTTTGCTGTCTTCAAATAGTTAACGTATGTGCCAAAGATAAGAATGATATTTTTGTTGGGTAAGTAAAAAGAAAAGAAAGAAAGAAAAAACATTTATAATTGATATAAAACGGCTAGGACTCACTGTAAACGTCGAAAATTACTCCGTTACGTGCGCGCGCTCGCGACCTACGCCGCGGCTTGATCTCATAACTCCCAGAAGAAGAACTTCTAAAATGTCCGAAACCTGGTCGGAGTAATTTAAGACGTTTACAGTGAGTCTTAGTCGTTTTATATCAATAGGGGATCGGACAGTAACCGAGAAAAAATCTAAAATGTAGTTAGAACGAATGTTCGACGAACCAGAAAGATCAGTCAATCAATATTTTTGTGAAATAATAATGATTTATATTTTTAAATCAATAAATAATTCTGAAATTTTTAATCTGTTCTTCATCTCAAACGAAACAATAATCACAGCGCATGACGTCATTTGTAGGCAAATGCCGTGAGTCAAGCTTGTGTTTATTTTACGTTTTTGCTTTTCATAAAATGTATTTTTGCTAATTTTTTCGTTCCATTACTACAATATAGTCCCCAAACTTCACAAAACGTATTAGAATCTCTTTGCAAGTTTTATTTCGAAGAGTTTGTCGTTTTCTACCTACATATGACATCACAAGTTTTGAGGTGACCATTTGCGCGGCAATATTTGAAACATAATATTTAAACATAGTTTTAGGTACTTTAAGAGCGTTATTTTATTAAAATAGTATTTTTCATGGCTATATATATTTATTGTAGTTAATTTAAAACACTTTCTGAAAAGTTGTCCGATCCTCTATTATGAATAATAACACTCACTAAACTTTTGAAAATCTAAAAAACATTTATTCGGCACACGTAACTATTTCAAAAATGAATACATTTTATTTATACTTTAATACTTTAAAAATGAATGCCATAAACTATACATATTTTAATTTTATTTTAAAAATGAATATGAAGTATTCTTTTTCAATTATTTTGATTTTCAATTATACGTAAGTATTTTAATTTTATGAACTAATAGGTACTTCAAATTATACGTATTTTATTTTATTTTAATAATTAATACTTCTACTTCTCTACTTTATTTTATTTTGTTTTTTAGTAAAATGTCAAACTAGCAGTAGAGCATTTAAGAAATGTCAATGTCAATAAGTTTTCTAAATCTTCAAATGTAAATTTCATTTAATGTAAATTTTCCCATATTCACCATTGAGGCACAAAACCAGAAAATGGCATATAATAAAATATTTTTAATTGTCGTATTTAACTTGTCAGATAATCAACGAAAATGTTATTATTATGATCATGTCATTATGGACAGGGTAGTTGTTGAATCCAAAAATAAAAACAGCTATCTTTTTCTTCATGTCCCATCAGTAGGGTGTCATTAATAGCATTTATTTATTTATTATCTTAGATTCCCAGCAGTTTTTGTCACTTATACCAAAGAAAACTAAATATCTTATACCTAGCTAGTTACATATAATATCAACTTAAGAAAAAAAGAATATACATTTTGTAACTTACAATAAAAAACAATCATTTATTTGCTAGAATTTTATTTGCTAGAATGCAACATAATTATTATATACTCAGGGCTCAAGTTAATTTATATGCATTAGTATTCAGCCAGCAAGCAGACGTGCAAATGTTCAATATTTATTTTATGATAAACTAGCGACCCGCCCCGGCTTTGCACGGTTATTATACATATAAACCTTCCTCGTCAATCTCTCTATCTATTAAAAAAAACCGCATCAAAATCCGTTGCGTAGTTTTAAAGATTTAAGCATACATAGGGACAGAGAAAGCGACTTTGTTTTATACGTATGTCACTTAAAATTTTAATGTCATTTGGTATCAAATTATAAATTAAAATGCAAATATAATATAATTTGTCAGCCTCTGTGGCGTAGTGGTCGGGCAGGTTGGCTCAAATCTCATACACCACTGACGTTGCGGGTTCGATTCTCCCGACGGGACAAATGTTTGTGCACAGAAAAGAAATACATAAGACATTTATTTATTTGCAAACAAATTATATAAGGTGTAAGTAATATAAAAATAGTTAAAAACGGGTAAGTAAAATATAAAAAATAGTTATATAAATTAAATAATAATTTAATTTGTTGCAAAACGGCCTCAACTCAGAGTTGTGCTGGTCATAAGATCAGCGCTGGTCTTCCGTTGAGTCCGTTTGGGTGACTTTAGCGAGAATATATATTGTTTAATATTTAAATTAACAATTAAAAAACAAAAGCTCAAGCATTTGTTTCGTATCTAGGTGTTGTGGGACCACGATCCTCGTATTTCCTGGTTCCCTATAGATACAGGGCATCCTAGTTAGGGGCCGGGATCTACGTATGTGATCGTAGGGTGAAAAATAAAATAAATATAATAAATATACATCGCTCTTATAAATTTATTTATGAAAAGTTAATATTTCTTTACGTGTAATTAGAATTTCTACGATTTCTCATTCAAATTCGTCGTTCTCGAGTCGAATACAAAGTATCCCTAAAGAGCAAGTCAAACATCGCGCAGTTCACGCAATGTGACACACAAAATCATACTCGCAAGAAGTCATTAGGCATCCGAGCGTGATACTCACCAACCCTAATTCTGCCGAAGACTTTGATCACAACCTGAAAAGCAAAAAACAACTTTGTCCCAAAAAAATTGGAGTCGATATTCCAATGCTACGTTTCACTTGACAATCGTTCACATATCAAAACGGAATACGCTTAAATTTAAGACGTAATTTTAAAGGGTAAAGGTTGATTTTGGCCTATCGCGTGCACAGTCAACAAAAACACACGCGAAACGCAAAAAAACTGGGCATCTTTTTGCGTCACCCCCTCGCTCCCCTAAGCCAGGGGTGTTGGGGGTGAAGAAAAATCCCCGCAGGGTGGTCCCGCGCCCCCTTAGTAGTTTTTCGTTGGAATCACGCGTACACGACACGCTTGGTATTGATTTTTTGGCACATGGCAGCGTTCAGGTGGTGTGCCTGCATTTTTAAAGGCATTCGGTTGTTGTGGGCCCGATTTGAGTATGAATTCGTATGTATTTACAGAGTAGCTGTCGTAGTAAAATGAATTTCTAGTTTGTAACAGCGAAGTAATGTCTGACGTATAAAAATGTTATTTTTAACCGACTTACGGCGTACTAAAAGGAAGAGGTTATCACTTCGATTGTACTTCTTTTTTAAATGTTTTATACTTGAACTCCGTCATTTATAAACCGATTTGGAAAAAAATTGCGTTGGGTTCAGTATGGTACAAGGTGGTCCCATTTAAATTTCATCGATATTCGACCTTGGACTCTGACGACACATCAGAAGTGAAATCAGTATTTTTGTTATAAAATGTTTTTTTTATGGTACTGAGTGACGAGAAGAGCAAGTCGTTCGCCTGGCGGTAAGCGCCACGCCTGCCCATAACAATTGCGGTGCCACCGAGAATTTTAAATAGCATAAAAAGCATCGCGTAGCACGGTTTGTAGGGTACGAGTATGCCAGTGAAATTACTGGCCATATGAGAAAAGAGCTAATTGTCTTAGGACGACGAGCGCTGTGCAGTGCCGCACAAGATGTCGCTTACGTGTTGCTTAACATAAGGCGAACGACTTGCTCGTCTCGACAATGAAATATAAAAATAAAAATACATTTTTTACCTCTTTTTCATAATAGTGACGAGAATACGTCGTGTATACGAAGACGTGCTAATTATTTTCGATATTTTTTGAGCCCATAGATGATTAACTTTATTTTATATCTTAATATTTTTATTTATACCGCAACTAAAAAAAACATTTAATAGTAACCATTATTTTTTAACTATTTTAATATATTTCACGATGGATAGGTAACACGATTAAAAATAAAATTCTCACAGCCAAATGCAAATGTGCAAATATTATGCTAATGTTTGTAAAGGTGTAAAAGATTAGCATCTTATTGTGATTTGGCGATTCGTTCCGAACACTCGATGTTTGTTCGCGATTCGCCGCGGACCGGTGTGAGCGCGGCTTTACCAACCGACTTTTAAGTTTGTTTAGTAATTATTGGGAAATATAGCGATATTACTGGGCATTATGAGACTCAACAGCTAATTGTCTCAGGAGTGCCGGTTTGAATGGAATTGTAGCCAGTGAAATAACTGGGCAAATGAGACTTAATATCTGATGTCTCGGAGTGATGAGCGCAATGCAGTGCTATGCAGTGCTTTTTATGGTATTAAAAGTTCTGGGTGGCACTGCAATTGTTATGGGCAGGCGTAGCGCTTACCATCAGATGAACGACTTGCTCGTCTAATAAAAACAGTTCCATAAAAAAAACACCGAAGTCAGAAGAATGCCGAAGCAGGATTCGAATCCGCCATCTCCTGCCCAACCACTTGACACTCCTCACAGATCCCACAATACCGGACTCAGATAAATACTTGTCTTGTTTTATTGATGCCGCTCAACCACTAAGTCACGGAGGCCGTCTCGCCTTACGACGTCTCTTTTGTTTTCATCACATCTGCAGAACATTTTATGCAATGGAATTAAATAATGTCATTTGAAATGCACTCTAGAATAATCTCAGCTTGCTATTACTAATTTTACACCTTTGATGGAAGCTTAGCAAGGGATTTTGATTCTTAAATCTAGGTGGTAGGAAACAAAATGTGTTGCAAATAAATGTCACAGTGCACAGTGGTACAAAACGAATGCTCCGTAGGACAAAAAGGTGCGCTTTTTGTTTCGACCCAACGATTTTGTTTACAATTTGAATATTTTATACGAAGTGACAATAGACAAAACCGGTACTTGTGACTGTAAAAAATTAAATATAAAAATTATGACGGTTGGTCTTTTGTCTCTTAATTTATGCAAATTCCGTGCGGATGTGTACGGAAGTGAGGTTTTTTTACTTGTTGCAATAGTTATGTTGGTACGTTTTTGCTTTATTACAGATTTTAGTAACTTTCTGTAAAATTACAGTATGATTAATAAAAGTTAGGTTTTATTGATTACAAAAAATATTAAAATGTATAAAAAAAATATATTCTATACCTAACTATTCTCATCAGATAGTTAACACCGCCAATTATTACACTGTAAATAAGCTTTTATTGTTAGTTTTTAATTATCTGTGTGTTTCAAGAAAGAGTTATTTCATTTTCATTTAATTTTTTATACATGAGTTCTTTATAATTGAACGTAAAATACAAATTACAAAATTAAAGAATATTTTTTAAGTGTAAAACGTCGGCCGGGCCTTATCGCTACACGACCTCTTCCACTTTAGCACAATGATTGTCAACAAAATGTTTCCTACATTTCACAGCGAACAGCAAAACAAGCCGTCTTATCGCTCAAAACAATCTCTTCCGGTCAAACTTTAAATGGCTTTGGAACTAACCTATAACTTAGATGACGTGTCTGTTTGTGTGTTGGTACTATTTATTAAATAGACTTCACACTCAAACACTGGAGTATCTACTTTGTCTATCTACTTTAAATAAAAAAAAAACTATTAATTATACTTATCTAAAACTAACTGCATTCCGCGGTTTCACCCGCGGATGAACTAAATACCCTATGTGTTCCAGGATCTAGAATAAAAATATACCTAATTTCACCGTCATCGCGGCGTGAACAAACACAAACTTTCACATTTATAATGCAATATTTATTTATAAACTCCTTAATGAGTACATACACTAGGAAAGTATACATTAAATGAGACATATTGTATAATCTAGTACATATCATTGGCGGTCTTATCGCTTAAAGCAATTTCTTCTAGACAATTAGACTGAGAAGATATTTTATTGTTAAAGGTGATAGTGTACTGCCACTTCTTAAATAATTATAATACAATATTAGTGTGATTCTATACCAACAGTCTGGACTTAAACCAGGCCTAGCGCACTCCGCACTGTAGGTACGAGGCTACAAGTACATAGCCAGACACCGACGGCGGGTCGCGCGTCGTTACACGTGCCGCGTCAGAAGAGATAAGAGCGGCGCGATAGAAAGAGAGGCGCTCTGTAGGTTAATACGACTGGCAGGTATGCAGCGCTACGCGAACTGAATTGAATTTTATTGCGTCATAGCAAGAGTCGCTATTTGTTAAAAAAATGTGCGGAGTGATGCTTCTGTATGTAGTATTCTGTGCTTAAACAGATGCCATATTACAAATAAATAGCGGAACAAAGTATCTTACAGAACAGAGACAAAGAGAGCTGTACAGAAGCTCGTTATTACTTCCTCCGACAATGGCGCTATAGCGCTCTAGACAGTATTCAGCACTTATTTACAAACCATTAACCTGCGTTATACTGTTGCTGGACAATTTATTCTTACTCTACTGAAAGTAAAATCTATGATAAGGACTGTAGAGAATCGAGACGAGACGTTTCTTTTGATTAGATTAGATTAGATAACGCTTTACTGTCACACAACAACATGAAATAATTTCAAAACAATACTTAAACCTAATGTGTTACAATGGGCGGTCTTATCGCTTATAGCGATCTCTTCCAGACAACCTTTGGATGGCGAGGACTCAAAGAAACTGTGAGGGACGGTGGTGTTGTGTATAAAAAAACTAACCAGTATAAAATAATAATATTATATACAGACTACATAATCATTATAATATATAATTAAATATAAGTGTAATATAGGTACAAAGGTACCAAAAAAAGTACATATCATAATAAAGTAAAAAATAAATAAATATATCTATATCTAAAATATATAAATAAATATAAATAACAAACAGTTTTAAACAGATGAACAGAACTTCTGAGTAGCAGGCTGCAGTTACGTAGCTAGGTAGAATTTCTTGATGCAAACGTTTTAAGATGTTGGGGTAGGTATACGGTTTTAATAACTTTGGTACTATAAATCAATAACACTCTTACAAACAGGCAAGGAGTGGAACGCATTGCCAACGTCTGTGTTTCCTGGCAACTACAACTTGGGACCTGCATCAGCTAAATTCTTCACCCCCATTCCATCTAACGACCACCAGGCGAGGAGAGTCATTCCACCAGTTCGCACAAAGCGCTTCACTGACTCTTTCATTGTACGTACTGCTAAGGAGTGGAATTCTCTACCAGAATACTTATTTACTTCCAATTACAACCTGTGTCTCTTTAAGACAAGAGTGAATAGGCACCTCATGGGCAAACGTGCTCCACCTTAGACCGCAACTACGCTTACCATCAGGTGAGTTGTTGTCAAACGTGAGCCCATTTAATCATTAAAACTTGGGAGTCTTCAAATCGAGAGTGAACAGGTATCTTCTAGGCGAGCGTGTTACATCTTAGACCACATTATCGCTTAGCATCAGGTGAGATAGTGGTCAGTAAAAACAACTTCATAATACGGGTACGGGTGTGGCAAAATTGGAACATAAAAAAAGGTAAAAGTCAGACTAAAAATGCAATTAAAAAAACCAACATGTGCTAATCAATCTCATTTCCTATATTATGTTTCTCCCAAAGTAACCCTCAAATCGTAAGTTATGGCGAAAATTCAAATAGACTTTTTCTTGCAGCGGGCCAGCTTGGCCTAACAGTAGGATAGGACCTTGATTGACTGATGATGATGACTATCATTAACATTGGTTATCTATTAAATCTAGACGTCACCTCGACGATGAAAGTGGCATTTTATAAGAACGATAGACATACAAACTATTTTAACATTAACCTCATTACAATATGCAAGCACTCAATAAAAACTATTAAAAAACACAATAAAACTGTCAAACAATCAATAACAGTCTATCATTTGAATAAAAGAAAACATTAATTATTCAATTTTACTACTAATTTATTCAATTTTGCTACTAATTTATTCAAGCCCACTCTTTATTATCTGCGAAGTGTATGAAATGACAATTTATTATTTATTTCTTTTTGTTAAAGCTATTGTCATTGTGATTGAGCAATTAATCTTTGTTTTGTAATATTGCAGTTTTTGTTCGATGAAGCAATATTATGGCTCCAAAAACGTTCCAAAGCCATTTGAAAGTATAACCGAGACCGGTTTATTAATATGTTATGTATTTTTCTTCGTGTTCGTATTTCAAATTACTCGTACTTTGCAATATTATGATAAAAAAAATGTTTTATGAATTTTCGGAAAGGAAGCCCTTTTTGCTGAATTCCTCAGAAAGAGTGTAAAAAAAAAAACAAATACATCCAACTTTTCTTTTTCTCTGGATCGTTGTAATCATTTGTTTTTGTTTCCCTCTAATCCTGAAAATTATTTTAAATTACAGATTCAGTCATCGCTGCATGAAGTCATGGCCTATAACAATATAATAGCTGAAGTGATAAGAACGAAGTGAAAAGACAAGAATGATGAGTCAGATTTCCAGGGAACTTACTACGAATGTAATTAGTAGATAAATTAAATCTATTAAAAATAATAATTTGAGGACAACTTTTAAATCTAAATAAACATTATGACTAACCGTGACGTTACGATCAAGTTGCATTGATTAGTTTGATTTAAAAATTATACGCGAAAAGACCCAATAATATCATAAAACATGAGTACAATTCGCTTAAGTATAAAAACTACAATTTGTGGAAAGCCACTACGAAAATGATTCATTAAATTAATTGGCAAAAATCCTTCAGTCATGATAATTTTGTCGTGGGAACACCACAACTATCTATCACATCCACACAAAGCCCTGCTTACATTACCGACCATAAAACTCCAAATATGACAACAGAACGAAAATATTTGATCTCATTACGCATACAAATACACCAATACGCATCGACAGCGAAAATCAATACCGACAATACCATCTTTGTCAAACTGTGCGAAAAGTTAAATCTTGAACCGTATCTTGTAAAGAAACTTAAAAAACGGTCTAAAGAAACACTAATATGCAAAACAGACCCATGCATCTTCTGAATTCAAATGCTTCGATATTCAAATGAGGCCGGAACGGGAAGAGCAATTTTGACACTTGGAAGAATAGTCAACCCTTTTTATTCAAATGAAGTGCGTCTTTACGGCCAGTGTCTACATGATTTAAACGGCATAGATAAAGGATTTTTTTCTTTTTTGATTAAACGCTGGAATTTATTCATGGATATTTCTGTTTTTTATTCTCTGGTCGTGGGAAGAGTAGTTCTGTGAGAATCTTGTCTTTGTGGGGTAATCGAAGGGGTTGATTATTATTTTGAAAGCTGTGTCAACATTGGTAGTAATATGCAAATGTATTGATTTCCGATAAAAATGGTTCGCCATTGGACTTTGTTGCAAAAGAGTTTTATGACTGTTGGCCCTTTGTAGTGGATATCGTAAAATTTTTGTAGGAGCTAAAATAGCCGGAGTCATTAAGCAGAACGTATACTCCAGTGCAGATATCTGTAATACATTGACTTTATTGTATATCATATGCGCGTGTCATTTGCCAATGTATTTATTTCGTAATATCCGCACTAAGCGTTTCGCAGATTAAATTTAGAGTGAAAAGGCATCTCATGGGCAAGCGTGTTGCATCTTAGGCCACATCTTCGCTTTCCATCAGGCGAGATGTCGTCAAACGTATGCCCAAATACCAATTAAAAACAAAAATGGCATCACAGACGCACTTAATAATGTCAGTAACACCTTTTCTGTAAAAAAATATATATGTACCTAACCCTCTATGTAAGAAGTTATTAGAAAGCCGTGCTTCTTTAGAGCGAGTGTGGCTCAGTGGGAACTTGCGCGCCTTTCGATCCGACGCACCTGGGTTCGCATCTCGACTCGGCCCTGCACCTTGACTGGCTTATGGTTAAGTGCAGATTTTGCACGCTCGCTCTAAAATCGGCGAAGGAAAACATCGTGATGTGCCCGCTTACGCGCTTTGGAGTGCTAGGCTCTGGCCGTGGTTGTAATACCACCCACCGAACAAAGCCATGCCGTCAAGCGACCTAGTCGTGTTTCGGGATGATGTTCATTGAACCATCGGGGAGATGGGTCTGTGCAGCCGCTCAACTGCCATCTCTCTCTAGATCTATGTGCGCCATCTTAGGCCACATCATTGCTTCACATCAGGCGAGATAGTACCCAAACACAGATCTATTACGCGTAAAAAAAAGTGCTGCACGTGGTCCGATCGATTTTTTATGTTAATAAAATTACTTATGTCAGGAACTATAAGACTAACCTAAATTTTTATTGATAAATTAACATCGTAATTAACCTCGGGGTGATGAGCGTAATGCAGTGCTACGCAGTGCTTTTTATTGTATTAAAAGTTCTGGGTGGCACTGTAATTGTTATGGGCAGGCGTGGCGCTTGCCATCAGGCGAGCGCCTTGCTCGTCTCATCAAACAATTCCATAAAATAATACTATTTTATTAATTTTTCTAACGCTTACCATAAAGACGCATAGCTTAAAGCCCTTTTCATACCGTCCATTCAAATTCAAATGCCCTTCCATCCAGACAGGTGTACTTTATAAGAGTTTCCGCTGAGACTTGTTCAAAGAAGCGAGGATGTAGACAAAAAGTAATTATTGTGTACGATCCTTTATGAGTTTGGTAATTGGTATGGCAGTTATAGGGTTGACGAAGAAAAATGTGATTTGAATAGGCTTTGTTTTGACCTTCAAGTTCAAAGTTCAAAAGTTCTTTATTCAGTTTTGTCATCACAGACGCACTTATGAACGTCAATTATTATAATGACTCTACCACCGTATCGGAAAAAGAACCACTACTCAGAAGATACGGCATACCTTATAATATAGATTTTTTATTTTTTTATTTAATCGAGAAGACAAACAGCACTAATTACGTTATTTCTAGTGTTTATGTTATGGTGGTCACTATTCATCTTGAATTTGTGCAGATTTTTACGAACATTCATTATATTTTCATAAATATAATACATTATATTTTCATAAATAAAATTATATTTACTTCTTATCGCCATAATAAAAAAAACTGTTCTTTTTGTTAAATTTTCTTTTACAACCTTGTCCTGGCAATAACGAATACAAAAAATAAAGAATTTTCCAATTTGGTGCAGTATTTATATAGATAGGTAAAAGGTACCTGAAGCTCTATTTCTGTACCCTTTTTGTATTCTTTCTAGTGCTGTTGCAAACACTTTCCCAAATACTACCTTTTCAATTTAGCCTTAGAAGACCTACTTCGACCTTAGAAGACTCTACCTACATCTAACTCATTTTAACTAATTCAAATAACTACTTTATCAAATTAAATTTTATTTTGTTTGAAATTTTTAAATGTATTTTTTGTTATTGATCATTTGATTGACATTATTGATTTTATTTTAAAAATATTTTTAACCTATTTGATATCACTGCTGGGCAAAGGTCTCCCCCATCTCCCTCCATGGATCCCTCTCCATTGCGATCTCAGGCCAGTCACTACGGAAAGCGTCCAAATCGTCCCGCCAACGCTTTATGGGCCTAAAAAAAAAAAAAAATATAATGTAGCTAATTAGATAATTATTTACTAACATTTTTTGAACTTTTATTTTTACAAACAAATATGGATATTATATCTGAATCATGAATAAATGAATGAATTGAATTTAACTGATATTTTTGACATACCTAGTTATTATAGGTACGTTTGTGCTATATCATGTAATCTACTTGCCATCTAAGCGTTGCTTCTCACAGCGCAACATTTTTAAACGGATTTTGAATCTATTATTTTTACACACCTGGGTCTCGCAGACCGGTCTTGGTTTCCGACACCTCATTTGCATGTGGAGGGTTAAATCTTCGCGATTATTTGTGCTCACGCATATTTTTAATTATTCAAGGGTTAATGTTATTCAATTTTAAAGCATGTGTGCGAATGTGATTTTTTTAACCAGTTGGTGTTTGAATTTTGTAGAGCGTGCGCGCGTTAAGTTGCTATTAAGGTTTTAAAATGGTTTCTAGAAAAATCTTTTCTTTACCAACTGTCGGAAAGGCGTTTAGAAATTCCTATGAAAAATGTTTTAAAACATGAAAAGAAAATTCCAAGCGTTTGGAGAGATGGCGACTTCTTCAAATGATGTGGTTTACTCTGTTTCGAGTAATACAGGTACTTACTATAATAACACCGTCATCGATGAACCGATTTAGAAAATTCGTTTTGCGTTGGGTTCAGTATAGCTACGAAGTGGTCCCATATAAATTTCATCGATATTTGACCTTGGACTTCGAAGATACATTGAAGTCGGTTTTTTGTTTGATAATTTCCTCACCTAGATGTGTTTATTATCTTTACCAATAGAATTCTTAGTAATACCAAAGAAAACTAAATATTACTACGGTAATACCTTGGTACTATTAAGTATTCTGTGGTAATACCAATAGTACCAATAGTGTTCTTTTTACATTTGTCCAATCCATCCACAGGTTGTCTGTAAGAGATTGCTGTATGCGATAAGACCGCCAATTGTAATACCCTAGTTAAGGTTCATCTTTTTTTACGTTACAATGTTTATGGTATGCAATAAAGTGTATATTGTATTGAATTCACTCAATTTTTCATTAAAATTTTCAAATTTAAGAGGGAACGGCACGCTGAAGTTTTCATACAAAACGAGTAAACGTTTTTCTAAACATTAACTAAATTCGATGAAATTTGGACATGTAAGGGATGTTATCATTATTGAGGTTTGTAGGTTTTTATTTTTTCGATAATTCCTATAGAATTTGAATAAATGGACCCAAAAAACTCGATATTTACTCAAAAATTGTTTTTGATGCTTGGAAGCTGTTAACTTTAAAAATAGACATAAACTTAGAAAAAGGAAAACCTACAAACCTAGTTTATTCTCCATTTAAGAAATTGAGACCAAAATTACCAAATTTGGTTGAGATTTAGTGTGGTAGAAACGTTTTCTCCCGAAACGCCAATTTTAACAAAAATCTGAAGTTGATACGAATTTAGTTAAATTATTATTATTAATTAGTTAATTTATTTAATTTAATTTACGCATTTTCTGCGAGACCGTAAACCATTGTTCAAATACCTAGTGCTTGCTGCCGCGGCTGTGCCATATCCTCTTATCTCTTATAAGTCCCTTTGCTAACATCGACAATTGGACATAATAAAACAAAACTAACATCGGCACTCCATCTTCCAAATTCAAAACCATCAATTTTCGCAAAACTAATTTTCGAATTTCGAACCCGCAGAATCAGGACTAGTGATGTGCCGGCTATGCATCAAGGATAATGATTGGATTTGCCCCGCCTTCGTCATCAATCACTACGCTAGTGGGTGGCTACACCGTCCACTGTAAGTTGAACCTGTCACTTGGTTGTGAGTTTCTATAGTTTTTAAGTGCAATAGAGGTCAGGTTTATTTGGTTCTTCAGGCTAGGGGTGGAAAGCCATTGTGTCTTGTTAGAGACACTGTAATGTCTTGGACGGTTGGATGTAAGTAAATTATGTTTTTTCGGCGTGTGTTGGGGTGGTATCTATGGCTTGTGAAAATGCCTTTTCTTTCGTAGGTATTATGTGCGAGAAAGCAATTTTCTTCTGGTGCTTGACGCGATATTCTTATTGTTTGCATGTTTGGCTTTTCTTATGGTTTATTGTGAACTTGTTTCGTGTCATAGATTTTGATAGATATAATAGTTTATTTTCAAAAGAAAATAGCTTCAATGTTTATAATTTACAATTTACATAAATTTCGTACAGGTTGCTTATTATATAGCAATAGTTTAATGAGGTTACCCAGCTCTTTTATAAGTAGGTAATTTTTTTTGAACGGACATGACTTTCGTAAATTCATGGTCCCACAACACCCTGACACGAAACAAACGCATTCGTTTTGTTTTTCCTGGGCACGAATATTAGTCCTGTCGCGGGAATTAAAGCCATAACCTCAGTGGTATAAGAGATTTAAACCAACCTGTCCAACCACAACACCACAGAGGCCGTCGAATTAATTGAATCAATTTAATATGAATTAATGTTCTGCCTTTGCAGAGTGTTTGCAAGTCGTTCGCCTGATAGAAAGCGCCACGCCTGCCCATAACAATTGCAGTGCCACCCAGAACTTTTAATACCATAAAAAGCACTGCATTGCGCTCAGCACCCCGAGACATCAGATATTAAGTCTCGTATGCCCACAATAACTCAGCAATGCTTGCGCACTACTGCTTGGCGGCTAAATAACTACCAAAGTACCTACACAGACGGCTTCCCACATACGAGAGACCTACCACGTGTCTTTAACGAATAATTAATTCTCTATCTACGTTCTATTTTTAAAAATATTCACTCTCTATAATGAACATTCATATAACTAGGTACTCTACACAATACCACCTACTTACCAATGTAATAGAGAAAAATCTCCATCGCGGGGGAGGGGAGGTAATCCCACGGGAGGGGGAGGTATGAGGTAAGAAGATTACCTCTGATGTATTATGTGGGATAGAATATTTTTCGTGGAATATTTTTCTTTTTCACGTTATATTAGAATTGGTCCCGAGTTCCATTTTGGGTTCTTAGAATATTGAGATATGAATTCTTCAAAAGAATATTTATACATACTATTATAGATAAATCTCTGTGCCATGAATGAATGAATAACTAAAAAATACAATAGTGTTACAAAGGGCTGTCTTATCGCTTAAAGTGATCTCTTCCAGACAACCGCAGATGGAGAGGAATAACATATAAAGGCACGTTCCCAATGCTGGCACACGGGCCTTCTCTCATAGAGAGAGTATGGGCCATAATCCACCACGCTGGCCTAGTGCGGGTTGGTGGATGTCACATGTCCTTGAATTTTTGTGATTAATTCTTGGAAATGCCGGTTTCCTCACGATGTTTTCCTTCATCGTTTTTAGAGCGAGTTTTAAATCCGCACATAACTTAAGAAAGTCAGTGGTGCGAGGCCAGCGGGATTCGAACTCGGGTACGTCGGATCGAAAGCCGCACGTTCTCCCACTAAGCCACACTCGCTCTGAATATATGTTACAATTGTAAAAATATAAAAGAAACAAGAAATCAAAATTACACCACAATTTTGCATATGAACATAACTTTCAATAATATATAACTATATCTTACCACAGAATACTAACGGACAGAAGTATCACTCCGCAAAGAAATTTAAGCAAATTGCGACTCTTGCTATGACGCAATAAAATTCAATTAAGCTCGCGTAGCGCTGCATACCTACCAGTCATATTAACCTACAGAGCGCCTCTCTTTCTATCGCATAGCTCTTATCTCTTCTGACGCGGCACGTGTAACGACGCGCGACCCGCCGTCGGTGTCCGGCTATGTACTTGTAGCTTCGTACTTACAGTGCGGAGTGCGCTAGGCCTGATCTTACTGAAAACACGTACATATAGCACAACCTACCTACCCTAACCGTAAAGGTAGATAAATATAAGTAGGTATATATAGGTATACACAAATCTCCCGAACGCAATATCTCCGAGAAAAATATTCGTAAACCAAGTTCGGAGCACCTGACATGTATTTTATGTAGGTAGGTAGTAAAGCCGCGTTCTCAAACAAGGCAAAATCTTTTACGTCGCATAAACTTGACATTAAATTTGTGCTGAGCGAAAGTCCCATTTGGCACATCAAAGTTCAAAGTTTAAAGTTCTAAAGTTCTTTATTCAGATTTCACATCACAGACGCACTTATACAAGAAACTGCCCATGCCCATGAACTGCATGTTTTTAGAACTTTTGTTCCTTTATTTTGCGTTTGCTTTTGACAATATTATGTTTTTATGTACATAGTAGTCATTTAAGTTAAGTTGTCTCTTTAAACTATTTATATATTTATTTACTTTCGTTTTAACCGACTTCAAAAAAGGAGGAGGTTCTCTGTTCGATTGTATTTTTTATTTTGAAGATTGATTTCAAGGAAAATTCTTTTTGCGTTGGGATCAGTAGGTATAGCTACGAAGTGGTCCCATATTTCATCGATATTTGACCTTGTACTACGAAGATACATTGAAGTCGGTTTTTATTTGTTAAAATGTATACCTAAACATTTTAACAAAAAAAATCGACACGTTGTATTTCTGTTTTCTTTACTTTGTTAGTTGTATGATTTTGTGGTCGTCAAATGTTTTTTTTCTTTTCTTTTCTTTCTATATAATAATAAAAAAAAAAAACATCTTTATACCATATTTTTCAAGATAAATGTTAGAAAACCGGAGTACTTACTACTAAGAACCGCCCGTGACTTTCTTCGCGTCAATACAAATAAATAAATAAATGTAGTGTAGCTTTATTTCAATGAAATAGTATTCTGAATCGGATCAGTACATACAGCGATTTCCTCCTACGAACATACATACAAACAACTTTACCTCTTTACAAAATCAGTATAGATTTATTTAGTTTAAATAATATTTTGGTACCGCTACAAGCGCCACGCGCCTAATAATCATACGTAAAGGTTTTCTTTCGTGACGTTTTTTTTTAATTTTTTGTTTTTTTCCTGAAGGAGGTTCTCTATTCGATTGTATGTTTTTTTTAATGTTTGTTACCTCAGAACTCCGACATTTATGAACCAATTTGGAAAATACTTTTAGCGTTGGGTTCAGTGTAGCTACAAAGTGGTCCCATATAAATTTCATCGATATTTGAACCCCTTGAACTTCAAACATACATTGCAGTCATTTTTTTTTTATAAAATGTATACTTGTTTTATTAAATATGTCGGCAAAAAAGCAGATGGCCCTCCTGATGGTAAGCAGTTACCGTCGCCTATGATAACTGCAGCACCAGAGGCATTGCTGATACGTTGTGACCCTTACGGACTCTATTAATACCCCTTTTAAAGGACTCCATGTTGAAGCTCTAAGGAAATAATGACGAAAGTAGGTCGATCCACATCTTTCAAGTGCGAGGAAGGAAAGTTTTGAAACTTAAATTATTTTATTGCATTTTGGTTTACCTGGGTGCGTTAAGTAACGTAATCTAAAACATCACAACGACAAGAAAATAACAGAATATTCCCAAAACACATTTTCTATCTAAGCGCGCCCTTACATTTCTCGGCTTAGGCCCCATTTACATACATATGAGGTAGACATCTCCGTGGAAACTCACGGAACCTTCCCTCTTTGTAGTTGGCTATTTTCTTTTCCCTTTTCCACGGCTTTATCTTGGATACTTTTTTCAATACTTGGTTATAGGTAGAGAACACGGCATGTGAAATGTGTAAGGAGGTTTTGCTTAAAGTTTTGATGCTGGCATGTTTTTTTGGTTACACCTGTCATTGAAGTTGACAGCCGAATTTATGTGGCGGGAAATGCTTTTTTTTTCTTTTTAAAGTTCGCCCGTTAGGGCAGGCTAAATCTTTAGGACCATACCGCCATGTCTTACGTAGTTTTAACTTGATAGTTTAATATTCCATTGGTGGTGACCATGTCACCCCCGTACAGAAAAAATAACTTAAAACTATTACAAAAATGGGTAGTTATGCACAACGACCAAGCACCGAGCGGTTAGGGACCATTGGATACATTGTTCCTATCCACATATACATATACCCACGATTGAAACACGGACGATGTAGGTAGACATGCTTGTTTTGACATGTTTCGTCATAGCTTCCATAAGGAAGTGTCTTAATACATTTCACAACACTCAAGCCACCCTTCTGTATAAATTGACCAGCATCTCAGCCTTAATTTTCTTCAATTTTCAATTCAATATTCTTCAACTTCAATTTTCAAAATACTAGTGGAAAACGATACTCGTATGAACTAGAAAAAGGGTTCCTACAGATTTTAAATGCCAAATGTCAAAGTCAAAAGATATTTATTAAATAGACACGGAAATGCGCTTTCAAACGTCACATACACAATAAAAATCAATTAAAATTACTTACTTAAAATATCTCAACATTGAAAAAAAAAGGTACCTAAGCATGTCCTTCCATTTCTTTCCCATACTAAAATTGAAGTCCGGGCCTAGAAAAGAAATGTGAAAGAAGTTCTATAACCACGTTTAAAGTATGATATACATACCAACCTAGCTAAACCTACATAATATCCAGCTCTAAACAGAATTATCATCCGAAGATATATCGCGAGACGAGCTCTCGCGGCGCTCGCCGAACATTTTTCAAGACACAATCCCCCCTCGCTTTTCTGGAGGTTTGGTGCAAATCACTACATTTTCGAAAACATTGTTCGCAAACAATAAGATTAATATTATAACAAAAAAAACCGACTTCAATTCTGATGTATCTTAGAAGTCCAAGGTCGAATATCGATAAAATTTACATGGGACCACATTGTAGCTGTAGTAATACTGAACCCAACGCAAAGAATTTTTCAAATCGGTTTATAAATGACGGAGTTCTGAGGTAACAAACATTTTTTTTTTTTATTGAGGACCTCCTCCTTTTGAAGTCGGTTAAACACCGTATGTTCCGCTGGTTCTGGCTCCGCGCTCTTTATATATACATTCTAGGGTAAGAGCGAGTTAGACTATGGAAGAGTGAGTGCGGCAATTCGATTTGGTGGTCATTTACTAAATTTGAACTGCCGATACAATAGGGGATCGGACAGTAATCGAGAAAAAATCTAAAATGTAGTTAGAACGAATGTTCGTCCAACCAAAAAGATCATCCAATCAGTATTTTTGTGAAATAATAATGATTTATATTTTAAATCAATAAATATATCTAATAATTCTGACATTTTGAATCTGTTCTTCATCTCAAACGAAACACAATCACAGCGCATGACGTCATGTGAAGTCAAATGGCGCGTGTTAAGCTAGTGTTAGCTAGTTACGTTTTTGCTTTTCATAAAGTTTGTTGTTGTTTATTTTTTTGTTCCATTACGAAAATATAGTCCCCGAACCTCTCAAAAAGTAATTAAATCTCTTTGCAAGTTTTCTTTCGTAGAGTTTGTCGTTTTTCGCCTTCATATGACGTCACATGTTTTAAGGTGACCTTTAGCGCAGCAATATTTGGAACAATACTTAAACATAGTTTTAGGTACTTTTAGAGCTTTATCTAATTACAATACTATTTTTCATGGCAATATATTATTAATTATGGATTATTTAAAACACTCTCTGAAAAGTTATCCGAACCCCTATTTTTGGACAGAAGTGTATGAGATCTCAAAGATTATACTGATGGTCATTAAATTAATTTTTTTCCCAACTTTCATCATATCTGAAAATATAGTTTTTTCTCGCTCCCCGCTTACAACTTGTTCCCCACGGAGCTCCCAGAACGTTTTTCTCCCGCTACTTGGCAGTTTTGATGCATCGCAATATTTCCGCGTCGGGCACACACCCCCGTGACGCGGCGTGATATATTGGCTTCGCTAAAATTATTATGTATTTTGTATATTTTGTTTTGTTGAGAGTGACAAAAACTTTTCTAACAGCTTTTTGAGGCTGTCATATATACCTATGTCTGTTTTTTGAAATAAGAATGTTGGTGTTGTTAATTCCTATCCCAGAACTGTGACTGTGACTCTACGAATAGTTTTGGAAACGGGATATGTCTCATATTGTTATAGTATGGAATGGAAGTATATAAATATATATATATAAATAAATAAATAAATAAATAACGCTCAACGATCACATACATAGATGATCCTGACCCCTAACTAGGATTCCCTGTATCTAGGGAACCAGGAAACTATGAGGACCACAACATCCAGACACGAAACAAATACTTGCTCTTTTTGTTTTCTGTGCACAAACATTTGTCCCGTCGCGGGAATCGAACCCGCAACCTCAGTGATGTATGAGATTTAAGCCAACCTGCCCAACCACTGCACCACAGAGGCTGTCAATATATGTATATATAGGTAAAAAGTCGCAGTATGTACCCATACACAACGATTTTTATATAGATTTCATGGATTTTCTGGTTTCCTACATTTGCATACAGAAATTTTATAGTTAGAGGTAAGGTTCTATAAGGGTTGGTCGTTGGGAGTTATCATTTTACCACGTTTTTATTCACTCTCTTACTCTACGTCACTTTCTTGTTTGTCTGCCTGTCTGTCGTTCCGGGTGGAATCTTACAACTCAAATTTCGAGCACTTCCCGATTAGCTATCCGGCTGAATACACTATAAATTATTGCATGCCGCTGGCTGAATATAGCGACCTAATATTTAATATGTAACACCAATGTACCACCTATATTCACAATAAATGATATTTGATTGATTGATTGATTGAAAACTTTCAGGGTAGCTCACAACTCGATGACAATGTATTCTAAATCAATAATAAAGTGGATTTTAAATATATTTTTAATCTGTTACGGATTCTTGTGTTATATATTTAAACTCAATAGTACGATTATCTGAGACTTCGACTACATAAGCTGAATAACATGACCACATTAATTTTTATTTGATATTTAATACTGGCCTTCTATGAAAAATTTTGAACCGATATCATCGAGTAGATTTCGTTCTACATAGAGTTTTTTTTTCTTACAAATTTAGTATTTTTTGCACAAAAAATTAAGTAAAATAAAATAGATTCGTATTTGGCGTATTAGTATTGATCATGCGTAGTCGTCTGTTAACACTTTTTATGTTTCAATTAAATTTAATACAGCATGAATGTCAAACAAATTTTGTCACTACATTCAATTCAACATAGACAATTCATATTTCAACTTCAGATAACCAAGCGGTCGGAACAAATTTGCGGAAAGCACAAAAAATAGGCATAAATTTGTATACCTTCTATACGTACAGAACACCTTTACACCTGTCTGCCTTTGAAATCGTACAGGAAGCGAGACTCTCAAACATCTATTGAAAACCCGAAACAGGGGGGTGTGTTACCCCCAACACCCTCCGCCCCTCGTTATCCCACTTCCCCCCTTTCTTTCTACTAACTTTGCATCGTCATTCGTATTACTTGGGCCTTAACTTATGTGAGAGTATACGATATAGCATTCCCATCCGAAAACGTACCTTATTTAATCAAATGAGGGTAGATTTTTCCTTGCCAGGAAAAACCAATTTACAACGCGAAAATGTAAACAATTTTGTGTCTTGTTTGATTAAGTTTAAAGTTTATTTTCCTTTGTGAAGTAGAAGATCAATTTTGAGATAGTAGTCGGTACTGATTCCTTTGCATTACTTTTTCCTTCTTTGTGGATGTATTTTATGTGAGTTTTAAAGGTCTTATGTGGATAGTCGCAGCGAATGTTGATGGGTTTGTGCACGGCTTTATTTGTTACCTACAGTTTAATTGGAGAATATTGGATTTAAAACATTTTTTTTATTTTAGACTAAAAGTCTACATTACGACTGCTGATTACAAACAGTTTTTTTGGTCCTTTTTATTAGTGATTGACGAGAGGAGCAGGTATTCTATATATATAAAACTGGAAGACCACTGACTGACTGACTGACTGACTGACTGACATATTGACAGAATTGATCTCCGACTTGCCGTTATGGTGGGGGGGAGTGTTTGGTACCGTTGGATAGAGAATGTTTTGAAACCAACCAGAAAAATCCGAAATCCATGGAAAGGTGTCTCCGAGATGGAACTGCTCAAGGGATCTCGGAAACTATAAATCGGATGGGGGTACCGCTTGAACTAAATATGCCCAAAAACCTGGGCCATTTTTGAAAATTTGAAAAAAAAGATGGCCGCCATACAAAAAAACATGGCCGCCATACAAAATAAAAATGCAAATAACTTTTAAACGGTAAGAGATAGATATAGAGTGCTCGACCAAATGTCATAGAGGACGATGGGGGAAATTTGGAAAAGTTGGAAAAATTAAAAAAAAAGAAAAAAAAATGGCGGCCATTTTGAAAGTTGCTCCGATCCGACTGAAATTTTGCATCGGGGGGTTTTCTGGGTCGAAGATTACAATTATGAAAAAAAATTTTGGATTCCGCCATTTTTCAAGATGGCTGCCATACAAAAGTTTTTTTTCCGGAAAAATAAGCCAAACAAAACTTTTGAACCGTAGTCGATAGGAAGCGTCTATAAAAAAAAAGCAACACCCCCCCCACGCGAGCTGCTTTAGCAGCTCGCGCACGCCACAAAATCACTTGGATTCCGCCATTTTTCAAGATGGCCGCCATACAAAAGTCTTTTTTTCAGAACAACTGAACTTAAATAACTTTAGAACCGTAATCGATAGGGAGATTTTATAAAAAAAAGCAAAACCCCCCCACGCGAGCTGCTTTAGCAGCTCGCGCACGCCACACAATCACTTGAAATCCAGCTTTTTTTCAATATGGCCGCCATACAAAAGTTTGATTTCAAAACAAAAAGGGTAAACAAAACTTTAGAACCGTAATCGATAGGAAGCTTTAAAAAAAAACAGCAGCCACCCCCCCACGCGAGCTGCTTTAGCAGCTCGCGCACGCGGCGAAATACTAGTTTTTATATACAACTAGCTGAACCGGCAAACGTTGTTTTGCCATATAAATTAAAAAAAATTTAAGGGTGAACAACCCTTATCACTTAGGGGGATGAAAAATAGATGTTGGCCGATTCTCATAGATACCGGATAAGCACAAAAAATTTCATCAAAATCGGTCAAGCCATTTCGGAGGAGTATGGCAACGAAAACTGTGACACGAGAATTTTATATATTAGAAGAAAGATAAACTCTTTATTATATTTAGTATTATCATTTATTTAAAAATGCGGTGTGATTTTTATTTATGTACAAATATACATAATATATTTTTAATTTAAATTCATTTTACATTTGCTACTACCATACATATTATTCTAACAACAACCTAAATAATATTCAGCGGAATTACACTCGATATTTTCATTGCGTTACAGATTTGAGACGAATTCCCGCCACGTCACGCCTGATTCCATTAGATGCAACATTCAGAGTAAAAAGTTAAGAATTTAAGTTCGAGTCAATCAAAGATTCAGGAACTCATACTATATATAGGTACTTATGCCGCTGATTGTACCAATGGAAGCAATAAAGAATCTTAATCTGATTCTACATATTTACCATTTGGTAAAGACTTGCATAAACTAAACCACTCAAAAACAGAAGCTTCCTTTTTTTAATGGAACTGAGTAATGAGACGAGCAATTTGTTCGCCTTATGGTAAGCGCTGCCTGCCCAAAACAATTGCAGTGCCATCCGGATTTTATTATACCATAAAAATCACTGCGTAGCACTGCATTGCGCTCATCATCCCGAGACATCAGATATTAAGCCTCATATGCCCAGTAATATTGCTGGCTACAATGCTCTTCGAACGGAAACCCAGTAATGCTTGCGCACTACTGCTTGGCGGCAGAATAACTCACAAAGCAGTGGTACCTACCCAGACGGCATCCCGCATACGAGAGACCTACCACGAGTAAAAGATTACCACGATCTCAAATTCATAAACGCTCGACTCGAAACGAACCAAACACAGGGACAAAAGAACTATTAAAACCCTGTACATCATTAATGCCAAACATTGTTCAAACCCCATTGTAAACAACTCGGATAATCCGCGTCTGGACGATATTATGACGTCTAATGACGTCATTATGGGAACTGAGACATCTTTTCTTACTAAATACTTATGCAATCACCCTAAACAAACATTTTATATCTTAGAAGATACAATTTAAAGTCGATTTTTGGTTGTTCATAGTCAAATTTACATTGTCTCCAAGGAATGCCGAAATTATATCGATGTTTTAGTGTGGGTAGTTTTTAGATATATTCTTATTTTAATTTTATCGACGTACCGTAATTTGTAACTATTGTGATTTAGAGATAGAAAATTACATTTCTCAACTCGATATTTTTACAAGAGCACTTTATAAGATAACATGAACCAAGCTGAATGTAATGTATGTGTGTGCATCTATATTATAGGTGCATAAAGCAATGAACACATAAAATAAATAAAAAACATTTATGTAATTGGAGGCAGCTTCTTGGTATTCAATTATATGTATTCTTATCTTTAGCTTCAACAAGGCTCAAAATGCTGTTGATATTATTTTTAGTCGCCGAATTGCAATGCGCAAAATACTCTGATCGAAGTTATTCTTTATAAATACTGAAAATATATATATTATAATAAACTCTAATATCTTCTGGAGCATAAATTATTGTTTCTATATATATGTATATATGTTACTAATATTTAGTTCATTTTGTTTTTTATCGATACTTTTATCGACATCCTTATTCCCTCCCCAAGATATACGAAGTTATTTGTCAAGACCACTAATTGCCTGTTATATTGGGCTAAGAAACACAATAAGGGATTTCTGTTCATTCTTTATGTTCGTTCATTTCATTCATGTCATTAATTCTTGAACAGTTCGACATTGATTCTTGCACGGTTGCTTTTTGTTTTACTAATTATGTAAATTTAAAATGTCTGAGGAATGCATGGAAAATTGGGTGGTTTTTCGGATGAGTAATTATATGGTGATATCCCATTGTTGAATCGACGGAGCTGTTCTTTTTAAAGTTTCTAATTGCGAAGTTTTCTTTTTTAATTGACGGCAGTCTAAACAATTTTGATGATGAGGAATGTTTGGGCTTCCTTAATTCTTAGCGCGTTTATGACATTTTAAAATGAGAAATAAAAAGTTCCGCAATCGGAGTAATTTCCGCATAGATAAAAGCAAGTTCACCCTATGAGAAAATTCCTACTCGGTTTTTTTTACAGATGCTTAAAAAAGTAGCATCATAAGTTACGAACCGATATCATAATAAAATATTTAAATCTAATTCGTATAAGATTTTAAATAATTAGAAAAAGAAAAATGATATTGCTCGGGCAGTGATCGAACCTGCGTCTTCGGAATACCGTCCCAACGCCTGTACTGGGCCACCGAGCCAGCTGCTCGAGCAACCAAATTTCTTCTATCGTTCTTATATCGTCTTACGCCTAGCACGCGCTAATGTATTGAATATCTGTAATTTGTATAACTGGCATTTTACGTAATAATATTGATTCTAAACACCACTTCTCACTTCGCCCTGTTAAGATTAACAATTTCAAGGGCAATGCCCCAGTCTGTATTGATTGGCTAAGCAAATTAAGGGGAAGATCATCCGAGTGCGAACTGTGATCGTTCTTTTGACACCGTGGCACAGTTAGCGCCTTAATTAGGGTTGTGTCTTTGCATAGTTATTTTTGCTACCAGAAATAAATGTGGAATTCTAACGGCTTTTAAAAATAAAATTAATATTTACTTTAGTAGTATTTGACAAGATTTGGTAACTCAAAATATACGTTAGAAAGAAAGAAAGAAAGAAAGAAACAATTTATTTTTGACAAAACTGCACACAACAAACAATGCACATACACATGTGCAGCAGGACAGAAAAAAAACAAACAGTCACAGCGTGTGTATGGAGATCGCTGCCGTGTACAGTGCAGTCAAAAAAAGGTCTGTGCTCAGCATTATGTTGTGAAGAATCCACAACGCTGGTTTTCAGCACAGGCCCTTGGTGACGCACGAACTTGTTATGTTAAACTACGAAAATAAATAAATAATTGGACATACAGTTACAGCGCTATAAAATACTCAATATGTAAAGTTCTATAAAAGTGTATAACATTATAACGTTAGAGACCATGATGGTGTAAAATCTTTTATTTTGGAATATGTCAAAATAATTATGACAAAAATAATTATGAGTTCGCATGGAACGTCAGGATATTAGTGAGAATTAAAAAAACGTGGTTTTTAGATTAATTTTTTAATCTAAATTACTTTTTTTGTCAGTTAATTATTTTTTAGAAAAAAACAAATACCGACTTCAATGTTTCTTCGAAGTCCAAGGTCAAATATCGATGAAATTTATATGGGCCACTTCGTAGCTATACTGAACCCAACGCAAATAGAAATTTGCAAATCGGTTCTTAAATGACGGAGATCTAAAGAAACAAACATAAAAAAATTTAAAAAAAAATACAATTGAATAGAGAACCTTCTCCTTTTTGAAGTCGGTTAAAAACATATGAAAGAGGTGCCTATACATTTTAATACTCAGCAACATTCTTACAGAATATCTTCGAATATGGTCGTAAAAACACCCCTTGCGAGGGTGGTTATTATTCATTTTTCTCAGTCAAACCCAGTGTAGGGTTCACTAATGTGGTACTTCAGAATCACCCCTACGAGTTTTCGCGACCATGTTTTTTCCTGCACATTTTTTTGTTTGTCATCCCTCTCTTTTACTCTAACGCAGTCTGGTATATCTGTCTTTTTTCTACTATCACGCGTATTGTAGGGTACGCGGGTGCTACACAAAATATGATGCGTTTTAGGGATAAATTGATTTTTCGGAATGTGTGGTAGCCATTTTTATGGGTGGTTTGCTCGTTCGGAGACAATTTGTTACTGACGGTGCGATTGTTTTTAATGGCATAATTTTTTCATTTATAATTTTACTAAGGTTGTTCATTAATCATCTGCCACTGAAGATATTGGAGAAGACATTCTTTTAAAAATATAATTATATATTAATTAATTGTTTTACTGGTGTTGGCAATAGCGATAGTAACAATGAACTGCAGACTTTATATTCTAATTTTGAGAACTACTAGTATACATTTTACCAAAAAAAAAACCAACTTTAAATCTTCGAGGTCAAATATTGATAAAATTTATATGATATTACTTTGTAACTATACTGAACGGAACGCAAAAAGAATTTTGAAATTTGAAATCGGTCAACTGTTGGCGGAGAAATCGGTGAACATACATTAAAAAATCTCCTCCTTTTGTGAATTCGATTAAGTAATAATCGCATTTGACATCGTGGTGAATGGAGGTCTATGCTCTTTTTCTCTCTCTGAGAGAAGGCCCGTGTTCCAGATGTATTTTCGTTCAATATCTAGGTATAATATATTTATTTTCGTTATTCAAATTTATTTATTATATCTATGATAATTCCTTGAAGAAAAAAAGGACTTTGATCACATTTATTGAGAACCAATCATCATTTATCGAATAGCTGTAATGAAAAAAAAAATATCATGCCATCAACCTAAAAAAAACATTTAAGGCGAGTGCATAATTGTCTATGCCTACATTAACGCCGCATTTTATTGACTATGACACTTAAATACCTGTCATAATTAATTTGACTCCAATAAAACTATTAAATTATGACATAGAGGTCATAAAATTACTTGGTCGAAAATTAATGACCTATTACGGACATTATTAAAACATCGCCTCCCAGCGCATAATTGGTTACGAGGGTCCGTGAAAAAGTAATCAAAATTAAAATTACTAATTCCGAAATTTTGGGGTCTTCACCTTTTTATAATACACAAATGCCATATTGAGATCCATCTATAGTTATGATTACCATAAATTATTGTAATCACATAATACGGTAAGGAAAGGTGCCCCATAGCAGGTGCTTCTTAGTTATGACATCTCCGAAATTATATCGTCGTAAAATTCAGACATAGGTAGTGTATGACACGGATTCTTTATTGAAAAACACAGATAATTAAAAAACACAAAAAAAAACAAATTAAAAATACTAATAACTAATCTAATCTAATAAACCACTACCACGTTGAATGGCAATGCTTATCCTTTGGCCAAAATATAGGCCAGTATTTCGACAAGAAGTTTTGATGTATCTTTGAAAACTGTATGCGCCCCCGGTCCCCACGGTCCTAGCGTCTCGACCCCAAAAGGTTCAAATATGTAGCCACTATCTAGGCTACTATACTTGCGCCTTTTGAGGTTCTCCGCTCCTTCAGCGGCTGCGCCAGCCTTGTTTTGGGTCACGGGAAGATGAGACGGCGCTAGGGTATCTGCACAAGTGTGTTTAGTGTATAACCTATAATATTAATGTTTTATTATGATTTAAGAATAAATAGATTACTTACTTATGGACATATGCATTCTCCCCATCCTTACCTACGGTGCTCAGACTTGGTCTTTGACAGAACATCAGGAGTCCGCACTCGGGGTTTGCCAGCGAGTCATAGAGCGCAGTACTGCGCTCCAAAACCCAAATTGCGGAATTGGGCCGGACATATCTGCCCCATGTCGGACGAGCTGTGGGCCAAACTCACCACAAAGTGGCAAGTGGTTGACCCCACGCAACGATAAACGACGCTGCGGCAGGCCCAGACGTAGATGGCGAGACGAACTGGACGCATACTGGAAGGACTGGACACAAAAAGCCTTAAACCGTGAGGAGTGGAAGGAGGAGGGAGGCCTTTGCCCTACAGTGGGACAAACCAGGCTTATAATAATAATATATTACTTCGAAGTAAATGCATTTATTTTGAGACCAGAGAGTTGATATAAGAATGTGTATGAAAAATCAAACGCCGTGGCCGCCTGAGTTTGAGCCACAGCTTTGGCAGTTATTCTGCCGCCAAGCAGTAGTGCTCAAGCATTACTGTGTTCCGGTTTGAAGGGCATTGTAGCTAGCCAATTTACTGGGCATATGAGACTTAATATCTGATGTCTTGGGGTGATGAGCGCAATCCAATGCTACGCAGTGCTTTTTATGATATTAAAAGTTCTGGATGGCACTGAAATTGTTATGGGCATGCGTGGCGCCTACCATCAGGTGAATGACTTGCTCAATTTGCATGGAATATGTAGTGGTACTAGATGTTATACTTATTTATAAACTAGCTCCGCCACACGGTTTCACCCACGGTTTCTGGGATAAAAAGTAGCCCATGTGATTTTCCAGGACCTAAAGTACCTACAAACCAAATTTCATCTGTTCAGTAGTTTTTTCGAGATCAACAAACATCCACCCGTCCTCACAAACTTTCCCATTTATAATATTAGTAGGACAACATTTTAAAGATAATTTAGGTAACTCATATTCATAGTTACCTAAATTATCTTTAAAATGTTTTGTCACTGTTTCACTTACGTAGAAATGATATGTTAGAAAGAGACAAAAATACAATTATAAAGGTTGTATAAATAAGGGCCTAGGTAGGCATAGTAGGTACCTAATAGTCCCTATATTCTCTAAATAAATAAGGACTTTTCGGCGGGAAGTGAAAAGTGATACAGTTCGAGTTTGTTTTATTTTCCAAAAATGTGTTATTTCGAGTGATCATGTGTAATATCGGTGGAATATTAACCATTATGTGTTCGTAAACGAGCACGAAATTAGGCAAATTAAACAAAATAGAGAAAACATTGTTTTTTATGTTCTCCCAAAAAGTCCATGGAAAGCTTGAATAAAGTTCCACCACTTTATTGAAGCGCTAGGAGAGGGTCCGGCTTGTTGCTGTTGACCCTCATTTTCAACAAAAGTATAATAAATGGAATATCAAACTATGAAATAAAAACTACAATACAATAACACTTTATTGTAGTTTTGACGTACAATGGGCGGCCTTATCGCTTAGAGCGATTTATTCCAGACAACCTTTGGACGGATAGAACAGGTATAAGATCTAATGCGGTTTGGTGGTGTACATAATAAACAAATATAATAGTCACAAGTAACTTATATATATAATAAGTGCATCTTACGAACAGAAACATACAAATAAAAATAAATATACATATACGTGTATATATAAATATGCAGATATATACATAAATAAAATATAAGTATAATACATATTAATAAAGTATTAATATAAGTTATAAACATACCTACTTAAATAAATGCAATACAATCATACTAAACTACGTAAGACATGGCGGTATGGTCCTAGAGACATTAGCCTGCCCTAACGGGCGAATTAAAAAAAAACTAAATAAATCCATATCAAAGTGACAACTGGCCCAGTCGTGTATTTCTCACATATTTCACACAAGTGTCGTGTTTTTTTTATAAAATATTATGTTTAACCACGATAGTTAGTAATTGTAGCGATTTTAAAACATATCTCTACATCGCAGTAACAAAGTAATTGATGTTTGAAAAAATACACACGGACTGTTAAGGGGTGATCACAGTTTGTCGCGTTGTTGAAAATATAATATAAAATCGAAAGGCGACTAAGAAATATTTTTGTAATATTTTTAACCGACTTTGTAAAGGTGGAGGTTCTCCATTAGACTGTATGTTTATTTTTTCTTTTTTTTTGTATGTTTGTCGCGATTACTCTGCCAATTATGAATGTTTTTTATGTTTGGTAGATCACATACTACAGAGGTAGTCCCATATAAATTTTATCGAAATTGATTCAGCACTTTTTGAAAAATCGACAAAAAAAAATTTTGTCTTGAAGTCGGTTTAAAAAAATAAAAAGTACTGAAAATACAAAGTTTTCTTATGTAACGGTCCAATTCCCTAACTACCACTAACTTGACGACATAAAAGGTAAAAAATTGGACAACCTCTTTGCTTGTATTAATTAAAGGACTTAATAATGAACAGCGATCTTTATTCATAATACATATATGTACAATATCCTCATTCATTACGTAAACAAAACGAACATGTCCAGAACTCCACCAATGTTTGCCCGCAAACCAACGTACAAAGGCCTTAACTTGCGTGCTAAAACTGTTAACCAATCAGATAAGTGGCAAGTTACGAATCTGATAGCCAGCAACGGTTAGCCATCAAGTCCACAATTAACCATTCAGATGTAGCGATAAGCAGGCCGAATGCAAATTAAAAAAATGTTACAATTGGACAAGTTTGCGGTGAGCCACGGTTGGTTGGGGTTCCGTAGATTTTAACTTTTCTGGTTATTACTAATTTTTACTCCACGCTATTTATCGTTACTGTATTAACGTTTCGTGTAAGATATAGTAAATATTAAGCTGAATGTGTTTGAATTGCAGTAAACAGCGCAACAACTAAGCAATGTTTCGTTGCTAAAATTAAATAGTACCACCAAATTTTATTTATTTACGAAGTGGGAATTCACAAATATATAATATATATAACGGTTTTAAAATGTTAGTATTAAAATAAATTTCTTAGTTTCTTCGATTATTTCAATAAACGATTGGACAGTAATCGAAAAATATTCTAAAATGTAGCTAGAAAGAATGTTTGTCGAATCCGAAAGACAAATGTTTTTGTATTATATTATGTTTTTGTATTATGTTTTATATTTTTAAATCAATAAGTAAAATCTAATCACTCTGACATTTTTTATCTGTTAAAGTAAAATTTAATCACAGTACATGACGTCATTTAAATGTAAATACCGTGTGCGAAGCTTTTCAAAAGACCAAAGTCCCCATTTGCTTAGCTTAGCTATAGAATCGCGGAACCCTTAAAAAGTTTTCACTAACTTTTGCTGTAAAATCTAGACTTTCACTTTGTAAAGACGCGACAAAACTTTTTAACCAAAATCAACTTTTTAAAAGGCTCCGTTTAAACCGTTACTATTACGGAACGCTATAAAAAGTTAACGCACTTTTATTGTGTAGCCTAGGTTTATGTTTTAAGGGGAGTTTGTAGTGCGTAGCGGTTTGTGAGATGTAGTTTGTGGACAATTTATGGCTGATGGTTTTTTTAAGCGATAATTTATGGGAAATAGTTTGATCATGTGTCGGTTAGTTTTGTAATTTTTCTAATGGGCCTAACTATTGAAACCAATAAAAGGATCGGACAGTTAAAACTTCTAATTAGTCGTGAAAGTTATTTAATTGGAAATGCATTATTTTTTTTAATTTTTATTTTCAGATTATCAAGCATTTGAGCGCAGTCTCACCTGATGATTCTCACGCGGTCGACGATAGATCATGCTTGCCTAGAAGATATCAATTCACTCTGGACTTGAAGACAGCTAGATTATGAGAATCGGGAAACCGAGACGCTGGTAAGGTGTCCATTCTTTAGCTATTCGCATTGTGAACGTTGAAACGAAACGCTTTGTTCTGGCAGCAGGATCTACGTCATAAACTGATGACGATTTTTTTTTTATTTCAGGGTCTGCTCATCGATGAAGACACCCCATATCAAGAATCGGCAAAAATCTTCAGCACACCGTTTTTAACTGGTTTATACTTGAGAGTTATATAGCCTTTGTACTTTGTATCTTCTGAGTGGTTCTTTATGCGATACGGTAGTAGAGTCATTGTAATAATAAAATTGACGTTCATTAGTGCGTCTGTGATGCTAATACTGAATAAAGAACTTTTGATTTGATTTGATTACTATTAAAATCGAATGTGGTTGAAGGGTTACAGTCAAAGACGGTAGTTGATTGTTGTTAGTACCTATTTAAGTCCTAACTTGTTGATTGAAATCATTATTGTAAATTAACACTAAACAATATTATTATGCGTCATTCAAATTGGTCACTGTCGCAGTGTTGGAAGAATGTAGTATTATATTAAGTAATAATATGATATTTATTATGAATCTAAATAAAAGGTTTTTTTAGCTCAAACCCGGACTTATTAAATACCTACTAGATACACCTACCTAAACATTTGTTTCGAAGTAGAACCGAGAAACATGCAGCAGAGGAAATTTGGACTAATTATTTCGATCACATCATAAAGTTAATTCAAACAGTCACAATAAACCTGTCAAATAAAATTACATTAATTATGACGTGTATGATGTTTACGACTGGGTTATTTACCGACAGTCAAACAATGTGTCGGGGATCTTTCCTGTGATTGTAATCTATTTTGACTAATTATGACCTTTTTTATTTATTTTGAACTTTGTTTTATTTTATGTTAACGAAACGAGTAATTCCTTGCTCTTCATGTCTCTTGCTACTTGCTTTACTCTTGCTACACTACCAAATAAAAACAAAAAATTAAAGATACTTAAAAATCTTTTTTTTGTTTAACTGAGTTATTAGCTGTCATCGTAGCGAGCATGTCGTTCACGCGATGGTAAGCGCCACGCCTGCCCATAACAATTGCAATGCCACCCAGAACTTTTAATACCATAATCTGCGTAGGACTGCATTGCGCTCATCACCCCGGGACATAAGATGTTAATTCTCATGCATGCCTAGTAATTTCGATGGCTACAATGCCCTTCAAACCGGTCACAGTAAAAATAAAAATCATTATAAAACCACTGATCCTATTAGGATCAGCGTATAAAACAATTCACTTAACAAAGATGCTTGGAACATTCCACTTCTGCAAAGTAACCAACTGGTACGTAAGAAACATAACATTGTAAAACCCCAAAAAATTGTAACAAAATCTCTAAAAAAAATGCCCCTCTGTTTCTTGCCGTATCTTCTGAGTAGTGGTTCTTTTTCCGATATGGTGGTAGAGTCATTGTGATAATTTGACGTTCATAAGTGCGTCTGTGATGCCAAAATGATTAAAGAGATTTTGATTTTTTGACTTAAGAATGACCCTTAACGGATCTGACACAAGATTTTGTGACATATTGTATTTATTAGTTTGTATCTGCGACTCCGCCCGCAAAGAATTCGACTTAAAGCTAATACCTAATACTACATGTATTATTAAGCATTCTGTGCTAATACTAGGTAGGTAGGTAATAGGTATACTGTTTGAAAAGTTATTGTTTACAGAATGAGAAAAATAGTTATAGACAGTAGAGAGATACATTACTTGAACTAAACATCTATTCAGATTGATATTTCATCACAACACAAGTATAAACCCTAACGTTACACGTGCCGCGTCAGAAGAGATAAGAGCTATGCGATAGAAAGAGAGGCGCTCTGTAGGTTAATATGACTGGTAGGTATGCAACGCTACGCGAGCTGAATTGAATTTTATTGCGTCAGAGCAAGAGTCGCTATTTGTTTAAATTACTTTGCGGAGTGATGCTTCTGTCCCTTAGTATTCTGTGCTTAAAGTTGTTGCTTTCCATAATTTTAAGAAAAATTTTTACTTTTTGAAAGAAAGAAAGCATCACTTCAATATTATGAATTACTTTGATCGTCCCTCTAAAGTTAACAGTCAATTAACAATGATCCGACGTCAGTTTTAACTGAACCATTAACAGTTAGTTAGGATGATGGTTTAAGACAGGGGTCGGTTAATTAACCAATTTAGTAATTATTAACATCTGCTTTGTTGTTTATTGGAATTTAAAACGGAATTAATAAAATGTGAGGCGCGAGAGGGTCTGACGAATTTTGGTTTCAAATCAAGTTACGCTCGTTTATCCAACACGACGCTAAATTGTCTGAATTTAATTTTATAAAACTTTCTGCAGAACTTCTTGCAGAATCTGCTTCGGTTATTTAACCGAATCTACCAATTTTAAGAAATTTTAGAAAGTTTTGTAATGAAATTTCTTAAAACGAATTTTTCTTCCAGTTTCTTACCGTATCTCCTGGGTAGTGATTCTTTTTAATCGATTTCAAGTAAAAAGAGGAGGATTCGATTGGTTTATTTAGTTTTTTTTTGTTACTTTAGAACTCCGTCATTAATAAATTGATTTGGAAATTTATTTTTGCGTTGGGTTCAGTTTAGCTTCTACATGGTCCCATATAAATTTCATCGATATTCGACCTTGGACTTCGAAGATACATCAGAATTGAAGTCGGTTTTTTTGTTATCAAATGTATTATTCAGATATGTAGTGGTATCAGTGATGCCTTAATTGATTAAAAGACGTGTGATTATTTGAATTTTGTGGTCTTAAATATTTTTTTTAATAACATTCTGGACCGCCAAAGTCGCAGCTATACCTACTCGACATCCAAAAAAGTGTTTTCTACGCCGAGGTCGGCTTGAGCCTAAACGTATGAAAAAAGTTGTAGCAGTTTTTAAACTTACGCGATTTGTATTTATGTTTTATGATGATATCGGGTCTCTTCGCGCACAATTTTAAATCAAAAAACCATTTTGACTAACCTCGACGTTTCGGTCAAGTTGCATTGACCGTGGCCACGAGAAGACTCCACCGACGATATTATGTATTAAAAGTGTATTATTAAATCAACCTTATTTATTATTACTGCTTCCCAGTTCCTCTCTCTCTTCTTGGAAAGGTACTGTACGTGCGGAGGTCATAGGTAGAGCTAGCCGGGGACCTCCGTAACGTTACAATTGGCGCGAGGAGTCTGGTCAATGCAACTTGATCGAAACGTCGAGGTTAGTCAAAATTTTATTTTGATTTTAAAATTGTGCGCGAAGAGACCCCATATTATCATAAAACATCTTTGAAGTTATTTGTATGTGTATTGAGTTTGTGAGCATAAGATACCTACTTTTTAACTCGGACAAAAAGAGCGAATTAAAAATCACTAGGTATTCTTTTTCCAAATAAACCCAGCCCAAGTTACGGGTGTCAAATAGTAATTTCTAATTAACTATTTATATCATACTTTGCATACCTAATTTAATAGTTTCAATGATACGTAATTAATTAAGTTCCCCCCTCTCGTATTTTAAACTGGCCTGACACATGACCACTATAAACAATTCACACCAGCAACGCAACGTCAATTTTCTGGCAACACAAAAGATACGTTGTATTTTGTAACCTTTTTAGGGTTAAAACACACTACGACTATGCGGCATGGAGCGACGACCTGCGGGAAATAGACTACGGGATGGCTATGCGACACCCATACAGTAGACATCCCCGCTGTACGAAAAGAACGTTTTACTCAATATTCAATTGTTTATTTCAATCATATATGTATGTTTAAACATTTGAAGAGGTCTTAATATGACCCTGACTGGGTATGGCAATAGAAGCAATAGGAGCGAGCGGACCAATTCATTAAATAAACATTGTTATATTATAGTCATAATATAAAATAATTAATCTATACTTATAATAAAACTGTAACGAAGCGGTTACTGTACATTGAAGATATTTTTGAAAATCAATTTTTTTAGGAGTATATGGTAGTAACAGAACCCAAAAATACAATTTTTAAAATTTTTGTCTGTCTGTCTGTCTGTCTGTCTGTCTGTCCGGGATAAACTCAGAAACTAGGGCACGAATTTGAATGCAGTTTTTTGAAATATGTTCTATGGAGTCCGGCGCTACACATAGGCTTTGTTTCATCAAAATCGGTCCAGTAATATTGAAGTTATGATGGAATTTAGGAAAATATATAAGTGTCCACTATAAGTTGAACCACGGAACATAGCAGACCCTTTGTGCACATGGCTCAGCTTATACTGGCTTATTACTTACCTTGAGAGTTTATGATGGTATTCTAAAAAATGTTTTGTGGAGTCCTAGGCTACATAACAAACTTTGTTTAAAAATATCGGTTTACGAAAACTGGAGTTATTACGCAATTTAACAACGTTGAGTACCTACCGATTAGCAATTTTAGTATGAAAGTTTTCGTGAGTTTGATTCATTATAAATATTTAATAACACGGCTAGGACTCACGTAGTTTGTCGAATTAGTCGACCTAGGTTTCGAGCATGTCCGATGCTCTTCATCAGGGGCGAGTTTACGCTGCGAGATCGCGGCGACCATTGGCGGTGTCGGTGGCGGTGGCTGGTGGAGTGGTATAACGTTGAGTACCGTTGCAAGGCAAATTAGCTGTTTAAATCGAGCCACCCATAGATAGCACGTCTTATCAAGGGGCGTTTTTCTGACTCGCGGTGACGGGTTTTATGGACATGGCGCTGGACCTGCACCGGAGCTTTTTTTTTATCAGTTTGCAAAAGGCTTTTTTGCCGATGCGATTATGTCGCCTTGGAAATTAGTAGAGGAATTTTACCTAGCGGTTCCCAATTTTTTTTAGCTATGGAACACTAAATTATCTACCTAATTTTGGCGGAAGCCCAACTCATATTTTTAACCGACTTTAAAAAGGAGGAGGTTCTCAATTCGACTGTATATTTTTTTCTATGTTTGTTACGCGATTACTCCGCCAATTATAAATTGATTTTGATGATTCTTTTTTTGTTTGGTAGGTCATACTTCAGAGGTGGTCCCATATACATTTTATCGAAATTGATTCAGCACATTTGCGCGGGTCAGTATATCGATTATGCCGGCCAGCGTCGGCAATTCTCGGAACCCCAGTGACCCGTTCACGGAACCCTAGGGTTCCGTGGAACAACTATTAGGAACTGCTGGTATAGACGAACAAAAAGCACAGCAACACCGTACCGGACCCGGAACGGCCGCGGCGCAAAACTGACGGTGACGGTGCGCCGCGGCGCGCCGCGGCGCTTTGCGTACAAATCGTAAAGGGTCCATGGCAGTTCCCCCCGATGGCAATCCCATCCGTGTTATTTCTACCCGGCCTCCGTGGTCCCGTAATATGTTTATTAAACTAAACGATGACATTTGATACGTATACTCAGTCAAAGAAACTATAATACATGTTTCACCAATTTTTAAACATCCCTAAAAGAACTTGCTAAAATGTATATATCTAAATATAAAAATAATCCACTCCCTCACACACACACACACACACACACACATCACACCTCGAAAACCAAAAACCTATGAAGCTGTTTGGTATGTAAGTTCTATAAGGGGATCATTACGAGAGCGGACAAAAGGAATGAGAGTTTATGTTTTTAAAGATAACTTTGGTAATTAGGATTGGGAGTGGAACGGGATGAAAACGGGATAAGAAGGGCATGGAAATTGGATAAGCGCGGGATGGTTACAGGATAGGAGCGTAATGGTAACGATATAGGAGCGAGACTGGAGCAGGAGCGGAGCGGTACGGTAACGGGATAGTAGGGAGCGGTAACGGTATAGGAGAAGGACAGGATCAGGACCAGAACGCGGCGGTTACGGAATACAACCAGGACGATAACAGGATACGAGTGGGAAGGTAACAGAATAGAAGCGGTACAGTAATGAGAAAGGAGCAGGATGGGAGCTGGAACGGGAGTATTTTGGGACGGAAAATGGTCGGAAGCATGATGAATTACCACTACACTACGCGTACGAAGTCGCGGGCAACAGCTAGTTATTAATATATTGATTTAAAATATCTATTTACTTGTCATTGAAAATATCTTTTTTGCTTCCACGTTCATCTTACGAACAGCCAAGGAGTGGAACGCATTGCCAACGTCTTGTGTTTCCTGACAACTACGACCTGGGTCTTCAAATCGAGAGTGAACAAGTATCTTCTAGGCGAGCGTGTTACATCTTAGACCACATCATCGCTTAGCATCAGGTGAGATAGTGGTCAAACGCAAACATATAAATAATAAAAAATGAGAATAGATATAGGTACGTGGTGCACTTAGAAAGTTTAGCGAAACTAAAAAGATAAGTTCTATGGTAAAGATCTTTTTTTAACTTTCTCAAAGGACTTTCCACCAGCACCTACACACAAAGTTGCACCTCAGATATCTCTTTTACGGCCTGCTCGAAGACTGCTAGCGCATCTTCCAGCGATGACAATTGTAGGTATCCCTTTTTTTAATTTAGGTAATAAAAATAAGTCACTCGGTGCTACATCAGAGCTGTAAGGAGGGTGACAAAAGTTTGACCGGTGTGCTGTCCAGGAACTCTCTCGTTTTGAGCGCAGAGTGCGCGGGCGCGTTGTCATGGCGCGAAAATTTTCACGACGAAGATCTATTTTTCAATGAGACAAGATATTTAAATTTAGCTCGTGACAAATGTGGAGGGAAATTCGAAATTGGATCGTTCGCGTTCGAGTTTTACTTGTAAATTATAACTGGCCAGTGTCTCATACCTAAAAACTATTCTTTGCAAAACTTTCTGCGTGGCCCGTTAGATATATAAGTCTTAAAGGTACAGGTAAAGGTACTTAAAGACAGTGGGTTTCAACCCTAAAGTTTAAAAAAGCTTATTTTTATACAATCAGCCGCTTATCATACCATCCGCTGACCATTCATTAAAAAAAGTTGAGGACGCGAAACCGAGTTAACGCTTTCACTGCGTATAAATTAACATAACGAAATAGGTGTACAGTTGGCTGCATGCAGTAATGCAATACGCTTTGGGCTCAGTCTTCTAGATATAGTTTGTAAGTCTAGTTTTTTTTTTTGTAATTGACTCACGAGATGATCTGGGCCCTAATTAACCGACTTCAAAAAAGGAGAAGGTTCTCTATTCGATTGTATTTTTTTTAATGTTGGTTACTTCAGAACTCCGTCATTCATGAAACGATTTGGAAAAATCTTTTTGCGTGGGGTTCAGTATAGCTACGAAGTGGCCCCATATAAATTTCATCGTTATTTGACCTTGGACTTCAAAGAGATATTGAAGTCGGTTTTTTTGTTTGATAAAACGTATAGGTATTGTTGTAATTGACTCACGAGATGATCTGGGCCATAATTCACTATAACCACTATCCGATTCCTTGCTTCGAAATGACGTCGATTCCTTCATTATTAAACGACTCGTGGTTCTTTTTCCGGTGGTAGATGCATTGTGATAATTGATATTCATAGTGCGTCTGATGCCAAAAATTAATAAAGAACTATTGAACCTTGATTTCTGAACTTCATTTAGTCACGTAGGATCCCAACTTACATACATTTTTATTGCTAACTGTACCTATAAATATGTGAACTCGAAAAAGGTAATTAATGAACATGTTTTTTCGGTAAAAGCCGGGTAACGATGGTAATCGTTTATTCGATGATCTAATTTCGTGATTATAATACTGCATGTATAAACTATTTTGTTGAAAGAATTACGGCATTGCGATAACATGGCAGTGCCACTTCAATACGGCATACTGGCAGTATGGACACTACTTCACTTAAAGGGAACTTTTTGTATAAAACTTTTAATTTATTTTTTTAATTTTGCTGTGGGTTAAGTCATAGTGAAATAAGTCAAATATCGTTTAATAAATAGACACAAAAGTGTACTTTAAAGGTCATAAACATAATACAAATAAAATTAGGAATAAATTTAAAAATATGACTTTGAAAAGAGGTAAGTATGTTTACCCATTTCTTTTGTATATTTAAACTGAAGTCCGGGTGCAGAAAAGAAATGCGAAAACTGACTCTACCAGTACTTCGAAAATACGCCCGCTAGAGAATATAGCACTAAGAAACTCTGCGGGGATGTCTTTTTTGTTAGTTTAGTCTTTGTCACTGTTACATACATTTGTAAATAATTGTTTATGCTCATAAATAATTATTTTTTCTTGAAAAAAATAAATATTTAAACTTCACCATAGCCGGGCTAACGCGCCAGTTGAGAAACAACTCAAATGAACGTTGTTCTCATTTTTGACCATTCATTTATTTTATTCTTAATTATTGAAATCCGAGTGAATGTCTAATATAAGCAATACTTTAAAAGCGCTTCTGGTTATAAGATTTGTATGTATGTTTTAGTAAAAAGTTAAAATAGTTCTAGTATTTAATTGAGATAGAAGAACAACATACACAACGTTTGCCAACATAATTTTATGCGTCATCACCGTTTTTTTTTTAAACTCGACAACGATAAGATTGTATGTGGAGATATGAATAACAATGATCGAGAGATAATAGGAGTAGCACCGTCGTATAATGAATTAATTATTTATTTGTGCCAGTCTATGATGAACTTTGTTCTGGTTACCAGGCAGTAGAAACGGCTTACTGGTAGAGTAGATATTGCTGGAGGATTAAAAAATAATAATAAAGAATTTAGTGGTATACATACACATCGCTGTGACTCTCGTCCGGAGATTTCCGTTACCTAGTCCATACTGTTTATAATGCTGTGATTAAAATTCATTAATTTTAATGATTATCAGTGTTAGTTAAAAGGTCGTAAAACTTTTTTGGTAATAAAATTCCAGTAAAGGATACTTAATCTTAAGTACCCTGATATCTTTGTATTTAATAGTTTTATAGCTTTTAGATGGTGATTTTAGGGTAATTAGCTCACTTTAATGTAGGTATTCTAGCTGTGCCCTACGGTTCCACCCGCGGTTTTCCAGGATAAAATGTATCCTATGTCCTTTTCGAGGACCTCAAGTACCTACATACCAAATTTCATCAAAATTCGTTCATCAATTTTTGGATGATTGAGTAACAAATGACCATCCATCCGGATTCGACTATTTTAGAGGGTAATGAACACGAATCCGCGGTTTTTAGAATTTTTGTCTGTTTGTTTGTATGTTTGTATGTTTATTATCTTATTATCTATGGACTCGGAAAATGCTGACCGGATTTTATTGCGGTCTACAGGGTCAATTTAGATTATAGGCTATGTTACATCCAAATTGCTTGGGTGAGTACAAAGATACAGCTTGAACCCTTTGTAGTCTCTTATCTTACTGTTTGTGATGTCACGGTCATAGGTTCCGGCTGAAAATCAGTACTAAGGTATTTATTACCTTAGTTTTTATGCTGAGTCGGAACCTTTTCCTGACATCGCGCAACGTTCCATTGTACTATAATTATATTATGTATTTATTATATAGGTATATGTTATTACATGTGTTATTTTTTTATGTTATATGTAGGTATAGTATAGTATTATTTGTTATGTGTAGTATAGTATTATAGCTTAATGTAATGTTGCGTGTATATGTCTTGAATAAATGTATTTTCTTTCTTTCATTTCTTTCTTTCTAGTACGCGCTCTTAAGTACTAGGGAGTTGCTAAGATGGTCTTGGAAAAAATACGAACATGGGCTTCCACTGTTGCTCAAGCAAAGTCGCGGGACAAAGTAAGTACCAATATATATTTTTTATAATTTTTAACCGACTATAAAATTTTTGTTTGTTACCTCAGAACTCCGTCATTTATAAACCGATTTGGAAAATTTTGCGTTGGGTTCAGTATAGCTACAATGTGGTCCCATATAAATTTCATCGATATTTGACCTTGGACTTCGAAGATACATTGAAGTTGTTTTTTTTTTTGATAAAACGTATACTTATGTAACTGAATGACGAGACGAGCTGGTCGTTTGCCTGATGGTAAGCAATACGCCAGCCCATAACAATAAAAGCACCACCCAGAACTTTGTTTTGCAAAATCCTGCGCGGCGCTGTACTGCGCTCGTCACTCTGAGACAATTAGCTGTTGAGTCTTATAATGCCCAGTAATTTCGCTGGCTACAATGCCCTTCAAGCCGGAACACAGTAATGCTTGTGCACTACCGCTTGGCGGCTGAATAACTGGCAAAACGGTGGTACCCACCCAGACGGCCTCTCGCATACGAGAAACCTACCACCAGTAAAACTTGTTTTTGTTATTAAATTAATTATTTACAATTACTGTCACAATGTTTATCAGTTTAACATCACGATAACGATATGACCAGTTATTATTATAAAAAAACAATGTTGATAAGTGAAGGGTAATGTGACAACATAATTGATGGCAAATGTCATTTCAAAGTAAATGTTATGGCACGCGAAGGCTTAACTAAAGTTAAACTTCTTCGACTGTCTTTGCCTGCGATAACCCGTTGATTTTTTGTCCTTTATTGTGGTTTCATAAACATTTTGTTCCCCATTTGATTACCGCGTTTTTTTGTTACTTTCTTGTTTGTCTGTCTGTCTGTCGTTCTGGGTGGAATTTTGCAACTTAAATTTCGAGCACTTCCCCATTGGCTATCAACCCAGTTCGTTAAGGCATTCAAAATCCTTAAACCGTGGTTTTTAGATTATTTTTTTAATCTAATACGGATTCTTGTTTATCACAATCTACTCAATTGATTAGGCTAATAAGCAATTTACATTTAACTTAAACTGATAGATAGACTAATACTAAGATTGTGTCCATTAACACTTTTTTTGTTGTCTGTATTAAGGCTAAGACACTGTTCTTGTGTTCTTTATTAGTAGCACTTGTACCAGGCCTAGCGCACTCCACACTGTAGGTACGAAGCTTCAAGTACATAGCCGGACAACGACGGCGGGTCGCGCGTCGTTATACGTGCCGCGTCAGAAGAGATAAGGGCTATGCGATAGCACGAGAGGCGCACTGTAGGTCAATATGACTGGTAGGTATGCAGTGCTACGCGAGCTGAATTGAATTTTATTGCGTCATAGCAAGAGTCGCTACTTGTTTAAATTTCTTTGCGGAGTGATGCTTCTGTCCCTTATTATTCTGTGCTTGTACAACATTACACTAATTCACTATTTCTAGACACTACACTAACTCAAACGGTTTTGTTATTTTAAGTCTTCTCACTATATCCGTGTGGTCCAGGAGCTGGATTGCCTCGACATTCACATGATGGTGAAGCCTATGGACAGGGTTCCGACTTAAAATCAGTGCTTAGGTACCTACTTAAAGCCACCTTAGCGTATTCTGAGTCGGAATCGGAACCTTTTCTTGACGCCGCGCAACATTTCACTGTTGCATTTATTGTTTTCGTTTTGTCGTTTGTACGTTCAGTGTCATGTTGTGTAATGCCTTGAATAAATTTATTTTCTTTCTTTTCTTTATTTGTATGTATGTGAGTTTCAGTGTATTTTTTAATATATTTATTGACGAACTCTACTTTAAGTACCCGTTGAAATCACCGCGCTTTATCGTAACGGGTAAAGGATCTCTTAGTACAGATTTTTTAATAGTACAAGGTAATTATCAGTTTTAGTTAATAGGTCGTAAAATTTCCTTTGTAATGATATTCCATTAAGGAATACTTTGGACCTAAAAAAATAAAATTAAAGTGTAGTGGTGTAGTATACACTGTACTTACCTCTATGACTTAAGTATCAATAACACACCCAGTTAGTTAAAATTGGTAATACATTTTTAAAACAATTCGAGTTATGAAAAAAAATTAAAACCGCATTTTTTTTTGTTTTTCAAAGATGTATGGCGCAATAAAATATCTATGTCAATATTTTTTTTTCTGCGTAATACAATAATTTATTAAAAATTATCAGCCCATCACGTTCCCACTGCTGGGACACGGGCCTTCTCTCATAGAGAGAGAATAGGCCATAATCCACCACGCTGGCCCAGTGCGGGTTGGTGAATGTCACATGTCCTTGAATTTTTGAGAAAAAATCTTGGATATGCCGGTTTCCTCACGATGTTTTCCTTCACCGTTTTAGAGCGAGTGTTAAATCCGCACATAGCTTAAGAAAGTCAGTGGTGCGGGGTCAGCGGGATTCGAACTCGGGTGCGTCGGATCGAAAGTCGCACGAGCTCCCACTGAGCCACACTCGCTCGCACACCACACTCGCATTAAAAATACGAGTACAATAATTTATTAAAAAAAATCTTTATCCAACATGATCTACGCTAAATAAAATTAAAAATTAAACTACACTAATTGTAAATTAATATGCTCTACTTTTTCTTGACGTTTTACTTTCTATATGGTAGGTACTGCTATAGCTAGAAATGTTGCTATAAAAATTCTATACGCGATCTTTTTGTTAGTAATAATTCATTCAATAACAAAAAACTGACTTCATATCTGATGTATCATTGAAGTCTAAGGTCTAATATCAATGAAATTTATATGAGACCACCATGTTCTATCAACCCAACGCAATAAGAATTTTCCAAATCGATTTATAAATGACGGAGTTCTGAGGTAACAAGCATAAAAAACCGGCCAAGTGCGAGTCGGCTCGCGCACGAAGGGTTCCTTACTGATATCTATAAAAACGGCAAAAAAATCACATTTGTTGTATAGGACCCCCTTAAATATTTATTTTATTCTGTTTTTTAGTATTTGTTGTTATAGCGGCAACAGAAATACATCACCTGTGAAAATGTCAACTGTCAAGGTTCATGAGATACAGCCTGGTGACAGACGGACAGACAGACGGACGGACGGCGGAGTCTTAGTAATAGGGTTTCCGTTTACCCTTTAGGTACGGAACCCTAAAAACAATGGAATAGAGAACCTCCTCCTTTTTTTGAAGTCTGTTAATGAAATAAATATATATTACTACACATATCCGTTTAAAGTTGTTACGACAAGAGTTTAAATGAACACTTCTAACCACAAGTCGCATAAGCGTACACAAATTTGTAGCTAAAACACGTAGGCCTCAACTAACCACGAAGTAATCGATCAAAACGCCAACTTCGTGAAAATATCAATTTAAACGCGACCAACGTGCCTTAATTGCTTTAATAAATTTAAAAACAATATGGCCACCGCAAGATGGCGGACCGATAGCCGATCGTACGCAGCGACCATGGACGACTGGTAATGGACACCACCGCATTTTTTTAAGGAGCTTATTATTGAGACTCTCGTCTCGATACTAAGTAGTTTGCCTGATGGTAAGCGCCACGTCTGCCCATAACAATTGCATTGCCACCCAGAACTTTTAATACCGTAAACAGTACTGCGTATATAGCACTGCATTGAACTTATCACCCCGAGACATCAGATATTAAGTCTCATATGCCCAGTAGCAGAATAGCTTGCAAAGCGGTAGTGCCTACCCAGACGGCCTCCCGCATACGAGAGACCTGCCACGATTAATGGAACCACACTGGTGTTCTCCAATCTCTCGCACTTTGTGTTTAGGTACTCTATCTTACCATAATCATAAAAATCATCACAAAGGAGATACTAATATTATGATGGATGGATGGATGTTTGTTCATCGAGCTAAAACTACCGAACGGATTATGATGAAATTTGGTATGAAAATCTGAGGAAAAGGACATAGGCTACTTTAGGTATAAACCGGGGAACAGCGGGTGAAGTATCTGGTATCATATAAGTTTAGAAATATATATAGTTACTTATTCCCATACTAGGATACCTTATGTTCTACCTTCTATTACCGTTATACATTATCTTTTCTGTGTTATTACGTCATTTACAACACGCAATAAACTTACATTTTCATGCTTTGTATAGGCATCAACTATTCATTTTGTTCCCGAATAAATAAGTTAATTAGAACCAACCAAAAACCATCATTTAATTATGCGTGTGCACATCTGACATATGAGGAGTTTAACTCAAATTAGGAATGCTTCAACAGAAATTGTTACAAATAATTCATTTGATAACAAAATAATTAATTTTAGAAAAAAAAAACGAAAACCTCATTTAGTGTATCTTTGAAGTCCACTTCATAGCTATACTGAATCCAACGCAAAAGAATTTTCCAAATCGGTTCATAAATGACGGAGTTCTGAGGTATCGAACATAAGAAATAATTTTAAAAAAATACAATCGACCAGAGAACCTCCTTCTTTTTTGGAAGTCGGTTATAACATTGACTTTAATTCTGATGTATCTTCGAAGTCCAAGGTCGAATATCGATGAGATTTATAAAGGTCCTTGTAGTACTGAACCCAACGCAAAAATAATTTTCCAAATCAGTTTATAAAATTAAATGACGGAGTTCTAAGGTAACACATATAAAAAAAATCGAATGGAGAACCTTCTCCAGTTAAGTCGGGGTAAAAGTCACCGTTGCCGCGTCTATTACAGCTGTCGTCTGCGGCACTTGTAAACTGTATTTAATGACTCGAAAGCACCTGCAAGAATTTGTCTCCAAGTTATTGTACCTTAATAATATGTATTGCGACTTTGTTAATTTGTAATAATGTAGGGAAAGCATCTGTCGATACGACGTCAAGTAATGAGCTATTGTATTTTGTTTTAACGGGCGAATGCTTTTATTACTAAAAACAACTCTACACTTACTAAAACTAAACTATTTATAAGGAGAAGCAATTGGACAACCCATAGACCATTAAAGGCCTATAGATAGCAAATGCTCCAACCCACTACCAGTTGGCAGCGTACCCAAGATGCTGGCAGTATTGCGCCGTTAGATTGCAATACTGATACGTTGAGCCAAATAAGTCCCAGCATTTTGGTCACGCGTCGCGTGGATCAGGCGCTCTGACAGTTTTCGACTTTTTTATTAAGTTGTAACGTGAACGTTAACAAAAGCATAAAAGAAATGTTGCACATAAATATTGTAATAAAATAATTAATTTTTAGAAAAAAACAAAAACCGACTTCATTGTATCTTCGATGTCCAAGGTCAAATATCGATGAAATGTATATGGAACCACTTCGTAGCTGTACTGAACCCAACGCAAAAAGAATTTTCCAAATCGGATCATATATGACGGAGTTCTGAGGTAACAAACATAAAAAACAATCGAACCTTCTCCTTTTTTGAAGTCCGTTAATTGTAGTTTTTCGATGTAATGACTTGACTCAAATAAATACCTGCCATTAGAATTACAATCTCGTCTAATAGGACCTATAAGTAATTAAAAATTGACTTAAAATTGTTAAGTAGAGTAAAACTAAGAATATATTCATCAACATTTTTCTTATTGTCTGTATTCATCATCATCATCAGCCGGAAGACGTCCACTGCTGAACATAGGCCTCCCCCATAGATTGCCACAACGAGCGGTTGCTCGCTGTGTGCATCCAGCGGCTCCCCGCGACTCTTACCAGGTCGTCGGTCCACCTGGTGGGGGGCCGTCCTACGTTGTCTGTATTAAGAAGGGCATTTTTTTAGAACTTTTGTTACAATTTGTTTGTTTTGTTTCTTATGTGGCAGTTGGCTTCTTGGCAGCAGCGGAATGTTCCATGCATCTATGTCTTTTATGTAATTCTTACTTAGGTACTTACGCCTAACGATCACATACATAGCTCCTGAGCCTAGGATTCTCTGTATCTAGGGAATTAGGAACTTTGAGGACCATGGTCCCACAACACCCAGACACGAAACAATTTTTTTTTCTTTTTTTCTGTGTACAATCATTTGTCCCGTCGCGGGAATCGAGCCCGTAACCTCAGTGGTGTATGAGATTTGAGCCAACTTGCCCAACCATTACACTACAGAGGCTGTTACTAAAGGAAAATATTATCAGCTCCCGACTACTTCCGGTCATCTTTGTTGGCAACACAACATAATTTTATTTTTATATAGTTGCCGAGCATGTTTTCTGTATTAATGTTGTCAATACTGATCAATAATAGCGTTGTATTTATAGGGTGGCTATAGGTCTTCCGCCCACACCTTCCATGTAAACTAGGCTAGCTAGACGTATCTAGCCTCGAATAAACCTTAAATAATTTATATTCCTGAAAAAACTGTTTTTCTCTCCGGCCCACCATCGCACCACATCACATACAGTCCACGCTCTCCAACTGGGTGTCGAACAATCTTATAATCGTCTTACACAGTCAAGTATAACCTTGGAACCCTAAAAACACAAAAAGGTGTTTGTAAATGTAATCAATTAGCCAATCAACAGGTGGGTAAGATAACTCCGAGTCTCGGCGGTCTTTAATAATTCCATTTTGGTCTCCGGAGAGTTTTAACGATTTTGCCTTTTAAAATGAGAGTGAGATTTGGATGTGGTAGTTAAATATGGATTTATTTAGCTTTAGCTTGAACAACGTTGACCAACTTCACAGAACTTTGCTGGTACAAAGAGTGAAAGAGCGAGAATTCTAAATTTGTTTTGAGATAGAAGAAGTTTTTAGATTGTCTGAGTACATCATATATATCAGCCATATCACCCATACTACGGTTACAAATTACAAACTGCGGTTCTGCTCTCCTATACCTACTGATGATGATGTCCTCCCCACCGTGGCTGACGATGGCGACCCTGGTTTCACCTTCTGGATGTGCTCGACTGTCGCTGACAAATCCAACAAACGCATTCAGCGTAGTACAGCTAGCCCGCGCTATTGTAAGTATAGTCGAAGGAGGGCTTAGAGCGTGTCTTGCGAGTTTGCCTCTTAAGGTCACGCTCTGTAAGACAATTTTTTTCGAAGCTTTCTACGCCTTTCTTGACTTTCGAGCGCCAGGCTGGTCTTATTGCAACCTTTTCCAATTGTTCTGTTGGTATGCTGCATAATGTCAGGTTATGTTTAAATACATACTTATAGCTATCATCCTTATGTTTTAATACATCCCTATACCACCTGCCTTCCCTGTGCTTCGCTGGAGATTATCCTTTCAATGCACGAACCAAATACAAACCACAGAACGCCGCCTCCACTAAACAGCTATTCTTACATCCGTCTCCTATTTAAACCTCCCCGAGCATTCCTTTTCTGTCTCAATTTACTTAAAGATTGCATTTTCTCTTTCACCTTAATTAGTGATTAGTCTGTTCCTGATTACCGCTAATGGGTGGAATTGTCGTTCAAACAATTTGTCGCTTCTGCACGATTTATTCTTTGAAAGGTGTCGGAATGTTCAATTAGGGTGGTGGTTAGTTTGTGGGACAGTTAAATGAAGGAATTTTGGGTAATGAAAGGTCTTGGAAGTAGTGATTTATATAAGGTTTATTGGTACAAATAATTAACACAAAGGTGTCTTATGTTACCGTCTTTTTCCAAGTAACCCCCGCTGGCTACGTCACCCCGGTGTCTTTAATATGATAGAGTCTGGTTATATCGTCATTGGATGGAGTGTATGTGTTCTTCTGTCTTTCTCGTGTGAATATATGGCCAACTCTGGTGTCGGAGTTTATAGACCCATCGCTTGAAAAAATATCCTCTATCCAGATCATACGGCAAGAAACTGGGAGGCGATGTTTTTATAAACTATTGCTGCAATTTGTAAGTCATCGTCGATTTTTTTCTTAGCTGCATGGCCTTACAATGACGACCAATCACAATCAAGTTCCATAGCAATGTAATGGTTTCCTAAAGTAGTACTGTCACCATCATAATTCTTGCCAATGTGAGGGCAAGCCAAAGTGGCTCCTTTTCTTGCTAAAAAGCACAGAAGAATAATAAAGCATCACCAGAAATTATTTTTATTATTATTTTAAATTAACTGGTAAAAAGCAAAAAAAATTAACTACAATTTACCTGCACAATTAAAATAGGTTTCTACAGAACGATTTGTTATTATTGAACAATACGCAATCCACCCTTACGGGTAGTGCGACAATAAAAGTAATTTATATGACGTGTCCTTACCGTTCGCAGGGCGGGTACTTCCGGCCGCGGCAGCGGCGCACTTCCGGTGCGGCGTTTCCGGCGTTTTCCTCTGCAGGGAAAGAAGTTGGGTTTTTTATGTTGGTAGTTGATTGTGATATATAGGGAGTTAAAGGTTTATTTATAGGTACAGTTGAAATAGAGACAATAAATTATTCTATGTAAAAGATAAAAGTTTTTTCATTATTTTCTAACATGTTTTATATTTTGTAGGCAGTCAGTAAAAGGTGTAAAGTATACACAATTATACATAATATAATGATTTTTATGACCTTCTTAGATAGGTATTTAAAGTAACATTGCGCTTTATAATATAACCTGCCAAGAAGCTTAGGTATTTATAGTTGGAACTTGTTTGTATACATAAATTCACTTTTATATAACTAGTGACCCGCCCCGGCACTGCAATTGTTATGGGCAGGCGTGGCGCTTACCATCAGGCGAATGACTTGTTCGTCTCATCACTCAATTACATAAAAAAGTTTCAGAAAGATGTTATCTCTCCAGGAGGTAAGGGTAACTCAGCGACTTAAGGGTAAGGAGCTAAGGGGTACACCCTCGCGTCATTTCACCAAGGCCATAAATTGTGCAAATACAATTCATACATTTTGTCACCCACTAATGTAGCGAGATGAAATGGGAATGAATTTGAGCTGTGCCTTCATTTTTTGAGGAATTAACAGTAACCGTTTTAGTGAAGACGAAATAAATCACACGCCGAGCCAATGGCTTATAACAACTTGCAGATAGACCACTAAAATATGTTTAGTATAGATGTATGTGTAAGTAGGTAGTATTATAGTATGTAAAACGTAAGCACGGTATTCCGAAGACGCAGGTTTAATCCTGCTCGAGCAGCTTCATTCTTCTTCTTTCTTATTTCTTATTATTTAAAACTAAACCCGGCGAACTTCGTACCACCATATATTTTTTTAATCGATTTTTTTTAATTTTCTTTTGTACAAACCCTTTCCTGACTAAACGAACACAACAAAATAGAATTATCCAATTTAGTGCAGTCGTTAGGAAGTTATGCGCGTACAAACATTTTGGCGATTCATTTTTATTTATATAATATTCTTCTATACGACGATTCTGTACGCTTTTTTCCTAGCATGCGCTAATGCATGCCATATCAATTTGAGTAGGCAAGTTTTGTTTTAAAAACCTACCTAGTTATAAGACCTGGTGGCCTGGTGGTGGTGGTGGACTCTGAAGTTTCAATGCATCATATCTAAATGTCGTCTTATTTCTCTCAAGTACCAATTGTAAACATGTTATTCTTGATATCAAATTTCGCTAACGTGTAATAAAGCGATAAAGTTTTTGTTCACTTCAAACTTGCTGACTTTGTACTAAAAGCTTCGAATTGTTATTCATTTCAATTTGTTGATTGAGTACATATCGTTCTCGAAGCTTCCATATCACCCAGGAATAAACTAAGGTTATATAAGGAAGTAAATAAGTTTAATAAATCATTATTATTCTCTTCGTTCATAAGTGTGGTCACCAGTAGACCAAATAAAGTTAAATTAAATTAAAAATTGTCTTTTTATATAAGACACGCGCGGCCCAAATTTGTCTGCCTATCTATTATCTTAACAAAACAACAATATATTAAAGAAATCAATCCGCCCATTGTAAAACGTTATCTGCTCACAGGGTGGAATTGGACATTGTATCGGAATTAAACTGAAACGTCTCAATACAGGGGGGTGATGTAGACATCTATACTAAGTATAAAAACACCCGCTGGTAAAGTTTGTTGCGCAGTTGAAGCAAGGATATTTTGGTGAAATCCTTGAAATATAGAATTCAAATTTCTACTTCGGGTTGTGACGTAATTTTTATGAATTATGACATCATTGGACATCTTTTATAACGTCAGGGATGATGTTGTAAAATATTGTATTATACCTATGTATTACATTTACTATTATTATGATCGATCTTCCATCCGTTGCACAAAAAGCTGAAAATGTAGTTTTTTAGATTCGGGTTAGGTTAAGGAAGAGGGTTACGTTCGGAATGGAAACTAATCACTTTTTGCTGTTCCTAACCTAACCCGGTCCCGGGTCAGGTTTTCGGGTCAGGAATAAATCAACCACTGCACCACAAAGGCTATCAACAAAGTTGATAAAGTGTGTCAACACACTCGCATGCGTTACTCCACAAGTTTAAAAAGAAAATTTCCCCCCCGTCCTTTGTTCGCGAGTAGAAGATACAGTGGCGTTCACACACGGCCGCGTCCCTTTTTAATCCAGCCAGGATTTTTCTTTGGCGAAGGAATAGCTAGCGCAGGTTAAGGAGATGCTGCCTGGTAAATATTTATGAAAAAGAACTCATTTTTTTATTTATTTATGGCTTCTTAAGGTTTATGTATTGAGCCAAGTACAACAATCGAAAAGGTTTTATTCCAGTTTGTGAGGGTAGTAAATTTCATCAAATTGGTGAAATTTTACTTAAGGTTCTATCAAGCTCAGGTCCGTTCGTGTGTGAAGTTCTGTTGCCATCTATGGGATGGTTCAGCCAAATACTAGCTAGAAGCATTGGAGGCATTAGATCGACGTGCAAAGCGACTTATTTGTGACGAACAACTCTGGTCACTACAAAGCTGCATAGCCATAGCCTTAAGCATCGACGTAAGGTAGCATGTCTGTCAATCTTTTATAAGATACATTTCGATGAATGCGTACAGGCGCTTCACGACCTAATTCCACCCTCCCTCTTCCATCACAGGGTAAGTAGAAGATCAACTAAATATTACCCTTATTTAGTAGACATTCCGCCAATACTTAAGTGTTTTTGTTCCAAATTTATAGCGCGTTCTGCTAAGGAATGGAACTCTTTGCCGTCTTCTCTGTTTAATGAAAACTTCAATCTGGGTATCGTCAAGGCCAGAGTGAATAGGTATAGACGAAGTCGCGGGCAAAATCTAGTTTAAAATAAGCGTTAGATAACCCTACCCTTAAGCGAATAATATCCTTCTTTTTCTTTCCAGAACGCGCTGCCTTCCCTCCTATATTAACGCTCCTTTAACGCATCGGAAATAGATGTTCATTGAACTTTATTTATTTTATGGAAAATGTATTCACGTCCGAGATAATCCTGAGTTATATTAACTTTGTGCACCTACGTTTAGTGAGATTATAAAAGAAGGAGTTTCCAATAAGGCTGGAATGAGTTGCTTATTCCAATAAGATAATAGATATTGCCAGTTATTCAGCCGCCAAGAAGTATATAGTGCGCAAGTATTACTGTGTTCCGGTTTGAAGGGCATTGTGGCCAGCGAAATTACTGGGCAATATGAGACTTAACAGCTCAACGAGCGCAGTGCAGCGCCGCGCAGGAATTTGCATAAAAATGTTCTGGGTGGTGCTGTTTTCGTTATGGGCTGGCGTATTGCTTACCATCACGACCAGCTCGTCTCGTCATTCAGTTACAAAAAAAAATATCGTACGGAATTAAGAATGGTATCATACCTATTATTAGTGTTTACTTTATCTAAAAATAGACCATTATTATATAAATCGTCTGAAAAAAGCGCTAAAAGTGTTCACCATAAATTAATTAGGTCAAAAAATGGCGAATGAACAGCGAATAGTGACATCAAAGCCGCGATTTGCCGACGGGCGGCGAGATCAAAGGGCCGACGGCAGCTGTGTTTCTTTGAAGATGCCGACGGTAATGCACTGCGTTGTTACTACGAAAGGCTTTTTGTGCTTAATTGCAGTTTAATTGATTTAACACTTCATTTAATACAAACTAAGAGAAATCAGTAAGAATTTATATTTACATTAACAAATTTTATCAGAATTTGCTTACGCCTTTTGGTTACCTACTTTAACTTACAAATTTGAACGTAGAATTACAATAAATAAATAAAAAACACACTGGCCCAGTGCGAATGTCACATGTCCTTGAATTTTTGTGATTGATTCTTGGACATGCCGGTTTCCTTACGATGTTTTCCTTCGCCTTTTTTTAGAGCGAGTTTTAAATACGCACATAACTTTAAAAAGTCAGTGGTGCGGGGCCAGTGGGATTCGAGCTCAGATGCTTCGGATCAAAAGTCGCACGTGCTCCCACTGAGCCACACTCGCTCTAACGTAGTTACGGTGAAAAAAATAAAATCAATTTCTCCCTACTCCTGCTGCCAGAGTCAGTCTTTCCCGATAGCTACAATCTATAAATCTTCAAGTCTCGAGTGAACAGGTACTATCCTGGTAAGCGTGATAGATCGTCGACCGCATCGTCGCTTACCATCAGGTGACATAGTGGTCAAACGCAAGCCAATGAACAATAAAAAAAAAAATAACCCGAAAACTACAAAATTAACCCTATATACCCACTGAACCTCTTCAAACCCCTTCCTCGTGGACGGGGCCAGCGGAACTGGGGTAAAGTTCACGCTGGTCAAGGTGAGCCGGCGTCGTTAACGTCGCTCTTAGAACAAGTCTTAAGATCTGCTGTGTATGAACGGTCTTGATACTTGCGAATATAGTGTGAATTAGAAAAAAACCAAAACCGACTTCAATGTATCTTCGAAGTCCAAGGTCAAATATCGATGAAATTAATATGAGACCATTTCGTAGCTATACTGAACCCAACGAAAAAAGAATTTTCCAAATCGGTTCATAAATGACGGAGTTCTGAGGTAACAAAAATAAAAAAAGGAAATTCAAAAAATACAATAGAACAGAGTACCTTCTCCTTTTTTGAAGTAGGTTAAAAATATCTTTGTCTGCATAAAAAATCTGTTTTCGACTAGATGTGTGCGAGAATAACAGATCATAATAACAAAGAATCTCACAATTTAAAAGAATTCGTTTTTTTTTAATTCAATCAACATTAATTGCAAAGTCAAACTTTAAAGTAGTACAAAACTAGAGACATGCGGTGCAAATATTTAATCAATCTATCCTCAAAAATGCATACACAAACACATACAACAAAACTTAGATACCCATTTTGCCATTTCGTCCCACTCGGGCGTCAGAACATAATGGTATATTAAGTTCACCGACACAAAATATATTTATGAATTATTTTCAAGCGAAACTATGATCAAGTACCTTATCTGCAGCAGAATATAGTCTTAAGGAAATAATAATTCTTGCTTCAAAGAAGATGTAAACAGATATATCATAAAACTAAAAGAAAAGGGATCAGCCGCAGCGCAGGTGACAAGAGGGCTCGCTCATTCCTGGCTCAAAGATTGGCGTTAGCCATTCAACGCGGGAATGCAGCCAGCGTTCTTGGCACCTTGCCTCAGGGACACCACTTGTAAATTTATTTGAATTCCAACAAACATTACCTTTCATAAACATTCAGAAGTGATTGACACATTTTTTATTCCTGGTTGGAGAACATTAATACCTAAACTATTAAGATTATTTTTTATATAAATAGTTCTTAAATAAATTTTAATATGAATAATTTAAGAAAAATCACAACGGATTTTTTCTTGAAGTATCAAACCATCGCGGTCATCGTACACAAAGTTTGCTAAGTAATAAGATAATGAAGAACAGCGGGGTCGACGGGGTACGAATTAAAACGGGAGCTGTGTGCGTTGTTCTGGCGAGACCGGGAGACTTTATGCACTAGTTATTCGCATTCTGTCTGAGATTTTTCTGGATTTTTTTCTTCATTTTAGATGACTATGATCTATTCTTCAGTCGCCAAACAATAGTGCGCATTGCTGTAATCCGGTTTAAAGGGCATTGTACATAGCGAAATTACTAATATAAGAATTAATATCTTATGTCTCGGGATGGTGAGAGCAATTCAGTGCTACGCAGTGCTTTTTATGGTATTAAAGTTCTGCAATTGTTATGGGCAAGCGTAGACCATTAGACCAACGACTTGCTCGTCTCATCACTCAGTTCCATAATACAAAATAAATAAAAAATACAATAAAATTGAGAATCTCCTCTTTTTCTTGAAGTTGGTTAAAAGTAAGTTAAAATATATGTAAAGTTCGAACTGTTGGAAATTCATTAATAAAATATAAATATCTATTTATTATCTATGCAAAATTTTCTATGATACTTAATTTACTTGTACTTCTTGAAATTCTTTATAACGAGTGCGCTACATACTGATCTTGATCAAATGTAAATTTGGAGACCACAAATTTATTCAGTCTTCGCAAGTGGTCCAGCCAGGACAACGTACACTTCACTCTCTGTTTATTTAATGAGTGAATCGGAGAGACCTCGTTATGACGTCACCTCAGCATCAAGTTAGAGGGAGAAGTCTCAACTTTCTACTAGAAAGAAAGAGATGGGGGGTACCAGCTGAGAATGAATGAATTTTCTTAAGACGGCGAGGTTCCTAATGAAAACGAAATGAAGTGTCAATGGGAGTTCAGTGTCTTTAAGAATTCTTCGGGGAGGGTTTCAAGGTCTTACGTTTTAATTGAAGGTTTCTTTAAGTTCAGGGTTAAAGGCTTCCGTTGTGAATACATGAGATAGATAAATAAAAACTATCACCTTCAGGATAATATGGGGACCGGGGGCACATAGAGTTTTCAAGATACTGCAAAACTTCTGGTCGAAGCAACATGTGACCGAAATGCTGGCCTATATGTATTTTGACCAAAGGATAAGCTGTGCCATTCAACGTGGCAATGCTGTCAGCATTTTGGGAATGTTGCCCACTGGAAGTGGTTAATTAGATCTAAATAGCTTAGACAAATTAGATAAAGATAACGATATACAAAGACAACAAGAGACAAACAAGACTACAAGTGTACAAGAAATGTACAAGAGTGAACAAGTTTCTTCCAGGCGAGCGTGCTACATCTTCGACCGCATCGTCACTTAACAACAGGTGAGATAGCGGTCAAACGCAAACCTATAAATAATAATAAAAAAAATATACCTAATGACTTTGATTTAGAAAATAAACATGATTACCTATAAACCAAAAAAAAATTGAATTCATTTTTACAATGGTGTAACAGAGGGCGATCATATCGCTCAAAGCGATTTCTTCGAGACAAAGTTGGAATGGAGGGTAACGTAACATAAACGGACGGCGGCGTTGCACGCGGTGTTAACGGACATATTGTTGACATTCGTTCTTACATGACTACGCAAAACCGGAAGCGGATATGAATCGTGATCTACTTTACTATCACTACTAAAGTTCTAAATTTTACATAAAACAAAAGAGAAGATCAATTTTAATTTTCGGTCCTTCAAAATAATATTTTTGGGATACGAGAAATATTAATAGGATTGAATTTTTGAGATTCATCGAGAGCTATATATTTTTCAAAGGCTGCCGCTGTATTCTACGTATTTATTGTCAGATTTTGTAGATTTACTAATTTTTTTGATTGTTTTTCTTTGCTTTTACTTCTGTTTACAGATATAAGGTAATATTTTCTATACTTTTTTTACGCCTAATAGATCTATGTTTGTCCACTATCTCGCCTGATATGAACCGATGGTGTGGCCTAAGATGAAGCACATAGATCTAGAGAGAGACGGCAGTTGAGCGGCTGCTCAGACCCGTCTCCCCGATGGTTCACCGAACATCATCCCGAACACGACTAGGTCGCTTGACGGCATGGCTTTGTTCGGTGGGTGATATTACAACCACGGCCGGAGCCTACCACTCACTTGTAGGTATGGAATTTATGTTGTTCCTTATTTTAACGATGCTAATGTTATGTTTGATCAGGACGGCAAATGATGATAATTGTAAAAAAAAATGGCATTTTTTTTAATTTTTCTTCTAAATTTGTGTTGATTCCGTTACCAACAGAAACCTATTTCACGATTTCTTTTTAACATCCGTCGGGTTCGATGCTCTATGCATAGGTTCGGATTTTTCTTATTGAATTGTCTGGTTAGTCTTATTGGTAGATTGGTTAAATGATATTTTGAGTAAAATACCATTTAAGTTAATTAAATTTCATCAATTTAAGGACAATATTTTGGTAGGCCTAATAATAAATGATAGTTAGATGAACGCTTTATTGCAAACATTAAATTACAGACATTACATAAAAACAATTAAAGAAAGTGTTACAATGGGCAGCCTTATCGCTAAAAGCGATCTAATAAATTGAAAAATTTTTCGAATAAATCTGAATCGAATAAGACTAGGTACAACTATCGATAACTAAAACAAGATGGAGTAAATACCTATTAAAAATAAAAACATGGAATCTACCTACCTACCTAGGAGTAATAGTAGGTACGGTGCAGAATATATTATCAGCGAGATAATTTAAAATAGTAAAGTCACTATAATTTTGTAGAGCTAAAATTTTAGCAGCTCTATGCTCCAAAGTTCAAAAGTAAAACTCTAAACCAAAAATAAAAAAAAAATCTTATTCCCTTTACACTGTACCCAACCTATAGACTAGACACTTACGTTTTTCATTAGGCTACGATCACATTAGGCGGCGGACAGACGGCCGGATTATTGGATACGACGGCCGAAAGACTTCGATCCGTTGCCTTTTTCCTTTTTTCCTTTACTTTCCTTTTTTCACTTTTTCAGCGTCTGGAAAGCCTTTTCCTCTTATTTATTGCTTATACGAAGCCCAAATTGGATATTTGTGAGAGGCTGAATTATTTGCCGATGTAAAAATATAGGTCTTTTAAGTCTTGTTTGAATTTGGTTCTTATTGGATTTGGTATGTTAGAGGGTCTGCCCCCGTACCCATATGTCCCTCAAGCGCCAATCGTATATCGTGTTGAGCTCAAATTAAGGTATACCTTCACTGCGACTAATGAGACACCGACTAATTATTATCGATTCAGGCAAGAAATCGAATCAATCATTAATTTATACCAAAATATGATAACTAAATGTTGAGATAAACTTAATGGGACAATAAATGGCATCATAAAATATTGTCGCAGTGAATCTATAGCCTAAACTGAATTCTACACGATATACGATTGGCGCTTGAGGGACATATGGATAGGGGGTCTGATTTTATTTTGACTACAGATTTCACTATTACAAAAAATTAAATAAAAAGAGAATTGTGTAGAGAACCATAACGATAATATGCAAGTAAGTATACGTTTTATTAAAGAAAAAACCGACTTCAATGTATCTTCGAAGTCCAAGGTCAAATATCGATGAAATTTATATGGGACCACTTCGTAGCTATACTGAACCCAACGCAAAAAGAATTTTCTAAATCGGTTCATGAATGACTGGTTTTTTTTACGCTTAATAGATCTATGTTTGGCCACTATCTCGCCTGATGTGAAGCGATGATGTGACCTAAGATGGAGCACATAGATCTAGAGAGACACGGCAGTTGAGCGACTGCTCAGACCCGTCTTCCCGATGGTTCACCGAACGTCATCCCGAAACATGACTAGGTCGCTTGACGGCATAGCTTTGTTCGATGGTTGGTATTACAACCACGGCCAGAGCTTACCACTCCAAAGAACGGGGAACTACAAACATACGGGGTAAAAATATTAGAAAAAAATACAATCGAATAGAGAACCTTTTCCTTTTTCAAGTCGGTTAAAAATAATAATAATTTTTAATCGCTTAGAAAAATTATTTTGATACTGGCATTAACGACAACAAGACGCAGGTTCAATCCCTGCCGGAGCAATATCATTTTTCTTCTTCCTAATTGCTTAGGTATATATAAATTATATATATGCATTTTGAAGCTCAAAGTAAAAACCGACGAAGGCAGGTAATTCGACATCTCACAAGTGTGAGGAAAGAAAGACCTTAATTAGTGACAAAAAAATTACATCTTCAAACTGTATTTTATTCCCCACCACTCACACGTCAACCTAAAAATCAACCCTTACAACCCTACCCCCAGTTCCAGTGCAGCTCGATACCCAGACTGTTTAAGGGTCTGTCTCATTAGTGCGATGAAAGGGATGAAATATAAAAACCACGTGCCACCCCCGAATGAGAAGTAGCGCTCTAATTACAAGATTTTTGAGGTAGTTGGAAAATGAACGATGTGACGTCATCACGCGTTGTCATTTTAGTTGGTAGGCCTATTTTTCTTGTGTAAACCTTTTTAAAATTTAAAATAGATATCTCATAGCCTCTGTGGTGTAGTGATTAGGCAAGTTGTCTCAAATCACATACATCACTAAGGTTGCGGGTTCGATACCCGCGACGGGACAAACGTTTGTGCACAGAAAAAACACAAGCATTTATTTCGTGTATGGGTGTTGTGTGACCATGGTCCTCGTAGTTCCTGGTTCCCTAGATACAGTAGGGAATCCTTGGGCCAGGATCTATGTATGTTATGGCGTATTTATTTATCGACTTCAAAATGCTGCAACCCATTTGTCAAGTCTTTTAAGTCCAATAAGATCTAACGCCGATGTAGTCAGTTGATAAGTCAGAGGCAATTTCATCTGAAGTAGGTGGATGATACTTAGGTACTAGGACAATTAAAAAAAAAAATTTAAGCCTTAACGCTTAAAATCCTATTGAATAAAAATAGGTAGGTACCCTAAATTTAAATTTAATTAATTAAGGAACGTATTCATTTTGAATAGCTAATTTAAAAAAAATCTTCAAGGAATGTATGGCAAATAAACTTTTTAAAACTTAATAAAGTATTCTGTTTGCCATGTCTTAACTCATGCTCGCCTACTTCTAAAAGTTTTATAATCCAAACTAACTTTCCAAACTCATGCAACATTCGTAGCATGTCACACTAACTATTATAAAACAGTTTGACAATGCCTCATCAACTCATCAGGAAATGACAGCAACTGCCTCCTAATTTGAAAAGAAAACTCCGAAAACGCATTACACGGAATTCCCCCAAAAACTTATCAGGGAAAGCCGCAGCACAATCCATCATCATTATGCCAAAACTCGCCAAAATTCAATAAAAAAAAAGTTTACTTCACTCCCATCTAGCGGCGGAGACGGGAACTTCTGAAACCCCCACCGCCCGAGGGGTGGTCGCCATTCCATCATATCCCTTTTTTCTTCCCTCCACACCCTTATCCATACCTGAGCTTTCTTTATCCGCCGACCTAACTTTTTATTTACACCTCTCTCGCTCTAGCTACGGCACTTCAATGCTCGTCAAAAGCTTGCTGTCTCTGTTGCTCGCAAAGAAAAAAATCTGTTTATAAAAATGAAAACGTGGATGTGCTTGGGGCACGGCTTCATTGGACGTGGGGTAAAGTCTCATACGAGGGTGTTTTTTTGTGTACGAAAAAAATGCACCCCAACAGAAGCCGGATTCTTTTAGGTATATTTCGTTTCCAATTTCGATAACAAAGCATGTATTTTTTAAGGTTTTTCCTTTTGTTCGTTGCTATAATTGTGCGGGTTTCGTCTAATTCGTTTGAGTTTTCGTATCGTCCTTTCTTTTATTTTCAAAGGTAGACTGCCTATCTTTGGCTGTATTTATTTCTATACAACTGGAGATGCTCTCACGCTTGGCTTGGCTCCCAAAGGAATTATGATTTGACAGCACGATCTTTGATTAAAAAGGAATTTTTAATATTTGACATTTGATTTGAGGAATTTTAATAATGGGAGACATGAATTTGCGTGCTCTGCTTTGAGTTATTGCAATTCAAGAATACAAATTGCATACATACTCGTATTATGTACGTAGGTACACAATTTATATACCTATAAAGATTTTTTGCATTTCTAAGATTCGTAAAAATAATTAGGGATTTAAAAAAATCAAACCTACTTTGGAGCTGCTCCCGTGGATATCCATTGCCGTTCTTATAAAACTCAAATAATTGACAATTGATTCTTTGACATGATTACAGTCCATTTAATATGAGAGATAGAGAGTCAATAAAAAGAAATTCAAAATCATCCGTTTATTTCCAAAAAAACAACATATTAAATACTCAGGTCTCAATTAAAGAATTGTTAGAGCAAAACCTAACATCACAGTCCATTTAATTAAAATTTAAAATCATAATCAAAATCAATAATTTATTTGCAAGAATACAACATATTACAAACACAAGTCTCAATTAAAATTGTAAGAATAAAACCTAACTTATGCATCATTGTAATTTTTTTTCTTACATTCAACTCTTAAGCGCGTAACCGGGTTTTCTCAGGTTTTTCTTCACTGGTTTTGAAACTAGCCTGCAGAATGCACGTAACTATTTCATTATAAGTCGTTGGTACAGGGCCTTGCCGTGCCGGGATTCGAACTCGGCACTCATGTTTACGCTCGGCCACACTTGCTTACAATGTCAAGAGAATAGATCGTTTTAGAGCGAGTGTGGCTCAGCGGGGACTCGTGCGCTTTTCGATCCGACGCACCTGGGTTCGAATCCCGACTCGGCCCTGCACCAATGACTTATAGTTAAGTGCAGATTTTGCACGCTCGCTCTAAAACGGTGAAGGAAAACATCGTGATGAAACCCGCTTACGCGCTTTGGAGTGGTAGGCTCTGGCCGTGGTTGTAATACCACCCATCGAACAAAGCCATGCCCTCAAACGACCTAGTCGTGTTTCGGGATGATGTTCGGTGAACCATCGGGGAGACGGGTCTGAGCAGCCGCTCAACTGCCGTCTCTCTCTAGATCTATTATGTGCTTCATCTTAGGCCACATCATCGCTTCACATCAGGCGAGATAGTGGCCAAATATGGAACAATTAAGCGATAAAAAAAAAAAAAAGAGAATGCATGGTTTGTCTCAAAGTTCGAAGTTCTTTATTCAATTTTGTTATCACAGACGCACTTATGAACGTCAATTATTACAATGACTCTACCACGGTAACGGAAAAGAACCACTGCTCAGAAGAGACGGTAAGAAAATAAAGATTTTTTTTTAATTTTTTTACATTATTTTTGTTTTTAACAATATTGTTTCTTATGTGCCAGTTGGCTACTTGACAGAAGCGGAATGCTCCATGCATCTTTGTCTTCTATGTAATTACTAACGGTAGGTAATCATATCATATACACTCGAGAGCAATGAATCCGGGTCACTTAAAGAATGTTAAAAATCTCGGAAACTAAAAATGATAGGTTAATGCAATAAATTGTATTTAATAGACAATGTAATACTCCTTAAATGAAAGTAAAAAAAATATGAGTCACCATACATTTTATTAACACAAAATTACATAAAGAAAAAAACTGCTGATCTCTCCTTAAAACAAAAATAGGAAACATGAAATTTTTGAACTTTATTACGATTTTCTTGAATTTTAATACTTCGTATTGCCTCCTCGTGCTTCCATTACTGCGTTTACGCGGTTTGGCATGCTGTACACCAAGTTCCTTATACGATTTTGGGGAATATTCTCCCATTCCTCTGTGAGAGCAATTTTGAGCTCACGAAGCGTGATTGGGGGAGGGTTTCGTTGTTTTACGCATCTGCCTAGCTCGTCCCAAGCATGCTCGATCGGGTTGATATCCGGGCTGCGCTCTGGCCACTCCATACGAGTAATGTTCATCTCTTGAAGGTAGTCATTCACAATCCTACCTGTATGAGGTCGGGCATTGTCATGCATAAATATAGCATCCTCACCTAAATTTACCATAAATGGACCAACGTGATCATTGAGGATTTCTTCCACATATCTTACGCTAGTTAAAGAGCCGTTTTCTATGATCACCAGCTCTGTGCGACTTTCAGAAGAAATTCCGGCCCACACAAGTACAGACCCACCACCGTAGGCTACTTTTTCTTCGATGCATGCTTGCTTGAATCTTTCCCCTGGTCTTCGATACACTCTGTGTCTTCCATCGTGCTTGTAGAGCATAAATTTTGATTCGTCGGAGAACATAACTTTTGACCAATCTTCAATACTCCAATTTACGTGGCTCTGGGCATTTCTTAGTCTCGAAATACGATGCCCACGCTCCAGTTTAGGGCCGTTTGCAGGTCTAAGGGGTTTTAAGTTAGATTCAGCAAGCCGACGTCTTACTGTCCATGCACTTGGGTTACTTCCTCCGAGGCGTCGAAACTGATTGGTGAGTTCAGTTCCTATGAGAAAGCGATTTCGAAGCATGGTGTTCACCAAGTATCGGTCTTCTCGTGCTGTGGTACACCTGGTTCTGCCCGTTCCTGGTCTGCGTAGGTTAGAACCAGTTTCTTCGTAACGTCGGAGAACTCTTTGTACTGTTGACAGCGACACACCGACAGTCCTGGCTGTATCGCGCTGACTCCGGCCGGTTTCCAGCATTGTAAGTATTCTGGTGCATTCTTCAGGCGTAAGCGACATAATTTCAGCTTGAATAATGAATATAGAGCACTATCAACATGGTTTATGTACCCACATAAATGACAGATTACAAACAAAAGCAAAACCAAATGCTGTAATTTCGTAGTTCCATCTTCGAAAGTGGCCCTTTTTCAAATTTGATTTTTTTATGATATAACTTTACAATAACTAAGAAGTTTTAATACCTTCATTTAAGGAGTATTACATTGTCTATTAAATACAATTTATTGCATTAACCTAGCATTTTTAGTTTCCGAGATTTTTAGGATTCTTTAAGTGACCCGGATTCATTGCTCTCGAGTGTATATACATTTTGTGACGTGTTTAACACAATGTCGTAAAAAAGTGATTTCCTTCGTCTTAAAATTATAATAGAGACATCTCTAATATAGAGACAATCTCTACCAATTGACATTTGTCGAACTGGACATAGACATAATCTCTACCATCATGTCGAACTAGTCATAGAGATAATCACTACCATAGAGAATTGTCGAACTGGTCTTCACGCTTGAATTGTTAAATGTATTAAGCGATGTCTTCACCAAAAATAAAAAAAAGACGTGTGGCACTCGGAGACTGCCGCGGTAAAGCTATTGCATAGCATTCGGAGTGGGGGGTGTTAGGTTATTTTCGTTACGGAATTTCTGGACTCGGTCTCCACGCTCAAGGCCCGCGATAGAAGCTATCCAATAGCTTAATAAAATATTTAATGCTTTATTGTACACCTAACAAGAAATTAACAAGGTACACGAGATACTCTTATAGACTATAGTACAACGGGCGGACTTATCGCTAAAAGCGATCTCTTCCAGTCAACCTTTGGATGGGAAGAAGTAAAGGATAATATTTATGTTCAAATTACGAAAACAATAAAAAAGATACATTATTAACAGTATCAATGTCACTTAAGGCCAGGCTCGTTCCCTCTTTTTAACCATCTATTAAGGCCGGGACAAGTCATTAAATTCTCATTTCTGGCGACCGTAATAAAATTAAGCGCGATATTACTAAAAATAAAAGATATGTTATACATTTTGTTACGTACGTAATTATCAGGTGACATTCGGGCAGGTGTGTTCTTTGGCTGGAGCAAATAAGAAATCTCAGTGTCATTAATTGTTGAGTGAGTGTGGCTCAGAGGGAGCACGTGCAACTTTCGATCCGACGCACCCGAGTTTGAATCCCGCTGGCCCCGAACCACTGATTTCCTTAAGTTATGTGCGGATCTAACACTCTTTCAACCGGCATGTCTAAAAATTAATCACAAAAATTCAAAGTCATGTGACTTCCACCAATCCGCACTGGGCCAGCGCGGTGGATTATGGCCCATACTCTCTCTATGAGAGAAGGCCTGTGTCCCAGCTGTGGGAACGTAAATATTGTAGCTTTCTATCAGTGAATTTCCAAAATTGGATCATATATCGGATTGCTATTTCCCGGGATCAAAAGTAAACACACGGTAGGACAAAAGCTAGCCTTTTTCCTTTTTCAGAAATTAATTAATGTACATACGCACTAAATTTCAACAAAACCCGTTCAGTAGTTTTTGCGTTATTGAGTAACAACATCCATCCATCCATCCTCACAAACTGATATAAATAATAAATATATAATGATATAGATTAGTGATAGATTATTAGCAGGTGTTAGTTTATAGGTAAATAAAACAAAATGGGAAGAAAATGTAAGTTTCTTGAGTATTACCACAGAATACTAAGGGACAGAAGCATCACTCCGCAAAGAAATTTAAACAAATAGCGACTCTTGCTATGACGCAATAAAATTCAATTCAGCTCGCGTAGCGCTGCATACCTACCAGTCGTATTAACCTACAGAGCGCCTCTCTTTCTATCGCATAGCTCTTATCTCTTCTGACGCGGCACGTGTAACGAAGCGCGACCCGCCGTCGGTGTCCGGCTATGTACCTACTTGTAGCTTCATACTTACAGTGCGGAGTGCGCTAGGCCTGGTATTACGATAAGTTATAGTTTCCTTTCCTTTGTGAAGAATGGGTTATAAAAATAATTTATTTATAAGGTATTCCTGTATACAAAATGGTATGTTTGCTAAATGAAACGAGTTAAATGTTTCAACACAATGTTAATTGTTACGATTTATGTTTAAAAGTTTTATGAGTAATAAAAAGCCTATAAAGTTTTAATTCTTTTTAACGATTTAAAATATACAAAGGATTTGGGAAAATGCAAATACTATCGATATAAACGGAGATAATGATACAACATGAAGTAATACAAGAGTAACGCATAGTACCTACTAGGTGGTAGGTCTTTTACTAGGTGGTAGATCTCTCGTATGCCGTCTGGGTAGGTTTGCCAGTTATTCTACCTCCCAAGCAGTAGTTAGCAAGCATTACTGTGTTCCGGTTTGAAGGGCATTGTAGCCAGTGAAATTACTGGGCATACCTACTTAATATCTGATGTCTCAGGGTGATAAGCGCAATGCTGTGCTAGGCAGTGCTTTTTATAGTGTTAAAAATTCTGGGCGTTCTCAATATTTACACTTTGAATTTAAACTTGATTTAAAATAATGATATTAATATATATATATATATATATATATATATATATATATATATATATATATATATATATATATATATAATATTATCGCATAACTGTTTTATGATTAGGGCAGCACGCAACACTGCAAGATTTCTGGACGGTGTGAGAAACTTTTTCCAAAATAGGGGATGTTTTGGGAAAAAAAAAAATTTTTGGCGGTTAGACAAAACGCCCACCTAACCTATCTGTGACCAGGAAAGCTGAAAGTATTTAAATGGGCTTAAAACATTGATTTTCGAAAAATCTATTTTCTTAGTAGTCGTTTGATTCATAGAAATATAACAAATATCTATGGTCTATCTAGGGAATATCTATGATTTGATTATAAAAAAGGTATCTCAATTCACGCAACATTGCAAGACCTTTGGATAAAGTGAGAAGTATCTGCGAAGATAGATTGCCCATCTAATCTTTTTGTGACCAGGAATGCTGAAAGTATTTAAATGGGCTTAAAACATTTACAAACAAAGCCATGCCGTCAAGCGACCTAGTCGTGTTTCGGGATGATGTTCGGTGAACCATCGGGGAGACGGGTCTGAGCAGCCGCTCAACTGCCGTCTCTCTCTAGATCTATATGCTCCACCTTAGGCCACACCATCGCTTCACATCAGGCGAGATAGTGGCCAAACATAGATCTATTAAGCGTAAAAAAAAACCTATGGCTCTTTATTCAGTAAGAAAAATAATGTGAGGAACCTAATTTTCACTTTCTTTCTTTGCCACCAAAAACTTAAAAAATACGGCACTGCAATTATAGTCAAGCGCGGTGAAAGGCTTTCTCGTCTCATTTAATTACCTATTAGTACCTATATCTTGATATTTAGAACAAGAAGTTGGTTTGTTGTTCTTCATGAGGTAAAAATAATTTATTTTAAAGAAAAGTGACATTCGTAGATAATTTTATTGTTAAGATAATTCATTGAAACGTCCTCTTCATTACCGACTTCTGAGTAATTTTTATTCCAGACTGCGGTTACATAAAATAATTAGTTTAAAAAAACAAACTTAAATAAAAGAGACCGAAGTGAAAATTAGGTTCCTCACATTATTATTCTTACTGAATAAAGAACCATAGGTAAATTATTTAAGCCCATTCAAACACTTTCAGCAGTCGTGGTCACAGAAAGATTAGATGGGCAATCTATCTGAATCATTTCGCAGATACTTCTCACTTTATCCAAAGGACTTGCAATGTTGCGTGCTGCCCTAATCATAGATAGATAGATAGATAGAAAATTCTTTATTGCACAAACAAATTTGTAAGTACATAGGCGAACTTAATGCTAGTGAGCATTATCTTCCAGTTAACCTCGGTGTACTGTGGAGATTTTATAAGGTAGTGCAAACAAAATATAAAGTAATAGTAAACAAATTAAAAGGCCATACAAAAATAATAACAAGATATATACATACAAATCAGTAACAATATATATAAAAAAATATAATAATATATATATATATATATATATATACTCAAATATACTCAATTATACTCAATAATATATATATAATCATAAAATTGGTACGCGATAAAAATATATTTATCAACATTGTTTAAATCGAGTTTAAGTTTAGTGTTAACATGGAGAAAACTTTTTGTAATTCGCCCGTTTAGGCAGGCTTAGTCTCTCTTTAATTGAGAACACTTAAAAAATTAAGATACCTTTTTTATAATCAAACCATAGATTTTTTTTTAAGTTTGCCCGTTAGGGCAGGCTAAAGTCTCTAGGACCATACCGCCATGTCTTACGTAGTTTTTATTTGATAGTTTAATATTCCATTTTAATATACTTTTGTTGAGAATGAGGGTCAACAGCAACAAGCCGGACCCTCTCCTAGTGCTTCAATAAAGTGGTGGAACTTTATTCAAGCTTTCCATGGACTTTTTGTGAGAACATAAAAAGCAATGTTTTCCCTATTTTGTTTCATTTGCCTGCACTCGTGCACGTTAACAAACACATAATGGTTAATATTCCACCGATATTACACATGATCACTCGAAATAACACTTGTTTGGAAAATAAAACAAAATTGAACTGTATCACTTTTCACTTCCCGCCAAAAAGTCCCAAACCATAGATATTCCCTAGATAGACCATAGATATTTGTTATATTTCTATATGAAAATAGATTTTTCAAAAATCCAATTATGCAGTTTTCGTTGTTATCAAAATCGGCACCGAGACTCCTTTGAGCATTTTTCGCTATGCCTTATAGTTTCAGATTTGGCCCTCAACGCCCACTTGAAAAATTCATATTGTACACAAAATATAAAACCACCTAAAATGTACATAAAATATAGCATAAGTATTCGTATGTGTAGAACAATCCGTCGAAATTAATTAAAAAATACTAGTTATTCACATAATAGCCGTCAAAATATTACAATCCTCACTCTATATTGAATAGGCTATTTTCAACACGGCCTATTGTAAGTCGATAAATCGATTGGACACAATGGAATCGAATGGGGAGGCGCATCGATTTAAACACGAGTCAAGTGGCTCTATTGATTCATTCAATCACTATTAGTGAATCGATCTTTTGTCGATTGTGTCGATTTGTATTGGGGATGCCAATTGCTGTGAAAGTAAATTAGGAACAGTGAAGTATTTACGACTGAGAATCGGGGATGGAAATATCTGAGGTATATGAAAGTTCGTTTATTTATTAATCAAGAAAATATCTTTTTGGCACAACTTATTAATAAAAATAATAATAATTATAATAGATATTTTAGTGCACAAATAGGCATACAATTAGTAAAATTACAAATCTGCAAACGATGACACGATAAATAAATACCCCTGATTATAATTGAAAGTCGATGCCAAGCTAATAATAATCTGTGTTGATATAGGCGCTGTTTAGTAAAGAGCCTGGGCTGTTAATTGAACGGCTGATTAATGAATGTACATAATATAGGTATTATATTATTTAATTTGTGTAATACTGCATGATCCTTCTGCGAATTTTCTAAGCGATTCAACCTACTTTTAGGTATTTTTTTAAAACAACATATCAATTGCTTCAAAATATTATTCATCAAGTCCTTCCAATTTTTTTTTCTCTTCAGTGGCATCGGCAAGAGACGCAAACATGACTTAGCTTATTCAAAACCGTTTTAAAAAAATATCTAAACGTAGCGTAACTTAAAATCGGAAGCATATTTTCGCATCTTAATTTGACAAAATATGTCCCCTTCCTAATTAACAAGTTCTACTTAATCGTGGGAAGAACCGCCTCGGGGCATCTTCACAGGAAACTAAACACCCTACGAGCTTGCCTCATTTGCATCAAACATTTACAAAATTACATTTTACAAAAACGCAAAAGGATACGTGTAACGAACGCACTTTATTAAAAACTAGTTCCATAATGAAAAAGTTCTTAAATTTCACTTCCTTATAAATATTTATTCATCAAATAATATGCAAAATACTGTAATTATAGGGCAACTTAAGAAATGGGTTAGCTACTTTGCATTTTTGCCCTATACTGCATTCGACGTAAGTGCTCAGAATGTCAAAGCAAAACGTGACTTAATATATAGAAGCATGTTTTGAATTTCGAACGTTTTAACACACGCATTTGGCGGGATCTTATTCTTTTTAAATTTGCAAATTTCACACCTTGAGGTTGGGGCTGCGACAGGTTTTAAGTAAAAATAAAGGCTTGTCCCTGTGTGACGCACTTTTTTTAAATGCGTTCTTAAGGTGCATAGTAATTTAGCTCAATTTATGCGTAAGCTCGTTAGACAATTAGCCGGCAGATGTCTTGAAAGTTGAATTCTTTAGTTACTGCTCCTTGTGTGGGAAACGAAGTAGCTTCTGATGTTAATTTGTCGCGTAATAGCCAATTTATTGTTGCAATTTTATATCATTCCATGCAATATTTCTACAATTTTAATATACCAATGGGGTGTTAGTTATATCGTGTTATTTTTTTAGAGATGGTTATAATTTTCCTTGTGCTAGGTAGGTGGTATATACTATTTTGATTTTAAGACTAGCTTGATAATTTATTAGCATTAGATAAAAATAATGGAGAAATAATATATATTATATTTTTAAGCTATTGCATAGCTTCTATCGCGGGCCTTGGCGTGGAGGCCGAATTCAGAAATTCCGTAACGAAAATAACCTAACACCCCCAACCCGAATGCTATGCAATAGCTTTACCGCGGCAGTCTCCGAGTGCCACACGTCTTTTTTTAACTATATTCTAGCTAACAGACATAACTACGTACAGCTGCTTATATAAAAAATATTAATACAAAACAAATCATAAAACTTATTCAGGATTCACATTTTGACTCCGCAGTCAAATAGCAATAAAAAACAAAATAGCTGTTTTAAAAAAAATACAGCAAAAAACATCCAGGTGCGTTCCAGTTTTAAAAACGGCTAATGATTACTATTATTCATTGCTTTCCGGTTTTTAAGAAAAAAAAAAGATAAAAAGGACATTAATGATATGCATGTCCCACTTTCGAGAGTTGAGACAAAAAAAACAACATCGTTGTCTATGAATGGCGTATTTTTTTATGATTTGAATATGGAATGTCGCTCTCAGGGATATCGGTTACGCGCTCATTTGAATCTCCAGATGGAGTGATTGTTTCGCCCTTTACAAAGGTCTGTTTTATATTCCTTGTGTTATCTTACTAAAGATAGCGTATAAAGTAATATGGTGCCGTGAAGAACATACTTTATTTTAATCTACCTATTGTAATCTAATAAAGATTCTATTGTTAATGTTTTAAAGGGCCTCTGAAGATGTAGGATGAAGAAGTTTACCTAGTGAGAAATCCAGAAAAAACTTTGTTGAGGTTTTTGATTGGATGTATTTGTCAAAAACCTCAAAAAAGTTTCTTTTTGTTGTCGTTGTAGTTGATGAAATTTTGTTGTAAGTAGGTACCTATACATATATCAAATATCTAATAACTGTTATAGATTAAAAAGTCCCTTTTTAACTACTGCTAAAAATGTATTATTTTCATTCACAAATTTATAATCTAAATAAAAGTTTTAAGTAATATAAAATGTATTAAAATAATTTATTTAATTATTATATATGTAGTGAAAACCATTTTTTACATAGCCTGTGGAATAATCGCCACATTTTGATAAGCCAAAAAAGCGCACTGACCATTAGCGGCAAAAGGACGAAATTATCCGAACACTGACATCTGTCAAAACATTACAATAAATGTAGAAATAATTGCAGAAACAAAAACGCGATTCGACACGGTTACCGTTTTAACCCTTTTCCTGTCGACGCTAAATTTGCATTTTTTTCTCTTAACTTTTTTCCGTCTTTGTTTGGAACGTCATTTCTTTCCTTCTTTTGTTTTTTTGTTTGTTCGCAACGTCGTGCGATTATTATACATTTTGTTCTATTATAAAAAGTTAATACAATGAAGAGTTATAACTGTAACCGTGTTGAGATGGTAATTTGTTTTTTTTGAACATTTGTTTGGCTTATTTCGAATCCGTTGATGTGTTTGCAGATGTGTTTGACTCAGAGGGTATGTTACAACAATAAAATTGGGACATTTATTAATGACTGGTTGCGCCTGATTTTTAAAAAATAATATCTAGGTTACCTGTTACTTTGTTCTGCGTACTTCAGATTATTCTTTGGCCATCGACATCAAAATCTGTTTAGAGTTTATCGAGTCGGCAATAATCGAATAGTGTTAACATCAAACACGCCTGCCCGCGGCTTTAGGAACTTTCCCATACTTCCGTAAAAAAAATTTTAGCGAGCACCTACAAGCCAGAAAATATATACGTATCAAGTGTTGTAGACCTGAGCCCAATTCATTATGATTGTCAATTCCTTGCTTCGAAATCACATCGATTCCTTCATTAATAAACGACATCGCTATGACGCATTCATATAATCATATATAATGACGCGTCATAGAGAATACAAATTTCACAGATGTCGTTTATTAATGAAGGATTCGACGATTCCTTGAAGCAAGAAATCGCCAAGTTGTCATAGTGAATTAGGGCCCTGGTAGGACATGCTTATAGCCAGAGCAGTGCTAAAACTAAAGGTGACTTAAAGACTATTACACTTTCTTATACGGGTTCAATGGACTATGCCCAAAACTAGGCTGAAGGTGCGACATCACGTTTCATGTACAAAAAATATTGATCTGAATTATGAATATCTTCAATGCTTTTTTAAGTTTTAAATGATATAATAATAACGTTGATTGATTTGTATCGCCACCATAGACAAGTGTCAGATGTCAATGTCAATCGCCATTATAGAAATCTAGAAATCTATGTCTGTCATTGACATCAAAGATAAATAATAATTGTCTACGTTATGCATAACATAGACAGAGAAATGCATAATGTGTCTATGACAGTGTATATCTAAGCTAAGACATTTCCTGTCTTTTAGTGACAATTTGGTCCAGACTCAAATTCAGCCCGATCTACATAGAATTTCAGGCAATCGGTTTTACTCAGCATTTCCGTGATTTAATAGCTAAGGAAGCGATAGTAATTAGAAGTCTGCTCCGGTCATGCACCACGATTGTCGTGACAACCGAGCTACAACTAGACTGGATAATAATTATAATAAATCATACGAATATGATTAATTTCATGCTGCTAATCGGAAAATATGCACGGCCGTAAAGAGTAAAACAATTAGTGATCAATTATAGCTAAACGAACGAAAGTCAAAAGATCCTACTAATGTTATAAGCGCGAAAGTTGGTAAGAATGTACCTATGTTTGTTACTCTTTCACGCTGCTACAGCTAAACGGATTGGGATGAAATTAAGAATGGAGATAGCTTATACCCGGGAAACCGAGGCTGAAACCGCAGGGCGCAGCTAGTATTTAATAAATAGGCACAAAAATTCTCTTTTAAACGTCTTATACACATAATGCAAATCAATTAAAATAAGTTGAAAATTGTAACTTCATAAATCATGACTTAAAAAAAGGTAAGCATGTCTACCCATTTCTTTCCCATACTCAAATTGAAGTCCGGGCCCAGAAAAGAAATGCGATAACTGACTCCACCAGTGCTTCGGAAATACGCCCGCTAGAGAAGATAGCACCAAGAAACTCTGCGGGGATGTATGGATGATGATTTTATTTTTATTATCATATCTTACCAAACCTTTTTTTAATTATTTTTATTAATAATATTTTATAAAGTTAGCGCTACAAGCTAAACTAAATCTATTAGATAAAGTATTTAGTAAATGTGTTTATATATTATCACTAAATAGTATAAAACAAAGTCGCTTTCTCTGTCCATATATCCCTATGTATGCTTAAATCTTTAAAACTACGCAACAGATTTTAATGCGGATTTTTTTAATAGATAGAGTGATTGAAGAGGAAGGTTTATATGTATAATAACTGTGCGAAACCGGGGCGGGTCGCTAGTTTAGAAATAAAAAAGTAAGTACCTACAAATAAATTATTTACTGATTTACAGAAAGAGTAATAGGAATCTCTTGAGCAGTTAGCCAACGATTAAGTTAGTAATTAAATGAACACCTGTTTTTAATTAAACAAATTAATGTTAATCAAATCGCATTAACTTACAAAACTTGCTTTAATTAAGTGCAAATGTCATTTAATTACAAATAAGATCATTAATTCAAACATAAAAATTCTAAATCTTTACTGTTACCTTGTTGCTTTAATTACAAGTAATTTAATTAAAAACTTCATAATTAACAGTTTAAAGCGTGCATTTAAAACTAAGTAAGTAACAGAAGATGGCAAGTTTAAGTTGGTGTTGCCATAAAAAGTTAAAAACACGCGAATAAATTCAATAAAATTGCCTTTTAAGCGAACAGGTTTGAGTCTGTAAAGAGCTTGAATGAATCAAGGAACTAGGCAGTGGTTCTCAAACTTGATAACAGAACTTTAAATTTTATCCAATTCCGATATTTTTTTTATGTAACTGAATGATGAGACGAGCTGGTCGTTTGCCTGATGGTAAGCAATAAGCCAGCCCGTAACAATAACATCACCACCCAGAACTTTGTTTTAAAAATCCGCGGCGCTGCAATGCGCTGGCCAGAAAGTTTGCTGGCTACAATGCCCTTCAAACCGGAACACAGTAATGCTCGCGCACTACTGCTTGGCGGCTGAATAACTGGCAAAGCGCTGGTACCCACCCAGACGGCCTCTCGCATACGAGAAACCTACCACCAGTAATCACAAGTATCTCGAAACTATAAGCATGACAAATTAAAAAAATATCAATTCTAGATCTGTTTGAAATTACGTTATTAAAATGTTAGATTAAAAAGAGAGAAGTCATATCCATAATAATATGACATATTAATATTACACACGACACATTAACTTTCAGATATTTATTTTTCTTCTTAAGTTTTTTACAATATTTCTATATTAATATTATTATTAAACCTTGCACATAATTTATATTTTCAATAATTTATGTTTATATTCTCAAATATATTCTTCTCACAACGTCTATGTAATGCCAACACAAGGATTAAACTTGCTCTTTTTAATTTTTATTATTCTTTGTAAGTAGCGAGGTAAAAAGAAACGAATCATCATCATCAGCCCATCACGTTCCCACTGCTGGGACACGGGCCTTCTCTCATAGAGAGAGAATAGGCCATAATCCACCACGCTGGCCCAGTGCGGGTTGGTGAAAGTCACATGTCCTTGACTTTTTGTGAAAAATTCTTGGACATGCCGGTTTCCTCACGATGTTTTCCTTCACCGTTTTTAGAGCGAGTGTTAAATCTGCACATAACTTAAGAAAGTCAGTGGTGCGGGGCCAGCGGGATTCGAACTCGGGTGCGTCGGATCGAAAGTCGCACGAGCTCCCACTGAGCCACACTCGCTCAAGCAACGAAAAATAAACGAATAAGAAGTATTTTCTTTACAAAAACGAAGCCTTTTAGAGAGAAAGTGAAATCTTTGCAAAATTTATGAGATCCTAAGTTTGACTACATTGCGCCCAAACAGCGCAAAATTAGCTACAATTACTGCCAATAAAAGTTTAAGAACCGCTCTCCCTACCCTTTATTTAACCGCTCAGAATATTTATAAGGAGACGCTCAGCCGTCTGCAATTTGTCCGGGACAAAAGTAATACGCACAAAAACAGGAATTCATTATGCCAGGAATCGGGATTCGGGAAAAAAACAAATTGCCGCGGCAGCGTAGGGTTAACGCGCATTAAGTGACAGATACTGATTTGTGGAAGACGTGAGTGTATATAATAGTTTAAAAAGTTAATAAAAATAAAACGACGGCCCAAGGATGCGGTTTTGGAAAAAATACTGGAGTTGACCAGATGGAGTGACGGAGTGAAAACTTTTTGTTCTACAGTAAGTTAGTACTACATCTTGGGTATATAATTATACGTACCTATATAATTATAGTTACTCGTGGTTGGTCTCTCGCATGCGGGAGGCCGTCTGGGTAGGTACCAAAGCTTTGCCAGTTATTCTGCCGCCAAGCAGTAGTGCGCAAGCATTAATGTGTTCCGGTTTGAAGGGCAATGTAGCTAGCGATTTTACAGGACATATAATAGATTAATTATGTGATATCTCGGGGTGATGAGCGCAATCCTGCAGCAGTGCTACGCAGTGCTTTCTATGGTGTTAAAGGTTCTTGGTGGCACTGTAATTGTTATGAGCAGGCGTGGCGCTTACCATCAAGCGAACGATTTGCTCGTCTCATCACTCAAAAAAAGCAAGGTAGCAGTCTATCCAGACATCTCAACTAGTCGTATTTTATGACAATACCAGTACCTACTAAGAAAATAAATCAGTTTTGGTGCGAGCCATATTTAAGGTATTAATTCTTTTTCCACCCGCTCTTTCTACCCTCTAATATACAATTTTGGTTTCCACCTAATACATAGGCCCTTCTCCAAAATATTTAATTCTGTCTTTCAATGTTAGCATATCCATTAACACAACTCGTATTGAAGCTATTACTGACAAAAAATAGACAAAAACCTATTACAAAGTTAGCTTGACTGGAAATACGAAAAATTGATAAAAGATATGTTTTTTTTTAAGTTCGCCCGTTATGTCAGGCTAAAGTCTCTAGGACCATACCGCCATGTCTTACGTAGTTTTTATTTGCTAGTTTAATATTCCATTTATTATACTTTTGCTGAGAATGGGGGACATCAGCAACAAGCCGGACCCTCTCCTAGTACTTCAATAAAGTGGTGGAACTTTATTCAAGCTTTCCATGGACTTTTCGGGAGAACATAAAAAGTCGTGCACCTTTACGAACACATAATGGTTAATATTCCACCGATATTACACATGATCACTCGAAATAACACTTGTTTGGAAAATAAAACAAAATCGAACTGGATCACTTTTCACTTCCCGCCAAAAAGTCTAAAAGATATGTTCCAAACATATGTCAATTTTGACTTATTTTTGACAGTATCCAAAGTTTTTTTTCTTCTTTTGTCTGTCTGAGGAATTTGGCTTCGCAAAAGTTATTTGAATGATGTAAGTTCATTCAAATAACTTTTGTTTTTACCTACACAGATTTAGGAAGTTGAAGATAACCAATCATTGCAAATATACCGATCAATCGTTTGTTCCCCGTTCTATCCGCGCGACATTGGAGAAATTGTCCCCGCAGAAGCCTTATAAGAAGTTGAAATGTAACTGTACACTTTTGTTTCCTATTTTGGTGTTCAATAAAGCATCGTTGTATTGAATGTAATGGAATCAGACGTGACGTTGCGGAAATTCATCTCAAAACAGAAACGCAATGAAAATATCTAGTGTAATTCCGCTGAATATGCTGAATATGCTGAATATTTATATATTCAGCGGAATGTAGTTTGTTATTTTAGTCATGTTCTTTACCCAATTTCTACTCTTTTTGGACGGACTATTATACTTAGTTTCATAAATGGCTAGAAAACATAAAGAACAACTTTTGAACATCAACTTTGTCGTGGTTTGTTAAGATTAGTGTATTCATCAGCATCAGTTTTAAAACTTCATTCGTTTAACAAATTGTTCGAAAAGTTTGCTTTGAAAACTTTGCTGTGTGCATAAAATGCATAAAATGTAATTTTTATTCGTGATCATTTAAATTAATAATTTCAGATAACTATGTCACTAGCGAATAAAAAAAAACACATACAATAACTAATTAATAAATTATAATTTGTATAGGTAAATTTGTATAAATATAATAATTATAATAGAATAGTTTTTTTTTAATTTTTAAATATATAATTTTAATATAATTATAAACTTATGATAATAATAATAATAACTTATCTTAGCTGTTTTTATAATCAGGAAATAAAAAGGTTTTTTTTATTTTATTTAATGTCACTCACATACTTTATTTTAATTTTATTTTATACACTCTTTGAATCGTTTGAAATTCGAACGTTAATCGAGTAAGCACCTCCCTATGCAAAAAAGCTTTAGCCGTTTTTTTTCTATTCGTTTATTCTGCAAAGACAGGCTTGTTATTCTGTTTGAGTAAGGAAGCCTGTAAGGCTGAGTACACAGGGTACGTAGGGGTATATAGAGCCCGCATATAAAATTGAACGCATTTTTAGTAAACACGGCTCGTGAGGGAGAGGGCGAGTGCGGAGGGTTGGAGTAATGGCTGCCGAATGTCGCGAGAATCCATTCCGCACCTCCCACCCCCTGCTTTGGTGGTAAAGTCGCGTTAGTACGTAGTATATGCGAAATGTGTAGAAGATTTATTTTTGTAAATGACCAGTCTTATTAATTTCATTGTTTTCAAAATCAAAGCGTTTTTCGAAACACATCCCTTCTACAAAATAAACGAATTTATGACGAAATGCTGGAAGGCAGAAATGTTCATTTTCGAATCTTATACCTATATTTAAAGTTTTTAAGTAGATTATAATTGGTTAATTAATTTCGTATAGTAATGACATGCCTAATATAACGTGCATTGTTATAATGTGGTCAATAAATTAATTGAATTGAATTTTATTTATGAACGGAGTACTATGGATGATTTACAATTTTGCTTTGGGCTACTGTAAGGTTTCAAAATAAAGTCTGTTTGTTTTAGAATATTTTTCAAGATTAGTTTCATTATTTTAGGATTTTTCAGCACTAGCAACACTGAATTTATAAATTGGTTGGAAAAAGTCGCTATGTTGACTTGGCCACGTTTCCGTTGGAAGTATTTTTCAGACGAGTCACTCGGAGGTTGGGGCATTCTGTCGACTGTGATCGAACTGTACGGTTGTGCTGAAGAGTGTGTTTTTAGTGTGAAATAATAAGTGTTTTTAAAAGTGAAAATAGTGAAGTTTTATTGAAAGGAAGTTCCCATCGCTTATAATTCAGAAGTGACAACAACCACTTTCACGTAAGTACACGCCCTTAATAATTTATGTAAATTCAAAATTAGGAAGTAATACGTACGTATACATTTATTAAACTACTCAAAAAAAAGATTTTGTTAGCATGCACCGGTCGGGACTTCTCCGAGACTATCCGGGTGTGGTAACTTAATCAGACAAATTGTGTCGGTGTTAAGATTCATTCGATCAAGGCTATTGATCGATATTTGAAACTCCCGACATGATTTATTACAACAGAAAGGTTCCTTTTATTAAATGATCATTAAATTAAGTCAGAATTTGAAAAGATTTTGTTAGCGTGCACCGGTCGGGATTTCTCCGAGACTATCCGGGTGCGCTTACTTAATCTAATTATAAATTGTCGGTGGTAAGATTGTTTGATCAGGGTTATACCTTGATTGATACTTTGAAACTACCTGACTTGATTTTACTGTAACTAAAAGTTGTTTTTCATTGAATGATCATTTAAATAAAATACGAAAGTGATGCGTACTAGCCAGGACCACCAGATACTTTGATCATACGAGTTACTGTCTGTATTCAAGTTCGTTTGATTGGGGCTACTCTCCAATAACGATGTTTGAAACTGCGGACATGGTATAGCGTTTTAAATCATTTAAATCTAAAAATTGTGCTGACACGAGCCGGTCGGGACTACCCCGAGACTATCCGGTCGTGTAGGTATGATTAGTTGAGTGCTGTGTCGGTGGTCGAATTTGTGGAATTGGGGCTACTCTCCGATACCAACGTCTGAATCGGCCGGTATGGTGCACAACATTTGGAATTCAATGATATTAAAATAAGCCTTCCCTAATGCGTATGATTTATTGCAAACTATAATTATATTGTGCGGATAGGTGTCTCAATAGTAAAAAGAGCAAGGACAGAACAGTTATAAAATTAAATTTCTGATAGGTACTTTCATTTTCTTACTATATTAACATTAGAAATATTTCTCGAGTCACTGGAGAATGGAAGATGGTGAACGTGATGAAGAAGAACGGCTAGCGACTCCTCGTCGTGAACCAAGTGCTGTGAGGCACAGTCGCTCACGCAGGCGCAGTCGCTCGCACAGGCGCAGTCACTCGCGGAGCCGTAGCCGCTTCAGAGGACGCAGTAGCAGTCAAGATCGATACCTGCGCGGACGGGAAGAAGAGTTGGAGCGCGAACGAGAGCGCCTCTACCAGATGGAGAAGGCGCTTCAAAAGGAGCGCGACGGCAGCATCCGGAGGTTGCGTAGTGAGCAACGTGAACAGCGTGCAGATTCCGAACACCACCAGAGCAGCAACAAGAAGTCATCGCGGGAACGAGAGGGACAAGATCTTCGAAACCGTGGCGCCAGTTCCGGGCGTCATGCAAGGTCATGTAGTCCATCTTTTTCTACTAAAGACATTTTTACATTACTACAATCGCTTAAAAGTAATCCAACGCCACAACCGGTTGAACCGAGAGCACAAACGAGCAATAAACTTGATTTTAAAAATATTTTGCCGGAATTTGACCCTTCTTTGAAAAACCAACTCATTGATGTTTGGCTTAGAAAAGTAAACGAATGTGCCTCTGTTTACGGTTGGGATGAAAAGACGACCATACATTTTTCAATGCAAAAACTGCAAGGACTGGCCAAAACCTGGTACCAGAGTTTAAATACTATCATTTTTTCATAGACAGAGTGGCAGGAAAAGCTTATCAAGGCTTTTCCCTATGAGCAAAATTATGGACAGTCCTTGGAGATCATGTTGAGACGAAAGAGTAGGTATAACGAACCCATCGAAAATTACTTTTATGAAAAGCTTGCGTTACTTAATCAATGTGACATTACTGGTAAACGAGCTGTTGACTGTATCATCCATGGTTTAACTGATAGAACTACCAAGTCTAGTGCTCTGGCGTTAAGATGTGCTGAACCTGACCTACTTCTTCAATATTTGCTAAGTAACAAAGAATGCGCGTATCAACTGTCGTTCAGACACAAAAATACAGAGCACTTCGTTTCATCCGACTTGCCACACGGTAGGACCGACAAACCAACAAACGTCAATCCTGCGTTGTTTTGCTATACTTGTAAAGAAAAAGGCCACCCTTATCTTAAATGTAATAAGCCGTTAGTGAAGTGCGATTGCTGCCATAAAATTGGACACCAAACTGAACACTGCCGATTAAGACAAGGAAGCCAGTCTACGAAAACTTCCACGGTACCGAAGACAATGTGTATTAAGAGTTCTAATCCAAGTGAAAAATTTATTAAAAATGTAACGATTAATGGCGTGCCGATGGAAGCATTCGTAGACTTTGGCAGTGAAGTCACCCTGATAGGTAGATCTAGCGTCGCTAAATTAAATGCCTCTCATGACGGTGTACCATCAACAATGAAAGGTTTCGGTAATGGTTTAGTTCTATCCTTAGGGTCAGTGTCGCTAAATTTAATAATTGACGGGGTAGCTGCAGCAGTATCATGCAAAGTCGTAGAGGATCATTTACTTGACAGAACGATGCTCATCGGTCAAACATATACTGAGCAACCTCATATTGTAGTGTTTAAAGATGCTACCAAGTTGCAGTTCTTAGATGTCGGATCAGAGATTCCCGCGCATTGCTTTAACGATGATGGACAGTCGATACGAGTTAGGATGGTAGGTCGTAGTAGGCTGTACGGAGCAGCAAGTGTTAGGGCTGCAACAGAATCTACTCTTAATGGGAATGTCTTATTAGATACGAAGATTGTAGGTAAACCCAATGAACAGTATGTCGTACTCGGAGGTATTTATCAAGTTAGGAATGGCCATTTAAACGTTACAGTTACACCTTGCTCCATTCCCTGCCTGCTTCAAGAGAATTCCGTGTTTGCTCGGGGCGAGAGGGTTGAAGTAGTCAATAGAGTAGTAACACAGGTAGATTCAATATCTGTAGCGGAACATTCTCAACTCAAACAGATCGATGAATGCCAAATAAAAATCGGTGGGTCTGTATCAGAGTCTGATAAAGCTAGGCTTTTTGAATTGCTTAATCGTTATAAACATTGCTTTGCCTCTGAGTTGACAGAATTAGGGTGCACCAATGTAACAGAAATGAACATTGAACTGCACAATGATCACCCGGTTGTATATAGACCGTACCGGCTTTCACATCATGAACGCGACAAAGTGAGAGGTATGATTGGCGAAATGTTAGAGGCTGGGATTGTCAGGGAGTCTATATCGAACTATGCCAGCCCCATTATTCTAATACGAAAGAAAGACGGTAAGTTGCGAATGTGTGTAGATTACAGAATGCTTAATTCAGTCACGGTAAAAGAACGCTACCCAATGCCGATAATAGAAGACGAGATATCCCGTTTGTCAGGTCAGTCGTGCTTTATTACCCTAGATTTGATGTCAGGCTATTACCAAGTTCCAGTGTCCGAACAGCATAAACATTTAACTGCGTTTGTCACGCCGGACGGTCAATATGAGTTTAACCGTATGCCGTTCGGCTTGGCAAACGCACCAGCTGTGTTCCAACGGATGATGAATCGCGTATTAGGGCCAGCGCGATTCGATAAAGCCACAGTGTACATTGATGACGTACTGGTTTACGGCAAAGATCCCGATGAAGCTCTGACCAGACTTGAAGAAATACTAAGTCTGCTTGATGATGCTCAGCTCAAATTGAATTTGTCTAAGTGTAGCTTCTTACAAAACCAAATAGATTACTTAGGTTACGAAATCAGTTCTACAGGTATGCGACCAGGCCAGGCAAAAATCCGATCTGTATCCGAATTTCCACAACCAGGAAACGTTCACGCTGTTCGTCAATTTTTAGGGTTGGTTAGCTATTTTAGGAAATTCATCAAAGGTTTCGCCGACCTGGCTGCCCCACTCACAAAATTATTAAAGAAAGATGTAAAATGGGAATGGTCAAATGACCAAAAACAAGCTTTCGAAGCACTTAAGGCTAAACTGGTAGACAGACCAGTTCTTGCCATTTACGATCACACTGCAGTAACGGAGCTCCATACAGACGCTAGTAGGTTAGGTATAGGTGGTATACTAATGCAACGTTCTAATAGTGCAGAGTCGTTACATCCCGTAGCGTACTATAGTCGGCAAACAACTCCGGAAGAGAAAAACTTTCACTCTTACGAGCTTGAGACGCTGGCGGTGGTATGTGCCCTGAAAAAGTTCAGAGTGTTCTTGCTCGGAAAGGAGTTTACGATAGTCACCGACTGTAGTGCTCTTCGTTCTACATTCCAAAAACGGGATCTTATTCCTCGTATAGCGCGTTGGTGGCTAGCGTTACAAGAGTTTAATTGTACAGTAGAGTACAGAGCCGGTACAAAAATGGCTCATGCAGATGCGCTATCAAGAAATCCTATAGTTGACACTGCTATGGGAGAGACCGTACAACACCCTTCCATTTTAACTATAAGTGACGAAGATTGGCTTCTTACGTTGCAATTAGGTGACACAGAGCTAGGTAGGATTCGCGACATTGTAACTAGTGACTTAAATTCCAAAGGGCTTGAGTATATTCAGGAAAATTATGTCGTAAAAGACAATAAATTATTCAAATGTATAGACGGAGACAAAGATAACGTTAGGTGGGTGGTCCCTAAGGGTGCAAGGTGGCAAGTGTGCAGGATGAACCACGATGATATAGGGCATGTTGGTTATGAGAAAACGCTGGAACGTATAAAGAGATTGTACTGGTTTCCGAAAATGTCGCGTTTTGTAAAAAAATATGTGGGGTCATGCATTGAGTGTGCATATGCGAAAAGGGCCTCGACTGCGCGTGAAGGATTGCTTCACCCTATTGCTAAAGTCGAGGCACCGTTTCATACCGTGCACATTGACCACCTCGGACCATTTGTGAAATCTAAAAGAGGCCACACGCATATTTTAGTAACTGTCGACTCGTTTACAAAATTTGTGTTTATTAAATCTGTTCGGAACACCAAAACGATAAATGTAATTAAGGTTTTGGAGGACATTTTTGATACATTTAGGACCCCTGACCGTATAATAAGTGATCGCGGTTCTTGTTTTACTTCGCATGCGTTCAAAAGGTTCTGCCTAGACAGAGGTATAAAACATGTTTTGAACGCTGTGGCGAGCCCTAGGTCTAACGGGCAGGTAGAAAGGTACAATAGGACTATTCTGGATGCTCTAACGGCACTGAATCTAAAAGACAACGAAAAGGACTGGGACAATAAATTAGGACGGATACAATGGGGGCTTAATAATAGTATGCAAAAGACGATAGGTAGGGCACCGGCTGAAGTAATGTTCGGAACTATGATGGATAGTGAACGAAACCCAGCTTTAAATGAAATAACTGATATAATCCGTAAGCCATGCGATATGTCATCGGCGCGGCAGGAAGTGAAGAATAGAATTGATAGAGAACAGGAAAAACAAAAACAATACTATGACAAAGGGCGAAGACCAGCACGTGTTTACAGTAAGGGAGATTTGGTAAAAATCGCTAAAATGGTTTTTCGAAATGATGGCAAGAGTACTAAGCTCCTACCGACGTATGAAGGACCATTTAAAGTTGTAAAGGTTTTGGGGAACGATCGCTATAAAGTGGCGCCTATTCCTGGATTTGAAGGGATGAAAAATAAGCGCAAGACCACGATAGCGTCAGACCGAATGCAACCCTGGATACACATAGCGTCATTAGAACTAGATAATGATGACAATGACTTAAGAACTATGAATGACAGTTATGGTGGAATTCACGACTAATAATTTAAGTTGGATTCTAGTTTATTTATTTTTTATGGATATTTTAAATGATTTTGCTACATAAAACTTTATTGATTGTTTCAGGTCAAGAGCGAGAATGGATGGGTTCGCCGCTTGACCACACTCCGCGATGTTATGGTTTTCGATGGATACATAAGAGATAGCGAGATGGATGGATTCGCTATCTTCTTATAAAATGGTTACCTCGAGAAAGGATGGGTTCGAGGCGATGGTTGTTTTATAAAATGGTTATCTCGAGAAAGGATGGGTTCGAGACGATGGTTGTTAATTTTTACTGGATGGTTAATATTCTTGATAGTTCTTATTCTTGATGGATAATACTGTTGATGGTTAATATTATTACTGATGGTTAAAATTCATTTTGTATAAACTTCGATAGATAAAATTTTGAGGGATATTATGTTAAAATAATTGTGAATTAGTTTTTTTTTTTCTATATATTTGTTTTTTTTTATGTATAAATATTATTGATGATAGTTAAAGTTTATGATATAAACATTTTGATAGATATTATGTTAAATACTAATTTAGTTTTGTTATAATGATAATTTTTCAACATGTAAATATCAAATAGTTTGTAAACAATAATAGATGTTTATATATAATGTCGTACCGATACAGAATGACTCAACTTGCCGAGTGTAAGGTTTCCAACAGAATCGTGTATGGGGTCATACTCGTCATCAGGATGGTCGAGTGTAAGGTTTCAAAATAAAGTCTGTTTGTTTTAGAATATTTTTCAAGATTAGTTTCATTATTTTAGGATTTTTCAGCACTAGCAACACTGAATTTATAAATTGGTTGGAAAAAGTCGCTATGTTGACTTGGCCACGTTTCCGTTGGAAGTATTTTTCAGACGAGTCACTCGGAGGTTGGGGCATTCTGTCGACTGTGATCGAACTGTACGGTTGTGCTGAAGAGTGTGTTTTTAGTGTGAAATAATAAGTGTTTTTAAAAGTGAAAATAGTGAAGTTTTATTGAAAGGAAGTTCCCATCGCTTATACTACATATGTTTATAATTATCAGGTCAAAGAAGAAACTTGACTTTCTCATTATTACATTTCACTTGAAAAAAAAATTGTTAATATATCATTAAAGTCTCCGACAAAGTTGCACTTACATGGTTGAGGCACTTTAGGTATGAATTTTGTAAATACTATTAACATTTACGCTCCTCCAATTGTAATTAGTTAGTAAAAATGTTAATTTACTATATTTGAATTAAAATGTACTTTGCCATTCGCCAGTATTTGTCTGCAATGTATTTTTGCATATACTGCAATTCAGAAGTAGCGCTAAACATCAGATGCGTGCAAACTGCCGACACGGGGGCAGGCGGAATAAGAATTATTTTTACTCTCCTTACCGCGTTACTTCTTAGCTATTTCCTTCGCCTCCCCTATGTTCTTATGATCGATCACGGGAATTCAAATTTTATTTTACGTGATTTGGGTGAATTTCATGAAATGCAATTACGTTGCCAGTAATATTTCTGCATAAAAAAAAAATACTATCAAAATTTCATAGACAGGCTTTGTGGTGTCGCGGTTAGGGAGGTCAGCTTTTAGGTCTAATGTCGCAGGTGCTATTCTCGTACAGAAGTATTAATAGGGACACAAAAAATGTTGCTTATTTTTAACCGAAAAAAGGAGGAGGTTCTCACTTGTACTGTATTTTGTTTTATGTTTGTCAACTCAGAACTCCTTCATTTATAAACCTATTCGGAAAGTTCTTTTCCCGTGAATTCAGTATAGCTACAATGTGGTCCCATATAAAATTCATTGATATTAGACCTTGGACTTCGAAGATCATCATCAGCCCATTACGTTCCCACTGCTGGGACTCAGGCCTTCTCACGTAGAGAGAGTATGGACCATAATCCACCACGCTGGCCCAGTGCGGGTTGGTGGATGTCACATGTCTGTGAATTTTTTGTGATAAATTCTTGGACATGCCGGTTTCCTCACGATGTTTTCCTTCACCGTTTTTAGAGCTAGTATTAAATCCGCACATAACTTTAGAAAGTCAGTGGTGCTTCGAAGATACCTATAGTAAAATTTGAGTCGGTTCTTTTTGTTATAAAACTAATTATATGTACTGAACATTCTACATCCGGTGCATTGTTATAATGAACATAGATATGGTCATGGTCTTTATTTATTTATTTAATGCATTCCTTAATGTAGGTAGGTACAACAGATGGTCAATTTGTAGTCAGTTCACTAAGGACCCTGTCGGCCACGCATTTAGAAGGGAGGAAGACTGTTTCTAAGTATAAAAATACATATATAGCAAAAATTATTAAATGAATAAAAATAATACTAATTATAATAATTGCAATTATTAAGAAAAAAATCCCATAACAATAAAATTAACTATGGGTATAACCACAGAATACTAAGGGACAGAAACATTGTGCCTACAATAATTAATTAGTATTGACTAGATTGATCTATTAAACGGACGTGTCGAAGATAAACTGTTTTATTATTGGAATCAATACTCCGAACCATCAAATATAGATAGCGCTACCATATAAGCACAGTGGTGACTCCGATTTCAACTTGAACACTACGACTTCTGAGGTTCAAAGTGCATTCTCTGCCCTGACAACGGGTACAACGCAAAGTAACTTCACTTCAACCGAATAAGAAGATTCCAGCAGCGTCAAACATGGCTGATGAAGCAGAAGTAGCAGTGGTGTCGGTGTCTTCAAGGATACCCGAATTTTGGTGTGATCAGCCGCGATTGTGGTTCGTCCAGTGTGAAGCTATCCTCGGTCCGCAGAAGCTCAGTGATGACGCCAGATACAACATGGTCGTTACCAAATTGGGAAAGGATGTCATACAGCAAGTCAGCGACATTCTTCTCAAGCCGCCGGATACGAAGAAATTCGACACATTGAAGGAGCGATTATTGAAAGTGTATGAAGAGTCAGTGGTTAGACAGTTCCAGAAACTTTTGAGTGAAATGGAGTTGGGAGACCAGAAACCGTCTCAACTCCTACGTCGTATGAGGGACTTGGCTCGCGAAAAGATACCAGACGAAACTCTACGCATTATGTGGCAAGGACACCTGCCTGCTGCTGTGCGGGGTGTGCTAGCCGTCAGTGAAGCGAAAGACTTAGAACATTTATCGGTTATCGCAGACAAAGTTATGGAAACGACTCAACCCATGCAGCTGGCGGAAGTACAGGCCACGCCCAGTACCAGTAGCGACAATGCCTTTATTTTGGCCGAAATAGCTAAACTAAGCCTAAAGATCAGGGACTTGGAGAAGCAAAGAAATGATAACAGAAATTATAATAGTTATCGTTCACGGTCGCGCTCTGCATCTCGAGGTCGTAATACGATCCGCCGCACGCCGAACAGTCCAGACTGGCTGTGTGTTTATCATTTTAGATACCGACATAGAGCAAATAAATGCATAGAGCCGTGTGCGTGGAAAAAGCCTGAGAGACAGGAAAACTAAATGAGGTGCAATCGCAGGCGGAGATATGCACCATCGCTCCTGTTCACCGCCTATGTTTATCGGACGATAATAGTGGACTTAAATTTTTAGTGGACACGGGTGCAAACATATCAGTGCTACCAGTGAATAAAAGTAAACTATCCAGTGCTATATGTGATGACTATAAACTGTACGCAGCAAACGGCACCGAAATAAAAACTTATGGTGTTAAGACATTAAATTTGGACTTTCGATTGCGACGACCGTACCGTTGGTCATTCGTGTTGGCCGATGTCAAGCAACCTATCCTCGGTGCTGACTTTTTGGCCCATCATAAGCTATTAGTGGACTTGAATAGAAGAAAGCTTATAGATTCGGTTACAAGTTTACAAACTATCGCGTCCGTGACTGTACAAGAAGAGCCGACGGTGAGAACAATCGACTGCACAAGTGAATACAGCGATATTTTATCCGAATTTCCCAACGTTACGAAACCGATGTGCTTCAAGGATACTCCACCGCATTCTGTAGTCCATCACATCGAAACAACGGGCTCAGCCGTTTACGCGCGCCCGAGACCATTACCACCGGACAAGTACAACAAAGTTAAAGCCGAATTTCAACGCATGCAAGAGATGGGAATATGTAGGCCCTCTAAAAGTAACTGGGCAAGTCCACTTCATGTCGTTACCAAAAAGAACGGTGAGTTGAGACCGTGTGGTGACTATCGGCAACTTAATGCGCTCACAAAGCCTGATAGATATCCGATACCGCGCATACAGGACTGTACCTACTTGTTATACGGCAAGACAATATTTACGCGGATAGATATGCAACGAGCTTACCATAATATTGGTATTAATGAACCCGATATCCCTAAAACTAGTTTGACGACTCCATTTGGCATGTACGAGTTTACAAGAATGACTTTCGGATTGAAAAATGCAGCACAGACTTTCCAAAGATTCCTCAATGACGAAGTACTAAAAGACTTAAACTTCATATTTATTTACATTGATGACGTCATCATCGCCTCGTCATCGGAGACAGAACATAAACAACACGTTCGAGAGGTACTTAAGCGTCTTGATACATATGGCATCACAATTAATATGGCCAAATGTGACTTCGGCAAAACAGAGCTGAACTTTCTGGGATTCCGAGTATCGACAGATGGCCTCAGACCTTTAGATGAGCAGGTCAAAGTCATATCCGAGTTTCCACGGCCGAAGACAGTAGATGAACTACGCCGTTTCCTTGGAATGCTTAACTTTTACAGACGCCACCTACCTAAAGCAGCCGAAATCCACGCGAAGTTAAATGTGTTTCTTCATAATGCCAAAAAGAAGGATAAAAGCTTAATTCCATGGACCGATGAGACTATTGAAGCATTTGACCAATGTAAACAAAGCCTACAAAGCGCAATTACGTTGGCATTTCCATCAACTGACGCACCGATCGCCCTCATGACAGACTGCTCTAACACCTGCGCAGGCGCCGTGTTGCAACAAAGAGAAGGTGACACGTGGAAGCCTTTGGGATTTTTCTCCAATAAACTGAGTGAGGCACAACAGCGGTATTCTACGTATGACAGAGAGTTGCTGGCGATCTACCTAGCCGTGAAGCACTTTCGTCCTTTAATTGAAGGCAGACCGCTTACTATATACACCGATCATAAACCGATAGTATACTCATTGCAGAAAAACACAGTTGGCAAGAACGATACGCCAAGACGAATTCGACACTTAGACTTCATCATGCAATTTTGTACGGAAATAAAACATATATCCGGGTCAGAAAATTCGGTGGCAGACTGTTTTTCACGTATATCGGCAATAGACGAATTATCATCATCATCATCACCTCTCGATTATGAAAAGTTGGCTGAGGCACAATGCGAGGACGCCGAACTAAAAAGTCTCATGAATATAAAAACATTAAAGTTTCAACAGATATTCATACCTAATTGCATCAAACCTATTTATTGTGAGGTATCATTGAATAAAGCACGTCCATATTTGCCTAAGGAATTTCGTGTATCAGCTTTCAACGCTTTACATGAGATCAGTCACCCCGGGACTCGCACGACACGAAAGATGATGCAAGAGCGATACATTTGGAAAGGAATGAATAAAGATGTTTCTCAATGGACTAAACAATGTATAAATTGCCAAAAATCGAAAATCCATCGACACACAATATCACCGCATGGACATTTTGTACACAGCGATCGCTTCGAACACCTGCATATGGATATAGTAGGACCATTGACATACTGTGATGGTTATCGGTACCTCGTGACTATGGTGGACAGAAAAACTGGATGGCCTGAAGCCTACCCTGTAAAAGATATAACTGCTGAGACTGTTGCCGACGTCATTTACTCTGGATGGATTGCAAGATTTGGATGTCCTTTAAACCTGACAACGGATCAAGGATCTACATTTTTGTCTCATCTGTTCAGTCATTTAGCGAAAAGAATGGGTATTAAAAAATTCAGAACGACAGCGTACCACCCACAGTCAAATGGACTCGTAGAAAGATGGCACCGCTCGCTTAAGACCGCACTCATCTGTAGAGGGAAAACGGATCAATGGGTTGCAGAGTTACCATCCGTCCTACTCGGATTACGAGCAAGTCTTAGAGATGATACTGAGATCAGTGCAGCAGAGATGGTATACGGAGAAGCACTAAGATTGCCTGGAGATTTCTTTGAGCCGTTAAAGCAAGAAACTTCCGACAGTGTAATGTTTGTACAGGAACTGCGTAGAAAGATAGCGAACTTAACTTCCGTGCCAAGAAAAGAAATGCATCAAGGAAAAATATTTGTCCATCCCGATTTGACAGACTGCACACACGTATTTGTGCGCGTTGACAAGGTCACAAAACCGTTAACGCAACCATATATGGGCCCTTTTAAAGTTATCGAGAAGACAGACAAATATTTTAAAATATTGCAGGCAGACACAGAGAAAGTAGTTAGTATAGATAGACTGAAGCCGGCCTTTGCACTTACGAACGAAGAAGGCCCGGGCACGCCAAATAAGGCGACTGCAACTGTAAACAATGAGCCTAGAGTATCGAGATTCGGACGTACTATTAAACCTGTCGTCCGCTTTGCTTCGTAATTAGATACAATATGTATATATAATGTTATATATAATGTGGACAATGGTGGACATACAGAGAGGGGAGCGAAGCTCAAACAGCGGCCCCCCTCAACGAGTTATAATATAATAAGTGTTGTGTTGTGAAGTGCCAAAATATAATCAATCGAAAAGTGCGCGTAACTCGTCATAATAATAAGCATATAAAATATCAATGTGTAATCAATAGGTAACTTTAACTTTGTGTAATCTTGTGTTTTTATGTAATCGTTTTTGTTTACCCCATGTATAATCTTGTTTAAAAAATAAATAAAGGGGGATGTACTGTGCCTACAATAATTAATTAGTATTGACTAGATTGATCTATTAAACGGACGTGTCGAAGATAAACTGTTTTATTATTGGAATCAATACTCCGAACCATCAAATATAGATAGCGCTACCATATAAGCACAACATCACTCGGCAAAGAAATTTAAACAAATAGCGACTCTTGCTATGACGCAATAAAATTCAATTATGCTCGCGTAGCGCTGCATACCTACCAGTCATATTAACCTACAGAGCGCCTCTCTTTTTATCGCATAGCTCTTATCTCTTCTGAAGCGGCACGTGTAACGACGCGCGACCCGCCGTCGGTGTCCGACTATGTATTTGTAGCTTCGTACCTACAGTGCGGAGTGCACTAGGCCTGATATTACACTTAATTACCACTAAAACTCATAATTAACACCGCGGGCCAAAATAAACGGCCCATTTCAAATTACACAAAGCCTGTCAAAATTAACGCGTTCATTAAGTAAACCGAACTGTCAAATGTATAATCCCCTATCATCACAAGCAAATTTCTTTTCATAAAAATATCCTTTTAAAGAAATTATACCCAATTAAGTACGTAATTTCGGTGTTATTGTAAGAAAGTTTTTTGTTGTTTCGAAACGGGGAGGATATGGCAGTGACATCTTATTAAAATTTAGCCTAAGGCCGTAGCCGTGTTTCCTTCGGTGTACAGTGGCGGCCCATGTTGCGTTTGCTTTGTTTGTAGGTATCGAGGTATTCATTATTTCTTATAATATTATAATCGTTTTAGCGTATAATTGTAGTGATTTATAAGTTACGATAATATAAGGTGTCTCAGGATTTAATCAAAAGTTTCGAAGAAAATGTTAAACTAAAAGTAAAACGACATATAGAAAAATAGGTCTTGTAGTTTTTGGTTTTTTATTGGGTAGACATTACACTCTGTCAACACTAAAAAAATGTCAGCCGTGTAAATACTAGTGAATCTAAAATTCTATATAATAAAATAATTATATAGCTTTAGAGAGCGATTGTCGCTCAATGGGAGAACATGCGACTTTCGATCCAACGCACCCGAGTTTGTATCCAGCTGGCCCCGTACCACTGACTTTCTTAAATTATGTGCGGATTTAACACTCGCTCTTAAAACGGTGAAGGAAACTGTGAGGGAAACATCGTATGAAAACAGGCAAAATCGAATTAGAATATGTGACATCCACCCACCCACACTGGGTCAGCGTGGCGGATTATGGCCCATACTCTCCCTATGAGAGAAGAACCGTGTCCTAGCAGTGACAACGTAATGGGCTGGTGATGATGATAACTTTAAATATAAAGAAAAGTTCAAATTACTCATCAATAATATTTAGGTGTGAAATACTTAATAAAATGTGCTACATCTATGTTATCTACCGTAAAATACGAGTAATGTTGCTAAATTACACTAATAACTGCAAAAACAACCTATCAGTAATCTTTATTTCCACTTTTCCCTATAAACTGTCAAGCACTACACGGAAATCGCATCGCGTGACAAGCCTGCTTCAAACCTGTCACCTGGTCGCCACGGCAACGCGCGCCAGTTTTTCTGGCCTGCACTGTAACACGTCACCTTTAGACCATTTTCGGAATTCCTTTTTATAATTCGTTTCAATAACGCGAGTCCTGATGAGTAGTCACTTGGCATTATTTTTTTGTTTGATATAAACAATTTAGCAGAAACAGTATCTATTTTTACGGCATAGATACGGTTTTCCTTTGGCAAATGTGAATTGTATTAAATATTTTCCTAATAAAGGCGGGGTGAGTCGGGCGAAATTGGTTGTTATTCGAAATAAATTTTATATGAGATGTAACAGCCCCTCGAAATGTGGACGTACCGTGCCTAAGTACCTGAGTTTTATTTTCAGACTTTTTACTTGTCTGAATCACTACCTATATAGTCCTTATATATTAAGTAGGTACATAATTTCAGATTACAAAATACACAGGACATCTTAATTAAGACCCCTAATATACCAAGGGATTATATTTTATCTTATCTTGGGTGTGTAATGGAATCAGGCGTGACGTTGCGGAAATTCATCTCAAAACTGAAACGCAATGAAAATATATAGTGTAATCCCGTTGAATATTATGTAGGTTGTTGTTAGAATAATATAATATGTATGGGGGTTAATAGTAAATGTAAAATTAATTAAAATTAAAATATATATATAAGTAATCCCTACGCTTTTTTTTAAATATATATACTTATATACTATCAACCCCTATACATATTATATTATTCTAACAACAACCTACATAATATTCAGCGATATTACACTATATATTTTCATTGCACTGCGCTCGTCACCCTGAAACAATTAGCTGTTGAGTCTCATAATGCCCAGTAATTTCGCTGGCTACAATTCCCTTCAAACTGGAACACAGTAATGCTTGCACACTACTCCTTGGCGGCTGAATAACTGGCAAAGCGGTGATACCCAGACTGACTCTCACATACGAGAAACATACCACCAGTAACCACCAGTTTACTTGTAGGTAATTTATATAGGTACCAATCAATTGCGGTATTTCCAAAAATAAGCTGTCACAGCCCCCAAAAAGGCTCATCAATAACTCCTGACTCCGATACAGCTGATTTAGCTTCTTATCTCAATTCCATACAATGCCCATACATTTAGGGGAGGAGAGGGGCGGGGGAGGCAAAATACCATTAATAACCGGATTAGGGGCCAGGGGTAAGAATAAATTGTGAGGAAACCGCCTTAGGGGGGCAGATTTATCGTGTGCTTAGCATAAGTTCGAGTTTGATGCGTTTTTCATTAATTTTTCATTGGCTGTATTTGTGGTACGCGATGTGCCATGCGCCATTTTGGGGATGTGATATTTTTGAGTTAATCCCAACTAAATACAACCGACATTTGTCCATCAAATGTTTTCCGTAGAAAACATCCCAATCCTTCAAATATTATAAACGTCAAAGTTTGTAAGACTGTATGGAGGTATATTTGTTATTCTTTCACGCAAAAACTACCGAACTGATGTTGATGTAATTTGGTATGTAGGTACTTTAGAACTTGGAATAAATAGCACATAGGATACTTTTTATTTCGGGAAACCACGGGTGAAACCGCGCAGAAGGTTCAGTATAGTTTAAATAACAAATTAATGAACAGAATTAAATGAATTGCTAGTTTATATTTTTTTTATGTAACCGAGTGATGAGACGAGGAAGTCGTTGACCTGATGGTAAGCGTCACGCCTGCCCATAACAATTGCAGTGCCACCCAGAACTTTTAAAAACCATAAAAAGCAATACGCGTAGCAGAGCATTGCGCTCATCACCCCAAGACATTTATAGCGCGTGTGGCTCAGCGGGGACTCGTGCGCTTTTCGATCCGACGCACCTGGGTTCGAATCTTGACTCGGCTCTGCACCAATGACTTATAGTTAAGTGCAGATTTTGCACGCTCGCTCTAAAACGGTGAAGGAAAACATCGTTATGAAACCCGCTTACGCGCTTTAGAGTGGTAGGCTCTGGCCGTGGTTGTAATACCACCGAACAAAGCCATGCCGTCGAACGACCTAGTCATGTTTCTGGATGATGTTCGGTGAACCATCGGGAAGACGGGTCTGAGCAGCCGCTCAACTGCCGTCTCTCTCTAGATCTATGTGCTTCATCTTAGGCCACATCATCGCTTCATATCAGACGAGATAGTGGCCAAACATGGATCAATTAAGCGTAAAAAAAAAAACATCAGATATTATGTCTCATATGCCCAGAAATTTCGCTGGTGGAAGGGTTTATTAAAAAATATAAGTTGTGTTTATTAAGATACAGGAGATAAACTTAGAAACTTGTATTATATTAGTGATTCTTAGTGAATCTCTAAGATACGAATACTCAGCAAGGAGATTTCTGAGTATATATATATTCAGAAATCATTTGAATTTTATTTATAAACAGTTATGTACAAATATATACAGTAATAAAAACTAAACTAACCTACAACAAAATTATATATATATAATATAGCTTCATTTAAAAATGTTATTTTTATTACGTGTCATTGTTTTTGAAGAAGACGTAACTGCAATAAATTAGCCAAGTCCTATAACAATGATTTATGTTGATATTTATTGGAATTCCACAAATTGAATTTTCATTCAATCGTCTACAATCACGCTCGTCCAAAATTATGAGCGCTGATCAAACAATCAGATGCTGGAATTGTATAGAGTTGATGATACCTTTTCTGTTAAAGTAAAACAATACAATAAAAAACAAAAATGCTTTATTATACACCAAAACAAAAAACATGAAGGTACAGGAATTTACTTACAAACTACAGTACAATGGGCGGACTTATCGCTAAAAGCGATCTCTTCCGGACGATTTGACAGTTATTGTCCGACGTGGTTTTTAGGGTTTGTAAGTTTAGAAAAACGTTGTTTTCTTGTAACTCTATCTTAATGAGAAATGCACCTTCTGTTCTTGAATAAGGTGTAAGCATATGTAAAAAAGTCGCCAATCACGTCAGCCTGTTTATTCTTCTAGTAAGTATGTCTAAAGTAAATTGTGAGTTTTGAGTCAACTTTCATTGATTTAGTTGATTTATTTTACATTAATATGTTTTCTTATTTAGGCACATTAATTTAAACAAATTCTTGGGGAAGGTGTAGGTATTTTAATATATTCACTAACCGACATCAAAAAGGAGAAGGTTCTCTATTCGATTGTATTTTTTTATGTTTATGTTTATTACCTCAGAACTCCGTCATTTATGAACCGATTTTTTTTTTTGCGTTAGTTTCAGTATACCTACGAATTGGTCCCGTATAAATTTCATCGATATTTGACCTTGGACTTCGAAGATACATTGAAGTCGGTTTATTTGTTTGATAAAACGTGTATTTGTTATTTCGTATCAACAGCTCTATAAATATCCCGATGCTGCTAAGACAAAGCGTGTTCACTAATTGATAATCACCGAGCATTAGTGTCTCCCGCGACCGCACCCCCGCTCCCCCGGGGGACAGCTCGGGGACAGGGGGTCTTAACGAATATTAACAGGTAACTCTGATTGGTTAGAAGGTTGAGGTGGGTCTTGTAAATTATTTGTTGGGTAAAATTCAACAGATTTTGGTTGAATTTGGTTCGAAGGAGCTAGAAAACTAATTTCAGATCTCAAATTTACTTTTTTTTAATGTCTCAATGTATATTAACAGGTAACTCTGATTGGGTAGAAGTAGCTAAATGGTTGAGGTTGATCTTGTAAATTATTTGTTGGTTAAAATTCTACAGATTTTGGTTGGAAGGAACCAGAAAACTAATTTGAGATCCCATTTTACTTGTTTTATTTTTTCTATTTAACAGTAAATGTAAAGATTTATTTGACAACCAAAACTAACAAAACAAGAGGCTAAATAAATAAAATACGAAATTAATGGAAACTAAACTTAAAAAAATAATTAAATTAATTTAAGTTTTAATTAATTAAGTAATTTAATAATTTTTTTTATTTAATAATTAATTTAATTACATTTTCATTTAATTTATTAAGTTTATTTACTTAATTAGTTTCATTTAATTTTTATTTATTAATTAAATTTAATATTTTTTTGTTTAATTAATTACCCAATGAGTTTGATTTAATTTTTATTTAATAAATTTATTTTTTAATTAATTATTATACGTTAAGGTTTGGAAACTATCGTGAGTCGAAATATTCATATGAATAATGGGTATCGGTTGAGCCAATTGAACTTGTTTCAATTGATTTATTAACAAAAAATGATATTTAAGTCAGTACAAGCAAGTACCCCGCGGTTTCACTCGCTAATTTCCGGGATAAAACTTATCCTATGCCCTTTTCCAGAAGCTAAAGTATATATGAACATACGAAATTTCATTACAATCCGTAGTAGTTTTTGCGTGGTTTAGTAACAAAGATGTAAGAAGAGATCGCTGCTTAGCGATAAGACCGCCTATTGTGCTTATTGATTATGTGTTACCAACTGTAATTCTGTTTTTTTTTTTTAAGTGCAATAAAGTGTTATCTATCTATCTAACAATCGATATATCCATCGATTCTCACAAACTTTGGATTTATATACTAGTTACTCTACGTGGTTTCACCCGCGGTTTTTCCTATTCCTATTCCAAGACCTAAAGATACTGCAAATCAAATTTCATCAAAATGCGTATTACCTATATATTTTTTTATTAAATTAAAATTTTTACGGGATCACGTCTGAAGTATGAACTACCAATCAAAAAATTTCGAAATAAAACTTGCAAAGTGATTCTAATACGTTTTGTGAAGTTTGGGGACTATATTGTAGTAATGGAACGAAAAAATTAGCAAAAATACATTTTATGAAAAGCAAAAACGTAAAATAAACACAAGCTTGACTCACGGCATTTGCCTACAAATGACGTCATGCGCTGTGATTGTTGTTTCGTTTGAGATGAAGAACAGTTAAAAAATGTCAGAATTATTTATTGATTTAAAAATATAAATCATTATTATTTCACAAAAATATTGATTGAATGATCTTTCTGGTTCGACGAACATTCGTTCTAACTACATTTTAGATTTTTTCTCGATTACTGTCCGATTCCCTATTGCGTAAGATACATACAAAAAATAAATATACCGTCGAATTGAGAACCTCTTCCTTTTTGAAGTCGGTTGAAAACACAGGTTCATCTTGGGAAGACGCTGTATTTTTTAACACAGTTTTGATAACTAAAACAAAAGGCAGAGTTACAACAACCACATGTAACTCATATATTTTGCAATAAAAAAATTTGTAGAAAGAAAAAGGTCCACTCCGATCTCAATAGATGGCGTACATGTCACCCTTAAGGCGGTTAAATAACGGAAGAAAACTATTTGGCACTCCAGTTGGTGACCACCGTAGCTCAATTAGTAGAGCGCTTTCCGCGCTGAGGGAAGATTGTGATGCGGGTACAAGTGGTTGAATTTTTTCTTTCCGAAAAACCTTTTTTGTGTTTTTTGCGCATTCGTTAAGGCTTTATATAAATAAAATAAGAAGAAATTTGTAATTAGTAATTCTCTCATAACAAATTTCTTTCTTACCACGTTTTTCTCGAGTTGTTCCCTGAAGCCCTGCATTTATGTATAGGTACTTTCTCCAAACCCATAAGTACAACACATAAGGTCAACAATCTCCTTCGATTTAGCCATGACAACGGGCCCCGCACAATTTAATATTGTGGAGCGACCCCAACTGTGGGGGTGGGATTTTTCATTTTCATTTTGACGAACCTCCATATTTTTTTGTTTAGTAACGTGAGCGATTTGGATGATATTAGATAGATAGATAGGTAGATAAACACTTTATTATTCACCTTAAAAATAGAGATAAAGTACAAGTCAAATGTTTACAATGGTGTAACGATGGGCGGTCTTATCGCTTAAAGCGATCTCTTCCAGACAACCTTTGGATGGAGAGGAATAACGAAACATTCACAGACGGTGGTGATAAAATTATAATAGACATACTAAGGGCTTACATATGATATAAAATATATAATTTAAATACTTTTGTATATATATGACTACATAAATAATCTTGTATACCTAATTAATATATGTACATACATACATCTCTACTAGTTTAGGGTATTTTAGTGTGGAATCAAGCCTAGAAAGGAGAAGCTTGTAAGAAAATGTTATGTTGTGGAAAAGGCTTTTTGAGACATTATTTATCCTAAAAAAAGGCAAACATGAGAAAAAAAAGAACGACTTCAATTCTGACGTATCTTCGAAGTCCAAGATCTAATATCGATGTAATTTATATGGGACCTTGAAGCTATGCTGAACCCAACGCAAAGAATTTTCTAAATCAGTTTATAAATGACGAGGTTCTAAGGTAATAAACATTAAAAAACATACAATGCGACCTAGTCGTGTTTCGGGATGATGTTCGGTGAACCATCGGGAAGACGGGTCTGAGCAGCCGCTCAATTGCCGTCTCTCTCTAGATCTATGTGCTCAATCTTAGGCCGCATCATTACTTCACATCAGGCGAGATAGTGGCCAAACATAGATCTATTAAGTGTAAAAAAAAAACGAAAATATCCTTTTTGTTGAACTCGGTTAATTAATGCAAAATCTGCTGAATGTGTCCCAAATCACATTATCTACATATTTCCATAGTTTAATAAGCGTTAACAATAAAATGGTCTTTAATTATTGACATGAATACTTAATAATTAAAATAATTGAATTATAATCAATAATAATTAAAATAGTAATAATTCTTAATAATACTATAATATATAATTTTTGAGCGAGTGTGGCTCAGCGGTAACTCATGCGCCTTTCGATCAGACGCACCTGGGTTCGAATCCCGACTCGGCCCTGCACCAATGACTTATAGTTAAGTGCAGATTTTGCACTTGCTCTAAAACGGTAAAGGAAAACATCGTGATGAAACCCGCTTACGCGCTTTGGAGTGGTAGGCTCTGGCCGTGGTTGTAATACCACCCACCGAACAAAGCCATGCCGTCAAGCGACCTAGTCGTGTTTCGGGATGACGTTCGGTGAACCATAGGGGAGACGGGTCTGAGCAGCCGCTCAACTGCCGTCTCTCTCTAGATCTATGTGCTCCATCTTAGGCCACATCATCGCTTCACATAAGGCGAGATAGTGGCCAATAATAGATCTATTAAGCGTAAAAAAAAAAAATATGACATATGGCATCACAGACGCACTTATGAACGTAAAATTGTCACAATGACTCTACCACCTTATCGGAAAAAGAACCACTACTCAGAAGATACGGCAAAAACTGAGGTGCATTTTTTTAGTGATTTTGTTACAATTTTTTGGTTTTCTATAATGGTATGTTTCTTACGTACCAGTTGGCTACTTTGCAGAAGTGGAATGTTCCTAGCATCTTTGTCTTCTATATAAGTATGAACTAGTATGCTTTTCTCATTAGAACAGTCTTAACGCGTAATTTGAATTTACTTTCTGTGAGCTCCGTTATACATTTTGGTTTACCGTTATAACAACGTACGCAGTTGCCCATGAAGGACTTATTCGTTTTAGTCAGTCTATACCTAGATACAACAATCCTATCCTTATTTCTAGTGATTATGTTATGATGGTCACTATTTACTTTGAATATTAATTTTCAATGATGTTAGGTATCTTTATTAATTTAATTAGGAAGAAGAAAAATGATATTGCTCGGGCAGGGATCGAACCTGCGTCTTCGGAATACCGTCCCGACGCCTTAAGTACGACGATATAAGAGACGCTGTAAGACGATATAAGAAGGATAGAAGATATTTGGTTGCTCGAGCAGTAGGCTCGATGGCCTAGTGATTAAGGCGACGGGACGGTATTCCGAAGACGCAGGTTCAATCCCCGCCCGAGCAATATCATTTTTCTTCTTTCTAATTATTTAAAATCTTAGGACATAAAAAAAAATCTTTAATAATTTTAAAAATTTACTTTAGTTTCATTAATTCCATTATTAATATTTGTACGCCTGCTTGCTGGTTGAATACCAAGACTGATTTTATGACATCTGAAATATTGTATATATTGCAAATAAACTATTGATTATTATTATTATTATTATAAATAATAATTATAACTTAAATTACCTTTCTTTGTTTCAGATTGCAACATTCTGTCACGGATTGATTCGTCATGATTTCTTTAGACACCAAATCAAACCGATAAAACAAATGAGGTACCTATATATAATGCAAAAATCTTTTCGGAAATATATTATTTATTTGTTATTGAGTGATTATTTATAATAAATTCATAAAGATAACTAAGCGTTTTGCTTAAATGATTTTTGTCTACAGATATTTTCTTTCTTTTGTTTTCTTTTTTGCAAATAATATTATACTACCGACATTTTAGTTTATAAAATTAGTATTTAGATATTTTTTAAGTCTTTGCATTTTATATATGTAGTACGCTTAGCCCAAAATTGTTTAACATGTATTGTTTTCTCATGTAAGTGAATTAATTCTTTTGAGAAATAAAGTACCTTAAACCACATATTTTCCTCCTCATTTTCAATTCATGCTTTTTTTTTTTTTTTTTTTTTTTACACTTAATAGATCTATGTTTGGCCACTATCTCACCTGATGTGAAGCGATGATGTGGCCTAAGATGGAGCACATAGATCTAGAGAGAGACGGCAGTTGAGCGGCTGCTCAGACCCGTCTCCCCGATGGTTCACCGAACATCATCTCGAAACACGACTAGGTCGCTTGACGGCATGGCTTTGTTCGGTGGGTGGTATTACAACCACGGCCAGAGCCTACCACTCCAGAGATGCTATACGTTTGTATGAATAAAAATATACATATATATATCAACAAATGAACATATATGTAAGTATTAATATAAGTTGATCAGGTAACCTATTTATATATCTTACAATGTAGGATGTGCAGGCATAAAATAATAGTACCAGAAAAAAGTGGTCAAGTGCGTGACGTGACACGCATAAGGTAGGATTCCGCAGCCACTGCTTTATATTGTACGTGTATGATCAGAAAGAATTGGTAAGCATAATTTGAAGGCCAATTTATACGCGGTCAGCGAATGACTCCGAAATCAAAACAAATCAGTGACGACTTAATACTGGTCTAAATTGATTTTCAAGTCATTACAGCGTCGACTAACTTAGACTCACTCTTTGTTAACAGTATAAGTTCTGTTCGGCACTGGCACAGACGTCGATCACTAACCGTGGGTAAATTGACCTTTATGTTCGATAGAGTCACTTTGTTGTTAGGTCAATGACCTTTGAGATAGGAAGACTTCAGTGTATTACAGATTTCTGTGTATAACTCAAAAATAATCACAATAATATATTATTAATATTATCATAACGTTTGGAATACAATTTCAGAACCTATTTTCTTTAAAGGACGTCAAAGTTTTCTTTAAAAAAGTTTGAGGAAATCCAAACTCTTTACATAACTCCATAAAGTTTATGAAGAAAAAAGTTTATATTTCAAAATTAACTTTTTCTTGGTTTACGTCCCGAAGCATTCGGTATACTGTTTTATCAACGCGAAAAAGAATTGTTCGGCTATCCGACGCTAGGTGGCGTTACAAGTCTTGTTAGACATGATGAGAAGGAAAAGGTTTATTCCAATAAGATAAAAGTTTGTAAATATTATTATATTTTAAAATTGGGTATTTGCTAAGAATACTTACTTATAAGGTTTCTTTTTAATTTATTAATAATTTGTAAGCGTTTTTAAACCAAGAAACTATCACCTTAATATTACAACTTTTTTTATTTCTAGTGTTTGACTCTTCCCTACCCCTTGATAGATGTCGCTACGAGTTTTTTAAAATCTTGTTTGAGATGAGATTTAAATAGGGAAATCCTGATTAGCGATGCAAATATAGATGGCGCTATGTGTCACAAAGTCACCCGTCCTCGTACATGATTTAGCAGCAAAGTTATCAAACCTTTCAATGTCTTTCACAAAGTAAAGTACTTACCACACCTATGTAGGTACCAATCCAATAATTAATAACAGTACCTAATTGGAGAAATAAGTTTTGTTTTTGTTTTAGGTACCTACCTAAATCCTAATAGGACCTACTAGGATTTGCCTAGGGCCTAGAGTATTTGGGTAGTCGGTATGTATATCTATATTATTATACAGACTCTAACTAAGTGTATTTCAGTACCTTTTTGCTAAATCTCTCATAATTTAGTCAAGCAGTCTTTCTATTCCTGAGGGATATACCTCTTCATTAACTACATTTCCTTATTGGAAAATAAAAACACTAATTTCAGAAGCTAATCTGTCACCCTAGCAGGTAGCTACGGAGCCATGGATTCAAAAATGGCGTGCTTTCTTCATACGTGGATTTGCATAAATATTGCGCAGGGTACAATCGGCGATAGAAGACGTTCGTTGGGCGACTTTGAACGGCAAGGCACCTACTAGTAGTTTGACTTTAGGAAATCCTAGTTGGAATAGTAGCAGTCAGGCAATTTTGTCGCTTCATGGTAACTGCAATGCCTGACTCTCACAGCTGCAGTGTTAATATTTACCTTTAATTAGAGAATTGACGTATGCCTTTAGCATATAGGCGAATATAGGTGTTATGTAGGTCTATAGGTAGCTACAGAGTAGGTAGGTACATGTTTTTTGCATGACATCAAATTAATGATTTTAAATGAATTTTGTTTCTGGTCTGTGACGTTTTTGGTGAAGCTTTATCCAATAAGACTTTTTTACTCAGTAAGTCCAACTACAAATCTAGGGGTGGAGCTAAAAATCTGTTTGAATAGCCCCATTCTCATGAGATCATTTGTGTAATAATAATAACAAGAGATTGATGTAAATTAGGGCTCAGTATGACATTAGATGTGGAGCAGCGAAGATCGAAATGGGATCGACGGTATATGACTTTCTGGTTGTTTAGGTATTTTAATTTTATCTCTCCCAATTTATAGAGATACTGCCCTTAACCACTGGTACCTTAAGCGCCACTTGTAGTTATCGTATTTCGATGTAAATTAATGAGATTAAATCGATTTCTTGCCTGAATTGACAATAATTAGACCGCATCTACATACTAATCGCAGTCAATCTATACCTACTTTAATTTAAGCTCAACCAGACCTAGCGCACTCCGCACTGTAGGTACGAAGCTACAAGTACATAGCTGGACACCGTCAGCGGGTCGCGCGTCGTTACACGTGCCGCGTCAGAAGAGATAAGAACTATGCGATAGAAAGAGAGCCGCTTTGTAGATATATGACTGTGGTATATGGTAGGTTTGCAGCGCTTCGCGAGCTGAATTGAATTTTATTGCGTCATAGCACGAGTCGCTATTTGCTTAAATTTCTTTGCGGAGTGATGCTTCTGTGCCTTAGTATTCTGTGGCTCAAGAAGATATTTTTTTTCTGTTGTTCTTTCATCTCCCCTGGGGGGATTTATAACGCATTGCCATCAAGATGTGAGCTACTCTGAAAGTTTCAGTCGGATAGCTAATCGGAAAGCGCTCGAAATTTGATTTGCAAGATTCCACCCGGAACGACAGACAAATAGACAGACAAACAAGAATGTGACTGAATAAAAACGTGGTAAAATACTTAATTAATCAAAACTTTTGCGACAGCGTCTGTAGTGTAGAGGTGGAGAAGAACGGCTCCTATACATAGGTTGATGGTTCGACTCTCACGAAAGTGACATGATATTTGAACTGATAGTAAACAGATGAGTATTTTTCTAAGGCTAGGCTAAGCTAAGGCTGTTTTAAGCTATTATGGATATGGGAAATTGAGGGAACGTTGGGCTCAATTTTGAATAAAATAATACTTAAGTGCATTTGAAAAACTTTTAATTAAAATCATATTATTTGTAATTATTTATTAAATTGTAGATATATGTAAGTATATATAACCGTAGGTATATATGATAATAATTATAATAAATATTGTTTGCTATTTTTAATTATTTGCACCGTCGACGTCTCTCACTCATTTAACGTCAGTCAGCGTTACCTCATCAGCTCTTTTCAATTATTCATAATTCATTTATGTTTATATAAATTAATTTATTTATATATATTACATTCATATATACATTCATTTAACATCAATCTCTCTACTATCTACTTACATTTATTTTCATGAATTAATATATATCTATTTAACACAATGTAGATCAACAAAGGTCTTAAATATTGTCGATAGGTAGGTAGGTAGTCAGTTGCAAATGCCCTTAAAGGGTTTACATAAACCCTTGTGAGTGTGCGTTTTACCTATATATTTTGCGATTTATTTTTTTATGGAACTAAGTGATGAGATGAGCAAGTCGTTCGCCTGATGGTAAGCGCCACGCCTGCCCATAACAATTAACAAATAAACATAAAAAAGCAATTTCTAATTTAATATAGGTACCTATTATTTTCATTGATTAATAGGTACAATTGTCTAATTAAATTAATATTAAATATACATTATTAAGGATTACAATAGAGTCAATACTAATAAAAAATTAGTAATAAACATATATTTTAGTCATTTTATATATTCATCGAAACGCGCTCCTTCATGCACTCCTAACTAATCTTGACAAAATCTAAATGATATTGCAATTTTAGTTCTTGCCAACATTTAAATAATAATGACTCATTATCTTAAATCCTGAAAACTGACATTTAACACCTCGGCATCCACACCGGTCGTTTAGACCCTGGGGGTAAAATTATTACACCCTATAAAACATGTAGATGAACCAACTGACAAGATATCATTACAGGGTTAGATCGCCCAAGGTGTTAGAAATAAAATTACCAAGTTTTAATTTTTTTATTTTATTAGGAAATAAAACATTTTCTATCATATTATTATGATCGCACTGATATTATATTATATGCGAAAGATTTTATTTTATGGAACCGGATGATAAGACGAGCAAGTAGCTCGCCTGATGGTAAGCGCCACGCCTGCCCATAACAATTGCAGTGCCACCCAGAGCTTTAAAAGCGAGTGTGGCTCAGCGGGGACTCGTGCGCCTTTCGATCCGACGCACCTGGGTTCGAATCCCGACTCGGCCCTGCACCAATGACTTATGGTTAAGTGCAGATTTTGCACGCTCGCTCTAAAACGGTGAAGGTAAACATCGTGATGAAACCAGCTTACGCGCTTTGGAGTGGTAGGCTCTGGCCGTGGTTGTAATACCACCCACCGAACAAAGCCATGCCGTCAAGCGACCTAGTCGTGTTTCGGGATGATGTTCGGTGAACCATCGGGGAGACGGGTCTGAGCAGCCGCTCAACTGCCGTCTCTCTCTAGATCTATGTGCTTCATCTTAGGCCACATCATCGCTTCACATCAGGCGAGATAGTGGCCAAACATGGATCTATTAAGCGTAAAAAAAAAAACTTCATATACAGTTAAAAGTATTTTGTAACACTGCATCGCTCATCACTCCGAGACATCAGATATTAAGTCTCTTATGTCCAGTAATTTTTCTGGCTCTTCACAATTCTCTTCACAGGTATCTTCTAGCCGAGCTTAGACCACATTATCGCTTACCATCAGGCGGGGTAGTTGTCAAAAGCAAACGTAAAAAAAACAAGATTTTTGTTAAAAAAAATATTTATCAAGACAAGCTTTTAACGAATTCGTAATCGGAACCGCGAGCAGATTAATATGAGCACAAACACTAGTAGTTTACGATTATCCGTCAAGAAGTTCCATTGCCCACCTTCAGTCTCCATCATCAGAGCTGGCTGTCACCGTAATATTGCAACGCCATCGGACTTTGACAAGTATGCAAAATTTCAACTCCGTAAGATAGAGGAAGTGGTTCTGATTCAACTTGCAAGATTTGACCCATTGCAAGTTAAATAAAAGCTTGTAAAAAGCTTTGGTAAGCAAGGTTTTGGGTGGTACACCTATTATTGGCACGCGTGTTGCTTATCAGGTGAAACATACGTGGCGCCAATTAATAAAATGAAAACAAAAAATATGATAAAATTATTAACCCGTCAGCAGCGAAGCCAACTTCCGATGCTAACTCCCTCGTAAAGGGTACAATCGGCCGTAATTATATATTCCATATATTTTTATCTATCCATCTAATTGTCTATGCGTATCCATGGTCCAAGATAACCATCCAACTGTTACGACATTATCTAATTACATGACACTACGTTTTTATTGTTATGTCGACTGGAAAATTTACATATCTTGTTTTTTGTGTTGCTATAAAGAAGCCGGTATATTGAGTCCGTGGGGCTAGCAGTATAGGGGTTATTTAAATACTCATGGTTAATATAATCCTATATCCTCATCTACTTATATTATACAATTGAATAGAATAACTCTATATATACCTACAATATTATAGATTATTATACATTTGAAAGTATTAATTGAGGATGAATATTCAATCAAGCAATACCTTACATAAATATGTAGTTTGGTTAGTTTAGGTTTTGGAAAAGGACATAAATTGACCAAGCGGGTGCAAAGCAGGGTGCAGCTAGTAATACCTTAATAACAATGATAATAAAAACTTAATAAACAGTGATGAGCCGGTCGCATCTTTCGCCCGATGGTAAGCGCCACGCCTGCTCGTAACAACTGCAGTGCCACCCAGAACTTTTAATACCATAAAAAGCACTGCGTAGCACTGTATTCTGCTCATCCATCGAGACATCAGATATTATACCTATATAATTCTTAAATAATTATTATAATATAAATTTTAAAATTTATAATCATATTTCATTTTGTCTTTTTTTTATTAATTTTTATAGAGAAGAAACGTCTACCCCTGCCTGCCCGAAACAAACATGCCTGCTTCTCCAGCAGCCACGACAACAACGCTTCGTGCAGAGCCCAGGACGGCGATATACCACTCCCGATTTGACCAGAGCACGTCGGGAGACGATGTCGTTCGGTATATCAAGGAGGTGCGGCGGACGAATTCAGGAGCTTAACTAGTTGTCGCTGTCGAGGTTGGAGTCAACGAGGACGACGAGTTTCATGTCCTTCGTGCTCCGGCTTCCAGCGAAGTATAAAGAGACGTTCCTGGCCCTGAGTTTTGGCCCGAAGGCATAGTATACCGGCGCTACAGGAAGGCGACGCCGAAGTTCATTCCCTAATCGTAGCTTTAGTGTTTAAATTCTATATATGCTAGTCTGTAAGGTATATAATTTATGGGCCTCTGGTACTTTTAATTTGTTAACTGTTATTGTAAATGAATTTATTTATTTATTACAGTATTGCACAACAGTAGTACCTACCTACATTTTATTTCGTTACAAGTTTTATAAAAAAGTGCAATAAATTACAATATTTTTCAATTGAGATTTGAATAGTGTGGATAAGTTACTTACAAACTACGTATATAAATATGAGTACATGTGGCTAGCTATAGTACTCGCACCTATATATAATAAAAATAATAATTAACCATTTATTTTGACCACCGACAGTTTGGGCCCTGCCTCACTGTCGGCAGCACTCTAGGTTTAGGTTTATAATAATATTTTAAATATATTTTTGTAGAAATATTGTAAAAATCTTAAATTTAATAATAAAAATAAATACCTAATGTGAATAAAAATTTAATTTCATTCAATAATAAAAGTACATCGAAGTAAAACTATCACAGAAAACACGTAAACAATAATATATTCTCTATAAGTTTAGCATTAATAAAATATCATAACAGGCTGTTTCCTCAGCTTACAATTTATTATTCTTACTATCTATTACTTTATAGAACCAGGAACCGGAACTAGCGACAGCTGCGCGTGATTTTTTCTAAAGAAAAACGTATACGCAAATGTCACCTTCATTTGCATAATATAAAAGTGTTCGCTTTCAATTCACAGCAAAAAGTTAACCCTTCACCGACCTTTCTATTATTTTTTATTCTTTTTGTACGTCAAAGTCCGTTGTCGACGCATTTAATTAGAATCATGTGGTCTTTGTATGGTGTATGTCATTTTTTGTCGCACAGATGCGTGTGAGGAAGTGGGTAAAAACTGGATAGAGATTGAAAGTGGAGGGTTAAGTTAGTAAAAAAGTAAGAGCCGCCACCCGGTCCACTGGTAATAAGTTTGAATGAAATAGATAAGATAGGCTGTAGGTGAAATTATACTGAACCACCTGCGCCCCGCGGTTTCACCCAGGGTTTCCCGGGATAAAACGTAGCCTGTGTCTTTTTCCAGGACCTAAAGTACCTACATACCAAATTTCATTAATATCCATTCAGTAGTTAATGCGTGATTGAGTCACAAACATCCATACTAACAAACTTTCGCATTTATAATATTAATAATAGGAAGGTTTAATACCTAGCTCTTTGATCACTTTAGTCTGCTTTCCATCTTGAAATCTTTAAGAAATATTCGATTCAATGTTAAATACAAAAGTATGAATTGAATCATTAATTAAAATTCATAAACCATTAATTAAAATGAACAAAGAGCAGCAATATACTTTAATACTATTTTCTGGTTATGTTTTGACGTGTGGCAGAGATGAACTGTCCGTTTTTGCTGTAAACAAAAGAAAGGTTAAATCAATTATCATACAATTATGCAGATGACCAGCGAGCTTCCAGCCAGTATTTACAATAGAAGGATAGCTCTTATGCGATTCGTTTGAACCTACTTATGAGTTCTACCACCTTGTCAGTTGTTCTGCCATAAAAAAAATATTATTGTATATTTATAGGCTTGCGGTTGACCACAATCTCACCTGGTGGTAAGCGGTAATGCAATCTATGATGTGTAACACGCTAACCTAGAAGGATACGGGTGGGATCGACAGCGGGGGGAACCGCCACCGACCCATAGATACCAATCAGGAAACACAGACGTTGGCAAATTTAACTATTCGTTGTTGGTGTTTATTGTGTGGTGTATGTATCTATTGGCTGTTCGTATTGATGAAAGTGGAACCAAACGTTTCGGTTTTTATATGGAAGTGAGTGATGAGACGAGCATTTCGCTCGCCTGATGATAAGCGCCACGCCTGCCCATTTCAATTAAAGTGTCACCCAGATCATTTAATAGCATAAAAAGGACTGCGTAGGACTGCATTGCCCTTATCACCCCGAGACATCAGATATTAGGTCTCATAATACCATCCCAGTAATTACGCTGGCTACAATGCCAAACAAAGTAATACTTGCGTACTACTGCTAGGTGACACAGTAACTGGCAAAGTTGTGTTACCGCCTCAGAAGGCCTCCCGCATACGAGAGACCCACCACGAGTAAAAAGTCACCTCAACGTTGAATGTGACGCTTCGCTAAAATATCACACAAATTCATACAGATTACTGTCACAATATAAGCTCAATTATTTCCAATTGTCACATAACTAGTGACTTAATTATTCAACCTCTTACTTAACCCTGAGAACGTTTCCAATCTAACCACATGCAAACTAACAATGAATCAGAGAAAAAGTTTCCGATAAAGTTATTAAATTACACATTTCATTGTGTCGATGATTTGAATAAATTATAATCACAATGGATATTCAAATTTGTTCCCAAGGCGGCACAATAGTGGCGAGGCAACAATGTGTCAAATGCCGTACGGCATCGAAGGGTTAAACTTTGACAGGTAGACTGTCGTTGCTTAAATTTATGGGTAAGGTGTTAGATATCTTTTCTTGTCGGTTTTTAATGGTTAGAATTTATTTTGAATAGGTTTCGCCATCTGATTGTCAACGGTGGGAAGTGAGGATGCGGTTGATGATGAAGTATGTATTCTTGCTTACGATATGTTAGATACTATACGGCTGCTACATCCCAATTCTTTAATTCCTAGTTCCTTTAAACTGGGCTACAATACAACAATCATTGTGAAAAGTAATGAAAATGTATTTGGAAACATGTGCATTTACGTAGAGATTTCGTTATAAGATCTACATAGATTTTATAACGAGGGTAGTCGACATATTTTGCCCATGCGCCTATGCGCCATACACGTCTGTGTATGCGATAGAATCGCAAGCCTGCTAATGATTTGGTTTTCTTTTATGCAACTGAGTAATGTGACGTGCAATTCGTTCGCCTGTTGATAAGCGCCACGCCTGCCTATAACAATTGCACTCAGAAATTCTAAACTTATAATACTGTAAAAAGAACTGTGAAGCACTGCATTGCGCTCATCACCTCGAGACATCAGATACTAGGTCTCATATGCCCAGTAATATGCTTGCGCACTACTGCTTGGCGGCAGAATAACTAGCAAAGCTGTAGTACCTACTGAAACGGCCTCCCGCATACGAGAGACCTATCACGAGTAAATAATTTTTTGTAAATATTTTTGTCGATATAAAATAAATATATTAAAGGGTAAAATATTAAAAGGTATAATTTCGATACTGTATACTTCTCTAATCACGTGGACGATATTCTTTTCCAACGTAGGTAGGTATTCTGTTTTTTAGATGCCCTATTCATAAAACGCAGCTTTGACCTGTAACAAAAAAAAAATGCTGTAAGTACCTAGGTAATTATAAAGTTATTGGCAAAAACAGAACCTACTTATAAAGTTATTGGCAAGTTGGCATTCGTAGCGTAGTTTTAGCTTGCCACCCGTTCGTAACAGATCTGCTAGGTTGAGCAAAGTTTGCTATGGTAATCTCTTGGATGGGTGACCGTTTTTGTATTAATTACGTCTGAACGCTACACACTGAATTGCTTCGGAGGATACGCTAAAACGTCAGTCCCGATTGTTGTCCTATGACAACAGTAGTTAGGTCATCACAACAGGTTCGATGACTTTTTTATTACCGATTATGGAAGCGTTTGACCGCCTCACCTGATGGAAACTGAGGACGCGGTCGACGATGGATCATGCCTCGAAGATATCGATTCACTCGAGACTTGAAGACACCCAGATTATAAGAATCGGGAAACAAAGACACTGGTAAGGTGTTCCATTCCTTAGCTGTTCGCATTATAAAGGTCTATTAGGTAAACTATAACAAACACAGTAATTTCCACTTATTAATTAGATATCTAAATTTTTTTATTAGTAAAAGAAAGACGGGAATATCGATATTGTTGAAAGAGACCTTGCCATATCTAGCAACTCTAGTAAAATTTGCCTTTACGGATGAACGCAAAACCAAGTTTGTCAACTCTTACCCGTTTATGAGATCAAGAACCTTACAATCACTCACAAAGTATAACATACACAACTTTTAACTAATGAAACTTACATGAAAATTACACAAGTCCACAATTACAACCAAAAATAAACAATTTACATTAGCAAATATAGGAACAGAAGCAAAATGGCGCGATCCAAGCGTGCTGCCGCCATTTTGGATATGCGCGAAACCGATGCGCAGTGGACCAAAAACTTCTACCCCATTTGGGCACTACTGTTCTCCCGCGTATTCACCCACGCGAATTACCCAAATTTAATGAACTACAGGACTCTATACCCTGTTTCGAGTAAGTTAGAACACATTTCTCTCTGAACTGAATTTTGAATATTTTGGTGTGCCCTAATCTCGTAATGGCGTAAGTCAGTTCGCGCCAAACCCAAATCGAACTTTTAGAAGGTGATGTCATAATTCATTTTTGCAAAATTTCGCAAAATTTGCGACAGGAATATTGATCGTTGAAGAATCAACTTTGTGCTAAAGGACTTTAGATTGATTCTTTATGTTTATCGGGAAGCATTGAAGTTTGATGTGTTAGTTTCGTGTTGGTACAGAAGAAAACCTTGTTATAAACCCGCGTGTGTTAGTATTTGATAAAGAAAGGGTAACGTCATATCTGGATGTTGAATTTTTACCTATGAATGTGACATTCGACGGAATAAGCGAGGGTTTGCGTTTGTGAGTAGGGTTGGGATGGGAAAGTATCGATAAAAATTTATAAGTTGGTGGTATCCAATAGTACCTATCTGGTGCATCCGTCACGATGGTTTGATGATCAAAAGTAGTAGTTTAATTTTCAGGACCAGATATTTAACTAGAATTTAGTACTACTAGAAGACCTTGGAAGCTACTACGTTGAGCAAAAGAAATTCAAGTATGAGCCCAGTAGATCATATCCATAATCTGCTTTGGGAGAGACATAAACCTAGAACAATTAATGGTGGTCACAGGTGATTGCTTTATCCAAACCACAGACAACAAGGGCAATAAGCTCATTGTTACAAAAAAGGGAACTTTACTTTGATTGAATTGCTTGTAATTTAATTAATTTATTAGTGTAAACCGCGTCACCAAATTGATTTAAATTGAAATTGAATTGACATCTGAAAATGAAGTTACTCTTATCCCTTAAAGCGAGCGACTTCACAGTGATTGCGATGGCATTGTATTTTGTTTATGGAACTTAGTGCTTAGTCGAGCAAGTCATTCGCCTGATGGTAAACGCCACGCCAGCCCATAAAAATTGCAGTGCCCAGAACTTATATTACCATAAAAAGTATTGCGTAGCTCTGCATTGCGCTCATCACACTGAGACATCAGATGTTAAGTCTCATATGCCCAGTAATTTAGCTGGCTACAATGCCCTTCAAACCAGAACACAGTAATGCTTGGGCACTACTGCTTGGTGGCAGGATAACTGGCAAATCTGTGGTATCTACCTAGACGGCCCCCCGCACACGAGAGACCTACCACGAGTAAATTTTAATGTGATGGTTACATCGTATTTTTCTTTTTATCGATATCGCACTGTGGCTCATCTCTACTTGTAAACTCGGTACGCTAGCGTATTTTAATAATATTCATTTTTCCATGTCACTGGTTCCCGTTATTCTATGAAATTCTCCAAGTATGTATTAATAAAATGTACAATATGAGAAATCCTAACAAACGGGTACGTTGCTAGGTTCTTGGGTTATTTGAAAAGATTTGTTCGGTACTAAGTATTAGAATCAGTAGGAATTTGAGATTATTTTTCACATATTGAAGAGGGTTTTAATACAAAAACTTATCTTAACATGAGGAGTGATTTTGTTCATAGCATTTATGTAGGTAGGTACCTGTACATACTCGTAATATAAATTAATAATAAAAAATATATAAATAATAATAATAATAACAAAAGGCGTAAAAATATTCCTAAGCTTGGATAAGGACGGATGGTATAAATGTTCTGGAAGAGTACCATATCGCTGATTCCATACAACATTTTAAATAAATGGAAATGTTATCAGCCTCTACAAATAATAATTTTTTAGATTTGAAATAATTAGGAAGAAGAAAAATGATATTGGGCGGGGATCGAACTTGCATCTTCGGAATACCAACCACACGCCTTATCCACTGGGCGACCGAGTGAACTGCCAGAGAAACTAAATTTCTTCTATCCATCTTACATTTTTATGTTTGGACGGGGATAATTATGGTTAACTGGATGCATTTCCCCTCTTTTCATGGAAACTAATCCTTACATCTGTCATAGAGAACAATATCCATTGAAAATATTGAGATAGTTCACTCAGTTGACGACTTAATACATCATCCACATTATAAATATCCATCTCAGAAACAGTTTCCAAATAGTAAGTAAACCCCTATCTTAGTAAGTGGGGGTTATAAATAAAAACAAATGGCTTGTACCGCTCCTTGAGTGTTGTACAGTGCACGACAGTATGGGCAGTTCACGTGAGTTGACTGGTTTGACTGACGCACACACATAGATTACCTGAACGAAAAGCGCCAAACACGAAAAAAGATCTAAGCCCTCCTACACAGTACCTACAATACTGGGCCGACTTTACCTACTGCTTACATGTGACTGGATACTTATTTAATTTATTTATTCCTATTTATTTTTATGGTCGCCGTCATCGAAATCAGTGAGAAGGACTATTATATAAATTAACTGCGAAATAGGCATTTCAGACTCAAGAGAAGGAGATAGTGTGACGATCGAAGGAATTCACTACGAGAATGGTCAAACAAGAATCCGCAACAGATTAAAACAATAATCTAAAAACCACGTTTTTTTGATTCAGAATGCATTGTCAAGTTGTGAGCTATCATGACAGTTTCAGCCGGATAGCTAATCGGGAAGTGCTCGAAATTTGATTTGCAAGTTTCCACCCGGAACGACAGACAGACAAACAAGAAAGTGGCGTAATAAAAACGTTTTAAAATAATATTAGACAAATTTACTTAAAACGTCGATATTATTATTATTAGCTACATATCTCACAGGCTAACTCACTCCTTTAGTTGGAGAACTCATACTGGTTTTACTAATACTGCGTAATGTACGAAAAAGTAATTGATGGTGAAATGTCAGAAACAAAACTCTACACATTTATAGTGGCCCTGAAATTCTCCGCTTCAACGCGATCCTGTTCCGTGTAATTTTAGAGTTGGGACACTGTCTGTGAGGTAAGTAGTTTGTCGATAATTTTTGATAGTGATATTTTTATTTAAATTTCACCCAACATACAACTTAATTTTAATGCCTAACTATCTCAATAAAAAGTCGAGAATTTAAAATTATCTAGGCTTAAAGGCCACTGATTTTTATACATGATTTCACAACATTCTTTACTACCTACTGTAGCATTATGAAATCAATAAAACAATGTAATTTATTACTTAAGATGTAGATATATCACAATCTTAAATTTAATTCTCTATTTGCTAGTTTCACACACGCAACATAACTGTAAAATATTTAAACAAGGGTAATAAAAATCATGTAAGTGAAATACTGTATCCAAGTAGTATTGATTAACATATCGTCCGCCTATTCCACTTTATTATCATGGAAAGTCTTGAGATGGCAATCGTTTAATTTATGAGCTATGTTTCCTTTGTTGTAACGCGGCTGTTAGTGCGGCTGTCAGGCATTGTCAACTGCATTACTCTGTGGTAGTTTTTTTTAGTAATGACTTGACTCAAATAAGACCCGCTATTCTTATTACAATCAAGCCTATAAAGAGTAATAATTAATTAATTTAAACTGCTAAGTAGAGTGTAACTAAGAATATGTCCATCAACACTTTTCTTATTGTCTCTATTAAAGTGAAGACACTATGCTCTATGCTAGATAGCAAATAAAAAAGTCAGCAAATACAAATGATCATATAAGTAATAAAAATAAAGAAATATTTTAGTTTATATAAGTATCTAGCATAATTATTTTAATAGAGATACAAATTATACATTAGATGAATTAGAGTCTCCACATCACTCCAGATCATATGTAAGACCTAATACTGGAATAAATATGTGGCGAAATTCGCAGCAATAAGAATGGCTTGCAATGTCCTTTTATAATTTGTATATAATATGTTAGTCTGTAAGGTAGGTATATTTTATGGGCCTCCGGTACTTTTATGTTGTTAACTGTATTATTGCCTGAAATAAATGAATTTATTATTATGTCGCTCTTTCTCACGGGTTATACACCCGGTCCTTTAGAAGGCTTGCGCGGGGACATGAGTCAACCACGTAGAGGCCTCTTAGAGCATTTAATTTAGATATGTAATGGGCAACACTTATCGGGGACTGTCTCTAAGTGCATCATTAGAAGATACAATCAAAGACAGCCCCCGATAAGTGCGAGGACTATTATTGAAGATATGAAAAGTACTTATGATTGGGCTATTCAGGAGAATTTTTAATGGATGAGAGTCGGTCTACGATATGAGACCTCAGCACCTGCCAGTTCCGCCTCATAAAAACATATTTATTATTATTAATAAAAATAACAAATAAAAAAGCTGGAAAAAATTCATTAAACTTTTATTTATAAACACAATTAATTGTACAAGAAATGAGATGAAATGAGAATTAAATTGCACTTTAATTGATTGCAAATAAAAAACCCTTGTTTGTAACTGCCAGAAAAAAATTGTAGCTCAGGGCCATATGTTGAGCATGGCTGTAAAAGGCATTTTACGATCTAATGCAAAAATGCATCAGTAATTATTAAAAACAAATACTTCAAACTGTTAAATCTAGGGGAAAATACATGATCTGTAATTCAGAAGTGTTTCTTCAACATTACTGCTAACGGTTTATTGGACTTGATTTAAATTAGATTTAACTATAAATTACAGGTAAAGATTTATAAATGACTATATAATAATACTATTTAATTTTTCATTTAGTTTAGTTTCCATTAGTTTAGTTTTTAATTTATTTAGCCTTTTATTTTGACCGATAATAAAAAAAACTTCTTACGTTTAGGTAGGGTTCCTTAATATCACTTTATATATTTGTAAATAATACGAAATTTTACAATTAAATTTGTAAGTTTTATGTCGTACATCTAAGTATATACCTAATTAAATTTTTAAAAGTTATTTGTAGTTTTAAAATCAATTTTTGTAATTTCACAATATACTAAGGAACAGAAGCATCACTTCGCAAAGAAATTTAAACAAATAGCGACTCTTGTTATTGCGCAATAAAATTCAATTCAGCTTGCGTAGCGCTGCATACCCACCAGTCATATTAACCTACATAGCGCCTCTCTTTCTATCGCATAGCTGTTATCTCTTCTGACGCGGCACGTGTAACGACGCGCGACCCGCCGTCGGTGTCCGGCTATGTACTCGTAGCTTCGTACCTACAGTGCGGAGTGCGCTAGGCCTGGTAATACCTAAATACTTAACCAATGTTTGTACCTAGTGTTTTAGGCATGATTAAATAAATTTTAGCTAAAATTAGATGATTTCTAATGAAATGTTAATAACGTTTAATTTAATTTCTTAAAAACAATGATGGTGAGAATCACAATACCGATTTTTTTTTGATGATATTTTCTTTACCTTATACAAGTTTATCGATAGTTCCCCTCCCTGTTCCAAGGAACGGATAAGGAGCATTTGTTTCAGTCGCGACTCGATTCCACTCTTTCTGGCGCCCGAAAATAAGCGCTGAGCTAAATCGACGGACAAATTACTTTCCTTTACTATGCAGAGTTTATTGAGCGTATGCCGTATGCCGCTGTTTTGCAATGTTACCATCAGAAGTAACCGGTACCATAAGGAATGGTAGAGACTATAGACACAATGGTAGAGATATCGAAAAGAACGCGTGTGTCAAAGTCAAAGTCAAATTTCATTTATGCACTTTTAGACACAAAAATGCATTTTTAACTTAACTTTTTTTAACTTAGTTTAGTTAACACGACTTTAAAAAAGGTAAACACGTCTGTCTAGCCATTTCTTTCCCATACTCAAATTGAAGTCCGGACCCAGAAAAGAAATGCGAGAACTGATTTTACCACTGCTTCGGAAAGCTAGAGAAGCACCAAGTACTCGTAATTATGCGGCCACGAAAAAAATCTGTGTTCACGAAAAGCTAAAGTTTTTTTTTATAACTGACTGACGATACGGGCTTGTCGTGCACTTGATGGTAAGCAACAGGCCTGCCCATAACCGTTGCAATGCCAGAACGTTTGCCCCAGAACTTTGTTTTGCAATATCTTACGCAGTATCATAGTACCTAAGTAAATGGCAGTACTGCATAACGCATGTCACCATCTCATACACCACTGAGGATGCGGGTTCGATTCCCGTGACGGGACAAATATTTGTGCACAGAAAAAAAAACGCAAGCTTTTGCTTCGTGCATTTGTTACGGTGGTAGAGTCATTATAATAATTGACGTCCATAAGTGCGTCTGTTAAGCCAAAATTGAATACAAAACTTTTGAACTTTGAGCTTTTACGTAGACGCTCATATTTTTGAGGCAAACTAATATTATTAATTCTCAAAACCACGACAAAATATAAAAAAAGAAAACGCTAAGGAAAATTTGCGTGGCAACGGAAGGGTGCGGGAAGTCACCACTATTATGACGCGCGAGACATAACAAGTGTCAAAAATGCACTGGGATAGCGTAGAGGACGCAATGGTATTCTGGATTAGGTTATTGGTAAGTATGTACATACATGCTATAGGCCTTAAAAATAAGATTAATTAAGTTGAAATTGAGTGGAGACCGCGAATCGGCAAGCGTAGTCTAGGACGCCCACCGGCCAGATGGAGCGACGACCTGCGAAAGGCGGCCGGCGGCGGAAGAAACTGGATGAGAAGAGCCGAAGACCGGGCTCAGTGGCGTTCATTGGGAGAGGCCTATGTCCAGCAGTGGACGACTACAGGCTGATGATGATGATGATGAAGTTAAAATTATTTTTGACAATCAGGTGACGTAGGTACCTATAGTGCAAGTCAAATGCAAGCCAATTTTAACTAATATTAAATTGTGACTTTGAATGTTTATTACGTAGAGACTCGAAAATAGCTAAACGAATTTTAATTTGGTTTTCAGGATTTGAAAGCATAAGTCCCAAATTGGATTATAGGGTATGTTACATCAAAGTCGGTTTCGTGACTACGAAGATACAACTTGACCTCTTCATAGTACGCGTTCTCATATATAGGGAGGTCTTTCTAACATGGTCATGAAAAATGTGGGCTTCCTTTATCATCCACGCAGATGATGGGGAGACGGGTCTGAGCAGCCGTTCAACTGCCGCCTCTCTCTAGATCTATGTGCTCAATCTTAGGCCACATCATCGCTTCACATCAGGCGAAATAGTAGCCAAACATAGATCCATAAAGTGTAAAAAAAAAAAGATTCGGGAAAAAGCTAGAAAACAATAAAAAATAATAAAATCAAGATCAGCTTTGACGTAACGTAACGTAGTTTAACGTAAAGTTGCAACGAGTATGTTGGCTCTAAAAACGTTTTGAAACGAGTCAATGAAGGGAAAATTTTAACAAATGAGGTTGTAATACCTTTAAACCTTCTTAATTACATACCTATTTATACATACTTATTATATTGTTATGCTGATTGCTGTGAAATTTACATGTTTTCCATGTTTTTTTTTACACTTAATAGATCTATGTTTGGCCACTTTCTCGCCTGATGTGAAGCGATGATGTGGCCTAAGATGGAGCACATAGATCTAGAGAGAGACGGCACTTGAGCGGCTGCTCAAACCCGTCTCCCCGATGGTTCACCGAACATCATCCCGAAACACGACTAAGTCGCTTGACGGCATGGCTTTGTTCGGTGGGTGGTATCACAACCACGGCCAGAGCCTACCACTCCAAAAAAATGTACCTATATTTTTTTTGTTTTTTAACAATAAAGTGTTTATCTATCTATCTATTCCCTAAATATTTTATAGTAGTGATCGATAGTGTCTTGTTTTCAACGCCATCTATTTATATACTATAGGTATGTACTTTGTACATGTAGTTCAATGCTTGCTATTTTTTTTTTGTATTTCAGAGAGATATTCATCAAAAAAATATTCGAACGTAATCTATGCAATTTTCGAAGAGGCGTTTCGCGGTTAAAAAATATTGAAGCCGCTTTGCCAGTACTTGCATAATGTTGCACCGCTTATGTTCTTTAGTAGTCATTAATATTGAGTGTGTTTATTTATGTGAATATCTTATAAGACTTTAGTATTATCTTAATGACTTTAAAATTTAAACAACTTCACTTAATTTTGGTTCCACGTTTGAAATCCTAGTCTATTTTACTGTAACATCTTTGCAAGACAACAGCTACTCATAGATGGATGTTTGTTACAATTACGAAAAAAAACTACTAAAGGAATTTTGGTGAAATTTGGTATGTAGGTACTTTACGTCCTGGAAAAAGACATACGCTACTTTTATCCTGGGAAACCGTGGGTGAAACCGCGGGGCGCAGCTAGTATCTACATATTTTAATTTTACTGCTTATGTCGTGACACGTAACTGAAATATGAAGCCAATTTCGACATACGACTGCAATGAGCCTAGACTGCAGTAACGGTTCAACTAACAATAACGCCAACTAAAACTTAAACCCTCAAGACTCAACATTACGCAAACCCGGTGGTTTCAGTAAATAATAATATTCCTGCGATCCCGCTGCATATTGTCGTCTAACAAGCAACCCTTAAGAGGTCGATAGGGGAACAAGGGAGCGCGTGGAAAAGGTACAATCTAGTCGTGTTGAATTTTACGGTTTTCAGTGTTAAATTTAAATACTATACTATACTAAATAATGTGTATTGTTCTTTATTACTGTTGCTTGTTTTTAACCGTCTTCAAAAAAGGAGGAGGTTCTCAGATTTTTCAGGAGGTTACACAGAACTCTTTCATTTATAAACTGATTTGGAAAATTCTTCAAGGTTCATTATAGCTTCAAGGTAGCCCATATAAATTTCATCGGTATTCGACCTTGGACTTCGAAGATAGGTAGGTACATCAAAATTGAAGTCAGTATTTTTTGTTATAAAATTCATACTTGTGGTCACAATTATAAGCATAGTAATTATTTAAATAAAAACATAATAATAACGATCCATTTATTTTAAAAATACGTTTAAGTAAAATACCTAGCGCCTACTACATTTCTCAGCAAACTCTAGGTATTCACAACTCACAGCCGTCACATCGAGTTCATAGGTAGGTTCAGAGATCATCAAGTCTAGAGTGAATCGGTATTTTTTAGGCAAGCATGATCTATCGTCAGCCGTGTCGTCACTTTCCATCAGGTGAGACTTCGGTCAAAGCCGGATATAAAAAAAAAAACAAAATAAAAGGTTTCTGTCACCCTGCTTATGGACTTAGGCCTCAAAATACACTACTGAAAATAGGTAGGTAGCTACTTATTATGATTCGTGCCAAACTTTATGGCGGCTAACCGGCGCATCACGTGACCTACGCAGTAGCAACAGTTCATACAAAATCGTGTACCGCGCAGGTTACTTGGTACGCCAGATGGTTTCCGCGCGAGATTTAACAACCGTTATTGACAAAATGCTTAGGAATATCACGTATTCTATCCGGAAAAAATAGGTTATATAAATTACAATGGTAAAATAGCTTTGCCAGTTATTCTGCCGCCAAGCAAAAGTGCGCAAGCATTACCTACTGTGTTCCGGTTTGAAGGGCATTGTAGCCAGCGAAATTACTAGGTATATGAGACTTAATACGGTATATTAATACGTAATATTTGGAGTGGTAGGCTCTGGCCGTGGTTGTAATACCACCCACCGAACAAAGCCATGCCGTCAAACGACCTAGTCGTGTTTCGGGATGATGTTCGGTGAACCATCGGGGAGACGGGTCTGAGCAGCCGCTCAACTGCCGTCTCTCTCTAGATCTATGTGCTCCATCTTAGGCCACATCAGCGCTTCACATCAGGCGAGATAGTGGCCAAACATGGATCTCTAAGGCGTAAAAAAAAAAAAAAGTTTTGGGTGGCACTGCAATTATTATGGGCAGGCGTGGCACTTACCATAAGACGAACGACTTGCACGTCTCTTCACTCAGTTCCATAAAAACAGATTAATAACAGTATTATTAAACAAAAAAAAAACGACATTAACTCTTCTTTTTCTTCTTTCGTGTGGACCCTGAAGAATTACCACTTCGGACCATATTCGCTACGGGCGTGCAGTCTGTCAAAACGACTGGGAAATATCGTAGAAAGAGTGACTGGATAACAAGCGCACACACGCACATGCCACGTATGCCGCATAGCACACCGCCATCTTGGTTCACTATTGGAAAAATTTGTTAGGTTCGTATTCAATGTTTCTATTTCTATTAGGAAAGTCGATGAATGTATATTGTAGTGAATATTCAATCGATTTCATATTTATGTAAATAGGTTTGCCGTGTTACTTATAGACCTGAATAACATGTAAATCCATCTCTGTAAGTTCACTCTTGGTGCACATATTTACAGCGGTTAGTATTATTTTTAACCGACATCAAAAAAGGAGATGGTTCTCGATTCGATTGTTTTTTTATGTTTGTTACCTCAGAACTCCGTCATTCATGAACCGATTTGGAAAATTCTTTTTGCGTTGGGTTCAGTATAGCTACGAAGTGGTTCCATATATTGGCTTAACAACCGTTGAATTTTTATTTGTTAATCTTTATAATCATTCGTTCCCTAGCATATCGGTGTAACCATCGATAAGTCAATTAAACCTTTGATACTTGATACAATCAAAATAAATAAATAAAATAATATTGTTAAGAGGAAATTTATATTCATGCTCCATAATAGCTATGGGGATATAAATAGTGCTAGTTTTTAACCGACTTCAAAAAGGAGAAGGTTCTCTATTCGGTTGTTTTTTTTTACGTTTGTTACCTCAGAACTCCGTCATTCACGAACCGATTTGGAAAATTCTTTTTGCGTTGGGTTCAGTATAGCTACGAAGTGGTCCCATATAACTTCATCGATATTTGACCTTGGACTTCGAAGATACATTGAAGTCGGTTTTTTTGTTTGATAAATCGTATACTTGTTTATTTTTTTAATGGTAAGCGTATTTGCCCACTAAGGTCAAGCACGTTTGCCCATGAGGTGCCGAGGAGGACTCTTGTCTTAAAGAGACCAAGGTTGTAATTGGAAGGAAATAAGGACTCCGGTAGAGAATTCCACTCCTTAGCAGTACCTACGTATAATGAAAGAGTCAGCGAAGCGCTTTGTGCGGACTACTGGTACACAACGTAAGGGTGGAGTGACTCTCCTCGCCTGGTAGTCCTAAGGTGGAATGGGGTGAAGGAATCAACTTTTCTACCTAGATTTTTAATTATTACTTTTTTATATGAAGTTATATCTAGACTAGACGTCTGTTTAAAATTTCTCATAGTTACGAATTCTTACGAAGAATCTTTCTTTATCTTTAAATATAGTTCAAGGTGCTTTAAAGTACCAAAACTTTCGTAATCCCGTATAATCGAAATTTCAATGTTATATAGATTGATACGAGAACGCGAAAATTCAGAATACAAAAAAATAATTAAGTAAGATGACTACCTAGATAACTGTAAGACTTCTTAAAAATATTCCATTCCTGAAAGTACGGGAAAGAAGGAAGACTAGATAGTAGAAATAGACGCTATTGAATTGTAAACGCCCATCCAGACACTTTTCGCAGTGGAAATCTAATATGACGCTAGACAGGAACCGATGAAAAATGTATAAATTCTAGACTATACCCCGTATGCCTCAATCTATCAAATGACACGAAATACGTTTGGATTTAGGATCAATATTTATGTTAAAACTTTTTCAAAGAAGTCTCAAGCTTTGCTGTACCATACCCTACTATAAATAACATAGTCTTCGGTCGCTTAACAACAGGCAAGATAACGGCCAAACATAGATTTAAGAGTTATAACAACACATTGACACTCAACAACAGACGAGATACTGGCCAAACAGATTTATGAGTCATAACAACACATTGTCACTTAACAACAGACGAGATATTGGCCAAACATAGCCATAACAACACATTGTCACATAACAACAGACGTGAAACTGGCCTAAAAGCTTTATGAGTCATAACAACACATTGTCACTTAACAACAGACAAGATACTGGCCTAACATAAATTTAATAGCTATAAAAAAGTACTTTAGTTGCGGGTTCGATAACCTCGACGGGACAAATGTTTGTGCACAGTAAAAAGCGCAAGCATTTGTTTCAGGTCTGGGTGTTGTGGGACCATGGTCCTCATAGTTCTCATAGGTTATGCACAACGCAAAAAAGTCAAAAAAATCAAAGTAAATCGAAGCACACGCACTCTGAAGTACTGTGCCAACTACGCCAAAACCCCTAATACGAATGCTAATTTACATAAGTAAAGCTATCAACAATTAAAACACACCCCCAACCAAAATCAACCCTAAATGTAACCAGTTAACCTACTAACCGACTAATAAAATACCTACGCCATTTAACCTTGAACCAACCCTAGTTAGTATGCAAAGGCTTTCTTTTAAAATCTGATGTATTAATTTGTAACTTTGCCCAGCAAAGAAAAATGGCTCTACTGCAAAAGGCACAAGATCGAAAATCTTTAGATATAGAACGGGAAATCGTGTTCAGTTTTCAAAAATGAGAAATTTAAGATGATATTTCTTTACACACTGCTATCTACCAATTTCAACTTTAACGGATTATGATAAAGATTAAAATGGCATCAAAATAGTTCCTGCGTAAAGTCGTTTTGGAACTAAAATGGTTATTTAGCACGTGGTTCTCGTGACGACGTTCGCAATTTGAGTATAAATTAGAACACTTATCTCGTCGCGGTCCCTTCTTTCATCCTTTTCACTCCCCGAACTGAAAATTATACTGTTTCACTCACACGTCAAATCAAGGAGCGTAGGGGTGTTCTACTATCGATATTTTGAGATAACTTAGAGAGCTCGCGAAATAGGGAGGCTTATAAATAGTGAAATGATAAATGTGTGCAATTTTCGGTATAGACTGTGCAATATCAATATGAATAGGGGAAAATCGATCTGTCTCGAAGGGTCTTTCACATCTACGATTACTGTACGATACACTATTACATTACGATATACTATTATAATAATAATAAACTGTATTTTAGGCAAGCCAAGCACATACAGCAAAAACAGTAAGTACCTACAAACAAAATTTTTAAAATGAACAAGGACAAATATCATGCATACCTAACCTGAAAATTATATAATTTATATTGGGCGGGACACATATATGGCTTGACGTGAGGATGGCAAAACTCAAAAGATATTTATAAAATAGGCACGAAAAATGCTCTTTTAGACGTCAAATACACATAATACAAATCAATTAAAATTGTAACTTGAAATATCATGACTTTGAAAAAAATAGGTAAGCATGTCTACCCATTTCTTTCCATACTCAAATTCAATTCGGGCCAGAAAAGAAATGCGGAAACTGACTCTACCGATGCTTCGGTAAGCCCGCTAGAGAAGATAGCGGATGGTCGAAGGCTGTAACCGAAGGGTGGCCTAGGCTAGGTTGGAAATTGACGGTCGTCCAACGTCGAGGTGGACGGATGACATCAGAAGAATAGCAGGGTATGTTTGGATGAGAGTAGAAGATAATGGCAGCACCAAAGGGAGGTCTATGCTCAGCAGTGGGTGATAACGAGCTGTTGATGATAATGATGATATTATAGTAACACTATTGTTTTTTATTCGCTGGAACCTGGAGCAAAGAATAGATATAAATAAATAGTGGTAAATATAGGTAGTATCGACTAAAAACGTGCCTGGAGCTTGTAGGACTTGAAGTCAGTAGTCCCAGTCTGCTCCAAACTATAAGTTTTTCAGGTCGCGTCGTTCCGCAGCCTATATTGGATGTAACAAAGGATTTAAGTATTCGCCTTTCGTCTCCTTGTCCAGTTTGAGATGTATATCTCCACAGTCGGGGCTACTCGTAATGTTGAAGTTGTAACAGTGGCGGCACTTGGTTGACGTTATTCTCTCGTGGATGATGCATCTTTTTCATAAAATTGAAGCCGGTCTCAAGTTTTCATCACTCTTGAAAATGGCAACCTACAGTTTGCCGCGGAAGCTCGCATGTGAGATACGCGACATTTGCGCATACGGCTGTTCCTGAAGCCCGGATGGCCATGGTTAAAGAAACAGTCGAGGTTGATGTCACAGGTTGTGGTGATAATACGGCAGCAGGTGGTGGAGAAGTTACGAGGTTATCAGCCTGCAGTGACTCAGTAGACGCTGACGCTGTCGCGAAACTGCAGAGTGATGATTTTATGCAAATCCTAATACCTATCGTAAATCCGAAAGATTAATGTACAGTACTCAAAAATCGCTTTAGTTCCGATAGTTTCGATAGACATCAAGAGATGTCATATAAAATCTGATATCTTATATTAGAGGACTATATGTCTGCGTTTCTATTTTTCTAGTAAAGTGAGGATGGCGCAAGTAAAACATATATCGATAGTCGATAGTTTCGGTTTTCACGGTCAGCTCTTATATTTAATTTAGTCGCGGAAGCAACAGGTTATTAGCACGGAGCTTTACCGTCTAACTTTCCGGGCGTTCACTTTTTAAATTCCTCTCTTTCCCTTTCTAATTGGATTGCTTTCTCCCTTGCCCGCGAATGAATGGAACTTGTTGCTCGTTCAATCATTTCGCATTTATTTTAAGACGTACGAATTTGGAATAATATGTGTCAGTGCACTCTCTTTTTTTTATCAAAACGTCGCACCCTTAAATCGATTTTGTTCTCGATTTGATAAATTTCCGATGGTGACTCTGAACACAATTTTCCGATCCCCATTATCGCTTAACCGTAAAACTTATTTTAGCGTATAATTTTACACAAGAGAGGACACGGTTCGGGCGTAAAAATTATCACGTTGAATGGTTAAATTTCCGCCTATTAGTTCTATTGAACTTTATAATTAACAATGTTATCTATAACATCAAGACCCTTATCCCAAAAAGCTTACAAAGGCAACACAAAAATGCAAGGTTTTCTTATATATCTTATTTTATGTTCAATTGCTATTCTCAACACATCAAAATTCATATTAGAGACACATCGCGTTTCTTTGACATAGATATAAGTTCTACAGTCATACGTGAAACGAAGCCCACACCATATCTTACTCGAAACGCGAATCTACATACATAAATATATTTCTACTCACCACCCAATACATTTTATCTATGTTACCGTTGCCTTACTAGAAATAATGATCGATTTAAAAAATAACATCACTTTTTTCTCGGTAATCTATTTTGTTTTTATTCCAATTGGAACAAAATTGAAAATGGAATGGGGGAGGAAATGGCGGTTACGATTGGCGCTCGCTCGACGCGCGATCGAGTCTCGCGAGGTATTCTCAAGGGGTGAGCGTAGTTCTTGCGCTTAGATATAAAGAAAGGTAGATACTTATGAAATTCGAAGGAAAAACCACCCTTCCCTATCCTCGCACAGCGCAGTAGATTCGGTTTTCGCGGAGGAAATTGTAGCGTACTTTGAGCGGGACATTCGTTCGCCGAACGCCGCATGGAGACGACGATTTTCTCGATTTTCCTTCGGGACGCGTCTCCGTATTCCAAATTTGAATTTTATTTCTTTTACTATTGGTGTTCGAAATTGGAGTCGTGTCTTTTGTTATTTTATGTTTCCTTTCATACTAATTTTTCTTTTAATTTCATGTTTAGTGATAAAATAATTCTGTAACTGTCGCGTCGCGTAAAACTGAACTTTAAAAGTTTTCGTCGTGACCGGATGAGGTAAGACTTAGAAAATTAGCTCAGATTCCATTGTTAAACATGTAGGTAAATAAAAAACCTGTCGCTATTGTCTTGACGTTTAATTTGATGGAGTTTTGAGACTTATTATATTGATAGGATGCTAGAAGGTAAGTTTATAGGTCTATGAAATAAATTGAAAATTCTGACTCCCGTTATTATTATAAATAAAGTCAAATAATTATTTAAATCCTCTCGGGACTTGACTCTTGTTTTATTTACGAACGGTTTACAGAATATATATTTATATAATAATTTAGATATTTTTAAATCTAAATCGTAGTTTGGAAGGCCTTTGGAAAGCTCTACCTATACGAATTTCTAACAACAAATTGTTTTATCTCTAAGGGTTACTGTAGTTGCTATAGGGGCCCTGTTCAAAAACTCACCCTATTTTTGGGTAATTTTCCGCCTTAGGCATAACAGTTTATTTGACCAAATTTTTGAAATAGATTGATGAGCGATTGGTATCAGAATGTTAAAATTTATTGTAATTTAAAATCCATGATTCTATACTCACAGTTTTCTATTACAACGTGTTAATATATTACACGATTTTTTTTTTCTTTTTTCTGGCTATTATCCCAATTTCTTTGGGTCAATTTTCCTAGTTGTTCTGCGCCATACCGTACGAGTTTGGGTTCTCTCTTCCTTCGTGTTTGTACATCAGTCAATTTTACAAGCTTTTATTGAACTTGCAATGTTTGGGTCAAATCTTGTAAGTTGAATCAGAACCACTTCCTCTTATCATACTGAGTTGAAATTTTACATACTTGACAATGCAATGTTATGGTGACAGCTGATCTGATGATGGAGACGGAAGGTGGGCAATGGGACTCCTTGACGGATAATCGTAAACTACTAGTGTTTGGACTCATTTTAATCTGCTCGCGGTTACAATTACGAATTTGTTAAAAGCTTGTCTTGAAAAATATATATTTCAACAAAAATCTTGTTTATTGTTTGCAAACAGGTCTTTGGTGGTAGTAAACGGTCTCTTCTTTTGTCTTCTATGTTCATTACTCTTTCAGTCACTGGGCATCATCTCGTCTCATCACGTGTCCGTACCAGCAAAGGCGATTCAGGAAATAAACATCAATTAATAACTTCATTATCAAGTCCTAAAGAATGCTGCCCAAAAACGCTGTGCTAAATCAGAAGCCGACCAAGATCCATTTCAAATGACAATGTCATGCCACGGTTCCGCCCACTGACGGCACTGACTGACTGACATTCACGTGAACTGGTCTGCCTACTCTGACATCTGTGACAGCGGACCACGCCTTGCTGTCATAATTAATAACTTACAACTAGCATTGCATAGGACCAGCCCCGGATCTAAGAGGTGCAAACTGGGACCTGCGGGCTGATTCAGAACCTCACGATAACTCGTTGTCGATCGATTCGGTTTTTTACTTGCGGTTTTCCGGGATAAATAATCATCGATGTCCTTTTCCAGGACCTAGTACCAATCTACATACCGAATTTCTTTAAAACCTGATCAGTAGTTTTCACGTGTTTGAGAAACAAACATCCATACATCCTCACAAACTTTCGCAATTAGGTATAATATTTGTAGGACTTTATAACTGTACTAGCTGCGACCCCCGGTTTCACCCGCAGTTTCCCGGAATAATAAGTAGCCTATGTGTTAATTGAGGGTAGCTGTCTCTATTCTGAATTTAACTCAAATCCGTTGAGTCTTTACAGTGTGAAGAAGTAACAAACACACTAACTTACAAACTTTCATATTTATATTTTTTTATTATCTGATAGGCAAACATTTGACCGCTGTCTCACCTGATGGGTGATGACGCGGTCGAAGCTTGCCTAGAAGATACCGATTCACTCTGGACTTCAAGACACCTAGATAATATCGAATCAATTTTCTTAAAAAAATTAAAACATTACCTAATTAACAAATGCTACTACAGCTTAGACGAATTTTTCAATGACAAGTAAATAGATATTCTAAATCAATATACTAATAAAATTAATTCTTTTTATGACTACAAAATACTTAATTATAACAACACTAATAGTTAATAAATATAATGTAATAATAATATAGTAAATGTTTATTTAAAGGATCGGTCCGCTCGCTCCTATTACTCCTATTGCCATCCCCTGTCAGGGTCATATATGTTAACTTACCTCTTCAAATGTACATACATATATGATTGCAATAAACTATTGAGTATTGAGTACCTATTGAGTATTGAGTATTATAAGTATCGGGAAACAGAGACGCTGGTAAGGTGTTCCATTCCTTAGCTGTTCGCATTATGAAAGTTAAAGCGAAACGCTAAAGATTAGTGTGATAAGGCCATATCCATTTGAGATTAGTGAGAGAAGAGTTTTTTTTATATTTTGTAGTAGGTACTTTGACAGTCTACAAACAATGAATACTAAAATATTGTGTGTATACAAAATAATGTGTCATTTTTTTAAATGTACCTGCGATTGTAAATATCTACCTCTTTATTAAAATTAAAATTGATGATTTGATTGATGACTCGATTATGTTGGAAGATGGGTATCTTTATTACATTATATTTATTGAATAAACAAATTCTAAACAATTAACCTCGGTAAAGCTATAAGTACCTATCTATTTCCCATTTTTGCACTGTTTTCAGTCACCTTCGTGAATCCCGCTACCAAAGTTAATTTAAAAAGACTTCATGTACCGAGGAAGAAACAAAAGCATAATCAGCTGCATAACACTTCAATTAAAAAAATATCAGTGGAAATATTTCTATTTGTAATTCAAACTGAAACAAAAGAATCGGAACTTCTCGACACAATTTCCTATCGCAAAAACTTTTCTCAGACGGAAACATCTGACAGATCAAAAATCGTGAAAATCCAACGAAGGAGTTAGCCCTATCGATTTTGTCGTAGCCCTACACACACACATGCACACACGCAGGAGGGTAAAAGGTATGAGGGTGGTACCAACTATCGCGGTACTCTTACATATACATACATGTATGTATAGTATGTCGTTCACCCCATCAATAGAATAATGTATGGAGATTCCGTATTATTTTGTGATAGGTTTTCCGTTCGGTGTATCGGAAAATGCCTTTTTGAAGACGGTGTTCGAAATGGAATGGTGAACGTAACTTTGCAAGTAAACTCAAGATCAAACTTAAACTTGCTTTTTGGAACAAATAGGTTCTTTTCGTTTTTATAAATGAGATATTTTTGCTTAACAATAGACATAAAAGTGTTGATAAATATTTTATTTAGCTCAGTTTACAATAAAAAAAATGTTGTGATGAGTCTGGCGTGAACAATACTATAACTAGATATACCTACGTACCTAGTACTCATGTAATACATTTACTAATAATTTCATATCGAACAAAATACCTAAGATGATGAGTGTAATCAATAGTTTCTATAGATACCTCCCGATTTAAATTTATTGTAATTAAGTTGTAATTGACCTATAACGAATATTGTTTTTAGTTATTTCTTTAATGAATGTTTAATTGTGTATACTTAAAATTATTGTCAAATGCTTATTAAATTTGAATAAGAAAAGTGTTAAAGTTTTAAAGTATGTACAATTATTAGAATTTAATTTGTGCCTATACCTACTCAATCGAAATCTTGCCATTTTATAATATATTGATATACACAATCATAATGCTGTTAAAATATATGAAATAAAAAATAAAAAATAAAGGTAATTAAAATTAAGTCGCATTAGATACCTACTAATAAAACTTTACATGACATCTGATGTCTCGGGGTAATGAGCGCAATGAAGTGCTACGCAGTACTTTTTACGGTATTAAATATTCTGGGTGGCACTGCAATTGTTATGGGCAGGCGTGGCGCGTACCATCAGGTAAATGACTTGCTCGTCTCATTACTCAGTTCCATTAAATTATATTATTTAAGCTTCCTAGGGTCTTTTTGAAAACTAGTTAAATCGTTAAAAATAATAAAAAAGTTAAAATAATCGTTAATAGCTCATAACTTTTAAACACGTAGATATAATTTCATCACATATAGTCAAGAACCATCTCTATTACTAACTATTTTTCAATAAAAAACAGCATTGAAATCGGTCCTTATTTGGCGAAGACACCAATGACGATTTAACCATGGAAGCCACACACAGTCGGAAAGACAGGTGTCAAGTCTTATTGCTACGAAAGTTATAAAAGCATAACGTAAAAGCTTGTCCACAGCCTGAGCCGATTCATTTAATTAAAACTATGTGTAAATAAATCCTTCCTTCCTTTACTCATTGCAGAACTGATGTATTTCTTTACAAGAACCTAGCAAAACTGTGTTTACGCGAGCTCAAAAAGTCTTTAATTTAATACTGAGCTAATAAGCTTAGTGCAATAAAAAAGTTAATGCTTTCATTCCACCAGCAAAACTGTCAACCACGCCAAGAAAAAAAATAAAGAATTGTCTATGGCAACGCCCGGTTTCACCGAAACCCGGTTAAAACAAGTGTGCGTTTTATCAAACAATAATTAAAACTTGTTTTTCACTAAAAAGGTTAAAATAAATTATTTTTCAAAAAAAACTAAACCGACTTCAAAACCACAAATAGGCACTCAAAAGTGAAAAATAAATTAATATAATTATCATAAGCGCTGCCCACTCATATATTTGAAGTCGGTGCCAGCCAAGTCTATTAGGTAGCAGATAAATACTATGTATATAGTAACTATTGTACTACTGTATTGTACTGTATTGTATTGTACTACTTGTAGGTAGTATCTATCTACTACCTTTTAGACTTGGCTGGCACCGACTTCAAATATATGAGTGGGCAGCGCTTATGATAATTATATTAATTTATTTTTCACTTTTGAGTGCCTATTTGTGGTTTTGAAGTCGGTTTAGTTTTTTTTGAAAAATAATTTATTTTAACCTTTTTAGTGCAAAACAAGTTTTAATTAAATTAATTTAAAAAGTTTTTAAAGACAAGCATTTATGATCTAGCAGCCACATCATGACGAAGTTTAAAACGGGCTATAATAATTAAATTTATGTACAAAAAAAATTCATGACTCTCCTATTCTCTGTTGAGGAGTTCCCTCGCCGGAAGTCATTCCTGGGTGTATCAGCCATGTCATGGTGGAATTTAGAACAGGCTATTATGGTTAAATCCATTTACAAAATTTTGTGTCTATACTATTCACCGTTGAGGAGTTCCCTCGCCGGAAGTCAACCCTGGGTGAAACATGTGAAGCAGTCGAATACAAACCTCCACCTTTAGAAAGTCGGTTACAACAAAAACAAGAACCGACTTGAAGATTAAATTTATATATTTTTTTGTTTTCGCTATTTTTTTCAAGAACTGCTGAATGAATTTCGATAAAATTTATATGGGACCACCTCTGAAGTATGACCTACCAATCAAAAAAAGAATCATCGAAATCCATTCATAATTGGCGGAGTAATCGCGTAACAAACACACAAAAAAAAAACAAAAAAAAAAAAAAAAAACATACCGTCGAATTGTAAACCTCCTCCTTTTTGAAGTCGGTTAAAAAACCGACTTCAATGTATTTTCGAAGTCCAATGTCAAATATTGATGAAATTTATATGGGACCACTTCGTAGCTATACTAAACCCAACGAAAAACGAAATTTCCAAATTGGTTCATAAATGACGGTGTTATGAGGTAACAAACATAAAAAAACGAATAGAGAACCTTCTCCTTTTTTGAAATCGGTTAAAAACTAGCACTGTTTATATCCCTTTAGCTATTATGGAGTACGAATATCAATTTCCTCTTGACATTATTATTTATTTATTTTGATTGTATCAAGTATCAGCCGATGGTTACGCCGAGATGTTAGGGAACGAATGATTAAAATGATTAACAAATAAAAATTCAACGGTTGTTAAGCCGACCTTAGTCAAATAAAAATTTACTTTTCACGAGCTATTATGTACTTTACTACATTGTAAGATCTCAGGTTTTAATTATCAAAGACTACTCTTGTGTACTTTTTATACGCTTCTTAGTTAATTTATGGTATGACCAAATGTGGATATAGGCGCGTAGCTATCCATTTAACGATGGGCAATAAAATTTTATTTCGTTGTTTGCTATTTAAAAGATACCTAATAAAGAAGTTGGTTAATCGACTATGATCGCTACTGGCCATTAACGACTTTTTACTTTTCTAAATTCGAAAGTTCGATTTTGGAATTTATTCACCACGCTAGTTGCGTTTTATGAGGAAGCGATTGTCTATGGTAAACCGGAGTTATTAAGATATATTACCCGATTAATTTGGGAACTTTTATTTCGTGCTATATATGTTGCTAGTTAATTTTGTGTTATGTATGGTTGAGTCTTTGTTTGAACATTTATGTATAATCTGGCTGTAAATTTTATTGCGGCTACATTATTATTATTATTTCTATATTTTATTTTGACACATACATGTTCTGAAAATACAGATATTTATAAATCATTGTCAAAACATAATTGCAATCTAAACATGTCTTACATGTCAAAACACTATGGCTTTATCGAACTAAAATGCACATAAAATCGAATTTACTTAAAGAAACCTATTACAGATATGTATTCTTGGAAATATACGTCAGAATTGTTCTAAATGATATACCTAGTATATTAAGTTTAATCTCAACTATGATAATACAAAGAATCAGTTTCTCTATATCTCACATAATGCGATCTAGAAACACTTTGATATAGGATTCGGGGGTAATATTATTAACGATAGCAACCCCACTCCCAAGTTGTCAATCGATCAAACATGTGCAAACAGTATAGGGAAGATTTCACAAAGAAAACGACTTACCTCTACACTAAAGTTCAAGGGACATTGAGCCTTATTACGTATAAAAAAGAGTCGGTTTCGGGTTGTTGAGAACTTTGTGTTATTGCGAAAAGAATGAAAAGTTTTGCAATTCGGACATATTTCTCTTGTACATAAGAGTCATAGGCGATGGAAAATGTATTGACAAATATATCCAGTTACAAGTTCCATTAGGATATTGTTTATTCCAATTTATGAAGTACTATGCTTTGTATGTCTCAGACTTGTTTGGTTTGTGATAATTTTTTTCTTATTAGACTTTTTGATACTACTAATCTTATACAAGGTGCCTTGAATTCTGATTTCAAAAATTACAAAATAAACCGTTACGTAGATGTCATATAAATTGAATTAATTTGACATAAATAGTAGGTATCTTATCTTTAGTATATTTATTTATCTTTATTATAATTCGATTATTAATTGAATGCTTGTTGTCTATAAAAACCGTTGTACACTATAAAAAAAATATCTTGACATAATGAGCTATAAATTTTATATTTTCTACTAAAACATGTTTATCCTCTTTTCTTTTTATCGATATGTATAAATTTATGGCTAAGAATTAACAACACAATTTCTTTCACGACTTAAATCGATACTTATCGAGACCGATAAATATGACTCCAACACTACCGAGATATAAAACTGGCAACAGGGCGTAAACATTTCAATCCTTAATTAAAAAAACTTAAAGCTACATTTTAATAAATTTATAATGTTACGCTTTACACAGTTTATCGCGGCTTCTTACCGATGCCCATAAAACTATCATTTGCTTTTAAAAAGAGTATATTCAAGCCACATTATAAATTTAAAAATAGAATGCTTTACAATCGATTTTGAAAATGGAGCGTCTTTATTACGTTGTCGGTTTAAATCTCTTCCTTTTCCAATAAATTATTTTTACATTGAAAACAATAGTTAATCAATTCATTTTTATGGGTATTTATATTAATAAATGGTAATTAAGTAATAATATTGAGTTATACCTGATAATTAAGTTATTCTACCGGTTTCATAAACAATGTCAATGGGAAATTGGACATAAGTTATTTTTTACTGTTGTTTTATCTTAATGATTCGGGCGCGTTCCTAAAAAGGATAAGCGCCATAAATTTATTTTGCTAGAGACTAATGAACGCATCAAGTTTTTATTGTTATAAAATATTGTCGAAAATGTGCACAAAACTCATAGGTATCTAGTAGTTTTTATGGTCATAATTTATTTCAAGGAGTTAAAATAGTGTCTCTACGTTACCCATTAAAAGTTTAGTACCACTCATAATGATCTATGCGATATTACACAGCAAGCTACTAAATACAGCTTAAGTTTTAAATTTAACATAGTAAGTCATAAAGAGACCTTTTTAGACCAGACATATAAGACCACACCTGCACCTCATTTTTTTACGGAACTGAGTGGTGTGACGAGCAGATCGTTCGCCTGATGGTAAGCAATACGCCTACCCATAACAGTTGCAGCACCACCCAGAACATTGTTTTGCAAAATCCTGCGCGGCACTGCTCTGCGCTCGTCATCCTGAGACAACTAGCTCTTAAGTCTCATAATACTCAGTAATTTACAATGCCCTTCAAACCGGAACACAGTAATGCTTGCGCACTACTGCTTGGTGGCTGAATAACTGGTCTCTTAAAATAAAAACTAAACATTACCTAAACAAAAAAGAAACGAATTTATGTAAAATGAACATTACATACCGAGTTCTAGGTAATCCACTTTCCATATTTCATTTTTTTTCATCACTCATTATCTTCATTACTATCAAGTAATGAGGTCAAGACATGAGGCATCTGCATTATTATCTTCAAGTTTCCCAACATCTGCTACTTTGAAGAACTATACAAAGAACGCCTCTTGCGTTTGCGCATTGATAGCCGAAATAAATCTAGATTTCTCAACAAGTCTAAGATGATCGAATCCAAAACTGTTCATCACACGTCCACACACAAATAAGCCCAAATTCAAAATGAGGCCAGATATGTTCCATGACCTATTGAAAGCGGATAAATTATTACCATATCTGCCCCTCGGTACTAAAGGGTTAAACTTTTGTATAGGAACTTATGGATCGTGAATTTGCATATAATGTTTAGTTTATTATTTATTTTTAAAGGGGGCTGCTATTGTGATGCTAACGGGTACTGTGTTGATGAATTGGGTATATTAATAAGGATTATGTAGGTTTGTAACGTGTACGTGAAGAGATGACGAGGCGAGTTCCATTTAGTTAGATGTTGCCGCAGTGTTTGTAACTTTATTATTATTGTGATTTAGAGCCTAACATTGATATATATGTATGCTACTAGATTGCGTGATCCGAACACTCACTTTGTTAGACTGAGGTGTACTGAAATCCATACATCTAAAAATCTATAGGAACGCCATGTTGTTACACTATCTTGAACAAAACGCATGCCACGAAGTTAAGCGCTTACGACCTTTTGGTCTCAAGTAAACTAAACTCTACAAGCGATCAAGCGCAGCATGTTTTAATAGTTTGGTTATTAGCGCTGCAGCGAACTTTAGGTCTCTCTCACCAGTATTTGAACTAATAGTTTTCATGGATGCGCTTGTCTATCGGTAGAATATATGTCAATGGAGCCTAAAGTGTCCCACTGCAGGGCAAAGGCCTCCCTTTAATTCTTTCACGTTTCACGGCTCTTCGCCATTGTCGTCCAGTCTTTCATGAAGGAGTCCAGGTCATCCCGCCATCTCCGTCAAGACCTGCCGCGACGCCGTCGGCCGTTATTAGGGGACCAGTCTGTTGTTATTTTGACCCAAAATTCATTGGGCGTGAGGCAAACTTTATTATTAACCGACTTAAAAAAGAAGAGGTTCACAATTGTATTATTATTATTTTATTATGTTTGTTACCTCAGAACTCCGTCATTTATAGGTAAGCGTTGGGTTCAGTATAGCTTCTACAAAGTGGTTCCATATTTCATCGATATTTGACTTTGAATTTCGAAGCTACATTGAAATTGTTTTTGTTTTTGGTAAAATGTATACTAGTATTATACATTTTACCAAAAAAAAAAACAATGAGAAAAGCCTCTGGTACATTCGGTCTTTCGTATTTAATAGTGATATTTTTCTGTGAGTGCTTTTCTGTCAAAGTAACACCTAATCATTTATTTTTTAGTCAGATTTAATATATGTGTGACAAGATAAAAGAGACATTATTTTTACAGAATATACATTCATTTCACATCGGGGAGACGGGTCTGAGCAGCCGCTCAACTGCCGTCTCTCTCTAGATCTATGTGCTCCATCTTAGGCCACATCATCGTTTCAAATCAGGCGAGATAGTGGCCAAACATAGACCAATTAAGCGTAAAGAAAAATTGCGTAAAGAAGTATTGTTAAGAGTTTTGACTATTATTATGATTATTATTATTTTTATTACTAAATTAGCACATCTACAAATAATCTTATAATCTATGACATCTAGTAAAAACCCAATATTAAATAGATATTGATTCTTTTTCGGTATATTAACGTAATAAAACAAACAATAACAACACCTATCACAATTATTGACCGTCACAAATCGACACAAATCAACCATGATCCAAAACAAATCGATTACTCAAGACTTTAAACACGGCTCCCGACTCTCACGACCATAAATAGCCATTAAAAAAAAAGTAATCTATGGCCTGTAGAAAAAACGAAGATATTGCTCCACTGGAAGGGTTGTCTACAAAAGATGAGACTTCCGGTTCGCCGGGCCCATTGTGGTGGATTATTAATAACTATGATCAATAAGAAATGCGATCGTATCAGTTTTATTATTAATAAGCGTGCTGTGGCATATGTCATGCTTATTTAATTTTATCGAAATTTTAGTTCAAATATCTTTTAAAAAAAGCATTACATGCACTTGTTTAAAACTAACACTATTGTCCAGTGATTATTTTCTCGTAGTCTAGATTTTTTTCTAGAATTACACATGAAGTACTTTGTCAGCGCAAAATTTTTTATAAACATTTTTTTTTATTGTTGTTTCATATTTTTATGCTTTCATTGTGTATAATAAATACTTCACTATTTTGCTTTGTATCTACACAATTTTGTGTTTTTTTATTAAATGTTTTTCTTTTAACCTTAAGAAAATATGTCAATAATATATATTTTTAATATTATTTTCTTTTGCAACTTTTAATTACCAGTAGTATTTAAAAATTTAAGTATAAATAATAAATGTTGATGAACTAAATAATATTTTTAATTACAACAAGTTTAGTCACTTCTTTTTTCCTACACTACACTTACTTTATGCTTCTTTCAAATAGTTATAAAAGTCTAACTAACAGAAGCTCGAACATGTTTCGCCAAATATTTACCTAAAACGCAAACACTTCATACACAAAACCTCTATTGCAATCATCGAAGTATCGATCATCAAACAAAAAATTGCACAAAAAAAAACCACTACACACGCCAACAAAACAAACATTTCACGGGTTTACGAACGAACAAAAAAAGACTCTTGTCTATGAAAAAAAAAGATGGCATACCATTCACAAAAGGGTATTCCTTTTGTGTTCAAATTTGACTAACCATTGTTTAAAATGCTGATTTATAGGCTATTAAACCCTTTCTATTAATGTATGGATAGATAAATTTATGCGCATTATTCGTATGTTAAAAATGTCGGTTATATTTTATAGGTGGCATAGACAAAGGTTGTTTTTTATCGGGGGATCGGCCGCATGCCGGTTGTTCGACATGTATCGTAGATATTTTTATGTTTTGAATGCAATTAAACGGCTTTTATGACAGAATATTTTGAATTAACGTCATAAAAAAGAGTTTCAAAACATGGACGCTAAAATTTTTATCGAAGATATTTTTAACATCAAACCGGAGGAAACATACTTCTTACATTGGAATTTAATAAAACATGAATTCAAATAAAAATTTGTTAAAGAGTCGATTTCTACTATTATTTATGTGCAATAACAGTGGTTATAAAATGTCGCATTAATTTAATAAGCAGTAGGCAATTTAAAAAAAACAACAAATTAATTCATGCTTTTAGGAATGATTATCGCTAGGTATTTCATAATTAAAGACACCAATGTCGTTAGCAAAAAATTGATTTGGTTGCCTCTCTATTTCTCTTTAACCTTAAATTTTAAAAGAGTTTGAAGATAAATCTCGACCTCTTTAAAGGCAATGCCCCAGTTTAAAACAGCGGGACAACTTTCCCCCATATCCCTTTAAGAAAACGAGCAACCAAACTAACGCCCCTGAACTCAGTATATGGTGTGAAAAAAGTAATTTTCATTCATAAGACCATTTTCTTATAAGGAACAGAAAGAGAGAGCTGTTTTTCTGTATAACACTGTCTCGCTCTTGCTCACTCATTTTTAATGCACTTTCGCTAGAGCGGTTCTTTTTCTTTTTACGTTCTTTTTAAGACTTGCAGGCTGAACGTGTTTCTTTAATCTTTTTTCCCGCGATCTTCAACGTTTTCACTTTCTGCAGGCGCTTGTTTAAAGTTTTCAAGTTAAAGAACTTTAAGTGTTGTTATGTGTTCTTTGCAGTGTTTTAGGGGCATCACAATTCAAAAAGTCTCTTTGTTGAAGTTGAAGTCAATTATTTGAAGCTTTTTTAAATGGTAACCACCACCTAGATCCACTTATTAATCAGTAGATGCCAATAAATTAAAAAAAAAACAGATCTTGACATTCATTCATTAGAAAGCTGAAGCTTGGCTAAATTACTACTCAAGTGACCTGGGCAACTACGGTAGCATAATGAGTAGGTAAGAAGGACACTTGCTTTTTAGCAAAACTTTAGATGAACAGTTGAAATCGATTTCGGGTTACAAAATTCTCTAAGTTAGTATTTTTACATACTTTATCACTCAACGCAAATGCAATTGCAACCTATAAATTCTCACACGACATTAGCTCATACGGCCAATAAAGTCCTATTTAAATAAACCAATCAGATGTGACGATTTTGAATATCGAAAGCATATCGAACACTAATCCGTTGAGTGCCACTCTACTTTGAAAGGGATGCTACCGGTATTCGCATTGTGTGCGGTAATTTATTGTCACTGGCAACTTAAAATGTGTTCTACATTCAAAAATTTACCTTCGGTGTTCTATTTTTAAAAGGGTTGCTGAAATGGTTGGTTTGGAATGATGTTGGAGTTACTTTTGGCCATAGACATTAGTACATATTATATATCAATGGTTTTGGCAGAATGCTCAAGCAGTGCGATTACCAATATCAAGAAGGTACATTAAATGACACCACAGAAAGAACTGGGTGTTGTTTGAGACGTCTTTGCATCATAAAATATGTTACGATGGTATCATATGACAAAATAGAGATATAATAGTCATCCGAACGAATGCCAAGAATTCCACTATATTTTCTGAAAATACTCCTTTTTGTATAAGCAAGCCACAAAAGGCGACGTGATGAACAAAACACATATATAATAATTCTGGTTTAAGATAATTTATTTCTCAAAGAACATGGTTTACTTAAAAGAGAAATTACAATAACTTAAAATAAGGTAGGTACTATTTTAATTGCCTTGAGCATGCGCGAACACAAAAATATTAACTTTTAACTAGGGTAGACAAATAAAAAATATGATCACACAAACAAGTCAAAGAGTAAGCTATACATTATTACAGAAGTGACAATTCGTTTCACAAGATGTGTACTTTTAGCAATTTTAAATATGTTTAGTGATTCCGTTTGTTTTATTGATTTTGGTAATTTATTGAATAGAAGTGCTCCTTCATATAAAATTGTTTTTTTCCCGTAGTTTGTTCTAGGAAAAGGGAGATATATATTATGCGCTTTCCTTGTATTTAAATTATTAATTTGCATGTTTTTATTAAAGGTTATTTCAGAGTGTATATTTTTATTCATTATCTTTTTTACTAATATACAATGTTGGTGATATATATTTGTGTAATATTAAGCAATTTAGTTTCTTTATAAATTTTTGACGTAGATTCTTGAAAGTCATAATGAAAGAGAATTTTAATAATTTTATTTTGTGCTATCTGAATTTATTTTAAATTAGTTTTTGCAGCACATCCCCATACATCTATTAGGTAATCAAGATGTGGTTTTACAAGTGAGTTATAGATTAAGTATTTAACTTTACCGACCGTTTAGACCGTAGATTTTGTAGTGTGTGTGGTTCCAGGTCAAGCCGCTATCCAAAATAAGCCCTAAATATTTTTCACTATTGGATTTTAGTAGAGATTGGCCGTTTATGTTAGGAGGTATGTGTTTTTCTACTTTTTTTGAGGCGGAGCAAAAATTGTGTAACTTGTTTTTGAAATGTTTATGGTCAACAGATTAGCCTGAAACCACATATTCAATAATTATTAAGTTGAAGTATAATGCATAATAATTGTAGCTCGGCAATCGAATAAGCAGAAATAACTCTATAACTATCGTTGATAAGGAAACTTATGCTTTAAGCTTTGACCGATTATATTAAGTTTTCTTTAGGGAATTCGGAGTTTTAATTTGGAAATATTATCGATTTTAAACAGTAAATCCTTTTGTTTAAAACATTACATTACATCATTAGTTGCCATAAGTAAGTCTTAAGTATCACCGCAAAAAGAACTCACCTGTATAGGGTACATATTTTAATAATTCTGAAGTTTTCGTGATGCAGATGATCAGAGATATAATATATAGTAGTAACATATAGTATTCCTACATTACATTATATCTAAAAATTGTCTCGAACATCTCAACGTTCTAAGCGTACATAAACTATGTTCCAAAAGAAACGAAGTCGGCACTAGATCAATACTTCGCTTATGCCACACATGTGTCATATGGCGTGTGTGGACGGGGGAAGATGTGGAGACGTAAATTTAAAACATTTAGACAAAAATTTAAATTTGTAAGCTAGTAGGTGTAGATTTCTTTTACTAAATGCAGGTGATGGAACCTGATCTAAGATGTCACCCGTCGTATTGCATAAATATTTTTATATTGTTTTTGAAATCCTGTTATCATATTCAGTCCTGTATTTAGTCCTGAATAAATAAAAGTACCTACTCCTTCACTACGGAATTACGGATTCAGTTACTGCCCTGATTTTAGGATTTTTTCTCGTATCCAGACTTGGATTAGTTAGACCACGTAATTTTGAAATTTGACATGCATTGAAATTTCTACAACAAAAAACACCCATTTCAAAATGTAGGTATATCAACCTACATTTTGAAATTTTCACATCGCAAAAAAAATATAACAACACCTCTCCACTCTCGAAACCTTATTCCGTGATAGATAATGTGTTACTCGCATATGCCGCGCGAGCCTGTTTTGTCAAACGCCACCACGCCACGCCACGCCACGCCACCCGCAGCCACCCGCCTCGCAGGAAAACTCAAACGCGTTTGACTATTCTCTAAGACACGCTACACACTCGATATGGGATTATTTAATGACGTATCTAATGCACTACTTTTGGGCAACCAGAGATATTGAGATCAAGCCGGCCATTGTTACACTTTAACACTATGTTTGTAGACATATACTTTTGTTTGGTATATTTTGTAATTTCGGTGTGTATTTTATAGAGTTCATCAAGTTATATAACTATCTACAAAAAATATATTTCGATGCAGAAACTTGTGGCCCAGAGTAAGAGACAGTGCACCGATGAATCAGTTTACTAGTACCTAATCGGAAAAGAATTTCATTCCCATATACTCTTTTTTTACGCTTAATATTTCTAAGATGGAGCACATAGATCTAGAGAGAGACGGCAGCTGAGCGGCTGGTCAGACCCGTCTCCCCGATGGTTCACCGAACATCATCCCGAAACACGACTAGGTCGCTAGACGGCACTCTCTACTTACTCTTAGCTAAATGGCGTTGAAAGCTAAAGTGTCGCTGCATAAAATGACACAAAAGTATCAAGTGTGCGTAGAGTCTTACGTACGCCTTTATTTCGACTATTTCCCTAACACGCCTTTTATTTCGACTATTCTCCTTACATATGGAGCTTTCAATTTTTTCAGAGCTCCCTTTGTTAGAATATTATTTCGGAGACGGCATTGCGTAAACTTTTTATTGTGTTTTTTCGTAGTTAATTTGTAGGGGTTTATCTTTTGTTTGTTTTTTTGGGAAACTAGGTGAGTCAAGGTTTCTTCTATAGTATTCTTAAGTTTATTATTGCCATTACATTTTTGTTCACGAATTGCCGCAAATAAAAGTCAATTTAAGCTAATAAAACAATGTTAATAGTTGTTACACATGCTTAAAAGTGACCATGTTGTGGGTACCTCTCAGGCAGGCTTTTTGTAATGTTCGCAAAATATTATTATTATTATTTTTTTTCGCCTAATATATCTATGTTTGGCCACTATCTCGCCTGATGTGAAGCGATGATGTGGCCTAAGATGGAGCACATAGATCTAGAGAGAGACGGCAGTTGAGCGGTTGCTCAGATCCGTCTCCCCGATGGTTCACCGAACATCATCCCGAAACACGACTAGGTCGCTTGACGGCAAAGCTTTGTTCGGTGGGTGGTATTACAACCACAGCCAAAGCCAAAAATACAAACTCCAAAAATTAAAATAATTAATTTTAAATTACATACAAAACTAAAAAATAGGTTTGTTGTAGGTTAGTTTAGTTTTTATCATTCTATATATTTTATATTTATCATTCTATATATTTGTACATAATTGTTAATTGGTTCTGTAAATAAATATATATACTAATAAAAACAAATGTGCTTTTTTATGTTTGCACACCTAGATTGGCAAAGTAACTATTGAAGAAAAAATTGAATCTGGACGCATTATTAACATCTCATCTCCTTGGTATTTGTATTTTACGCAAATAAACGAATCCTGAATCTTGAATGCACAAAAAACAAACTACTTTCCAAAAGTAGCTTCCTGACATCACATTATCAGAAATCTTTCCCAACACTGAATAAACAATCACATCTCAAAACAACATTAGGGGCCAACGTCAAAAATCCAACTCGCGACTTTGCGCGCATTTTACCGCGATTTTATTCAAAAACTCCAACTAAACACGAAGACGAAGTTCGAGAAAGTGCGGTTATAAATAAAAATAAAGTACTCGGGATGCTCAACTTATGACGGGCAAGTTCTGAAACCACTCCAAGAAGTGAAGTTTCCGACAATATATTTGTCTGGCGGCCGTATGTTTGAGAGATGAGAGCGGAGCGGTAAGATGAGAGCAAAGTGATAAGATGTGAGCAGAGTGACTAGTAAAAAATTTACGAGAATAATTATGAACAACTGTACCTATCGAAGAATGTCATAATGTTCTTCACCAATCTACAAAATTTGTAAAATTATTCTTAAAATTTTTTTAGTCAAATGTCGTTTAAATTGCTTATTGTCGCTATAAATCGTTTTTAGCCGACTTGAAAAAAAGAGGAGGTATTCGATTGTGTTTTTTTTATATATTTGTTACCACAGAACTCCGTCATTTATGAACCGAATTAGAAACTTCTCTTTGCGTTGGGTTCAGTATAGCTACGAAGTGGTCCATAAAAATTTCGAAGATACATTGAAGTAGGTATTTTTTTGATAAAATGTAAACTTGCCTAAAATAATTTTAAGTTAGGTATATTTTTGATTAGAAAATTGGGTATGGAAACTTCTATAAAGTGAGTGAGGGTGTATTTGTAATAACAAAATGCAGATGCGCAAAATGTAGCTATAAGCGTGCGTCTACTGGGTAAGCGAGCTACATTTTCGACCGCATCGTCACTATCAGGTGAAATTATGGTCAAAAGCAGACCCAGTAAGATGGAAAAAAAAAATGCGAGCATAGCGATCAGCGGAAAGAAATTCGAATGGAAAGAAAATGTTGAAAGTATATATAACTTAAATAAAATAACTAATAGAAAGAAAGAAAGAATGAAAGAAAATACATTAATTCCTGACAGGCAACATTACACTGAACAAGCAAAAAAAAAATAAAAACATCAAACACAAAAAAAAACCAAGTTATAAAAAATACAAAATAAATAGATAGAAAATTAATAAATAGAAACAATAATCTTAATCTCCTTCCTCGAAGTGTTTTTTCTAGAGATGCGGATTTTTTACCTTTTAGAAAAAGTAATCGGTAGCTATTTCTATATCGCATGCCAAAATAACTCGTTATTACCATGCACTTGCGTAGAAAAATATGGTCTAGAAAATAGCGAAACTTGCCAAGAAAAATGCCGTCAATGTTGGCTAGCGTGGTCACACATTGCGGCGGAACCAATAAACGCTTGTCATCTCGCTCTGATTGATCATTATTTTATGCAGCAACTATCAGTCGTTCTCGCTCACCCAGTCATGGAGTGCTGCCAGAATGTATTCGCTGTGCGGTGCGGAAAATGTGGCGTTTCCGCTTTTATTTGAATGTAGAATGTGGCGGTAATGACGGCGGGTTTTTTAATAGTCGAAATGGAAATGCTAAACTCTTTAGTAATTAAAATATCTTGTATAAAATTTTGTATTTGTGCTACATATCCATATCTGTATAACATAACTTAATTGTGCGATTTGATATTGGAAATGAGCTGCATTCATTTAGTAGATAAGATTTTAGTAGAATTTTGTTTTCAATTCAACAAATTTAACAAATTCGTAAACGGAACCGCGTGCAGATTAATACGAGCACTAGTACTTTACGATTATCCGTCAAGGAGTTCCATTGCCCACCTTCCGTCTCCATCATCAGATCAGCTGGCTGTCACCATAATATTGCATTGTCATCGGACTTTGGCAAGTATGCAAAATTTCAACTCCGAGAGATAAGACGAAGTGGTTCTGATTCAACTTAAAAGATTTGACCCAAACATTGTACAACAAGTTAAATAAAAGCTTGTAAAAACAATAGAAAAACTAATTCTTCCCAAGGCTCATCAGAATCAGGAGCAAACACCTCCATAATGGAACGAGCAACCTCCCTATAACGTATGGGTGCTCACTAGGCGTGCGGTTGACAGCCGAGTTAAGGATTTATGAATGTACGCCTTTGCCATAGGCACGAAGAAAAACAGTTGCAATAGGGGAATAAAGAAAACCGCCAGTGTGATGTTACACATAGAAAGCATTTGAAATTAGAATGCGGATGACAAATAAAACCTGGAAACAATTAGAATGTAATGTGCAAAGCCAAACTCCTCAGAAAGAGGAAAAAAAAATGTAAAACAATAAAATATGAAACGTATAGCCAGATAAAATATTTGTTTAGTTGAATGTTATGAACAAACTCCTTTGCCACGGGTGCGAACAGTTGCAAAGAAAAAACCAGACAAATGCGAGTCGAACTCGCCCCCAGAGAGTTCCGTACAATAATTTGTATGATTTAATTACAAATGTATAGTTTTCAGATTTTTGCCTGTACTTGTAATTAGTGTAAGATGATATTACTTGCACACAACTCACAAATTTCATAGTTCTAGGTCAACGGAAAGTACGAAAGAAAGTTTTTGCGGCATAAACGGCCGTATTTTTATTACGCTAATTTAGAAGTTTGATTTTGTCACAGCTTCAAGCGACTGTATACCTGAGTATAGGGTTTTAATTTCAACTCGATAACTCCACGCGTTCCGAGATAAAGGGTCTTAACAGTCAGACGGACAGACAGACAGACAGATGGACAGACAGACAAACAGACGGACAACAAAGTGATCCTATAAGGGTTCCATTTTTTACTCCCATTCACGTATGGAACCCTAAAAAAAATAGTATAACATCAGCGCGTTATGATTATAACAAAAAAAAATTGAAACTGAAACGTAGATCTACGTTAAATAGCATCTATGCTATTTATTAAACATACGTCAAAAATGTAGAATTACATAAAATATTAAATAAAAAAACTTATAACGTATGGGTACTCTCTGGGCGTGCGGTTGACAGCCGAGTAAAGGATTTATGAATGTACGCTTTTGCCACGGGCGTGAAGAAAAACAGTTGTTATTGGCGGGAAAAGGAAATAGCCTCGGTGGGTTGAGAATTGAAATTATAAAAAAAATAACAATCAACCCAGTTGGTACACGTTGGAAAGCCATTACAACATTTCTAATTTATGGCTTTCCGATTCTGGCTCTACCAGAGGACCTTATTACAATACAGTCAGTTGTCAGCCTTGGGCAGGTTGGCTCAATTCTCGTAGACCACTGAGTTTGCGGGTTCGATTCCCGCGACTAAACAAATGTTTGTGTACAGATAAAAGAAGCGCAAGCATTTGTTTCGTGTCTGGGGGTTGTGGGACAACACTCCTCGTAGTTCCTGGTTCCCTAGATATAGGGAATCCTAGTTAGGGGCCAGGGTCTATGTGGGTATGCTATGTGATCGTTGGGAAAAAATTACGATATAATACATAATGCTTTATTATACACCAAACAAAACGAATCAGCAGGTACATGAAAACAACTTATAAACTATACAATACAATACAATACAATTACACTTTATTGCATACCACAAACATAATTACATGAGAAAAATATAAGTCTTAACTAGGGTAATACAATTGGCGGTCTTATCGCATAAAGCAATCTCTTACAGACAACCTTTGGATGGATTGGACAAATGTTAAAAGAATAGACGGTGGTGCACAACAAATAATTAATATAATCAATTTTAAAATACAACATAAAACAATTATACATAACTAAATAATATACTATTAACGACAAATACTTACATATTACTTAATATAATAATTCATATAACTACTTATAGCTACTTACTATACTACAATGGGCGGACTTATTGTTGAGAGCTGTCTCTTCCAGTCAACCTTTGGATTATATTTTGTTGCTTTTTAATTTTGGATAAAACATTTGACAATCGATGGCGATTTTCAGTATACTGTACTTTGTTGTTAAGTAAATCAGTAAGTCTTAACAACGTTCGATCCTAAATCGATCTCTTCATGTAATTGAGTAGTTAGGTACATACATACCTACATAGTATTTAAAACTCGGCATTTTAAGCTAAGCTGAGTCCATTCGGCGCATATAATATTTATTATTTATGTTTATTTTTAATTTTTTCGTTTGTCATTTTTGTGTGCCGAATAAATGGTTTTTCTTTCTTTCCATTTATTATAATGGTTATTAGATAAGAGTGGATACCTACATTTTTAATGTAACTTACGTACCAAATTATATTAATAACTCCGTCCATATATATTTTTTGTCTACATTCCTTCACATCTGGGTTGTCTGGAAGAGATCGCTTTGAGCTATAAGACCGCCCATTGTGGCACTAATATTAAGTTAATTGTTATTTTAGTTTTAATTGTTTATGTATTATGGTGTTACAATAAAGAGTTTATTCTCTTATATTCTTTATTTTACGTAATGAGTCGACGAGGTGTTAGACTGGTTAATACATAATCTGTACAAACCGAATTGAGGAAACTTAAAAATACGATATCCGTACGCTTTTGTTTGTTGAATATTCCTCACAACACGGTCTAAAGGTCGTATGCGCAAATCACAAGGTCAGCAACATAAACAAAAGAAGAAATTAAAATCACTAACCATTTGATACTTTCCATTCAAAAGCACGCTAAGAAAGAAGAGTACTACCAAAATACTCAATACTCCCAAAGCTTCAAGCTCAACGGAAGTACCACAGCCACGCACTAAAAATTTGAATATTAAAATCACAGGTATTGTTAAGCAAATTACCGAGCAGATGCGTGATGTGGCGCAATCCCTTCCCTATGTACTGGCGCACGCATTGCAGCTAATTGGGACATTTGCATCATAATGGCTGGCCTAGTTCGGCTGCAAGCTGTTGACTGATAAAATGTGTTTTAGAGTTACGTTGTGATTTTGGTAAGGATTCAACGGCTAACAAGCAAAATCATTCGAAATAATATTTGTAAAAACTTATTTCTACTAGTGCACGCATTGCAGCGAATTAGGACATTTGCATCATAATAGCTGGCCTAGTTCACCTGCAAGCTGTTGGCTGATAATATGTGTTTTGGAGTTACGTTGTGATTTCAGTAATGATTCAACGGCTAACAAGCAATATCATAAGATAAATATAATATTTGCAAAAATTGTTAAAGTACCTATTTGCACAAGTGCACGCATTGGAAGTAATTGGTTTTGCATCATAATGGCTGGCCTAGTTTGGCTGCAAGCTGTTGGCTGGTAAAATGTGTTTAGGAGTTACGTTGTGATTTTGGTAAGGATTCAACGGCTAACAAGCACTACCATTCGATATAGTATTTGCAAAAATTGTTGAAGTACATATTTGCACAATTGGAGGTTATTGGTTTTTGCTGGCCTAGTTTGGTTGTAAGCTGGTGATAAAAAAAAACATATTCTTACCTTAACTAAACGCTTAACACAGTCAAATTTTTCCAAAAATTAGATAGGTGTAAAGTTCAAGCAGTTGGACATGTCGAACATCACTTTTAACCGACTTCAATAAGGAGGAGGTTCTCAATTCGACTGTATGTTTGTTACGCTATTACTCTGCCAATTATGAATTGATTTTGATGATCCTTTTTTGGTTGGTGGGTCATACTTCAGAGGTGGTTTCATGTAAATTATATCGAAATTGATTCTGTACTTATTGAAAAAGTCAATAAAATCAAATAATATAGGTATAGTCTTGAAGCCGGATACTATTTATTTTTCTAAAAATTAAATAGATTCTTATTTAATTTGTCGTGACACTGGCTGACTTCCCAAACGGTGCTAAGCCAATTAAAAATATTTTTTCGTAAAAATATGTTCAGGAGTAAGGTATTTGATTTTCAGCATGTAGGTACCTACTTGCTTTGAGTAGGTAGTTAGATACCTATCATAAACCACCCTTTATCTATACCCTCTATACATCATAACCCTTCCAATAACCCATAAAAATAAAGACCAGTACACACGAGCGCTAAACTCTCTCAGACCTGAGATAAGCCGCGTTATAGAGCTATTTCCTGCAAAATGGCGAACGATAGCGTTCTGACGTCTTCCCGATGGCATGGTGGTGCGAACTAAGATCGCTGTTTGAGATTGGTGTGGATGCAGCTTTATGTAATCTTTGATGGGTGAGCTCTGAAAAATGGTTATACCTTCAGCAGGTAATATTTTTTTAATTTTTTCTGTGTATATTTAGAGTCTAACTACATATGTATATGTAGAGTCCTTTGCAATATCGTTTTTCGTTGGGTAAGGACTTGAACCTAGAAGCCAAAGGGTTTTGAGCCCGATTGGTTTGATAGGTTTTTTAATACAACTGAATGACGAGACGAGCAGGTCATTCATCTGATAGTAAGCAACACGTCTGTTACATCAGTCCAGAACATTGCTTTGCAAAAATTTGTGTGGCACTGCACTTCGCTCGTCATCCAGAGACAGTAACTCTATGTCTAGTTATTTTGCTGAATATCTGGCAAAGGTACTTCCCAAGGCTTTTGCAAAACCAGTACAATTTAGATAGATAGAAAACACTGAAAGAAATACACTATAAACATACTATCTTATGATAAGTACAATAGGTGATCTTATCGCTAAGCAGCGATCTCTTCCAGACAACCGTATGCTATAGAGAGACAATATTTATTGGTTATTATGATGATTTCTCCCTGAGAGAAGATCCTTGTCCCACCAGTGAGAACGTAATTTACTGAGTGACCTGTATGATCATATTTCTGAACGTGGCTAGCAATTTTCTCTCAAAAGGTTAAGAAAAAAACAACATCAAAAAGCGTATTCCCAACCAGTCATCGATATTCAAAGCTTACGCAGAACAAACCATGCAAATCAAACTGCCATTCGACAGCAAACATACCCCAAATCCCACGTCTCATTATACAGAAACCTCCGCAAAATTGACTCTTCACAAACATATATATACAAAAAACTCCGAGACATTCAATAATCCTTTACTTTGGTACTCATCCTTGTCCCAGCAAGATTAAATTCCTTCACAATATAACTAGTATCCAGAAAATGTCCTCGTGCGGTCTTTTTTAATATCGTATGTTATGGAAGCCTTTTTTATACCGAATATAAAATATACAATTTCAGCATAGCGGTGGTGACATTGTGTGTACCATCCATCTTTTCGGGTTGTATGTCTGCCCCGTTCTAACGTATAGGCGTGTCTCGTTTTAGCGGATTTGTAGTGTCCCCCTATAGGGTTGGGGCTTGGAGTTATGATGGAGACAGTACTGAAGATTGAACTGGAAGCACTTTGGTGATGAACTGTCATATATATGTGTATTTTCTTTGGAACTGTCAATCCGCACATTAACAGTCCTAACATGAGACTTTTTGTTTGCATCAAAACTAATGCTATGATTGACTAGTAAAAGCCCATCAAAGACAACATCAGAGCAATCAGAACCAATTATTCTCGCAGCAACACCACGCGCATAGCCAACCTACCAGTACACTGTAAACTTTTATATTTGTGTGCGTGACTCCATCACTACTTTACCTCAAAGCTTCTCCTCTGTTCGCACATTCCCCAGGGGGGTAGGTAGAAGCAGTCAACTCTTTGCGCATTTTTCATTCTACTACAACGGATATGAAGAAATGTATCGCGTGCTCAGGCGTGTTATGATTTTTTTTTCTTCTATTTCGAGTGCGGTATGGGATATGAAATTCTGAAGCTGGATTAGAATATCTTGTGTTATATTGGTGACGGTGGAGGGAGCTGAATTACAATTTTCGTGGCATTTCGTATTCGGTACATTGAAAAAGATGAGTAGTGGAGAACCTTTACAGAGAAGAAAATTTAAAAAATATATGAATGATTCATTCAATTCCTTATATAAGCATGCACTTTTAAATTCTTGAAATCAATAGAGATTGGATTTGAAAATTTTTGTTACTTTTTCTTGAGACTCTCTTAATTTCTTTGAGAACATGAAACATGAGTCGATAGAACGCATTTTCTATGTCACTAAATTAAACAAAACAAGGTTAGATAGCCTGATACAGTATGTAGGTAATAGGAACCGTACAAGAACGGCAAAGTAGGTCTGATTCCAAAGTTCTATAAATTCCCAAATCGAATATTCAGACACCTCCTCCCATCGAGTACCTACATCAACCCAAGCAAGCGGAACGGTAGCGAAAAAATTCTTATTCCAACTACACTCGTTCAACAATTGGCTTATTCCAGTCACAATCCAGTTATATTTGCTAAAGAGCCGGCGGAGCCAGGAGCTTTAAAAACTCCCTTCGAACTCCTTTCGATTGGAATTCTGGTCACGTGATCTGCGGCGCCGTACGTGCCACGCCATCTAGTGGAGACAGCCGGTACTATTATAGGGTTATCGCGGTTTGAGTCTGAAACATTTTACTTTAGTTGGCTTTGTAGGCACGTCATGTTTGGCTACGCGGTGCGGTTTGCGATTAGATATGTACGCAGTATGGATAGTTATACATAGGCTTTAGACTCATCACTTTTATCCTAAGCCTAAAAACCTCCAGATTTCTCGACAGAATGTTTGTGCATTGTCTATTTTTAATTCACAATCATATCCCTGCCTATCAGTGCAATTACACTGATAGTACATCCAAATTTTCTAGCAACTCCACCAACCTAGAGGTCTAGATAAGCATCAAAGCAGGTGTCTCCATCGTAATCGGTTGGAAGTAGTAAAACATCATGCACAGCACCGAAGGTGATAATTTATTATTCTAGTTGTATGTATCTCCTATTATAAGTGCTGTCAGTCACATTGAAAATCGTCATCCCTACCGGACCTACGGGTTAGTCATCAACTCGAGTTACTACATTATCGAGCGGATCGAGTAGGTTAAACTCCAGTTAAATTCAAATATCAGTATACCACAGTCCATTAGTCGACTGTATCAGTACATTTATTCGTCAAATGGACCCGCGGTCGTTTTTTGTTTAACTCAAAGTTAAATAGTAGTAAAATCTAACGAAGAATCTTTATTTCCGTCTTCGTTTGCTGAGTTGCAGTCACAAGTTAGGAACACGTCTACCCCAACAGTCTGTAATTTCCTGTTACTCGTCTTTTAAAGCTAAAGAAAACCTTATAAATATAAACGGCTACACTCACGTTATGATTGTGTCGAAATAACTCCGACCAAATTTCGGACAAGGATGTCCAGTGGGAGCACGTGCGACTTTCGATCCGACGCACCCGAGTTCGAATCCCGCTGGCCCCGCACCACTTACTTTCTTAAGCTATATGCGGATATAACACTCGCTCTAGAAACGGTGAAGGAGAACATCGTGAGGAAACCGGCATGTCCAAGAATTTTTCACAAAAAGTCAAGGACATGTGACATCCACCAACCCGCACTGGGCCAGCGTGGTGGATTATGGCCCATCCTCTCTATGAGAGAAGGCCCGTGTCCCAGCAGTGGGAACGTGATGGGCTGATGATGATGATGATGATGATGAGGATGTCCTTCTTCCGGGAGTCTACGCTTTGGATTCGCGGCGCAGACTGCAGTCTGCGAGTAGTCTGTGAGTAAAGAGATAACGTGAGTGTAGCCGTTTATATAATTATAATGAATATTTCGACTCACGATAGTTTCCAAACCTTAATAGTAAAGAAAACATATGATTAACAGATTAACAGATCTTTCTATTTGTTTGTCGTAAAATTTGTCATCGTAAGCAGCCTGCATCATGGCGCACAACTTCGGCAAAGCCCTTACTGACAGTACATTGTCATTAGAATGTATCCTATGCATGATTCATATCTAGACAGACTGACGTAATGCGAAAATGATATTATAATAAATAGAGCCTTTATATTCAGCAGATGGGCAAGCCACGGCTGGTCGATAAAATATACCTATGTGAGTTTGAATATATAGGACATGGAAATATGCATATAATAATGCTGGATTTATAAACTCTAAAACCATTGCGAATATGAATTACAATGAAGTTTTTTGTTCATATTAATTAATGACGTCTAACCTTCATCATCTTGATTTTGAAACCATATTAATATAAGGAGACGTTCCTGGCTCCCGAGTTCTGGCCTGAAGGAATAGTGATTCAGAACTTCAGGGAATCGATAAATATTCCCAAATCGTAGTTGTAGTCTTTTTATAACTAGTATCTATGTTAGATTTTTTAGGTAATTATATATATTTTTTACGGGCACTGATACTTTTAATCATGTACTGTGTTATTGCCTGAAATGATGACTTATTATTATATTATTACTAGCTGACCCGGCAAACGTTGTTTTGCCATATAAATTTAAAAAAAATGTTAAGGGAGAACCCTTATCACTTAGGGGTATGAAAAATAGATAGTAGCCGATTCTCAGACCTACTGAATATGCATATAAAATTTGGTAAAAATCAGTAAAGCCGTTTCGGACGAGTAAGGTAACTAACATTGTGACACGAGAATTTTATATATAAGATTGTTCAATTAAATTCAAAAGTTCTTTATTTCAATTTTGTCGTCACAGACACACTTATGAAAGTCAATTATTACAATGACTCTACCACCATATCGGAAAAAGAACCACTTATCAGAAGATACGGTAAAAAACTGAGGGGCATATTTTTTAGAACTTTTGTTACAATATTTTATGTATGTTTGTTTTTGACAATATTATTTTTCTTATGTGCCAGTTGGCTACTTGGCAGAAGCGGAATGTTCCATGCATCTTTGTCTTCTATGTAATTACTAACTGTATAATAGTATGCTTTTTTCATTAGAATATTATTTCACACTCAATTTGAATCTAATTTCTGTTACTTTCTGTCTGTGTGACTGTCTTTCTATTAATAAAATAAGCGAAAAAAGAAGTATAAATATCTTCCTTAATAATCATCATCCACACAATTTAAATCCTACAGCTGGTTACTTCACATATAACATATATAATTTTATACATCAGTAAGTATATACATACCAGACAAACCTATTTTCTCTAAAACCATTCCCAAACATGAATTCAGCGATTCAGCGGCCGTACGTTATGAATTCCATGTAAATCTTTAACCAAATACAAGGAGAACGGCATAGAATCAGTAATGTGGGTAAGAAAACAGAATTACCATGCGGTTCGGATGCCAATCTACATGACTGGCGGACTGCTCCGATAGGCATTGGTTATGGATTAGGTGTGGGTAGGCAAAGATCTATTTCGTGGAAATTCATATGTAAGTACTATTTTATTTGGCAGAATTTTATGCATAATTTTAGGTAGTCAAACAATTTTTACCGACTTCAAAAAAGGAGGAGGTTCTATGTTCCACTGTATATTTTTTTTAATGTATGTTAACCGATTTCTCCGATTTTTCTTTCTAAGAGCGAGTGTGGCTCAGTAAGAGCGAGTGTGGCTCAGTGGGAGCTCGTGCGACTTTCGATCCGACGCACCCGAGTTCGAATCCCACTGACCCCGCACCATTGACTTTGTTAAGCTACGTGCGGATTTAACACTCGCTATAAAACAGTGAAGGAAAACATCGTGAGGAAACCGGCATGTCCAAGAATTTTTCACAAAAAGTCAAGGACATGTGACATTCACCAACCCGCACTGGGCCAGCGTGGTGGATTATGGCCCATTCTCTCTCTATGAGAGAAGGCCCGTGTCCCAGCAGTGGGAACGTGATGGTGATGATGATGATGATGAACAGATTTCTCCGCCAACTGTTGACCGATTTTCATAAATATATTTTTGCGTTCAGTTCAGTATGCAGTATAGCTACGAAGTGGTCCCATATAAATTTCATAGATATGTGAAGTTTAACTTCGAAGATATGTTGAAGTCGATTTTTTTTTGTAAAATGTATACTAATGTAATTTTTTTTGATAGCCTAGAACTTAAGCTGAATTTTGAAACAAACCCTATTTTAATTTTTGCAATAGTAGTATATTACGTAGGTATATGAAATGATATGAACTAAACAAGATGTTCTATGTTTTCAAAACAACGAATATATATAACGCATTTTGAAATATCTGTCCGGATAAAAAAGAAATAAATCACTTCCATTTCTAAACTACATCCACCACGCACAAAAAAATAATGGAACACATTTGAAATATGAACTACGCAGCTACCCCGTTTGATTCAGATTCCCCCAAAACGCTTCCGAGAAAAGCGAATCCTATCCATCAACAAAGAAAATAGCGATTCGCCGTGCCCCAGACAAATGATTGACAGTCGAGAAAAAACGAGTAAAAAATAAAAAAAGTAAAAAAGAAAAAGTAATGATTCCTTATTCAAATTTTCGCGGCGTTCGATTTTTCCTTTGTCGTTTCGTTTTGTTTCCACTTGTAATTTGTCGGTTTTTGAAGGAAGCGTTGTTCGAGCGTAAAAGTCTTTTGGCAAGTTTTTTATTGGTTTATTATAGAGGACACACGAGTTCGTTTGGGGAATCGTGATGGTTTGACAAAGGGATGGAAAGGAGGATGATTTTTGAATGTTGATTGGTTCTTTGACTTGACTGTTTCTGATGATGGTGAGTTTAGAATTTGAAGCATCTCTCGTTCAATGTCTTCAAAAAGTAGTAAGCTTAAAAACTGGTCGTTTCACTCGTGGTAGGTCTCTCGTATGCGGGAGACTATGTGGCAAGTACCACCGCTTTGCCAGTTATTCCGCTTTGCCAGCAAGCAGTAGTGCGCATGCATTATTGTGTTCCGGTTTGAAGGGCATTATAGCCGGTGAAATTACTGGGCATATGAGACTAATATCTAATGTTTCGGAGTGATGAGTGCAATGCAGTGCTACGCAGTACTTTGTATGGTACTAAAAGTTCTGAGTGGCATTGCAATTGTTATGGGCAGGCGTGGCGCTTACCATCAGGCGTCTCATTATTCAGACTTGCTCGTTTTATTACGCAGTAACATTAAGAAACTAGTAGATAAAAATTTTCGATGTAGAGTTCAATTTTAAAATCTCTAGGTTTTGTCACTGTACTGTCTAAAATATCCGGCGCAATGTTTTGGATAAATCTGGTTTGTAGAGAGTAACACGTATTTTGGCAATTGTTTCACTAACACTATCGTACACAAAGCTTTTCGTAACACACACATCTATAAAAGAAAAGTCTCTAAAAACAAGCAGCCAGTATCATGGATGGACACAATCACCTGACCTCATTTCAATATACCTCATATTAGCACTTCATAACCTTATTAGCCATAGACAATATTTTTCTTCTTCTAACACCTACAATGGCCTTCATACACAGCCAGTATCATCGACCGGCACAATCAGCTGTTTCCGCAACCCAAATACGTTCGCAATTTAAACTCGGCGACCTTGTTAAAACGTTAATTCTCACCCCCAACCCCCATAATTTGCGCTTACAAATTACGTGAACCAGACGACTCTGTCTCACTCTTACGCTGTTGTTATCTCCCTCGCTCCCATTCATGAAACGTTTAATTATACGTTGGATGGTGGCATGCGAGAGTGAAAGTGCAAAAGTTTGATTGGAAGTTTGGAGGGAAAGTGTGGGATAGTTTCGAGGGGGTTTGGTCTTGTTTGGGAAGTGGGTGTTGTTGCTTTGTGGCAGAGTAGTTGTTGAAAAGCGTACACAACTAAATACATGATATGCATGCATGGAATATTAACAGTTACTTACTTACTTGTAGTAAAAAGTTCTTTGAATAATGCAACTGAAAACCCTGTTTTTAGTTGCATTAAAGCATCACGCAGAGTGTCTATTTATATTGACCATATAATATCTACGTAACTTAAGTCAATAAAGAATTTATATTTGTGTTTAATTGTATTTGTTTGGGTTAAATTAATGCTATTGATCATTCCTTAAAGTAGCAGTAATTTCACTCAAATGATTAAAAAAAGATGAATAATTTAAAACGTTACCATAATTATACAACTTTGTGGACGGCTACAATGATACAAAAACATAATTTATTTAAATAAGTAATTGACATATAACATGACAACCTTTGCTACAAAAATACTGAAATTCTACCACATCAAAATAAAAAAAGAATGAAACACGATTGCATAAACCCATCGCTACACATCTCCAGACTTTTTAAATATAACACGCCCGCGGCGGCGTCTTAAACACTCATTTATTTCCTCCCTTGTCTTCCTAATTCTTGGGGTAGGTCGGCACCCCCACCCTTAATGAAGGGGGTGGGTTTGTAGGTCATTGTGCCGAGTTTAATTGAGGACCTTGAGGTGTCGGGGGTTGCCAATTTGACATGAATTGTGAAGCTCAAGGCTTTGAATTTATTGGTATGCTTTGGGAGCTGGTTTTAGCTGCCTCTGATTATAATAATGTCGTTGTAGAGCTGATACATGCTTTTTTATAATGACCCAACAATTTGCATGAACTTTGGTTCATAGTTGAAGTAATTAAATCACTATGTTCCAGTAGAAGTGACATCGATTCCCGCTACACGCTTTGGTTGTAGTGCTGTAAGTGTAACGGGCACCTGAATTGAAATAAATAAATAAATCGAGTTGAGATTTATCTTGACCAATGATAATTATCATAGTATGTCTAATCAGGTTGAAATTGACTTGACTGGAAATTATTATTCAATTTCAACCGTGTTTTAACCGTGTCATCAATATCTTGGCCGCACTAAAAATATTTGAGAATTCCAGGTTTGACGATTTCTGTCAATGTCAACCCGGATCGATAAATGACAGTAAGCACCGCTTAGTTTTTGAAGGAGCAAAATAGCGATTTGTGAGCGATTGATGAGCGATTACTAAATACGGTACCTAGTGAAGAGCATACAAAATCTTGATCCAAGACTCTGACATCACTACTCACTTCCCGACTGCTACAATCTAGGTCTTCTCCACAAGTGAAAAGTTTTATTAAAAAGGGCTATTATAATAGTTTTATTAAAAAGGGTTATATATATGACGATGTGGTTGAAAATGTAGCGAGCGTGCTACCGCCGCTCAACTGCCGTCTCTCTCTCTATAGATCTATAGGCTTCATCTTAGGCCACATCATCGCTTCACATCAGGCGCGATAGTGGCCAAACATGGATCTATTAAGCGTAAAAAAAAAACACTTAATGTCCGGTTGGTTTTCCTTGGCTTAAACGTAAGAAAATACCTCCATTAAAAAAAAGCGGACAATGCTTGTCTCGGTATTTTCTTAGTCTAGTGCAATACGGGTCAGGTGATGACCGAGATATGATATATGATGGCTATATAGTTTCCGATTGTCAACGTCAAGTTTAAAAGTTCTTTATTCAGTTTTGGCATCACAGACGCACTTATGAACGTCAATTATTACAATGACTCTACCACCGTATCGGAAAAAGAACCACTACTCAGAAGATACGGCAAGAAACAGCATTTTTTTTTTATTTTGTTACAATATACTTTGTTTTTGACAATATAATGTTTCTTATGTGTTATTATGTTTCCGGTTGGCTACTTGGCAGAAGCGAAATATTCCATGCATCTTTGTCTGATGTCTTTATCTTAGTCATCTGTGTCGATGACATCCTGGCAGTTGCCATGATACTGCTGTCTTACAAATACATGGTTTTATTATCATAGCCTCTTTAATAATAAAATCAAACCTTCATTTCGATTCCGCCGGCAATAAGCAATAACGCCGCCTCCGAACATTATTGGTATCATCCAATAAACGAATAAAATAGCTAATAACGAACAATAAACGAATAATAAACTAATATTAACAATAATACAAGGAACAAATTGTCGTAATAATGGTGTTCGATGTTTCGTGCTATCGGATCGAATCATGATTTGATGTTTAGGTTAATGCGAACTAATGAAAACTGCGGTAATGGTCCGTTTGGTTGGTTGTAAAGACAATTGTGATTCGTTTATGCTTGATTTATGATGTTTGGTATTTATGGGTACGAATATGAGGAATTTTACTACTATTTTTTTATTGTTTACTGTTATTTCAAATATTGAAGGTACATGGTGAAACGCTTTGATTTCATCACACTTATACGAAAGTTTGTTTGTATGTTATGTGTATGTTATTTCTTCACGCTGAAACGTGGAGATAGCTTATATCCTGGATTAACACATAGGCCCTAGAAACCGCGGGTAAACCCGTGGGGCGCAGCTTGTAAATATGCCGTTAATTCAACTTAAAAAAGGATACAGCCTAATGCAGTAGAGGCTTTTTGAAGTGGTTAGCTCGTCCCACTGGCTAGTCACTTTATCCCAAATTAAGCTAAACTCTAGCAAACGTAGTCAAACATCACAATAACATCTCATGATGACCTACTTTACACGTAATAAAAAATGATAGCTTCATTCTTCATGCAAAAATTGTAATTTGCAAAAATATAGTTCCTCACAATACAGTTCAATAAAATAAAAAAGTACAGTAAAAGTAAAATACAGTTCAGTTTGTAGTTTCCTCAGGTAGCTTTAGAGACATTGCATGAACATACACTCGAATTTATTTGTGACACAGTAAAAAACTTGAATAAGCAACATCAAAAGAACCCTAACAGGATCGCAGTGTGTCGAACAAACACCCTTTAAAGTCAACACAAGATAATCCTTCAAAAACCTCTTGTGCCCAAACAATGACCTTATTACGGCGCTCAAAGAAGATCCCAAATTCACAAATATAAAATAAGTATGTCTGTACACATGTACATTACACGTGCTACTTGCTAAATCCTTCACAGAAACGAGATGGGACAGGGGGCGCCTCAAAGGGGGGAAAAGGGGTAAACCCACCCCCAACTCACCCCGTCCCACCCACTCCCTCACCTATAGAATGTCTCTGAAACCCCTTTGTAAGGAAGGGTTACCTTGGGAGCGGAATAGAAAATAGTATATAATAAAATTCAAAATGTATCCTACCGACAACTCCAATTTTCTGTTATACCCGAAGGGTGGTATGCGTCTTAGATTATACGGTTTCTTTTTTCGTAACATTTGAATGAGCCTTGTTCCTCCTTTGTCTGTTTTCGTCTAATGATATGGAATATGTAGATGTTACGTAAATATCAAGTAAGTTCTGTGAAATGCGAAACATTTTTTGTAACGTTGGTTACCTACCCTCGTTGTCATTACGGCAAGTCTACGTTTGTCTTGTTAATTTGTGTAAATGCTAATGAGCACAATGTTTTCAAGCTATGTTTTTAAGTCTATATAAGAAGGTTATATAAGTAATTACTGACTAACTAATTATATATCTATGTGACCTATTTTAGGTTTGCGTCTTTTGACCTATGTACTATGAATCGCACATGGCGCCCTGTGTGCGAGTTGCGATGCGTTCGCGAGCGTTCCGCATTCGAAAAGATTACCGGATGTGGTTGGACTACTCCAACTTAAACGTGAGTGTCACCCGTTTATAATTATTTTATAATTAATTATTGTTATTATTACTATTAATAATGTGTCCAAACCGCGTTAATTTTCATAATAAGTCAAAGTCAAATATAATTTAATTAAATAGAGTGTGTTATTAAATAGGCGCAAAAATGCACTTTTAAACGTCACAAATACATAACACAAATCTAATTAAAAATTGTAACCCCTAAATTAAAAGTTATATCGTTGTTTTGACAATATTCTGCCATCATCAAAGTGTGATCCGAGTAATAAATAATTAAAAAGAATTGAATCAGTCGTAGCTTACTTAGCCGTTTGTAAATCTACTAGGTAAGCAACGTTCGCAGCGGTAATCACTTGGATGGGTGACCATTTGTGTGGTATTTATCTCTGAGCTCTTCTATGCTTCGGAGATGACGTTATCGTTCCTGGCTGTTGAGGACAACAATTGTTACGTCATGTCGGAGGCCTTCGAACAGTCTAAAAACTCTGACAACAGGGTCACACACCTACATCACAAATTACTTAACAGTTACTATGTAACCCACCCGAGAGAAAAGTGTCGACTTTCTGTTTATACAATACAATACAATACAATTACACTTTATTGCATACCACAAACATAATTACAAGGAAAAAAAGACAAACCTTATCTAGGGTAATACAATTGGCGGTCTTATCGCATAAAGCATTCTCAACTCTCTATACGAGGATGGATTGGACAAATGTAAAAAATAATAGACAGTGGTGCACAGCAAATAATCAATATAAACAATAATAAAAAATAACAATTATACGTAACTAAATTATACTCTTAGTTTTGATAGCTTAAGAGCTTAAAATCTTACATTTGGTAACTAAATCTTACAATTGATGGCTAAATCTTACATTTGATGCCTTAATCTTACATTTCATGGCTAAATCTTACATTTGATGGCTAAATCTTACATTTGATGACTAAGTCTTACAATTGATAGCTAAATCTTACATTTGATGGCTAAGTCTTACAATTGTTGGCTAAATCTTACATTTGATGGCTTAATCTTACATTTAACGGATATCTTACAAGTGATGGCGAAGTATCTCAATGAGAGAGATTTTTTTAACTATGTACCTACTACAAGTGGAACGAAACAAGATCAGAGAGGCCGAAAGTAGGTAACAAATTTAAGTTTCATTGCCTCTAAAGTTTTTAATTTACATTAACAACTCATATAACTTAATTACCTTATAAACATTTGTCTTGAGCTAAATAATCTTGCTTTTTGATGGTTTTATCAATTTAATCAAAGATAATGACTGTAACTGTGTTAAGGCAGGTTTTATTTTACTATTTATTAATATCATTAAGTTTTATTAGCTCGTCAGGTTGAGCGGTAATATGGACGACGTTTGATCTAACGTCCTACAGTTCCAACCTCAGTTCGGTTCAGTGACTTACATATTCTACTAATATTATAAATGCGAAAGTTTGTAAGAATGTATGGATGTATGTTTGTTACTCTTTCACGCTTCAACGGCTAAACGGAATGGGGATGAAATTTAGTATCATTGTTCTAGCATTTGTGCCATTCAAATTGGAACACGGCAAAGAACGCTCAATACTTTTGATGGCAGAATAAACTGACAGCTGATTTATTAAAAGCAAACATCTGTACGCAAAATAAAATAATAATAAATAAACAAAGCCCAACGATCACATACACAGATCCTGGCCCCTAAATAAGATTCCTTGTATCTAGGAAACCAGGAACTATGAGGACCATGGTCCACAACACCCAGACACGAAACAAATACTATAATATAATATATGCGCGCGGGTCCACCCGCGATTTCCCGGAATAAAAAGTAGCTTACGTGCTATTCCAAGTCCTAAAGTACCTATATACCAAATTTCATTAAAATCTGTTCGCAAAAGACTAACAAAGATCCATCCATACATACAAACTGTCGCGATTATAATATTAGTAAGGATGTATGTATGGGCGTAGATAGCCAAATGTAAAATGAATTTAAATTAAAATATATATATTTTTTTTCTGTGCACAAACATTTGACCCGCCGCAGGAATCGAACCCGCAACCTCAGTGATGTATGAGATTTGAGCCAACCTGCCCAACCACTACACCACAGCGGCTGTCAAAACTAAATTTAGGAAACCATTCGCTCACCAGTAATATCATCCATTTCCAAAACACCCAAATAATCTAACTAAGCAAATAAAATAATAACGCCGCATCAAAACATCAAATCGAGTTTACCTCATATGTAATGGAAAAAGGAAACTGTGCCCTGATCGAACATCCCCGTGTCAGGTACCGAAGTACCGAAGTGGGTACCGAAGTACCGAGGTAGGTACCGAAAAGAAATTCCATTTTCAGAAACGAAAAATCCATCCAATACAATATATCACGCGGTCTAAGCCCGTTAGGAATGAAGGAGATGGACGTATATACTACGTGTGTGTTGGAGGGAGAAGGAATCAAATGTCCCTGCGAAATGGAACGTAGGAAGATTGAATAGAAGTCACACTAATGCTTGTACGACTTACCTTTACGCACACTAGTGTAGAAATAGAGTCGTGTTGTTAAGGGTAGGCAGGTAGGAAAAAAAAATTCAGTGATCATTATTTTCTGCTGTATTCATGAAAATGACATTTGAAGACCTTGCTCTATATTACATGATATCAGTCACTTTAAAATGGGAATACTAAGGGGTGCTAATATATCTAGATATGAACCAGGTTCTACAATAGCATGTGATAGTTAGTAAAAGAAGTTATTAAATCTTTACTGCTCAAATCTTCTCGCCTGGCAGGCTTCTTGTGAACAATAGAATTGATCTCACTGACCAACTCTTCACAGTGATGACTCATATAATTATATTTTTTACAATCCTCTTCTGGAAGGACTTGGTGATCTGGAAAGATATTAAAACAGTCATATTCAGGGAAAGATTTAAAAGCTGTGTTATCGATTTGAAGAAAAGAAGGAATCATTGTTTTTAAAAGAAGCTTTGTATTGCCGCATTACTTATTATGAGAGTGATTATAAAAAAAGACTAAAAAGTAAAAGTAATTCTTCCAGCATTTTTTATAAAAGCCCGATAAAACCCCTTACGTGCCTAACCAACCAATAAAAATTTCACAAAAGGTACTTCCAATTTTCAATAGAACCTTTCCAAACTTGAACTATTCAGCAAATTGGACCCTCGGTCACCGACGACATCAAAAACATGTTTCCCAAGAAACCGCCACCCCAAAGTAATTGGAAAAAGGGAAAAGAGTGATTGCACCTTAACAAAAGGGTTGTCAATGTGTGCGTTATACGATCACATGCAAAAATACAGATCAGCCGGAAAGCAACGCACACATGCAAACATCGAAAGGCTTAGATCACTCACACAAACGTTATTTCTTGTGTGTATACGACAATCTTGTTTTGTCGGTTATGTGTGGGTGATGTTCGCGATATAGTACTCTAGGGTGTATCCCGCACATGTTCATATTATTTATTTTATCGAGCATTTTTCTGGGAATTTGTGAGTAGTTGGGTTTATGAAAAAAAAATACTTAACAATATACTAGTAAGCTACTTTGCGTTTAACCTGACTTTGCCTCTATTTAAAAAACTACACGAATTTCAATACAGCTTTGTATTAATAATTTTGATAGAACTTGCCATACAGAAATACTACGGGCACCAAATAACTTCCCCGAACAATGTTGTCTGATGACAATCTCTATGTAGTAAAAAAAAAATCGCTATACACGACTATGACTATGAGGACCATGGTCCCACAATACCCAGACACGAAACAAATACTATAATATAATATATGCGCGCGGGTCCACCCGCGATTTCCCGGAATAAAAAGTAGCTTACGTGCTATTCCAAGTCCTAAAGTACCTATATACCAAATTTCATTAAAATCTGTTCGCAAAAGACTAACAAAGATCCATCCATACATACAAACTGTCGCGATTATAATATTAGTAAGGATGTATGTATGGGCGTAGATAGCCAAATGTAAAATGAATTTAAATTAAAATATATAATTTTTTTTTCCATGTAAAATTTATTGAAACACACAGATAATTTAAAAAAAAACACAAACAAAACAAATTAAAAATACTAATAACTAATCTAATCTAATAAACCACTACCTTAAATATATAATTAATTAATCCCACCGCTTTTTTCTCACACAACAACCTACAAAATATTCAGCGGAATTACACTACATTACATTGCGTGTCAGTTTTGAGATGAATTTCCGCAACGTCACGCCTGATTCCATTACATTCCACGCAACGGATTTTGATACGGTTGTCACTGTCATTTAAATATGTTTTACGGAACGTTAATAGCAAGTATATTACATTCTAATAAAACTTTTGTATACCTCGTAAAGAAAATTCTGTTTTATATCATTCCGTCAAAACATGACACCATATGACCATATTAGTAAAACTAATAACAAAAAAAACTAATAAAACCAATCAGCTATCACACTTAATAACGGATTTGAGTATGGAATGGAGATAGCTTATACCTATATCATATATAGGCTACTTTTTATTTCGGGAAATCACAGGTGAAGCCATGTTGCGCAGCTAGTTATTAATCATCATCATCATATATATAAAATTCTCGTGTCACAATGTTAGTTACCTTACTCCTCCGAAACGGCTTTACTGATTTTTACCAAATTTTATATGCATATTCAGTAGGTCTGAGAATCGGCTACTATCTATTTTTCATACCCCTAAGTGAGAAGGGTTGTTCACCCTTAACATTTTTTTAAATTTATATGGCAAGACAACGTTTGCCAGGTCAGCTAGTAAGCTATAGATGTAATGCCTCTTTAGAATGAAATGCCTCCTGTTTAGCAAAAAACTGGGTTCTTATCTGGATTGAATATTATAGATAGATACATAGATATAGAAGCTTTAGTTTGAAAGCTTTTAGGGTAGGTACATTTTATCGAAGGTCTAAAGGCTCATCTACTCTATGGTCCATATATATATAAATTACTTATCTACATATGTATGTACATGTAGATAAGGTTTTCTGATCAAACTTATGTTTGATCAGAAAACCTTATCTGATATAAAGCCTAATATGATATAAAGTGTATAAACCATATATTTTTTAAGGATCTATGTGATGGGACGCGCAAGTCGTTCACCTGATAGTAAGCGCCACACCTGCCTATAACAATTGCAATGACACCCAGAACTTTTAATAACATAAAAGCATTGCGTAGCACTGGTTTCGCTCATGTCCCCGAGACATCAAATATTAAGTCTCATAATTATGCCCAATAATTTCGCTGGCGACAATGCCCTTCAAACCGAAACGCAATAAAGCTTGCGCAATACTGCTTGGCGACAGAACAACTTGACAAGCCAACAATTGGTAACCATGCTTCCCGACAAACTTCCAACTACATACTTTGATTCGATAACCGGATGTCTAAAGACTGTATGTTTTATGGACACAATAATATCCTACGACTTATGTAAATGTTCGTCATATAAATCTATTTTTCCTTAGCACACATCCACAACCGGTAATAGCTTTTATATGCTACTCGCACGGAAGTCGATGGTTAAACGCAAACGCTCGCGTTTAAGTATTCGGTTTGCGAGCGTGCTGTGTTGAGTGTGCCGAGCCACTTGATCGGGAACTGGGCTGAGAACTTGCGCGCATACTGGAATGAGGTCTCATAACCATAAAGTAGACTTACTGAGACTGAGTTGCCGAATCAAACAACACCTTTAAACTTGTATAATTTATTATTATTGATCTGATCACAATATATGTAACCGTGGATAGTTGGAAGCTAATGTTTTAATAGATATTTTTTTATGTAATTACTTTACGCAATTTTGAACTCCACGAAGGTTATATTAGCTACTACATTAGAAATTTTTCGTTTCAATAGCAAAGTTTAGTAAATTTAATGTTAGTTTAATTTTGGTATTTATCAATCAGATCTATTTGTTTGGTCACTATCTCGCCTGATGTTAAGCGACGATGTGGCCAAATATGGAGCATTATAAATATAGAAGAAGACGGCAGTCGAGCGACTACTTAGGTCTGTCTGATCTGTGATTGATTGATTTTAAAATAACTTTATTTAAAAATAACAGTAAAGTGGTGTTAGACATAATAACTTATCATTATGTTCAACAGACTATGGTTAAAAAATAAATATTTTGTACAGGCTATACAGCAACTTTATAAAACTTTTTAAATATAAATTATTTGTTTTTTACATATGGGAGTTTGAACACTACTTGAATAATGAAATCGTTATATGTAGCTAGATGCTTACACATTGTCGTTTATACCTAATTAATTAAAACCCCAAAAACATCAAATAAAGGTATCCAACACTATGATTACAATTTTGTAGTATCACAACGTTACTTACGTTATGATAGTATAGATCTGTGATTGCATACGTTTTAACAATAAAATTCCGAAATATATAACGGAGCTCACAGAAAATAAATTCAAATATACTATACCGTTAGTAATTTCAAAGAAGACAAGGATGCATGGAACATTCCGCTTCTGCCAAGTAGCCATCTGGCACATAAGAAACATAATATTGTCAAAAACAAACATAAACTATTTTAACAAAAAATCTAAAAAAAGCTCACTCTACCATGGCAAGTTTCTGAGTGGTTCTTTTTCCGATACTGTAGTAGAGTCATTGTAATAATTGACGTTAATAAGTGCGTCTGCGATGCCGAAACTGAATAAAGAACTTTTGAACTTTGTCTACGATGTAGTCTACTTGCCAAATGCTCCAAGCGACACACACTTTGACCAATCGTACAGTATTTTACTATTTGTTTGACATAATTTACTACTGTACATATAAAGTGGTTACCACGTCTAGGTAATTTAGGTTAAATTGTTGTGCCCCATTCCAGTAACTCGCTCGTTTAAACCCGCCAACGCTGTGCTGTCGTGTCAAGTCTACATTTACTGCGTATACATTGTGAACATTCATGTGATATGGAAATCAGCAGTATAGTCATACATTAGGTATTTTATATTAAAAACTTTTCGAATTGTAAATAAAAACGGTTCCACTCGTATATTCGAATGTTCAATCTAGGAATCATCAAATCTCGTACCATCTTGGCAAGCGTGCTAGATCGTCGACCGCATCGTCGCTTACCATCAGGTGACATAGTGGCCAAGCGCAAACCAATTAGCAGTATAAAAAAGATATTAAAAAAAATTGTTATTTTGTTTACGTATTAGGCTCGCTTTTATCTTCGACATCGTAGTTAACTAAGAATTAAATTATTAATCAACTCGCTTATCTAAACATACAGCAGAGATCGTTTTCGGTTAAGTGAAATCGATATAAAATAACAGTAGTATTTTAATTAGTCTTTTGATTCATGTCGAATAAACCAACAAATTATTGTTACTTTAAATATAGTAATATAGTATAGTGATAGTAATTTGAATATTTTATTTTGATACGACATCAATTTTACTTTAAAAATAAATAAAATTCTTATGTGAGTGACGAGATAGGGTGATATTACATTTTTTTTAATCTTCTGTTTTATATTATTACATAAAACATTGTTGTCTTGTTGAACGCTTTGGCGTCGCTGTAAGTGCAGCATTAAATATTAAATAAATAAACAGAAACGTTTTATCGAGCCCACACCATAGAGACTTGAGTGACTTTAGGACGTACTGTTTTATAATGGTTATGGAGTCCTCAGCTACGCTATCGTGTCATAGCTACATTTGCTGCGTATGCTTTGTTAGCATTCATGTGGTATGGAAATCAGTAGTATAACCATAGATTATTTATTCTGAAGCTTCGTGATTCGCTTGTATACCTGCCTACGCGTAGGCAGCCATATTTTATGTAGAGCGTATTATGGTAGAGTTCCCAAGAGGTTTAAGCTAATGTGGGTCGTCTCTAGAGTGATAGAGGTAGACGATTTATTTCTTCTATAGATAATTATATATAAGTCTTTTATGTAATCAAGTCTATATATGTATTTATGTAGTTAAAACTGTAGAGTATTTTTTTTTTTGTTACTATTGTAACACATTTACACCACCGTCTATGCCTTTATACGTTATTCCTCTCCATCCACGGTGGTCTGGAAGAGATTGCTTTAAGCGATAAGACCGCCCTTTGTGACATTTATATTGTTAAGTTTGTCTTAAACTGTTACTTTTTCTGTGTTGTCGTGTTAACAGTAAGGAGTTATTCATTCATTCAACGATCGAGCATAGCTTCAGATTAGTTTTATAAAAGCTTTTATGTTTTGAAACATTATATAACGAAGGGCTCTTTATAAAAAGTGTAGAGATAAACAGTAGAATTAAAAAATCAAAAGTAATTTTTTTTCAATAGGGAAGAAGAGCCAAAGCTCATCGTTGATGTTGCCAATAGCGTAAACAATAAACAAACAAATGATAAAATTGTAATTTTGCAATAACAAATTTAAAATACTATGTTGACAGGTTTATTTTTAATTGCCTTAATATAGTCATTTGAAAATCTGTGAATTAAATGCAATATTTAGACAATGAAGTTCTGCTTAAAAGACAAAAAAAACTGTAAAGGTTGGTACCTACTTTGAATGTTTTGAGCATCTCCTATGATGAATTTCATGACAGATATGTATTTTGTACAAATTAAATGTACCCACACGTAAAAAAAAATGTTTATTTCAAATCCACATATACCTAGACATTGCCACATATAAATTTAAGTATATCCTAATCACTTACCTATGGCCAGAAATATGTGTTGATGAAGCTGGTACTTAACCTTTAACCAATGATATGTGGTCTTTGTTTTGATAAAATAGTTGTTTCTCGTTGTTCAGCTTCTAGCTCTTAACGTATATCTAGTAATATCTTGTTAATTCTTGTTTTGTACGACGAAAATAACAACTTATACATCTACGACCACCAGCGCCTCTAGCGGGATAAAGTGGCAGTCTTTTTCCTTATTATCAATTAGAAAGCGCATCCAAAGATATAGTTTTTTTTTTTACTCTTAATAGATCTATGTTTGGCTACTCTATGATCTATGTTGAACTATCTCGCCTGATGTGAAGCGATGATGTGATTTATAGTTATATTATAATGCCATTATATTACGGTACGCTGCCAACTGGTAGTGGGTAGGAACATTTGAGCTATCTATAGGCCTTTAATGGTCTATGGGATGTCCAATTGCTTCTCCTTGTAAGTAGTTAGTATGCATTATATTAGATATGTCTAGTCAAGTCTTGATATTTTTAAAGAATATCTTCGACAATTGTTTGATCTTTGGCTGCGGTTTCTTTGATATTCGCTCTTTTTTTGTTTATATAAGTTTAATGTCTACGGTTTTTTAGTCCTTCCATAAGCAGATTTTTGCTACCTTCATTTATTTACATTAAGATATTATGTACTATGTCCATCGACTTACATATACCTACCACATTGTTGTTCCTTCAAATCAAGATGTATATCGATAAATGTCATTTCATTCGAAATGTAAAAGGTATAAGCGGCTTGTATCCGCTTTAAGCCTACAATGAATCACCACTCTAAAACAATACGACCCTAATCAAAACCCCTTGACGTATCAGATAAAACTTTACCAAAACCTGTCCAGCATCACAAAAAGCTTCTAAATTCAAACTTTACAAACCCCATCAATGTTCACCCTCGAAAACCAAATACCTAGTACTTAAATCAATAGGTTACCTACCTTCTTTGAAAATAAGGAAGCAGCTTTCAAGCAATTTTGAGTTCTACTCCATGGACTTAAGGCGAGCTAGTGATGTGCTTATATCTATTCGGCATGAAGTCTGAATACAGTCTAGATATCTCCAATCGTCTGGACAGGACTTCCGATCGAAGCCGAAATTTATCCTCTATTTTAGAATTTATCCGTTGAAAATGCTACCCCTAATGTCGGATATCCTGGGGACGTACTTTCATAGAGCCTTTGAAATACAGTATTTTAATGGAGAGTGTTTATTTCGGGAGTTAGATACTAGAATTAGGTTTTGGCCTTATTTGAGCTTTTTTTTTAAATTATTTAGAGGCTTGCGTTTGACCGCTATCTCACCTGTTGTTACCTCCTCCGTCTCACCGGTCGAAGATGTAGCACGCTCGCCTAGAAGAAACCTGTTAAATGCATCAAATGTTTTTGTGAAATAGGTGGGTATTTACTACCTATTTCTAGTACATAGATACAGTACTAATGTTAAGCGTAGAGTGTTCGAGGATGGATCTCATAGAAATTGACAGCTTCTGTAGTGTAGTGGTGGAGCAGGCTAGTTCAAATCTCATAGACCACTGAGGTTGCGGGTTCGATTCCCGCGTCGTGACAAATGCTTCCGAACAGAAAAAATATCGTAAGCATTTGTTTTGAGATTGGGTATTGTCGTACCACGGTCCTCGTAATTACTGCTCTCCTAGATACAGGAATCCTAATTATGTGGTCATAAAAAAAAGATAAAAAAATACTATCGAAAAGAGAACTTTCTCCTTTTTTGAAGTCGGTGAAAAGGCTGTATAAAGACAAACGATAATTGACCCACTGTTACCACCACCCACTGAGACCCGTCTCTCTCTTGTTTGTGTGCCTTACTTAGCCAAGCGACAAGTGCTTTTCGTGAATACGGGTGTCAAACAAGCACTAGCATAGCATAGCATTCATGAAGCATGGCAGTTTTTGTAAGTAGGTTTACTGTTATTACTTAGGTACGTCTGCTTTCTTTATGTTGCCATATAAAAGATAGGTATCGACTATGATAAACTTCACTTGATTATTATAACTCGTTAGGTACCTAACTTATACAAAGTAATTATCGATAAAAACAGACATCTTGAAAAAGATAACAATAAATCGCTTCACAACAGGCGAGATAGTGGCCAAACATAGATCTATTAAGCGTAAAAAAAGATAGGTACCTACTAAAATATAAAGCAATCTCCAAATGGCCGAAATAAATACAGAAACACCGTAGCAAATGCTTCCAACCAATCATTTAAACGTACAACATTTCTTCGACACGATGCAGTTGCCAAAGTCGTTAGTTTTCGGTAATATTCGGCAAGCATTACATTCTGCTGAATATTCTTCGTCTTGTTTACGATTTTGGCACGGCACTACGCAGACGATATTGTGATGACGATTTGTGGATGTTATTTGAATCTGCACTATGGATAGTGACGCAAAAGAGAAGAGGCACGGGTTTTTGCACTTTATTTCAAAAACTAAGTTGCTACTCTTGATTCTTGATAAGAAGGTATGTCTTAATATCGAGAAACGAGAAGGTCCGTATTAATTATTTGGTCCTGAAAGTAGGTGACTCTTCCTTACTTCACATTACTTGGTCTTCTAGACGAACGGCGACGCGCCACGTTATATGGTGGATTGGTGGACATTCCTCCTGCGCGCACTAAGCGTTTAGCTTCCACTTTCATTATGCGCACCGCTAACGAGTGGAACTCCCTGTCAGAATCAGTCTTTCCCGACACTTACAATCTAGGAATCTTCAAATCTCGAGTGAACAGGTACTATCTTAGCAAGCGTGCTACATCGTCGACCGCATCCTCACTTACCATCAGGTGAGATAGTGGTCAAACGCAAGCCAAATATGTATAAAAAACACTAAAAGTTAGCTCTAAGTTAACACACCTACACGAGAAAGAATGAAGAAAAATTTCGCATTTAATTACCACCTTTTTAATTATTATTCGCTTAAACATGTAGTACCTACTTACCTATATATCTACAGAATAAAAATAATAGTAACGCCCAACGATCACATACATAGATCTTGGCCCCTAACTAGGATTCCCTGTATCTAGGGAACCAGGAACTATGAGGACCATGGTCCAACAACACCCAGACACGAAACAAATGCTTGCGCTTCTTTTTCTATGCACAAACATTTGTCCCGTCGCGGGAATCGAAACCGCAACCTTAATGATTGAAATTTGAGCCAACCTGCTCAACCACTACACCACAGAGGCTGTGTGAGAATCTATGAACCTGAAAAGAATCTAGGGTGTGAATTGTAATTTTTCCGATTAATGAAAATCATACTTGACAACGCCCGCCTTTCTCGTCGCTAATACCCACAGTCTCTTCTCTAGCTACCAAAATAAGGTGTTGACACACCTTGCTTTTTCCCAGTTTTGTTTTGACTCTTGTACATATGTGAGTGAAGTTGAGTGGATTAACAATAATACCTGTAATACAGGTCTTTTAGACCTGCATCAGGCACCAGTCTCCCACAAAACAGGTTTTCAAAGTTCTATTGTAAGTCCTGTCAATAAGTATAGTGTATACCTTTGTGGGAGAAATAAATAAAAATGTTTTGTTATTTTAGTATGAAAGTATTCGTGAGTTTTCGACAAACTACGTGACTCCTAGCCTATTTATAATAAACATTATAAATATAATAATAAAACGGCTAGGAGTCACGTGGTTTGTCGAAAACTCACGAAAACTTTCATACTAAAATAACAAAACATTTTTATTTCTTTACATAATAAAAGTATTATGTTAAAAAAACGCATTTTTATATTATCTAATAAATCCAATATGAATAAAACACCAATTACACCTACCACCGCTTCTCACCTTGTCAATTAGAACGATAAGACTTACGAGTGGATACCTTCCCTTCAATAAACAATGAACAATGACAGCGAAAAACCTTATCTTTACAAATCAAGTGTTATATAGGGGAGAAATAAAGATCCGGACATTATCCGACATTCGGCGTAAATCCTACTTAATATTATAAACGTGAAAGTTTGTAAGAATGTATGGATATATGGATGTATGTTTGTTACTCTTTCACGCTGCAACGGCTAAACGGATTGGGATGAAATTTAGTACGGAGATAGCTTATACCCTGTATTAACACATAGGCTACTTTTATTCCGGGAAACCGCGGTTAAAACCGCAGGGTGCAGTTAGTTTCATACTAATCGTTTCGGCGGGTTTGGACCACAATTAAAAATGACCACTTCTAAAAATTACTATTTCTTGAAATGACCACTTCTCGAAATGACCATTTCATGAAATGTTATTTTCTGAAAAGGACCACATCCTGATATGACCACTTCTTGAAATGACCACACAATACTGGTACCTATACATTCTGACAGGTATCATCAAAGACTAACACTCGTATTCATAAGCATTTGTCGAAACACTTGGTTAAGTAATGCATAGCAACCAATCAACATTCCAAGTGTGAAAATCGACAGCATCTTATCTGTGGTGTAGTGGTTGGGCAGGTTGGCTCAAATCTCATAATCACACTATCGAGATTGCGGGGTCGATTCTCGCGACCGATGGGACAAATGTTTGTAGCTCGGCAACTAACCAGAAATACACATTTGTGCGTCAATAAACAAGAAATAGGAAACCCTTTATCTAAGGAACCAGGAACTATGAGGACCATGGTCCCACAACACCCAGACACGAAACAAATGCTTGCGCTCTATATATATCATTCTCCATGATAAATAAACAAATCGTTTACATTAGCACCTCCAAAAACTCATTTCAAAAAAATTGCAACTAAAATTAATTGCTTGAAATGAAAACCTTTAGTACAATTATTAATGTAATTGACAAAACGTACGCTAACCGTAACCCAAAATATATTAATATCTTAAGATCTTTAGAAATTGTAATATTAAGTACGAGTGGGGAGACGGGTCTGAGGAGCCGCTCAACTGCCGTCTCCCTATGTGCTTTATCTTGGGCCATATCATCGCTTCACATCAGGCGAAATAGTGGCCAAACATAGATCTATTAAGTGTAAAAAAAGTACCATTTCGGCAATCCGGCCAAATCACTGTCACTCGCATCTCTACAGTAAATTTTACAATGCCCAAGTACTAAGGTAACTGCACCTGTCTTTGGCACCCCACGGGCAGAATTTAATAGTTAATTGTAATGCAATTCCCTTTCTAAGTAATGCTGCAATATGTCCATCTAACTGTCCATTTTAAGGGCCTCCTGTCTATCTAAAAACGTTCGTATAAAATAAGTTCAGTGCTTCCAACCACTGGCATTTACAATTGTTATTTTTTACAAATGTCGATAAATTTGTTACGACATCTGTTCGGTAACGACCGCATATCGGTTTCTAAACATACAATTAGTTGCATTAAAAAATGGTAGTGTAAATATGGCGAACTATTTAAAATAACAGACCGAATGTTTTTTTTGAGGCAGTTAAACTGGGACTCTCGAATGTCCTGCATACCATTGATTCATTAAGTCGCCTAACAAGGCGTACAGTAATGCAGCTCAGAATGTTGCCAGCAATGAAATAAAAGAAGCACTTTTATTATACGTACTAGCTGCGCCTCGCGGTTTCACATCCGGGTTTCCGAAATAACAACTATTTTATGTGTAAACTCTGTATATAAGCTGTCTTACAAATTTCATCTAAATCTGTTTAGCCGTTGCAGCGTGAATATATAAAAAACACACTATAAAAATACATACAAACTTTCGCATTTATAATATTAATATTAATAGAATACTTTTTTTTTTTAATAGCTCTTCGATTACGTATGTACATAGATCCTGGCCTCTTTTCGTTCTTTATTTGCGGGGAATCCCAGTTATAGGTCGGTTTAGGTATTATTTAAGCTATTTAAAGAACAATTAATTATTCTGTGCTTAAGTCAGTATGACTAATCTATGTCTTCTGTCGTTGGACGTTATTTTCATTTATTTATTTTAATAATTCCATACGAGTCAGACTAATATAAACATATATAATATAGACAGAATAAAAACAGTCTTCCAAACATCCTGTGTAATTACAAACTAGCTGATAAACTATGTATTATCAAAGTACGGCGACAAACCTACCAAAGCACTTTCGTGTCATTTATTTATAGAATAAAGTGTTTATTTGTCAGTATGTTATTCGCTGAAATGTTGAACGAAAATGGTGCAATTATATTAATGACAAATTCAACTCAGGCGCAAGTAATATGTTGTTTATGGGTGTTGTCGGAGTCTTAGTAGTTCTTGGTTCTGTATATACAGGGAATACTACTTAGGAGATTTATGTACGATTTATGTATATATGATCATATGATGAGACGAGCTAGTTATTCGCCTGATGGTTGGCGCCACGCCTGCCCATAACAATGTCAGTGCCACCCAGAACCCATAAAAAAGCACTTCGTAGCACTGCATTGCGCCCATCACCCCGAGACATCAGATATTAAGTCTCAACACAGTAATGCTTGCGCACTATTGCTTGGTGGCAGAATAACTGGCAAAGCTGTGGTACCTACCTACCCAAACGAACTCCCGCATACGAGAGAACTACCACGAGTTAATCTATTTTGTCACCTATTATGCGACTGACTTTTTGCAGGACGTGTGCGTAGCACTATGAAACTTCGTATGTTTCATTTTCACTTACAAAAATGTCGGTGACCCATTGTCTGACGTGATGAAAAAATGAAAATGAAAAAATCGGACAGTCTATCGGACAGTCTATCAGACTATCGGACATACAAAACGTCTGATGTCGGCGGTGGCACTTCACTTACTGAGCTGCCTTGTAATGTTGTGACTGTTCTATTGAAAGAACCTTTAACTTACTACCAAAAAAAAACATCAAAGAATCATCTTCAAAATTGCGTCTAACATGTTTTTAACAATCTAACCCTCAAATGTCTGACAAAAAACCATTCACTTTCGCTTTAACCTGTGTAAACTATTCAAGTAAAAAACTTACATCGGATCTTCTGAGATTCAACAAAGGGATGATGTGTTTTTTTTGTTGAACAATTGTTTAACCCTTTCATTTGGGGCGGAAGTCTTGGGGTCGATTAGACACCTGCGTAGAAAGTGAATCCGTTGGCACAGTATCGGGTTGGATGCAGTATCACAAATCGAATCATTCTTTTATTGAACTTTAGTAACCGCAATGCGCTCGCTAACGTTTGTACAGTGAAGGATTATGCGCATGAGAACCATTTGTGACTTGTAAAGTATGAACTGACCAACATAATTATCTATAGTTGTAGTACCTATGACTATTACTTATTATTGCAAGACCATTTACATCAAAGATATCATACTTACTGGCCGTAGGTGCTTAAAATTTGTATTTGCAACCAGCTGCGCCCCAAGGTTTAGACAGCGGATTTCAGAGATATAAATACTAGGTATCATCAAAATATAAAAATAATTAATAAATAGAGTATATGGACCAATAAGAATACAAATTTATTAATGCAGGAAAAAGGAGTAAGACATTATTTTCATAAACTGGCTGCACCCTGCACTTTCACTTGAGGTTTCCCGGGATAAAAAGATAACCTTTGTGTTAATCCAGGGTTTAAGCTATCTCCGCTCTGTACCGAATTTCACTCAAATCTTTTGAGCCATTACAGCGTGAAGAAGTAACAAACACACTTACACACACAATAGCACACGTACCACAGAATACTAAGGGACAGAACACTCCGTAAAGAAATTTAAACAAATAGCGACACTTGCTATGACGCAATAAAATTCAATTCAGCTCGCGTAGCGCTGCATACCTACCAGTCATATTAACCTACAGAGCGCCTCTCTTTCTATCGCATAGCTCTTATCTCTTCTAACGCGGCACGTGTAACGGCGCGCGAGCCGCCGTCGCGTCGGTGTCCGGCTATGTACTTGTAGCTTCGTACCTACAGTGCGGAGTGCGCTAGGCCTGCACGTACATACAAACTTTTGCATTTATAAAATATTAATGTGATGTGATAGTGTGAATAAGTGTGATTAGTGTGATATTTCTTCTGTATAAGTACTTACCACGGTTTGTGAGAAGTTGAGCTACTGTCACCATCCATATAATTTGTATCTCAACTGATTGAAGGGTTATCCACAATGCAATCTGTGTCAAGATGATTTATATGGAATATTGAACGAAGACAATAATTTTGTGTGTGAAATCGATAGGTTTGTTTGAAGAAATATTTTAAGATAGAAAGTTATGATAGAAATTCTCATGGGCATTGATTTTTAAATGTGAATAGATAATGTTACCAAATGAGATAAGTTGTGTTATCAAAAATGTGATATATTTTAGTGTTATGGCAGTTATGTGATAGAATTACTGTATTTGTGTTATTATACTGCATTTTAGTTAACGTATGTTAGTGTCTACACAAACTAAAAAGAAAGTTTTTTTTTATGAATCTGGGTGATCAGACGAGCAAGTCGTTCGCCTGATGGTAAGCGCTTGCCCATAACAATTGCAGTGCCACCCAGAACTGTTGGAAAGTTGGGATGGATGGATGTGTATTCCTCAATCACGCTAAAGTTATTGAACTGACTTTAGTGATATTTTGTAAATATCCTGGATAGGTCATTAAATACTTTTATCCCAGGTAATCAGGCGGGTGAAACCGCAAGACGTAGCTAATCTTTCTTATGATAATGACGCAGACGTTTCTTTTGGATTTCTACGTGTAAGTCTTTGTTAAGATAACATAAATAAAATGAATTAATAAATTAATCAGAAATGAAATAAAGTATATATCTTAAAGTAGGCAAAAAGTGTGCAATCAACAGTGGCACTTAATAAATACGATAATTATGCACTTCCCGGTTACATGCAAATTTAATTAAAAATAGCCAATTAACAGTTTCCTTAGCCACATGTCTGCTAAAAATAGCGTTATATGGAAATTACAATAATTTTTATATGCAAATTATCAGTATGAATGCAAAAAATACTGGTGTTAGTAACCTCTGATATAAAAAGTAGTTTTTATAGCATTGTATCGACGAGGCAGGGAGCGCTAGCATAAGAATTATAAATTAGTCTAAGTTATACTATAGCTTTTATTTATATATTTTTGAATGAGCAACCTACCTTCGTCTGATTGTTCTTGATGTCATGGACAGGGTTTCGACTGAAATCAGTGCTAAGGTACTTAAAAATACCTTAGCGTATGCTGAGTCGAGACCTTTCCCTGACATCGCGCAACATTTCACTGTGTTGTATTTATTGTTATTGTTTTGCGTTTATTTTAATATGTTCAGTGTAATGTTGTGTGATGTCCTGAATAAATGTATTTTCTTTCTTTCTTTCTTTCAACCTACTAACTGGCATTTATGACAACTCTCAAAGACACGAGTGGAATGACGAAAGTGTGTAATTCCGCGGAATTACACTTAATATTTTTATTACGTTTCAGATTTGAGAAGAACTTCCGCAGTCATACCTAATTCCATTAGATTGTGTGTGTCTAACAGTCTATAAGTATAATTAACAATATATTAAAAAATCTTTTAAGTTTAGAAGTTCAACTTTCTTGCTCTTTATTATATAAGGAGTGTTTTGACCACACACAAAACGATTTATGTCTATTAAAGTTAACATAAAAATAAACTAAACTTTTCAATATCAAGGAGCTCAACATTCTTAATTTAAATTGTACCTATCATCGGAGACATGTAATTGACTGTAATTTTTATAAATGTATGTTTAAGTTGCTATTGTTATATAAAAAGAGCTGTTCGTCTTCTCAAATAAATAAATCTATCTATCTAATAATAAAAAAAATAGGATAATGTTTAAAAAGGTTTGTCATAGAAGTACCTAATATAAATATAATCATCGAAACTAAGTTTTTTTCTTTTTAATTTATTTGTCGTTTAAAAAGAAAAGCTTGAACATGACAAGTTAAGCACGGCAAATCACTAAGGTTTATTATGGTAGTATTAGCACAGAATACTAAGGGACAGAAGCATCACTCCGCAAAGAAATTTAAACAAATAGCGACTCTTGCTATGACGCAATAAAATTCAATTCAGCTCGCGTAGCGCTGCATACCTACCAGTCATTAACCTACAGAGTGCCTCTCTTTCTATCGCATAGCTCTTATTTCTTCTGACGCGGCACGTGTAACGACGCGCGACCCGCCGTCGATGTCCGGCTATGTACTTGTAGCTTCGTACCTACTGTGCGGAGTGCGCTAGGCCTGGTATTAGCCATGTCTGTTCAACTTCCGACCGATTGTAACCGTCTTCGTGTAGCATTCACACGAATATTAAATAGAATATAGTCTCGAACGCTAACAATAATGAGACTTTTTTTAACCATCCATTGTGACAGACAGAGCACCTGTGTATGAATGCAGTATTGTAATGCATGATTTATATTTGCATACGAATTTCTATAAGTTCGTTAACGTCTGGAGGGGAAGGAATGGAAAGATCGATTGTTGAGTTTTATGGGTCTTTTTGGACCCCGTCGGCGGGTGAAGGGTTAACGTAAATTAATTTTAATTTGAGGTGTTTGTGTGGGAATATCGCGGTGTGTTAATGATTTAATTTCTCTTGTTGTATATTTACGGTGAGTATGACTTTAAACACAATATTTTTAATCCACTCGTGGTCGGTCTCTCATATGCGGGGCCGTCTGCTCAGACGTGTGGTACCTTACCCAGGTACCACAGCTTTGCCAATTATTCTGCTGCCAAGCAGTAGTGCGCAAGTATTACTGTGTCCCATTTTGAAAAGCGTATACAGCTAGCGAAATTACTGGGCATAATTTGATGTCTCGGGGTGATGAGAGCAATGCAGTGCTACGCAGTGCTTTTTATGGTGTTAAAAGTTATGGGTGGTACTGCAATTGTTATGGGCAGGCGTGGCGCTTACCATCAGAGGAACGACTTGCTCGTCTCATCAAGCATCTCTTTCAATTCCATAAAAAAAAGAATTAACATTTTTATTTCCATAAATTTACTCGTTATGGTAAAAATTAATTTTATTGGTCAATTGGTAAAGAAAAGTCCTGCTTTCTATAATCATGTTTTTTTAATTATGGATTAAGTGAGGCGAATATTTTTTTAACAATTAATTATTGGTTCTTGGCTGACATGTTGGCCGGTTAACGACGCTAAACTTTAGCATAAACAAACTCTCTTCTTCTCTCTTCTTATTCTTTCTTCTTGTCTTGGTGAGATGAGCAGAGATAGTAATACATAGTAGTACATTTATTATATATTAGTAGATAGTAGTACATTGGGGAGACGGGTCTGAGCAGCTGCTCAAATGCCGTCTCTCTCTAGATCTATGTGCTTCATCTTAGGCCACATCATCGCTTCACATCAGGCGAGATAGTGGCCAAACATGGATCTATTAAGCGTAAAAAAAAACATTTTCAATATAGAAAAAGTAATTGTTGATTTACATCGTTTCGGTTTAGCAACATGTTCAAATGTATTTTTAGACTTGTACAAATACTATAAGCCAATAAATCACTCCAAAGATCAATGGGCGTGCTGATCCGACCCTCAAAAAAACTTGCCAAAATCAATGCCTTTCAAAAAACATAAAAAATCAATTTGCATCCGAATAGGCAGATTTGCATATTGGGTTACGTTAGATTTTTGCATGACAAAATGAAGTATTGTGTGGGTACCTGGATTGTATCAGAGGGTGATGCTGGTCTTGGTGAGATGAGCAGGGATAGTAAACATTTTAAGCTTCAGTTATTTTTTTTTTTAATTCATTACTGTAAAAGTGTTGCTGGTCTTGGTGAGATGAGCAGAGACAGTAATACATAGTAGTACATTTATTATATATTTATTAATATATAATATATTTATTAATTACAATACAAAAATGTTTTTTTATTGTTCACCGTAACAACAAAAATATCTAGGTACAGGAATTGACTTTCAAACTAGAATACAACTGGTGGACTTATCGCTAAAAGCGAAAAGCTCCTCCAGTCAAACTTTGACTGGCAAGAACTAACGGAGTGAGAGGTCGGACTCAACTACCGTCTCTCTATGTGCTCCATCTTAGGCCACATCATCGCTTCACATCAGGCGAGGTATTGGCCAAACATAGATCTATCAAGCGTAAAAAAAAACCTACCACACTGGTCCAGTGCGGGTTGGATGTCACCATATCATTCTAATGTTACCTTTAACAATACGAGCAAAAAAGCCCCTAACTCAAATTATCAAAATTATAACTAACAAGCCTATTTAAATATTCTGTTTTCCATAACAACGTGCGTTACACGTGTTCCTTTCCACTAACTCACAATTTTTTAATACGGTGTCTAAATTTTTTTTTAAAACCCATTTTAGGCATCTAATTGTCATTTTTACCCCAAAATTTCGAGTTCCGTCCCACAGCCAATGTGTTACCCAAACCAATATTGAGGGGTCAATACTAGGGGGGCAACACTTCGGGGTCAATACTTCGGGTCAATGGCTACCGTTTTTTATTGTCTACATGTGTGGGGGTGGTTTTTGAAGGGACAGACTGTATATGATTTAGAAATTGGCTTATTATTAAGGTGGTAGGTACGTTTTTCATACAAAATTCAACCATGATTAACTTGTTCACTGAATAGTAGAAATGCCTAAATTTGTGCGTGGTATGGTGAACTATTTCTTCTCTTCTCTCTATGAGAGAAGGCCCGTGTCCCAGCAGTGGGAACGTGATGGGCTGATGATGATGATGATGGTGAACTATTTACGGGTGTTTATTTATGCAAAACTAACAAAATTGTACAATTTATATCAGATTTCTGATATAAATTAAACCTTAACGTACCACCTTAAAGGAAAACAAAACAGTTTCAGCACCCGTACCCATATCTCCCTCAAGCGACAATCGTATATCGTGTTGAGCTCAGATTATAGTGTAAAATCACTGCGACAATGTCTCATGATGCCATATATTGTCCCATTAAGTTTATCTCAACTTGTAGTTATCGTATTTTGGTGTAAATTAATGAGATTAATTCGATTTCTTGCCTGAATTGACAATAATTTGACCGCATCTCATTAGTCGCAGTGAAGCTATACCTTAATCCGAGCTCAAAACGATATACGATTGGCGCTTGAGGGACATATGGGTAGGGGGGCTGACTTCAGTTGGCTCTATTTGGGACAAAATTAAGTTCCTTTATATAGAAAATTAATGTAATCTTCTCATCATCTTAGGATATAACAATTTTTGTATAATTATTACTACCTGACCCGGCAAACGTTGTTTTGCCATATAAATTAAAAAAAATTAAGGGTGAACAACCCTTATCACTTAGGGGTATGAAAAATAGATAGTAGCCGATTCTCAGACTTACTGAATATGCATATAATATTTGGTAAAAATCAGTAAAGCCGTTTCGGAGGAGTAAGGTAACTAACATTGTGACACGAGAATTTTATATATATGATGATGATGATGCTATCTTAAGGCGGTTTTTTTTTATTTTGCTGTCTGGCCACTGATAACGAGTTAATGACATCGTTACAATTATTAACGATTTTTTTAACAATTTACTTTAGAAATACGTATTTCAAGTATATCCTTATATAAACATCATTTTTTCGAAAAAGAAACAATGAAGACATCAAATTGTGATTATTATAAATTTTCTATTGATATATTATTAATTATTAATTGTTCACTTCTGTATGAGAATCTTACGTCAGCTGTCTTTCTGATATTAAACATGAAGAACTAACAACTAATTTCTTTATTTATGTACGTACATAAATAAACGTCATGATGACGTCATCAACATCGTCAGCCCATCAACTTCCCTCTGATGGGACACGGGCGTTCTCTCATATAGAGAGTATGGGCTATAATCCACCACGCTGGCCCAGTGCGGGTTGCTGTATGTCACATGTCCTTGAATTTTTGTGATAAATTCTTGGATATGCCGGTTTCCTCACTATGTTTACCTTCACCGTTTTTAGAACAAGTGTTAAATCCGCACATAACTTAAGAAAGTCAGTGGCGCGGGGCCAGCGGTATTCGAACTCGGGTGCGTTGGATCGCAAATCGCACGTGCTCTCACTGAGCCACTCTCGCCTTATGTATGTAACAACAATCAATAACTGTAATCTTCCACTACATTTATTTTCCAATTATAGCAGTAATAAATTGCTTAATTAATGATATTTTAACCAGTTTTATCTAGATTTTCCTGTTCTCTCTAATAGGCAGCCATTATACAAAGATACTTGTTTACTGACACGATAACTATTAAAATGTATAATAAATGTATAAATATTTATAAAATACCATATTCCACGTGGGCCTTGACAGTGAATAGGCGGGAATCAATTAGTTGACTAGTGATGGGACAGACATTTGACACAAGTCTTTTAATTCAGTCATAGTCTTTAAATACAGTCTTTTAATTTTTAATTATTATAATATTATAATTTTTTTTTGTAGGGTATAAAACTATGAGGTCTGGTCATTTTTACAAGCTTTTATTTAACTTGTAATGTATGTATGTAAATATGTTTGTTCGGGTGGGAGCTTGCAAGTCGAATTAGAACCACTTCCTCTTCTCCTGTGGAGTTGAAATTTTGCATACTTGTCAAAGTCCGATAACAATGCAATATTATGGTGACAAGTAGCTGGTTGCAGCCATTGAGGCAGTTTTATGACAGTTTAAAAAATCTGTTTAAAACCTCTGATTATTTTTCGGTAATAATATCTCTTATCGATATTCGGTAAGTACCTACTTACACGAAAAACTATTACGTTTTATTTATAGTTATCTTCTTATGTGACAATAATTGTAAGTTAATAAAAAGTTGGGTTAAGTTATTTTAGTTTAGTTAAGTCAGTTTAGTTAAATTAGTTTAATAAAAAAATAGTTTATTAAAGTCAGTTTACTTAAGTTAGTTTGGTTAAGTTAGTTTAGTTAAGTCAGTTTAGTTGAGTAAGTATAGTTATGTTAGTTTAGTTGAGTTAGTTAAGTGAGTCCAGCTAAGTGAGTTTAGTTAAGTTAGTTTAGTTAAGTCAGTATAGTTAAGTTAGTTTAGTTAAGTCAGTTTAGTTTAGTAAGTATAGTTATGTTAGTTTAGTCAAGTTAGTTTAGTTAAGTTAGTTTAGTTAGGTGAGTTTAGTTAAGTTAGTTTAGTTAAGTCAGTATAGTTAAGTTAGTTTACTTAAGTTAGTTTTTATTTTGCTTCTAGTAAAATATGTCTTTTTAGCTGAGAGATGGCGGGACGAACTCGACGCCTTTAGCGACTATTGGTCTACAATAGCGCAAGAACGCGAAGACTGGAAGTCATGGAGGAAAGGCCTTTGCCCAAAACAAAGGCAATTTCCTTTATTGTATGTAGTATATATGTATGTGTCTATATCTATATATTAATATATATATATTTATATATTATTTATTTATATATATATATATATTTTATATGTCGCTTAATCGCCTTTTTTACTTTTTATTTACACCGCCGACCTCTCTCACTCCTTTAGTTCTTTCCATCCAAAGGTTGACTGGAAGAGATCGCTTTTAGCGATAAGTCCGCCCGTTGTACTATAGTTTTTAAGATAATTTCGTGTACCTTGTTTATTTCTTGTTTGGTGTACAATAAAGCATTAATTATTATTATTAAAGGCTAAAAGAAAAAAGAAAAACATGTCTTTTTAAACTTACATTTTTATTACAGATGCTTTTGAAAATAGACGTTAATCACATAGCAAACTTAAAAACAACCTTTTTTAGACACTTTACGTCACTATTGAACACAGTGATATTATTCTAGATTCTTCCTTGATCGTAACTTAGTAAGCAGTTGTGCCTACGATGACTTAATTTGCTTAGAATAGATACTTATCGTTCCACAGAACTATGAATTGTTGATCCATTACTCACACTAGCTCGTGTATATAAAGGTGGTGATTAACCTGTATCCAATTGTAACGTAACATTCGCGGTGGGCTACATCACCCGGTAAAAACAAGTAGAGCTCGCGGCAAACTCTGCGTATATATGTTATTGTAATGCTCGCTATTTTACACGTGACTTTACCTCAAAATGTTACAAGCCAGTTTTTACCTTAAGAAGTAAAAAAACAATAATATAATTAATTTTTAGAAAAAAACAAAAACCGACTTCAATGTATCTTCGAAGTCCAAGGTCACATATCGATGAAATTTATATGGGACCACTTCGTAGCTATACTGAACCCGACGAAAAAAGAATTTTTCAAATCGGTTCATAAATGACGGAGTTCTGAGGCATTATGGAACTATGGAGGAACTATGTTTCTATAAGAATTCTTACATAAATTCAATCATACTACTTCTCACTAATATTTTAAATGCAGAAGTTTGTATGTAAGTGTGTTAGTGTTTGTTACTTCTTCACGCTGTAACGGCTCAACGGGTTTGAGTGAAATTTGGAATTGAGATAGCTTGTACCATAGATTAACACATAGGAAACCGCGTGTGAAATCACGAAGCGCAGCTAGTATAGTTTTTTATATGTCCATTAATCTGGACTAATCTGGATTTATTATAACAAGCTTTTGAGATACCTACATTTTTTTTAGAGCGAGTGTGGCTCTGCGGGGACTCAAGCGCTTTTCGATCCGACGCACCTGGGTTCGAATCCCGACTCGGCCCTGCACCAATGACTTATAGTTAAGTGCAGATTTTGCACGCTCGCTCTAAAACGGTGAAGGAAAACATCGTGATGAAACCCGCTTACGCGCTTTGGAGTGGTAGGCTCTGGCCGTGGTTGTAGTACCAACCACCGAACAAAGCCATCCGTCAAACGACCTAGTCGTGTTTCGGGATGATGTTCGGTGAACCATCGGGGAGACGGGTCTGAGCAGCCGCTCAACTGCCGTCTCTCTCTAGATCTATGTGCTTCATCTTAGGCCACATCATCGCTTCACATCAGGCGAGATAGTGGCCAAACATGGATCTATTAAGCGTAAAAAAAAAAATACATGATTGTGAGTGTACGGCCTTCTAGTAGTTAATACAACATGTATTTAGTGATAATACGCTTATGATAGTTTTAAAATTAATTGAAGATTAAATGATTACATTAAAAAACGATTAACGAATTGTTGATAAAATGTACAATAAAAACTAATTCATCAACTGCTTCTTAATAGAAGAGACAGATGTCATATTGTAAAAGAAATATATCTACTTACACATTAAAGTAAAAAAAAAAATGCCTAAATCAAATCAAATCAACATTCTTTTTAATCATTTTGGCATCACAGACGCACTTATGAACGTCAAATTATCACAATGACTCTACCACCGCATCGGAAAAAAAACCACTACCCAGAAGATACGGCAAGAAAATGAGGGCATTTTTTAGAGATTTTTTTTTAATGTCACCTTGCATAGGTACATACATTTACACATAGCCGAAAAAATATTTTAATAATAATTTCAATAAATAAGACACGAAAAGTCAAAACACGGATAATTAACAATTCCACAAAAAAATAATTACCAACAAAACCACAACTACCGTAGACCAATCAATCAAATTGTCACTTTTAACAGAAAAAAACTCACTCCATTTCTTACCCCATAATTTGTAATTTTTATACTGCAAGCCGAAAAATAACTGCTGACCTGCGGGGCAGCCACCCCTCTGGTGATATTAGGTGACGCCCATCGATTTCTGTAGCCGAGGGGGGTTGAAACAGCCCCCGATAGTTTAGGGGTGACAGCTGACGGTTTCTTATAAGATTTTTTTAGGGGCAGGATATTGGATTACCTTGTTCTTTTGGGCTTATAAGTTTTAAGTTTTTTGGTAGTGTTGGAAGAGGAGAGAATTTTATATAATCTCTACCACATACAGTAAAGTTGATGTTATGTATATAACTTAACAACTAGTTATATGCTGGAGATTTTTAAGTAATTAGGAAGAAGAAAAATGATATAGTGGTTAAGGCGTCGGCACGGTATTCCGAAGACGCTGGTTCAATCCCTGCCCGAGCAATATCATGTTTCTTCTTCCTAATTATTTGAAAATCTTAAAATTTTCGTTTAGCATATAACTAATTTCTAATATTTATTGCGGTAATGCAATAAATATCAGAAATTAGTTATATGCTATTCTACAATTTCTACGACATAGTTCTATCTTATTCTTGCAAAATTTCCAGTAACTTTTTTTTATTACCTGGACGGCAAGCATTTGTCCGCAGTTTAAGCTGATGGAAAGTGACGACGCGGCGGTAGAAGATACCGATTCACTCTGAACTTGAATACACCTATATTATATAAGAATCGGGAAACGAGACGCTGGTAAGGTGTTCAATTCCTTAGCTGTTCGCATTTTGAAAGTTGAAGCGGAACACTTTGTTCTGGCAGGAAGAAACTCAACCATAAAGAGATGCCGAGTTTCGAACATTGCAATTGTAATTAGGTTACGAAAGTTTTATCAATGGTGTTATTTGTAAGTACTTTTACGTCATATAAATGACTATATAATGAAATAATAACTCTAATAGTAAGGTAAATAAACATTATGATATTAAAAGAGTATTAATTTCTGCAAGAAAAAACTTTATAAAAAAGCTATTCAGCTATGGGGAAATGTATTTTATTTTGAACTATTTTGAAAAAGAAACCGTTTAAAAAACAAAGCCGATCTGAAATTCTTCTGTCAGGAATCACCGACTAATAAGACACAATAATCCATAACTCTAATTTAAAACCCGCTAAAACGACATCCCTTTCGTTCCAGGATTGCCACTTGGAGACTACGAGCGCCATCTGTTGAGCGAGCGGTGAGTATGCCAACTTTACTTTACTTACGAACCCGTGCTTCCCTTCGTTTTAATCTTTTGGTTAGCAGCGCCATCTACGGTAATTTTTTGTCACTATAGTTTACCCTGGTCTTGATAAAGTTCGCTCTCGAACCGCTTTTGGGTCGAAATTTGAAGAATATCAAAATAAATATCATAATTCCTTAATAGCTAAATTATATACACTGTTCCTACCTAATTATATAGAAAACAAAAATGCTTGGAACATTCCACTTCTGCAATTTAGCCAACTGGTAAGTACATAAAAAACATAACATTGTAGAAAACCAATTTTTTTAACAAAATCACAGTTTATTGAATCAAGTATCATCTGAGTATAGTGGTTCTTTTTCCGATGCGGTGGTAAAGTCATTGTGATAATTTGACGTTTATAAGTGCGTCTGTGATGCCAGAACTGAATAAATAGATTTTGATTTAAATCCAATTTTCCGCACTTCTTCACAAAACCTGAACCAGTTAATAGCCATAATCATGAGCAGTTTATCAAATCCATAAGTTTTTCCCAAGCCATTGTTCTGAAGACAATAATATAGAAAAAATCTAACAATCGACGCTTTATTACTTCTTTCGCCACCCGCCCACAGGAGTATAAAAAATATATTTACAGTGTCAATCAATACAATAAAAAATATAAAAGGTCCAATGGAATTTATTGCTTGGCTTTATTATTGTGACAATAGGTAATATCATAAAAATAAATTTATATGAATACGACAACTTTAGATACCTTGATAATGAAATCGGAGGCCGCTATTAAGACAATCGCTAGACGCTATTTTTTTTTGGAATGGAAATGAGTTGTGAGACGAGCAAGTCGTTCGCCTCATGGTAAGCGCCACGCCTGCTCATAACAATTGCAGTGCCACCAGAACTTTTAATACAGTAATTTGTTAAAATCACTAGATGCTGTTTAAGGAAATGATAAAATCGTGTTGTTATTTAAACATCCTCCGTGATTTGGTCAAATCACTTAGGAAATTGACCAAATCTCTTTTTTTATCAATCTGCTATTTGTGGAGGCTTGTAATTGGCTTTTTTATATTTAATTGTTGAATTATTTTGTAATAACAGCTGTTCGCCCCCAAGCAAAATAAAATATAAATGTCCCTGTGACATATATACCTACTTAATTATATCTATAACTTTATATCAATAGATCTTACACGCAGCTATAAAACTATAATGCATAACGATTCAATAAAAACTATTATGCTAATGCCTATTAAACTGATATTCTGCTTCCGTCAATGCATATTCCAATATAATATTCATGAGCTCAATTTATCTAAGCCAACTTCATAACAAGCTACAAATAAGTGTCAAGAAAACGAAGGTAAAAAAGGCTTTAATAGAGTTGGCATTGAATTTCAATTACACCACTCTCCGTAATTGCACGCCATAAAATATAACTAGGTATTAAACTGGCGTTACAGGAAAAAAAAAATATTTTCCTTTTTTTTTATAATTGGCGAGACGAGCTGCAGGCTCACCACCATTTCTTAAACCAGTATTATTTTAAGCTTACTTCCGTTTTCCGTACCACGAAGTCTTAAAAAAAGCTTACTTTGATATTGTATTGTTGAGAAGTTTTGGTGACGTCATCGTAAATCATTCATTCAGGTGTTTTTTGACAGCTGACACTTCGCAGGAACAAATACATTATTATTTTATGAAGATTGTGGTACGAATCAGAGTAATATGACTGTGAACTTCAAATATAACGTTCCTGTAGCATGATTGTCTTGTAAAAGTTGGTGGTAAGCCCCCTGGTCGTTCGCCTGTAAGCATTACGCTTGCCCATAACAGTTGCAGCACCACCCAGAACTTTGTTTTGCAAAATCGTTCACGGCATTGCACTGCGCTCGTTATCCTGAAAAAATTGCTCTTAAGACTTAAGGCCTTTAGTAATTTTGTTGGCTACAATGCTCTTCAAACCATAACACAGTAATGCTTGCACACTAATGCATGGTGGCAGAATAACTGGCAAAGCAGTGGTACCCACCCAGACGGCTTCTCGTTTACGAGAACCTACCAGTAAAAATATAACACCTACGCTTAGCAAAAGTCTAGCTGATCGTTTCTAGAAAATAACGCGGAATTCATAAGAATCTAGTCCAGTCACGGCACGCTAATGAAACAAACAATTATCCTGCTGTCTATTGTCTCTAGGTATGTAGGTTTTAATATGTTAGGCTACTAGCGACCCGCCCCGGCTTTGCACGGATGGAGTTTACTAATGTGGTAATTTTTTGACGATTACAAATATTGAATTATCTCAATTTCACAAAACTTAGATAGAATGTATTGTACATAATATTAACTTTATGTAAAAGAATTCTCTAAATGATGCTAGAAACCGTATCTAAATTCGATCAGGCCTGATCAGATACGAGGATGAGGGTAGCGACTTTGTTTTATACTATGTAGAGACTAGTTGGCAGCCGCGTTCCCAGTGGAACTCTTTATTTTCCCTGGATAACAATCTTATGCCTTATTCCAAAACCTAAATGTCTATACTCTTACCAAATTTCATGAAAATCCGCTTTGTCGTTATGGAACTACGAGGAGCACACAAACACAGATACACACTTTTGCATTTAATATATCAGTAGTAGTAGTACCTATTTAATCTTGACTGACTAATTCATATTGTATAACAATGCCTTGTGTCAGTGTCAGTCATTATAATTTGCTCTAGAAACGGCAAGTTCTGCTTCAATTTTGTTATGGAATTGACTGATGAGACGAGCTGGTCGTTCGCCTGATGTTAAGGGCCACGCCCGTCCATAACAATTGCAGTTATTACAAAATTTCGATCAAGCTTTTTTGCTTGATAACAGGTTACAAATACAATACAATAACACTTTATTGCACACCAAATAAAGACGAATACTGCATTTAAGTCCGAAAAATTTTATATTTTTTTCTATAAACGCATTTGAAATTCAACTCGGCATTCAAATCGGTCCAAGCTAAATATGATAAAGAGACGTTGACATCTAAATATAGGCACATTAATATAAAAATGCACGAACCAAGTCGTCAGCAATTTGTCGCAAACCTATCGGAAGCATTCGACAGTGTTCACTACCTTACAAAGTAGCCTCATGCCCCATTAGCATGCAACGTCACAAACGGCTCTTGGCACGTGTACTGCCTGCTATAATGCAGCCATCGATACGTGATTATTTTTGCACCGAGAACTTGTATCAAGGATGGCGTCCCACGGGGAGCGGTTATGGGACCACATTTTTATAACCTCTTTCGTTAATACTAATTGCCGGGATCGATGATAACATTTTAAAACTTTATAAAGGAGTGGTCTGTTAATTAGTTTTTGTATTGGATCTATCAAGGGAACATTTAAACGATGCAGTCAATATAATACAAGCACTAGAAGAAGTTTTACTAAACGATTTGTATCTTAGTTAGTTAAGTAATTAACTTACTAGTAATCTGTACCTTAATCTTAGAAATAGTTGTCGGTAATGATGATAGAAAGCTATATAACTTAGTCATGAAACTCATGAATAGGAAATATCAACAGACGTTGAATATACTGACCATGATACAAAAAAGCGTGAGAAACAAGCAAATAAATGTATCTAGATGGCGCCATGATAACTTCGACAGCATGGGAAGAAATCGTATTATAAGGGGGAGACTATTGATCTATATGGAGACAGCTAAGAAGATAAAGGCATTTCAGATAGGTGCATACCAAGGAAATTGGCATGATGTGTGTGGCGCAGGAGCGAAACACGTCGAAGGAAATGGGAGAGGCTTGATCCCAGCAGTGGGACAGTCTAGGCTAGAAGAAAAAATGCTTATGCTCTTATGGGTGTCTAATAGTATTTTTTAAAAATACGGTATTAATAAATCATCAAGAATAAGGTAGTATAAATAATAGGAACTAAACTGAGCAACGAGGCGAACGACTTGCTCGGTCTCGTTGCTCAGTTCCATAATAAAATCACCTGATGTTAAGCGCCACTTGCCCATTACAATTACACTGTCACCCAGAACTTTCAATACCATGAAATGTAGTGTAGTGTGTAGCTGTGTAGCAATGCATTGCACTCGTCACCCCGAGACATATGCCCCGTAATTTCACTGGCTATATTTATGGCAACAAAGGTGCAAGTCACTTTATTCTATACTATATCTATATTAGGTATGTAACTGCTTCAGCGCACTGCTTCAGCGTGCTGTATGCAATGTGAGTAATCGTTTTATCAATTCAATGTATGCTTGCAATTATAATTTGCATTCCCGAAGCTCATTACTATGCCGTTGATATTGCCGCGAGCCTGGCTGGTTTCCGGTTGGAGAACAGAAGATTGTGATCTTGTAGTATTACGAATTCATGCATTTCAAAAGGAAATTGTAAGAATTGTGATAAGAGTAATGCAAAAGTATGCCCATGTAACATTACGGTAATAAACTGAATAGGCTCTAGAGTTATAATGTAATTAGTAAGATGTGGTTGGGCAGGAAGGTTTAAAATATCATATACCACTCAATTAGATTTCGATTCACGCGACGGGGCAAATGTTTTTGCACGAGAAAAGAAGCGCAAGCATTTGTTTTGTAGTGTCTGGGTATTGTAGGACTATGATCCTCGTAGTTCTTGGTTCCCTAGATACAGAGAATTCTTGTTAGGGGCCAAGATCTATGTATGTCATCGTTGGGCGTATTTATTTATTTTAGGTTCTGGAATCCCAAACATTTTTCATTTTTCATAAGATCTATGTTACTCTGCTTTTCGTTGAACGAAGGAATACCGTGTGAGTTTTGTTATAGATTTCAACGTTTGAAATCAACAGGTTCTCTATTGCTGTTTATCGAAGACACACGAATAAAGAGAAGCTCCCAACAAATCCCAAAAATAGAATCTCATTTAATATTTCTAAACACACATAATATTAAATATTTAATAAAACGGCTAGGACTCACGTAGTTTGTCGAATTAGTCGACCTAGGTTTCGAGCATGTCCGATGCTCTTCATCAGGGGCGAGTTTACGCTGCGAGATCGCGGCGACCAAAGCGTTTTATTAAATATTTATAATGAATCAAACTCACGAAAACTTTCACACATAATATTATTGTGAATTTTGATTGATGATAAGGTTACGCTAATACAGCCAACTAATTATAGGTCTTCACAAATAAATAAAAATGTTTTTCCTATATACAAATTTGTTCATATAGCTGGTAAGTAAGTTTACAATACAATAACGCTTAAAATATAGCACACCAAATGAACATCGGGGAGATGGGTCTGAGCAGCCACTCAACTGCCGTCTCTCTCTAGATGTATGTGCTCCATCTTAGGCCCCGTCATCGCTTCACATCAGGCGAGATAGTGGCCAAACATAGATCTAACAAGCGTAAAAAAAAACACACAATGCAAAAAAGAAAGAAATAATAATGACTAAATACAAAACTTTTAGGTATACCGAATGATATACCGTACAGTGAAACGAATAATACAGTTTCGAATTATTCAAATTATCCTGGGCGATTCAATACAATGTAAATGTTTCCCTTACCTACGATTAGACAGATGGGCGCAGAAGTGCTTCCACATTTTAAAACTACGCATCTGCCGCATTTCTAAACCTAGCTCAGCCTAGACAGCTGCCTAATCGTCAGTAATAAGCAAAATTACCTCAAGCTGATGGTACGTAACAAAGAAAGTACCTACTCTTTGGTTAGCAACAGTATTTAATGAAAACACAGTAACCGATTACCGCAGGTGTTTTTTACCACATAAATTGTATTGCATACTCGCAACGATTTCATATTATATAGATCCTGGCCCCTAACTAGGATTCCCTGTAAATAGGGAACCAGGAACTACGATGAAAATGGTCCCACAACACCCAGACACGAAATAAATGCTTGCGTGCAATGGGCATTTTTGGGTTTCCTAATGATGTTTTCCTTCACCGTTTTGGAGCGACTGTAAAATTTGATATAGAATAAGAAAATCTCTCATAATATCTCTCATCATATCTCTCTCTCTAGATCTATGTGCTTCATCTAAGGCCACATCATCGCTTCACATCAGGCGAGATAGTGGCCAAACATAGATCTATTAAGCGTAAAAAAATAAATAAAAAAACAGTGGTGAGGGACCAAAGGGATTCAAACTCTGGTGCATCGGATTGAAAGTCGTACATGCTCCCACTGACCCACACGCGCTCCATGGCTGGGCATCCTAACGGAACTTAATTCCTTGTCATTATCAACGTATCATCACATTTTATAAATCAACCATCAAGTATCCGATCTTACAGCCGCTTTCAATACAGCAATCTGAACATTCCACAGAACATATATTCTATCTATACTGACATCTGAACATTTGTCTGTCGGTTCATCATTATGTGACCATGCAAATGGACGCCACACGCAACGACTAGCTGCTACATACACACCTTTTAAGATATTGCATAGCTTCTATCGCGGGCCTTGAGCGTGGAGACCGAATCCAGAAATTCCGTAACGAAAATAACCTAACACCCCCCACTCCGAATGCTATGCAATAGCTTTACCGCGGCAGTCCGAGTGCCACACGTCTTTTTTAATGGTGGTAGGTTTCTTTACTGGTGGTAGGTTTCTTGTATGCGAGAGGCCGTCTGGTTGGGTACCACCGCATTGCATAGTTATTCAGCCGCCAAGCAGTAGTGCGCAAGCATTACTGTATTCCGGTTTGAAGGGCATTGTAGCCAGCGAAATTCCTGGGCATTATGAGACTTAATATCTGACGTCTCGGGGTGATGAGCGCAATGCAGTGCTAGCACAGTTCTGGGTGGCACTGCAATCTGCAATTGACAGCCTCTGTGGTGTAGTGGTATGGCATGTTGGCTCAAATCTCATATACCACTGAGGTTGCGGGTTCGATTCCCGCGACGGGACACATTTTTGTGCACGGAAAAAAAGCGCAAGCATTTGTTTCGTGTCTGGGTGTTGTGGGACCATGGTCCTCATAGTTCCTGGTTCCCTAGGTACAGGGAATCCTAGTTAGGGGTCAGGATCTATGTATGTGATTGTTGGGCGTTATTATTATTTATATTTATAATTCTTATAGGCAGGCCTGGCGCTTAACATCAGGCGAACAACTCGTTCGTTTTATCACTCAGTTACATAAAAAAAATGATAAATGATGACACACTTACATTTCAGCGCACATTTGAAAGGGTCCTGATTAAATAGCCTTCAACCTTCAATCAACATCCCGGTGAAAAGTGAAGTGTATACAAAAAGAAAGCGGGTGGCGCCGCAGGCCGAACCACTAGTCTACAGCATCGAAAGCATTCCATTTCGACCAAATCAGGATTCGAACCAGTTAAGGAGTTGTGTTGCAAACTTCCACGGCACAAATAACTTGATTATGCTTGACAGGAAATCTGTTAAGGTATCCAGTTTACAGAGATCCGCCGGCGCTGATACAGTCTCCTTACTCTGTTTTATTTGTGGTAAAGAAGCGGGGGTGGAGCAGACCAGGTTACGATGGCCGCTGCCCACCCGAGCTTGACAGTTCGTTGTCAGATAGAGATCAGATTGGATTTCATAGCAATTGTGTTTAGGTTGCATTCGAACTGCCTGCCAAGGTGAAATATGGCCGCCGTTACCCGGAAAATTGTTGGCATTCCTATATATACCGAGTAATGCAAGAAACAAGTAAAGCCTGTAGCAAAACAAAGAGTAATAAATATTATGTAAACGTTGACCAATCGGTTGCTAAATAGGCTATAACGAGATTTTGTTGATTGTAACATAACTGTTTTGCTTAATATAATTTTAATAAAAACCGGCCGCGCACGAAGGGTTCCGTACCATTATCTATAAAAACGGCAAAAAAATCACGTTTGTTGTATGGGAGCCCCCTAAAAACAGAATATTTATATTATTCTGTTTTTTAGTATTTGTTGTTATAGCGGCAACAGAAATACATCTTCTGTGAAAATTTCAACTGTCTAACTATCACGGTTCATGAGAGACAGCCTGGTGACAAACGGATAGACAGACAGACGGACGGACAGCGGAGTCTTAATAATAGGGTCCCGTTTCACCCTTTGGGTACGGAATCCTAAAAATTAGAAATTAAAATAAAACTCTTTCTTTTTATATTCAATACATGACGTTCAAAAGTGTACAGATACCAACATGGTACCATTGGTACCAAATTGAATTAAATAATAAATAAATAACTTGAATTGAATAGAATACCAATGTCATTATTTGACAATGCGATAAGAATTAATTTAAACGGAAAATACTAAGATGAACTCCTTTAAATGAAGAGTTGATGTCGAGACCAGTCTCTCAAGTCAATGATACCTACTGCTTGAAACGATTAGTTAATATTTTATACGGATAGATATACACTTTCATCGATATTTTTGATCTCATTTTAAACTTAAAGCCTCTAGTTTACCCAGGGTATTATGTTTGGTCTTGAGTTTTGGCTCATCCGTCTTAATACGTACAGTGAAAGAGTGGAACACTTCCATCCTGTGTTTCCTGTTAAATACAACCAGGGCTCCAATTCACTATGACAACTTGGCAAAATCACGTCGATTCCTTCATTAATAAACGACTTCTATATGACGCATTCATATATATGACGCGTCATAGAGAAAACTAGTTTCGCAGATGTTGTTTATTAATGAAGAAATCGACGTTTCCTTGAAGCAAGGAATCGCCAAGTTGTCATAGTGGATTAGGGCCCTGGTTGTGTTCAAATTAAGAGTGAAAAGATACTTACTAGGCAAGCGTGGTTCATCTTTGACCGCATCGTCAGCTCCCACCAGGTGAGATCGTGGTCAAACGCTGGCCTAGTCAGATGTAGAGACTCATTGGCGACGCGTTATTCGAGTCAAGACTGCAACCTTGAACATCGACGCAGAGTTGCCAGTCTATCGGTCTTTTATCGGATGCATTTTGGAGAGTGTGCGTTGGAATTGCACCAACTAATTCCCCTATCCCCGTTTCATCATCGGACTACAAGACGTACGGCAACACGCCGCTGGTTCATGGTGGACATTCATCCTGCGCCTTATGTGCCCTGCTAACGAGTAGTTCCACTCGTTAGCCTGCCAGAGTCAGTCTTTCCCGATAGCTACAATCTAGGAATCTTCAGGTTTCGAGTAAACAGGCACTATCTTGGCAAGCATGCTAGATCGTCGACCGCATCGCCGCTTACTGTCAGGTGACATAGTGGTCTAACGCAAGCCAATTAGCAGTAAAAATGATAGATAGATAGATAAAATGTTTATTTGTCAACACAACACACATGTACATTAAACAGCAAATTGTAAGACACTTAAACTGCAAGTATATAAATGTTAAAGAAGAGCTTTAATTCTCACTAAGCATTTGATGACTTGGACTGATGCTTTGATTATGTAATACGTACAACTTCGTCCAATCGTGGTGCTTATAACATAGGTACCTACCCAAACTGAAATCATCCTTCGCGTATCTGCTGCTCCTAAATAACATACCATAATTTCAAATTCTCTCATTGATTGCTACATCTTTCCATTAAACAATGACGTGTTTCCGAACAGTAGTTTGTGTTCTTGAGAATTGCATTCTCGTCTTAGACCAGGAAGTGATGCATATCTAGACCTAGGGACCTTATTTGGTATAGACAGAAGTACCTACTGATCTGGGCAACAATCACGAATAGATCTCATAAGATATCAAGCTATAGTATCTATAATAATTTACTATAGGCACTGCAGTACATATTTAAGCATTTACGTACAGATTACAGAAGGCAATTTAAACTTGTATATTTTGCAATGTTGTGATGGGTCAAATGGAAAATTAGAAACTGAGGTTATAACAATTAATTTTTAGAAAAAAAAACAAGAACGGACTTCAAGACTAAACTTATATTTATTCTTTTTGCTATATTTTTAAAAAGTGCTAAATCAATTTCGATAATATATTTATAATTTATATGACCGACGAAACAAAAAAATAATCATCAAAATCAATTCATAATTGGCGGAGTAATTGCGTAACAAACATACAAAAAACATACCGTCGAATTGAGAACCCCTCCTTTTTTTAAGTCGGTTAAAATATAGACGTTGTATTTAGAAAAATATTTAAGTAAATTAATCGAATAACAATGTAAACTACTTGCATATGGTAGGTCTGCCAGTGTCACCACGATATTCATAACCGAGATATGGCCCCTATAGATTGGCCTAGAAGTCTTGGAAACATTTGAAAACATTTGAGCCAGAAAGTGGTAGGTGGTACTGGTGGTAGGTTTCTCGTATGCGAGATGCCGTCTGGGTGGGTACCACCGCTTTGCCAGTTATTCAGCCGCCACGCAGTGCGCAAGCATTACTGTGTTCCGGCTTGAACGGCATTGTAGCCAGCGAAATTACTGGGCATTATGAGACTCAACAGCTAATTGTCTCAGGGTGACGAGCGCAGTGCCGCGCCGCGCAGGCTTTGCAAAACAAAGTTCTGGGTGGTGCTGTTATTGTTATGGGCTGGCGTATTGCTTACCATCAGGTAAACGACCAGCTCGTCTCGTCATTCAGTTACATAAAAAAAAAAAAATTGCCTACCTGTACGAACCTAATTCCTTCAAGACTTCTAGACCAATCTATAGGGGCCATATCTCGGTTATAAATGCCATGGTGACACTGGCAGACCTACCATATGCAAGTAGTTTATCAAAACCTTTGTATTACAAGCTGGTTGACTTTACGAGCTGGTTGACAGCTTTATATAGCTCTAAATCAAACGAGCTCATGACAAAAGGTAAGCCATATTTGCAGATACGCAGTTATTGTTTGTCTCAGTACAGAACCAGTACTGCCGACAGTTACGTATAGAAAATTGTCAGCCTCTGTGGTGTAGTGGTTGGGCTGGTTGGCTCAAATCTCATACACCACTGAGGGTTCGATTCCCGCGACAGTATAAATGTTTATGCACAGGAAAAAAAGCGCAAGCATTTGTTTCGTGTCTGGGTGTTGTGGGACCATGGTCCTTGTAGTTCCTGGCTCCCTAGATACAGGGAATCCTAATTAGGGGCTAGGATCTAAGTAGGTACTTAATTGTAGAGCGAAAAAAAAAAACAACTTAGCAAGCTTTTTTTATGGAACTGATTGATGATACGAGCTGGTCGTTCGCCTAATAATAAGCGCCACGCCTGCTCATAACAATAACAGTGCAACCCGGAAATTTTAATACTATAAAAGTACTGCATAGCGCTGCATTGCGCTCATCACCCCGAGACTTCAGATATTAAGTGTGTGACGTATTTAAGTTGTAACTTAAGAGGATTACAACTCCTTTTGACCTAAATTGGTCCATATGACCATGCATTACCATCTTACTGGTGAAGTCTTCCATTAATTATATCATTTACTTCTTGCGGCATTGGAGCAGTAGGTCAAGTCTTTACTGTTTTGTCGTACGGGTATTACTCGTGGTAGGTGTCTCGTATGCGGGAGGCCGTCTGGGTAGGTACCACAGTTTTGCCAGTTACTCTACCGCCAAGCGGTAGTGCACTAGCATTACTGTATTCCGGTTTGTAGCCAGCGAAATTACTGGGCATATTTATGAGACCCAATATCTGATGTCTCGGGGTGATGAGCAGAATGCTATTTATTTATGGTATTAACTATTAAAGTTCTTTGTGACACTGCAATTGTTATGGGCGGGCGTGGCGCTTACCATCAGGCAAACGACTTACATGTCTCATCACTCAGCTACATAAAAAAAGTTAAGATTTCATTTTTCTTTTTTTTACAAAAGATACATCTGCGTTTGACCATCATCTCGCCTGATTTCAAGCGACGATGTGGCCGAAGTAGTAGCACGTAGATCTAGAAGATACCTATTCACTCTGGCCTTGAAGATACCCAGATTTTAGTTATCAGGAAACAGACCGTTTATGCCTACGTCTGAATATGCATTGTTATGTGTGGCCTAGGAAGTAGATACGCCCTTTCATCTTGTCTATAGTTTAAAAAAGATATTTATTTCAGACTGTCCATATATTGTTAGTAACAAAAATCTTAAAAACTATGTTAGTAGAACATTTCAATTAATGGTGTTTCATTAAATTATATTAGATTAAATAACAGGTGAATTAAAATTTAATTGTCACTATGTTGAGACATGCAGTTGCCTTAACCTCCCCAGTACTGCTGACTCCGGCCTCTCAGCAATCATCTGAAGGAAAGAAAGCACGGTTTAGCCGCGTTGTTTTACATCTGCGACAAGGTTTATTTAGACATGCAAGTTAGTGTACCTATTATGCATTCAGCCCGCTCGACCGGAGGTTAATAAAGATATTGAATATATTGTGTGCATTGAATCTTAACAGGGACTATACAGGCGAATTTTGACGTTTGAGCAGCCAACTGATTTAAATTTCTCTGGCGGACCTTGTTAACGCAAATGATTAAAGGAAATATTAAAAACAGTGACAAAATAATACATAGATAGAAAATTCTTTATTGCACAAACAAATTTGTAGGTACATAGGCGAACTTAAGCTAATCCGTGAAGTCGCTCTCATATACAGGTTTATTCTTCTGTCTATTCTTATGTCTGTATATTCTTATGTCTTGCTAAAATAGTCTTAGAAATAATGTAGATTATTAAAAAATATCTAAAAATCTCGTTTTTAGAATGCAATGCATTGTTTGGATTCAGATGCATTCTGAATCCAAACAATGCATTGCATGTCATCGAGTTGTGAGCTACCCTGAAAGTTTCAGCCTGATAGCTAATCGGGAAATACTAAAACTTGAGTTGCAAGATTTTTTTTTTTTTTTTTATTATTTATAGGCTTGCGTTTGACCGCTATCTCACCTGTTGTTAAGTGACGATGCGGTCGAAGATGTAGCACGCTCGCCTAGAAGAAACCTGTTCACTCTTGTTTCCAAGATTCCACCCGGAACGACAGACAGACAGACAAACAAGAAAGTAACTGAATAAAACGTGGTAAAAAGAGGACTATGAGCTTCCTCTGTCATCTACGCAGACGAAGTCGCGCAAAAAATCTAGTTTATAATATAAACAACCTAGTCTCCAAAGGCTTGGTCTATGCTCAGATTAACTCGCCTACGGGGATCTAGGATTTAGTATTCTCTGCACACGAACAAACTATCTCCTATTCTGTGACTGGACCTCGCATATTTGTACTTCAGTAGTTCCGCGAACAACCGCTTGAATAAATAACTGATCATGCATTTTGTAGTAGATTAGATAAGTGTTTACTTATGCTAGTACTTACTAAGTAACTTAGTAGTCAGGCTTTGATGGAAGTACTTTTTAGACCCGCTTTTATATCATGGACCTTTTGTCTTCTTTTTATTCTGGCTACGTGGAAAGAGTCTATAATTAAAACTGAAACGTAATGAAAATATATAGTGTAATCCCGCTGAATATTATGTAGGTTGTTGTTGTTAGTTCCTAACAACAACACTCTTTGTACGACACGTGTTTCGCCGTCTGCACGAGGCATCATCAGGTGTCGACTCGCCGAACGCTGGAACGAGAGTTTCAGCGGGGTTACACTATATATTTTCATTGCGTTTCAGTTTTGAGATGAATTTCCGCAACGTCACGCCTGATTCCATTGCAGTCTATAATCACTGATGCAGGTACTGTTTTCTGGACTCAGTCAGATAATTTTTAACCGACTGCAGAAAGGAGAAGGTTTGATTGTTTTTTTATGTTTGTAATCTCAGAAGTCCGTTATTTATGAACCGAATTGGAAAATTATTTTGGCTTTGGGTTCAATATAGCTAGCTACGAAGTGGTCCCATATAATTTTCATCGGTATTTAACCTTGGACTTCGAAGATACATTAAAGTCGGTTTTTGTTTTTGATAGCCTCTGTGGTGTAGTGGTTGGGCAGGTTGTCTAAAATCTCATACATCACTGAGGTTGCGGGTTCGATTCCCGCAACGGGACAAATGTTTGTGCACAGAAAAAAAAGCGCAAGCATTTGTTTCGTGTCTGGGTGTTGTGGGACCATGGTCCTCATAGTTCCTGGTTACCTACTTACAGGGAATCCTAGTTAGGGGCCAGGATCTATGTATGTGATCGTTGGGCGTTATTTATTTTATTATTTATTGTTTTTTTTCTGAAAATTAATTATTTTTATTATTTTTTCGGCCATCGTTCATTCACATCTTGACCCTTAACTAGAATTTCCTGTATCTGGGGAACCAGGAACTATGAGGACCATGGTCCAACAACACCCAGACCTGAAACAAATGATTGCGCTTTTTTTGTGCACACACATTTGTCCATTCGCCGCAAAATAGAAAATAATAAATAATTATGTTTTAACACAGAGAAATTATAGAGCATGCAAAAAATATATACCTATTAAGAAATCATCATCATCATCATCAGTCCATCACGTTCCCACTGCTGGGACACGGGCCTTCTTTCATAGAGAGAGTATGGGCCATAATCCACCACGCTGGCCCAGTGCGGGTTGGTGGATGTCACATGTCCTTGAATTTTTGTGATTAATTCTTGGACATGCCGGTTTTCTCACGATGTGTTTTCCTTCACCGATTTTAGAGCGAGTGTTAAATCCGTACTTAACTTAAGAAAGTCAGTGGTGCGGGGCAGCGGGATTCGAACTCAGGTGCGTCGGATCTAAAGTCGCACGTGCTCCCACTGAGCCACACTCGCTCATTAAGAAATACTACTATTATACTACTACTATTATTATTCCATTATTATTATAATTATAATAGTTGACTGTTAACGAGACGTCACAAATAATGAAGTAAACCAACAATAATAATTTAATTAAGCGTTCGGTTATTAAGGCATAGAGCAAGTTATTAGATTCTGACCCAAGATGATAGCAAATGAGAAAGAATATAAATTAATGCGGGACCTCGACTTGACGGGTTTCGATGAGGTTTTCATCGGCATTTAAAAAATCCCCAGGACTTTGTTTCATAAAGATTATGAAACAAAGCCCTGGGTGGTGCCTCAACTGTTATGGACAGGCGTATTGCTTGCCATCAGGCGAACGACCTGCTTGTCTGACGAGACGAGATCCAGATAAATAAAAAGAAAGGTTGAGTCATTAGATACATGTTTAATGTAAAAAGCGAGAGTGGCTCAGTGGGAGAACGTGCGATTTTCGATTCGACGCACTCGAGTTCGAATTCCGCTGGCCCCGCACCACTCACTGTGCTGATTTAACCACTCGCTCTAAAAACTGTGACGGAAATTATCGTGAGGAAACTAGCATGTACAAGAATTATCTTTTTCACGCTGTAAAGGCTCAACGGATATGAAAAAATTCGGAATGTAGATATTTCCCTGGATAAACACATAGCACTATTTATTCCGGGAAATTGCAGGTGAAACTGCGGGGCGCAGCTAGTTTAGCATAAACCTTGTAAGTCCTACGTAATGTAGGTGGACAAATCCATAAACATATCTAATTGCAAACAGAATCCTAGTATTATGGTGTTTATTATGATTAAAAGTAATTTAGCGTTCTATGGTATTAGTTCAAAGGGCCGGCAGTGTAGGATGGACAGAAATCCTTGAGGCGTTTGTTTTACTTGAGAAGACGTTTATTTTGACACGACTATAATTGATTCTGATTAATTAATTGTTTTATTTTTATGAAACTGCGGGATGAGTCGAGCACGTTGATCGCCTGATAATAAGCGCCACGCCTGCACAATTGCAGTGCCATTCCAGACTTTTATTAGCATAAAAAGCACTGCATAGGACTTCATTGCGCCCATCACCCCGAGACATTAGATATTAAGGCATATATTCTTTCGCTGGCTACAGTGCCATTCGAACCGGATTTATTGGATTGATATTGAACCGGATTTTATGATCGATTGAAAAAGCATACTGTCCTTATAATTTCACCGTGAATAGGTAAAGAGAAATGCATGCTTGAGCGCTTGATGGAAAGCGCCACATCTGCCTATGACAGATTATTTTTAAATCTTCGTCTTTGCAAGCATTGACATATATTCTACCGATAGATAAGCGCATTCATGAAAACTATTTGTTTAAATACTGGTGAGTTAGACCTAAAGTTCGCTGCAGCGCTAATGTCGTCTAACCAACCTTTTAAAACATACAGCGCTTGATCGCTTGTAGAGTTGAGTGTACTTGCAACCAAAAGGTCGTAAGCCCCATGAAATATCGTGGCGCTTACGCGTTTTGTTCAAGATAGTGTAACAACATGGCGTCCCTATAGATTTTTAGATGTATGGATTTCACGTACATCTCAGTCTAACAAAGTGAGTGTTCAGATCGCGCTATCACCCAGGGACAATTAGCTATTGAGTCTCATAATGCCCAGTAATTTCGCTGGTATTATACTGTGACCAGAGCCTAATATTCCAAAAAGGCTGTCTAGTCTCAAATACTGCCGGCTTACCCATTGGTCCCTCAAGCGCAAATCGTATACCGCGTTGAGCTCAAATCGAGGTATACATTCACTGCGACAATGTCTACTTGTGATGCCATTTAGTTCCACAAAAGTTATTATACCTCGACTTGTAGTTATCATAATTTTGTGTAAATTAATAAGATTAATATAACATCTTGTCTGAATCGATATTAATTAGACTATCCCATTAGCCGCAGTGACCTTAATATGAGCTCACGGTTAGCGCTTGAGGAACCAGTGGGTACGCCGGCTGGTCGCCTATAAATTTTTAATGTAGTTAGGTGTCTATTAAATCTAGCTCAGGCCTTCAAAGACCTGCGTGGGAGGACAAATCTACGAGCGCAGCTAATTGTCGACTGATTACTGGTGCAAGCTCAATCAAAGCGCAAAAGGGCCGGCAGTGTAGGCTTTGATAGGTTGAAGGCTGGAGTTCTACTTCGTAGGAAGTAATTATGTAAAGGAAATATAAGGTAAAATTCTTCGACGATGAACTTTTTTGATTTATTTTATTTTATTCTCAAAGGGTAACTAACAGCTAGGATCTTAAATAACAGAGTTTATAATAATGTGTACAGATAGCTAATTATAAGTTACCACAAATAAATATTTTGTAAATATAACACTTACAAGAATGTTTTAAAATGATCACATAGACGGAGGAACACAACAATAAAAGGTTGTCCAGTTTGTGTCATTATGTAAGTGATTGAGTTAAATAGTACATAACTGTGTGTGCTATTTAATGATTTACAAAATATCAGTTTATGGTTATAAGTACGAGAAAATAACCCCATCGGGCAATGTTTTTTGATATCAATATCTGTAGTGCTCGTAGCTTAACTCGCCTAACCATTCGAAAAAAATTTGCTAGATTAAGCAACGTCGCTGCGGTCATTACTAGATGGGTGACCTTTTATGAGGTTACATTTGAGCGCTACCGTGCTTCGGAGGGCTCGGTTGTCCTCATACATATAATACTATAATTGCGAAAGTTTGTGTGTGTGATGTTTGTTACCACGCATCACCGTAACTACTAAACCGATGTAGATGAAATTTGGAATGTAGGTTTTTTTTATGTAACTGGATGACGAGACGAGCTGGTCGTTTGCCTGATGGTAAGCAATACGCCGACCCATAACAATAAGCACCATCCAGAACTTTGTTGTGCTAAATCCTGCGCGGCGCTGCACTGCGCTCGTCAACCTGAGACAATTAGCTGTTGAGTCTCATAATGCCCAGTAATTACGATAGTTTAAATTCTGTATTAACACATAGGCTAATAAAAATTTTGAAAATCAACCCTTAAGGTCTGATAACTCCGACACTAGGCTTGGCCACACACCTACACGACAGAAGAACAAGAAGGCAGGCAATACAAATATTAAATCTACTAGAAGTAAATAGAGTTGCTCTTTCGCCTGCCAATGATATGGCTTCCCCGTACATCTCACATTCTCGATAGAACACGATCAATTGCTGTTACAAAACAAATTAGACTAACAAACTCACATTTAACAGAAACGTTCAATGCATATTTACCTCATGCGATCGGTTTCTAACAAGTCCTTATTTGAATCCGTAATTAAAAGCCTCGTGTCTTATTCATTATAACCTTGAGAAGTGACTGAGGTCTTGTCGACACTGCTGGAATGCCATTAATGTTAGATGCAGTATAAAGAACGAGTGCAATATGCCATATATCACTCAACTAGCAAATTCAAATTCAGTCTTAATATTACGTGAGTACAGTTTAATTTTCAAAGGATCTAGTTTGGTGGTTAGTAAGTTTAAGTTGGTAATGTTATAATAGTGCAAATCGGTAGTCGTGATCAAAGTATTACAATGTGAGTACATTTGCAGTGGAGCAGAATGGGACCTTTAAAGTTCGTGTGTTTAACGAAGTTTTTAGTTACAGGGATTGGTAATGTGAGTGCAAAGATAGAAATGCGAATGTTATTTGATGAAGAAATGTTAATGGGTGTTCTACACATCTGAAGTGGAAGTGCTACCAGGCCTAGCGCACTACGCACTGTAGGTACGAAGCTACAAGTACATAGCCGGACACCGACGGCGGGTCGCGCATCGTTACACGTGCCGCGTCAGAAGAGATAAGAGCTATGCGATAGAAAGAGCGGCGCTCTGTAGGTTAATATGACTGGTAGGTATGCAGCGCTGCGCGAGCTGAATTGAATTTTATTGCGTCATTGCAAGAGTCGCTATTTGTTTAAATTTCTTTGCGGAGTGACGCTTCTGTCCCTTAGTATTCTGTGGTGCTACTTCAGTTTTTTTTTAAATCTTTATAGGCTCGCATTTTACCACTATCTCAGCTCTTGTTAAGTAACGCTGCGGTTGAAGAAGTAGTATGCTTCCCTAAAAGAAACCTGTTCATCATCAGCCCATTAAGTTTCAACTGCTGGGACACGGGCCTTTTTTCATGGAGAGAGTATGGGCCATAATCCACCACCTTGGCCTGGTGCGGGTTGGTTTGGTTGTGGATGTCACATGTTCTTTGTGATTAGTTCTTGGACATGCCGGTTTCCTCAGGATGTTTTCCTTCACCGATTTAAGAGCGAGTGTTAATTCCGTACACTATTTTAGAAATTCATTGGCCAGCGGAATTCGAACTCCGGTGCATCGGATCGTAACTCGCACGAGTTCCCGCTGAGCCACACTTGCTCTATAGAAACCTATTCACTTTTGTCTTAAAAACACCCAGATTATAGCTATCTGCAAACCCGCAGAGAGTGCTTGGCCGCACGCATTATGAAGGTCGAAGATAATGTGTCAGTGATGGGTGTAATGCCGGATTGACACCATTCTAATATTATTGTGTCATATTATTAAAATAGTATTCCCTTTAGTATAGCCAAGATATAAGGCAATTCCTGGGCATATGAGACTATGAGATCTGAAGGCCAATTCTGCTAAATTTGAATGACGTTGAATGACAGTTGACCGGATCGAAACTAATTTCTGTATGTTTGAAACATCTCTTTTACGTTAAACCACGTTAAACTGACATCCGAGGATAAAAACTTTTTAATTCATATTAGTCATTTATGTTAGCGGAATATCGTTTAAACTTCGATCAACTTTCAGTAACAGTGCAATAACATTCGCATTTCGAGCTATGTACGTTTGACGTTATTTTTCAAGTTAGCACAATACGATTTGTGTCATTTATGAAAGCGACATTAGATCGGAACTTGAATTTGAATACATTTATTTAGCAGAATTAGGCTTTTGATGTCTCGGGGTGATGAGCGCATCGTTTAACATCTGATTTCTCAGCCAATCAATCATAATTATATAAATAAAACAATAATTATGATACCAATCAGATCTCTTTGTTACTAACAGATGTTCCTACGTCACAAAGAGCGGTTACCTACCAGCTGCGGGCCTCTCTGAGTCACAGTGACTCATCTGTGACAAAAGACTTGGAAAATCTTTTTACAGAGAAATTTAGTTTGTCATGCTATTGGTATGGGACAAAGAAGGGAAATGTATACAATGGTAGTAAAATATGTTTGTCATGACGTAAAGCTTATCTTCTGATTCAATTGATTCGTTAAACATTTACTGAAATGTGTGATAGAGCGAGTGTGGCTCAGTGTGTGTGGAGCACGTGCGACTTTCGATCCGACGCACCCGAGTTCGAATTCCGCTGGCCCCGCAGCACCGACTGTCTTAAGTTATGTGCGGATTTAACACTCGCTCTAAAAACGGTGAAGCAAAACATCGTGAGAGAACCGGCATGTCCAAAAATGAATCACATAAATTCAAGGACATGTGACATCCACCAACCCGCACTGGTCCAGCGTGGCGGATTATGGCCTATACTCTCTCTATGAGAGAAGGCCCGTACCCAAAGAGTTTGTTTTTTTAGTAGTTTCCATAATGTGAGTCTCCCATTTAAGATTTGAGTTATAAAAATATATTTATCCACTTACCTTGGTTCCTATAGTCCTTGCCTCGCTCTTGTAAGACAAAACAAACTTAACAAGGCAAGCACCCGGCGTTCATAATGAATAACTGCACCCACTAATTGAGGTCAAATTCATCAGCACCCGACTTAAAATAACACCTAATTGCAGATTAGGGTCAAAATGATCAGCTTGATACGTTTAACGAACTCTGGTGATAAGCTTTCATAGAGTGGCTATTTTTAGCGAAGTAGGCTTAGACCCGCGACTCATATAAAATTCAATTGCAGCCTTTTTTTATGGAACTGAATGATGTGGCGAACAAGTCGTTTACCTGATGGTAAGCGCCACGCCTGCCCCTAACAATTTCAGTACCTCCCAGAGCACTGCATTGCGCTCATCACCCCGATACATTAAATATTAAGTCTCATGTGCCTAATAATTTAGCTGGCTACAAAGTCTTCGTGGAGTGGCTGAGCAAATTGGCGTAGATATAGTATTTTAGTTCAAATCCGCTTTGGAAAGTAGGTATCATGTCTTTGCTAAATATTTAACTGCCAAGCAGTAGTGTGCATACATTATTGTGATCCGGTTTGGAGAGCACTGTTTCTAATGAGTGTCTGGGTGTTGTGGGATCATGGTCATCGTAGTTCTTGGTTCCTTAGATACAGGGAATCCTAGTACGAGCTTGTACTATTAAGTTTTCTGTGGTCAGAGGCCAAGATTTATGTAGGTATGTGTTGCTACTGTACTTTCAAGCTGGTGTTCTGAGTATTCCACATAACCAAACACCGCTCATGAAGGCTTCTTTTTAACACTTTCTTGTTTATCTATCTGTCTGTTGTTCCGGGTAGAATCTTGCAACTCATATTTCGAGCACTTCCCGATTAGCTATCAGGCTGAAACTTTCAGGGTAGCTCACAACTAGATGACAATGCATTCTAAATTCATTAAGACGGATAAAAATGCGGTTGTAAGTTTTTTTAATCAACATATATTTACTTGTTTTCATCGTCAATACACAGCTGAAAATAATTGATAACTTTTGTTCGACCAGCCGTCTGTCTGATGAAGCGATGCAGTCAATCATATAGTGCCACATAATAGGTCAAAACGAACATGGTGCGTTTTTGTCAACTGATAATACCAAACAGAACAACAAACTATGTCATTTCGGAGATCACCAGACAAAACCAAAGGTTACTGATGAACGGGTGTTTTTACTAATTGCATGTTATATGAACTTCGGTTTTTGTGACCGCGCGCGGCGTAATCCGCGGTTTTTTCATGTCTTGCAAAGAAAATGCCGAAGAATGTCAGCGGGGCATTTGTCAACTCTATTCAGGCATAATAGACTTGACTCATTAGTAATAAAGTCATCATCTAACAGTAACATCAAAGAAAATGCAACAAATAGCCAGCTATAATGCCCTTTAAACTGAAACAAATAGGTTAAAGAAATTAAATGACAAATTAGCGCCAACCTGATGATACCAAACAGAACAACAAACTATGTCACTTCGGAGATCACAAAAGTAAGTTAGTCAGCGGTACCTTAAACGGAACCATACAAAACCAAAGGTTACTGATTAACAGGTGTTTTTACTAATTGCATGTTTAATTGAACTTCTGTTTTTGTGACGGCATTGTTTTTTACTTTTTTTATCTCTTGTAAAGAGAAATGCCGAAGAATGTCAGCGGGGCATTTGTCAACCCTATTCAGGCATGATAGACTTGACTCTTTAGTAATGAAGTCATATGTAGCAGTAACATCAAAGAAAATGCAACAAATAGCCTGTTACAATGTCCTTTAAATCGAAACTATGTAATGCTTGCGCACCACTGCTTGACGGCAGAATAACTGGCTAAGCAGTGGTGCCCTTCTCGCATACTAGATACCTTATCACCTAGTTTGTACCGTCCAACTTGAGTTCCAGTTATTAGCATTCCGATGCATAGACAGAAAAGCTATCGGTCTTCCTTGAATAAATAAAGAAACTTAATCATTCAACAAATTAGTAAATATAGAGCATGTGCGACTTTCGATCCGACGCACCGGGGTTCATATCCCGCTAGCTCCGCACCACTAACTTTCTTAAGTTATGTGCGGATTAACACTCGATCTAAAAACGGTAAAGGAAAACACTGTGAGGAAGCTGGCATGGCTAAAAATTAATCACAAAAATTAAAGGACATGTGATATCTACCAACCGGCACTGGGCCAGCACCAGCGTGGTGGATTATAGCGCAAACTCTCTCTATGAGATAAGGGCCGTGTCCCAGCAGTGAAAACGTGATAGGCTGATGATGATGATTCAACAAATTCAGGAAATAAATCTACGGTTAAGTAACCAAAAAACTTGATTCGTTGACAATTATTCCGAGAAACTATGTCGAAACAGCGCCGGCGCACCTTCGCTTCGTTAGCCATAATATACATACGCACTGGAATTTTGTCTTATAATAACTTACTTAGCCTCGTTAAGTAACCGCAGTTTAGGCCCGAGTCCACCAAATATTTTAAACTTTGATTGTGTAAATCAAAGCTTCTTCTCAAGAGTCACGTACCTATATTTTTTACCAGTGTATTGTTGGGATCTTAGTCAATTCTTATTTTATAGTTTTCTTTAAAAAAAACAACTTACAAACTAAAGTAGAATGGGCGGACTTATCGCTAAGTGCGATCTCTTCCAGTCAACTTATGGATGGAGTTCATAAGTTGTTGAGATTTAAAGGAGGTGAAATGATGAATGAGGTTCGAATGTGGAAATCGCAAGGTCAGTCCGGAGCGAAATATTTTGAAATTGATATTGATAGAGATTATATAAATCACTGTGATTGGTTTTGATAATGATGTCGTGATTAGTGGCAAATTCCTTAGGGGACCGTGCAATGCGGTGTTTTATTGCAATACCAAGGTCTACATATTAGAAGTCAAAGAGACTTCGTTTGTTTGTCTCCTTAGCAGCGGTGAGTACTTCAGGTGATATAATAAATTAGGCTAAGCTAGAGCTCAGTCTAATTTCGTCCCCTTACTGCAAAAACCAACTAAGTACGCTTTTTGACATTTTAACATTAGTATGCAGATCTTGAAGAGGAGATTCTAATGGTATTCGTAACTCATTTTAGTTAAAAAGCTCACTTAGTTGGTTTTTGCAGTAAGGGGAAGATTTATTATTTTATTTGGACGTGATTATGAGACCGTTGGTTAACTATCGATTAAATATTGGTGAAGTCAGCCCATCACTGCTTGTCGTTAAATATCGTCACGTAGCCAGCGGACCTTTATCTAAGTAATTACGTGGATGATTGGGGTTAAGTGTTTAATAATTTGTTACTGAGTGATATAAAGTATTGTTATTGGTGATAATATTTTAATAATGACATTGTTGAGCGAGTGTGGCTCAGTGGGAAAACGTACGACTTTCAATCCGACGCACCCGAATCCAGCTGGCCCCGCATCACTGACTTTTTAGCGGATTTAACACTAGCTACAAAAACGGTGAAGGAAAACATCGTGAGGACACCCGCATATCCCAAGAATTCATCACAAAAATTCAAGGACTATGTGACATCTACCAGGATGGTCCTTGGTGACCACCGTAGCTCAATTGGGCCGAGCACTCAAGGAAGATTGAAATTCGGGTTCAAGTCTCAGACGGTAGTCGTATTTTTTCTCTTTGAAAAATCTTGTTTAAGCTCTCAAATAACCGTACAAAGTTAGTAACTATGTAGAGTCTAGTAGTCTCCATTTAAGAAAGGCCAAGTGTCTACTATATCTTCTTCATTTCTTCTGATTCCGCTAACTCTAGATTCCGAGATTCGACCGATAGAATCCGAAAAGGCACGCGTCTTGTTAGCTGACTACTGAATGTAGAGTTAGCAAAAAACTTAGAACTCTACAATGTAGAGAAAGGCCTTATCGGGTTCAATTTTCTTAAGAGCAAGTTTGTGAGATATATGCAATATATTAAAAAAAGGTTTTCTTCAAGGCCAGAGTGAATAGGTATCTTCTAGATCTACGTGCTCCATCTTCGGCCACATCGTCGCTTAAAATCAGGCGAGATGGTGGTCAAACGTAGACCTATATTTTATAAAAAAAAACTTCTATCTCAATAGCCGTAGCAGTAGCAGTAGTGCGCAAGCATTACTGTGTGCCGGTTTGAAGGGGATAGTAGCCAGCGAAATTACTGGGCATATAAGACTTAATATCTGATGTCTCGGGGTGATAACCGCAATACAGTGCTACGCAGTGCTTTTTATGGTATTCAAAGTTCTGGTAGTACTGCAATTGTTATGGGCAGGCGTGGTGCTTACCATCAGGCGAACGATTTGCTCGTCTCATCACTATCTTTCATAGAAAAAAATTATGACGTACACGTCAAGACGGATAAATAACGGAAGAGAAAATTCGACATTCGAGTTGAGAGAGTGACCACGGTAGCTCATTTGGGCAGAACACTTCCCGCGCCGAGGGAAGATTGAGATGCGGGTACAAGTCCCAGCCGGTGGTCGTATTTTTTTTTTCCGAAGACCCTTTTTTGAGCATTTCTTGGCATTCGTTAAGGCTTCATATAAATATAATAAGAAAGCAGTACCTCATAGCGTTTTAATAGGGATTTTGATGATAAATTGTCAGCAAAATCATTGCTATTTCGTGTTACCAATATATAAATACCTAAATAAATACTCCTAACAAACACAAACATAGATCCTGGCCCCTAGGATCCCCTGTATCTAGGGAGCCAGGAACTATGAGGACCATGGTCCCACAACACCCAGACACGAAACAAATGCTTACGCTTATTTTTCTGTACACAAACACTTGTCCCGTCGCGGGAATCCAACTCGCTACCTCAATAGAGTGATTTGAGCCAACCTGCCCAGCCACTACACCATAGAGGGTGTTAAACTCAATATTTCAATTCTGCCAACCGTATCCTCGTAATCAAGATCGCGCCGCCAATTGAGTTATGATGACTCGCGCGCCGGAATGCTGACTAGAACCCTTTCTTTCAAAATTTAAAAGTCCTCGGTTTTTTGGTTAACCTATACTGTTAAGGTTTGGAAACTATCGTGAGTCGAAATATGCATTATAAATATAAACGGCTACACTCACGTTATGATTGTGTCGGATAACTAGCAGGTTTCGGACAATTAGGATGTCTTCTTTCGGGAGTTTCTTCCGCAAATCCAAAGCGTAAACTCCCTCAACTCGTAATGGTGGGCACCTTGTCACGTGGATAATCATTAGTTTAGACTTATCGTATTAGTGATCTAATTATAATATTTTTGTCATTTAAATGTTTTGTATTATATTAAAATTTACTAAATGTCAAACAAGTAGTGCGAGTGAGATGTCCCATAGTCATAGCATCAATAACTTATCTCTAATATATAAAATTCTCGTGTCACAGTTTTCGTTGCCATACTCCTCCGAAACGGCTTGACCGATTTTGATGAAATTTTTTGTGCTTATCCGGTATCTATGAGAATCGGCCAACATTTATTTTTTTTATAATTTTTTTTAATTTATATGGCAAAACAACGTTTGCCGGGTCAGCTAGTAATTAATATATGAATAGATATGACAGTAGCAGTTAAAGTGACCAGACTATACCAGTCCCCGCAAGCAGCGCCAGTTCACGCGTATGACTTGTGGACCAGCCATCTTGGGAAGGCTGACGTACCTTCCGACCCCGCCATTAGCAATTCGAACAATTGTCAGTCATTAAAATTAATTTCAAATACTGTAACGATTATTCAAATAATTATTCAACCTTACTCTACCTAGATACAGCCTTGAATAGAGCGGGGCTTACTATTTTATTGTAGCGTGGCCTTAGAATAATAACGCATAGAAGCAAAAGATACTATTTTTTAATTTTGTTGTAGGTTAGTTTAAGTTTTTAACCGACTACAAAAAAGGAGGAGGTTCTCTGTTCGATTGTATTTTTTTTTTTTTTATGTTTGTTACCTCAGAACTCCGTCATTTATGAACCGATTTGCAAAATTCTTTTTGCGTCGGGTTTAGTATAGCTACGAAGTGGTCCCATATAAATTTCATCGATATGTGACCTTGGACTTCGAAGATACATTGAAGTCGGTTTTTGTTTTTTTCTAAAAATTAATTATTCTTAAAAGATACTTAAACTTCATAAAAGTGAAACTTCAAACTATTGATGTGTGCGTAATCGGCATAGGTAATTTTTGGTAGACAGTCTCTGTGGTGTAGTGGTTAAGTAAATTAGCTTAAATCTGATACAACACTGAGGTTGCGGGTTCGATTCCCACGATGGGACAAATGTTTGTGCACAAAAAAAAGAAAAAGTGCTACATTTGTTTTGTGTCTGGGTGTTTGGTTCCAGGAATTATGAGAACCGTACCCAATTATGGTTCTCAAAGTTCCTGGTTTCCTAGCCTAGATACAGGGAATCTTAGTTAAAAGGGGCTAGAATCTATGTACGTGATGGTTGGGCGTATTTATTTATGTATATATTTATTTGTTCATAATTGTGTAAAATATATGTTCTCAGTTACTAGCCGTATCTTCTGGAAAGTTCTTTCTTCGATCGGTATAAGAGTCATTATGATAACTTGACGTTTATTGCTTCTGTAATTCCCAATTTGACTAAAAAACATTTGAATTGAATTGCCCCTCAGTTTCTTGCCGCATCTTCTAAGTAGTGGTTCTTTTTCCGATACGGTGGTAGAGTCATTGTGATAATTTGACGTTCATAAGTGCTGTGATGCCAAAATGATTTAATCATTATTACGAGATTTTGATGTATGAATTTTGTAAGCACTAGTCCGCCGAGCCTTTTCTGGCTTGGTGTAACTAGTTTCGCTACGTTTTAATTAATACTTGAGAGATAATTCCATGCATTACTATTCGATAAAACCTTGGCCAGATATAACTTTATCTAGGCAGTTTAATGCAACAATTTGTGAGTCAATTTGTTTATTTATCTGGAACTTAACAGGCGGTTTAAATTAATCAGGAGGGCGCCACTCACCACTGTTGTGGATTAGAATTATATATTATGTAAATTGACATTACGAATTAGTATTAAGTTTCCGCACGTGGTTTTATCTGTGCCTATTCTGTCTGTGAGTATACCATTTTAATTATTAGATTAGATTAGATTAGATAATGCGTTATTGTCACACAACAAAATGAAAAAAAAATACTTAAAGCTAAAGTGTTACAACGGGCAGTCTTATCGGTTATAGCGATCTCTTCCAGACAACCTTTAGATGGAGAGAACTCTAAAAAACTGTAAGGTACGGTGGTGTTGTATGTGTATAAAACAAAATACTAATAATCATGTTAATACTACATATTCCTAATAATTATATTATAATATATAAGTGATGTTATTAAATTAAACAAGATTATTGTTGAAAAATCTATTTTTCAAGACAGCTTTTATCAAGTTCATCATCGGCCGCGAGCTGATTAAAATGAGCCCAAACAGTACAGTAGTTTACGATTATCCGTCAAGGAGTTCCATTGCTCACCTTCCGTCTCCATCATCAGATAAGCTGGCTGTCACCATAATATTGAATTGTTATCGTACTTTAACATGCAAAATTTCAACTTCGTTGGATAAAAGGAAATGGTTCTGGATTGCAAATATTGCAAGTTAAATAAAATATTAGCTTGTAATAATAATAAAAGCTTTTAAAAATTAACCGCTTCGTATCCCAATATCAAAGTTTAAAGGTTCCTTATTCATGTTTGGTATCACAGACGCACTTATGAACGTTAATTATTACTATGACTCTACCACCGTATCGGAAAAAGAACCACTACTCAGAAGATATAGCAATCTTCCTAGACTAATATAAATAAGATGATAAGTAGAAAATTATGATCACACGATCTCACTATCATAATAATCATAATCATTATAATCATTATCATTATCATAATAATCATAATCATAATCATAATCATAATCATAATCATAATAATCATAATCATAATCATAATCATAATCATAATCATAATAATAATATATTATTATAAATGCAAAAGATTTTATGTAAGTTTGTCTGTGTGTTTGTTACTTCTTAACGCCGCTGTCAAAGGTTAACGGATTAAAGTGAAATTTAGAATAAAAGTCTATAGCCTGGATGAACACATAGACTTCTGTTTATTTAGGAAAACCGTTGGTAAAATCCCGAGGCGCAGCTAGACAAATAAAAACTTACTCCTGCCTTTTTATTGAGACAAGGACTTAAAAAGGTTCAATTAAAAACAGAAACGGAAAATCCAGTAACGTTAATGGCGATAGAAGCAAATTAAAAATGAGTGCCATTAATAAACTATCAAACTATCGTTAAAAACGTATAATGAATGACGATTAAATATAACTGTATATTTAATTAGGATTTTTTTTTTAATTAAAAAATATCAACTCCGTAGGATAAAAGGAAGTGCTGGCTCAGATTTAACTTGCTAGATTTGGACCCAAACAAAAAACATAGTTAAATAAAAGCTTGTAAAAATATCTAGGCGTATACAATCAACACAGGATATGTTAGTTGGTTGGTACCTAAGTACGGACACAGTGGTGCACAGTGCACGGTGAGATCAACATAAAATTGTCGTCCTAATCCAGTTGTCCAATAGAACCGGATCAAGTCGCCCCCTGCTGGGATCAAGCACAAACTGGGCAAATAACATGCTAATGTAGGTAAGGCAAAATCTGCTTTGATTAAATTTTAAGTAGACGTGAAAGATTTACCTCTAATAGCCTTTAAACCAGTTGTTCTGTAATTGCCCTAGCGCTGTTTATGCGACACGACACGAGCCAAGTACTTAGTTTGTAGTTTTATTATAATTGTTCTAGGTTTATTTCGAAGTCATGGCGCTGAGAGCGTTTGTGGCGGAAACTCGAACTAAACTTCACCCCTTTCTCTCAGTGCTGCCACCCTCAGGAGAAAGCTTTCACTGCGTCACACTTGAAAGCTTCAAAAAGTTCCGCTACTCGCCACCAGGTGGCTTGAGTTCGGTACGTCCCGAAGCATTCGCTTATGATTTATGCATGTGTGCGTGACAGAGCGAGACCACAAGTGAAAAATAAAAAAGGAGTAAAACAGACAGCAATATGTGCGTATACAAAGGCGTGGTTACGTGCATGCACGCGATTTTTTTTCATCGCAAAAATGGCCGGAACTTACACTCTTCGTGTTAGACCGTAAAGTCGCAACTACATTAGACGCGCTATGGTCTATATTCTATTACTGGGCAATAAAGTCGAAAATTGCAAATCATGTTTACTCGAATTGCGTTTTGTATGACGAAGTACGGCAAAATAATTGGCGTCACAAGCGTCGCGGCGTCACTAGAAAGAGAGAACGTTACGTCAAAACGTCAGCGTTAGAGTAGTTATAACCGATGACCGTTAGAAGTGGGGGGACGGGGAGTTAGCAAAATGTAGCCGTTAGAAAGAGACGTCGCGAAAAAAATGTCCGAAAAAAAACGTTTTTAGTGAAGGTGCGCGCCGTGATAGAAATTATAGAAACATGGGCGCGGTTTGAAAAAATGTCAGGGGCGCCTGCGCCCTCCGTAAAAAGCGGAAGTAAAGGGGGAAAGAGACGTTGTTAGTGGGCATTAAGCGAAGAGTTGCAGTGCCGCGGCGCGCCGCGAGCGGTCGCCACTGGCGTAACAAAAACAATACCGCTAATTATTGCGATTATCAGGCGAATACCGTTGCACGCGACGCACTGACTGCCAATACTCGATTCGACGAAGAAAAATTTGAATTTCGAATTTTATGTGCGCGATTGTGTCGACAACATTTTCGGACGGGCTTGTCATGTTTTCAAATCCTAGGCTTACATGTGGCAACTAGTGATGTTTGTTCGATATTTGTCGTGACGATGACTACGCGTTTTCCCGCTAAAATTCGTATTTCGAATGAGTTTCGTGTTGTTTGTCTTACGAATTGAACAGTGAATGATATTGTTGACTAAGCTACTGTGAAAATTAGCGGCTGCACGACAAAAATATTATTTTCAAGAGCAAACAGAACGGACGAGGTACGAAATGCTTACCTAAGAAGGTGTGTAGAGGGTTAATAAAATGTAAACCTAAGTAAAAATAAGTATGAGCTATCTGTAAATACCGATGCCTAGTGAGCTGAAATTGTACCTCAGCTTTATTTCAAATCACTGTCATTTCGACTGGCAAAACTGAATTCAGTCTTCAATTATATGTTGTCATATATTTTAATAACACTGAGCTATCAAGATACCGACTTAAATTTAGATATCCCACATGGAATAAAATTACAAAGTTAGCATTTTTGCACCAAAGCTTATGGCAGGATAATTTTTTAACCATCTGCCAAATACACCTACTAACCTACAAACGGGTTCTACCAAAACGCTAAATGCATGCATCGACATTTTCCAATCTAAATAAATCCAACTGAATGTTACAGACATATTAAATATTCCTGTTATCGCGAACACACTCGACTTTGTACTATCTTACGATAACCAGTGTCAGGTGAGACTGGCCATTATCAAGGCTTAAAACCCGAGATAAAAATATTTTTAACTAGGTATGGCTGTATGTTGACTTTTCCCTTGCCATGGTTGTACTAGAAAAAGCTTAAACTGATATTTTCACAACTAGAATGCTTGAATTGTGTTCTTCGTGATCACGGTGCTTGTAATAGTGCCGAAATATCAAGAACTCAAAACAAAAACATGGTAAATAACCCGTTTCTAAATCAAATTCTAGTGGCAGTGACCATGATAGTTTAAAAACGTATATAGAATGCTTGAAACTAATTTAATAGGCTTTCCTACCATTTGACAAAACAGACTAAAGAAACAAAAGAAAAGCCATAAACATTTAAGGACGTTAATTAAAGAAACAAAAAGAACTGGGACATACTACTCATAATAGTAGATGTATCATACAAATGTCTAAACAGAATTAACAGTTTCCAACACCATTTCGAAAACTTCCAATGAGAATAAAGAAAGTCAAATAAGATTCCATGACAAAGTATAACCGTAGGGCAAAGACCTGGCTCAGCTATAAAGATACAAAATGAAGGCAAAATTAATTATTTTACGACCTAACTTTTTAATTCACTTGGATAATTATGTTTGTGACGATCTCAATATTTTATGAGCCCGATGATCGGCCTAATGAATTTATGTTCATGTAAATGAACTGAGTTATGCCCATGTAAATGAACCAAATTCAATTTGTTAAGTTTATCGCTTAATAATCGTTGCGGTTTCCTGTTATTGATACATTGAAGACTTATCAAGATTAATGTGTGTACATGATCAAGGGATTAATAAATTTTGAACTGGTCCTCTTCAAATTGAGTTCACAACTTATAAAATGATATATTATCCTGTAATCATTGAGAAAATAAATAAATAATAATGTCTCAATGTTTGGAACTAGGAGATAACGGAGATTAAGGAGATTAACTTGATAGTTTTTTTTTACTCTTAATAGAAGATCTATGTTTGGCCACTATCTCGCCTGATGTGAAGCGATGATGTGGCCTAAGATGGAGCACATAGATCTAGAAAGAGATGGCAGTTGAGCGGCTGCTCAGACTCGTCTCCCCGATGGTCCATCGATAAAGTTATGCTAGTAAAAAGAATTCGAGCAGGTCGTTTAACGGCAGTCAGTCACTTTTAACAAAGCAATTAAACTATGCCAATTTTATTAGGCTTGTGATTAAGGAAATGTATTTTTCAGCATAATAAACGAATGACCAATAAACTAGTCCAGACATTATAATAATTATAGATACAAATAAAACTAGACTAAATTTAACTTAAAATGTCGAAGAGCCAATGAACAAGATAGCAAAGTCTTAGATAACAGAAACACTAAATACTAAATAAACCCAAGAAGCCAAAATCAAAACACCAAAAATATCACCAAATATTAAGAAAGAGACTACAATGTATATTAATTAGGCATATATTTATGGTCAAATTGAAAAATCACTAAATCAAGTAAAGAGACCAGCGACCAAAATACCGAAGTCGATGTACCAAAATGACTAAATAATAATTATGTTACATAAATTTGTTGTACCAACACCTGTGTATCCACGAACCACGCACTCTAACGTTAAAAATAAATCAATTGAAAATGCTGGCTACATAAAAAAAAAACTTGTATAAAAAGATAAAAAACCTGTCTCATAAACATAAAACCGGCCTGTTGCCGTTAAATAGTCTTGGAATGCCTTCTATTGCCTCTGACCAATAGAAATTCGTATATTTGAATTTTGAATTGCGAACGTGGGTTACGGAGTGGGTGTGTGTACCTACTTAGACAGCAGTGTAAACGATGTTGGGTGTAGTGTGATATTTGATTTCATTCCACGTACTAAGTATTGTACAACCTTTAAAACTGATCATGTTCATTGTATTCTTACATACGAAAGTTACTTTTCTAAATTCATTGTGACGTAAACGAAGACCTAATTTGTCGATTTGTATAGTGCGGAATAATTTTTTTTAATCAAACTGCGCTTTTGCGATGACTCTTTGCAGAATACTCAAAAAAATCACTGCTTCTAATCTCAAATCTTTAGAAATATTTACTGGTTTTTATCTAATGATTTTAGTTCCGATATTTTAAATGATACCACCAAAAAGGACTATGTAAACTGTCCAAACAGCTTTTCAAGTCGATTAACACTACAGGTAGAAATGTGCGCATCCATGTCGAGTAGTACCTATATCAAACCCAACCATAATCATTGAGCTGTGAAAACACGTCAATTAATAACATACAGTAAGAAGAGCCCATCCAACTGCTCACCATATGTCGCGGTATGAAGTATCCATTAAGCTGAAATGAAAGAGAATGAAACAGAGCCTCTTTTATTAAAGTTTCAAGGCACAGCACTTCTCATCCGCGTACTTACAAAGTCTGACACCACGCCACGCCACTATTGCATCGCAGAGCGTTTCAAGAGGACACACATGCGTTACGCGGCTCAACTACCGATGATGTCCCGTCTCTTTTTGTACTTGTGCGATAGTAGCGCCCTCTCACTCTACACGCACGATTGCGGGCACGTCGTCGTGGTTCGCTCGTCACATCCCTCGTACTATCGCATAGGAGCTAGATTGGCTCGTCGCATATTCAAAATAGGAACGTTAGTAATGGATGGCGCGGTGTACAGCGGGGTGGATGTGTGCGTGCGAGAGAGCCAGCGACCCTCCCCCGCGCGTCCGCCCCCGCTCGCTGACGACGCCGGCCGAGCGAGTGGCGCGCGTTTACACAATCCGTTGGCTCGGAGCGCGGGCGATGCTCGCGTCGGCCGCGTAGCGTCTTCTTGTGACGACGATGGACGCGCGAACACGCATCGTCAATTGTTTTTTTTTTCTTGAAACTCATGCGAGTTCACCGCGCTCTAGCGGTTTCGGGACTTATAAGAAACAATTCCGATTTCCAATAAGACATTCAACTTTACAAGACTTAGTGCGGAAGGAGTAGTGACAGTAATATTTCGTCAAGAAGATGCAGTTATTTAAAAAAGTCTCTTAATATTAAATTGAAAAAAAAAAAAATTACCTACGGAACTATAATATGCAGTGAAAGATATTAGTGATTAAAATAAGACACATCAACTATAACATAATGAAGAAGTTGCTGAAAATGTTAATGCAATATAATAAATATAATAACTTGAAGGACATGCTATCAAAAGGAATGAAAATAATTATGAAGAAATATATAATAGCAATAAATTGTTAAAATATCAAAATATTACAAAACTACGTGGTGCTGATAATCAAGTGATTTTAATATGAGCAGCAAATGAAGACAGAAGACATCAATAAAATTAAAGAAACCAAGACACGAATATCAAAATCAATAAAACGATGTGACCAGGGAATTTTAAGACAGTGAAATTTAGTGCATCGGCCCATGCGCCTGGAAGAACGCTGAAATGCCTATGTTCTGAAATTTTAAACCACAATCCAAAAATCCAACTGCCAACATCAACATCACTGGTGAGTTATTTTTTAATTATTTAGTAGGTAGACTCTACCTCGTATAAAAATATGAAAAGAAACAATTCCGACCAGTGAAACAGCCGACGGAGAATTATTCAAAATGGCGTTCGATTGCTTTTACTAATCCAAAATAAAAACCATATAATTAATAAATCTTGAAACTGTTCAATGGATTAAAAAATCTAATAAAAAATTAAATGTGGCAGTCGAAAATCATCTTTGCCCCAGGTCCATGTTTTTGCTCGTGCATTTTTTGTTCGCTCATTTTTTGTTCCTTTACGGCACCTGAGCAGAAAAAAGGACGGTGTTTTTGTAAATCATGTATGACAACCATAAAAACAGTTATCATGTCAAGTGGTAAAATGTTTTGGTTTTGAGAAAAAAAATTGATAAAAAATGATACTAATGAATTAAACAAAATGATTCTGAAGAGTCTGTTATTCTCGTATGCACTATACTGTCTTTTGGTTGAAATGGCATAGCCGCCAGCAAAATTCCTGAGCATGAAAAATTTTAAAACTGCCTTAAATTTGTGTCGAATGAAAAATATTTAAGTTTGTCAGATTTATGCCAGCGGAATATTTAAATAGGTATGTTAACACTATCAATCCGCTTGGCAACAGCAAAATGTTGGTGATAACAACAGTCACATGTTTTATCTTGTTACTACGATTTAAGTGCTCCAGCCCTTATCAGGTGAGCAAACAGAAAACACTTGGAAATAGGTACTCGTCTATTTTATGGTCAAAGACAAAAAACACAATTTACTCGGAGACATTTTTCTGTCTATAATTGTCATATTTCGTTTTAATTCTAACTAGTTCTACCAAAAGTTCTCTGATTCCTTTTACATCGGCATCATCATCTTGTAAAATGAAGCCATTGTCGTGTAGTAGTCGACACTCGCGACTTCATCGGCGAAGCATTTGGCGTATATCTATTCCCTAAGGAACTATTCATTTTTCGGTATGAAATGAGGCCTATGTGTTTAAATTGGAGCTACTGTATCTTTGTTACAACTAGATTAGTAACCAACATAGCTTAGGTATAAATTTTTGCATTAAGAATATTTAAAATTTGGACAGGATGTTCTCAATCATATATAATTAAGAGATCTTATCTCTAACGCCAATTTTCAATAAGTGTTGCTAAAATGTAAAATAAAATAACATATTTTATCGTTAGAAACCGCGGCCTTACGTAATCCGTTGCCTGTATCTGGTAACCTTTACACCCGTTGGTCGTTGTTTTCGCCAAAGGTGATTTAAAACTTTTCTATAGCACAATTCTTTATATCGAATGTATAAATGCTAATTTTAACGTCATACGTCATTGATAGACAAAACAAGTAATGTTCTGCTAGCTATATGTTTAAATATAATTAATACCTATTGTTGCTTATCTGTTGCTAGGGTATTTTGTACGGATAAAAATGTTTTCGTTTAGTTTGATTACATTGCCGTGTTGCTATAACTAACTTTTTATTTTAACTTGTATCAATGTTGTTACTATATTATATAATGTTAAAACGTAAACTAGGTATGTTATCGTTTAAATGTTGTTTGTCACTGTCTGTTTTAAGATTTACTTTCTTTAAATAATGAAAAGAGATGTTACGTCATTGACTCAAAAATCATGTCCACAAACTTAGTTGACAACTTAGTTTTTTGGAGTGGTAGGCTCTGGCCGTGGTTGTAATACCACCCACCGAACAAAGCTATGCCATCAAGCGACCTAGTCGTGTTTCGGGATGATGTTCGGTGAATCTTCGGGGAGACGTGTCTGAGCAGCCGCTCAACTGCCGTCTGTTTCTAAATCTATGTGCTCCACCTTAGGCCACATCATCGCTTCACATCAGGCGAGATAGTGTCCAAACATAGATCTATTAAGCGTAAAAAAAAAAAAACAACGCTGAACTTCATTTACAAATCCCAAGCGTGAAAGTTAAAAAAGCTAAACGTATAGAAAGTAACTTAAAGAGCAATCCTCTAATTAACTAGAAACTAACTGTTGCATAACAAAAAAATAGCGTAGAGGTTTTTTTATATATGATAACTACTACTTTGATCACCATCTAGCCTGATGTTAAGCGACAATGTGGCTGAAATAATACAGCACGTTAGAAGATACCTATTCACTCTGGCCTTGATGATACCTAGATTGTAGCTATCGGGGAACAGAGAAGACGCAAAGATTTACATTCCTTAGCAGTACGCACTATAAACGTGGAACCAAAGGTTTTGAATTTGGCTTAGCCTGGGGTGGTGTCATGCCCTGAATTAGCCCCAATGGTTGTCCAGTCGTTGTTTTTCACCGGGGCTAACGTATACCTGCTTTTATTATTTTAGTGTTCTCTAAATCATCACCCACATTTTCCTGTTTACAAATGATACAACAGTTTCTCACCGTAAATATTTTGGTAGTTATGCCAAGTAATATCAATATCAGTCAGAATCTGAATTTCCAAAATATTGTAACTAACAAAAGAACTTATAAAAGAAAGATATCAATTTGTACCATTCAAACATTCAAAAACAGAGCAAAGGAAATAATAGGAAACTGTTTGCTTTTGTTAAAGTCAAACAATTTCTTCTGGAAATAGAATAGGTAGGCGCCAGTGCTTAACGGCAAATACAAGTCTATTATTACCGATTGGTACCATAGTTTCATCTTATTTCCTTGCTCCTTCCTTGTAACTCTGTCACTTAGAACTGTGACCACGTGCATCAAAATAAAACGATACATACAAATACCTATTTATTCTACTAAAGATGTTCATTGCATTTGTTTTTTTGCTATTTCTAAAAGACCTAATTATACTACAAATCTAATGTCAAAATCCGTAATTAACCATCACATTTAAATTGTATCAATTTGGCATGTATATGAGGCACGTATGAAGATATAAATCAGACCGTCGTTTCTTGTTATTAATTTTATTCTGCCTGAAGGGACGGCAGGATCGTTAGTTGCAAAGTGCGGCCAGGGTTCGATTCCTGACAGCTAATTATTGTTTATGGGCATCTCTCATCCATACCCTCAGGCTCTAGGAAGTAATACTAGATATTAGCAGTTGGATTATCGACTAATATTTATTATAATCTTGTTTCAAGAATTCTTGATCGAGTAAACACGTTACCGTTACGAAGAAATCTAAATTATGTATCCCTTATTTCATGGTTCTTGTCTTAATACCTAACCTACTAAGATCCTCAGTGTCTAGAATATCAAATTCTACGATATTTAATCGATAGCTAATTTTGGACAGTTTAGTAAGTGCAATGTTGTTTGATCACGTTGCTTTTGGTTTGTGGTGTTGTCTGCTCTGTTTCTTATTTAAATTTCCGTAGGTTTTTTTTAGGAGTTTTATTACATCCCAACAATTTTAAGTGTTCACGATGAGGGTACTTTCTCTGTCACTTCATAAATTTCGTTTTATATCCAACTCGTCACGTCAAACGCACTCACAGTGGAATTTATTCGTCGTGAGTTGTTTGGCCGTCCGCCATTTTGGATGCAATTAAAAATATTTCACTGTCAGTTTACGAGCTAAATGTTTGTATGTAATTGTTGTCTACTTAGTTGCTTTGATTCTTTACAGCTTCGAATAGTTCGATTGGTTTCGTTTTATTAGTCTCTATTGCTTTATTGACCTTTGGTATTACTTTTTGTGACTTGATTGCCATTTGATTTGAAATAAGTATCCTCATACAAAAAAGGTCTGTGTTTAGCACCTAAACCGAATTGTATAGCACCTACCTACGTAACTGTACCCTTTTTCGCAGTCCATTCGTTTCACCGAAATTGTTTGCTGTCGAATTTACACAATTATGCTACAGGATGTAAAAATGACTGCAGCAAATTCGCAGTAATATAATTTAAAATTACGTGTCAAATTTATATAACCAGTTGAATTTATGCTTCACACTTGTGACTATTTAATCGCAAACAGGAAAGCTGACGTCACTATCAATCACGCTTCATTAATATACGATTATTATATTACCCGTGGCATGACTGAATATGACATAAAACGAGTAAAGTATATATACAGACATTGACATTACACCAGTGCCAGACATTCTGTAGTCAAAGTGTGCAAGTAGTGCCTCTAATATTTTTGAAGGCAATACTTTGTGATAATAATATTACAACAACATAATTCATAAAATTATAAACTTTAAAACCCCCGAGGCAACAAAACATGTCTAAGAACCACTGCTAGAAAACCTGCTTTCAAATAAAAGAGCAGCATCCAAATCGGTTCCACCCGTTTAAGGGCTACGGTGCCACAGACAGACACACATATTGGTCAAACTTATAATACCCCTCCTTTTTGTGTCGGGGGTTAAAAACAAAGTCATATGCAATGCAATGCCATGCTGCATCGAGGACTGTTAGATATTGAAATAATACTGGAAAAATTCCTGAATTATCTGTAGAGATGTGATATATTGTAATATTTTCCGATGTATTAATTATTTACTTCTGGAAACTCAACAAGGACTTTGTAATTTTGGACACCATTAGAACTGATACAGACAGGCGTGACTTATCGTTAGATGAACGACTTGGATGGATAGATGGATAGATGGATGGACAGATGGATGGGTGGATAGATGGATGGATTGATGGAAGGATAGATGGAAGGATGGATGGATGGATGGATGTTAAAATCACGGAGAAACTTTTGATGAAATTTGGTGTATAGGTTCTTTATGTTCTAGAAAAGAACATAGGTTACTTTTACCCCTAAAAACTGCGGGTGAAACCGAGAGGCGCAACTAGTTGTACATAAATTTGACAAATAACGAGCAGAATAGTAAGCCGAATACATAAAACAGACGCGGGACCACCAACTTCTTATCTCAGTGTATTTAGGTATTGCGGTGAAAATAATCACCGAGTGGGCGATACAGCCAACAAAGTTGCTAACAGGATGACTCAACTGCATCTCGGCTTTAACAATTTATTATTATGATGATGTATCAAGGCCGACTCCACTGCAATAGTGTCTCGGATACAGACATTTTATATTTTGTATTGCAATAAATGTCAACCTCTGAGTCATATAATCTTGACGAGCGTTTGTGGTGAAACCAGGGTGAAGCCAAGATCAGAAGCAGATTGTAATTGATTGTAAAAATGACGTAAGACCTATTTAGAAATTATTTGTTATTAATAAAATATTTTACAGTTTACAATAAAATATGAACCATAATCGCAACCATTACTGTATTCCGGTATGAGGCGGCATAGTAGCCAGCGAAATTACTGGGCATATGAGACTTAATATCTGATGTCTCGCGGTGATGAGCGCAAGGCAGTGCTTCGCAGTGCTTTTTATGATATTAAAAGATCTGGGCGACACTGCAATTATCATGGGCAGGCGTGGCGCTTACCATCAGGTGAACGACATGCTCGTCTCATAACGCATTTTTATAAAAAAAATCTATATAGAATACTAGCTGACCCGGCAAACGTTGTTTTGCCATATAAATTAAAAAAATGTTAAGGGTGAACAACCCTTATCACTTAGGGGTATCAAAAATAGATAGTAGCCGATTCTCAGACCGGCTGAATATGCATATAAAATTTGGTAAAAATCAGTAAAGCCGTTTCGGAGGAGTAAGGTAACTAACATTGTGCCACGAGAATATTATATGTATATATGATGAACCACTAATAGATTCTTCACAACTTGCAGCCGTACTCATATATAAGCCGTTCTAACTTCAAGAATTTATTACAAAACAACATCCAGCAATCAAACGGGGCATAAAATTGCGAAAAATCTACCACATTATGTACATCGATCATTCGACGGCAAATGACCACAAAATATCGGTTTGCAAGGGCCAATAACACTAATAGTATAGTAGCATATTAGTAATAGTACGGTTGTATATAGCATTACCAGCTACGGCTATCGTTACTGCGATTGAGTGCGGTAATTTTTTGCAAGTGCTAGAGTTAAGTGGTTCTTTTTTAAACGGGCGAATGGCTTTTACTGAAAACAATTCTTCACTCTACTTACTAAAACTAAACTACTTACAAGGAGAAGCAATTGGACAATCTATTGACCATTAAAGGCCTATACATACTATAGATAGCCCAGCAAGTTCCAGCATTTTGGTCACGCGTCGCATCGACCAAGCGCTCTCATAGACTTTTGAAAATACGATGAGCTCCCGGTCCCCACGGACTCGAAGTCTCCACACCAAACGGCTAGCTCCAAAGAGCAAATTAAATAATGGGCAACTCCCATTAGTGGTTCTTGGACGTTATCGTTATTTTTGATAGTTACTATAAAGGCTGGGATTAGGGAAAAAGTATTTTCGAAAGGTTTCTTAGTGTTTTTAATCCACGTGCTAAGTAGGCAAGGCAAGGCTCATAAGTAATTGAAAGCCAAAGAAAAAGTTAAAAGAAGCGTTACTTCCAATTTTTAGATCTGTAACAATGACAAACTTAAGTTCAAAAGTTCTTTATTGAATTTACTCATACCCACATATTAACGTCAATTATTATAATGACTCTACCTCTGAAGATATGGTAAGAAACTGAGGGGATTTTTTATAACTTTTGTTACATTATGGCTACTTAGCAGAAGCTTGACGAGTCGACTTGTGGTACCTAACCAATAAAAGATATTGACGAAAACGGAGTTCCAATATTTTTTTGCAAATAGACTATTAGCTATAAATTTCAAATTGTGCTCGTCACCCCTAGACAGATACACTAGAGTACAATACCCTTCAAACCGGAACAGTGCAAAGCAATGCTACGCAGTGCTTTTTATGGTATTTAAAAGGTCGAACCACAATTGCTACGAGTAGGCGTGGCGCTTACCATAAGGCAAACGATTTGCTCGTCTCCTCACTCAGTTCCATGAAACAAAAACTTTGTTAACACCAGCGTCTTTATTTAATTTCCTCATACATTTGTATGGCTCCTGTATTCAAAAATATAAATGCTATTATTCATTAACGTATACCACCCCCATTCAATTTGCCCAACTCGAATCTTGTTTGTGTTTACGACTTCGAAAAGTTTTGCCAAAACAGCGATTCGTCTTGCGTGCGATCCGATAACTGTCAACATTTTCCAGATGGGGTTAGTTACCTACTATACTATATATTTTTTTCAAATAGAAAACTATCCTACTTATAATATTCACAAAGCCTCTGTGGTATAGTGGTTGGGCAGGTTGAATGAAATCACATACACCATTGACTTTTTTTTACGCTTATAGATTTGGCCACAATCTCGCCTGATGTGGAGCGATGATGTGGCCTAACATGGAGCACATAGAGAGAGAGACGGCAGTTCAGCGGCTGCTCAGACCCGTCTCCCCGATGGTTCACCGAACATCATTACGAAACACGACTAGGTCGCTTCACGGCATCGCTTTGTGCGGTGGGTTGTTTGCAGGTTCAATTCCGCGACGGGTCAAATGTTTGTACACAGAAAAAAAACGCATGCATTTGTTTCGTGTCTGGGTGTTGTGGGACCATGTTCCTCGTAGTTTCCCTAGATACAGGGAATCCTAGTAGGGGCCAGGATCTAGCCTTGTGTAAAAAAAATATAAATGAAAATACATTTTGCCAAAATGAACCGACTTCAATGTATCTTCGAAGTTCAAAGACAAATATCGATGAAATTTACGTGGGATCACTTTGTAGCTATACTGAACCCAATGCAAAAAGAATTTTATAATCGGCGGAGAAATCTGTAAAAACTCCTTTTTAGGGTTCCGTACCCAAAGGGTAAAATGGGACCCTATTACTAAATCTCCATTGTCCGTCCGTCTGTCTGCCCGTCTGTCACCAAGCTGTATCTCATGAACCGTGATAGTTAGACAGTTAAAATTTTCATAGATGATGTATTTCTTTTGCCGCTATAACAAAAAATACTAAAAATAAAATAAATATTTAAGGGGGCTCCCATACAACAAACGTGGTTTTAGTATGAAAGTTTTCGTGAGTTTGATTCATTATAAATATTTAATAAAACGGCTAGAACTCAAGAAAGAGCAAGAAGAAGAAAAGCATCGGAAGAAGAGCATCGGACATGCTCGAAACCTAGGTCGACTAATTCGACAAACTACGTGAGTCCTAGCCGTTTTATTAAATATTTATAAACGTGATTTTGCCGTTTTTATAGATAATGGTACGAAACCCCCCGTGTTCAAGTTCGACTCGCACTTGGCCGGTTTATTTGCAGTCTGTAAAAAGAGGGTAAGCCGGCTGTATCCTATTCCTATGCTGTCAAATCTATTAGGATATATAACATAAGGAGGTAAACACGTTTACCAGTGACTCACAGCTGGTCAGCGCTCAGAATAGAAACAAATGACACTCGCTCAACATGGCGATTGGCGTTAAAGTATTCAATGCCTTATCATGAAATGTCCCTTGAAAGTAATAATCTAATAACTTGGCGGTGTACATTTTTTTAATTGGTAAATGGGCATATATTTGACGACATCTCGCCCGATGGAAACGAAGATGTGGCGTAAGGTGGAGCACGCCTGCCCATGAGATGCATATAATAAGAGACAAATTGTAGCTGCTTGGGAACAAAGACGCTGGTAGAGCGTTCCACTCCTTAGCAGTTCGCATGATGAATTACATTTACTACCCGCATCCAGTGATCCGAGGTTGTAAGGATCTATAACTTTCCTTAGTGATATCAGCTCAGGAAAAACGTTTTCCTTCATCATATCATCATATAAATTATTGAGGTGCACTAATATCTAACGTAGGTAATTACATTATATTGACTTGGTTTTCTTATAGGTAATTTTGATATAATAGATACAAATGAACAAAATGATTTTAAAACTGGCATTATGTTGTAATTGATAATAAAATAAATAATTAAGAGTTTAATTAGGTAATCAAGAAGAAGGAAAATAAAATTGCTCGGGCAGGGATCGAACCTGCATCTTCGGAATACCGTACCGACGCCTTAACCATTTGGCAACCGAGCCTACTGCTCGAGCAACTAAATCTCGTCTATATTTCTCATATCGTCTTACGGAGACAATTAATTGCACTCTAGGTAAATTCATTTTTTTATGAAAAAAAAATTGCTGACTGATGAGAAGAGCAAGTCGTTCGCCTGATAGTAAGCGCCAGACCTGCCCATAGCGATTACAGTGCATTAAATGCATAAAAAGCACTTCGTACCTAGCACTGCATTGCACTCATCATCCCGAGACATCAGATATTAAGTCTCATATGAGCAGTAATTTCGCTGGCTACACTGCCCTTCCAACCAGAACACAGAAATGCTGTAACTACTCAGATGGCCTCCCACATACGAGAGACCTACCATGAGTGAATATAACAGCAACCAAATAAATAAAACATTAAGGCGTGCCTCCTTCATCGTTAATAGTTTTATTACAACTAAAAACACAAAGAACTTTCTTTCGCTTCACAAAAAATGGATTAATAGATAAACGGCACAAAAAATCGAATAGAAATTGATAAACTGCACAAAAGGCCAAGTACACTATTCAACAAAATGACCTCATTCACAAAAATAAAATAAAAACATTTTTGCCGCAAAAGGTTAGATGTCAGTTGGTTTGACAGGCAATTAAACAAAGACGTTGGTTCTCAAGTGCATTGTTGAAATAGAAATATTTCGTTATTTATAGCTTTAAGAATCGTTTTTTTGTGTATCGTGTTTCTTTAGGAGCCCAAGGGAGATCGTGACACTTACAAATGATTATTATTGGTATTTTTAATTTATTAGTACGATGTATCCCTTAATACTATGTTTATAAATTAAGTCAGCTTAAACAATGAAATTAAATTTTGGAGGGCGTTAGTAACAAAAATATTATTTTGTAAATAATTTTTATTTTTTCTTGCCTTTTTGAAAAAAGCCCTGCCATAAAAATAGTATATATAAACTTTAATATGATAAAATTAAAGTTTTGGTATATAAGTTTTTTTTTAACGGGCGAGCCTTTATTACTGAAAACAAACTACACTCTACTTACTAAAACTAAACACATACATACAAGAAGAAGCAATTGGACAACCCATAGACCATTAAAGGCTTATAGATAGCTCAAATGCTCCAACCCGTAAGCCCGCTCAGTAATAAAGGCATTCGCCCGTTAAAAAAAAGGTATATTAGTTAGTATAAAATTTATGAATATTATGTCCTATTTACGTATGGTCACACTTAAACAAGCTTGTGGAAAATTTACTTATGCAATAAGAAACAAAAGGTAATTACTCAGTAAAATATCAAAATAAAATTAACAAACCTAACAAATGCCACAACACAAAATTTTACGACACGATATGAATAACACTTCATTAGTGTTCAAATAACGCAATGAAAAACAATAACTGATAAATGTATTAAATTATTTTTATTCATTACGTTAAATGTCAGCAGGAATAAATTTGTTTAAACTTTGACAAAGAGCTTTGTAACCTAAGAAACTCTCGCCGCACATTCTTCGCTGTCATAACATGTTTGACATAAAGTAACAAGCAATTCATTACTGTCTTGGTAACTACACAATGGCTTAGAAATCCATAGCCCACCAACAATGGGGCACAATCACATTGAGTGAGCGCTTCTATTTGGTAACTCCAAACATACTATTGTAATTTAATTTCCTGCAATCGAGTCTTCAAGTGTTCGTTTTTTAAGCGTTTCACCAGGCCTAGCGCACTCCGCACTGTAGGTACGAAGCTACAAGTACATAGCCGGACACCGACGGCGGGTCGCGCGTCGTTACACGTGCCGCGTCAGAAAAGATAAGAGCTATGCGATAGAAAGAGAGGCGCTCTGTAGGTTAATATGACTGGTAGGTATGCAGCGCTACGCGAGCTGAATTGAATTTTATTGCGTCATAGCAAGAGTCGCTATTTGTTTAAATTTCTTTGCGGAGTGATGTATCTGTCCCTTAGTATTCTGTGCGTCTCACCGCGAATTCTTTTACAAGCTTTTATGTATACATATATGTAACTATGTTTGTTCGGGTGGAATCTTGCAAGTTGAATTAGAACCACTTCCTCTTATCCTAAGGAGTTGAAATTTTGCATACTTGTCAAAATCTGATGACAATGCAATATTATGGTGACAGTCAGCTAATCTAATGATGAAGACGGAATGTGGGCAATAGAACTCCGACGGATAATCGTAAACTAGATACTAGTTGTGTGTTTTAGTTGGGTTCATTTTAATCTGCTTGCGGTTCCGATTACGAATTTGTTAAAGGATGTCTTAAAAAAATTTTTTTTCATCAAATAACTTATTTCGAATGCGATTCCGTTAAGTTACCAGCACGTTCTTATTAAGTCACTTTCTTGTTTGTCTGTCTGTCTGTCGTTCCGGATGGAATCTTACTACACCAATTTCGAGCACTTCCCGATTAGCTACCCCGCGGAAACTTTCAGGGTAGCTCACAACTCGGTGACAATACATTCTAATCCATTTATTAGCATGCAATGCCGACCTAACTTCAAAAGGCGCATAAAAACGTGGTTTTTAGATTATATATTTTTTAATCTGTCACTTTCTTTGTGCATTTATTTTTCTCGTGCATCTTATTTTTGTGCGTTTTTTCTTTACGAATTGTGGAAATTGCTGTGGATATCGATTTACCAGATAGCTATTTTTGCCATATTGCGGCTTTTTCTACGAAGCCAAGTGGCAACTTGATACTTTTATAAATTTTTGAGATACAATGTTGCGTTGTAGGTTCAAACGAGCGCGGTCGGGTTACGAACATGCTGTTATGGTAAATGTCGGGGTTGATGAAGAGAGAAATTACATGGTTCAGAATATATGACACTGAAGCCATAACTATGGAAAATTACGGAGCAGGAAACGAGTTCTTTAAAACTTCTTAATTAAATCTTCAGATTATGTTTCTAGAAAGAACTTCGCACCTTCCTTCCTTGTAAGATGTGGAACGACCTACCTTCGTCGGTATTTCCTTTGAGCTACAACATGGAGTCTTTTAAAGGGTCCTTAAGGGTCGGCAACGCATCAGCAATGCCTCAGATGCTGCAAATCTCCATAGGCGACGGTAACCGCTTATCATCAGGCGGGCCGTTTGCTTGTTTGCCGACATATTAAATAAAACAAAAATAAAAAAAATGTAGGTTAAAAAGACAATGTTTGTACTAGCAATTAGCAGAAGAACAACTCGCGGGTTTAAGAAGCTTATTAGGCTGACCAAGACAGTTAAACAGTACAGAGAATTAAACTGAATAAAGATCTTTTGTATTATTTACAAATTATCTATAAATGGCACCACTGACTTTCTTAAGTTATGTGCGGATATAACACTCGCTCTAGAAACGGTGAAGGAAAACATCGTGAGGAAACCGGTATGTCCAAGAATTTTTCACAAAAAGTCAAGGACATGTGACATCCACCAACCCGCACTGGGCCAGCGTGGTGGATTATGGCCCATATTCTCTCTATGAGGGAAGGCCCGTGTCCCAGCAGTGGGAACGTGATGGGCTGATGATGATGATGATGATGATCTATAAATGGGGAGGGACTCAATTCAATTGTTTTTTTTAATGTTTGTTGCCTCATAACTCCGTCATTTTTAGACCGATTAGGAATATTCTTTTTGCTTTGGGTTCAGTATAGCTACAATGTGGTCTCATATAAATTTCATTGATATTTGACCTTAGATTTCGAAGATACTATAGATAAGAAATCGATTTTATTTGGAAATAAATTATTGAATTTTTTAAACAGTCTAACTAAAATTAAAAAAAAATTAAATTCATACAAATGAATCAAAAAGTCCGTGGCGCCAAAAAAGTATAAAATAACAATAATAACGCGTTTGTTTACGCATGCAACACGATTACTAGCGAACTGAACACCCTGGGGTTAACCCTTCAAAAGTCGATGCAAATTTTGCGCATACATAAATAATGTATGGCCTCCGATATCGTTCACGATAACTCGACTTAGACAAAGATGGATGGTTAAATAAGATTTGTTGACACCTCCATGCGATAAAATTTAATAAATCATGTCGTGCCTGGATTATTTTAGCTCCTAATTGGACATTGGTATTTTGATCCAAACGTATATGCAGCCTTTGTTTGAATATGAATTATGAATTCAAGTCTACAATAAATATGAATTATTATTGCCAAGAGCGAGTGTGACTCAGTGGGAGCACTTACGGCTTTCAATCCGACGCACCCGAGTTCGAATCCCCCAGGCCTCGCACCAATGACTTTCTTATTCTATATAGGTAAAATTTTACAGTCGCTCATGAAAGTCAGTACTTTCGTAAGTTATGTGCGGATTTAACACTCGTTCTAAAAACGATGAAGGAAAACATCATGAGGAAACTGACATGTCCTAGAATTGGTCACAAAAAATCAAGGACATGTGATATTCTGGTGAATGTAGCGAAAGGCGGGTTGGCACTGGGCCAGTGTGGTAGATTAATGCCCGTACTCTCTCTATAAGAGAAGGCCCGTGTTTCAGCAGTAGGAACGTGATGGGCTGATGATGATAATTATTGTCAAACTATTAGTCTATCTAATATCGTTTACCTGTGTTTTTGTTTTAATTAGCATGCATTTGTTTTCTTATTAGCGTCATGAATGTACTTTTAAAATACAAATTGTGATGATATTGTTACAGAAAACGTATTGAATTTTGTTCAAAATTAATCAACGTTCGGCCTCTCTATCACATCTTGTTCTATATTAATACCTGGCCTTACTTCTAAATCAACATCAGAATCAACAATTTATAAGCAAACAAGCGCGCTAGCGCCGTTGTCTTTTATAGGGATTATAAATTGCATATATACAGTTGCAAGACCGGCCAATTTGATCATATCATGAACTAGAGCTTCAAGCAATAAAAACTACCGCTAAATATCTTCTATGCAGTCGCTTGTCAGCAAGCTGAATCCAGTTTAATATTATTAAGCTTTGCTAGTTATTCTGCCACAGTTTTGCCAGTTATTCTGCCCCAGTTTTGCCAGTTATTCTGCCCCAGCTTTGCCAGTTATTCTGCCAAGTAGTAGTGTGCAAGCATTACTGTATCCTGGTTTAAAGAGCATTATAGCCAGCGAAATATCTGGGCATATGAGACTTAATATCTGATGTCTCGGGTCTTCCTGCAGCTTCTTAAGCGTCGGGTTGGTTAATATTGTGATCCCTCAGTAACCACATGTTAAATTGGGATAAAAAATATTCTATATCCTTTGCCAGGCTGAAGGCGTCAGGCTAACTTTTCCGAGATAAAAAAATCTCTGTGTAAATCCTGCGTATAAGCTCTCTCCATTCCAAATTTCAAAAAATACCGAACGGATTTTGATGACATTTGATATGCGGGTAGTTTAGGTCCTGGTTAAGAAAGTAGGTTACTTTTAGTTAGTAAAAAATAATACAGTTAGGTAGGTATGGTTATTCTGGAAAACTCCATGCGAAATGTCCATAATCGTTAAACTAGTGTGGTTAAGTACCAACTGCAGTTGTATACTAAACCTGTCTTGAATTTTAACTACAAAATTCACGACATCAGATTATTTTAAACAATAAAATTAAAAATCTTACCATTTTTATTCTAGCTGTTGAATGCGAGTTTATTAACCTGAAGGCAACCTCTTCAGGTCAATGATCCAAAAACTTTAACAAAAGTAGTAGTTAACAATCCTTGTAGTCTATCTTATCAACCCATATTCACTCATTACCCAGGTCTTCTTAGATTCACGCTCCATTTTCCGATCCTGTGCAAGCTTCATATTTACCCAATACTGGGAATAGGTCTCATATTTTTCTCGCTACTTTTACTGGTCTTGTACAAACTTCATATTCATCCATTACTGAGAATAGGTCTTCTCTCGTTCACTCTACATTCCAATCCTCTGCAAGCTTCACATTCACCTATTACTGGGAAAAGGTCTCTTCTCGTTGAAGCTGCATTTTCCGGTCCTTTGCAAGCTTCATATTCACCCATTTCTGAGAATACGTCTCCTCTGGCCACCCTAAATCCCAGTCCTGTGCAAGCTTCATATTCACCCATTACTGGGATAGGTCTCCTCTCGCTAAAGCTACATTTTCTGGTCCTGTGCAAGCTTCATTTTCACCCATTACTAAGAATAGATATCTGTTTAAGCTACATTTTCCGGTCCTTTGCAAGCTTCATATTTACCCTTCGATGCGCATCACAATGTACCTATCAGACTGGCTTTTATCGCGAAGTCTTTACCATTTATTAGATACCTCGCGGTGACTGACTTGATACACCGGCTGTCATCCCATCTTGACAAGTTAATTGGTCTATAATATATGCAAAAAGGCGGATTTTAGGACCAAATATTTGAAGAAGAAGATATTTCTTCTTTAATTTGAAAGTGGCGTTCTCAAATACTCAGGCTTAGGAAAGTGCTACTTATTAGGCATAACGTGTTTGTGTGTGAGAAATAATAACTTTATTCTTCGTCATTTTTGGCTCAGGCCTCCAAACCGAACGCTTTGTTTGTAAAATCAGGCATTAACCTTTTTACTTCGAATAAACACTTCAGATTTAACTGATAAGGTTTATAAATTCATGCTATAAACACTTTGTATCGCGTTTAGTTTAGTAATAAAATTATTTTTGTAGTATACTAAAATGTATTATTCATTGTTTGTTTCAGATGTGGGCGTGGTCGAGTTGGACATTGTTCCAAGGTAAATACCAATCTCTTGTTTATTATTAAAAACAGCTTGCGCAATATCACTACATAGTATAAAACAAAGTCGCTTTCTCTGTCCCTATATCCCTATGTATGCTTAAATCATTAAAACTACGCAACGGATTTTGATGCGGTTTTTTTAATAGATAGAGTGATTGACGGGGAAGGTTTATATGTATAATAACCGTGCGAAGCCGGGGCTGGTCGCTAGTAATAATTATATTTTTAAACGAGGGATTAAACAAGATTTTTAAATCGTGTATACAATATAGTACCTATATGTTTTTGTAATTGAGTGATGAGAAGAAGTGAGTGAGTGTGAATTGAGTGATGAGAAGAGGAAGTCGTTCGTCTGATTTTAAGAACGCGGCTATTTACAATAATATCATCAGGTGGCCGATTCAAAACCTCGCGATTACTCATTATCGATTCCGTTTGATATTATATGATTTAAATGTTGCACACAAATAAATTCCGTAAATGCAACACGTAATCGATACCGATATTGTAACCGAAACAATATCTCTACCGGAATCCTTATTTCCTTCTAATTACAACCTGGGTCTCTTTAAGAAAAGAGTAAACAGGCACCTCATGGGCAAGCGTGCTCCACCTTAGACCGCAGCTACGCTTACCATCAGGTGAGTTGTTGTCAAACGTAAGCACATTGCGTCATAAAAGAAAGTATTCTTGAGGGTGAATAGCTCGAAAAGGAACCTTCAACAAAATCAATATCCAGTCGATTCGTTTCGGTATTTGTTATAGTGTGTTTCTGAATCAGGGGCTGCTGGTCATATAAATAATTATTATAATCAACTGTAGGTAGGTACACCCCCGCACAGAAGCGCGACCTTCCAAACAAATTAAAAAATATTATAATTTATTTTTAAAATACAATACAATACAATACTATACAAAATTCTTTATTGTACGCTGAACAAAAATAATCAGTAGACAATTGAAAACAACTTACAAACTAAAGTTCAATGGGTGGACTTATCGCTAAGAGCGATCTCTTCTCTAGAGAGGTAGGAGGTGTAAATAAAATAGTAATAAATGACCTAAATAATTAAGATTAGGTATAATAATTAATAATATTAATAACTATAATAACTATAATAAGCATGGTGTGTCTATTCAGATTGTGTCTGAAATTTTCGTTACTTAATTTAAAGTGCTGCTGGTGTGGGCAGTGCCGTCGATGCTTGCCGACCAGTTGTGTGGTATTTGTTACCGGGTTCGAATCTCACCAAACGCAAATGTTTTGGCCGTGTCGAAGCTACGTACTTTATATCTTGCGAGTACGAAGTCAAAGCCGGCCTACAGTAATGGACTCTCCACGGTCACGGTGAGAATTTTAAATGTCTTAACCGTATTACCAAGGAGATCGACACTTTTATTTTTAACCCCCGACACAAAAAGGAGGGGTGTTATAAGTTTCGCCACTATGTGTCTATCTGTGGCACCGTAGATCTAAACGGGTGAACCGATTTGGATGCGCGTTTTCTATTTCAAAGCAGGTTTTCTAGCGGTGGTTCTTAGAAATCTTTATCAAAATCGGTTCAACTGTTTTTTTTTCCTTTTTATAGATTTTTTGTGCCGGCAGTTTTTTATTTTAGTTTACTGAAATTCGTTATTTGTTGTTGTAATTAATAATAATTAAATAGGTAATCACATAAAATAATACCACGAAATGCCACACGTAATAGGAAAAGTGCTATTGTACTCTGTAGTGTGTATTAATTATACCTAGTCATAAATATTTAACAACATTGATATCATTGTATACCTAATTATATACCTATTACTACGAAATAAAATGTTGTTCGCCTGTTGGTAAGCGCCACGCCTATCCATAACAATTGCAATGCCACCCAGAACTTATAATATCATAAAAAGCACTGCGTATCTACTGCATTGCGCTCATAACCCCAAGACATCAAATATTGAGTCTCATTATATGCCCAGTAATTTCGATGGCTAATACATTTTAAATACCTACCTATAAAAGAATACCAAACACGTTTGGTTTTTAGTTGAAATTTTTTACTACCTTTGATTGGTTAGTTTTTAATCATAGGTCAAGATGTTAAAATATCGATTTATACTCATCAGGATTTATAAATTTAATTACTTAAATTGACTTCTGTTAATTTTCAAAAACATTTATACAGCTTATTTATTTTATTATTTTTTACTGCTACCTGTAAAGTTTTATCGTTTTTTATCTGCAAGTACATTCAATGTCACACAGTATTATCGGTTGAGATATCCTTCAAAAGAAAGTCTATAAAAATTGATCGATTGTCCGCAAAAGGTGAAACTTATCGATAGCAAGTGTTATCGATTGTTTATCAGTGAAATTTTAACCTTGTCGTCACTAAAATTGAGTGGCCTTATTATGTCATCGTTAAAAGTTGACACTTATCGATTTTAACAGCTGTCACTTTAATACTGTACTGTATACTTTAATACTGTACTACTGCACTGTATACTTTAATACTGTACTACTGTACTGTATACTTTAATACTGTACTACTGTACTGTATACTTTAATACTGTACTACTGTACACTTACAATATGTGTATACGTTAATACTTTTTATATCTTGTGTAAGCCCTTAATATATCTATTTTGACAGCCTCTGTGGTGCAGTGGTTGGGCAGGTTGGCTGAAGTCTCATACACCACTGAGGTTGCGGGTTCGATTGCCGCGACGGGACATATGTTTGGGCACAGAAAAAAAAGCGCAAGTATTTGTTTCGTGTCTGGGTGTTGTGGGACCATGGTCCTCATAGTTTGCTGGTTCCCTAGATACAGGGAATCCTAGTCAGGGGTCAGGATCTATGTATGTGATCGTTGGGCGTTATTTATTTATTTTATTTATTATAACTTCTATCACCTCCGTCCGTTTATGTTTCGTTATTCCTCTCCATCCAAAGGTTGTCTGGAAGAGATCGCTTTAAGCGATAAGACCGCCCATTGTTACACCATTGTAAACATTTAACTTGTACTTAATTTCTATGTTTAAGGTGAATAATAAAGTGTTTATATGGATATACAACTATCTATCTAACTATTGTATTCATAGCAACGACTCCACTAAGGAAACTTTACATTTGGGAGTTGTAATTTCTACTCAGACTTATAAATAAACGAGCATTTTAAAAGAACATGTTGTTAATAAATATTATAAACCAACCAGCGGAAACGAAAAACTTATTATGCAGGGTGTCTAAGTACAATCATTATTTTTAACGTCATAACATCTTTTTAATATATTTCTCATCCAAAAATTATAGACCACAACATAAAGCAGTAATAATTCATTCCTTACAATGTTTCGGCTATTATTCGACTATTTCTTTGTGTCTTCTAACCCTTCGCCGACATACGGTGTCTTCAATACCCTTAACTTTCACATCCTTCCTGTTTTAAATGTATTCATAACGCGGCAAAAAAACCCCTAATGCGTATCATTCGACGGCCTCTAGACAAAAGATCATGGCCTATTGTGGGGCTAAATGATTTTTTGTTCGATTCTGAAATTGGATCGAGATACGACCGATAGTTGTTTGCATTGTTCGGAGGTATCACTTTCGGATTTTAACCGACGACGTTAAAAAAAATGTTTGTCTAGTCTACAGAGAATCCTTGTTACGATTTCAAGATCGTTAAGTCTTGAATTTTTGTTATTAATGCATCTGATATTAATCTTAAGCAAAATAAATAGTCTTGCCACAGATACGCCTACACCCGCGCTGGCCACTTGGTTATTAAATGAAACCAGTGAATTTTTCAAGCTCGATCGTAAAGAACCGTCTAAAAAGACTTATGCCATAAATTAACTAAGCTTTTTCTTAACTGCTGTGGAATCAACAAGTTTTACAGCCCAACTAAATCCGGTTTACGATTAGAGAAAACGCCTCGTTAAAAAAAATACTTACGTAGATTCAACGTACATCTTACAAACCACCGTTCTATTGTCACACACTGTCACCCTCATCTTCATACAATGCAGCTACTGTGCATTAAAACCAACGAACTGATGCTATTTTAAATAACGCATCCCATTGTCATTATTATAAATATTATGTTAATCGTGAAAGAATTTTTGACTCCGGTCTTTAAGACCAGGTGTCGCGCTTAAAGGGTTAAGATTCAAATGTCTTGCTCCCCTATTTGAATGCAATCATTTATTAAGATTTTATGCTATTGTTTAGCTCGTTATTTCCCATACGTGCGCAGAGATGTGTAGTAATTTATGTGAGAAGAATGCTGGTGATATATTTTTTAATATTCTAATGCTTTCACGGTTGAATCGTACTTTCCAAGACGGTTCGGTGGTCATAAATTTTTGGATTATCGTGCAATGAAACGTGTCTCACGACTTAGTTGACATGCTATAATATCTGAAATATAGCTTTTGGTTATAGCCAGGTACGGTCGCTATGCATATTAATGAACAGATGCGTTTAGAATAAAAGGGTTAGTAGACGAATATAATAGATGAATGAATGATAATATTTAAAGCAGGAAGCTTTTACAAATTAATTCTTTGTAGATATCACATACAAAATTTGGTAAATTGCGTATTTTTTTTAATTAAAAATATAAATAAAATAAATTTTCTAATGAAGAACATGTCTTATAAATCTACTATTTGAACGTAAGTACATGTCTTATACAATTTGGACATAATATGATATTTTTGATAAAATATCAGTTAAAAAGTTGTTAAAACCAAAGATTTTTTAATACTTTTTTTTGGTTGAAACTGGTCATTAGCAAATTATATGTTATTCAATTCTGTCATTACATGTATGCCATTACTGTCACCTGTCAGAATTACATTTAAAAACATAATTTGAGTTCAACCGGATTCTGTTGAAGAGAAACGTTAAACCTGGTGATTGTATAATTGAAGTACTAATTATCCTTTTTCCCAGTATCTATTAATTATGTTATTTTTATTTAACCGCCTTCAAGAAAGGAGGAGGTTCTCAATTCGACTGTATTTTTTATGTTTGTTACCTGAGAAATCGGTCATTTATAAACCGATTTGGAAATTCATTTTGCGTTGGGTTCAATATAGCTACGAGGTGGTCCTATATACATTTCATGGATATGTGACAGTGAAGTTGGATTGTTTTATAAAAACTTGTTGTCGATATAATTAAGAGCTATGGAGAGAGCTATGCTTGGGATTTCTTTGCCAGATAAGATCCGGAATGTGGAAATCCGCAAAAGAACAAAGGTAACCGACATAGCTTTCAAAATTAGCAAGTTGAAGTGGCAATGGGCCGGCCATATAGCTCGTAGAACCGATAACCGTTGGGGTAAAAAGGTTCTCGAGTGGCGACCACGGACCGGAAGGCGGAGCGTAGGACGGCCCCCCACAAGGTGGACCGACGACCTGGTAAAAGTTGCGGGGAGCCGCTGGATGCATACAGCGAGCAACCGCTCGTTGTGACGATCTATGGGGGAGGCATATGTTCAGCAGTGGACGTCTTCCGGCTGATGATGATGATGATGATGATATAATTAAGGATTTTGTGAAGTTTGATAATTCATTTTTTTTGTTACTAACCGTGCCTATGTAAGTTTGCCATAAAATTGTAAAGACAAAAAACAATTAAGTTACAAATTGAAATGAGAATTTCTGAGAAATATGTTTATATATCATATTTTAGTTTGAAAAAAATATCATCGTTAAAACAACTCTCGTAGCATATAAAGAAAGAAACGTCTAATTAAATATCCAAAATATGTTTAAAACTAAATTTTTAAATTTTAAACGAACATGCGTTCGTAACTACGTATTACAAATACACCACACAGATGGTCGGAAAACACAGCTGGTCTCACTATTCTTATGCAACAGTACTTCGTTTGACTAAATGTACTACGAGGTACCACAGTAGGTACCACTGTGCAGTACCTTTGTAAGTGTTCACGAGAACACGTGGAAGTTTTATAATATTTACTACTAATAGTTAAAAAAATTAAAAGAATATTTTGAGTAGAATTTAAGAAATGTTAAATTCTACCAAACATATTATATTTATTTTTGTTCGGTGGAGTTTATTAGAGTCAAAGTACATTCATCAATTTGAAAACAATAGACGTGGAGTGAAGTGGCATAATCCATTTTGTGATTATTAGGTACACATTGAATCAAATACATGCGATAAATTTGGACACGATTTAAAAATGTGTTAAATTCAATAAGGTATATTTAAAAAACTTTTAATAAAATATATTGAATGTATTGTTTTACCAGAAATCTTGGTTTTTCAAAGTGTACTGAAAAACTGACATTTGTGAAATCAAATTTAATTAACCTAGTCAATTTTAGTATGAAACCTAACCTAGTCAATTAATTTGTTTTGTCTATTACAATCCACGAGTCTTGGTTAGCAGTGTGTGTGTTAAAAATCCAATCAAACCAACTGAAAAAGTTCACATAGTTCGATTGATCGAACCATGCGGTCGAACCACGTGGCCACAGCCATCTTATGTGATTAACTGGGTACGAATACTTTTAATTTACGTTATTGAATTAATTTTACCTTAATTACTATATTAATTATAGTTTAACTTTACCTGAAAGTGTAACATATATCTATATTTACTACATCGATATTTGTTTTTAATTTTTTTCTACTACTAGCTACGCTCCGCGTTTTCCCGGGATAAAAAACAATGTGTTAATCCAGGGTATAAACTATCTCCATTCCTAATTTCATTCAAACCCGTTGAGCCGTTACTGCGTTAAGAATAAACAAATGAACAAACACACATACAAACTTTCGCATTTATATTAATAGCAGGATAATCGTGTACTTTTTTCATTGATGTCATTAGCATGCGAAATATTGTTCGTTAGCATGATATGTGCTATTGCGATGCTAATTGCTAATAATAAATTTCACAGTCGTGAATTCACAATTATGTGTGAAATTTCGTTGTTACGTAACGTGTATTATGAAATTAATGAAAAATAGAAATAAACTCGCAACATTCAGCGAATTCTTTATGCTAATATACATTTAGCAGCTTATTAATACTGCGAATGCTAATTAGTCCAACATTAGTTCTTACTAAGACCATTCCATTCACCTGTAGCCTTGGTTTATCAAACAGAAGGTAAATACCAACATTTATATTAATTGTATTTTATGTGATAATAGCAAAATAATGATTACATGCCCTTGCATGTCATTATGATTTTTTTTAATTTGTAACTGACAGATAAGATTACAATGTATCTCTTGCTTGATGATAAAAGAAACAAGACGATAGAATCGATGAGAAGGACTATATATAATATAGTCCTCCTCATCGATTTCGATGACGGCGACCCTAAAAACTATAATTTTCGAGCATGAGCCCTAATGTGGCTCGCTAAACCGAATTTCGTTAGGTTAGGTCACATGTAGAGCAGTAAAGTTGGCCTTCAGTATTGTAGGTGTATGTGTAGGAAGACTTAGGCCTCTTTTTTCGTATTTGGCGCTTTTCGTCCAGTGTTTCTAAACGGTTGTTTTCAAAATTCTTAACACTGCTAAAGATAGTAGAGCGCCAAGACGACCTATGTGAAGCGAGCTCCTCCCTACACTTCGGGTCGACAGCGCAAGCTTTAAGATGTATTTAGGTGTATTATGTTTAGGATATTACATAATCTATATCAATAAATATTTTTTAGAAAAGAACAAAAACCAACTTCAATGTATCTTTCAAATCCAAGGTCACATATCGATGAAATTTATATGGAACCACTTCGTAGCTATACTAAACCCGACGCAAAAAGAATTTTTCAAATCGGTTCATAAATGACGGAGTTCTGAGGTAACAAACATAAAAAAACAATTAAAAAAAATAACAATCGAACAGAGAACCTCCTCCTTTTTTGAAGTCGGTTAAAAAGATAAAATTTAGGCCATATAGGCTAAGACACGAATCAAATGCTTGCGCTTTTTTCTTCTGTGTTTAAACATTTGTCCCGTCGCGGAAATCGAACTTGCCTGCAACCTCAATGTGGTATGTGATTTGAGCCAACCTGCCCAACCTCTACGCCACACAGAGGCTGTCAAAACAATATAATATAATAATAATAAAATCAAAAGTCTTCCTCCAGTAGCGTCACAATTACAGAATGCGGAAAACGTCGCTATCAAGTATATTTACGTGTTTTATTTAGCGCTGGGTTTTCTCGAATCTTTATATATGTTACTGAAATTCAGTGCTAACATACCTCTATAATTATCATGCTTCTTCTTAAATTATCCTTATTAAAATTATAAACGCGAAAGTTTGTATGTATGGATGTTTATTACTCCTTCACGCAAATACTAGCGAACCGATCGTGGTGAAATTTGGTATGTTAGGTGCTTTAGTACTTGGAATAGCACATAGGCTACTTTTTATCTCGGAAAACCGCGGGTGGAAACCACAGGGCGCAGTGAGTTACAGATAATTTACCTAGGATATGTGCAGACATGCCTAAATATAAATATACATATCCAAACAAAACATGCTACCGACCGACGACGTATAATACGCGCCACGAAAGATGAGACTTGACAAGCGTCAGTAGTGGGGAGCCTGCGCAGGTACAGTCGTGTACGAAATAGTTATCCATAATTTGTATATCTATTCAGGGATTTTTGACAACATTCAGAATTAGGTAGGTGTATATTTTTTTTTTAACCTATCATAGATTTATTACTAAATAATAAAATTTAAGATAAAAAAGGCAGATTGTCCTAGTCACTGTCACTGACAATATATGATGTAAGTGTAAACGTCGTAAACCATCTACCTACTTTGTCTTCTTAATGTTTTACCTCGAGGCATAATTAAGATTTCACAAAGTTACACTCGTATACAACACAACTATAAGAAAGTAGAAATTTATAAACACAATTTGCACTCGATTGTACTGCGGAGTCAAGCGGTGCGTGCACGGGGTGAGGGGGACGGAAGGCAACTGACGCGCATGCGCAGTGCCGTACCGACACCTCCCGCGCTCTTTCCGCTGCCCTGTTGATCCCCGATCCCTTCCCGCCTCAGACCTCATACCGCTAAAGAGACCTATAAATCGTCTACTGCGCAAGTCAAACCACGTGGTTTGTCAAGTCTCATCTTTTGTGGCGCGTATTATACCAACTGTTTACAATGTCTGTTCCGAGGTCGTTGACATCTGCAATTTGGTTCAGAGTCAGATGTTAACAACATTCGTGACACTGGCAGCTGAGAAAAAGTAAACGGTTCTATTATAAAAACGTTATTTTTTAAAGCATTGACATTTGTGGTTATCATGATCTAAAATGCTAAAACTCGGATTAAATGAAAATTATGATTGCAATTATAATTTCGGACACATTCATTATCAAAAAACTCTTAAACTCATTATTTCAGGCAATATTAAAGTAGAACAAAGTAAAATTAACAGAGGCCCATAGAATATATACCTTACAGACTAACATATAACAGGACTAGCTTTTTCCCGCGACTTCGTCCGCGTGAACGATAAAGGAAGCCTATATTCGTATTTTTTCGTGCTCAAAGCAGTCAAGTGAGGTCAAGCTGTATCTTCGTAGTCACCCAATCGATTTTGATCTAACATAATCTATGTTTGAACTGATGCTACCAAACCAAAATTCATTCAGCACTTTCCGAGTGTATATACAACAAATAGACAAAAATTCTAAGAACCGTAGACTCGTATTCAGTACCCTCTAAATAGTCGATTCCAGTTAGTTTTTCAAAAATGTCTTCAATGCACAAAATTGGCTCAGTTCTATTTTTTATAGTATAGATAATGTTTGAAAAATAACAGTGCTGCGATATTAAACTGTTATAAGAATGGAAGCTTAATTCATTTTTAAGTAAAGCCTCATAAATAACTTTTAATAATTCTACACTTTTGGTGCCAAATACAGCCCATCCCTTATAATCATTAGGTACTAAAACTCAACGATCAAATCGCCTGATTAAGTCAGTTCCTAAAATACTTGCCTTAAAACAGTCTGTAATTGCAACAATAAAAAATAATAACTAAAACTAATACACATTTAATAATGTAGTCATCTACACTTAAGTGTGTTTAAATAATTGAGTGGAGTGGGAGCATTAAAGAAGCTCGTATGGTGTAATTTAACAAAACGTGCAACCTCATTTAGAGATATTATACACACATGTTCTGCCACATTAAAGTGACCAAGTCGCCCATTTAAGTTTTTGGTTGGAATACTAAGTACTTAGTATTCTATTGCGTTACATAATAACAGGTATATTTAGGTGTGATATTACTTACTTGTAAAATACTAGTGATTCGATACTTGTAATAAAACTTGTTACTACTACTTAACTACCTGGACCATCATTGGTCCATGCTACTACTAAACGACCCATAACGTTGTCCATTTACATACTCATGTCAATGTAAAATTTTAAACTTGTATCAGACTGTGTCTAGCTATTTAATTTTCTATTAGTTAACTTTGTTTTGTTTTTTTGCCATCCTTACCGATGCGCGATACATAAAACTCCTTTAAAAAAACTTGATATCAATACTTGGTATTACCACAGAACTTGGTATGAGGTACAATTAAGTATTTTGTGGTATTACTAAGTTCGATACGAGTACTCAAGCATTACTTACTGCAAAGCAAATCCTTCATGTAACTCACATTAAGAACGCCTGGTTCATGAGTCCTCGTTTAATTTGGTTGCTTCCTCAATAAAGTTTTATAGGCGATAATCAAAGGACTGACTGGGACCACACAACCGCAGGGTAATTTACGTGCTTTCGCCTCTTTTTTTGGAGATATCCATTTTGGTATCTTAAGTTTTTGGGGGTTTGAAGTTATCTCTATAGACGATTTATGGATTCAATTTAGATTTTTCTACGGGGTTTTTAATTTTTTTTTTGTTAGTTTGATAAGTTGCTTATAAGTAAGGCAGTAGCATGAATATTATATAGTATAACCAGCCCACCCAACGGCTTTGCCCGCAGTTTTTCCCTTTTCCCGTGGGAATTTCGAAAAAATATTTTCTATTGCACCTTTCAACCCTGCTACCTAGTGCACTTTTCTTTTTTTTCCGTGACTTAATAATATTCCAAATCTCATGTTTCTATCTTCAGTGGTTCTTATTTTTCTTCTCGTCCAAGTGGTTTAAGCTGTGCGTTGTCAGTCAGTCAGTCATAAAACCATTGATATATGTACTGTCAATGCACGGGACTGTTTTTTATGTTTAAATAAGGTAAATGTTGAAAAACACATGTTATTTACCTATAAAATATACTTATTTAAAATAATGTCGTTGCTACGTCATAATTTGTTTTTTAATGAATCGAAACATGATTAAACAACTTTGATTAAGTATTTTTAAAGTTTCATGCCTATAAAATTTTTTGGACTCATTAGATACTTCTGTGTTAAGTATTTTACTACATCTTATTTGGGTAAATTGGAACGTGTTATAATTTGGGTACGGTGGTTCCAACGATTCATCGATAATAATGAATTTCAATGTCAGTCTCTAGCAGCTTTGGCCGGATTAAACTGGTTTGATCCGCTTATTATCACACTAATATTTAATCTATGCGACTATTAGAAATGCAACAGTTTCTCTAGGTCATGGAATAACGGATAGTTTTATCCGCGTTTGAACCCCGGGACGCATCTAGTTCCTAAATATGTCAAAGGGAATGTCAATGCCTGATTAACTATTAGTTTTTAGAAAAAAACAAGAACCGACTTCAAGACTAAACTTATATTTTTTGTTTTTATTAATTTATTCAAAAAGTGATAAATCAGCCCAGACCAGCTTGTCTCGTCACGCAGTTTTTTGTATATAGGTATCTATATACAAAAAAGATAGGGCTAAGCGTCGTATTTTGAGAGATACCTTTGTGATGTAGTGAACAGATGTAGGCTGACGATGATAATGGTGATGATGATCATATCTTCCCGCACACTTTAGTCATTAATTACTGAAATCGACTACCCCGGTTTGGAATCCTGAGAATTATGAATATCTTGTTCTCAATAATTACAAACTTTTAATTAACAGTGCGTCGATTATTAAATTAATTGTCGATCTGTATCTTTCTGTGCCGACATTTTTAATTTAAAACTTCCATTGAATTATTGAAATATGCTGTTAATAGTCCTCGTGTATTAATTATTTGATTTAATTATCTGTAATTTGAATATCAATTATTATTATTACGTTATTATATTTGATCTATGATAAGTCAAAATAATTAAGCCCTTTATATTTTATTATTCTAATTGCGAGAAAAATATCATTCGTAAATTACTTGGCAATACTTATTCCTAAACATGATAAAAAGGGAATAGGAATTAATTTATAATATTATATATTTATTATTATTTTATTATTACTAGGATATTATATGTATATGTAATTTGACACTATTGACTGAATTGTAGTGATTTTATGAAATTAATTAATTATTTCAAACATAATTAAAGTAGGGAATACGAATTAATTGCTTAGAACATTTTATTATTATTATTTTATTATAGCTAGTATATTTTATTTTAATTTCGCACTATGTGCTAAATTGTAGTGATCGCATGGAATTAATTGAATAATTACAAACCTGATTAAAGTTTAACTATGCGCAATAAAGTCTTATTGCATCCGTCAATCTTAAATCTAATCATAACATGGATAAAAGATTATTATTATTCACATATTTATTTATATATATATATATATATATATATGGTGCGGGCTGCAGAGTAACTTCCTACTATGATACGTGCCGTGTCTTAATTATTATATTTTTTCCCATGTTACGATAAAAAACAACAAAAATCATAAATTAATCGTAATTTAATTATGGAGTACCCACATTCTCGAATTTATAGTAAGGATTTATCTTTTTTACTGAATCTTGTTCGAGTATTTCACCCCATTCACGGATGATGCCGTTTTCCCGCGCATTCGAATATTTTACAAATGAATATCCAAGATGGCCGCCGTGGCGGGGGAGCGATTAGCCGGACCGTGCTTATGGCCACGCCTGCATAACAGGGGTTGAATAGAGTGGCGCAAAATACAACCAACACGTAAAAATAAACTATAATTATTACTTATTCAATTAGTAACATGGGCTGCAATAGCGCCCTCTAGAACCAAGTTGGTTGACGTTTGAGACTTGAAGCAGTATAGCGTGACTACCTCGTTCTTTTTTTTTAAGTACTTGGCAAATGGAGTGCTTACCGCTCTGCCGATGACAGTGATAAATAAAATTGGGTCAGTTTTACTTTGCGGTAATCCTTACTTGCCAGTATTATCTATATTGCCGGTACTTACTTGGCAATTGGTCGGTAATTAATTAAGAAATATGAATTGGGGCTTGCAATATAATCACTCTTCATTCCGTTTTTGTTTGCTTGGGTCAGTCTAACCTGCTTATTGCCATGCAAGTAAGTAAAACAATACCAACCAAAATATTCGAACTAATGAATTAAACATAGAATATAATAGAATAGAAAAACTCTTTATTGTATACCAAATTAAAGAAATAGACAATAACACAGTCCTTAACTGTGGTAGTACAATGGGAGGTCTTATCGCTTGAAGCGATCTCAGACAACCTTTGGATGGACAGTATCGGAAGAAGAAGTAGACGGCGGTGTACAACAAAATGTATTAATTACAACTAAATACCTACATAATCATACATACATGCTAATATTTACATTCTAATACACACAAAAGTAAAAATATTATTATTAAAATAGACTAATATATACTTATCGAAATACCACACACTTATTTTAAAAATATGAAATACTAGAAACCGCTTGTGACTTCGTTCACGTCGACGTCAGGGATAGTGTAGTGTGGTGTGGCTTTCAATCAGTGAAAGGATTTGCAGAATTGGATCAGTAGTTCGAGAGATTACTTCCCTATAAACATACATACATATTTACAACTTTGCCTCTTTATAATATTAGTATTTATATACTATATTATATAATATTAGTATTTGTATTTATATATAATTTATAATGTCCATAATATTTGTGATATTTTTACAAACATTTCCCCTGAAAATAAACCTAATGTTATGTGTGTAACCGGGAGCGAGTGGCTCAGTGGGAGCTCGTGCGACTTTCGATCCGACGCACCCGAGTTCGAATCCCGCTGGCCTCGCACCACTGACTTTTTTAAGTTATGTGCGGATTTAACACTCGCTCTAAACACGTTAAAGGAAAACATCGTGAGGAAACCGGCATGTCCAAGATTTTTCACAAAAAGTCAAGGACATGTGACATCCACTATCCCGCACTGGGCCAGCGTGGTGGATTATGGCCCGTTCTCTCTCTATGAGAGAAGGCCCGTGTCCCAGCAGTGGGAACGTTATGGGCTGATGATGATGATGTGTGTAACCTCTTTAAATTCAGTTTTAAAATACCTACGTACATACAAATGATTCTCAAATCTTTTCGTGAAATTGTGCAAGTTGTGAGTCGTTTTTCTTAACTTTTTCTTGGGTAAAGTTATTTTTAAGATTAAATTGTTAACGTTATACGTGCAGATTGTATCGCTGTCGGCATCATTTCTTTGTTCTCGACAAAATAAAGTTTTATTATACTTATGTGGTACATTTTTTATGTGAGGTCAAATGTTGAGAAACTTCGGCGAAATTCGGATTACGGGAACTTCTTTTGCGGTTATTGTTGATGGAAATTTTGAATAAAATATAACAAACAGTATGAAATGTGTTAGTATAATGTCATTATAGTTTGTACTTTTTGTAGATACATTTGTTTATCATGTAATTTATGTTGATATCCCCGTCTCTTACAATTATTTTTTTTGTAACCGAGTGACGAGACGAGCTGGTCGTTTGCCTGATGGTAAGCAATACGCCAGCCCATAACAATAATAGCACCACCCAGAACTTTGTTTTGCAAAATCCTGCACGGCGCTGCACTGCGCTCGTCACCCTTGGACAATTAGCTGTTGAGTCTCATAATGCCCAGTAATTTCGCTGGCTACCATGCCCTTCAAACCGGAACACAGTAATGCTTGCGCACTACTGCTTTAAGTCCTCTCCATCCAAAGGTTGTCTGGAAGAGATCGCTTTGAGCTATAAGACCGCCCATTGTAACACTTTAAGTTTGTTATTTTTATTATTATGTTTTCTGGTGGTGAAACAAAAAAAAGTTATCTAATCTAAAAAATAATCTCGAATAAATTGTGAATAACACTTGAATGATTTGGAATATTGCAATTTGCAGTTTTATTGCCTAAATCACAAGAAGAAAGCATTAAGCATTACTGTGTTCCGGTTTTGAAGGGCGTTGTAGCATATGAGACTTAATATCTGATGTATCGGGGGGATGAGCGCAATGCAGTGCTTTTTATGGTATGGCAGTGCTTTTTTTGGGTGGCTCTGCAATTGTTATGGGCAGGCGTGGCGCTTACCATCAAGCTACTTGCTCGTCTCATCACCATAACAAAGAATACCGACAAAAATAAACGTTGAAATGTTCAAAAAGAAATCATACTTTTTCCTTTTAATTAACTGACTTCAAAAAGGAAGAAGTTCTCAATGTGATTGTTTTTCTTTTTTATGTTTCTTACCTCAGAACTTTACTCCTTCACTTATAAACCGATTTGGAAAATTATTTTTGCGTTTTGGTTCAGTGTAGCTACGAAGTCCTATATATTTCATCGATATTTGACCTTAGACTTCGAAGATACATTGAAGATTTTCTTTTTTTTAATATATACTTGTTCTTTATGTTTTTGGCTATTATAATATACCTACCTATCTATTATATGTATATTCATTTTACTCGTAATTTTAAACTTACGATACTTACCTAAATAAATAATTACACGGCTACACATGTAAGATTTTAATGTTAAACAATATGTAACCACTAAAGACCCTCTTCCGAATGAAAATCTCGTCTTTTCCCCTACACTAACCTACAACAATGACGCTTATTCATTGAGACATGGTACTCAATTGTATCTATAATTTAATTATACAAAGTAATTAATTACTAGCACACGTGTATGTCTTTATTTGCTCGTATATTACTAGGTTTAATTGTTACAATATGTTTGTAACAGTATGATGTACAATGTTTTTATCTTATAGGTACTTAAATGTCTATTATTTTATATTGTATGTATATATTATTATGTCGTAGCCAACTAGCTTAATTCGATTCAATCAACAGCCTAGCTCCTTAACTAAACAGCGTTCAACTAGCGGCCTGAATGATATTCAGCCATTTGATCAAACAGCTAGGCAAATGACTTGGATCGATGACGTTTATTTACTTGCCTAAGCTGTTCATTTATAAAGCCTGTTTTACATAGTTTAATGAAAAATAGTACAATGCAATGGAAGAGGGTAGTGACAATAATAAAGAATATAGCTGCAGCCCTTGGTAGGTTACCACATGCCTAAGCATTAGCCAGCCAGTTTATTAAATGTTGTAATAGACGCTATGGCTGAATATCATTCAGGCCACTAGTTGAACGGCGCTATTTAGTTAAGAGGCTAGGCTGTTAATTAAACGGCGAATTAAGCTACTTGGCTGCGACATATATAAGTCACAAATATAAATGATAATTATGACACGGAAATATTATGTTCATAATTGGTCGAGTTAATTGCTTATTTTAATTACAAAATGCTTAGAACTTATTAAAAAAACTAAACAAAATTACGCTATTTTTAGTTTTAGTCATCATGACTGTTAAATACAAACAGATGGGTAAATTTATTTTAACAATTATTAATTTTGATATAAGTAAATATGACATTATTATGAAGGTCGTGGTTTGAAACAGAATAGGTATAAAATAAAAATAACTAGACAGATTCATTATTATACTATTCAAATCAGTAATAAAAAATAATGGTTGATAATAATACCTTTATGAAAATATACTTTATTATTTTATTGTTTGTTATTTATTGATTTCAACCAAAAATAATATATTCCTAAAAGTCACAAGAATAGCAATTCGCCTTCGCAAAAAAGCTAGGTACCTAAATAAAGAAAAAAAATGCAATTATGTTTTTTACTAACTTTTTCTAAAAAACTTTAAATATTATATTAAAATTTTATATGCATTTTTTCTACATTTACCTCTTACCTCTTTACATTTTTTATTATTAAAATTCTAGGGACCTTTGTCTAGTAGTTGAACAAAATAGGATATATGTGTCAGGTAATATCAAAAGTGGCTAAATCCTGACTATTAATAAAATGCACCGCCGTGATTGGCCAGCTGCCAGCTTTGAAAAAAACTATATACTGCTGATTTTTTATATAACTCGGTAACGTGGATGTTACCGAGTTTGATAAAAAATCAAACTTTGGATACAAATTAGAAGAGTTAAACGATGGATTTATCCATTTTTAACCGACTTCAAAAAAGGAGGAGGTTCTCTGTTCGATTTTTTTTTATGTTTGTTACCTCAGAACTCCGTCATTTAAGAACCGATTTGAAAAATTCTTTTTGCGTCGGGTTCAGTATATCTACGAAGTGGTCCCATATAAATTTCATCGATATGTGACCTTGGACTTCGAAGATACATTAAAGTCGGTTTTTGTTTTTTTCTAAAAATTAATTGAAAGCAGCGTCTTAAACTCCACTAATATTTCTAGCGAGTTGCCATAAAAATCAATTTTATACGCATTAAGGATTTAACAAATTTTGATATCCACCGACACATTACAATAACAAATAAATATAATATATTTTCCGCGTAAGAATAATATATTTAATGATGCTTGCTTGGTAAGCTTGGCCCACCGTTCATCGTATTTGTTTACTACGGAATTCCTTCATAATTTGCTGATGGTTGTTTTTCATCCTATTTTAATAATGTGTGGGCAGACGAAGCGTTCTCGAAGTGCTAGTAGACATCATGCTAATAATTATTATGTTTTATTAGCAGTCTGATTAAGCTTTATTTACATTAGAATTTATTTTGTTTGTTTGACAGTCTGGAGGTCTAGAAACAAAGATAGAAATCATTCAATTTGGCGTGATTCTGAAGTAGAAACTAATGACTACAGGAAAATAGATTTATGAATGTATACCTACTTTTATGTTTTTTTTATGGTTAAATGGGCTCACTTTGGCAACAACTCACCTGATGGTAAGCGTAGTTGCGGTCTGAGGTTGGAGCACATTCGCCCATGAGGTGCCTATTCATTGATGTATTATGTTGGGGCTGCTCCGTTTCTGTAGTGCATCAGGGATGTTTGCGCAATTTCGCACTGATGGCTTCATCATCATCATTTTCATTTCGCCATCATCCGCAAGAAAACTGCATCCCTGATCCACAGAATTCGCGGCAGTGCCAACAGCATCGTAAAGACGGTGGCAGATAGGTTCACCTCGCCGCTCTGGAAGTGTCTAGTTTGGCGAGGTTTACCTATACTTGTGTACATAATAATTATTTTTATTTATTTAGTTATTTAATTTTTAATTTAAAATCTTTTTATTTTATTTGTGATTTTAATTTTTGAATTCAATTTAAATTTAAATTTTTAATTTGATTTTGAATTTTAATTATTAATTTCAATTTGTTATTTCAACTTATAATTTTTAATTTTATATTTCATTGCAATTTCTATATATATATATGGATGTGTATTATCCGAAATGAACAATTTTTATTTATTTATTTATTATTTATTTATGAAGTTGTAATAAAATGTATTCTAAAGTTTCCGCTTTAACTTACCCGCCAAAATTACCTCGTTTTATAGCCCTTTCATTAAACAGAAATCTCCCTGTTTCAGGTTTAACGTGTCGGAAATGCGTTCCAAAACGACAGAACCAACCTGTTGGGTGCGGAGACATTTGGTGAGCGATTCAAATCCATTCTTTACCCTTTTTTGTCCACTTTTTGAGAAAAAAAGGTAAATAATACTGGCTTGAAAGGTTGAGGTTGAGACGAGTGGTATTGTGGTCGGGGTGCAGTGGGAGCGGAATATTGTGTCGATTGTTTTATGACGCGATTAATTTTTAGAAGAAACAGAAACCGACTTTAAGACTATACTATACCTATATTTTTTTATGTTAATTATTTCAAAAAGCGCTGAATCAATTTCAATAAAAATTATATAGGACCACCTCTGAAGTATGACCAACCAAAGAAAAAATAATCATCAAAATCAATTCATAATTAGCGGAGTAATTGCGTAACAAACATACAAAAAAAACCCTTCTCCTTTTGAAGTCGCTTAAAATATTAACAAAAAGACTAAAAAAATCTTAGTAATAGAATATATATATTTATATCGAATATATATATTATCGGAGGCGTAAGTTTTTATTTCCTCTAATGAATGCTCACTTTACGCCTAGAGAACTACGTACTACATACTATAAAACAAAGTCGCTCCCCGCTGCACGCCGTCTATACGCTTAGCTCACAAATTTTGATGCGGTTTTCATCAATAGAAAGAGTGATTCAAGAAGAAAGTTTATATGTATGATTCATGCATATTTATAAACCCTCCTCTTCTCCCTTGGGAAGCCAGGGCGGGTCGCTAGTTTTTTATTCCTCAATTGTGTAAGGACTTGCATGGCGTTTGATAAAGTTTTTAATCCGCTCTCACTCTGACCCTGCCCTATTCCCCATATCTCGACTGACGGGGCCACTCGCTTCGTATAAGTGCAGGTATCGTTTCTTTTACTTTTTTTATTCCTTTTTTTACCTGCTCGGAAATAGGTTATAACCTATTTATTTTACTTTCGAAATTGGGGATAGAAGTTAATTCGATACCATACGTCGAGAGAAGGGTTAAAATTATGACTATCTCTGTTTTTTGTAAATTATCTATTCTGTGCAGTTAAATTAATATTTATCAAATGTTTCTTTTTTATTTTCAAACATTCTTTTGTTTGTAGTATGAAAGTTTTCGAGAGTTTGATTCAATATATATATCGGATATCGACTAATTCGACTACGTGAGTCCTAGCCGTGTTATTAATACATTATTTTGTTTGTTCAAAAATGTGTTTAGAAAAACAAAACAAAAGAAATAAGACATTTAAATTATTAGCGGCTATAAAGTTTAGGCGAAATACGATACGATATTTAAGTTATGAGATAACGTATCAAATAAAATAACGATAAAATAAAATGACAGAAGAAAAAAAAAAGTAAAGTGTTTCTTTGAATTTATCTCAATTATCCTTGATTTCATTAGTTTTTGTCGCCTGAGTCTTGGTAATACGATTTAAATTATACTATTACATTCATAGTAGTTATTTTGCCATTCATTCATGACTTTGGATTTCAAAGGATAATGCAGCTTATGTTTTGCGCAATTAAGTCCGGGTTTCTTCGAAAGCGGTGTTAAATGTTTCAAAGAAACACATATCAATGATATACCTGGTATCATGGGATTTGAGGACGGCATTAGGCAACAAGACACCAGTAACATACTAATGTGCTACTATTAACTACTACATTTGCAATGCCTCTACTACATAACGTTATAATTAATATGGATGGCATTATGCAATGTGATGAAAATTCCCGTAATTTGATTGTTTATAACTGAACTGTTTGGCTATGACCCATTTTAAACATAATATTTAGCCCGTTGCGGTTATAAACATTGCGTTCATGGCTACATATCACATAACACTTTTACTCATGCACCTGCTGCTAGACCGGTTGGAGGGAAAAAAAGCATTTAATCTGTTCCATTTTAAAACGCTATTTTATTTAAGGCCCATGGAGCGTGGGACCTTACTTTGTTTATGTATTCGTAATCTTGAGAAGAATGTTTATGCTAACGCTCCTCGATGACAAGTTGCAGAGTGAAGATACTGAGCTTATTTTTTTATTATTTGAAGTGAAGTTACCATCCTGAGCTCAAACACTCTAATATTATAAATTCGGAAGTCTCTGTGTGTGTGAGTATGCGTGGTTGTTTTTTACCACGTTTTTAAAGTCACTTTCTTGTTTGTCTGACGTTCAGGGTGGAATCTTGCAACTCAAATTTCCAGCACTATAGCTATCCAGCTGAAACTTTAAGGGTAGTTCACAACTCGATGACAATATTTTAAATCCATAAAAAAGTGGTTTATAGATTTTTTTTAAATCTATTACGGGTTCTTGTTTACCCCACTTATCTCCATCACGGTTGAACAGATTTTGATGGAATTTGGTATGTAAGTACTTTAAGTCCTGGTATAGGACATAGGGGTACTTTTTATCCCGGGAAACCAAAAACTGCTTAGGGAATTTTAAAAGTAAATTAAAATTAATAAAATTATTTAAATTTTATATACAAAAAGAAAAATTTAGTATAAAAAAAGATTTTAGTTCTCTAACCGTCACGACATTCAAAATGGTAAATTTTTACAAAAAATCATTACCATAACTTCAAAAGTGAGTTTCTACAAAAATGTTCCGAAACAATAACTAACAATTTAAGCTCGTTTCACACAACAAGTTCGCTAAACGCTCTAATCAAAAGTTTTAGTACTTTTTAATGTTCACCGTTTATCGCATTCGATACCCTGCGCCAAGCGATTAACTTCTTTTTTGTTGAGGCTCGCGCAATTTCTGTACTAATCAAGAAAAGGTTCGCGTATAATTGAATTTGTGCAGGCATTTTGTTGCATGTGAGTTTAAAAGTTTTTCTACATTTAAATTTTGAATTTAGAATCCGATATGAAAATGCATAAAAACTTGAACGTAATAAATAGCATAATAAATAAAATCTATCAAATTATATCAATATTGTTTTTTTATGGAACTGAGTGATGAGACAAGCAAGTCGTTCGCCTGATGGTAAGCGCTACGCCTGCCCATAACAAATGTAGTGCCACCCAGAATTTTTAATTCTATAAAAAGCGTTGCGTAGCACTGTATTGCGCTCATCACTCCGAGACTTCTTATCATCTTATCTTATCATCTTAGACATGCTGGTTTCCTCACGATGTTTTCCTTCACCGTTTTAAGAGCGAGTGCTAGATCCGTAAAAAACTTAAGAAAGTCATTCGTATGGGGCCAGCGGGATTCGAATGGCGGATCGAAACTTGCACGTTCTCTCACTGAGCCACACTCGCTCGGCAATATATAATAATAATCATATTATATAATAATAAATAATAAAAAAGTTTCATTGCCAGACACGGTTCGGTAAACTTAAAAATACTCCCAATTTATAGCCAGTGCAGCTTGTAATCAGTACAACATAATTTAGATACAGGTTGATAAACTATCTGTAATGATTTCCTAAGTGGCTGTTCTATAAGGTGTTTTATCTTTGAGCGCGAGTGTGGCTCAGTGGGAGAACGTGCGACTTTCGATGCAACGTACCCGAGTTTGAATACCGCAGGCCTCGCACTACTGACTTTCTGAAGTTATGTGCGGATTTAACACTCGTTCTAAAAACGGTGAAGGAAAACATCGTGAGGAAACCGGCATGTCCAAGGATTAATCACAAAAATTCAAGGACATGTGACATCCACTAATCCGCACTGGGCCAGCGTGGTGGATTATGACCTACACTCTCTCTATGAGAGAAGGCCCGTATCCCAGCAATGGGAACGTGATAGGCTGGTGATGATAATTATAAATAATAAAGAAGTTTCATTACCAGACACGGTACGGTAAACTTAAAAATACTCCCAATTTATAGCCAGTGCAGCTTCTAATCAGTACAACGTAATTTAGATACAGGTTGATAAACTATCTGTAATGATTTCCTAAGTGGCTGTTCTATTAGGTGTTTTATCTTTACTGCACCTTTCCGTCCCATTAACCGCGAGATAAAATAACTATTTGGAAATTTCCTAACTTTGTTATAACGGAATTTAATGGTTTTAAAATTTGATACAAGTATTCTGTCTTAATAAGTTTCAGTTTATACTCGTAATAAGTGTTCTCATATTCTTTATTGTACTCTCTCAGAACAATAACATCGTGGATTTATAAAGTACGTGTACAAAAGTGAGCTTAACTCTAAAAAGAGTTTTCTTTCAGCAAACCCTTGATGAAAGGGAACTGTCGCTTGAGCAAATAGGTTTTAGTCTTAGAGTATATATAACCTAGTAATGTAAACTCTATGGTTTTAGTGTACGGTTACGGTTTGTGTTGTCGGTTTGGGCTGTTTGGTTTGTTTGTGTCATCAACTTTATGCGCGCGCCTTTCAATTTTTGAATTTTAAAATTTCATTTGCAATTGTCAATTAGTGGCCAGTGTCTTGTATTTTCAGCAAGGTTTTTTTTTCCACCATTTTTTTACTTATTATATCCAGCCAGTGTTTTGATTTTTAGCCGACTTCGAAAAGGAGGAGATTCGCAATTCGATTGTATGTTTTTTTTTGTTGTTTTTTGTATGTCTGTTACGCGATTACTGCGACAATTATAAATTGACTTTGATAATTATATTATTTTTTGTTTGGTAGGTCATACTTCAGAGATGGTCCCGTATAAATTTTATCGAAATTGATTAGCACTTTTTGAAATATCAACAAAAAGAAAATATAAGTTCAGTCCTAAAGTCGGTTTTTGTTTTCTTTTAAAAAATATTTCAGTGTCTAAGAAAGGAACTCTTTTTAAGGATCACATCTTTTGTTTTTAAACAATCACCAAATTAATTATCATCGATTCGAAACACTTTACCAATGTTGGACTGTGCCGGTCGTTCGTTTATCCACATCCAATTTTTCGCGCAAAAAGTAAAGGACGGCCGCAACAAAGAGTTAGGTCATACAGGTCACGGCGGGCGTTGCACGTCAATAAAAAATATCGAAATCATCGTAAGCGCAAAAACATGAGCTCAATAAAGACTTGAGTCATAGTATACCTTTACATTACGACTTCTAAAGGAATTTTGTTGAGGATAAAAACAAGTATGTATATACAATTTCAGTTGGTGTGCCTGGTTGAACTATACATGACACATAGTACCTAAGTATCAAGTTCAAAAGTTCTTTAATCAAATTTGGCATCACAGACGCACTTATGAACGTCAATTATTACAATGATTCTACCACCGTATCGGAAAAAGAACCACTAAGAAGATACAGCAAGAAACTGAGGGGCATTTTTTTAGAACTTTTGTTGCAATATTTTATGTTTGTTTTTGACAATATTGTTTCTTATGTGCCAGTTGGCTACTTGGCAGAAGCGGAATGTACCATGCTTCTTTGTCTTCTATGTAATTACTAACCGTATAGTGTGCTTTTTTATTAGAATATTTTTCACACAGTATATTAGGAATGAGGTTGTAAAATATTGTATTATACCTAGGTATATATTATATTTATTATTGTTATGACAAGCTGAACACGAGGATTTTTGATTCGGGGTTAGGTTAGAAACATAATTTCGGGTCAGGTTAAGAAGAGGGTTAAGTTCGTAATGAAAATAAATCACTTTTTTGTTGTTCCTAACCTAACCCGATCCCGAAGCAGGTTTTCAGGTCGGCCCCCCGATTCAGAACCTCACGATAACGAATACGGAATCGATTCGACTATTTTCGATGTCGTTTTGTAGGTTCCTTTTCGAGCTATTCTGTCGCGAAAATTTAATACGGTTTCGTTTACAATATCGGTATCGATTACATGTTGCATTCACGGAATTTGTTTTGTGTGCAATGTTTTGCATCTTAAGATATGAAACCGAATCGGTCGACAACGAGTGGCCGGGAAGTTCTGAATCGGCCCGCAGGTTTGGAATAAATCAATATTTTAGTTACGCTTTGCAACGACTAGAAGTCTTTGAAAATTTCTATGTGCTGATGCGCCACGCCGGGTCTCCACGATCCAAGAGTTCACCCCAGAAGGTTCAAATATTCATAAGTTTAGTGACTTTTCTGAACAAAAGAACAGTTTTGCTAAACGTAGAAATAACAATATAAAAAAGTATATTTTAATCAATACCAAAGTAACTACTAAAACTTGTCAGGCCGTTTTAATAGCCGTATAAATAATTTTACCGTGAAACGTTTGTTAATTCTCTATGCTAATTACGCTGATACGGCTTATTACGATAAAAGTTGTATAGGTAGTAAATAAAGAATGGACGTATTAAGAGAAACCGACAAATTGAAATTCTAGTAAGAATAATACGTTCATTAACTCCGAGTATCTCCCAAAATTATAAAAACAAAAAATAAAAAAATAACGTCCAACGATCACATACATAGATCCTGACCCCTAACTAGGATTCCCTGTACCTAGGAAACCAGGCACTATGAGGACCATGGTCCCACAACACCCAGACACGAAACACATGCTTGCAGTTTTTTTTTCTGTGCACAAACATTTGTCCCGTAGCAGGAAACGAACCTGCAACCTCTTCCCGCCAAAAAAAAAGAGTCAAAACATGTCTCAAGAAAACAATCATTAGCTGTCATGTGTCACTTGTCGTCTCATGTGACAGACGCATTCAATGTGAAACTGACACAGTGGACGTAATGTGACACAGCGGACATAAGCGTCAAAAACCCAAATAAATCGTGTACCTTGCGCCTCTGCCAATTGTTTGCAATGAATGATGGGACGGAAAGATTACTTCAAGCAAAGACGAAGTATATATTATAATAATTTAGTTTAGTTTCTGTTCTTGCAGTGGACCTTGCATTGGTGTGAGTAAACAAACTGCCAAAGTTAAAAATAGTTTGTACCTACCTAGTACATTTTAGCGCTAATGATCTAAATTCGGCTAAATTGGATCTCTTTTTAACAGACTTCAAAAAAAGAGATTCTCTATTCGATCATATTGTTTTTTATTTTTTATGTTTGTTATTCAGAACTCCGTCATTTACAAACCGATTTGGAAAATTCTTCTTGCGTTGGGTTCAGTATAGCTACGACGTGGTCCCGTGGTGGCAATTTCATCGATATTTGACCTCGGATTTCAAAGATCCATGGAAGTCGTTTTTTTATACTATGTATACTTGTAATACTTTTTATTCTATAGTTTGGTCGTCGCTTTTCATTAATATCGTTGGTGGCAACAACCACAGTCTTGCCGCCATTCATATTGTAAGTGGCGTTTTACTTAACTGTTATCCGTGTTTTTCTCATCGTCATCAAGCATCATCAGCCCATTACGTTCCCAGTTCCCACTGCTGGAACTCAGGCCTTCCCTCATAGAGAGAGTATGGGCCATACGCTGGCGCAGTGCGGGTTGGTGGATGTCACATGTCCTTGAATTTTTGTTATTCGTTCTTGGACATGCCAGTTTTCTCACGATATTTTCCTTCACCATTTTTAGAGCAAGTGTTTAATCCGCACACAACTTAAGAAAGTCAGTGGTGTGGGGCCAGCGGGATTCGACCTCTGGTGCGTCGGATCGAATGTCGCATGTGCTCCCATTGAGCCACACTCGCACTATATCTCATGTTTTTTTCATACTTTACATAAACTACTTATTTAATCTCTTTTTTTTAAATACCTAAATATTGAGGTTCTTTTTTATTTGGTTATAGGCCGACGATTTTATTTCCTTGGTGTCGATGTCCTCAAACTGACTCATTGGAACTTGTAAAAACATCACAGAATAAGTCATAGTATGTTTTGGTAACATTTTACTTGACAGTTCATTAACCTGCTATTTATATTTTTAATTTTGGTGCCATTGTTACATCGTTAGCGATGCAAATGACACTGGCATTCTTCCATTGACGAGCAAAAAGTGTGCGCAAAAAGCTAGGTATGCATTATTTGACTAGCATAAGCCGACGCAAGTTGACCGTGGCAAGGTCGCGGGTATTTTGAACTTGGAACAAAAACATTCCACATTTGAATGTTGCTCTCTGATTGATGGGATTTCTTTTCACGGCACGCGATTGATCCGCTTCTTTTTTTTTTGTATTATATACTAATTATTTAAAAGCCAGCACTTTTTCTTTTTTAAATACAAATATTTTTAATTATTATATTGTCTTTGTTGCAGGTCGTTGATTCAGCCAGTTACGTTGATGGATGGTAAGCGCTTAATTTATTTATCTTAATCTCAATCACATAAAACGCAATGGATCTTGAGCTTATATTTATTTTAAGCTTTTTAGTTTATAATTAATTTATTTAACTGATTGTCGGTTCAACAATCAGTTTTAACTGAACTTCCGGATTTTTCACCAATTGGACACGAGGAGCTGAACACGCGTGTGCCCAGTTAGTGAAACTCAAAATAGGTATCACTTGTTATTTCGTCATCTGGACCCGCTAAGATTTTTATGTGTGTCCAGATAGTAAATCTTAAAATAAATTCCTTTTATGTTTTCGCCAACTAGACACGAGTTGGTAGTTTACCCGATTTTATTACAAAATACAGTCAACAGATCAATTTCTTGTATCATCATCATCATCATCATCGTCAGCCCATTACGTTCCCACTGCTGGGACTCGGGCCTCTTGTATACCGTTGCAAAATTATTAACGCGTGAAAATCTTAGCATGACTAGATGACGAAATAACAAGTAATACTTATTTTGAGTTTCACCAACTGGACACACGCGAGTCCAGCCCCTCGTGTCGAGTTGGTAAAAAACCGAATCCTTGTCCCTTGTCTCTCCTAGTTATTTTTGCTGTTTCTCTTCAGCTTAACTGCTATCTTTAACTAACAGCAGGCCTAGCGCACTCTGCACTATTGGTACGAAGCTTGTCCACGTGCCCCGTCAGAAGAGATAAGAGCTATGCGATAGAAAGAGAGGCGCTCTGTAGGTTAATATGACTAGTAGGTATGCAGCGCTACGCGAGCTGAATTGAATTTTATTGCGTCATAGCTAGAGTCGCTATTTGTTTAAATTTCTTTGCGGAGTGATGCTTCTGTCCCTTAATATTTTGTGCTAACAGTCATGAACTCAAAACGGGTATATCTGAGTCTACTTTCAGTTGCCTAATTAATACTCATTGCAATAAACGTAACACCAGGGTCCCTTCACAATGCACAAAGAGATTCTATTGTGTAACTCGACAATGGCGTGAGTCACATGTGACGGACGGGAAGACAATGCGACGCTACACTTTTCTAACAGCCTGTACACGGCTGGCTATGTTGTAAGGCGTATAAACTAGAAGTACTAGTATTATATAAGTGCTTGAAACATTATAAATCCTTACGAAATTATTAATCCATCATCATCTTCGACCGCATCCTCACTTAACAACAGGTGAGATAGAGGTCACGCAAGCCTATAAATAATTAAAAAAAAGAAAAAAACCATCAACATCCCCGCAGAGATTCTTGTTGCTACCTTCTCTACCGGGCGTATTGCACTGGTAGAGTCAGTTTTCGCATTTCTTTTCTAGGCCCGGACTTCAATTTGAGTTTAATTTGGGTATGGTAAAGGAATGGGTAGACATGCTTACCTTTTTTTTCAAAGTCTCGATATTTTATGTTACAATTTTTAACGTATTTTAATTGATTTTTATGACGTTTAAAGGTGCATTTTTTGTGCCTTTTTAATAAATTTCTTTGACTTGTAACCTTTCAAATATTTATGTATCTAACAGAATATAGAACAAATACATACATAGTGCCACGCGATTTTATTAAACTATCAGGTAAAATAGAGTTCAAAGCAAAAACAGAATATTATATCCTTTTTTATGATGTGAAAAGTAATATCTTACACGGCACGCGCTAGGGGTTGCACCCGAATCGACGTTTTGAACTACAAAGGCCAAAAATAGAAACGAAAAGGGTCGCCCATAATAGATACGCGAATCCTAACAATAAAATCCAACGAGGTCTGTTTCAAATTTGGAATCGGTCAAACGAATTTAAACTTTAGATCATTCCAAATACGAATGCAACTTTTTATATCGAATTAGATTTCGGATTTGGAATCCCCTTCGGATTTGGCGGGATAACTTGTAGGCGGGAAAAAAGTGGTCGTTCGTTCAGTGATGTCAAAACAAATTAGCGGTATAGCGGTATTGGGTATGCGTATGTGCGTTGCCAGTCCGAGTATTGATCTGCTTGTGGGTGCGAGAAGGACGGTGATAAAATTATGAATATTGAATCTGAACAGTTCTCCCCTTTACGCAGTTTGATCGATGTGTGGCCAGTTTTGAAAGGTCATTTTATTGGTGGAAATTGGTTAGGACTTAGGACTATATATTAGAGACTTATCAGTACACGAAAGACAGCAGAAATCCATATTTTTTTATTATTCTATGTAATTGCGTGATGAGACGAGCTGGTCGTTCGCCTGATGTAAAGCGCCACGCCTGCCTATAACAATGGCAGTGCCATCCAGAACTTTTAATACCATTACAATAACTGCGTAACACTGCATTGCGCTCATTACCCCGAGACATCAGGTGTTAAGTCTCATATTATGCCCAGTAATTTCGCTGGCTACAATTCCCTTCAAACCGGAACACAGTAACGCAAATAATTATGTAGTTGTTTGCGTTTCAACATTTAAATAGATTTTTTAAGATACGGTGGAACACTTTTGAAAGTACCAAAGATCTTTATTAAATTTTGGTATCACAGACGCACTTATGAATGTCAAAGTAGAATTAATGTAAACAGTTATAAACAATTCAAAACCTTACAAATAATATGGGTTACAAAACTTGTAGCTTCTAACTTTAACCTCATCCATTTTCCTTCATCTAAAAATAACTAAAACAAATAGTTCTAGCCGCACCGAGTCCTTGAACAAACATTTGTTATCGCTCCCACAAGACCAGTTTCACAAATTGCTTCGGAAATCTCTAACAAACCGAAACTCCACCATATCAAGACCCCAAAAAACTAACCGATTAATTCCAATCCAAAACGTAATTGTCTTTATCAACTGCAATTACATCGATAACAGTTGGGAATTAAGAAAAGTATCGAAAATTACGAAATTACGCGATAGCTGGCCGGCGAGACCGCAGAACTGGAGTGAAACATTCCAAATACAAATTACGAAATTGAAAGCAATTCAAATAAATTCGATGAGTGTTTTAAAAATATCGATAAATTAGATCGCTCGCCAGTTACAACCACAGAATTAGAGAGAAACATTCAGAATACAAATTACCAAATTGTTTCTAAAATTAATTCAAATAAATTCAATGATTAAACTTAAAACTAAAAACCATAATTAGATGGTTGGCCACCTACTCCGCAGAAATTGGAGTGAAACATTCCAAATTCGAATTACAAAATTGCTTATAATTCAAATATTTCGATGAGTGGGTGGCGACGCGAGCGGTGATGGGGTAAAAATTACCCCCGAGGGTAATTCGTAGGGTACACACCCCTATATGTGAGGGTGTGTGTTTATGTGTGATGGAGGGTATGATAATGGTGTATTTCCGTCGTCGAGTGCATCCCTACTGATGCTCTAGGTAAATTTGAATTGGCGTAGATACTCGACAGCACCATTTGACGATTTTATTTTTATTAATATATGATTTGCATTGAAACTTTTTAAAAGTAGGCATAGCCCGTGAGATAGTCATTTTGAGGTCGAACATGGACCACACTAGCCTACAAAATACCATAAAAGTACCAAGATAAACAGAAAAAAAAATATTGTATTAAAATTACACATTTATAAATTATTAAATTTTCTATAGCAAAAAGTATGAATAATAACGAAAGAATGTTATTTGCAAAATGTTTCAATAAATATGTACAGCAATGAACATCAAAAATTATTAGCGAAAATTGTACGTCATTTATTCGGAAAGAATTTCGAAATTGCATATCTGCGCTGCACTGAGGGCACGCGCGCGCTATAAAATGGACAAAAATGTAATTTTAGTACATTTTACTGTTTCTGTTATGGTTGTAAAATATGTTTTCTTTTTGTACTTGGAAATGGAATAAAGAAAAGAAAAAGAGAATTATGTTATTATGTTTAAGTACTTAAAAAGTACAGTCAAATTGACCGTCGATTTGAGGCGACAATTTTTTTTTCATTGGTAGACTAATATATAAATAGCTATATATATAAATAACTACCGTACACTGAAACCTATTTACTCAAGTGACAGTTCTCTTTCCCCAAGGATTTGCTGGAAGAAAACTCTTTTTATTAGGGTTAAGCTCGCATTTGTACATTTAGTTTATAATCCACGATGTAAATGTTCTGACAGTGTACAATAAAGAATATAATAATAAGAATAAGAACTAGTGGTAGACAAACTAAAATAAGTGCTTAACGGCTGTTATTCGACCATTTCACATTTTTAGTACCCCACCATAATAGCTCATACAAAATGGCCATTAAGACTGTGGCATTAAACGCCTCAAATATGAGTGTTGCCCTCTTACCCGTACAAATAGCGAAAACGGTAACTCATAAATCGTAACGATCTAGGGAGAAATAAAACGACTGCAAGTTTGCACATAATTACACGAACGGTTTGAGCTGTTTATGGGTTAAATATTATAGAGAACAAGCTATGCTGACAACGGCGAAAACTAAACGAGACCAAACTTTTATTATATAAATTAAGGTCGACCTAGTACCAAAGAGTACTTACGTAACTAGTACTTAAGAATTTGGCAGTAGAAAAGCCAACTTTATACTGAGTTTTAGTTCTAATTATAGATATATACCATTATTTGTTTTTCTGTAACTTATTTTAATGTTGCCTTAAATAAAGATTCAATAAATAAATTATTTGGTATAATTAATTTAAGTTAAAACTTAATATTTTATACAAATTCAAAGAAAACAAGCTAAAGTTCAGACAAAACTAAACTGAAATGGGGCCGCCATTTTTTAATTGCAACAATAAAATTTTAATATGGAACGCTTGGTAAATGTCGCGCCATAATAAACGCACGCATGCCTGCATTTACTTTTGGCAACTAAAATCCTTTTTCACTAATGGCTTTTGCAAAAACATTAAAATAAGTCATAAAAGCGATTGTAGCTTTTTGGCCACCGTTTTTAGATATTCGGTTCACTGTTCATAGTGTATCTATTTTGTGTATACTTACAATAAATATATTTTATAGGTTGACTACTGGTGATATGTGACCACATTTTCTTTTTTTTATTAATTAGGGGTGATAAGCGCAATGCAGTGCTACGCAGTGCTTATTATGGTATTAAAAGTTCTGGGTGGCACTGCAATTGTTATAGGCAGGCGTGGCGCTTACCATCAGGCAAACGACTTGCTCGTTGCATCACTCAATTCCATAAAAAAATATAGGTTTGCGTTTGACCGCTATCTCACGTGTTGTTAAGTGACGATGCGGTCAAAGATGTAGCACGCATCTTTTTATGATGACAATTGAAATAATTTTAAACCAAATAGCACTTATTGACTCTAAAGTTGTTGCTTATAAAAATCTAGAATCATTCAGATTCGTATATCGTATCTGTTTGAATGGATTGGTATTGTCCAAATTGTAACAGAAGAACTTTCTATACCATTTCTTCTCGATTTAAGATCTTGTACCAAAACCATTATCGCCAGAGCCTTTCCTCAATACTTCTAATTTCTAATCAGAGATCATAACAAACTGGTAGCGACTTACGCCTGGGCGTCAAAGACGTATTTATTGGGGATCCGCGGAGCTGCGTCAGGCGCAGATACAGAGTTAAACTGTTCTAGAGCACGCGAGCGTTAAGTGCTAGTGAAGGGATAAACATTAAACATACATCGATATCGATAATATAATGTCGTCTTTGCGGCTTTTGATTACATTCTAAATTAAAATGAAAAAAAAATTAAAGATAGGCGTAGAGAAAATGTTTTGAAATATTTCTGGAAGTTCCTAACTATAATTTTGTTGTTTTATAGTTTTAATAATAACATACAATTTTATTCATAAGTGGGACGCTTTCTGTCACGTTATACAAATTTTCATTTAGTTATGTTTAATATTACTGAGTGAAGAGAAGAGCAAGTCGTTTGCCCGATGGCAAGCGCCACATTGCCCATAACAATTGCAGAGCCACCCAGCACGACGAAAACGAATGATGTTTCTGAGATTTATTTTTCATTTTATTAGTTTTTAGTCTATTATCGACAACAGCCTCCGCTTCACTATTTATGTAACATAGTACGCTTTGTGTCGAGTTTCGCTTCGCATTCATCACATTAAAGCTACCAGTATCGTGTCTGGTAGCACTTACAACGCGAACCCAATCGTTTCATAAATATTTTGAAAATGTATCATATAGTAAAACATGTTTTGTTTTTATTTATAGAATTTTAAAAATTTCTTTTTAATTTCTAATTAGATATGTATGTGTATATAGAAGACATACTGTAAACATATCCTAATATAAACTGGGAGAAGCCACTGGCTCCTGAAACACAGTTTTGACTAGTTCGGGAACCTATGGATTAAATACTTACCTTGTACATTACATTAAATCAATAAAAATAAATGAATGAAATGAAAGAAATAAAAGACATAATATCGAAAGAAATTGGGTCTTATTATAATCTTATTGGAAAGCTTAGATTATGTAGTTACTTAATACCTAATATACCTATAGTACCTACCTACCTAATGAGTATACAAATAAACTCCACAAATCAAAATGTTTATTCATATTTATGTTTTTAAGCGACTTCAACAATAGGAAGATTTTAAATTCGATTATGTTTTTTTGTTTGTTACCTCTGAACTCATTTATAAACCGATTTGGAAAATTCTTTTTGCTTGATGTTCAGTATAGCTTCATTGTACATTTCGTCGATATTATTTGACCTTTAAATTCGAAGATACATTAGAATTAAAGTCGGTTTTTTGTTTTAAAATGAATTATCGAAAATATTTTCTTCTATCGATATCAATGATTCAAGCACTAAGTACGCATTATGTAGTTTCGCCCCATATTCGCCACTGTTGGCAGTGCCGTGTGTAGCGGCACTTACAGTTGCGTGGCGTCTCAATTGAGCTGTTCATACATATTTAGCCAGAATTAAAGTTTATGAATACAGTTTAACTACGATAATATATGTTGAATTTTATCGTAATTAAATCAATGAATTCCTTTTTTTATTTGGTAAAATCGCCGCGTTTCTCATTGGTGATTTTTTTACATTTATTGTGTTAATCAAACAGTGATACAATAAAATATATTAATTAAGAGTAATTTACGAAAACAGGATTAAATAATTACACCAGCAGCATTTACCACAGATTCTTAATATAATTTTACTAAAGCTAAAGAAAGAATAAAGTAGTACTACTTTAGAATATCAAGTATTTTTTTATTTTTGTATCTTAATTCCTATTGCAAAAATAATGTCTTGTATGGTCAATGTGTGCAATTAATAAGTCTGTAGACCGTAAACTGATTAGTGACAAGAACTTTATTTAAGGATATTCTCCTAAAATAATGACAAATTACCTGACTTTTAATGATCAACAATTACAATATTTCCCTAACGTGCATCGTCTTCGCCCTTGTATCATGATTTATCTTGTTATTTTCTTTTATAGCGCCTTCTTTTTTATTTATTTATTACTTTAGCATAAAACAGTTTGTACATGGAGGACTTAATGCTAGATAGCATTTTCTACCCAGGACGTGCAAGAAAAAATGGTAGCGGTGCAGTAGTCTTCTTCTTCTTTAGCCTTTATTGGTCCATTTCTGGACATAGGCCTCTCCCAATTCTTTCCTTGACTTCCGATCTTTTGCTTTGGCCATCCAGATGGATGGATGGATGGATGGCAGTAAAGTGCGTGATGGGAAATTATAAATATATATTTTTTATTTATTTATGGAATTGAGTGCACGCCTGCCCATAACAATTACAGTACCACACAGAACTTCTTAATTATTGCCCTTATTTGTGCATTTCCTTGTCCATCTCAGCCTGGTCAACCTATCCAGGATTAATTTCATAAATTCAAGTTTCACACAACGGTAAACGTAAACACAGGAACTGCCGTTAATTGTGTGCGGCACGAGAATGTGTGTTAATTTCTTATATTTAGGGCGCTAACTACAGCGGTGTTTATTTCTTAATTTTTATATGGCTCTAACTAGTTTTAGCCATCGTTCCCATAGTAAGAGTTTTGAGTAAGAGTCCCACAGAGAGATTTAAAAAAGAGACATCCCCGCACAGTTTCTTGGTGCTATCTTCTCTAGCGGGCGTATTTCCGAAGCACTAGTAGAGTCAGTTTTCGCATTTCTTTTCTGTGCCCGGACTTCAATTTGAGTACGGGAAAGAAATGGGAAGACATGCTTTTTGTTTCAAAGTCATGATATTTTAATTTACAATATTTAAGGTATATTAATTTTAGTATGATGTGTATATGACGTTTAAAACTGCATGTTTTGTGTTATTTAATAAATATCTTTGACTTTTTGAGTTCTAAGTTCCACGGTCACTGCAATGTATTCAACGCTACTTACTCCTAAATATTATTACTATTGTATATATTATCAACGGGATATTTACCATTTTTATTATTTTGTTGCAATCAATCAATCAAAATCTATTTAGTTTTGGCATCACAGACGCACTAACGTACGTTTTATCACCATAACTCTACCACCATATCGAGAAAAAAAACACTACTCAGAAGATACGGCTAAAAATTGAGGGGAATATTTTTTAGAGATTTTGTTACAAGCGCCATGATCACGACTGAACATTTGTTCACGTTCATAGTGACCATGATAGTTTAAAAACTAATACTACATATTTATTATCTACTAGTTTTTGCCCGCGGCTTCGCTCTCGTCTTTCTAGAGAAAAATAATTGTTATTTTAGTTTTTTTTTTTTTTACGCTTAATAGATCTATGTTTGGCCACTATCTGGCCTGATGTGAAGCGATGATGTGGCCTAAGATGGAGCACGTAGATCTAGAGAGAGACGGCAGTTGAGCGGCTGCTCAGACCCGTCTCCCCGATGGTTCACGGAACATCATCCCGAAACACGACTAGGTCGTTTGACGGCATGGCTTTGTTCGGTGGGTGGTATTACAACCACGGCCAGAGCCTACCACTCCAAAAAAAGTTTAGTAGAGCATACCGGCCCTATTTAATTTATAGGACGCTATTATGAAAAACTAGCTGCACCCCGCGGTTCCACCCACGGTTTCCCGGGATAAAAAGTACCCTATGTGCTATTCCAAGTCCTAAAGTACCTACATACCAAATTTCATCAAAATCGCTTTGGTTGTTTTTGCGTGAAAGAGTATCAAACATCCATACATACAAACTTTCAAATTTATAATATTAATAAGGATACATTTCGGGGAGTGTGCACAAGACCTACATCAGCTGATTCCTTCATCCCCATTTCGTCTTGTTCCCGATTTGCATAAAAAATTGCCTCGATGAAGTAAGATAAGTAGGTACCAAAAGAAAACAATATTCAATCCAACCATCGTACAAGTACCATCACAAGTACACTACGACACTAAAAAAAACAATAAGCATAAGAAACGCGAAACCCTGGCGTTATTTATCTATATCCTTTTACCATTTACAAGGTTTTCGCACAATTTACATCTGTACCGGGGGTGTGGTAAGCCAGAGATTTGGAACTAATTTCGGGTTGGATCCGTGGAATGAGCGGGATTTGCGCGGCCGTTGACGCGCCCCGTCTGTACCCACCTTTATTTGTGAGTCTAGTTAGTTTAATGTAATGGTAAAATTTTAGGGGTAATACATATTTTCTACATTTTTGTAGGTATAATCTATTTCTATTTATGGATAGCGGTTGGTTGATGTTCGTAATCTCTTATAATGTCTATCTCTTAAAAAGCTAGTTTTAAGTAGTAAAGTGTCATATTTCAATTCAGTTCAATGTCCAGAAAGGTACATTACTTAATTATGTCTTAAATTGATCCATACCAAGACACTGTCAGTTAACCTGCCTTCAAATAATTAGTAGTTTCCTCCGAACTAAGACCTAGCGAAAGGTAGCGAATAAGTAGAAACGTAGATTTGATGGAGAGACTGGTGGTCCATGGTCAGGTGACAGGAAAAAGAGCACGCGGCCGATCATCCACGCGTTAGTCAGATCTTATTAAGACTGCAATTCAATCCACCATAGTCCAGTGAACTCGCAATGCCGCCAGAATGGAGAAGCATTGCAATAGCAGTAACCCTCGCTAAGCGTGCGGTAGGTCTTTGGCTTCATGATTCTCAAGACGCCAAAGACCTACCGCATACACTATCTATTACACCACGTAAACTCTGACAAGAGTGCCCGACTAAGAAGAGAAAAGACCTTGCGATTTCATTTTGATTTTTATATACTTAAATCTCAACAAGCCCTGGACCATGGACCTGTATGGACCTGGACTGGTATCTTCAAACTTACAAAATCTAATGTTTTTAACATTTTTATGCCTAATTTTAAAAAGTGAAACGGAACAAGGGTTCATTATAAGACCCATAATACTTAAGTTAACGCATTTAGTACCTAATTTAGTAAAGCCCCTTGTACACCACATGTCTGTCAAGCGCTAAAGCCTTTAGACACTAGCCTGAAGCTAACACATGCTGCAAAGTTCAGCTTTAATGATCCGCAACCGACTGCCATGTCTTCACCCTTTGTAATTAGGTCTACAACAGGGGGTCTGTGCCGACCAAGCTACTCTGACCTCTAAACCTTGAACAGTTGTCTTGTAGAAGCTTAGGCACTCATAGGTCAGGGTACGTTAGACAGGTAGATTATTAAACGTATGACCAAATAACCTAGACCCGTAGAGCTCGAAGATTTTCTTGTGAATGCTGAGGCAGTGACAGGTCAGCGTGTAATGGACGGCGACCTATTAAAAGCATACCCCGACCAAGTTTCTTCGAACTATGAATGCCTAACATTTACTTGCGGTACTTGAGGTAGGGATAGGTCTAGATGTTTTGGACTGGCATATTAAAAGATGGTATCGTCACTATTTAATTTATTATAATTATTAAAACATTACAATAGACAACGTCAGGGTATTTTATAATGTCATAAATATCTTGTTATTCGTGTCAATAAAAAATTTCATTATTACAGACTTCTATCAGAAAAAAATTGGTCATCCCTTAATTACATAAAAGAGTCTTATTTGATTATAACAAATAATAATTATTGTTGCAGATTATCATAGGAATGGAGGCAATGGGGAACTTTGATAAAAAAAACGAATTTTGCTTAAATCAGCACCCAAGCTCAGCATACCTCTGCTCTCTAATTTACATAATACTAGCTGCGCCCCGCAGTTTCACCCGTGATTTCCCGGGTAAAAAAATGTGTATGTGTTAATCCAGGGTATACGCTAGCTCCATTCCGAGTTTCACTCAAATCCGTTCAGCCATTGCGGCGTGAAGAGGGAACAAACATACTAACATACAACTTTCGCATTAATAATATTACTGTGGAAGGAAAGCGGGGAGGTCTTTGCCCTGCAGTGGGACGACATAGGTTAATTATAATATAATAATATCAGTGTTAACCCTTCACCCACCGAAACCTAATACATAAATCTCACACCTGTCAAAAAAACAAAAATTCAAAACCCCAAAGCTTAAGCTTCCGGAATTCCCAAGCCCGACAAAACACGAACTGTTTAGAATTTATGAGATTTCTTATGTTAATAACCAAAGATACAAGCAAATTTGCATAAGCAAAGTTAGCTAAAGGGTTGACCAAATCATAAATAAACTTTGCAAAGAAACGCTTACAAGATTTCTGATGCAAATTACCGAAAATTCCCACAAACTGAAATTAGCATACTTATTTATAGTAGCTAAACTCAGCCTGAGGGTAGCAAGGTTGAAGGGTATCTGTTTAACTGTGCAATATATTAACCAACAAACCCGTAGAACTCTTGATAGATAGGTACGATTATTTAATTAAAATAATTAATTAAAAGGTTTATAATTTTCTTACTACCAGGAACCATCTAAATCAGCATCTTTGTTTCCCGAATCGTGTCTTCAAGTCTAGAGAGTATTAATTATATCTAAGCAAGTCAAATATACAAAAAAGTAAAAAAAATAAAAAAAACGTTCGGGAAATTCCTTTTGTTATTGTCTTAGGATTCAGGATTTAGCATATCTAGGTACTGCTGCAACTAATATGGGCAGGCATCTTGTTTATTATTCAGATGAACAAGCTTCTTGTCCCACTCAATTGCTATATAGTTAAAAAATAGAAACGTTTTAATTTAATAACATTTAATTAATTAGCAAGCTGAATTGTGCACACCATTGAGGAAGACCACCATCAAGGAGAAGTTGGAGTAAGAAGCAGTAGCTAAAAGTTTGCCATCCCAAGTATCATCCAACAAATCAATAAAACAACCCTCACAAGTAAAAAGGTAAACTTTCAAAGATTCCTTATGTTAATAACCAAGAGTTCTCACAGGTTAAAATTTGCATTGCTAAAATCCCCTGAAGGCAGCTCAACTCGGCTAAAGGGTGGCTAAAGGGTTCAAACATATCTGTACATTACAAAATATGTAAATCGCATAAGAAAATTAATTACGACAGGGGTGAAAGCAGCTGTTTTATTCAAATGGTAATATCTGGTAGGTGAATGTCAAACGAAGTCGTAATATTGACTGCAACGTTCTTACAAAATTACTAGAGACCAGCCCCGGTTTTGCTCGGACGCAATTTGTACACCACCGCCTATAACATTTTGATGATTCTCCATCCAAAGGTTGCCTGGAAAAGATCGCTTTTAGTGATAAGGCTGCCAATTGTAACACTTTCTTAAATTTTATGTAATGTCTCTCATCAGTTAACAAATTAAAAGTACCAGAGGCCCATAAAATATATACCTTACAGACTAGCATATAAACAATTTATAGACACTAAAGGTACGATTAGGGAATTAACTTCGGCTTCGCCTCCCTGTAGCGCCGGTATACTATGCCTTCGGGCCAAAACTCAGGAGCCAGGAACGTCTCCTTATACTTCGCTGGAAGCCGGAGCACGAAGGACTTGAAACTCGTCGTCCTCGTTGACTCAAACCTCGACAGCGACAACTGGTTTAGCTCCTGGATCCGTCCGCCGCACCTCTCCTTGATATACCGAACGACATCGTCTCCCGACGTGCTCTGGTTAAATCGGGAGAGGTATACCGCCGTCCTGGGCTCTGCAGCACGAAGCGTTGTTGTTGTGGCTGCAGGAGGAACGGTACCACGTATAAGTAGAGATCGTCATACATTTACTAAAACTATTTACATCATATGAGTATTAATAGATGTACATTCAAAATATTATTTAGAATCGTAGAACTATTTAGTATACTATTTAGATATTCGAATGTAGTTTAAAATATGTCAAGCAGCATGTAGTGTGTTAAGAAGATTAGTTATTTCATCTTATCTCATCTTAAAATTTACTGTACCTACCTGTCTTGCCTACGTCTGTTGTATAAAAAAACTGTGTAATATTGTATATATATATATGTATAAAATATTCTTTTACTGTTGTTTTATTTAGATTTTGCCACGAAAGAAGCAGCCGATTAAAACAGAAGAACTCATTTAAAATCAAGAATTATCAAGATTAAAGGTCAGTACATTTAAGGATTGAGAAGAAGAAAGAAGCGTGAAGAAAAAAAAGAATTAAGAAGAAAGAAGCGAGAAGAACTGAGAAGGTGATCGTCAAACTGGTGATTGCCACTAGCGAGGTATAGAGTTCCTACGTGTCACATATTTTGTAGGAACTTCATACCGTGCTCTTGGGAAAGCCAATCTTCTACGTTTATCTGCATTACTTCTAGAAGAAAGGATAACTACAAAAGAAGAAGAATCAACACAGAATAAACTTGCAAATAACAATTCCCGTTTATACTAAAAATTTTCAATAACTTATTGTAAGTCAACAGAAATAACCTCTATTTATTTATATAAATTAATTATGTTGCCGTGATCTAGAGATTCTAGAGTACTCGCACCTATCTATACTATTATAAAAATGGAACTGAGCCAATTCTGTACATTGAAGATATTTTTGCAAAACTAACTGGGATCAACTATTTAGAGGGTACTGAACACGAATCTATGGTTTTTAGAATTTTTGTCTGTTTGTTTGTGTGTTTGTTATCTATAGACCCTGAAACTGCTGAACGGATATTAATGTGGTTTTCAGGGTTCGGTAGTATTATTTCCAACTTAGATGGGTAGGGTAACTTAGGGTATGATACATAAAATCGGTTGGGTGATTACGAAGATACAGCTTGACCTCTTCGTAGCACGCGCTCCCATACACTGGGGATAAGCTGGCTGGTTGGCTTGCTAAGATGGTTTTTGAAATAAATACCAAAATGGGCTTCCTCTATCGTTCACGCGAACAAAGTCACGGGAAAAAAGCTAGCTATAGAATAAAATTGAATAATTATACCTACTTATTGGATAAAACTGTGTATAACGAGATGTTACAAGCTTGAACCTAGAAGCCATCTTCAAGAAAATTTAACCACGATTTATAACTTGATACATCTCGATCGTTCGACAAAACCTTACAATATATTATTTCATCATCATCATCATCAGCCTGTACGAGTCCACTGCTGTATTTATATCCAGCTTATGCACGCTTATGACGCTTATGCGTCTCCTAATGCACGCCACTGAGCCCGATTCAGCTCTTCTCTAGTTACTGCCAGCCACTTCAGGCAGGTCGTCATTAAACGTAGCCAGAGTCATTCGTTTTTGGTGGCCTTCCGTACCCCACCTCCATTCCGTAGAGGGTTTCTGAGCACCCCCTGCCCCTCCGTTACCATGACCGCCACCTTGGTCAGGAATAGCAGGGCGGCCGGAAACTACGTAATCTATTTTTCGCCCTTGTGTCCTTGTGCCTGATGTTAAAGTGTGGCGAAAGATCTTCCCGGACGAAGATGAAGTTTTCCAGGGTAAAAAGCCTAATGTAATTCCAGGGTATAAGCTATCTTCATTCCGAATGTCACTCAAATCTATTGAGCCGTTATAGCGTGAAGAAGTAAGACAAACTTTCCCATTTATATTATTACTGTGATAGTGCAGTATTTATTTATTTATTATATACACAAAACAAACTACAATCAATACAGAGCTATAACTAAATATCATACAGTTTTGAGTCTAGATTGTAATCCAAAAATAAGTGTACACAGAAAAACAAAGCTGAGACAGTTTTCGGGATTATATAAAACTAAATAGGTCATATAATCATAATATAATATATGTTATGCAAAATATACACATCTGCAAACATGAGATTTACAGACATTCAGCACAAACACTACAAATATAAGTAGGTGTTAAATTCAATTTATGGAGCATCCAGTCTCGACACAATGGTTAAGTCTGGACTATCAGGTTTAGAATAGAGGATATCTTTTAACACTTTAGTATAAAATCTGAATTTTGGAGATTTTGTTACAGATATAATTAGTAATAGATGACGCACATACATTTTGAAGATGAACAAATTCCACTTTATCTCGGACACGTCAAATGTTGACATCGTCAAACATACTATACAAACTCAATAACAATAAGACACTGAGAGGGCACTCGCTGAAACTGGTAACGCACCCAAGTCCAAGCAATCCCAGAAAACACTTCCTGCCGAACCGTGTAGTGAGTGCGTGGAAGAAGCTTCCAGAGACAGTAATAAGTGGTCCTACTGTGAACTCTTTAAAAATTGACTTGATAAATTTAATATTGGACAAGTGCACCGAAGTGACATACACGCAACAGCTTTAAGCTGCTAGTGTATTAACAATAATAATAATAAATAATAATAGCCCAATCATAGTAATTTTCATATCTTTAATAATAGTCCTCGCACTTATCGGGGGCTGTCTTTGATTGCATCTTCTTAATGATGCACTCAGAGACAGTCCCGTATAAGTGTTGCCCATTACATATCTAAATTAAATGCTCTAACAGGCCTCTACGTGTTGAACACATGTCCCCGCAAGCCTTCTAAAGGACCGGGTGTATAATCCGTGAGAAAGAGCGACATAATAATAATAATAAAATTGTAAATAATTATGTTTTACCAATTAATTAGAGTTAGATAAATTATGTAACTGTGTTGGTACAATTATTTACTGTAACCTTGAAAAGATTCTAGGAGGTACAACTTGTTGACTTGAAAGTGAGAAGCAGGAAAATTATAATTAACTAGAGTACCGCCCGGTTTCTCGCGGTGCGATTAAAAAGAAACATAAAATAATTATATCAGCTGAAGTAATAATAATAAAGGCTCTCGCGTGACAGTTAAAACAAGGGTCAGATGCATGCGGCAGTACTCCTTGACACGGCAGGTATAGTCAGGAGGTTCCTCACTCTGCAGCACTAACCACCGGTAGTTTGGGCCCTGCCCCGCTGCCGGTGACACTCTAAATCAAGGAATCTTCAAGACTCGAGTGAATAGGTACTATCTTGGCAAGCGTGCTAGATCGTCGACCGTATCGTCGCTTACCATCAGGTGACATAGTGATCAAACGCAAGCCAACTCACAATGAAAACAAAAAAGTTTAGGATTTTTTTAATGATATTTTTCGATATTTCTTTTTACAGAAATATTGTAAATAACTTAGATATAAGATTGTAAATAAAAATATGTAACAATAACGCTCAACAATCACATACCTACATAGATTTTGGCCCCTTACTAGGTTCCCCTGTATCTGGTCCAGGAACTACGTGAACCATGGCCACACTACATCCAGACACGAATCAAATATTTGCGTTTTTTTCTGTGCACAAACATCTGTCCCATAGCAAAAATCGAATCCGCGACCTCGATGGTGCATGAGATTTGAGCCAACCTGCTCATCAACTATACCGTAGAGGCTGTTGATGGGCAATAAGCCGGCCATATTAGCCGCAGAACCGATAACCGCTGGAGTAGACGCGTTCTTGAGTAGAGACCAAGGATTGGGGAACGTATTGTAGGACGCCCTCAGGATACGTAGAGCGACGATCTTCCCAGGGTGGCTGGCAGCAGCTGAATGAGAGTAGCCGGAGATCACTGCTCGTCTCGCCCCGCGATTTCACCTGCGTGGCAGTTTTCTAAAATAAATATTCCAGGATCTAAAGTACCTACTTACAAAGTTTCATTAAAATCTGTTTAGTTACAAACATCCGTATACATCCAACCACGCATGTTTTTTTTAATGATAACACCAACTATCACATACATAGATCCTAGGCCCTAACTAGGATTCCCTGTATCTAGGGAACTACGAGGACAATGGTCCCACAACACACAGACACGAAACAAATTGCGTTTTTTAACAATGAGCCTTGGCAGTCACCTACGACGCAATTTATGCGTTCGTTCCTGACACATATCTGTAAATTGTGGAATGAGCTTCCGTCACGTTTTTCCGCGGAGCTTTAAAATGGAGTTGTTCAAGAAGAGTGTCAAAAGGGTCGAGAACACATCGACAATATCGGTGTTGCAGATATTCATAGGCAACGGTGGCCGCTTACCACCAGGCGGGCCGTCTGCTTGATTGCTTCATGAAAAGTTTGATAAGAGCTATAAGCATGAACATGTATGTGTAAGTAGTAGTGCGGCTGCCTGCCCACGTCAGACAAACGTTTACCGATTTTTGTCGATGAAAATGAAACATACGTAGTTTCATATTGCAACGCACACGTCTTACAAAAATCAGTCACAAAATTGGTGACAATAGTCGATGAAAAAATCGGACCGACGATCAGAACTAAAAGTCTGACATCAGCGGAGGCAAGTTAGGAGTGGAGTAAGCGGAGACACTTAAGGAAATACTAATTCCATTGTGACACTAGTATTAAGTTAATTTTTATTTTAGTTTTAATTGTTTCTGTATCATGGTGTTATAATAAAGAGTTATTCTATTCTACTAACCGAAAGATGGATAAGACAGGACAAGTTTAGCGTTGGACGACCGGAAGCAAGATGGGTCGATGATATAACATAAATCGCGGGTCGAACCTGGACACAAACGGCACAGCCGAGGTGAATAATTGCATACCTAGTCGCCTTCGCCATCTTCATTCCGTCATCGGATGACCAGACGCACAGCAAACCACCAATTTATGGTTGATATCCCTCCTGCTCTGAATGGAACTCAATCGCCTATGCTGGCATCTGTGTTTCCGGACAGCTATAATCTGGGTATCGTCAAAACAAGAGTAAACAGGTTTCTTCCAGGCGAGCGTGCTAAATCATCGGACGCATCAAAACTGGCAATAGGTGAGATAGCCTTTAAGCCTTTTAGCACACCTGACGGTCATAACATAGTGATCTATGATTTTAATTAAAAACTAAAATAAAATTGTATTTTTACCTATGTTTATGCAAATAAAAGAATTTTGAGTTTTTGATTCTACCTATCATCATCATCAACCCATCACGTTCCCACTGCTAGGACACAGGCCTTCTCTCATAGAGAGATTGGGCCATAATCCACCACGCTGGCCCACTGCGGGTTGGTGGATTCTGCCTATAATGAAGAAAAAAGTATTATAGAGCCACCAGCAGTGGGATGGGAAAGCTGTGGATAATGATGATAATGATGATGATAATGACGATGATCACTGTATACTAAGGGTCAGAAGCAACACTCCGCAAAGAAATTTAAACAAATAGCGACTCTTGCTATGACGCAATAAAATTCAATTCAGCTCGCGTAGCTCTGCATAACTACCAGTCATATTAACCTACAGAGCGCCTCTCTTTCTATCGCATAGCTCTTATCTCTTCTGACGCGGCACGTGTAACGACGCGCGACCCGCCGTCGGTGTCCGGCTATGTACTTGTAGCTTCGTACCTACAGTGCTCAGTGCGCTAATTATCATCATCATAATCATCATCATTATCCACAGCTTTTCCCAAGACTTGCTATGAAGCAAGTCTATAAAATCAAGAATGCTTGTCCGAATTACATATAAAAGTATCTATCGCCTTGATTTTAATTAAACGAAGCCAAATACGGTCCTACAACTCAGAATTAACTTGTAGATCAAGTTAATCTAGTTTTTATTTAAGATCACGCCCAAACCAGGTACTAAATGAATATAAAGTATACTCATATCATTTAAAATAACATATGAAAAACAGATATTTATTCAATTTGGCCTTTAAATCTTTGTTAATGAATATGTCTAAAATTAATTCAATGGAAAAAGGAATATTTTGAAAGATCAAGTTATTCTGCCACCAATCAGTTCACGTATTACTGTATTCCGCTTGACTGGATGAGATCGCATTTAGCGATAAGTCCGCCTATTGTACTTTAGTTTTTACTTGCGACCCGCCCCGGCTTCGCACGGTTATTATACATATAAACCTTCCTCTTCAATCACTCTATCTATTAAAAAAAACCGCATCAAAATCCGTTGCGTAGTTTTAAAGATTTAAGCATACATAGGGATATAGGGACAGAGAAAGCGACTTTGTTTTATACTCGTACTACGAGTATGTAGTTATTTTCATGTACTTACTGATTATTTTTGTTTGGTGTACAATAAAGCATTGTGTAATGTAATGTAATGTGTTCCGGTTTGAAGCCAGCGAAGTTATGAGATTTGAGAGCTATTGCCCCGGAGAGACAAGCGCAGGATTTTGCAAAACAAGTTCTGAGTGGTGCTGCAACTGTTATGGGCAGGCGTGTTGCTTATCATGAGGCTAACGAACTGCTCTTCTCGTCATACAGATACAAAACAAATTAATATTTATTTTGAATAAATAACAGACCAGACATTTTGTTTTGATGATTATTCGAGCGCGGAATCAATTTCGATAAAATTTATATGGGACCACCTCTGAAGTATTAACCTACCAAACAAAAAATAATCATTAACATTAATTCATAAATGGCGAAGTAATCGCGTAAAAACATACAAAAAAAAGACATAGTGTCGAATAGAGAACCTTCTCCTTTTTGAAGTTGGTTAAAAATAAGGAGATTGCGTTCTATCAGGTCTAGCGCACTCCGCACTGTAGGTACGAAGCTACAAGTACATAGCCGGACACCGACGGCGGGTCGCGCGTCGTTACACGTGTCGCGTCAGAAGAAATAAGAGCTATGCGATAGAAAGAGAGGCGCTCTGTAGGTTAATATGACTGGTAGGTATGCAGCGCTACGCGAGCTGAATTGAATTTTATTGCGTCATGGCAAGAGTCGCTATTTGTTTAAATTTCTTTGCGGAGTCATGCTTCTGTCCCTTAGTATTCTGTGGTTCTATACTAGTTTGTCTAAAGTAACCTCCATTACAACTTTAAAATTAAAAATGATATTGCTCGGGCAGGGATCGAACCTGCGTCTTCGTCTTAATAGAACTTTCACCACACTTCCGAATAATATCAATAGTAATTATAATACGAGTTTTTAATGTTACGCCTATTTAAAGACTAGAAACACGAGACTCTTATATATGATGTCTCACTTTCAAACAGATTTATGGACGTTGCGAGTAGTTTACATACATTTGTGTTTGAAACTGATAAACTAACTTAAGTCCACGAGTAATTTATTGTCATACTTTATGGATAGAGTAACCACACTTCAGGGTCAAGTTAAAGTCAAAAGATATTTATTAAATATGCACAACTGCGTTTTTAAATGTCTTATACACAAAATAGGTAATACAAAGCTACTAATATACGTTAAAATAATTTAACTAACAATATCATGGCTTTGAAAAGGGTAAGCCTGGCCACCAATTTTTTTCCCAAATTAAAATTGAAGTAGGATGGGTCCAGACTTCAATTTCAAAAAGAAGAAAGAAAAAGAGGTATTTTTTTTTAAAAGAAATGCGAAAACTGACTCATCTAGTGCTTCGGAACTACGCCCGCTAGAGGAGACATTTTTTATTGATTATAATATCCGGATTTTTGAACAGAAATCATTTTGTCGGGACAAAATTGTCGCATTGTCCACTATTAATGAGTAGGTAAATTATTTTTTCCTTGATTACAATATCCGGATATTTCAACAGAAATCATTTTGTCGGGACAAAATTGTCGCATGGTCTACTATTAATTGAGTAGGTAGGAGGTTTTTTATCTTGATAATAATGTCCGGATTTTTCAAAAAAATCATTTTGTCGGGCCAAAATTGTCGCATTGTCCACTATTAATGAGCAGGTAGGAGGATTTTTTTATCTTGATGACAATATCCGGATATTTTAACAGAAATCATTTTTAACCGACTTCAAAAAAGGAGGAGGTTCTCTGTTCGATTGTATTTTTTTTTTATGTTTGTTACCTCAGAACTCCGTCAATTATGAACCAATTTCAAAAATTCTTTTTGCGTCGGGTTCAGTATAGCTACGAAGTGGTCCCATATACATTTCATCGATATGTGACCTTGGACTTCGAAGATTGAAGTCGTTTTTTGTTTTTTTTCTAAAAATTAATTATGTCGGGACAAAATTGTCACATGGTCACACTATCAATGAGTAGGTAGGTAAACTTTTCGGACATCACAATGCCCGTTCCAACTTGTCCCACTAGTATTCAAAATTAACATAAAATTAGTATAACTCTTAAAAGTGCTATTCGATTTTCGTATTTATGACGACATTAATGTTTTTTTTCGTCATATAATACAGATTAGAAGACTGTTGACCTTTTAGTTGTAAGTTAGATGTTTTCTGTTACAAGTGTGTGTAGATTAAGTTAGTTTATTATCATCATCATCAGCCCGTCACGTTCCCACTGCTGGGACACGGGCCTTCCCTCATTGAGAGAGGATAGGCCATAATCCACCACGCTGGCCCAGTGCGGGTTGGTGGATGTCACATGTCCCTGACTTTTTGTGAAAAACTCTTGGACATGCCGGTTTCCTAACGATGTTTTCCTTCATCGTTTCTAGAGCAAGTGTTAAATCCGCACATAACTTAAGAAAGTCAGTGGTAGGGGCCAGCGGGATTCGAACTCGGGTGCGTCGGATCGAAAGTCGCACGTGCTCCCACTGAGCCACACTCGCTCACGTTAGTTTATACTGAGTACGTAATTATATAGAAGACAAAGATGCTTGAAACATTCCACTTCTGCAAAGTAGCCAACTGGTACATAAGATATATAACATTGTAGAGAAAATAAATTGAAAATATATTGAAAAATAAAACTGCCCCTCAGTTCCTTGCCGTATCTTCTGAGTAGTGGTTCTCTTTCAGATACGGTGGTAGAGTCATGGTGATAATTTGACGTTCATAAGTGCGTCTGTGATGCCAAAACTGATTAAAGAGATTTTGATTTTTTGAGTCTGTAAGTTTTGTCAGTTTTTGGAGACACTTAGAACACACGTAGATTACAGCCGTTATCGCTCTATAAGGGAGAAGGGCCATTTCCCAGCAGTGGGAACGGATGGGCTGAGGATGATACTGAGCATAGATTGATATATTCTATATAAATGTAATTAAAGTTAAAAAATGTATGTTCTTATAAAAAATTTTATTCAATAATAATGTCTATGTAACATATATGATCGCATATAATATGTTACAGGGATCGCAAGAAATATTGCCTACTGACTTGCAAACTTCAATATGAAGTTGGCACTGGATAACATATAGGTATAAAGACAAGCATACATTTGTGCTGGCAAGAAGAATTTAAAGCTTATTGTGACAAAACGAAAAACACGAGCGAATTTTAGTAAACTAAAATTTTTAAAACCCCCGTCACAAAAAGCCTATAAAAAAACGGTTGAACCGATTTTGGTAGAACATGTCTAAGAACAGTAAGAACCGATGGTAGAAAACCTGCATTCAAATAAAATAACCGCACCCAAATCGGTTCACCCGTTTAAGAGCTACGGTGCTACAGACAGACACACATAGTGGTCAAACTTATAAAGCCCCTCGTTTTCGCGTCGGGGGTTAAAAATAAAAAAACAAAATACACTTATATACAAAATGCAAGATAAAAACCATAGACATATTAATAGGTACATATATATCGATGATAAAAACAGACCAAGCACCAAAGTAAAAATAAATTAATATTACACTTGATAAATCAAAACCCTCGACCAAAGCCATAGGGAGGAAGCCTGGTGCACAGTACAAAAATAAACATAGAGGAATTATTACAAAAAGTAAGTTGTTATCTTCAAAAGATAAATAAAATTCCAAATCTCTCCTCGAAGTTTCACTCGACATTTCAAGTGATTTCATTACTATGAAAGAAAAGAGTTTTTGTTCACTTCGTTTGTTTATCGCTTATAGTCACGGAATCTAGGAATGCGTAGGGTATGCGTTAAAATTTATCGATAAATATCGATATTTTATCGACCATCTCAATATAGGGCAGAAGATCGATAACATTTTCGAGATTACTCTAGAAGTCTGGCCTACATGGTTTAATACATTGTTGAGTATTTATAACATTTTAATGTTTTAGAATTTTAAACATCGATTTCTAAACTTTTGTACACAATACTGCGCTCGATCTTTACCTAGCATTTTCATTCGGTCCTTACTACAAAATTATCTCCTTCTGAAGAGAAAAAAAAGAAAGAAAGAAAAAAATGAATTCGTTTTATGCCAACATAAAATTTACTCAATATTTACTTAGTTTAGAAATTAATAAATTGACTATAAGGGGTAGGCTCGGCGTCGTTCTGTGTAAACTCTAGCTGCTATCGATAGATCAGTAGCAATTATCGATAATATTGTTGGAGTTCTATTCCCATCCGTAAGGGGTACGGTGTCGTGTGAACGAGGCTGGTCAGGCCATTTTACCTTTAAATCATTATTGATATAATTAGATTTTCTTTTTTTCTTAAGCATTGATGTACGCTCCTATATCACGCATAAGGCAACATGTATCTTCACTAATTTAAGAAGGAAGGTAAGTTTATGTGTTAGGGGGCGTCCATAAATTACGTGGGTGTTTAAGGGGGGGAGGGGGTCTAGTCAAATCTCATCTAATCTTACGTTGGAGAGAGGGGGGTCTCGGCAAATATCACGCAATTTTTTTTCTGATTGAAACAATAAAAAAATACTATTTTGATCCATTTAATCCAGAATGTACATACTTAAGATTTAATCTTAAGCGTCATCGTTTATTACATTATAATTAAACTCTCAGCAATATTGATTACTAGTCTTAACTAGTCGTAATTTTTTTTTCTTTTACAATGACAATCCAACGCGTTTACGTAAGAAATTAACCCACATTTTGAAAAATCTCACGTGAGATTGGGGGATGCGGGAGGGGGTTGAATAAAATCTCACGACATCTCACTATACAGAAAATTAAAAAAACATCTCACGTAATTTATGAACGCCCCTTAACAGGTATGGCTTGAGAAATTTGCTATAAAACGTTGGATTCTATAGGTTCTTCTATATCACAACTAATTAGTCATGACTATATTTAAATAATGATACGGATAAAAATTGTAAAAGCAAATTTGTAAAAGAAAAGTAAATTGTAAAAAGGCCTGTATCCCAGCAGTGGGCTTGAACAAGACTGGTGATGATGATGATGATGATGTTGTACTAAGCGTTTCGCAGTTTTTTTTTCATGTAACTGAATGACGAGACGAGCTGGTCGTTTGCCTGATGGTAAGCAATACGCCAGCCCATAACAATAACACCACCCAGATCTTTGTTTTGCAAAATCCTGCGCGGCGCTGCATTGCGCTCGTCACCCTGAGACAATTAGCTGTTGAGTTTCTTAATGCCCAGTAATTTCGCTGGCCTTCATCATGCGGACTGCTAAGGAGTGAATACTCCTTAGCAGCTGAAGAAGCTGGTAGAGCGTAACATTACGCTCTACCAGCTTCTTTGCTCCCAAACAGCTACAACTTATTTCTAAGTCTAGAATGAATAGGCATCTCATAAGCAAGCATGCTCCATCTTAAGTCACATTTTCGCTTTCCATCAGGCCAGATGCAGTGAAACGCATTTAGGAATCATAAAAATTATGATAATAACGACGATTTTGATGACAATGATGATAGAAATACCCTTACAGGTTTCGTGTACCTACCTATCTATACAATATTTAAGACCCATGACATAATATGTGATAAATGCATATATGAATGCATTCAATAAATAAATGAATTACATAAATTGAAAAAAAAAATAAGTAAGATGATATTTGTGAAGCGAACAACGATGACCACAGCAAGATAGATAAATAAACACTTACTGTTAAAAACCTTAAAAATAGGTAGGTACATGAAAAACAAGTACATTAAGCAAGTTGAGCTTTGTATTGATATTCGAAATTTCTATTCCTCGTGTCTTCAAATGCGATTCTCATAAGAAAATATGATGCAATTTACACTTACCTCTCGCCCGCGGGACCACTCGACTTTTTACCTGCTCTCAGCCATTGATTTTTGAATCAACACCCACGCGCGTTTCTCATCCAAATTGTACGGTCTGTTAAAAAAAGCGAACCAGTTTTGAACTGCACTCGAGCCGAGTTGAAGTGTGCTCCTGCTTTGGGAATCATTTTACTTTGTAACTGACCCTCCAAAATATTTTGTTGCAATGTTATTTATATATCGACATTTATATATTTTTGATGGTGAAGTATTTGAGCTGCTACGGCTGTGCTTCGTCTAGTCCCCATAGCTGGACAAATAAGTATGTACGGTAAAGGATATCTGCTGTTCCTGCCAGTTTAGAGTTTGAAAAGGTTTATACCAACTTTTTTATGTAACTGATTGACGAGACGAGCTGGTCGTTTGCCTGATGGTAAGCAATACGCCAGCCCATAACAATAACAGCACCACCCAGAACTTTGTTTTGCAAAATCCTGCGCCGCTCTGCACTGCGCTCGTCACCCTGAGACAATTAGCTGTTGAGTCTCATAATGCCCAGTAATTTCGCTGGCTACAATGCCCTTCAAACTGAAAACAGTCATGCTCGCGCACTACTACTTGGCGGCTGAATAACTGGAAAATCGGTGGTACCCACCCAGACGGCCTCTCGCATACGAGAAACACCACTAGTACAGCACCTACTAGCAACAGCCTGCGACTTCGTTCGCGTCGACATAATAAAATATCTGTCAGTGAAATATTTTCATCGTATCAGTAGTTCCAGATATCACCCCCTACAAACATACTTACAACTTTACCTTTTTATATATTAGTATGCTGAAGGTGGGAGAGACCTCTTGATGAAGCTTCAAAGTATTCTTTATTCTGGTGTCAACTAACATTGTGCTTAGATTAGACTAGACACTATAGAAACACACAGTCATCATCATCATCATCAGTCCATCACGTTCCCACTGTTGGGACACGGTCCATCTCTCATAGAGAGAGTATGGCCCATAAACCACCACGCTGGCCCAGTGCGGGTAGGTGGATGTCGCATGTCCTTGAATTTTTGTGATTAATTCTTGGTGCCGGTTTCCTCACGATGTTTTCCTTCTAAAAACGGTGAAGGAAAACACACAGTACCTACAGTTAATTATAAGACACGTGTAGATAGATCTATAAATGTGTCTCAATCAATAAATGCGAGTGTGATCAAGGCGGTCTTATTACTTAGAAGCGATCTCTTCCAGACAACCATGAGGAGATATAGCTGTATTTTCGTTTAGATGGCGCTTTTGGGAATTTAAAGTTTATTGTACTGGAAATGTAAAACCAACAAATTTAATTCAAATTTATTAATTCAATGAATCAAAACACAAAATTATTTCTTTTTTAACCGACTTCAAAAAAGGAGGAGGTTCTCTGTTCGATTGTTTTTTTTTTTGTTTGTTACCTCAGAACTCCGTCATTTATGAACCGATTTGAAAAATTCTTTTTGCGTCGGGTTCAGTATAGCTACGAAGTGGTCCCATATAAATTTCATCGATATGTGACCTTGGACTTCGAAGATACATTGAAGTCGGTTTTTGTTTTTTTCTAAAATTGAGTGTAGTAGACATAAATTTGTCAGAACCGAGAATGTCACAGATACGCGTCTTACGTTAACGTAAAATACTGCAAATTCATCGACATTATACGGAACCCTAACCCAAAAACTGGTTGAGTTCAATGGTCTCCACTCATTAGTTTTTGATCACAGCCTTCCAAAGATTCATAAAGCCATATCTTCGCTACAAAAATCATGGAATAATATGCTCTATCTTGATAGACATGGAGGTTAAGTTAGTTCGCGTTGCGCAGTTGTATTTTCTACAGGTACCCACACAACTGGTTCCTTACATTTAGACGGTACAAATGATAAAATTCTTGGGTCGGCCACCTAAAGATTAGGAAATTCTTCTAAACTATAAGTTAGAAATGTTTATAGGGACCGCTTCGGGCTGGTTTTTTTCTAGTTATTGCTTGATAATTTTCGTTGAATTTTAAGTCGGTGTGTACTTCGTGCCAGGTTTGTGGAACCAGTGAATCAGGTTCTTCTTATATTTAGAGGTGTAATACTTTTAGTCAGAGTTCGAGTAAAAAACGAACGGTTTCAAGAAATCTTTATTAGATTTTCTTCGTGGAAATTGTATGAATAAGAAATAATATATGCACTCTGTAGTATTTCCTGTTCTAAAAAGAACTCAGGGTGGAAAATATTTTTCTATTTTCTTAATAAAAAAATATTTATAATACACTGTGATGCACTTATTCACTCACTTCACTAATAGTTTAGCACATAATTTGAGATACGATTCCATTTTCTATTTATTTCAGAAGACAGTAGTGCTATTATGTATTCTGTGGTGACTCATTGCCACTTCACACTATTTTATTCGCACAAGGCTCGCATATGGTGTGATTGCCCTTTCTGCATCTCTTTAACAGAAGGCCCGTCTCCCGATGAGCTGAATGAGAAAACACCCAACGATCACATGTCCTGGCCCCTAGCTAGGATTCCCTGTATCTAAAGAACCAGGCCCTATGAAGGCCATGGTTCCACAAGGGTATTATTAAATCCTGGGCGACCATGGGCAGCTTAGTTGATGTCAAATTGTCCATGACATTGATATGCATGTGATGTTTTCACCGTTGCAAATGCGTAAATAAAATATAGTCCAAGTAATTTAAATGGTGGTGTGGCTCAGTGGGAGCACGTGCGACTTTCGATCCGACGCACCCGAGTTCGAATCCCGCTGGCCCCGCACCACTGACTTTCTTAAGTTATTTGCGGATTTAACACTCGCTCTTAAAACGGTGAAGGAAAACATCGTGAGGAAACCGGCATGTCCAAGATAAAAATTCAGAGTCATGTGACATCCATCAACCTGTTCTGGGCCAGCGTGGTGGATTATGGCCCATACCTCTCTCTATGAGAGAAGGCAACCGTCCCAGCAGCGGAAACATGATGGGGATAGGATGATGATGAAGTTATGTGGCATTTCAGACATTATTAATTTTACTCATGTCATTAGCCGAGTCCACATCAGCCGATACACGTTCCGCTCTACGATCGAATATTTGATTCGTTTGGTTCGTCGTCACAGATTACTAGTTACTACATAAGGTCTCGTTCTTTTGTTGTTTGGATCTGGCGAGACGCGTTCACACCGACCGCGCGTTTGGATCGTGATCCTGTCGCGCGCGTTCGAGCCGACGTGGATCGGCCGGTGTAGACCCGGCTATTAAGTTGAGCTGGGATTTATAATCGTATTAAAGTCACATCAAGTCCAGTAATCGCTCGGCTACACCCAAATAAATTGTCTAAAACACTTGGCAAAGCGATTTGTATGTGAGCCACAAAGGCCAGCGTTCCGTGAGAGAATGTCCCGGAGAGATCTCTCGATTTGCATTGAATCGATTTTGAAATTAAGTATTCCACACTCAAAACAATCGAGTTTGGTCATTTCGGGGTTTCTTTGTTTGCTAATCATTAAAGGTTCGAGGTTATTGAAATATCGTGATTCAGAACGTGAGGTTCCTAGCTTGATAAATGTTAGTCGTTTAATTTTATGCCAAACTAGATGCGCCCTGCGGTTTCACCCGCGGTTTCCCGGGATAAAAAGTAGCCTATGTGTTAATCCAGGGTATAAGCTATCTCCATACCAAATTTCATCAAAATCCATTCAGTAGTTTTTGCGTGAAAGAGTAACAAAGGTACATCCATACATCCATTCTTACAAACTTTCGCATTTATAATACTAGCTGCGCCCTGCGGTTTCGCTCGCAGTTTCCCGGAATAAAAAGTAGCCTATGTGTTAATCCAGAGCATAAGCTATCTCCATACCAAATTTAATCAAAATCCATTCAGTAGTTTTTGCGTGAAAGAGTAACAAAAGTACATCCATTCTTACAAACTTTCGCGTTTATAATTGATGGTTAAACAAACTTACCAAGTGAAGTTTGACCGTAATTATACAAGCCGTTGCATCCGAAGAGATTTATATAATTCACAAGGTAGTTCCACTCCATGAGCTGGGCATCAAGCACAATTTTAGAGCTGTCAAAAATAAAAAGCACAAAATGACTTATTTACAACTTCCGCCCTAGAGGGCGCCACTAAGCTCTGTCACCTCATTTGATTTAGAGACAACAACATTTCGCAAAATCTTAAGGCCACAAAACAGGTTAAGTAAACTACTAGTAGGTACTTAATATTTGTAAGGGTTTGTGACAACAAATTAGGGCACGGGTGGGTTATTAGTATAAATCTCTTCGGATGCAACGGCTTGTATAATTACGGTCAAACTTCACTTGGTAAGTTTGTTTAACCATCAATTATACTTCGCCGTTGCATCCTCGAGATTTATATAATTCACAAGGTAGATGTTTAGAGTTTTTGCGAAATTTTCATGTTCCTCAGAGTAAAAATATTTATATGGGCAACACATATATGTAATATTTTAATAACAATTGTATAATATAAATTATGATTTAACATGATTTAGTTAGAATCCTACACCGCTTTAGCAAAATAGTACTCATATTATACGGCAGCTTATTTGATAAGGTCAATAGAAAACTCCGTAAGTAAGCTGCTAAGGTTTATGCATCACAAGTATGCAGAGAAAATCGCAGTGTTTATTCAACTGTCACATATAATCCTTTTGATCTATCTACCTTCTAACGAGATGCTCGTATTATGTACAAGGTTTTCTTTTCATGACAAAAAAGTTCAAACCTCTGATCGAAAGTAAAGGCAACAAACGCCTTACAACTTATATGCTTGTATGACAAAAGTTACTGTTCCCGGCAAATTTATAATCTATTAGAAATTACTGCGTAATTGGTTACGATTTCATACATTCTATATAAAGGATGGTGATTGAACACATCGTCCTGAAACTGCCATTTATTTTGTTGTAATTTGGAGTAGTCATCGTTGGGAATATATTTGAAACAAAATTTAGAATAATTTTGTCTGTTTCTGGTTGAAGTGCAAAGGCTAACTTGTTTCCTGACATGATATGTATAAAATAGTATTGGTTCTTAACATGCCAGAGATTGGAACAAAGGATACTATGGTTGACTGTTCTAGTAAAGAATGACCATGACGCCAGTTGCCCATTGTCAATATTGTTCGTCAATTTTTAAAATGGGAAAAATAATAACTGGCTCTTGTTTATCGTATTATCACACATGATACTCCACCCAGTTAAAAGAAGTGTCAGGGAAAATCTCCAGCACATACGAGTAACGTCCGTTACTAATTATATATGACACAGTAAAATGTTGTTATTACCAAATAACGTATTTTCAATAAGAAAATTATGACCATTTTGCGGTTATAATTTATGTTAGGATTCTTTAACTGTTTTTTTTTTTAATGTATATTAATATTATCATTATTCCTTTTTGGTTATTCATTTATGAACTGTAACCCGAAAATATAATAGACATTTTACATTGTCTAATTTTAATGTGGGTAACCGTCTATGGACTTGATTGAATTTAGCCCAAATCAAGAATGTGATTTGGAACAAGCTGGTATACGTGATTCCGAGTAAGGATACTACAGGTTTGAAGAGCTTAGGAAAGAAGATTGGCACTGTCGGCCGAGCAGTCCATTTGACATTGACATTCGAATATCTGCTCCTCAAATTTTAATCACTGATTCTTGGCCGCCATATTTTTATTAGGCATTAACGCATAATTCACAAAATGCTGAAAAAAAGTTTTTTTTTTTTTTTAAACAACCCATGGCTACTGAGACTTAAACCCGCATCTCAACATTAATTAGAAGGGAAGGGTTCTGCCCAATTGAACTACAGTGATCACCAAGTCGAGTTCGGAATTTATATAAAATAAAAAATATTACCTAAAGGTAAATCATTGAATGGTACTTATCACAACAGCTGCAGATATTGGACGGTTTGATTGGTTCTATTCCTAAATTTATATTTATTAGTTTTGAATCAGATAAGTTCAAGTATTGTTGGGTATTATTATATCGTATATTATACCGTGAGAAAAAAAAAAAATAATGGTTTCAGTAATGATATTTTATAAGCATTTTATACCACAGTTCAACTGTGCTGATAGATAAAGGGGTCTTTCGAAATTAATTTCCATGTTTGGAAAAAACCTCTAACGAGTTTTGGATTGTGGCATAGACTGTGACTTCCATGGATCCTGGTAACGACGCCGGTGCAGTCCACGTCGTGATACGATACCCCGGTGTATCCCGATACCTTTGGCTAATTTGCCTGTTCGGTTTTCTGGCTGACTTCCTGGTAACGACGCCGGTGCAGTCCACGTCGTGATACGATACCCCGGTGTATCCCGATACCTTTGGCTACTTTGCCTGTTCGGTTTTCTGGCTGACTAACTATTTACTTCGACATCAAAGCATTCATCATTTTAGCCTTCTTAACCTGAAAGCCAGATTTCTAAACAGATTCATTTGCCTCAGTATTATAACTACAAGGATTTTTCCGAAGAGGAAAGAATTTATCTAGCGTAATATACGTTAAATCAGGTTGCTTTGATTTATTGTGTTTGTAAGGCGTAATCCTAATATAATAATTTGATCGAATTTTTAAGCTTTTCCATATCCTTTCTAATAAGATAGGATGACCGACGAGATCTGACAGATAGATTTATGTATTCTTTAGCTCGCGCTGGTTTTTATTAGTTGAAGAGTCAACTTAGATGGTTTTATACCCATTAACTGAAAATTTATACAAGAACATTTTCAGTGAAAGCCTTTTTCAGGTCTGATGTCACTATATAAGATAGATACGCCCCCAACGTTTAGAGATTTCCTTTTCAATCTCCGATCCAAAAACTTCTTGTTTATCTTTCATCACACAACAGTAGGCTGCATAAAGCTTAATATAATTTGCATCAAGAACGTTCGTGTTCTACTAGTTAAAGTCTAGATCAAGAAGAAGCCACCGCAGAACGCGGTGACGTCACCATAAGTAAGTAGTATGCCACTGGAATCTATTCATTGTGAATATTAACTTGTTGTAAGATCAGTTGAGCGAACATTATACGCATACGTTAAAATCTGCTATTTTTACGGCTAGTCAGTTTTCCATAGTGGGTGTATACTGGGTCTCTGCCACTGTGGGCGTATCATTAAGGAAGAAAAGTCATAATCGTGTTATGACTCCTAACTGCATGACTACGACCAAATCGTACCGCTAAAAATGCACCACTATGATCGCATTATAGTTCCAAGGCACACATTTTGTTTTATTATATTTTGTTTTATTATTTGGTATTAGGTTATAAGAAATACATCAAATGTGGGCGTCGCATGAAGATAAGGCAACCCCAAAGTCATGATAGTGGTATGACTCTTGACTCTTTGACTACGACGAAGTCGTAACGCTAAAATATACATAAGAAAAATGCAAAATATCAAAAGATGACTAAATTGAATTATAGTTAAAATTAAAAATATGCATGACTATGATCGCATCATAGTTCCAAGGCACTCAATTTGTCGTTGTGCACGTCTATGATCGCGTCATAGTTCCAAGGCACTCAATGATGTGTGTGACTATGATCGCATCATAGTTCCAAGGCACTGGATTTGTTGCATTAGGCTAAAATATATATCAAATGTGGCTGTTGGGTGAAAAGAAGGTATCGCAGAAAACATGACTGTGTTATAACTCCTAATTACTTGACTACGACGAAGTCGTAACTCTTAAAATATGCACGATTATGATCGCGTCATTGTTTCAAGGCACTTAATTATATGTTGTGCACGTCTATCGTCGCTTTGATTGACAATTTGATCTATGAACGACTATGATCGCGTCATAATTCCAAGGCACTCAATTTTTGCATTAGGCTATAACAATTTATCAAATTAATATAGGCGTGACATGAAGGAAAGGCAACGCAAAAGTCATGAATATGTTATGACTCCATGACTACGACCAAGTCGTGGCCCTTAAAATGACTGTGTACGACTATGACCGCATCATAGTTCCAAGGCACTAAATTTATTGCATTTGGCTATAAAAATAGATCAAATGTGGCCGTTGCAAAAAGAAAGGCGGCGAAAATGTTACGGCCGTATTATGACTCTTAACTATTTGACTTGACTAGACCAAGTCGCGGCACTAAAAAAGATTGTGTACGACTATGACCGCATCATAGTTCTAAGGCACTCAATTTATTGCATTTGGCTATAAAAATAGATCAAATGTGGCCGTTGCAAAAAGAAAGGCGGCGAAAATGTTACGGCCGTATTATGACTCTTAACTATTTGACTTGACTAGACCAAGTCGCGGCACTAAAAAAGATTGTGTACGACTATGACCGCATCATAGTTCTAAGGCACTCAATTTGTTGCATTAGGCAATAAAAAATAGTTCAAATGTGGTCGTTGCACGTAAGAAAGGCAACGCAAATGTTATGACCGTGTTCTGACTCTTAACTCCTTCACTACGAACAAGTCGTGGCGCTAAAAAAAGATTGTGCACGACTGTGATCGCGTCATAGTTCCAAGGCACTTGATTTTGTATAGGACTTAATAAAAGCATTACAATGTGATGCATTCATGATATTGTCTTAGCATAATATCTATTTTTTAAGTACTGAAGTTGCATATTTAGTCGCATAAAAAATTTATAACTGAGGGTAGTTGTGAAATTATTCTGTCTGGTTACTAAGCCCAGTAAATTTATTATTTAGTCAGTATTTTGTCATACGTATTATTGAAAAGATGTTATGATATTAAAACGTTTTCTTTTTACTTATTTTTATAAATTAAGGCAAATGAAGGCATAAGGTATTTTTTTATTTTTTTATTATGACCTTTTCAATAATGAATCCTTCCAGAGTACTACACAGTTTCCTTCGTAACGAAAATAGAAATACAGATTCAACAAATACACAACTGCATCGTTAAGTAGGTAACATAACCTACATTGTAGTAAATACTGTTTCTTGATTAACATTAAACATGAAGATTGGAAGTCAAGGCGGAAAGATAGGTAAGTTCTCACCCTGATAGTTGCTATCGGAACTTTCATGCCGTTATAAATGTTTCACGAGTTTTATTTCGTGTGTTTCATACCTTTATTATGGTCTTCAGATCAAGACTCCTTACGACTTCTTATTCACATAGCACTTAAACTGAAATTAACTGTTAAATAGACGATAAAAACACTAATTACTTGATTTAGAAAAAATATTAAAGAATTTTGATGCTACGATGCCCGCACACAAAAAGCGAATGAGGTGACAGAGCTTAGTGGCGCCCTCTAGGGCGGAAGTTGTAAATAAGTCATTTTGTGCTTTTTATTTTTGACAGCTCTAAAATTGTGCTTGATGCCCAGCTCATGGAGTGGAACTACCTTGTGAATTATATAAATCTCGAGGATGCAACGGCGAAGTATAATATTAGTAGGAAGTAGGAGAAGTGTGAAATAGGATTCGATTATGATGTTATTAGTGTTGTTGTGTTGTTAAATATAGATTACTTATTAGTTGCAGTTAGGTAACTACGCCTGCCCATAACAGTAGCAACACCCAGTACTTTGTTTTGCAGTCATGCGCGGCGCTGCACTGCGCTTGTCACCCTGAGACAATTAGCTGTTGAGTCGCATAATGCCTAGTAATTTCGCTGGCTATAATGCCCTTCAAGGCGGAATACAGTAATACAGCTGGCGCACTACTACTTGATGGCAGAATAACTGGCAAATGTACCCACCTAGACGGCCTCTCGCATACAAGAAACTTACCACGAGTAAAACACTTGACTGATTAAAAGTAGCCATCGTATCTGCTACTCCCCGAGTGCCTCAAGTGTCCAAAAGTGATGGATGAAGTATTGAAGACCTACCTTCGAGGCGGGCTGTCTGCTTCATATATCTTCTATACGTATAAATAAAAATTAAATGCGGTTCGTTGGTAAACGCATCTCTTGCAAACAACTGTACGGACTTGGCATTTTTTTTTCAAATGTTATGAACATATAGTCCGAATTAGGTTTTTAAGGAAAGAAAAATTGGCAAAGTTGCAAAAAATGGCTTAATTGAAATTTGTAAGTAAAATAATAATGAATACGCCTAACGATCACATAGATCCTGGACCCCCACTAGGATTCCCTGTATCTAGGGAACGACCAACTATGAGGGCCATGGTCCCACAACACCCAGACATGAAACAAATTCTTAACTAATTAGGGTGGCGCAGTGACCCAAAGTGAGTCTTCGCCTCCGACAATAGGAGACGCCACTTTAGTCTGTCATTTTTTTTTGAGGGGGGGGGGAATGCCACTGCACTGGGGTAGCATTCACCATCTCGCTCCGGTAGTAGGCCCGGGTGTGAACGGGCCACTACGCCTATAAAATAAAAAATAAAATAACGCCCAACGATCACATACATAGACCCTTAACTAGGATTCCCTGTATCTAGGGAACCAGGAACTATGAGGACCATGGTCCTACTACACCCAGACACGAAGCAAATGCTTGCGCTTTTTTTTCTGTGCGTAAACATTTGCCCCATCGCGGGAATCGAACCCGAAACCTCAGCAACCTCAGTGATGTATGAGATTTGAGCCAACCTGCCCAACCACTACACAAAGGCTGTCAAAATAGCATTGATTTCAATATGTTCTACGATATACCTCTAGTCTAGTATATCAAATTACCTGGACAAAGAAAGCAAGTCAACATTAATGACGTTAATTAAGATACTAATTAAATTTTCTTCAACACTAATACACGTGTACTCTCTGTTGTATCTATTAGAACTTGTTAGAACAACGCGTTAGCTGATGGCAACGATCCAAGTCCGAAATGACGTAAAACAAAACAAAAATTGACTGACTGTGACTTTATTCTATTGTACACTAGTAACTTAGCACTTACAGGTGTATTTCGGTTCACTTCACAATACACATTTTGGGCAGTAGATCAATTCGGAATAATAACATTACTGTTTCTGAGTTTGTTAGGTAGATTTTGTCTTCGCGTCCTGAAAATGAAAAGGTATGTAATGTTTGAAGCTTACTAACCTAAATCGAAAAAGTGGAAAGATTGTAGTGAGCTTCTTTTTAAATGCCAAAGTGTGTTTTTTTTTATGGAACCGAGTGATGAGACTACTGAGTGATCGTTTGCCTGATGGTAAGCGCCAGGCCTGCCCTTTACAATTGCAGTGCCACCCAGAACTTTAAATACCATAAAAAGCACTGCGTGACATCAGATATTAAGTCTCATATGCCCAGTAATTAATTTATGTTTGTTCCTTCGTCACGCCGCCGCCGCCGCCGCAACGACTGAATGGATTTTGATGAAATTGGATACGTAGGTAGGTACTTTAAATCCTGGAAAAGGACATAAGCTACTTTTCATCCCGGGAAACCGCGGGCGAAACCGCAGGGTGCAACTAGTACGTAAATAATATAATTTTTAATCTTACTGTCCTATCCTAGTAATATTATTTATAAATGCGAAAATCTGTGAGGATGGATCAATGGATGGATGTTTGTTACTTAATCACGTAAAAATGAAAAATCAAACGAAAACGAACGGACTCAAAATCAGTTCAGTAGAATGGATTTTGATGAAATTTGGTACAAAAGGTACCTACTTGAAGTTCTGAAAACACTGAAACTTTCACTTTCATTATAGTAGAAAAGGTTGCTATGGTAAAAACATAGTCCTTTAATAAACGGTAAATAAAGTTAAACAACATTTAACATGTTTTGTCAATGTTCATCTTACGTTGAAACGAATATGCTAGAGGGAGACAAAACGTTAAACATTAATTTTAAACAGCGTACTAATAAGGCCCATAATGTAAGAACTTGACTTACTGTTCCACTGTTTTGGTCAATCAAAGTTCACGGTCATGTTATTCTGTTTATTCCAGTCGGGTTTTTAATTAATTCTGTTTTGATGAAACACTGACTCAAGGGAACTTTATGAAGATCCCATCATTCAATTGTATAGGCTAAGAGACAAGGTTTATTTATTATTACGCAATCGAGTTTTATTAAACTTCCATTTTCGATGTATCGCACCAAATATCACCATCGATAATAATCCAGTTTTTTTTTCTTTATTGGCTTGCGCTTGACCACTAACTCACCTGATGGTAAGCGATGCGGTCGGCGATGTAGCACGCTTGCCAAGATAGTGCCTTTTCACTCGAGATTTAAAGATTCCTAGATTATAAGTAAAAAAATCAAAAACATCTAAACTAAATTGTGACTATTATAATCTTATTTACTTCTGACATATTTTCAATTTTATTTGACATGAGATAGATATTATTAATTTCTTTTTATTTACAGAATTCTAATCAAATCTTAAAACCTTGACGTCTAATAATGACATTGCATGTTTTTATATAAATTCAAAATGACCCTTTTAATATTTGTACACCGGAAACGGTAGAGTGTTTGAAACATAAAATGTAATAATATCTGTTGTACACAATACCCTAATTAATAAATGAATTATTATTATTATTTAGAAAGATTTTTAGACTCGAAATTGTGAGAATTTCGGTATTACGTACATGAAAACCACGGGCCTAAACCAAGTGGAGTACAGTTTCGCAATCTAATTCTGTAAATGTTAATGTTTCTCCCCGCAAAAACAAATTATTATTATTATTATTATATCGCTCTTTCTGACGGATTATACACCCGGTCCTTTGGAAGGCTTGCGCGAGGACATGAGTCCAACACGTAGAGGCCTTTTAGAGCATTTAATTTAGATATGGAATGGGCAACACTTATCGGGAACTGTCTCTTATTATTATTATCGGGAAAGACTGTCCTAGGCAAGGAGTTCCACTTGAAATGGATGAAATTATTACATTTAAGTACGATACTAAAATTATTCAATTTGAATTAGAATTTAAAATTAGAATGTGAACCGTACATTGTGTCAAGGTAAAGTTCAAGCGATATGAAGATATCGTAAAATTAGCATAACATACACAAGTGCCTACATCTGTTTTGGATAGCGTTTTTGGAAATTCCCGCCCATAAAATAAAGTGGCTAAATAACTTACAAATAATACTGGGTTTCTCGTAACGTGTTAATGAAAGAAAAGATAATACATTATATTTTTAACCGACTTTAAAATTTTCAATTCGACCGTATGCTTTTTTTTTATTTGTTACTGGATTACTCCGCCAATTATGAATTGATTTTGATGATTCTTTTTTGTTTAGTAGTCCATACTTTAGAAGTGGTCTCATATTATTACATTGATTCAGCACTTTTTTTAAACTCTACATAAACCAAAAATATAAGTTTAGTCTTGAAGTCGTTTTTCTTTTTTCTAAAAATTAAATATTAAATACTAGCTGACCCGGCGAGCTTCGTATTTGCTACTATTAGCGGCACATGCATTCAGCGGTGATTATATACACAAACCTCCTCCTGATAATAACGAACATATTATAAAAGGAAGATTTATCCAATTTGGTGCAGTCGTTTGGAAGTTATGCGCGTACAAACATTTCGGTGATTCATTTTTATTTGTATAGATTGGTAGTGAATGTTAAGGTACGACTCTTTATTTAAACCTGAATGATATAAAAAAGACATATTTAAATGCAATGAACACCAATTGCTCTCTAAAACATTAACTGCAATATATAATCTACCCAATGATGTAATAACCTTGTCTCCTAGGTTATACGACACGAATTCGGATACTGAGATGAAACAGAAACCATTTCTTTCATGGACTTCCTGCAGCAAGCTGGTATCATGTCACAAGGTGGGTGGTGCATGCAACCTGGTATAGCATCCAATGGAAGGTAGGTTTTACACATGGCCCTACCAAGGCATCTGGGAATCATTATACAAGGCGGCACATGGCGACAAACAAATCTCTCCGTCACTTCGGGCTTTACTTGCGTCCCTATATTCTCTCTAGCAGTCAATATGACATAGTCTCTGGAACACATCGGTACTTCTGGACATCTAGGGCGATGCTCGCAAGGCTTTCCTTCGTTCCTGTTTCCAATGACACATGCCGGTATCTTCTTACACATAGGCACGTGGATGCAAGAGTTTTGAAGGAGCGGATCGTATTTTGGCTTACAGCAACCCCTGACGACTTCACACGGAGGGTCATGGTGACAAATACTCTGGATTTTCTTCTCAGGTTTGTATTCAAAAGGCTGATCCTTAGTAATTGTGTTGTATGGATTCTGGTATGGTACAGATTGCTCGCAGGTCAGTACTTTTTTCTTTTCGGAACTGTTTAAATAGGGACTATTGTTCCCCATTACTGGCCATAAATTCATCTGCTGCTGGTTTTGGGGAGAAGACAAATTCAGGCACCCATTGATTAGAACGCAAGGAGGGTTGTGAATACAAAGTATTTCCCCGTTATAATTATCTGCCACAGCTGCCGTAATCTGGTCGTGACGTGCCTGACATTTTTTTCCCTCACATGGCGGTCTTTCTTGTATTAGTAGTTTTGGATCTGGAAAACCTCGTGCTATTTTTTTATGATTCTCGCAAAACTTAGGCGTGTTACAATTTTCCTCAAGCTTTTTTGTTTTCTTCTTTGAAGCAAACTCCGATGACGTTTGTGATATCTCTGAATTACTAAAAGAGACAGCGGCCTGCTGACCCGCTTGGTCTCTAGTGGTTAATTGGCGTTGCTGCATATTCTCTGTTTGTTTATTCTGTAAATCTTTTTGTTGTTTTTGTAGTTTGTGGCTACAAGAGCACGGACACTTAGTAGGAATTTCTACTCTCTGCGTTTGGTATTTCTTGCTGACTTTATCCATTAAAAACTCCCAGAAATTTGACGATGATGCTGGGAATGCTTCATTATACTGACCATACGGGTGTGATGTCGTCACATTTGTTCTCGACTGATATGGCGTCGTGAACACTTGGTACGGAGGTACACGATCTTTAGACGGGTACTGTAGTTGCTGAGTCCTGAAATGTTGATTCTGCTGATACTTTATGTGCTCTTTCAAAATTTCTTTCTTCAACCTTTTCCTAAACCTTTTAACCTTCTGTTGTCTCTCTCGCGCATACGTTTCGCTCTCGGAGGACGATGAGATGTAACAGGACTTTTTACGATTACGATTCTGTAACGGTTCGTTCGTTCCTTTTGTCGGAGCAAATGGCCCTGTTTTATTGTGAACGTTGCCTTCAAAAGTGTAAACAGGTTGAACGGCATTGTTTTGATGTTTATACAATTTCCTCATTTGTCTCGGCTCGCAGTAATTGCGGTGGTGGCAACCGTTATCTATACTGGTGTTTTCGACTCGATTTTCCTCAATGGCTGACATGTGTTTTGTTGGTTTATTATAAGAACGCTTGAACATACTAGATATACACGGTATTAATATATATTTTAACATTGACCGCTTTGATTTAACTTTTTTTAACTCATCTCCATGATCTCCATGATGCAGATTCTCTGTTTTTCTGAGTTTGTATTTCAGTTTATCTTCTGACTCGTTGAGTCCACTTTGGGTTCCTTTCATTTTCTGCGAGAACGTTTCATGCTCACTTTTTAACTTGACTGGGTACTCATCACAGTCAATATATAGATTTGTTATGTTTTCGTTAAAGGTTGAGTTGGCTTTTGTTCTATTGCTAGGGTGTTTATGATTCACGAAGTAGTGGTTATCATTTCTGTGATTGGCGACAGGAATCCATGATTCCTCGAAATCCGAGCTGTCAACATGTTCTTCCGTGTAGCTAGGGTCGTACATCATCAAATAGTCTCCTGGAATATTGGACATATTGCGAATTAGAATATATAACTTTGTAGGTTAAAAGAGCATATCGACTTAAATGTTATTTGCTTTTGTTTATTAAACTTGCTTAAATTTTGGTTCCATTTTTTTTGTATATATTTTCCTGCATTTTTCATATTCAGTCAATGTGACATGATGTCCTATGATGACATTTGACATTTCTCTTTTCCGAAAAGAGGACAATAAAGAGTAGTGTAAAGAAAAAGAGTTTCTTAATAATAGTTGTACCTATTATTATTTATTTTGTCTTTTTCCTAGATGGACCTCGTCACCTCACTAGCTATTTCAAAATTATTTAAGCCGCATCTCATCCTAAAACAAATAACGTTAAAATTATTAAAATAATTGGCTTCTCAACGACCACAAAAAATATCTCAACTAAATGCTTTACAAACTATTGCCGTAATTGCCCACAAACCAGCTTAAAATTCCCACGATTCCAACCACGAAACCTCCCGAAACATAACTGACCTCAAAATGCCTCAAAATTGGCCTATTTCACCGTCATATTAAAAATTCCAGACGGAACAGCTCGCGCGTCTGACAAAATATAAAATACTCTAATTATAAAATTCATAAATCGTTTCAAAGGAATTCTCGGCGCATTGTTTCTCGACGTATGAACAAAAAGTTTTTTTCCCTATCCCAACTGCCGTCATAGGGTAACGTACCTTCGTTTACCTACAGGGTAAAACAAAGTTTTAATCGGGTAACACCTGCGCTAATACTGGTGAATAATAATTTTGTTTTAATTTTCCTGCTTTAGGTGACGATTTCGGTTTTGCCGCGCCGTGCCCCAAAATAAATTGTCTTTGCTTTAGGTGACGATTTCGGTTTTGCCGCGCCGTGCCCCAAAATATATCGTCTTTGCTTTGGGTGACGATTTCGGTTTTGCCGCGCCGCCGTGCCCCAAAATATATCGTCTTTGCTTTAGGTGACGATATCGGTTTTGCCGCGCCGCCGTGCCCCAAAATATATCGTCTTTCATTAGTGGTTCTGCAATTTGGCTCACTACAAGGTCCCTTCATCTTGCTTGAAGCGTCCGCAATTACCTTTCCTTTGCTGTTAATATAAATAAATAATAGATAATAAATACGCCCAACGATCACATACATAAATCCCGGCCCCTATGTAGGAGTCCCTGTATCAAGTGAACGAGGACCATTGTCCCACAACACCCAGACACGAAAAAAGTGCTTAGCTTTTATTACCTGTGCACAAACATTTGTCCCATCGCGGGAATCAAACCTCCAACCTCAGTGGTGTATGAGATTTGAGCTGACCTACATAACCACTATATACCACAGAGGTTGTCAAAATAATATTATATTCTCTGATATTAAATTATTCTAAAAACCACGTTTTTATGGGTTTGGAATGCATTGTCATCGAGAGAGAGCTACCCTGAAAGTTTCAGCGGGATGGCTTATCGATAAGTGCTCGAAATTTGAGTTGCAAGATTCCACCCGGAACTTGATCGTCGCATCACTCACTTCCTTACATAAAAAAACGTTTCTCTACGCAAAGCTCTCTAACGTCCCAGTAACGTATAGAACAGGGTAAAACCAGGCCTAGCGCACTCCGAAGCTACACGTGCCGCGTCAGAAGAGATAAGAGCTATGCGATAGAAAGAGAGGCACTATGTAGGTTAATATGACTGGTACGTATGCAGCGCTACGCGAGCTAAATTGAATTTTATTGCGTCATAGCAAGAGTCGCTATTTGTTTAAATTTCTTTGGGGAGTGATGCTTCTGTCCATTAGTATTCTGTGGTGAAACAAAGAGTTGTGGCCCGACCAGATATTATTATTGGAATTAAGCGGTGAATTAATATGCGAAGGTGATACGTCATGCTGCAAGCGTATTCGGAGGAGAGGGGTTATAGAGCGAGTATGTAGTTTTGATCCATTTATGTTTTTGAATAGCAATAATAGTAATGTAATAATGATATATTTTCTGTTGATAGTTGTTGATAGTTGAATTCCGCTCGTACCATGGTTTACTTAAAGTTCCAATAAAATCAACTTAATTGTTTACTTGCAAGAATACTACATACAATAAAGATCCTGATACTAATAATTATAACAATCAAGTATTCAGCCTGCAAGCAAAGAAAACTAAATATTACTACGTAAAGTAGCGACACTCCCACCCCCCCGCTAATTTGTCGTCACCCGCAATGCATCGATGAAAAATGGGTAATGCCGTGTTTGCGTCACTAGGTTGTCACCGCTCGCTGCGGATGACTAATGATTGAGATTCAAATGTTTATTTTATATGTGCGATCAGTTGATGTTATTTGAAGTTGTTATGACCTTTTTGGATGGCGACGACCTGCTTTACGGAGGTAGAGCAGGCCGGCTGACTATTTGACTTTAACATATGGACGAAACATATTGAGGAAAAGACGGAGAACGGCTGAAGACGGTGGAGCTGACCAGGACCTGACCTGACTGACGGAGGTTTGCCTATCTCGTTTTTCATTAAAGTTCAATATATTGACTATGATATGTTGTCGCACTCGTATTTCCGTTTCCGAACAACGTCGGACGTGACGTCAGTGCTACGCGGCAACTTCACAACAAGCGGGCGATCCGAACAGAGCGCCTCACTTTGACTCCAACCACCACCGAGACAACATCTGCTTAGTAGCTGCGTAGTGTCAACCTTAAGTATTAAAGGTATCAGCCTGAAATAATGCTGAACATTATTTCATGGCAAATGTTGATTTATAATTAAAATTCCCTTTAAATTAAATACAGATTATAAACTTAAAAATTATAAATGCAGTAAAGTTGTGTTCTGTTGATTTGTCTAAGTTAAATTTAATAAAGTTTAAAATATAAATGTTTGTGTATAGGATTGTTGAAATAAATTAATAATTATGATTCTCTAACCGTGTCTGTTTCTCTCAGATACAATATTAATATAGTGTATTGATGGAAAGAAAGCACTTACACAAATAAAAATCGGAGATTGTTTGGTTGTCCTTCCGTTTCTTTTTCGCGTCTCCCAGCCAAGCGATAGTAGGTGTGAGAGAGAAACACTTAGGTTGCTTACGTATAGCGTTGTCCTTGTCGCGCTCGATTCGAATTAGCTCATCTCTACAATAATTAAGCACACACACAAAACGAGTGCGGACAGGCCGGTGCGCCAGTAGTAGTACTAGACAGTTAGCTCGGCGAATTTGTATGGAGTGTCGGGGGTCTGCTGCAAGCAAGCGTGCAAACATTATGTCATGTCTCTAAATTAATATAAAATATGTTATTCTAAAAACATAAAAATTGCATTCAATTTAATTACTGCAATTGTTATGGGCAGGCGTGGCGCTTACCATCAGGCGAACGACTTGCTCGTCTCATCACTCAGTACAAATAAAAAAAAATACATCATCGGTTAAAATATTCTATCATAATACAAAAACTATTGGTACAAAACAATTGTAACTTTAATTGTATTTTTTTATAATAGTAACTTTAATCTTTATGCTACTAATAATTATGATTCCGCTTAAGCAGATGAAACTATCAACATGATGATACTATCAACAAGGTCAACGTTACCCAAGCTATTATTTTAATTTAAAGAAACAACGCTCAAGACGCTCCAGTCGCGCTATTTATAACCGACGTCACACTATAAAATAATAGAAATAGAATAAAAAACACCATCCAGAGGTGAACGGCGCACGTAGGCAGTTTTTTTACACATAATGAACCGAAAGGGTTGCTTTAATGTTAGGGGAGAACCACCCTTGTAATGGCTATCTGTTCGGCCGGTTGTTTTTAAGTCTCTAAATTAAAGAGGTATGGTTATTAATATAATGGTAATTTTAACAACAACATTATATTATATCCCACGCAGTAGTGCGCAAGCATTACCGTGTTCTGGTTGGAATGGCATTGTAGCCAGCGAAATTACTGGGCATTATGAGACGTGCTAATTGTCTCAGGATGACGAGCGCACTGCAGTGTTGCGCAGGATTTTGCAAAATTAAGTTCTGGTTGGTGCTTTTGTTAGAGGTGTATTGCTTATTATCTGGCGAATGAATTTCTCATCCCAACAAATAAGATACACAAATAAATTTTTTTAGAGAACAACAAAAACCGACTTCAATGTATCTTCGAAGTCCAAGGTCAAATATCGATGAAATTTACATATATGGGACCAATTCGTAGCTATACTGAATCCAACGCAAAAGAATTTTCCAAATCGGTTCATAAATGATGGAGTACTGAGGTAACAAACATAAAAAAGAAGAAGAGAATCTCCTTCTTTTTTGGAGTCGGTTAAAAATACAATCGAACAGAGAACCTTCTCCTGTTTTGAAGTCGGTTAAAAAATACAATCGAACAGAAAACCTTCTCCTTTTTGAAGTCGGTTAAAAAACAACCATACATCTAGGAAACTTTTGTATGCACTTACCTATAGAAACGATCCATTCGCATTTTCTGACTCAAAACAGAGAAGGATAATGCACAATGAAATAGGTATTTCTCTATCGTTTATGCAAAGACAATAGAACCGGGGTATTTACATAAGCACTTAGGCATCTACGCTGCCTACCACGAGCGATATTGTTACAATAGTCATGGTAAAACCCCTGCACATGATAAAAAAATCATACTGCCACTTACAGTTCGTTACGAGACTTACGTTAGGAGTCATCGCTTGAATTTTAGAGAAAATAAAAACAGCATTTATGAATTTTTGAAACATTTACTGTCCGGCTCAAAAATGTAATTTTTCAAAACAAAACAACATGGGTTTATAGTATGAGTGAAACCGCTGTACCGCGCCTTAGGTATGCGCACGGCGAGATGGGAAATTCGTAATCGGAACCGTAAGCTGATTAAAATGAGCCCAACCACTAGTAGAATATTTACGATTATCCGTCAAGGAGTTCTATTGCCCACCTTCCGTCTCCATCATCAGCCCCCCTACCCATATGTCCCTCAAGCGCCAATCGTATATCGTGTTGAGATCGAATTAAGGTATAGCTTTACTGCGACTAATGAGATACGGTCTAATTATTGTCGATTAATTTCATTCATATATACCAAAAGACGATGACTACGAGTTGAGATAAACTTAATGGGACAATATATGGCAACATACGACATTGCCGCAGTGAATCTACACCTTAATCTGAGCTCAACACGATATACGATTGGCACTTGAGGGACATATGGGTAGGGGGGCTGATCAGCAGACTGTCACCATATTATTGCATTGTCATCGGACTTTGACAAGTAGATATGCAAGATTTCAACTCCTTAGGATAAGAGGAAGTGGTTCAACTTGAAAGAATCCACCCGAACAAACATAGTTACATACATACATACATTGCAAGTTAAATTAAACTGGTAAAAAGAAATTTCTAGATATTTTTTTTAACGCTATCTAGTTTACTAGCACCTTAAAAATGGGCGTTTACCCGATACAGCTCAATATTTGCTATATCTAAATTGATGAAAGCGTACTTACCAAACATAGTCTCGCAAATATTAGCGATAACTAGGATGGCAAACTTAGCACGTGTTTGGCCAAAAAATCAGTTCAATCAGGAATAACAAGGCCGTTTCTAACAGAAGTCCACGTGTAAAAAAATTTGTAGGTACACGCTTAAAACCGGTTGGCTATTTTTAAATTCCAATTGGTTGCTTACTGCTGCCAAAAACGCTTTCAAATCGCGATCGGGATTATCGATTCCGAGGCGTTCGGAAGAGATTCGGAACGTAATGCCGAACTTACTTACTTATTTACTAGCCTAAATTAGTTCAATTCGAATTAAGCACTACTGGTATAGTAAACTGCAAGGAGGTAGAAGATATCAAATAAAAACTTATATGGCGACAACATTACACATTATGCTCCTGGCTTTATTATTATTATTTATTTATTATATTTTTTATTTATACTTATTATTATTATTTAATAATATGTATTATTATTATATATTTATTATTAAGTTAAATTAATATACAGTATAAATATAATAAGTTTTTGGTACTCAATTTATTTACAGATTAATTTATAATCATAATTTTTATAATGATTAGGTAAATAACTCCATACACTTTTATTTCTAAAAATTTTAATTAGGTGCAATTTAAATTTTAATAATATTTTTTATATTATTATTATTTCTATACCTGTTTTAAATACTTTAACATATTTATATTTATACATACATACATTTATTTATACATATGTACATATTTACATTCATATTTATATTTTTTTTATCTCACTAGTACTTATAAACTTGTTATATAAAAATATTTTAATGAATCACTTTATTTATTTATAGATAATAATAATCATGCATATAAATATAATAATAATAATAGTCATTATAACTTCTTAATTACATATTTGTTTGTTACGTGAACCCCTCGATTTTCGGGTAAAGGCCTTAGGCCTCGTCTTACTTTCACTGGTCTAAATTCAATTTGGTCCGTCAAGCCTGGGGATTAGGATGGGGGTTCAAATGTGTTTTGGCAGCACTGCAGTTGGCAAGCGATTGGACATCAATTTACTATCGAAATACGCGGACAACTTTTACTCGTGGTAGGTCTCCCGTATGCGGGAGGCCGTCTGGGTATACCACCACTTTGCCAGTTATTCTGCCGCCAAGGAGTGTGCAAGCATTACTTTGTTCCTGTTTGAAGGACATTGTGACCAGTGAAATCACTGAGCATATAAGACTTAATATATATTTTTTAATTCTTTATTGCACTATTACAATTAATGTATAAAAGGAGAACTTAATGCTAATGAATTTTCTACCAGTTATCCAGTGACGGTAAAAAAAACAAAGCGAGCGTAAATATCCGTAAAAACGTAAGCATAAATTATTTAAATAAATGACAGTTAAATACACTAGGTATATATACTTCAAAGATTGTGCTCAAATTGATTATGAAAAAAAAATTGTCTAAAAATTAACACAAACTTAGTACAATATGTATATTTGAAATAGCAATAATAATAGCCTATCTTATTTTTTATAAATGTGCAATAACATTTATATTATTAAAAAATACTCCACAAACAACTTATTAGTAAAATACGGAACCTGCTTAAAAAAATAAATAATCCAAAACTAAAACACATAGAAATGAATATATATCAGGGTGATAATATTGCTCGGGCAGGGATCGAACCTGCGTCTTCGGAATACCGTCCCGACAGATTTTTTCTTTTTCCTAATTATTTGAAATCTTAAGATTTCCGCCTCGCATGCGCTAATGCATTTAATATCAAAAATTAGAAGATACCTGTTCATTCTCCATTTAAAGACTCCTAGGTTGTAGTTGTCAGAAAACACAGACGTTGGCAATGCGTTCCACTCCACGGCTGTTCGTAAGATGAACGTGGAAGCAAAACGTTTTGTTCGTACAGGACGGATGTACCATGTATGGATGTCGCATAGCCGTGCGTCTGGTTGGCATTGCAATTGTTATGGGCAGGCGTGGCCCTTACCATCAGGCGTAGCTCTTCTCATGTTTGGTGGTTTGTAGTAGTAGTCATTTTTAAGCTTTTATTCAACTTGCAATGTTTGTTTTTTTATGTCAAATCTTGCAAGTTGAATCAGAACCACTTTCTCTTATCCTAAGAGTTGAAATTTTGCATACTTGTCAAAGTTCGATGACAATGCAATGTTATGGTGACAGCCAGCTGATCTGATGATGGAGGCGGAAGGTGGGCAATGGAACTCCTTGACGGATAACTGTAAACTACTTGTGTTTGGGCTCATTTTAATCTGCTCGCGGTTCCGATTACGAATTTGTTACAACTTAGTTTGAATTTTTTTATGTAACTGAATTACGAGATGCGATGGTCGTTTGCCTGATGGTAAGTATTACGCCAGCCCATACCAATAGCAGCACCACCCAGAACTTTGTTTTGCAAAATCCGGCACTACACTGCGCTCGTCACCCTGAGACAATTAGCTATTGAGTCTCATAATGCCCAGTAATATATTTTTCAACAAGAATCTTTTTTATAGCACACATCACGTGTACGCTAAAAACCCTACGGCTGTTGAGAGATCTATTCAGCCGAACGTTGTATGTTGACATCCCCCGCAACGGTCCACGTTGTGTTTTAAAACAAACAATACGCAAGTACTGTTTGTTCGTTTTATATTTAATTATAGTTTTATGTTGTTCGAAATGGGGCATGAACGGAGATTGAAAATTTAAATGTTTTTACTGAAATTTCAAAAAATCTAAAATCAAAATCAATTATCATTTATTGTGAATATAGGTGGTACATTGGTGTTAATTACTTACTTACTAAGATGGCGCAAGCGACCCAAAGTGAGTCTTGGCCTCAGATAATAAGAGTTTCCACTTGGATCTGTTTTGCGCCACATTCCTCGACGTGGATTTCGCACAAATCCCTTTCGACCTCATCCTTCCAGCGATACCTAGGACGGCCGACTGGTCGAAGACCTGCCTTCCCAAGTGTGCTCGCTTAACAGCTCGGTCTTCCCCCATTCTTTGAAGGCGGCCGAGCCAACGGAGTTTGTGCGTTTTTATCTCGCCGATTATGTTGTACATTGGTGTTAAATGTTAAATAATTATAGGTCGCTATATACAGCCTGCGGTAAAGTTAGAGTCATAGTCAAATATCATTTATTAAATAGACACAGAAGTTCACTTTTGAAGGTCATAAACACATGATACAAATAAAATATATTATAAATTATAACTTCTGTTAACATGGCTTTGAAAAAATGGTAAGTATGTTTAACCATTTCTTTCCTATACTCAAATTGAAGTCTGAGTGCTGAAAAGAAATGCAAAAACTGACTCTACCAGAGCTTCGGAAATACGCCCGCTAGAGAAGATAGCACCAAGAAACTCTGCGGGATATCTGTTTTTCAGCTCTTTTAAAATGTTTCGAAAATAACAATGAAGTTTTGATTTGTATAGAGTTTGAATAGAGTTTTGATTTGTCTGGCATAACAGTTTTAATGTCAAATCATACCATTATTGACAACATCGTGATGAAACCCGCTTATGCGCTTTGGAGTGGTAGGCTCTGGCCGTGGTTGTAATACCATCCACCGAACAAAGCCATGCCGTGAAGCGACCTAGTCGTGTTTCAGGATGATGTTCGGTGAACCATCGGGGAGACGGGTCTGAGCAGCCGCTTAACTGCCGTCTCTCTCTAGATCTATGTGCTCCATCTTAGGCCACATCATCGCTTCACATCAGGCGAGATAGTGGCCAAACATAGATCTATAAAACGTAAAAAAAAAAAAAATATTATACGAAATTTTGTGAGGATCTATGGACGATCTTGACTCCTAACAAGTATGTATACATTTATATAACAACAAAATCATACTATTATTATGCGAGGTTTTGTGAGGATCGATGGATGACCTCTTAACAAGTATGTACTATGCATTTTGGTAGGTTATATAACTATACTTATTGGTAGGCTTTTAATTTGTCCTGTCGCGGAATCGAACCCACAATCTCCATTTAAACGCTGACTTACCCAAAAATTACATCACTACTTATAGTACCTATATTTTATATCATTATAATCTCTTTTCCATTTTTTATGACATAGTTCACAAATGTAACTGTTTAAAACACAGTAAAATGCTTTATTTAAACTGTTGATATACCATTTTAGCCCGCCATATTTGGCATAACGTCGTATTTCGCATATTTTACTCATTATGATAATAATGTTGTCGAATAATTCGATAGTTAATGTTTTCTGGCTTGTGAAGGCTTTGGATGTAAACGTGTTGGCGTGTGGGCCTCTATCGTCATAATAATTATTCATAGCATTATAATTATATTAATTATTAATGTGTCCAGCTATTTTGAACAGCTGGACACGTTTTTAAATTAATCCTCATACCATATTGATGTAATCAAGAAATGAAAAATAATATTTTGAACGTAACGTTTAAATGATATAGGTAGAAAATATCTCAACCTCTGACGTCAAATTTTATGGCGTAAAAAAAGTAAAAAATTATGAACTTAAGGAATAATAATAATTATTATTATAGTTGTGATTATAGTCATATTATGAAGTACCATAATGAAATAAATAATAAACTCCTTTTGTTTTTACATTCCAATTTTGTTGCCATGTAATTATGACTGGGATTTATAAAAAAAGTGCTATTGCTAAAATAAACATAGTTTGACTTTTTAATTTAATATTTATCAATCACAATTAATTATTTCGGTGTTTTTTTTTATCTATAAACATTTTTGTATTTTGAATGTCTAAATACGATTTTGCCATCTTGTAGATTAAAAAGCAATATTCGAAATTACGGAATTCCAAATTCAAATGGTGGAACGTCAATCGCGTTTAATTTGATTGGCCGATTCCCAACGGGATGTGTCGTGGACGGACGGAATGGCGGGAAATTGGGAAAAATAAAGAATTGATTGCATCATACGTGTTAAACTACACTTGTATAAATTGACCCCTCTTACCCTTCAACTAAGGAACATGTCATTTCGAATATCTATGTTTTCATGGGTCTCCATAAAATGGCTAAGTGTAAGTTGCCCAGTATATTTTGGTCCTTCGAACCCTACAAATTTCGATCAAGTTAGTTATAATTGCTGTGATTTGATAGGTCTTGCTAATGTGGTTGTTGGTAGGTAGGGGTAACCAATCATGAGTTGATGTTGCGATTGATTGGCAAAGGGAGATTTGGCAGACCCCCGTGGGGGTGCGATTGCGATTTTTTTCGAGTATGGAGTATTTTTTCGTGTGGGTGGGACATGAGGGTAAGCAAATATCTGTAGGTATTGTTGGATCTTCGTTGTTTATAGGCATTAAAAATGCGGAGTTCTTTAGATTTTTCTTCTTATGTCAAAACTGTGACAAATAGAACAAGCTTGTAAGGAAGTACATAAAAAGAAAACTATTGTAGGTACCTATATTTTTAATCTTTTGTCTGTTGCAGGGTTTTCTGCTGATTTTCCACTTCTCTTATTGCTAGGACATACTTTAAATTATTATTATTTTATTGATTTGAGTGATGAGACTAGCAAGTCTTTTTTTTATAGGCTTGTGTTTGACCGCTATCTCACCTGTTGTTAAGTGACGATGCGGTCGAAGATGTAGCACGCTCGCCTAGAAGAAACCTGTTCACCTGATCGTTCGCCTGGTGGTAAGCGCCACGCCTGCCCATTACATGTGCAGTACCACCAAGAACTTTTAATACCATAAAAGCACTGCGTAGCATTGCATTGCGCTCATCACCCCAAAACGTCCGATATTAAGTCTTATAATATATGCCCAGTAATATTAACATGCTAGAAAGATTAAAAACGTAACCGAACCATGACTGGCTTAATATATTATGGTGTCAATAATGCACTGTGTCAATCACAGAATAAGTACTTAGATGTCATTCTCAAACCGGCACCGACTAAAGTGTTCTGTTGGCAAACTTAATAGTCGCCATTGCTATGTATATTAGGAAACGGTAGCTTGAATCCGACAAGCCCATTCACCAATCAATCATAAATATTAACCACAAAATAAACCAGCTCGGAATCAACTATAAATAGACGCAAGCATCTCTATTTCAAACAATTTAAAGTTTAAAATGTTTATGTGAAAGAGTTGGGCAACGGTAAAAAAAGATTGTCTTTATAGCCCTCGACAAATCTAAGCGCCTACGCATCTAAAGCCGCGTTCACATGCGCAACTACCGTTAGCGTATAAACAACTGTTGGTCAACACCTTTCTCTGAGGCGAGCTTTCCCACGTAGTGATTACGATTTATTTCATTAATCTAAAATTAGAAAAGAGTAAAATCAATATAATTTTATCTTTATGGAGGTGCCCTGTTTGCTCTCCACGTACTTTCTGTGTTAAGTAACAAGTTTTATTTAATTATTCTGCTTTTTGGTCAATGCTGTTTTAGACAAGATGTTTTTCTCAATTATTTTAATAAATTGGTACAAAAAGTTTAATGTTTTTTAAACAAACATTCGTTTGATTAATATAGTTGTATTTTATGAACAAGGTGTTGTCGTATTTTATGATGTAATTAATAGCTGTTTAAGCGCATTGAGAAAACAACACATAATTTTATTATCTCATACATAAAAAAAACACAAGCATTTGTTTCGTGTTTAGGTGTTGTGGGACCATGGTCCTCATAGTTCCTAGTTCCCTAGATACAGGGAATCCAAGTTAAACGCCAAAATCTATTATTTATTTTTTTATTTATGAAAAATCTTATGTGACTAAAACTAGATAACTATACCTACCTTACCAACTGTTATGGGCGAGCGTGTTGCTTGCATATCACATAAAAAAATATATAAAATGTGATTATGTAATATGCACACAGAAAATTTTACTTATTTTACCGAACTAACAAAATACCTATAAGTAAATTCACTTCCATATATAGGTATAATATATATACCTACCATTTTTATAAATGGTACATAATATAGAACAAAATATTACCTACAAGAGAAACTGACCACAAACACGTCTCAGCTTGTAATCCTTAACATATTATATTAAGTTCAGTACTTAATATTATGTTAAGTACTTAACGTCTGAACGCACGCAATTGCCACTGTAACCCGTTCTCAATACTTATTGCTTGCAAACTTACATTAACATAAACCAAGCTAAGACAAATACTTTATAGTTCATACAATTCCTTGGGAACAAGTATCCGACACAAGAATTAATCTTACGCCTATAGGAAGAATTTATACGAATAAATTTAAATTATTTTAAATCGTCAATGCACATTACCATAAGTATACGAGTAATCAATCGGTTCGAGATACCTGTACATTATAAAGTACAATGTAATGTAAAAAGTCCGCAGGCAACTTTGCGTGGTTCCCATGAGATCTATCGTATGCAAATTTGTGGCGCAACTGTTGCCAATTCTGTGTGAACGCGCCCGGAAGCTTACATATTTAAATTAGGAACTTCTTTTTAATATTTAAAAAGGTGTGTTCGAGTTTAAAAATAAACCGCGATTTTTAATCGAAAACGTTTTTGTAGTAGCCAATGATTTTGAATTCATTCTTAATAATTACTATCTCGGAACTAGGTATTTAAATACCGTTGTATTAATATTTACTGCGGTGTTAAAAGGAATTCGTTGTATTAACTATCGCTGATATCGTTATAAATCATATTGGTCAACACTATGTCTGTGGAATATAAATTATCCATCAAATACCAGCTCAAATTACTCATTAGCGTTATTTTGCTATTCAGTAAAAAACGTTATAGCCAATTAAATATAAATTCATATCTATAATGGGCGGTTCAAGAATCTAGTCTACCATAATAACCATCATGTTGACTTTATAATAAATTTGAAACTTCTCGGTCTTAAAATTTTGATTAGAATTGTTTACCATTAAGTTTAAAAATGTAAAATTTGTCGAGAATTGAAATCATTTTTCCGGAATTCGGTTATCAACACCTCTATTAGATTCCAATTTCAAATTTCGAACGAGAATCAATTTCGAATTGGCCGAATAATTTTATAAGAATATATTTCAATAATCGAACGTCGGTTTTGTAAATTATTGACTTTCTAAATTTGAAATTTCATCACAAATGGTCGTAAATCTTGTCAAACGGCGCAAGTAAAAAATTCAATTTTGAAACGATGCTCGTTTTCCAAAACTTAATGGTAACCTAGCTGTTTGACCGGTTCCGTTGTTAACAACATTACGTTCGCTACAGCATTTAAACATGAACATCTTATTCACAGCATTTTAAAGACGGAAAGCACTTATTAATTTTTACATATATTAAAAACAACATTGAAAACAAAACGCTGACTCAAGCTAAACACGTAATATATAAATGGCTATCTACATTATCATATGATAAAACAGAAGATATTTTAAATGTACAATGATAGAATACGTTACATAAAATTTTATAGTATATCTATATATTATTATATATCTATATATTATATACCTATATATTTGAATTTTATAAGTTATACTACATTTATAAGTCATGCATAGTTTAAAATTAACATAACCTTAATTTTGTACCTAACTATTGATTTTATCTAAAAATACCTGAAATACTTTGTCAATCTAATGCTGTCCGATGAATAATTTAAGCTCAATTTGTGTTTTAAAATTGTAATCTCCTCGATACAGGCTTGCCTAGTGAGGAGATAAAAAGTGTCAGCAATTTGTAGTATGTAATTATATAATAAGTAATTCCTAGTTTAAAATGTACCTTACTACCTTATTGCTGTAATAAAAACATTTTTCATTTTAATTTTCATATAATGCGAACAGGGCCCTAATTCACTATGACAACTTGGCGATTCCTTGCTTCGAGGAAACGTCGATTCCTTCATTAATAAACGACATCTGCGAAATTTGTATTGTCTATGACGCGTCATATATATATATATATATATATATATATATATGTATGCGTCATAGAGATGTCGTTTATTAATGAAGGAATCGACGTGATTTCGAAGCAAAGAATCGCCAAGTTGTCTTAGTGAAATGGGGCCCAGCTAAGGAATGGAACACCTTACCAGCGTCTCTGTTTCCCGATTCTTAATAATCTAAATGTCTTCAAGTCTCGAGTGAATCGGTATCTTCTAGGCAAGCATGATCCATCGTCGACCACATCGTCACTTTCTATCAGGTAAGACTGCGGCCAAATGGCTAGCTTATTCGGTAAACAAAACATACAATAGGGTTGATTCTGTGTTGCATTCTCTACACCTAAATTTAATTTTAAATTATTATGGTATTTGTTTTTTTTTATTAAATGAATGACGAGACGAGCTAGTCGTTCGCCTGATGGTAAGCAATGCGCCTGTCCATAACAGTCTTCACATTCAGAACTTTCTTTTGCAAAATCCTGCGCGGCGCTGCACTGCGCTATTCATCCTAAAAAAAATTGCTGCTAAGTCTCATAATGCCCAGTAATTTCGCTGGCCTTTGGATTTTTGGCTGGACTTTCTTACTATATTATAACTGTTCCAGGGCATTGTATGACCTTCAAACCGGAACACAGCAATGCTTGCGCACTACTGCTTGGTGGCAGAATAACTGGTAATGCAGGGTACTTACCCAGACATCAACTCTCGCAGACGAGAACATACACCAAGACAAATACACACAACTTTTGCAGTTAAAGGTAATATTAGTATGATATATATATATATATATATATATATATAACGCAAGCCTATAAAAAAAAAAAAAAAAGAAAATACTTATATCATTATGGCATTTTTTTTTCTAATGAAGTTTCTTTATAAGAAACCTCATTAACATTACAATCTAGCCTAATAAGACTAATAAGTAATTTGAATTTAACTTAAACTGCTAAGTAGAGTAAAACTAAGAATGTGTCCATCAACACTTTTCTTACTGTCTCTATTAAGGCGAAAACACTATGTATCTTTATGGCATTTTTTTATATAATTATGGCATTGCAATTATTTACAGGTTATAGTGAAATAATGAACATGTTAAAAACAACAAATATTTCGCACACTCCCTAACAATATTATTATTTTATGTTTGGATTATGCCCCGAAACTTCATAATTTATGTTTAATAAACTAATAAGTAATAAATAATAATATTGTAAATTAAAAAAACTATAACAATGAGTAGGTAGATTAAATAACTTAATTGTTAACATCGCCAGAAATTATAATAAAATTTAAAAAAAAACGGGACGTCTTCTCGCCCAAAGCAATCTAATTTCTATTAAAGAATAAATATCACATTATTTTACCTACTTGCATAAATAAATCCTTTATATACCCATCATATACATTGTATACATTATTATAAAAATTATGATATAATGAACCATAACCATAAATAGTAACAAAAGATAACAGATAGTAACATAAATAGTAGCATAAGATGAATATTGTGATAATATTATATTAAAGTCCTTACGAACGCAGCCGTTGAAAAAAGCTAGTAAAAAATTATGACAAACAATATGCAAATTAAAAACTTATGCTCAACAAAACGCTAATAACAAAGTAATAAAAAAAGTTTAAAAAAGAGCAGATGTGTGAAACAAAAAACTATTTTCTCTCAATGACAATTATTTTTCCGCAAAAAACAACCCTTGCATTGTTTTTTCTTACTAGGTTAGAGTGACCAGAAAAAAGTTTAAAAAAAAATTAGGGGTCATAATAACGAACGAGTATGCAAATGAAGAGAAGTCGGGCACGAAATATTGTATTGTTGTGAAAGGGTGGAATCCCAGCCTTTTGTAATCAGTAGTATACGTAAAAAACAGTGCTTGCGATTAAAAAAAAGGTTATTCGGTTACTATTCATAAATATTTAAAATTAGTTTTGAACCGACTTCAAAAAGGAGGAGGTTTACAATTCGACAGTATGTTTTTTATAGAACTTAGTGATGAGACGGACACGTCGTTCACCTGATGGTAAGCGCCACGCTTGCCCTTAACAATTGCAGTACTGAGTATGCATTGCGCTCATCACCCCGGTACATCAGATATTAAGTCTCAATGGGTATTCTTCAAAATCTTCGCAGGGTGGCTGGTAGCAGCTGGATGAGAGTAGCCAGGGATCGTGCTCAATGGCGTGCAGTTGGACAGGCCTATATCCAGCAGTGGACTGCGATGGGCTGATGATGATGATGGCCAGTAATTTCGCTGGCTACAACGCCCTTCAAAACGGGACACAGTAATGCTTGCGCACTACTCCTTGGTGGCAGAATAGCTGACAAAGCTGTGGTACCCACCTATGGGAACTATACGAAAGAGGTTACTATACTAGCCGAACTCCCGCATACGAGAGACCTACCACAAGTAGATTCCAGAATTTTTGATATTGAATGCATTAGCGCATGCTAGGTGAAAATCTTAAGATTTTAAATGAATAGGAAGAAGAAAAATGATATTGCTCGGGCAGAGATCGAACCTGCGTCTTCGGAATACCGTCCCGACGCCTTAACCGGTAACCGGATAGACCATAGATTTCAGAATGATTTCAAAACAAGCGAGATGCGTTAAAACTTCGCCTGATAATACCAATAAGGTACATATAATACTGATTAATTATTAGCTCTCGTTACCTCCTCCGAAACCTGAAAATCAATATATTATGCCATAATCATAAGAACTTCCTATCACATCTACAACATTCGGAGTTGCATCGCAAGACGCGTTGCATAAACCGCGGCTATTTCGACATAAAATGCAACTGCGATATATTTTATGGCTTATGATAGGTAGTTATGACTTAGGAATTGAATCATAAAGATATCATTCGATGGCTATAACTAAACATTTATCTAGGAGTAAAAGGTTTAGTTACAATTAAATATAAGGCTCAAAACTATTACTGTTATTACTTAAGGTGTGTAGTATCGTTAAAGGTTCTTATTACTTATTATTTCACATAAAATATAATTATTATTATATACAATATAATTATGATTATTATTTTATTTTATTGACGTTAATTAAGCCTCTGTGGTGTAGTGGTTTGGCCGGTTGGCTCAAATTTCTTACACCACTGAGGTTGCGGGTTCAATTCCCGCGACGGTACAAATTTTTGTGCACAGAAAAAAGAAATAAGCGCAAGCATTTGTTTCGTGTGTGGGTGTTGTGAAACCATGGTCCTCGTAGTTTCTGGTTCCCTAGATACAGGGAATGCTAGGGGGCCAGGATCTCTGTATGTGATCGTTGGGTGTATTTATTTATTAAGCCTTATATGGGGTTAATTGCACAGAGAACAGGAGCACAAATATTTAAGTGTGGAATTGTGATTTGTTCCGCATTCGCCCTACAATGTTTAGTCCCACAAAAAAAAATATCTCCGTTCGCCTCACATTGTATTCCTTATTCGCGTCGAAAATTATTATTATTCTCAATATTATAATTAATAAAAAAAATGGAAAATTAATATTAATTATTTATATATTTTAAATTACTTAAAGAACAATTATTCCACATTCAATTAAATTAATATTATTTTACTAGGCTGTACTCGTGTCGTGTATTACTCACTAGTGTAATGTTTTTTTTAATTCAACAAAGAGTTTTTACGTAACTAGGTATACATTATCTTAAATTCTTGATTAAATAAATATAACCGACTCCCCTCATTACCTACGGTAAAAACATTTAATTTTCACAATTCACAATATCAAATAAATTAATTCAAATAAATCACAATTCACAAACAAATTATGTTATAAATACGAAAATATTCGCTTTATTATTTTTTTAATATCGGGTAAATGCGCGCGCATTGACACCACAGAACGCGAAATAAAAAGAGGAAATCTTGGCGCCATTTCCCTCAAGAATTTTTGTTATATTTTTCCCAGTGCAGTTGATAATTTTTCAACAATTTCAAGTTCAAATGGAACAGATGTACCTATATATATCTTTATAAAAAGATGATTGGAAAATTATTAAATCATTTATTTCAGATAAAAATCCATATTAAACATATCAAATAATTAAATTAATTTACAATATATTACATTAAATAAACCAAATCAAAATTAAAAACAGTCAAATCAAATACAATTACAAAAATGAACCAACTTAAATTAAATAAATAAATAAAGGAAAAGACGATAGTTTGGTGCTAATACAATAAAAGTACAAGTCTAGCATTTTTCTCCTCTCAAGTTGATGATAAACGTATGAAACGCGTGTGCGTTGAACACTCTCGACTGAAACCGCCTCGAGTGGTAATGATTAACTTAGCACACTTGTATCATTATGTACTATTACCATAGTCACTGTTTTTTTTTAAATTCGTCTGTCTGGGCAGGCTAAAGTCTCTACGACCATACCGCCAAAGAAAACTAACTATTAGATACCGCCTTGTCTTACGTACCTAGTTTTTATTTGATAGTTTGTAAAAATTACACTAATTCTTGCACGTACCTAGGTATATCGTCGTATGAGGGTCATCAGCAAAAAGCTGGACCCTCTCCTAGTGCTTCAATAAAGTGGTGGAACTTTATTCAAGCTTTCCATGGACATTTTGGGAGAAAAAAAAAAGCATTTTTTTCCCTATTCTGTTTCATTTACCTACACTCGTGCACGTTAACGAACACATAATGTTTAATATTCCACCGATATTACACATGATCACTCGAAATAACACTTGTTTGGAAAATAAAACAAAATCGAACTGTATCACTTTTCACTTCCGCCAAAAAGTCCATACTCTAAACTTTACTCGACTTATGATTGGTCGCTTTGCTGTAACGTCATTTACTACATCGTGTCTACGGATACTGGACTATAATTTCGACGCTTGTCTTAAGTTTCCGTAGTGTAGCGGTTATCACGTGTGCTTCACACGCACAAGGCCCCCGGTTCGATCCCGGGCGGAAACATCACCTTTTTGCGCACTTTATTTTTTATTTATATTGATGGTTTGTAATGACTAGTTTATTTTTTTGGAATAGCTAGCTTTTACTCGTGGCTTTGCTTGCTACAAATATAATGACAGCCCTAACTGGACCTATGGAATATCGGTCACATCAATATCGAATTGCGTAGAATAGCTCTATTTTTACAAGCTTTTATTTAACTTGCATATTTAACTATGTTTATTCGGGTGGAATCTTGCTAGCTGAATCAGAACTACTGCCTGTTGTATTACGGAGAAATTTTGTATACTTGTCAAAGTCCGATGCCAATGCAATATAATGTTGACAGACAGCTGATCTGATTATGGAGACGGAAGGTCGGCAATGGAACTCCTTGACGGATACTTGTAAACTACTAGTGCTTATGCTCATTTTAATCTGCTTACGATTCCTATTACGAATTTGTTAAAAGCTTGTCTTGAAAATTATATTTTTCAACAAAAAAAAATTAATAGCTAGCTGAAACCCGCGTCTCGCGTTTACAGCTGTTAACTAAGGAAATTTTATTTTCCGGGACGAAATTTGGCACTTTTTATCCCGGAAACCCGCGGGAGAAACCGTGAAGAGCAACCAAAAATACTTTAAAACATATAAGTAATGAAGTTATAAGTATCCTTACTAATATCAGGCCTAGCGCACTCCGCACTGTAGGTACGAAGCTACGAAGCTAAGTACATAGCCGGACACCGACGGCGGGTCGCGCGTCATTACACGTGCCGCGTCAGAAGAGATAAGAGCTATACGATAGAAAGAGAGGCGCTCTGTAAGTTAATATGACTGGTAGGTATGCAGCGCTACGCGAGCTGAATTGAATTTTATTGCGTCATACAAGAGTCGCTCTTTATTTAAATTTCTTTGCGGAGTGATGATTCTGTCCCTTAGTATTCTGTGCTAATATCAAAGAATACTAACTTACGTACTAATATTATAAAACGCGTAAGTTTGTATGTATGGATGGATCTTTGTTACTTTTTCATGCAAAAACTACCGAACCGATTTTGATGATATTTAGTATGTAGGTGCTTTAGGACTTGGGACAGCATATAGGCTACTTTTTATCCCGGGAAACCGCGGGGCGCAGCTAGTATCTAATAATGATAAAAAGCTCAGTTTATCAAGAACCAGAAATGAAAATCCGAGCCACAGAATATAAATAAAGACCAAACTCCACACGTGCTCAGCGAGATGCCCGCATTATTCGATGACAAAAAAAATTCAACATTAATTTGCATAAAAGAATGAACTACGGGGCGCCAGAAACAATTAAACTATTGTTCTAGCAACAGCTCTATAAAATGTAAAACAATGGACCATGGTCCCAGTGTGTACGAGATGTGTGTTACCGTGAATTAAAGAAACCCGTTACCCTGCGGAATTACTAGTAAGCCCTATGTCAGTTTGGTTACTTACTAACCTATTACTTTATATTCATATCAAATGTCAAAACTACTTATAGAATATATGAAAACAAATATTTTTTTTTTTCATAATCAAAGTATGTTTGTTTGTATGCAGCCGGTTTAATGGCCATCGGGTATTTTTTTTAATATTAAAAAAGAGCGTAACGTAATCTCATTAGTCTTCTTCTTCTCTCGTGTGGGTATGTGGTGAATCCTTTTGTCGGAGTTTTTAGACCACCCGTAGGCCTCCGACATGGCCTAACGATTGTTGCAATTAGACAACAACCGGGACCAACGGCTTAACGTGCCCTCCGAAGCACGGTCTCATTATAGTAGATAGGTTTTTTTTTTAATGAGTGTGAAAAAACAGTGCAAAAATAGAATTACAGGAATATAGTGTTACAATATCTTGCTAGTTAATGTACTAATCAACAGGGTCAACTCGTTCATTTAAAACTAGATTGCTATATTATAACTACGTTATTGCACCTTATTGTACTTGTATGAAAACCATATTTATAGATTCTGCTCTTGCATTAATAGCAGATTCTTATTGTAAGATTAAAATCGGAACCACCGAACAAAGACATGCCGTCAAGCGACCGAGTCGTGTTTTGGGATGTTGTTCGGTGAACCATCGGGGAGACGGGTCTGAGCAGCCGCTCAACTACCGTCTCTCTCTAGATCTATGTGCTCCATCTTAGGCCACATCATCGCTTCACATCAGGCGAGATAGTGGCCAAACACAGATCAATTAAGTGTAAAAAAAAAAAAACATATTCCTGCAAAATATATAGCATTTATGCAATAACAGCAACTAATTAAAGAAAACTTTCTCGTTAACCGCAAGGAACCTTTTGCTAGTAACTTCACAAAATATCAGATTTTATACTTGACGGTAACAGACGCAGTGATTTTTTAAAGCTCAAGTTTGGTGGAGGTCATGCGGGCGCGTTCAAAGGGTTAATATTAAAGGGTTGAGGGTCCTTTTGTTTTAGGGTAAGCTGCAAAGCACTCGAATTGCAGACTCCATGTTATATCTGCGATTAAAGGGCGTTGAATAACGTTATATACGTCGTCATCAGTGATTTGGTTATGAATTAATAACGCCTTACGACCATATAGATTCTAGCTCCTAATAAAGATTCTTTGGGAACCAGGAACTACGAAGACCATGGTCCCACACAACAGACAGTAACAAATACACCTATGCACTTTTTTATGCGCACATTTGTCTCGTCACGGGAATCAAACCAGCAACCTCGGTGGTGAATAAATTTGAGCCAAACCGCCCAACCACTAAACCACAGAGGATGGCAAATAAACAAAATAAATCCTATCCTATCCTATCCTACTAATATTATATATACGCGAAAGTTTGTAAGAATGTATGGATGTATGTTTGTTAATCTTTCACGCAAAAACTACAGAATGGATTTTGTTGAAATTTGGTATGTAGGTACTTTAGAACTTGGAATAGCACATAGGCTACTTTTTATCCCGGGAAACCGCGGGTGGAACCGCGGGGCGGAGCTAGTTTCTAAATAAATATATAAATTGTTCTGCATCTCCTTTTTTCCTTTTTCCTTTTTTACTCTGTACATAAATGATATAGTTAGCAGCTCCATTAAAAACGCGGAAATCATAACATATGCAGATGACACGGTTATATTGTATCACGGAATAAGCTGGGATCAGGTGTTTCATAACGCAGAGGAAGGTCTTGCTCAAGTTACAGTGTTATTAGACAAAAACCTACTAACCCTTAATGTGAAAAAAACAAATTTTGTCGCTTTTTCTAAAACAAATGCATCTAGCCCTCTCATTAAATATATACTCAAAATTCACTCATGCTCACCGGACCAAAACACCGCCCGAAAACCTGATTGCTCATGTTCCTCCGTAAATCGTACCACGACAATGAAGTACTAGGCGTCATAATCGATGAGAACTTAAACTATAAAGACCACATCTTTGCCCTATCTAGCAGAATACGAAAATTAATCTTTATAATGAAGAAACTAAGGGACTGTACTCCTCCGGATATCTTACGGCAAGTTTACCTGGCTTTGTGCCAATCGATCATACAATACTGTAAATCTATTTGGGGAAGCGCCGGTAAAAACTGCTTCATCACCGTATAGAAAGAGCACAGCGAGCCCTTATTAAAGTCACTTTAAGAAAGCCCTTTCGGTTCCCAACAGGTAGTCTTTATGAAGAATTCAAGGTGCTGCGAGTGCGCCAACTATTTGTGCTAAATGCTACAATTAATGCTCATAAATCTCTTCTTAGACGATCTGATTACAAGGACTTATTATCCAGGCGTGTTTTCCGACTCCCTATTCCTAGAGCCACCTCTTTATTATCGCGAAGAAGTCCAGCTTTCTCACACACTGTTACTTACAACAAGGTCTGTAAAATATGTGATATCCAAGAATGCACAGTGTTCACATGCAAGAAAATAGTTAAAGACTGGCTATTACAACTCTCTTATGAAGAAACTGAGAACCTTATATAATATAAAACAAATATACCCAACAAAATTCACAAGCACATACACCCTTTCACCCTACACACTTGCATACCCTTTCACACGATCTCACACTCAAACTTTCACTTCAACTTACACATATCTTACTACACTTAAACGTCCACAGACCTCGTGTCCACTCCCGTAAAAATAGAATTTTAATTATTTTGAACTTAGAATCAACAAATTAGATCAAAATGTTAACTTCATGCTTACTCTGACTTATTGTTCTGATATTGTCACAAACTGTGGTATCATCTCTAACCTAATCTAAACATAGCAAGTCGTATCTCAGAATCCCAAGACACAGGCTTTCGCCTAGTTTGGGGCTCGTCGTTTAGTCGTAATCTGCAACACACCGCTAACCTTTTGAATTACTTGTGTACCACAAATGTTGTAACTTTTTTGAATAAACAATTTATTATTATTATTATTATCTCCGATGTGTAAAGATACATATTATATTATTCGTTTACTGTAAAAATATTTGCTATGAATAAGAAAATTAAGCGTCAAAAACCTAATAAAATCAAATATAGCCAAATATCGGTAAGATAAACCACCACAAAATCAAATTAACTTTTAACGGCTGTTTTATATCTGTACATCTTGTGTATTTTAATAGAAAATTAACTATTTAAATAGTAAAATCAAAGCAGTATTTGCATTTAATTACATTTTAAAAACCACTACGATCGTAAATAGTCAACTTTAATTAACGATTATTGGTTTAGAATCTAGAATGTCCTTTGATTGAATTACATTAGAGGAAAATATGTAAATAACATGTGTGGGTGAACTGATTTATTTTTTTTATTTAACAGAGAGATGAGACGAGCAAGTCGTTCGCCTGATGGTAAGCGCTACGCCTGCTCATAACAATTGCAATGCCATCCAGAGATTTTAATACCATAAAAGTACTGTGTGGTACTGCATTGCGCTCATCACCCCGAGACATCCGATATCAAGTCTCATATGCCCAGTAATTTCGCTGGCTACAATGCCCTTCAATGCCAAGTTCTAGGTGGTGATGCTGTTATTGTTATAGGCTGGCGTATTGCTAACCATCAGGCAAACGACCAGCTCGTCTCGTCATTCAGTCACATAAAAAAATATTTACCTAATGTCAAGTCTAATGTAATAATCTAATGTAATAAATGTATCTAATGTCAAAATCCCTAATTCTTTTTTTTTGTATCAGGGCGAAGGAAGTCAACTTAACCTAATACAAAATTATATTATCGATTTTCGTCCAATAGACCACCTATGAAGATACCTGCCTATAAGTATATATAATACATTGGGCTATATATTTAAGGCTATATATTTAACATTTTACGATATATATGTTAATACATGTGCCGTCTATGTAAGCGATATATATTTTAAGCGTAATCGTGTGAAATGTCAACGGTTTTATGGGAACGACTTCTTTATATCACATGAATATTACATAAATGTTTGGAACCTTGTCGCAATAAAAAATGTAACGTTGTCTTCGTTGGTGTTAAGGGGTTTATAAATGTTTATAGCGTTCAGAGCGAGTGTGGCTCAGCGGAAACTCATGCGCCTTTCGATCAGACGCACCTGGGTTCGAATTCCGACTCGGCCCTGCACCAATGACTTATAGTTAAGTGCAGATTTTGCACGCTCGCTCTAAAACGGTGAAGGAAAACATCGTGATGAAACCCGCTTACGCGCTTTGGAGTGGTAGGCTCTGGCCGTGGTTGTAATACCACCCACCGAACAAAGCCATGCCGTCAAGCGACCTAGTCGTGTTTCGGGATGATGTTCGGTGAACCATTGGAGAGACGAGTCTGAGCAGCCACTCAACTGCCGTCTATCTCTAGATCTATGTGCTCCATCTTAGGCCACATCATCGCTTCTCATCAGGCGAGATAGTGGCCAAACATAGAACTATTAAGCGTAAAAAAAAATGTCAAAGGCGCTAAGTAAGCAAAGATCAAGTCTGTGATGAAAACACAAAATATAAAATTTGCACTGTCACCCGGAACTTTAGAAAGGCTGCACTGCACTGAGAGAATTAAGAAAGAAAGATAGAAAATGTATTTTGCACTTGTCATATTATAATATACTAGCTGTCGTTCTCGTCTTGTCAGGTATATTAAAAAAAGTGAGACCAAGCATACCGGTGCTTGGTCAAGTCTTTTTACAGACATTCCGCCAATAACAGAGCGTTTTGGTTCCACGTTTATAATGCGTACTGTTAAGGAATGGAACTCGCCGTCTTCTCTGTTTCCTGATAAGTATAAATTGGGCGTCTTCAAGGCTAGAGTGAATAGGTATCTTCTAAATCTACATGCTCCATCTTCGGCCGCATCGTCGCTTAACATCAGGCGAGATGGTCGTCAAACGTAGATTTATCACAAATAAAAAAAAAATGGTCCCATGTGATTTTGTTGTAGGGTTTCCACCTGCTGGCTGATTTGGAACTTAACGATAATTCGTCGACAAATTCGGTTTGATATCTAACGATCCAAAATATTGCACACAAAACAAATTCCGTAAAAGTAACATGTAATCGATATATTGTAACCGAAACCGTATCGAATTTTCGAAATGAATGAATGAATGTACCTATTTATTTGCGTAAAATATGGTGTTATAAGTCAAATTAATAGATAAATAGTAGTTATCACATATTTAGTCAAAAACATAGCTGACATGCAACATTTATAATTAATTTTCACAGCCTTTGTGTAGTGGTTGGGCAGGTTGGCTCAAATCTCATACATCACTGAGGTTGCGGGTTCGGTTCCCGCGACGGGACAAATGTTTGTGCACAGAAAAAAAAGCGCAAGCATTTGTTTCGTGTCTGGGTGTTGTGGGACCATGGTCCTCATGGTTCCTGGTTCCCTAGATACAAGGAATCCTAGTTAGGGGCCAGGATCTATGTACGTGATCGTTGGGCGTTATTTATTTATATTTATTTTATAAAAATTAGAATCTAAATAATAATTATATAATAACACAAAGTCATTGATATACGAGCTCAAAAAGGAACCTTTTTTTATATTTATTGGTTCCATTTTATATCCAGTCGAATCGAATCGAGGTTCTAAATCAGGGGGCTAAAACTCTAAGAACCATATTTTTATACGACAAGGTTCTATACCTTCTGTCAATATATTTTTCTATTTGTCTCTACAAACACGGGGCTAGACTACGCAGGTGTGCTTCGAATCTTAATGATGGAACTATGATTTAATCTATGACGTTACGTAATAAAGTGCAAACTTATAGTTAAGCGCGTGTGATATTTTTTTTATGTATTACATGACGGGCATTCCAATTGCTAACATGGTTTTGTTCTCCGTTTATTGGCTTAACACGAGTTTTATTTAAATCTTTATTTTTAAACCGACATCAAACAAGTACCGATCATTTTATCAAAAATACCGACTTCAATTCTGATGTATTTTCTGGGCCCTAATTACTGCTACTATGACAACTTGGCGATTCCTTGCTCCAAGGAAGCGTCGATTCCTTCACTAATAAACGACATCTGCGAAATTTGTATTCTCTATGACGTTTGCTTTTGTATTCTATTTGAATATATGAGTCATAGAAATGTCGTTTATTAATGAAGGAATCGATGTGATTGCGAAGCAAGGAATCGACGTGATTTCGCCAAGTTGTCATAGTGAATTGGGGCCCAGATGTGGCAGCCAGCAGTAGACGACTACAGCTTGATGGTGATGATTATTATATGTACCTATAGGTATATATAATAATGTTCCAGCACAGAATACTAAGGGACAGAAGCATCACTCCACAAAGAAATTTAAACAAATAGCGACTCTTGCTATGACGCAATAAAATTCAATTCAGCTTGCGTAGCGCTGCATACCTACCAGTCATATTAACCTACTACAGAGCGCCTCTCTTTCTATCGCATAGCTCTTATATCTTCTGACGCGGCACGTGTATCGACGCGCGACCCGCTGACGGTGTCCGGCTATGTACTTGTAGCTTCGGACCTACAGTGCGGAGTGCGCTAGGCCTGGTTATAGTTACCTCGTTTTACCTAATCATTTTAAAATTATTATTGTACGTCCAAGAATAAACTGTTGTTACTTTTATACTCATTTCTATAACATTTAAATATACCTACACGTTTTGAATAATTATTTTTTACAAAAAAACATAAATCGACTTCAATGTATCTTCGAAGTCCAAGGTCAAATATCGATGAAATTTATATGGGACCACTTCGAATTTTCCAAATCGGTTTATAAATGACGGAGTTCTGAGGTAAAAAACATAAAAAATTAAGACACAAAAAGTTCGGTTAAAAATACATTTTATTCAGTTCTATAATTTTGAATTGCATTTTCCAGTAAGAACCATAAAAATGGCTACCGAAAGGCTAAAGCGTGTGAACACAAACACGTTACGCAAGAACAGAATCACCGATTGCAAGAGCCGTTTCAATTTTATGTTCACCAGTTACATCTCTAAAAAAACCATCGTGATTGCAGTGGACACATTCCGTTCCAACTGTTAAATAAAACCATAGGCTCGCCACAGTCAACAGACAGTAGGGAAACTTGAGGCGACTGAGAAGCTTTATTTCTAATTTTTTTTTTATTATTTGTATTTGGGATTTAATGAGGAGACTAGCAGGTTCCATCTGGTGGTAAGCAAAACGTCTGCACAACACAGTTAAATCTTGAACTGCTTGTTTTGCTGAAAAGCAGCGTCAAATACGACACTTGATATTTAATTTTATGCTGAGCCAAAATTCCATGTGACATAGTACCTTTATTCTTATATAAGTTAGTTTTTTTTCTGTTTTCTTTATTTTGTTAGTTTCATGATTTTGTGGTTTTCAAATAAATGTGTTTTCTCTATTTCTTTAGATAGCTCGATATTAAGTTCTATCATGATATCCATTATTTTAGCTTGAAACGCCCTTCGTACGGGAACAAAGTGATGTGTGTGTACACACCACTCCTTGGTGCTTGTCTAGGCAGATATTTACCGATACTTCAACTATGATGACGCAGCCAGTCCTCAATGGCGCTTATCAGGACTTAATGAACGGTTATGAAGACACCTAAGAAAATAGATTTTTCTTTAGTCATTGTATTTAAGCAAAATTATTACAGGCTAGCTTTTATGTATTGTATAACCCTAGGGGAGGGCACTGTACGCTGAAACACGAGCAATGACCCTAGTTCGGCAGCAGATACCTCAATATTATAAATTTGTCAACTAGCCAAATAAGTTAAAGAACCTTATTGAATAAATGATTTATAATTATTAATAATCTTATACCTGTAATTCGTTAAAGATTCAGAAGATACACGTGATAGGTCTATCGTATGCGGGAAGCCGTCTGGGACCTACCCAGACGGCTTCCCGCATACGATAGAACAGGTTAGGTACTACAGCTTTGCTAGTTATTCTGCCGCCAAGCAGTTGTGCGCAGGCATTACTGTGTTCTGCAACTATTATGGGTTGGCGTTGTTGCTTACCATCTGGTGAACGACATGTTCGTCTCGTCACTCAGTTGCACAAAAAAATATTATTAGTTTAGTTTAGACTTAAGAGGGAACGGCACGCTGAAATTTTCATACAAAACGAGAAAACATTTTTCTACCCCTAAACATTAACCAAATTCGATGAAATTTGGACATGTAAGAGATGTTATGATTATTGAGGTTTGTAGGTTTTTATTTTTTCTATAATTTCTATACAATTTGAATAAATGGACCATTTTTTTTTGAAGTTTGGAAGCTGTTAACTTTAAAAATAGATATTAACTTAGAAAAAGGAAAACCTACAAACCTAGTTTATTCTCCATTTAAGAAATTGAAACCAAAATTACCACATTTGGTTGAGATTGTTTGTGTTGAGCCGCAGCCAGTAAGCACTAGATATTTGAATAATGGTTTACGGTCTCGCAGAAAATGCGTAAACTAAATTAAATAAATTAGTTTAACAATAAAAATAATTTAACTAAATTCGTATCAACTTCAGATTTTTGTTAAAATTTACGTTTCGGGAGAAAACGTTTCTACCACACTAAATCTCAACCAAATGTGGTAATTTTGGTTTCAATTTCTTAAATGGAGAATAAACTAGGTTTGTAGGTTTTCCTTTTTCTAAGTTAATATCTATTTTTAAAGTTAACAGCTTCCAAACTTAAAAAAAAAATGGTCCATTTATTCAAATTGTATAAAAATTATCGAAAAAATAAAAACCTACAAACCTCAATAATGATAACATCTCTTACATGTCCAAATTTCTTCGAAATTGGTTAATGTTTAGGGGTATAAAAACGTTTTCTCTTTTTGTATGAAAATTTCAGCGTGCCGATGCCTCTTAAGTTATATTGTGACATCTGAATATGTCTGCATGCATTTGTAAATATGTCTCTATACTGTATTTTATGTTACGTGTATCTATTTCATTTATTTCTTTCTGGTCATCAAATAGTCAAATAAATAAATAACGCCCAACGATCACATACATAGATCTTGGCCCCTACCTAGGATTTCCTGTATCTAGGGAACCAGGAACTATGAGGATTATGGTCCCACAACACCCAGACACGAAACAAATGCTTGCGCTTTTTTCTCTGCACAAACATTTGTCCCGTCGCGGGAATCGAACCCGCAACCTCAGTGGTGTATGAGATTTGAACCAACCTACTCAACCACTACACCGCAGAGGCTGTCAAATAAATGATTTTTCTTTCTTTCTTTTTTATTTGCCGTCAATTTTGTCTTATTTTTTAACCGATTTCAAAAAAGGAGGAGGTTCTCTGTTCGATTGTATTTTTTTTTTAATGTTTGTTACCTCAGAACTCCGTCATTTATGAACCGATTTGAAAAAATATTTTTGCGTCGGGTTCAGTATAGCTACGAAGTGGTTCCATATAAATTTCATCGATATGTGACCTTGGACTTCGAAGATACATTGAAGTCGGTTTTTGTTTTTTTTTTAATTAATTATTTATTTAACTAACTCGTTCTGCTTGTTGTAATGGAAATCATAAATGACACTTATTGGGACTTGCTCAACTGCTTTATCAGTTTATTTTATCACCCAAAATAACCCTTCTATTTGCTTTAAAAGCTTCCAAGTTTTACGACAGGAAGAGCAAACTGTCCCACTGCCTAATTCTGTGGTTTTATGATCGAACTATCAAATATAGCGGGTGTTTCGGATCACCGACATGTGTTTGCCTCCATGAAACTTTATGCATGTTAATAACGCTATATATTACTAATAATATATTTGACAGTAACCGTCAACTATCAAGTAGAGTGGATGAAAGTGGTACTTGTTTGTTGTGGCCATTTGGCGATTGATGTAACTTTGCATTAGTGAACAAAGCCATGCCGTCAAGCGACCTAGTCATGTTTCGAGATGATGTTCGGTGAACCATCGGGGAGACGGGTCTGAGCAGCCGCTCAACTGCCGTCTCTCTCTAGATCTATGTGCTCCATCTTAGGCCACATCATCGCTTCACATCAGGCGAGATAGTGGCCAAACATAGACCTATTACGCGTTAAAAAAAAAGTTAATTTGCATAGTTTTCGGAAAGTACATGTAGTGAAGCACAAGGAGTCCTTTTATGGTTGACATCATCGACCGCGTCATCACCATCAGGTGAGACTATGGTCAAATGCTTGCCTATTAGGTAACTAAAAATAAAATAGTTTTTTTTTTAATATGACCTGTTTTATTGAAAAGAAAGATAATGATAATGTAGATAATGTACCAAAAGCTAAAAAAAATATTAGGTAGGTCCTAGGCACCAGTTCATCACACCACTCTCCCCATCAAACTAGGGCATTGATAAGACGCAAAAAAAAAATTGTGAGTTTAGTTGGTATCAATAATTGCATGGTACATTTTACTTGATGCTGGCTGAATGCAAAAGCCGCACCATGCCAAAAAAATGTTTCAGCTGATTAGAAGTGTGGTTTGCCCATCACGTGTTGGTAGCATCGGAAAAAGCACGACAAGAGCACTTGGAGGGAACAGCCGCCATTACAGCTGAGTATGTTATATTATATTGGTGCGCGGCCAGCGGGATCCGAACTCTGGAGCCATTGGCTCCCACACACATGAGTGCCCACTTCGCCATATTCGCTCTCACAGCTTCAAGACGTTTAAAACTTTCTTTTTGTTAGGCATATAGGTACCTGTTGTGAGAAAAATATGTTCTACGAAAGATAACGAAGTAGGTATGTCTGTGATTTATATTTACTAGGAAATAAATAATCAGATATTTCCTAGATAAAACTAATTTATCGAAGGCCAACTTGACCCATCTTTATAATGACTATTAAAACGCTATAACACTGGGTGCAACTGTCATCGACTTTTTTCTCAAATTTATAGGTCCACCACAAAAAATTAAGTGTCAACTTTAATGACGTTTTTAATCTTTAGATGACCATTTACCAGTTTTAATGGACCTACCCCGGCTCCCACTTCGGCGTTAATTTGTTGAAAGATAAGGGTAGTTGGAATAGAAGCAAGGGTCAAAATAAAGTGGTCCTGTTCTTCTAATTTGGATGCGTTAGTTATGTGAATGCTCCATGTTTAGAGCTCTGGTGCCGGTAGTAAAAGTTTTGTAAATGTGGAATGGGACAGAAAATAGATTTTAGGACCGTTTTACGGCTTCACATGTCGTTGACAGAGTACCTGTTTAAAATAAACGTTCGTCACACGTAGGTATCCATTTATTGAAATGTCTTTCTTGGACTTTTAGTATACCATTGGACTTTACTATTTTCAAAACATGGGATTCTAAATTATTATTAAAACTAACGTGAGTATTATTCATATTATTATTAACTAACCCGAGTGTCTCGACTTATTCTCGTGAGTGTAGCCGGTTAGTAAATAATAATGGGATTCTAAGTCCAATTTAATAAGAATGGCTGTATTATTAAATAAGAATTTTAAAATAAATAGCTAAAAACTCAGTCTTTTTGACCTTTTGGGCCGGCCTAGGCGCCGTCGTCTATCTACAAGCACCCATTCCGTTGCGACTTTTGCCCACCGATCTGGGTACTAAAATATACACTAAAAACTAACTCAACTACAAATATTCCGATTATTCCAAACAAAAACTGCGCGCTCCACCACTGCATTAATTAATTAAGTTTTTGCCTTTCGTTTGAAAATTGCAGAGGAGAGGCGGGCACGGTTAGTTTTGAACACAGACATTATTATTTAGATTTTTGTGGTTTTGAATATCTCTTACTGAAAAGCTGAAGCAGTTGGACAACCTATTTTTTATTCATAAGGATTATTATATAAAGGGTGTGGAAAAACTTTCAGAGCTTAAGGATTCTCTTCAGTTTCCCTTAGTTTTGTTCTTAGGACACATAAAGTAAATTTTAGAGAAAAATAATTGCATTCTTGGATTTTTGAAAAATGTAGATACGATCACTTTAAAATAGTAATAATAGTAATTAAAAAAAACCACAGGCTTAATCGACCCTTATTCTTATCAGAAATAATTCTCTCAAAGTAAGCCATCAAATCAAATCAAATCAAATTAGAAATATCATTCCTTACAGAGGAAGTTTTTTTTGATGATCTTACTAAAACTGTGACTAATTTTAGCGTGGTATTTCCAGAGTACAGAAATGATTCTAATTAATACGTTTCGTATATAATTGGCGATTCTAAATAAGTTTTACTTAAAAAAATTAATTGATGTTATGAATCATGCGAAATATTTGGGTTCTTACTCGAATTCTTAGGAATCAACAATTGTTGAGAAGAACCTTATTTAAAAAGTGAAGTCTTATTATATATTTATGTAAATGTTTGGTTTTAATGAAAAGTTGCTTTAGGTACTTTATTTTCCGCTAAGAATATTCCGCCTTGGGAAGTACATACCTCTCAAGAGTCACCTTTCGCAGATATTCAACCGCCAAGCTGAAGTGTGCAATTCACGGAACTTAATAATAAGACGAGCAAGTCGTTTGCCTGATGGTAAGCGCCACGCCTGCCCATAGAAATTCAGTGTGACCTAGAACATTTAATAACTTAATAAGTAATACGTATCACTACTTTGCGCTCATCACCCCGAGACATCAGATATTAGGTCTCATTCAAATATAATATTATAAACGTGAAAGTTTGTAAGAATGTATGGATGTATGTCTGTTACTCTTTCACGCAAAAACTACCGAACCGATTTTGATGTAATTTGGTATGTTTAGTACTTTAGGACTTGAAATAGCATATAGGCTACATTTTATCCCGGGAAACCACGGGATTTCATAAATAAATAGGTACACATGCAGACAATAACAAAAAAGTCCCAATTCGTAGAAAACTCGTATCGCCTACAGTTCCAATAACACATTTGGATTCCAAAATACCGGCTCGGGGTCGGTAAATTGATACGTCCATGGAAATGGCAGCACCAGACAATCGTGCCCCGAGGGTCGATGTAGAAGCAGTAGCTGAGTACACACGAGTTCAATATTACTATAGGTTTTACATATAGTTGGATGCAGACTTGGCGGTGGCCAGGGCTGCCATGCGCATTTTTGGCTGGAATTGACCGCTATCTGAATCACATCTAAATTCACAGCGTTATCTGTTCTGGTCAAATCAATGTGTGACGAGAACAAATAAGGATCTCATTATGTTCATCTATACATAGATAGAGAGATAGATAGATGAATGCTTTATTGAAACACATTAAATTAAAGACGTTAACTAAAAATGATAATAGAAAGTTTTAGAATAGGCAGCCTTATTGCTAAAAGCGATCTCTTCCAGGCAACCTTGGACGGAGAGGAATTACATATTGAATAGGTAGCGCTTATGGTGTATCTCTCTAGTTGTTTGATAACAGAATTACTGAGCAAAGTTCGCCGAGGTTACCATTTGGATGGGTGCTTCGGAGGGCACTCCCGGTTGTCTTATTACAACGGTCGTTAGGTCATGTTTGAAGCCTTAGCGTGGTTTTTTAATCAAAGGTAGGCCATTCACCCACACCAGAAAGAAAGAAAGATTCGTGATCATCTAGCACACCTGTCCATAACAATTGCAGTGCCACCCAAAACTTTTAATACCATAAAAAGCACTGCGTCGCACTGCATTATGCTCATGACCCCGAAACATCAGTTATTAAGTCCCATTTGCCCAGTAATTTTGCCCTTTAAACCAGAATACAGTAATGCTTGCGCAGTATTGCTTGGCGGAACAACTGGCAAAGCTGTGGTACCTAATCAGACGGCATCCCGCATACGAGAAACCTACCATGAGTAGGCTATTGTTGATTGGCTTGCGTTTGACCTGACGCAAAGCGATGATGCGATCCAGATTCCACTGTCTAATCGTACTGTGCATGTATATACCTAACTATTATACATATACTACGTTCATGTGTGATTGTGGCAGTGTCGTCAGTCTCTCACGACGGCAGTGCAGTGCCGAACTTTACAATTCAAAGTTCTGCACTGCAACTTTTTTATATATAATTTAAAATATTGGCAAGGAAGCAGACAGCCCGCCTGAGTGTAAGCGGTTACCGTCGCCAATGGACATCTGCAGCACCAGAGGCATTGATGATGCATTGCCGACTCTTAAGGACTATATTAATATCCCTTTTAAAGGACTCTATGTTGTAGCTCAAAGGAAATACCGACGAAGGAAAGTCGTTCCACATCTTACAAGTGCGAGTGAAGCGAGTGGTGTGGGAAGTCCAGTTTTGTAAGATGTGGGGGTGAGCTTTTTAACGATGGCGAGATGTGCAGTGGTCAAATTGGGGTGGTAATATTACGAGAAAATACGTTCGCTTTACAACTATGTGCCATTTCTCTGTTTCATAGTTCGATTCTGCAGGTTTCCAGCTTCAACAGAATAATATCATTACGTGAGATAGTACTTTGAGAACTGTACTTCATTCTCAGAATCTTGCGATCTCGGATACTGTGTCTATTATTCGGTGCCCGAGGTGGGGTCTGTGCGACTGATAATTTCAGATCACAGGACTGTTTGACAGCCGCCGCCTCTAGCCGTGCCATTACTCTGTGTCATGTCTTTATTTGGTCGCTCCATTTTGCAGGCTGTTTTGAAGGAGTGATCATTACGTCAAGACACATAGCAGGTATTGTTAAGTCACAATACTTGTGGTAGGTCTCTCGTATGCGGGGCCCGTCTGAATAGGAACCACAGCTTTGCCAGTTATTCTGCCGCCTAAGTTCAAAATAATTATTACAAACAAAATGTCAGTTTCAAAAATTAGAAATTATTACATACAATTTTAGGCACAATACAATAATACGTATAGATTATTATTATGCAGTTACAGTCGATTTAATTCTTTTTATTGTGTATCCAATTTAACAATTCATTTTTGAACGAATTAATATTGTTGTAACCAGCGAAATTACTGCATACCTGCATTGGGATATAAGACTTAATATCTGAAGTCTCGGGGTGATGAGCCCAATGTAGTGCTACGCAGTATTCTTTATGGTATTAAAAGTTCCGGTGGCACTGCAATTGTTATGCCCATAACTGCCACGCCTGCCCAGGCGTGGCGCTTACCATTACGCGAACGAGTTACTCAGTTCCATTTAAAAATACTTTTTATTTTCTAACAACGAAATAGAGCCCTTTTAAACTTGATACCTAACCTTTTGTGGATCTTAAAGCTTTTATAATTACGGCGCTTCACGAACAGCAAATTGTATGGACTAGGTAAGCTGTCAGTTCCTAAACAATTGTTGTAATTTTCCAACACCTGTCATACCTTGTGTTAAAACTAAAAGCATGCTAAAACACTAACGTAACCTTTACGGGTTAGCAATTATAACCATTACTGTGTTGTGTGAGTTCAATCAAGTGAAAGCGTTAAAATTAATCCGAATTAAGACTATAAAAACAAAAGAATTAATTTGTAACGGTTTGCCAATCTTACATTTTGAGAGTGGCCCGTGTTTGCGTGCGTGGAATCACGATCGGCAATTGTCGGAACTTGTCGGTCCTTGTTCGGTTAAGTTCGGCGAAAATCGACGGCCGTCGTGACGTGTTCGTGTCATTATGTCGTGTGTTCGGCCATTTCGTGATTCGACGATACATTGTTATAGCACAGATTAAGTTCGTTCAATTTTACATGACAATTTGTTAAATTATGCTACCAATAAAGACATTTTGCACTACGTAGGTAGTGTAAAATATTAAAGGCTATTTTGAGTGTTGACAGGATTATGCATTTATATTCTCGAGTCACAAAACGTACGCACCATGCGTATCCTACTATATGCGTATCGTAATGATATCCTACTAATAAAATAAATGTAAAAGTTTGTAAGGATGGATGTATGGATGTCTTGATGGATGGAAAGATGTTTGTTACTTAATTTGATGTGTAAAGAACCTTTTTAGATTCTGGAAAAGGACAAAGGCTATTTTTTTTATCCCGGGAAACCGCGAACGAAACCGCGGGGCGCAGCTAGTCGTCAATAAGAGCGCGGCATTAGGGTTTATTTTAAAATACAAGGCTGACAAATAATAAAAATTGAGACTTGGTCACTTAATAGGTCTGTCTATGTTTGGCCACTATCTTGCCTGACGTGAAACGATGATGTAGCCTAAGATGGAGCACATAAATCTAGAGAGAGAGGGCAGTTGAGCGGCTGCTCAGACCCGTTTTCCCGATGGTTCACCGCACATCGTCTCGAAACACGACTAAGCCGCTTGTCGGCATGGCTTTGTTCGGTTTGTGGTATTACAACCACGGTCAGAGCCTACCACTCCAATTTTTTCCTTTTTTCAATTTTATTAATTCATTTATACGAGATCTTGGTTCGACAATAAGATACTTACCGAAAAAAGATTCCTTTACAACTTTAGTTCTAAGTTATAAAATAAATAAATAAATACGCCCAACGATGAAATAGATTAATCCTGGCCCCTAACTAGGATACCATGTATCTAGGGAACCAGGAACTATGAGGACCACGGTCACACAACACCCAGACACGACACAAATGCTTGCGCTTTTTCTTTGCGCAAACATTGGTCCCGTCGCGGGAATCGAACTCGTAACCTCAGTGGTGTATGAGATTTGAGCCAACTTGCCCAATCTCTACACCGCAGAGGCTGACTGATGGGCTGATGATGATGACGATTGTAATGGAATCAGACGTGACGTTGTGGAAATTCATCTTAAAACCAGGCCTAGCGCACTCCGCACTGTAGGTACGAATCTACAAGTACATAGCCGGACAACGACAGCGGGTCGCGCGTCGTTACACGTGCCGCGTCAGAAGAGATAAGAGCTATGCGATAGAAAGAGAGGCGCTCTGTAGGTTAATATGACTAGTAGGTATGCAGCGCTACGCGAGCTGAATTGAATTTTAAAGCGTCATAGCAAGAGTCGCTGTTTGTTTAAATTTCTTTGCGGAGTGATGCTTCTGCCCCTTAATATTCTGTGTTAAAACTGAAACGCAATGAAAATATGTTGTGCTGATTATATTCAGCGGGATTACGCTACATATTTTTATTGCGTTTCAGTTTTGATGATGATGATGATGATTAGAGCTACTGAGCATTTAATAATATCCCTACTACCTTTGTATAAATAACTCGCCCACTCACACATTTGCATACAACGGTACCAGATACCGTTATATACCTACCTACTTAAATAAATATATTAAAAGTGTAACACTTCTATGCTACTTCATTTATTAATATTTTTATGACGTGTTTTATGTACTCGAAATGTGTCTAAGCTTATTAAATAAAACATAAAGTACTTATATTATTATTAAAACTAGCGTGAGTATTATTCATATTATTGTTTACTAACCGGCTACACTCACGAGAATAAGTCGAGACACTCGACCGGTGTTCGAGCGGTACAGACGCTCATCTTCACGGAGTACGTGCGGTCGCGGCGAGCGCTTGGCGCTCAATCGCAATAACATAAAGTACTTATTATATTGAACATAAATAATAATAACAATGAATATTTCGGGTTATATATCAAGAGGTGATTTTAAATATTTTATTTGTAAAGGTACATTTTTAGGGTTCCGTACCTCAAAAGTAAATAATACATTTTGTAATAAAAAGAAGCGGACTACAATTCTGATGAATCTTCGAAGTCCAAGGTCGAATATCGTTGAAATTTATATGGGACCACCTTGTAATAGCTATACTGAACCCAATGCAAAAGTATTTTCTAAATCGGTAAATAATATGTATGTGTTAACAAACATAAAAAAATGCAATCGAAATGAAAACCTCCTCCTGTTTTTGAAGTCGGTTAAAAAGGAACCATTATAGTATCAGTTCGTTGTCTATCTTTTTTTTGACAGTCGCAAGGGAATCAAAACGTATAGGGTACTTCCCGTTGACGCAGAATCATGAAATTTGGCAAAAGCAAAATTAAAATCCGAAAATTGTTAATTTGTATTAGTATCACATAAAAAAAAATTGCCATTATAATGTCAATTCTCCAACTTAAAGTTGGAGAATTGATTGAATTGGGTGACGAGCGCAGTGCAGCGCCGTGCAAGATTTTGTAAAACAAAGTTCTGAGTGGTGCTGTTATTGTTATGGGCTGACGACCAGCTCGTCTCGTCAATCAGTTACATGAAAATAAAAAAATAATAAATTTACTGGTCAAAAGCCTGACCCGAAACTGTCACAAAGCACCAAAACGACCCAATGTCAGACAATGGGTCGTTGTTGTACAACCTTTTTATTGTAAACGGATAATTTAATTTAAGAATAGAATGCTTGTCCACAATGAGCGCATGCTAATGTGTAAATATTGCTAGTTTCGGTGGCCAGCGTGCGTGTAATGGCAGCCTAGATGAGATAGGGCGTAGAGAGAATGGAAGAGACATGGATAAAGCGAAAATATGATTTGGAATAAGAAGCAATGGAACATGGAACATTCCGCTTCTGCCAACTGAAACATAAGAAACATAATACTGTCAAAAACAAACAAAATATCGTAATAAAAGTTTAAAAAAAATGCCTCTCAGTTTCTTGCCGTATCATCTTGTAGTGGTTCTTTTTCCGATACGGTGGTAGAGCTATTGTAATAATTGACGTTAATAAGAGCATCTGTGATGCAAAAAATTAATAAAGAACTTTTGAACTTTAAACGAAAAATGTATGTAAGTCAGTGGCATAGCTACCTGAGGGCTAGACGGGGCAGTGCCTGGGGCCGCCAAGCCCCTCGGACTCTGACTTACAAACTATAAATTGAACTAGTGAAAATTTCTCCCACATTCGGAATATAAATAAACCAGAGTTCGGAACGCGACGAATACGGAACAAACGATTTTAAATAGTTTAGTTGGGGCCCTAGTTTTTTTTTGCCTCAGGTCCTTTGGTTACCTAGCTATGCCACTGATGTAAGTGTATTAAGAAATTGAAAACCACCGTCCATTATTGGTCTTGTCTGCACGGTTGTCTGAACGAGATCGCTTTTAGCGATAAGACCGCCAATTTTTACACTTCTGTTTAGCTGTTTTTTATTGTTATTCTATTAATTAGCTGTATGTGTTTCAATAAAGAATTATTTCATTTTCATGTCAAAAGACAGTCGTAGACAGGCGTAATGCTTTAGGTCATTCTGATTCTTTTTTTAAATAAAATTTGATTGGGATTCGTTTTGAACTCAAAATAATATTATCTGGATTTAGATACGACGTGATGGGCTGATGACGATGATGATCATGATGACGTTATTAGCTACTAACAGGCAAGGTATATGTTTTTATACTGAAATACGAAAAGACGAGAAGCAATGCCTAACAAAACACAATAACTTAAGGCAAGCAGTGCTTAAATTGGAAAAAAATCCCCGATAGGAACAACTTCAACAATAAAAGCTGATACTGATGATGATGTTTTACAATTGTCAAAATGTTTTTTTTATAAAACAGTGATGAGACGAGCAAGTCGTTCGCCTGATGGCAAGCGCCACGCCTGTCCATAACAATTGCAGCACAAAAAAGTACTTATCTATTTTGTGATTGCAGTGCCACCCAGAACTTGCAATAAAAAGCACTGCGTATTATGAATTTACTAACCATAGAGCAGTGTTAATTTCCTATCACTTCCAGCAACACCTACATCTTTGTGAGTAGGGTAAGCGCAACGACGCGCGATAGAGTCATTTCCTGATTTTGATGTCGCAATACAATGTCGAGCGCAGTATATGTAGGGAACATCTGTATCAACAGAGCAATCTAGGGTACGTATAGTATTCACTTCTGAGTGTTTTTTTTATGTATAGTAAATAGACAAACAAGCAGACCGGCCGACCAGGCCCGCCTAGATGGTAAGCGGTTACCGTCGCCTATGGACACCTGAAACATTCGGGCATTATTGGTGCGTTGCCTACCTTTAAGGACCCTCTTCATCCTTATTGTAAAGTAACTTAACTTTAAAAAATGATGTTCTGATATATGTATGCCAAACGAACTTTTATCATTTGGCACAATATACCTAGGTATCAGAAATGTTTTATTATTATGTATCAGTTGCGCCCCGCGGTTTCAGTCACGGTTTCTTGGGATAGAAAATAGCCTTTTCCAGAGTCTAAAGAAGATAGGTGAAAATATCATCAAATTCCATTCAGTAGTTTTTGCGTAATTGAGTAACAAAAAGTTAATCCAACCATCCATCCATCTATACATACATACATACATCCTAACAAACTTTGCGTTTATAATTTTAGAAGGATTTCGTAGAATGAGGTCCTGTGCAGTAAGATTACATTAGTAAGCGTTGAAAATGTAATGTATTTGAAAGAAAGAAAATCTATTTATTCCGGACATCACACAACATTACACGGAGCATACTAAAATAAAGATAAAACAAAAACAATATATAGGTACAACACAGTAAAATGTTGCGCGATTCGCTGTTTAATGAGTATCAGAAACTGCAGGAACTATAGTTATTTTAAGTGTAAAGACGTAAAAAGACCCTTTACAGTTGCAATCTGTTCCCCAGAGCTTCATAAAGCGAAGTGCTGCATGGCTCTGCGATGCGCTTACTATTATACCCACCCATTCTATAATAACGCTGCAATGAGGTGCAAAATATCTTCATATCAAGCATATACTATCGGCTGACAACAGAGCAAACGAGGATGTGACGGGTAGACCCGACGCGACGCCTAATTTCATCTAATTCTAACCCATGCGCTGTCATGAGCAAATTTATTGTTGCAGTCAATAAACAGACCTCCATACCTAGTACTCTTTTGTATGATAACAGGCGCGTTTGAATTTAGTCATTCCTTCATCTATTGATTCGATATTTTTACCGTTTTTATACTAAACAATTGAGAGGTGGGCAAGAATTGTCACTCAATGGGAGCCTCAAGACCGGCGGAGACGACGTGGCCGGCCGAGGAAAAGGTGGCGTGCGATCTAGAAACCTACCGATCCGGATGGATGGAAGTGGCTGTGGACAGAAATGTTTGGAGGGAGATGGGGGAGACCTTTGCCCAGCAGTGGGACAAAATAGGTTGATATAATAATAATAATACTAAACAATTTAATTCTCAATTCAAAGTAATATAATATTACCAGCGCCTCGCGGTTTCACCCGCCTTTTCCCGGGATAAAAAGTAGCCTGTTCTTTTTTATGACTTAAAGAATCTATATACTAAATTTCATCTAAATCCATTTAGTAGTTTTTGCGTGATTGAGTAACAAACATCCATCTATCCATCCAACCATCCATATATTTTTTTTATCTAGACTGGTGAAATCATGTTAGTAAACATCAATTACATACACCTGTCAGTAAAAGCTAAAACGCTGTTAATGTTGACCCATCAACTGCTTAGTAATTAAATACCAGTTAGCAGCTGCACTGGGCCAGGGTGGTGGATAATGATCCATACTCTCTCTCATATGAAGGTCCGTGACCTTCATATAGTATGGACCATAATAAATAAAGTCATCCCAGTATAAATAAAACCAACATGATGGTGGCATTACCCTCCTTGCAAAACTGATCCCCTAATCAAGTAGGATTATGTTTTTAAGCGGCTTAACACGTTGTAAGGTTAAATGAAATTGCGCCAGTATTGGCGCAATTACTAGGTATCTAGTTCCCACTAACCGTTAGATTGATAACTCATTCTGACCTCCCACATCCTTATGGCTGATTGAATTAAGTGATAGATTGATAATGTGGCATAATGTGAGAGATTCAATGTAACAAAACAAGAGCTCCATAGACCCGGAAATGAAGAGTTAACAAGTCACCGACAAAATTAAAAAAAGATATAAAAAATAAGTCGGTAGGTTAACAAACAAACAGTAAAACGGATATAAGATTTCCTTTGTCCTATTAATATCTACCATCTAATTACCGTTCCGGACGGACAAGCCGACAAACAAAGGGCCTTTAACAGAGTGTCCGTCAAACGCAGTCAAACCCCAGACCCTAAAGTTAAATTTTAATTAAAACATTACCATCAGGTACCTCATTTACACAATTTTAACCAAAACTCGTAAAGATCAGAGATTGTACAGTCCACGTCAGTAATAATTGTCTATTTAGGTACCTTGTCATAATCACTAGTTTGGCATTTAGTTTCTGACTTTGACATTTATTATTTTACCACGCCTTTTTTAAGTCCCTTTTTTGTTTGTCTGTCTGTCTGTCGTTCCGGGTGAAATCTTGCAACTCAAATTTCGAGCACTTCCCGATTAGCTATCCAGCTGAAACTTTCGGGGTAGCTGACAACTAGATGACTATGCATTCTAAATCTATTATTTATTTTTAAGGCGCTTAAAAACGGGGTTTTGAGAATATTTTTTAATCTACAATATAGCAGTTGCAGCACCACCCAGAACTTTTATTTTCTCCTCCGCGGCTCTGCACTGCGCTCGTCATTTCTGAGACTAGCTCAAGTCTCATGACTTTCAGTTATTTCGTTTGACACAGTGCCCTTCAAACTGGAACACAGTGATGCTTGCACACTACTGCTGGGTGGTTGCAAATCTGGCGAACTCTTGCAATAGAGGCTTACGGCTACAAACTATTGAAATTGTTACTGTGACATGATCCTAAAATACATAATTAAATGCTGACTGTACCTACGTTTTGTGACAATATCTAAATGTATTTATGGTGTACAAAATAGTCTATTTTCTGTCACAATGGGGTTATGGATCATAAAGTTGGGATTAATGACTTGTAGTAGGACACATTGTCAAGTCGTTAATTCTATTTAGGGGTCTGTGGTAAACTGTAAACACATTGGGCGCGTACGCGTTTTGAAAATTCCAGCTTCTCTGTGTAGTCTTGAAAAGGTCATTGAAATCAAATGAAATAAAATCTAATGAAACGGAACGAAATGAAACGAAACGAAACTAAATGAAACGAAACGATACGAGACGAAACGAATTGAAATGAAATGAAATGAAATAAAATATTAATTTTAATATATTTATATATATTTAATATATTTATTAATATAATATAATAAATATAATAAATTAAATAAATTAAATATGACATCATAGTAGATTTATTTGACATGTTTTATTTGATTTTATTGTTAATTTTTATCTTATTTTTTATTGTATAAGGACTAAGTCTGAAATTAATAATTTGAAAATATTGGCCAAACATATTTTAAGCAAGGTGTTGCAAAATTTTGAGATCTTCAGGGTAGGTACCTTTTCCTTTGCAGAGATGAAGTTTTGTTCTTAGGAAAACAATAGAAACAGTTGCTTTTTTATTTTCTCAAAATCTTACGATTTCTACTGATGGATTACTTTAGAGAAAACATTTTTTTTGACTGTACCTTCTTCAAACAAATCGAAGATTCACCCAATGTGTGCTAAGATCTAAATTTTCTTACTTCAAAGGAAAAGGTCCAGAAACCCAGAATATATAAGACAAATGAACGTAATTAAAGTCATTTTAAGTCCGCCCTAAGTGTTTTTGAACTGGTGCAGTAGACCTAGCCCTCTCCTAGTATCTTATTCATCTTTTCTTCTTACAAGTCGAATACATAACAGTCAACAGTTGAAACAGCAATGCGACGGTGACCACTCTCCAGCAGTTTCACAATCCATCAACATTTATAATCGCACGAAAATTGCGGCTAACGGCTGTAAGGCTGCGTTAATTTTCTGTAAATTTATTTGGTTCATTGGGTCCAAAATGAATGGTGTTCGCCGCAGTTTCGGGTGCGCTGCCGACTGGAAGATCAAAGTTCAAATTAGTGCCAGTGTTCTGTTTCAAAGCAGATTAGCCTGGTCAGGTGTATTTACTGCAGTAATGAGAATTTAATGTTGCTCTTACATTTAATTTGATAGTGACAACGTCAATTAGAATAGGACGCCCTCCGGCCAGAAGGAGCGACGAACTGCGCCTTTACGCAGCAACTAGGTACATGGGAAGATCTGAAGATCGGGATCAGTGGCGTGCATTGGGAGAGGCCTTTGTCTACCTGTGGACTTGAACATGATAATGATGATGATGATGAACGTCAATTTTGTACTTTTGTACGTTTGGGTTAATGTTACGGTGGTTATCGATTTGACTGAGTGATGGAACCTCCCTAGCGTTAGTGCTACAACCCTAGGGTTGTTCAAGATTAAAAATATTAGTTTAAGATTCTAAATTATCTATGGTCCGTTTTCTTACATTATCTATAACTAGTTAATACTCTTTCAATCAATTCAATAAAGTTAAGTTAAATCTCTCACAGTGGTATTAATCAAGCCTGATCTCCAATAGGAATTAATCTTAAACATTTCTGGTCAACCGAACCGAATCCAATTAAAAAAGTGTTTATAACGGCACAGAGATTTTAACAATTAACACACGTGCAACAGCACATATATCACACGGCATTTATTGGTGCAACAGCACATTCAATCCAATTAATCATCATGGAGCCGCTGGAGCGACTCATCAGCAGAAGGAGCAATTTTAAAGGCCGCATGACGCGCATCTACAACTTCCTAGATAACCAGGAGAATACGGAGAAAATATTCGAAATCCAAATTCGCCAAGCGGAGCTGGTGGAACTGTACAAAAAATATAATAACGTTCAAGATGACATCGAACTGCTGGAAGAAGAAAAGCCTGAACGTAAAGCTTTGCACGAAGCGGAGCGAAGCGCGACTGAAGAAAAATATTATGAACACCAAGCTTTAATCGCGGAGATGCTAAAAAATGATCAAAACCAAAGCAGTGTTTCGTATCATTCGTTCCAACGCCAAACGTCTAAGCACACTAATATTAAAATTCCAAGTTTACAGATCCCAAATTTTGATGGCAGCCTCAAGGAGTGGTCCAACTTCAAAACCTTATTTGACGGGGTAATAGATGCAAACGAGCAATTCACCGCACTTCAAAAGCTCCAGTACCTCAAGTCACTACTACGGGGAGAAGCAGCCGGACTAATCAATTCTATATCAATCAATGGAGACAACTATAGGCGTGCCTTAGATATCTTGGTTAACAGGTATGAAAATAAACTTGTTAATGTCAACTTTCACATAAAAAACATAATGTCGATTCAAAGTATTAGTAGGAATAACTTAAAAGAATTTCTTGTAACAATGCAACAAAGTTTAGATTCTCTTAAATCATTAAAAATACCAGTAGAGTCCTGGGATTTAATATTAATTTACATAATTGTCCAAAAATTAGACCAGTCTCTTCGATATGCATGGGAACTGAGCCGAAATACTGATAGTTTGCCTAAACTTAAAGAATTAATTGATTTTCTCACTCATCGCTCAATTGCATATGAATTAATGAACGACAGTAAGCCCATAAATAAGGCACACACCATGTCAAAGCTTCCTACTCGTGTGTCCACCCATGTAGGCACTACTGTAACTAACAACTGTATTTTATGTAATATGTCTCATGACTTATATAAATGCCCTTCCTTTTTAGAGCTCACTCCAATACAACGAAATGAATTTGTGAAATCAAAGAAATTATGCTTCAACTGTCTGAAACCTTACAAGTTTCAACATAAATGCTCAAAGAATGTTTGCTTCACATGCCATAAAAAACATCATACAGTGATTCATATTGACAATCCTACCTTGTCCTCGCATCCTATTACCAGTAATTCTGCACCTAGTTATAATAAGCCACTTCAAAACACTCAGGTGAGTACTTCAGTATTAGTGTCAGGTCAGGAAAAGCAAAACAAAAGTGAACACAACAATAAAGTGCCTGATGATTCAGATGACATGCATGCCTCAGTGCTGCTCCTACACACACACCAATCAGAGGTTTACCTATCCACTGCCATTATACAAATACAAAACAATCAAGGAGAATGGATGACCTGTCGTGCACTTCTTGACAGTGCTAGTCAAGTTTGCCTCATCACAAATGAATTAGCTGCGAAGCTACAGCTTCCACTATCACAACAAACAAAATACATTATCCATGGCGTAGGAAACACACCTACACATTCATCAAATACGACAACAGTCAACATAGCATCACGCTTCAACAATTATACAACAGTATTAACATGCATTGTGACAGAACAAATCTCAACACAACTGCCACAATCATATATTCCTCTTGACAACTTCAAGCTGCCCACGGATTGCAACCTAGCAGATCCATTATTCAATATTCCTAAAAAGGTAGATTTACTCATAGGTGGCCAGCTGTTCTATTCACTGCTGCTACAGGGTCACATTCAGTTAGGCCCACACCGACCAACACTCATCAATACAGTGTTTGGCTGGATTGTTACAGGCGATATACAATTAAATATGCAATCTTTATACAATACAGTCCACAATCAATCAAATTCATACACAAAAACAGTCTTATCTGCTCACATTAGCTGTGAACAGTCTTGTGATCAATTGCTACAGCGATTTTGGGATCAAGAAGAGGTCAAACCTTCACAAGCTGCCACACCTGAACACACCTACTGTGAGGATTTGTACAACAGTACTACTACTAGAGATCCAACAGGACGTTTTACAGTACATCTTCCAATAATTTCTGAAAATCTAGAAATGCTAGGTGATTCCTACAACATAGCTCAAAAATGCTTTCTTATGTTAGAAAAAAGACTGCATAAGGATGCTACACTGCATCAACAATATTCAGATTTTATTGAAGAATACATAAAGCTAGGACATGCATCATACATGCCTACTTCTACCATTCCACACACAAAAGAAAAACCCACTATGTTTTTCATGCCACATCATGCAATCCTCAAACCTCAAAGTGTTTCTACAAAGATACGTGTAGTGTTCAATGGAAGCAGCTTATCTTCCAGTGGAGTCTCTTTGAACCAAGCATTGCATGAAGGTCCTAACATATACACAGATATAATAGATATTATCATAAGATTGAGAACTTTCAAGTTTGTACTTTCCTGTGACATCATAAAAATGTTCAGAAATATTAATGTAACTGAAGATCACTGCTATTTACAATGCATATTGTGGAGAAGAGTCATTGATGATGAACTGCGTATCATTAGATTGAACACAGTTACATATGGTACTCGCTGTGCTCCTTACCTCGCTTACAAAACTCTTCTAGAACTTGCTAGACAAGACGGACACCAGTATCCACTTGCTGCAAAATGTATACAATACCAAACATTCATGGACGATGTTCACTGTGGTACAAATACTCTTCCTGAAGCTATTGAGCTTTGTAATCAATTGACTTCATTATTCAAAAAAGGTGGTTTTCAATTACACAAATGGTCAGCCAATCATCCTCAAATCTTGCAAAGTGTTATAAAAAATATAGATAAAGATTCCCCAAATAGCTTGATCATTGGTGATGAAACAAGCACACTTGGTCTCAAATGGGATCCAGTGACAGATGTTTTCAAAATTAACATACCTACTCAACAATCATCACATTTTACCAAAAGAAGTGTCCTTTCTTTAATTGCCAGGTGTTTTGACCCCGTTGGTAATTTCTCTCCAGTCATTATTACAGCTAAACTCTTCATGCAACAGCTATGGAAAGAGAAGCTGGAATGGGATGCCCCGCTACCTAACCATTTACTTACCCAGTGGTTATCATTCTACAACAGTCTTGAACTGTTAAACAACATAACAATCCCAAGATACTCATTTTCAGATATACCTAACAAGGTCCATTTGGTAGGTTTTAGTGATGCATCTTCTTTAGCCTATGGAGCTTGTATTTACATTGTTGCTGAGTATTTGAATCAAAATCAGACATCTCATTTAATAATTAGCAAAAGCAGAGTAGCCTCATTGAAAATGGTGACCATACCTCGCCTTGAACTTTGTGCATCAGTTCTACTCTCTAATCTAATGAAGAAAATTCTAACTGCTTTAGAAGTAGTTGTTACAATCAATTCTGTACATCTTTATACAGATTCTACCATTGTATTACATTGGTTAAAGTCCCCTTACAAAAAAAGGGAAGTTTATGTAGCTAACCGCATATCTCAGATACTGCAAAACACTGATTCCAACACCTGGAATCATGTGAGAACACATGACAATCCCTCTGACCTTCTTACTCGGGGTATAAACTCTAAACAAATGGAGAACCTCCCACTTTGGTGGCATGGCCCTGCCTGGTTACTATTACAGCCAACTCGGTGGCCTCACACTGACAATATTTCAGAAATTGAGTTAGAAACCTATCCTTCAAACAATACTGCTGAAGTTTGTACACATACAGTACAAGCAGTTTCAGAATCATATAACAATGATGATTTAGAATATTTTATGAACTTCTTTCAAAGATTTTCAAGTTTTCAAAAGCTTCAAAATACTATGGCCTTGTGTTATAGATTTTGTCATAATTTGAAACGGCCAAGCTCAAAACAAACAGGTCCTTTCACACCTGAAGAGCTACAAGCCAGTCATAACTTAATACTAAAAATTGTCCAAGCATTTTATTTCAAAAAAGAGCTTAGTGAATTAAAATCTAACAAAGGTAAATATACCTATTCATCTAGCCCTCTAAAGAGATTATCTCCTTTTATAGATTGTGATGGTATTCTCAGAGTTGGTGGCAGAATAAAACATGCTAACATTCAATACAATCAGAAATACCCAATTATATTACCCAACAAGAATCATATTACATCTCTTATCATTCAAAAGATTCACTTGCAACTCTTTCATTCAGGGGTTCAGAACACTATTTCTAACCTTAGATTAATCTATTGGCCTATTCATGCAAGAGGAGAAGTAAAGAAAGTAGTTTACAAGTGCATAGTGTGTACCCGATATCGTGGTCAAACTTGTAGGCAAAAAATGTCTAACTTACCATCTGATAGAGTTAATCTAGAACGTGCCTTCCTAAATGTAGGTTTAGATTATGGTGGCCCTATTTATATAAAATCTTCAACCCTTCGCAATGCAAAATACACAAAGGGTTATATTTGTTTATTTATATGTTTAGCAACAAGAGCTATTCACATAGAATTAGCCTCAGATTTATCAACCAATTCATTCATAGCCTGCCTCAAAAGATTTATTGCCAGACGTGGAGTATGTAACTCTATACTATCAGATAATGCTTCCAATTTTCACGGCTCAAATAATGAATTACATGAGCTTTACAAACTGTTCCAGAATGAGACGTCTTACAGCAAAATAATTGATCACACTAACAGACTCTGCATAAACTGGAAATTTACAGTTCCATCTGCTAGCCACATGGGTGGAATATATGAGGCCGGTATCAAACAAGCAAAATTGTTACTTAAAAAGAAATTAGGAAATTGTAGAATGACTTACGAACAATTGTATACTGTATTATGCCAAATTGAATCTATTTTGAATTCCAGACCATTATATGCTATGTCAGATACCATTGATGACTTAAATTACCTTAGTCCAGGTCATTTTATTATAGGATCTACACTGTTAGATATTCCAGAACCGAGCCTTCTTAATATTTCAGAAAATAAACTTCATATTTGGCAAAGAATAACTTCAATTAAACAACAGTTCTGGAAAGAATGGTATAACAGGTACCTCTCGGAACTCCAAAATAGACCCAAATGGCTAAATGAATCTCCTAATGTAAATGTAGGTAATTTAGTTATTTTAAAGGATGAAACTACTCCTCCCTCATGTTGGCCTATGGGGAGAGTAACTCAAATATGCAAATCTAAAGACGACCAATTAACTCGGTCGGTGCTTATCAAAACTGCAAAAGGCAATTATTTTAGACCCATTCACAAATTGGTTCTGTTACCGGTTCAATAATAGTAGAATCTAGTATACTTGCCAATTACTGTTACCTAAATTTGTAAACACTGTGTTAAAGGCTACCTAAAGCTACCCAGGTACTTGCCTAATAATTTAAATGTATATGATTATTATAAAATAAAACCAAATATGTAACTAGAATAAGATTTAATAAGTTTCATTTTCATCGCAGTTATTTAAACTGATGTATTACTGACATGCTTAATTAAGATTATCACATAAGATTTAGTTCCATTATATAAGTTCTTTCACTTTTATCACTGTAAAACAGACCAACAACATAAATTCATGTAGAAACTTCATTTCCAATCAGCGAAACAACGAAAACTTTTATTGTGTAAAAGCACTAAGTCAACTCAATTTTCATGTGTCAATATTTTTCATGTAAAAGTTCAATTTTTCATGTAACTTTATTATTGTAAAATCTAAATATCAATAACATTAAATCTGTGTAAAATTTAACCTAAAATTGTACTAGGGAACTGATATGACAGATGACATATGACTTTGACAGATCCAAGTGACAAGACCGACATTGACATACATTTCATGCATTGACAGTCGCTTAGGGTTAAAACTTTGCATTATATTCAGACTTCGTCAGCGGGGGGGTGTATGTTCAAGATTAAAAATATTAGTTTAAGATTCTAAATTATCTATGGTCCGTTTTCTTACATTATCTATAACTAGTTAATACTCTTTCAATCAATTCAATAAAGTTAAGTTAAATCTCTCACAGTGGTATTAATCAAGCCTGATCTCCAATAGGAATTAATCTTAAACAAGGGTAACGTGCGCGGCGTTTGACCGCTCGATAGGCGGGAAAAAATATAGGTAAATATTATGTTTGTGAAGGTGATTTTCATTTGATTTTTATGGTACTGAACATATTGTCCTACTAATATTCCTACTAATTGTCCTACTAATGCTATTGCTAATGCATGCTAATAAAGGGATTTAGAATGCACTGTCATTTTGTCATCCAGTTGAGAGTTCAGCCGGAAAATTTCAGCCGGATAGCTAATAGGGAAAAACTCGAAATTTGAGTTGCATGATTCCGCCCGGAACGACAGAGACAGACAAACGACAAAGGGACTTAATAAAAACAAAGTGGTAAAAAAGCAAAACTACACTGATTTTATTTCCAAGCCATCAAAAAATAAACTTCTATAGAAATAAATCGTTTTGACACTAAATTATTGCGTTGAGTCATGTCTTATTAGGTCATTAGGATGCTTCATTAGTTTCAAAAGAATGATGACCAGGTCCGTGCGGTTATACGACCTAGCTCTTTTCACAAAATGAATTATTGTTTCGCATTAATAATTAGTTTTACATTGTAAATGCGATACTAAAACTCCTATAAAATGACTGTGTCATCCATAAGAAACTGATTCATCATTACCATTATCACACTAATATTATAAACTAGCTGCGCCCCACGGTTCCACCCGCGGTTTCCCGGGATAAAAAGTAACCTATCTGCTATTTCAAGTCCGAAAGTACCTACATACCAAATTTCATCAAAATCGGTCCGGTAGTTTTTGCGTGAAATAGTAACAAAGATACAAACAAACGTACAAACTTTCGCGTTTATAATATAAGTAAGGATGTGTCAACTAGCTAAATAAGTTTGAGAACCTAATTGAATAAATGATTTATTATTATTATTAAAGTTTGTATGTAAGTGTGTTTGTTACTTCTTTACGCAGTAACGGCTCAACGGCTTTAAGTGATATCAGGCCTAGCGCACTCCGCACTGTAGGTACGAAGCTACAAGTACATAGCCGGACACCGACGGCGGGTCGCGCGTCGTTACACGTGCCGCGTTAGAAGAGATAAGAGCTATGCGATAGAAAAAGAGGCGCCCTGTAGGTTAATAAGAGTGGTAGGTATGCAGCGCTACGCGAGCTGAATTGGAATTTATTGCGTTATAGCAAGAGTCGCTATTTGTTTAAATTTCTTTGCGGAGTGATGTTTTCTGCCCCTTAGTATTCTGTGGTGGTATTAGGGATGGAGATAATTTATACCCTGGATTAACACGGAAATTGCGGGTCGCGGCTAATTGATTTATATAAGTCGACCTCTAAGCAATAACAGTAATAAAGTGGCAAAAAAAACAATGTACTTCGATCTTTTTAAAACATAACTCACGTCGGTAATGATATCATTCACGACCTACCGTAAAGTACAAGCTGTCGGATAAGAACCAGTAATTGGCAGATAAAACCTGCAATTATGTAAAACGTAATTAACGGCCGCTATCGGCCCTAGACTGGAGGAGTAACTGTTCGCGTTACCCTCCAGAAAACAGATAAAGTTATTGTACGAGTAGAAGTTGCGGAGTTGCGTGTAGGGTGTGGCTGGAATTACAGCGGTTAAATTATAATTTTAATTACCACGTTTTTAGGGTTCCGTACCCAAAGAATAAAAACGGGACTCTATTACTAAGACTCCGCTTTCCGTCCGTCTGTCTGTTTGTCTGTCTGTCTGTCCGTCTGTCACCAGGCATCTCATGAACAGGTATCTCATGAACCGTGACTCGTGAACTCGCACTTGGCCGGTTTTATTATTAAGTCACTTTCTTGTTTGTCTGTCAGTCTGTCTGGCTGTCGTTCCGGGTGGAATCTTGCAACTTAAATTTCGAGCACTTTTTGATTAGCTATCCAGCTAAAACTTTTAGTGTAACTCATAAGTCATAGACACAACTCACAGATATAACTCACATTATCCAATTATTAGCATGCAATGCCGACCTAACCTCAAAAGGTGCATAAAAGCGTGGTTCTTAGATTTATTTTTTAATCTGTCACTTCCTTGTAGGTATAAATTATATGGAAGTTACAGTATCTTTCCTCATAACCATAAGGCAAGCATTTGACCCCAGTCTCACCTGATGTAAAGTGACATCGCGGTCGACGATGAATCATGCTTGCCTAGAAGACACCGATTCACTCCAGACTTCGTGACACCGAGATTATAAGAATAGCGAGACTAAGTCGCTGTTAAGGTGTTCCATTCCTTACGCTTTGTTCGGGCAGGAGGACTGTCAACCATGTTTGGATGCCCACTTTCCATACGTATTGTTATCCAATTAGTTTTCAGCTATACTTACACCTATGAATGATAAGAAAAAAAATTGGTTAATGTAAACGAGGTAAGAAAAGTCAGAATTTTGGCTACTTCATACCTTTTTAATGACAAAGATATTTCAAGTTAAAATATCCAGTAATCGAACAAATAATCAAATACTTTTTATTTATTTTATTTAATATTTGTAGACGTGTGAAGCAAATAACGCGTTTTCCTGGTATTTATAAAATAGTGTACCCCTGTATTACATTCCCTACCATTCTCTCTTCGCTTCTCACTCATCTGTCCGTCGTTCGCTAGATCTCATCCCATACCAAAATCACGATTAAATAAACTTACAGAAGCGACGATACTATCACACCTATAAGTACGCAATCACGTTGCCCACAGTCCGCCGTCATTACAGTATCACGTACGTGGCCAATTATATCTCGTTTTATTGTAGGTACTACTGCGGGCTTTGTTAGTGGGGACCATCTGTGCTCCTATTCTGTGAGTGCTTCCTTATTTCACAGGCCGAGGTTGCGTTGAGCTAGGTTTAGTATTTAAAGATATGGTAAAGTATATAATGAATGAGAGTCGCTACAAACAGTCTATTCAACGCTTTAAAATACGGTAAAGGAAAACATCGTGATGAAACCCACTTACGCGCTTTGGAGTGGTAGGCCCTGGCCGTGGTTATAATACCACCCACCGAACAAAGCCGTCAAGCGACTTGTTTCGGGATGATGTTCGGTGAACCATCGGGGAGACGAGTCTGAGCAGCTGCTCAACTGCCGTCTTTCTCTAGATCTATGTGCTCCATCTTAGGCCACATCATCGCTTCACGACACTACAGGCGAGATAGTGGCCAAACATAGATCTATTAAGCGTAAAAAATCTCAATCTTTGACTTTTCAAACAGATGTTTTGAATTTTCAAGCCTAGAATTCTTAATAACGTAAGTTCTTAATTAAGTGAAATACGATTCCAGGCGAGATTTGACTTGGAGTTTCTCTAGTCAACTGAGTTTAGGTAACTTTTTATCAATTTTATTTTACTTTTTAGCTATTCTTATCATCAGATAAGGTATGGTTACGAGCACAGCGGCAACTACTGCCTGCAGAGACAGACCGCTACTACACTATTGACTTGAAAGAATTATACGTTTTTCATACAAAATTAACCATTATTAACTTGTTCGTTGAATAGTAGTTGTGCCAGGCCTAGCGCACTCCGCACTGTAGGTACGAAGATACAAGTACATAGCCGGACACCGACGGCGGGTCGCGCGTCGTTACACGTGCCGCATCAGAAGAGATAAGAGCTATGCGATAGAAAGAGAGGCGCTCTGTAGGTTAATATGACTGGTAGGTATGCAGCGCTACGCGAACTGAATGGAACTTTATTGCGTCATGGCAAGAGTCGCTATTTGTTTAAATTTCTTTGCGGAGTGATGCTTCTGTCCCTTAGTATTCTGTGGTTATGCCTTTATGCGTGATGAACTATTTACGGGTGATTATTTACGCAAAATTCTTAATATTAGTTTTGAGTAAATATCCACCCGTAAATACGACGCATAAATTTAGGCATTTCTACTATTCAGTGAACAAGTAAATAATGGTTTAATTTTGTATGAAAAACGTACCACCTTAAATTTCTAACTAATTTACATAAGTACGGGGAAACGGGTCTGAGCAGCCGCTCAACTGCCGTCTCTCTCTAGATCTATGTGCTCCATCTTAGGCCACATCATCGCTTCACATCAGGCGAGATAGTGGCCAAACACAGATCTATAAAGTGTATAAAAAAAGTCTAAATACTTACACACAGAACTATACTATAATAAAAAAGCTAATACAATAACAAACTACACAAAAGTATTTTTTGACACCCAGCGACATAGAAATAAGAGGGTTACATTTTTATTTTTTATTTTATCATTCAACAGATTAATTTCTTCTTGTCGACATAGGATTAGGCATCTAGACTCCCTAGTTATCTCCTAGCTCTGCAATTTGTTTCATAGCACCAGTATTTTTTCAAAAATAGACCTCAGAATACGTGGCTACGGGTTCGAGTCGCGTCTCGGAAATAAAACGGTAACGAAACTGCCGGATGTGCCGTGGGCGGTCGAATGCGCGCATTGTCATTCAAAACTGAGGGCTTTATGGGGTGACCAGACGAGTTTACAAATTGGTGATGGTGAAAACTGACACAAATAAACAAGGTGGTAGGTTTTTCGTACGCGAGAGGCCGTCTAGGTTGGTACCACCGCTTTGCCAGTTATTCTGTCGCCAAGCAGTAGTGCGCAAGCATTACTGTCATCTGTGTCGGCTTCAAGGGCATATTCATCATCATCATCAGCCCATTACGTTCCCACTGCTGGGACTTGGGCCTTCCCTCGTAGTGATAGTATGCGCCATAATCCACCACGCTGGCCCAGTGCGGGTTGGCGGTTGTCACATATCCTTGAACTTTTGTGATAAATTCTTGAACGTACCGGTTTCCTCACGTATTTTTCCTTCGCTGTTTTTAGAGGTAGTGTATAACTTAAGAAAGCCAGTGGTGTGGGGCCAGCGGGATTCGAACTCGGGTGCGTCAGCTAGAAAGGCGCACGTCCTCCCACTGAGCCACATTCGCTCCACAAATGTGGATAGTTAAATGAAAATGAAACCAAAAGTCCACTACAGTGAACAAAGATCATTTAACGAATTATTGTAAATCCAACATGAAGATGAAATCCACATCTCGTTTAATTTGACCTGACTAAAACTTTTGTCCTTCGAATACCTTAATTCATGTCCACCCTAACTGCACCGAACAAAACCCATTGTCTCCACTAACGCTATTAACAAAATTATTGTTTACTTCTCCTATCCAATGGAAGTTCACCCACATATTACCCGCTCCATGCAACTCATACAACCCATACAACGTCATACAACCTGGTGCTTGGTGACTTCCGGCTTGTTGTAGGATATTTTTAATTAGCCATTAGTTATGAATTATGATTTAATTCAATTTTTGTATGGATGGTATCTGTTGTAGAGTCATAGTTATGGTAGAGCATAGAAAGTACATAGTAATTGTATTTGTTTAACAAAAGAATGTCTCCAGGTTTCCTTTTTTGTTTGAGTGGCGATCTGACGAACTAGACTTGTCACGTAACAGTCTTATTACACTGGCAATTTGCGAGGGTTTTTGCGTGTTGAACTCGCGGCGAACTTGCCGCGCGGCAAGTTCGCCGCGTTTCTTCGATAATGTACACTTGCACTCAATCGCCGCTAGCAAAGCCTGACTGTCCATTTTGGTGGATATATCCATCCGTATTCTGTAAGTGACTGTCCAAAAGACGTCGCAAGAACGCTGCGAATTCTCAACGTGTTTGCCGCAAGTGCGCGACATGTTCGCCGCGAGTGCGCGGTGTGTTTGCCGCGTAAACGCGCGTAGCGTGATTAGGGTAACAAGTTTGATCCCTGTAAAAGAAGAATCGGAATTGAAAACGATCTTACCCTTTTTAAATGAATGAATATCACCAATAGGGGATCGGACAGTAATTGAGAAAAAATCTAAAATGTAGTTAGAACGAATGTTCGTCGAACCAGAAAGATCATTCAATCAATATTTTTGTGAAATAATAATGATTTATATTTTTAAATCAATAAATAAAATCTAATAATTCTGACATTTTTAATCTGTTCCGAAACACCAACACAGTGCATGACGTCATTTGTAGGCAAATGCCGTGAGTCAAGCTTGTGTTTATTTTACGTTTTTGCTTTTCATAAAATGTATTTTTGCAAATTTTTTCGTTCCATTAGTACAATATCGTCCCCAAACGTCACAAAACGTATTTAAATCTCTTTGCAAGTTTTATTTCGAAGTGTTTGTCGTTTTCTACCTACATATGACGTCACAAGTTTTGAGGTGACCTTTTGCGCGGCAATATTTGAAACATAGTATTTAAATATACACTCGAGAGCAATGAATCCGGGTCACTTAAAGAATCCTAAAAATCTCGGAAACTAAAAATGCTAGGTTAATGCAATAAATTGTATTTAATAGACAATGTAATACTCCTTAAATGAAGGTATTAAAACTTCTTAGTTATTGTAAAGTTATATCATAAAAAAATCAAATTTGAAAAAGGGCCACTTTCGAAGATGGAACTACGAAATTACAGCATTTGGTTTTGCTTTTGTTTGTAATCTGTCATTTATGTGGGTACATAAACCATGTTGATAGTGCTCTATATTCATTATTCAAGCTGAAATTATGTCGCTTACGCCTGAAGAATGCACCAGAATACTTACAATGCTGGAAACCGGCCGGAGTCAGCGCGATACAGCCAGGACTGTCGGTGTGTCGCTGTCAACAGTACAAAGAGTTCTCCGACGTTACGAAGAAACTGGTTCTAACCTACGCAGACCAGGAACGGGCAGAACCAGGTGTACCACAGCACGAGAAGACCGATACTTGGTGAACACCATGCTTCGAAATCGCTTTCTCACAGGAACTGAACTCACCAATCAGTTTCGACGCCTCGGAGGAAGTAACCCAAGTGCATGGACAGTAAGACGTCGGCTTGCTGAATCTAACTTAAAACCCCTTAGACCTGCAAACGGCCCTAAACTGGAGCGTGGGCATCGTATTTCGAGACTAAGATATGCCCAGAGCCACGTAAATTGGAGTATTGAAGATTGGTCAAAAGTTATGTTCTCCGACGAATCAAAATTTATGCTCTACAAGCACGATGGAAGACACAGAGTGTATCGAAGACCAGGGGAAAGATTCAAGCAAGCATGCATCGAAGAAAAAGTAGCCTACGGTGGTGGGTCTGTACTTGTGTGGGCCGGAATTTCTTCTGAAAGTCGCACAGAGCTGGTGATCATAGAAAACGGCTCTTTAACTAGCGTAAGATATGTGGAAGAAATCCTCAATGATCACGTTGGTCCATTTATGGTCAATTTAGGTGAGGATGCTATATTTATGCATGACAATGCCCGACCTCATACAGGTAGGATTGTGAATGACTACCTTCAAGAGATGAACATTACTCGTATGGAGTGGCCAGCGCGCAGCCCGGATATCAACCCGATCGAGCATGCTTGGGACGAGCTAGGCAGATGCGTAAAACAACGAAACCCTCCCCCAATCACGCTTCGTGAGCTCAAAATTGCTCTCACAGAGGAATGGGAGAATATTCCCCAAAATCGTATAAGGAACTTGGTGTACAGCATGCCAAACCGCGTAAACGCAGTAATGGAAGCACGAGGAGGCAATACGAAGTATTAAAATTCAAGAAAATCGTAATAAAGTTCAAAAATTTCATGTTTCCTATTTTTGTTTTAAGGAGAGATCAGCAGTTTTTTTCTTTATGTAATTTTGTGTTAATAAAATGTATGGTGACTCATATTTTTTTTTACTTTCATTTAAGGAGTATTACATTGTCTATTAAATACAATTTATTGCATTAACCTATCATTTTTAGTTTCCGAGATTTTTAACATTCTTTAAGTGACCCGGATTCATTGCTCTCGAGTGTAGTTCTAGGTACTTTTAGAACCTTATTTAATTGAAATAGTATTTTTCATGGCTATATATATTAATTGTAGTTAATATAAAACACTTTCTGAAAAGTTGTCCGATCCCCTATTATACATATAAATATTAATTAGCCATCCGTTTAAAAATCGGATGAACGTTCGACAAGTGAACGCGATGTAACGGAATTTTTAAATTTTTATATATTACGTTTCTGTCGAATATACGAGTACGTAAGATAGGTAGGCAGCGATGTCGGAATCACATTGAATTTTGTTTCTTATTTGTTTTTACTGCAATTGTAAAGGGCAGATGTAACCGTTTACCATCTGTCACTACATTAGATCAGTTACATGTACCAGTATAAAAATAGCGCGCATTAAGCTTATGCTTACAAGCGTAAAAGTAAGCAAAAAAATATAGCACACTACATTCTACTTTATTCGGAAGAATAACAAAATAAAATGTTTTAAATTGAACTGTTTAATGAGACTTGCAAGTTGTTCGCCTGATGGTAAGCGCCATGCCTGCCTATAACAATTGCAGTGCCTTATCCTTTTGTACTTTTCCAGGACCTCAAGTACCTACATACCAAATTTCAACAAAATTAGTCATACTTTTTTGCGTGATCGAGTAACAAACATCCGTCCAACCTCAAGAACTTTCGCATTTATAATATTATTAGGAAGTAGGATAGGATAATTTAGGATAGGAAATTAGGATTAGGTTTTTTGTCATAGCCAATATCATTCCATTAAGTATCTGGGTACGTCGCCTTTAAGGTATTCAACAAATGGGCTTCAAAGGTATTACAAAATAGGTGAAACGAAAACACCTTTTCACAGAAAAACCCACATTCTCCTCTTCAAAACATCTTAGTTCATTCCGATCACAGATTTCGTCTTGGTCAACAACTAGAACCAACTCACCTATCCACCTTCAAAACCATTTGCTGCAGGACTTTCAGTCTTATCTCTCCGACGCACCTGTGAGCAACCACGATGACAGTGGTAAAATAAGCGTGGTTTCACGGTTCATGTGAGAGTTCAACAAACTTTACAATCATTTGAAATTCCCTTCGCGTGGGCCGAGGCCGAAATGATAGGCCGTCCCTTTAGACTACAATAGACTATAAATATTGAAAAAAAACCGATAATCTATTGAAACCGTTTGATATTCAAGCGCCATAACACTTTGTATGCTTTCGTCTTTATGGCGCGATGACGCGAATAAGATTGATAATGAAGTAGTTAATAATTTTTGTCTAGCTGCTTATTCTTGATGGTCGAAACACATTATGCCATTGACATTAAAATTAAATAGGACAATAAATAATATAAGTCAGCGCCGACGTCAGTCTTTTTGTAGGTCCGATAGTTAGTCCGATTTTTGCACCGACATTTGTCACCTATTTTTGACCGACTTCAGAAAGGAGGATGTTCTTCGACTTTTTATGTTTTTCAGAACTCCATCATTTATAGAATAGAATAGAGTAGAATAACTATTTATTATAACACCAAAATACAGAAATAATTAAAAACTAAAATAACAACTAACTTAATAATAGTGTCACAATGGGCGGTCTTATCGCTCAAAGCGATCTCTTCCAGACAACCCACAAGTGAAGGAATGTAGACAAAAATATTTATAAACTGATTTAGAAAATTATTTTGTGTCGGGTTCAGTACTATAGCTTTAACATGGATCCATATAAACTTCATTGATATTCGACCTTAGACTTCGACGATACATCAGAATTGGAGTCTGTTTTTTAGGGTTGCGTACTCAAAACGTAAAACGGGACCCTATTACTAAGACTCTACTGTCCTTCCGACCGTCTTTCACTTGCTATATCTCATGAACCGTGATAGTTAGACAGTTGAAATTTTCACAGATGATGTATTTCTGTTGCCGCTATAACAACAAATACTAAAAAACAGAATAAAATAAATGTTTAAGGGGGCTCCCATACAACAAACGTGATTTTTAATAGATAATGGTACGGAACCCTTCGTGTGCGAGTCCGACTTGCACTTGGCCGGTTTTTTATTTTGTTATAATTTGACTGACTTTTTCATAACGGAGTTTCATATTGCAACGAACACGTCCTACAGGGCGTGTTCGTTGCAATATGAAACTCCGTATGTTTCATTTTCACCGATAAAAAATCGGTGACTGATAATGATTGTCTGAAGATCCCTATTGTGGGATCTAGGCCCTCGATGTGGACTGTATAACTATTTATTCCTATTTCTTGAACCTTAGGAAGGTAAATTCACTGCAACACTTCTACTGGGGTAGGGTTAACAAGACTCTCTTGACGGTTACAACAATACTGAACAACTGCTCCTTTATTGATAAAAAACGTGTTCTAGGACTACTACTAGACATGAGCAAAGCATACGATAAATTTCCATACGATATACTTCTGTCTAAATTACATGGTTCAGGCATTCGTGGAATTGCTTATCTATGGTTCCAATCTTATCTCAGCGAAAGAAAACAAATAGTCCAAATCGAACACCTCAACAGCCACACAAATAAAATAGAAACTGTAAGATCACAAATAGAAAAGCTAACTTGCTCAATTCCACAGGGAAGTGTGCTAGGTTGCATATTATTTTTGATCTTTATTAATGACCTTCCCAAAGTTTTATATAAAGAAATAGCGCTGCCTATATTGTTTGCGGATGATGTTTCCATTTTAATACAATGTGAAAAGCATGATGACCCAAATATGCTATTGCTGAACACCTTACAAACTATAACTCTATGGCTCCAGGAACACAATTTTCAAATAAACTATAATAAAACTAAAATAATGCAATTTCGATCCTACAACAACCTTAGTCTAAACATAAACATTAACTACAAAAATACTTTATTAGAAACAGTACCATCTTTTAACCTTTTAGGAATCAAAATAGATACACACATGAACTGGAAAAATCACATAGATCACATAAAATCGAAAATATCCAAATTTACATATGCCCTGTTCGAAATCAAACACAGCACAAATACAGAAACCGCATTATCAGCATACTATGCATACGCACACTCGTGGTTGAGATACGGCGTGATGTTATGGGGAAATAGTGTAAACTCCAATGACTTGTTTATATTGCAGAAAAAATGTTTAAGAATTATAGCACAAATAGACAACGCCCAAAGCTGTAGACCTTACTTCATAAAATACAAAATTTTAACTTTATTCTCAATATATATATAAGATTTATGCACATTTGTATTCAAAAATAAAAATATATTTACAAAAGTAGAAAACACACATAACTTAACACTCGCCACAAATCAAGATTATACTTGCCATATTCCCGAATCAAAATGCTTAACCACAGTCCATATTACATGGTAGTTAGAATATTTAATAATTTACCCATAGAAATTAAAAAGGAACCAAAATATTTATCTTTCAACAATAAACTAAAACATTTCTTGTCAACACATTGTTTCTACACTTTAAATTAATATTTTGAAATTGGTTAATAAAATGTGTATAATATAGTAAAATATAATTATATATAGTATAATATAATATAGCATAGTATAGTATAAATACTATAGTACAGTATAGTAGTATAGTATAAATACTTTTGTCAATAATATTTAATATTTTGCATGAACAGCGCCCGCCCAATTTGCGATGTCTGAAAAAGGCGACTAAGTTTTAAGTCCATGTACTATAGAATAAGACTTGTACACTTAGTTTTGCAAATAAATGAATATGAATATGAATATTCCCAAAAACTTAAGTAAACTTAACTCCCAGCAATGGAAACTCAACAAGCTTCTTATTTTCGTAAACAAAATTTAGCTTTAGTATCTGGTCACCAAATATACTGAAACATTTCATATTTATTGTCTTTGATTTGTCCTTATTTAGTATGTTCAGTGTAAGGTTAAGAATAAATGTATATTTTTTCTTTCTTTTTTTTTTCTTTTTTCTTTCTTTATACCACATTTTATCGGGTACATAAGAAACGATGACCTCCATAGGGACCTGAAAGTGGACCTCGTTAATAGCGTAATCAAAAAGTTCGCCGAAGCTCATGAACGTAGACTTCACCATCACGTGAACATCGAGCCTATCCAGCTCCTAGACAACACAGACCTAGTGAGAAGACTAAAAAGGACAAAACCTTTTGAGTTAATTTAGTGCAGTAACAGTGTGTCGTAGTAAAGTTAGTGCTACCCGTAAAGAACACAAGAACATAGTGACTTCGCCTTAATAGAGACAATAAGAAAAGCGTTGATGGACATATTCTTAGTTTTACTCTACTTAGCAGTTTAAGTTAAATTCAAATTACTTATTAGACTTATTAGGCTAGATTGTAATGTTAATGAAGTGTCATTTTGTGACACGCCATCATAAAAAAAATACCAGTTTGTTCCGTTTTTCATTAATCCCAGTTTTGATCATATACGTTTGTACTCGTACTCACACCATCTTTAGTGTTCTCTAGTGACTTTATATATGGTCTAGATTACTTATTATATATGGTCTAGATAACTTATAAATGAAATTCAATACGGTAATACAATCAACAAGGATGGCCCTGGTGGGTCTTAACTTTAGACCATTAGTTTGTCTAGCACCTGACGCTAGCCTGTTTATGTCTATCCCAAAATGGCTATGGCTATGTTAGGCCCGGTATTGGTTGACGTCTGGACAAAGACATTGGCTTGTCTATGGAAGGATATAGAGAATAAAGGCGCACAACCTCACGCCTCCCGCTTGTCTGGTCTGACACGTCAATACCTGGAAGAATGATGGTAGGCCATTCAGACCTTTTGAGGGTATACCCATTTCAACGTCTGTGTTAAGTCTTTTCGAACTTGAATTGGTGATAGCGGAGACTGTTTCCAGGAACGTTTTTCTTGGCACAGCTATGATTGATTGATTATTGACTATAGATTTATTGTTTACTGTAATTAACAAATATTTACTTATGCTAATGGTAATAACAGAAAATAAATAGTAGGTAAGGTAGGTACAAGTAAAATTTCTACAGCTTCGAAACAAGCTTAATGCCTAATAAGTAGGCACATTAGTACCGTATCGTAATGACTAGTTGACATTTGTTTCTCTCAAGTACTTTGTTATTGAAATCATTATTGTGCCATGATCCTAAAATGTACAATCCTATTTCCTACTAATATTATAAACGCGAAAGTTTATAAGAATGGATGTACCTTTGTTACTCTTTCACGCAAAAACTACTGAATGGATTTTGATGAAATTTGGTATATAGGTACTTTAGGACTTGGAATAGCATATAGGCTACTTTTTATCTCGGGAAACCGCGGGTGAAACCGCGGGGCGCAGCTAGTATATTATAAACGCGAAAGTTTGTAAGAATGTATGGATGTACCTTTGTTACTCTTTCACGCAAAAACTACTGAATGGATTTTGATTAAATTTTTTATGTAGATTGTTTAGGACTTGGAGTAGCACATAGGCTAGACCGCGGGTAGGACCGCGGGGCGCAGCAAGTTATTTCTTCATATTATAAACTGAGGTAATCCTGCACTATAAAAATGGAGGTAGCTGTTCCCAAACTAACTATTACATTTAGTAGCATCCCGAAAGTGGCTTAAGCAGGTACGTTTTCTAAATATTTTCTGGGAAACTTACTCCAGCCTGTTGACGATAAAACAAATCGCACGCAGACCTCAAAAATAACATCACACGAATATTATAAACTAGCTGCACCCTGCGTTTTCACCCGCGGTTTCCCGGGATAAAAAGTAGCCTATGTGTTAATCCAGGGTATAAGCTAACTCCATACCAAATTTCATCAAAATCCATTCAGTAGTTTTTGCGTGAAAGAGTAACAAAGGTACATCCATACTTACAAACTTTCGCGTTTATTATATTAGTAGGATATAGGTATGTTTGTACATAAAAATACTGAAATCTTTCTTCTTTCTTTACTTATAAGGCAAAGATGCATGGAATATTACACTTTTGCCAAGTAGCGAACTGAAACATACTTGCACCTAATATTGTCAAAAACAAACATGTAACAAAAGTTATAAAAAAATGCCCCTCAGTTTCTTACCATATCTTCTAGGTAGTGGTTCAGTCATTGTAATAATTGACGTTCATTAGTGCGTCTGTGATGCCAAAATTGAATAAAGAACTTTTGAGCTTTAGCCCGGCGATGCACTGCTCTAATCATCTGGATGCATCAGCTTCTACATTCTAATTTTATGCGGCTTAGCTAAGATAATCTATGAGATCATTACGGATGTCTTAAAAATCTTATGCATATCTTAACCATAACGTATGCAAGCTCCCTTTATCTTATAAACGTTATCTATTCAAATCCACTTGAATTTTTTATACACTACGCAGTCTTTGGTTTCATTCACAGCGGTCTTCCTATAAAATGGGGATCAGATAGTAGTTACATATTGTCGCATTTGAAAACCAACATTGGATAATATTCTACTAATATCATAAATGCGAAAGTTTGTGAAGATGGATGGATGGAAAGATGGATGGATGGATGTTTGTTACTCAATCACACAAAAACTACTACGGATTTTGATGAAATTTGGTATGTAGTCTTTAGGTCCTGGTCCAAAAAACCGCGGATGAAACCATTTCCGTTTTTAGAGCCAGCGTGCGAAACCCGCACCTATTGTAACCCTTGGGATCGAAAATAATAGAGAGTTGACCTCCTCCACATTTACCGACACGCCCTTACAACACAATAGTGCAAAGGTATTTTTGTATGACTATGACGATGAGAAGGTTCAGATTTCGGACTAATTTTCGAAAGACATTTTATCGGAGCCCATTTCTACAACACCAAATCTACGTAAAGCTACTGGTGGTAGGCTTCTCGTATGTGAGACGCCGTCTGGGTAGGTACCACCGCTTTGCCAGTTATTCAGCCGCCAAGCATTGCGCAAGCATTACTGTGTTCCGGTTTGAAGGGCATTGTAGCTAGCGAAATTACTGGGCACTATGAGACTCATCAGGTAATTGTCTCAGGGTGACGAGCGCAGTGCAGCGCCGCGCAGGATTTTGCAAAACAAAGTTCTGGGTGGTGCTATTATTGTTATGGGCTGGCGTATTGCTTACCATCAGGTAAACGACCAGCTCGTCTTGTCACTCAGTTACATAAAAAAAAAAAAATGCTGTACCTACCTGGGCCTCATCAAATAGGCAAATGCGCGAATTCCCATATCGACAAAATAACCTATCGGTTATTTATTTATTATTTATACTTTAGCACAAAACAGTTTGTACATGGAGGACTTAATGCTAGATAGCATTTTCTACCAGTCATCCAGGACGTGCAAGAAAAAATGGTAGCGGTGCAGTAAAGTGTGTTATAGGAAATATTAAACCACATAAACTTAATATATACATAATAGGTATAGGCATATTATGCAAGCCTAATTATAAAATATATACTTAAATATATACATAATAAATATATACTTAAGTCATTACATAAATAAAAAGACATATACCAGCAATAATAAATGACTATGTCAATGGGTTAAATAGCTTTATAATATTTTGGCGTTGTAGAAATAAGTTTCGATAAAATGTCTTTCGAAAATGAATACGAAACCCAATGAAACCCTACCTTGCACAAGTTTAGTTATACAACCCTCAAAAATGCTAACGGGAAATATAACGCACACATCACCCTGACAGAATGAGTGTCTATGCTTACATTGATAGTGATAGCAAAGAAAACTATCTAAGACTGATTATGGTAGGTAGATAGCTAGGTATCAAACTATATCATCACAAGACATCTGTTCTTTTAAGCAAATTAATTCATTTATATATGTTGGTACCCGCATGATTCAATATCGACGAACGTCTCTCGAATAAAGGGTTATGCTGAATATCAGCCTTGCGTGAGCCGTTAGGCCTACGCAGCTCAGTGCTGAGCCTACTCCTATTGCTGCTGTTTTTGTGCTTATAAATATTGTGACTACGACTCTCTAAAAAAAAAAATGCCCCTCAGTTTCTTGCCGTATCTTCTGAGTAGTGGTTCTTTTTCCGATACGGTGGTAGAGTCATTGTGATAATTTGACGTTCATAAGTGCGTCTGTGATGCCAAAATGATTAAAGAGATTTTGATTTGACTAAAACTATCAATACAGATTGGCAATACATTTCTTTCTTTCTTTCTTTATTCTCCTCATGCAAGCCACTAGGTTCGATCTTTAGCATTTTGCATTCAATTACTGCCTTAACTGGCCTCAAGTCAGTTTAAGCAGCACCTTTTGCACGTTGCTTCTATTCTAAAACACAATCTAACGATACAGAGAGGTCAACATTTAATGGCACTTTAAGCCTACGCCTTACCTTTCAACAATTTTAATCTTTGTCCTCCAAAAACTACTGCCAAGCCATTTCCAACTTAAGCTAGGAAGTAATAAAGATGGTTCAAAGGTGAGAAGATCGTAAGCGGGAACTTTGTTGTAGTAATTTTAATGCCTTTTCAATTTTTGTGGTGTCACAATGTCGTAACCGTAATATTAAGCGTGAGATGGCTTAAAAGTTGTTTTATGGCTATGTAGCTTTGTTTTAGATGCAGTATTTTAATATTGTTATTGCCGTTTTTATGGATTCTGATGCATTTCACCACAGGCACATAAAATAGCTTGGTTTTACTTACGACTTCCACGGACATCCAAATATGCTTTTCGTAATTTTTTGCCTTCAACTCTTTACGGTCTTATTTTGGACACACAGACATTCAGAAAAAGCCATACTTGTTCTTCAAATTGTTTTATTTTTACAAGCTTTTATTTAACTTGCAATGTATGTATGTAGGTATGTTTGTTCGGGTGGAATCTTGCAAGTTGAATTAGAACCACTTCCTCTTATCTTACAGAGTTAAAATTTTGCATACTTGTCAAAGTCCGATGAAAATGCAATATTATGATGACAGTCAGCTGATCTGATGATGGAGACGGAAGGTGGGCAATAGAACTCCGACGGATAATCATAAACTACTAGTTACCTAGTACACTACGTGTTTGGGCTCATTTCCGATTTCGAATTTGTTATCACACCAAACATCTTTTCGTGACAACTCTTTCACCATTGTTGCTGTAAGACTGTGGAATGGATTACCGTTGAGTGTCAAAAAAGCGACCTCTAAAGAAGCATTCAAGCGACAAACTCGTGAATATTTCATCAAAAAGGTGTACCAGATAGATTGCAACCCCTAAAACGTTTCGTTCTCTCAGTTCCTCTTCTCCTCCCTGCTACTAGATCTATAAACCTATCCTAACCCATTGACATAGTCATTTATTATTGCTGGTATATGTCTTTTTATTTATGTAATGACTTGAGTATATATTTATTATGTATATATTTAAGTATATATTTTATAATTAGGCTTGCATAATATGCCTATACCTATTATGTATATATTAAGTTTATGTGGTCTAATATTTCCTATAACACACTTTACTGCACCGCTAACATTTTTTCTTGCACGTCCTGGATGACTGGTAGAAAATGGTATCTAGCATTAAGTCCTCCATGTACAAACTGTTTTGTGCTAAAGTATAAATAAATAAATAAATAAAAGCTAGTCTTGAAAAAATATTTTGCAACAAGAAACGTATTAACTTCTGAAACTGTTGATAATTGTAAAGCCTTTGTTTTAAAAAAAGCTACTGCGAGAATGTGAAATTACTACTCAAGAGACTGAAGAGCGAGTGTGGCTGAGTAGAAGAACGTGCGACTTTCGAACCGACACACCTGAGTTCGAATCCCACTGGCCCCGCACCCTGACTTTCTTAAGTTATGTGCGGATCTAACACTCGCGAGGAAACCAGCATCTCCAAGAATGTATCACAAAAATCCAAGGACAAGTGACATCCACCAACCCGCACTGCGCCAGCGTGGCGGATTATAGCCCATACTCGTCGACGTTATGGGCTGATGATGATGAAATAACTGCTACCATCTACTACCTACTTTTTACTTTTGAATACGACTAAAGACTAACAGGCTTGTCATAATAAATAATTTATTAAATGAACAACGTGCGAAGCCAAATTCCTCAGAAAGAGGAAAGAAAAAAAATATTTTGTCTATGATTGAGGATCCTTGTAAAAGTTGTAACATTAGCATACATAAAGACATGTTAAATCGAAGTTGAATTTTCAAACCCTCACATAAATCAAAGGAGCTAATTTATGAAATCCGCTGTAAACGTTTATGACCAGAATTTAACACCTGTGGATAATGTTAATAGCTACATTCGAAAATCCCGTTCTCTGTGTTCAGTATAGGGCTATAAATTATAAATTAAATGCAGTTAAATCTTTTGACTGTTTACATAGCAACACGTATTCCTTAAACGACTAAATATCATAATACAATAAATCATCATCATCATCCAGCCCAATACGTTCCCACTGCTGGGCATCGGGCCTGCCCTCGCAGAGAGAGTATGGGCCATAATCCACCATGCTGGCCCAGTGCGAGTTGGTGGATATCACATGTCCTTGAATTTTTGTGTTAAATTCTTGGCCATGCCAGTTTTCTCACGATGTTTTCCTTCGCCGTTTTTAGTTAAAATGCAATAAGATTACCCTAAGTTAAAAAAATATATATTTCAGGCAAAGGAATCTATATGGTATTAATTAATTTAAGTTAATTTATCGCAGACTTATAGTTAAGGTTAGTTGAGTTTCTCTCCTTTTTGACTTTGATTTGTCTAACAAAACCAGACCTAACATTCTTCACGCCTATGGCCGCCAGTAATTCCTCACCATAATGCGTTCTCTATAGGCAATTAAAATCTCCAAAGCACAGAACAAAGTGTTTTACTGCCGTACCGTTACATTACAATGTGTGCTTTGTTTATACGCTGACGATTGCAGTGCGGGGTGCCTCTAAACACTTATTGGTCGAGTAGAGCTGCCACGATTGTTATTCATTTTTAAAAAGACCTAACCTAAAGGATTATTTTTAAAGAAACCTAGTATTCTTATTTTTACTTCAATATTTAATGCATGCTTTGCAAAAATCTAAGTCAAAATATTATTTTTTGTCTTCGGAACCGTCCCGCCCATTTCCTTTTTTAGGGTTCCGTACCCAAAGGGTAAAACTGGACCCCTATTATTAAGACTCTGCTCTCCGTCCGTCCGTTTATCGCGAGGCTGTATCTCACGAACCGTGATAGTTAGACAGTTGAAATTTTCACAGATGATGTATTTCTGTTGCCGCTATAACAAGAAACACAGAAAAAAAAATTTAAATGGGGCTCTCATACAACAGACATGATTTTATTGACCATTTTAAAGATAATGGCACGGAACCCTTCGTGTGCGAGTCTGACTCGCACTTGGCCGGTTTTTTCCTGATTTTATTTACTAGGTCAACCCCGTACGTCCGCGGTTTCCCGGGATAAAAAGTAGCTTATGTGACAATCCAGTGTATAAGCTCCGTAATATTTCCATTTCACTCAATTTGAGAAGAAGTAACGAACAAACTAAAACATCATACACATTTGCATTCACACTGACGCATTTATTAGGGTGATCCAAGAAAAAATCTCAGCGTTTAGAAGAACTTAGGTTTATCTTATTGCGTTTTAACTATTATATTATATATATATTTTTTTTATTTTATTTGTCTTCGTCTGATTGTTCGTGATGTCATAGACAGGGTTCCGACTGAAAATCAGTGCTAAGGTACCTAAAAATACCTTAGCATATGCTGAGTCGAAACCTTTTCCTGACATCGCGCAACATTTCACTGTGTTGTATTTATTGTTTTTATTTTGTCTTTATTTTAGTATGTTCAGTGTAATGTTGTTTGATGTCCTGAATAAATGTTTTTTTTTCTTTCTTTCTTCCTTCTTATTAATAGCCAATAACGATTATTACATCTGTTGAGTTGATATTTTAAAATCTTCATTTTCATTTTTTTTTTATGATTAAATGGGCTCACGTTTGACAACAACTCACCTGATGGTAAGCGTAGTTGCGGTCTAAGGTGGAGCACGTTTGCCCATGAGGTGCCTATTCACTCTTGTCTTAAAGAGACCCAGGTTGTAATTGGAAGGAAATAAGTATTCTGGTAGAGAATTCCACTCCTTTGCGGTACGTATAATGAATGAGTCAGCGAAGCGTTTTGTGCGGACTGGTGGTATGTGCACAACATAAGGGTGAAGTGACTCACCTCGCCTGGTGGTCCTAAGATGGAATGGGGATGAAGGAATCAGCTGATGCAGGTCTTGTGCACACTCCCCGAAATGTAGTCTGTAGAAAATCGACAGGCTTGCCACTTGTCTACTGTGTCTTATTACCTTATATTGACGTTATAACAAAAAATTTATAAGCTACAGAATACTTGAATAAAACTATTGTGTCACAACCATCTCTGATTGTAACCCGCACCCGCCAATTATTAAATTATTATTCCTATCAGAGCCAGCATTCGGCTCCATCCATAAAATAACTTTTAAAATTCCAGCAGAGGCCGCCTCCGGTGCGAGAATTTAAATCACTAGAGTTACTAGTAAAGGCTCAAACTCACCAAGGATTCGTTCTCGTCCTCGTTCAGAGAATGAATGAACCGAGCTCGTTCAAACCAGTGATAAGAATATCGAACGATGAAGAAAAACCTTGCTGTTTTGATTTGAGAAAAGAAACATCAAACTTACCATTTTTTTTATTAGTTAAGGCCACATCAACGCACAATCAAGCATTGAATAACGTATATCACATCAATAAATGTGGACCACGCAGCCACAAAATATAGACGGGTATATATTTTGTGACGCAGTTAAACGTTTGGTTCCAAGAAGACTTGTTCTTTCGACGGTCTTTCATTTTCCAATTGGCTATCAAACTTTTATATAACTCGCAACATATGCATTTATGTCAATTCACTTAAATTTGAACCCAAATTGCATGTTCTGAAATGCGAACGAGCTAATGCCCGAACACTTAGTGGAAACAGCTTTAGCCATCAACCAAACTTATTCATTCAAGATACAGTTAGTGTTATCCGACACTATTTACGCTTGGTTAGAGTGTTAGAGGAATATTAATGGCTAGTGTAGGCATGTGTTAGGCGTGATGGGATTCAAAAGTGGTTGATAAAAAGCTAGGCAGGTTTAAATTTTTAAATCAGTAGCTGGCTCCGGTTACGCCCGAATAAAGGCGTAGTGTGAAACGCTTTGTCATGCTTTATCATTATTGTTGAGAAATAAATCGTAGTAAGACTTGATTTTTAACCCCCGACGCAAAAAAGGAGGGGTATTATAAGTTTGACGACAATGTGTGTCTGTTTGTGGCACCGTAGCTCTTAAACGGGTGAACCGATTTGGATGCGGTTTTTATTTGAAAGCAGGTTTTTTAACGGTTTTATCAAAATCAGTTCAGCCGATTTTTACTTTACTTTTAATATTATAGGTTTTTAAATTTTAGTTTACTGATTACTTCTGTAGGTAGTTAGGTACCGTAAGATAGATGGACACACACACACACATATATATATATATATGTATATATATATATATATAATATATATATGTATATATATGTATATAGATAGATAGATAGATAGATAGACAGATAGATAGACAATTACACTGACAATTTTTCCAGTTAGAAATTCATCCATCATTATGTAACTTCTGCGTCTTCAAAAAGACCTCGTAGTTTATTTAGATATACTTCACAAGAACATAAGAACATAGTACAATTTGTACGAAGACAAAAGACCAAGTGTCTAGAACCCAATCTGTATCCATTAATTGCTTACAAGTTTTATCAGGAGAAAACCAACTTTTGTTTATCAATTAACACGACTCGGTGCACGATTCTCGAGCATGCGATTAACAAAGGTCTCCAAGAACCAAAGGTCTCCTAGAGAACTAGCAAGGTCTCTACGGTCACTGTAACGGGAACCTTATCGGTACAGGGTTATGTCATGACAGTTCTAGAGGTCATCGTAATATATTTTCGACTAGTTAGAGATACGGAGACAGGTAACAGATTGTGGATTAGGTATAGGCGTACATTCGTGGATTGAGAATAAGAAATGTAAGCTTGGAGCTGAAATTAATTTAAGGCTTATGTTTAACTGACGGACTCGCGCACTAAGGGTTCCGTACCGTATCTATAAAAACGGCAAAAAAATCATGTCTGCTGTATGGGAGCCCCCTTAAATATTTGTTTTATAGTATTTGTTGTTATAGTGGTTATAGCGGCAACAGATATATATATATATATATATATATTATATATATATATATATATATATTCATATAGATATATATATATATATATATATATATATATATATATATGAATATGCATATGTATATGTATATGTATATGTATATGTATATGTATATGTATATGTATATGTATATGTATATGTATATGTATATGTATATATATATATATATATATATATATATATATTTTATGTTACTGAATAACGAGACGAGCTGGTACGCCAGCCTATAACAATAACAGAACCACCCAGAACTTTGTTTTGCGAAATCCTGCGCGGCGATGCACTGCGCTCGTAACCCTGAGACAGTTAGCTTTTGTGTCTCATAATGCCCAGTAATTTCGCTGGCTATAATGCCCTTCAAACCGGAACACAGTATTGCTTGCGCACTACTGCTTGGCGGCTGAATAACTGGCAAAGCGGTGGTACCCACCCAGACGGCCTCTCGCATACGAGAAAGCTACCACCAGTGAAGATATACATCATCTGTGAAAATTTCAACTATCTAACTATCACTGTTCATGAGATACAGCCTGGTGACAGATAGACAGACAGACAGACAGACGGACGGACAGCGGAGTCTTAGTAATAGGGTCCCGTTTCACCCTTTGGGTACGGTCCCCAAAAACCAACGCAACTAAAAGTCACTGAATTAAAGTACAGTGCGATGCAACGCTTACTTCATGACAGTGAAATACAAAACAGAACACAAGTGTTGCCATGTGCAAGGTCACCCGGGTCACTGTAACAAACCTGACCCGCTATCGGAACAAGGTCAAAGCGAATGAAGTTCAGAGGTCGCAGTGCAGTTTGTACGAGTTCTATCTGCAAGTAGGGCGATGCAGGAAACGTTACTGTCTTGTTATATGTGTACATGAAGCTTTAGTGAAATAAACAACTCCTTGTTTAAACCGGAACACAGTAATGCTTGCGCACTACTACTTGGCGGCAGAATAACTGGCAAAGCTGTGGTACCTACCCAGACCCTACCCTACATATGTCTCAGGTGACAACATATGTCTCAGGAGAATAACCCCAACATATGTCTCAGGTGAATATCAGTGTGTTGTTGTGATTGGGCAGGTTGGCTCAAATCTCATACATCACAGAGGTAGCGGGTTCGATTCCTGCGACGACACATATGTTTGTGCACAGAAAAAGCAAGCATTTGTTTCCTGCCTGGGTGTTGTTTGACCTCGTAGTTCCCTAAATACAGTTAGACCCGTACCGGTACAGAATCTTGGTAAGAGACTAGGATCCATGCAGAAGATCATTAAAAAAAATTGTGTTATGTAGTACATGTTTTTATGGTTCCATACCCAAAGGGTAAAACGGGACCCTATTACTAAGACTCCGCTGTCAGTCCGGCTGTCTGTCTGTCTCTCTGTCTGTCCGTCTGTCACCAGGCTGTATATCATGAACCATGATAGTTAGACAGTTGAAATTTTCACAGATGATGTATTTCTGTTGCCGCTATAACAACAAATACTTACTAAAAAACAGAATAATATAAATATTTAAGGGGGCTCCCATACAACAAACGTGATTTTTGCCGTTGTAGTAGATAATGGTACGGAAACCTTCATGCGCGTGTCCGACTTGCACTTGGCCGGTTTTATTTTAACAGTGCAGCACATTATATCATTGGGTACATTCGATCCTTCACTTCAATTCTGCTCACCATTCCACCATGACTCATGATTAACAAGTGACTCATAGTATCTCGCTCACTAAGTCACAATGTTGTCGTGCGGTATGATCATAAAGGCGTATTTAATTAATCCGATTGTATTCAACAGTATTGTTAATTGATTTGGCAACTTGCACACCAACCCTAATTAGGAGTTTGATTTGCATTTGAATTAGTTGCATTTAAATGTTAGTGGGTATGATGATAATTTGATCATGATTGTGTTTATAATTTGTTTTGTAACCGTCCTCATTGTTAAGCTGTGAGTGACAGTATATTACGGCTTCATTTAACGAGTGGTAGGTGCTACTTTTATCAAAGAAAACGAAATGTTGCTTTTATTATGTATTTTATCATTATCGTTATCGGGTGTCATATGTGGCCCATAGGATTAGCAAGCTGTAATGGCAAGTGGCTGGTCACATCTCTCGAAGGACGGACAACCGTTGGAGTAGACGTGTCCTTGAGTGGAGACCGCGAATCGGCAGGCATAGTTTAGTACGCCCACCGGCTAGATGCAGCGACGATCTGCGAAAGGCGGCCGGAAGAAACTGAATGAGAAGAGCCGAAGACCGGGCTCAGTGGCGTTCCTTGGAGCCTGTGGCCAGCAGTGGACGACTATAGGCTGATGATGATGATGATGATGGTATGTGGTCGGTCTCTCATATGTGGGAGACCGTCTGTGTAGGTACCACCGCTTTGCTAGTCATTCTGCCACCAGCTAGTAGTGCGCAAGCATACCGGTTTGAAGGGCATTGTAGCCAGCGAAGTTATTGGGCATATGAGACTTAATACCTATCTGATGTCTCGGTGTAACAAGGTGCCTTGCATTTCATGGTATTAGAATATTTGTGTGTCACTGCAGCTGTTATGCGCAAGCGTGGCGCTTACCCTCAGGCGTACGACTTGCTAATCACTTGATCTTTGCAAGTCAATTGCCACTTTTCAACTGACTACAAAAAAGGAGGAGGTTCTCAATTCGGCGAATTTTTTTTATGTTTGTTACGCGATTACTCCGCCAATTATGAATTGATTTTGATGATGCTTTTTTGTTTGGCAGGTCATAATACTTCAGAGGTGGTCCGATATAAATTTTACCGAAATTGATTTAGCACTTTTTGAAAAAGTAACAATAACAAAAAATATAAGTTTAGTCGGTTGTTGTTTTTTTCAAAAAGTTAATTATTTCTATCGAAATATATTTATGTCTATTGGATCAAATCAATTGTTTTGCATAACTTTGTAGGTAACTAACTTACGTTTTTGTGGAAGTGAGCAACGAGACGAGCATGTCATTCGCTTGATGGTAAATTATGGTGACTACCTTTCGCTTGTCACCCGAGAAATTAGACTTTGAATTCATTCATTCTATACCACACCTTACATTCCGTAGCACTTTCTCCATATCCCACCCTCTAGTTACCACTTACCGCTTTCAATACTAATTAGTAATTATTCTACGCTTATATCAGATTCTGTACCATTCACCTGATATCTCGTGAGCCACAAATCAACCTTACGCGGCTCCGTTCGAGAAAACCTATCAGATTCCTAAATACCAGACCGTCTACAATCCGTCTAATTAGAGATTTCAAAGCAATTCCCTTTCGCGGCATTCCGTTAAAACTAAGATGTATGAATTTACGACAAACTTTTAGTAAAAATTAATCTTATTTTTTTATTTTTTTTGGTTACTTTGGCGGAAACATTTATAATGGGAAATAGGATCGATTAAGCCCATGTATTTTTTTGAGAAATTACAGTTTTGAGCCTGACTGTACGTTTTTCGAAAACCCAAGAATGGAGTTTTTATTTTCTGCTAAATTCAAGTGATGTTTCCTAGTAAAAACTTCACCACTGCAAGTGAAAAGGTACCTACCAAAATTTTGCCATACTCGGTAGGTATAGCCACTGTAGCCAGGTGCCGGTGCGTGTGCTTATTGTCATAAATTGCGGCGAAAAGAAGAAAATGAAGATCAGACTGTTGCCGTCACTCATCCAAGTGGTGACCGCAGTGAACGTGGCCACAGTGGTTTTGTATTGTATTGAATTGTATATAGTGCAGTTTTATTTCAAGGAAAAGACAGACTAGTGGTCTCCTTGTACTACATAAGGAGTCAAATTTGCTCAGGTAACGTTTAATATCAATGTATTTTTATTCCTTACTAGCTGCACCCCGCGGTTCCACCTGCGGTTTCGCGGGATAAAAAGTAGCCTTTGTGCTATTCCAAGTCCTAAAAAACCTATATTTATACTAAATTTCATCATAATCAGTTCTGTAGTTTTTGCGTTAAGGAGTAACAAAGATCCATACATATCCATACATACAAACTTTCGCGTTTATATTATTAGTAAGGATTGGCTTGCGTGTGACGACTATCTCCCCTGATGATACAAGCGACGATGCGGTCGACGATCTAGCACGCTTGCCAAGAACCTGTGAAACCCCTAGATTGTAAAGGATCAAATAAATATATGTTGTAAATACATATTGTCTAGATACATTTCTTTCGGTTACTAGTAACTACCATTACCACAGAATACTAAAGACAGAAGCATCACTCCGCAAAGAAATATAACGAATAGCGACTCTTGCTTTGACGCAATAAAATTCAATTCAGCTCGCGTAGCGCTGCATACCTACCAGTCATATTAACCTACAGAGCGCCTCTCTTTCTATCGCGTAGCTCTTATCTCTTCTGACGCGGCACGTGTAACGACGCGCGACTCGCCGTCGGTGTCCGGCTATGTACTTGTAGCTTCGTACCTACAGTGCGGAGTGCGCTAGGTCTGCCACTACTAAAATGTGATCACGGGCCTAATCCTATAGAGACAGTATGGGCCATAACCATAATCTACTAGTACTATCTAGCCCAGTGCGGGTTGGTGTGTCTACTGAAATCGCCGCATCAAAAAAGCGCACTGTGAAAGTAGCTGTTCCCGTAATCTCTCCTTTCCAATAGCTCATGCCGTTCAATCGGCATTCATTCGGCGAGCAATTTGTTGCGTTGTAACCGACGGCCACGGCGACGGGCATTTATCGACGCGGGTCTAGCGGCGCGTTTGTGCGAGTAAATGCGATGTTGCCATATTCGCTACAAATCATCCCTTGTGTTACTATTGTATTTAAAATAATTCTGTTTTTAAACTATCATGGTCACTAACACTAGTATTGTATATAATAAACATGGTAAATATCCCGTTAATAATATATACAATATTAATTCTGTTTTGTGTGTTAATTTCTTTCTCTCCTAGCTAGTATACACATTGGCGATAGCACGATATATGAGACAAACTCCACAGCATATATCTTTTTTATGGCACTGAGTGATGAGTTGGGCAAGTCGTTCGCTTGATGGTAAGCGCCACGCCTACCCATAATTTTCCATTTCTTTGCCCAAAATAAATATTACATATAGTGATATACACAGATATTGAAAGGGAGATATGGTGGTATAGATAACTATACATAACAACTATACATATGTTTACATTTTTGCTCTTCTTCTAGGAGTATTGTTAATTCAGATTCTCCATCTGGTCCCGAAGAAGAACTTGCTCTCACACAGTCCGTTATTCGCCGCCCGTTCCTTTTTATACTCCAAAGAAGCTAAAGTGACCCTCTCTATTGGGATATTTTTCTCGCTTGGCAACACTTCACCAATACGGTAGAGGGCTGATAGATTTCAATTAGTTTCTAGCGGAGGTGTGTAAATCTTAACTGCTTCAGATTACTCTGCGATAAGCCAGACTAGGTATTTAATTCGTCTAATCTGTCTTAACTAAGCAAGAACTAAGCATTAACTCTTACTTTGTGATTACAATGTTAAGTTTGGACGGATTAGAAGGGATCCTTTCAGAGGGTTTATTTCGCAGGATTTTCGAGTAGTGGATTCGCGGGCTGAAAAATACCCTATGCCTTATTCAAGGACTTAAACTACATACCAAATCTCATCAAAATCCATTTAGTAGTTTTTACGTGATTGAGTAACAAACATCTCCATCCATCAGTCTATCCATCCATCCATCCATCCATCCATCCATCCATCCGTCCGTCCGTCCGTCCGTCCGTCCGTCCGTCCATCCATCCATACATCTATCCATCTATCCATCCATGCTCATAAACTTTCGCATTTATAATATTAGTTAGGATTATCATAATACCTGTAAGTATTCAAACGCATTATTCTCGCCGTATGTAGCTCACGCATTAGTTCTAGAGACAGGAGAGTTAATAAATATTTGAAGTTCCTTAGAGCCTTCAAAGATAACCTTTTTGGGATGGAGAATGGATGGAACACGCACTGTGATCTAACTTGATATGCGTCTCTTATGGTTACATATTTTCACGCCCGTCGTCTTTGTAAGTAGGCATTTTGTAATAGTATGTTTTTAAACAAATTTAGAACTTTGGGAATTGTGATAACTTCGTGATCTGTCCGGAGTTCTATTTTTTTTTTACAAATATTCGTGATTCCTTGCCGTATCAGTGGACGGGATATGACAGGGACGTGCTCCGTCAGGAGTAAAAAAAAATATGTTATATTTGGTATGAATTCGCATACACGCCAATGTCAGTTTCGATGCTGGGGCTTCAGTGCCTCCTGTATATTTTCGGGTTATTCACTGAGGGCCCGATTCCCGCTAGGACCTGTTTCGGAGTGCCCCGATTTCTAATTAATTATCTTGATAAAGTCGATTAAAAGTCAATCTTGCTCAAAAATCCCACCATGCCTAAAGCGTATGACATTTTCTTAAAACGGATCTTTACTACATATATTTTTTTCGAAAATCTGATTTTTTAATTTTAGTTTAAGTTCAAAAGTTCTTCATGCGGAATGTTCCATGCATGAGTTCCGTTACACATTTCGGAATTTTATTGTAAAAATGTACGCAATTGCCCATGAAGGACTTATTTGTTTTACTCAGTCTAAACCTAGGTACTGCAATTCTATCCTTATTTCTAGTGTTTATGTTATGATGGTTACTATCCAACTTTTTTAAAGATTTTGAAAATCCTTTTGAACTGGTTTTCTAAGAATAGCATGTTACTGTGGTACTGGTGGTAGGTTTCTCGTATGCGAGAGGCCGTTTGGTTGGGTACCACCGCTTTGCCAGTTATTCAGCCGCTAAGCAGTACTGCGCAAGCATTACTGTGTTCCGGCTTGAAGGGCATTGTAGCCAGCGAAATTACTGGGCATTATGAGACTCAACAGCTAATTGTCTCAGGGTTATAAGCGCAATACGACGTCGCGCAGGATTTTGCAAAACAAAGTTCTGAGTGGTACTGTTATTGCTATTGGCTGTCGTATTGCTTACAATCAGGCAAACGACCAGATCGCCTCGTCATTCAGTTACATAAAAAAAAAACTGATATTATAAAAACTGAATGTAGGTATGACTACATCTGAACTGTGTATGATTCTCATTCAATGATTAAGATGCTCATCACGCTTGCTTGTGGAGAACAAACGCCGTCGATGTGTTTAATGACGGAGTATAAACTGCGGTTAACAAGTGAACTCGAAATCTTACACTTATGACGGTTAGAGCCCGGTTTCACAGAAAACATAACCGGAGGTTGAAGTTAAACAGGCGATTCAATCGATGATTTTTAATTACCTCTATGTCGAGCTTAATAGTGCACAACTATCATTTATGTACCTTTTGTCTGTAATATAACATAAATAGGTAGGGCCATCCATTTTGAGAGCGAGTGTGGCTCAGTGGGAGCACGTGCGACTTTCGATCCGACGCACCCGAGTTCGAATCCCGCTGGCCCCGCACCACTGAATTTCTTAAGTTATGTGCGGATTTAACACTCGCTCTAAAAACGGTGAAGGAAAACATCGTGAGGAAACCATGCCGGTTCAAGAATTTATCACAAAAATTCAAGAATATGTGACATCCACCAACCCGCGCTGGGCTAGCGATGTGGATTATGGCCCATACTCTCTCTACGAGGGAAGGCCCGAGTCCCAGCTGTGGGAACGTAATGGGCTGATGATGATGATGTATCCATTTTGTAGCAACATATACAAACAGCGCATTTAAAAATACTCCATTCCTATAGTTTACGTTTATACTCTTGATTGTCGAAGTAATGACTAAATTTAATCACTTAAATTTAGTCACACTTGGGAGTGACAAGATAGAAAGAATAAAGAAAGAAAACACATTTATTCCGGACATCACACAACATTACACTGAACATACTAAAATAAGGACAAAACAAAAACAACAAATACAACCAGTGAAATGTTGCGCGATGTCAGGAAAAGGTTCCGGCTCAACATACGCTAAGGTATTTTTAAGTACCTTAGCACTGATTTTCAGTCAGAACCCTGTCCATGACATCACGAACAAACAGGAAGGACGGAAAAAGTAGATTCGAACGGTCCCGAACGTATTATTATGATATTTATACATATTATAGTACTACCTAATATTATAAAATGTTATTAGCCAGAAGCGTGCACTGCTCCGCGACTTTCTGCCACAGCAAGGTGAGGTGGACCAGAACGAGGAAAACCTTAATCATAATCATAATAATTTATTTGCATAAAATAAGGTATGGTACAGGTGTTAGCAGTGTCAAAAAAAAGATCTCTTATTCTGCCTTTGCAGGCGTGCAAATGGTTCCAGACATATAAATAAATTTCATCAAAATATTAAAATTGGATAGCAGCGTTCAACGCCTTAGAGGAGACCCAACCAACACAGAGCAGCTGAGAGGCGCCCTGGCTATCGGAGCAGTCACCAGCAGTCTGACAGTGACCTGGGGTTAAATACCCCATGCGTTACCGCCTGGGACCCCAAGGCCGAACCCTACCACCCCCCCAGGAAGCGATGGAACAGCAGATGATGAATGTTAATACTAAGAAAGCAGAAGAGGAATGCGACACCCAAGACAAACCTGTTTAAGGTTTAAAAGGTGTTTGTTAAGAACAGAAATTGTAAAGTTGTTATAAATAAAAAACAAAAAAAAAATATAAACGAAATCTTAATCAGAAGATTAATTTAAAACTCGCGGTTAATTTCTACATCGAAGAGCTTTTGTTTAAACCGTGGGCGAGTATTTGTCAAATAATAACAAAAGTCATCGCTTGCAAACGTAAACCTTCATTCATCTCGTAAGAACATTCTTGTCATGTTTGATTGACAGATAAAAGAAGGTAAGGTAAGTAGAACTACTTTAAATTTTTAAATACTTGAAAGGTCTCTCGTATTCGAGAGGCCGTCTGGGTAGGTACCACCGCTGTGCCAGTTATTCTGCCGCCAAGTAGTAGTGTGCAAGCATACCTGTGTTCAGGGATGAAGTGCATTGTAGCCAGCGCAATTACTAGGCATATGTGACTTAATATCTGATGTCTTTAGGTGATAAGAGCAATGCAGTGCTACGCAGAGCTTTATATGGTATAAAAAGTTCTGGGTGGCACCAGGCCTAGCACACTCCGCACTGTAGATACGAAGCTACAAGTACATAGCCGGACACCGACGGCGGGTCGCGCGTCGTTACACGTGCCGCGTCAGAAGAGATAAGAGCTATGCGATAGAAAGAGAGGCGGTCTGTAGGTTAATATGACTGGTAGGTATGCAGCGCTACGCGAGCTGAATTGAATTTTATTGCGTTATAGGAAGAGTCGCTATTTGTTTAAATTTCTATGCGGAGTGATGCTTCTGTCCCTTAGTATTCTGTGGTGTCACTGCAATTGTTATGGCCAGGCGTGGCGCTTACTATCAGCCGAACGTCTTGCTCGTATCATCACTCAGGACCATAAAAAAGATATTCTATTCTTACATGGCTTATGGTTTCTTTTACTGGCTTCTGTAACTTCTAGGCCCCGTATTTCGTTAACAATCACTCTATAAAGTATCAACACAAAGTACCATTGAAAGTTACTACTACGATCTAACAAGTAGCACAATATAATGTAACAGCAGCACTTAAAGTTGCTCCAAGACCTACTTAGTAGGTACTAACATCTCTTCTGTGCTACAGTCTGAGCCAAGACTTGATAGACTTGACATTGAATGCATTAGCGCATGCTAGGCGAAAATCATTAGAAAGAAGAAATTGATATTACTCGGGCAGGGATCAAATCTGTGTTTTCGGAATACCGTCCCGACGCCTTAACAACTGGGCCACCGAGCCAACTGCTCGAGCAAACAAATTTCTATCTTTCTTATATCGTCTTACGAGAATGATTCTACGTTATCAGTCGTGTTGTCGTGGTGAAGATTGGTCGCAAAAAGCTGAGCAGTTAGCTCGGTGGCCTAGTGGTTAAGGCGTCGGGACGGTATCCCAAAGACGCCGGTTCGATGCCTGCCCGAGCAATATAATTTTTCTTCTTCCTAATTATTTAAAATTTAGGTAGATTTTGTTCCAATAAACTATTATTGTCTATGTATTTTTAATTACCGATATGATTATTTTTGGGCAAAATTATAATGACCATCAAAATAATCTTTGAGATGCCATACACTTATATCCACAAATTGTATAGGCAGATCAAATATAGTAAATGACCACAAAATCAAATTGCCGCACGTCACTCTTCCGTGGTCCAACTCGCTCTAAGCCCCAGAGCGTATAGAAAGTGCGGAGTCAAAAGCTCGCGAAGAAGGTTCGGAATGAAGCAAGCTTCTTTCGCTTCACTCGGTCTACTAAGGGGGGACGAGCAAAGCGAGCCGGCGACTTCCGCAGCGGAGCGAAGGTCAAGTAGGGGAAGTGACATGATGTGGTGACGAGCGAGACTTTTAGAGCCTACTTTGATTGATTGATTGATAACGCTTTATTGGACACCAAAAACATAACAAGAACAAATAAAATAGAAATAAAAAAATGTATTAGTACAATGGGCGGTCTTATCGCTAATAAGCGATCTCTTCCAGACAACCTTTGGTCTTGGTGATCATTTACTATTGTTGGTGATCATTTACAATTTTTTGGTGATTATATTTTTTTATTTGGTGATATTTTTGGTGATCATTTATTATTTTTGGCAATATAAAGTGATTTTTTGCCGTTACTTTTTAACAGATCTGGTGGTTAGTAAACATAACCTTTATTTTTACATAGATATTGGATGAACCACTGTTAAACATAGTTAATATTCTTTGGTTAAACGCAGTGGCGAGTGAATAGCAAGCAACTGCAATATACGACATACTGAATCGGGTGATTTTGTTCTAAGTTTTGTGACTGTCTGCCACTATCATTACGCTCCAAGTTGGCACGAGAGACAATAAGTCGTAACTGTCCAGCGACAATCGCACCATCTTTAACGGTAACTTATAAACTGTGAGATTGAAACGTGTTTGTAGCGGAGAAATTGTTTTTACGGACTAGGAAGAGGTTAAAAAGGTTTACTGGATTCCAACGTTTTACTGTTGCCTATAATGCAACCCTGAATAGAGAGTTAACAAGTTTTATGAGATCTATTATAAAGCAATGAGAATAGGTATAAATGAACCTGGTATTTATCTTTCAGAAGCTACTACTCGTGGTAGGTTGTAGTGTTACATATCATCTTCATTCATTATTTATGACTCATCAAACCTATTTGTTATTATTTTTAATGGACCTACGTTTATTGCCTGAAGAGAAAAGAAGAAAAAGAAAAGAGAATTCGAAATTAACTGACAGAGAACGAAAAGATATATGAAAATCGGGGAACTTGAACTTGAGCTTCGTGAGAGAGAGGATCTCAGGATTGTTGAAGGTGAACAAGGTGGAAAACCATAATATTATATCAAGGTGGAAAACCATATTATTTCTGAGACACTGTTGTTGAAGTCTTACAAGTTGGTGGCCCAAATACAGGCTAACTCGCCGCCGTCGAACGCCTAAGGAAAGGTTGCAACCGTCCCCTAGATTGGGAGTAGTAAGGACAAACCCAGGACAAAGTATACGTTTTCATTTCCCTCTATCGACATAGTACTATACGTTTTAATTTACCCTCTTCGACAGGCCGAAGATCTTTCCTTTTATATATATTTATTAAATGTATCATTAAATCAATTTACTTTTATTTACAGCTTCCAGTTCCTCTCTCTGTCTTCCAAGAAAGGTACTTTACGTGCGGAGGTCATAGGTAGAGCTAGCCGGGGGACCTCCGTAACGTCACAAGCCCCCCGATTCAGAACCTCACGATAACGAATACCGAATCGATTCGACTATTATTGATCTCGTTTTGTATGTTTCTTTTCGAGCTATTCCGCCTCGAAAATTTAATACGGTTTCGGTTACAATATAGGTATCGATTACATGTTATATTTACTAATTTTGTTTTTTGTGCAATATTTTACATCATAAGTTATGAAACCGAATTGATCGACAACGAGTTATCGTGAGGTTCTGAATCGGGGGGCTGGTCTCTCGTTGCGGGGGGCGGTCTGGGTAGGTACCACAGCTTTGCCAGTTTATTCTGCCGCCAAGCTGTCTGCTTGTTGCTTTTTTTTAATGGAACAGTGATGATACGAGCAAGTTCTTTGCCTGATGGTAAGCACCACGCCTGCCCATGACAATCGCAGTGCCACCCAGAACTTTTAATACAAGAAAAAGCTCTGCGTAGCACTGCAATGCGTTCATCACCCAGAGACAATATATTAAGTCTCATATGCTAAGTAATTTCGTTGGCTACAATGCCCCTCAAACCGAACCAACCTTTTTTAACTCCTGACGCAAAAAGGATGGGTGTTATAAGTTTGACCACTATGTGTGTGTTTGTCTGTGGCACCGTAGCTCTTTAGCGCGTGAACCGATTTGGATGTGGTTTTTTTATTTGATAGCAGGATTTCTAGCAGTTATTCTTAGACGTGTTTTATCAAAATCTGTGAAGCCGTTTTTTACTAATTATAGGTTTTTTGTGTCGGGGGTTTTTTAAATTTTAGTTTACTGAAATTTGCTTGTCTATGGTTTCGAATTTTCTTTAAACAAAGTTCCTCTAAAGTAGATAACTAATTAATTTTTAGAAAAAAATAAGAACCGACTTTGGCGGAGTAATCGCGTAACAAACATACAAACAAAAATACCGTCGATTTGAGAACCTCCTCCTTTTTTGAAGTCGGTTTAAAACCAAAACACTCCCAACCATGTCTAAATACTTACTCGTTATCTCCTCACCACTATCCGAAACCACAGAAACAAATAAACGTTTAGAGAAACACTCCAAAGTTTAACAAAATTACATTTTGCTATTCAAATTAAAACTCTATTTTAGGGGACTACGATTTAATTTCAAATGTAGAGGCAAATTGTAAATGTAGAGGTTGGAGCAACCACGGAGTATTATAGTTACCAATGTAATTTTCAAAACCTTTGTTTAGTAATTACTAAGAGTAACAAAATAAAGGTGTTGAAAAACACCTATTGTTGAGGTACTACAATTGTTATGGGCAGACGTGGCGCTTACCATCAGGTTAACGAATTGCTCGTTTCATCATTCAGTAACAAAAAAAAATCTTGGACTTCAAAGATACATGAGAATTGAAGGCAACTTTTTTTGTTATAAAATAAAGTATTGCAGTTTAGATTTTAGCATCAGAAGCTTTCAAAACCATTCGATAGTAAACCTTAAAAAAAATCTTTAATCATTTTGGCATCACAGACGCACTTATGAACGTCAAATTATCACAATGACTCATACCGGAACCGGACATCATATCGGAAAAAGAACCACTACTCATTTCACTCATACCACAGAATACAAGGGACAAGCAAGGGACAAGGGAGAAGCATCACTTCACAAAGAAATTTAAACAAATAGCGACTCTTGCTATAACGCAATAAAATTCAATTCACGTAGCGCTGCATACCTACCAGTCATATTAACCTACAGAGCGCCTCTCTTTCTATCGCATAGCACTTATCTCTTCTGACGCGGCACGTGTAACGACGCGCGACCCGCCGTCGGTGTCCGGCTATGTACTTGTAGCTTCGTACCTACAGTGCGGAGTGCGCTAGGCCTGCTACTTCATTTCGCTTATTTTCTTGACCCTCTTGTGGACATTGTAAGAAACCGTTACATCGAATAATTCATGTTAATTAATTGCCTTCTACTTGTTACTTCTGTAAAAACTTCTATTCAAGATTATGTACCGTTTCAAGAATTAATTAGCAATTACAAATTATAATTAGGCTTAATGGGAAAATTATCCGAGAGAGCTTTTCGCAATAAGACAAGGTTCTTACGAGAATGGATGGGTTATTTAAAAATATATAACAGTTAGGTATATGGTATTACTAGCTGCGCCGCTTGGTTTTACCCGCGTAGTATTGGTATAGATCCGTTGTCCCCGTAGACTTTGTTCGGGGACAACATGACGTCATTAAATATTCGTACCATTGTCCCAATTACGGAGTTTTTACACCTAATATATCTATGTTTGGCCACTATCTCGGCTGATGTGAAGCGATGATGTGGCCTAAGATGGAGCACATAGATCTAGAGAGTTGAGCGGCGGTAGGCAGTTGAGCGGCTGCTCAGTCCTGTCTCCCCTTATTTACGGACATGATTTACGGAGATACAGCCTCTAGGTTAGAACTAACTACCTAACTTATGTTAAAACTGTGACCACATAGCGCGAGCCAACGTCCAGCGAAGCGCCGGAAAGTAATTTTTCCACAAAGTCTACGTTACTATAATAGAGTAAGGGGACATCGGGACGCATTTTTAAATACTTTATTTAAGTACCACTGTCCCCGTTTAACGGGGACTCGGCTTACGGGGACAACGGACCTACATCCACCGTAGTATTCGGTTTATAGTTGTTCCCCGTGGGGATGGAATAGTTTCCTGAAACAATTCCATTTTCTGTGAAAAAAAGTAGCTTATTCCATAACCTGAATAACACTTTGTCTTGGGTCTTCTTTGTGTGCAGTTTTGTCAAAATAAATTGTTTCTTTCTTTTTTTGCCCACTGTCCAACCATGAGTCAACAAACTGCCTATCCCTACAGGTGCAGTGATAACAAGGCCCGAGCGATTTCGACACCCTAGTCAGGTGGAATAGTTTATATAATTTTAATCGTCGTTAAATCACTTTTTTTCTTTATTACCTGATAGGCAACCATTTGGAGCGAGTGTGGCTCAGTGGGAGAACGTGCGACTTTCGATCCGTCGCACCCGAGTTCGAATGCCGCTGGTCTCGCACCACTGACTTTCTTAAGTCATGTGCGGATTTAACACTCGCTCTAAAAACGGTGAAGGAAAACATCGTGAGGAAACCGGCATGTCCAAGAATTTATCACAAAAATTCAAGGACATGTGACATCCACCAACCCGCACTGGGCCAGCGTGGTGGATTATGGCCCATACTCTCTCTATGAGAGAAGACCCGTATCCCAGCAGTGGGAACGTGATGGTCTGATGATGATGATGATGAGGCAACCATTTGACCGCAGTCTCACCTGGTCAAAAGTGATGACGCGGTCGACAATGGATCATGCTTGTCTAGAAGATATAATAATATGGGAATATCGTAGAAATAATTTTTTACCCCGATGTTTCAATAATGCCACTGAATGAGTGACTTTGTTTACTGCACACTTGTATAATAATGAATTCCATAAAAACGGCAATATAATAGATGCCAACAAAAACAAGGTGAAAAGCTGAATGCCAGACGCCTGTGCTCACCATCGTGGCATTTAACGTGAATAGAGTATTTTAATCTTAAAAAACTGACATGAAATGGAACTAAGTGATGAGACGAGCAAGTCGTTCGCCTGATAGGCGTCACGCCTGCCCATAACAATTACAGTGCCACTTAAAACTTTTAATACCTACCAAAAAAGGAATGCGCATTGCGTCACCCGCGAGACATCAGATATTAAGTCTCTAATGCCCAGTAATTTCGGAACATAGTAATGCTTGCGCACTGCTGCTTGGCGGCAGAAAAACTGGCATAGCTGTGGTACCTACACAGACGGCCTCACGCATACGAAAGACGTACCACAAGTAAAATCTAAGCACACTATTGAAGACATAGATGCAGACATAAACATAATGCAAACTGATAGAGTTTTGGAGAAGAAGGCGCTTTAAAATCGATGTGACGGCGCGTACCAAATTATCTGTAATGTCAGTGAGGGCGCTGCTAGCAAAGAAAACCAATCAGGGACCGTCAAATCGTATGGATTTTTGTAGTTCCATATTCTGCCACGTTACAAATAAGTTGGTGTCTTTGTAGTTCCAATAGGTTTATTATGAGCACTTTCGGCACTTTTATCAAACGATATTTATATTTATAACACATTTTAAACTTACATGAAAAAAACTTAGTATTATTACTATTATTTTATTATAATTATTATTATTGTATTTAATTTATAATTTAATTGATTGACCATAATGTAATGATACTTATTAAATAAATTATCTTATCCTCTAGTGATCATATATAAAAATGTAATTAAAATTAAATTGGCATAAATAGTATTAGAATGTGATATAGATCTGTAAATTGTAATGTCAATGTTATTATTAATTTATTACATTCTGTTTTGTATGTTAATAAATAAAATAGAAAAAATAAAAACACAACATTCACACAGATCATAAAGACATCGTTTTCATTTTTTATTCGTCGATAAAAATAAAAACGTTTAATTGCTTATTCACCCGATTGTCACTTTAAGCCCATACAATATGTGCATTTTACATTCGAACATTCTCAAAAGCCGCTTATCTTGCTTTATTCCAAAGAAATTGTCATTTTCATCCAATAAACAAGGATTAAACGATGCTACTTAAATGCCAAGCGTATCAATATTTAACGCTTTCGAAAGTCGTAACTTAGAATCGCAAGTAACAATCTACCGATAAGTCCGGCTTAAAAAAAGAAAGAAAGAACAAGCATTAATTTGACAACCACAAAGTCATACACTAACAAAATAAAGAAAAGAAAACAAAATTAAGTACAAAAGAATTAGGAAAAATATTAAAAAGAAAAAATTAAAAAGAACAAAATAAAAATAAAGAATTATTAAAAGAATTAAGTAAGTAGAATACCAGTATATAAAGAGATAATTAAGCTTAAATGAGGCCAAATATGTCGTGCGAAATAGGGTTCTCGCTCAGCACAAATGTTACGTGTCAGTATTTGACACCCGTCGCTGGTTTTCAGCAAAACCCCATAGCGTGTGCGGTATTAACAATTCTATATCGATTTTTTAATTAGCTACCAAACGTATGTTTATCCGTCCATGTTTGAAATTCACTTACAATATACACCTGTTAAAATTCAAAAATGAATTCGGGAATAACCATACAATAGTGTAAAAAAAGCAGGTGCGTGCCCAATACACTCTTCAAGTCCGCACCTTGTGTTTTTTTAAAAAAAGACCGTTAAAGCGACGTTTTTTCGGTTCGATTTTAGAATTGTTAATTTGAATTTGGAACCGTGGTAGATGACGTATCTATTAATTCAATTGGACAGCTCGGTCGCGCGAGTTGACGTGTTTTGCCGGTGATCTGAATCGATTATAGGGAATTAGAGATGTACTTAATCGATAACTTATCGAGGTTGGTGTCTGGATACTTTTGCCGGATACATCTTGACTAGACGCTAGTTAATAGTTATGTTGATTAGTAATCCCTATGCAGTTACAAAAATTATCAGTTTAGCCACAGTTATCAGGATCAGAATCACAGAGCACAAATCACCTTATTTTGTCGAAAAACATATCTTTAGATTGGTATGTTTAGGGTTAGATAATATAATCAAAGGAATAAAATGAAAGTTAGAACTTATGACTTTGATTGTAAACCTAATATTAAAGCTTTTTGCTTAATTAAGACATCGAGATAAAACAAAGAGCAACTTGTTAAATAATTAGTAATTACTTATCCTCCATGATATGTGAGTTTTATCGTACTAATATTGTGAGGATGGATTGCTGGATGGATGGTTGGATGGATGGATGTTTGTTACTCAATCACGCAGAACTACTAAACGGACTTTGATGAAATTTGCTATGTAGGTAATTTAGGTGCTGGAAAAAGTCATAGACTACTTTTTATACCGCGAAACTGCGGGTGAAACCGCGAGGCACAGCTTGTAAACAATAGATTTAACTAAATTCTAAGTCCATGCGTCACCAAAGGTCGTAGCTGAAAATAAGCGTCGTGATACAATTTTTTTTTGTCGCTTAATAGATCTATGTTTGGCCCCTATCTCGCCTGATGTGAAGCGATGATGTGGCCTAAGATGGAGCACATAGACGGCAGTTGAGCGGCTGCTCAGACCCGTCTCCCCGATGGTTCACCGAACATCATCCCGAAACACGACTAGGTCGCTTGACGGCATGGCTTTGTTCGGTGGGTGGTATTACAACCACGGCCAGAGCTTACCACTCCAAAGCGCGTAAGCGGGTTTCATCACGATGTTTTTCCTTCACCGTTTTAGAGCGAGCGTGCAAAATCTGCACTTAACTATATGTCATTGGTGTAGGGCCGAGTCGGGATTCGAACCCAGGTGCGTCTGATCGAAAGGCGCATGAGTTACCGCTGAGCCACACTCGCTCGATACACTATCGCTCGCTCACTCGATCACGCACTCGCTATTACAACATTAAGCTGAGCTCAAACCTTTTCTAGCAACACTACGGCAGATTTCTACGGACACGGACGCATTATACTTATTGTAGACATTGTTTTTTGTTGAAGCACCCGTGTATTTGTGTGTTGTTGTGTGCAGTTTTGCGAGAATAAAAATTTTTCTTTCTTTCTTTAAATTCGGGAGATTAAATTGTACAGAAAAAGATAAACCATAACGATACCGGAATATATTAACAAGAGAAAGAAGATTCAGCTTCAATGTTCAAAAGTTCTTCATTCAGTTTTGGCATCACAAACGCACGTCATACGTGCGTTTGTGATGCCGTCAGTTATTACAATGACTCTATCACTGTATCGGAAAAAGAACCACTTTTCAGAAGATACGGCAAGAAACTGAGGGCATTTTTTTACTTTTGTTACTTTATTTTATGTTTGTTTTTAACAATATTACGTTTCTTATGCGCCAGTTGCCTATTTGGCAGAAGCGGAATGTTCCATGCATCTTCTATGTCAGTATTAACGTTATAGCATGCTTATTTCATTAGAATATTTTTCACACGCAATTTGGATCTACTTTCTGTGAAATCTGTTATATAGGAACTTTATAGTAAAAACTTAGATGTGCCAGCGAAACTTTTTCCCACATCTCTGAAAAATCTTTTTGTTCTACCCTCTCAATATTGTGTGTTAATTGAAACAAGGCAAAGAAAGTATTCATATTCATAGGGTGGTTGTGAGAACTCTCCGAATGGAAGATGTCGGCATAATTTATAGTCCTCAGACGTAATGGCCATTCATGAGCTCAGGGTTTACTGTGTGAATGGCGATAATTATTTAGGTAACGGTAGACAACGGTAAAGTTTCATGGTGTGTTTACTAGAGGGTATATAAGCAGGAAGAAGAGCGGGTGTGGGTCACTGGGAGAATTTGCGACTTTTGATCCGACGCACCCGAGTTCGAATCCTGCTCCACTGATGTTATGTGCGGATTTAATACTCGCTCTAAAAAGGTGAAGGAAAACATCGTGAGGAAACTGGCCTGTCCAAGAATTTATCACAAAAATTTAAGGACATGTGACATCCACCACCCTGCACTGGGCCAGCGTGGCGGATTATGGGACATACTCTCTCTATGAAAGAAGGCCCGTGTCCCAGCAGTGGGAACGTGATGAGCTGATGATGAAGAACTGCAAGTTCACGCGCGCAGTGCCGTGCAGTATTTTTTTTAATAATTATAGGCTTGCATTTGACCGCTATCTCACCTGTTTTTAAGTGACAATGCGGTTGAAGATGTAGCACGCTGGCCTAGAAGAAACCTGTTCACTCTTGTCTGAAAGACACCCAGATTATGTACCTAATAGCAACCCGAAAACACAGATACCGGCGGAGTTCCACTCCATGGCCGTTCGCATTTGATGTACATAAAAAATAGAATTGTATAAATATATTGATGAACACGGTCCAAATTGAAACTGACTTATTAACCCTTGAACCTAGATAATTAATTTTTAGATGAAAATCCAATGTCACATATTGATGAAATTTATATGGGTTCACTTCGTAGCTATACTGAACCCAACGCAAAAAGAATTTTATAAATCGGTTCATAAATGACGGAGTTCTGAGGTAACAAACATAAAAAAAAAACATTTGAACAGAGAACCTCCTTCTTTTTTGAAGTCGAGGGAGCGATTTTAAGAGCGAGTGTGGCTCAGCGGGAACTCATGCGCCTTTCGATCAGACGCACCTGGGTTCGAATCCCGACTCGGCCCTGCACCAACGACTTATAGTTAAGTGCAGATTTTGCACGCTCGCTCTAAAACGGTGAAGGAAAACATCGTGATGAAACCCGCTTACGCGCTTTGGAGTGGTAGGCTCTGGCCGTGGTTGTAATACCACCCACCGAACAAAGCCATGCCGTCAAACGACCTAGTCGTGTTTCGAGATGATGTTCCGTGAACCATCGGGGAGACGGGTCTGAGCAGCCGCTCAACTGCCGTCTCTCTCTAGATCTATGTGCTCCATCTTAGGCCACATCATGGCTTCACATCAGGCCAGATAGTGGCCAAACATAGATCTATTAAGCGTAAAAAAAAAAAGTCGGTTAAAAAGGTTCAAGCTCGTACGTATCCAGTAATATCATCTAGTTAAGATTATAAGTTTTTAAACTGTCATGGTCACTAATACTTGTGATTTTAGTAACGGGATATTTACCATATTTATTATTTGTTTCATCATCAGCCTATACGAGTCCACTGCTGGACATAGGCCTCTCCCAATGCACGCCACTGAGCCCGATCTTCGGCTCTTCGCATGTAATTACTGCCAGCCACTTTACGCAGGTCGTCGCTCACTCTGGCCGGAGGGTATCCTACACTACGTTTGCCTTAACGTGGTCTCTGGAGACCACGTTTATTATTTGTTTGCCCTTAGAAAAACTATCCACCCGCAAATACTCCAGTTCATTCGTGATCATGGCGCTTGTAACTGTGTCGAAATATCGAAAACTCAAAACAAATAATAAACATGGTAAATATCCCGTTAATGGTATATAAAATAAGAATTGAGATTAGGTACCTTTTAATCCTATAGATATGAAAAATAACAATAACAACAAAAGGAAAAATTAACTTGAAAATAAATTGTTGCAATGGGCGGCCTCATCGCTCAAAGCGATCTCTTCCAGACAACCTTTGGATGGAGAGGACTTAAAGAAACCGTAACCGTAAATCGGTCTAGCCGTTCTCAAGTAATGCGGTTACTAATGAACAACGTTTAATTTTTATTTACGTAGATGTAAATAAGTCGTCAGTAAAAGAATAATAAATAGTTAAAATAATAAATAACCATATCAAAAAACCGATTTCTAGACTAAACTTATATATTTTTGTTTTTGTTACTTTTTCAAAAAGTGCTGAATCAATTTCGATAAAATTTGTGTGGGACCACCTCTGAAGTATGACCTACCAAACAAAAAAAAGAATCATCAAAATCAATTCATAATTTGCAGAGTAATCACGTAACAAACACAATAAAAAACCGTCGAATTAAGAACATCCCCTTTTTGAAGTTGGTTAAAAAGATAAACGGGCAGTAGTTATCATTGCTATCCAGATTCGTAGTAGTGGCGTAGCTACCGGAGGGCTAGACGGGGCAGTGCCCCGGGGCCCCCAAGCCCGGGGGGCCCTTCGGACTCTGACTTACAATCTATAAATCGAACTAGTGAAAATTTCTCCCACATTCGCAATATAAATAAACCAGAGTTCGAACGCGACGAATACTAAACAAACGATTTTATATAGTTTAGTTGGGGCCCTAGTTCATTTTTTGCCCCAGGGCCTTTGGTTACCTAGCTACGCCACTGATTCGTAGTCACCATGTTGAATGGCGCCCAACGTCAATAAACGTTACCATGTTGAGGCAGAGAACCATTATACGGATTTCGAATTCCAGGGGTCAGAAAAGCGCATGACAATCAATCGTCGGGTCAAATTTCATTGCGACTTGCACTATCAAAGTGAATCGTAAAATCAGCAAACCGCATGGCATAGGAGTTCAATCCACGAGTTTAGAGCGAGTGTGGCTCGGCGGGAACTCGTGCGCCTTGCGATCCGTCGCACCTGGGTTCGAATCCCGACTCGGCCCCTGCACCAATGACTTATAGTTAAGTGCATATTTTGCACGCTCGCTCTAAGGAAAACATCGTGATAAAACCCCCTTACGCGCTTTGGAGTGGTAGGCCTGGCCGTGGTTGTAATACCGCCCACCGAACAAAGCCATGCCGTCAAGCGACCTAGCCGTGTTTCGGGGGAACTATCGGGGAGACGGGTCTGAGCAGCCGCTCAACTACCGTCTCTCTCTAGATCTATGTGCTCGACCTTAGGTCACATCATAGCTTCACATCAGGTGCAATGGAAATTGCTGGATGATGTTGAAGATATAATTACTTTGTTGAGTTACTTGTTTCTTCTAGCCATAACATGGTTGTTCTAGAGGATTTAATTTTTTCCTAACTAGTCATTAAATGCAATCGAGATATACATTTATATTCCTATTAAGTTTCTATCACACATTGCCAAGTTTCATATTCATGTCGCAGCCAACTAGCTTAATCAGCCGTTCAATCAACAGCCTAGCCTCTTTACTAAACAGCGCCGTTCAACTAGCTTCCTGAATGATATTCAGCCATTTGATCAAACAGCTAGACAAATTACTTGGATCGATAAGCTTTAATTACTTGCCTAGCCTGTTCATTTATAAAGCCTGTTTTCCAAAGTTGAATGAAAAATAGTACCATGGAAGAAAGTAGTGACAATAATAATGAATATAGCTGCAGCCCTCGGTAGGTTAGGGTGCGGTAGAATATAATGTAAGTAGATTATAATCTATCACTTCGATAGATTGTAATCTACCGAAAAATTATGCGACGGTTCACAATCTTTCGACAGTTTACAATCTCGGGTAGGATACATCTAATCGTACAAATGGCCTAAGTATTAGCCAGCCAGTTTATTAAAGGTTGTAACAGACGCTATGGCTGAATATCATTCAGGAAGCTACTTGAAGTGCGCTGATTAGTAAAGAGGCTAGGCTGTTGATTGAACGGCTGATTAAGCTAGTTGGCTGCGACATACATATCGAATTTCCATTGTCTCTAGTAACATGCGAAGGTAATTTATTAATCGCAGGCCGATAGCCGGCCAGTCCCAGGCAGTAAATATACCGACCCCTGATCCCCCGGACATAAAGTGTGGAAGCGCGACTTGTCTGTTTCACAACTGTTGTTGTGCACAAGCCTTTGCTATCAACTACTTTGTCGCAGTAAGGAAAAGGTTTACTTGGTTTACTGTATCAGGGATATGAATATTTTTGGTATAACTAGATTACGAGAAAGTCACCCTAGAAAACAACAAAAGACATTCAGGTGTTTTCAGCAGTTTTCTGCAGTCCTGAGGAGTTACTGCAATGCCGCATTACCCAGCCAGCTTATAAGTGTCACATATCTAACAGATGATGGGATGGGGCCAAATTATCACAATTATCAAAGTCGTAGGGGATGCACCTCTGACCAGCAGCATGGGCCACTACAGTGCAAAATCCTACTCCAACTATAAAAGCGAAAGTTTGTAAAGATGGATGAATGGATGTTTGTTACTAAATCACGCTAAAACTACTGAATGGATTTAATTGTAATTGTGTTAAATGTCCTGGAAATATAGGTCCTGGAAAAGGACTACTGCTATTTTTCATCTCAGCAAACCGCGGGTGAAACTACGGGACGCAGCTATTATTCAAATACGAGAGAAATACGAGGGCGAGTGTGGCTCAGCGGGAACTCATGCGCCTTACGATCAGACGCACCTGGGTTCGAATCCCGACTCGGCCCTGCACCAATGACTTAAAGTTAAGTGCAGATTTTGCACGCTCGCTCTAAAACGGTGAAGGAAAACATCGTGATGAAACCCGCTTACGCGCTTTGGAGTGGTAGGCTCTGGCCGTGGTTGTAATACCACCCACCGAACAAAGCCATGCCGTCAAACGACCTAGTCGTGTTTCGGGATGATGTTCCGTGAACCATCGGGGAGACGGGTCTGAGCAGCCGCTCAACTGCCGTCTCTCTCTAGATCTATGTGCTCCATCTTAGGCCACATCATGGCTTCACATCAGGCCAGATAGTGGCCAAACATAGATCTATTAAGCGTAAAAAAAAAAACCTACAAATTTCTTTATTGCAAAAATATGTGTTACATGTGGTTGATGTAACTCTGCCATTTGTTTTAGTTATTAAAACTGTGTTACAAAAGACAGCGTCTTCCCAAGATCAGCCTGTGTTTTTACAATAGTACAATATTAAGAACTTAGTATTTATACCTGATTTATAATTTAATACATGTAAGAATTTGTGAGGTACAGAAATGAAAATACGAATAAATGTTGAATGTGACAAGGGGTTACAAAATTAAAGAGAGTACAGTCGTGAATAATGTTGTACGCAGTTGGTACCGTTGCGTATAAGTCACTGGAAAGGTGTTAGATGCCAGTGTGAATACTTATGTGTTTGAAAGTAAGTATGTTCGAATGTTGGACAGGTGGGATGTTAGGTTGTCAACATAATTGGGATGTATCTAATTGCTTTCTATGTTTTTAGTTGGCCTCTTGAACTCAGCAAAGTTTATGGAATTAATCACATCTTTGATATTTTAACTCCATACTATTCAAACCATAAAATACCTTTTTAATAGACTTCAAAAAAGGAGAAGGTTCTCTATTCGATTGTATTTTTTTATAATTTTTTATGTTTGTCACCTCAGAACTCCGTCATTTATGAACCGATTTGGAAAATTATTACGTTGGGTTCAGTATAGCTACGAAGTGGTCCCATATAAATTTCATCGATATTTGACCTTGGACTTCGAAGATACATTGAAGTCATTTTTTTCTAAAATTTATTTATTATTTAAATGCAACTAGAGTTGCATCTTAAATTTTAAGGCACCCATTTATAAAATTCATTCTCCATAAAATCGATCCACTCCAAAAAAAGTAAATATATTAAATTATCAAATACATTAGAGATCGCTTTAAGCGATAAGACCGCCCATTGTTACACCATTGTAAACATTAAACTTGTATTTAATTTTTAAGTTTAAGGTGAATAATAAAGTGTTTATCTATACAACTATTAAACCCTGGTTCATAACTTAGAATTCCCTGCATATAATATGGAACTACGAGTATAATCATTAAATTATCTGTTAAATCTATCTCTATCATTATATATCTTGGTCAAATATTACCATTGCAATAATTGTACAGAACTGGAAAACAAAATCAAGCATGTAAAAGATTCCTATAAGAATCTAATCCCCATTCTTAAAGGACAACCTATTAATAAGTATAACGTCAATATATATTTATATATATATATATATATATTAATATAATATAAATTAATAATTAATATATTAATCAATATATGATATTGAACTATGCGATCTGTTTGATTAGACTATTCAAAATGTCTTGTTGGAATCTAAGCTAATCTTTTCTTATCAGAAGTTTTACTAGAAAATAAAAACAAACAAGGTTTTTCGGAAAGAAAAAATTTGACCACCGGCTGGCACTCGAACCCACGGTGGTCACTAACTCGAATCTCGAATTTCTTCTTCCGTTTGTGACCACCGTAGCTCAGTTGGTAGAGCGTCTCGCGCTGAGGGAAGATTGGGTTGCGGGTTCGAGTCCCAGCCGGTGGTTGATTTTTTTTTCCGGAAAACCTTGTTTGAGTTTTTCGCTTGGCATTCGTTAATGCTTCATATAAATATAATGGGGGAAAGAGCGAGTGTGGCTCAGCTGGGACTCGTGCGCCTTTCGATCCGACGCACCTGGGTTCGAATCCCGACTCGGCCCTGCACCAGTGACTTATAGTTAAGTGCAGATTTTGTACGCTCGCTCTAAAACGATGAAGGAAAACATCGTGATGAAACCCGATTTGCGCTTTGGAGTGGTCGGCTCTGGCCGTGGTTGTAATACCACCCACCGAACAAAGCCATGCCGTCAAACGACCTAGTCGTGTTTCGGGATGATGTTCGGTGAACCATCGGGGAAACGGGTCTGAGCAGCCGCTCAACTGCCGTCTCTCCCTAGATCTATGTGCTTCATCTTAGGCCACAGCATCGCTTCACATCAGGCGAGATAGTGGCCAAACATGGATCTATTCAGCGTAAAAAAAAACGAAAATGTGTCTTGTTAGAAATATCACCATGCCGCTGCTTATTTCCAATAAGAGTTCCATACCAAACTCATTGTGAAACGGGAATCTACGAAATCCATGGTTACTAGCAACTTGTAGATAAACCATTAAGTACCCACCTATTGTGAAAGTGCAGTTAACATGTAGCAGTTATTCGACGTCTTGTTAAATTTTATCTACGGACTATTCCGCAATACTAACTTACGTGTAATTTAAAAAAAATACATTATTGAGACGATAAAAGAGAGTTTCTCATTACACATAATAACAGCTGCATTTAATTGTATAAAAAGTTGGAAAGATTATGATTGCATATATTTTTAACTTTTATTGAAAAACATATTCGATATAAAAAGCTTGCAATCTCTTCAAAACTAAAACTAAAATGTCAATTGTCATCAAACATCAAAATAATCACTGAACGCAAATCACGTTTTTAATCTTAATGAGTGATGAGACTGGCAAATCGTTTGCCTCATGGTAAGCGCCACGCCTGCCCATTACAATTGCAGTGCCACCCAGAGCTTTTAATAGCATAAAAAGAACTGTTCAGCACTTCAATGCGCTCATCACTTCGAGACATCAGATATTATGTTTCATATGCCCAGTAATTTCGCTGGCCATTGTATGGCCTTTAAACTGGAACATAGTAAAGCTTGCGCACTACTGCTTGGCGGCAGAATAACTGGCAAAGCTGTGGTACCTACCCAGACGGCCTCCCGCATACGTGAGATCTACCACGAGTACCTGTAATCAGTGGAACTTTGTCCTGAAGATACCTAATATAATTATGACTTATTTATATAGATATTCTTTATCCGACAGATAAAAAATACCATAAAGTGGTGTAACCGAACCTAACCGCTAACCTTTCTCAAAGCAATCGAACGGGCACCATCTTGCCATTGTAATTAATCTCTGGACACAGATATATTGCTAATTGTATGTTGAATACGGTTTAATGGACACATTTGCTTTCGCATCTACTATTTGTAATGTCTATTTTGAACCTACCAAAGGCATTGTGTGTTGAAACCAATACCCATCTTCTGTACCTATGTATTAAACCCTGACCTCTGAAAGCAATTTCATATTTTATTTAACTATGAAGACAGTAAAGATTTATACTGATTGGAAATAAACAAATTATAGCGCTTGTCACGTAGCTTGCCTAGTCGTTTGTAGCAGATGTGCTATTTTAAGTATTAACGTTTGCACTAGACACCACTTGGATGGGTGACCGTTTGTGTGGGATTTACATCTGAGAGCAACCGTGCTTCAGCACGTTAAGCCGTCGGTCCCGGTTGTTGTCTTCAATCAAACAACCACATAGTTGATTGAAGTAGTAGTACTGTAACATGTGTTGTTGCATTGACAACTTCCAGCTTGACAATAAAAGGGTTGCTGTAGAGACTAATGACCATTGACGGCTCTCCCCTAAAAAGTTTTGTTGTCGTACCCAACAATATTTTTTAAGCTATTGCATAGCTTCTATCGCGGGCTTTGATCGTGGAGACCGAATCCAGAAATTCCGTAACGAAAATAACCTAACACCCCCCACTCCAAATGCTATGCAATAGCTTTACCGCGGCAGTCTCCGAGTGCCACACGTCATTTTTTTCTCAGTGTTTATTCCTTTTTGGCATAACAGACGCACTTATGAATGTCAAATTATCACCATGACTCTAACACCCACTTCACTTTTCTCTTAGGATACCTAACAGTCGTTAAGCCCAGTCCAAGGCCTTCGGGCAACCTACGCGAGAAAAGAATAAGAATAAATTATAGGTAGAGGTAAGGCGAGTGGAGTGATCTTTCGATTACAGATCTTCAAAGGCCCATGGTCTTTGAGAAAAGATCTGTGTCAGTGGGAAAATTAATTAGGCTGATGATGAGATGATGACTGACCAAACTCAACTCCACTCAAACATTCTTTACTCAATTTAAGCATCGCTGACGCAATGGCTGTATCACCATATCAGAAAAAAACCACTAAGAAGATATGGCAAAAAAAAAAACTGGTAGGCATTGATGACAAAGATGATGATGACAATAATGATGATAATAATCATGATGATGATAGTATGAAAAAGTGTGTCCCAGAAGAACTTTATTATAACAGAATAGGGAATCATTTAATGACCGTAATCTCACCTGATGAAAAGTGACGACACGGTCGTCGATGGATCATACTTGCCTAGAAGGTACCGATTCACTCGAGACTTGAAGACAACCAGATTATAATAATCGGGAAACAAAGTAAGTGGTAAGGTGTTCCATTCCTTAGCTGTTCGCATTATAGAGGTCGAAGCGAAACGTTTTGTTCGGGTAGGGGGAATGTCAACTATGTAAGGATGCAGCGTTTGTGTGCGTCTGGTTGTCTGATGGTGGAAAGGAGGAACGTAATGAAATAAACTAATGTAATGTAATGTTAGTTTATAGAACATACCTAGTTTATTTTGTAAAGTGCATAGTTTGCGTAGTACCTAATGTCTGTGACAAAGTGCAATGCATGTAAATTTGTGTAAAAAGGCTGATTAGACATAGTACCTTTTTATTTATAAGGAATTAAGTGTCATACCATAGAGAATGTAGATGTGTGTTGAAGAGATAAATAAAAGATATCTTTTTTTTACGCTTATTAGATCTATGTTTGGCCACTATCTCGCCTGATGTGATGCGATGATGTGGCCTAAGATGGATGAATGGATCTATCTAAAGAAAGATGGTATCAGACCGGCGCCGGCGCCGGTAGCGCGCGCGGGCGTCGGCACTTCTTGTGGGCGAATTGCATTATTTTTGATTTTGAAATCGTAAGTAACCTTAAGCATAAATAACTGCATACATTGTGTTGAATGTTAAATATGATTAGGGTACGATGGGGCTGGCATACCAAGAAAGGGTAAAAGCCCCAAAATAAAATCAGAATAAAAAAAAAAAATTGGTAAAATATTATAAATAGATTTTCAGCGTTGATGCTACGATGCTCAACCCGATACTAATATTAAGATGAGATATGTATCAGAGATAGGAGCACGATACGGCGCACTGTGAAACTTCTGTCTTGATCGATGATCTTCCATCGTTCACTTCGATGATAATCAACTAAACGATAGATTGCACAACTCAATCTCGGTCTTATGAATTTTTTTTTTTTTTTTTATATGTAATGACGGCTCAAGTATAGACCCGCCATTAGAATTACAATCTAGCCTTATAAGACTAATAAGTAATTTAAATTTAACTTAAACTGCTAAGTAGAGTAAAACTAAGAATATGTCCATCAACACTTTTCTTATTGTCTCTATTAAGGCGAAGACACTATGTTCTTGTGTTCTTTACAAGTAGCACTAACTGTTTATGCTACGGTTCACTGGCACTTCACTAAACTAACTCAAAAGGTTTTGTCCTTTTAAATCTTCTCACTAGGTCTGTGTTGTCGAGGAGCTGGATAGCCTCGACGTTCACGTGATGGTGAAGCCTAAATTCATGAGCATCGGCATACTTATTAATTACACTAGTGACGAGGTCCACTTTTAGGTCCCGATGGAGGTCGTCATTTTGTATCATTCAGTTTGATTTTCCATTTTTTCGTCCAATCAAAGATGGTGTTGATGGCTGTTTGAACCTTTTCCACTGCTTCCTCTTGAGTGACCCCCGTGGCCATAATAGCTGTGTCATCTGCAAAGGTTGCAATGGTGTTGTCTTCTAGCACTGGGATATCACAAGTATACAATAGATACAGGACCGGACCTAGAACACTCCCCTGTGGTACTCCAGCTCTTATTAGCTTAAGTTCTGAATAAGCATCCTCTTGTCGTACTCTAAACATTCTTTGTGTTAAATATGATTCTAAGAGATCTGCAAACTGATGTGGAAGCATATTTCTTATTTTGTGAATTAGGCCTTTATGCCACACTTTGTCAAATGCTTGTGCTACGTCCAGGAAGACCGTAGAACAAACTTTTTTTTCTTCTAATGCTTTCTCTATGACGTTAGTGATTCTATGAACTTGATCTATTGTAGAATGTTGTTGTCTAAATCCGAATTGGTAATCAGGAATCAGATTTTTCTCCTCTATGATGGGCTTCATTCGTCTTAACAGTAGTTTTTCAAATAGTTTCGACAAGATTGGTAACAGAGATATTGGTCTGTATGATGTGGCTTCATTGGGTGGTTTACCAGGTTTGGCTATCATAATGACTTCGGCAACTTTCCACAAATCAGGTACGTGTCGGAGTCTGAACGTGGCATTGATAAGGGTGGTAAGTTTTACTATGGCTTTACGCGTGAGGTTTTGCAAAACTTCTCCAGTAATAAGATCGTATCCAGGAGATTTCTTTCGGTTCAGTTTTTTGATCTCGTTGTATACCTCTTTTGGAGTAACGAGTCTTATTTCTAGTTCGTAATTCAACGTTTCATCCAACAAAATGACATCTGTACTGTCTTCATTTGGTTGGAAGATTTGCTCCAGGTGTTCTGCAAATCTAATTGCCTTTTGTTCATTATTAATGGCCCAGCTTCCATTGGCTTCTTTTATTGTTGGGATCTGCATAATAGGTTTTTTAAGGTTTTTGGTCGTTTTCCATAGCGAGTAATCTGTTGTGCGATCACATGTAAGTTGACTTAGGTGAGTATACATAGTCTCATCATTGAACTTCTGAATGTCCCTCCTAAGCCTTTTTGTTAGATTATTCAGCAGTTTTTTGTCTTGTGGAGCTCTAGTTGTATGCCATTTTTGTCTCTGTTTCCTTTTTGTAGATATTAGGTTTCTAATCTCTTTGGGATAACAGTTACTTCTGTTTATTATTTTGATCTCGGGCGTGTTTTTCCAAGCACATTGTTGAATATTTGCTATGAATTTTCTTACGTCCTCATCTAGCTGCTGTGGAGTTTTTAGTGGAACTTTCAAATCAATCATAGAGTCCAAATCTAGCGTAAAGCTTGCCCAGTCCGTATTTTTATTTACCAATATGGCGTTATTTTCTCTCTGTACAATAGTCTCGCTAAGAGTTAACATTATAGGTGTGTGGTCTGAACTAAGATCATAACCTTCTTTGATTTTAAGGAAGCTAGATGATATGTTTTTGTAAATAAAAAAATCTATAAGGTCTGGAATCTTTTGTGGATCAGTCGGCCAATAGGTCGGTTTTCCGGTAGATATAACATTACAGTTCAAATCTCTGACAGCACGTAATAGTTCTTTTCCTTTGGTTGTGGTAAGTCTAGATCCCCAAAAGGTGTTTTTAGCGTTAAAGTCACCTCCCAATAAGAATCTGTTACCAAGTCCTTTTAAAAAAGCCCCTGTACTGCTCAGCTTTCAGTGCATACTTTGGTGGACAGTATATGTCTCTGAATGTCTGGTCTTATGAATGTTAATAAAATTATAACAGAATGAGTATTATTTATTTATTTATTTGATAGTTTTGCACAAAAATGGTACAAGGAATGACTTAATGCTATTTAGCATTATCTACCAGTCTTCCAGGTCGTGAAAGAAATATAGTGGGTGTGCAGCTACGTTTTGAGCAAAAGTACGTTGAGATATACTAAATAAATGACATCAAAATAAATATAATAAATTGTTTAACAATAGAAAAATATATACAACATCACATTATATTTATAATTATATAATATAACAATATATAAATATATATATATATATACATATATATATATATATAATCATAAAGTGATAGGATCACATGTAGGTTTAGGTATAGGTAAGAAAAAGCGGATTAAACTTTTCAAAACAGCAGTATTGAAGATAATGTTAGTCATTAGGGTAAACTTGCTTAATAAAATGTTCATGGACGAGGCGCTTAAAAATGTCTTTACTATTACTTTTTTGGATATTACCTGGTAACGCATTCCACAGCCTTACTGCCACGACAGCAAATGAATTATCCATGAAACAAGTTGAGTGTTTAGGAGTGGCGAGAAGTAAATTATTTGAGGATCACTTGACAGTTCAAATATTTTAACTATACTCCAGTACACGAACACTACTCCCTTTTCAAACATTACTATTCAGTGCTAAACCAATAATGCATCTAAAGGTTGTCTGTAAGAGATTGCAGAAAGCCATAAGACCGTATTGTCACCAAATGTAAAAACCAAAAAACTTGCTCTTTGCATAAAAGATAATTACGTATTACCTACATTGCAACGTGTAGAAGAGCTTAACTCCGCCGTGGAACTAATTTAATTTATTCGATCTGCAAATATGTATTTACTTATCTGCAATTATATCTTTTCCAGTTTCTGTTGTTATTTAAAGTTAATTTAATAAGAACAGCATAAAGGTATTTATTATAATTATATGTCCTCAAGATATTCCGGATAAAGGTACTCAATATCGTAAAGAATATTTTACATCGATAACCGATCAATTTTCTACAAGATACGTTTTTACCTTAAATATAATATACTATAGTTTATTATTAACTCTTCAATACAAGCCTTGAAGCTGTTTACAACATAATTTGATATCTTGATCTCGTCCTAGATCATGTAGCTATGTTCTTATAAGGTAAAATAACAACCCTTGAATGATTTATCCTGACCTTGGGTCAATGCATTTTTTTTTTATGTAACTGAGTGACGAGACGAGCTGGTCGTTTGCCTGATGGTAAGTAATACGCCAGCCCATAACAATAACAGCACCACCCAGAACTTTGTTTTGCAAAATCCTGCGCGGCGCTGCACTGCGCTCGTCGCCCTGAGACAATTAGCTGTTGAGTCTCATAATGCCCAGTAATTTCGCTGGCTACAATGCCCTTCAAACCGGAACACAGTAATGCTTGCGCACTACTGCTTGGCGGCTGAATAACTGGCAATCTATTAACTTTCTAAGTACTTGTATATCTCTAGAATCAAAAATTGGATTGATATACAATTTTCACTTAACTATAGTTATATTATCTCCAAATTCGTTTTTGAATCATCACACTGTGTCTATTAGGAGCGGGGTGGCAAAGGTTTTAGTGGCGGCGTCCAGGATTCCATCATCATCAGCCCATCGCGTTCCCACTGCTAAGACACGGGTCTTCTCTCATAGAGCGAGTATAGGCCATAATCCTCCACGCTAGCCCAGTGCGGGTTGGCGGATGTCCCATGTCCTTGAATTTTTGTGATTAATTCTTGGACACGCCGATTTCCTCACAATGTTTTCCTTCACCGCTTTTAGAGCGAATGTTAAATCTGCATAACTTAAGAAAGTCAGTGGTGGGGGCCAGCTGGATTCGAACTCGGGTGCGTCGGATCAAAATTCGCACGTGCTCCCACTGAGCCACACTCGTCATTTATCCAGGGTTTGCTGGTTTATATTCAACGAACGGAGGTAGGATGCCGGTGGCCTCCGGTGCGTTACCTTTCCTCTTTTTGCGTCCGTGCTTGCCGGACACATGTGGCGAGCGACCGCGGTGAGGTACACACGGGATGATACTGCAAATAGTACTCGTATTTTCCAGGATCATTGCTGAAAAACTAGACAATCATTTAGATGAAGGAGAACCGTGTAATGCGAACAGCGATCCCGATAGCTTTCAATTCTGAAGGCGTTAGCATCTTTCAATCTTCAATATCTTAAATTAACAATTTATATTTACTTAAATTATCATTTTTTTTTAATGAGTGATCAAATCTTTTATTTAAGGAAGAAATTTACAATTGTCACAAAAAATAAACTATTAATAACATTCTATACTATGTACAACTAGAAATTTATATACAAGTGGTGAACATGCGGCAAGGTGCCAAGTACGCTGGCACTGCATTTATATTCTGTATATATTTTTCTTTTTAAAATACTAACAACCTATGTAGCGTGTTAGTTTTTGTTATTTTTATTCTGATGTTTTTAAACGTACCTACTCAGGTACTATGTACGCAATGAAATAGAGATAGGAGTAGCCGGAGTGATCCACTGTAACCCCGCTGTACAGGGTCAACAGACCTACCCTAACCTAGTGCGGGGGACAGAGCTCCTTAGGGTACACTTTACCGTTTTCTTTATTAGTTTAAGTAACTGTTATATTAATGTACCGGACATATGTATCTTCCCCTGCTGTTAAGACTGACTGGAAGTAACAGGTCATGGACTGAGTCAACTATTGGGATAGTGCAAGCATCGCGGAGAGATTTTCTAATAATTCTAGATGTTTACCATCAGGCAAACGACTTGTTAGCCTAATCAATCAGTTCTATATAAAAAATAGGCTTGCGTATGACCACTATATCTGTGTATGGCGATGCGGTTGACTTTGTCATCGTCATATTTTTTCCACTTAGTGCAGGTTTTGCACTACGACAATGAAGTTAAAGTTTAATATCACGACAATTATTATTTGGAAATGCAGTGGTGCCTGGAGGTTTTAATTTCTTTGTCGGATAATACTGAGAGACCGTAACAAGTTTGATCTACTAAATCTGCAAATCAGGCAAAAATGATGATGTTAAGATCTATCTATCTATCTAACATCATCATTTTTGTCTGATTGACAATTTGCCTTTTAATATGGTAAGAGCTTCTTCAGTAGTGTTCTTCTGCGGACAATTTATTTAGGATCCGCCGAAAAGAGTTTTGTAAAAATACGTCCTGTGCAATACCATGTGCATCCAGCCTTTTTGTCGCGCGGTTCCCGCCCGGTTCGGCGAGTGTACGCCACCCTTTATAGCCGCGACCGCTTTTTGCGATCACTCGCCAATTATATGGCAACCCATACGAAATTCATTGAATGATTTTATGTTTTTCAAGTTGAATGAACGATTAATAATGCGGTGTGGTCTTACCTTGCGCCTAATAGCCTATTAGTGTCCCATCAGTGGGCATAACACAAATGAAATCGAAAGAGCGATGGTAATAGGCAATGTTTAAGGAGTGATCTAAAAGGGATGTCAGGACAAGAAGTGAGGCTTGTGAAGATATGGAACATATTTCTTGTAATGTCAGATTCTTTGACGTTAAGCATTTACTGGAATAGGGAATGATAAACAAGCCGGACGGGGCTGCGATGGACATATGCAAGTTTTTATTCGTTGCAGACTTACTGTCGTCTGAGCCCTAACCACGATGCAGTATACTTCTACAAACTATTAGTTTTTTTTTGTAGATTCACGTTGACAGTTTATTGGGGCTTTTCGTAGCCAGTCAGTCCTTTTTAAACGACATTAGAAAGAGAGGTAGTTATCAACACGTATATATGTTATTTTTGATTGAAACTAACATGAAATGAAATGTAGTCAAAACTACCACGGGCTATGTTCAATTGTTTTTCAGTACTAAGGTTTCAAATGCACAGGACCGGAACAAATGGCGTGAGGGAAAGGAGGCCTTTACCCAGCAGTGGGTGGACACGGGCTGAAATGATGATGATGATGACTAAAGTTTCAACAGGCGTTAGGCCATGTTAGAAGCCTTCGGGCGGTCCAAACCAACAACAGAGTGGACCACACACCTATACCACAGAATATTGGTAATAGTAATAGTACCTACTACATAGTTACCACTATAGTTACCCACTACAGTTTGAGTATTTTGTTAGAATACATACCTACGTTGTTATGTCTGCACACTATCGTCTATAAATTTCACTATTGTCTTTATAGCATACGGTTGTCTGGAAGAGATTGCTGTTTAGCGATAAGACCGCCTATTGTAATTATCATAAGAAAGTATGTTCAAAATGTAATTCCTTCTTAAGTGCAATAAAGTGTTTTCTATTCTATTCTATTCTATATACCTATACGAGAAAGAAGAAGAAGGTTCTAAGGCTTAGACTAAAAGCATCCGGAATCGAACTTTGAAAACTTGCTGGCCTTAAGATACAACATACAATAAGATAAAATAGCATTCTGCAAGTTAAAAATAGAAAAATGTCTAATGCAAAGTAAAACCATCCAAGAGTTTCCTAACAATTATTTAACTGCTCACTCTAAGGTTTAGCTGTCAAAACGGTTCTACAAATAAGCTTCTAAAAATTCTTTAATAGCTGAACTAATAGTTTAAAATAGCTATATATGTCTATAAAAAACTTCGCAAGTATATACACACATTTGACCAACATCTTTTTCAAGGCCATTACAATCGCCTTAGCAACAAAATTCGCCTAGTAACTAGCTTATACCTAAAAAGATGACATAACTATACTGTAAAACAGAGGTCAAGCTCTGTTGTCTAGAGCAGAGCTAGTGTTCTAGAGAAGTTTAAATAAAATTGACAAGACAAACATGTTAATATTGAATAAAACGGCTAGGAATCACGTAGTTGGTCGAATTAGTCGACCTAAGTTTCGAGCATGTCCGATACTCTTCATCAGAGGCGAGTTTAGTTTCTAGATCGCGCATCTCGAAGCGTAAATCTAGGTCGACTAATTCGAATCGAACTACGTGAGTCTTTATGCATGCAGCCAAAACAAAGTCCACTATGATTTTATCGAGAATGAATACCTAGCTTTTAAAGATGTAAATATTTGCTTTTAAGTGGTTAGACGAGTCAGCTACCAACCGTCTGTCCTCTGAGGTTGTGGGTTAGATTCCCGTTATGGGTCAAATGTTCATAGAAAAAAGCGCAACTATTTGATTCGTGGGTTGCCATGATCCTCGTTGTTCCTGGTTCTCTACATACAGGACATTCTAGCTGGGGACCAAGATCTATTCTTATATTCTTTATTGTACACTAAAATTTTTACATCGATGATTTATAAAATATATGTACAAAGGCGAGCTTAACCCTAAAAAGAGTTTTCTTCCAGCAAACCCTTGAGGAAAGAGAACTGTCACATGAGCAAATAGGTTTCAGTGTACGGTTACGGTTTCAGTGTACGGTTACGATCTATGTGATCGTTGGTTGGGCGTATTTGTTGGATTTTTGTTAGTTACCTAAATGATTTCACATCCCGTTTCTAGCTACTATTTGGTGCGTTACGTGTTACGTTACGTTACGTGACGGTACGTTAATATAATGAATATAATATAATTTACCTCAACGATACTACAAGTGTACCACTTGCATCAACGTAAAATCGAGGTTAACCCACTGGTTCCATACCCATAGCCTCAGGACTCTATAGAACGTTGCGCAATTAATTTAAATAATAATAAATAAAGATGCTCTAGTGGAGAAGAAACTGACAAGTCTTGAATGCAGACGTAAAGTTGGGTGTCTGTCGCTTTTCTATCGACTGGACTTCGGAGAATGTGCCCAGGATCAGCATGAATCGAACCCTTCTTCTCTCTCCACTTAAGGACTTCAAGGCGAAGGGAGTCGTTTCACTTGTACGTCGCCTATATGCCACCGATTCTTACTAAACGTTTCGCAGATTTTTTCATCATGCTGACTGCTATGGAGTGGAACGCTCTACCAGCTTGTTTGTTCCCAAGCATCTATAACGTCTCTTTAAGTCTAGAGTGAAAAGGCACCTCGAGGGAAAGCGTGCAACATTTTCGCTTTCCATCAGGCGAGATGTCGTCAAACGTATGCTCAATTAACAATAAAAAAGATGTATGCTGTTTTGGCCTTATTTTAAGTTCGAAAAGCTCTAGCTTGTATTATTATGTAACGCTGTTGGATTACCTAAATAAAAAAAAGGACAACTTAATTTTTGTGTGAAAATTCATAACATAATGCATGAATTCGCTGCAATCTCACGTTGCCTTAAATGGGATGAAGTGGTTAATAATATTTTATTCCAACTTAGGTCACTGTCTTATTAATACATTTCGATGACGTAACGCTAGGCCAATGACCCCTCGTCCTTAAGACGATTCAAAGAGCATTATGAATTAATATCGTACTAATTAAATAGTAGTCTCAGATTCCCACAGTAAAACATATGGTTCGAATAAAGTACAGTTTTGTTACATTTGTTCTGTTGATTTATTTGTTTGTTATTGTTTGTCTGAGATGATGTTAGATTATTATATGACATTTGTTTGGCATAAAATAATGACATTATACTCGTATCATAGTTTTTTTTACGCTTAATAGATCTATGTTCGGCCATTAAGTTTTTAATGTATTTTGCATAGGTACGTGTATAAGTACCTATAAAAGAACTATATAGATAATTCCTCTCCATCCAAAGATTCCCTGGAAGAGATCACTTTTTGCAATAAAGCCACCCATCGTAACACTTTTTTAATTGTTTTTATGTCTTTAATTTAATGTTTGCAATAAAGTTTTCATATATTTTTAGAACATAATCTAAGAAAATTGATGAAGGTACAGAAAATACGTATCACAAGTATCTTATATATACCCCATCAATATCCAGACGTTAAGGATCATTAATTATTTACCTACCTGAACCTATTTTTGTTTCAGAAAAAAAAAGTATTTTTCTAACATCAAAATCAATCTATTTGCCAAATTTAATTAAAATCCATTTACTCATTACGACGTCATTGAGTAACATCACAGGCAAAATTTGATGATACAATCTTTTGCAAAAACAATTTCCCATTGATTAGGATGGAAAGACTTATCGCTTAGAAAGATCTATTCCAGTCTATATTTAGATTGAAAAAGTTTATTGGATGGTAAAAACAATAAATTTCCATAACAAAGCTTTCCTGAAAGAAGATATATAAAACTGTCCACTTTCTTATTTTAATTCCTGAAACTTATTAGGTATTTCTTAGTTTCTATTTAAGAAAACATCAATTTAAAAATATTAGTTAGCTTAAGCCAGCCTAACCAACGCAATTTCGAAGTCTTACGTGACTATCGCAAGTTCAAAACCCACCACGATTCATATTCTGATATACATTCTGATCATTTGAGATGCAAGCAGAGTTTATTTGATGAGCCAGTCTTCGAGATATAAGCTAAATTTAAGCACAATTCACACCGTTCTGTTCACGAGATCGAGAACAGAACGAGATGGCAGCCGGCCGCCATCAAAGTTTTAGTGCACAAAAGCATAATTTTTAACGTTTATCTACATTATTACAACACTTAGAGCTGCTTATAATCAGGCGATGCTTGTCTCATCATTCAGTTACAAAAAAATCTTACTTATTGCTCGCGAATTCCAAGCAGCGTCGTTTTTCGAACCCCTCAAGCAAATTTACGGCACATAGAATGGTTATTTTATTAATGAAGTTAAAGTTTAATATTTTGCGTAATTGAAACTGCTCGCTACTCTGCTGCTAGCCTTTGCCATCTCCGGTGTGAATTGAGCCTATGAGAGCCCGGATTAATAGCCACTTAGGAATATTGAGACGAAACCACCCACCGTAACGCTAACCAGCCCTTCCGCCACAATTGCTCAGGTTGTCATAAAAAACCGGTGAACAATAATGACTAGATTTTAAATAATTAGGATGAAGAAAAATGATATTGCTCGTGCAGGGATCGAACCTGCGTCTTCAGAATACCGTCTCGATACCTATGGGCCAACGAGCCAACTGCTCGAGCAACCAAATTTCTCATATCCTTCTTGTATCGTCTTACGGGGACGATAAAGCATCGCACTGCAACATTTGCAATAACGAAAAAGATTACTTTATTTGTAAAATTTTCTGTATGTATGATGTTTTGATAAAGCGTACATACCTTTATTTATTTATTTGAGTGTGTAGGATGGACGGTGGGTTTGGAGTCTCTAATCTTGAGCTTAACATTCCAGCATCTCCGCATCACATTAACGCCGCCCTCTGTTCCATGCATTAACACGACAATCTGTGAAATAGTTGCTAATGATAATATAGAACGCTGAATCTATACCTACCGACTAGAGATGAACTGACATAAAATATATGACAATTGGGCCATCATCCGGCCAATTCTGATTAATGTTCCGGATATCTAGATTACGTAAAATATTCGATTAATTTATTCTTGGAATACATCATCATCTTAATTATTAAGCTAGATTTCAGTGTCAGGTTGTTTTGCCGTTGTTATTCTGTGCATTTTGAAGTGTTTTAGTTAAAAGTTGACAGCCTCTGTGGTGTAGTGGTTTGGCAGGTTGGCTCAACTCTCATACACCATTGAGGTTGCGGGTACGATTCCCACGGGACAAATATTTGTGCATAGAAAAACAGCGTAAGCATTTGTTTCGTGTCTGGGTGTTGTGGAACCAGGATCTTTGTAGTTCCTGGTTTCATAGATACAGGGAATTCTAGTGAGGATCTATGTATGTGATCGTTGGGCGTCTTTATTATTTAATTTTATGCACTGTCACGTCTATAACAAACCATATTTAGACTGAACGAACTTAGAAAACATTTAGTTGCAATCCCACTATCAACGTCAAGATGACGTCAAAACTTGACGTAATACATATAGACTACTGTTCAATTACCTAAGTCACGCTTGGGCCTTGTATATTCTGATGATCTTTCTGTCATCTGCTGACAACAATAAGATCATCCCCATCATCCAAAGACTCTGTAAGGTTCTCCATCATTTTCCCGTCAAAACTCTAAATTCTCGTTTTTCCGTCAAAACTAAAGATGAATCTACTCGCGTCAAAGTCTGTCAATCGTCGAGGATTTATCCGCCATGTTGAAAGATTGACAACAGTTGACCATTTGCAAAGGTGCAAAAGAGATGTTTCAAAATTTATTTTCTTTAAAATCATTATCTTTTCCTATTTTTCTAGGTAGTGTACATAGTGCTGGCCCAAAATGAAACATGTCTTTCGACTGTAATTAGATTGCAGTAAAAAAACTACACAGTTTGGAGTAGCACAAATCCGGCGATTCCGAGTTCCGACAAATCACGCCATCTCCATCCCTAATTAATGCACGGAATAAGGAATTCCAAAGTTTCGACATATCTTAAAACCGAATGCCGTAAATCCAAATAGCTGTGTATTCTAGTGCCCGTGACGTTTATGGCTTTTAAAAATGTCCGGCAGATGTTTATGGCCTGATCGTATATAAAATGTAAATCCAAGTGTTTTGTAAGAAACTATTGAATTGTTCTCGGCTGTCAACTTCGCAACTTGGATGTAGAGGTATATCGGTAGGAAAATTGAGTAACACGTTGTATCGATTAAAAATCACACATATCACAAAAAATCAAGGACATGTGACATCTACCAACCCGCACTGGGCCTGCGTGGTGGATTATGGCCCATACTCTCTCTATGAGAAAAGGCCCGTGTCCCAGCAGTGGGAACGTGATGGGCTGACGATGACTATAAATTACAATATTTTTAATAACACAAAGCACAAAAGTCAAAACCCGCGATATTTTCTTCTGATACCTTCTGAAATATAACTTTACCTAATTAACATTCTGATTACAAATGCGAACATAAAGTTAGAGAACACTTGACAGGTCCAACAGTATATCTTTTATCAAAATCTCTACAGGAAAAATACAGCCAAGAGCAGCGGCGCGAAACATTTTCATTTTAGGTTATATTTTTATTTCTTAACTAGTCTTGCCAGCGTGACTTCGAATGTCCAAATATAAAATATAATATGAATTAAACTTAAAAATTATATAAAAAATAACAAGATAATACTGATTTTTACAAAAAAATATACATTCTCGTTACATTTTTTTAAAACATAAATTGTTTAAAATTTAATATGAATACATTATTTAACAGTAACTAGGGGTTATATTTTTCGACCACATGTTATTTAGCACTGCCGTACTATTTAACAATAACTAAGTTTTTGGTTTGGCCAAAGATTTAGTTATCATAGAATAAAAAGAATAAACTTTAAAATGTGGCCCATTTTCATTCATAAAATTTTGTTGTCAGCAAGCGCTCGAAGTTATAGTATAAATCTAAGTTAATCCGCATCTGTCTATATATTATTATACATTAGTATTCTGAACCACTTATTGGATTTGGTTACGGTTTTCACCATCATTTAGAAAAAATCTGATAGAAATTTGAGATTCGAGACCGTCCAATGCCGGTTTGGATGCTATAGTTATACCACAAAAGATTGAATAGTTTAAATAGTCATAGGTACCATTACAACCATAATAATTATTTTTACTGTTTATCTTTTGGTAGAAGTGCAATTCAATATTACTGTTATTATTTTCTATTGATCAATTTTAAATTGCTCTTTTATATAATTTTATTGTTTGTATGCAAGCGCAACATTTATACATCGGAAACGGTAGATTACTGAACATTTATAATTTTTAAGACCTATTTTCATCATATTCTGATAAATAAATAAATCATTCATTCATTCATACATTCAATGATGGTATTTTTCGGTGTAAAAATAATCTTAAATGCACAGACATGGCTCAAAGTTCTTAAATTATAATAGTAGAGAATCGTATGTTTGAAACGCGAAGTGATTGTTAGAGCGATTGTTAGCCAATTTGGTACATTTACGAGCTGTTTGTACTTTATTGTATTGTGTACAGTTAATGGTCAAATTAGGGGTTCAGTAATGGCTAGTTTTAGAAAGAAGCTTTGGTTTAAATTTCCCATTAAGTTAAGCAATTTTTTATATTATTATTACTTGTTTTAAAATTTTATGGTCAAATTAGGGGTTCAGTATAGTTGTTAGTTTTAAAGTAGCGCTTTTGTGTTTTTTTATATATATATTATAATATTTAATTTATAATTGTGTTGAGTACAGTTATTGGTCAAATAAGGGGTTGAGTAGTGGTTAGTTTAGAGTGGTGCTTTAGCTTAAATCACCCATAAAGTTTGGCAATTTTTTCACGTTATTATTACTTGTTTTAAAATAGTGTTGCGTTTAGTTAATGGTAAAATTAGGGGTTCAATATTGATTAGTTATAGAGTGGTGCTTTAGTTTAAATTACTTATTTATATTGCCATTTTTTTAATTATTATTACTTGTTTAAAGATTATATTGTGTGCAGATAATTGACAAATTAGGGGCACAGGTAGTGGTTAGTGTTAGTGTCACTTTTGTTTAAATCATCCATTTGTATGGCATTTTTTTACATTATTATAGTTTGTTTTAAAATTGTTTGTGTACAGTTAATGGTCAAATTAGGTGTTCATAGTGATTGGTTTTAGAGTTACGCTTTAGTTTAAATCACCCATATAGTTTGGCAAAAAAATAGCCGGTTTCTAGATGCGTCCATAAATAAGATTAAAATCTGACGATATTTCATATATTAGTTGACTTTTTATGCTAGCAAATTAGAAATGTATATTCATTGTATCGATTTGATACGATTTATCGCATCTGATTCTGTAGGTTAATTAATTATTAGTTTTGCCAAAATATCTATTTTGACAGATTAAAAAAAATCGATGAATTATTTAAATCCATATAAGTTGAGTTTACGGCGGTTGGTTAAGAAATATTGTTAATAATATTTATAGGTAGAAAATGGCACAAGTAGGTTGTAGATTTGTTAATAGAATGAAGTATTGTTTCACAGCAGTTTTCTTATTGTAATGAGTGTTAGACGAGCAAGCCGTTCGCCTGATGGTAAGCGCCACGCCTGCTCATGCAATAGCAGTGCCACCTCGAACTTTTAATACCACAAAAAGCATAGCGTAGCTTTGCATTGCGTTCATCACTCGAGACTTTAGATATGCCTGCGCACTACTGCTTAGGGGCAGAATAACAGGCAAAGCTGTGGTAACTACCCAGACGGCCTCCCGCTTACACGAGACCTACCACGAGTTTCTCTTCATCCCAATGTTTTTAATCCCTGCTTTGTGATGGCATATAAAGTGGTTAGTATCTACTTTTATACTACACCTGCTCGGAAAGTACCTTGATACTTTATCAAATTTACGGTAGAAAGTACGTCATTGCATATCGAACAAATATGCGGGGAGAAAACGCATCTGAGCGGGAGAGAAAAGTGTATGAAAATCCATTTCTTACGTGGTTTTTCTTTTTTAATTTTGGGTAAGACTATGCGCTGGTAACCTAAATATCAAAAGCCAAAAAGTTTTTACAGTGAGTTTTTATCTCCAAGTTCGCAAAATGACACTGGCCACTAGCTGTGTGTTGGATAGTGTCAAACAATTTGAAAAAAGAACATCGCAAACATCTCAAACAAACATTAATGGAAAAAGTGTTACATTAAGCTTCACTAACTGCAACAATTTCAATATAAACTTCAATTAGTAAAGATTTAGTTTTTTATTTTCCTCGTAGGTGTAGTATAAAGCACTATGTATCACTCGAGAGAAAGTGCGATTCCCGATCTCGGGTGTTTTAAAGCCCTCGCCTACGGCTCGGGCTTCAAACGACACCCTCGACGGTAATCGGTCACTTTCTCCTCTCGGTGAACAATGTACTATTCTACCTGCACGAGTTATGTCACAAAAGCACCTGCGTCAGCCCTTAAGGTTACACAAATAAGTTTTAGCAAATTAACTGCATTTTAGTTATCATAATTATTTGAACTTCGTAAGTTTGATACTTTATTTTGTTTTGTCACTGTTTAACTTACTTTAAAACGAGTATGTTAAAGAGAAATACACACTAAATAGATTAAATTTTTTATTAATAGGGGTTAAAAGTCAGCGTAGCTTCATTAAATAATAAGAATAAGAATTAACTTTATTGTGTAAAACTGTGTACATTTAAGGTCTTAAAATAAATATATAAAGTCACAACAGTCTATCCATTTTGGATGTACAATAGGTGTAAAAACATTATATACAAATTAAAATTAAATTTTTACATGAAATACATGCATCCAAAGTGTGACTAAGTCTGTCGCAGAAGATATCCAACAGCATCACCTATTACACTTTCCGAAAAACAAAGTAGCACTGTATTATACAGTGCTACGCAGTGCTTTTTATGCTATTAAAAGGTCTGGGTAGTAATGCAGTTGTTATGGGCAGGCGTAGCGCTTACCCTCAGACGAATGACTTGTTCGTCACATTACTCAGTTCCATAAAAAAAATCAAACTTTCTCATAACATATATCTTTAGTTTATTCATTTAAACCTAAGCAAAACTCTAAGCAGGAAGCATCTGATAAATAATTTAATTAAAACGCCCAATGAGCCCCTTTGACAATTTACTAAAGGATATGACAACTCATCCAAAAATTATTTTCTGCTTAAAGAAACTAAAACCATCATTAAAACAATACGCGATCACAGCGACTCTTCATACAGTCAAATTGACGCACACATGGTCAAAGTGGCCATAATATGTTTATGTCTATGAGCTTTGATGAGGACGAAATCATGCAATTGTATTTCAATAGTAACACATCTCGGTTGGTAAACCTTCTTCAGACAGTAGTCTGTCTGTCGTGTGGCAGTTACCACACTTGATGAGTCGAAATTAAGACGAAACAGCTATACATACCCAAATTAACTTGTGCATGGGTGTTGAAACTTAGGCATTTGAACATCTACTTGCCTAGAGTCAGGCCTAGCGCACTCCGCACTGTAGGTACGAAGCTACAAGTACATAGCCGGACACCGACGGCGGGTCGCGCGTCGTTACACGTGCCGCGTCAGAAGAGATAAGAGCTATGCAATAGAAAGAGAGGCGCTCTGTAGGTTAATATGACTGGTAGGTATGCAGCGCTACTCGAGTTGAATTGAATTTTATTGCGTCATAGCAAAGTCGCTATTTGTTTAAATTTCTTTGCGGAGTGATGCTTCTCTCCCTTAGTATTCTGTGCTAGAGTAGACTTGCTTACTGCTACTTGTCTAGGGTAGACCGTTTGTGTGCCCTTAGAAAAACCACCTACCCGCAAATACATCACTTCATTCGTGATTATGGCGCTAGCCGAAATAGCGAAAACTCAAAACAAATAATAAACATGGTGAATATCCCGTTAACAATATATAGTACTTGCCTAGAGTTTGAATTTAGAATTCGATTAGTTTTCATCCAGTTGTTTCGTTGTCATCCTTCATACTTTTTCTTAGGTTTGTTTCTGTAGCGTATGATCCGCTTCCTTTGATAAATACTCAAAGAATGAGCACCAACGATCAATCATAGTAGCGGAAGAGTATCGTAAATCAATTACAATTTGAAATATAACTCATTTGTCAAATCGATTATGAGGATTGAGAGCGGTTATGGTGCTTTGTGTATCTATATTATTGTAAAACTGTACCTAACTGAGTTCTGTACATTGAAGATATTATTGAAAAACCTATTTTCCTAGCCGGGAATCAAACACATTGAATTTAGAACAAAAACATCCTTTAAAGATCTAATTCTGAGAAGTAACATAACATACGACAAACTTTTTTTTTTATGTAACTGAATGACGAGACGAGCTGATCGTTTCCCTGATGGTAAGCAATACGCCAGCCCATAACAATAACAGCACCACCCAGAACTTTGTTTTACAAAATCCTGCGCGGCACTACACTGCGCTCGTCACCTTGAGACAATTAGCGGTTGAGTCTCATAATGCCCAGTAATTTCGCTGGCTACAATGCCCTTCAAATGAGAACACAGTAATGCTTGCGCTTGCTTGGCGGCTGAATAACTGGCAAAGCGGTGGTACCCACCCAGACGGCCTCTCGCATACGAGAAACCTACCACCAGTAAGAAACTAAAGGAAAGTGCTAATTGTTTCATATTTTTACTTCGTAAAGACTATTCCAATGGGAACAACATACTATACACTTCGCGATTACAAAGCAGACAAAGATGGAACATTCCACTTTTGCCAAGTAGTCAACTGGTACATAAGAAACATAACACTGTAGAAAACCAATTTTTTTAAATAAAATCTTTAAACATTTGCCCCTCAGTTTCTTGCCGTATTTTTGTCGAATTTTTTTTTTTTTTTATTTTTGTTACCTTAGATCTCGACCGATTATGAACCGATTTGGAAAATTCTTTTTGCGTTGGGTTCAGTATAGCTACGAAGTGGTCCCATATAAATTTCATCGATACTTGACCTTAGACAACAATGATACATTGAAGTCGGTTTTTGTTTTTTTCTAAATACAATCGAATAAAGAACCTCCTCCTTTTTTGAAGTCGGTTAAAAAACGAAGGAGGTTCTCTGTTCGATTGTATTTTTTTTTTGTTTGTTACCTCAGAACTCCGTCATTTATGAACCGATTTGGAAAATTCTGTGTTGGGTTCAGTATAGCTACGAAGTGGTCTCATATAAATTTCATCGATATGTGACCTTGGACTTCGAAGATACATCGAAGTCGACTTTTGTTTTTTCTAAAAAATTATTATCTGAGTAGTGGTTATTTTTCCGATGCGATGGTAGAGTCATGTTAATTTGACGTTCATAAGTGCATCTGTGATGCCGAAGAGATTTTGATTCGATTTGATTTCATATAGGTTTGATACATATGATAGGTATATTTATTTTTAATTGTATGGTTCTTTTTCGTATGCACTTATTATATAAGTTACTTGTGACTATTATATTAGTCTATTATGTACACCAAACCGCATTAGACCTTATACCTGTTTTATGCATCCAAAGGTTGTCTGGAAGAAATCGCTCTAAGCGATAACCCGTTGTACGTCAAAACTACGATGTATTTTGTGGCTATTATTTTATTTTTCATTATGTGTCTATGTCTACCATGTGTCATAATTGTGTTTATTTTATTAAGTGTGCAATAAAGTGTTATTGATTTGTACTGTATCTATACATACCGGGAACATTCACATTGTTCGAAATGATGCAGATACCAACGCGGCGATATTTTCGCTAGTGGAGGCGGTTCTTAAAGTTTCGTAATACTGCGTGGGCCTGAGCTTTAACTGTATTTGTCCATTAAGATAGAGAAATTTATTGTGTCGGTGGCATTCACTGAGATTTTAGACAAGCTGCGATGACTGGTACGGCACTGGAAATAAGTTGGTAAACTCAGCTGAGAGTATTACAAGCAATTAATTTCGCAAATACCTTTCTAAAGTCGTGAATACGGTCTAATTTGAATTTGATTTGGTCTTTTGACCAGTCAGAGTACCAAAGATGTCCAGGGTTTGTTATTAGCCTAATTGCTTCTGAAAACTGTGACGGCCATTCAAGTGCAGTTCATACTTATTCAGTTCAGTGCCAATGTACCGATAAACTTTTTTTTTTAAATATGGAACTGATTGGTAAGACGAACAAGTCGTTCGCCTGATAGTAAGCGTCACGCCTGTCGATAACAATTGCGGTGCCATCTAGAACTTTTAATACCATAAATAGCACTGCGTAGCTCTGCCTTGCGCCCATCACCCCGAGATATCAGATATTAAGTCTCATATGCCCATATATCTTGCGAAAAACACCCTCAATTCATAGTTTTTTTATGGAACTGAGTGATGAGACGAGCAAGTCGTTCGTCTGATGGTAAACGCCACGCCTGCCCATAACAATTGCAGTGCCACCAAGAACTCTGAATACCAAAAAAGCAATGCGTAGCACTGCATTGCGTTCATTACCCCGAGACATCAGATATTAAGTCTCATATGCCCAGTAATTTCGCTGGCTATGCCCTTCAAACCGGAACACAGTAATGCTTGCGCACTACTGCTTGGCGGCTGAATAACTGGCAAAGCGGTGGTACCCACCGAGACGGCCACTTGCATACGGGAAACCTACCACCACTAAGTGAGCCGGAAGTCGTGGAAGAAAGAAGAATAGCGGGAAGAGATCACTCCCTGGCTCGTGTAACAACGCACAAAGGGAGACTGACTGCAGTACATACGTGATATTCTCCGCCGAAAAAAAACAGTCGCTTTTCACAAAACGTTTTCTTCCACTTCGAGGCTTCAGAGCCGATATTCCAATAGCAACTTTCCTTCATAGAATTACAAGTGGTAGACTGTACTCGTCCACTTTAGATAAAGTGAACTTGTGTTTGTAGAAACGTAGGTTTGATTGTGGATTATGTGACGTTTACCTGCGGCCGTGCTCTCTAGATGGTTTTGTAAATTTGTTATAATTGTAAGAAATAGAAGATAATATTTATAAAGTTATGCAGGCTTAGTTGTATAATAAAACTATTGGTCAATAAAAATAAGCCATATGTGGAGAACGCTGCGTGCAAAAAGCGGCAGAAGTATGCTGCGTTGGAGGCACAATAGTATTTGGTGCCCATCGCTGTGGAGACCATGGGCTGTTGGGGCACTGACGCCAAGAGCTTAGGGCGTAGAATTAAAGAGAAAACTGGCGACTCCCGCTCCTGCTCATACCTGGGGGCCTACTCCGAGTTGCTTTCGTTCGTTCGTTCGTGCGGACTAAAAGAGACACTCTTATGCCTGTTGCATAGCGCTGTCCCTTTCATCCGGAAGAACGAAGATCGTAATTACTTTTTCAGAGTACAGACCCTGGTGCAAAGTTTAGCCAAAGCTATCCAGCGCGGAAATGCAGTCAAAAATAATTTGTAGATAATTAATTTAAAAAAAAAAACAAAAACTGACTTCAATGTATCTTCGAAGTCCAAGGTCAAATATCGATGAAATTTATATGAAACCATTTCGTAGCCATAATGAACCCAACGCAAAAACTATTTTCCAAATCGGTTCATAAATGACGGAGTTCTGAGGTAACAAACATAAAAAAAATACATCCGAATAGAAAACCTCCTCCTTTTTTAAAAATAGGCACAAAAATGCATTGTGAACGTCATAAACACAACACAATTTAACTCATATATTTAAAAAATTGTAACGAAAGTTAACATGACTTTGAAAAAAAGGTAAGCATTGTAGTAAACAAACAGTTATTAAATAGCTAGACGTATTCCCATCACACTCCATACGCACCTAACTCAATTCTACCTTAGCCAAACAAATAAAAAAATAACCTTCCACCGCCCACGCAGCCTGGAGACTTTATTCAGCTCATTAGTGTCAGCCCGTAGTGATGTATACAAAATGTTTATCATGTAAACATGCATACGGCCCACGTGGTGTTGTGATATTGTGGTAGTGACCACGCTATGCGAATAAAAAGAGACAATCTTAAAGTAATAGCACAGAATACTAAGGGACAGAAGCACTCCGCAAAGAAATTAAAACAAATAGCGACTATTGCTGTGACGCAATAAAAATCAATTCAGCTCGCGTAGCGCTGCATACCTACCAGTCATATTAACCTAAAGAGCGCCTCTCTTTCTACCGCATAGCTCTTATCTATTCTGACGCGGCACGTGTAACGACGCGCGACCCGCCGTCGGTGTCTAGCAGTGAGCAGGCCTACCGCACTCCGCACTTTAGGTACGAAGCTACAAGTACATCGGCCGGGCCCGGCCGGCCGGGCCCACAGTGGACCTGGGGGCCTACTACGAGTTGCTTTCGTTCTTTCGTTCGTGCGGACTAAAAGAGACACTGTTATGCGTGTTGCATAGCGCTGTCCCTTTCATCCGACAGAACGAAGATCGTAATTACTTTTTCAGAGTAAGCCCCCAGATTTAAAATTTAGTGGACATTTGACCTTTAGATTTTTTTTTTTTTAATCTTTATTTTTTTTATTGTATATCTACAAACCTTATATGTGGCTTAAAATTAGGTATATCTTCGAAGTCTAAGGTTAAATATCGATGAAATGGATATACGACCACCTTGAAGCTATAGCTGAACCTGAACCCAACGCAAAAATAATTTTCCAAATCAGTTAATAAATGACGGAGTTCTGAGGTACCTAACAAATATGAAAAATACAATTGAATTGAAATCTTCTCCTGTTTTAACCGACTTCAAAAAACGAGGAGGTTTACAATTCCGATTGTATAAGTACAATCGGAATTGTTATTAACCGATTTCAAAAAGAAGGGTATAAAATTAATATTATTTGAAGTCAGTTAAAAATATATTTCCGTTTCAGTTAACCATCTTAAAAGTGACTTAATGTTTCCCATCACTAGTTTAGATAGACTCATGGTTTCTAAACTCATAAGCAACTCAGTGTCCTAATTTCGATAATAATTCATTAATCTCGGGGATGGTGGGTGTTAACATTATTAGGTTCGATCGAGGCTTGATTTGTAGACGATAAATTTGGCGCGAAATTATCATAACACAACAATTATATTCAATTCGAAATTCAAACTAATTTATTGAAAACGTGTAAATTGTAATTTATAGATGCTCTTTTGTTTGTTTCTTTTTTAGCTGATTAGATATCGACGCGCGATCTATCGATGGATTTTAAAGTTATAAGTTAGGTATGTTACGTTTTATAATAGGAAGAGGTTAGAATTTATTGCTTTTACAATATTTACTGCTAAATTAAAGCGTATGCGATTTTACTCGCGAATTTGCAGTATAATAAGTAACCCATGTCACTTTCCAGGAGATGAAACGGCACGGACGTCTGATCTGTGGACAGGCAGAGCAGACGGGGGTTTTAGCCAGTGGCTTAGGCCAAGTCTGGCACTACCCGGGCCCTTTCTTCCATGGACACCAGTCCATGAGGATTTCCCCCGTCTGATAACTTCTTTCTTTCATTCCCTATCTTCCGAGGAACTTAAAACTGTTGTATTTTGTCTTAATTCTGCCTTCTGCAACCCTATTCGCCCGCCATCACACCACATTGAATTGTCTATCAACTATACGAATAAGGCGTTTGTATCAAGACTTCATTGCGTAGTTTACGCAGGTAACGACAGTGTGTCATTATATCTAAGGTTTCTTCTGTAAACGCCTTTAAGGACGCCTTTTAGTACCTAGCATTAAAAATCGATTGCCGTACTGGCTAGTGCGAGTGCCGAGTACCCAAAATTTTTGTCCAACTTCAAAAAGGAGGAAGTTCTCATTTCGATTGCCGACATGGCCTTAATATATAAATTTTGATCCGTGTCTTAATTTGTAAAATATATAAAATTTTATCAGTGTGTAAAATTTTATCTCATGAAGGTGAGCAAGTGTGTTTGTTCCCTCTTTACGCCGCAAAAGCTGAACAGATTTTAGTGAAATTTTGAATGGAGATAGTTTATACCCTGGATTAATACATACTCTTTTCTTTTTACTTCTGACTGGATCAGCGTTTGACCACGATCTCACCTGATGGGAAGCGACGATGTGGTCGAAGATGTAGCACGCTTACCCATAGCGTACTTGTTCACTCTTGATTTGAACACACCCAGATTGTATTTATGTGGAAACACAGACGACGACAAGGCATTCCACTCCTCTCCTCCTCTTTATCCCGGAAAACTGCGGATAAAACCGAGGGCGCAACTAGTAATATGAAAATTTAATATAAATAGAATTATAGATAGAGTATTATATAGCGGTCCATAATTATGAAACTTTCTTAAGTTCGTAATTAATTTCTAAGTTTTTTCCTAAGTTCTTTCTTAATTGACCTATAGGTAAAAAATGTAACAAATTCTTAAAAAAGTCAGTCAGCCCTCAGTTTTCTGCCGTGTCTTCTGAGTAGTGGTTCGGTGGTAGAGTCTTGTGATATTTGACGTTCATAAGTGCGTCTGAGATGCTAGAAATGAATATAGAGACTTTAACTTTGACTTTGATAATTATTTGGTACGTCAGTGTATATCAACTTTATAGGCATTGCCCATATATATACATACCTATAGAAAGTTATTCGATCGTAAAAACGTAAACATCTCATCAGCGGATTCTACACATGTCCGATGACGCCAAGTTTACCGTATACGCTGCACTGCTATTTATATATAACCGTATACGGCTATCGCAGAAGTAACATCGATGGCCTTAAATAAGCTATAGAAATAATGTTGTAATGAGAGCTAATAAGTAATGTAATGAAAAGGAGGAACTGTACGATGATGGATGGATGGATGGTGTGACCCCACCAACGTTTACCATTAGGCGAGATAGCTAAAAACCACGTTTTATGAGCCTTTTAGGTTAGGTCGGCATTGCATGCTAATAAATGGATTTAGATTCCATTGCGTCGAGTTGTGAGCTACCCTGAAAGTTTGAGCTGGATAGTTAATGAGGAAGTGCTCGAAATTTGAGTTGCAAGATTCCACCCGGAACGACAGACAGACAGACAGACAAACAAGAAAGTGACGTAATAAAAAATGTGTCCGTAACATAAATAATTTTTAGAAAAAACAAGAACTGACTTTATGACTAAGCTTATATTTTTTGTTTTGGTTATTCTTTTTCAAAAAGTGCTAAATCAATTTCGATAAAATTTATACAATAACCTCAAATTTATACACCTCTGAAGTTACCTACCAAACAAAAAAGAATCAATAAAATCAATTCATAATTGGCGGAGTGATCGCGTAACAAACATACAAAAAAAAAAAACATACCGCTGAATTGAGAACTTCCTTTTTTGGAGTCGGTTGAAAAGTAAAACCAATCGCAAACCGTCAAAAGCTGCTCAAATCAACTCGGCAACATCGAAGCTTCGACTACCAATGGGCAGTTTCCCATCATAAGAGCTCTCGCAATTATCGCCTACTGCGAAATAGTTATTTTGATTGGACCTCTTAGCATAGTTTCTCTGGCGTTTAAGATAACTCGCTTTCAAAAAGAAAAAAAGCTGCCATGAGCGAGATATCTTGTGGCGAGGGTTCCGAGATACTTAAAATATTGTCTTTATGCATTATTGAAATGCTTATTATAATTTTATTATTGAAAGTATGGTAAGTATAGTAATAAAATACGACTTTGCTTATGTCTTACAATAGCTTATATCGCTTACCTATGCTCACGTAGGTACCTAAAGTTAGAGCCTTATGACACTACGCAAATTCGCAGCGTTCTCGAGGCGTCTTTTGGACAGTCACTAGTAGAAAATGATATGATAATTATATACGGAAACGGAATGTCAGGCTTCCCTAGCGGGGCCGGCGGTTGAATGCGAGTGTACAACATTAAAGGAACGCGGCGCGAGTGCGCGATGTGTACGCCGCGAGTTCGCAGCGGGCACGCTGCGAATTAGCCGCAAACGCCAGCGTGATAAGGATGTGGAAGTAGATAGATTAGAGGAAAACAAACAAAATATAAATACCTAACTTAATGTAAATTTTGTTTTACAACAAACATAAAGAATCAGTCGGTGCATGAAAAGAACTATGGACTGGCGGAAAAGTATTTTTATACTCGTACAGGCCATATGAACCTGAGCTAAGGCTTAGGTAAGGTTCAGCGTTTCTCTTTCGTAAACGTTTCTGTTTCCCCATAAAGTCCCCTAAAACAGTGAAACAGAGAAACTAGACTAGTTATGGCGCGTTCAAAGTCGTACATCTGTCCGTCTGTCGTCGTATATTTAACTGATTACCCGAGGACATGGTTCATGATAGATATTTAAGTTTTTTTATCGGTTTACCGTCAGCAGAGGAAGTACTCTAATTGGTCATACAGGTGACTTTGTAAAATGTACTTAGTTACTTTGTAAAGACGTAACGTTTCAGTTCTTAAAAACTGGGAGTTGTTCGTGCGAGAACTTTAATTATGCACTAGCTGTTACCCGCGACTCCGTACGCGTAGTGAAGTAATCTAACCTGTTCCCGACAATTTTCCATCCCACCCTAATCCCACTCCTGCTCCGGTCCCATCCCGATCCCGATCCCGTCCCTGTCCTATCCCTTCACTGTCTCGCTCCTGCTTTCGTCCCACTCTCATCCAGATCACGTCCTTTTCCTATACGACATGCCATTTTCTAAAAAATGTTTTGTTGAAGCTACAACGAGATAGGACGGGATCGAGACAGGAGCACGACGGTGTAGGAAAAGGATGCGATCTAGATAGGAGCGGGACGAAAGCAGGAGCGGGACACTGAAGAGATAGGACAGGGACGGGATCGGAATAGGAGCGGAGCGGGGGCAGGAGCGGGATTAAAGTGGAATGAAAAATTGTCAGGAACACGTTAGATTAGTTCATTGCGAGTACGAAGTCGCAGGCAAGCTAGTGTAGTAGGTATAAAAAAGTTTTTTGTACTATTTATAGGCTTGCGTTTGACCACTATCTCAGCTGATGGTAAGCGATGATGTAGTCTAAGATGTAACTCGCTCGCCTAGAAGATACCTGTTCACATTCGATTTGAAGACTCCCAGGTTGCAGTTGTCAGGAAACCAAGACGTTGGCAATATGTCCCACTATTTGGCTGTTCATAAGATGAACGTGGTATACATTATAGTTCCTAATACGTCGCTAGGTGATGCCTCCTTGCTCTGTATCTCTGATCATTTCGCAATATCATTCAGTTAATAATTTACATTTGGTATTTTTAGGTGTGGTGTGAGCGATTTTGTAGAACGCTGTGAACTAACCCCTTTTTTAACTGAATTCAAAAAGGAGGTTCTCAATTGGATTGTATTTTTTTGTTTGTTAGCTCAGAAATAAATCATTTATAATCCGAACTGGAAAATTTTTTTTTGATTCAGGTAGCTACAAGGTAGTCACATATAAATTTCGTCGATATTCGACCTTGGACTTCGAAGATATATCAAAATTGAAGTCCTTTGTTTATAACATGATTTATTCCATAAGGAAGTTTTTTACAAGAATACCGCAGGTAATAGTCTCAGTAACTAGTTATTTCACTATCAGTCTTTTTCCATGTTTCGTTCTTCTCTTCATAGAAGAACGAAAAGTGTTAATGCTCTTGTTAACTCCCATTCCGAAAACAACGAGAACAAAATAGGCTCCGCTCGCTACCACTATCCTGCTTTTCTCGGAATCATGATACAACTGAGTGTAACTGCAATAGGTTCTAGTAAAAACATAATAAGCAAGTCGGCGGCGGTACTTCTCAGTACAGATGTTGCGTTGCCCGAATCCAACATAATGGCATTGGAATAAACATACTAGATACTTATTCTTGTATTATTTTTATTGTAACAGTCCGGCATGTCCAAGGATTCATCACAAAATTTCAAGGATATGTGATTTCCACCAACCCGCACTGGGCCAGCGAAGTGGACTATGGCCCATATTCTCTCTTTGAGAGAAGGCCCGTGTCTCGGTAGTGGGAACTTATGGGCTGATGATGATGAACAGTCAGTGGTCACGTTTCGTTATTAACCGCATGATGCATCATGTTTAGCGAATCCAGTCAATTGTAATGGCCATAATACTATAGAAGTAAGGTCGTTGCCTATCTAAGTATTAATCATGTTAACACTGGCCTTTTCTCCGAAAGAAAAACAATGGGTCATAATCCTCCACGTGGGTCCAGTGGTTGGTTGTTATCACATTCTTAATTTAATTCTTTGGACATGCCGGTGGCTAGGACTCACGTAGTTTGTCGAATTTGTCGACCTAGGTTTCGAGCATATCCGATGCTCTTCATCAGGACGAGTTTACGCTAGGACTAGGTCAATTAATTCGGCAAACTACGGGAGTCCCAGCCGTTTTATTAAATATTTTATATAATGAATCAAATTCACGAAAACTTTCATACTAAAGTTTTAGGTAACTACTGGAACTTAGCGATTTACAAAATATCTATACATTATAGTACCGCTAAACACTGACTTACTTTATAGATTAGACCTTAAAAAGGGCACGAGAGATTTGGGACCAAAATGTTTAAATTCTATTTTGTTAAATACTTAAAATATAGAAACTTTTTATTTCTAAAAATGATTAGTTTTATTCTGTAAAATTTTCAAAATGTCAGTTACTAACATTTTAAGTATAATATCACAGATTATGGAACATTGTCACAACGTGTGCCAGTTATTGTATTGTAGCCCTGTCAAGAAGAGCCTCCCAAAGCCCGCCTTCCTGAGTGAACCGTTACAAGAGAGGGAAATGTAATCAAGGTCCGCCGGAACTCGTGAGAACGTTCAGTGTTGTCTCAAGCAAGCTCACAGGCGCAGAGGTAGGGCCTGTTGGTGTAGGGTGTAAGTAGCAAGAGACAGCGAGTGAGACGTGAGGACTACTGTATTCTTTTTTTAACTGTGAAGTCAGAAAGAAGGAGGTTCTCAATTCGAATGTCTTTTTTTACCTCATTACTCTGTCATTTATAAACCGATTTGGAAGTCTTATTTCGCGTTGGGTTCAATATAGTTACAAGGTGGTCCCATATAAGTTTCATCAATATTCGACCTTGGACTTTCAAGATATATCAGAATAGAATACGGTTTGTTTTTGTTATAAAATGAATGTAACAATTGTTTTATATATTTTATTTAATAATACATACAAGTAACACAGTAGTTTTAAATCCAGCACTAATCAAATGACCCACCCCTAACTGTACCTGGTGCAAAAGTGCCCATAACACTGGCTGCTTAATTATTTTATATAATCAATTAATAGACAAGCACTCGGCCCTACTAGATGGTAGATAGATAGATAGATAAACACTTTATTATTCACCTAGTCGTGTTTCGGGATGATGTTCGGTGAACCATCGGGGAGACGGGTCTGAGTAGCCGCTCAACTGCCGTCTCTCTCTAGATCTATGTGCTCGATCTTAGGCCACATCATCGCTTCACATCAGGCGAGATAGTGGCCAAACATAGATCTACTAAGCGTAAAAAAAAATAGAGATAAAATACAAGTCAAATGATTACAATGGTGTAACAATGGGCGGTCTTATCGCTTAAAGCGATCTCTTCCAGACAACCTTTGGATGGAGAGGAATAACGAAATATACACAGACGGCGGTGATAGAAATAAGCAAAGCGGTTACCATTGCCTACGGACACCTGCAACTGGTGGTGTACCTGTACTGGTGAGTTTTGAACCTTCTTTTAAAATGCCCCAAACTATAGCTCCGCGGAAAGACCACGGGCAGTAACCCATTCTATATCTTCCAGGTGTGCGGCAAGAAAGATCTGGAGAATCGAACACTATGTGATTTCCATAGATCTACGATTTGTGGATGGGTTTTTGCACGATGTCGGATAGCGCGGAGATAAAATCGTGATGGAGGAACAAAATCAAATAGTTCTTCAGAACATTCCCCATTTATAAATTTTATAGAACACACTGAGTGCGCCAATGTCTCAACGTTGGCTTAGTGGTCTTGGACGACGACGACGACTTCGAAGATGTCTTCTCGCCTCCATCGTCATTCGTGTGATCCTTCTATTCTCAGAGTAACTCTTTGCAAGAAATATTGTTCGTTGTTATACAAGCACGACGTCTCTTGGTCAACATTATCTTTACTTTCCTCAAGTTCTTCTTGATATTCGATACTTGCAACACCAAATTTAATTTCTTCAGATTCGATATCTGCGAGCATCCTCAGCATCTGAAACAAAGAAATCAAATTTTTAGACAAGTAAATAGTAGGTTTTCATGTAGGCAAATGTTTTAAAATACCACGTTAATTTAGATCTCCACCCTAATAGACGTCAAACCTATTCCGTTACGCATTCAACTGTGGTTCTATACCTATATTCCTCGCTACATTTAATTAAAATACATGTTTTCACACTTCTTGCTACTTTACAAAAACTAAGACCAATTTTACAGCTCCCAAAGTATGTTGCTACATTTCCTACTATAGCTATTGTTAGGTCTCCCGCTGTCCCTTACTACGTCTCCAGCTACGTCTTTTGCCTCTCGCTTTGCACAATATCCCGCTACGTCCTCTTCGTAAGTCCATCAGCCTTGTTTGTTGCGCATTAACCTTTGACGTTACTCAAGGTCATATCCACTGTTGATATAAGAAACATATCATTGTGATTAGAAAAAAGCATTCTACTACTACCTGGCAAAGTCTCTCGCTACATTTCCTGCTACATCCCATGGCACGTCTCCGTTATATCCATTGCCATCTTCCATTACGCGCTATGTTCGCTATGACTCCAATGCCCCGCATCGCACTGTACCCTGTTTGTCCTCTTTGTTTGTCTAACAGCCTTGTTTATTGCGCAACAACCGTTGACGTTACTCAAGGTTATGTCAAGGTGGTGTTACTGTTGATATAAGAAACGTGTCATTGTGATTTGATTAAAAACAAAAACGCTTTCTGACTACTACCCGGCAAAGTCTTTCACTACATTTCTTGCTACGTCTCATGACACGTCTTTCCTTATGTTCATCGCCATGTCTTCCATTACGCACTGTATTTGCTACGTCTCTAATGCCCGCTTCGCACTGTACACCGCTACGTCTTCTTCTTTGGTCCACCAACCGTGTTTGTTGCGCGCGTTGACGACTCGCCTGTTGACACATGAGGTCTCTGACCCGTCGTCCGGCCGCTCGCAAATATCCACCGCAAACATTACGAAACCGGATGGACGGTCCGTTGCTATGTCGGTACCGCATCGGACTATCGGACCATTCAAAGGCTTTAGTGTAAAGAGGATTTTGGTGTAAGGCTCTGAATTACAAAACTCAGAATGCCAAAGGTTAGCAGTTGGTTCTGAAGCCCAATTCTACTAAATAAAAATATTCAAATTCCAGTTCCAATCTAGTGTCGTCTGCTAACTTGAAAATCAGCGTCAAACGTCGATCATGTTAGTGTAATGTCGCCGAAAGGTAATCGAAGTGTAAACCAAGTGTAAACGGTATTTTGCTAAAACAAATGGCCAATATGAATTGAAAAATTCATATTTACTGAGATTATATCGAGACTAGACTGTAGCTATTACGAGCAGAAGATAATTTTTTCTTCAATTCACAATTTAGTTTCGGTTCGGTCATCTTTCATTCAACGTCATTTAATTTTAGTATAATTGACCTTCTGATCAGTATAAACGTCGATATAATGTGTACCCTAAACACATAGACAATATACACATATTATATCTTCGATTTTTAATGTAATTAAGTATCGAGAAGAGGACGTGGTTCAACTTCAAGTTCACCTTAATCTGTAGTAATACTGAACATCCAGATTCAGATTCTTTTTTTATGGAATTGAGTGATGAGACGAAATGGTCGTTCGCCTGATGGTAAGCCGCCATAACAATTGCAGTGCTACCCAGAACTTTAAATACCATAAAAAGCACTGCGTACCACTGGATTGCGCTCATCACCCCGAGACATCAGATATTAAGTCTCATATGCCCAGTAATATAAAAAAACCAGTAAAAATTGTGATCCTTGGAGAGATGTAAAAGGTAGTCGGACTTTTTATCTCTGCGGTAGGTCTCAAGACTGACATCAGCCATCAGGTTGGCCGTTGATTTCCCCCGACCCAAGTCCAATTTCCGACACACAAGTCAATTTAACAATTCTTTATTATCACTGTTATAGCTTTTATCACGTATAATATCTAAATCACAAATTAAAGCATCACGGAAATGATGATTATTTGCAAAATCACCCCGAATGACGACACCTTTGGCCTATTTTTGGGACTATTATTGTAAAATTTATTGAATTCAATTTATTTATCTGACACGTGCCACATTTTGGAACAAATTATGATAATCTACGATTATCTTTACCGCTTACTTTTATGGACCCTGTCATAATAACTAAAGTGGTATTTTTCTTATATTTCAAGATTACGAATTAACTTTAAATTGTGACAAGGCAATAAAGCAGTCACTGCGTACATATAAAAGCAATACATTTCACTGTATTCATATGATGATATTACAAGAAACATCTTGATTCAGCCTAACCCAGTATATAAAATATTTTCAAAACTGTATCTTTAAGGTATAGTTTTAAAATTTGATTATATTATTTTAATAGAATATTTAATTAATGGACTTACTATTTAGGCATCGGAAGTTTATTTGTATCTCATATGAAAAAATAATCAAAGATTTGTATGAAAATATTATAGCTACAACATATGCCTCTTTTCTAAACTGGCTGATGGCTGGTCCACAAGTCATACTCGTGAACGGTGCTGTTTGTGGGGTCTGGTCTGGTCACTCCAACTGCTACTGTACTATATAGGTACCTGTTTATATATACTAATTTTGTATGTAACTATGACTATGGGACATCTCACTCGCACTTTTAGTTTAACATTATCGAAATTGTTTTTCGGAGTAGAGTAATATCGGAATTCGATTAGGTCGTGATAACGTTTTGTCTAATAACAGTGAGTCGGATCTCAGTTTTAGACTGACAACTGGCAACGATAAATAGGTAGCATTAGAACTAATAACGGAGGTGAGAGGTTATACTAATGGCCAAGAAATATATTAAAAAGTGAAAGGTGAGAGGTAGAAATAACTACTGGTGGTAGGTTTCTCGTATGCGAGAGACCGTCTGGGCGGGTACCACCGCTTTGCCAGTTATTCTGCCGCCAAACAGTAGTGCGCAAGCATTACTGTGTTCCGGTTTAAAGGGCATTGTAGCCAGCGAAATAACTGGGCATTATGAGACTTAAGAGCTAATTGGCCTTCTGCGCCGCCCGCCGCGCAGGATTTTGCAAAACAAAGTTCTGGGTGGTGCTGTACCATTTTTTTTATTAAAGGTAATAATACGTTTGACCTCCATTTCGCCTGATGTTAAGCGAGGATGTGGCCTAAGGTTTTCATTTAATATTTTTATTTTTTATTTGTTATGTTTTTTTTTAAGATTAGGTAGGTAAAAATGTGGATCATTATTCTGACATAAAATAATTTTATTTAATTATTTTTAAAATATTTATATTTTATAATTTATTTTATTTATAAATAGTACGTACCTATCTGCTAGCGTAGCATCAAGCCCTTCTTTCTAAATACTTTTCAACTATCAATTCCTGTGGGAGTCCCATTAATTATTCCTTTACAAACAGTAAGTGGTAGCTTATTACGTCAAACAGTGTCACGGCATTCAACCGAAAATTATAAAATTTTCACCTTTTAACGACCGGACATTACTCTTCGACACTCCCGGTTAATTAAGGGTGGGTCTCATGAATCAACTGACTCATAAACTTATGGGTCATAAATCACGGAGTAATTAAATTATGAAACTGAATATGAAATTAGTTTTTTGTTTGATTTATTACAGGTGTCTAACTAAAAACTTGATGGAATTATGAGAAAAGTTTGTATATCAAATTACTTTTGAGAATAAATTTAATTTATACAAAATTAAATTACAATTATATAATCAATATGTAATAAATGATTTATAAGAATCATATAGAAGATATAATTTTATAGTTTTTATTACTAATGTTTGCTTACACTTAACAAATATCTTTTGAGATTACTTAATTTATTTATAAATTATTCAATTTTAATATTTTGATGAAATTTTTAATTTTAATGTTATCGTATAATAACAAATTTATTGAAACACAATTTATAAATTGAATTTAAATTATATTAATCAATATGTTATCAATGTTTTATAAGAATCAAGTAGATGGTATTTTATATTGTCTATTACTTATGTTTGCTTACCTAAAAGGTAAATAATAATTACAAAAAATAATGACAGTTTCTAATAAATTAATTTTAATATTTATTAGACCTTACATATCATATGTTGCTAGTGTTATTCTAAAGCTGATATTGGTTAAACCTATTAACTAGCCTTTCATATTTTTTGCGTTAAATCAAATCTCTTAAATAAATACTTAATAATATTGGGTAAGTATATCTTGATTTATCTATTTATAATATCGACTTGCGTATTATAAATTATTAATGATGGCAATCTAGCAAAATGAATTGATCAAAGTGTATGTGTGGATGGATCTTTGTTACTCTTTCACGCAAAAACTACCATACCAATTTTGATAAAATTTGGTATGTAGGTACTTTTGGTCTTTGAATAGCACATAGGCTAGTTTTACCAGCTAACCCATCTAACCCAGGAAACCGCGGGTGAAACCGCAGGGCGCAGCTAGTTAAGTAATATGTATGATAGATACTCAACAATTTACAATTTCTCAATTTTATTGGCAGAATTTAATTATGGAGGTATTAATAGTTATTTAAATGTTATTTAAGTTAATGCAGAATATAATTTATATATCTAAAATAAAAAACTGGACTGACGCGACAAATAAAGTGTATAACTGTAGGGTGACCATGACTACTAAATCTCATTGAAGTAATATAATTATAATAGGGTATAATAACTTTATAATACGGTTTTTGTAGTTACAACTAAATTATCCTTACTAATACAAATTATAATTTATGTACCACAAAAAATATTTTTTAAATTTATAACACTTACAAGAATGTTTAAAAATGATCACATAGACGGAGGAACACAACAATAATGGATAGTCTAGTTTGTTTATTTTTTTGAGTAATTAAGTTAAATTTAGTTAGTACATAACTGTGTTAGTTTAAGTAAATAATGTGTAGAAATGTTAAATTGTTGCACTTGCCCGTTCAAAATGCCATAATAAAGTAATAACGGAAACAACAAAAAATATGTAATAATTCTCATAGTCAATCCATTAGATAAACAATATAACCGGTGTTACCCATGCTGTCAATTAACCCCTGCTTCTAATATATTCAGAATAATATAGCTTCAATTATAACACCCACAATTACTTGGTCATAATTTAAAACAGTGTATAGCGTTCATTAAGAACGCCATTAATAGTCATACGAAAATGTCCCGGTTCGTACGTGGACACCCTAATAAAGAGCAAAACAGGTGGGCCACTAAACAAAAAAGACGTGTGGCACTCGGAGACTGCCGCGGTAAAGCTATTGCATAGCATTCGGAGTGGGGGGTGTTAGGTTATTTTCGTTACGGAATTTCTGGATTCGGTCTCCTCGTCAAGGCCCGCGATAGAAGCTATGCAATAGCTTAAAACTACACTAAATAACGACAATCAACTCAAGATGTTGGAACGTTCAACTTTGGTAGGTATAGTTTTTACAGTTGTTGATCAGTTGTTGTTTTACATGTGAGGTCAAGATTCATTTTGATATACGTAAAGAAAAAAAAACGTATAACGTAAGCAAATCATCCAGTGAACTTTTTCGTGTGCTTAATTAACCTACAATACATACAGCGAAAAAGAGCGAGTGTGGCTCAGTGGGAGAATGTGCGACTTTCGATCCGACGTACCCAAGTTCGAATCCCGCTGGCCTCACACCACTGACTTTCTTAAGCTATGTGCGGATTTAACACTCGTTCTGAAAACGGTGAAGGAAAACATCGTGAGGAAACCGGCATGTCCAAGAATTAATCACAAAAATTCAAGGACATGTGACATCCACCAACCCGCACTGGGCCAGCGTGGTGGATTATGGCCCATTCCCTCTCTATGAGAGAAGGCCCGAGTCCCAGCAGTGGGAACATGATGGGCTGATGATGATGATTAACCTACAATACATTTCATAGAAAGGTAGGTGCAAGGTGTATGATGGAAGTATTTAGCTAGTAAAATGGTCTGGTTGGGTAGGTAACCACTATTTTAACTATCGAACAATACTTTGGGTTATAATATTTCCACAATTGATAGACAATACTATTATTAGGAACCCGGCAGATATTATAGCAGATAAGTCAACAGGGGAATCGACTAACACCGATCCCGATCGCTTTCAAATATGTCATGTGATCGGTATTTGTCTCTGGAATTTTCGAACGTTTTTACTCAAAGTCCGTGTCCCAATCTTAATCCCAGTCACGATCACGAAAGATGGTAACGTCATTCCAAATTTAAAATTGAAAGCGATCGGGATGGATGTTCGAGATAGGTACACGATTTCCTTGCAGGTTCTAAACAAAAAAGTAATTAAGAACCCCCATTCATTATGTAAAACATACATTATTTTATGGTCATAATTTGTTTCGTGTTTCCCAAATCTATCAATAATACAAATACACAAAATATATCATATCGTTTTTTTGCATTTGTTATTGATTCTTGTATCCGCTTCCGTTTGAGGTCCCGCTACATACCCCGCTTGTTTACTGGCCCACCATATAGGACGTACGGTATGCAATCAGCATGTAAATGGGACTCTCACTCGGCGAAGCAAACATCGAATATTGATCGCTGCATTATGTTAATTCCACAATTTAAAATGTTGCCGTTTGAAAAACAAACCTGCACAACGACCGCAACTGCTAAACGGCTACTGTGCCTTTCTTTCTTTCTTTCTCGTGTGGATGTTTCAACCCTGGTGTCAAAGTTATAGGCCACCTGAAGACCTCCGACATGGCCTAGGCATTCATAACAGATCTGCCAGGATAAAGCAACGGTCGTTGCGGTCACGTCTTGGATGTTGACTTTTTTGTGATATTTACATCTGAGTGCTACCACCACAGAATACTAAGGGACAGAAGCATCACTCCGCAACGAAATTTAAACAAGTAGCGACTGTTGCTACGACCCAATAAAGTTCAATTCAGCTCGCGTAGCGCTGCATACCTACCAGTCATATTAACCTTCAGAGCGCCTCTCTTTCTATCGCTTATCTCTTCTGACGCGGCACGTGTAACGACGCGCGACCCGCCGTCAGTGTCCGGCTATGTACTTGTAACTTCGTACCTACAGTGCGAAGTGCGCTAGGCCTTGTGCTACCGTGTTTCGGAAGGTCAGAGGCCTGCGTACGGCCAATAACTCCGAAACGAGGGATAACCTCACACCTACATGAAAAAGTAGACCAGTTTCTAAGTTTGATGGTATCTAACATACACACAACTAAATTATGTTATGACTAATAAAAGGTAGAAAGACAATGCGCGAAATGTCACGACCACGTCTATGGAGTCACGACGTCCGAGGGTTTTTTTTACACTTAATAGATCTATGTTTGGCTACTATCTCGCCTGATGTGAAGCAATGATGTGGCCTAAGGGTTTGCAGTCGCGCTGGTGTGCCCAAAGCTTGAAGTGACCGGTTCGCCGCGACATTCTAGCCGCGAACGGACATTATAGTTGACAATGTTTTTGATAAGTATCAAGATAAGAAACTTATTTACAATGATAGGGAAGATAGTGGAAACTATTCTTGTGCTAATAGGAATAAGTATGATAAGGTAAGGATATCTACTCACATCTAGTGAGTACTAATCTTTATTTAGTCGCACTTTGAAATCAGGGTTGTAAAACGAGGCAATTGAAATGTTGAGTTACTATTAGTGCAACTCAAGATAACATCGGCTAAGAAGGTACGAAGGAGGTCCAAAATAGTTCTGGCCGCTTATAACTTTTTTATGGGACAGAGTGACGAGTTTCATCATCATCGGCCTATTACGTTCCCACTGTTGGGACTCGGGCCTTCCATCATAGAGAGAGTATGGGCCGTAATCCACCCTGCTAGCCCAGTGCGGGTTGGTAGATGTCACATGTCCTAGATTTTTTCTGATTGATTCTTGGACATGCCGACTTCCTCACTATGTTTTATTTCACCGTTTTTAGAACGAGTGTTAAATCCGCACATAACTTAAGAATGCGGGATTCGAACTCAGGTGAGTCGGATCGAAAGTCGCACGTGTTCCCACTGAGCCTCACTCGCTCTTGTTCCCACTGAGCCACACTCGCTCGTGACGAGCTTACTTAGTCTTATTCGGTGAAATATTATAAGTAAGCCGAAGGGGCAACGGGCCGGTCACATATGTCGAAGAACCGATAAACGATGGAGTAAACGAGTTCTAGAGTGGAGACCACGCTTAGGCAAACGTAGTGTAGGACGCCCTCCGGCCAAATAGAGCGACGACCTGCGAAAAGTGGCTGGCAGTAACTACATGCAAAGAGCCGAAGATCGGGGTTAGTGGCGTGCATTGAGAGAGGCCTATGTCCACCAGTGGACTCGTATAGGCTGCTGATGATGATGATGGGTGACGAGACTAGCGTCTTATCACTCAATTCCATAAAATAAAATAAAATATTTTTTAAAAAGATTTGTTTTTTATGTAACTGAATGACGAGACGAGCTGGTCGTTCCCCTGATGGTAAGTGACACGCCAGCCCATAAAAATTACAGCACCACCCAGAACTTTGTTTTGCAAAATCCGGCGCGGTGCTGCACTGCGCTCGTCACCCTGAGACAATTAGCTGTTGAGTCTCATAATGCCCAGTAATTTCGCTGGCTGCAATGCCCTTCAAACCGGAACACAGTAATGCTTGCGCGCTACTGATTGGCGGCTGAATAACTGGCAAAGCGGTGGTACCCACCCCATGCTTACCTTTTTCTGTCATGATATTTTTAGTTGTTGACAATTTTTAGCGTATTTTTATTAATTTGTACCTATATGACGTTTAAAAGTGCATTTTTGTGTCTATTTAACAAATCTTCTGACTTGAAATCGTCAATCACCAATTTTCACAAATTAAAGAGTCTGAACTTCCTTGAAATCGACAAATACAACCTATATCATAATATCCACAATCATATGATCCAGAGCAAACTGGTTTGTTCATCACGACCAAAAGCCTGATCTAATTAAACAATCTTAATTCGTTCTGCTGAGAACTCAAATTGCCTTACGTATTTCTCAAAAGACATATGAGTACATTGGCTAAACGCGCGGTGGAAACGAGTATGTTGGTTTGGTACAAAACAAAATTAATTTGTTGAACTGCTACTTTGAAGCATAAATACATATATAATTATGTAGGTATTACTATACTTAGTCTGGCCATAAATACTGTTACAATTAAAAATAAACAAAATATTACATTTGAATTTGGAATCTGTCATTTTCATATGATTGTTCATTAAGTTTTCTCATTTTGGCGCCAATACATTGTACAATATTTTGCGATATTAAAATGGAGTGGGGTGATAAAGAGAACCGAATCGCTGTGATTGCATTACACAAAGTAGGTATGGAGCCAAATGCAAATTTTAAAACTCTCCATACGCTTGTTATTAGTAAAATGTTTGTGTACCGGGCTGTTAATAGGTACAATGAGACCTCCTCTGTTTGTGACAGAAAAAGATCTGGCCGTATACGTAGTGTTCGTACGAAAAAGGTGGTCAAAGTAGAAAGAAAGCAGCAGCAGCGGAAATAATTCGAAGAAATCCTGTCCGAAAACAAAAGATTTTATCTCGGGAGATGAAGATAACACCTAGAAACATGTCGCATATTTTAAAAGATGACTTAGGACTTGCAGCCTATAAGAGACGTACTGGTCATTTCTTAACTGATAATTTAAAAAAAAATAGGGTGGTATAATCAAAACAACTACTGAAGCGGTACGCAAAGGGAGGTCACAGAAAAATTTTGTTTACGGATGAGAATTTTTTTACAATTGAGCAACATTTTAACAAACAAAATGACCGTATTTATGCTCAAAGCTCTAAGGAAGCTTCCCAATTAGTCAACAGAGCACTATCCGTGGGCACTATCCGACTTCAGTGATGGTGGGGTATTAGCCATGAAGGAGTGACTGAGCCATACTTTTGTGAAAAAGGTTTCAAAACATCGGCACAAGTGTATCAAGATACCATTCTTGAGAAGGTAGTAAAGCCCCTTAACAACACCATGTTCAATAACCAAGAATGGTCCTTCCAGCAAGACTCGGCGCCGGGTCATAAAGCTCGGTCCACGCAGTCCTGGTTGGAATCGAACGTTTCGGACTTCATCAGAGCTGAAGATTAGCTCTCGGAGTCTTCTGACTTTTAGACGCTCTTCCTCATAATATCGAAACATACAACTTAATCTACTGTAACCATCATCTATGACAAAATTTACTTTTTCTTTTTAGTTTCTTCTGCTTACAGACAGACACGCATCCCGAATTTCTGGGAAGGTGGTTCTAAAAAAATCGTAGATGCGTCGATTCCAGCTAGACGCACCGCGCATGCGTAAGCTGTCATTACCATACAATGACTGGATCGTGCGGGCGCGCGTAACTGTCGCTGTGGGGAATAGGCAGACCAGAAGTCGCAGAGGTGACTGCGAGGGAATTTGGTTACTTTGCCTATGTTTTGTAACCTTTTGTTTTCTGTTTATGTGTTCAAGTCTGTGAATCAAACTCACGAAAACTTTCATGAAAGTCATAGTCAAAGTCAAAATTTATTTATTAAATAGGCACAAAAATGCTCTTTAAACGTCATAAACACAAATTAAAAAAATACTAATACATATCAAATTAAAAATATGTAAAGATTTGGAACTTAAGAAAAAGGTAAGCATGTCTACCCCTTTCTTTCCCATACACAAATTGAAGTCCGGGCTCAGAAAAAAAATGCGAAAATCACCAAGATAAAGCACCAAGAAACTGTGCGCGGATATCTCTTTTTACCACGTTTTTATTAAGTCACTTTCTTGTCTGTCTGTCGATCCAGGTGGAATCTTGCAACTCAAATTTCGAGCACTTCCCGATAAGCTATCCAGCTATAACTCCCAGGGCAGCTTGCAACGCGATGCCAATGCGTTCTAAATCTACTTATTAGCATGCAATGCCGACCTAACCTCAAAATGCGCATAAAAATTTTCACTGGTTTCTTTTCTTAATCTGTTCTTTTTTATCACTTCAAATATCTAAAAACATCATCATCAGCCCATCACACGGGCCGTCTCTCATAGAGAGAGTATGGGCCATAATCTAAAAATATTACAATAAACAATGATGTATAGATAAAATGTCGAACTTCCAACAGAATACACGTACGTCTTATTTCTTTTTTTCCTAAAGAGAGGCTTACAATGAGGACTTACTTATATGCCAGTCTGAGTTATTTATACCCCAGTCCTGAAGTTATGATGATTGATAGATTGAAAATTCTATTGTTCTGAACAGAACTGATATATTGCTAGGTACTTTAGTCATAATGTTTAACTCAGAATGCCAAATATAAAGGTAGGAAAAGGTAGTAAAAGCAGGAATAAGGTAAAGCCATAAAAACAGAATGAAATCTTTCGTCAATTATTTTGAAACGTATCCGGCGTCCAAGAAACAGAAACATTCTTTTTGTTTTTTTTTTTAACAGGCGAATGCCTTTTTTTACTGATAACAAACTACACTCTTTTACTAAAACTAAACTAACTACATGCAAGGAGAAGCAATTGGACAACCCATAGACCATAGATAGCTCAAATGCTCCAACCCACTACCAGTTGGCAGCGTACCCATGATACTGGCAGTATTGCCCCGTTGGATTGCAATACTGATACGTTGAGCCAAATAAGTCCCAGCATTTTGGTCACGCGTCGCATCTATCAGGCGTTCTGAAAGACTTTTGAAAATACAATGAGCTCGCGGTCCCCACGGACCCAAAGTCTCAACACCAAACGGCTCAAATATGTAACCGCTACCGAGGTTAGCATATTTCCGCCGCTTGAGCTGCTCGGCCGAATTAGCCGCCGCGCCAGCCTTATTCTGCGTCTCCGGAAGATGTGACGGCGCCATAGTATCGACGCAAGTAGCGTCCCACACTAGAGGCCGCCCCAACTTCCAGGGGATCAGGGTCATGCCCTCAGGCTTTTTACCATCGTCACGCATTTGACCATTCGGTTCGAAAATGGCTGCAACATTAACGCTGGTAAAAGCCCAGCGGATGATATCGTTAAGACTGGCGTGACGCGAAATTCGACCGGCACTTCTGGAACATGAGAGACCGTGGTGACCAAATTGATCAACTGCAGTACCACACTGGCAACGATGGGCTTCATAACACCTTGCACCCATACGTAAGATAATAGCAAGACGGAAAGCAGATGGGTCTAATAAATTTCCAGTATTAAAAGAGGGGATAGCCTGCAACCAAAGCCCTGATTCCCACACAGAGACTGCAAGAAGGCGGGCACAATCTGCGACGCTAGGACTTGGTCACCCAGGGATGACACCCGGGATTGGAGGGCCCGGATAGTGCCAGACTTGGCCTAAGCCTACTGGCAAAACCCCCGTCGGCCTGTCCACAGACCAGGCGTCCGCGTCTGTTTTAGTCACTTCTTATTTTTTCTAGACGCCTTTCCTATGCACCTTTTTTCATTCTCATAAGTTCATTTTTTTCCCAATCATTTTTTGTCTTAAACTAACTGTTAGCTACCAGGTCTCACTTGCAGCTCCTTTTCACGAGTTGGCGTGTTTTTCACATGTGTTCCAGCCGTCACCCATCACCATAACCAGAAAGTTTCCCACACCCCTTCCGCACCGCGCAGTTAGGTTCACGAGTCACGAGGTGGTTGGTCTCTTGCATGCGAGAGGCTGTCTGGGACTCTGGGTTGGTACCACAGCTTTGCCAGTTATTCTGCCACCAAGCAGCCAGCACTGTGTTCTAGCTTAAGGGGTATTGTAGTCAGTGAAATTACTGAGCATTATGAGACTTGCGGAGACGAGCGCAGTGCAGCGCGATTTTGTAAAAGAAAGTTCTAGATAGGTGTGTTCATCGTAAGATAATAAATAGAAGATAATAAAAAAAGAGCGAGTGTGACTCAATGGGAGTACGTACGGCGTTTGATCCGATGCACCCGAGTTCAAATTCCGCTGGCCCTGCACCACTGACTTTCTTAAGTTATGTGCGGATTTAACACTTGCCCTTAAAACGGTGTAGGTAATCAGCGAGAAAAACGGCATGTCCAAGAATTAATCACAAAAATTCAAGGAAAAATAAAATTCAATCTTGTGACATCCACCAACCCGCACTGGACCAGCGTGGTGGATTATGGCCCGTACTATCTCTATGAGAGAAGGCCCGTGTCCCAGCAGTGGAAACGTAATGGGCTGATGATGTGTTGCTTATCATCATATGAAAGACCTGACCGTCCCGTCAAACAATTACAAAAATAAATATCTAGTTAAAACAACTTTAATAAACTATGCAAGAAAACTGACCTTGACCTCTTTTGCACCAGCGCCTCCTCGGCAAGGCGGCGGCTGAGCAGAGAATTCTTTTTAGCAGACGACTAGCGATAGTAGAGTGTTGACTTTAATTTTAAGAAATACGTACCTTGTAATCTATACTCATACATTTTCCATCCTATGTAACAATCTTAGTATGTATCTTAGTAACTATCCTTTATGTATTCATATAAGTATGTGTATCTATTTAGTATCACATTCGTGAATACCTATAATTGGCTTTCTACCAATTATCCTTCTGTATATTCCTATTGTAAAAGCTGTTGATGTTCCAATAAAAAAAAGCTAGTCCTATAGTACAGTCTCACACATCTGTTCAAATATCAATTGTCTAATCAAGTTGGCTGTCAATCTAGTGCGCTGCTGACGTTGAATTAAATGCAAAGATCGTATACGTCTGCATCGTGACGCGAGTATTCAATCACAAGTTGATTGACAATTGACAATTATACTTAAGTTATTAGACTTAGATGTTGCTATGCGGAAATTGATGAGTGTTATTTATTTTTAACCGACTTCAAAAGGATGAGATTCCCAATTCGACGTACCTATGTGTTTTACTCTTTAACAACTCTTAAAACGTCGCAAATCCGAACGGAAACTATCTCGCACTCACGTAGCCACCGGCCTTCTAACTAAGGGTATGTCCCTTAGTATTCTGTGCTAAGGGTCGCATTTATAAACTACAATCAGAATTGAGCCTAAAGTGAGGTAGAGTTTCAAGCGTGTATAAGGTTATGTTAGAATAGATTAGGATTTATAAATACAGAAGAAACTCAAATCAGGCGAAATTGACTAGAAGAAGACTCTTAACTTTAATTTGATTTATAAAATAGATAAAGACTCAATTCAGGAATCCAAACGTAAGTCATGATCAGGTGATCGCACATCAAACGTGAACCAAGTCAAGTCTATAAAAAATATATGTAGAAAAACTAAAACCACGTTTTTATAGATTCAGAATTCATTGTCATCGAGTTGTGAGCTACCCTGAAAGTTTCAGCTTTCAGCCGGATATCTGAAACGGGAAGTGCTCGAAATTTGAGTGTCAAGATTTCACCCAGAACGATAGATATACATACAGACAAACATGAAAGTGACGTTGTAAAATACGAAGCTATGTCCACATAATTTTAGTTTATTGGCCATAAACATTGAGAAACAATATTTACCCCGTCTGCTGGAATGAAGTGGTATCTGCAGAGGTGAGGGACGGTCACGCGACGTCGTCGGCTGGGCGGGGCCGCATGATTAATAGCACTCGGGTCTTAAGCTTCTGTGTATCGCAAGAGATACCTATACCACCAAAACACACTGAAAGAAAGAAGAAAGAAAACAAAATTTATTTGATAGCCACAAAATCATACAAATAACAAAATAAAGAAAATAGAAATACAAAAAAAAGCAGTATAAATAGACAACTAAACTTAAATGACTAGTATGCGGTGCCAAATGGGGTTAACGCTAAGCACAAATGTCAAGTGTCGTTATTTGACACCCGACGCTGCTGGTCTGGAATGCATCACACTAATTATAAATGCAAATTTTTGTATGTGTGTTTGTTACTTCACGTAGTAACGGTAAGCCGTTACTCTCTTAACAGATTTGAGTAAAATTCAAAATGGAGATAGCTATACCCAGGATTGACACATGGGCTACTTGTCATCCCGGGAAACCGCGGGGCGCAGCCAATTAACATATGTTATGGGCAAGCGTGGCGCTTACCATCAAGTGAATGACTTGCTCGTCTCGTTTATCAGTCCATAAAAAAATTTAATGAATACTAATCGAGTAACAAATAATCGTACACCTTGGGGTTAACTGACGTGCAAAAAGTCTCATCAATGATGACACGTTGGTGGAAACCAGACTACAAAGCCTGGCACATCGACGTGAGTCGCAAGCCTATCGATATTCTACAGAATACACTACGGAGAATGTGCTCAAGAACTGCAATATGATCCCACCATCACCATTCCACCATCGGACAACGAAACGATCAGCACAACGGCACCCCTACATGGTAGAAATTCCGCCTGTTCGTACTAAACGTTTTGGGTCATCCTTTTTAGTGCGAACGTCAAGGGAGTACACATAAACAATACAATCTGGGTGTGTTCAAATCTAGAGTGAACAAGTATTTACTGGGTAAGCGTGCTACATCTTCGACCGCATCGTCACTTCCCATCAGGTGAGATTGTGGTCAAACGCTGACCCAGTCTGTTGTAAAAAAAATACCGTGTCAGGGTGTTGTGTGTGTCTCGTTGTTCTAGGTTCCCTAGATACAGGGAATCCTAGTTAGGGACCAGGATCTATGTAAGTGATCGTTGGGGGTATTTGTTTATTTATTCATGGATGTCAACCATAAAATATTTTCATTATATTTACGCCTCTCTTATTGGTCAACCAGCCTTACGATACCTCGCCTCACCTTTTATCTTATCGCAATCACGTATGAAAGCTCATTACAGCGAGCACCGATGAGTTATGTGTGACATCGCCTTTAAATTGGCATCGCTACTGTGCACTCGGCTTTACCTTTTTGTGTGCGCCAGTTTTGCCAATTGACCTATCAACCTTAGGTTGTTATAAGCTTTGGAATAGAATTACCTGTGGAATTACTGTGACAATCAAATATATATGACGTTGTAATATAATCGGCAATCTAATATTGATGGCTTTATAGCCGGCAATCCTACTACCCTATGGTAGTTGGTAGTAGTGTGCAAGCATTACTGTTTTCCGGTTTGAAGGGCATTGTAGCCAACAAAGTTATTGGATTACCTACTTTAGGGTAACATTTTAGGTAAATAATAAAATCAAAAGTAATTCGTGTATCAGATAAAAAAATGTATGGTTCAAAGTTCTGGGTGGTACTGTTATTGTTATGGGCTGGCGTATTGCTTACCATCAGGCAAACGACCAGCTCGTCTCGTCACTCAGTTACATAAAAAAAATGTATCCCATATTTTTTTCAACAGGTAATGTAAGAATTGTCCATTTTTTACTGATAGTGCCATTTCTTTCTAAATCTATGCTATATTTTTCCAATTTTTTCTCTTAAAAATATGTCTCTTCATTTTTTTTAAATATTTAATTTTTTTATTAAAGTTTAAAGTCTCTTGTTTATTTTTCTCTAGCTGCAAGGGCATAATTACCACTCTGTATATTTTTACAAATATCATGAAACTAACTCAAAGTCTCGTATTAAAACTGACAGGCGTCAATGGCGGACAGCCGTCACTTCCAATTAAAAAGTTAAATCTTATACTCATTAATCATAAAAATAATTACCACAGAGTAAAGTTTCAGATGGATAGAGATGTCGTTCCGAGAATTTTAACGTATGGCTTAATTAAGGAAATGTCATTTATTTAATGAAGAAAGTGAAAAGAATTTTGGAGTATGTATTGGCTCTTATTATAATTGACACAAAACAAACAACGGTCATTATAAAAACATAAAAAATACTATCTCAAACAAATTCAGTAATTATGAATACCTACTCTAAATAAATGCGATAATCATGACAAGTAAATTAAAAAAAAAACAATTGAATCATTGATGGACAGTTTTCGCCGAGAAATGAAATAAAATCACAGAGTTCAATTTCAAAAACTTGTAATTATTTCCAGTAAACCGCAACCTCAGTGGTATGAGATTTGAGCCAACATGTCCAACCACTACACCACAGAAAATAGGGGATCGGACAACTTTTCAGAATGTGCATAAAATTAACCATAGGCAATGTTTATATATAGCATTGAAAACATATATTTTAATTAAATAAAGCCCTGAAAGTACCTAAAACTATGTTTAAATGTTATGTTTTAAATATTGCCGCGCAAATGGTCACCTCAGAATGTATGACGTCATAGGAAGGCCAACAAAACGACAAGCTCTCGGAAGCACACTTGCAAAGTGATTTATACGTTTTTGTGAAGTTTAAGGACTTTAGGGTCGACATGGAATGAAAAACATATCGTTTTGATTTAGATAAAAAGCACAAGCTTCGCTCACGGTACTCACTTTCAAATTACGTCATGAACTGTTATGGTGTTTCGGAACAGATAAAAAAATGTCAGAATTATTAGATTTAACTTATTGATAAGAAAATATAAATCCTACTAATATTATAAACGCGAAAGTTTGTAAGAATGGATGTATGGATGTATGTATGTACCTTTGTTACTCTTTTACGCAAAAACTACTAAATGGATTTTGATAAAATTTGGTATGGAGATAGCTTATACCCTGGATTAACACATAGGCTAATTTTCATCCCGGGAAACTGCGGAAAATCATTAATATTTTACAAAAATATTAATTGGATCATATTTCTGCTTCGACGAACATTTATTCTAACTATATTTTAGATTTTTTCTCGATTACTGTCCGATCCCCTATTAGGACCATGGTTCGGCACCTGTATTTATGATCGCAAATTCACCCGAACAATATGCGTACGAATCGCGTAGTCGAGGTCTATAATCTATTATAGGACAACGCCTCAAACTGCAGGGCGATCATGTAAGTCTTTTGCAAACTTCGCATGTTGCGAACCTACGTGCAATAAAAATTTAATTCAATCGATAAAATGCGATCACGTAACTTTTTGTCTCAATTTCAATGTGCTCCTATCGATAACTTCGAAGGTAACCCGACAAATTTACAAAGCGAGATTGTGCTATGAATTGTTATGTATACGCCTTATCAATTCAATTTTGCTGTGTAATACGGCTCTTTTGTCTATAGTTTATATATCGATATAAACTTTGTCAAAACTTATTTTTATTTCAATGGAGCTTTCGTTGACGTTTGATTGCAACGAACGGGTTACTTACGGGTTCTTATTGGAATTGATTGAAATAAAAGATACATGATCGCCTTGCTGATTGTAATAGGTACACGAAGGTAATTTGTTGTCATTAACAAAACGATACATATTAAACAAGATCACCTATTACCTTCATAGTCTTATTACTTAACAATAATTCAAACTAAATAAACACTCATTTCCATTACGACATATTTGGACATCACGGAACATCCCTACATTCCACAAATTAGAAAACTGAATTAACTTCCATACCATCCCCTTTGTTAGAGAAACAACCTTATTTCGTAACACATAAGTATCATTTACCTAAGTATGGAATAGGATTATAAAAAAAATCGTGAGTGTCTGTTTGTTAGTATTGATGCAAATTGTAAGAAAGTATTAAACAACTTCATGGCCATTATTGTATCATTATAATTAACTTTATCATTTAATTTAACTAGCTAGCTGCGCCCCGCGGTTTCACCCGTGGTTTCCCGAGATAAAAAGTAACCTACGTTCAGTAGGTATATCGTTTTTACATGATTCAGTAAGATCCATCCGTCCTCACAAACTTGCGGATTTATTAGTAGGACTAGCTTTTGCCTGTGTCTCCGCCCGCAATGGGTTATGCTATTTATGTGTGTTACTCAATCAAGCAATTTATCATCATCATTGATTCATCATCATTCATTTGATCCATCGTTGACCGCGTCATCACTTTCCATCAGGTGAGACAGCGGTCAAATGTTTGCCTCTCAGGTAATAAAACCGCGGTGAACAACTAGTCTAAACTATATTATAAAAATTGAACTGAGCCAATTCTGTAGGTACATTAAACATATTTTTGAAAAATCAGTTTTTGTCTGTCTGTTTGTTTGTGTGTTTGTTATCTATACACTCGACAAGTATACGTTTTATCAAACAAAAAAAAACCGACTTCAATGTATCTTCGAAGTCCAAGGTCAAATATCGATGAAATTTATATGGGACCACTTCGTAGCTATACTGAACCCAACGCAAAAAGAATATTCCAAATCGCTTCATGAATGACGGAGTTCTGAGGTAAAAAACAAAAAAAACGAATAGAGAACCTTCTCCTTTTTTGAAGTCGGTTAAATACTACCAAACGTATCTTAATGCGGTTTTCAGTTTTTTGATGGACTATATCTTAATTTAAAACCTGGTGTATGTTTAATTGCACTATGACATCGCAATACTGAGATATCTTTACATAAGCGTACGAAGTCATGCAGGAAAAGCGAATTCTCAGATTTTTTTCTTCCGTAACTGTTAACTAATTTTGAGTCGTTCTTAGTCGTGTTTCGGGATGATGTTCGGTGAACCATCGGGGAGACGGGTCTGAGCAGCCGCTCAACTGCCGTCTCTCTTTAGATCTACGTGCTCCATCATAGGCCACATCATCGCTTCACATCAGGCGAGATGGTGGCCAAACATAGATCTACTAAGAGTAAAAAAAAGAGTGGTCCACGCGAACGAAATCGCCGGCAAAAGCTAGTTACCAATAAAATTGGTGGAATGATATTCGTGTACATTAGAATAATTGCACTGACCAACACTGAGTCGTTATTAAAAACACATTAGAGTGTGTCATATTAATTAGATTAGGAACATGTAGGTACAGTATGTGTGACGTCGGGTGCGATTTGAAGATGGATTTTAGAACTGTTATTCGGGCTTTTATTATAATTACTAGCTGACCCGGCAAACGTTGTTTTGCCATATAAATTAAAAAAAAATGTTAAGGATGAACAACCCTTATCACTTAGGGGTATGAAAAATAGATAGTAGCCGTTTCTCAGACCTACTGAATATGCATATAAAATTTGGTAAAAATCAGTAAAGCCGTTTCGGAGGAGTAAGGTAACTAACATTGTGACACGAGAATTTTATATATAAGATATTTTTAATTTTGCTGGCGTTGTGTATTTTATGGAATTGAGTAATGAGACGAACAAGTCGTTCGCCTGGTGGTAAATGCCACGCCTGCCCATAACAATTGCAGTGCCACCCAGAACTTTTAATACCATAAAAGTACTGCGCTAAGCACTGTATTGTGCTCATCACCCCGAGACATCAGATATTCATTCTCATATGCACAGTAATTTCGCGGACTACAATGCCCTTCAAACCGGAACACAGTAATGCTTGCGCCAGCACAGAGCATTACTAGAGCTTTACAGTATAGGCACAGGGTGGCGGTGTGGTTTCTGCCATAAGAGAGCTACTTTGTATTGCATGAAATGTAATGAAACAATACTTTTAAAAACGTGTTTCGATGATATCATACCTCTAATAAGTAGTATTTTGTAAGAAAAGTTAATTAAATATTATAAATTCATACCTTATAATATTTTGTATACATTTTATTAACTATTTCCTATTTTATAACGAAGCCTGCTCGAATTAACATAGTAAAAGATGATAGTATATGATAGTAGATAAGTCCGCCCGTTGTACTATAGTTTGTAAGAATATTTCGTGTACCTTGTTTATTTCTTGTTTGGTGTACAATAAAGCATTAATTATTTTTATTATAGTAGTAAAATCTCCTACTGTGTCGTATACGTCACGGCATTTTCCGGCTTTCCGTGAAGTGCAATTATTTTTCCTTTATTTTTTATCTGTTTTTGTCACTTATATGTTATGTATACGAAATTTCAAATCAATTGTTCATAAAAAGTTAATTGAGGAACAAGTGGGTTAAGTCTCATATGCACAGTAATTTCGCGGACTACAATGCCCTTCAAACCGGAACACAGTAACGCTTGCACACTACTGAAAAGGGAAATTAATTCACCTAATGAAATCATGCGTGACGGATACTCTCTCTACGAGGGAAGGCCTGAGTCCCAGCAGTGGGAACGTAATGGGCTGATGATGATGAGGCGTGACAGAAATTCATCTTAAATGTGAAACGCAATGAAAATGTCTTATGTAATTTGTAGTGTTACATATCACCTTCATTCATTTTTCATGACTCATCAAACCTATTTAATATTTCAAATGGACCTACTTTTATTACCTTGAGGAAAAAGAAAACAGAATTCAAAATTGGATGAACTGACAGAGAACGGAAAAAAGAGGAAAACCAGGACTTGAACTTGAGCTTCGTGAGGGAACGGAGGTTCTGGTTGATTGTTGAAGGTGTTAAAGGTGGAAAACCATATTATTTTTGTGGTTCCGTTGTTGTGAGGTATCACAAGTTGGTGGCCCGAACAAAGGCCCACTCACCGCCGTCGAACGTCCCCTGGATTGGGAGAAGGAAAAACCTAGGACAAACTTCCAGTTTCTCGGGAGAAGGACAAGCCCAGGACAAAGTTCTACGTTCTCATTTACCCTCTTCGACAGGCAGAAGAAGCCTATCGACAAGGACAAAGTACTACGTTCTCATTTACCCTCTTCGACAGGCAGAAGAAGCCTATCGACAAAGTATACGTTCTCATTTCCCTCTACCGACAATTTTCATCACCCAGACGATCTTTTCCTCAGCAGCACTGTTTTATATACTGTATTAAAAGTATCACCAAATTAACATAATTTCATTGCAGCTTCCAGTCCCTCTCTCTCTCCAAGAAAGGTACTGTACGTGCGGAGGTCTTAGGTAGAGCTAGCCGGGGGACCTCCGTAACGTTACAAATTCCGCTATATATCATGTAGGTTGTTGTTGAATAATATAATATATGTATATGTCTACCCCCGTAGATAGTAAATGTTAAATTAATTAAAAATAAAAATATATATAAATAAAATTCCCTCCGCATATTTGTTATTGGCAGGTGTGGCGCTTGCCATCAGGCGAACGACTTGCTCGTCAAAACAGTTTAAAAAAAACTGAGGCCCTCGATAAGTTTGTGAGGCTGCATCACCAATATATAATATCACCTATCTTTCGTCTTCAGTTGAAAGAAAGAAAGAAAGATTCATACTCTTGCATGACAACAGCCTATCACCAACGAAGTAAACGTACCAGCATCCCATCAAAATAAGCTATACCCTTCAACAATAGGCAATATTAAGTTACATTCTAGGAAACCAATACAACTATAAACGAGAAAACCCCATCAGTAACCCACCGCAAACTGCAGCCGAATGGAACTTTTCCTACAATAAACTTATTTATTATCATCAGCACCAGCGTATTCTGACCCCTGGTATAGAGTCCGTGTGAAGTATCAAGGGACGGAGATGAGTGGCTGGTACTAATGTATGAATGGATACACGCGGAGACTTAGGTTGGAGAGTAAAACGTTGGGTAAAATTGAAAGACGATACTTTGGCAATTGTTTTGGATGACGAGTCCACATAATGATAATTTTTTAATACGGGTACTAATAATTTATACATTTTTACCTAAAAATATGAGAGCAAGGGTTCAGTGGAAGTACGAGCGACTGTCAATCCGACGCACCCGAGATCGAATCCCACTGGCCTCGCATCACTGCTTATGTAAGTTATGTGCGAATTTAACACTCCCTCTTAAAAACGGAGAAGGAAAACATCGCAAGGATACCGATATTTTCAAAAATTAATCACGAAAATTCAAGTACCTGTGACATCCGCCAACCCGCACCGGCTTAGCGAGTCGGATTTGGCCCATACTCTCTTTATGAGAGAAGGGCCGTGTCCCAGCAGTGGGAATGATGAGCTGATGATGATGATGACTATGAAAATAATGTCAAAATTTGAGTGGCAAAACGACTTCTTGAATGAACCACGCATAAGCTCAGCGCTCCAAACATTGCGGACAGAACTTGTTGTCCAAACTAACCATCCGTGAAACACACCACCGAGCCCAGTAGTTAACAGGTCGCCATAAAGTTGTGCACTAAATTATTAACGGCGATGTAAACCTATAAACCTATGCGTTGTCAAAACCGGGATTTGTGGTCCAAGTCGTACCGTTAATGATGCGCTTACGCCGCGTGTTCTCGGCTTTGGACGAATGGCCGGAATGTCGGTTACTCAGCGGGATTTTAACCGCCTTTAAAACTTATATTGCCTGCTCAGTAGGCTCGATCTTTGGCTTGGCTCATTTTGCTCTAAAATCATAAACAGAGTTACATTTTGTCATAACTGTACGGATATACGGCTTTCGGTTACTGCATGGGTGATAATGATATCTGTATTTCTCAATTTCATCCCATTCCAAGACCTAAAGTTGATCGTTTTTTTTATTATACCGAATGACGAGACGAGCTGGTCGTTTGCAATGCCCAGAAACCTCGAACCAAAACCCGAACTCACCCGAACCGGAACTCGAATAGAATCGTTATGGAGCTAGGTTTACCTATAACAAACACACAAACTTTTTTTGTTATTAATTATTCTTTACGTTTTTCTGCCTAGCTGTAATATTTGTAAATAATTAAATATAGCCTTTACAAAATATTTGTTGAAACATATATTTGTCAAGACGCTTTTTAACAAATTCGTAATCGGAACCGCGAGCAGATTAAAATGAGCCCAAACACTAGTAGTTTACAATTATCCGTCAAGGAGTTCCATTGCCCACCTTCCGTCTCCATCATCAGATCAGCTGGTTGTAATATTGCACCATAATATTGCATTGTCATTGGACTTTAACAAGTATGCAAAATTTCAACTCGGTAGGATGAGAGAAAGTGGTTTTGATTCTACTTGAAAGATTTAAACCACACAAAAAAACATTGCAAATTATATAAAACCTTGTAAATAACCAATTCACATCCCTTCAATACAATCCACCTGCATTTCCCAGCTATATGTACCTACATAATATTATCTCGAAGCTTATTCTTTTAGGTATACTATATATATGTCGCAGCCAACTCGCCGTTCAATTAACAGCCTAGCAGCGCCATTCAACTAGTGGCCTGAATGATATTCAGCCATAGCGTCTATTACAACATTTAATAAACTGGCTGGCTAATGCTTAGGCATGTGGTTAAACTTAGATGTATCCTTCGTGAGATTGTAAACTGTCGAAAGAGCTCTGATCTCTTCTGACCCGTCGCATTATTTTTCGGTAGATTATAATTTATCGAAGTGATAGATTATAATCTACTTACATTATATTCGTATCTAACATACATATTCGCGGCGTTGGGGTGGCCCAAGGGCTACCCCCGCCGCATCCTAACCTACCGAGGGCTGCAGCTACATTCATTATTATTGTCACTACACTCTTCCATTGTACTATTTTTCATTAAGCTTTGGAAAACAAGCTTTATAAATGAACAGCCTAGGCAAGTAATTAAACGTCATCGATCTAAGTCATTTGCCTAGTTGTTTCATCAAATAGCTGAATATCATTCAGGTCGCTAGTTGAACGGCGCTGTTTAGTTAAGGAGCTAAGCTGTTGATTGAACTTCGAATTAAGCTAGTTGGCTGCGACATATATATACCTGAATTGGTAAGTCGTACAAGTAATAACAGAAAAAAAATCTTTGTTCTTTTTCGCGTACCATAGACCATCTAAAACGATAGGACTCGCTGTTTAGGATCTTCATAATGTTAGAATGTTTTAAGTTGCCCAGTGTAACGAACAATGTTATTAGGCTAATAATTAATTCTATTCTATAGTTTTTTTGCTACTAAATTGGAACAACTTATTACTAGGTAGGTATAGCCACAGACTATTAAGGGACAGAAGCATCACTCTGCAAAGAAATTTAAACAAATAGGGACTCTTGCTATGACGCAATAAAATTTAATTTAGCTCGCGTAGCGCTGCATACCTACCAGTCATATTAGCCTACAGAGCGCCTCTCTTTCTATCGCATAGCTCTGATCTCTTCTGACGCGGCACGTGTAACGACGTGCGACCCGCTGTCGGTGTGCGGCTATGTACTTGTAGCTTCGTACCTACAGTGCGGAGTGCACTAGGCTTGGTATAGCTAGGTTAGGTGAGCTGTAATCCCTTTTGGCACCACAAACTTCATCTATTCTTGTATTTTGTATTGTCTTGTTTTGTTATAAGTATTCTTTCTTTCTGATTTTGTATGTTATCTTACGTGTGTCTTTTTATTTATTTTTTTATTGGGAATTGGCTTGCGTTTGACCACTATCTCAACTGATGGTAAGCGAAGCTTAACAAGATAGTACCTGTTCACTCGAGACTTAAAGATTCCTAGAACTTGGTGGTTGTCGAATAAATGTTTTTTTCTTTCTTTTCTTTTCTTCTTTCTTTAGGTTCACTCATATCTCCATAGATGGCGTACACGTCACCCTTTAAAGCTTAAAACGGTTAAATAACGGAAAAAAGATTCGACACTCGAAATGGTGACCACTGTAGCTCAATTGGGCAGAGCCCTTCCCGCGCTGAGGGAAGATTAAAATGCGGGTTCAAGTCCCAGCCGGAGGCCGTATTTTTTCTTTGTTTGAGTTTTCCGCTCGGCGTTCGTTAATGCTTCATATAAATGTAATAAGAACTTACAACTATGTAATAAGTATGAAAACGCTTTAGGCAAAACATCAGAAATCGTTTCGACACCAATTACTGGATTGGTTACATCGATGTTTAAAACTTTGACCCGCATTGCCCGCGGGATTGTACAATGTACATTCGATAACAAAACGTATAAACTCTATTATTTGGTTATGATTTTAAATAACGGGAGAGTAATTTGTTTTTGTTTTTTATGGAACTGAGTCATGAGTCGAGCAATTCATTCGCCTCATGGTTAGCGCCACGCCTGCCCACAACAATTGCAGTGCCACCCAGAACTTTTAATACATACCATAAAAAGCACTGCGTAGCAAATTTAATTGAGATTTCGAAGAATTTCAATAACTGTTACATTATTTTGTCACATTCGAGAGCGAGTTGTTGAAATAGCTGAACATAAATAATTAGAAGAAATCAACTCGCAGTTATTACGGAAAGAACTGCATTGATGCTGCATGGATACAATTACAATTACAAAACTCTTTATTGCATACCAGTTACAAAACAATAAAAATAATAGTAGCATAAAATTCCTTACAATGGTAATACAATGGGCGGTCTTATCGCTTAAAGCGATCTCTTCCAGACAACCTTTGGATGGACAGTATCGAATCAAGGAGTAGACGGCGGTGTGCAATTATACATACCATATACTTTTACATAATTACATAAAGATAATAAGTAGCACGGTTGCACGGAGGCACGGTAGCACGGCACGGAGTCGAAGGACGGACAACCGTTGGAGTAGACGTGTCTTTGAGTGGAGACCGCGAATCGGCAAGCGTAGTGTAGGACGCCCACCGGCCAGGTGGAGCGACGACCTGCGAAAGGCGGCCGGAAGAAACTGGATGAGAAGAGCCGAAAACCGGGCTCAGTGGCGTTCATTGGGAGAGGCCTATGTCCAGCAGTGGACGAATACAGGCTGATGATGATGATGAATAAGTAGCAGCGGGTTAGGAATAGGATAAATAGTGAACTTTAACCATATGTTTAACAATAGTCAAGGATTACTAGTTAGGATACTAGTTTCGCAAAGCATTAGTGTAGTAACGCAGTGATTGAAAACTCAGAACTGCTGAATATTTAGGTAAAATAACACAGACGCTTTAATTTTTAGAGGTGTGCCTAAAGACGAATGCGAAGCATCTATTTGTTTTCACTTGGAGGTAGAATTGCGCTTACTTTACATGAAAATGATAATTTCATTGCATTGGCTGGTTCAGTACTGACAGGAACCAGCCTTTATCTACCCCGTATACCTTCTTGTGGCCAAAATGAATAAATGAATGAATAAATAACTCTTTATTGGTAACCACAATAGATAAAAACAAACAGCTTAAGGCAAACTAACGCGATCTTTTCTAGAGAACCGTGGATGGAGATAAATAACATATAAAGGCATGGACAGTGGCGTTCATTTGTGACATTAGTAACTATATTAAAAAAACAAGAAATCAAAATTATACTACAATTTTAACTACATAGACTTGAATACATAAAATACTTATATATGACGGAGCAACGGCTCCAGGATTCTTTTTAAAAAGTGTGACGTCAGCAGTGCTGATGTCGTAACTGTCTTCATCATGGTGATCGCTCATACTCCAGGAATGAAAGGCTTGCTAGTAATCTTCGATTGGATTTATTCGGTTTCACAATTTGTTACAATTACAATTGACGAGCTCCGAACAGTCCAGCCGCTCGAGCCAGACTGAGCTGCGATCGGTCGGGCGGTCGTACTTATACCAAACCCAAGGCTCGCACAAACATTGTTTGCAAAATCTATTCAAACTTGCTTGCGAGTGTCTTAGTTCAATTTTAACAAGAAATCAATGTTACAAAATGATGTTTTAAGGTGTAAACAGTTATCTCAATTAGTTTAATAAAAAGTAAACATAAAAGAAGTGAATTTCATCATTTAACAATGAATTTATGATTCTAAACAGTAGTAATGCAATCAAAACTATTAGTAGTAAACTAATAGTTTATCAGTTTGTTATTTTTAACAGTTGTTGAAGTTTGTTACCGTCTTTGCGCCGATATATATATTTAGCTTAATAAATATAAACCAACAAGCACTTATACCTACATACTTTTAATACACATAATTTCACATAAGGAGATGTAGTAGTTATGGCAAGAGATTGAAGAATCTCGATCTTTAAAAACATCCAGCGATGGTGCACGTTTTGTTATAGGTAAGGCATTCCATCAGAGAGCAAGATGTAAGACTTGTGGCATCGCCTGTACCCCAGTACCTCTTACCAGCAACGTGTGTATAATTGACAGTGGTCCTTCATTACGGGCATAGAATTGGTGATTGCACGCCGGCGCAGTAATGAATAGATGCGCCAGCGCAGGTGCTGGTTTGATATAGATACATGCATACACGGATGTAGATGTGCATTTGTATTGTGATTGTGGATAAGCATAGATACGGAAAAGCTGGTACGTATCACTATCAGGTAGTGTTTTACCATCGATAGGTTTAATCTGAAATAATATCGATAGTATCGATGATATCGATAGCTCAGAACGAGGTAATACTATCGAAGGAGAGCAATACTATCGATACTATCGATAATATTGTAGCTCGCGAAGAATAAACTATCGACAGTATCGATTATTTTAGACTATCGATAGTCTGCCAATTTGCAATAGTATTAGGTATCTTTTAACAGTAGGTACTATAATTAAACGAGGACCATTAGAGTATCGATACTATCGATAGTGTTGCGATTGGTTGGCTGTTGATAAACTATCGTTTAGTCATCGACAGTCGACTATCGATCGGCAACACTACTATCAGGATGCTCGTGTATAGTAATCACAATCTTCACCAGAGCGCGGAAAGAGCTCTGCCCAATTGGGTTTCGGTGGTCACCAAGTCGAGTGTGGAACATTTTCTTCCGTTATTCAACTATCTTTGAGATGCGAGAATAGGGTATCATTGGGCATTCTACCCCACCTTCTGTTCGCTATGCTCACTTCGTTCGCGCTTCTCTCTCCGGGGTTATGTTCAGAAAGTACGCAAATGTATTCAATAAGTACTCAGTGTAAAAGTCGTCCGAGTAAATGTCGCTCGATCATCCACGGTACGATGTTAGTGAACGCCTTAGGGCCACCGATTTTATATGCCATTCCTGTCAAACACAATGACAAATAACCACCACTTTATGTGACAAAATTAAAACAAAATAAACAAAAAAAAGCAAATTTTCAGGCACTTTCAAAACGAGTAGGATGTAGAAAGCCCCGCTTTTGAATTTTGTGCTAGGTAAAAAGAAATGCCGTTATGCAGTTCAACTGACGTTTTATCTATCAAAGTGACAGCAGTCTTTCTCCCTAATGTTTTACAAAGTGACCATGGCGTTCGCCCGAGGACACACGGCAATGTTAATGAACTATTTGGTTTGATCGCACGGACGATCGCACTGACTTCGTGCAGCCAAAGTACGATCGGTGCGATGTTAGTGAACGCATTCCATTGCCCTAATTCACTATGATCAGTTAGCGATTCCTCGCTTCAAGGAAACGTCGATTCCTTCATTAATAAAAGACATCTGCGAAATTTGTATTCTCTATGACGCGTCATATATATGAATGCGTCACAAAGATGTCGTTTATTAATGAAGGAATCGACGTGATTTCGAAGCAAGGAATCGACGTGATTTCGCCAAGTTGTCATAGTGAATTGGGGCCCAGGTTGGGTAGTATGCCCAATAATACCCTATTTGCGGGTTCAAGTCCCATCCGGTGGAACTGTATGGAGAGTTAACTTCGAGATTGTTTGGAATAGTTCGGACTTGGGTGGTAACGTTTTATTATTTCACTCTAGGGTATAAAATTAAATGCCTTGAGCTGGATGATTACTTTGTAATATCTATCACCGCTCGGCACGACAAGTCATTCCGCATCACGATCACGTAATTACGGGCATTTATGATAAAATATTTCTCAATCACCGGACAGATTTAATGGCGGCTAAAGAAAACGCTCTATCAATCTGTACTTGATGCAATAACTCATAGTAAAAACTGGATAATTCGTTTAATAGCTTGTATCTATTGGGGAGTAATCGGTTCAGTGGAAGTGCGAAACAGTGACTGATATTTCTAACTGTGATCCTTACATATGTGGTTCTTGCATAGTTCTATTCCGGTATAAAACAGTGAATATATAAGTTAAAGATGAGAAACTTGAAACTAAACGGAGTCCACGCGTGACCTCCTGCTGGCGTGTATTTTGCCCAAATAATCAGCCTCGCTATTCAGCCAGGCAACGCCGCCAGCATTTTGGGCACGTTGCCGGATGACGGGTATCGGTTGAATTATCGGTAGGCCATTCAGTTGGCTCAACCGATACCTGTATGTACAGATTATTAATTTTCATTTAGTTTAGTTTCCATTAGTTTAGTTTTTATTTTAAGTGTATTTATAAATAGCTTTTATTTCTCTTCTACTATATAATCGTCACTTCAAACTAAACTATTGTAAAAAAACTAAACAAATTAAAATACTTCATTTATTTGACGTAACTTCGGAATTAAAGCAAGTAATAAAGGAAAGATAAAAATAGGATTGCCACATAATTTATGAGTTTTTTATGCCACTGCTTAAACACTCAAGAGTTAGAATTTAGGGTTACATTTGAGCTAAAACTAATTTATAATTTAAGCAGATCTTTACTGACTTCGTCTATTGTAACCCTGACTTATGCGACGTGCGTCAGAGCTATAACTACATATGTAAATTCAACTTTATAAAAGCTTGTCTACTGTCTTCTACCTCCATTGCGTAATCGGTCTCTCACAATGGACCCAAAGTTGACGCCTAGACGATACATCACTCCTAACTCTGACAACTAAATTACAAGGAGAGTACAGCCAGCATGCGTGATCAGGTCTACGCCGCTTATGGTGAAGTTTTTTGTGGTGCACAAGTGTTACATTTGAAATGGAATAGATAGTTCTATAGATATATGTAGTTGGATCGTTAGCCTTCTGGTTTGTTATTGACTTGGTACAGTCAGCGACATAATTAGTTGAACTTTACAAATTACAAAACTCTTTATTGCATACCAAGTACATAACAATAAATAATAGTAGCACAAAATTCCTTGCAATATTTGTACAATGGATGGTCTTATCGCTTAAAGCGATCTCTTCCAGACAACCTTTGGATGAACAGTATCGAAAGGAGGAGTAGATGGCACGCCGTCTACTCCTCCTTTCGATACATAATTACATAAAGATAATAAGTAACAGCGGGTTAGGGGTAGGATAAGAAGTGAGCTTTTACCATATACATGTTTAAAAATAGTCAAGGACTTGGCACGTCTGATGTCACAATATTATCTTTTACAATATTTCAATCATATTACACCAAAAATATACAAATTACATGCAATTTTTGCAATTTCCCTATTCGCACAGGACAGACTTTTTAAATGCAACATTCAGAGATATAACACAAATATTAAAGGTGTTGTCAAACAAAGATTCACATTTTTTTTTTTTCCCTTCATATGGTTTCATAGTCATTATGATCCCCATTTTTATTACAATCTAGCCAATTAATTAGGCTAATAAGCAATTTACATTTAACTTAAACTGATAGATAAACTAATACTAAGAATGTGTCCATTAACACTTTTCTTATTGTCTATATTAAGGGGAAGACACTTTGTTCTTGTGTTCTGTATGATTCACAAATGATCAGCAACTTTTGTCGTTGACCGTACTGCAGTTTTCCATTGCACGTCCTCTTTCCTTCTTCTTAAGGTTAAGTTTAACAGTTGTTCAGCTTAATTTAAAACAAATAAATTTAAATATTTTTGTACCACCTATAATTTTACCTACATAATACCAGGCCTAGCGCACTCCGCACTGTAGGTATGAAGGTACAAGTACATACATAGCCGGACAACGATAAAGTCGCGGGCGGGTCGCGCGTCGTTACACGTGCCGCGTCAGAAGAGATAAGAGCTATACGATAGAAAGAAAGGCGCTCTGGTTATGGCGCTAGGTTAATATGACTGGTAGGTAATGCAGCGCTACGTGAGCTGAATTGAATTTTATTACGTCATAGCAAGAGTCGCTATTTGTTTAAATTTCTTTGCGGAGTGATGCTTCTGTCCCTTAGTATTCTGTGATAATAGTTTGTAACTAGCACAATTTTTTGGGAGAAGCCACTGGATCTCTACACACAGTTTATACTAGTTCGAGAGCCTATGGATTCAGTACTACTCTGTAAAAATATCTATTATTAGCTTTTTCTCGCGACTTCATCCAAGTGGATGATAGAGGAAGCCCCTCTATCTTGTCGTTGAAGTATCTAGATTTCGAAATTTTTTTGACAAAAAATATTTTATGTTTCCTAAAAAATATATATATTTTTAAATTAAAAGTATCTTATGTTACTTCTTATACCTCCAAGAATATGTGTACAAAGTTTCACGAGAAAGAGTAACAAACAAACTTACATTCACATTTAAAATATTAGTAGGGATGTCACAATAATTTACTAAATTTACTAATTACGGTCCAAGAGTTTTGGTTTTGGAAGATTTCTTTCGCAGGTACAAGTTCCATTCCAGTTTCAATTATGTAGTAAGTACATATTGTGACTAACTGTGTTTGGATTCGAATAGCACTTTAAAAATCCAGAAGCTTCTGTGGTGAAATGGTTGGTCGAGTCAGCCCATATCTCATTTACACCTCGGAGGATGCAGGTTCGATTCACGCTACAGAACAAATGTTGGACAGAAAAAAAGGGCATTGCTATTTGTGTCCGGTGTTGTAAGACCATGATGGTCCTCGTAGTTCTTTCCCTGATGGTTCACCGAACATTAAGCATCCCAAAACGAGTAGGTCGTCCCGTATAAGAAGGATAGAAGAAATTTGGTAGCTCGTGCAGTTGACTCGGTGGCCCAGTGGTTAAGGCGTCGGGATGGTATTCAGAAGACGCAGGTTCGATACTTGCCCGAGCAATATATTTTTCTTCTTCCTTATTATTTAAAGAAGAAAGAAAAAAATTATGTATAAATTCTTAAGTGAAACATCATAAAAATTGTAAATCCGTAATTGGCTTTAAGCATTATGTTACAACACGTCTCATTGTAAAATAGATTAAGAGCTGTGGATTTTGTAATAATAAATAAATAAAAATAAAAAAAATAAAAATCTTATGACTAGGTCGTATGGAATGGTAAATCGTGGTTTGCTTGCTTTTTTGACCTTAGACCTTAATTCGAGTGAATAACTAGTTTATGTTCGTCTACCATTTACCACAATTCTCATTAACTGTTCAGTAGCTATGTTAAATTTTATAGTTACTGTGACAATTTGATTATTTTTTTAACTTACAATGTACAATAGTTAATTTACTTTTGGCATTTCATACTGACTTCGGCTTATTACATTTTATATGTAACCGTTCACCAGATGCCGTAAAATATACCACTGATCCAGTAGGTACTTGAAGTAGGTATAAGGTTGAACTACTCAATGTTAATATTAAATTACACGTGACAGGTTTTACTGCCTGGCTAAATAGGCAGTAACTGTACAGTGTCGGGTTAAAAAAGGTGAACGCCGGCAAGTCGAAAGAGATCACTGATTCTTGCTGTCTACACAGGGTTTTAACCGAATTTCGAAGAGGTACTCAATTTGACGTGTATGTATGTTTTTTTTAATTTTAAGTTTTTTGCACTGCATTGCGCTCGCATGCATGTTGCTGGCAGCGTAACACAAGCCCAAATATTCTAATGTATATTACGTCACATTTCTTATGCTATTTCTAACGTCGGCGATCGACAATTCGATCGCTTTTCGGAAATTAGATAAAATAGGTAAATAAATACGCCCAACGATCACAAACATAGATCCAGGGGGCGCCTGTTGCATAACGCTGTCCATTTCATCCGACGGAACGAAGATTCGTAATAACTTATTAGGGTAAGGCTCCAGGTCCCTAACAATAGAATTCCCTGTATCTAGGGAACCAGGAAGTATAAAGACCTACGACACCCAGACACGAAACAAATGGTTATACTTTTTTTGTGACCTAACATTTGTCCCATTGCGGGAATCGAACCCGCAACCTCAATGGCCTATGTGATTTGACCTGCCCAACCACTACACCACAGAAGCCGTCAGGCACATGCAGCTAGTGTCTGTTAACCTTCGCATACTATTGAACGTCAGTCGCCGACGCTAAAAGTAGCTAAAAGACGCAAAAAAGCAAGACCCAAAACCATAACCGCGATCCAAAAAAGCGCTGGATTTTTAATATTGGTAAATGGGCATACTTTTAACGACATCTCGCCTGATGGGAAGCTAAGATGCAGGCTAAGATGGAGCACGCTTGCCCATGAGATGCCTATTCACCCTAGACTTACACAGACACAAGTTGTAGCTGTTTGGGAACAACGACGCTGGTAGGGTGTTCCACTCCTGAACAGTCCACACGAAGGAATCTATGAAACGCTGAGTACGGATAGGGATATTAATGACGAATAGATGAAATTACTCTCCCCGCCTGGAAGTCCTTAGGCGAAAAAGAGAAGAAGGGATTAGTTCGTGCAATTCTTGGGCAAACGTTCCGAAGTGCAGTCGATATAAAAGCGACAGACACCCAACTTTCCGTCTGTGTTCGAAACTTGTCAGCTTCTTCTCCACTAGCGCATGGTTATTAATTAACTTTGCGCGACGTTCTATAGAATCCAGAGCTGCCAGCTGGTATTTGGCTGAGCCATTCCACAGATGGCTACAGTAAAAGTAGGAGGTAAAGGTAGCAGGATGGTTTCATCTGATGCATTTCTTTTGTTTAGAATTGCGTCGTATTACTTTCGCGACTATAAATTAATATAGTCCAGTCATTTGGTAGTTTTACCTGGAAAGTTTTCCGGGAGTTTTGAAAAATTTTAATTTTACAGATTTTGATGTGCTCTTTCCGAATTTCAACTTTGCCACCTCGTATTTTTGCCGCTCGCGCCGCCATATTGGCGCCTAAAAGCAGTTTTTTAACAATATCTCCTTTGCGACTTATTTTACGATAAAAACTTATATACAAAATGAAACTAGAGACAATTACCTACAATTTATGTACATACCTTTTTTCATAAAGTCAGTAGTTTTGGCGTACGAGCGCTGCAAAGTGTCCTCCAACGCGTGCGTTCCTTTTGCGTGTACGATATTTTACAGCTGTAACTATACCGGTACCGTTGTCAATCAAACAATTTGACTGGGAATTATTTATCTCGCTTTAGGAAACCGCAGAGCAATCAGATCTAAATGTCAAGGCAATGGAATAGGGTTAGGTGTCAAATATCGTTCTCGAGTAAATTAATGCTGTCATAGTTAAAAGGTTTCGCGAACTTCCAATTGTTCAAATAATATTATCTAAAATCGCAATATTATCTAAAAGCTTCGGTCACACGAAGCGAGTTTGTTCGCAGCAAATATTTTTTTTACGCTTAATCGACCTATGTTTGGCCACAATCTCGCCTGATGTGAAGCGATGATGTGGCCTAAGATGGAGCACATAGATCTAGAGAGAGAAGGCAGTTGAGCGGCTGCTCAGACCCGTCTCCCCGATGGTTCTTCACCGAACATCATCCCGAAACAGGACTAGGTCGCTTGATGGCGTGGCTTTGTTCGGTGGGTGGTATTACTACCACGGCCAGAGCCTACCACTCCAAAGCGCGTAAGCGGGTTTCATCACGATGTTTTCCTTCACCGTTTTTAGAGCGAGCACTCAAAATCTACACTTAACTATAAGTCATTGGTGCAGGGCCGAGTCGGGATTCGAACCCAGGTGCGTCGGATCGAAAAGCGCACGATTTCCCGCTGAGCCACACTCGCTCTAAATATAAATGATCTGCATATTTATTTATTTACACTTACAGTTATGACCAAAAAAGCGTGTAGTGGGCCAATTACAAAATATGTTTTGTATCAACTAACTTAAGAAACGAATACACTTAATTTTAAATAAATTATCCCGATATATTTAATATCTGATGTCTCGGGGTGATGAGCGCAATGCAGTCCTACGCAGTGCTTTTTATGGCATTAAAGTTCCAGGTGGCACTCCAATTTTTATGGGCAAGCGTGGCGCCTCCCATCAGGCGAACGACATTCTCGTCTCATCACTCAGTTCCCTAAAAAAAACTCGAAGCTAGTTTGCTCGCAGCGAATGAACTAGCAAACAATTCGATTTTACACTCGGCAAGTAATTTTTAGTCACAGCAAATGTTACAAGCCAGTTTGCTCGCGGCGATGGCATTCGCAGCGAGTATTCGCTTCGTGTGACCAGTGTTTAGTGTGTTCTAATTAATTTACACTTTTAATTTATTTAGCTGCCGTTTCAATAAAGCGTTTTTTCGCCGTAAATTTTCATTTATATTAGGCATTATTTTAGTAGATTATAATTATATAATGTTGGCTATCCAAATTAAAATGTTGATTAATGTCATAATACCTTCTTACCTACTGGAAATCCACAGTAATAAATATGCTTCACTTTTAGATTAAACAAAGCCGCAGGCAAGATGCTAGTGTAGGTATAAATATTATTCCTTTCACATACAAAAAACAACTGTGACAACGGTTTCATTAATATTTTATGAAGCGCATCCATTCAATACATTCTTTGAAGCTAATAAAGAGTCCGTCAATAGGTCTTCCAAATGCAAGAAGTGTTGGACTGATGCCAGAGCTAAAGAGCCTTATCACACTACGCGCGTTTACGCGGCGAACACGCTGCGCACTTGCGGCGAACACGCGGCGCACTTGCGGCGAACACGCTGCGCACTTGCGTTGAACACGCTGCGCACTTGAGGCGAACATGCAGCACATTTGCGGTGAACATTCGGCGCACTTGAGGCGAACACGCGGCGCACATGCGGCGAACACGCTGCACACCTGCGGCGAACACGCTGCACTCTTGCGGCGATTACGTAGTGAATTCGCAGCGTTGTCTTGGCAACTTTGGGACAGTCACTAGCAGAATACAGAATTACAAAATCTGTTATCGGAAATGTATGTAAACCGTCATTAGATATAAAATTCCTAGTAATAAATATATGTAATGCCTAAAATTGTGTGAAATAAATGTTATTATACGTACATTGCCTAGAGATTCTATACATTTCCCCAATAGCAATAGAAAATGTGTTAAATTCGAGATGTCCATGTTAAAGCGGGGTCAGCGGAGCGTGGGCGGGGTGATAGCTTTCGCTTCGTCATCCTATCGCTCCACTCGCACATTCGAACTTTACTCCACCCTGGAGGTCACACCTCTCCTCCTCACTTTGTTTAGGCCTTACGCGCTCATGTTGCTTAGGAACTCCTTGCGAGTTTCTGGCTCCGAGCATTTTTAATACACTCTAGGGGTGAGAGCGAGTCGGATCACGATGGAGTAGTGCGGCGATTCTTTTGGAGCAAACAAAAGTTGTTTTAGTTAATTTTAATACATTTTCTAGTATCATTTAGGAATTGCATACAATGCCCAGGAAACACATTACATTTTCTAGGAAATGTATGGATGACATATCCACTAAAACGGAATATCAGGCTTTGCTAGCGGCGGTTGAGGGCAAGTGTATTATGGAGGTAGCGCGGTGAACTCGTCGCGCTGTCGCAGCGTTTCCGCTGTGAGTTCGTAGCGTGCACGCCGCGAGTTCGCCGCGTCGCGTCGCGGCGCTCGGAACACGTTCGCAAATCTTCAGTGTGATAAGGCTTTAGACACGGTTGGTTCACACAGTATATCATTGATGGTTTGTAAAAAATACTGTGCTTGAACACTTTATCACCCGATGGTCAGAGTCGTTGAGGATATAAAGCTGGATTTTATTTCCTGGGAGTTGCTTTTAGTTTGCATTGGAACAAGCAGTACCGGATTATTAACATACACCACCAAGATACAGGCTCTGCCTAGTTTGGGACCCATTGAAAATGTTTCAATGCACCTTCTGATTTTATGAACCTACGATGTATTTTTGAATAGTGTACCTATATCTATCTGGAAATAAATTATTCTTATCTTATTTTACTACCGAAAATCTCAAAGAAATAAAATCCAGATCCACACCTAATATCTGGATTTTATTTCTTGTTTTTTTTTTATCTTTTGACTTCCTTGTATCTAGGGGACCAAGAAACAGGACCATGGTCCCATAAATAAATAAAAATTCTTGAACAGTAAGCAAGTAACTAAATAACAATACGGCCCAAAATTTCTCGACTTACGTCCCACGCATGTCGTCCTACAGCCCAATGAATTAAAAAAATATATTTATTTCAACTTTAAGGTCTTCTCAATTACATCATTGCAGTTTATTTTTACAAAAATTGTACTTCGAAATTGAGAAAATAAAGCTACATCCCAATTTCAATTTTATTCCTTTTGAAATAAATTTCAAAGTTGTCTGCGGTAGTCTAAATTATTCTAAGTACCACAAATAAAATACTTTGTTACTTTTTCAATTTTGTTACTTTATTGTTAAAGCTGAAAATTGGTCGTTTTTTTCACGTCTTCATATGATTTCTGATGCCCCGTACCTTTTAAACATTGTTGCAAATTGTAGAGTCATAGCCATGTTATTATGTACCAATTAAATGGAACAAAACAATTAAAATACTCAGTTATCACTTCATTGTAGCACACAAAAAAACAGCGAGGTGTTAAATTTTTTTGTCAAAAGAGTATCGTAAGGACATGATGGCATTTTTAACACCATCCTTTGCCTCAAAGGCATGAAGAATCATTATGTGTTTTATATTATTGAGTTACGAGACGAGCATTTCGTTCGCCTGATGGTAAGCCACACTCCCAGCCATAACAGTTGCAGCACCAACCAGAATTTGTTTTGCTAAATCCTACGCGGCACTGCACTGCGCTCGGTTTAGCTTGGCTTATACTGTATTCATGGGTTGTGGTAAATTGCCTTAGATCTAATGGACGATGGCAGTTGAGTGACTGCTCAGATCCGTCTCCCTGATGGGTATCTGAACATCATCCCGATAGACGAGTTACTTGATCTCAGGTGATGTTTATGTTTAGCAAATATACCTTATATATGAAGTGTAGCTTGATTATAATAGTTAAAATGAATTTCGCCCACAAAAATTATAATTAGACATGTCGACTATTTAACTTAAATTTGATATTATCTAGAAAATTCAAGGTACACAAGGTACACGCGATGGTCCACTCGGAACTAAGGTTCGAAGTGTACCATCGCATTTTCGGCGCAGATGCTAAGAATAGGGAAGTCCTACAATCACAAAAAATACAGTATCAAACTCAAACATATCAATTTGGAATTAATAAATACAGTTTAAAAATACTAACTTATTTGCCAAACAAGAACTAACCAATAAAATAATAAATTCACAGAAGAATATGGTAGAAGTGCGTAGGAAACTATGCATTTTCTACAACGCAAAAGATTAATTACCCAATAAACATTTTAACTGCATTTCCATCATTTCGAAACACAGACGCAACCGTAAATAGGCATCGACGACGCACACCATTAAGCACACTAAGACCTGGCACCCAATTTGTATGAGTGACATGATATATGTACAAATTAACTCCCACTGAATTAATCGCTACTTTGTTACAGATATCACAAACATAAAGACACCCTTCTTAAAACAAAACTACCCTCAATTTGAGTTCTATTTTGTAAAGCATAAAAGCCGCAAGGTTTGAACATAAATGTTTAAGTGCTGCGTAGATGGTATTCTTGTTATACGTACCATGTGGTACTGTATTTAGCATTATAATTTATTTGAAATACCTATGACACGGAAGACTGAAAGGATAACTTGTGGTGATTAAGAGGAGAGGTATAGTTTTAATCAAAAGATGTAGAGAAGATAAGAGATGAGTTCATGTTCCAGTGTTCTGCGAATCGAGCTTGAGCTGATGTATACTACGAACAAGTAAATATGTTTCTTCTACGCGTGCATCATTGCAAACCGCATCTTCAATCTCTCCGGCCGATTTTTTTTTGTGGTAATGCTAAGGAGTACGTACATCATTTGCGCCATATAAGAAGATACGCAACCAATGATGTTAATAACAGTAAGTTTATTAAAAATTTACTTATTTTGCAATACACACATTATTTATTTTACATTGTACACCAAATAACCCACAATACAGAAAAAAAAACAGAACCGGTAACAGATTTAAACGGGTCCAAACACTAGTAGTTAAAGATTATCCGTCAAGGAATTCCGTTGCCCTCATTCCGTCTCCGTCATCAGATCAGCTGGCTGTAACCATGATATTGCTCTGTCATCGGACTTCGACAAGTATGCAAAATGTCAACTCCGTAGGATAAGAGGAAATGGTTCTGATTCAACTTGCAAGATTTAGCCTAAACAAACAAACATTGCAAGTTAAATAAAAGCTTGAAATAAATACGCAAGGCTGGTCAAACGCTGGGCTATAATAAGTGAATCTTCTAATGATATACCTACGTCCTCTGCTAATCTCGCCTCGTGTAAAATACACGTGTCGATTGTTGTGTCACTTGTGATTGATGTGACCTAGAGATAACACGACAAAAAATATGAGAGCAATTACATTATGTGATGATCAAAGATGATGTAGTAGTAAGGTAGGAATAAAACCGAATAAAGCAAAAGCGTTCGATAAAAGCGTAATGTTTTTGCATGGAATGGAAACTGTAATATATGTCCTTTCTTGATTTTATTAACTATTTCACATTTACCTCGTGGCTCGCTCCTCGATCTCCTCGTTACCACAGACTAAAATAATCTACGCACCATCGCTATCGATATCTTTTTTTTATAATTTTAATCCTACATATGACAAAGTGAAAACTGTCAATTAGGAAAAAATAAACCAGCTAAAAATTATTTAATCTGATATCCCTAAAATTCAAATTTTGTCAAATACCTTCGGTACCAGTGTAATTAAAACCACAAGCAATATTTACAGCCACATCTACCTACTAATTAACACATCATCTGATTCATCATTAAGCAATTAATTTGCTACAACGCAAAAAATTTAAAAAGAACATTACGCATGTAAAAAACAAATGAATCACAGAGATTAGACACTCCTGTCGAATTAGCTCATAATTTCATCAGCGTCTATAAAAACATGCCAAGAACTAAACCCATTAGCCACATTGTCAATCAGATTCCAATCAGTGAATGTTAGAGGTGATTCAATACGATATTATTAGTATCGGTAGTATTAACATCGATAGTTCTGTCTGATCCGATAATGCATAATATAATAATTGCTTACATTTGATCCCGCTGCACTCACTTTAGGAAAAATTATCATACTATTACAAGTATTTAAATATTAATTTGATATAAGTATACCTTTGCTTGAATTCAAATTAATATTTAAATACTTTAAATTAAATACTTGTTTAATATATAAATTCTTGCTAAGTTCTGTAGATTCCCAAATTAAATGATGATGTTTTTTTTAGCTGTGTCTAAGCAAACACGACCTACTTAATATCTTCTCTTTCTTATTTTAACAAGTAATCCTACTTGAAGATATCAGTATCGAGTATCGAATAACTAACCTAGTACCTACTTCATTGATCAACCCTAGCATTGGCCGCCACAGACCGTTAAGACAAATCGCTCATTGTAATTTTTCAATCAGCTTCTTTATTGCCAACGCGTTTATAAAAGAAAAATGTAATTAAACTCTTTTACATGATAACATTGTACTGCAAAATAGGAAAATAAATACAGCGTATAAATTCTCGATTCGATCGTATTCTGATCGGTATAAATTACAATCATTATTCATTGAAAAAATGAAACGGTGCTATCGAGATTTCAATAAATTACCGTTTTAATTGTAAGTTTGTAACCCACCTTCGCGAGAATATTGTGGCCGTTTGCAGTAAAACAGAATGTTTTATTTTATAGAGCTATTTTTATCTTTTACATATTAAAAAGCGTCCCAGATGGAGGACTGCCACCATCTAATTATTTCACGTTAAAAATGATTCATCTAATAACAAAACATTATCGAATTCAGGAAATACTTGAAAGAGATTATCAATAAGTCAGCTGGTGCATTAGTAAGACCAAAAGGCATACAAACAAACAGATAAAATCTTTTTCCAGGTACAAAAGCAGTCTCCATGTTATAAGATTCCTCTAAGGAAACTTTGAGAAATGCTTTAGAAAGATCTAGTTTCGATCTATTTAATTATGTCAAAAAAGTATCGATTGACTGGCACATAGAAAATATATAAAGCTTAATCTTTTTTATTTTCTATTTGACGCGTAAAATTAATGTTTCTTTTTACAGCCAGTAATAATGGTTTAAAACTTTACGACCATCACAAAGCAAACAAATTCAACAATTGAACTAATTGGCGTAACTCAAAATAGCAGAATTAACAGCATCAAAAATAGTACATTAATCAATCTCAATTGGAGCTGGGCTTATCAACGCTCGTATGCACTTCCTTTCATTGTTTTAATCTAAAAATCAACACCATTGAAACTGTTTAAGCGAATATAGTCTCTTTAACTAACAAGTTAAAGTTCAAAGTTTATGTTAATGAGTAACCTTGTCAGTGTCCATGACTAAAACTGGGATGATATGGGACGATGAATAGTGTGTCGTAATTATTGCTAACTGACTGTTTAGATATACTTACATAATGTACTTGTACATTTTTTTTATGTCTGTTATAAGGTAAATGGAATTATATCAGCTCTAGTTCAGAGTAACGAGCCTGTAAGTTCTGTATAGGTGATGTCAGGAACTCATTGGCAAGAGTAACTCCTAAAAAGTTTCTTAAGCTTTTTCACGAATGTCTTTACTTAGTTCCTTAAAGTGTAAGTCTGTGGCAGAATTGTTGAAGAAAGGTCTAGAAGCTTACAAGGTAAGGGCGTAGTCATGCAAAACGGAGCATCTAACTGAAGCATCTTAAAAGTTGTTTAGCAACTCATTAAGTCAATCATATTTGTATAGTCGAAACTGTGCGTTAGGAAGAGATGCAAAATGTCGGTATCTCAATTTTTTTAACTTCTTTCACTTTATAAGTACTAAGAAAAATTGAGTTCCTGTACTACATTTTCTGCCAAACGATACTAACAAAGCTTTTACTCAAAGGAATGAGTCACAGCGTGCTTGGCGGTACAACCACGTAGGACTGACAGTGCAGTGACATTGGCCACTCTGTTACAATTTATGGTCTACTAATCACCGTTTTGTTCGTCATTTGGCACGTGTTCGCATTGGTTACCTACGCTTCAAAGTAAGGAATGCTTCTGGTATTCTTTAATGTGTCTGATAGTACCCAATTTAAATGACAAAAACAAAAAATATTTAATTGTTGTCTTTATCTATATACATGGGTACAAACGTTAATTGATCGATTATAATGCAAGATAACTATAATTTAAGATGTGTTGCATAGGTACGCAATGCTTTTGGAATAAATAAAGATAACTGCATTAAACCAGTATCAGGCTGCATCCTCTGACATTGTAGCCAATCTCACTCAATTCCGCTATAGTTACAACTACTTAGTCCCAACAAGATAACACAGATCACATAAAGTGACCTCAAAATGCGCATCCACGAATAGATTTATCCAAGGATCTCGAGGTCACATGACAGACGGGCGACGACGGGACACTTTATTATAGGGGTCGGAATTGGCCTTAACTAGAGAGGCGACGGACGTATGTTTAGATGATACTTCAACTGGAGTTATTCGAGTAAATCTTGACTTCTTGAGAAAACAATTGAGAAAAGTGTTCAACTTGTACGTAGGTCATTTTAAACACGAAGAACCAATTTGTCAATTGTAACGTAACGTACCTATGTATTACGGAAATTTACTTTGCGATATGTTATTTGAGTTGACAACTAACTCCATAGATTTCAAGTAAATTTAAAGGAATGCCTTGTTAATGTTTGGAGCTCGTAAAAATATAATTCACATACACTAATTTTAATTTTATTTATCAACAGACGTTAACTTACTGTTTGTGCGACTAAACTATTTCTTAGAAAGTCCTCAAAATAGTTTCGTAATGAAAATAAATAAATAAATAGTTTTCGAAAGAAAATAAATAGTTTTCTTGAGACGAGAACCGGATGAGAATACAACTGTTAAAGATGGGCCCGTATCATCAAGAAATCCGTCGATTTGTCTTGACCGTTTTATGTGTTTTGTGTAATGACTCTCTTTCTCTTGATCTTTTTTATGGTTCTAATGAATGATTGTTCTAAGAGATTGTAAGGCTTGTTTAATAAGTATCATATTTATTTTATTTTATATTATTATTCTAATACCACTCGTAGCGTAGCTCACATAGCCGTTCGTAACAGATCTTCTAGGGCAACATCCGCAGCGGTCACAACTTGGATGGGTGACCGTTTGTGTGGTATTAACATCTGAGCGCTACCGTGCTTCGGAGGCTGTTAGAGGCCTTCGGGTGGTTTAAAAACTCTGACACCAGGGTTGGCGATACACCCACACGAGGGAAGAGAAAAAGAAGATTATTATAATCTTTACCCAAAGAGTGTAGAGAGAGGTGGAGGAGTGAAGCGAACACAGTTTGCAATGATTAATTTTTTTTTTTTGTAACTGAGTGACGAGACGAGCTGGTTGTTTGCCTGATGGTAAGCAATACGCCAGCCCGTAACAATAATAGCACCACCCAGAACTTTGTTTTGCAAAATCCTGCGCGGTGCACTGCACTCGTCACCCTGAGACAATTAGCTGTTGAGTCTCACAATGCCCAGTAATTTCGCTGGCTACCATGCCCTTCAAACCGGAACACAGTAATGCTTGCGCACTACTGCTATATAAGACTAAAATCAGAAAAAATCTTTTAGAATTAAAAAGTCAAATTTTTTGCTCTATTCCTCTCTTTGCATGGTTGTCCAGAAAAGATGCTTTTAAACGATAAGACCGCGTATTGTGACACTTATTTTTAGTTTTATGTTTGTTCTTTTACTGTACTGTGGTGTTATAATAAAGTGTTTAATCAAATCAAATCTAATTAGTTAATGAATAACCTTATTGCTTCTTGCAATTTCTTACATCATCATTTAATCTTATTATCTTAATTAAATTTTTAATTTCCTGTTGACTATACCGAAATGACCAAAGATTTGGTAAAGTATGAACAAGATTTATCTTGAAAAATAAATATTTGATAATCGGAACCGCGATTAGATTAAAACGAGCCGAAACACTAGTAGTATACAATTATCCGTCAAGGAGTTCCATTGCCCACCTTCCGTTTTCATCATCAGATCAACTGGCTGTCACTATAATATTGCATTGTCATCGGACTTTGACAAGTATGCAAAATTGCAACTCCGTGGGATAAGAGGACGTGGTTCTGATTCAACTTGCAAGAGTTGACCCAAACAAACAAACATTGCAAGTAAAATAAAAGCTTGTAAAAACAACCCAAACATACCAAGACCCTATATCGCCGTTGCGCACGGGAAGGGTAAACCACAGAACATATTATAAGACCTCACAACATTAGGTAGGTACACAATTAGGTGTGCGTTACGAGTCTCATTTGGCTCGCTGCAATTTGCAGGGGTCGACAACACTGTAATGGATTAGTTCAATTCACTTCAGGGAAACTTGGGGCGAGCGCACAATGGAGGACGAATTATTATTATTATTATATTATTAATATTATACTAGCCGTTAAAGTCTTATCGCACTGGCGATTTGCGAGCGTTTTTACGCTGCAGACTCGCGGCGTGCACATTGCGAACTCACGGCAAAAACGCCGCGAGTACGCACGTGTTCACCGCGAGTGCGCAGCGAGTTCGCTGCGAGTGCACGGCGTGTTCGCCGCGTTAAAGAGACTTGACATAATTCACAGGATAAAAAGCAACTTATGTTTAATCCAAGTTATAAGAAATCTCCTTCCTAATTTCACTCGAATCCGTTGAGCCGTTACAGCGTGAAGAATTAACCAACACACTAACACAATAACACACACACACCCTCTCTCACACACACAAACTTTCGCATATATATTCGCATAAATTAAATGAAATGCTACTTGCTTCAACAAATGTTGAGACAGTAGTCAACAAAATACTGCCAATAGAGAAAGATTTTTAACTGAGGTGGTTCTAAATATTTTTTTTGTTTTATGTTACCCCAGAACTCCCGTCATTCATAAACTGATTTAGAAAATTGGGTTCACTATAGGTTCAATAGGGTCATATATAAATTTCATCGATATTCGACATGGGATTTCGAAGATACATCAGAATTGAAGTCAGTTTCTTTTCGTTATATAATATATTATTGAAACTTTTGTTTAATCCCTCTTCAATGTAAGGCAATCCTAACAATTAATCCAAGCCGGTCAGTGGCATAATTACCGGCGCATGAGCTATGACATCAACCCGGCGCCGGCGCAATTGACGCGCCTTCCGACCTTCTGCTGTTTAATAATTATTATCGAGAAGAGGCAACACAAAGAAGAAGACCAAGAACTACTTTGTAAAGCTGACTGTTTAAAATACAACCTCAATGGCGTAGTGTTTGGTAGGTCAACTTTTTTAACTAATTGACGAGACGAACTGGCAAAGCCGTTGTACCTACTCAGATGGCCTCTTGTATACGAAAAATAACCAACTCATATCTTTTACAACACGTGAGGAGGTTGCGGGTTCGATTCCCGCTACGGTGCATTGTGCACGAAAAAAAACTTGCAAGTATTATTGCAACACAGCAGAAGTTTTTATACCAAGAATCAATTTATGAATATTAATCAACGAAATCATTAATTAATAAATTCAAGGCACATTTAATTGCGTTGATAATTCTCCTTCATTAGTGTCTCATGATACTGTTGACATTTATATGAACGACTTCTGAGAAATACTTTAGGACTTTGTCGTAGCAAATACTGACAATACCCGCGTGACTGAAGGTGATCTTAAAAATATCCGCCTTTGATGTCACAGTGCGATCAATTATTTGACAGCCTCTGCGGTGTAGTGGTTGGGCAGGTTGGCTCAAATCTCATACACCACTGAGATAGTGGGTTTGATTCCCGTGACAGGAACAATGTTTGTGCACAGAATTAAAAAAAAGCTTAAGCGATAAGGCCGCCCATGTTATTGTATTGTATTAAGTATTTGTTTCGTGTCTGGGTGTTGTGGGACCACAGTCCTCGTAGTTTCTGGTACTTACAGGGTTAATCGTAGTTAGGGCCGGAGATCTATGTACGTGATCGTAGGGCGAAGTTTTTTTATTACGTGTATCTACCCAAATTAAATGCACGGTCTTCTTCTTCTTCTCGTGTTGGGGTGTGGCCAAGCCTAATGTCGGAGTTTTTAGACCGCCCGAATGCCTCTGACATGGTCTAACGACTGTTGTCCTCAACAACAACCGGGACAAAAACAATGTCATGTCATGACTCATGAGTATTAAAGTTTTTTATGCCCTTCCATAGCACATCAAAGAGCTCAATATTAAGCTGTTCAAAAAGGAATTGTGAAATTGGTTACACAATAAAAACTATTATTCTATAAGTGAATTTTTAAATCGATTGTAACTGCTTAATAAATTATGCGTAGTATTGTTATCTGACTAAAATTGAATGTAATAATTTCTTATTTTTAAAACTGACATTTCGATTGTAATCATTATTTTGACTTTTGACATTGAAATACTAATAAATTATGAATTTAATTATCGACTGCATGTTAAATAATCCATTATAGTTTAAATAAGACAATTAATGATGTTGCACACCCAGAATTGGGTTGATTGTACAGGAACATATTAATGAATTTGTAACACCCATAAAACCTACAATCTAGTATCAATGAACATTTCATTTAATTTCATTTCGTTTCGTTTCTTTTCGTTTCGTTTAGATTAGTTTCGTTTCGTTTCGTTTCGTTTCGTTTCGTTTCATTTCATTTCACTTTCTTGTTTATAAACAAAATTGATTTTAGCTTGGGAACCTATATTTTAGTCGTTTTTCAAGATATAGTTGGTAAGTGCTAAAGTATTTAATAATCCAAATTAATTATAAATATAGGTTATGTAATCAAAGGAGATAATATTTTTCTTAATGTGAAATGGTACTAAAACGGGAACATACATATTTAACTGTCCTAATAAATACCTAGTAATTGAATTAAAATGTAATCAATAAAAAAAGTTATTAAATCTATAATTAAAGAACAGAATGGGAAATGCATTTAAAGTTCATACACTATTTATATATAGGTACCTACTTACGAATAGTTGTGTTATATTTATAACATTCACACGAATCCACAGTTTTTCATAGTTTTGTTTGTTTGTTATTAAACTCGGAAACTACTGAACCGATTTTAATGCGGTTTGTAGAACTGAAACGCAATGAAAATATATAGTGTAATATTGAATAAATATATAGAGTATACATATATTGAATAAATGCGCGGTTTTCAGAGTTGGTAGCATTAGTCCCAAATCCAATCAAATTGAGAACCCTCCTTCTTTTTATTGAAGTCAGTAAAAAAATGCAACAAGCGTATCAAATTCAAAAACTACAATGTAGACAAAGAAATGAGCGTATACGCAGCTTGGCCCAAACACACCTTACCCCTTTAAAATCCTGAGGATTCATCAAAAATCGATTACTTACAACAAATGGCGATTTAACAACCACTTCGGGGCGAACTCGTAACTTTTATTGGATGGATGTCTAATGAGACAAAGGAATATAAAAGACTGCAAACTGCAAATGTGTGTATAGATATGATAGGTTTTATCTTCTGAGAAATGTGTATAATGTATGATTAAAAATAGCTTTTTCCCGCAACTACGCCCGCGTGAACGACCGACAAGAAGCCCATTTTCGTATTTTTTTCCAAAACCATCTTAACTAGACCTCCCCAGTATATGAGAGCGTGTACTACGAAGAGGTCTGGCTGTATCTTCGTAGTCACCTTACCGATTTTGATGTTACATACCTTATAACCTAAGTTGGAACTAATGCTACGAAACCCTGAAAACCACATTAAGATCCGTTCAGCAGTTTCTGAGTCTATAGATAGCAAACATACCAACAAACAGACACAAATTCTAAGAACCGTGGAATCGTGTTCGTGTTCAATAGTCGATCCCAGTTGGTTTTTCAAAAATATCTTCAACACAGAGAAGAGAGTTCTAACAGTTACGGAAGCGAAAAATGTGAGAGTTCGCTTTTCCTGCATGACTCCGTACGCTTATGGTGAAGATATCTCTGCATTGCGACGTCACAGCGCAATGAAACATACACCAGATTTTAAGCTAATCAAAAATTGTGACCGCATTAAGATCCGTTTGGTAGTTTTCGAATGTATAGATATGAAACACACAAACAAACAAAACAGACAAAAATTCTATAAATAGTAGATTCGTGTTCCCTCTAAATAGTCAATACCAGTTGGTTTTTCAAATATCTTCAATGTACAGAATTGGTTCAGTTCCATTCTTACAATAATATAGATAGATATGTGCAGTCTGATTTTTCTAAAAACCCATTAAAAATGGTTTAAAATGCTATTAAAATTCGCCTTCGGAAATACTAGGAATTACAGACGTGTACTCGAACCTGCAATTTTCGCCGTATTTTGTAATTATGGCTGCCATCATTATTTCTCGTTTAACTTGTAAGGATTTAGAGAAGTTGAGCTTGGAAGGTTGCAAATCCTCTAGGTAACATAACTAAACTAGCTGCGCCCCGCGGTTTCACTCGCGGATTCCCAGGATAAAAAGTAGCCTATGTCCTTTTCCTGAAGCCTAAGTAAATACATGACAAATTTCATCAAAATCTATTTAGTAGTTTTTGCGTGATTGAGTAACAAACATACATCCATCCATCCTCACAAACTTTCGCATTTATAATATTATTATTATATACAGATTGTGTAATTTTCTCGTGCCGGACGGTATGGAATAATTTCTAGTGGAATCAGGCGTGACGTTGCTTAAATTCATTTCATTACGTTTCAAGTTTGAGATAGTTTCCATGTTTGTTTGTTTTTTTTAACCTGCCTGCGGTGTCCCACTACTGGGCAAAGGCGGCTTTACTGTATACGCTGGTGGCGAAATCTACGATAAGGTTTGCCTCTTCTTGCTTATTAATTAGTTCTTTAAGTTCTTGTCAAGAACCCTTCATCTTTGTCACCATCCTTCCAAATTATGTTAGTCTTTTCTGTTCAAAAGTTGTCTGGAAGAGATCGCTTTGAGCCATAAGACCGCCTATTGTTATGCTGATTACTGTGAAATGTACTTGTTTTTCTTGTAGGTGCCTAATTTTAAGGTTTTTAAAGCTAGTGTTTATCCATCTATTATATCTCAAAGATAAAATATAGTAGTTTTTCTTTGATATATGTATCTTAATTTGACTGCAGGTGGGTTCACACTACAGCGACATCGAAAAAAGTCCTTCAATTAATTGAACCAACCTTGATGAATTAACCTGAGCACATCGGATCTTGACAATATAAATTCACGAGCCAATTGCGCCCAAACGCAGTTTCTGAAAAATATTCGACGAAACATGCAGCGACAAACACTTTGTTCGCCGAAAAAATTGCGGAAACTCCGCGCAAACACTTAAATTTGACAAATTCGTAAATCTTTGTAAAAACCACCGAAACGGGCACTGTGAAGACATTTTAATTTTTTACTCGCATTGTAAGTATTCCAACCGAAATTAAGGAGTGAACAAACTTGCTTTTTATCACTTGCGAATATGGTGCTTGTTAAAGTCACTTTTGAACAGGGCGAGAATTAGTGGATTTCCAACAATCCACTGTCGTAAACCGCGACTGGGTTACAAAGATTGAATATTTTGTTTTTTTATGAAACTGAGTGGTGAGACGAGCAAGTGGTTAGCCTGATGGTAAGCGTCACGCCTGCCTATAACAATTGCAGTGCCACCCAGAACTTTTAATACCATAACAAGCACTGTGTTGATGTATTGTTTTTGTTTTATCTTTATTTTAATATGTTCAGTGTAATGTTGTGTGATGTCCCGAATAAATGTATTTTCTTTCTTTCTTTCTTTCACTGCGTACCTGTCATTTATTTTGTATTGCTTTGTTATATTCTCTCTGTCTATGTATTTTATCTTACGTGTGTCCTTTTCATTTCTTTCTTTGGCAAATAAATGTTTTTACGCTCTTTCTTTCTTTTTAACCCATTTCAAAAAGGGGTTCTCAATTCGATGTTTTGTAACCTCAGAACTCCGTAAGCTGATTTGGAAAATTAGTTGCGTTAGATTCAGTATAGCTTCAACATGGTCCCATGGACCTTTGACTTCGAAGCGGCTTCAATTCTGATGTAGTCTTCTTCGACTACGAAAAAGACTACATCAGAATTGAAGTAGGTTTTTGGTATAAAATGTATTATTATACGATAAGATTCTCATATATATATATTGTTATACACAAAATGGCCACAAGCACGTAGGTTCGGCATCACCTCTGCATCCAGTTTTTGCTGATACTATAATTGCCGGCATCCGAGAGCTCGAGGTTACTCCGTCCGCTCGATGCACTCAGTTGCGTTTAAAATACAAAATAATTGCTAACTGATAACAAAAAATAAAATACCCCTGACGCAATAAAACATTTCTAATAACGATCGCCAGAAAACCTGCTTTCAAATAAAAAACCGCATCCAAATCAGTTCACCCGTTTATGACCTACGGTGCCACAGACAAGACACATAGTGGTCAAACTTATAGCACCCCTCCTTTTGCGTCGAGGGCTAAAAATTATGATAAGGAAGAGTACTTATGTATGTACGAGTGTGGCTCAGTGGTAGCATGTGCTACTTTCGATCCGACGCACCCGATTTCGAATCCCGCTGGTCCCGCACCACTGACTTTCTTAAGTGAAGGAAAACATCGTGAGGAAACCGGCATGTCCAAGAATTACCTACTCAAAAATTCAAGGACATGTGACATCCACGGACCCGCACTGAGCCAGCGTGGTGTATTATGGCCCATACTCTCTCTACGAGAGAAGGCCCGTGTCCCAGCAGTGGGAATGTGATGGGCTGATGATACAATACTATACAATAATGCTTTATTGAATACCAACCAAACACAGGAAAAACAATAGTCAACTAGTCAATAAACTGTGGGTACAATGGGTGGCCTTATCGCTATGCGCAATTTCTTACAGGCAACCTTTGGATGGACAGGAATTTTAATAGAAATATTGCGGTAAGTGTGGTGTACATTATAAAACTCCAACTATAGGTATGTAAATATGATGATAAATATGATGAGGATTCGTGTCATCCCTTTTCATCAGGTGAGATAGGTAGAACCTACTTAAAGGCGCATAATTCAATATGGAGAAGCTTTTATTGAAAGCCTGAATTCATTACAGATAGCAAGCACTAGCGCGGGCTGTAGTAGGCTAATTGAATCGGACGTAGAATCGATTATCGCTGGCCGGCGGCGTGCAAGCTCGCCCGCCCGACGTGCACGAAGGATTATCTGCGATTACACAGTATATGCGAAAGCTGCAGATGAAACGTGACGTTAGTTTTGATGTATTTTAGTTATGGAGCGAGAACAATTTATACGGCTAGATTTAATAACTCTCTTCCACAACGATTTCTAAACCTTCTATAAATTTTGCGCACAACTATAGTAGTGGCTAGTAGTGGAAAACTTTTATACCGTTGATGTCTTTCTCAGACAATGTTCCTGACGCTTTTTTGTTTTGTGTGAATTTAATTTAATTTTTAATAAGTTATTGTCATCAAAATTATTATCATTCATAACTTTATTATTAATGATATGACAGATACTTTTATTGACATATTTAATAATGTAATCATATTATTATTATTAAAATTTGAATACCAATTAGATGGTAGAGTATAATCGATGAATATTATTAGGAACTCTATGTACATATTTTACCAAATAAATAATAGAAATCTTATGAAATGAAAGTAGGATTTATTCTGGTACAAAATAGTTAATACAAAATATACATGGGTTAGCAGATATAGGTATACCTAATATAGGTGATTAAGTACATACATCATAATATAGTAATTGTAGATTAAAAGCCGTACTTTGACATGTTTGGGTTACGTCGTTTTTATGTATGGAGTACTGAAAGCTAGTTTAAGTGGATGTAGTCATTAGTTTACGTATCGCAAGCTAGCAGCATGCATGCTCGCCTACTCTAGGTAATACCACAGAATACTAAGGAACAGAAGCATCACTACGCAAAGAAATTTAAACAAATAGCGACTCTTGCTATGACGCAATAATATTCATTTCAGCTCGCGTAGCGCTACATACCTACCAGTCATACTAACCTACAAAGCGCTTCTTTTTCTATCGCATAGCTCTTATCTCTTCTGACGCGGCACGTGTAACGACGCGCGACCCGCTGACGGTGTCCGGCTATGTACTTGTAGCTTCGGACATACAGTGCAGAATGCGCTAGACCTGGTATTACGTGAATGATTTATGGCAACGATGGCTGGCGTAACTGGAAAAGCCTGGTTAAAAACTGGGTAAATAAAACCATGGTTGATGAGATCTGTGATTTGTGTTGTTAAAACACCTACACTTGTAGGCACATTACATACAATTGAATATAATGTAAAATTAAATTAATATATAACCTTCTCTCTGTAGTCCTCTTGATGCATGTTAATATTGTAAATCAACCTGCGGCAGTTAAAGTATTATTTTATCAGAATTAGTACCCTAGTTTGGGGCCCGCCAATAATCTAACATTAATCAGTGTATGTTTAGATCAATATGTAACTTAATTATACAGCGGATTTGAGTAAATATGGAAAATTTAATTTTTACTTTTTATTTTTTACTTAAATTAGTCCTTACTAATATAATAAACGCGAAAGTTTGTATATAAGTATGGATGTTTGTTACTCTTTCACGCAAAAACTACCGAACCGATTTTGATGAAATTTGGTATGTAGGTACCTACTTTAGAACTTGAAATATCAAATAGGCTACTTTTTATCCCGGGAAACCGCGGGTGGAACCGGGGGGCGCATCTAAACTTACAATTATAATTGTTTTATCTGCATTTAGTACGTATACTGCCGTCCAATGTAACCCAATCCCCTTGTGCGTTGGGTCTCACCTTTCGCTTTTCAATCATGACCGGCGGCATTATAGACCGCTATTGCCTAAACTGTGGCAGCAAAAATTCGGGTGTCCCCTTACTAACTTTCCCGTAACCTGTGGTCTGAATATTCGGACGGTAACTCTGAAGTTAGTGATTCGGGTGCGACCATAACTACCTATCCTATCTTGTGGTTTTCGTATTCGGTCGAAAGTATAGTAACTGTACACGTGCCGCGACAGAAGAGATAAGAGCTATGCGATAGAAAGAGAGGCGCTCTGTAGGTTAATATGACTGGAGGCATGCAGCGCTACGCGAACTAAATTGAATTTTATTGCGTTATAGCAAGAGTCGCTATTTGTTTAAATTTCTTTGCGGAATGATGCTTCTGTCCTTTAGTAATCTGTGGTTTGGCTGAAGTTAATACAAAAGCAAACCAAAATCCGTATCGCACCGTGTGGCCGTTACGGTTGATGCAAGCCTATGAACGTGTACTAGTATAGGCGTTTAAATTAGTTAGCTTCTTAAATTCTATGTATACAAATGGACTGCATTTGCACTGAAATCCATATAAAAAATGGTAGTTTGATGATTTTTTTCGATTTCTGTACCTAAAATTCGCACTTCACGCTAGGGTACTTTTTTATTGTTAATTCGTTTGCGATTACCACTATGTCACCTGATGGTAAGCGACGATGTGGTCGACGATGTAGCACGCTTCCCATGATAGTACTTGTTCACTCGAGACTTAAAGATTCCTAGATTGTAGCTATCGCGGGAATGACTAACTCTGGCAGGGAGTTCCACTCGGTGTAGGACTGCAAGGTCCTCATGCAGTTCTAATGCAGTTCAGTAGTTAGCTGCGCAGTGTGGGAGGTGTGTCAGTGTTGCGGGATAACTGGACAACGTTAAAGTGAGACTTCAGTTTCTATAGCGTCCGTCGCCCCTCACGAAGCTTACGCCACGAGCCACCTGGTTGCAACAGCCTATACCTATATACATTTCAGGGAGTGTACACAAAACCTGCATCAGCTGATTCCTTCATCCCCATTCCATCTTAGGACCACCAGGCGAGGTGAGTCACTTAACCCTTATGTTGTCCATATACCACCAGTCCGCACAAAGCGCTTCGCTGACTCATTCATTATACGTACCGCAATGGAGTGGAATTCTCTACCTGAATACTTATTTCCTTCCAATTACAACCTGGGTCTCTTTAAGACAAGATTGAAAAGGCACCTTACGGGCAAACGTGCTCCACCTTAGACCGCAACTACGCTTTCCATCAGGTGAGTTGTTGTCAAACGTGAGCCCATTTAATCATAAAAAAAATATGGCTGGGGTGGTGTGGGGTTGAGCAGTTTGGCTCGCACAGAGCGGGCGTGTTCGATAGCCGCTACAAGAATTTGTGAACAGAATAATGAAGTACAATTAAGACCTTGATTATGTTGATTCTGTTACACTTCTAAATTTAAAAAGAAACAGCTTCTATCAAGTTCAGCAACAAGTATACATTTCGTCAATAGTAGACTTCAATGTATCTTCGAAGTCCAAGGTCAAATATCGATGAAATTTATATGGGACCACTTCGTAGCTATACTGCCCCCAAAGCAAAAAAAAAAAAGATTTGTCCAAAAAATAAAGAATTTCCAAATCGGTTCATAAATGAAGGAGTTCTGAGGTAACACACGTAAAAAAATACAAACGAACAGAGAACCTCCTCCTTTGTTTGAAGTTAAAAATTAGGATAATCAAACACTTCACAGACCAAAGCGAGAATATATGATTCAAACTCATGCATTCCCGACGAAAAAATGTTGCGCACATTCCGTATGACATGACAACCACACCGCCACCGCAACTCTAATCCATTACTTTCAAATTTTTCCAAATAAGCTTCAATAAAACAAAAAGACCACTGAAACTAGGTAACTTAAAGCCTATAGACCTTAGGCAGTGCGTATTGATAAAGACAGAGTATTAACTTACATCATGATTCTTGTCATTTATCCTCCCTGCATCGTAACCGCACTGCTGGGGGTCCTCCTCCCATTTTTTAATTCTATTTTAATTTAGGGGCTTGATGTCGTTCAACGACAGTTCTCACCCATAACACTCAGCAAAACAAATAATAAAGAAATTATGTATTGTTCCTCGTCATCCTGTCCATGGACCGATAAAGCAGCCTAGCCTGCTACTTTCGATCCAATGCACCTGAGTTCGAATTCCGCTGGCCCCGCACCACTGACTTTCTTAAGTTATGTGCGGATTTCGCCACTCGCTCTAAAAACGGTGAAGGAAAACATCGTGAAGAAACTGGCATGTCCAATCAATCTCAGAAATTCACTTGTCTTACTTGTGACATCCACCAAACCGCACTGGGCCAGCGTGGTGGATTATGGCTCATACTCTCCCTATCGTCCTAGAAACGTGATGGGCTGATGATAATGATTGTTGCTAGCCTAAAACTCACTTCTGAATATACTTAAGGCTCTTTCATACCATGCATTTTTTTATTTACGGTAATTAAGTGGCTATTCATACAACTAGATGATGATGCTGGCGGTTTTCTCTTTGTCGTAGGGAAATCATGTCCTTTATTATGAGTTTTGGTTACTGTTTTCTATTGTACCGAGGCCGTGGTCCCACACCGTAATGGGAGAACCATGGAGCAGTGTCGGATTTCACTATCCATTTGCCACACCGAGCGACAGTTTTTATTTGTTTTAACCCTCATTGGGCGATGAGTCAGACGTTTTTTTATTGTTTGATAGATTGCGTATAAATGGTGTCATGATGGAAGTTGAGGCTAGATTGTGAACAATTACTTCTAAGAAAACCACTCCCACATTCATGAGCGACATGACCGTGATAACTTTTAAGAAATCTTGTAAGACTTCTAGTACAGTGTACTGTAGATAACGAGAAATCTTTCAATTTGACCATTGAGGTCATTCCTCAATGAATTTGGCTCTAGTCTCTCATTATTTTTATTTCTTAGTGTTTTATTTAGTATGTGGCATACAATAGAGCGATGAAAAGAACAGCAAGCAGAGTTGTCACTTGTTTATTCTTCCGTTTCCCTCCATCGACATATTATTATTATCAGCCATGATCGTCCTTCTGCAGGAAAGAGCCCTTTTGTTCCAGTCGGCTTCGGCATGAGTACGTAAAATAGTCGTTGAATTTTCGGGAATTTTTTTTTGAGGGTGGAAAATGCCGCTGTGTGCGGCAGTGTGGGTCTTGAACCCACTAAAAACCCCCCGTGAGCAGTCCTTTGCCGTGGTGGGGCGAGATGGGGTCGCGCTAGCATTCACCATCTCGCCCCGGCTGTAGGCCCGGGTGTGAACCGCGCCACTACACCTGTGGAGGAGTGCCTTGCTCATCAAGGCCACCCTCAGACGAGTGGGGCCGTGAAAGCCGGCACAACACTGCATAAGCACCTGTATTATCAGTAGGTTAGCACACAAAAAAGCAGTAATTGCGTCCTTCTCTTTTCTAATTTTCGACGGGGTCCATATAAGACTTTGAACGTTTACCAAATTAAACCTTGTACTGCTCAGGGAAGCAACTAAGAAAAATAATCTGAATGTGAACCATTCCGTTATAATTTTCTTGGCTCTTTTGACTACTAAAATAGATTCAAAATTTAAAGTATAATTTTTAATCATATTTAAGACTACCTAATTGCAGCTAACGACTTCCGCCATAACCTGTACTAGTCCTTAATTACCCTGGCCACCCCATCGCGGTGCGGCGTGAAGATGCGTCGGTAGATTCTGACCATTTGTCATACCTACGGGCGCAGTGATATCAGATTGATATAAAAATACATTAAGAAGTGCATTAATTCTCTAAAGTGGGGTCCGTTTGGAAGCGGTTTTTATTTTGTGATTTGGGTCGTATCAGGAACTCATTATATGTTATTAGCGGAGGGAAGGTTCATGTATATCACACTTTAGTGGTACACGAAAACGTGGCGGGAAGAGCAGATCATTCACTAGATGGTAAGCAACATACGTGCCCATTACAGAGTTGCAGCGCCACCCCGAATTTTGGTTTACAAAATCTTGTGCGGTACTCTGTTAAGTCTCATAATACCCAGTTATGCACTTGAACAGTGCCTTTCAATATTAATTATATTTTTCCTTTTTGTGTTAGATGGACATAAACAGGCTTTACTTTCGACCAATAATAACTCCGCCGCCACGTATGATCTAAATCGTCCATCGTTTAGTGAACTGCTTCACAGTCTCTACTTTTTTGCTCCAGAAAATTATTACCACTATGTATTTATATTTCATTAAAAAAAATGGTGGCCTATTGTCTGACGTGTGCGGGCAGCCTTATAGATAGATAGATAACACTTTATTGCACTTAAAAAAAGAAAACAGAATTACAGTTGGTAACACATAATTAATAAGTACAATAGGCGGTCTTATCGCTAATCATCGATCTCTTCCAGACAACTTATAGTGTATTCGTTCACACTATCCGATAGAGTTTAAACACAAAGAATAAGACCACAATATTTCCCAACAACATTGTTAAATTTCACTTTTATTAGTGATATCACATTGTCCACAGTGCAAATTTTCCATTTTCGATGGACCTTCTAACCAAAAAGTCTCCAAATCGCTACCTCATCCGCTTCCGCTCCCGCTACCACTCGCACCATACTCTACTATAGTAACTCACAGAACACTCATCCATCATTATTAAATTGTGCACGCCCGACATTGTGAATTGTAGTGATTCATTCCCTTTTACCTATTTTTTTTTAAATTAAAGGGTAGAATGAAAATAGTTGGAAGAGACTTTTGTCAAACTTGGACAAACAGATTCAGAGGCATATTTTTTTATAAACTAAAATGTAGTAGGTATAGCTTAGTACTATTAGATATTCTGTGGTATAGCTATAAATCTGAATAAAGGCTTATATTAGTTATTTATATTCACATTTTTTTTTATTAAATCTAAGTTTTTTACAATGTTTTTATAAAAATATATATTTATATACAAAAATATTATAAATAACCTAAACCTAGAGTGCCACGGTCATGCGGCAGCAGGGTAAAGCAAGGCCCAAACTACCGGTGGTTTGGCTGAAGAGTGGATAACCTCCTGACAATATGTGCCGTTATTATGAAGCATTCCCGATTCCGCACCAAGATTTTCGGCACCAATGCGTTCAGCACCAAAACTATTCCCGATTCAGCACCGACCAAAACTTTAGCTAGGTGCTGAATGGGGAAACTTCCTTGGACAGGTATTGAGCCGTATCGAATATAATATGTCCAGGGATATCAAATTTCGAAACAACACTGTCTAGCTGTTGTTGTTGTTGTTTTTTGAGAGCTGTTGTTTGAAAGCCCATTTTCTAAGATAAGGCCCCAGTCTCAACAATGTAACACGTAATAAAACTAACGTAAATGGAGAAAAACAAGACTATAGCTGCTTTATACAACTTCTATAAGTGAACATTCGGGATGGTTATCTGAAGACCCCTCGCTAAGTTTAAGGTCAGGCTTCACTAATCGATTAAATAAGTCCGATCGCTCAATGGACCGGCTAACTTAAGCCGTGTACAAACAACTTGAAATGCCCTACAACTAGTCACTTATAGGGCTGCCAAATGGTGTCCCATAAATTTCACTGGCGCGTTTATTTCTAAAACGTGACACAAAGATTGGAAATGTGTTGAACTGAATAACGAAATGACCTGCCCGTTCACCCGGTGGTAAGCAACCCAGCCCATAACAGTGGCAGCGCCACGCTGAATTTGGGTTTTCTAAATCAATTTAATTATAATGAAATATGGATAACATTCGATTATAAATACCAGGTGGTAGGCCTTTTATGCAAGGCACGACTAGGTGGGTACCACCGCAGTGCTAGATATTCTGCCGCCAAATAGTTATGCGTAAGCGTTACTCTGTTTCGGTTTGAAGGGCACTGTAGCTAGTGAAATTACTGGGCACATGAGACTCAAGAACTGACGTCTCATAGTGATGAGCGCAGTGCAGTGCAACCAACGACTTTGTAAATCAAAGCAATGGGTAGCACTGCAACTGTTATGGGCTGGTATGACGCTTACCATCAGGTGAATGTCCAGCTCGTCTCACCAATTCTTTACATTAAAAAAAATTAATAATAAAAAGGCCACACTCACGTTACGCTTTTGTCGCAAAGACTCCGTGGTTTTAGAAAATTTGAATATTATTTTATTTACTCTAGGTTACATCAAAACTTGAATTTAGTGTCTGAAACTTTCTATTGACAACCCTACGCACAAATCAATCACTGTATCGGCGGGGTGCTCACTCAATAACGTTGGATTACCGCATCTTGAGCACCGGCCCTAAGTGGCGCTCAATGACGATCGGTTAACTGTTTAGCGGTGATTGGGATGTTGTGTACTAGGCTTAATGTAGATCGATGGAGGATTTGGGTGTCTGATGTGATCATGATCAACTAATAGAGCCCGATGTGATCAAGGAAGTACCTTACTAATAACATGTCCATGCGTAATGAACACAGCGCACATTGCGGGACGAGAAACAACCTGCCGTCATACAGTTTAACACCAGTTCGGAGGGTAGATGTAGATTGTTCCTGGCAATAGTGTGAACAACTTCGGACATGTTTACGCGGTGTCTTAATCTTATTGTAAAAAATAATTCAATTCACTTATAAAACAAGTTCTGTTACCCAAACATAACAATTTAGTAAAAATTATTTTTGATATTGAATGCATTAGCGCATGCTAGGCGAAAAATCTGAAGACTTTTTTTAAATAATTACAAAGAAGAAAAATGATATTGCTTGGGCAGGGATTGAACCTGCGTCTTCGGAATACCGTCCCGACGCCTTAACCACTGGGCCACCGAGCCTACTCAGCCATTCCTCTTCTATTACTTACTTCTAATAACATTTTATAAAAGTAGGTAGTATTATACTAGTAGACTATAATATGTATAAATATCATAACAATAGCTGCGCTCGGGACCGCTCGAATGTAATCTTGATGACTGTATTTCCGTCCTTGTCACTCTTAGGAGTGACAATATATTGATACAGTTTATAATTCCAAGCATATCGCCATTTTTTTTTAATTATGTAGAGAATGGGAAAGAAATCGACGCAACAAAGTCAACGACGCCATTACAAAACTTGTAAAAACCGTTAGGGCCATCAACAAGGCAAGGCATTTTTTATTTTATTTTTGTAACAAAATTTTTGTTTTTGACAAAACATATAAAGTGCCTTATGTGCCGGTTGAATCGGATTCAAATTCCAGTTCATCAGTTAGAAACTCGTACAAGTTACCCCTAGGCCACCCATGCTATAAGACGTAAGTAATTGTTACTTGTCTTTGCTATAAGCAAGGCCACATGCATTTTATATTACCTTGTTAGCCTGTTTTTGGTAAATTATGACCCATTATGAATACGGCCTACAAAAATAATAAAACATCTAAATGGCTAAGCCATTTTGCAGATACAGCTACACTTATCAACATTTGAGCATCAAATGAGACAGATATTGTGAAATACTACCTGCACCAACCAATAAAAAAACCAGTACCACATAAATTAGTATCTCATAGACATAAACGTCCCCATAATCATAATATATTAAAATGAATGTCTGTCCGGTCTTAATCTTGTATTTTCACATCATCTATTTATACTGCTGGGTGGTCTTATCGCTAGAAAAACTGTCAAGACCATAAGCCTACAGCTAGTTTACAAATAACATACTAGTGAGTTCCACCATTGACTTAACGAGTGATTAAAGTTAAACTGCTGATTGTGTCAGGCACTCGGCTGGGCTTAAAAAAGTTGACGGAATGATATTTCTTCAGGTAAAAGGGTAGTTATGGAAAACCTTTTTCCAATTATTTAGTGTTATATTGACATAATTTAACCTTACAGTATTTGAGATAAGATTTTTTCATCCCATCTATTCGAAAAGGACGACTTGGTTCGCCTTTATGTGCACCCAAAGGTGGTGTTTTCTATAAGAAACTTTTAGCGGGCAGTAATGAGTTTTTAATCCTCTTTATAAGTGCGCCGCAATTATCTTTGCCGCGCACTTTTTGAATTTAGAACATCTTAGTGTTCAGCACCAAAGAAATCGAACGCAAATATTGTTTGAATAAAGACTGGCTGGTACGACGGCCCATAGTCACAAATGTAAATATAAGTTTTTAGTTGTTTTAATAAAGGATACTATTTAATTTCAATTTAGTTGTTACTCTATGTTTTATTAAATAATAATATTACAATAAAATATGAGGCGCTTTTATTTTCTCATAGTGGGTGATGAAAAGTAGAGTGTATCACTCGGGCGCAAAATATATTTTGGCTCGGGCGACGTACTTTGAATCCCTCGCTACGTTCAGGATTCTACTAAAGAATCCCTCGCTACGCTCGGGATTCAACTCTAGAATCCCTCACTTCGCTCTAGATTCAAAAAAGCGCCCTCGCCGTAAAAATATTATTTTGCTCCCTTATGATACAATCTACTATTGTGACGTAAGTTTCATTAGGATACATAATTAAATCTCTGGTCTAGTACATCACAGTTTTTTATGGAACTGAGTAATGAGACGAGCAAATCGTTCGCCTGATGGTAAGGACCACGCCTGCCTATAACAAATGCAGTGCCACCCAGAACTTTTATTATTATAAAGAGTACTGCACTGCATCGCAATTATCATCCCGAGACATCAGATATTAAATCTCATTTGCCCTTCAAACTGGAACATGGTTATGCTTGCGTACTACTGCTTGGCGGCAGAATAACTGGCTAAGCAGTGGTACTTACCCAGACCGCCTTTCGCATAAAAGATACCTACTATGAGTGAAGTTGATGACTCTCAAAATAAAATATTTTTTCTGTTGAAAAATATATTTTTCAAGGCAAGCTTATAACAAATTCATAATCGGAATCGCGAGCAGATTAAAATGAGCCCAAATAGGTACACTAGTAGTTTACAATTATCCGCCAAGGAGTTCCATTGTCCACCTTCTGTCTCCATCAGCTGACTAATCACCATAATATTGCATTGTCATCGAACTTTGACAAGAATGCAATATTTCAACTCCGCAGGACAAGAGGAAGTGGTTCTGATTCAGCTTGCAAGATTTGACCTAAAACAAACAAACAAGTTAGTTAAATAAAAGCTTGTAATAATAAAAGGTAATGTGGTGTCCCGACAGGCTTAAGTGTTGCCAAATGTTTTAATAAATTGATTAGAATTGTATAGCTTATTTAATTGCATTAATAGGTTAAAACCACACCCATCATCAAACAAATATCTGAAGCACAGTTCAGATGAATTCTAAGACCCATTTGCGCCAATGAGAAATCGAGTACACTAATAGTGGTTGATTATTTTACGGGACAAATATAATGATCATCAAAATAATCTTTGAGACCCCATACACTTCTAATAAAAAATTAAATCGGCAGATCAAATTTAGTAAATGCCACCAAATCTTACCGGTCCAACTTGCTCTTACCCCTAGAGTGTACATAAAAAGCGCGGAGCCAGAAGCCTGCGAAGGAGCTCCTGAATGAAGCGAGCCCACGAGGCCGAATGGAGCGAAGGTCAAGTAGGGGAAGTGACATGAAGGGGTGACGAGCGAGAGTTCTGGTGGAGCCTGCGTTAGTGACCATTTACCATTTTTGGTGATTATTTACAAATATTTTTTTTGCGTTTTTTTTATTAGTTGATGTTATCATTTACTATTTTTGGGAGTATAAAGTGATTTTTTGCCGTTACATTTTACTATATTTGGAGGTCAGTTAAACATATGCCTTATTTTACCCTAGATTGAATCATCCGTCAAACTTTCGATCAAACTGGCCGTACTACGCCGAGCCCGTGCGTGTACAAACAAAGCACTTAGCAACTTTTTAGTAATGAGAAGTGACAGTTTCCTTAGCTGACTTCTCATGCAACCGAGCATGAAATGCCAGTGCAGAACGCTGCAGACCTTAATTACATACTGCCATACAAGGGCCCTAGAGCTTCTCTACTGCTTTCGGGGAACAACCAATAAACAAAAGACCTAAGTATCCTCCAGAACCACACAAAAATCAGCTTTGCGTTTCAGCTTCAAAGTCTGATATCGCGTGAGAAGTCTGTCGTCCAGACAACAGCTACACATGGATGACCGTCATGGGAAAAGGCTATTATGACTTGCTGACGATTGGACATTTCGTATCAATCAATTTCCAGTTTTAATTAGTAGTAATTAAGGCTGGTTTTCCGACGTGGTCTTAGCAGTTTCTTTGGACAATTAATTGGAAAGCTCTTGTGGTAAATACAAGTGGCAATTTAGAAGCAACCGCAAGACGCGCCCAGAATTTCTTTTGAGCCTCATCGGACGTTTAACTAGAACCGCTTGAAAGATGGCAAATACATGTTTTTAATTGCTTGGACCTCAAAAGCTTAGAGGTATTTGCCTAAAATGAGAAACTTACCACAAACCACAATGCTTGTTGTATGCACTTACTAAGTTGTAAGTTGGTTAACAAAATAAACATAAATATCTCTTTCGACTTTAGGAAAATTCAATGCAAGTAAATATTGACTGCTTAATCCTTATTACCTACTCCTACTTATTTATTTTTTTGGTGCAAATAACAGAATTCAGGAATAATCTGTACCAAGCACCAGTCCGGTCGTGTATAGAGTACTGCCCTTACCTTTGGGATGGTTCAGCTAAGTACGAACTTGAAGCACTTGAATCAATCGAGAGGCTAGCCAAGAGACTTATTGGTGATGACGCGTTATTCGAGTCAAGACTACACAGTCTTGAACATCGACGCAGAATTGCCAGTCTATTGGTTTTTTATCGGATACATTTCGGAGAGTGTGCATCGGAATTGCAGCAACTAATTCCCCCATCCCCGTTTTATCATCGGACTACAAGACGTACGGCAATACGCCACCTTTTCATGGTGGTTATTCCTCCTGCGCGTACTAAGTCAGTGGTGCGCGGCCAGTGGGATTCAAACTCGGGCGCGTCGGATCGGAAGTCAAATTCGTTACAACTTCCTGACTCACTCGGGTTCTCCAAACTATAGTTACACTTGTAATTTGACACGTGCACTTCGTTTGGCTTCTAAATACTTGCTAAGAAAGGGAAAAAGGGGGCGAATAGCGGGGGAAAAGCTAGTTAATAATATTAAAATATTTAAACGGCAGAAAAGAATCGGTTTCATCATTTCCGGTGAGAGCTGGCGCTTACCACGGCCAACGAATTAGTCTGACCATTCAACGAGGTAACGTCGCCGTCGTCGCCAGCTTTTTGGGCACCTTACCCGCAGACGGTGACCTAAATTCTGTGTTTTATCTTTAATTTCATTTTTTAATTTTGTTGTAGGTTAGTTTAGTCTTTATCACTGTATATATTTGTACATAATTGTTTCTAAATAAACGGCAGAATATTAAATTATCTATATAAATATAAATGAATGTTTGTATGTTCTCTATGCGTTACTAAATCATGGGTACAGGACCCAATCGTAGGTATCTGGTTCTTAGCCCAAAAAATCTGGCATTACATCGCATGCATACAGCTAATAGTTTATGCGCAGCTAGTGTAGTAAATCTTAATCTTGATCTAAATGATGGCGAAAGCCGCATCACAATCCGTCTAATAGTTTTCTTTTCCATATATATTCTGTTTAGAAGTACTAAGCTTAAACACTTTGTTGTTAAAAGCCTTAAAAATAGATATACATGAAAAACAAATAGATTTCACGATCATCAGCACAACAATAGGCGGCCTTATTGCTCAGAGCGATCTCTTCCAGATAGAAAAGATTAACATAATATGGGAGGACGGTGATTTTTTCAAAATTACTACGAAAACTAACAAAAACTCCTAATAATACAAATTGTAAGTCAAAGTCAAAGTAAGTCAAAATCTCTTTATTAATTTTTGGCATCACAGACACAATGACTCTACCACCGCATCGGTAAAAGAACCACTAAGAAGATACGGCAAGAAACTGAGGGGCATTTTTTTTAGAGATTTTGTTACATTTTTTGGGTTTCTACAATGTTATGTTTCTTATGAACCAGTTGGCTACTTTGCATAAGAAGAATGTGCCAAGCATCTTTTATGTAATAACGAACAGTATAGTATGCTTTTTCTCATTAGAACAGTCTTAATCAAATTAATACATCACTAATAACATAAACCGTAAGTACATAATACTTTCTTGCTCGTTAGGCCATACCCGAGTTAGCAACATGACTAAAATACCTAGAAATGAGTAGTTCACTTGTGTTTTCTTTAATTAACTACTGGCTAAGGTTTCGCCGTCATTCATTCCATTTCTACACGACACAGTTCTGTGAAAAACGTTAATGACGTATCTCCATCTTTTTCCTTTTATAAAGAATTGTACACAATGCTGTTATTATATGTATCTTTATACCATTGGCAGCCTCTGTGGCGTAGTGGTTGGTTGGCTCAAATCTCATATGCGAGATTGCGGGTTCGTTTCTTACGACGGGACAAATGTGTGGACAGAAAAAAGCGCATGCATTTGTTTCGTGTCTGGGTGTGGGATTGTTTTTCATGGTGCTAGTAGTTCGTGGTTCCATAGATACAGGGAATCCTAGTTACGGGCCAGGATATATGTATGTGATCGCTGACCGTATTTTTATTTTGTGTAACTGAATGACCTGATGGTAAACAATACGCCAGCCCATAACATTAACAGCACCACCCAGAACTTTGTCTTGCAAAATCCTGCGCGGCGCTGCACTGCGCTCGTCACCCTGAGACAATTAGCTGATGAGTCTCATAATGCCCAGTAATTTCGCTGGTTACAATGCCCTTTAAATCGGAACACAGTAATGCTTGTACACTACTGCTTGGCGGCTGAACAACTGGCAAAGCGGTGGTACCCACACAGACGGCCTCCCGTATACTAGAGACGTACCACGAGCTCGAGAGACCTACCACGAGTGGTAGTCTGTAGTGGTGGCCTCATTGTACGCGCTATGAAATTCCAACAATGAAATGAAACAGACACCGCAACGTCACAGAGTTTATGTTTGGACTACATCTACCACAAACTATTACCACATTATAAAACTGTGCTATTACCTACATCTTTGACATCGTAGAAATTCCCACGAAAACTATAAAGAAAAAATCAGACGAACAACGCGTTAGAACTAAATAAATAGATATTGCACAAACAAATTTGTAGGTACATAGTCGAACTTAATGCTAGTAAGCATTATCTTCCAGTTAACCTCGGCGTACTGTACTAACTAGTATTCTATATCCTCCAGAACACATTTAACATCAATGCACATTACCACTATTTAGAGCGAGTGTGGCTCAGCGGGAACTCGTGCGCCTTTCGATCCGACGCACCTGAGTTCGAATCCCAACTCGGCCATGCACCAATGACTTATAGTTAAGTGCAGATTTCGCACGCTCGATTTAAAACGGTGAAGGAAAACATCGTGATGAAACCCGCTTACGCGCTTTGGAGAGAGAGCCTACCACTCTGGCCGTAGTTGTAATACCACTCACCGAACAAAGCCATGCCGTCAGGCGACCTAGTCGTGTTTCGGGATGATGTTCGGTGAACCATCGGGGAAACGGGTCTGAGCAGCCGCTCAACTGCCGTCTCTCTCTAGATCTATGTGCACCATCTTAGGCCACATCATCGCTTCACATCAGGCGAGATAGTGGACAAAAATAGATATATTAAGCGTAAAAAAAAACTTCACAGTCTAAAATTACCACATTATACCATTCTCCTAATGCACAACCGTGCACAGTACCTTACCGAGTACCGTGAATCGGCCTCTCAACCATTCGCAGAAACAATCACAGCTACCAGCCGTGTGTTATTATGTGGCTAATAGGCACACCAACGGATCCAGGACTTTAATAGCAGCTAAACTTGTATTGAAGGTGCATAAGCTGACTGCTAGGGCAGTTCTCCTTGTTCTTAAATGACATGGTAATGTAAGTAAGGTATCGTATACTTATACCGCTTGGCGTCAAAAGCCTCTCAGCTAGGGATTGCAATGCTATCCCGCAAAACGGGATCACGCATTCCCGGATCCCGCTGCTTTTATTAATCTGCTGGATCCCGCACCTTCTAAGCGCGAATCGGCAGATACCGCAAATTTAAAATTTGGCGCTAAGACTTTCGCGTAAATCACGAGTAGCACGAGCGCGACGGTGCCGTTCCGCACAGAAATGAACAAAAATAGAAAACTGTTATTAGGAGTAAGTGTAAAATTAAATAAAACTATTAAACTATGCCAAACATTTAAAGGTGAAAAACTAAGAAAACAGATGAAAAGATAATAAAGGTTGATTTTTACACAAAAAACTGTAGTTTTAATGTGATTTTATTAAATAATTTCAAAGATGCGGGATCCCGCGTGTTCCTGCGCGGGATTGAGCAATCCCGCCTATCGATCCCGCTGGATTGAATGAGCTGCGGCATTACATTCCCTACTCTCAGCCAAAAGAAGTTGGTTCTCTTGATTGTGCATACCGAGGTAACAAGATAATGTCGATTAAAAAATTATCTTAAAACCACGTTTTATGTTAATGTTTTTTTTGAGGTGAGGTCGGCATTGCATGCTAATAAATGGATTTAGAATGCATTGTCATCGAGTTGTAAGCTACCCTAAAAGTTTCAGCTGGATAGCTAATCGGAAAGTGCTCGAAATTTGAGTTGCAAGTTTCCACCTGGAATGACAGTCAGACAGACAACCAAGAAAGTGACTTAATAATAACGGCCAAGTGCGAGTCGCACTCGCGCACGTAGGATTCCGTATAATTATCTATAAAACCGGAAAAAAATCACGTTTGTTGTATGGGAGCCTCCTTAAATATTTATTTTATTTTGTTTTTTAGCACTTGTTATAGCGGCAACAGAAATACATCATATTATGTGAAAATTTCAACTGTCTAACCATCATGGTTCATGAGACAGCCTGGTGACAGACGGACATACAGACAGACAGAGTGAGAGCGGAGTCTTAATAATAGGGTCCCGTTTTACCCTTTGGGTACGGAACCCTAAAACGTGATAAAAAAATGAATTTGGTGGAAATTTGGAATGTAAATAGCTTATAAGCTGGATTAACACATACCTTTTTGCCGGAAAACGAACAGTTCCCACTGGGCGCAACTACAAATCAAATTCTACGCGGGTGAAACTGCGCGGTGCAGCTAGTATTGAATTATTTTCTTAATAATTTATCACGTGTTGCACCACCTCGTTCATTATTTTAAATGATCAAAACTTTACTAGTTCAATAATTAAGTGCAGGCTCGACGATTACCACATTCGAAACGTGTAATTTCATACAAAAAAACTTCGTTCTGACAAATGTATTATACAGGGGTATTACTCGAGGCTACGGAGTGACTTGTAAAATGCCAGATTATTGATAGGGTATACTTTGTTGCAAGCTGGTGGGGTATGAAGGATAAGTGATAAGTGGGAGTTGGAACTGCTCATTTAATTTATCGGATAGTGATGTACCACCGAAGGCATAAATATTTTTTTATTTTATTTGGTATGTCGGCAAACAAGCAGACGGCCCGCCTGATGGTAAGTGGTTACCGTCGCCTATGGACATCTGCAGCACCGGACGCATTGCTGATGCGTTGCCGACCTGCAAAAACATAAATGCGATCGAATCAAACAATTTTTTTAATGAAACTGATTGAGGAGACGAGCTGGTCGTTCGCCTATTGGTAAAAAATACGCCTGACCATAACAGTAACAGCACCACCCAGGATTTTGTTTTGCAAAATCCTGCGCGGCGCTGTACTGCTCTCGTCACTCTGAGACAATTAGCTGTTAAGTCTCATAATGCCCAGTAATTTAGCTGGCTACAATAAATAGGTACAGATCCTGACCCCTAACTAGAATTATCTACATCTAGGGAACCAGGAGTTATGAGGACCATGGTCCCACAACACCCAGACACAAAACAAATGCTTGCGCTTTTTTTCTTTGCACAAGCATTTGTCCCGTCGCGGGAATCGAACCCGCAACCTTAGTGGTTTATGAGATTTGAGGCAACCTGCCCAACCACTACACCACAGAGGCCGGCAGGATAGGCAGGTATCATCACCATCATTATCATCAGCTCATTACGTTCCCACTGCTGGGACACAGACCTACTCTCATAGAGAGAGTATGGGTCTTAATCCATCGCGTTGGCCCAATACGGGTTGGTGGATGTCATATGTCCTTGAATTTCTGTGATCAATTCTTGGCCATGCCGATGTCCTCACAATGTTTTTATTTCTTTTTTTCGCTTAATAGATCCATGTTTGGCCACTATCTCGCCTGATGTGAAGCGATGACGTTGCCTAAGATAAAGCACATAGATCTAGAGAGAGACGGCAGCTGAGCGGCTGCTCAGACCGGTCTCCCCTATGGTTCACCGAACATCATCCCGAAACACGACTAGGTCGCTTGACGGCATGGCTTTGTTCGGTGGGTGGTATTACAACCACGGCCAGAGCCTACCACTCCAAAGCGCGTAAGCGGGTTTCATAACGATGTTTTCCTTCACCGTTTTAGAGCGAGCGTGCAAAATCTGCACTTAACTATAAGTCATTGGTGCAGGGCCGAGTCGGGATTCGAACCCAGGTGCGTCGGATCGTAAGGCACACGAGTTCCCGCTGAGCCACACTCGCTCAAAAATTGTTTTACTACACTGTTTTAAGAGCGAGTGTTCAAGTTGAGTGTGCATGTCCAAGGATTAATCACAAAAGTTTAAGTACCTGCGACATCCATCAACCCGCACTAGAACAGCGTGGTGGATACGGCCTATAAAATAGGTTGGATGATCACAGCACATGCTGAATTCACTCCGTTTGCACTCTGACTGTAGGTACATTGCTTATGTATAGTTTTAATTAGATACTAAGTAGGTACTCGAAAAAGCTGAGTATCTGTTGTTTGTTGTTGCAGTAAAGAATTTCTTATCTTATCTATACTGTCTCTACGAGAGAAGGCCCGTGTCCCAGCAGTGGGAATGCAATGGGATGATGATAACGAACATCAACACGTCTTGTCCCAGCTCTACTCGACATCTACAGAATTTATATTTTATTATTTACCCAAACACTCCATTTATATTCCTGTTGTAATTGCGACCCGTCGACAGTCCGATGTTTCATTTCACGCAGTTTATTTTGTAAACATTATAACTGGTGGTTAGCGGACATCTCAATACGATCAGCAGGGCTACCACGCTCACAAGTATAGATACATTTTACCAAAAAAAACCGACTTCAAGGTATCTTCGAAGTCCAAGGTCGATATCGATGAAATTTATGTGGGACCACTTCGTAGCTATACTGTAATGAACGCTAAACTAATTTTTGAAATCGGTCAACAGTTGGCGGAAATTGGTGATCATACATAAAAAAATATACAGTGGAACATAGAACCTCCTCCTTTTTTGAAGTCTGTAAATATGCTGACATTTGTTTCATGTTTGAGTGTTGAGGGATGTAGTTTCTGATTCCTTTATTATATATTATGGGGTTAAAAGAAAACCCTATTATGTAGGTAGTATATATGTATTTTGTTCTTTAGAACTTTCGACGTGATTTTTGTAAGTTATAATTTTTCCTATAATAGAATCGATTCTTCAAACGTATTCTATAATTAAGTAACATCTTTTTGACTTTTTGTAGGTCCAATAGTCAGTCCGATTTTTTCACCGTCGTTTGTCACCTATTTTGTGACTGACTTTTTGTAGGACGTGTGCGTTGCAATATGAACCTCCGTTTCATTGTTGTTTCATTTTCACCGACAAAAACATCGGTGAAATTGTCTGACGTGTGCGGGCAGCCTTATAATGGGTCTCAATTACGGCTATCAAAAATCGCAATAAATTAAAGGTCCTGCTAAAAGTGCCTATACAACAAAATCTCCATATAGAGGTTCAACAACAATGTAGCAACCCTATTCAGTAGGGTCCTCGGTGGTCATTTCGCGTCGTTTCAATAAATGCTCACATTCGATTGTCGCTTGTTATCCAATTAGGTATCATTGATTACGCCGATAACCTACTCCTTTGGTGATTTTTTACCTTTACCGCCTCCGCACACTCGGCGATTGCAAGGCAATTATTTAAAAAAATATCGATAATATAAAGTGGGAAGAACTAACCAGAGATTCATATTTTACTATTCTCAATTTATCCTTATTCTATCAAGCTTTAAATGCTGCAAGTATTACGTTTTCGTATGCCGACACTATACAGGTGTAGTCAAACTTTTGGACATCTACCTTTTCTCAAAGTTTTGCTCTTAGGAAACATCGGTTACATAAAATGTTTGAAAAAATCGAAAGCTACAGTTTAAATTTTCTCTAAAATTCAACCTATGTTTTCTGACAGCCCTTAAACTTTTCCACACCTTGTATAATAATAACATGTATAGGAGTAGGTATATACCTACCTAACATCATCAGCCTATTACGTTCCCACTGCTGGAACTCAGGCCTTCCCTCGTAGAGAGAGTATGGGCCATAACCCACCACGCTGGCCTAGTGCGGGTTGGTGGAAGTCACATGTCGTGTCGTGTGTCATGTTACCTACCTATACTTAGGTATAAAGTATAATTTATAATCGAATAGTCAAAAATTGCGAGTGCGTTATTAGAATTATTCGTGGTCTTGATATTTCGTTGTTACGTGATGCGCGGCTATGTTATGCTGTTATATTGCGGTGATATGTTATTCGAATTTTCAAATTTCTATACCAAGTGTAGTAACGGAAAATTGCTAAATGAGGGCTAGCTTCCTAGCAATTGTTGACTATTCGATTATATTATTTCTTACAATGCGAGTTTTCATTCCAGCTACAAATTGCTACTCAAAAACTGCATCGAAACAAAATCCAACAGTTTAACAAAAAGCGATAAATTCAAAAAAATATCTAAAAATCACGTTTTTATGCGCATTTTGAGGTTAGGTCTTAATTAAAGAATACATTGTCATCGAGTTGTGAGCTACCCTGAAAGTTTCAGCCGGATGGCTGATCGGAAAGTGCTCGAAATTTGAGTTGCAAGATTCCACCCGGAACGACAGACAGGCAGACAAACGAGAAATTTACTTAATAAAAACTTGGTAAAATGACACTAGCCTACAAAAGCAGTACTTAAACATACTTAACTACTGAGAAAGTGTTTTAATAGTGAGTAAAAGTACCGAGTGTGCGGCGGCTGTTAAGTAATTATATAATTATTTTTATTGCCATCTACCCTTTAAGGTTTGAAAGGAAGACGTCGGCTCGATTATTGAATACCGGAGGCGAGATAAGCTTAGCATACCAATTTGGTCTTCGGAAGGTCCCATATATTTGAAACTTGCAATTATTCTGCAAAAGGAGTTAAAGTTTATGACAGTTGATTATAAAATAAGTAATAACGAGAAACTGATGTGGTAGAGATTTGGGTGACAAGAAACTAAAGAATTGAAGCCTCTCTCTTTAATTGCAGGAACACATGATATCTTACGGGACGCTTATAATAAGACTATTTTTGACTATACAAGTAAATAAATAAATAAATAAAATAAATATCTAATAAAGGTAATGCATTTAATAATAGCTACATATATGGGGATGTATGGGTATATACTTATACGTAGCTTTTATTAGATGCATTATCTTTATTAGATATTATTATTATATTATTTTATTTACTTTATTTATTTTATTTATTTATAGATAAAGATACATAGATAAAATAAATGAAAATATTTTCATTAGCAATTAAATTACAATTACCTACCTCCTATCAAAGAATACCTACTAACAATCTCCTAGTCCCACTTGCACCAACGAGAAGTCGGGCTAAGGTTTATTTAACTGAGCTATTCTGCCGCCAAGCAGTAGTGCGCAAGCATTACTGTGTTCCGGTTCAAAGGGCCATTGTAGCAGAAATTACTGGGCATTATGAAACTTTAAGAGCTAATTGTCTCAGGCTGACGAGCGCAGTGCAGGGCCGGCCAACAAAGTTCTGGGTGGTGCTGTTTTGTTATGGGCAAGCGTGTTGCTTATCATCAGGTGAGCGAGCTGTTCGGCTCGTCATTCAATTAAATTAAAAAAAAACATACAGTATGACACCGTTATCTACGTCTTCCAAAAATAATCTTTCATAATAAATTTAAGTTCATTACAAACATACCAACCGACTCTAATAGCACACATCACAATGGACCCCCGGCGCCCGCGGCGACATTGTCCCGGGTAACGGGTTCGGTTCCCGGCACGCTAATGATTTCTTTTGTGTGTGCTGTGTTTGTATCGTGGGTGGTGGTAAGGAAATAGACAAATGATTACATCGAAGTTTGATAAGATTTATTAATAATAATTTACGGGTGACACTCACGTATAAGTTAGAGTAGTCCAACTTAACAGCCTCTGTGGTGTAGTGGTTGGGCAGGTTGGCTCAAATCTCAATCACCACTGAGGTTGCGGGTTCGATTCCCGCGACGGGACAGATGATTGGGCACAGAGAAAATAAAGCGCAAGCATTTATTTCGTGTCTGGGTGTTGTGGGACCATGGTTCTCATAGTTCTTGGTTCCCTAGGTACAAGGAATCCTAGTTAGGGGCCAAGATATATGTATAGGATCGTTAGGCGTATAAAAAAAAACTACCTATAGTTTCAACCACATCCAGTGCAATCAAGGCGAGTCACTCGCCATTAAAAAGATTTCATTAAAAATATATTTCCAAACCTTAATTACTGTGCTTAACGCGCACAATTTTGGAAAGCACAGTTCTGGTTACTGCAACTGTTATAATCAGGCTTGCTTACCATCAGGCGAACGACTTGATTGTATCGTCATATATACAAGCCAATTTTAGTAAACTGAAATTAAAAAACCCCCGACACAAAAAACCTATAGGGTAAACCTGGCATAAGTGCCGCAGTCGGTAATGTGCCCCACTAAGAGTACTCGAACAAGGAGTTTGAATTTGGCGCTAATTTGCACCGTGCGAGTCAGAGACACAAGAATAGCTGCCATGTTAACAACTTTGTGTTAGTTTTATTGTCATTTGACTAAGAAAAAACTACTAGAAGGTTCCTTAGACCACTTGAATTTGTTTTATATCTATTTACACGTAAAGTAAAAGTATGTTGTATATCAGATGCTATGTTTTTCATGTATTTATCTTATACTTATATATTTAAAGTTTTTAATGTCATGATTGTGTTTCGGTTTTGCAAGCTTGAGAGATTGTTTATCGAGTGGGCACATTTCATTGATATTTGGCTAAGGTGCCCTGATTTTTATCGGGTAATGTGCCCCTAAGTGCTAAAGTATTTTTATTATTATTCTAGTCGTTGGAGTACTTGTTTACAAAAATAATTGTTTTTCTTTAAAAAATGGGGAAGTTTAAAGCTCTACACTATTAAATTTGAAAAAAACTATGGTAGAGGTATCAAGTGAGAAAATGAGATTGAATGTCTCATTCAATCCCATTTTCTTCCGTATCCGTAACAATGACATACCATCACATACTCTACGAAGACATATCCTCAAGGGGTGTAACTGTGAGCAGGCCATATGTAGATCAGCGGAATTAGAACAAGAAAATTAGTTAAGACTGTACTGGGGCACATTAGACGGACTAATCAGTCTAATGTGTTTCTCCTTAATTTTTTTAAATTGTAGATCTTAGATAGAGATAGATAGATAACACTTTATTGCACTTAAAAAAGAAAACATAATATACAGTTGGTAACATATAATCAATAAGCACAATAGGCGGTCTTATCGCTAAGCAGCGATCTCTTCCAGACAACCATAGGGTAAGGAAAACAACACATAAAAGAGGATAGTGTGCAGTAGATAATAAGTAGAAAATGCTTTTAAACTAAAATGGTTAAGATATGATATATATATACATATATATATACAAATATATATAGATACATTTATACATAAATACATCTATATTGTCTATACATACTATAAAACATATACATATTATATAATTCCAATATATACGCAACACATGTACATAATATATATATTAAGTATATAAATACATAAAAACAGCAGACTTTCATGATGGCAGGTAAAAGTTTTTCACACGAAGCTTAAATATTTGAATTGTCTTCGCTTGTCTAATTTCTTTTCTTATCTTAGTTATTTTTAATTATATTTAAGAAGATATTTTATGATTTTCACGTACAAATAAAGCCAAATATTAAGACTGATTACATAACAAACATTATTTGATTACTTTCTGGGTTTTATTTCAATTCTTGGAATTGTGGGGCACATATGCCAGGTTTACCATAATAACTAAAATACAACTGAACCGACTTTGATAAAACATGTCTAAGAACCACCGCTAAAAAACCTGCATTCAAATAAAAAAACCGCATCCAAATCGGCTCACCCGTTTAAGAGCTACGATGCCACAGACACACAGACAGACACACATAGTGTTCAAACTTATAACACCACTTCTTTTTGCGTCGGGTTTAAAGATGTCGGCAGCTCTTTGATTAGATAAGATAAGATAAGAAATTCTTTATTGCAACTACAAACAACAGATACACAGCTACTTCGGGTACTTAGTATCTAATTAATAACTACACATAAGCAATTTACCTACAGTCAGAGTGTTTTTTTTTCATTTTAAATATATCTTTATTTAAAAAATAACAGTAAAGTGGTGTTAGACATAATAACTTATTATTATGTCAAACAGACTATGGTTAAAAAATAAATATTTTGTACAGGCTATGCAGCATGCCTTTATACAACTTTTAAATATACATTATTTGTTTTTAACATATGGGACTTTGAACACTACTTGAATAATTAAATCGTTATGTGTAGCTAGACGCTTACACATTTGTCGCTACCTAATTAATTAAAAAACCCAAAAAACATCAGGCACCTTATTAAGGTATCCAACACTATGATAACAATTTTGTAGTATCACAACGTTCCTTACGTAATGATAGTATAGTACAGAGTGCAAACGGAGTAAAGCATGTGCTGTGACCACATTGTAGATGAGCACGCAGCGCTGTTTTTCAATTTTCACCTTTTTTGCTGTCACTAATGCTGTTGACTACAACTTAGGTATATTCCAGGTCTAAGTGTAAAGGTATGTAATGGAATCAGGCGTGACGTGGAGATTCATATCAAAACTGAAACGCAATGAAAATGTGTAGTGTAATTCCGCTGAATAAACCTTGAGTCTAAACCTTATTCAGCGGAATTACACTAGGTACATATTTTCATTGCGTTTCAGTGTAAAAGTATCTTCTACCTATTGGAACTACGTCCTCCATCCACAAGGTTACATCGTCACTTAGAAGAGAAGTGGTAGATCTCAGTATCAAAAACTACTCAGTATTAACACTTCTGGAAAAACTTAAACATAAACATAAAACAACATAAACATTTATTTATTGACATAGTAAGTACAATTGATATACTATATATAATACAATGTCGAGACCCTTGGTCCGTGGGGTCCTAGCGCTATAAAGCTTTTTAAAGAAATAGCAAAAAGGTTATTCGACATCACAGGAGACCGAAGAGCTGGCAGCTACCTCGGACAAAGAATTAGTCTAGCTATTCAAAGGGGGAACGCTGCCAGTAACTTCGGAAACTTGCCTAAGGGACTCCTTTTAATATTTTAGTATTATATTTTTTAAGGTTTTTAGTTTTAGTTTCATGTTATTAATAGATATAATTTTAAATTTTCAAAAAATAGTACTATTTCATATTGAAGTCTCTAGCCCTCGATGTAGCTTGACGCTGTGTTTCAAGGATTAGCTCCTTCTCCCAATTTGGATACATAAAAATGCCAAATCTGAATACATAGTCAAAATAAACAAAGAGAAAATAAAAAAAAAAAGTCATTCTCTTATTTTGTGGTGCATATATATAGGTAGCTTTTCCGAATAAATCTGAACTAACCAAAACGACATCCCTACGCGAACAAAAAGAAAGAGAAACGCTTCTCTAAGCGTTTTCTGCGTTTTGGCTGTACCAAAATGAAGAAAAACAAATTCTTTACAATATACATATACAAACAGAAAATAACGGTATACCTGTGTCAGCCACCACACATTGCACCTCGCCATCACAAGCGTCAAGTCTCGCCATAACAAAAAAAAGTGTCCCGACTAAAAGAAAAGCCAAAAAACTCACCGCACTCAAACCGAGTGAAAAATAGAACACGCCAACCCTACGGCATATGACAAAAACTCCTTTTGAGCCAGCTCTGAGTGCATTCTTTTAGAGTTCCATACTTAAATATGGGAAGGAACTTCTAGATGTTGCTAGTAAGTTATAAATAACCAGGGACTGTCTCTATACAGATCAAAATGATAGCGTTCGATTACCGCGACGAGACAAATTTTTGTACACAAAAAAGAAAAAAAAACCGTAAACATTGTTTCGTGTCGGGCTGTTGTGGGATCATGGTCCCCATAGTTCCTGGTTCCCTAGATACAGGGAATCCTAGTTAGTGGCCAGGGACCTATGTATGTGATCATTGGGCGTATGTTTTGATTTATTTATTTACAGCGTCCCGCGGTTTCATCCAGGATTTTAAAAGCAACCAAAGTGTTCGTTCGGGGCCATTCCGAATTTCACTCAATTCCGTGGAGCCGTTGCGGCGTGAAGAGGGAACAAACACACAAACACATTAACATACAAACTTTCGCGTTTATAAAAAGTGTGATATAGATCATAATGTACAAGTACGGTTGTCAAGGGCCGTTTTCACTCAATTTTACTTTTTATATATATTATTAACATAAAACGCTACAATTTCACAAAGCGGACTCTAAAAATAATTTTCAGAAAATAACAAGAACCGACACGAGACTAACCTAATATTTTAGTTCTTGTAATTTTTTCAAAAACTGCTGACTCAATTTCGATAATGGGAAATTTATATGGGACCACCTGTTAAGTATGACCTACCAAACAAAAAAGAATTATCAAAATCAATTCATAATTCGCGGAGTGATCGCGTGACAAACACAAAAATATTAAAAAAAACATACCGTCGAATTGGGACCTCCTCCTTTTTTGAGGTCGGTTAAAAATGACATCTAAAATGAGAAGCAAATTTTTACATGTGAATTTATTTTAAATCAATGCATTTTTATTATTTTTATTTAATTTACAAAACTTGGGACCCTAGGCGCTGCGTTTTACTCTCGCTTGGCGGTTTTTATTTATTTTTTAATCTCATTTCTTTCGCGAATTCATACCTGGAAAATTTTAAAGGGTTTTCAGACGCCACTTCTGGGGTATGAATATGAAAGGGTAGGTAAGTTTTTTTTTTATGTAAATGAATGACGAGACGAGCTGGTCGTTTGCCTGATGGTAAGCAATACGCCAGCCCATAACAATAACAGCACCACCCAGAACTTTGTTTTGTAAAATCCTGCGTGGTGCTGTACTGCGCTCGTCACCCTGAGACAATTAGCTGTTGAGTCTCATAATGCCCAGTAATTTCGAATCGACATATGTGGTAACGTTACTTGTTTACGTTTTAGAGGTAGGTAATATCGATATCAATAATACATTTTGGTACCGGTCAGAGTTCAGAGTCACAATCGGATTCATCTTCGGGTATATGAAGTAATATATAAAGTAAATGAAAGTATTTGCTCGTCCTCAAAACGAGTATCAGCTGAAAACCAGCGCCGAGTTGTTGAACTCTCGGCATTTTATGCTGAGCTGATCCCATTCGGTTTTATATTTTGTTTTTTGTTTGTCATTTTTGTGTGCCGAATAAATGCTTTTTCTTTCGTTTTTTTACTAGTATTTAATTTTAAGTAGCATAATTTTCAATTTATATTAATGTAATGATTTTTTTTATTTTTTAATGTGCAATTATTTGAATATCTATGACATGTTTAATAATATATTTTATTGTGTATTTCCTGTTGACGTTTAAATAACATGACATTTGGTCTAAACTTCCTTATAAATATTAAAATTCAATACTTTCATTTTTAAAATATTGTACGTCTGTCATGGATAAATTGTTGACACCATAGCAGAATGCAATTTTAACACCAATTTATACACAATTTCTGCAATAAATTTTCATTTCATTTTTTTCTTTCCTGAACACTTCCATAATTTTTTTCACAAATTACTTTCTTCCATTTACTTTGATACTGACTCCTTTGACTTGAGTCAAAGGAGTCAGTATCGTTTCAGCTGCGTGTGATCTGGATGTATCAATATAATAAAAGGAAGAAAGTAATTTGTGAAAAAAATTATGGAAGTGTGTGAAGTGTTATGGATTTGTTGTTACAAATCAATAATACATTTTGGTAACTTGTTATAATCACTAATGTAACATTTACTACGCTTAAATACCATAATTATTGAAATCATTATTGCGACATGGTACGATGAAATAAATGAAATAATGTAATAAGTTTACTGTGGCAAAACATGAACAAATACTTAATTATAAATTAATGAATTAATTTCTAAGTAGGTATTGCCACAAAACGGCCTCTACTGAGCATAATGCCAGCTGGGGCCGCCAGCGTTGATCTTCCGTACTAAAATGTAAAGAACATAATACCAGAATGCTCACAGACCATGATTAAAAATAATCCAATCCATAATTAAGTAAATAAAATGATCCAATCTGTAATTAATTTAATAATTAACGAGGAAACTGCCTGCTTCCAAAGAATACTAACTACACTCGAGAGCAATGAATCCGGGTCACTTAAAGAATGTTAAAAATCTCGGAAACTAAAAATGATAGGTTAATGCAATAAATTTTATTTAATAGACAATGTAATACTCCTTAAATGAAAGTAAAAAAAATATGAGTCACCATACATTTTATTAACACAAAATTACATAAAGAAAAAAACTGCTGATCTCTCCTTAAAACAAAAATAAGAAACATGAAATTTTTGAACTTTATTACGATTTTCTTGAATTTTAATACTTCGTATTGCCTCCTCGTGCTTCCATTACTGCGTTTACGCGGTTTGGCATGCTGTACACCAAGTTCCTTATACGATTTTGGGGAATATTCTCCCATTCCTCTGTGAGAGCAATTTTGAGCTCACGAAGCGTGATTGGGGGAGGGTTTCGTTGTTTTACGCATCTGCCTAGCTCGTCCCAAGCATGCTCGATCGGGTTGATATCCGGGCTGCGCGCTGGCCACTCCATACGAGTAATGTTCATCTCTTGAAGGTAGTCATTCACAATCCTACCTGTATGAGGTCGGGCATTGTCATGCATAAATATAGCATCCTCACCTAAATTGACCATAAATGGACCAACGTGATCATTGAGGATTTCTTCCACATATCTTACGCTAGTTAAAGAGCCGTTTTCTATGATCACCAGCTCTGTGCGACTTTCAGAAGAAATTCCGGCCCACACAAGTACAGACCCACCACCGTAGGCTACTTTTTCTTCGATGCATGCTTGCTTGAATCTTTCCCCTGGTCTTCGATACACTCTGTGTCTTCCATCGTGCTTGTAGAGCATAAATTTTGATTCGTCGGAGAACATAACTTTTGACCAATCTTCAATACTCCAATTTACGTGGCTCTGGGCATATCTTAGTCTCGAAATACGATGCCCACGCTCCAGTTTAGGGCCGTTTGCAGGTCTAAGGGGTTTTAAGTTAGATTCAGCAAGCCGACGTCTTACTGTCCATGCACTTGGGTTACTTCCTCCGAGGCGTCGAAACTGATTGGTGAGTTCAGTTCCTGTGAGAAAGCGATTTCGAAGCATGGTGTTCACCAAGTATCGGTCTTCTCGTGCTGTGGTACACCTGGTTCTGCCCGTTCCTGGTCTGCGTAGGTTAGAACCAGTTTCTTCGTAACGTCGGAGAACTCTTTGTACTGTTGACAGCGACACACCGACAGTCCTGGCTGTATCGCGCTGACTCCGGCCGGTTTCCAGCATTGTAAGTATTCTGGTGCATTCTTCAGGCGTAAGCGACATAATTTCAGCTTGAATAATGAATATAGAGCACTATCAACATGGTTTATGTACCCACATAAATGACAGATTACAAACAAAAGCAAAACCAAATGCTGTAATTTCGTAGTTCCATCTTCGAAAGTGGCCCTTTTTCAAATTTGATTTTTTTATGATATAACTTTACAATAACTAAGAAGTTTTAATACCTTCATTTAAGGAGTATTACATTGTCTATTAAATACAATTTATTGCATTAACCTAGCATTTTTAGTTTCCGAGATTTTTAGGATTCTTTAAGTGACCCGGATTCATTGCTCTCGAGTGTATTTGCTGCTGCAACACATTCATAAATTAAAGCAGCGGGTAGGGTTTTCAACTTCATACTGTACCATATATTAGATATGCAATAAAGACATTTCTATTGTTTTTTTTAAATGTAACTGTATGACGAGACGAGCTAGTCGTTTGCGTGATGGTAAGTAATACGCCAGCCCATAACAATAACAGCACCACCCAGAGCTTTTTTTTGCAAAATCCTGCGCGGCGCTGCAATGCGCTCGTCACCCTGAGACAATTAGCTGTTGAGTCTTATAATGCCCAGTAATTGCGCTGGCTACAATGCCCTTCAAACCGGAACATAGTAATGCTTGTGCACTACTGCTTGGGGGTTGAATAACTGGCAAAGCGGTGGTACCCAACCAAACGGCCTCTCGCATACGAGAAACCACCAGTATTGTATTTTATTTGTATAATAAAAAAAGCAAAAACGAGCTCGTACATATTTCTTTTTTTTGTGTTACTGAATGACGAGACGAGCTGGTCGTTTGCCTGATGGTAAGCAATACGCCAGCCCATAACAATAACAGCACCACCCAGAACTTTCTTTTGCAAAATCCTGCGCGGCGCTGCACTGCGTTCGTCACCCTGACACAATTAACGGTTGAGTCTTATAATGCCCAGTAATTTTGCTGGCTAGAATGCCCTTCAAACCGGAACACAGTAATGCTTGCGCAATACTGCTATAAATTATGCTACTATAGATACATTGTTTTTATTATTTGCCTGTTATTTAGAGGCAGTAAGGCAGGAAGCACAAACAGAATCTAAGAAGAATGTATATAGGTATAAGTTGGCACAAAATATTTGGAAATAACTTATTTAATCTTAAAATTCCAAACAATCTCTAGTTCGCGGAATGCTTGATTGCAAAGCTAAGTAGGTTTGTAAACGACGTCCAAGTGGGCAGGTAAGAGCATGTAAACCGCTTGCGGTATGACACGGCATCTAATGCAGTTCTCTTGTGTGCTTAGCATTCAACAGTAAAAGGGGTTAAAACACAATTGGCTAGAAAGTATTACTTATGGTAATGCTAAAACCGTTGAGGCCACCGCAAAAGCTGCGTTGAAGTGCTTCCCACATATGCCAGGTGATGTTTTGGTTCTCTGCGGCTTGATTTACAAACCGTGAGCTCTGTGGGAACTAGCTTTCACAGGTTGTACTGTACCACTAAAAGAAAATCAGTGTTTGAGCACCTATATAGCCTAACGGAAACAAATGACTGCGGTGGTACATCCTCAGGCGAGTTCATGCAAAAGAGCTTTGCCAATAGATATTTGTACTTCAGATATGTAAAAACAATGAAATGCATTTTACAAAATAAACAAAATTAAAATCAATATTACAATGGTGTGTACATTTTTTTTTACGCTTAATACTTGGCCACTTAAAGTGTAAAAAAAAAAGTACATCAAATACGTGAAGTCAAGAATCAAATGATTATATGCGTAATATAAAATTAACATTTAAGATTGTGCTGCTGCTGTTTACCCGTTTGAACTAGGTACTTTCCAAATATTCACTATGCATTTTGCCATTGTCACCACTGGTGGCAACTGGAAATCGGATTGACCTAGAGAGAGACGGCAGTTGAGCGGCTGCTCAGACCGTCTCCGACGGTTCACTGAACATCATCCCTAAACACAACTAGGTCGCTTGACGGCATGGCTTTGTTCGGTGGGTGGTATTACAACCACTGCTAGAGCCTACCACTCCAAGAATATGTTACTACTCCTACTATCCTAGCCTATCCTATCCTACTATCCTACCGATATTGTAAAAGCGAAAATTTGTGAAGATAGATGGTTGAAACGTTAGATGATTGTCACGCAAAAACTCATGTATGTAGGTACTTTTTATTCCGGAAAACCGCGGTCGAAACCGCAGAGCGCAGCTAGTAGGTAAAAGATAAATTATTAAGCAACATTAACAGAATGCCTATGAAAAGGTTAGTCTTAAATATTTTTTGTAGATAGGTATATATATTAATTTTATAGCATTGATTTACTTGACTACTTGACCAGATATTTTGATTTTCATATTTGCCTCTGCCTTTTTGGTAACCATTACTCTGCTCAAAGTTGTCCTAACTACGTCCGAGGAGAAACAGAATAAAGTCGTAGCTTTTTTCTATTAGTTAGTTATCGTCGGTGCAACATTTTAAAGTATCAAGACATCTTCAAAAATGAGCTAAAGTTTCCAAAGTTTTTTTACTAGTTTTAGTCCTGCCTTTGACCACTATCACCTGATAGTAAGCGATGATGTAGTCTCAGATGTGACACGCTCGCCTAGAAGATACCATTTCACTCTCGATTTGAAGACTCCCAGGTTTTAGTTGTCAGAAAAACGACGCAAATCCCACTACTTTTGATATAAAGAGCCCCAAAATGTTTCGCATCTACTTAAAAAAACCAACTGCGCCAATCAAAGCCGCAATCAGATAAAAGGTATTACTAGAAATATTGTTCCGTTACAATTTAGCTCCAATTAAATGAAGAAACAGAATCTACGAGCTACATGCAGAAGCAAAACAATAGAACAATATCAGTGATATATATCATATCTGATATAATATCTGATCAAGTATCGCGATATCGCTCGTTATCTCCAACAATCGCACTCGTTTTCTTATGAACTATCACGAATCCGCCGCTATCCTGGGCCTTATCTTATAGTTTAGCAGCTAGCATTACTCACATGACTTTGCTCTAGATTTTGGGGCTATACTGGCCAAACAGATCTATTTATGCAGATAAAAAAAGCCTAAGAGAACCGTTTAGGATTATCATCCTAATTGGTTGTTCTAGGCTTTGTTTTTAATGATGATACTAAACGGTCGTTCTAGGTTTTTTTTAGTTGCGTAAATAGATCTGTTCTATGCTTGGATAATCATCATCATCATCAGCCCACATCAGTCCACTGCGGGGCATAAGCCTCCCCCATAGCACACCACTGAGCCCGATCTTCGGCTTTCCTTCTCCAGTCGCTACCAGCAACCCTACGTATATCGTCGCTCCATCTAGTTGCTTGAATAATATCTTGATGTTAAGCGACGATGTGGCGGAAGATGGAGCACGTAGATCTAAAGGAAGTCGTCAGTTGTGCGACTGATCAAACAAGTTTCACTGATGGCTCACCAAAAATTATTCAAAAGACGACAATCTTAACGGCATGGTTCTTTTTCAGGCTACTATCCATACGACCCATAAACTTGCAATTGTGACTAAATCCAAAAAAAAATATTGAAATAAAGGGATCGCTATAATACCCCATCCCAGTTATATTATTACCAAACAGACATACCTCTTTTACAGATGTAATAATAGGTTGTAGATAATCCATCTTGGTAGCTGTTCAGGTCGCCGTATAGGAAATGATCTAGATAACGCCGAGTCTATTGTTTGTTTGTCTATATCAATATATCATAACTCTCACGGTGTTATGTCTATTGATATTTGATATAGGAAGGAGAACAGACTTCCCTCAGCGTTCCATTTCGCAATACTTGTGCGCTTATTCTTGGAAGCATCTTAAGGGGGAAAGTGACCCGCAGGCAAGTGGTATGAACCTACCCAAAAAACTGTGTGTGTGTATAAAATAGGGACAACTTAATTTTCAGAGTGTTTAAAATTCAATTTAAAAAAAAATTCAAAATTCATTTATTTCACTTTGTAACAACTTTGTTTGTGAGACCCTAACTAATAAACTAGGCTGTAAGGCCTGTGCCTTAATAGTTAGTTTCTTCCCATTATGTTCAATTTCTTTTTGTTACACTAAATTACATTTATTTTTAACTCTTAGTTAATTAATTTAGCCTTATCATAAAACAATTAATATTTTCAAAAGTTTTCGTCATTCTGTAATTAAGCATTATATCAAATCTGTTGTCAAGAGTTAAGAAAATTAACCATAATGTCTACCTATATATGCCATAATATTTTAACTAAATTAAGCCCTAAAAGTACCTACAGGTAACTGTGTAATGTCATGTTTTAAATATTGCCGCGCTAAAGGTCAACTCAGAACGTGTGACGTCATATGGAAGCAAACAAAACGACAAGCTCTACGAAAGTGATTTAATAGCCCCCAAATGACGTCATTCACTGTGATTTGTGTTTTGTTTGAGATAAAGAACAGATAAAAAATATCAGAATTATTACATTTTATTTTTTGATTTAAAAATATAAATCAGTATTATATATATCACGAAAATATTCATTGAATGATCTTTCTGATTAGACAAACATTCGTACGTGGTTTTTTTTTTTCGATTACTGTCCGATCCTTTATTGTATCGTAAATTCAATTTATGAAATTTAAAATAAATTGAGTTTTTCTAAACACAAAATGCACACATTTCGGAATGCACGATGTCCCAACCCAACATTTTCTCAAATACAATATTCTTTTTCACTGCATTAATTTTTCTTTTTAGTTATTACGCTCCCACTTCCAGACTTCCAGTATAAGAAGACCTCCGAGATCCGGCTGCTTCTGTTTTAGTAGAGCAATTTTAAAAGAGCGTATGTGGTAGGTAGCTCAAGTTATGCTGGTGGTAGAGGTAAAAACAAAAGGCGGTGGGGCGTATTGCTTGCTTTCTCGCCGGCTTGTAACCGAACCCTCTCATTTGCGCCTCTTTAAAAATGTAAGCACTTTTAAAGACCGCAAGTCGGTGATTTTAGTCACAACATAATAAACAGTTGAAGCGCTTTCGTGAAAGCAGCATAAGAACTTACAATTCACACATTCATTTATTTATTCATTACCTACCTACAATCAAAACGCACATATGTTTTAAAATAATTTTGACTTAGCTACCTTATTGAACTAAGTTACTGGGATTTTGATATAAAACAACACATGACAAAATAGACATATTTATATGTTCAGTTGCTGAATTTAAAACAGCAATACTATTTGAAATATGTTATGTTAAAAATCATTATTTTTTGTATATGAATTAAAATAAAAAATAATTAATGACTATTGAAAAATATAAATGAATTATAATGGATTATAATTATCTGAAATTAATAAATAATTAATGGAAAATATTTAATTTAATTTGATTTTACTAACAAAACTGGATTGAATTTTATCTGAATAAATGAATTGATGGAATAACTTTGACTAATGTAGATGTAAATTAATTATATAATTGACTATTTTCAATTCATTTACATCTGTAAATGAATTGTAATGTTGACATACACTATTGAATTGGGAAATTCCTGTAATGATAGTTGTATTTGAATTTGAATAAATAAATAAATTAAAAAAAAACCTACTTTCAATAAAATAACGTTCAAAAACATTATCTTTCCTTAAAGCTTCGTTTTATAAGTATCTTATAGAAATATTTATTTTTGTATTTAGAAAGAAAATAAAGAAAGAAAGAGAAAAGATATTTAATTGAATATATTATATTTAGATTATATTTATATATTTAGTTATTGATATTTATACCAATAACTAAATATATAAAGACCGTACACTGAAACCTATTTGCTCAAGTGACAATTGTCTTTCCTCAAGGGTTTGCTTGAAGAATAGGTACTCTTCTTAGGGTTAAGCTCGCCTTTGTACATGTAGTTAAAAATCCGCTATCTAAAAGTTCTAAGAGTGTACAATAAAGAATGTAAGAATAAAATGTCAAACTAAATCCTACTTTTAGTATAATAATTTTGATATTTGTCGTCTGCCAGTGAAAAGCTTGTTTGAATACTTCAAGCCGTGTTAACTCCTCGTACCAACGGCGCGGCTTCGAGAGGTTTGCTCTGCGGTTTCCAACGCACTCCCGGCACGCATTTTCAACGCAAATAGTGTTTTTGCTTGGAAAACTTTCACTCGCCTTCTATCTATACTACTATTATAACAAAATGTTGTTGTAAAATGTATTTTCAACACAAGCTTTTAACAAATTACTAATCGGAACCGCGAGCAGATTAAAATAAGCCCAAGCACTAGTAGCTTACGGTAATCCACCAAGGAGTTCCATTGCCCACCTTCCATCTCCATCATCAGATCACTCGAGTTTGAATCCCACTGGCCCTGCACCACTGACTTTGTTAAGTTAAGTGCAGATTTAACACTCATTATTAAAACTGTGAAGGAAACCAACGTGAGAAAACCGGCATGTTTAGGAATTCTTAAATAATCACTAAAATTGATGATTAATTAATCACTAAAATTTAAGGGCATGTGACATCCACCAACCCGCACTGGGCCAGCGTGACGGATTATGGCCCATACTCTCTCTGTGAGAGAAAGGGCGTTCGTAATGGGTTGATGATGGTAAAATCCAAGTTGAAGTTACCACTTCAACTACTACAGTTATTACAGGGATAGGCCTGTATCTATAGAGATATCAAAGCAAAAGCTGCAGTCCACTATAACTCAACACCTAACTAAAAATGGTGACAGCATGAGTTAGTCCCAATTCAGGACAACGTTCATTTGTCTATCAAGATTTTTCTCCATACAACAAATCCCAATCCCAGTTAAAACAAGCGAATTTCATTAAACTAAAATTTAAAAAAAGACCCTACACAAACCTTTAAAAAGTTAAAATAACGGCTGAACCGATTTTTAATAAAACATGTCTAAGAACCACCGCTTGAAAACCTGCTTTCAAATAAAAAAAACGCATTCAAATCGGTTCACCTGTTTATGAGCTACGGTGCCACAGACACACAGACAGTCACACATAGTGGTCAAACTTATAAAAACCCTCATTTTTAAAAACAAATGAATGAACAAATGAATAGCTAGTTTAAAGATACAGTTACTAAGAAGAAAAAAGCAGAAAGTCGGCCACATATCATCCCTATATAGTAGACATTCCGCCAATTCAAACAAATTGTTTTGGTTCCACGTTTATAATGCGTACTGCTAAGGAATGGAACTCCTTGCCGTCTTCTCTGTTTCCTGATAAGTATAAATTGGGTATCTTCAAGGCTAGAGTGAGTAGGTATCTTCTAAATCTACGTGCTCTATCTTCGGCCTAATCGTCGCTTAACATCAGGCGAGATGGTGGTCAAACGTAGATTTATTATAAGTAAAAAATAATAATATTACATTGCTCTGTGAAAGTTTCCAAGAATCCTCAAATGCAACAAAGAACAATAAACAGACACAGTCCTAATATTTTGACGGCTTCACAAATTCGTGACAAATCTTTACGGCTGCGTCGCAGACGGATTATGTACGGATTTCAGCTGAAACGAGGAGAGGAGAAAAATCGTCAAGTATTCGCGTGTAATACAAAAGGAGGGTAGGTTTACCCCTTCCGCCCCCACCTGCCGCGACAAGGGGATGTTTCAGCGTTAGGTGTTGGGATGAAAGAAACTTTGGATATGGGAATGTTAATTTGGTACCAGAAAAAATATTAATATGTACTATCTCAATATCAGTGTCCCTCTGAACTTCGACAGTTCCATATTTCGACACAACATTTACTTCGAAAAATATAGTTCGACTAGTCAGTGTTTCGACTGAACATAATTCGACAAGTAATGGTCGACATAAATTACTTCGACAACACAAACGGTCAAAGCCTAGGTTAGGTAATATCAGAGTACCAGAAGGGCCACAAGTCGCGCGAGCGAAGCGAGCATGCGGCGGCAGTGGCCGGCGACGCCCCAGAAAGTAAATTGAACGTTTGTGTTGTCGAAGTATTTTCCGTCGAACCAGAGAATACAAAAGGAAGTCGAACTATGACTTGTCGAATTATGTTAGTCGAAACAATCACTTGTCCAACTATATTTTTTCCAAGTGTCGTGTCGAAATAAAGAACTATCGAAGTTCAGGGGGACACCCCCGAATACATTAGATCAAAATTATTATCGTAAGACGATATAAAAAGGATAGAAGAAGTTTTGTTGGTTGAGTAGCTGCACGGTGGCTCAGTGGTTAAGGCGTCGGGACGGAATTCCAAACCCGCAAGTTCGATCCCTGCTCTACCTATTTCAGTTTTCTTATTCCTCTTTATATTTCTTGTTCTTTATTTAAAATTTTTGCTGTCACCTTGAAAAACTAAAATATATGAACGGTCACCTCTACCCCTTCGTTCATTCACCACCCGCGCACGGTACTGCGGGCGGTTAACCCCCTCCATCCAATGAGTGCGAAGTCAGGCGCGTTCGTGACCCCGCATCGGGGGATGACCAATCTCGACCCGAGACGAGCTTGTTTGTCCCTTTTTAGGCAAAGGCGGTATGTGTTGTTGGAGAATATTTTTAGGTAGGTGCTACAAACTTTTGAGAAGCATGGGCAAGTTACACTTCAAAAAATTATAATACCACGTTTTTATTAAGTCACTTTCTTGTGGTGGAACCTTGCAACTCAAATTTCGAGCACTTCCCATTCGGCTTCAACTTTCAAGGTAGCTCACAACTCGATGACAATGCATTCTAAATCCAATTATTAGCATGCAATGCCGACCGAAACTCGAAATGCGCATGAAAGCGTGGTTTTTATTAGATTATTTTTTGAATCTGTCACTTTCTTGTTTATAAAATTTATTTAGAAAAGCAGTTCCATACCAATTAAAACACAATGTAGAACATTGTAACAAAAAATCCTGTGACAATTAGCTCTTGCCATTAATTTCCCTGGCCACCATATTCTTCAAACCGAAACACAATAATTCTGGCGCACTACTGCTTGGTGGCAAAATAACTGCGGTGGTACCAACCCAGACCACCAGGCTGGTAGCAATTTTTTCATGGAACTGAGTGATGGAACTTGCAATTCGTTTGCCTGACGGTAAGCGCCACGCCTGCCCATAACAATTGCAATGCCGCTCAGCACTAAAAAGCACTACGTAGCACAGCATTGCGCTCATCACCCAGAGACATCAGATATTAAGTTTCATAGGTCCACCATTATTTAAAACAGCTGTGGTAGGGTGTGTGTAGGGTTGTCATGATGTGTTTTTAGGGTGCCGTACCCAAAGGGTAAAACGGGACCCTATTACTAAGACTCCGCTGTCTGTCCGTCTGTCTGTCTGTCTATCTGTCTGTCCGTCTGCCACAAGGCTGTATCTCATGAACCGTGATAGTTAGACAGTTGAAATTTTCACAGATGATGTATTTCTTTTACCGCTATAACAACAAACTCTATAAAACAGAATAAAATATGCTCCCATACAACAAATGTGATTTTTTTGCCGTTTTCATTGATTATGGTTCGGAACCCTTCGTGCGCGAGTCCGACTCGCATTTGGCCGGTTATTTACATTTCGCGGGGATAGTTTACATAAAGTTTCATGAATGAAAATCTTCAAAATTTCAAAACTCGTTGAATAAACGTTGTTCGCCATAACGTGCAAAATAAGCTTGCTTTGGGTTTATGCACATATTCTGATGCACGTAGTATAATATAAGAAGAATTCAATAGCCTCCTTGAATGCGCTGCAACACTATGCAGAATGCGGCATAACAAATCGCTTACCGCCATCAGTTCACCAAACTTCCTTCATAATCGAGTGCACCCTAAATTTAGGGGCATGCACTATCTCAAAATCGCCCGACGGGCGCCGGCTCCGCTGTCACCTCTAGCACCCCTACGTGAGTACCCAGTGAATACTCCGTGAGTACCCAGTGAGTACGTAGTGAGTGCCCAGTGAGTACGTAGTGAGTGCCGCGTGAATATCGAACGAGAACGCGACGAGGGCACTTGAGTTCGTCTCAAACGGTAGACTTCGGCAAGTGACTTTCGAGACTCGAGATTCGAAATATGTTAGGTTAGATTGATGTTTTAAAAACTATGAACAACGTTATCGGCACAAGATTTTTGTTGAAAAATAAATTTTTCAAGACAATCTTTAAAAAAATCGTAAGATAAGATCATAATATACATATCTATAATACTTAAATAAAAATATCTATATAAACATAAATAAACACTTTTATATATTGCCTACGCATACCTATCACTGGAGCAATGTAAGTAATTATTATTATATTTATACTGAATTAAATTAGGTTTAGTTAATATACACAGCATGTAGATACTTAAATATATAAATAATGCATTGTAGATGGAGTGGCCTGAGAGGGTCGCTGTGATCCTGCTATACAGGCTCTATGAGACCTAGTGCAGGGAACAGGGATTCACAAAAGGTACTGTAACACGTGATAATATATGCACCTAACCACTTATGTACCTATTTAATATAATTGAACTGTAGATGTTGTAAAAGTAATATATATGATGTTGTTGTGTTGTCGGGGAGACGGGTCTGAGCAGCCGCTCAACTGCCGTCTCTCTTGAGATCTATGTGCTCCATCTTAGGCCACATCATCGCTTCACATCAGGCGAGATAGTGGCCAAAAATAGATCTATTAAGCGTAAAAAAAATTGAATTGAATTTTTTTGAATAATATTTCATTTCTGCTTGCTTTGACAAAGATTTTGATATCCTCAATTTTCACACGTGAGATTAAATTTACTCCTAAGACGTGTTGGCCTATACCTAAAGCTAAAGTAGCCCGTGAGTGTTCTGCGTACATCATGTATGAAGCTGAACATATCTCTACGCCTATACCTATAACCACAGGTATTATACCTCCTCGTAAGCCTGCCCTACAATACGCACACTGAGGCGAAAGAAATCACGAGGAAAATGGAAAAATCCGCGAATAGCGCAAAGGGTGGAACTCACATGTCACCGAGCCGATGTATGGGCGGGGCGTGGAAAATACCTACCATATTTCTTGTACCTCCTTATAAGGAAAAGTTGGTACACAAGTACCCAGAAGGGTAGCACAGTAATTTGTACACTGGCGCTTCTTTTAAATAAAATGACGTACTACCATTAAAATAAATTCCGTCATACCTCTGCAAAAAAATACATAAATAGGTATTATAAATATATAATATAAAAATAGTTATTACACACTAATAGGTATTATAAATGCGAAAGTTTGTAAGTTACTTCTTCACGCTGTAACGGCTCAGCGGATTTGAGTGAAATTCAGAATGGAGATCGCTTATACCCTGGATTAACGCATTTACTTTTTACTCTGAAACTAAGTTACCGTCAGAATGGTTAGTCGCCTGTGACGTCTGGCACTGTGTATAATCAAAAATTGCTACCAATTTGCTATTATTTGCTACCTTACTTAAATAATTTCTACCTATGATATATTCTGAGAATATTAAAAATTAAGTTGACCAGCTATTCTGATATCAGAATGGCTTCAGACGGTAACAACACCTTTTCGTTGACTCGTGAAATAAACTGATTTTCTCAATTTCACATGTAAGAAAATAAACTTGCGGTAGGTTTCTCGTATGCGAGAGGCCGTCTGGGTGGGTACCACCGCTTTATTCAGCCGCCAAGCAGTAGTGCGCAAGCATTACTGTGTTCTGATTTGAAGGGCATTGTAGCCAGCGTAATTACTGGGCATGATGAGAACAGAGTGAGTGTGGCTCAGCGGGAACTCATGCGCCTTTCGATCAGACGCACCTGGGTTCGAATCCCGACTCGGCCCTGCACCAATGACTTATATATTAATACGGTGAAGGAAAACATCGTGATGAAACCCGCTTACGCGCTTTGGAGTGGTAGGCTCTGGCCGTGGTTGTAATCCAGTGGGTGGTAACCCACCGAACAAAGCCATGCCGTCAAGCGACCTAGTCGTATTTCGGGATGATGTTCGGTGAACCATCGAGGAGACGGGTCTGAGCAGCTGCTCAACTGCCGTCTCTCTCTAGATCTATGTACTCCATCTTAGGCCACATCATCGCTTCACATCAGGCGAGATAGTGGCCAAAATAGATCTATTAAGCGTAAAAAAAGCGCGAGCGCAGTGCAGAGCCGCGCAGGATTATGCAGAAGAAAGTTCTGGGTGGTGCTGTTATAGTTATGAGCTGGCGTATAGCTTACCATCGGGCAAACGACCAGCTCGTCTCGTCATTCAGTTACATAAAAAAAAACTTATTTTCTCAATTTTCACACGTAATAAAAACCACAAAAGGGAGTTTTCACACTCGCAGGTAATGCAAACTATTAGACGCCTAATAGAGACGGCTCATAAAACATAATGCTTTACCCGAGAGGCACAAAGCCTGTAATTCCACATTATAACACGGCAAATACTCAAAAGGTTCTGCCATAAAATATAATTTTACGCGAGTCGTTTTATGTGGGTCACAGAAGGACAAAGGCTAAGGGTCGAAGGGGCTTGCAAACTGACCCGCCGGGAACCGAGTAACAGGTGAAAATCTAATAATTTTCATATTTTATATGCACAACTAAAACATTTTACGGCAACCTTGTCTAAATAAAATTTTACGAGATTCATTTGAAGAATGAGTTAAGTAAAAACTATTCTGACTGCGGTAAAGTTGTTAGAAGCAGATAGCCTGTGTTTTATTATTATCATGGGAATGGACCATAAAGATGTACCTAGATTACCTAAGTAATAAAATCTTACAGTTTATTTAGTATTAAATGATGAGAAGTCGCTCCACGATGATAATTACCATTAAGTCATTAATAATAAACATGTACCTTTACTATGTAAGGATCGTAAAATTAAAAAGGGGAGCTAGTTTCACTGAACCTGCCTTTCTTTGAAACCGTTGTTAAGTTCAAGTAGTGAGTAGTGGTTCTTTTCCCGATAAGGTGGTAGAGTCAATGTGATAAATTGATGTTCATAAGTGCGTCTGTGATGCCAAAACTGAACGAAAAGATTTTGAATTCTGAAATTTGAACAACTCAGAAGTGCTGCTCTACTTTAAAATACGGGGTAGGTATATTAGGTAGTACGGGTACCCGGTAGAAAAACGTAGTCCAGGAAATTTTCAAAAATAAACCTCATATAACTGTAAAATTTAAAAATTCCAAATCGAATTTTCTGATTTTGCTGAAACAATGTAATAATTATTTAACTCTGTACAAATAGAAAAAAAAACCTGAGGTGGACTAGCACTTGCGCTTCTGGAATACTTTTCGTTCGCTTTGCTGTATTCCGGTTTGAAGGGCATAGGGCGAAATTACTGGGCAAATGAGACTTAATATCTGATGTCTCGGGGTGATGAGCGCAATCAACTACGCAGTGCTTTTTATGGTATTAAAAGACCTGCGTGGCACTGCAATTATTTTTATCCCGGGAAACCGGGATAAAAACAAATCACTTCTGAATGTCGGTGACAGGCTTTTTGAAATTTTAATAAATTTATCTTTCATCATCATCGGCCTGTCACAGTCCACTGCTGGACACACGCCTCTCCAATTGCACGCCATTGAGCACAATCCCCGGCTACTCTCATCTAGCTGCTACCAGCCACCCTGCGAAAATCGTCAATAATTCGTTTATACGTCGTAATTTATCCATATCTTTATATTTTATCTATATCTTTATATTTTAGCCTAATAAACGTAGTGTGCAAGCATTAATGTGTTCCGGTTTGAAGAGCATTGTAGCCAGCGAAGTTACTGGGCATTTTGAGACTTAATCTCAGGTCTCAGGATGTCGAGCGCAGTGCAGTGCCGCGCAGGATTTTGCAAAACTAAATTCTGGGTGGTGCTGCAACTGTTATGGGCAGGCGTATTGCTTACCATCTGGTGAAAGACCTACTCGTCACGTCGTTCAGTTACATAAAAAAAAAACCAGCCACAGCTGGTTAAAGTTTTAATGGGGTCAACCTAGAGGGTTCAAGTTTAACGGAACGAAAGCGTTCATTAGCGAAAATCGATAACTTCCCAATGGAGATTAGAACAAGGGTGGATTGGATACGCAATTTGTTTGAATCCTCAAACATTTCGTTCAAGATGTTATTTTGTGAAATTTACTCGTGGTGGGTCTCTCGTATGAAAAGAAAGAAAAAAAAAAGAAAACATTTATTTGATAACAATACACAATACAATACACAATTCTTTATTGTACACCAAATAAAAATAATCAGTAGGTACATGAAAAAAAACGTAAAAACTAAAGTACAATGAACGGACTTATCGCTAAAAGCGATCTCTTCCAGTCAACCTTTGGATGGAGTTAAATGGCCATAAAGAAACCATAAAGTAATAAATGAAATAAACACACGTAAGATAAAAATATTACAAAGACAGAGAAAGAATAATATGCGGGAGGACGTCTGGGTAGGTATCACCGCTTTGCAAGTTATTCTGCTGCTAATCAGTAGTGCGCATGCATTATTATGTTCCGATTTGTAGGGTATAGCCAGCGAAATTACTGGGCATATGAGTCTAATGAACGCAATGCAGTGCTACGCAGTGCTTTTTATAGAATTCAAAGTTCTAGGTGGCACTGACATTTTTATGGGCAGGCGTGGCGCTTACCATTAAGCGAACGACTTGCTCGTCTTATCACTGACTACAATAAAATAGTAAAATAAAAAGGTTTTAATCAAACCGTAACCGTACACTGAAACCTATTTGCTCAAGTGACAGTTCTCTTTCTTCAAGGGTTTGCTGGAAGAAAACTCATTCAGGGTTAAGCTCGCCTTTGTACATGTAGTTTATAATCCACGATGTAAATGTTCTAACAGTGTACAATAAAGAATAAAAGAATTCAAAGAAACGTCGGTTGGTGCAAGCGATTTTGGCCTTATGGAACAAGTTGGCGATGGCGGTCGACCACCAAGGTCGTCCAAGGTCGTTTTACAAAATGCGACCCGCACCGGCTTTGCACGGATGCAGTTTACTAATGTAGTGACATTTTTTGACGACTTAATAACAAAACACTGATTTTCTCTACTACAAAAACATAATTAGAATAAATGTTAACCATTCTAGCGCCATGCCTACCCATAACAATTGCTTCTAAAGTACTTTCTAAATGCGCTATGATATGCCGCGATTCAGTTACATGGAAATCTCACTGAATCACTGAAAACATACCTACACATTTCTCCTATAAGGCAGCTTCTACCAGTAGGAATGGGTAGATACAGCCTGATTAGAGTTATCGATAGCCAAACCGAATTTTCAGACTCATCCTTTAAAAATGACTTAACTCTCACAAAAGATTCAAGGTAATTGAGGCTTTGTTTCCAGAGACAAAGAGTGGATATTCAGGTAACGATATGACGTCGTTGGGATTTTCTGAGGGTGTTTAATGGAGATACGTGAAAGGGAAAAGCACATGTGAGGGGTTTAACGTAAGAAGGCGGGAAGCGAAGGAAAAATTGCGATTTTTCCACGTCTTCTCTACTATTGGTGAAGACGTTAAGTAACGGTTAGTAGATATACCTATACCTAAGCATACGTGATGCGGGGTAAGCATAGGGGAACACACATGATAAATATATGTAAGGACCAAAATATTGGCAAGATATAAAAGCTTATGAGGCAGTATTCGATTTTAGAAGGATTCACAAATTACAAATAACAAAACTCCTTATTGCATACCAGTTACAAAACAGTGAATAATAGTAGCACAAAGTTCCTTACAATGGTAGTACAATGGGCGGTCTTATCGCTTAAAGCGATCTCTTCCAAACAACCTTTAACCTTTAATCAAAAAAAATATATTTCTTTTTACTTATTCATCATCATCAGCCCATCACGTTCCCACTGCTGGGATACGGGCCTTCTCTCATAGAAAGAGTATGGGCCATAATCCACCACGCTGGCCCAGTGCCGGTTGGTGGATGTCACATGTCCTTGAATTTTTGTGATAAATTCTTGGACATGCCGGTTTCCTCACGATGTTTTCCTTCACCGTTTTTAGAGCGAGTGTTAAATCCGCACATAACTTAAGAAAGTCAGTGGTGCGAGACCAGCGGGATTCGAACTCGGGTGCGTCGGAGCGAAAGTCGCACGTTCTCCCACTGAGCCACACTCGCTCTTAGTCGCACGTTTTCCCACTGATTTTACTTATTAATAGATTATTTCCTAAAAGTCGTTGGCAGGCGTTTGGTTCATTTTAAATGGTACCACACACTAATAACATACACACTAATAACAAACACACTAATCACATACCATCTTATTATAAACTAGCGACCCGCCCCGGCTTCGCACCGAAGATCAAGGTTTATATACACGTTTTATACATATAAACCTTCCATTTGAATCACTATCTCTATTAATGAAAACCACATTTAAATTCGTTGCGTAGTTTAAAAGATCTAAGCGTACAGACAGCGGGAAGCGACTTTGTTTTATACTATGTAGAGATGCGAAAATTTGTATGTAAGTGTGTTTGTTACTTCTTCACGCTGTAACGGCTCAACGGATTGTACTGAAATTTGGAATGGAGGTAGCTTATATCCTCTACTTATTATTCTGGAAAACACATTTGAAATCACGGGGCGCAGCTAGTTTCGATATAGATTAATTCTTGAGAGGGATTTAGTTTTGGGAAGTTGAAACTGTCTCTAAGATGTCTCTTAGAAAGTATTTTAAGCTAGAATTTAAAAAGTATAGTGAGGGTTATTCATAATTGACATAAAATATGGGCTGATCATGAAGAAAATGATAAGAAAATGGCTAAGACTCACGGTTTAAAGTCGAAACTTCTTCGACCAGGTTTCGCTTCTCTTACGTTTGACGACATCTCGCCTGATAGAAAACGAAGATGCGGCCTAAGATGCCTATTAACACTAGAGCGTATTTAGATACGGTTTTCAATGTCATTTAGTTTGTTTTATGTACAATAAGTAAGTACAATCCATTCTAATTAAGTTTTTGTATATAACGGAATTTTTTATGTTTTGTAATCAAGTCGTCAAAAATGACACCACCATTAGTAAACTGTATCCGCGTAAGCCGGGGCGGGTCGGTCGCTATATATATATATATATATTACTACTACTACTCCTCTACTAAGAAATCTTTTCCAACAAATCTCTGCCTCGACTATACATTTTCATATTACATAAGAACACATTAAAATAAATGGATGTTCGCCATATTTTTTTATCTCTGCCGCCCGCGATATTAAAAACCTCTTAGCAATATCGGAGGCTCATTCTCAATACTCATATTTTTCATACGCATAGACGACATATCATACCTCTAAACCAAAAAAGACAGCACCTTCATACATTTTCTATGGAACTTACGTCCTTTTTCTGCTTTTAAATGACATATCACGGCGACTCATAATTTGGTAAGCTTTCAAAGGAATGTAAGCTCTATTTGTAGGACTTTAGGGTTGGGTATAAGGTGGGGGTGAGAACAATCCCTCTTTTGAGATTCCATACGATTTCACCGAGTAATGATTTGCCTAGTAATGAGGGAGACGCGCCAGTAATATTCTGAGAGGAAATGCTTAGAACGGGCAGTTTTTGGATGAGAACTGTGGTATTGTTGAAAAGTGCTTAAAATTATGATTCTAAGGAAAGAGTTCATAAATGACAGTTTAACTCAAAATACAAAGTCCCGCTAGTTCTACGCTTATTTAATTTAAAAACTGCTAAAAATTCAACTTTATTTTTCATTTCACAAACATTACAACTTGTAGTGTTTGACCACAGAATACCAAAGGACAGAAGTATCACTCCGCAAAGAAATTTAAACAAATAGCGACTCTTGCTTCGACGCAATAAAATTTAATTCAGCTTGCGTAGCGCTGCATACCTACCAACCTACCTATATTAACCTACAGAGCGCCTCTCTTTCCATCGCATAGCTCTTGTCTCTTCTGACGCGGCACGTGTAACGACGCGCGACGCGCGACCCGCTGACGGTGTCCGGCTATGTACTTGTAGCTTCGTACCTACAGCGCGGAGTGCGCTAGGCCTTGACCGGCTCCACTAACGATTTCGATTAAATTTTTAACCGACTCGAGGAGGCTTTCAATTCGACGTATTTTTTTGTACGTTTGTTTCGCGATTAATTCGTCATTTAAACTGATTTAGAAAATTCTGTATAGCGTCAAAGTGGTCCCATATACATCTCATTGACATTCGACCTTGGACTTCGAAGATACATCAGAATTGAAGTCGGTTTACTTGTTGAAAATTAACTACATAGCAATCGTTTTGGTTTGGTCCATTTTAGTAGAAAATGTGGTTAACGACGACAACCAGGATCGAAAACAGGAACAGGATTGCTCAGAAAAAGTGTGTAAGAGCCTTAAGTGGAGCGGGACCGCTAGACTCCTGTAGACCACTTTAAAAAAAGTTAAAACTATTAAGCTTGACAGGGCTATACATTATGCAGATAGGAATAGGAATAGGTGTTACCTACAAATAAATATCATTTCATTTCATTTCGATCATTATACAACCATACGACACACACCGCTTGATGTATCAGCGAGAGCAGTTACCTATCTAGTCGTCTTGATTCCTTGGAGGAAAAAGCTCGTCCTTCCGGAGTTTATTATTTGCGTTATTGCTTCCATACGTCTAACATCTACGCACACAATTATACGGAGCATTATACCAGTTTATACTCCCTTATACCGGTTACACTCTGCTATTACACCACATACAACACATAAGCCAGATAACAGTATAAAAATGTACTATTAATCAGTTTAAAGCTTTATTACATCGCTATTAAAGCTGACGGGATAGCCAAATGCTGTATTGAATGGTTTGTTGGCTATTATTCCTCTTTAAGCTTAATAAGTTCTTTATAGTACTAAATTCCTTTTTTAAAGCTTAATATAGGTCATGAACAGAACTATTATAGACACGATATTCAGTTTACACGATATTCAGTGGGTACTCATATGAGTGGGTACTCAATTTTGGCTGTATGTTTGTTACGTGATTACTCCGGCATTTATAAGCTGACTAGCAACCGCTCGTGACTTCGTTCGAGTCGCAAAATAAATATAGCCTATATCACTCAGGAATCGTGCAACTTTCAATTAGTGAAGGAATTTTTGAAATTGGTCCAGTAGTTTTTGAGTTCATTCGTTACATACATACAAAAATACAAATCTTTCCTCTTTATAATATTAGTATCGAAATTTAGATATAGATTTGGAAAGTTGCCTTTGCGTTGGTTCAGTATAGCTTCAAGGTGGTCCCATAAATAAGAATTTAAGATATCGTAACTAAACTTATTTGGTTAAGATTTTCGGTGCTAGTACAAAATATTTCTAAATAATAAAGCAGCCTAATTTTGTATTTCTATTAGAAAGAAAGAAAAGAAGAAAGAACATTCATTTCTTCGGGACATCACACAACATTACACTAAACAAATAAAGAAAAAACGAAACAAAAACAATAAATACAACCAGTGAAATGTTGCGTGATGGCATAAAGTTATATATGATGGCATAGTTTAGACCCGTCTCCAGGATGGTTTACCGAACATCATCCCGAAACACAACTAGGTCGCTTGACGGCATGGCTTTGTTCGGTGGGTGGTATTACAACCACGACCAGAGCCTACCGCTCCAAAGCGCGTAAGCGGGTTTCATCACGATGTTTTGCTTCACCGTTTAGAGCGAGCGTGCAAAATCTGCACTTAACTATAAGTCATTGGTGCAGGGCCGAGTCGGGATTCGAACCCAGGTGCGTCGGATCGATAGGCGCATGAGTTCCCGCTGAGCCACACTCGCTCTAAAAACTCTGTAGATTCCCACGAAACATAAGTGACATCCGTTATTATGCCGTACATCTTGAGCCCCAACATTGAGCCTCTCAGGGCAAGAAGCGACTTCCCACAACAGTAAGTTTCAAACATCACCACCGGCAACTTTCATCTCATTACGTCGACATCGCTCGAAAGCAAGTATTGTCACAAAGGCGGTTACATTTTTCATAAAATACTTGTCAAAATGCCTCCCACACCGGCCCCGGGGTCTAACGTAACGAGTACCCGTGTATGGAGACTCTTAACACGAAAGCCACTTCACCTTCTCCCGTCTCTCTCGGCCACACAATAAACAAAAAGGACGCAAGACGCACTCCGTCATATTTTTCCCTTTACCACCCTCGCATCTGAAGCGTTCTTTTACATAAAAGAGGTTCTCGAGAAAATAATAACGGGACTTCTCAAAGGGCGACCAACTTTCGCTATTTCGAAGCTTTGATTTTCGAGTTCGCAAAGAATTTTCGAGACCACAAAGAGAATTTGTTGGGATATTAAGCAAGGATTTAATATTAAGTTAATGCAGTTTGAATGCGGTTTTTGACGGGTTTTAGCGGCGGAGCGGGCGGCGTGGGCTTAAGAGTGCGATGGAGGCTCTAAAATCAAATTGGTTTGGCTTAGCGTAGTTTACAAATTGCTTGAATACATGCAACCCATTTGTGAGAGTTTATATTAAATGACTGTCTCTATTTAGGTAGTTTGTAACTAATTATTATACAGATATTGTGCAATAATTCAGTAATCTCCAGAAGCTTATGTCATTTCTAAAAGTTTCTTTAAAATGTTCCAATCGTTATTCTCAAACTTTGTAAGTTCGATCCCAAACGATAATGACACGGTAAAATTAATAAAACCTGCTCAAAATTACTTCAGCAAGAAAATTAAAAGTTCGTACGTCGTAAATCCTCACCGTATCTTGTAACTTGAGCACGCGAAAACATCTCCACGCGAATTTTTCTTTAGACGGGAGATTTTATGACGACAAATGACAAAAATACTCAGCGTTTCATTGTGGAACTTGGGAACGGTGCTGGGAGCATTTTTGTGCTCCGCGCTTCTCTATACATGTGTACAGAAGGGCGAAGTTATTTGCCTTCGCTTCTCTTCCGTCCATTTGGCCCCCTCCACCCCCGGCTTCCGGTTCCCATATTCCGCCTACCCCCCGTCGCGAACACCCGAAACCGAGCAAACAAAACTGTGCTCTAACTCTTTCAGAAAGGATTGAATTTTCTCATTTACGCGATCACTATTTTTCTTTTACCGCCGAAAGCAACGCGACACTTTTCTCGCGGAAAAGAAATGGAACTCTGTGACTGGGACACACATCTGAGTTTCTGTGAGTCACCAGCGGTGCGTACGTCGTTTTAGAAGTGGCAATCGGGGGTATGGAGGTGCGAGGAGGGCACGGTCCGTACGAAAAACATATTTTTCAGATAACGACAATGAGAAAGGAAAATATTCAGATGAAAATTCTCCGATACGGCGCGCCGGGTGCGCCAGCGTGGAAGTTATTAAGGGGGGGCGTGTGCTACTTAACGATATTTTTCGACATGCTTTACTTTTATTGCTAACTCACGCTCCGATATCGGATACCCGTTTGTCGTATATCAAAAAAGAAAACTCGATTCCGTCGTATGAAAATTTACGTAGCGTAGCGTGCCTGGGTATATTCCAAGATCGCCCGCGTCGGCAGCAGTTTCAGCGTCGCTGCGTCTTTTGTAGGTCCTTTGAATAATTTAGTATCTCAAGGATTTTATACCTCGCGTAAAAGTCTGAAGAATAAACTGTCGAGACGGTACAATTTTCTCGAAATGATTATCCGAGCGATATCCCAGTGGGGTATTAAGTAACGCGATATTAGCATCCCTTGCTAGAAAGAGATGGGGGTATGGACTTATCCCTTAATTAGAAAGGGACGAAGCAAGAGGGGCGATCTTGTCTAAAGGACATTGGCCTCAGGGGCACGCGACCGTTGATTCGAACTCCGTTTTAATTCTTTTTTATTAATTATACTGCGAACACACGATCTTGGTAGTTGAATATTCATGAAAGTCGAAAGTACGAATAAATTATAATGATTACAAGTTTATCTCTGCTATCAATATCATAGTTTATTAGTTTTACATTCTGCAACTGTGTAGGTGTTTACTAATTTACATATTATTATAGGTAGGTACTTATATAAGCTATCATAAATTCCAATTTATTTTATACTTATAACCATGTAATTGTGATTTTATTATGTACTTAACTTATAATTACCTACATTAAATGACTATAATTAAATGTCATTGTGGAAACTCTTGCGTCGGACATGTGTGTCCACAAATTAAATTCACCAGTCAGGTTTTCTTATTACGTACAGCTAAGGCGTTTCCGAATTTAGAATAATAAGTAAATATAATAAGTAGGTATCTATAGAGATACCTACTTATTATATTATGTAGATTAAGTAGTAGAAGGTACTAATGGGTTAGCGTGATCTTTTTTTTCTCATATCTATCTTCTTTCAAGTGTAAAAGTAATCAAAACGCATTTAAACTATAAAAATATATCAATTAGAAGTCATCGACCTTTAGAACTTTACATATAAATTTATGCAGGTACCTAATTGTGAAAGTACAATGTTAAATTGTTTATCTAAAATTATGATAGAGTGAAATTTCAAATAAATTAAAGAGATAAATCCTAAACAAATATGTAGGTATATTTAGTATTAATCGACAAAACAATTGTATCAATCCAAATGATCAAACGCATCAAAAAAATAAACACCGCAAGTATCAAACCGCTTTCTTCCAAATCTTAAACGTGCCTCCACCGACTCATTAAAGACCTTTTTCTCAAACTCTTAGCGGCCGTTCAATGTAAACTTGGCAATGAGAAGTGGGTCAGCGAGGGCCTTAATTTTTTCACCCAAGGTCGGTTATAATCAATAGCGAGCTTTACGGGCGGTAATTAGATTTTGGGGGAATCGATTTTTTGGGGCAGGTCGGGGCGAGTCTGTGACGTAATTAGGGGGATTTTACGTGGCAAGGATGATTTCGACTGTCTATGAATCGATTATTTCACTCGTAGAGACACTTTTTTGGATAGACAGGAATGAAGTCACGAAGTTTAATTTCTTTTTTACTTTATTGGCTTGCGTTTGACCACTATCTCACCTGATGGTAAGTGACGATGCAGTAGCACGCTTGCCAAGATAGTACCTGTTTACTCGAGATTTGAAGTTTCCTAGATTGTAAGTATCGGGAGAGACTGACCCCGGCAGGGAGTTCCACTCGTTAGCGGTTAAGTTATTCACTAGAAAACTAAATTTACCGTAATAGCTCAGCGGATTAGCAAGCTAAAGTGGCAGTGGGCTGGTCATAATTACCGCAGATCCGATAACCATTGTGATTTTTTCTAGAGTGGAAACCGATAACGTCATGCAACTAAATTGAGCGACGATATGCGCAGGGAAACTGGTACTAGCTGGCGACTAGAGAAGAAAAGACGAAGATCGGACTCAGCGACGTGCTTTGGAAGAGACCTAACAGTGGACGGATGTAGGCTGATGAAGCTAATTAGAAAACTTAATACACTTAATAGTTAAATTCTTAATTTTGTGCGGCATTGACGCTCATTATCATGAAATATCTTAATAAAAAATAGTATCAATAGTAATAATCTTAATAAAATACCTATGACAAGCATTTAAGTCAAAGTCAAATATCATTTATTAATAAAAGGTAAGTATGTTTATTTAAGAATTTTGAACCAAAGTTATCAAACTGCGAAAGATAGACATTTCGCTACAGTTCTTCCGGCAGCACACTGCTATAACCACTTCAGAAGTACTTCTCTGGGTATTTATAGGGATAATAAGGTTGGTTTCATAGGAATGTCCACAGTTACCGATATTATCGGTGTCACGTCGGCCATAGTTTACAATCGATACCAATAATCTCTGATGAGGTTTAGAGATTTACGACGACCACTTTTATACCCTGAGCGTATTTTCAGCAGTCTGAAGTATCGCAAGTCCTACAATCACCGAAAAATATAGGGTCAAGGATTATTATATTATACTAGCTGTGCCCCGCGGTTCCACCCGCGGTTTCCCGGGATATAAAGTAGCCTATGTGTTATTTCAAGTCCTAAAGTACCTACACACCAAATTTCATCAAAATCGGTTTGGTAGTGTTTGCGTGACAGAGTAACAAAGATCCATCCATACATACAAACTTTCGCGTTTATAATATTAGTAAGGATTCAGCCTATATATGTATGTCGTCCCCCTGCAGGGCAAAGGCCTCCGCACCTTTCTTCCATTTTTCGCGGTCTTTATATAAAATGGGCCAATCTATCAGGAATATATCCAGCTCGTCTCGCCATCTCCGTCTTGGTCTGCCGCGTTGTCTGCGTCCATTATTGGGAACTCTGGCGGTTGTTCTATCGGGTTTAACTCCAAGAACACTAGTAACAGTCTGCAAAGATATTTTTAATATTATATATAAAAAAGTATATAATGTGTTAATTTAGTAAATAAATAATAATTTCAAATAAAGAAAGCCCTAACAAAAACCCTCCTTGTACGACACGCGTTTCGCCGTCTGCACGAGGCATCATCAGGTGTCGACTCGCCGAACGCTGGAACGAGAGTTCTCTCTCGTTCTCTAGCTTCTCGTTCTTTAATTTCCGCAACGTCACGCCTGATTCCATTACATTCTAAAAGAATTACTTGGTACATTTTCAAAGTCAACGGATTTAAGTGAAATTCGGAATGGATCCTATTAATATATTTATAGTTATCTAATTTTTACCCTGGATAACACATATGCTACTTTTTATGACGGAAAACCGCGGGCAAAACCACGGGGCGCAGCTAGTACCTTCATAAATGCCAAGTAAAGTCACATAGAGTATCTAAACACAGAGCAAACAGCAAACATAAAATCATTACAGAATGACGAAGTCAGAGCAAATACTACATTCGAGACTCTATGAGCATTAGAATGACTCACATTAGGTAGAGATCATATAGAGTTGATTTCATCTCTGTATTAGATGAAATAATTTGCGTGTCCGACTGTTTGTAGAGATGAGAGAAATCTAAGGTGATACGTACGGTGGGAAAAAAAGTCGGCATTAAAATGTCACAGATATGTTTTTGCACAATACTATTTTTGATGATTAAGTGAAAAAGGCTTTATTTCTCTCAGAGCGTGTGTGGCAGAGCGGTTACTCGTGCTCCTTATGATCCTGCGCACTTGATTTCGAATCCCGACACGGCCCTGCACCCTGAATAAATTATTGCTCGAGGTAGGTCTCTCGTATACGGGAGGCCGTCTGGGTAGGTACCACAGTTTTGTCAGTTATTCTGCCGCTAAGCAGTAGTGCGCAAGCATTACTATGTTCCGGTTTACTGGGCATTTGATCCCTCGATATCTGATATCTGATGCCTTGGGTTCAAGAGCGCAATGCAGTGCTACGCAGTGCTTTTGTGGGCAGGCGTGGCGCTTACCATCAGGCGAACGCAATAAAAAAATTCCTGCACCAATGCGGATTTTGCACGCTTTACGCTCTAAGAACGACAAAGGAAAACTTCGTATTAAAAAAAACCCGCTTATATACGCGATTTGGAGTGGCTGCGATTTTCTGTTACTTATTTATTTAGCGAGCGAGTGTGGCTTAATGAGAACACGCGCGACTTTCCACCTCGCACGCACCTTTCGAATCCCGCTGGCCTCGCACCACTGACTTTCTCACTGATGTCGGATTTAACACTCGCTCTAAAAACGTTAAAGGAAAACATCGTGAGGAAACCGGCATGTCCAATAATCAATCACAAAAATTCAAGGACAAGTGACATCCACTAACCCGCACTGGGCCAGCGTGCTGGTTTTCTCTTTATAAGATAAGGCCCGTGTTGCAGTAGTGGGAATGTGATGGGCTAATGATGATGATGATGATTTATTTAGAGATTATGTACTATTTACATCCATATATCATCTCAATAGCATACTGTCCGATTCTCCAGATCTTTCTTGCCGCACATCTGCAAGGTTTTTCCGCGGAGCTATAACATGGGGTACTTTAAAAGAAGGGTGAAAAAGGTCCTTAAAGGTAGGCAACGCACCAGTAATGCCCCGAGTGTTGCAGGTGTCCATAGGCGACGGCAACCGCTTACCATCCAGGCGGGCCGTCTGTTTGTTTGCCTATAAGTCATATAAAAAAAAATATAGATGATTAACTATATAATGCTAATGCCATTCATAAGTTAATTAAAAGTATTTTCACCATCAATGATAAGAACCAAAATCGTGGCCAAAACCATTGCAACATATACAGCAAAACGGGTGTGTAAAACGATTTAATTTGACAGTTTACTTTTAGTGAAACATTTCTAATGGGAAATAGAATCGATTAAGAACATGTTTTTTTTTGAGTAATAACATTTTTGAGCCTGTCTCATTTTCCCAAAAATTTTGGAAAACATAAAAACTGAATGTTTGAGATTTTATTTTCTCTACAATTTAACTGATGTTTTGTAGGAACAAAACTTCCTCACTGCAAGGGAAAGGTACCTACCGTGAAAGTGCGAAAAGTTTTGCCACACCCTGATATATAAGCATGACAGAACTATACTTTAAGTTTTGATCAAAATGTTAAAAAGAAATTGCAGTTTTTTGCTAACGCTACCTTTCAAACGGCTGTCGCCTTGCAGTGAGTGTATTGACCGTTACCGCAATACCTATATTTGCACTGAGCTACCGCATTCCGCCTCAGAGCAAATATTGTAAGTAGGCTTTGTGCTTTTCAACACACCCGCTTTTTGGCCTTCTTTGCTGACGGTACTGTGCCCTTTATGCTCAAACTTGTTTGATGTTTAAGTTTGTTTAAATGTAAATATGTCCCTACAAAAGTGAATTTTATTTTTATTTTTTATGGATTTGAGTGATGAGACGAGCATGCCGTTCGCCTGATGGTAAGCGCTACGCCTGCCCATAACAATTGCAGTGCCACCAAGAACTTTTAATACCATAAAAATCACTGCGTAGGACTGCATTGCGCTCATCACCTGGAGACATCAGATATTAAGTTACATATTTATATGCCCAGTAATTTCACTAGCTACAATGCCCTTCAAACGGAAATACAATAATGCCTGTGCACTAATGCTTGCAGCTTTGCCAGTTATTGCGGTAGAAAACTGGCAAAGCTGTGGTACATACACCTATCCAGATGGCCTCCAGCATTCGAGAGACCTACGGTGAGTGTTATGTAACAGTAGTGTTAAAAACTTAAGTAGAGCCACAAAACTCATCAGCTTTCTTTTGCTGACGCTACACGTCAGTGACGAGTGGATATACAGCAGTGATCGTAAGTGCGTCAGCAAATATAGACTCTCTAGTGGTCCATTGTGTTCGATTGTGATGTGCAAGTCATCGGAAGATAAGAGGATGGATTAGATGAAAATTTATGCTGATATTTGAGCAAGAGATTGAGTAGTTTGCTCTAGCTTGTGGCTCAGTGGGAGCATTTGCAACTTTCCATTTGGCGCACCCGAATTAGAATCCCCCTAACCCCGCACTAAAAACTTTCTTAAGTTATGCGGACTTAACTCGCTTAAAAACGGTGAAGGAAAACATCGTTAGGAACCGGCATGTTCAAGAATTAATCACAATAATTCAAGGACATGTGACATCTAGCCAGCATGGTGGTTTATAGCCCATATACTGACTCTATAAGAGGAGGATCGTATCCCAGCAGTGGGAACGTGAGGAGCCCGATTACTGAAACTTATTCACGTGTTACCAAAAGTTCGCAGTGAGCTGGAAATTTCGAGTGACAACATTAGCATGTGGTTCACATGGTGGTACCACCCCGATTTGACTTTTTTAATACAATAATTTTAAACAACACTGCACTGCGCTCGACACCCTAAATCAATGGCTCAGATTTATAATGCCAATTAATTTTCAGCCTAATACGTCTCCTTACAATTGGAGTCCCAGTCGAAAACCGTATTCCTTCACTTTGTTATTGAACAAAACGCAATCACGACCTAATCGAACTCAGATATTATTCTACTCCGACAAAACTTTAAGCCGACATAACTTAACTACGGCTATTATGAACACTTTCTATTCCGTTACCGTATACGTGGTCCGAATTGCTCCTACTCTTACAGTGTTTATAAAAAGCGCAGAGCCAAGAACTAGCGAAAGAGGTCCTGAGGAAGTCAAAGGGGAGAGCAGAGAAAAAGGGGAGAGTGAGAGAATGGAAAGAATGAGTGGCGAGCGTATTGAGAGCCGGCGACCTCCGCAGCCGAGCGGAGCGAAGCTCAAATAGGTGAAGCGAAATGAAGGATCGATGAGCGAGACTTCTGGTGTAAGCTATCTATAAATACTGCATACTTGAGGCACCGCCGACGTAACCTATTATCGGAGCAGAATGTTTTCTATATAGCATATTGTATTAAGTCATGTCTGCTAAATTAGTACATACTACCGGTTTACAGTTATATCTGAGTTCTATTAGGTCGTGATTGCATTTTTTCTATTAACAGTGTTTCGGAGTTCAGTTTGTCTTGGAGTCCACATTTTATAGCTACTCACGTGGTGGGTAGTTCATTAGGAATTCCTAAATTAAATGGATCCAACATCGGGTCAAGAAACTAAATCTAAATATTATTCTAACAATCTTTACGTAAGTATCTCGGGTATTTAGGCATGGTTTGCATACTTAATAAGTACTAGGAATTTCGTACATTTTTCTTCGAAGCGTGCTCCGTTAGCTTAGCCTGTCGTATAAACTCGTACAAATATTGCTTAAGCAAACCTTTCGTGGCTCATATTTTTATATCCATTACACGCGGACATGTTTTTCTAGCAAACAAGGTACGTACATAGTGACACAAGAGTCTGCATGAACACGGATTGGAGGCGTAGCAGTGACATTTGGCTGTACTGATGTAGATGTGGTAGGGTCGCCATGTGGACATGGGTGGAGGTTCCTAGCTCTGGTGATTATGGTGATGGTGGTGAACCAGTGAAAGGCTGGTAGTCTGTATACGTGTGTACTGTCTAAAGGCTACATGATGACTACTACGTACTCTATGCTAATACTTAATGCTATGTCGGTCCTTATAAGTATAGGTTGGGTGTTTACACACTACTAGGCTGAACAAATACTGGCTACTATCGCGTGAGCTATGATCGCTTGCAATATTTTTTTTACCATGTTTTTATTTCTAAACAAGTATACGGTTTATCAAACAAAAAAACTTAATTCAATGTATCTTCAAAGTCCAAGGTCAAAATATCGATTAAATTTATATGGGACCATTTCGTAGCTATACTGAACCCAACGCAAAAAGAATTTTCCAAATCGGTTCATGAATGACGGAGTTCTGTGGTAACAAACATAAAAAAATACAATCGAATATAGAATCTTCTCCTGTTTTGAAGTCGATATAAATAAATAGGTGTAAATATTTGTTAAGTGTACTTGGGACTTTTGACAGTGGGTGTTAGATTTACCTACTAGTGTTTGTGCACTCCGCCCATATTTCTAGTTAGTAGGTAGGTAGAGAATTACTGGGGGTTTGTAGGATGTAACTGTATATCTAAAGTAATATTATTAATACGTAAGTAACTTTGTATGTTTGTTAGCTTTTCATTGCAAAAAGGATATACTGATTTTGATGCAATTTGGAACAGAGGTAGCATGTTATACTAACTAAAACAAGATACAGAGTTGCAACATGTCATGTGTTCATAGTTTGAATCAATTGTTGCAAATAAACGTTTCTAATTATTATTCAACAACCTATATTTTGCAATAAAAAGTTTATAATTTGTAATAAAGGAATAAAATAAGTACATAAACATCTTATACCACGTCTATTCCCAGTTGTCACCACCAGCGTGCGCCATCAGCTGCGCCACCAGTGATGCCAATCAAGAAAAAAACCCATTCGACACCAGTGGTGGCAATTGGGACAAATTTCTTCCCAGTTGCCACCAGTGGTGACAATGGCAAAATGCATAGTGAATATTTGGAAAGTACCTAGTTCAAACGGGTAAACAGCAGGTGGCACAAATGTTAATTTTATATTACGTATATAATCATTTGACTCTTGAATTCAAGTATTTGTTGCGTACTTAATGTCTGTGATGAGTTAAAAGCGGCCAACAAAGTAGCGTCAAGCACATATTGCAAATATTTGTAAGCACAGTGAACGGTAAGCAAATATATTGCAAATGGTGGTTAATTATTGCAAATAAGGTGACCATAAGCTATATTTTCCCCGACAAGTGACCTACTTGTTAAACGACTTCAAAAAAAGGTGTGGGTTCTCAAGTCATTTTTTTTTTATGTTTGTGTCAAAACTCCGTCATTTATAAACTGTTTTGGAAATTTTCTTTGTGATTAGCTTAAGTAGGTATAACTTCAACATGGTCCCATATAAATTTCGACCTTAGACCTGAAGATACGTCAGAATTGAAGTCGTTATGTTTTTGTTTTCATTAAGTAAAGTTATACAAATACTTATGTAAATTTCTTCACAATTGTGTGGTTTCCATGCACATTACTTTAAGCCTGAGCAATTTGTTCGATTTTAGAAGCTAGATGCAGCGACTGTACTCTTCCACTGTTCACACTATCAATCGCCAATCGCGGTGATTTTGATACTGTGATCGAATCGCGGTTTTGGGCCGCGATCGAAAAAACTCATCGCGGAAGCTAAAAGCAGCAATTTCTGAAACACGTGATCGCATGATTTAGTGCTCCGCCGACGACAGACATTTTGTAGGTCTGATAGTCGGCCCGATTTTTTTCACTGTTATTTGTCACCTGATCTGGTCATGGTTTGGTCGTGTGCGTTGCAATTTCAAAACTCCGTATGTTTCATTTTCACCGACAAAAAAATGGGTTAAAAGTAACAAGAACTAAAACGTCTGGGATTACTCAGCATCCACGATTGGCAAATGCAAATAAACGCTAATCGTGGATGTTTAAAGTAGTATCATACAAGAAGTGCAACTTACGCTTAATGCAAGGCATCCTGTAAAGGGTTCAAGGGACTGTCGATATGGTGTGGTATGTCTCTTTTAGCCCGCACGAACGAACGAACTCAGAGTAGAACCCCAACACCTCACGATAACTCGTTGTCGACCGATTCCGTTTGATATCGTACGATACAAAATATTTCACACAAAACAAATTCCGTATTGTTGGGGCGGAACGGCTCGAAAAGGAACCTATGACAAGAGATCGATATCCAGTCGAATCGATTCGGTATTCGTTATCCTGAGGTTCCGAATCGAGAGGCTGGAACGAAATCTTCTTATGAAAGTCTTCAATAGCGACACATGTCGGTCGTTGGACCTTCTTCAAACAGTACTTTGGCTGTCGAGTGGCAGTTACCACACCTGATGAGTCTAAAATAGACAAAACAGCTATACACTCCCAAAATTAACATGTGCATGGGCGTTGAAACTTTTAGTTCATCTCATCATAATATCTATTTGCCTAGTTCTAATTTCTAATTTGAGTTGTTTATATCCAGTTTTTTAGCTGTCCTTCATAATTTAGAGAGTCTTCCAATGACATCCTAGTCCCACTTTCACAACAACTGATGGTGACCCCACAGCAGGGGTCCTTCTACGTACAAATGACTAGTTTGGTCTAATGAACCACTGAGTACAGCTCGGATTGTGTTTCTGTTTAAGGAGAAGTTACTATTGATATTGCTTATTAAGTACAAATGGAAAGATAATTACTGTATTGATTGTAAATTGTATGGTATTGATGCAATGGCTTGCGATTGTAAATAAAGAGGTACCTTTATTGCCTGTGTGGCAACGGTATTTTATTTTGTTTGAAATGAGTAGTTTTTTTTTTCGTCTCACTTCAAGCGGTAGAAATCACGGTGACGAGCGCAATGCAGTACCAGACTTTCTCAACGTTCTTTTTTTTATGTAACTGAATGACGAGACGAGCTGGTCGTTTGCCTGATGGTAAGCAATACGCCAGCCCATAACAATAGCAGCACCACCTAGAATTTTGTTTTGCAAAATCCTGCGCGGCGCTGTACTGCGCTCTTCACCCTGAGACAATTAGCTGTTGAGTCTTATAATGCCCAGTAATTTCGCTGGCTACAACTCCCTTCAAGCCGGAACACAGTAATGCTTGCGCATTACTGCTTGGCGGTTGAATAACCGGCAAAGCTGTGCTACCCACCCAGACGGCCTCTCGCATACGAGAAACCTACCACCAGTTCTGGGTGGCATTAAGCTTGGAATTATTACGAATGGGATAATTTAGGAATAAGAATACCACACATTAAACGTTTTTAAAATGAAACATTTTGCGCATAAAACATTATGAGAATTGGACATTATGCGACAATAATGTTTTTCGACAGCAAAAATATTTACAAATTATCTATAGTTATTGCTCCTAAACCACTGTTAGGAATAGGCGTTGTCTCTTCACAAAAATGTTTAATCTACCTATTTTTTATAAATGTTTAGTAATTAATTAATTTATACGAGTGTCAAGAGATTTTTGATTACGAAACATTAATTAGAAGAGCGAATTATTGCCATATATCGACTCGATAAAACACGCTAAGATGCCGCTATAATGAGTCCCAATAATTTATTAATTAGAAACATTTCGATCATACCGTAAACCAGGGATGTTACGGATACCCGTAACCGTAACTATGGGATATTCAGAAAAAATATCCCTATCAAAATTAAGTTTCTTAGAACGAAGCAAATTTACTCGATATTTTGTTACTTTTTTCTGTATGCACATATTTTTAATAACATATAAATACTGAAGTATGTAACATATATTGACATTATGTATTTATTATGAGTGCTAATTGTATATTGCATCGAAATAAATAAATGAAATTCGAATATTTTGTCTACCGTCCATGCTTAATGTATGATATCTGTCCAAAGTTTGCCTGAAAGAGATCTCTTTTAGTCATAAGACCTTTTTTCAGTTATTCTTTTGTTTGTGTTTTATTTTTGGTGTCCATAAAGAATTATTGTAATGTAATACTAGCTTTTTCCCGCGATTTTGTTCAAATAGACTACAGAGTCCGTCTTTTTTCAAAGACCAGCAAGAACTCCCCAGTATATGCAAACGCTTACTACGAAGAGGTCAAGGTAAATCTTCGCAGTTACTCAACCAATTTTGATGTATATCCTACCCTATAATCTAACTTGGGAATAGTGCTACCAAACATTGAATCAAAATCAAACTCCGTTCCGCACTTTTCGAGTCTATAGGTAACATACATTTAAAGTTACGTTTTAATAATTGTAAAGGTTTTATAAAAAAAATCCGCAATGAGAAAGGCAAGGTTTTGATGGTACTTTTAAATGGGTATGGGGATGGTATTTCTAATTTTTTGAATTTATCAATTTAAATATAAGGATATGTCGGTGACGGTGAATATCTATAGTATGGCAAAAAAATATCGCCGCTAGAGACATACAGATAATAACAGGACGATAATAACAGAAAGTTTTTTCTTAATTTTCGTTTCCGTTATTCTTTGTCTGAAAGTATATGTACCTAAATTATAAGTTATAACCATACATACCAACGATTACTGCTAAATATAACCATGATATGTAGAATAGAATATAAAAACTCTTTATTGTAATATACCAAATTAAAGAAATAGACAATAACACAGTCCTTAACTATGGTAGTATAATGGGCAGTCTTATCGCTAGGTACACATGTTTTGGACACCTGTGGTGTTCAAAACAATTTTTGAATTATTCACGTGATTTCTAAACTGACTGTAATCTGTTTTGTGTGAAATAAATAAAAAATAACTAAATAAATAAATTTATGAAAATACGGCTACAACGTTTACTCGTATCCGTATCCGACCGTCACATCCCTAACGACTGCTACCTTACCTTGTGAAGGCCCGTATTTGAATAAAATGTCCTAATTAAAATTCCCCAGCTTCGTTAAACCGGATCATTACCGAACGGAGTCCGTCTAATGATTCGCCTAATGGAATAGCCTCGCATACTACTGAGTGTTAATAAAAGTTAATAGAGAACTGGTATCGGAAATCGGAACTGCTGTTAACTGTTCACAGGTTAAAAGTTTTAGCTCGCCGTAGTTTTTTAGTCAGAAAGTATAAGTAGGTTTCGCGTATTATTTTGTCCTACAAGAACTCCTAGTAGGTATAGTGCTATATATATTTTTTGGGTTCCGTAACCAAAGGGTAAAACGGGATCTTATTACTAAGACTCCGCTGTCCACTTACCATCAGGCGAAGGACTTTTTCGTCTCATCACAGTTCCATTAAAAACAAACCTTATCTTGCCTTTAGCAACCTTTCGATGAAAATATTATATTATTGATATTGGACTAAAAGAAAACTTTTTCGTAATTTCACTTTTATAACATGTATTTTGATAATAGGTACATCTACATATAGGTAGATTATGACAAGTATTATTATTACTACATGTATTAGGACTAGAATTAAAAAACTTAAACTTAAAGCAATGAAGTTAGCGTGAACCCAAAGCGACAGACGCTAACAGACAAAGTTGCTAATTCCCAACTCAAATTAAATGCTAAATATTCACATATTAGGTTTTGGAGACAGAGTGGAAATACAAGACAGCTCTGCTGGGGTAATGAAATGGGGGCCCCAAAATCGCGGGGCCCGTGAATTCATTTATTCGAATTTATCAATCCTTAATGTCTAACGCTTCTGAAAGACACCGTTAGGATGGCAATTTTGTGTTCAATGTTCTGAAACTTAGTTTCAAGTAACATTGCTTAAGTTCACCACCAACTTTTGTCGTATCACAAATCCTCTCCATCCAAAGGTTGCCTGGAAGCTATCGCTTATTAGCGATAAGACTGCACATTGTACTATTAGTTTATTTTTAAAATTTTAAAGTTCTATTTTTTTTTTGTTTATTGGTGAACAATAAAGTTTCAATCAAATAAAGTATCAATCAATCAATCAATCATCAAACCAAGGAATAAAAATGTTCCATACAAAACCCATTTCAAAAATTAGATTAGCCTATGTGTGAATTCAGTACTTAAACTATCTACATTCCAAATTTCATCAAAATCGGTTCAGTAGTTACGGTGATACGTGGTAGGTGGTAGAAAACCTGCTTTCAAATATAAAAACCGCATCTAAATCGGTTCACACGTTTAAGAGCTACGGTGCCACAGACAGACACGCATAGTGGTCAAACTTATAACACCCCTCCTTTTTGAGTCAGGGGTTAAAATGATAATGGATGGAGGTGGTCACGACCCCAGACATGAGGAATACGATTCAAGGAAGAAGGTGGAGGACCCAATCTTAGGGGCCCCAATATACAGAGACCTGACGCCGCTACACATCTGTTGCTCACAATATTAGAACTTTGCGCGACTTGAATCAATTTGGCCTGTCTGCCGTCAAAGAAAGAATTTCTCATAAGTTGTGTGGAGGGGATACGTGCCTCGGAAGGCTTCTCTTGTTCGTTCATTTTGTTGAGTTTTACTTTAATTTTATTATCAAGAAAATATTTCTATTAGGACTGTCTTCGTAAAACTCCTACGTATGTAGTAGCTAAAACTTGGATTAGTCTGATCAGAACAATTTTTTAATGTAACTAAGAGACGAGACGAGCTGGTCGTTCGCCTGATGGTAAGCAATACGCCTGCCCATAACAGTGACGGCACCGCCCAGAACTTTGTATTGAAAAATCCTGCGCGGCGCTGCACTGCGCTCGTCTGAGACAATTATCTCATGATGCCCAGTAATTTCGCTGGCTACCTTCAAACCGGAACACTTCTTGCCGGGATGCTTGCGTACTACTGTTTGGCGGCAAAAATCACTAGAAAAAAATAAAATCATTAATTAAATAATTAAACAAGGTTTAATTATTTAATTAATGATTTTATTCTTTTCTATTCTAGGCAAGTCCAATTACAATATTTAAATCATATTATATTAGTTAATTAATTCACATATTGGAATAAAATATTCAAACTCTATTAGTAGGTATGTTTTAACTAATTACATATTTTAAAATTTCATAGAATATAATATTATCACTATAATAAATGCGAACGTTGGTGTGTGTGTGTGTTTGTTTATGTGTTTTCTTTACGCCGCAACGGCTAAACGGCTTTAGATAAAATTTTAGTCACGTAACAATCGATTTGAATGGTTTCAACAACTCACGAAAGATTTAATCAAATTTTGTTTCTTTTTTCTTAACATTGTTTTTTTCTTACGAGTACTACGAGTAGACGTACGTATAAGGGTTGAACTACATCTGGCACCGAATCGCACTTCCCTATCCTTCTATCCTTTTCTGTCACTTAGAACCGTCGTTTACTAGAGTGAGAAAGAGAGCGGGATTGCAACAGCACGCGGCGGAATCGACGAGTCGGAACATAGAAGCATAGGAAAGTGCGATTCAGTGCGGCGAGATGTAGTACATCCCTAACTCGCATAAAGAGTTTTTTTAACGCCCAACTATCAAATACATAGAACCTGACCTCTAACTAGGATTCCCTGTAACTAGGAAACCAGATACTATGAGGACCATTGTCCCACAACACCCACACACGAAACAAATGCTTGCACTTTTTTCTGTGCACAAACATTTGTCCTCGCGCGGGAATCGAACTCGCAACCTCAGTGATGTATGAGATTTGGGCCAACCTGCCCAACCACTACACCACAGAGGCTGTCTAAAAGTTATACGTACGTTTAGTCATACGTAGGTATGTGCTACGTAAAATTCGCTTCTTTCCTACCCCTAAGGAATCTAATAAAGTCGCGTTACACGCATCACCCACACGCCCCCAACTCTTTCCGTTTTTCTCCGTTTTCCCGATATCTGCGCCAATAGTGAGTACGTGTGGGCGGGGCAAGTTTTATTGCGAATTCTTTCCTTGAGATAATCCCCGTATGTTTGCCATATGTTCATAAGTTCGTCTGTAATTTTGGCATTACAGACGCACTAATAAACGTCAATTATTACAATGACCACCGTATCGGAAAAAGAACCACTACCCAGAAGATACGGCAAGAAATTGAGGGACATTTTATGTTTGTTTTCGACAATATTATCTTTTTTATGTGCCAGTTGGCTACTTGGCAGAAGTGGAATGTTCAATGTGCATGTTCTTCTATGTAATTACTAAGGGTATGGTATGTTTTTAAGCTATTGCATAGCTTCTATCGCGGGCCTTGACCGTGGAGACCGAATCCAGAAATTCCGTAACGAATATAACCTAACACCCCTCACTCCGAATGCTATGCAATAGCTTTACCGCGGCAGTCTCCGAGTGCCACACGTCTTTTTTCATTAGAATATTTTTCACACGCAATTTGAATTTACTTTCTTTTGCGCTGATTATATTCTTGTCTATAGGGAAAAGGAACATTTAATGAAGGATGAACAAGTAATTACCTATATTTATGCTCCATCATGAGCTCAATTAATACTATATCCATCAAGATCTGTTACTAAGCAATACTTCATGTCAATACAAATAGACAGGTTTGAAGGGCATCCCAGCCAGCGAAATCACTAGGCTTGAAATCCTATAAGACTTAAAATCTGATTTCTCGGGCTGACGAGCCTAATGCAGTGTTAGTGGCACTGCAATTGGTAAGGGCAAGCGTGGCAATTACCATCGGGCGAACGACTTGCTCATCTCTTTGCTCAGAAATGTAGAAATGTTGCTCTCTTAAATGCTGTTCGTTGGTAAACGGCTAACTTGTCAACGGCTGGACCAATTAATTTAAAGTTCATGATTGTCCTATTTAAGTTTTTATGGAAAGAAAAAATTAAACAGTCGCCCAAAAAACTGAGAAATTCGGGAAAATTAAAAGTGCTTACTCACGCGAGTGGAACCGCGGGGCGCAGATAGTTTCTTATAAAAAAAACAAAAACTAATTAGAGAAAACTGCAAACGAAGCAGTTTTCATAAATAAAACCAATCCAAAACAATAAAATCCGGTGAAACATGTTCACAAAGGCTAAACACTCCGAGACACGATATTACACTCTTCATAAAATATCTTAACACCGTAGTAGAAAAATATTGAAAACTTGGTTCCGTGACTCCGTATGAATGAAGGGTCTTAGTGTGGACGTAGTTAGGAATTGATTTAAGGGGGCAGAGAAAAAGTCAGTACGTCTAAGCAATATAAATTGCCTGAGGCGACTTTTGATGTAGCGAACTTTTGATTCCCTTCAACCGAAAAAAAAAAACGCCCAACCATCACATACATAGAACCTGACCCCTAACTAGGATTTTCTGTATCTAGAGAACCAGGAACTATGAGGACCATGGTCCCATAACACCTAGACACATAACAAATGTTTGTCCTGTTGTGGGAATCGAACCCACAACCTCGGTGGTGTATGAGATTTGAGCCAAGCTCAACCACTGCACCACAGAGGCTGTCTGAATATGAATTTATTTTCTCTATTTTGTTATCTATTTTTTACATATTGAAACCCCTTAGCGTATGCATCTCACTACGCCCATTAAGGGTCTTGTAGACAAGCATGATATTGCGAAAGTTCTGTCGGGAACTTTTTATTAACGCGCGGGAAGGCCTTTGTTCCACAGCACTCCTTTTTGAACACTTCTTACACGCGAAAGTTGTAAACTCAACACTTTATTGCATCCTGGGAACTAAGAGTGTAGACACACTGAGAAAAAACTGGCTAAGTGCGAGTGGAACAGAACCTCGTTTTTTATGTGACTAAGTGGTAAGTCAGTGATGCGGGGTCAGCGGGATTCGAACTTGGGTGCGTCGGATCGAAAGTCGCACGACTTTCACACACTGACTTTCTTAAGCTATGTGCGGATTTAACACTCGCTCTAAAAACGGTGAAGGAAAACATCGTGAGGAAACCGGCATGTCCAAGAATTTTTCACAAAAAGTCAAGGACATGTGACATTCACCAACCCGCACTGGGCCAACGTGGTGGATTATGGCCCATTCTCTCTCTATGAGAGAAGGCCCGTGTCCCAGCAGTAGTAACGTGATGGGCTGATGATGATGATGATGAAGTGGTAAGAGGTCGCCTGAACATAACGATTGTAGAGCTACGCTTTAGTAGAGTAGGTGCTTGTTATTTTTAAATTCTTTTTTTTTTGTTGACCATGAACAACAACCAGCAGACGGCCCGCCTGATGGTAAGCGGTTACCGTCGCCTATGGATATCTGCAGCACCAGAGGCATTGCTGATGCGTTGCCGACTCTTAAGAACTCTATTAATTCCCCATTTAAAGGACTCCATGTTGTAGCCCAAAGGAAATACCGACGAAGGCATGTCGTTCCACATCTTACAAGTGCGAGTATATATATATATATATATATATATAGTAATTTTTATTCATTTTAAATTTGATATCTACCCTCATTTATGTTATATTATTCTGACATGGCAACCTACATAATATTAAGCGGAATTAGACTATATAATTTCATTGCGTTTCAGTATTTTATATAATTTTAATTCATCTACAATTTGGTTGTTGTGTGAATACTGCTTTACAAGAATTACTTTATAAGTCTAATACGTAGTAAAATCGCGGAAGCTTTCTATTTGTTCGTTGAAAGTATTTTTACTTAAAGTCAACTTAATACTATCACATACAACCTTTTCAAAAACAACATTACGTAAGCTTTCTTCAGTACGATATAACTTTTTGAGCTTTCTTATAGCCACATGGTTCCAAACTGTTTATTAAATAACTATTTAGCTCGCTTGAATTAAAGAAATACTAGCTGCGCCCCGCTGTTTCACCCGCCGTTTCCCGGGACAAAAGTAGCCTATATGTTAATGCAAGGCTTAGGCTATCTCCTTTTCGAATTTCACCCAAATCTGTTGAGCCGTTACAGCATGAATAAGTAACAAACACACAAACACACTCACTCTACATATAACATTTCTAATTTTTTGTGGTACCTACTTAGTGATGAGAGGAACAAGTCGTACGCCTGATGGTAAGCGCCACGCCTGCCCATAACAATTGCAGTGCCACCCAGAACATTCAATATCATAAAAAGCACTGCGTAGCACCTCAAGACATCAAATATTAAGTCTCTCATGCCCAGTAATTTCGCTGGCTACAATGCCCTTTTAACCGGAACACAGTAATGCTTGCGCACTAGTATCAAAGGATACTAACTAATACTCTAGTACTGCTTGGCGGGAGAATAACTGGCAAAGCTATTCAACCTACCCAGACGGCCTCCACGGGAGACCTACCATGAGTATTTGTTACTCAATCGGATTAAATCTAGTAAAACAAATGCAATAAAATCTATTTAATCGAATGAACAATCGCTAAACATGCCACGATGCCCATAAACAACAGTACTTTAGGTAAACGGAGCTTATTAACCTACGGCTAAACTTAACCCGTTGTTAACCCGCAACCTGACGAGAAAGGAAATTCAATTATGCAAAGTTTTATTATTGGCTACCGATTCTACATAAAACTAGTATATTCAGTTGCAATTCTGTATAGTGTAGGTAATTGTATATTTACCTTGTCTATGATTACTGTATACTTTATCTAGGGTTGCCAGTTTGAGGTTGGCTTGGAGCATGATCTAAAATAGGAAATTTTACTTTAACACTAACCCGTGATAGGTCTCTCGTATGCGGGAGGCCGTCTGAGTAGGTACTACCGCTTTGCAAGGTATTCTGCCGCCAAGCAGTAGTGCGCAAGCATTACTGTGTTCTGGGTTGAAGGGCATTGTAGCCAGCGAAATTACTCGGGCTTAATGTGAGACCTAATATCTGATGTCTCGGGGTGACGAGCGCAATGCAGTGCTACGCAGAGACTTTTTATGGTATTAAAAGTTGGCACTGCAATTGTAATGGGCAGGCGTGGCTCTTACCATCGTGCGAACGACTTGCTCGACTCATCAGTCGGTAGCATAAAAAACCTCGGGGCACAGCAAGTTTGACTATAAAATTCTTTTGATAGCAACCCTATATATATCTCGATACTATGTAGATAACCATCTACCTTCTTCAAAGAAACGCCGCCGCAGTTCCAATCCACTCAGACTAATCTAAATAAAGCTAATAAGGTAAACCGACATCGACTGAACGAAAGCACATTCGTGGACTCCCAGCTTTATGTTATTTTTCCGTCGCCTTCCATTCCCACTCTTATATTTAAACTTCAATTTATATACATACAGTTATGTACACACATTTCATTCTCTCTTGTCCCTTTCTGGCGCATCTTTTGTCCTTTTCTTAGGATTTTCCAAGCGCCAAATCCTACTTATAGCGTCTCTTGGCTCAACTGAAATGGATTTTTTCTAGAGTACGAGGCGTGACATGTTTTGATACTTTGTGTTTAGAATGCGACATATGATATAAATAATGAATACGTATTTTAATAAATACACTTAGTCCTTATGAGTGTTTAAGAAAACCCTTGTTAAATGATCAAAGCAGGGGAATCTACCATAAAAAAAACAAATCAACACGAAGAGAAGGATCGTCAACGCATCAGCAATGCTTCTGGTGCTGCAGATGACCACAGGCGACGGTAACTGCTTACCATCCGTTTGCTTGTTTGCCAAAAATTTTAAATAAATAAAACATATTCTACAAGTGAAATTACTGAGCAACACTGGGCATTCATTTATGAGATCTAATAGCAACTGTCTTAGGGTGGCAACCGCAGTGTAGTGCCACGCAAGATTTTGAAAACATTTTTTTATGATATTAAGTGACAAGACGAGTATGTCGTTCGCCTAATGGTAAGCATAATGTCTGGCCATAACAGTTGCAGTATCCAGAATTTTATTTGCAAATTCCTGCGAGGCACTGCTCTGCGCTCGTCACCCTGAGACAATCAGTTCTCAAGTCTCATAATGCCCAGTAATACGTTTTAGGAGGTAAATACGTTTTGCCGTAACTATTATGGGCAAGCCTGTTGTTTATCACCAGGTGAATCACCTGCTGGTCTCGTTACTCAGCTGTATAAAAAATATATTGAATGCTTGCAACAACTATATAATTATACCATCATCATTCCGAAGCACTGGTAGAGTCAGTTTTTGCATTTCTTTTCAGTACTTAGACTTCAATTTGAGTATAGGAAAGAAATGGGTAAACATACTTACCTTTTTTCAAAGTCATTTTAACAAAAGTTACAATTTTTAACATATTTTATTTGTATCATGTGTTTATGACCTTTAAAAGTGCACTTTTGTGCCTATTTAATAAATGATATTTGACTTTGACTTTATCATCATCAGCTCAACTTTCCCCCTGCTGAAACACAGGATTTCTCTCATAGAGATAGTATTGGCCATAATCCACCACACAGGCATAGTGCGGGTTGATGGATGTCACATGTCCTTGAATTTATGCCGCTTTCCTTACGATGTTCACCGTTTTTAGAGCGCACCGTGTTAAATCCGCACATAACTTGAGAAAGTCAGTGGTGCGGGGCCAGCGGGATTCGAACTCGGGTGCGTTGGATCGAAAGTTGCACGTGCTCTCACTGAGCCACACTCGCTCTCGATGTTTATCGAATTCAAGCCATAAACAATGTCTTTGATCCAACCAATCCGTAAGTGGGTGTCTATTTTATGTCTTCTACGTACATATTGCCAATCAGGTCATCTAACTAGGTCCATAAACCATCTCCCACGTGCTCCACGGTTGATTGAAACAGAACATCAACAAGCCAATTCAGTACTAGCAAAACAATGACCGGTATTCTAAGTAAAACAAATGTTTGGTAATTTGAGCAGAATATTTTGGCGCGTGTAGGCAAAATGCCAGAATATTGTTTACCCCGATTTGTGCTGAACGATGGCATTGCCGGTAACAATGGTTTTGCACTCGTGGCAGAGCTCTCGTATGCGAGGACTCTGTCTGGGTAGGTGGGTCATTCTTGAGACGCCTAATTTTTTGTGTCACAGCGTTAATTTTTGTATATCAATTAATATTTTAATTTGAAATCAATTGTTATTTAATGTATCGGATATCTGTCTATCGAGGCATGATGGTTACAAAAATAAAGTTAGTAATTTAATTAGAAAAAATAGCATTTGAAACCAGGAAACTGGGGGAATATGAACGTTTTTCACGTGTTACACCAGCGGTGACTGGTCAAATTATTGCGCACACGTTCTTATTCTTAAAAAAAATAAAGGAATATACACCAAAATAAAACAGGTTAAACGTTTGTATTAAATGACGTATTTTTTATTTTATTCCGTATTTTACCTTTTCTGTCTTGTGACTATTGTCTGAAGTGGTTTTCGTTGCTTGCATAAAGATGTAATTAAAACAAGCAATAATTTACCAACTGTACTTATATACAAAAAAAAGAAAGAAGAAAGAAAAACCATTTATACGGCACACAAAAACGACAAACAAAAAATAAAAAATAAAACTTGACTAATAAATATATGTGCCGAATGGTTTCAGTTCATCATAAAATGCTTAGAGTTTTACATAACTTGGCGCTGATATTTATTAGCTACAAGATATTACTTCTTAAGTCACTATCACATTGAAAGCATAACCAATATAGACTTGTATGTAAGATACTTGTGTAAAAAATCTGAGAGGTGCGTAATTTCGCACCACTCAGTTGGTTTTGATCTATTGTTAATTTCTTCATAGGACGGTGAGAAAAATTACACTAGCCAATTTTATGGCTCAACTATACTTATTAAACTTCACACCTTCAATCAAGTATCAAAATATTTAGAGCCTCATACAAAAGTGACGTCATAAAATGAGGACAGATTTCTTCACCCCAGATAGCCAGTTACTGACATGTCTTTAATAATAAATACGCCTAACAAGCATACACATAGATCCTGGCTCCTAACTAGGATTCCCTGTGTTCCCTACGGAACCAGGAACCACGAGAATCATGGTCCCACAACAACCAGGCACGAAACAAATGCTTTTTTCTGTGCACTACCATTTGTTCCGTCGTGGGAATCAAATCCGCAACCTGAGTCATGTATGAGATTTGAGCCAACCAGCCCAACAACTACACAGAGGCTGACATCCTGTGAGGTTTTTTTCTATAAACCAGGTTCTTAGATTCGAATACAATATTCTATTCAGCTATTTATATAATTTTGCATAGTTATTCGTGGTAGGTCTCTCGTATGCGGGAGGCCGTCTGGGTAGGTACCACAGCTTTGGCAGTTATTCTGCCGCTAAACAGTAGTGCGTAAGCATTACTGTGTTCGGGTTTGAAGAGCATTGTTAGCAAGAGAAATTACAGGTATATGAGACTTAATATCTAATGTCCCGGGGTGATGAGCGCAATGCAATGCTACGCAGTACTTTATATGCTATTAAAAGGTCTGGGTGGCACTACAATAATAATTTTTATCGGCGTGGCGCTTAACATCAGGCGGACGACTTGCTCGTCTTATCACTCAGTTCCAAAAAAAACGTGATTATGTATGTCCTGGGTCAAAAGTTAAGCTTAAAAGCTGGATTTTTAGATTTATGACCACGTAAATGTTTATAGTTTGGTTGGGTAAAAGGTTTAAGTCGTTACAAAATTATTAAGGAGCGCGGAGCATGCAAATTAACACTTTCCTTGAAATCCAGAGCTATATAATATTTTACAATGTTAGTGTTCTTTCAGAGGCGCGATTTTTGAACCGGTGACAATAATTGTTAGATAGATGATCGCTTTATTGCACGTAACATGAAATTGAAGATATAACATAAAAAAATTAAAGAAAGTGTTACAATAGGGGCCTAATTGCTTAAAGCGATCTCTTCCAGGCAACCTTTGGATGAAGAGGAATAAGTTAAAGACAGGGGATGTAGGGTATATTGTATACAATAATTATAAAAAAATTAACAATGGCACTAAAACTACTATACTAAAATAATAGATATAATACAATAACTACATTATAAATGCCTACATAAATATACTAGGTACACATTATTAAATATTATTAATAGCCTAGGGTGATATCATACCCAGTCGTATTCGAAATCACAGAATACTGAGGGGACAGAAGCATCACTCCGCAAAAAAATTTAAACAAATAGCGACTCTTGCTATGACGCAATAAAATTCAATTCAGCTCGCTTAGCGCTGCATACCTACATATTAACCTACAGAGCGCCTCTCTTTCTATGGCATAGCTCTCATCTCTTCTGACGCGGCACGTGTAACGACGCGCGAGCCGCCGTCGGTGTCGACTATGTACTAGCTTCGTACCTACAGTGCGGAGTGCGGTAGGCCTGATAATAGTTAGTATTCTGTGTCATAGGTATCTATTTTGACCCTGAAAAATCTTGAAGTATGACTGGCCTGAGATCGCAATGGAGAGGGATTTGTGGAGGCAGATCAAAAGTGAGATAAAATAGGATAAAAGGTCAATTTGTAAATATCGCAAAAACTATAATAAATAAATAACGACCAACGATCACATACATAGATCCTGACCCCTAACTAGGATTCCCTGTATCTAGGGAACCAGGAACTATGAGGACCATGGTCCCACAACACCCAGACGCGACACAAATGCTTGCGCTTTTTTTTCTGTGCACAAACATTTGTCGCGTCGCGGGTTCGAACCCGCAACCTCAGTGGTGTATGAGATTTGAGCCAACCTGCCCAACCACTACACCACAGAGGCTGTCATATTAATATTTGATAGTGATTTCTTTAATTTTGAGATCATCGGTGAGATTGCAACACAAATTTCGAGCACTTCCCGATTAGCTATCCGGCTGAAACTCTCAGGGTAGCTCACAACTCGATGACAATGCATTCTTAATCCTTAGGCGTATAAAAACGTGGTATTTAAATTAATTTTATAATCAGTAAAATTAATTTTTAACCTGTTGACATTGCCGCCAATTTTCTTATTCGTAACGAATTCGTGTTCACGATGCCAAAAGGTAAGAAAAGGTCGACATTCGGTACTTCGATGTACAAACAAACATGATAATTATCAAAATCAAAATCTCTTTAATCATTTTGGCATCACAGACGCACTTATGAACGTCATATTATCACAATGACTCTACCACCGTATCGGAAAAAGAACCACTACTCAGAAGATACGGCAAGAAACTGAGGGGCATTTGTTTCAGAGATTTTATTACAATTTATTTGGGTTTTTACAATGTTATGTTTCTTATGTACCAGTTGGCTACTTTGCAGAAGTGGAATATTCCAAGCATCTATGTCTTCTATGTAATTACGAACAGTATAGTATGTTTTTCTCATTAGAACATTTTTAACGCGTAAATTGAATTTACTCCCACGTAACTCCCTAATAAAACTTATAACTAATTCACTATACGAGTACATGCCACAAAAGTATCAAGACACCTAAAGTCAAGTACGCAAAGTAGCGCCTCGAAACGCACTGGAAAGATATTTCTTTATACACCGCGACGCTTCTCCTGGGAAATACACGCCTCTGCCGTAATGTGACGTCGTTACGCGCCGCTATGTGCAAGTGGCCTTATTTTGCGTAGGAGCTCCTTTGTATTTTCAGTTATTTATGTGTCTTCTTCGTTTTCTTCATTTTTTATTTATGAAACTCTTCCTAAATATACAAAACGATATGCTCGTATTTAGAGCGAGTGTGGCCCAGTGGGAGCACGTGCGACTTTCGATCCGACGCACCCAAGTTCGAATCTCGCTGGTACCTGTATTACCACTGACAATCTTAAGTTATGTGCGGACTTAAAAACGGTGAATGAAAACATCGTAGGAAAACCGGCATGTCCAAGAATTAATCACAAAAATTCAAGGACTTGTGACATCCACCTACTCGCACTGGGCCAACGTGGTGGATTATGGTTCTGTTTGAGTGACGGCCCGTATCCCAGCAGTGGAAACGTAAAAGGCTGATGATGACGATACTCGTATTTCGTGAGTATGATAAGTCTGATCCTACCAACATGTCTATGTCAGTGACCAAACCTACCAATGTTCTCGGATCTTCTTCCCAACATCTGTATGTCATTGAACAAGCCTACCAAAATTATTGATCTTGTTAAATATTCTTAGCATGTCCTAATGGGTAACTAACGTTAGATACACCATTGTTGTAGGAAGATTTATTCTAGACCTAAATGCTGTCACGAGCTATTTTGTAATTGTAAAGAGACATGTGCATTCTTCAACTGTTTCTAAGAAAAAGATGTAAAAACGAATTTAAGAGTACGTCCCAGAATTCTAATGCAAGAATGTCTGTAACGTGTTAGAGATCGCTCGCGAAAATAATAATCTTATCTTTTGACTTTATTTCGTAAACAATATAGATTTTTAAGCTATTGCATAGCTTCTATCGCGGGCCTTGAGCGTGGAAACCGAATCCAGAAATTCCGTAACGAAAATAACCTAACACCCCCCACTCTGAATGCTATGCAATAGCTTTACCGCGGCAGTCTCCGAGTGCCACACGTCATTTTTTTCTCACTGATCACACTTCACATCACACAAATATTATAAATGCGAAAGTTTGTATGTGTTTGAAGCATAAAGTACTTTACAAAGCTTTAAACAATGATTATTAATTGAACCATTTATATTTAACCTATACAGAACCCTTTAGGACCTGTCGTTAACCCCCTTTAACCAACATTTTAATAATTTCATTCCTCATTCGTTTTACCGATTACCATTCGCCAAACGAGACAAATTTTAATCGAAGGATGTACTTATGCAGTTTGTGTAACGAGTCGTCGATTTTATATTCACTATTGTATGCTAATAATATAGTTTTAGACTTTTATTACGGACTTGTTGTATCCCCTGACTTTGTCTGTTGGAAATTATAAGTAGGTGTGTCAACCTGGAGGGCAGTGAATCAGCAGGCCTACCACCAACTTTTATAAAACAATCACGTTTCAGTAACAAACATCCATCCATTCTCACAAAATTTAGCATTTATAATATTTCTGTTACTGATCAAAGTGCGAGCGCGGTGCACTGTCTCGAAGTGCTTTTCGTTATATTGAAAGTTCTGTGAGGCACTGCAAATGAAATAAATGAAATTAAATAAATTTATTTGTCTGAAACATGGGTATACAGATAAAGATGTTGAGATTTGTTAGGTATAGGTTCCGTCATGTTCTACCTTTCCATGTACAAATATTTATGATAATGAATTTAATACATGTCATAATTTAATTTAACACATGTGATTATTTATTAGTTATTGTCAGTGCCTTAATAATAACAAAATAAAATAAAATAAAATATACAGTTATGTCATGATCATGATACAATAATAATTATTAATAATACATTGAATGTACCTTCACTTTACATTTAAAGAACTCTTCAAGAGAGTAGAAGGAGAAGTGCCAGTTATGTAATTTTGTTTTATATTTGTGAAGTGACATATTTCTTATATCAATTGGGTTATGGTTATATGGTTATGGACAAGCGTGGCTCTTACTATCAGGCGAATAACTTGCTAGTCTCGTCGCTCAGCTCCATAAAAAAGTAAGAAGCTTCGCAAAGTATTATTTCCTCAAACAATTAAATGAGCGTTCAGACAGAAGTCTGAAAGCGCGCCGGGTGCCAGCTAAATTGTTTGAGTAATAATTCCTCCGAGTTAGGGAACGCAAAGTATAACGGTAAACTCGTCCTTTCGCTTCATGATAATATTGGACTTGGAGTAATTGTTTAGGTGCAACGTTTGTGATGAAATCCGTTATCTTAGTAGGTAAATTGTTGTATTTTAAAATATCAATAAATGATGATTATGATTATGATTAAATAAACGTTATTGAGATGGCTTCTTCTCTCGTGTGGGTATTTATTTATTTATTTAATAGTTTTGCACAAAAATGGTACAAGGAATGACTTAATGCTATTTAGCATTATCTACCAGTCTTCCAGGTCGTGAAAGAAATATAGTGGGTGTGCAGCTACGTTTTGAGCAAAAGTACGTTGAGATATACTAAATAAATGACATCAAAATAAATATAATAAATTGTTTAACAATAGAAAAATATATACAACATCACATTATATTTATAATTATATAATATAACAATATATAAATATATATATATATATATACATATATATATATATAATCATAAAGTGATAGGATCACATGTAGGTTTAGGTATAGGTAAGAAAAAGCGGATTGAACTTTTCAAAACAGCAGTATTGAAGATAATGATAGTCATTAGGGTAAACTTGCTTAATAAAATGTTCATGGACGAGACGCTTAAAAATGTCTTTACTATTACTTTTTTGGATATGGGTATGGCCAAACATTGGAGTTTTTAGACCGCCTAAAGGCTACCGACATGGCCTAGCGATTGTTGTCCTATGACGATTGTTGTGCTTATTCGTGGAGTGGTTTGATAGGTTGGTTTGCAGATACGATTCCTGATGAATGCGACAAATATACAATACTCAATACAAAAAAAAAATAGTAATGACAAAATACATTCATTTGAGGTGTAATGGGCGGCAACAATCACAGAGCATGACGTCATTTGTAGGCAAATGCCGTGAGTCAAGCTTGTGTTTATTATACGTTTTTGCTTTTCATGAAATGTATTTTTGCAAATTTTTTCGTTCCATTACTACAATATCGTCCCCAAACTTCACAAAACGTATTTAAATCTCGTTGCAAGTTTTATTTCGAAGAGAGTGTCGTTTTCTACCTACATATGACGTCACAAGTTTTGAGGTGACCTTTTGCGCGGCAATATTTGAAACATAATATTTAAACATAGTTTTTGGTACCTTTAGAGCGTTATTTAATCAAAATAGATTTTTATGGCTATATTATATTAATTGTAGTTAATATAAAACACTTTCTGAAAAGTTGTCCGATCCCCTATTACGAACAGAAAAATGATATAGTATTTCTTTGGTAGTTCAAGTTTACAGTGGATACTAGGTATACTTGGGACTAAGATTCTAGTGTTTTCTTGATTCCTTGAAATTTTATAAAACATTAAAACAATTTTTTATTAATATTCAGTAACCGTTGAAGTCGGTTTTCTTTTGTTGTTTATTTCAATGTTAATTGTCTACCATACTAAATAAAGTCTTTTACCATTCGCTATAGCCACAATCATCTTTATCCTGTTATTGTAATTTATTTAATATATATTTATTTTAATGTTTATGTATGTTTATTATATTTTAATTGTATTGTATGTATTAAGATTATTTACTATTTTATTAGTGTGTATTTTATGTAATTGGTTTATGTAAGTGTATTGAGATATTGAAAACCACCGTTCATTATCTTTGCGTAATTCCTCTCCCTGCACGGTTGTCTGGAAGAGATCGCTTTAAGCGATAAGACCGCCAATTGTTACACTTTTGTTACGTTGTTTCTATTATTTATAAGTTTATGTGTGTGTTTCAATAAAGAGTTATTTCATTTCATTTTTTTTCAAATTATGTAATTGTTATAAGTTAACCAACCTTATATCGGTACCATTATTACATTGAAAATAAACTTTCGATAATAGCAAGCAACTTATGTTCAAGCAACTTTCTGAAATGTCACCTCCAAAACGGTTTTTTCTGCCAATAAAACTACAGATAAAATAAAGTTATTTTTAAAGGCTGGTAATGAGTTTAACCTTTATATGCCTATACGCTTGTAATTATTGACCTTTCTCTATGTAACAGTTGAAATATTTAAAATTCAAGCTCTTGGCTATTAGATCGACGCACAATAATTATTAATAATTATTTATTAAGCAAATGGTTTGTAATAAGTATGTAGATAGAATAGCATAATGATGCGCAACCAGTACCTAAGTATTTATTATATATAATAATTATTAATAGGAGTTATATAAGACCTCTGGAGACAGTGCCATGAAGATCCTGTCGATTTGCAAATCCGACGGCGCAAATGGAGCTGGATCGGTCACACCTTGCGTAGGAACATGGATCACATCCCCAGACAAGCTCTGGATTGGAATCCGCAGGGCCGGCGCAAGCGTGGCCGTCCTAAACAGACCTGGCGACGTTCGGTCATCGCGGAAGCAAAGACCATTGGACTGACCTGGAGTGAAGTGAAGCGCACGGCTCAAGACAGAGAAGAATGGCGAAATATTGTGTCTGCCCTCTGCCCGGACGTGGGGTCTTAGGATTTAAGTAAGAATATAATATTAATTTATTTATTGTGTGTAATATAAGTATAGGTATACAATAAAGTACTAGTGGTAGGTTTCTCGTATGCGAGAGGCCGTCTGGGTGGGTACCACCGCTTTGCCAGTTATTCAGCCGCCAAGCAGTAGTGCGCAAGCATTACTGTGTTCCAGTTTGAAGGGCATTGTAGCCAGCAAAATTACTGGGCATTATAAGACTCAACAGCTAAATGTCTGAGGGTGACGAGCGCAGTGCAGCGCCGCGCAGGATTTTGCAAAACAAAGTTCTGGGTGATGCTGTTATTGGTATGGGCTGGCGTATTGGCTATATACCATCAGGCAAACGACCATTTCTTATCGTCATTCAGTTACACAAAAAAAAGTTTTTTAATTTTATTTGTTAAATCTAAAGCATCTAAGGTTTCTCGCATTTTATATAAAAAGTGAGTATTTGTAAAAGTAAGGAATGAAATTCGTTAGTTATAAAGTATTTTCTAAGAGACGCCTTACTTTGCATGCGTTTGCTACATAACCCTTCTAATATAACCTCTTGATACGAGTAATTTATCACCAAGTTTTAAATTCATTAACTTAGTTTTAGGTCATAAATTAAGTTAGTTTTTACGCTATAAATTGAGTTTCTGCCACTTTGCTGCGTGTTTTGAAACGTTTATAACGCGGGCCTTTTATGTTATGTGAATTTCAGTAGGTGTTTTAGGAACACCATGATGTTTTAGGAACTAAGGACAAGAACAAGATTAAGGTTTGGAAACTACGGTGAGTCGAAATATTCATTATAAATAAAACTCGGCTACACTCACGTTATGATGGTGTCGGATAACTCCGACCAGGTTTCGGACAATAAGGGATCGGACACTTATCGAGAAAAAATCTGAACTGTAGTTAGAACGAATGTTCGTCGAACCAGAAAGATCATCCAATCAATGATTTTGTGAAATAATAATGATTTATATTTTTCTATAAATAAAATCTAATAATTCTGTCATTTTTAATCTGTTCTTCATCTCAAATGAAACAACAATCACAGCGCATGACGTAATTTGAAGGCAAATACCGTGTGCAATGCTTGTGTTTATATTACGTTTTTGCCTTTCATAAAATTTATTGTTGTTTAATGTTTTCATTCCATATTATAATATAATATAGTCCCCAAACTTCCCACAACGTAGTTAAATCTCTTTGCAAGTTTTCATTCGTAGATTTTCGTACGTTTTCTGCCTTCATATGACGTCACATCTTCAGAGAAGACTGCGCGGCAATATTTAAAATATAATATTTAAACATAGTTTTAGGTACTTTTAGAGATCCATTTAATTAAAATACTATTTTATTGCTATATATATTTATTATAGTTAATTTAAAACACTTTCTGAAAATTTATCCGTCTGCCTTCCGGGGGTTTACGCTTTGGAGTCTGTTCCGCGAATCCAAACTCCTGCTGCAAACGATGCTAGTTAGAATTTTCCCTATTTAAATAATATAATTACTTACATTATCAAGGATATGAAGCATCTTACCATCACATCACTTATTATCATAAAAATACGTGGTAGGTAATTTTGTTCTGTAGTACTTTGTGAGTTTGTACCTCTCATTGATTCCACGTTTTGATTTGATTTCCGCAGATTTTTTTAACTTTTTTAATTTTTTTGGTTCTGGGTTCAAACTCAAGCAGATCGCCTATCGCTTGATCAACCACGATATCACCTGGAATTGAAGTTGAAGATGAAGGACGCTTGCCCATACCCTTTTGACCATACCCAGGTTGTGTTTTTGTCCAGCAAAAGCAAGCACATATGGTGATCCTACCAGGCAATATTGTCGCAACACTGTTGCAAGCTCCCGCTGTTTGATTCACAGTCATCCATAACCTGTTATTAGCGTTACCTGAGGGTCTGTTCGCGTGACTCTTACCTACAGAATGTGTGGTATTCACGAATTTAAGCATATTACACCTATAAATAACTAGCTTCGCCCCGCGGTTTCACCCGCGGTTTCCCGGGATAAAAAGTATCCTATGTCCTTTTCTACATACGAAATTTTGTCAAACTTACGCATTTATATATATATACTCATATATATATATATATATACCTACTAATATATATATTAGTAGGATTGCTTTTGACATCTTATAAAATGACGACAATTGAGAGTATATAGTTAGCCAATATCTAATAACTACCGTCAAGCAGTAGTGTGTAAACTATGTTCCGGTATGAAGGAATCTGTTTTAAGCGAGAGATACCGGGCTAGCATCGTGAGGAGCGCAGTGCAGATCGTGCAACTGATAAGGGCAGGCGTGCTGCTTACCATTAGGTGAGCGAACTGAAGGGGAATCATCTAACTCGATTACCAGTCCCGCAGCCAATGTCAAATTTGAAAGGTGTTTGCATCCTTCAAACTGCGATATCTATCATTTTTAGCAATCGCGATTGAGATAGGGATTGGAGACGCGGACTTTGAGTAGAACAGTTAGACAATTTCACAGACAAACGCCGATCACGAGATATCTTTAAAAGTGATCGGGATCGGTGTTCGAGTTTGATGATGCTGCTCATCTCGTCACTCAATTACATAAAAAAAACATGGAGCAATGAGTGATACATACTTTATTATATTACAGTAAAAGTAAAATTTCCGATACTTTAGTCTAAGAGGCAATTCACTTGCAGTAGCTAGACATCTTAGATCTTGGAGGTTGCCCTGGACTTTTTGATGGGAAGTGAAAAGTGTTTGAGTTCAATTTTATGTACTTAATGTACACATATAGCTAATGTGTAACGTTGTTGGCTATTAACCATTACATGTTCGTAAAATTAAGTGCACAAGTGTATATTACTACTACATACTCATCAGCCCGTATCCACCCACTGCTGGGTATAGGCCTCCCCTCGTTCACGCCACTCTTTCCGGTCCTGTGCCAGCCTCATCCATTGCAAGCGGACGTGCTTAGTGATGTCATCTTTCCATTTGGCCGGTGGTCTGCCTGGAAGTCTTCGCCCAAGCCTCGGATACCACTCGGTGACTGCCTTGGTCCACCTGTTGTCGTCCCGCCTTGCCAAGTGTCCTGCCCATCTCCACTTAAGTCTGGCAAAACGTGTGCCTACGTACAAAAGTCGAAGACGTAGGCACACGTATTGTGCCTACGTCTCAACTTTTGTGCGACGTCGAATTTCGACGTTTGGTACAAGTGTATACCTATAGGCAAATGAAACGAAATGGGCAAGAGTTTTTTTTTATGGAATTGGGTGACGGGACTGGTCGTGCACCTAATGATGAGCAGTTCTGCTTACCATTTGATTGCCTGCCCATAACAGTTACAGCACTACCCAGAACTTTGTCTTGCAAATCCTGCGCCGCACTACTATGCGCTTGTCACCCTGAGACAATTAACTCTTAAGTCTCATAATACCCAGTAATTTTGCTGACTACAATGCTCTTCAAACCGGAACACAGCAATGCATGCGCACTACTGCTTGGCGGAAGTATAACTGGGGCAAAGCGGTGATACCCACCAAGACGGCCTCTTGCATACGATTAACTTAATACCACCAGAGTTTTGAATTGGATTTCATAAGGTTCTTCCAAGAAGTCCAAGGACCAATCACTAAAACTGTATAGTCTAGTTTAAATAATCTGAATAGAGATTGGTTCTAAATAGATTTCACAATATTGATCGCAGTTGCTCCCTATTTTATTAAATTCTGATAAAGTTCCAGCTGGCGTGCAATAAAAATAGTCTATTTCTCGCAATTTGTCCGTACCCCGGACCTCGGTACAGATGTTCAGCGGCGCCGTTTTATATGTTTTTCTCGTTTTATATGTTTTTTCCTCGTTTTGTCTGTTATTTCATTTAAATTTCATTTGGACGGCGCGCCGCGGGTGCAGTCTGCGCCCGGAGATATATTGAAATATTTACCATTTTACTCTGGTAATAAGTGTTTACAATATACAACACTGTTCTGCGAATTCTTTGTAAAGCTGACAAAGTATAGAGCAAAAAAAACAATTGTTTAAAAAAATGCTTGTAATAATGTAAAGGTATACCTAATAAACGTCAATTTCTAAAGTCAAGCAGTAGTGCGCAAGCATTAAATTGCTTGAACTTAAAAACTAATTACGAATTAAATAATTAATTATGATTACGATTAAAATTAATAACGAAGTTACTGGGAATTATAAGACTTAAAAGCTAAGTGTCTCAGGATGACGAGCGGAGTGCAGTTCCACGCAGGATTTTGCAAAACAAAGTTCTAGGTATTGCTGCAACTGTTATGGGCAGGCGTATTGCTTACCATCAGGCGAACCACCTGCTCGTCTCGTCTTACAGTTACATAAAAAAAACGCTCCTCGTTCCCCACGGACCCAAAGCTTCCACACCGTTTCTAAGTCTCAAAGTCAAGTTTCGTTTCTAAGTTAAGGTTTAAAAAAAATAGTTTCTGAATATTTACGTAACACAAAACATATTAATTATCTCTTTAATGAAGCCACTTGTTAAGCATAATTCAAGTTACGACTTTTAACATGGGCAATAATGGCCTTTGAATTATTATATTCTCCATATCAGAATATAGCGATAAGTCATACTTATGTTAATTTGCCATCATTTTTACAAAAACATGGATAATAAATCAGCCGGATATGTAGAGAAATCTTAATTTTCTTATATTTCGCCCACTCTGTGTCATAAGGTCCCGACACTTGTAATTTTTTATGTAAATAAAATTTTGAGTTAATGAAGTCTCGAACTGGTATGTGGTCAGGCCCTACACGTGTCTTGTACAGTCGGCGACAAAAGTCGCTGAATCGCTGAACATTTTTAATCTTTATTTACGATTTTATACGCGCCATAGAAGCACGTTTGACGCATATACAAAGCAAAAATGAAAACGCAAACGCAGTCGAGAATGCATCAAATGCGCTTCTACGACGCGAATAAAAAAACGTGGTGTGTAAGGGCATTATGTGCAAGTGACAGAGTTATAAATAAATTTATCGAATTTTGTCATTGATTGTACATAAGAGTGAATAAAGAAATTAGAATTTAGTATACCATAAACTAGAAGAGTACAGCTTCAAGTGTTCATGTATCATAAGTTTGGTTTCGTAGAGCTTGTCGTTTCGTTTGCCTTCATATGACGTCATACGTTCTCGTGCCCATTGTTACACCATTGTAAACATTTGACTTGTACCAACTAAATCTCTATTTTTAAGGTGAATAATAAAGTGTTTATCTATCTATATACATATACTTACCTACATTATGGTTACATTACGTTTTAAACGCTTTTTGAAAAGTCCGATCCCCTATTAAAGAAAGGCTGAATGCACAACGCGTAAAAGGCCTAAAACAACCAGAAGCGAAAAACTAAAAAAGTCTCAGCTTTGACAAGTGTTACCATTGGCTGATCCAATTTCAATATTAGGTAATACATTATGGGTCAAAGACAGCTTCTCAATAAAAAATAATTGTATGTACAGCATAGATTTCGCATGGGCAGCCGAAGGTATTGATTTCTGAACGAACTCCTGTAGCAGAAAAATGTGCTTACATCACACTGCCTTTGTCTCCGACTACGGAGATATGGATGGTAGCTAAATGTGGACACCGACTATTTTCTAGAATTTTTAATTACACTATGTTGTTATGGGCAGGCGTGGCATTTACCATCAGGCGAACGACATGCAGGTTTATTCACTCAGATCCATAAAAAAAATTAAGACGCTGCTGATGTCTGTAAGAAGTAGTCCTAATGGACTTTTTGGTGGGTTTTTTTTTTGTTATCTCAGGGGACTCAGGGCTACAAACGCAGTGCATTGCCACGCAGAATTTTGCGAAACGAATTTTGCGAACAGTTACTTTTACGGGCAGGCAACTGGTGACTTATCATCAGGCGAACGACTTGCTCGCCTCGTCATTCAGTTAAGTGAAAATGGTAGGAGTCTTAGAAGGTTATCGGCCAGGTACTGATCAACAAAGCTTGAAGCATATTTCGAACTAGCTGCGCCCTGCGGTTCCACCCACGGTTTTTCGGGATAAAAAGTACCCTATGTGTTATTCTGATGTGTAAGCTATATTATTGTAAAGTTTCATCAAAATCCATTCTGTAGTTTTTGCGTGAAAGAGTAACAAACATACATCCATACATTCTTACAAACTTTCGCGTTTATACTATTAGTAAGACTCGTTAAAATGTAATCACTTGACATTGGCTTAATGGTCAAACTGTGTGAAACCATCATATTAAAAAAAAGTACTCCACTCACTGACCAATTAAATTTTGTACTCATCACTCCATTCTCACACTACTCTATGATCGTTCATTAAAAAAAATGTATAGATCGAGAAATTCGTTCGTTCCCAGATAGTTATTCAAAAATATTAACAACATTCGGACATGGCTCTGTCACTTTATAATTGTATAGATATGTTTATTTATACCCATTAATATTAACTAGATGAGATGTGTAGGTCGGATCGCATGAGAATATCTTCAATATATCTTAAATTATTGTATAATTATTAAAATCCTGATAGTTCACACAGCGTTATGTTAATTTTATCGACGTTTTAATAGTTAGGATTAATATTATAAGCTCCGTAAGTCAATTACATAATATTGCAAGTTATATGTAAAGCCAGGTGTTCATTGGTTTGTGACTGCAATCTGTCTAGTATCTTAGTATTCTAGTATAATGTAGCAACAACTAACAAGCAATAGCAACAAGCATTACTTTTTTTTTCGTTTAATTCAGCTTCTGGCTTCCCACACTCTATATATTTTTTTATATATCGTAATGACAAGATGAGCTGGACTTTTGCCTGATGGTAAGCAACACTGGCTACGATGCCCTTCAAACCGGAGCACAGTAATACTTGCGTACTACTCAGTGTTCCGTATATCAATTGTTTTTAACAATGTCTTCTTTAGGGTCCTGATTTAACCTGAATTATTTTTACATTACATTTGTTGAAACCATAAACCACATACTTAAAGCAAACAACTTATTTTCTTCTAATAACAAGGTTTTTATGGGTGTGTAAAACAAGTCTCACTCCACTCTACCCCAGCTTACAATTTCAGGATTTGCGAAAAAGGGATGAGACTATACGTGCAAAAGAGAGGGGTGACATAATCCACTTATACGTCACGGTCGGGTTGCTCTCATACATTTTTACTGGAGAAAATTCGGGAATACCCTTAATGCATATTAAGCCGGGGTCTGAGTAGGGATGTGAAAAAATTACGTTTTTTACTAAATCGATTCAAAATATCGATTCTACATTACGAATAACGAACCTTATCATTATAAATAAAATGTAACATGGTATTTAAAAGGTTATGTATACACCTACTCCGTCGTTGCTATTTTATTACTCGTGGTAGGTCTCTCGTATGCGGGAGGCCGTCTGGTTAGGTCCCACAGCTTTGCCAGTTATTCTGCCACCACGCAGTAGTGCGCAAGCATTACGTACTGTGTTCCGGTTTGAAGGGCATTGTAGCCAGCGAAATTAATGGGCATATAAGACTAAATAATTGATATCTCGGGGTGATGAGCGCAATGCAATGCTATGCAGTGCATTTTATGTTATTATAAGTTCTGGGTGGCACTGCAATTGTTATGGGCAGATGTAACGCTTACCATCAGGCGAACCACTTGCTCGTCTCATCACACAGTTCCATAAAAAAAAATATTTTGATTTGAAAGAATTACCTACATAGGATAAATATTACATTATACCTTTTTTTACACTTAATAGATCTATGTTTGGCCACTATCACACCTGATGTGAAGCGATACCTGCCCAATTTAAATAAGAACGATTACAACAAAACGAAAATTCATCGATTATCCAAAAATCGATTTGTCACCCGCAGTCCCACATTTCTAGGCTGAATTATTTGCCGGTAGGCACCAGGCGGGCAGCGGTAGGTATCAGGGCGGGCGGGGGCTATTGAAATGAAATTTTCCGCCGTGTACATTTTAGGGATAACGAAGGTCCTGTACACTTTTCCCGGTACTTTGTAGGTAAGAATGTGACCCTTCCCGGTCGGATTATTGTTTCAAGTGCCTTTTATTAATAAAGCGAGCAAATGTAGAATGTATGAGGGTTTATCGATTCGTGCAGTTTTCGTCCGGTCGGGTTTTGCGAGTGATTAATATTTTATTGAAATTATGTGTTGTCTGTGCAAAGTTGCCCGCCCACATCATACAATCGATCACCGATTTTTTGTCGCTGATAATGTAACATACGGAGTTTCATGTTGCAACGCACACGTCCTATAAAAAATCGGTCACAAGATAGGTGACAAATGTCAGTGAAAAAATCGACCCGGATTTTTTTTTTTAAGACATGATAGGCAATCATTTGGCCGCAGTCTGACCTGGACTCTAACTCACTATGACAACTTGGCGATTCCTTGTTTCGAGGTCACGTTGATTCCTTCATTAATAAACGACATCAGCGAAATTTGTATTGTCTGACGCGTCATAGAGAATCTTATATATTAATGCGTCATAGAGATGCCGTTTATTAATGAAGGAATCGACGTGATTTTGAAGCAAGGAAACGCCAAGTTGTCATAGTGAATTGGGGTCCTGATCGAGAATGATGACGCGGTCGACGATAGATCATGCTTACCTGGAAGATACTGATTCTCTCTGGAGTTGAAGATACCTAGATTATAAGATTCGGGAAACAGAGACGCTGCTGATAAGGCCATTCTTTAGCTGTTCGCATTATGAAAGTTGAAGCGAAACGCATTGTTCTGGCAGGAGGGACGTCAACCATAAACGGATGACGACCTACAAGTCTGACTTCGGCGGAGGCACTAATGTAGATTTTTATTTAGTTTTTATGACATTAACATAAAATATTATAACGTTCTAAAAAATAAAGTTCTAATAAAGAATGCCCCTCAGTTTCTTGCCGTATTTTCTGAGTAGTGCTTCTTTTTCCGATACTGTGGGAGATTCATTGTAATAATTGACGTTCATAAGTGCGTCTGTGATGCTAAAATTGAATAAAGAACTTTTGAACTTTGAACTATGGCTCACGCCACAAACACTATTACGACAAAGTAGAAATTTTTTTGTTAGTAGACAATTGTTTAAAATATTAATTATTCAATGGTATCTTAGGGGTTAGTCGCAGTAGGTACCTAAATTACTTTTTAAATATCTCTTGACAATGAAGAAAAAGTGAATAAGATTGAATAATACTCGTTGTACCCCTATATACTACTTTTAACTTTTCTGGTTATGAAATTTACGGAAGATGGATAATAAAGATCTAGATAACCCAGGGCATTTTAAATAAATAAATAATAATAAATAAATATAACCAAAGAATACATACATACATAGATGCTGGCCCCTAACAAGGATTCCCTGTATCTAGGAAACCAGGAACTAAGAAGACTAATGGTACCATAGCACCCAGACACGAAACAAATGCTTGCGCTTTTTTTTCTGTGTTCAAACATTGGCGAGTCGCGGGAATTGAAGCCGCAACCCCAGTCATGTAGGTATGTGATGTGCCAACCTGCGCAACCACTACACCACAGAGGCTGGACGAAATAATCAATCAAATCATACAAATATATATAATATATTTACAATTACCAAAAATATTTGACCGTTGTCGTCTAAATTATCAGTTGAAACAATATAGATAAAGTGACACCAATTCATATTCAAATTCAAACAATAATTTATTGTTCTTCAAAATTGATTCCTAATAACCTGTTGTCGAAGTATAATGTATTCTAAAAAGTGTAGATAGAATATACAATATAGTATACAATATATATAATATAGTGTATAGTGATAGAATAGACTTCTTTATTAGCCATATAACTAAGTCTGTTATACAAGGTAAATCATTATAATTATAAGAAAATAAAGTTACCTACAATTTCAGTAAATTTCAGTTCATATTATTGTCCTATATTAATAGTAATTTATAAAAAAAAAATATTTTGTGCGCGCAGCAGGAATATCCACCATGAAACGGTGGCGTGTTTCAGTACGTCTTGTAGTCCGATGATGAAGCGGGGATACGGGAATTAGTTGGTTCAATTCCGACGCACACTCTCGGAAGCAATAAAGGGTTTTCTATCTTCTATATCTATGCTTGCGCAGTGACCTAAAGGGACTTTTTGGCGGGAAGTGAAAAGTGATACAGTTCGATTTTGTTTTATTTTCCAAACAAGTGTTATTTCGAGTGATCATATGTAATATCGGTGGAATATTAACCATTATGTGTTCGTAAACGTGCACGAGTGTAGGCAAATGAAACAAAATAAAGAAAACATTGCTTTTTAAGTTCTCCCAAAAAGTCCATGGAAAGCTAGAATAAAGTTCCACTACTTTATTGAAGCACTAGGAGAGGGTCCGGCTTGTTGCTGATGACCCTCATTTTCAACAAAAGGAATCAAATAAATGGGTTAGTAAACTATCAAATAAAAACTACGTAAGACATGGCGGTATGGTCCTAGCGACTTCAGCCTGACCTCGCGGGCGAACATTAAAAAAAAATAGCCGTGACCCAAAGTGAGTCTTGGGCTAAATATGATACTTCTCTCGATACAGCGAGAGTTCCAGTAAATTGCAGCTTTGTATCAGAGTTTTATGTTTACTTACAATTTTAGTATTTAAAAGTTGAATCCACAATCGTAGTCAACATCCATAGCCATTCAGAAGAGTTTAGTCATCAAGTGAACTTTGATAATTAACCAAAGTGCAAACCGACTTCTCGAACTTTAACAACATCCCATCACTTTTCACTTAGATTAGGTAACAAATTCACTAGTTCACTTAGTAGCAAACATCAAGCGGAACAAGCTTTTGAGATCTCTTATTCTCTTAAATAATCGTAAGATACCGAACACAAACAACCACGATAAGATCTTTGGATTGACACCACACGTTTTGACCTCACCGTTCGAGTTTTGTAAGATAACCAACTTTCTTCTTAACTGACATATATGTACGTGTTCTTTAATCAAACTGTGTAGTGATTTAACGAATAACTTTAAATTTAAAGTTTAATCTGGCAGTGTTTCCCCGACGACACCCCAGTCAGCACTGGTGGGCTAAATGAGAAAGGTTTTCCTATTTCTTTCCATTCGAGAGAGAATATAAAACTCTTTTTCGCCTTTTTTTACTTCCAACTTCGTCTTAATATGCCACCCGCTCGGACCTTGGGCCAGAGACCTAGGAAACCTGTAGAGTTGGCAGTTGGCATTTTCCTCAGCGTCCTATAAACGATCGCGTACACACAAACGTTGTAATTTTTCAATATATTCAAACAAGGACGTTCCTAATGGAGTCAGGCGTGACGTTGCGGAAATTCATTTCAAATCTGAAACGCATTGAAAATATGTAGTGTAACTTCGCTGAATATTATGTAGGTTGTTGTTAGAATAATAACTCAGAATTACACTATATATTTTCATTGCGTTTCAGAATTAAGGACGTACCTATATAAAATTACGGGCATTCACGGAGCATTGCGAAAAATCATCCTTTTTTGGCAATGAGAAAATTTATAACTATATTTATGCGGAAAAGCAAACTGTTTAGATATTTATATCCAAAAAGTCCTGTTTTAGTGTTATAAGATAGGTACTCTATTCAAAAACTGTAATCTGAGGTTTAGGCAAATTTCGTGGAAACCATAATTCTCGTAGGTCGATTAAAATGCGAACACTTTTTTTTCAAACGCCATTAACACGAAATAACAGTCTAGCAAACACACACTAGGTAGATGCTCCATCGTCCATGAAGATTCCCATCTTTAGTAGAGGCAAGTCTAAACCTTTCTAACGCTCGTCCAAAGGGGAGGCTGTGTTAATCGCGGGGGCCCCGTCTTCGTTAGTCTAGAATTAATTCGTTGATAAGACGCCGCGCCGCGCCTCCCGGCGCTGTCTCGGGGCCAGGGCTGGCGCTGACGAGTTTTCCACCCACCAATCTGGAAAAATCTGGGAAAATTTCATGGCAATATAATTTCGTAGTTTACCATTTTAGAAAACTTTTACGGAGCAATTATATGCTTTGATAATGTTTTGGATTACGAAACATTAAGAAAAGTAATCTGGTTTGTTGGTCATTTATCATGAATAAAATAAAATAAATATATAGTGTTTTGTTCTGTTAATCATCACCATCATCATCAGCCTGTACTCGTTCACTGCTGTCCAGCAGTGAACGAGTCTAAAAGATAGTCTGCCTGGTCTTCGGCTCTTCTCATACAGTTTCTTTCCCAAGCTCCATCTAGACGGTCTATTAATAATTTCTTAAAATTATACGTTGCTAACAAGATTCAAGTGGGAGATACTTATTGATTGAATTTGTAAATGGACTGCTTTATTACTGGCTGCTTACTACTGCTTTATTAGTAAAGATAAGTAGGTATATAAATAAAAATCAATATTACCAATATTGAGCTCGACGAAGATGGCGGAATGACCTGGACTCTTTTATGAGAGACTGGTCTACAATAGCTAAAAACCGTGAATCGTAGAAGAATGAAAGAGTGGCCTTTACTCGTACCCTACAGTGGGACACTTTAGGCTTTAAATAATAATACCAATATTGTAACAATAACTTTAGAAGCAAACGGAAAAGTCAGACGTCACAACCCTGAAATCCTACCAAATTAAAAAGACGACCACAAGATCGCCCGGGGGTGGGGGATCGTCCCCTACACTGACCCTTTTTAATGAACATTGCACTTGTCGCTATCTCACTTCCTCTTCCTAATTCCCCTCAGAGGACACTTCTCTCCGTCCCGCTCTGATGCCGAGAATCTGCTATGATACCCGATTGTCTGCGCTGCAATTTGTGGAGGCCTGAGGTGGAGGCATTCTTTGGGTCTGATGTCATGTTTGTTTTTGGAAATCGCCTTACTGCAATGAAAAGGAGGGTTCGGTTTTCAATGGCGACATTTGTATTGTATTACCAAACTTGTAATACAAATACAATACAAAAGTTCTTTATTGTACAACAAAATAGATAACACCAAAACATACAGTGCATCATAACGAATGGATTTTGACAAAGTACTTTAGGTCCTGGAATTAAGACATGATACTTTTCATCCCGAAAAAAACGGTCAAGTGCGAGTCGTACTCGCGCAGGAAGGGTTTAGTACCATTATAAATAAAATCGGCAAACGTTTGTTGTATGGGAACCCCTTAAATATTTATTGTTATAGCGGCACCAGAAATACATCATCTGTGAAAATTTCAAGTGTCTAACTATCACGGTTCATACAGCCTGGTGACAGACGGACAGACAGACAGACGGACGGACAGCGGAGTCTTAGTAACAGGGTCCCGTTTTACCCTTTGGGTACGGAACCCTAAAAAGAAGAGCTTCCTAAGGACAAATATAAACCGAAGTCTACACAGACGGAGTCGCAGGTCAATCATCAGCTAGTACAAAATCCTACTTTCCTACTAAAATAATAAATGCAAAAGTTTGCAGGTATGGATAGGTAGATGGATGGATGTTTGTTACTCAATCACGCAAAAACGAATGAACAGATTTTGATGAAATTTGGTATGAAGGTAATTTAGGTCCTGGAAAAGGACATAAGTAGGCTACTTTTATCCCAGAAAACAAGTTCAAAGTTCAAGTTCAAGTTCAAAAGTTCTTTATTTCAATTTTGTCGTCACAGACGCTCTTATGAACGTCAATTATTCTACCACCAATGACTCTACCACCGTATCGGAAAAAAAACACTACTCAGAACCGTGGGTGAAACCACGGCGTGCAGCTAGTATTAATTAAAATCATAGGTAACCTTATTAACCGACTTCAAAAAGGAGTAGTAGATAGATACTATGTATGTAGTAAGTTAGTAGATACTTGTAGGTAGTATCTATCTACTACCTTTTAGACTTGGCTGACACCGACTTCAAATATAACAGTGGGTAGCGCTTATAATAATTATATTAATTTATTTTTCACTTTTTTAAATAATTTATTTTATGTGCTATGCTCGGTATTACTCTGCGTGACCACAAACGAAATGAATGAATCAGGAGTAAGACTAAAGTGAAGGATGTAATGGGTACAATAGCAAAGAAAAAGTGGGCATGGGCAGGACACATTGCAAGAATAGATGCGAGCCGTAGGGCGAAACGAGTCCTTGAGTGGAGACCCAGGGCGGACTCTAGAGGCCGCGGCCGACCACCGCAGCGCTGGGTGGATGATATCAGAAGACACGCGGGCCAGTACTGGATGCACCGGGCTCAAGACCGCCGGGAATGGAGACGGAGGAAAGAGGCCTATATCCTAGAATGAATAAATAAAAGGCCCCCATGATGATGATGATGATTTTATGTGACCGTTTTTAATCCCGGTTAACGTATTCCCAATTAGAACGTGTCATAATTTGTATAGAAATTCGAGTTCTTTTCGTAGTCTCATTTTCTTTTGATAAGTATTCAAACACGTTTTTAACTGTACCACTTAAAATATTATGCCTCCATTTGTAAAATCCACTCCGTTTATAATCATGCGTTCACTAATACACCTCGACATTGTTTAATGTCTTTATAATTAACAACTCGAATTGCTTTAGCTTCTACTGCGATAAAGTTTAATATTTAGTTCGAGGACGACTGTCATTTTTTATTACTAGTCGGGTAATGAGTAGAATTTAATAGTGTGTAATATGTTGTTGCCGTTGTCCACTACTTTTTTTGTATAAACTTTTATTATATAACAACAACGATACTTTTTAATTACGGGTAATGGGTTTATTACTTAGCCCGTTTAGTTGTAGTTTCCTATTATTTATTGGGCCAGCCGGTTAGTCAAGAGGTTAAAACGTTTTAATACTGTGACCATGTTTTCTGATAATATCGGGTCTCTTCGCGCACAAAACATGAATACAATTCGCGAAAGTTGAAAAACTAGTATACTGTAACGATAAAATGTTAATCTAAAATGTTCAGCAAAATAATTAAATAAGTTTCTTAAAATAAATCTTACCTCTAGTGATTAAAATCCACCACAGCTCGCAAACTAAAATGTTTATTATGAAAAATAATATGTTCCAACGTCAACGTGATGTGTGATAGGTGCCTATTAAAATGTTAATTACTGCTTCAAAAGGCATATTTTCGAGTTTCACCCGCACATGGAGTAATTTACGCAGAACCACTTCTAATTTTGTGTCCCTACAATTAATTTTTCTTTCTGATCTGAAGATACGTTAATGAACGGGTTCTGTAATGATTCTATTCTGGAAAGTAGAGGGTAATTTGTTAAGTTAGTAACTGGTTATTAAGAAGGCATACGCTGGTGGTTACGCCAAATTAGAACGTCTAGGTATGACTTCAATTGACTTACTTATTTGATTGTACTATTTTGACTGATTGTGCTTCTATGGATCCGAAATTACTACTGAATGACGCGTCCAACTACTACACCACAAAGTCTTACCACAGAGGCATGTGTATATGAGGCACAATTTTCTTCTGGCTGCCATTGGTATGAGGTTTCGGCGTGCCGTTCGTATTTTGAACAAATCATTATGTCTCGTAAGAACACTTTATTTTGTTCTAAATTCAAAATTATATGGGTATTTTCAGAATTTTTCATAATGCCTGACTAGCAGAACGATATCAGCTTCTGTTGTAAAAGTATGGACAAAGTTATTAGATATTTCTCATATAACTAAGATTAGATTTTATGGGTTACTTTATAGAGGAAACATCCCTAGTGGGAAATAGGGTCGATTAAGACCTTGTTGTTTTTAAGCTATTGCATAGCTTCTATCGCGGGCCTTGAGCATGGAGACCGAATCCAGAAATTCCGTAACGAAAATAACCTAACACCCCCCACTCCGAATGCTATGCAATAGCTTTACCGCGGCAGTCTCCGAGTGCCACACGTCTTTTTTTTATTTGAGAAATTCTATGTTACTGCCTGTCTACCTTTTTTAATAAATGCAAATTTGCAGTACCTATTAATTTTCTCGAAAGTTCAGCCGATGTCTCCTCAGAACAAAACTTCCGCACTGCAAAGATGGTACCTAAATCTGAAACGCGAAGAAAATATGTAGTGTAATTCCGCTGAATATTATGTAGGTTGTTGTTAAAATAATATAATAAAATATGTAGGTATGGGGGTAGATAGCGAATGCAAAATATTTTTTTTACTAAATTATATTTTATACATTATATAGATACTTTATTCTTTTATATACAATGTTAAACTTATTATCATATTTATTTAAAAAAGGAGGAGGTTTATTTATTTACATATATATTTTTTCATTTTAATTCATTTTACATTTGCTCAGAATAGAATAGAATAACTCTTTATTATAACACCACTATACAGAAATAATTAAAAACTAAAATAACAACAAACTTAGTAATAGTGTCATAATGGGTGGTCTTACAGTAATAGTTAGTTTTCTTTGGTCTTACACTCGTATTCAGCGGAATAACACTAGATATTTTCATTGCCTTTCAGATTTGCGATGAATTTTCGCAAGGTCACGCCTGATTCCATTAGATTAAAAGGTTCCTACCCTAAAGGTCCCAAAATTTTGTCACAACTGTACATAAAATAACTTTACTTAACTTTTATAACTGTTACGCCGTAGATAGTTGTGAAAGGTAATATTTTACGATGTACGACTCATTCTTTATGGTTGATAAAAATAACATATAACTCGTACATCACAATAAAAATGGTTTACACCAATTCCTTTCAAAACACAGGTGAAGAGGACTTTAGTTTTTTAAAATAAAATACGAGTATGTAGTTGTCAGAGATATTTTTTAATTCCCAGTTGTATCGCATGCCAGAAGAGCTGTGGGCCAAAATCACCACCAAGTGGCGCCCCGATACAGCAAGACGGCGTCGCGGCAGACCGCGTAGGAGATGGCGGGACGAACTCGACGCCTTTAGCAACTATTGGTCTACAATGGCGCAGGATCGCGAAGCCTGGAAGTCATGGGGGGAGGCCTTTGCCCAAAACTGGGACGACACAGGCTAACAGTAACAGTAACAGTAACAGTTGTATCAGAAATCGTAACTTGCAATCGTCATAAATTCGCAGAGTAACGTCAGTTCAAAAAGCATATTCAACACTAGTATATCGACCCTGGTTTCACCCTTTGGTTTGGATTTGCTGATTTAGGTACTTGTTATAGTATTCTTGTATTATAGTTTCACCTAATAAATTATTTTTAACTTGACTTGTAAACCTTTCAAATTAATTATTGTTTGAATCGTCGTATTTTATTATGGTGTTTATTTGCCCAGTCAATGAAAATAGTTTTTATTTTATTTATCATTGATTATTTTTATAAATATTTTTTGTTTTCTGATTAATATTGGTTTAAATCATAAATTAAAAATAAATATCATTTAGAGCAATGAGGCAATAACGCATGCTTAGAAAAAATTTATTTGTACATATTATTTAGCCCAACGCATCTCGCTAACGATCCAGCGGGGAAATGCCGCCGCGAAGTTTGATGGGCACTTTTAAAAGCGGGGTCGATCGCGATTAACTCCTTATTTAGTTGTTAAGTTTTTGACTTGCGCGTGCCTGTACGTTTTTTATGTAAAATTTGTCTGACCAAATAAAAAGATGTTTTCTCAGTATCTAGAAAAGATGTACATATTTAATATTTTTCTTTTCAATAGATACCGCATTCATCTCCCATTTAAGTAAAGGCAAGCTCCGGTTACTCAGTTGGTTAGAGCTCTTCCTATACTGAAAGAAGAGGCAGTATACTCAGCTGGAAAACATAATATTCTGGTGCTCTCTAACTATAGGTACGGACAGACAACTTTATTCGTTGAATACCTTTTTACAGTTACAAGAGTATTTATTTTTATATACCTCTCTACCTATAATTATGATAAGGTGTGTGCAATGTCATAAAATGGGAAATAAAACACCAAATGCTTTAATTGCGAATAGAGAATTAGTTAGGTTAGAGAAACCACATTTTAAGATAAAGAATTTTATAGTAGAGCCTTATTGCCTATGTCCAGTGTTGCATATTTTCTTCACCTGATCTGTGACTTACGTAATATATGTAATTAGTATGTACCTACGGTAAACCTAATGTTATGGCTACATGGACCACAATAAATATTTTTTATTGACAATCACTAGAAATAAGATACAATCAAATCAAATTACTGGGCATTATAAGGCTCAACAACTAATTGTCTCAGGGTGAAGAGCACTGCAGCGCCTCGCAGGATTTTGCAAAACAAAGTTCTGGGTGGTGCTGTTATTTTTATGGGCTGGCGTATTGCTTACCATCAGGCGAACGACCAGTTCGTCTCGTCATTCAGTAACATAAAAAACAATCAATTTCTAACTAAAAATTGAATACGCTTATACTCGTTAATTTTGTATTAAAGTTTGATTGAAAAATAAATACTGAATACAAAAATCTTACGATACAGAATTCAATTTGCTTTCCACCTGCCTAAAAATAAAATGATTTGCACTTGTCATAAGCAAAATTTACTCCTGTAAATTCGATTTAATTTTTACTATCACAACATTTAATAATAACAAATACATTATTAAAACTCACCTTTCGAACGCACTCGGCGGATTGCTAAGCCGCCGATACCTATCATCGGCTGCAATTTAAAACATAAAAACCCTCAGGGCTCAACATAAAAAGTACGTTCAAAAACTCATTAGCTGTAAATATTGATCGGAAATTGATTTTTGAAAGTGCCCGAGGAGCCAAGTATTTCTGACACCTGCGCATGTGAAATTAGTAAACTTTTTCAAATGACTGCGCGAAACATTTTTTCTTTATGTTGTTTGATTGCATGTTTTAATAATATGACTTGTGCTGTGCGCACCGTTACGAAGGTGTGAGTTATTAAGTACATATATTTTATTACCTGGCTGCTCCATTCATAAGTAATTATATGTTTTTACTTTTTTTAATACATTGGATCAATATTATTGAACGCACTTTCACAGCTTGAGTAATTAATTATAGCAGAGTCACCTAGACTATGTCATATCATCACCTAGAATACGTCAATTATAACACATTTTAATTTATTTAATATTAACAATTTATTAATATTATTAATAATGACATTTTACTACTTAGGTATAATATAAACAATCCAAATTATGTTAGTCCTTTCTGTTCAAAGGTTGTCTGGAAGAGATCGCTTTGAGCGATAAGACCACCTATTGTTATGCTGATCACTGTGAAATGTACTTGGTTTTTCATTTACCTACTTTTAGGGTTTTTAACAATAAAGTTTTTATATTAATGTTACAATTTACAATTCTTAATATCATTTACATTTTTTTTTATATTAGGCATTATTTTATTTTTGACTTTTGACTTGCATTTTAAAATATCAATAAATGATGATTATGATCATACTAAATTGAATTGACTCCTTGTTTTTTTTTAATGATTATAATTGACGTACTTTTTTCATATAAGCCCATTTTTATTAGTATTTTATTTGATTCTCTATTATTTTGCTGATTTGTGAACCTATCACGCTAAAATAAAATAAGACGGAGCAACGAACCAACAGCAACTGTTCCGGTGGAACCAGAAAATATTAACACCTTTCTCGTGTTATGCTACAGTTATAAACCTCATAGGTATTTTCTAGGATACTGTTCCTCGGTTTATTACACTGCAATATTATAGACAACATAATACGCTTCAGGTCCGGAATAATAAGTTCCTATAATAGCAAGAACTTATTATTTTTATTGATACCCTCTCTTAGCCTGTAATAGCACTTGCTGAGTTCATTTGCTAAAGCTGGTATTACAATACATACAGAACGTTAGCAGTATGGGCAGATCTATGGAGTACATAAAGAAATAGTCACCCTATTTTTTCTTAAAACACGACCAACCGATGCGGGCCGGGGACAGAAGAAGAAAGCACGCTTGTGATTGGCCGGTAAATCATATGCTTTTGTCCGTTTAGTAATCTATGAACAGCCTCTGTGGTGTAGTTGTTGGGCAGGTTGGCTGAAATTTTATACATCACTGAGGTTGCGGGTTCGAATCCCGCGACGGGACAAATGTTTGTGCACAGAAAAAAAAGCGCAAGCATTTGTTTCGTGTCTGGGTGTTGTGGGACCAAGGTCCTCATAGTTCCTGGTTTCCTAGATACAGGGAATCCTAGTCAGGGGCCAGGGTCTATGTATGTGATCGTTGGGCGTTATTTATTATTTTATTTATTTATAGTTTGATTCGTTGATAAGGTAGAAAAAAAATCAAATCGGCTCAAGATCTATTGATAGCGACAATATTTTTTCGCACAACATACACGTTACCAACATACCTGGGTCATTTTAACTGTATGTCTGCGTTCGTAGTTGAAGCGCTTCAACTGCGAGAGCGAGCATTCGCATTGAAGCGCGTAGCGCACTTAAAAGGACACTCACTGAAACTTACCAAGCCATAATACTAGAACCCTAGGACACACTTTTTGCCAAGTCGCGTAGTAAACCACTGGAATAATCTGCCAGAGTCAGTGATCAGTGCGCCATCAGTGAACAGTTTTAAAAACAGACTGGACAAACATTTAAAATTAAATCACAAGTGCAACGATATGCACCCATCAACAAGCTGCTAGTGCATCATAAATAATAATAATAATTAAGAGAGAGCCCATACTGTTATAACGTCTAATTCATTACACAAGTATTCTAGTAAAGGAACACCAGAGGGCGTGGTCGTAACATCGCTAATAATTACATAGATATAGTAAAATAAAGGCTAAATATGTCTGGCAATGAACTAGTAATTATATAGAGTTATTACAACAATTCAATTAAGATTATTGGAAAGGTCGGTGCAAACGTTGCGTTTAGCGGGAATCGATCATTATAAATAACGGTTGTTTTCTGTAACTTTTATTTATTATAGCACTTTTTTAGGATTCACCCAAAGCCTTTGTGGTGTAGTTGGGCAGATTGACTCAAATCTCATACACCCATGAGGTTGCGAGTTCGATTCCCGCGACGGGACAAATGTTTGTGCACAGAAAAAAAAAGCGCAAGCATTTGTTTTGTGACTGAGTGTTGTGGGACCATGATCCTCATAGTTCCTGGTTCCCTAGATACAGGGAATCCTAGTTAGGGGTCAGGATCTATGTATGTGTTCGTTGGGCGTTATTTATTTATTTATTAAAGGTTAAAACGGGATCCTATAACTAAGACTCCGCTGTCCGTCCGTCTATCTATCTGTCTGTCCGTCTGTCACCAGGCTGCATCTCATGAACCGTGATAGTTAGACAGTTGAAATATTCACAGATGATGTATTTCTGTTGCCGCTATAACAACAAATACTAGAAAACAGAATAAAATAAATATTTAAGGGGGCTCCCATACAACAAATATTATTATTTTGCCGTTTTTATAGATATTGGTACTGAACCCTTCGTGCGCGAGTCTGACTCGCACTTGGCCGGTTTTGTTATGTAACTTATTGTCGAGACGAGCAGGACGTTCACCTGATGGTAAGCAATACGCCTGCCCATAATAGTTGCAGTAACACCTAGCACATTGTTATGCAAAATCCCACGCGGCTCTGCACTGCGCTTGTCACTCTGAGACAAATTTATTTATTTATTTATTTATACTTTAACACAAAACAGTTTGTACATGGAGGACTTAATGCTAGATAGCATTTTCTACCAGTCATCCAGGACGTGCAAGAAAAATGGTAGCGGTGCAGTAAAGTGTGTTATAGGAAATATTAAACCACATAAACTTAATATATACATAATAGGTATAGGCATATTATGCAAGCCTAATTATAAAATATATACTTAAATATATACATAACAAATATATACTTAATTCATTACATAATTAAAAAGACATATACAATACATATAATACAGCAATAATAAATGACTATGACAATGGGTTAGGATAGGATTATAGATCTAGTAGCAGGGAGGAGAAGAGGAACTGAAAGAACGAAACGTTTTAGGGGTTGCAATCTATCTGGTACACCTTTTTGATGAAATGTTCACGAGTTTATCGCTTGAATGCTTCTTTAGAGGTCGCTTTTTTGATACTCAACGGTAATCCACAATTAAAATGAGAATAAGAATAAGAATCATTTATTTCCAGATACATAAGTACACAATTCAAGAATACATCGTTCATATAAAGTGATCATAGAACAGTAGGTACATCGAAATATTTCCAGCGGGTCCCAAACTAGGCAGAGCCTGTATCTTGATGACCCATAAACCTTCTGTTTACAATAAAGTTGGGTCTGCTCGAAGTGACTATACATATTCTTCATTGTTATTAGATTTACTTAATTATAAATGTTACGCTATGACTATGACAGAGTCTTGATCCAAATGCTTATAAAACGCCACCTAAACAAGTCATCTCTATAATTGTAGCATTGTTTCATTTTTTGTCTCTTTATTAAGTCTCTTTCTTGTCTGTCTGTCTGTCGTTCCGGGTAGGATCTTGCAACTCAAATTTCGAGCACTTCCCGATTGGCTATCCAGCTGAAACTTTCAGGGTAGCTCATAACTCGATGACATTGCATTCTAAATCCATTTATTAGCATGCAATGCCGACCTAACGTCAAAAGTTGCATAAAAACGTGGCATTTTTTTTTAATTTTATTACTTTTTTTATTTATTAGCTTTAATTTAACTTGCAATGTTTGTTTGTTTGGGTCAAATTTTGCAAGTTGAATAAGAACCATTTCCTCTTATCCTACGGAGTTGAAATATTGCATACTTGTCAAAGTCCGATGACAATGCAATATTATGGCGACTGCCAACTTTATTCTTTTTAAGGCGCATAAAAACGTGGTTTTTAGATTAATTTTTATTTTACATTGCAGCCTTGTTATTATACTTATTTATACGTTATTAAAAGTGAAAACGTTGTCAAGATGTACTCATGATGGAAAAGACCTCCCTGAAGCGAGCACGACCACCTGAGTACAGGGACGGACTTCAATCTCTGTTAATTTTTTTTTATGTAACTGAATGACGAGACGAGCTGGTCGTTTACCTGATGGTAAGCAATACGCCAGCCCATAACAATAACAGCACCACCCAGAACTTTGTTTTGCAAAATCTTGCGTGGCGCTGCACTACGCTCGTCACCCTGAGACAATTAGCTGTTGAGTTTCATAAAGCCCAGTGATTTCGCTGGCTACAATGCCCTTCAAATCGGTACACAGCCTATTGTGCTTATTGATTATGTGTTACCAACTGTATATTATGTTTTCTTTTTTAAGTGCAATAAAGTGTTATCTATCTATCTATCTATCTACACAGTAATGTTTGCGCACTACTGCTTGGCGGCTGAATATCTGGCAAAACGGTGGTACCCACCCAGACGGCCTTTCGCATACGAGAAACCTACCACCAGTAAAGTAAATAGAAAAAGCATGTGCTCCACGTAACTAGACCTAGTAGGGTGGCGCTTTTATTTTGTTATTATTAGCCCCCGACGCAAAAAAGAGAGGTGTTATAAGTTTGACCACTATGTGTGTCTGTGGCACCGTAGCTCTTAAACGGTTGAACCGACTTGGATGCGGTTTTTTTATTTGAAAGCATTTCTAGCGGTGGTTCTTAGACATGTTTTATCAAAATCGGTTTTTTACTGTTTTAGAATTTTTGTGTCAGAGTTTTTAAAATGTTAGTTTACTGAAATTCTTTTTGATGAAGAAGTAACAGGTATCGATGAGCTACTGCGCAGAGGCATTCGTCCTCACGTATGCCACTTTGGCATTATTCTGCGCAGCGCCAGCCTAATGCTAGACGCAGATATTCGACCAGTGGAATCCCCAAGGAACTCAAGAATTCATCAACGATCAAACGGTAGGTGTGGTCAAATCCTATCACTTGCAAGGGCGTCAACACAGATTGCATGTAAGATACAAAAGCCCCCTTTCAATCAAGATTATAACCAGTAATGATACGCAATTATCATTTCGATAAAGAAACTGATTTATCACTTCCCTGCACCGAATGGAATGGCGCAGTTGAGAAGCGGCTTTACCATTCGTACATTCTGACAGTGTAGTTTCATGAAGTACAAGTAGGTAATCATTATTCGTGTTTTCCACTGCTTCAGAAGATCGTTATTAGGAACAGGTTAAAAAAAGTAAGCGAATGTGGCTCAGCGGGAGCACGTGCGCCTTTGGATCCAACGCACCCGAGTTCGAATCCTGCTGGTCCCGCACCACTGACTTTTTTGTGTGGATTTAACACTCGCTCTAAAAACGGTGAAGGAAAATATCGTGAGAAACCGGCATGTCCAAGAATTTATCACAAAAATTCAAGGACTTGTGACATCCACCAACCCCGCACTGCCCAGCGTGTTGGATTATGGTCCATACTCTCTACGAAAGAAGGCCCGTGTTCCAGCAGTGGGAACGTAAGGCTGATGATGAGAGAAAAAGTGACGTGGCCAGATCTGTGTGGCGGAATAGCACAGGACCGAAAATGGTGGCGTGATGAAGAAAATGAGGAAAGAATAACCATTTACTTGAACAGGCCCAAACTCAACAGAGGGATGATGACTTAAGAAGAAGAAGACGAAGAAAAAAAAACAGGTTTCTTTTTGTCCAGACGGGGGAAGTCTCATGGACATGCGGTCAACGATTGATGCTCTATGATTTTATACAAAATAATAGAAAAATGCTTTATTGTACACAAAACAAAAAAAAAACAACGTACAAACTACAGTACTAACTACAATACAAAAGGCGGACTTATCGCTAAAAGCGATCTCTTCCAATAACTTTTGGATGGAAAGAGCTAACGGAGTGAGAGAGGTCGGCGGTGCAAATAAATAAAAATAGCTAAAAAAGATAAAAATAGTAATCCAAATTATTATAATACCTACATATACTTTTGGTTATGATATCGTCCCCTTAATGCAAAAACCAACTAAGTGCACTTTTTGACATTTTAACATTAGTATGTAGATCTTGAAGAGGAGATTCTAATGGTATTCGTAACTCATTTTTGTTAAAAAGCGCACTTAGTTGGTTTTTGTAGTAAGGGGGCGATATATGCTTTTGGTCCTGTCGGTTCTAATTCGCGCCTTCCTTGCAGCCAGTCAGCCTCATTATACCGAAATGACTAAACATAACGTCAAGCGTCCAAACGTATTGAAATAACCGCAGTATTCAATGATACCTGCTTGGAACACAAATATATTTTACGTGTCATTACTTTTGATGAGTCAAGCAATTGTTATTTAAGTTAAACGGTATGGTTTAGAGAGTTAAATCATTTGGTTATTAGGAGTTCAATGAACAATATCTATTGTCGTTCCGCATGGGTTTATTAATCGTCTAAATTCCACGAGATTACGAAAGTTTTAAAGATGTTATAGAGATATTTTTGTGTTTATCTACCTACACTAACATTATAAAGAGGAAAGATTTGTATTTTTGTATGCTTGTAACGCATAAACTCAATAACTACTCGGCCAATTTCACAAATTCTTTCACTGATGGAAAGCTACTCCCTTAGTGGCATAGGCTATATTTTATTTGGTGGACGTGAACGAAGTCGCGGGCGGTTCAGAGCGGGAGGTGGCTCAGCGGGAACTCGTGGACTTTCGAACCTAAGCTCCTGAGTTCGAATCGCGCTGGTCCGACTTTCAATTGTTTTGCGCGAGTTTAAAACTCGCTCTAAAACTTTAAAGGAAAATGTTACACACGCACTCCTACCTACCAATCATCAGCCCATCATGTTCCTACTGCTGGGACACGGGCCTTCTCTCATAGAGAGAGTATAGCCCATAATGGGCGCTGGCCCAGTGCGGGTCACATGTCACATGTCCTCGTGAGAAAACCGACATGTCCAAGAAACTCAAAGTTCATAAATATTTGGCATCTACCAACCCACACCGGGTCAGCGAAGTGGATCATAACCCATATCCCAGCAGTGGGAGCGTGATGGGCTAATGACAGTGATAACTCACTTGTCCTCTTGTATAAAATACCGCTCGAGGTGATTTCTTCCATTAACATATGAGTATGAACCACCAACAGCGCTCGATAATTTTGAACCTTTATCAGCAACACTATTAATGCCATAATAACACAAAGAGTCGTAAATTCTTTTTGTTTTAACCCCTTAGGTGATGCGTCGAAATTAGGCATTAGTTCCTACCTGCTACTTAAAACTGAAAGCGCACCTTTGCGCACGCAAGCCGCCGGCCCTGCGCGATCTTTATCAAGGCAAAGCGAAAATCAAAAACTGCCTTCAGAATTTTGCCATGGTATTACAATAATTTATAGCTTTATTCGCATCGATCACCGCTGATACCTACTGCGTAAATATTCAATATTCTCGCGTAATGAACCCACGTAGTCTCATTTAGTACCTAGGGTGTAATTTGAGTGTTTATCTTGAGAGAACTTAACGCGTGTAATTTAATTTTTTGTGAATATTTAAGTTTGATCCAAGAGCATCACTTTTAGATAATAATCAGTGAAATTACTGGGCTTTGAAATCTGATTAGTGCAGTGAGCAGAATTTTTACTTATAAAGTTCTAGGTGGTTCTTGTAACTAAAAGGAAGTTAGTATTCTTTGGCACAGGTATTACTTATAAAATCTATTTATGTCCACTTGCGAGTAATAAGAGCCAAACGTTAGGTACAGTGCATACACAATAAAGTAAATAAATCCTGTAGCACTCCTACCTACCAATCATTAGCCCACCATGTTCCTACTGCTGGGACACGGGCCTTCTCTCATAGAGAGAGTATATATAGGCCATAATGGGCGCTGGCCCAGTGCGGGTTGGTGGATGTCACATGTCCTTAAGTGTTTGTGATCAATTCTTGGCCATGCCGGTTTCCTCACAATGTTTTCTGTTACCGTTTTTAGAGCGAATGTCAATTCCGCACATAACTTTAGAAAGTCAGTGGTGCGGGGCCAGCTGGATTCGTACTCACACTGAGCCACACTCACTCGCTCTTGTAGCACTCAAAACACAGTTTTTAACTAACCTAACCTAACCCTTTTTATGCAAATAATACATATTGTATTTGTTTTACGACTACTAACATTTATAATAGTAAATACTTAACATATTAATAAAAAAATAAGAATAATAAGATGTGCAAATAAGTAAGAGCATGAGAAATTTATATGTGTGTCGTAGTAGGTAACTTTTTATATTTAGAACGTTTTGGTGTAGGGAAATAAAAGCTATTTTATTTTTATTTTTATTTTATTTTTATTGTATTTGCTTATAATACTGTAACTAATTAAATCGCTTGCTTAGGCCCCGTCGCGTCGTTTAAAAATGTCAAGTTGGCCGTCGACACGTTAGAGCAAGTGGCACTACGAATTCAATTTAATACAAATGTTTGGTGTATAATGACGGTGTCTAAATGACGGTGTATCATGACGGACAGGTGTCGTGACATAAATGCGAATGCTTCGATGAATAGTTGTAATAAATCGATTAAAAATAACTTTACCCTCAATCAATACGTACCTTTACGAACACTGGTGGTACAATAATATAGCTTTTGCGTGTAAAATAATACGAATCATTTATCACGATCTCGTATAAAGCGAACCGAGTTTATCATAACAAGTACTGGATCAATCACATCGTGAGCCGACTTTCACTCGGCATTCATCTTCGGCCGTACATATTATGGGACGAAATCGATTCAACGCAAACGAGATCTCGATTCCCGATCCCATAAATCTTTTTTGCGGATGCTCGGGGGCGCGGGCGCTCTGTAACCGATTAGTAGGTGGAGGTGCGCCGCTCCGCGAGAAACAATTTCCAATGTATTCAATAATTTATGACTTCATCGGGACGATCTCGGGGTCACGACTCGTGACTTCGAGACGCACGTGAGGCGAGGGCCAATGGTAGGGCCGACGCCTGATTGTCCCTTGTTTAAAATTGAATTGATGAAACGTGTGAATCGAATGGACAATATGTAATTGAATGTGACAGCGGTATCAAATGGGAGGGAATTTATGATATTAGGTTACAAAACGGTTCAAGCGATTCATCTTGTGAGTAAGCTACCTGAAGAAAGTTTTACGCTAGTTTTGTATGATTTATTCTTAGACATTAACTCGCTGCCGTTTATTAATGACTTAATGACGTAAACGCAGCGTTGAATTTAGTACTGTTTTGACTTTTAGCCCGTCATCGCGCCCACTAACGCTTACAGAATAAAATATTTGTTTCTCAGTCTCATGCCGCCATTTTTGTAGAAAAAACGAGCGGCTCTGGCCGAATTTCCGGTAGCAGGGACGGGACGGCCAATGAATGGGCCATTTAATTTTATGTCGCTGACAATTGATATAATTACTTCATTATAAGCGTGGTTTGTTGAATTTAATGGGAACAGGGCCAAGCGTTATTACATGTGACGTGACATGAGGGAATTAGATGTTTGTCATAAATTATATAATATCTAACAAAAAAGCATACTCGAAATAACTGGTTCTAGGTGGTTAACCCGGTGATTTGTGGTGATGTGATCTATGTCATGATGGTGCTAAGGTAAATCATATGCGGGTGTGGAAAATCCGCACACAATGGTGGGAGGGAGGTCGGATTGGAACTTGGCATTGCTGTATCGCAGTAAATCTAAATAATCAGCTAACTTCAATTACAAGTAAAAGTACCTAGGTAATTACTTTTGCCATATCTTCGACTGCTAAGCGTATGCCCACGAAAGGCATTGTTTTAAAAAGCGCTACTGTGCCATGTAAGTTTTTCTCAAACAAATCTCTGGGTCTTTTAGAGCTGCAACTGTTAATTGGCAGGCGTGTTGCTTTCTAACAGGCGAACGATCTGGTCGTCTCGCCGTTTAGTTATATAAAAATAATTTAGCTTTTTTGGGGAAATAACTACAATGCATTTGGGTTGCTTAAGCCAATGAAACCGAAGACTCAGTGCACGGGACGGAATGACGGAGTGACGGAGTGCTCATTAAACTTTATTTTGTTTTTTATTTCATTTTTAGGGTTCCGTACCCAAAGGGTAAAACGGGACCTTATAACTAAGACCCCGCTGTCCATCCGTCTGTCTGTCTGTCTGTCTGTTACCAGGCTGTATCTCATGAACCGTGATAGTTAGACAGTTCAAATTTTCACAGATGATGTATTTCGGTTGCCGCTATAACAAAAAATACCTACTAAAAAACAGAATAAAATAAATATTTAAGGGGGCTTCCATACAACAGACATGATTTTTTTGCCGTTTTTAGATAATGGTACGGAACTCTTCGTGCGCGAGTTCGACTCGTACTTGGCTGGTTATTTATTCTGCAGCACCAAATGCAAACTAATTGGTGTCAGTTTACCGGTATGAGAAATACTTTTAGAACTCATTAATTACAAGATTTTTTAAAGAAAATAAATACAATACTATTTCCGAACACGACAGTTTTCACAATTATTTATGTAACTGGATGACGAGACGAGCTGGTCGTTTGCCTGATGGTAAGCAATACGCCAACCCATATTAATAAAAGCACCATCCAGAACTTTTTATTGCAAAATCCTGCGCGGCGCTGCACTGAGCTCGTCACCCTGAGACAATTAGCTGTTGAGTCTCATAATGCCCAGTAATTTCGCTGGCTACAATGCCCTTCAAACTGGAACACGGTAATGCTTGCGCACTACTGCTTGGCGGCTGAATAACTGGCAAAGCAGTGGTACCCACCCAGACGGCCTCTCGCATACGAGAAACCTACCACCAGTAACAGGAAGTAATTGGGAAATCGTTATTTTCAGCAAATTAACTCTTCACATGTAATAGATATCTAGATATTGGTATTAAAATTCTAATAATGGTTACAAGGCGTCCTTATAACGAAAGTTGTTTTGCAAAAATTTTTAGTTTTTTAATAAAATTGTGAATCATCATATCTGAATAATTCATTACAAATGAAAAATGCTAATCGTTTTGTTTTTTATTTTAGGTGTCGATTCTTAATTTGATTTGTGTGATGAAAATCTTCAATTTAATGTATCTAATTTTTAATTCATTGTTCTGTGCAGTGCTACGCTGTACTTTTAACTGTATTGAAAGTTCTATCACTGCAATTGTTGTGGGCAGGCGTGTCGCTTACCATCAGGCGAACGACTTGCTCGTCTCATTACTCAGTTCATTATATTTTTTCTCTGCACCTGCAGATCTCAGTCAACTTGCTTGTCTTATTCTAAAAAAAATTGCCCAGTAATTTCGCTGACTATTTCTAAAGATGCAATTGCAACTAAGTACAATATTGCGCATAATCCCGATGTTGTCCCGATATATAACTATTAATCACGTCATAAAAACGGAGTTTAATAGAATATTTATCGGACTAGTTGTTACTGCAAGTAACATTACAAGATAGTGCAGGCCGTACAGTCTTGAGTCTTGTTTGTGTCTTGAAAGTGTATTTTATTTTTAACCGACTTCAAAAAAGGAGGAGGTTCTCTGTTCGATTGTTTTTTTTTATGTTTGTTATCTCAGAACTCCGTCATTTATGAACCGATTTGAAAAATTCTTTTTGCGTCGGGTTCAGTATAGCTACGAAGTGGTCCCATATAAATTTCATCGATATGTGACCTTGGACTTCGAAGATACATTGAAGTCGGTTTTTGTTTTTTTCTAAAAATTTATTATATTTTATTTTATTTTATTTTACAATTTTAGGAATACTTACATCTAGGTCTAATAACTAGGATACTTAAATATTGTACGAAAGGACATTTACAAGTTTCCACATATAGGCGACAGATTATTTACAACATGGACGGAAAACAAAAAGCATGCAACTATAAATAAACAGAACAATACAAAATAACTGTGGTCCACTTACCAATGACTTTTATAATCAATAGTTTGATTAAAAAAATCATCGGTAAGTAGACGTTTTAATTTCCCAACATGTGTTAAATACAATCGTGTATGTTTTTAAGTCATTCAAGGATCGTGCAGATCTTGGGAACACTAGTTTTTTAAATGTGCTTGAGTGACGATCGAGCGAGTCGTTCACCTGGTGGTAAGAACCACGCCTGCACATAAAAGTTTTAAGTCGATTGTAGGTATTTTGTATGTATTTGACTACAGTCAGAGGTCAAAATCGAATAATTTTGTTTTACTTAAGTGCTCCATATGTATTTATTTTGAAAGTTGCCTGTTAGAAACTGCACTTAGCGGTAAAGCCTTATTGTACCTACTTACAACGATTAATTAATTTATGTAAATTGTTGTTAGATATCTATTTTGGTGTACATTAATGATTTGTGGTAGAAATGATTAGTAGGCTTAATTACTGGGCATATAAGACTTAATATCTAATGTCTCGGGGTGATGAGCGCAATTGGTGCTACGCTGTGCTTTTATGGTATTAAAAGTGCTTATTGGCACTGCAATTACTATACATAGTTATACTTTACATAGTCTGCATTATATTTCTATATAACATCTGTTATTAATATTTATTAATATATATAATATGTAATATAATATTAAATTATTAATATAAGTATATATATATATATATATATATATATATTTTATTTATATATATATATATATATATATATATATATATATATATATATATATATTTCTTTTACTTCTATGTTCAAATCTTCTGTACTCGTTTATGCTTCTACACCTACTGTACATATATTTATATCTAATCGTATTTTATATTTGTGAAAACTTTTAATTAGCCTTCCATTATATCTTGTATATCTATTATTGTACCTAGCTGTAAGTTTTCCTATGATTATAAAATAAAATAAAATTGTAATGAGCAGGCGTGGGGCTTACCATCAGGCGAACGATTTGCTCGTCTCATCACTCAGTTCTATAAAAAAGGAAACTTCTCTTTTTTCATAAACCTTTCGTCTAGGATATATTGTAATGCGGATTTAAGTTCCGTCAACCCAAACTTATTTACTACACGATTTCATTTTTTTACCGTTTAATAAATACTCTTAAGTTAAACTGATTTTTACTTAACCACTTTAGCTGATTTATAAATAACTACGTGTTAATTTGAAGATAAGGTAGATACAATTAACACATGGCAGGTGTAAGTAAGTAGGTATTTACTTACGCCACTAAGAACTTCAAAGGTTTCAAGAGGAAAACAAGCGCATTAGCCCAACTTACCGCACAAAAATTAATGCCTACCTAATACCTATCTACTTCTAAAGACTGAATCTGCTCTTTGATTGGTGCACTTTAGAATACGGTGCCTATAAAGCTGGAGGCATCATTGCAGTCTTGAAACTTAGATGAGTCCTGTGTCTTGAAAAGCTCGGGGCCGGCCTATCAGGTACTTATTGCAGTCGCTTGCAATTAACCAATCTCACACCTTTTCTTAACGTTCCGCGGCCATTCGATTTTATCGTGCAATTAGAGATCGTAAAATCAGTAGAGTACAGTCAGTGACAAGAACTCGACGCGATGTGCCTGCGTTTCTGAAATCGCGACCAACATACCGACAGAAGCAGGGATGGACGCAGTGCGATGCCCCTTGATATAAAAAGGCACTGTTTTTTATAATAATCTTCTTTTCTTCTTTCTCCTGGCTATTGTCCCAATTTCTTTTGGGGTCAGCCCTCCTAGTAGTCCTGCGCCACACTATACGGTTTTTATAATAATAATAATATTGATATTATTATTATTAATAATAATTAACGGGTGATACTTACATTTAAGTTGGAGTAGTCCAACTATAGTTTCAACCACATCCAGTGGTCTTTTTCAGTGCGAGGTGCGATGCGATCGCGAGCGTTCCGCATTCGCCTTGAAAAGGACCACCGGATGTGGTTGAAACTATACTCGTAGTTGGACTACTCCAACTTAAACGTGAGTGTCGCTCGGTAAAAATGTGTCCAAAGCACGTTAATTTTAATGATAAAATTATTAATATATATTGAATAATAACTTGTTATTATTATTCTCTTGATCAAGGTTCAGATGCAGAAGGCAGTAAGTACTCCTTGAAACGGCACGTATTGTCAGAAGGTTCTTCACTCTGCAGCCCTAATCACCCGTAGATGTATGGGCCCTGCCCAACTGCTGGCAGCACTTTAGGTTTAAGTTTTTGTTAGGTTTAATATTGTAAAAAAACTTAGCCCTAAGATTAAAAATAAATATCTGAATAAAAATAATAATATTTTATTTCGGAACTACACTCCATAAATATTTAAATAAATACGCCCAACGATTACAGTGTTAGTAAGTAGGTATTTTAAAAACTATGTAAGTATTTATTAACTTTAGGCATTTATAAACTGCACTGCGAGCTTGGCGGCCTTTTATATATAATTTAAAGTAACTGCACTTAAATAAATTTGAATAGAACAATAAAGTCCTATCCTATAAATATAAATACTATACTATATTATAAATGCGAAAGTTGTTCACTCGTGAACTACGGTGTGGGTCTAACATTTGTTAACTTTAGCATTATCTTATAATAAACAAGTATGTTTTGTACTACTGATAATATTTAGATCATATTGTTAGTACTGTTTGTAGTTCCTAATAAATAAATAAGTTTGTGAGGGGATGGTTGGATGGATGGATACGTGTCTTCGCCGTCTTTCAGAAAGCATCATCGGTCCTCAGTCCGGCCCTGCCCAGCTACATAGTCTAGGATGCCATGCGCACCTCCGGCGATATTTAAGGCGGGTTAAAGTAAGATTAAACGTTGTCGCCGCTGCTTTTTGTGCTATTAAGTACCGCCATACATATAGCACTTTTTCTCGGACGCCGTTTTACAATAATAAGCGAAACGTTTTCAAGTAACATGACTATAAATAGTGCTGCTTTAGCTAGTTGGTGACAATTTAAGACAGTTTATGCTTTTCTTATTCGAATCTCGTTTTTTAACCCCCGACGCAAAAACAAGAAGTCTTATATGTTTGACTACTATGTGTGTCTGTCTGTGCCACCGTAGCTCTTAAACGGGTGAACCGATTTGGATTAATTTTATTTATTTGTAAGCAGGTTTTCGAGCGGTGGTTCTTAGACATGTTTTATCAAAATCGGTTCTGCCGTTTTTTTAAGTTTTTATAGGGTTTTTGTGTCGGGGTTTTTTTAATTATAGTTTTCTGAAAATAAGCCTTTTGTTCTGAAATAAATAGCAACCCAATATTTAAGTGTTGTCTTAGGGTCGTATTTAAAAATTAAAATCGGAACCGAGCCTAGACTCAGAGAGAATTTAAAGTCAAGCTTTGTTCGATAAAAGTATCTTGAAACTAAATTCATAAATCAATAATCCCTCAAGTAAACGTCAAACGTGAATTATTGAGTCATTCTTGATCTAAAATCTTATTTCTCGGGGTGATGTGCGCAGTGCAGTGGTGCTGTGCTACGCAGTAGTTAAATGCTATTAAAAGTGCCGGGTGGCACTGAAATTGTTATGGGCAGGCGTGGCGCTTACCAACAGGCCGGTCCCTCAACACAGTTCGATAAAAAACACATTGCAGCTAAAAAAACAATTGCTTAATAAATATATATTACATAGATTGATGAACAGTGATAATGAAGAACTTTGTAGATGGATATCTCGCATAAAGAAGTTTATCATGTAGTTTTATAAAAGTAGGTACCGCTCATATTTAATTACTTTTTCATTAATTAAACATCAATTAAATTTAACATTAAAATCGTGACTAGATAAAATCAGTAAACTTTCTATTTCTTCCTATGAATGAAACATTTTAGGCAACTTTTCTCATTCAAAGCGAATAAGAAAGAAGACTGCAACTTCATCCTGCTAGGGGCGTTGGTGCTCGTAAATGGTTAAATTGTTATTTTAGTCGTACAAAACAAGAATTAACAACTAGAAACGACTATTTCGTCACAACAAAGAAGACAAGTCATTGGTTAAAGTTAGGTTAAGTACCTACAGGCTTTATCAACACATATTTCTGGCCATAAGTGATTGTGATGTACGTGAGGGTGCATTTAACTTGTTTTATTACAGGTCAAAGTAAATATTTGTGATGACATTATGCTTTAGAGATGCTTAAAACATTCAAAATACCAACTTTTCCAGCTACTCTTTCGTCTTGATTTTTGAGCTTGCACTTCGTCTAAGTACTGTATTTACTTCAATGACTATATTAAACCAAATTTCCATTCAACAATCGTTTGTCATAACGGTTTTGCAAATTTACAATTTTGAAATTTGGTTTAGTGACGACATCCATGATAAGCTTTGCCTCTTCTTCCATATTGAAACAACACGTGTGTTTTAAATTAACCATAATGTATATATAGCCATGATATAGTATTTTAATTAAATAAAGTCCTTAAAGTACCTAAAACCATGTTTAATTGTTACGTTTTAAATATTGCCGCGCATAAGGGCACCTCACAACGTATGACGTCACATGCAGACGAACAAAACGACAAGCTCTACGAAAGCAAAATTTATACGTTTTTGTGAAGTTTAAGGACTTTAGGGTCATCGTGGAATGAAAAACATATCGTTTTGATTTAGATAAAAAGCAAAAATATATAACAAACAAGCTTCGCACACGGTATTTACTTTGAAATGACGTCATACACTGTGTTGGTGTTTCGGAACAGGTAAAATATGTCGGAATTATTAGATTTTATAATAAAAATCATTATTATGACAAGACCGAGTACATCCATATGCACAGGTACAAAAACACCCGTATCCCTAGGAAGGATCTAAAGGTCGGAGATGTGATCTATAAAGGAGTAGATAGGTTCAAGTACCTGGGCTGCACTATAACGGACACAAATACCAGGGAAGAAGAAATAGATATCAGGATACAAAATACCCTCCGGTGTAGTGCAGCCTTACACAAGGTTTTGGTGTCCGGGCTTCTCAGTAAGCGTACCAAGATCCGTATATACAAAACGGTGATACGGCCAATTTTAATGTACGGCTGTGAGGCTTGGACACTAACCCTTAAGGAAGAACACAAACTTCTAGTAGCAGAAAGGAAGGTACTGAGGAAATTTTTAGGACCAGTTGAGGCAGAGGATGGCACGTGGAGAAGAAGAAAGAACAGAGAAATAGAAGAACTGGTGGCTGAGCCGAACATAATCGGCAAGATAAAAGCGCACAAACTCCGTTGGCTCGGCCACCTTTAAAAGAATGGGGGAAGACAGAGCTGTTAAGCGAGCATACTTGGGACGGCTGACTGGTCGACGTCCAGTCGGCCGTCCTAGGTATCGCTGGAAGGATGAGGTCGAAAGGGACTTGTGCGAACTCCACGTCGAGGAATGGAAGGAGGTGGCGCAAGACAGATCCAAGTGGAGACTCTTATTATCGGAGGCCAAGACTCACTTTGGGTCGCTTGCGCCATCTTAGTAAGTAAGTATTATTTTCCAAAAATATTGATTGAATGATCTTTTGGATTTGACAAAAATTCGTTCTAACTACATTTTAGATATTTTTTTCGATTACTGCCCGATCCCCTATGTCACAGGGTAGCAATGTACTCAAAATAGTTACCTTTAGCTGTGCCTTTAGTAATACATTGCTCGTCATTATCCATACTTAACGATGAACAACATTCGTTCATTTTTTTATTGCATTATCTCTAAATAGTATATAATTATTTTTTAGAAAAAAACAAAAACCGACTTCATTGTATCTTCGAAGTCCAAGGTCACATATCGATGAAATTTATATGGGACAACTTCGTAGCTATACTGAACCCGAGGCAAAAAGAATTTTTCAAATCGGTTCATAAATGACGGAGTTCTGAGGTAACAAACATAAAAAAAAATAAAAAAATAGAAATAAAAATACAATCGAACAGAGAACCTCCTCCTTTTTTGAAGTCGGTTAAAAACAAAGTCGCTATCCGCGTCCTCATTTGTTTCTCCGCTTACTTCTAAACCACGCAACGGATTTTAATACGCTTTTCACTGTCATTTACAGATTTTTTTACGAAAGGTAATATGTAAAATACATTCTAATTTAGTTTTTGCATAGGAGAGAACATTTCATGTTTTGTAAACAAGTCGTCAATAAATGACAACCCATTACTGAACTCGCTAGTGTACCTATCCTATTAATATTATAAACGCGAAAGTTTGTAAGAATGGATGTATGGATGTAACTTTGTTACTCTTTCACGCAAAAACTACTGAATGGATTTTGATGAAATTTGGTATAGAGATAGCTTATACCCTGGATTAACACATAGGCTACTTTTTATCCCGGGAAACCGCGGGTGAAACTGCACGGCGCAGCTAGTTAATATATATGTAGATACATACTCTGCTAGGGTGTAGCAAACTGAGCAGGTCTATAAATTTAGTAACTCAAACGTATCACCTTACAGTTATAAAGATAATAAATAAACTACAAATCAAAAGATATTCATCATAAACATAAATCATATTTTATGCTGTAGAGGTGTGGTACATAATATATAACATATAGCATATTTTATACAAAATATCTACTATTAAACATAATGGGATTTTAATTAATTCACTAGACAATATTGTATGTCAGTTTTTACGTAAATAGATATAAATAGGATTACTGGAAAAAATAAATTTACTTAACATATTTGACATGTCTAGATAAGGTAATCAAAGGTCGAATATCAATGAAATTTATATGGGACCACTTCGTAGCTATACTGAACCCAACTCAAAAATGATTTTCCAAATCGGTTTATAAAAAAATGACGGAGATCTGAGGTAACAAACATAAAAAGCAATCGAATTGAGAACCTCCTCCTTTTTTGAAGTCGGTTAAAAAGGAGGAGGTTCTCAATTCTATTGTATTCTCTTGTGTTTGACGGTTATCTTTCAACGTGGCGGTCATGCCATCACCCAGAACTTTAATACCATAAAAAGCATTGCGTAATAGTATGCTCTTTGACCGATTTTTAGCACCTTTAACTGACTTAAAAAAAGGAGGAGGTTCTAAATTCGTTTTTTTGTTTTTAACCTCAGAACTCCGTCATTTATAAACGGATTTAGAAAATTGAAAAGCTTTGAAGTGGTCCCATATAAATTTCATCGATATTCGACCTTGGACTTCGAAGATACATTAGAATTGAAGTCGGTTTTTTTTATAAAATGTATACTTGTTTTTCTTTCATTTTTTTGAGCACACTCAATATAAAAGTAAAATACGTACTTTAATTAACAATTTCTCCATAATGGTTAATTGTAACACTACAATTGTTGCATTTCTCCCGGGTAATTGTTCTCCGCTCGTGATGGCACGCAAGCGCATTAAAACTGATGGATGGTCTGTAAAACGAGGTGTTATGTAGTGCATAAACCTGTTTTTATGAGAACCATTCGCGGTACACAGTTTTTGATAAGCAATTTTGATTTCCATGTTTTGATCTTCATTTCTTTTGGAGTCGGCGAACCGTTAAGTGCGTTCCTCTGTACTCTTAATTGGAGCTATATGGGAGCTATTATTGAATAGAACTTCCTGATTGCGTTAAAAAATATAGATAACGATTACGCGCATAGCAAGAGGCAGCGGCATCTGCAGGGCGATCATGGATCTTTTATTTAAATCAATTTCAATAAAAAAATTAGTTTCGATGATGGTTTTGCGATCACGTTACCCGTTTGTTGCAATCAAACGTCAACGAAAGCTCAATTGAAATAAAAATAAGTTTTGATAAACAAAGTTTATATCGATATACATATAAACCATAGACAAGAGCCGTATTATACAGTAAAATTGAATAGATTGGGCGTATACATAACGATTCATAGCACAACCTCGCTTTGTAAATTTGTCGGGTAATCGATAGGAACACATTGAAATCGAGACATAAAAAGTTACATGATCGCATTTTATCCATTGAAATAAAATTCTATTGGACGTTAGTCCGCAACATGCGATGTTCGCAACAGACTTACGTGATCACCCTGCTGTTTGTCCGTTCCGCTTTCATCCCAAAATTATCCATTTCTGTAGTATACTTTTGCGTTTTTGTCAATTGCAATTGCAATTTCATCCCAAAAATTTCCAGTTTTGGCCCATATTTGTAATTTTACTAACGTTTGTTTTTCTCGACGTTTGGCCCAAGATGCATCTCGATCATGAGAAGACGTCTTCCATTCGTCATAATGTCCATCCATGAGTTCAAGTATAATCCAAGATGGCTCCAAGATGGTTCACGTCCGACTGTACAACAAGAATATCTAGCAGTCACCGCGATTAGATAGGCCCTGCTATTTGTACCACCCAGAAATACAACATTAAAGTGAAATCACATTCATAAACACCATTCCGAATTTTACAGCCGCTCGTTGATAACACATACAGTTTAATGATGAAAAAGGCATTCCACCTACGAAGTGCTATATTGGTGCTATTTGTGAGCTCTATACGTGGGCCCACGCGGTTGTAAAAGGTCTCTTGCCGACTCTGACCGTCTTACCAATTATTATCAAACGATAACGTTGGTATATCTGAAACACTAAGTTAGGTCTTAAAGAGATTTGTCTGTAAGAGATTGCATTACGCGATAAGACCGCCAATTGTATTACCCTAGTTAAGATTTCTATTTTGTTCATGTAATTATGTTTGTGGTATGCAATAAAGTGTTATTGTATTGTATTGTATTGTCTTCCTTTCTTGTGCCTATTTAGGCACAAGACTATCTCGTAAGCTATCCAGAGCTAAACATAATGTCTTGTTATATTCTTAGAAAACAATCAAAATTTATTAGAATCATCCCTCCAAACAGAAAAGTCCCTGTATGATTTTGTTTCATCACACTTATATTATAGAAAGAAAGAAAGAAAATACATTTATTTCTGACACGCAACATTACAATGAACAAGCCAAAAAAGAAAAACATCAAACACAGAAAATAAACCACAAAACCAAGTTATAATAAATACATAAATAATATACATATATGTAAGTACAATGTGATGTCAGGAAAAGGCTCCGACTCAGCATAAAACCAAAGAAAACTAAATATTAAACTAAGGTAATAAAAACCTTAGTAGGTACCTACTGGTTTTCAGTCGGGACCTATGCTAGTGACCGTGACATCACGAACAATCAGAAAAAAAAGAGACGAATCACAATATTACAAAAAAAAAAGACGTGTGGCACTCGGAGACTGCCGCGGTAAAGCTATTGCATAGCATTCGGAGTGGGGGGTGTTAGGTTATTTTCGTTACGGAATTTCTGGATTCGGTCTCCACGCTCAAGGCCCGCGATAGAAGCTATGCAATAGCTTAAAAATACAAAACATTTTTTTATAAATGCGAAAGTTTTTATGTAAGTGTGTCAGTTATGTATAGTATTTCTTCACACTGTAACGGCTCAACGGATTTGAGTGAATTTTTTTAACGAAGATAGCTTATGACTTGGATAAGCTGTAGGCTTTTTAAACCGCGGCCGGGTGAAATTGCGGGGCGCAGCTAGTATACATAAGGTTATAAATAAATTATGGACATTCCCACACATTTCGGCACATTCTAGTCAACAAAACCGTGGTGAGGTGCGCAAATACCTAAAAAACGAAACTAGATACAACGTATTCTGCAGAAAACTTAAATCTTATCTAATTAAAAAATGTTATTATTCCGTAGATGAATTCAAAACTGACAAGCATGTGGAAAAAAATGACTCAATTCCGTGACACTATACTGACATATAAAATATACTGACTTTAATAAAACATAAATCAATATAAATTAAAATGACTAAATGTACTCTCGCACTGACTTGCAAACGCCCTTACAGGGCTCATGTACCAACATAAGATGTAATTTGAGACCTACATGATAAATATATGTACATGAATGCAATTAATAATAAATAAAATAAATAAATAAATTTATTCAACAATTTCATTGATTACCTTAACTCAAATTGCTCAAGTGTAAATTATTCACAGCCTACCAACACATCCCACAGCCACTTGCAACATGAACGAACATAAATCCAACGTTTGACACGTCGTCTGAGCATAACCTTTGATATCAATCGTTAACAGTCTATTCGCATTTCGAAATGTGATTTACAATACGTTTTACTGAACATTATTGACTCTAATTCGGTGGGTGCTAAGTGGGATAAATCGGATTTATTGTCGCAGACGACAATGCAGTTTTGTAATAGATACTTAGATTCAAAGTTATGAATAGCAGATTGATATTTTAGATGAGACACTTGTCAATGTCAGATGTCATCATCATCATCATCATCATTAACAACCCGTACGAGTCCACTGCTGAACACAGGCCTCTCCCAATGCACGCCAAACAAAACCCGAATTCATTCTGATGTATCTTCGAAGTCCAAGAACGAATATCGGTGAAATTTATATGGGACCACTTTGAAGCTTTATAGAATTTTCCAAATCAGTTTTTAAATGACGGAGTAATCGCTTTACAAACATACAAAAAAAACAGTCGAATTGGGAACATCCTTCCGTCGGTTAAGTCGGTTGAAAACCTGGCATGTCAAAGAAATACAAAACTCCAAAACATGTGACAATCGTTAAGCGCATGATGACCCTGTTACCTACGAAGGTTGTTTCTCTCCCTTTGCAGTTTGCACTGACAACTTATTTTATCTGAGACTGACAAGAATCCACCAAAAGTTGTATTGAATTGAATTGCTTTCTAGTTATTATCGTTTTCCATAAAATTGTTCCACATACATATATTTACAAATCTCATACAGTTACCACAATATCCATTCCCTGCTCATATTAGTAGACCCTTCGCCTATATCTAATCCAAATGGCACTCCAAGTTCACAATCTGACGTGAAGTCGTCTCACCCACGCAATATAAGCACTTGAGCACGTCTGAGCATATCCTATGTCAGATACTGACCCGAGTACGTAACATTCATATATTTGTATGTAACATTCATGGCGGCGCGACGCTTGCTTAAACGAATAACAAGATTTTTGTTGAAAAATATATTTTTCAAGACAAGCTTTTAAAATATTCGTAATTGGAACCGCGAGTAGATTAAACGATATATTATTTGGAGTGGTAGGCTCTGGCCGTGGTTGTAATACCACCCACCGAACAAAGCCATGCCGTCAAGCGACCTAGTCGTGTTTCGGGAAGATGTTCGGTGAACCATCAGGGAGACGGGTCTGAGCAGCCGCTCAACTGCCGTCTCTCTCTAGATCTATGTGCTCCATCTTAGGCCACATCATCGGTTCACATCAGACGAGATAGTGGCCAAATATAGATTTATAAAGCGTAAAAAAAAAAAAAAAAAACTAGCCCAAACACTAGTCGTTTACGATTATTCCGTGAAGGAGCTCCATTACCTACTTTTCGTCCCCATCGCATCGTGATCAGCTGTCACCATAATATTGCTTTGTCATCGGACTTTGAAAAGTATGCAAAATTTCAACTCCGTAGGATAAAAGGATGTGGATTCAACTTACAAGATTTAACCCAAACAAACAAACATTGCAAGTTAAATGAAAGCTTGTAAAAAGCGCTCGGCGTGGAGCGGCGATCGCCTCGGCTCGATATGGAATGCTCGCTTCGTAATGACGCGTGAATTTTAGTGTCAGTCACCACCTTCAGCAATGCCAGTATTCTATCTCACTGTATTACCTGCACTTGAATAGCTGAATTTGTTGACGCTGCTCACGTTAACAACCCATGTGAAAGATCACGAATTCAACATCGATTGAGGTCATGTCAGACGTACGTAAATAACAAGGCAAGGGTCATGGTAAATTATATTATGTTATTTGACGGTGAACCGATAAGAGCTTGATAAATCTATCCAGGTTGTTCCATTCTCTGTTCTGTGACGAGCGTAGTCCGAAGCTCCATGGTAAATTTAGATGTATTATTTACTACTCATTTTCATTTTATACTTATTTATTTATATTTATTACTCGCTCAGTAGCTCAGTGAAAAGGTAATAATTCAGTAGTCGACACACATTAATACTTTTATAATAATTATTTTATTAATTTTACTTTCACTACATTATTTCATATGACTTGTCTATTTACTACACACTTCCCAGTGTCATATATATTTCTTGATTTACATATCTCTCAGATATATTCACAATTAATCGGATTTGAAAGTGGGAAACTTATGCTTCGAACTGTTCGCAAATATGAGGTGCAATATCAAGAAATTCAATAAGCTGCAAACATTTCCTGCTCCTCCACTGAATTAAGTATAAAAACGTATATACCTACCTACCTTTTATATGTATCTGTTAATCATATCATATCTGTTTGATATAAAATAATTATAGATAGATAGATAGATAGATAAACACTTTATTGTTAAAAAACCTTAAATATAGGTACATGAAAAACAAGTAAATTTTACAGTAATCAGCATAACAATAGGCGGTCTTATCGCTCAAAGCGATCTCTTCCAGACAACCTTTGAACAGAAAGGACTAACATAATTTGGAAGGATTATATATAATATTTATCGTATTTTATATATATGTATTATTTTGTTTGTATGTACTATAGTCTATACTATTATAATTTTAAGGTTTTGTATTTACTAAATTATATATTTTATATTAGATAATTGCTTTATACACCAACTGACCGCAAATTTATACCATTTTATTCGTGTCCATCCAAAGGTAAGAAATTGCACATAGCGATAAGGCCGCCCATTGTTCTACCACTATTATTTGTAACTGTAATCTTCTGTTTCCTGTTTTGGTGATCAATAAAGTATTATTGTATTGAATTGTACCTTTTAACCATATTAGCTTATTCTATACTACCTTGTCTCCGCGACTCCGTTCGCGTACAGAATTCGGTTTACACTTGTGCCCTAAGGAAGTATTTAGACTTTTGCGGAATAAATAGTAGGCTATGCCCCAGCCTATTCCAGGACCTAAAGTACCTACATACTAAAATTCATCAAAATCTGTTCAGTCAATCGATGAAAGGCGATCGCTATTTATATTTTCATACCATTTATATTACGTCTGCAAAAGTCTATGCGTTACCTTTTAAGTTCTTTTAAAAACATCTTTGAAGGGTCCAAATTGTATAGAGATAATCACCTCTCCCACTCTTTAGGCGGTTTTAGAAAAGAAAACGCTAAATTAGCTCAAGGACGTATATTTTATCGACCTTATCCGAATAGCGTAACCAAAGATAACTAAATATCACTGCGTAACGGTCATCGCACTTGCTGGCTATTGCTATAAGCAAGAAGTCACGTGTTATGATCCCGTCAAATTAAATCAAATCAAATAGTCATTTATTTGCCTAGATTGATTAGGAGAGTAGTGACATGACTGGTGCCTAGGACCTACCTAGTTATTTTTTCGCTTTTAGTACAGTCTTTCTTTTCAATATTTTTTTTACCTATTTTATTTCTAATCCTAAGAAAGAAAGTGGGTATGGGATAGTTGGTTGGAAGAACAGCCTATATCTAGCTAGCTAGCCCAATCCAAACTTACTTCTTATGCCTTCTCCAAGAGATGGGCACGGTGTCTCACTAGCAACAATCCTCTTATGGTAATTACACACTATTCGAGATAAATGCCCCGATAACACACAGTAACTTGTAAGCAGTTACGAAAAGTACCGAGCTCAAAAAAAATATTTATTTATTATATTTTTTTTATATATATACTTTAGCACAAAACAGTTTGTACCAGCTCCATAGCTAGATAGCATTTTCTACCAGTCATCCAGTACCCTTAGCATGGACCGGAGACAAAAATTGTATCCCCTGTTTATATCCACTTTTTGTTTGACGAAAGTGGATAAAACAGGGGATAAATTGTTTTTTCTCCGGTCCGTGCTAAGGGGGCAAGACGTGCAAAATGGTAGCGGTGCAGTAATGTGCGTGACGGGACATTTTAAATATTAAGAATATTGCCTAAAAAAGTTACATACCTAAAAACAAAATATCTACCTAAAATAAGCCTAATTTATACATAAATATTTACATAATTAATATATTATTATATAAATATATGCCTATGTTTTTATGTGCCTATTTTTAAGGGGTTTAACAATAAAGTGTTTATCTATCATATTTATATATATATTATATATATAGGTAAAAAAAAGATATATAAATATTTACATATATAAAAAATATATCAGCAATAACAATATGACTTCGTCAATTACTCGCAACTGTTATGAAATGACTCGTATTGTTCAGTAGTGTAATTAATTCTTACTGTTATGTGTTGTGCTATCACGGAATGTGGGATACCATATGAAGTTTATGGAATTAAGTTCTGGTTTTTAGTTTTTCAGAGATTAAAATTAAATGAGGACAAAGTGACACGTATATAGTGCATACTGCTAAGGAATGGAACTGCTTGCTGTCTTCTCTGTTTCCTGATAATTATAAATTGGGCGTCTTCAAGGCTAGAGTCTATAGGTATCTTCTAAATGTAAGCGTTCCATCTTCTGCCACATCCTCGCTTAACATCGGGCGAGATGGTGATCTTCGTAGATTTACCCTGAATAAAACAAAAGGTGTCTGAAACGATTCGACTGGCAGCCAAAGCAGATGCTCGAGATACGAAGGCCACAATAGATATTAACTTTTTGAACGCCACAGTCGGTGTCTTCGTCTTTTCTGGTGTGGGTGTGTGGCCAAACCTGGTGTCGGAGTTTTTAGAAAGCCCGAAGTCCTCCGACATAGCTTAACGACTGTCAAAACTCAAAATGAGACACAATATCTGAAGTCTCGGGGTGATGAGCGCAATGCAGTGCTACTGTGGAGCTACACAGTTCTTTTTACTATTAAAAGTTCTGGGGCGCACTGCATTTGTGATGGGCAGGCGTGGCGCTTACCATCAGACGAACGATTTGCTCGTCTCATTACTTAATACCATAAACACAAAACAAAAAAAAACATTAAAAATTCTGGGTGGCACTGCGATTGTTATAGGCAGGCGTGGCGCTTACCATCAGGCGAACGACATGCTCGTCTCATTACCCAGTACCATAAAAAAAATTAAGTCAGCACTCAGCAGACTTTAGCAGTCTGTCCGACAGTACAGTGTGCGACATAAGTAGCTAGCTGAACTTTTACAATCTTTCAATTGTCAATAACATCGAAAATATGTATACAAATTAGGTACATGCGATTTTTTGTAATTTCCCTATTCACTCAAGATGTTAACAGACTTTGTAAATGCAACATTCAGTAAAATCAGACACATATTGAAGGTGTTGTCAAAATCAAAGTCGAAGTCAAAGTCAAAATCTCTTTAATCGTTTTGGCATCATAGACGTACTTATGAACGTCAAATTATCACAATGACTCTACCACCGTATCGGAAAAATAACCACTACTCAGAAGATACGGCAAGAAACTGGGGGGCAATTTTTAGAGATTTTGTTACAATTTTTTTTTCAAAGATTCACAAGTGCTTAGTTACTTTTGTCGCTAACTGTACCAACCGACGACGCGAAACATTAGACGAAGCACACAGATAGCGTAGATATTAAAACATAGGCGTGGTTTAATTAGAAATTTAACCTGTTAATAAATTACCGATGGCCCGCCGCTACCCAAGGTGTGGCAACACTCACCATTATTTCCCAGGAGAAATAACGGCGCTGTCGTGTGTTGCCAGCGTGTCAACTTTTCGGATATTTTCGACAGCAGGGACTTTACGGATCTATATTTATTATATTACATTTCCTCCGAAAACATATTGTCGTCTATTAATTAACGTCTTTGGTGCTTCACTTTTATTTACTAGAAACTCTTTTATTTTCGGATAAATGAGCATTAATTTATCCGAAAAAAAAAGAGTTTCTAGATGATCGAGCTCTAATTGAGAGCAAGTGTGGCTCGTGCGACTTTCGAACCGACGCAACCGAGTTCGAATCCCGCTGGCCCCGCACCACTGATTTTCTTAAGTTATGTGCGGATTTTAACACTTGCTTTAAAACGGTGAAAGAAAACATCGTGAGGAAACCGGCATGTTCAAGAATTTACCACAATAATTCAAGGCCAGCGTGGTGGATTATGGCCCATACTCTCTCTAGGAGGGAAGGCCCGAGTCCCAGTTGTGGGAATGTGATGGGCTGATGATGATAATGAGCACTAATTTAAACAGTATAATATTGATTAATGTGAACATTGACGACAGATGACGTAGAATCGTCCCCGTCGACGATATAAGAAGGCTAGAAGAAATTTGGTTGCTCGAGCAGCTGGCTCGGTGGCCCAGTAGTTAAGGCGTCGGGACTGTATTCCGAAGACGCAAGTTCGATCCCTGCCCGAGCAATATCACTTTTCTTCTTCCTAATTATTAAAAATCTTAAGTATAATATGGATTCGATGTATAAAAAAGTGAACATAATTAATATATCTAAATTGTTCGACGACCTAAACTCGTAAGTAGTAAAAAGATATAGCCTATTTTCGAATTAACAGATATTATAGGATTGATAAAAAACAGCAAAATATGATTTTATAAGTTTATTGATTTATTACATAGCTGAGGTATCAAAGAGATTTAAAAAAAATGATGTGCTCTTTCCCGCAAACAAAATGTGTGTCTTCAGAACTTCAGTTCGTCTTCTTCACTTTCGCTGAAAATTAAAATATACATTACTAAATTTTACCCACACGCAGCTCTCATCAGTTTCGACATAGTAGATATTATATTATATTATGCGGCCAGGGTTCTAGGAACTTTCTTCTCCACCTTAGGCCTTTTAGAATCATTATATTATATTTTGTCGTATATATATTTAAGTTATTTTAGTTAAGAATAGATTTGAAACTAAATTTTCTGTGACAAAGTATAAATAAAACGAATATAAAATAAAGACGCCCGACATACATCCTGGCCCCTAACTATATAGGATTCCTTGTATCTATATATAGGATCCTGTATCTGGAGAAAGATAGAAAACTCATTATTGCAGTTGAAAAAGGAATTAAAGTGTAGGTACAACCTGCTCGCGCTATTTTTTTGTGCACAAACAATTGTCCCGTCGCGGGAATCGAACCCGCAACCTCAGTGGTGTATGAGATTTGAGCCAACCTGCCCAAGCGCTACACCACAGAGGATGTAAGAAAGTGAAAATGTTCAAATGTACAAAGTAACAAAAATCCTTGACCGGTTCATAACCAGTAGCGTGTTCTTATAAAAAGTTTGGAAACCACTGCGCAAAGCCAAGTAGAGACACGTATAGGTGGATCGTCTAGGAACTACCACTGATGTAATTGTTGTTTTAACGCATGCAGTAGATAACATACTTTCTATATTTTTTTTTATTGGTATATGGCATACGTTTGACGACATCTCGCCTGATGGAAAGCGAAGATGCGGCCTAAGATGGAACACGCTTGCCCATGAGATGCCTATTCACTCAAGACTTAAAGAGACACAAGTTGTAGCCGTTTGGGAACAAAGACGGTGGCAGAACGTTCCACTCCTTAGCAGTTCGCATGATAAAGGAATCTGCGAAACACTTAGTACGGATAGGTGGGATATTAACGACGTACGGGTGAAACGACTCGCCCCGCCTGGAAGTCCTTAGGTGGAAGGGAGAAGAAGGTATCAGATAGTGCAATACCTGGAATTGCAATATGGCACTGTATAAAGACATTTATAGTTGTTGTCATATTTTTGTATAATGTTAGTCTTTAAGGTATATTCTATGGGCCTCTGTTAATTTCACTTTGTTGTACTTTATTACTGCCTGAGATAAATAAATAAATAGTAATAATTGTAACTCTACAACTGCAAGTAGGTACCTTTTATCATAACCAACCTACCATACAATATTTAAGACCTATGACATAAAATAAGTGAATACAATCAATAAATGAATTGTGAATTAATAGAAAACAAAAATTCTCTATAAGTATCATAAAAATTCTACCTGTCTGTATTTAAATATTTGTCTGTAATTATATATTGATAGATAGATAGATAGATGAACGTTTTATTGCAAACATTAAATTAAATCGCTACGCGGTTCGCATTCGCAGTTGAAGCGCTTCAACTACGAACGCACACATACAGTTAAAATGAGCCAAGTTTTAACGTGTTTGTTGTGCGAAAAAATATTGTCGCTATCAATAGATCTTAAGCCGATTTGATTTTGCTTTTTTTCTACCTTATCAACGAATCTAACTTGTTCATAGATTACAAAACGGACAAAAGCATATGATTTACCGGCCAATCACAAGCGTGCTTTCTTCTTCTGCCCCCGGCCCGCATCGGTTTGTCGTGTTTCAAGAAAAAATAGGGGGATTATTTCTCTATGTACTCCATGGATCTGCCCATACTGCTAACGTTCTGTATGTATTGTAATACCAGCTTTAGCAAATGAACTCAGCAAGTGCTATTACAGGCTAAGAGAGGGTATCAATAAAAATAATAAGTTCTTGCTATTATAGGAACTTATTATTCCGGACCTGAAGCGTATTATGTTGTCTATAATATTGCAGTGTAATAAACCGGGGAACAGTATCCTAGAAAATACCTTTGAGGTTTATAATACTAGCATAACTCTAGAAAGGTGTTAATATTTTCTGGTTCCACCGGAACAGTTGCTGTTGGTTCGTTGCTCCGTGTTCTTTTATTTTAGGGTGATAGGTTATCAAATCAGCAAAATAATAGAGAATCAAATAAAATACTAATAAAAATTGTGCTTACATATATGAAATAAGTAGGTACGTCAATTATAATCATTTTCAAAAAAACAAGCAGTCAAGAAAATTTAGTATGATCATAATCATCATTTATTGGTATTTTAAAATACAAGTCAACAGTCAATAATAAAATAATACCTAATATAAAAAAAAACATAACTGTAATTATGTAAAAAATTGTAAAATGTGACATTAATACAATACAATACAATACAATAATACTTTATTGATCACCAAAACAGGAAACAGAAGATTATAGTTACAAATAATAATGGTAGAACAATGGGCGGCCTTATCGCTATGTGCAATTTCTTACAGGCAACCTTTGGATTAATATAAAAACTTAATTGTTAAAAACCTTACAAATAGGTAAATGAAAAACCAACTACATTTCACAGAAACCAGCATAACGAAAGGCGGTCTTATCGCTCAAAGCGATCTCTTCCAGACAACCTTTGAAAAGAAAGGACTAACATAATTTGGATTGTTTATATACCTAAGTATTAAAATGTCATTGTTAATAATATAAATAAATTGTTAATATTAAATAAATTAAAATGTGTTATAATTGGCGTATTCTAGGTGATGATATGACATAGTCTAGGTGACTCTACTATAATTAATTACTCAAGCTGTGAAAGTGTGTTCTATAATATTGATCCAATGTATTAAAAAAAGTAAAAACATATAATTACTTATGAATGGAGCAGCCAGGTAATAAAATATATGTACTTAATAACTCACACCTTCGTAACGGTGCGCACAGCACACGTCATATTATCAAAACATGCAATCAAACAACATAAAGAAAAAATGTTTCGCGCAGTCATTTGAAAAAGTTCACTAATTTCACATGCGCAGGTGTCAGAAATACTTGGCTCCTTGGGGCACTTCCAAAAATCAATTATATAGATATATGTATATAATTATTATAAATACATATTTTCATCATTTACATTATTTTCATTTTTCATTTTCATTTTCATAAATATTCAAAAGTAGTTATGATATTATATAAGTACACCACCGTCTTTTGTCGTATCGCAAATCCTCACCATCCAAAGGTTGTCTGGAAGAGATTGCTTAGACTTAAGACCGCCCATTGTACTATTGATTTTTAAGTTCTATTTTAATTTGTTTTTCAATTCAATTCAATTCATAAGTTCTTTATTTCAATTTTGTCGTCGCAGACTCACTTATGAACGTCAATTATTACACTGACTCTACCACCGTATCGGAAAAAGAACCACTACTCAGAAGATACGGCAAGAAACTGAGGGGCATATTTTTTATAACTTTTGTTACAATATTTTATGTTTGTTTTTGAAAATATTATTTTTCTTATGTGCCAGTTGGCTACGTGGCAGAAGCGGAATGTTCCATGCATATTTGTCTTCTATGTAATTACTAACTGTATAGTATGCTTTTTTCATTAGAATATTTTTCACACTCAATTTGAATCTACTTTCTGTGAGCTCCGTTATACATTTTGGAATTTTATTGTAATACCGTACACAATTGCCCATGAAGGACTTATTCGTTTTACTCAGTCTAAACCTAGGTATTGCAATTCTATCCTTATTTCTAGTGTTTATGTTGTGGTGGTCACTATTCACCTTGAATTTGTGCAGATTTTTACTTTACTTTTTTTGTTATGTTTTTGGTGTACAATAAACGAAAAAACTTACGGCACACAAAGTCCCTGCATTTTTATCATCCCTAGTGGACATTCATTTTTTGACAAAAACCCATTTGCGGCAGCACTCGCCGTGAATAACACTCCTATCATGTACGCGAGGATGGTAACCAAAGCAAAAAACTTCATCGTGGCAAAGTGAACATCAAATACAACTTTCTTCTTGAGACTTCTGCGGGGTTGCAAAGTCCGAACGAGACTGAATGGTCAAGTGAGAATTGACTTCTTTAATCTGCGTCTAAACGTTGTTGATGGCATTATCAAAAGGTATATAGGCTATCTCTTTGACCTTTTTAGGAGTCCGTCGCTGAATGGTAAAAAATAATATTAATATTAAGAGTTTAATGTTGTCTCCGTCCTTTTTTTACGCTTAATAGATCTATGTTTGGCCACTATCTCGCCTGATGTGAAGCGATGATGTGGCCTAAGATGGAGCACATAGATCTAGAGAGAGACGGCAGTTGAGCGGCCGCTCAGACCCGGCAATGTGGCCGAAATATTCAAGTATTCTTCTGAGGCAGACGGTAGGGAGCCTAGTTTTGATATTAAGCTTCATTATGATTGTATGTTAGTGTGACGTCCAACGTATTCGTAGCATTGTCCTTGTCCATCCAACACCACATCTCGAAGACATCAATACGGTTTCGGTCAGATGTGCCAAACAAGGCTTCGCACTATGAAGGTATCGAACATCGAATAGTGATGAATGTAAAAAGTTCAAGGAATAATATTTCAAACTCAAGGATGAGCGGGTTCTCAAAGTCTACTTTCAGCTCCATAGAGAAAAATTAAAAGACGTGAGTCCGTATTAATCTCATTTTAGTTTGTAGAGATATTTTCCGGTCTTTCCATGCAGCTGAGACATTGTCTTCTTGGCCATTCAGTGCGTCTTTGTACCGTGCACGTTGCTCGTGTGAGAAGACGTGCGGTTCGCACGTCCAGCCAATGTTGCTTTATTGGAGTCGAGGTATCTAAAATTGTTCAGCGTTTATGTTGAGTAAGCCAGTGAACTCTAACGTTTGCACGGTCTATCACAATAATGTTGGTCTTTGATTTGTTGATGTTGCTGATGTTTTCCATTTTTTCAAGCAGCACGAACATTTCTTCTTTCTTGCAGCAACAGGCGTCGTGTCATCAGCATACCAGAGACTGGAGATCTTTACTCTACCGATGCTTAAACGCCTCTGTCCATTACTATTCTGTGCTATTACTTGGCATGCTCGCATCGATCTCGAAATGGTTTCTTTATTAAAAACATTTGCGTCTGAAATATTTATTATTTGACATTTAATTATTTGAAATTTATAAAATCTAAATGTCTGACAGTTAGTTTTCTTTGATATATTATTTATAATTGTTACTGAAAAAATTGTTATTTCATTTCTTATATTTTTAATTTTCTCTTTTTTGTTTATTTTATTGTCACTCGCTTTTCCTATATGTATATTTATCTATCTATCTATAAGGCTAATGAATAATTATATTCTAATAGGGAAAAGGAAATTAAGGCCAATGGGATATCATATGCATCAGATTTTGTTGCTTCTTATAATTTAATGGGCTAGTTTGAAACTTATTGCAAAAACTGTGCAAAATCAGGTTGCTGATAAAAAAATACAATGTAATTACATCATTATTTTGTATCGAAGGTATTTAGTATAAATGGTATGTATTCTAGTTTGTGGAAATATTTATTGTGGAAGTATTTCCACACAATGGATCCCTGAAAAGGTACAAGGTCGCCGAGGCCGACCTAGAAAAAAGATGGCGAGATGATTTAGACGCGTACCAAGAACATTGGTGTGAGGTGACGCAGGAGCGAGACACGTGGAAGGATTCGGGGGAGGCCTTTGCCCAGCAGTGGAACAGTATAGGCTAGGAAAAGAATATCTAGTTTATATATTATATATGTAGCGTATGGTAAGTATTCAGAACCCTCGGCGAGTTTTCTGAACTTGCATTTGGTAGTTTTTAATACAAGTGATAATTTATTATATTATCTCCTTGGAAATTCCTATTACAAACACATTAATTTATTTTTAATACATGTTAATACATGCGATTTCGTCTATAAAATGAATTTTATAAATTAAATCGAAACAAGCGCGTGAGTGCTGAACTGTAAAATTTGTCAACGAAAAAGCACGTCAATTATGATTTCAAAATAAATAATTTACTGTCCAGATACCTCATAGAAGCAACAGGTGACCAAAGAGCTGGCGCTTACCTCGGCCAACGACTTAGTCTGGCCATTCAACGAGGTAACGTCGCCAGCTTTTTGGGCACCTTGCCCGCAGACGGTGGTGACCTAAATTCTGTTTTTAATCTCTAAATTTAGTTTTAAATTTTGTTGTAGATTAGTTTAGTTTTTATCTCTGTACATATATTTGTAAATAATTGTTTCTACGTTATTAAAATTAAATATTTATTTATATTTTGAAAAGAACTGTCCTCTTTTCCAGGACACAAAATATTCAATGCCTCCAGCCAGCACAAAGCGTTTCGCTTCAACTTTCATAAATAAATATATATATAAATAAATAACGCCCAACGATCACATACATAGATCCTGGCCCCTAACTAGGATTCCCTGTATCTAGGAAACCAGGAACTATGAGGACCATGTCCCACAACACCGAGACACGAAACAAATGCTTGCGCTTTTTTTTCTGTGCACAAACATTTGTCCCGTCGCGGGAATCGAACCCACAACCTCAGTGATGAATGAGATTTAAGCCAACCTGCCCAATCACTACACCACAGAGGCTGTCTCATAATGCGAACAGCTAAGGAATGAAACATCTTACCAGAGTCTCTGTTTCCCGATACTTATAATCTAAGTGTCTTCAAATCCAGAGTGAATCGGTATCTACTACGCAACCATGCTCCATCGTTGACCGCGTCATCACTTTCCATCAGGTGAGACAGCGGTCAAATGTTTGCCTATCAGGAAATAAAATAAAAACCTTTAACCTATATACTTAATTTAGACAGTAATAAAGCCCTGGGCCAAATGTCTTCCAAATCCTTTTCAACATTATGTTTATACCAGTCCCATCGTGGCCTCATACCTAGATACAATACAAACTTACATACTATGTATATAATTTTTTTATATATATTTTTTTTTTATGTAACTGAATGACGATACGAGCTGGTCGTTTACCTGATGGTAAGCAATACGCCAGCCCATAACAATAACAGTACCACCCAGAACTTGGTTTTGCAAAATCCTGCGCGGCGCTGCACTGCGCTCGTCACCCTGAGACAATTAGCTGTTGAGTCTCATAATGCCCAGTAATTTCGCTGGCTACAATGCCCTTCAAGCCGTGCCTTCAATATTAACATGTAGTATTAACAGATGTAGGTACAAAATAGTTATTTATATTATTTTCAATGGACACTACCTACTATACCATTTTGTGATAGCATATCTCATTGGGAATCCCAGAACAGAGAAAAAACACATGGTCAAAGGCTATAACTATAACAAATCGCACATCTGGGCCAATACTTTTTAAGGACTCACTAGCAACGGCCCGCGACTTCGTTCGCGACATTATAATAAAATATAGCCCATGTTACTCGGGGATAGTATAGCTCCTGAAACAATTTTCAAAATCGCATCAGTTCCGAGATTACCCCCTACAAACATACATACAAACAATTTTAACTCTTTTATAGTATTAGTTCGAAGAGCGAGTGTGGCTAAGTGGGAGCACGTGCGACTTTCGATACGAGCACCCGTTCAAAACCCGCTGGCCCCGCACTACTGACTTTCTTAAGTTATGTGCGGATTTGACAAATTGTTGAAAAAACGGTGTAGGAAAACATCGTGAGGAAACCGGCATGTCCAAGAATTAATCACATCAAGGACATGTGTTGCCAATTTATACCTACTCATCATCGTCATCTGCCCATAACGTTCCCGCTGCTGGGAAACGGGCCGTCTCTCATAGAGAGAGGAAATGCCATAATCCACCACGCTGGCCTAATGCGTTTTGGTGGATGCTAATATGTAATGTCTCAGGGCGCGATGGTGAATGCTAGCGCTACCCCATCTTGCCCCACCTCGGCAGAGGACTGCTCAGGGTGTTTTTTAGTGGGTTCGAGCCCCACACACCCCCTTCTGCTTCTGCGACAGCATTTTCCCCCCACAAAAAAAGATTGATGGATGCAATGCAGTGCGACACTGTAATTTTTATCGCAATGTGTATATATATATCCAACTACCCTACTAATATTATAAACGCGAAAGTTTGTAAGAATGTATGGACATATGTACCGTACTCTGGCATAGTACAGGGAGCTGGATGAGATATTGAAGGTAGTTTTAAGATGTATACCATATCTGTTATCGATTTTTTGTCACCTATAAAGGTTTTAATTAAATATTTTATTTTGGATGACGCCCACGACACAGGCCTCGAGCCTAGTAAACTGTTTCTCTGCAATGTATATAACATGTGCTAACCATAGTTACCCAGGCCTAGCGCACTCCGCACTGTAGGTACGAAGCTACAAGTACATAGCCGGACACCGACGGCGGGTCGCGCGTCGTTACACGTGCCGCGTCAGAAGAGATAAGAGCTATGCGATAGAAAGAGAAGCGCTCTGTAGGTTAATATGACAGGTAGGTGTGCAGCGCTACGCGAGCTGAATTGAATTTTATTGCGTCATAGCAAGAGTCACTATTTGTTTAAAATTATTTGCGGAGTGATGCTGATTCTGTCCCTTATTATTCTGTGGTTAAACTTAATTTCATAAGTACATTCGAATAAGTTCATTGCTAAATAAAGATCTTTATCTTATGTTTTGTATGTTTGTTACTATTTATCCCGGGAAACCGCGGGTGAAACCGCGGGTGAAACCGCGGGGCGCAGCTAGTATATATATAATACATACACACTTCAAATAGATCCTCACATCACTAATACATTGCAATGGACAAAGAAAAATTATTCATGCTACTCACAATCGTAACAATAAAAATAAATTACCCGTCGCTAATGAGCGGATTGTGCATTTGTAAACTATTTCCATTACCGCATGTTGTGTAAGGCATCCAGACTTATTAAAGTTTATGACATTTTTATACAATTGTGTGATGAGACGAGCAGGTCGTTCACCTTATGGTAAGCAACACAACTTTTTTTTAAACACCTAACGGCTACATTCTTAGATCCTGGCCCCTAACTAGGATTCCCTGCATCTAGGGAACCAGGAACTATTAGGACCTACGACCCCAGACACGAAACGAATGCTTGCGGTAATTTTTCTATTCACAGACATTTGTCCCATCGCGGGAATCCAACCCGCAACCTCAGGGGTGTTTGAGATTTGAGCCAACCTGCCCAACCACTACACCACAGAGGCTGTCCTGCCCTGCAACATAACAGCTGCAGCACCACCTAGAACCTAGTCTTGCAAAATCTTACGCGGCACTTCGCTTGTCACTCTGGTAGAATGGCTCCAACCAATTCATACCAAAAGCACGTAAATCTCACAACGACCGCTTTTAGTATTCACCATTTCCGTATTCAGTAGGTATATAAAAGCGCGTACTTCGAGAGTCAAGAGAGGTCAAGCTGTATCTCCGTAGTCACCCAACCGATTTTGATGTGACGATCGATGCGACGCGTGACCAAAATGCTGGGACTTATTGGGCTCAACGTATCAGTATTGCAATCCAACGGGGCAATACTGCCAGCATCTTGCATACGCTGCCAACTGGTAGTGTGTTGGAGCATTTGAGCTATCTATAGGCCTTTAATGGACTGTGGGTTGTCCAATTGCTTCTCCTTGTATGTAGTTAGTTTAGTTTTATAGTAAGTAGAATGTAGAGTTGATTTTAGTATAGCATACCCTATAATCTATGTTGGGACTAATGCTACCAAACCCTGAAAATCGAATTAAAATGCAAAGCAGTTTCCGAGTACTCGGATAATAAACATACCAACAAACAGACAAATATTCTAAAATCCGTAGACTCGTGTTCATCATTCTCTAAACAGTCGATCACATTTGGTTTTTCAAGACATCTTCAATGTACAGAATTTACAGAATTGGCTCAGTTCCATTTTTATATAATAGTACCTATTGGTATAAAAAAATAATAAATAAATAAAAAACAATATACATCCATATTTTTAAGCTTAAATAAAACATTAAAATTATAAATTACAATTAAAATAACAAGCCAAAATTACAATTAAAATAACAAGCCAAAATTACAAATTTTAAATAACAATTAAAATTAAAAATTAAAGTAATAATTGAAAATTAGATAATATATGTATATATATAGTACCTACAGCAATGATAAAGAATAATTCTTTATCTTTGTAGTATAGTACATATGTATAGAAGTTATAAAGTGACAACAAGTTCAATCTTCCCACTCATTCAGTCAGTAAATTGAAACAAAACACCATAGACTAGTCTTTGAGCTTTTCTTGAAAACGTCGCATGTAACGCAAGCTTTCTCCGCGTCCACCGGCGGCTGTGGCAAAGTGCGCGGCCTCTTTGATCTGAGATAGCGGCGCGTGTGATGTCCAAGCGTGCCGCGGTATTGTGCGCTAGAGAAGTGTTTAGGTGTGTGTAGACTGTGTGGAAGTGATTTGCTGGTGAATTGTAATAAAATGTGAGCATAAATAGGATATTAGATTACATAGTTAGGAGCGAGTGTGGCTCAGTAGGAGCACATTCAACCCCACGCACCCGAGAAATGAATTAGGACCCAGTTCTTCTAATGTGTTTAATGCAAATTAATTCATTTATTTATGTTGGTACCCGCATGACTCAATATCGACAACCAATGCATCTCTCGAATAAAGGGGTATGCTGAAAATTAGCCTTTTGCGAGCTGTTAGGTTTACGCAGTTGAGTGCTGAGCCTACCCCTATTGCTGCTGTTTTTAACCGACTTCAAAAAAGGAGAAGGTTATCTATTCAAATGTATTTCTTTTTTATGTTTGTTACCTCAGAACTCCGTCATTTAAGAACCGATTTGCAAAATTCTTTGCGTTGGGTTCAGTATAGCTACGAAGTGGTCCCATATAAATTTCATCGATATTTGACCTTGGACTTCGAAGATACATTGAAGTCGATTTATGTTATTTTCTAAAAATTAATTATGTTTTATAAATGTTGTCACTTTATTCATTTATTTATTAATACTTACATGTAATATACCAGACAGGTGTCATATAGACTAGATACAATCATGTACTCTGTGAGGGCGCTGCACTATTCTAGCTAGTCATTTGGTTATCTAATCATCTCATGTATACATTTGTCAATTTAGATTAATTATTAGGCATACATTTATCACATTGTAACTTAGATCTTTAATTCTATGTATACAGTTTGTGAATAAATAATTTCTTTCTTTCTTTCTTTCTGTTCTTTCCCCGCCTGTACCCATATTCACCCACTGTGTGCTCAGCCTCAGCCACAGAATAATATAAGTGCAAAAGCACATAACGCAGTGCCAAAAACATCGTTATACTCATAACGGTGGTATAACGACATCGTTGCGTCGGCCGCTTGCGGGCAAACTGCTTTGTACTGGGTAATTGTAGAAGTCATTGTGAAGTTCCTAGTAGAATGGCGAATCGTAAAGTAGGTGAAATTTAACAGTGAACAGAATAAGTGCCGCACTTCTATTGTAAGATGTTCGTCGTTTACTCAAACGGTTTTAGTTTATCATAGCTGAAAACCAGCGTCGGGTGTCAAAATACTGACACTTGACATTTGTGCTGAGCGATATTAACCCCTTTTGGCACCACATGATGTAGTAGTCATTCAAGCTTAATTAACTCTATCTATACTGTTTATATATTTATCTTTTCTATAAAATGTACGTTGCTATATGAATATACTACTGGTAGGTTTCTCGTATGCGAGAGGCAGGCTGGGTGGAAACCACCGCTTTGCCAGTTATTCTGATTCTGCCGCCAAGCAGTAGTGCGCAAGCATTACTGTGTTCCGGTTTGAAGGGCATTGTAGACAGCGGAATGACTTGGCATTATGAGACTTAACAGCTAATTGTGTCATGGTGACGAGCGCAGTGCAGCGCCGCGCAGGATTTCGCAATACAAAGTTCTGGGTGGTGCTGTTACTGTTATAGGCAGGCGTATTGTTTACCATCAGGCGAACAACCTGCTCGTCTCGTCACTCAGTCCTCTTGCTAACTAATGTTTTTTTTTTTTTTTAAACGGGCGAATGATTTTACTACTGAAAACAAACTACACTCTACTTACTAAAACTGAACTAACTAGTTACAAAGAGAAGCAATTGGACAACCCATAGACCATTAAAGGCCTATAGATAGCTCATATGCTCCAACCCACTACCAGTTGACAGCGTATCCAAGATGCTGGCAGTCTTGCCCCGTTGGATTGCAATACTGATACGTTGAGCCCAATAAGTCCCAACATTATGGTCACGCGTCGCATCGATCAGGCGCTCAGACAGACTTTTGAGCTCCCGGTCCCCACGGACCCAAAGTCTCCACACCAAACGGCTCAAATATGTAACCGAGGTTAGCATATTTCTGCCGCTTGAGCTGCTCGGCTGAATTAGCCGCCGCGCCAGCCTTATTCTGCGTCTCCGGTAAATGTTTATTAATTCGAGTGGTTTGGTGTACGAGTATGTTTGCTCGTTACTCCTTCACGTCTATAGTACTGAACTATGTCTTTTACACAATCGAGTTAGGTACACTCGATTATGTAGAAGACATAGTTCAGTAGAAAACAGTTATGACTTGTATAAACAGTAACTAAAACGTTAGGTAGGTAGGTATTCTTACAATCTGGTCCACAAGTCATACTCGTGAACGGGCGCTGCTTGCGGGGGGACTGGTCTGGTCTGGTCACTCCTAACTGCTACTGTCATACCTACTTACATTTTATTTACAATTTTTTGTTACTGATACCTACTATGACTATGGGACACCTCACTCGCACTTCTTGTTTGACATTCTGTTAATTCTAAAAAAAAGACATCCCCGCAGAGTTTCTTGGTGCTATCTTCTCTAGCGGGCGTATTACCGAAGCACTGATAGAGTCAGTTTTCGCATTTCTTTTCTGCACCCAGACGTCAATTTGAGTATAGGAAATAAATGGGTAAACATACTTACCTTTTTTTTCAAAGTTATGTTAACATAAGTTAAAAATTTTAACATATTTTATTTGTATCACGTGTTTATGACCTTTAAGAGTGCACTTTTGTGCCTATTTAATAAATGATATTTGACTTTGACTTTGAATCAATTCAATGTGAACGACGCGGGTGTCATTAGTAAAAATTATAAACTTCTTTATATGGAAGCATGTTTTAAAATGCATGATGAACTATGAACTAGGTACGTTGTATGTATACGTATTATTTTAGGGTTCCGTTCCCAAAGGGTAAAACGGGACCCTATTACTAAGACTCTGTCCATCCCTGTCCATCCGTCTGTCTGTCTGTCCGTTTGTCTCCAAGCTGTATCTTATGAACCGTGACAGTTGAAATTTTCACAAATGATGTATTTCTGTTGCCGTTATAACAACAAATACTAAAAAACAGAATAAAATAAATATTTAAGGGGGCTCTCATACAACAAACGTGATTTTTTTGCTCGTTTTGGTTCGATATTTATAACGGCAACAGACGCTTGAAATATTCACAGAAAATTCAGTTATATATTCACTTTAAAAATAAATAATTAAATTAAAATAAAACAAATATTTAAGTGGGGCTCCCATACAACAGACATGATTTTTTTTTTAAGTTTTTATAGATAATGGTCCGTACCAACCCTTCGGGCGCGAGTTCGACTCGCACTTGGCCGGTTTTTTAGTTCAATAGCTGTGGATCGTACTTTTAAAATACAGGCAGTGCCATCCCGGTCTGGTGGATTGACAGGTTTACAAGTAAAATTACTCTTTCAAGTAGCAGATTCACCATTAAAAAGACACTCGCTTAACTAGCTTCACCAACTATCCCGTAAAGGCAAAATAAATACTCAGCTCTTCCCAGAACTGATGAAAATAATTGTTAATTGAAAGTACTCCCGACCGCCGCCGTGGCAAGGCAAATGGCACTTCGACGCGATAATGAATACCCACCATTCTTGTTTACAGTTGTTACAAGTTATTGCTTCATTTATAATGTTTTTACGACGCCCGTTTCCCCATAAACCCGCGCCCGCCGCAATTCACCCACTTAAAACATCGATTAAAATCGAATCGATAAAAATCCGATAAGCCCATCCCAGGCCTATCTAGAGAATCCGCTAAAGATTCCCCATAAACACAAGTAGCCTCAATTTGTCGACCATAAAGTTCTTTACGGTGCAATTTGTCAACGTCAGACCGCAATGTGAATCGATGCAACGGAATGGATCGATTGAGATCGATATCTCGGTGCGGATCGATGACGATTATCCGATTGTGGCTGATTCGATATGAGGGCATGCCGTGCCGGCTGCATGGCCAATCGAGGAAGCAATGTTCGAATGCAAAGCAATGTGACAGCTTGTTCAGATTTTGAATATCAATATGTTGTTGTGGCGACGGAATACAGATGCGGTATCGGGCTTGTAATCAAATGGCTATACAGGATTATGATGATTAGAACGGCGCATACGTTTTACCAGGCTTAGCGAACTCCGCACTGTAGTTACGTAGCTACAAGGCCTACAAGTACATAGCCGGACAGCGGCGGGTCGCGCGTCGTTACACGTGCCGCGTCAGAAGAGATAAGAGCTATGCGATAGAAAGAGAGGCGCTCTGTAGGTTAATATGACTGAGCTGAATTGAATTTTATTGCGTCGTAGCAAGTCGCTATTTGTTTAAATTTCTTTGCGGAGTGATGCTTCTGTCCCTTAGTATTCTGTGGTTTTACTAAAATGTATAGTTAGGGTCGCGTCATCGCTATTTGAATGAGTGATTTCAATTCTTGTGCTAAGATAATCACATGATCGTATTCGACCAAACGATTTGATATATATCGCGTCAAACTTAATGGCGGCTGAGAGATGCACCACGTGACCTGCGCAGTAACAAAATCGCATACAAAATTGTATCTGCGCAGATCACGTGATGCGCCAGTCAGCCGCCATCAAGTTTGGCGCGAGTTATACGCCTATTGATGTGTATTATATATTATTATAATATATAATTATAATTCTCTGTTATACAATAAACTATCCTTACACATTAGGTCTTAATGGCAAACATTTTGACAAATACGCCATTTACCACACCATTAGTACAATGACAGGTCCATCAACAAAAATGTGTTGTTAAATTACAGTCACAATTACAAGACTCTTTATTGTATACCAGTTACTGGTCTGTGGTACCAGTTTACAAAAATATATACAGACATATTAATAAAAACTCTTTACTTCGATAGTACAATGGGCGGTCTTATCGCTTAAAGCAATCTCTTCCAGACAACTTTCGGATGGACACTATCTAAAAAAAGGAGATGGTTCTATTCAATAAATTGGAGTTATGTTTCCTTGCAATGTTATACTCATTAATAAAAATGTATTAATGACTAGATAAAAACATTGCTTAGTTCACAAAACATACTTAGCGACTAGCTTCTCATATTTTTTTATTAATAAATAAATGAATACGCCCAACAATCACATACATAGATCCTGGTCCCTAACTAGGATTCACTGTATCTAGGAACCAGGAACTATGAGGACCATGGTTTCACAACACCTAGACCCAAAACAAATACATGCGCTTTTTTCTGTGCACAGTAAACATCCCGTCGCGGGAATCGAACCCGCAACCTCGGTGTCGTATGAGATTTGAGCCAACCTGCTCAAGCACCACACCACAGAGGCTGTCATCTGTCATCGTCAGCAAATCAGCAGCAACGATATTTTCCTCTTTATATTAAAAGATCAAAGAGTAAAAACTTGGAAACAAACTATCGGGCTTAACGTGTAGCGAAACCACCGCTTGATTAAATTATCTCTAAGCGAACTTTCAACGGCGATGCACATCAAAGTGGATGCAGCCGAGGGAGACAACTAGGAAACCAGATGAAACTGGTTATTAATAGTTATAATATAACCTATCAAGATGCAAGCGATGAAAACTGGCGAGACTGAACGTGAGCGATGTTTACAAAATGTAATTCTAATTTAATACGTTTGTGGGACTGGATATTTCCTATGTCTAAAGCAGTGATACTCAACCTGCGGATCGCTTCTCGCTTTTCGCGGATCGGACTTTTTTGTCTTCATTTCAATTTTTTATAGGTACCTAACCTATCGTCTCCAATATGAAGTGGCAAGTCTTAAGTGGCTTGTCCTAATTAGTGAAGTAACAATTTTTATATTATATTCTGAATGCTTCTTAGCATTCAGCAACGTAAAATCCTTTGCAAAAATTTTGGATATTCCAAAAAACTAACAAATTAGTAAAAATTTTACCGAGATGCGGCCGAGAAAGGAACACGTATAACCATGGCTGAGCTACAAGCTGTCAGGTAGCAACATTTTCCATATCATGTGTTGTCAAATCAGCCCAATTGAATAGTCTGTCTGTCCGGCAGACTGTCCATCTCCTGCACAGGTGGTATTTAGCATAAACGTTTGAAGATCGTCTCTAAAGATATACAGTGGGCTTATTTTCTTCGTTGTAGATTATCTGAAAGATCATGTAACTACAAACTGTTTTTCTATATTAGAATTAATACATTATGGAAACAATTTTACACTCTACAAGGAGAAGCAATTGGACAACCCATTGACCATTAAAGGCCTATAGATAACCCAAATGCTCCAGCCCACTACCAGTTGGAAGCGTACCCAAGAAGCTGACAGTATTGCCGCGTTGGATTGCAATACTGATATATTATGTTATATTCGGCTGCGGAATTCACAAGCATGCTCAATAATCCGAAGCTATGACAGATTCAGGTACGAATGCAAATGGCAAAATGTTAGCAACTGTCGGTTCTGAGCCTGTTTTGAGCCATCGGAAATGACAATTACTTCGTGGTCATTTTTAGCCATGGTGTCGTAGTAACTCTTCAAACCAATACCACATGCCGTTACCACACTGACTGACATCCTATGTTGATATAATATAATTGCTTTTGTAAAATTGAAGCCCTTTAGGTGTCATTCAAATACCGTAACACCGTATTCAAACACTGACAGCGGAAGAGAAAACAATAAGTAAGCACTGTAAATGATAATTATTACCTACATATTGTCGAGTTGCAACATTTCAAATGTCACATGCTGTCAAAGTCTTCAAGAACCAAGATGTCACTCAAACAACAATAACCACTTAACCCAGAACAGCCCAGCATCGGTGTTACTTGGCAGAATCCCAAGTGAATCACTTGCCAATGCATATTTATTATTAAAACAATGCACTGACGCATCCTGCGCCCGCGCTTCCTTGTGTACAAACATGTTTCGATTTATGATTCAACATATGTCAGCTTGAAGGGCTGGTGGCCTAGCAAAAGATGAGAGAAGATGCGTTTAAACAATAGAACTTCGTTAATCTGATCTCTTCTGCTTAGTTCAACTAGTCAGAGATAAAAACAAGAGTTGTGCGTAATATTCATACAAATACGAATATTCGTATAAGAAATGCTTATAATTATAGATCTAAAATGTGCAAAACGAAGTCAACTAGCTTTAGAACGTTTAGGATGACAGGAGCTTCATTTGAGGAATAAGACAAGTCTGTAAAGATTTCGGATGTGAGTACTGACTGGCGGAATACACCAGGCGTAGAAGGCACCGCTCTGAGTGGATCTTCCGTGTACCCCAACCTAAGAAAGTAGGGAACTTACGGAACACTTCTTGTTTATCAGCTTAGCACAGTTCCGCCTTAATGTATACCGACCCTTACTACCTATACAGTTTTATGAGTAAATAGCTAACATGTAAAAGATTTAAAGTAACACGTGTGGCCCGTTTCTGTTGGAAATCATAGTTATAATAAATCAAGCTAAAGATAAACAAAGATAGTGGTTCATTGTGAATCACACTGATGACGATATTCCGGTAAATACTAAACTTACTTCTTGAATATCTAATATAATACTTACTTGGAAATGAGTAAGCTGATTTATATCTTTTACAAAAGTACTATAACGGCAGCAGGCACGTTATTATACTAACTTTTGTTTTTTATCATTAATATTATTACATTATTGGTGCTCAAAAAATATGTGCTCAAATGAGAATACTTTAAATGCTTCTTTTATTACCTATATCAATTTATTAAATAGTGTTGTATTAATGAAAGCGCATGTGCTTTAACACATAGTTTCATACGGATCACTCTCATTACATTCAGTTACCCATCAATCTCTACCAACGATTCTATAAATCAAATAACACATTAAACGCTTAAGGTCAACGATTTAAGTATGCAACATTCTTAGCAGTTCCAGCATAATTCTACAGTTTAACAACAACTATTAAAACCCTTTATAAGTTGTATTTTAAGTACAACTGGCGCCATTTGTCAGACAACAGCCTTAATAGCATAAAGTGGCGTTACCTATGTAAGCTAAATTATATACTGAAGTCAACTAGTCATTGTGCGAAGAACAAAGACCGCTGTAAAGTCTAGAAGATATATAAATCTATATAGTCTGTATTTCTAGGACTAGCGAGGAACAAATTTTAGGATCTTAGGACAAACATAAATAAAGGTAAGGCCTGTTTAGCTGTGATAGCCCTGACACAGCCGAAGTTAATTTTAGAGAAGTGTACTTCAAGTCACATCATGGGATATCCGATGGCATAGAGGTCGGAGCAGTTGCTTCATGCTGGTTGCTTCGGACCCTGTCTGTATATTTACATTGTGCAAGATTGTATTTTTTTTTTTGCGGGGCTTGAACCCCCAATATATCTTCCCTGGCTACGGCCTACCAGTACTAGGCAGTAGGACGCAGCAGGCACTTCTGGCCGGCCTTGGCGCACTCATTAGCGTGATGTATCGCTGTTTATGGACCATGTCAAGCGCCAATACCGCGTTATCTATCTCAGTAATGGAAACCTAAGTGGGCCGCAAGGATTTCTCAACAACCTTTTAACTTTTATTACTGCAATGTTATATTATTATGATTGTTGTCGTTTACACACTTTAATTGCGGCATGATACTCACTACTATTCCAAGCAGATGGGCCTCAATAAACACTGAGCGGGTATCCAATTTCTAGTATCTGAATATGGAGATTAGGCCTTAATTTCTAATGCTTTCCAACATAAACTTTACTCGATTTCAAATATTATACCGATTATATTCAATCGTAAATGTTTATACTCTTGGATGATATTCTATAGGGCAGTAAAAAGGCATCGTTTCGGTATTACTTATATTTAAGTGCAGTCGCATCAGTCGGCGGGCGGGCAGGGAAAGCACGAAGATGTCGTCACGATCAATAAAGTCGATCGTATCGAGACTTGGCTCGCTGAACAACTGTAGAGCATTGCCGATCCTTGTACAGATGGCACGGTTGTAAAATTAATAGCTAACAAATGGCCAAGCGCTCTCCCAGCACGACCGAACATCGAATCTTACTTATTTTATATCGCCGAGCATTACCCGCGACGCTGCCCTAAATGCACCTCGGCCCTAAAAGGCAGCGAAACGCTGGAAGTAAATCGCCATATTGTTAAAGTAAATTGGTATTTTACAACACGAAGTTTCGTGTGGCGTTCCCTTGTAAGGTTCCAGCGGCGTTGCGCTTGCGCGTGTCATATCGCTGTGATACGCAATTTGAACCTTATGATATGAGTAATAGAGAAATCAGCTGGATTCAGGATGAAGGTAGATCGAGAGTGGGCTGGGTCTAAAATTAAATGTCATTCTCGTTGACAAGACGGTCGTAATGGCGACATCTAGCGTCAGGTCGCGAACCAAACGTAGCTATTATTTTTAAAATAACCGTCTATCAAGTGAGCGTTTTTGAAACCTTTGCCTCATAAGGCGTGATGGGGCACGGATGACAGGGTAATCGAAATGGTGCAAAGAAGGGCAACGATGTCTTACTTTCTAAATAGGGAGGCAAAAAGTTGCGGTTAAGAATTATTCCATTTTAGTTTTGCTCGTCAATATTTACCATTATTGATTAGTCCATAAGAATACCATAAGAACTTTTGAGCGCTAATTATACTGTTAGTTTTCTAGAACATTACATTTTTGCTGCGTACCCATGTATAGGAGCTGCTAATTCATGTCCTGAAATAAAGACATAATATACTACGTGTTTAAATTAATTACGAGTAAGTAAATAACTTCCACTTCCATATCTGGCGAATGCAATTTCCTGGCCCAATTTTTTTAACCGCCATAATGCCGTCGCCGACGGAGTGTATGATGGAGTGTAACGGCATTTTCACTTGCAAATGCAAAACATGCGACAAGTTTTGTTTTCACTCCCGCTGCAAGTAAGTACGAGTATATTGTCATATGCTACTTTAGCATTTTCGAGCTAGACCATTTACGCCCTCGTTACGGATGCTATTTGTGTTTGAAAGTAGATTCAAATTTAGGGTGAAAAATATTCTAATAAAAAAAGCATACTATAAAGTTAGTAATTACATAGAAGACAAAGCTGCATGGAACATTCCGCTTCTGCCAAGTAGCCAACTGGCACATAAGAAAAATAATATTGTCAAAAACAAACATAAAATATTGTAACAAAAGTTCTAAAAAAATATGCCCCTCAGTTTCTTGCCGTATCTTCTGAGTAGTGGTTCTTTTTCCGATACGGTGGTAGAGTCATTGTAATAATTGACGTTCATAAGTGCGTCTGTGACGACAAAATTGAATAAAGAACTTTTGATTGATTGATTGATGTTAGTTCAGAGCGAGTGTGGCTCAGCGGGAACTCATACGCCTTTCGATCAGACGTACCTGGGTTCGAATCCCGACTCGGCCCTGCACCAATGACTTATAGTTAAGTGCAGATTTTGCACGCTCGCTCTAAAATGGTGAAGGAAAATATCGTGATGAAAGCTGCTTACGCGCTTTGGAGTGGTAGGCTCTGACCGTGGTTGTAATACCACCCACCGAACAAAGCCATGCCGTCAAGCGACCTAGTCGTGTTTCGGGATGATGTTCGGTGAACCATCGGGGAGACGGGTCTGAGCAGCCGCTCAACTGCCGTCTCTCTCTAGATATATGTGCTCCATCTTAGGCCACATCATCGCTTCACATCAGGCGGGATAGTGGCCAAACAAAGATCTATTAAGCGTAAAAAAAAATCGGCGACAATTCTATATCGATATATGAACGACATTTATATAATAAGCTTACTAAAATAACTTACTGTAATATATACCTTAATACATTCGCTCTACTAATTAACCTAATTTTATTAATTCTTAATCTGTAATATTTTTATAATTAATTAATATTGATATAATTATTGTTAATCAACTAAATTTAATTTTACCCAATTTAATTTACCTATTATATACAAGAGCCAGAACAAATCTGGAAAGAAGCTAACTGTCAAGATACAGGTGTATCAACACCTAGTTTGGTGGCTAGAGTCGCAACAAATTGTAATTCGTACTATTATGTTTTTTTTAATATTTTTCTATATTTTAGAAGTTGAATGCATTAACGTATGCTAAGCCAACATCGTAAGATTTTAAATGATTAGGTTGCTCGAGCAGTTGGCTCGGTGGCTCAGTGGTTAAGGCGTCGGGTCGGTATTCCGAAGTCACAGGTTCGATAGCTGCCCAAGCAATATCCATTTTTTTTCTTCCTAATTATTCAAAATCTTATATCGATATATATGATAATATAGATATTGTTACTGTTGTAATATAGATGTCAATTACGATTGAGTCCTCTCTCTCTCTTCTCTCTCTCTGAAGTATCCTCCCACTCGATGACTATTTTAATCCATCTTGAATTATAATGATTTTATTTTCATTTATTTGTCATTTTATACAAAGAGTGGTGGATGAACGAAGAGTTGGTGAGATTAAAAAATCGCTCTCCAGTCCTGAATTGCCAGATGCTTTCGATGAAGTTTCATTGCAAAATTGCAGCATAATTTACTGTAAACATCAGGAATCGAGAGCTATATAGCTATAATAATACATTGCTCGGTACAACATACTCTCCCACTGCGCTATGCGTTGTTTACGTTTTATGAATATTGACGTATAACGTAAACACGCGAGATATAACTGCATAATACATGTATATATATATATATGTATACATATTCGTATTACATATATGTAATACGAAATTACTGGGCATTATGAGACTTAACAGCTAATGTCTCAGGGTGACGAGCGCAGTGCAGCGCCGCGCAGGATTTTGCAAAACAAAGTTGTGGGTGGTGCTGTTATTGTTATGGGCTGGCGTATTGCTTACCATCAGGCAAACGACCAGCTCGTCTCGTCATTCAGTTACATAAAAAAAGTCAGAGCAGCTACATGAATCCTTGTAGCTACAAAAAAACGGTCCTATGAGAGTTTATATACCTATAGAAATAATGTGTGACAAATTATTTTATAATTAATTAATTAATTAATATAATATAAAACTGAAAGACCATAATAGCGACAGAAATAGAAGTGGTACTTGCCGTTATGGTGGGGGGTAATGTTTGGTACCGTTGGATAGAGGGTGTTTTGAAACCAACCAGAAAAATCCGAAATCACCAGAAAGTGGTTTCCGTGATGGAACTGCTCAGGGGATCTCGGAAACTATAAATCGGATGGGGGTACCGCTTGAACTAAATATGCCCCAAACCTTGGGCCATTTTTGAAAATTTGAAAAAAAAGATGGCCGCCATACAAAAAAACATGGCCGCCATACAAAATAAAAATGTAAATATCTTTTGAATGGTTAGAGATAGGTATAGGGTGCTCGACCAAATGTCATAGAGGGCGATGGGGGAAATTTGAAAAAGTTGGAAAAATTAAAAAAAAAGAAAAAAAAATGGCGGCCATTTTGAAAGTTGCTCCGATCCGACTGAAATTTTGCATTGGGGGGTTTTCTGGGTCGTAGATTACGATTATGAAAAAAATTTTTGGATTCCGCCATTTTTCAAGATGGCTGCCATACAAAAGTTTTTTTTCCGGAAAAATAAGCCAAACAAAACTTTTGAACCGTGGTCGATAGGAAGCGTCTATTAAAAAAAAAGCAACTCCCCCCCACGCGAGCTGCTTTAGCAGCTCGCGCACGCCACAAAATCACTTGGATTCCGCCATTTTTCAAGATGGCCGCCATACAAAAGTCATTTTTTCAGAACAACTGAACTTAAATAACTTTAGAACCGTAATCGATAGGGAGCTTTTATAAAAAAAGCAAAACCCCCCCACGCGAGCTGCTTTAGCAGCTCGCGCACGCCACACAATCACTTGAAATCCAGCTTTTTTTCAAGATGGCCGCCATACAAAAGTTTGTTTTCAGAACAAAAAGGGTAAAAAAACTTTAGAACCGTAATCGATAGGAAGCTTTTATAAAAAAAACAGCAGCCACCCCCCCACGCGAGCTGCTTTAGCAGCTCGCGCACGCGGCGAAATACTAGTTTGTATATATGACTGTAGGTATATAAGTACTCGTATATGTAATATAATAATTAGATTTGATATTTTTATAATTTTTTTAGCTATTTTAATTTTGATTTATTTGCACCGCCGACCTCTCTCACTCCGTTAGTTCTTTCCATCTAAAGGTTGACTGAAATAGATCGCATTTAGCGATAAGTCCGCCCGTTGTACTGTAGTTTGTAAGCCAATTCCTGTACCTTGATATTTTTTTATTATGGTGTACCCACAATAAAGCATTTTTGTATTGTATTGTATTGTAGAAGACTATATCGACGGGTTCCGGGCTATTTGTATTAAGCGACATTTTTGAAACTTTACACCAGAGCAGTTTAAAGTTTCGATTTTTAGAAAAAAAAACATAACATTAGCAAATTGCATTATTTTTTAAAAAAGAAGAATATTACTGTTTCTATAACATATTCCCCATAATTTGATTCATGTTTTTTTCTAATATTCCTATTTTTAACGAAGATAAATGTCGCTTAATACAAAATGACCAATTTTTTACTTTTTTTTGTTCCAGGCTAAATGACTAAACCGCCTAGGTTTATTATTTATTGTTCCAAGCTAAATGACTTAACCGCCTAGGTTTATTATTTATTGTTCCAAGCTAAATGACTTAACCGCCTAGGTTTATTATTTATTGTTCCAAGCTAAATGACTTAACCGCCTAGGTTTATTATTTATTGTTCCAAGCTAAATGACTTAACCGCCTAGGCATTCAAGTAATGGCTCTAAGCTAAGTGCTTTAATCAAAGAGTTGGTCATAATTCAAACCTAAGCTAATTGATTTAAATACCATATCTTAAACTTATTAATGTATGGCTAATTAGTTTATGCGACTGGTTTTTTTTTAATAAATTGTTTGTAATCCTACTTGAATAAAGAAGTTTGTAGAGATTGGCGGTTAAAACATTGATAAATTAAAAAGTACATACATAGGGTGTACCTACCTATCATGTTAATAATTATGAAATGAGAAATACTTATAACACATTATAAATTGTTCAAAGATAAGTTTTTTATTTAAAATGACAATCACCTAGGAACAGCAGTAACTTCTTAGCTTACCAAGGTAACAACTAAAGTTTTATCACAATAGGGGATCAGACAACTTTTCAGAAAGTGTTTTATATTAACTAAAATTAAAATATATAGCCATGAAAAATACTATTTTAATTAAATAACTCTCTAAAAGTACCTAAAACTATGTTTAAATATTATGTTTCAAATATTGCCGCGCAAAAGGTCACCTCAAAACTTGTGACGTCATATGAAGGTAGAAAACGACAAACTCTTAGAAATAAAATTTGCAAACAGATTTAATTACGTTTTGTAAAGTTTGGGGACGATATTGTAGTAATGAAACGAAAAAATTTGCACAACTTCATTTTATGAAAAGCAAAGACGTAAAATAAACACAAGCTTGACTCACGGCATTTGCCTACAAATGACGTCATGCGCTGTGATTGTTTTTCGTTTGAGATGAAAAACAGATTAAAAATGTCAGAATTATTAGATTTCATTTATTGATTTAAAAATATAAATCATTATTATTTCACAAAAATATTGATTGAATGATCTTTTGGTTCGACGAACATTCGTTCTAACTACATTTTAGACTTTTTCTCGATTACTGTCCGATCCCCTATTGTATAGGAATCAGAAGTTAAACAGTCTTTTATTACGTAGCTTACATACAGTCTTATTATCTGAAATAATTATTCTCATTCTTCTTCATTTCTAAACTTTAACATTTAAGTATGTAAGAACATTACCTACTTTTTAAAAAACAAAAGAAAAATCTCTTCAATTACTAAAAAAGGTTTATCTATAGAACCAAACGAAAATAATTTCTTTTAAAAATAATCACAATAAAAATAAAAATATTTACGATCGTTTCTTTGGTTTTCATTTCTTTACTTATTTTCTCCTTTTTTTTTCTAACTTTCTTAGTAATCAAAATCAAAAACACCTCTCGTTAAAAAAAAGTTTAGAAGTTTTCTTACCTATTATAGATACTATCCCTAGTTTCTCTTCAATAACAAAAATATTTTTATCTCCTATGACAATAGTGAATTGTAGTTCAATACAGTAACAAAAAAATATAAAAAATAACATCTTAGTTAAAATTTAACCAATCTTTTCTTTCTTACTTCTTTTCTTTTTCATCAGACATAATGGAAATTTGCTTAATTTGGCAGGTCTGTTTTGTCTTCAATATTAGTATTGATCAGTGTATCTTTGCCGGTATTGCTGGATGGTGGTAGGTTGATATATTCTGAATGAAATATTCTTGGGATAGCGCCAGTGTCACATAGCTTTTTCAGGTCATTATATTTTGCTTTTGTGATAGGAAGCTTTGATCTATATTTTGCATTGAGTTGTTTCGGTTTTGTATACATTTGTATGGACTCATCTTTTGCATCATCTTGCATGCTATATTTGATGACCATCACGTTTGGCGTAGTCTTCTTGAATGTTGCTATACGAATCTTACTTATGTTACCGACAAGGATTCCCTTGAAATATTTTTCAGACAATTCCTCATAATTCTTGAAATCTTCATCCACCTGGATCCTTTCTAGCTGACAAATTGTCAGCCACTGTGAAGGCGCCCACACCGTTGTGCGCCGAACAGAATTTTCGATTGTACCGTGAATAGTGTCTACCGTCATCTCTGTGTGTCCCGGCAGCAGATAATTCATCTGTATAGTTTCTAAATTTTTTGACATCAACAAAGCGTTTTGGTATACGATCTTGTTTGTATTTTGCCCGGGGCATGAATCCTAGTACAAAATGAAACTTTTAAAGGTTTTACGTTCATCAACGCTGTCTATGTACTTTTGCAAAATAGTGGAAATCTCATTATCACCTCTTTTGGCTTCTGTTTCTCCCCAAACATAGCAGCAACCATTGCGGGTTACACTTTCGTAAAAACACAAGTTAAAAAATGTGTATTTTCTTGAATAAAAGAGTGTCGTGCCACTTCTATATGGGGTATTCCAATACCTTTGGAAAGTCAAACGAGGTACAAATAATGGAACTATTCTTTTTTGGAAGTTCTCTATGACATTCTAAACTTTTCTTTGAGGCATATTTCTCTTCCAAATGCTCCTTCATTTCTTCATTCTCAGTTATATCTTTGCCTTCAATACGTAAACATTTAAGACATTGGTCTTTTTTGGAACATGGAATCCGATATTGAACTCATCAGTAAAAATTTCACGGAAAATACTCTCACTTACGTAATCAACCCCTTTGCTGGCTTGATTTTCTTTATAAATGCGGTAGAGATTTTTTTGGTCTTAAATTCTACTGGCAGGTATAATCTCGTACTATCCGTCCTACAGTAATGTGAAGGAAGTGCCGATAATTGTTTTATAAATTGACTGTGTCAGATGTCTTATTTTTTGGAATAACTCTTCCTCTTGATTTAGTTTTTGCTACTCCCATAGATGCATTTGAGAGAGTGTAGTAAACGTATCGCGGAGTAATATCCAGAGCGCTTTTAGCAAAAACGCAGAGAGTTTTTAGCAAAAATTGTTGACATACAGGGCGGCGACCCTCTCCATCGTTAATAAAATATTTAAAAGTATTGTCTCTTGAATAACTTTCTTTTGTTCTTTTTTTATAATTTCTTCCTTTGATGACATTCCTAATAACCAATCTTTTTTCTTTCGGCGGACAAGGCCCAAAAATGATCAAAATTAAATAATCCTTTCTTTTTTTCTTCACTAATCTCGGCACAATTTTTCCCACATTTTTTTCCAGCACAAGGGTTTTCATGTACTCTCTTTTCTTGAACGATTGATCCATCTTTTTTTGTATATTGCTGGCCAGATTTCTTTCAATTGGTTTTTTTTTTTTGTCTCTTTTTTCTTCCAACTGTTGTCTCTTGTGATCTTTTATTATTTGTCTTCCGTCTTTTCGTTGGATTATCAAGTTCACTTTCTAGTTAGTTTAGCTAGAAGATTCGTCACCATGGTGAGGAATCCCATACGAAATCTTCCTGATCAGATAAAAAATTCACATAACTTTTCTTCATCACAGCCTGTTTTCTTTTCTTTTTTTAGGTTGTGGTTCTTCATAGTCAGCCAAAATCATTGTTTTAACCAACGTCATATAAGTCAATCCATATAAAATGTTTATTGTATCAATGTGCATATTATTCTTATTCCGTTTAAGATAAACTGTTTGAAGAACTAGAACTTCACTTTTGTTATAACTGAAACGACACTGCAAATCAAATATTGAATAAAAAAAAATAGGTTTAACCATAATCTAAATGTTTACTGTTGTAACCCTAAATAGTTCATGCGACCGACATATAATTATCCTACTGCAAGCTAAATGGTTGAAGTGACAACAACTTACATTTCATGTACAGAGCTAAATGTATGGACTGACACTGGGTATGAATTTGACAAAGAGGCTAAATGTATTAAACGACATTCTTGTATATATATAAGGTAAAGCTAATTGTAATAAGCGACACCGGATAAGAATTTAATAAAGAGGCTAATTGTATGAATCGACATTTTCATATATTTATAAGGTCAGGCTAAATGCTTTAACGTACGTTGCCTGTAAATAGTTGCTCCAGGAAAAATAGTTTAAACGACTGTCTAGTATTTGGTAGTGAGCTTAAGTACACAGTTCCTAAATTTGTCAATATTTTGTGTTACTTCATACATTGCAAGTACAAAATGGGCCTAATAACGCGGTTGTATTAAGCGACAAAAAAGTGCTCCGATCGTCACCAAACCCAGCTCAAACGATGCAGAAAAATTCGCTGATTACAAATATGTATAAAAGTCTATATCGCCCAGAGTGTCGCTTAATACAATTAGCCCGGAACCCGTCGATATAGTTTTGGACATGTTCCATCTCAAATTTCCAACCTGTATAGGTACGAGAAGCGCAACTTTCAATTAATATAAGTCCCCCAATACCGAAGAAACGATCGCCTGATAAGCTGGGGCTACACCTACACACGGCTAATTTATTACCTATCGCCGACATTATAAGCAGGTGTACCGAATTAGTAAAGAGGCACACCATGCGAAAGATGCACACAGAATAACTGATGATTTGTGATGTGGGCGATTATACCGTAAGCGTTAGTTAATATCTTTGCGGTACTCTTACTTACGACGACTGTGGCCCCAACATTAATAAGAAAAAAGAATAAAACATTTATTTGACAACCACAAACTAAATAATAAACTTAATAATGAAAAAGAACAAACAAGGAAAAAAGTTAAGGTTAAAAAGTTAACACATATTATACAAAAACAGATGGAGTTGCGTTGCCAAATGGGGTTTAAATAAGCATAAGCAATAATAATTTAGACGCGTCGAAGGCAAATGGTAAAGTACGGTCATTTGGTCCAGTAGGAAGCAGGTTACATTCTCCAGCGGTCACGACCACCTGGAAAACCGATCGTTTCGCTCGCACCACTATTTTACGTTGCATTTCGCCCGCCATTACGTTAGCAGCCTATTATTAGTTGTTGCAGATGAATGAGACAATGGACCCCGTTGTTGGACACAACTAATTTTATTTTAGTATAGGTAGTACCTAGATATCTTTCAATTCGCATCACACAGACCAAATTACTGGGCGTATGAGACTTAATATCTGATGTCTCGGAGTGGTGAGCACAATGCAGTGCTACGCAGTACTTTTTATATTATTAAAAGTTCTGGGTGTCTACAATTTTTATGGGCAGGTGTGGCGCTTGCCATCAGGCGAACGACTTACTCGTATCATTACTCTCATAAACAAAAAGTACTCTACAGCTAACATATTCATAAGTTCTTTTTTATAATGTCATGTGACATGACATGAATGGCGGGTCATATCCGCCATTGGGATTATAATCTAGCCTAATAGGACTAATTAATAAGTAATTTAGAGCTAAGTAGAATAAAAGTATTCATAAGTGAAAAGTAATTTATTTGTCGATGTCATGTACCTACAAAGATAAACTTATCTCTACTAAAGCATCATCATCATCATCAGCCCATCACGTTCCCACTGCTGGGACACGGGCCTTCTCTCATAGAGAGAGTATGGGCCATAATCCACTACGCTGGCCCAGTGCGGGTTGGTGGATGTCACATGTCCTTGAATTTTTGTGATAAATTCTTGGACATACCGGTTTCCTCACGATGTTTTCCTTCACCGTTTTTGGAGCTAGTGTTAAATCCGCACATAACTTAAGAAAGTTAGTGGTGCGGGGCCAGCGGGATTCGAACTCAGGTGCGTCGGATCGAAAGTCGCACGTTCTCCCACTGAGCCACACTCGCTCTAAAGCATAGTATATACATATATTTATTCTATTTATTTACCTTTGTACCTATATTACACTTATAATTTAATTATATATTATTATGATTATGTAGTCTGTATATAATATTATTATTTTATACTGGTTAGTTTTTTTTATACACAACACCACCGTCCCTCAGTTTCTTTGAGTCCTCTCCATCCAAAGTTTGTCTGGAAGAGATCGCTATAAGCGATAAGACCGCCCATTGTAACACTTTAGGTTTAAGTATTGTTTTGTAATTATTTCATGTGGTTGTGTGACAATAAAGCGTTATCTAATCTAATCTAATCTAAAGCATCTCCTCTCTATGTTTTTTAACAATTATGTACAAATATATACAGTGATCATATAAGAGTATATTCATAAGTTGTCTGGAAAATAATGCTCTTAGCGATAAGTTCTTGCTCTACACTCTTCTTGTAGGTACCTATATTTATTTACAACCACAGAATACTGAGAGACAGAAGCATCTCTCCGCAAAGAAATTTAAACAAATAGCGGCTCTTGCTACGACGCAATAAAATTCAATTCAGCTCGCGTAGCGCTGCATACTTACCAGTCATATTAACCTACAGAGCGTGTCTCTTTCTATCGCATAGCTCTTATCTCTTCTGACGCGGCACGTGTAACGACGCGCGACCCGCCGTCGGTGTCCGGCTATGTACTTGTAGCTTCGTACCTACAGTGCGGAGTGCGCTAGGCCTGCTATAACTAGAGACCCGCACCGTCTTAGCACGGATGCAATTTACTAATGAGGTGCATTTTTGACAACTTGATTACGAAACATTGAATTTTCTCTACTATACAAAATCTGAATTAGAATGTATTGTACATAACCTTCCTACTAATTCTCGAAATGACAGTGAAAACCGTATCAAAATCCGTTGCGTGGTTTAGAAGTAAATGGAGAAACAGAAATGAGGACGCTGGTAGCGACTTTATTTATAATAAGTAAAGATTTTGGCATTAGGTATACAGTACTTACCATGAGTACCTACCTACAACTTACTGTAATCAAAATTCACGTTCTTTGATTAGGTATTCTTTGATTTAAACCTCTTTTTAACTGACTTCAAAAAAGGAGAAGGTTCTCTGTTCGATTGTATTTTTTTTATCATTTTTTTATGTTTGTTACCTAAGAACTATGAACCGATTTGGAAAATTATTTTTGCGTTGGGTTCAGTATAGCTACGAAGTGGTCCCATATAAATGTCATCGATATTTGATCTTGGACTTCGAAGATACATGGAAGTCGGTTTTTGTTATTTTCTAAAAATTAATTACAGAACCTACCAAGGATTAGTAAGCGCATCTTAACTTGAGATAGGGTGTCTATTAATATTGTCGTCACGTTACACGTCTATTGTCTCAGCAACGGTAACAAATGAGTAAGTGCGTAACTGCGTCGCCGAGAAAAATCACATCATGAGAAAAACGTTTTTGCGCTAGTGAGTTCTATTGCCTTCGCTAAAATAGAGTCATTTCTGCTCGAATGGCTAGCGGTACATTGATTTCTCACGTGTAGGTAAGCGATATATCTGTACTTTTACTTATTTGAAACTGTAACAGAAAAAATGGATTTTATTTTTATGTCACTTTGGCGGAAGTGGACTATATGTATAGCTTCTCTGCACTTAGTAGTGCATGTATATGTTTACTTCACAAAAAGTAGTATAAAACCAATTTGTGTCAAAGTTTATAATTCAAAAGTTCTTAGTATGAAAGTTTTCGTGAGTTTGATTCATTATAAATACACTCGAGAGCAATGAATCCGGGTCACTTAAAGAATCCTAAAAATCTCGGAAACTAAAAATGCTAGATTAATGCAATAAATTGTATTTAATAGACAATGTAATACTCCTTAAATGAAGGTATTAAAACTTCTTAGTTATTGTAAAGTTATATCATAAAAAAATCAAATTTGAAAAAGGGCCACTTTCGAAGATGGAACTACGAAATTACAGCATTTGGTTTTGCTTTTGTTTGTAATCTGTCATTTATGTGGGTACATAAACCATGTTGATAGTGCTCTATATTCATTATTCAAGCTGAAATTATGTCGCTTACGCCTGAAGAATGCACCAGAATACTTACAATGCTGGAAACCGGCCGGAGTCAGCGCGATACAGCCAGGACTGTCGGTGTGTCGCTGTCAACAGTACAAAGAGTTCTCCGACGTTACGAAGAAACTGGTTCTAACCTACGCAGACCAGGAACGGGCAGAACCAGGTGTACCACAGCACGAGAAGACCGATACTTGGTGAACACCATGCTTCGAAATCGCTTTCTCACAGGAACTGAACTCACCAATCAGTTTCGACGCCTCGGAGGAAGTAACCCAAGTGCATGGACAGTAAGACGTCGGCTTGCTGAATCTAACTTAAAACCCCTTAGACCTGCAAACGGCCCTAAACTGGAGCGTGGGCATCGTATTTCGAGACTAAGATATGCCCAGAGCCACGTAAATTGGAGTATTGAAGATTGGTCAAAAGTTATGTTCTCCGACGAATCAAAATTTATGCTCTACAAGCACGATGGAAGACACAGAGTGTATCGAAGACCAGGGGAAAGATTCACGCAAGCATGCATCGAAGAAAAAGTAGCCTACGGTGGTGGGTCTGTACTTGTGTGGGCCGGAATTTCTTCTGAAAGTCGCACAGAGCTGGTGATCATAGAAAACGGCTCTTTAACTAGCGTAAGATATGTGGAAGAAATCCTCAATGATCACGTTGGTCCATTTATGGTCAATTTAGGTGAGGATGCTATATTTATGCATGACAATGCCCGACCTCATACAGGTAGGATTGTGAATGACTACCTTCAAGAGATGAACATTACTCGTATGGAGTGGCCAGCGCGCAGCCCGGATATCAACCCGATCGAGCATGCTTGGGACGAGCTAGGCAGATGCGTAAAACAACGAAACCCTCCCCCAATCACGCTTCGTGAGCTCAAAATTGCTCTCACAGAGGAATGGGAGAATATTCCCCAAAATCGTATAAGGAACTTGGTGTACAGCATGCCAAACCGCGTAAACGCAGTAATGGAAGCACGAGGAGGCAATACGAAGTATTAAAATTCAAGAAAATCGTAATAAAGTTCAAAAATTTCATGTTTCCTATTTTTGTTTTAAGGAGAGATCAGCAGTTTTTTTCTTTATGTAATTTTGTGTTAATAAAATATATGGTGACTCATATTTTTTTTACTTTCATTTAAGGAGTATTACATTGTCTATTAAATACAATTTATTGCATTAACCTATCATTTTTAGTTTCCGAGATTTTTAACATTCTTTAAGTGACCCGGATTCATTGCTCTCGAGTGTATTTAATAAAACGGCTAGGAGCATATCCGATGCTCTTCCTTAGGGGCGAGTTTACGCTGCAAGATCGCGGCGACCACAAAAGTTCTTTCTCAGTTTTGGCATCACAGGCGCACTTATGAACGTCAATTATTACAATGACTCTACCACCGTATCGGAAAAAGAATCACTACTCAGAAAATACGGTGAGGGGTTTAAAACATTTGTTACAATTAGTTTGTTTTTGACAATATTATGTTTTTTATGTGCCAGTTGGCTACTTGGCAGAAACGGAATGTTCGAAGCATCTTCACCTTCTATGTAATTACTAACGGTATAATATGTTTTATTTATTAAAATAATTTTTACATCCAATTTAAATTTACTTTCAGTATAAAACACTGACTGGGGACTTTCACGGATCTACTAAATTATATACTTAACTCATATATAATCGTTATCATCATCGTCTTTATCTAACAAAATTGAAATTTACCAAATTTGCTGACCATTTACTAAATTTGATCTGCCGATACAATTTTTGGATAGAAGTGTATGGAGATCTCAAAGATTATTTTGATGTTCATTGTTCTATGTAAGCTGCAGGTGACAAAAGGGCTGGCTCATTCCTGGCTCAGAGATCAGCTTTAGCCATTCAACGCGGGAATGCAGCCAGCGTTCTTGGCTCCTTGCCGCATGGTCAACACTTGTATAAAAATTTCTAGTTGTACATAGTTTAGTATCTTATTAATAGTTTCTTTTTTTTGTGACAATTGTAAATTACTTTCTAATAAATGTACATATACTTGAAATAAATAAATAAATTAAATTATATTTTTTCGCATTTCATTTTCTTTCATTTCTGATAGAGTATCCTATGGAATAGAGACAACATGCCAACAGTGGGTCAGTTTCCTAAGAAGCAAGGTGTGGTCTCATAAAGCAAGCGGACAGCGGTATCTTTATTGAGGAATTGTAAACAAGTATTCGCTAATACACCATTATGGGCAACCCGTGGGTCAATGATAGCTTGGGATAAGCCTAGGCGGTGTTACCTGATGGTATCTGGAAATTGTTTTGAAAAGGTTATTGCTTAGTTGGAAAGTTTACTCTGCAAAATACACTCAAAGTTATCGTTTGAAACAAAATACCTTGCGATTTTTCTATGTGAAATATTATTACAAAATCTAATCAGAAAAATATACTGCCCTTATGATTTCAAAAAGTTCACCCGTTTGATTCGTGTTTAGGTGTTGTTGGGCCCTTTATGGAACTTTAGATATATTATAATAGAATAGAATAGAGTGGCCTCCCGTGGTCTACATGGAAGTCGCTTAATCGACTCCGGACCCAAGTGGGCCGCTGTAGGAGCAACCTAGTAAAATGGGGCTACATTGACCCCGGTGGGTCACGTTGTGACTGCGGTGCTCCAGCGCAAATAATGCAGCACTTGCTGTCTTGCCCTCAGTGCCCCAACACCTGCACGTTACAAGACCTGTATGAAGCTACTCCTCCTGAGAAAGCAGTAGCCGAGCATTGGGCTAAAACTATTTATAAATTAAACATATGGACCATCGACACGAAGAACAAGAATAGAACAGAACAGAACAGGGCAGAGCAGAGCAGGAGAGGAGAGAGGAGAGGCGATAAAAGAAAAGAAAAGAAAAGAAAAGAAAAGAAAATAAAAGAAAAGAAAAGAAAAGAAAAGAAAAGAAAAGAAAAGAAAAGAAAAGAAAAGAAAAGAAAAGAAAAGAAAAGAAAAGAAAAGAAAAGAAAATAATGGAAAGGAAAAAAAAGAAAAGAATAGAATAGAATATATTTACTATCATAAGGTTGCACATTACATTATACTTACATATAATGAATATTACACATTAAGACTGGTCTGTATATTTACTAATAGGTACCTATATTGTAATAATTTTATACAATAGTTTGGAGCTAGAATCTATTTATTGCCATACATTTTTGGTGTGCAATAGATATCTCTTCAGCCGAGGTTAAACTTCTATCCAATTAAGTTATCGGAACTAAACGAACGGCATATGAGAATTATTTGATATCTCGAGTGATGAACGCAATGCAGTGCTACGCTATACATTTTAAGGGTTTCAAAGTTTGGGTGGCACTGCAATTGTTAGGAGCAGGCGTGGCGCTTACCATCAGGCGAACCAATTGGTCATCTTATTATTCAGTTCCATAAAAACAAAATAATGTTACGTCCCTTTTTAAATAGGAGCGGTGATATAAGTTTGACCACTATGTGTGTGTCTGTCTGTAGCACCGTAGCTCTTAAACGGGTAAACCGATTTGGATACGGTTTTTTTATTTGTTAGCAGGTTTTCTAGCGGTGCGATGGTTCTTACACATGTTTTATCAAAATCAGTTGAGCCGTTTTTTACTTTTCATAGGCTTTTTTGTTTTGGTTTTTAAATATTAGTAAACTGAAAGTCGTTAAATATTTGCTATATATTTGCGATCGTTTTACTCCACGAATATTCAGGAACCTTCATCTTACAATCTGGCAACAATAACATAATCCTAGGCTTCATAATTGCGGTGTCGCCGGCACTCCGCGCGCAAAGACCAAAGGGCAACTTTCGACACTCAGCAATAATACCACAGACCTCGACGTACCTCTTAGTACCAAGTAAGGGCTTCTACTTTCACTGCGATAACCTCTGTGCTCTGTGCCAGCTTTATTTCGTAAGGTTAGAGGTGCTCATTAGTTTTATTAGTTGAGACAGGTGGTGACTGACGAGTCGTTAAATAAATTAACTACAATTTATTTTATAACGAAAATAAACCGACTTCAATTTTGGTGTATCTTCGAAGTCCATGGTCGAATATCGATGAAATTTATATGAGACATATTCGTAGCTTCACTGACCCCAACGCTAAGAATTTTCCAAATCGGTTTATAAATGACGGAGTTCTGAGAAAACGAACATTAAAAAGTACAATCGAATTGGGAACCTCCCCGTTTTGAAATCGGTTAAAAATAATACTCTACAAGTAAAAATAATAAAAAACCTTGACACTTCTGTAATCTGGTGATTATTTCTCTGTGGTCAGTGTGTTGCAAGAAGATTATATAGAAAACCGAGGGTGAAACCGCGGGGCGCAGCTAGTATCAATATTGATAGAGCACATTTCACTTCGAACCGTATATTTTATGAACAAATTATGAAAATACTTGATATAATATTTACAACGCGACGTGTTCATAATAAAATTGTAAGTATATACAAAGCACTTGAAACGTTGGTTTAAACCAGTTAGCCAGTTAGCCAAAGAGCCGAATCGTCACATCACGCTGGATCAAGCGGTTAATTTCGAAAATACTCTTCCATTGCAAAGTCAAGCGATGATTCTTATTATTATTATTGAAATATATGTGTGTTTTATTATTAAGAGACGTCCCCGCAGAGCTTCTTGGTGCTTCTTGATCTTCTTTAGCGGATGTATTTCCGAAGCACTGCTAGAGTCAGTTTTCGCATTTCTTTTCTGGGCCTGGATTTCAATTTGTGTATGGGAAAGAAATCGGTAGACTTTTTTCATAGTATTGATAACTAAAGTTAAATTAACGTATTTTTAATTGATTTTTATTATGTGTAGGTATTTAATGAAATTCTTTTAACTTGATTTGACTGTGACTTATGCAATATATTCTCAATCGTCTTTATATAAAGTGTCAACCAAAACAACTATGTAAAGTTCAATAAATAACCGAAATTTCAATCCCAAATCTGGTAATAAATTATTTCCTATTTAATTTCGAATGAATATCAACCGAAATTATTTTTCAACCATATTGCGGATACTAAGCCGAAGGCGAACAATGTGCAAGCTGCGCGGGCCCGGTATTTACTTTAAAGGTACCGGTATTTACTGTTTAGCCGAGCAAGGAGGCTGCATATCAAAATGATTGAAGCATCCACGCCCTGCGACAGAGGCACGCATCTAAACACCGAGAGATACATTATGTCTATCTATGCTTGTTTGTAAGGATAGCAGAGATACTGATAATGTCTGGTAAATTCTCGGAAGAAATCAAAATTGCGAGGGTGTTAGTTACTTTGATATTTTTTTCTTCCTATTCTTATTTTTTCTTATTTTTACATGAAAGTCCCAGATTTAAAAAAAATTGTCTAAAACACGCTTTTTTACGCTTAATAGATCTATGTTTGGACACTGTCCCAAATTATGAAAAATTTGGCCTAAGATGGAGCACATAGATCTAGAGAGAGACGGCAGTTGAGCGGTTTTTAATGCGTCTTTTGAGGTTAAGTCGGCATTGCATGCTAATAAATAGATTTAGAATGCATTGTCATCGAGTTGTGAGCTACCGTCAAAGTTTCAGCCGGATAGTTAAACGGAAAGTGCCCCAAATTTGAGTTACAGACTCCACACGACAGACAGACAAACAAGAAAGTAACTTAATGAAAACATAGTAAAATCTTACGATTTTTAGTTCTTGATTTTGAAGAATTTTAGAATGAAACCCTGCATCTTTTAGAATATGGCAACACAAGGTTAGCGACGCTTTTGCGCGAGATTTGTCGTGATTTTGAACTAAATATTCTATTGTTAATGTTTCTCATGTTTAACATTTGCGCACCTTGCCTTAAGACAGGTAAGTATAGAAAATCGAACAGTACCTATTCTGAGTCCTATCCGTCGATCGGCGCTATTATATTTGTCATACTCGTGAACGAGTTTTACTCTCAGCAGAAAGTCAAAGTCAAAGTCAAATATCATTTATTAAATAGGCACAAAAGTGCACTTTTAAAGGTCATAAACACATGATACAAATAAAAATGTTAAAAATTGTAACTTATGTTAACATGACTTTAAAAAAAAGGTAAGTATGTTTACCCATTTCTTTCCTATACTCAAATTGAAGTCTGAGTGCTGAAAAGAAATGCGAAAACTGACTCTACCAGTGCTTCGGAAATACGCCCGCTAGAGAAGATAGCACCAAGAAACTCTGCGGGGATGTCTTTTTTCAGCACAATTACGTATAAATTATAATTAACAGAATGTAAAACAAGAAATGCGAGTGAGATGTCCCATAGTCAAATATGTCAAATTCTACGAATACTCTAATCTTAGTAACAAAATGATTTTGCTCATCATCATCATCATGATTTTGCTAAAAAGTAGAGATGAGATTTGATATTTTTGTTGCAAACTCTACACAAATTTATACCAAGAACAGATTCAATCGTGCGCCGATGCAGTAATAAGTCGCAATCAAACAGTGCCCCGAGCGACAGTTCCGCGCGTGAATGATTTGTCATACTCGTGAACGGAATCTATTCGTGCTTGATGCAGCGCGTTTAAATAAACTGTCAATAATGAGTTAAAATGATACTTTCCAATATGGCTGGTCTGAATATGGAGGTATGTTATTGCGAATTCAGATTGTCAGATGTTACTTTATTCATTTTGATTGTCAGCTTTCAAATTGTTTTAATAAAAGGCTTTGCTTTAAATTCATTTGTTTTTAAACAACCGAATTGGGATTTATTGTTTTTATTTTATGGATCTGATTGATGAGACGAGCCATTCGTTCACCCGATGGTACGTGCCACGCCTTCCCTTATCAATTGCAGTGCCACCCAGAACCCTTAATATAAAGCACTGCATTGCGCTCATCACCCCGAGACATCATGTACTAAGTCTCATATACCCAGGAATTTCGCTGGCTACAATGCTCTTTGAACCGGAACACAGTAATGCACACTACTGCTTGGCGGCAGAATAACTGGAAAAGCTGTGGTACCTACCCAGACGGCAAGCCGCATACGAAAGACCTTTAAAGAGTACCAGTTAACAAACGTTACGTTAAACGTTATGTCGTTATAATCGCATACTAGGATTGTACCGAAATAATAATAACTTCTTTACTTACAAGGACAGTCAGTTGACAGCTTCTGTGGTGTAGTGGTTAGGCAGGTCAGCTCAAATCTCATACGCCACCGAGGTTACGCGTTCGATTCACGCGACGCGACAGGACAAATGATTGTTGTGGCGCAGAAAAAAAAGCGCAAGCATTTGTGTCTAGGTGTTTTGGGACAATGGTTCTCATAGTTCTTGGTTTCCTAGATACAAAATAAATAGATAAAGTCCGTTTTTGTTTTTATATAATTTTAATAATAATAAAGGTTTATTTTGCAATAAAGGTTTACAGATACAATAAAATATGTAGGTATGTACAATTTACAATTTTGTTGCACTTATTTAAAAACCTGTGTGTTTTGACTGTTTTCGATACCTTCCTAAACTAAGTATACAAACTTGTGAACATAGAGGAAGGAGATCTACTTTGGTCAGAACTTGGCAAGTACAGCTTTAGATTCAGAGAATATTTATAGTGCCAAAAAATAACTCGCATGTACTATTATTTGACTTATGCAATATTTTTTATACAAAACTATAAATAGAGAAAGAGCGAAAGAGGGTTTTATAATTAATATAGATCAATGAAAGTATTTTATTATATCTGTAAACCTTTATTGCAAATAAACCTTTATTATTAAAATAATATACATTATTGTACTCTAATAATATCTAATCCTACTAATATTATAAACGCGAAAGAATGTTTGGATGTTTGGATGTGTTTGTTACTCTTTCACGCAAAAACTACTGAATGGATATTGATGAAACTTTACGATTATATAGATTACACATCAGAATAACACATAGGCTACTTTTTATACCGGGAAACCGCGGGTGAAACCGCAGGGCGCAGCTAGTAATATATATTATCTTGTCCTTTTCACTTTGAGAAACATTTTCATCTACAAACAACATAATTTCAGATTATTGTCACGTGTAATACTGAAAATTATTCTCTGACAGTACATTCAGCTGATTGCTACCAGGCCTAGCGCACTCCACACTGTAGGTACGAAGCTACAAGTACATAGCCGGACACCGACGGCGGGTCGCGCGTCGTTACACGTGCCGCGTCAGAAGAGATAAGAGCGGCGCGATAGAAAGAGAGGCGCTCTGTAGGTTAATATGACTGGTAGATATGCAGCGCTACGCGAGCTGAATTGAATTTTATTGCGTCATAGCAAGAGCCGCTATTTGTTTAAATTTCTTTGCGGAGTGATGCTGTGTGATGGAGTGATTCTGTCAAGTTCTGTCCCTTAGTATTCTGTGCTGCTACGTATATGATATTGATTACATCGCCGGGAGCGGAGTGATTCCGCACAGATCAGATGACCTCGCATTAAAACGCATTCTGCATATTAATGCATCGCCCTGTTATTTAGTAGTAGGTAAGGAGCCGATGCACTTATTTTATGATATCATAATTATTTGGGTGGTTCAAATTGGCTGTCTCATCATCATCATCAGCCCATCACGTTCCCACTGCTGAGGCACGGGCCTTCTCTCATAGAGAGAGTATGAGCCATTATCCACCACGTTCGCTGGCCCGGTGAGGGTAGGTAGATGAGATTAGCTATATATACTTGATGTCAAACTTAGGTACCTATAAACGGAACGTGGTTAGAATATAATTTATTTATTTATTTATTCTTTTAGGAAAATTACAGTTAAACTTAGTATAATGTAATATTTATCGGAGATGTAGCATTTGTAATAATTTTTTATGCGATGCGATATTGGTGATCCCTGGAACCCACACTAGGATGCCCTGTGTCGTAGGTTCCAGTGTCTTCTATTTAGTGCTATGCTTAGATGTAGGTAGTCTTATTATAGGTACGTTGTTTTGTGTAATATATGTATGTATGCAATATTATAATTATTAAAATTGTAAACTTGTACTGGTTTATGTATCCTACGAAAGAGAATTTATTATGACGGTAGACTTATCCTAACTAAAACCAGCTAAAACTTAAAAGAATAACAGCTAAATGTTTTAATAGGGGATCGGACAACTTTTCAGAGAGTGTTTTATATTAACCACAATTAATATATATGGCTATATATATTATATATTATGAAAAATACTATTTTAATTAAATAACGCTCTAAAGTACCTAAAACTATGTTTAAATATTATGTTTAAAATATTGCCGCGCTAAAGGTCACCTCAAAACATGTGACGTCATAAAAAAGGTAGAAACGACAAACTCTTCGAAATAAAACCTGCAAAGAGATTTAAATACGTTTTGTGAAGTTTGGGGACTATATTGTATTAATGGAACGAAAAATTAGCAAAAATACATTTTATGTAAAGCAATAACGGAAAATAAACACAAGCTTGACTCACGGCATTTGCCTACAAATGACGTCATGCATTGTTGTTTCGTTTGAGGTGAAGAACAGATTAAAAATGTCAGAATTATTAGATTTTATTTATTGATTTAAAAATATTAATCATTATTATTTTACAAAAATATTGATTGAATGATCTTTCTGGTTCGACGAACATTCGTTCTAACTACATTTTAGATTTTTTCTCGATTACTGTCCGATCCCCTATTCCAACTTACGAATTATACCTGTTGTATGAGCTACCAATCCGAGGACCGCTGTATGCTGTCATCTAAGAAATATCGAAAAGTGCCAATATACGACAGAATTGCTCATGCCCAAGAGATAGCAAAAGGCACACTAGCTCCCGATCTAAACTGCAGAACTGCATTAGTATAGGAGGTTCTGTATAATAAACCGCTGTTAAAACCTTGTAATAGCAGATCATTAGAAGTTAGATCTATAAACCTTAATGAACGACTGTATCTGTGTTATAGGACAGTATTATAATAATGGCAAATTGATTACGGCTATGATTGTATAGTGCCGGGATAGATAAAGCTTCGGGGTATTGTAAACGTATAATTTACATAACACCTGTACACAACACCAATTGCTATAATTTTGCGATCGCGCTATAAGATAAAAATAATCATCAACATCATCATCAAGTTACCACTGGACACGGACCTTGTCTTATATAGAGAGTATGGGCCATAATCCACCACGCTGTCGGTATTTTTAAAATTTTAATTTATTGTTATTGTTTATAGGTACACGACATGTATGTATAATTAAATTTTGCACAGAGATTAGCTTGTGACCCGCAGAAGGACATAGAATAAATTTCATCCTAATTTAACACGTGGTTCCCGATCGCACTCGCGATTCGGGATCGCGATGTAACCAAATTCCACGCGTCCAAAGTTGCAGGCAACAGCTAGTATGTCTATATTTGTAGCTGTCATCGCCAAAAAGATGTAAGCTTCTGTTAAAAATTTCTTATCCAGTAATTGGCCTATTACGGAAATGTTTTCTAAATCGCGAACTTTAATATTCGTACAATTACATAAATACAAATCGCCTTAAATTTTGAAAAATATCGTCAACTACAATTTCAATTTTTTATTAAAGTTTATTGCATAATGTCAGTCTCTGTGGTGTAGTGGTTGGGCAGGTCGTCGGCTCAAATCTCATACACCGGACGAGGTTCGATTCCCGGACGGGACAAATATTTGTGCACAGAAAAAACGCAAGCATTTTTTCGTGTGTGGGTATTGTGGGTTGTGGGTCCATGGTCCTCGTAGATCCTGGTTCCTTAGGTACAGGGAATCCTAGTTAGGGGCCAGGGTCTATGTATGCGATCGTTGGACGTGTCTATTTATATTTTTTCATTTATAATGTAATTAGATGATCACTATGTTAGACCAAAATCTACAAAACTAGAATTTCCTACCAAGAATATGTATACTTACCTATTGATTTAATGGTATCTCCGCTACTGTTTCCGCGAGCGTACGTTAGACCATTATCTCCGGCCATAAATCTTCGCCGACTCAAATTGTTCTCATTTCACACCAAATAAGTTACGGGGATGCGCGGGCGCAGGCCGCAATTACGACGGTAATGATATTCAGCGTTCCGCAGTGGCGCAGGCATGGAAGTTTGCAGTATATGAATAATTAATTTTGAATATTAAAATATTTTGCCACACAAATGATGAAGAGAAGAAAATTTTAGTATGGGAATAAATGGGTAGCCTTTTTTCAAAGTCTCGAATTTAATGTATTTTTAATTTGATTAGGGTATTTCGAAGTGCATTTTTGTGCCTATTTAATAGTTCAAGTTCAAAAGTTCTTTATTCAGTTTTGGCATCACAGACGCATTTATGTACCTCAATTATTACAATGACTCTACCACCGTATCGGAAAAAGAACCACTAAGGTATATTTCTTATATGCCAGTTGGCTACTTGGCAGAAGCGGAATGTTTCATACATCTTTTTCTTCTATTTAATTACTAACGGTCGGTAGGTATAGTATGCTTTTTTCATTACAGTATTTCTCACACGCATTTGAATTTACTTTTTGTGAGCTCCATTTCAATTGCCCATGAAGAACTTATTCGTTTTACTCAGTCTAAACCTAGATGCCTACAGCAATTCTATCCTTATTTCTAGTGTTTTGTTATGATGGTCACTGTTCACCTTGAATTTGTGCAGATTTTTACGAACAAACAATATGTTTTCATAGATATACAAAAAAGGTCCATCAATTGATACGCGAGGATTCAACTCGTAAATAGCGCAAAACCGCTTTAATAAAATAAAAAGTTTCTATATCCGCGGCAGAACTCTACGGCAAAGGAAGTATGCAAAGTAAACTGAGCAGAAATAAATATTTTGGACTTTAAATGAAAACATGTAAGAGTACTTTCACTTTTCAAAAGAGTAAAAAATTCGACGCTGTAAAACTAATACAAGCATTTATTGAAAAATGAAACCTTTTGAAACCGTTTTTTAATTAGCATTAACTTTTTAACGTTTATGAGCCTTTTTAATTTTTTTAAATAATTATATTCACGAACTAGCCTTGCATTTTAAATTCCAAGACACGAGAAGGTCATCTATATAATTTTAATTTTGGTTCGTGCACGGAATCCTATCTTTTTACTAACGAAATGCACAATAATTAACAAAAAAGTAAGTAGTAATTATAATTATAATGTTTTTTTGTCGCAATGTCAAAATATAGACTATGCTTTGGCATAGTTATAATTGTAAAATAATGAGCGCAGTTTGTATCAAAGTTCAGCAGATAACATATTGCAATCAGATTGTCTAATTTTCAGAAAAAGCTTTCGATCCTTGTGCCATTAAAGAGATAAGTTAATTCTACAAGTAGCAAAGAAAAATTACAAAAAAATCATTGCGCCATGGTTGCTGGCAACCTATAATGTAGTAATGCAGTAAAGTGCAGTATCACAAAGTTTTTGCTGTTAATATTAACACGGTAATTATCTAGAGGTGCGTGCGGTATACCTGGAAGCGAGCTGCCAACTTACTGTGAATTTACCTACTGGCATAGCTTGACTTGGTTGAAGAGTTAGAATAAATAAATAAAAATGCATTTATTTCGAGTTTTTTAAGACCCATACATACAATTATCAAAGAAAAAAAGAACAACTAATTATCAATTAAATACATTAAATTAGTAAAACTGAATTTAAATCGACAAATCCTAAAAATGATAATAAAATAATAATACTCTAAAAATGAAATGAAATGAAATTAAAAATTAATGTCAATAAATTATAATAGTCAAAAATATAATTATATGTATTTAAATAATTTTAGTCAAAATTCATTTTAATTCACAATAAAGACGACAGGGCAAACAAGATGTTCTGTTCTAATGTTGGATTAATTAGCATTCGCAGGATAAATAAGCTGCTAAACTTTTATTAGTATTAGTTAAATTAATTATAGTTGCGAAATTCGATAAATGTTAATTGATATATAATTTATAATTCATCACTTAGCACACCACTTCGCGTCGTTTAGCATGCCGCACGAATGCGAACTGCGACGACTGTCTGCTAATGCTAATGCTGTTGCGATTGCGAATCGACGGAGGGTCCCGTCCCACGTGCGCGTCGTCTGCGCGATTTTTATGGTAGATTTTTGAATCAATTTTGTGAATATTCTGAGAAATTTAAAAATTATCTTATTAGCCATTCTGATATCAGGATGGCTGGTGGCTACTTTGTTTAGCATGAAGAGCGCAGATTTGCCAGAACTATATAGTGGTACTAAGATTTGTCCAGATGGAGCGACGACCTGCGTAAAGTGGCTGGCAGTAATTACATGCGGATAGCCGAGAACCAGGCTCAGTGGCGTGCATTGGGAGAGGCCTATGTCCAGCAGTGGACTCGTATAGGCTGATGATGAAGATTTGCCACCTTTACCAATTAAATTATTTTAAATTGGTTAAAAATATATAACTAATTAAACATTTTACTGAGTAGCACCTGATTGAAATGTTGCCCGCCTGCCGTATAAATGTAATATTATTGCCTTCACATTGTCATATATTTTTGAATATACACTCAATGCCAGACGGCACAGCGTCCAGCCATTCCAGTAACTCGGAATAGTATGTCGAAGATGCGAGCTCAGTAAATAGTAAATGTTCTTTTTAATGTTAAAAAATCTTACCTTGTAAACTCATTAAATGAATAAAACATCACATCTTCATTAGAAAGCTGCACAGATCCAGTTCGAGACTTAACTTTAAACCACCAAACGATTAGCGGACTTCGTCTAAGCAATCAAGCTTGCGTCTCATCAAGTGATTAAGTGCAACTGGTAATACTAGTCAATTAATAATTAATTAAAAAAGCGAACACTAACTTATTAACGTGGTCCAGCAATATATATCTACATTTCATGCATAAACATGTGGCCTACAACATCGAGGCATCACGTATATTCCAAGGTGTAACAGTGACCACCTGCCACCACCACAACATAGGGATGTCCATTCTTTCTGTTAATCGATTAGTGTCGGAAGTAAAATCGATTCTAGATTAAAGCCTGTATGCCTCGACGCAAATTTAACAAATCGTTTATAAGCAAATAAATAAATGATCTAGAGTCGAATCTTTGACAGACTTGATGCATCCGATAAATTGAATACATTTTTCATTGATTTAAAAATGTATTCAATTTATCGTATGCAGCAAGTCTGTAAAAGAGTCGACTCTAGATATATGTATTATGTAGGCACAGGTGTGAAAAAATGTTGGGACCTTCAGGGTAGGTATTTTTTCCTTTGAAGTTTTGTTCTTAGGAAACATCGGTTACATTTTTGAGAAAATAAAAAAAAACATATTTGGATTTTTGAAAAAAGGTACATTCAGGCAGAAAAATGACATTTCTCAAAAAAACAATTTCTTAATCGACCATATTTCCTACCAGGAATGTTTCTTCCAAAGAAACCCATCAAATCAAAACGTAAGTATTGAAGAAAATAAAAAAAAATATACGTTTGTGTGCCGTGGTGACAACCCTATACTTTTACAAGACCAAGTGCGAATGTTTGGTGACAACGCCCGCCTTTCTCGACGCTGAGGCATTCTCCAGACTTCTCATAACCACGGCCAATGCAACTTGGTTGAAACGTCGAGATAAATAAAACAAATGTTTCTAGCGCGATTAAGTCCCGTTTTATTATCATATAAACTATGTGTTCGAAGAGCGAAAATTAAAAAAAAATACAATTGACTATAATACTGAAATAATCATTTTACATAATCGATTCTATGACTGATCCCATCACTACCGCCTACAATTTACGACTTATTAGACAGATAAACCACCTTACCTCAGTATTAACGAGCTTTCTCAAATGTTGTATGCAAATCGACATATAAATAATACATATGAATGACTTCCCTTCTGCTACGCGGAACTTCTTGAATGACTGCAGCAGTTGATTAGTTATACTCCGTCCAACTAGTTATTCATCTTCTGACAGCTCGAGTAGTGATGTCCTAAAACAATCGAATATATTTATAAATAAGTTCTAATCGATTTACCAAATTGATATTACATGTTTGCTCAACGTTTTGTATTGTTTTATAGAAAAATAATATAAAATCAGGTGTTTCGATGGCTACATTGTATGTATTCATAAAAAAATATTATTTAATTATTTTGGTTGTTTTATTTGCCTTATTTGACTTTTTATCTTAATATTTAACCTTTTACTTATCGATAAGAATTACGTACAAATCAAAATATTTAACAACCCTTTATATTTTTACGGAAAACTCTCCCTAATAATTTGGTTATAAATATTATGGGCTCATAAAATATCGAAGATCACGTTTCGTCACTATTATAAAAAAACAGTGTCCATAAAGTAAGTAAGTATTGCATTTTTTCACAATAGTGTGTCACTTCAACGATTACGAAACTTCATAGGCGTACATATGTCATAAGTTAAATAAATGGTTTGACGCAGTATAGTTATTGATTCAAACATTTGTGGACTTTTTGGCGGGAAGTGAAAAGTGATACAGTTCGATTTTGTTTTATTTTCCAAACAAGTGTTATTTCGAGTGATCATGTGTAATATCGGTGGAATATTAACCATTATGTGTTCGTTAACGTGCATGAGTGTAGGCAAATGAAACAAAATAGGGAAAACATTGCTTTTTATGTTCTCACAAAAACTCCATGGAAAGCTTGAATAAAGTTCCACCACTTTATTGAAGCACTAGGAGAGGGTCCGACTTGTTGCTGTTGACCCTCATTCTCAACAAAAGTATGATAAAATGGAATATTAAACTATCAAATAAAAACTACGTAAGACATGGCGGTATGGTCCTAGAGACTTTAGCCTGCCCTAACGGGCAAACTTAAAAAAAAAACCAAACATTTGTTTTTGCTGTTATTTATTAATCTATACCGAGTGCTCTAAAATTAAGTTTTTCTGTGCCATCAATTTAAGTGAATAAATAAACTATTATTATTATTATAAATTATAAAATTATTATACATCCGATACAATAATATCTGCTTAGAATGGGGCAAGGAAATTTGGGATATAGACTTTTAATTCGGAGAATGGCCCATTCAGAATTTACGACATTAATTAATAAGGAGACTACAGGTTTATTATATAAGTATATAGTATAAGTATTATACATGATGGTACTTGCGTCTGTTAAGAGTAATTACTTTACTATAATATTTAATTTTATACCAACGTAATTCCTTATACGTATAACTACCATCACACCGAATACCTAATTGTATGTTGTGTACAATAGTCTTCACGTTTATTATTTTTGCAAACATCGTACAACTAAGTAATTGTTAGTATTCTTGGGTACAACGTAGATAGATGCTTTTACTCGCTGTAGGTAGGTATATAGCTGTAGTTATAAGATATACCTATACGATATTTGCAAAAATTAAAGACATTGCTACACATATGCTGGTAATAAATTCATTGACATGTAATGAAATAAATTAAATAATTTATTATCAGCCATAAGGTCAAATTGTTTAGCAGTTGACAACCAATACTGATAAGCCCTCCACACTCCTTATCTCCTTTTACGAAGCCCGGAAGCCTATAATTTCTCAATACGGACGGCTGCTAATTCTAAGGGAATAGAATAATTCCATGACACTCAGAGTTTCTGCACGTCGACACAATCAGTCAGGCCGTGCAGGTGCGTACTGGCAACGAACACTGCACGCATCTATTACTCTCATTCCTAAAAAGTACAACTTCAAACCATAGACAATTTGACTTTTTCTTTACTGACAGGAGTTTAGGTTGAATTTCGAATGTGGCTGTCAACTTCAAAAGTCTTTTCGCATTATACCCTCATTATTTTATCGATGTATCGTCACAGGCGGTTGCGGTAGCGACTACCGAAGGCATGCGTCGAGGATGATAAAGTGAGGTACATTTTATACAATTAGCCACTAAATACTGGAGGCAGCGGCTACCAGAGGAATATCCTGTCTCATTATGCGAATGGTTATTGGGACACGCGAGTGTTGACTAATATATACATTAAAGTGGTTTTATTAAGAGAATATAAAGTTTTTTTTTAGTTTGAACTTAGACAATTATCATAATATATAATAATACATATTTATAAAGACATCAAAGAATAATGAAATAAGTGTAGCAAGAGTCTCTAAAATTTGCTTACGTAACATCGAATAGGGGAACGGTAAGTAATCGAAAAAAAATCTAAAATGTAGTTAAAGTGTTTGTCGAATCTGAAAGATCATTCAATCAATAATTTTGTAAAACATAATTTATATTTTTAAATCAATAGGTAAATAAAATCTAATAATTCCGTCATTTTTTATCTGTTGCGAAACACCAACACTGCATGACGTCATTCGAAAGTAAATATACCATGTGCGAAGCCTGTGTTTATTTTATATTTTTGCTTTTTATCTAAATCAAAACGATGTTTTTCATTCCATGACGACCTTAAATTCCTTAAACTTCACAAAAACGTTTCAAACTTTGCAAGTTTGCTTTTGTAGAGCCTGTCGTTTTGTTTACTTTCTTATGACGTCACACGTGATGAGGTGACCATTTGCGCCGCAGTATTTGAAACATAACATTTAAACATAGTTTTAGGTACTTTTAGGGCATATTTAAAATTAAAAAAAAACTATTTTTCCTAGCTATATATACGTTATTCTGAAAAGTTGTCAGATCCCCTATTCTAGTACATAAAATGAAACGTCTACTTTTCCATTGCAAGTCCACAACAATTAATTAATTTGCAAGCCCATTCATACTCAGTTCAGATTTGTTTGTGTTTATAACCACACCTTGAAATTCAAACTTATTATCTGTTACTTAATACCAGTAATACCTATTTTTATTTAGTACTTAAAAATACTTACTAGTACTGGTACCTAGTATAAGTAGCTTCAGCTGGAATCCCGCTAACTATAGCGGAAACGTCTTACTGTTTTCCTGAGCGTGCATTTGTTGCAATAACGAATTATGGTTATTCCAGGAAGGTTCTTGCATCCGTTACATGAAATACCTACGAGGGCTTATATTTAACACCCGTTATTTCCCACTAAAATACATAACTTATAAGGGGACGTGCACGCCATGCGATGCAGTTGCGATCTAAATGCATCTTGCGATGAGATGAAGATATCTTTAAATGAACGGCAAAATAATCTAATAGTGAGCATGCCGGTTATAAAGATAACAGAACCTCACTTATTGACTTGTTTATTTTTATTGTTTTACCCAAAAGACATATGTATGTTGTGTAGAGCGAGTGTGGCTCAGTGGGAGAACGTGCGAGTTTCGATCCGACGCAACCGAGTTCGAATCCCGCTGGCCCCGTACCACTGACATTCTTAAGTTATGTGCGGATCTAACACTCGCTCTGAAAACGGTGAAGGAAAACATCGTGAGGAAACCGGCATGTCCATGAATTCATCGCAAAAATTCAAGGACATGTGACGTCCACCAACCCGCACTGGGCCAGCGTGGCGGATTAAGGCCCATACTCTCTCTATGAGAGAAGGCCCGTGTCACAACAGTGGGAACGTAAGGGGCTGTTGATGATGTGGATGATTCATCATCATCAGCCTCTTACAAATCCACGAGCTACATCATCATTGATGATGTAGTGTAGTGCTCGTAGCGTAACTCGCGTAACCGTTCGTAACAGATCTTCTAGGTTAAGCAACGTTCGCAGCGGTCATAACTTGGATGGGTGACCGTTTGTTTGCTTCGGAGGGCACGTTAAATCGTCGATCCCGGTTGTTGTTTTAGGACAACAGTCTACAACATAGAATAATGTAAAAATGTACAATAGTGAAAAGAAAACGAGGCTGCGCTTGAGCTGGTATCGTGGTAACTTGAATCCGTAGGCAAAATTTTATTTAATTTTCTGAGGCCACTGCTAGGCTCTATTCTCTACTCTTCGCTTCTCGTTATCTAGTCTTTTTTTTTCGAATTGGCTTGCGTTTGACCACTGTGTCACCTGATGGTAAGCGGCGATGCGGTCGACGATCTAGCACGTTTTCCAAGATAGTACCTGTTCACTCGAGACTTGAGGATTCCTAGATTGTAGCTATCGCGAAAGACTGACTCCGGCAGGGAGATCCACTCGTTAGCAGTAAGCAAAATAAAAATGGAAGCGAAGCGCTTAGAGTGCGCAGGAGGAATTTCCACCATGATACGGTGGCGTATTGCCGTACGCTAGTAAGATATAACTTCAACACGGCATTGCGTCGTGCGAATGCTTCCTTCGCATGCATTTATCTCATCGGGAACTTATCGATTCGCCACGGCATGCGGCCGGTGCGGGCGGTAGGCAACAAATTACCGTCTCAAACAATAAATAATTGTTCTAAATTATCACTTGCAAGCCGTGCTACATTCCACACTTACGAGGTGCAAAACCCTTCATTTACCTTCATAGATTAATTAAGGAAACACTTCATAGAATAGACTAGTCACTTTACGACAACATATCCGTACCAGGCGTGAAAAAGTTAACAAATGGAAAATGCTCACTTTTCAGAGCAGCCATTTTTAAGTTTAAGTTTTATCTGTAAATGCTGTTTTTGTGTTATTAAATACTTTTTACCTAAATGTGATTAATTTGCTTGGAATTTTCAGATAACATAAGAATATTTAATGAATTTACTGTATTTATAATTAAAAAAATGACATATCAAGTTGTTCACCAGTGACTTATTTAGTTATTCACTTAAGAACTATAGGTACGTTTGAGTGAAGTACGTGCCAAAACGTAGGCAAAAAATGATTTGGTAAAATTAAAAAAAAGAAAGAGTAATTAACACTGGTCATATATATATATGATATTATTGACTCCGGCAGGGAGTTCCACTCGTTAGCAGTGCGCATAATGAAAGTGGACGCGAAGCGCTTAGTGCGCGCAGGAGGAATGTCCACCATATAACGGTGGCGCGTTGCCGTTCGTCTCGTAGTCTTATGATGAAACGGGGACGGGGGAATTAACTGGTGCAATTCTGACGCACACTCGCCGAAATGTATCCGATAAAGACCGATATACTGGCTATTTTGGGTCGATGTTCAAGACTGTGGAGTTTCGACTCGAACAGCGCGTCGTCGCCAATGAGTCTCTTGGCTCGCCTTTCGATTGCCTCTAGTGCTTCAAGCTGGTACTTAGCTGATCCATCTCAAAGGTGAGAGCAGTACTCTACACGACCGGACTTGTGCTTTGTAGAGATTTAGCAGCTGTTCCGGTGTGAAATAACTCTTCACCTTTGATAGGATACCCAGCTTTTTGGCAGCTAGCTGAGCCTTTGACTCGATGTAGGTGCAAAAGTTTAGGGACGAAGACGTGAGTGTAACGCCAAGAAGCTCAAGGTGGTTTGGTGATCGGTATGGACACATTTCGGAAAGTAGGAGTCAGTTCAAATTGACTCCGTTTGGCGGACTAAAAGACAAGCCTGGGTCTTAGCGGCATTAAACTTGACCAAGTTGGTGTCGCCCCAATCGGAGTCAGCCTTCAAGGCCAAGTTCATGCGTTCAACCATGGCCTCCCGAAGACTCTGGATCTGGGCACCACTGGCTCGCGCATTGGATGTGTAACTCTCTACAACAATGCTGTCGTCTGTGTACCCAAAGATACCGGGTTTCAACAGATCGTTTATGTGCAGCAAAAAAAGTGTTGCAGAGAGTACTGACCCCTGAGGAACACCGGCGTTAATAGCCAATTGATCTGAAGAGCAGTCGTAAATGGCTTCGACTTAATCTCACAGCAACTAGCAACGAATACTTTGTAATTCAGTGTTGTGGGTGGCCTGCAACTGTAATAAACGCAGACTATACTATTAAGTAAGCATTCACCAGCGATCTATGAGGTTTCCTAGTTGCCTATAATTATACAGACGTTTTAGTCAACACAAAACACAAACAGAGAATCTGCTTCGTCCGAATTGTGTTGTTTGAGTTTTTTCGACCGTTTCCGCTAATTCCAGAGGGTCTTACTTTGGAATTAGCGGAAACGGTCGGTCTTTTGCTTTGATATTTACTTAGCTAGAAAGACTAAAGTGACCACCAGCGCGCTGCTTTAGTTCATACCATTTGCGTATAAGTAGTACTTTTTTATGTAACTGAATAACGAGATGAGCTGGTCGTTTGCCTGATGGTAAGCAACACGCCAGCCCATAACAATAACAACACCACTCAGGACTTTGTTTTTGCAAAATCCTGCGTGGCGCTGCACTGCGCTCGTCACTCTGAGACAATTAGCTGTTGAATCTCAACTTTGCCCAGTAATTTCGCTGGCTACAATGCCCTTCAAACCGGAACAAAGTAATGCTCGCACTACTGCTTGGCGGCTGAATGACTGGCAAAGCAGTGGTACCCACCCAGACGGCCACCCGCATACGAGAAACCTACCACCAGTAAAATAGTACATCGAATATAAAACAAATGAACACCATTCGCCGTGCTCATATTGCGCAATGTTCATATCTAATATCCTGAGGATATAATAATAAATATAAGGAAACTGAAATAAATTACTGCATTAATCTTAATTCAACCTGCGCTTCGCGTCTCCATCGGTTAATTGGCAACCATAGATAATTGCATTTGATTTAAACGTTCAATTAATAGTGCATACAGCCATTAAGTTTTGGTTCTGGACACACAAACGCGAGCAAGGGACTGCAATAGACAATTTGGAAAAATGGACCCAGAAGCCATTTTGCACACCGAAATATTTGCTGCAGTCTCTTGAGTACCACCGTTCCGTCTGTCGTTTACAGCTAAGATGTCCATAAGCGAAGGTGACCGCCTACCATCAGGTGGTGTATGCTTGCCGAAACAAACAATTAAAAATAATAATTTTGGCTTAAACAATATGGCCAATACATTATATCAACCGGTCAAACCAATGATACTTCAAAAACACGTCTCATTGCGAAACCGGAGAAGGGTTATTCCCAAAGTACTCCATTCTTTTGTTCCAAGAAGATAAGAATCCCATACATTAAAATCAAATTACTCCAAAGAAATATTATAATATTTTTTTTATTTTTTTTAAGTTGCATTTTACTCCACGTGTAGCTGGTTTTATTCTCAAAATACTCCAGTGATTTATCAGCATCAAATACCTAACTACTCCATCTAGATATTATAAAATTAATATTTCATTTTCAGTTTCATTCTACTCCATGAGATGTTGAAAAGGTACAGTCAGTCACAGTATTTATAAGCACTGTACCAAAATAATGCAGACGAAAGTTTTTTTTTTATTGTGTTAGATGTTTACGTCTGTAGTAATTGGAGTAAACCTCGTCACACCACATATTTTTATTGCATTATATATTGAGTAATTGAGAGTAGAGTATTGTTTATCTATGTTTAAGTAAGGTGCAATTCACTTGCCTTTTTTGTAATAAGCGGATTATGGTCATTATATACATCAAGGTTAATTGGTCAGTTGAATTCACGGGACAAACAGAGAGCTATAAAAAAAGAAAATGTATGTATAAGGATCATTCTGACGACATTGGGGCCACTGGACCAAGTATCGAAGTCCCGGAGGGCAGAATAATTTTAAAACGAAGTCAAATCTGTTTCATGGACGGAATCTTTTGGAGTTGTCCCATGCCGTTTCATCAGATCTATTCGATACATGTGGATGTGGGTAGCAATGAGAGTCAAACTCTAACATGTCAAGTTGAGTTTATTCTTCTACCCAATAAAGAGCAACATACATACGAAGTTAAATATATAAATAAATGCTCTGAGCAAAACATTTCCCAATGCCATAACCAAAGGATGCAAATTTCCACTTCAAACAGGCAATATCATAGAACACACTCCTGCTGTAAACAGAAGCCGACACTCTACAAAAAGGGACCTAAAACTGGCTTTGATTTTATTTTGATTGGTGCATTTGTAGAATATTATTTTAAAATTAGGGCTAGAAAGAGACTTATTGTTTTTATTATTCAAGTTTGATGTATTTTATTATTTTAGGTAAGTTCTTATATATTTTTTAACTATCGTGTTAATTTAACTTTTAATCCAGATACACAATTATTTTTCAAAATATTGTGGTTGATTTATTCAAAATTATATTTAATCTAATATATATTATAATTTATATTAATAAATATAAACAATTACAAACCAGTTACTGTATTTAATTCCAACTTTTCCTCGTGGTTAAATATATTTTTATAAACAGTTTTGCACCTGACTGTACGTCAACTATCTTTTGGAGTAGGATGCAGCATAAAACAGTTTTTTTTAATTAATAATCATTAAATAGAAATGGTTGGAGTAGTTTGAGAACGAATATACGGTTTATGAACTCATTATACTACAACTTATTACCTAAACAACCCTTTTGAAACTAGTAGTGTGGAGTACTTTGAGAACATTTTTATATTCTCATGGAGAAGAATGAAACTTAAATTATAAAATATATTTTTGATATTTTTTTCGTGGAGTAGTTTGAGAAAATTTCTTGGAGTACTTTGGGAATAACCCTCGGAGAATCAACAAGAAACGAATTTCGGAAGCGCCCATCATGTCCGTGGTTGACCATTTTCCATTCAACATACAAAAATGGCCGAAGCGGGGGCCGCGGTTGCTATTCGGAACTCATCCTTCTTTAAACCTTACGTGGCGCGACTATAACAGCTTCTGCAAACGAGAGCAGGTGGGATAGGCCACCGATAACATGTGAAAGGTATAATCGGTGAAGGTCGGAAAAGGTGTAGGTATAATCCTGCATTGTAGTCAAGTTGGTTGCGTTGATGTATCCGGAGCTTAAAGCTAGAAATCGTTAAACAAATGGAAATAATTTCATAGGCTTTATTTCTATGAATATTGAATGCTGCAGCAATAAACTGCGCATGTACTACGCAGGTAATGCGGTGCAGTTCATTTATAAGTAGAAATAATAATAATTTTGCATCTTATTCGAATGATACACTTTTGGATAGGAAGCTACATAAAAAGTTGGTTCAACCTTCGTATATATATGTATGGTTTTACAGTAACCTATTAGTTATTTAAAACATTTATTTTAATGTTATTAAAAACCCATTACAATACAAAGTCGGTCAAAATACAAAATCGATATGTCAAAACCACAAGCTCAAATAAAACAAAATAAAATCAATCAGTTATCAATCAAATAAATAATAAATTAAGTAAACAACTAACTAAATAATTTAAAAGTAGATTAACCCTCTGCTGCTGACTGGTTATTTATATACTTTTATGGAAATAACATCGGTGTGGTGTGTAATTTTTTATTTATTAATTTGACTGAAACGTTGCGTTCAGGTAAACATTATAAATTGAAATTTTCTATAGATTAACCCTCAGCTGCTGACTGGTTATTATATACTTCTATGGAAATAACAACGGTGTGGTGTGTAATTTTTTATTTATTATTTTGGCTAAAACGTTGCGTTCAGTTAAACATTATAAATTGAAATTTTCTATAGATTAATCCTCAGCTGCTGACTGGTTATTTATATACTCTTATGGAAATAACAACGGCGTGGTGTGTAATTTTTTATTTATTAATTTGACTAAAACGTTGCCTTCAGTTAAACATTAGAAATTGGAATTTTCTATAGCTCCAAAGATCAGTGAATTAAAAAAAAATATGCGCGGTTAAGTAAAAAAAATAAAATGTTTTTTTTTTTTTTAATTCGCCCGTTTGGGCAGGCTAAAGTCTCTAGGACCATACCGCCATGTCTTACGTAGTTTTTTATTGATAGTTTGGAAAAGTACAGTCATTTCTTTCGTTGTTGTCATTGTCGTGATGACAATGACATGAATAAGTCATTAATTACTCTGAGAATTCATCAAATACTGAGATCAAATATGTTGTTATTATAATAATATACACATTGTTATTTTAATTATTTACATTTTACAAAACTAAACTAAATTTCTTTTACCGTACTTATTATAAATTTATACAAGTAAATAAATGTGGAGGCATTCATAAGTAACTCCTGAATGCAACGCGGGACCAATTCAGGTTCATCATAGACTTGAAAAAGCTCATCTATCAACACAAGGCGCTGAATGTTAAAAGACGGGCACTCAAAGAAAATATGATCTAATGATTGGACCATTTGTGACTGGCAATAATAACAGTCTGACGAACTGACCATTCTAAGACGATGGAGATGATAATTCAACCGACAATGACCAAAACGCATACGACAGATAGTCGAGTAAAACTTTCTATTCAAGAAAGATTTACTCTTACAGAACCATGGTATGGAATTAATCTGTACATCTAAGTTAGCATACCAGGATCCTTTGTTTTCCACCTGTGTACAATGATACGAATGTCTTCCCCAAGAATGACACATTCATTGTGTTAAAATACTTACAACATCTGTGTATGGTAATAAGACATTTGCATCATTCCCACTGGTGTTGTTCGAAATAATATCTGCAAATTTAATTATAGCATTGGCTAGATAGTCTGCTTTTTCATTTCCTTCAACGCCAATGTGTGAAGGCACCCATGTAAAACTTACATCTATGTTTAATCTTGTTAATTCTACCCATAAATGTTTTATAAAATAAATTAAGTAGTTAGTGTTAGCATGTAATTTGTTGTTTGCCAAGTTTTTCAATACACTCATGCTATCACTTACCACAACCCATTTAGTGTGCCCTAGATTATTATTCTTAATGTGTTTAAGAGCACTCAAGATAGCAACAGCTTCAGCAGTAAAAACACTGGCGTGTTTATCAATCTTATGACCAATGCCTATGTTCAAAGATGGTTCAAATATAGCATAAGACACAGCACTGTCGTTCTTGGATCCATCTGTGTAAACAAATTTGTGATTTATCCACTCAGCCAACAATGAATATACCTCTTCTTTAATGGACAAATTACTGTTTATGACTATATTCATTGCTGGGAATTTGCTAATGAATGACCCTTCGTAACAGGGTAAAATATGATTTGATTGATAAATGTTTAGATTTTTAAGAAGCTCCAAAAAACTTTGAAATCCTTGTAGCATGTAAAATGGTTTAAGTGTTGATTGAGTGTGTGTGCTGGACAAATTGGCTATAAGGTTATTGTTAGAAACACTATAAAGTTTTAGGAGAAATCTTTCTTTTAAATACTTAAAACGAATGCCAATTGGTGGAAGGCTACATTCAATGTGCATTGCATTTATAGGAGTACTTCTGAATGCCCCAGTAATTAGACGCAAACATTTATTTTGAAAAGTATCTAAAGTATTTACAAATTTTTCTTCTGCAGCTAAACAAAAAAAACCATATTCAAAGTATGCGCTGAAAGCTGACCAGTACAGGGACTTTTTGAAAGGACTTGGTAACAGATTCCTACTGGGAGGCGATTTTAATGCTAAGAATACCTTCTGGGGGTCTAGACTTACCACATCCAAAGGAAAGGAATTACTATGCGCCATAAGAGATACCAAATGCAATGTTATATCGACTGGGAAGCCGACATATTGGCCAACTGATCAACAAAAGATTCCAGACCTCATAGATTTTTTCATTTATAAAAATATATCACCTAGTTTTCTTAGTATTAAGGAAGGCTATGATATGAGCTCAGACCATTCACCTATAATTTTAACACTAAGTGAAACTGTTGTACAGAGAGAGAATAACCCTACTTTGACAAATAAGAACACGGACTGGGAAAGCTTTAAACAAGATTTAGATTCTATGATTGACTTAAAAGTTTCTCTCAAAACCCCACAACAGCTAGAAGATGACGTAAAAAAATTCATAGCAGTTATCCAACAATGCGCCTGGAAGAATACGCCTGAAGTTAAAATACCTGTCAGGAGTAACTACTATCCCATGGAAATAAGAAACCTCATATTTGAAAAAAGAAAACAAAGGCAGAAATGGCATATAACGAGAGCTCCACAGGAGAAGAATGTTTTGAATAATCTTACAAAAAGGCTTAGGAGGGAAATTCAGAAGTTTAATGACGAAACTATGAATACTCACCTAAGTCAACTAACAAGTGATCGTACAACAGATTACTCGCTTTGGAAAACGATCAAAAATTTAAAAAAACCTATTATGCAGACACCACCAATTAAAGAAGCCAATGGAAGCTGGGCAATAAATAATGAACAAAAGGCAGCTAGATTTGCACAGCACCTGGAGCAAATCTTTCAAACTGATGAAGAAAACACAGATGAAGTTTCGATAAACGAAACATTGAATTATGATCTAGACATAAGACTCGTCACACCAAAAGAGGTATTTAACAGTATCAAACAACTGCACCGAAACAAATCTCCTGGATACGATCTTATTACTGGAGAAGTACTGCAAAATCTCCCACGTAAAGCGATTGTTAAACTTACCACTCTTATCAATGCCACGTTTAGACTCCGATACGTACCTGATATGTGGAAAGTTGCCGAAGTCATAATGATAGCCAAACCTGGTAAACCACCTCATGATGTTTCATCATACAGACCGATATCTCTGTTACCAATAATGTCTAAATTATTTGAAAAACTACTGTTAAGACGAATGAAGCCCATCATAGAAGAAAAAAACCTTATCCCTGATTATCAATTCGGATTTAGAGAAAAGCATTCCACAATAGACCAAGTCCACAGAATCACCAACATTATAGAAAAAGCATTAGAAGAAAAAAAAGTTTGCTCTACGGTTTTTCTAGACGTAGCACAAGCTTTTGACAAGGTGTGGCATAAAGGCCTCATATTTAAATTAAAGAATATGCTGCCACATCAATTTGCAGATCTCTTGCACTCCTATCTAACTCAGAGAATGTTCAGAGTACGACAAGACGATGCTTATTCAGAACTTAAGTCAATAAAAGCTGGAGTACCACAAGGGAGTGTACTAGGTCCGGTCCTCTACTTATTGTACACTTGTGATATCCCAGAGTTAGAAGAAAACACCATTGCAACGTTTGCAGATGACACGGCTATCATGGCTACAGGGTTCACTCAAGAGGAGGCAGTGGTAAAGGTACAAAAATCCATCAACACCATATTTGATTGGACGACAAAGTGGAAAATAAAACTCAATGAGTCGAAATCAATTCATATAGATTTTACGAACAAAAAAACAAATTACCATCCGGTGTACATCAATAACAAGACGGTACCGTACGAAAATACAGCCAAATACCTTGGCATGACATTAGACGCAAAGCTTCGCTGGAAGGCACACGTCAAAAAGAAACGAGACGAACTAGAGCTTCGCTATAGGAAGATGTACTGGCTACTTGGAAAACACTCTACGATGTCAGTGCACAATAAAATATTACTCTACAAACAAGTCCTCATGCCAATATGGACTTACGGTATCCAGCTGTGGGGATGCACCAAACAAAACAATGTTGCAATCATACAAAGATTTCAAAACAAAGTGCTTAGGGGTATCGTAAATGCTCCGTGGTACATAAGAAACGATGACCTCCATAGGGACCTGAAAGTGGACCTCGTTAATAGTGTAATTAAAAAGTTCGCCGAAGCTCATGAACGTAGACTTCACCATCACGTGAACGTCGAGGCTATCCAGCTCCTCGACAACACAGACCTAGTGAGAAGACTAAAAAGGACAAAACCTTTTGAGTTAATTTAGTGCAGTGACAGTGTGTCGTAGTAAAGTTAGTGCTACCCGTAAAGAACACAAGAACATAGTGACTTCGCCTTAATAGAGACAATAAGAAAAGTGTTGATGGACATATTCTTAGTTTTACTCTACTTAGCAGTTTAAGTTAAATTCAAATTACTTATTAGCCTTATTAGGCTAGATTGTAATGTTAATGAAGTGTCATTTTGTGACACGACATTATAAAATAAAAAAAAAATAAAAAATATTCAAAGTGACTACGAACTAATGATTTGTACAATATTAACAAGATTTTGGGGTCTGCACCCCAGTATGACCCAGACAGGGATTTCAATACATTAAAGGCTCTGTTAGCTTTATTAATTATATGTTTTATGTAATTATTCCAGGATAAGTTACGGGAGAATAATACACCCAAAAATTTTACATCAAGCTCTATGGTTAAAGCAGAATTATTATAATATACAGCAGGCTTATAAGAATATGGTTTCCCAAATATAACAACCTTGGACTTTGCAGGATTGACATCAAGGTCAAGGTAAGAAAAATATTCATTAAGCTTTGTTAATGTATCATTAACAATTTCGACTACTTGAGGCAAATTGCTTCCTGATGCATAAACAACTAAATCATCTGCAAATTGTAGATTTTTAACATTTGAACCTAATATTAAATTTAAGCGACATATATAGAGAATAAAAAGTAAAGGTGACAGAATACCACCTTGACAAACTCCTTTTGAAGAAACTCTAGGACCATAGAGATGCCTGTTATATTTAACAAAGACTTCTCTGCTGCTTAAAAAGTTTTTAATCCAGTTTATAATCTTTTCAGGAATTCCTGTTAGTAACAGTTCATGACAAAGAATATCAATATTTACACTGTTAAATGCACGTGCAATGTCAAAGAAAACAGCAACCATGTGATTATTTGCAACTAAACTGTTATGAATATCAAGTTGCAACTGACAAATACTCTCCCTAGCTGAACGATTTCTACGGAAACCATATTGATTAGAAGGTAAGATGTTATTTTGTTCCACATAAAACTCCAAACGTTGTTTCAACAATTGTTCAAATATCTTACCCACACATGAAGTGAGTGCTATAGGACGATACGAGTCAGGACATAACTTAGGTTTATTAGGTTTTAAAATGGGTACCAGACAATCAATTTTCCAATCTTGGGGTATAACATTATTTTCCCAGAGTAAATTCAACAATTTTAAGAAAAATTCCAGACTTTTATTACTTAGTTTCTTGAAAATAATGTATGGTAATCCATCAAGACCAAAAACAGTATCTCTTCTAGAGGAAATAGCTGATATTAATTCATTAGTTGAGAATGAATCAAGAAGAAAACTGATAGTGGAGCTTAAATTAGTAGCATTAAGTTTCCTGGTACTATTAGGCACAAAATCAGGAGTAAATTTCATTAGGAAATCTAAAATCCACGAGTCATTGTTATTATTATTAGGGATGTTTGTTTTATTGAATCTACGCATATAGTTCCATATAATAGATATTGGAGTACAACGATTAAAAGTTTCGCAAAGAGATTTCCAGCTATTTTGTCTTTCAATTTTTAATGTGAGTTTTTTAAGAGCTCGAAGTTTTTTGAATTCCAAATAGCTTTCTTCTGTTGGGTTATGTTTAAACTTCAAATATGCTTCTTTGAAATTCAAAACAGCCTCTGAGCATTTCTGATTCCACCATGGAATGTGAGGATTTTTATCAAAGTTTCTGTGACATGACTGTGAAGCGTGAATGAAATGACTTGAACCTTTATTATTAGTAACAGATTTGGCAGCAGCTGTAAGCAAAATTTTACAAAAAATCGAATATGCGTTTTGAGGATTTAAAAGATTTAATTCAACTTCATCTAGCAATATATCTACACAACTACTGAACATTTTCCAATCCAACCGTTTATAGTTAGGGTAGATGGGCAAATGTTTACCATTACAATATTCATCTGAATTTTCACTATTATTACTAACTGATACTTTAATAATTACAGGAAGATGATAACTAGACCCAAGAGGACTATCGAGAACAGACCATTCACATTGAAGTGCCAATGACGGGGAAACAAATGATAAATCTAGTGCGTTTGGACGCTATGTTAATGAACCAATTGTAGTTGCTTGTCCGTTATTAAGAAGAACCAAATTATTGTCGTCGATGACTTCCAAAACTTCCCTACCTCGAGGAGAATCAGTGCCACAACCCCAGGAAGTATGGTGGGCGTTAAAATCACCTGCAAATATGAATGGACCAGGAACCGACTTTACTAATGAATCAAATTTAATTTTGTTGAAAGTAGGATTACAATTTGTAGGACTATAAAAGCTGACAATACACAGATCTTTTTTATTTACTGTAATTTTGACACAAATGTTTTGTAAAGAATTATCAAAATAAGTATTTATTTTAGAATAATTGACATTTTTGTGAATTATAATAGCTACGCCATTATGATTATTGCCACAATCATTGCGTTCAATATTATAATTCCTAATTTTAAAATTTTGAGTGGCTCTTAGCCATGTTTCTGATATAATTGCAATATGAATGTTATGTCTATATAGATAGTCAATAAATATATGCTTGTTACTGTTAAGACTTTGTGCGTTCCATTGTATTATATTTAATGAATCCATTATGAGGTAGGAGGTAATTTGTTGCTGAGAGTTTTTTTTAGAGTCTCTCGAATAGACCCTGAGTTGATAGGTACTACATCTTTGTTACTGATAATTTTGGTTATTGTTTCTATTAAAAGATTAATAAAAATCTCTGACTTCATTAGGTTGTTTACTTGTACATCCAGTGTACGTGCTGTTAATGCTGGAAAAGATTTTGTGTTGAACAGCTCTGAAAAGGTGGCCGTTCGAGATTTAATTTTGTTTTCTTCTATCTTTTCTTTTTTTAATGGGCATGATGAGGAGATCGCTATATGACTGCCCTTACAATTAGCGCATTTGGCATTATTAGGATCAACTTGACAGTTCTTAAAGTTATGGTTTTCCGTGCATATGGAGCATACCTCAGCATTACGGCAGAACTTGGCAATATGCCCGTACCGCATGCATTTGAGGCATTGCTTCACCGGCGGTACGTACATACTCACCTCATGCCGCCATGAATCTAGATATACATACTCAGGGAGGATGGTAGATGCAAAGGTCACAGCGACCGCCTGTGTGGGTACAAAGGCTGCGCCTCCGTCGCCTCTTACTTTACGCATAAAGCGCCTGACTTGAATGACATTTTTTGAAGAACCGATCAAAGAAAATATTTGCTTGTTGGACATGTCCACCGGAACCGAGGTGAGCACCCCAGTCACTTCGGTGTCGCCAGCCGGTATGGTTGCCTTAAGGGAGAGTTGGTCCAGTAGTTTTTTATTTTTCAAGAACATGTTTGCGTTATTGGGAAGATCAAATGTTATGCTCACTTTATATTTGTTGATAGACTTCAAGTGCATGACGCCTGAGACTCCATGGTCTCGCAAACCTTTGGAGAGGGCCATGCGATCCCTATCGCTGAATACAGTATTATCGGCTGAGTGGCTCAAGAAGACAATAAAGTCGCTTTTTTTCAAGTCTTCAGGGTATTGACGAGAATAGCCTGGAACCTTATATATATCATACTTATCAGCTTTTTTAGATTTGGGCGATTCCATTACCACCGACTTCACCGAATCCGAATCCGAAGACTCGGGGAGCGATTTCGAAGACGGCTCCGGGTCCAAGGGAGGCGAATCCTCCTTCCTTCGCCTTTTTTTCCCCATCCTCGAGCACTTTCCTCAAAAATTAGATTTTATCAAAATTTATGTTCAAAAAACGCGCCTTTCCACTTCTGCGGTTCCCGCATTTTCAAAAAAAAAAAAAAAAAAACGTTCAAACAGTAAGACGATCTACCTTATTAAAAGCTGTCACCGTTGTCTATGGACCTCAGAAAACAAGCATGCAACATCGCAAGCATTGTCAATATGCTACCGACCCTGGGATACTGATAGGAGATAGGACAAATAGGTTCATGCACATCAAGTAACAAGTATACCCACACCGGTTCTTCTAATTTGAAGGCATCCAATTAGTAGTTTAAAGGAGCGTGTCCATTGTCCGAGCCCACGGTAGCGTCAGGAAGTCACGCGCGAGATGACATCGCGTCTACGCTGCGGCCACGCACGCCGCGATTCGCAGATAAAACATTATTACTGGAAATAAAACGTTTGTAGCTAAATAGAAATGTTCGTCTGTGCTTTCGTAATTGACGTTGAAATCTAAAAATCTTACATTATAAAATAATCGGCCAAGCGCGAGTGGGACTCGCGCACGAAGGGTGCCTTTATCTATAAAGCGGCAAAACAATCACGTTTGTTGTATGGGAGCCCCCTTTAATATTTATTTTATTCTGTTTTTTAGTATTTGTTGTTGTAGCGGCAACAGAAATACATCATCTGTGAAAATTTCAACTGTCTAACTATCACGGTTCATGAGATACAGCTTGGTAACAGACGGACAGACAGATAGACAGACAGACGGACAGCGGAGTCTTAGTAATAGGGTCCTGTTTAACCCTTTGGCTACGGAACCCTAAAAACAGTCCTTTGGTTGCTATGTATTTAAATAATGTTGTCTTCACAAAGCATTACCTATACAAATATTAAAAAACGAGGTACATAGATCCTACCCTTTTTAATTTTTTTAGGGTTTTTGATTTTTTTTATACCTATACTAAACAACTAATATAGAGGTTTACATTATCTCTGAGCGAGTGTGGCTCAGTGGGAGAACGTGCGACTTTCGATCCGACGCACCTGAGTTCGAATCCCGCTGGCCCAGCACCACTGACTTTCTTAAGTTATGTGCGGATTTAACACTAGCTCTAAAACGGTGAAGGAAAACATCGTGAGGAAACCGGTATGTCCAAGAATTTATCACAAAAATTCAAGGACATGTGACATCCACCAACCCACACTGGGCCAGCGTGGTGGATTATGGCCCATACTCTCTCTATGAGAGAAGGCCCGTGTCCCAGCAGTGGGAACCTGATTGGCTGATGATAATGATGACATTATCTTTTAGTAGAATAGAATAGAATATAATAGAATAACTCTTTATTGTAACACCAAAATACAGAAATAATTAAAAACTAAAACAACAACTAACTTAATAATAATGTCACAATGGGCGGTCTTATCGCTCAAAGCGATCTCTTCCAGACAACCCACCAGTGAAGGAATGTATACAGAAATATATATGGACGGTGTTACTTTAAGATAATTTTGTTATATAATATAATATACCTACATAAACCAAAGTCATTACATAAAATACATAACATAATTAATAAAATATACATAATAAATACTTTAACATAAAATATACAAGTAAATTAAATATAGGTAAATACACAAAATTACAAATGAAAACATAAATACTACTAAATAAATACTACTAAACAATAATACATAAATACTATATAGTACTTATTCTGTAATAATTTTTGAAGCCGCTAATAAAATGCATGGAAATGCCCTGTAATTTCAAGTGATAAAAATAATAATCTGCCACAAAATATACCTACGATAACAAAATAGGTACTAAGAAAGCAGCGTGGCAACACCGACCGCAACGCACCATTGTCTGCAAACTGCAATGCACTTGCAGATCTACGATAAGCGTTTATTACCACCGTTAGCGACCAATGCACGTATAAGGCCCGGCCTTAATGTATTCATTGAAATATTCGCCTAGTGAGACGTCCCCTTAATGACTGTAAGCGCTATCGCTCATCTCTTACATATTTTCACGTCACTAGTGGTAAAGTCGAGTGCGAAAATAAATGAATAATAATAATGAGCCCAACGATCATATACATAGAACCTGGCCCATAACTAGGATTCCCTGTATCTAGGGAACCAGGAACTACGAGGACCATGGTCCCACAACTCCCAGATATGAAAAAAATGCTTGCGTTTTTTTTTGTTATTGTGCACAAACACTTATTCCGTCGCAGGAATCGAACCCGCAACCTCAGTGATTTATGAGATTTGAGCCAACCTGCCCAACCACTACACCACAGAGGCTGTTTGTCAGAAGATGAAGATTACGTTCTAATACCTGGTGATAAAGCCAAGCGTTATATTCGTGTTTCGGGATGATGTTCGGTAAACCATCAGGGAGGCAGGTCTGGCCAGTCATTCAACTGTAGTCTTCCTCTAAGATCTGTGAATAGTGTGCAAGAATTCGAGATAGGTATGTGGTTTTATTATGTAGGTACTTTAGGTTTTGGTTGGTAACTAAACTAACTACTACCTACCCTAATAAATATAGAAATATTAGCATCCTTACTAATACACTCGAGAGCAATGAATCCGGGTCACTTAAAGAATGTTAAAAATCTCGGAAACTAAAAATGATAGGTTAATGCAATAAATTGTATTTAATAGACAATGTAATACTCCTTAAATGAAAGTAAAAAAAATATGAGTCACCATACATTTTATTAACACAAAATTACATAAAGAAAAAAACTGCTGATCTCTCCTTAAAACAAAAATAGGAAACATGAAATTTTTGAACTTTATTACGATTTTCTTGAATTTTAATACTTCGTATTGCCTCCTCGTGCTTCCATTACTGCGTTTACGCGGTTTGGCATGCTGTACACCAAGTTCCTTATACGATTTTGGGGAATATTCTCCCATTCCTCTGTGAGAGCAATTTTGAGCTCACGAAGCGTGATTGGGGGAGGGTTTCGTTGTTTTACGCATCTGCCTAGCTCGTCCCAAGCATGCTCGATCGGGTTGATATCCGGGCTGCGCGCTGGCCACTCCATACGAGTAATGTTCATCTCTTGAAGGTAGTCATTCACAATCCTACCTGTGTGAGGTCGGGCATTGTCATGCATAAATATAGCATCCTCACCTAAATTGACCATAAATGGACCAACGTGATCATTGAGGATTTCTTCCACATATCTTACGCTAGTTAAAGAGCCGTTTTCTATGATCACCAGCTCTGTGCGACTTTCAGAAGAAATTCCGGCCCACACAAGTACAGACCCACCACCGTAGGCTACTTTTTCTTCGATGCATGCTTGCTTGAATCTTTCCCCTGGTCTTCGATACACTCTGTGTCTTCCATCGTGCTTGTAGAGCATAAATTTTGATTCGTCGGAGAACATAACTTTTGACCAATCTTCAATACTCCAATTTACGTGGCTCTGGGCATATCTTAGTCTCGAAATACGATGCCCACGCTCCAGTTTAGGGCCGTTTGCAGGTCTATGGGGTTTTAAGTTAGATTCAGCAAGCCGACGTCTTACTGTCCATGCACTTGGGTTACTTCCTCCGAGGCGTCGAAACTGATTGGTGAGTTCAGTTCCTGTGAGAAAGCGATTTCGAAGCATGGTGTTCACCAAGTATCGGTCTTCTCGTGCTGTGGTACACCTGGTTCTGCCCGTTCCTGGTCTGCGTAGGTTAGAACCAGTTTCTTCGTAACGTCGGAGAACTCTTTGTACTGTTGACAGCGACACACCGACAGTCCTGGCTGTATCGCGCTGACTCCGGCCGGTTTCCAGCATTGTAAGTATTCTGGTGCATTCTTCAGGCGTAAGCGACATAATTTCAGCTTGAATAATGAATATAGAGCACTATCAACATGGTTTATGTACCCACATAAATGACAGATTACAAACAAAAGCAAAACCAAATGCTGTAATTTCGTAGTTCCATCTTCGAAAGTGGCCCTTTTTCAAATTTGATTTTTTTATGATATAACTTTGCAATAACTAAGAAGTTTTAATACCTTCATTTAAGGAGTATTACATTGTCTATTAAATACAATTTATTGCATTAACCTAGCATTTTTAGTTTCCGAGATTTTTAGGATTCTTTAAGTGACCCGGATTCATTGCTCTCGAGTGTATTATAAACGCGAAAGTTTGTATGTATGGATGGTTGTTACTCTTTCACGCAAAAACTACCGAACCGATTTTGATGAAATTTGGTATATAGGTACTTTAGGACTTTGAATCACATTTTTTATCCCGGGAAACTGCGGGCGGACCCGCGGGGAGCAGCTAGTTGGACATAATACTTTGGGTTCATAAAATAGCCTTTGTTAAAAAAAACCTAGTAGGTAAATACAGTTTGCGATAAAAGTCGCTGAAAATATTCAATGTTTCATTACCCCCATTCAGCCTTAAATACATGAAAGTAGTGTACACCTTTATGGCTTATAATATTTTGATAGGGCGTATAAAAATTAAAACGATTAACAAGTTGTGTCGCTGACTGTACCTAGTAAACATTTATGATTATATTTCTAAACAAAGATCGGCTTGCATATAATGCCAGTCTTCCCAAGTATTGTTGAATCGAACTTTCTCCGTATAATATAATTGTCGAAGTAAGTATAAGTACTTACATGCGTTTGATTTTATAGTAGAAGCTAAGTTAAGAAATATAAAAAAAAATACTTCAGCTTAATGACACTGGAAGGTGATTAAGCATTATACCATTGAATTGTCAATGGTATACTTATTTACGCTCTTATCAACAGTTTAAGTCCCGTCCAAAAGGGTCATCATCATCATCAGCCCATCATCATCTGCTGGGACACGGGCCTTCCTCCTAGAGAGAGTATGAGCCATAATCAACCACGTTGGTCGAGTGCGGGTTGGTGGATGTCACATGTTTTTGAATTTTTGTGATTAATTCTTGGCCATGCCGGATTTCTCATGTTTTCCTTCGCCGTTTTTTTGAGCGAGTGTTAAATCCGCACATAAATTAAGAAAGTCAGTGGTCGCATGTGTTCCCCACTGAGCCACACTCGCTCCAAAAGGGTGCCAAAGGTTAACTACAACCTATTATTTATTAATAAGCAAAGATAAACCTTGTTTACAATTATTCGCTTAATATGACAAAGTTAAATGCCACTAACGGCTTCGCAATATCAAAATTATCAGCGTCCAATTAGGCACATCAGATGAGACTATTAACTACAATGTAAACAAAAGATAATTGTAAATTATTAAATTACATGACAAACGCATGCCACTAGCGGCATAGCAATGGCAGTCCAATTAAGCACATCAAATGAGGCTGTACTGCCGTGACAGTTGACGAGCTGATACCAACGTGACGTAATTAGCCCTTTGTTTCGTCTTATTACCTATTTAGAGCGAGTGTGGCTCAGCGGAAACTCGTGCGCCTTTCGATCCGACGCACCTGGGTTCGAATCCCGACTCGGCCCTGCACCAATGACTTATAGTTAAGTGCAGATTTTGCACGCTCGCTCTAAAAACGGTGAAGGAAAACATCGTGATGAAACCCGCTTCCGCGCTTTGGAGTGGTAGGCTCTGGCCGTGGTTGTAATACCACCCACCGAACAAAGCCATGCCGTCAAACGACCTAGTCGTGTTTCGGGATGATGTTCGGTGAACCATCGGGGAGACGGGTCTGAGCAGCCGCTCAACTGCCGTCTCTCTCTAGATCTATGTGCTCCATCTTAGGCCACATCATCGCTTCACATCAGGCGAGATAGTGGCCAAACATAGATCTATCAAGCGTAAAAAAAAAAAAAAAAAAAAAATTTAATGACGTTAAAAACACGCCGAACCCGCGGGGGAGGCTTACATGGGATTATTTTGCACGTTTTACACTGTAGGCACAGAATAAATAATAGTTCATACTGTCTGTGCTAGTGCTACTGTGTAGGTAAATAATGGCGCACGATGTCGAATAGAATAGAATAAATTGTATTGCATAAAAACTGTGTACAAAGATGTTACATGATATATATGTTAATGAACTAACAGTTTGTCCTCTCGAACGTACAATATTAGTAACGGTACCTATACCTACAAGCCTACAACACATTTATTAAGTATTAATAATTTTACTAATACTGCTTAATACTATTGTTATTATTATATTTTATTAATACTCTAATGAGATCATAAACCTTAAAATTAATTATTATTAGTTTCTATTAATTAATTTTTAATAATTATTAATATTTACAAAGCTATGAGTTGACATTTATTACAAAAACTGCATTACAAAATGAATACTAGTTCATGCACTCAAAATACTCGGTCATATTATAAAAGACCTTACCCATGAGCTACTGTTTTAAGCTATTTTTAAATGACTGACCATCTTTAGATTTCAAATTAAGTGGCAAATGGTTATATATTCGGTCGGTTTCGGTCTATATTGTTGTCGATTATTTTCATAGTTTTATGTAATGTAGTTTCGATTTTCTTAATAGTTATTTGTAAGAAATTCGTGTTGGTAAATCTTATTCCTTCATCCAGAATAATAAAGAATCTGAGAGCTTGTTGGGTTGCCGTAAAAGGCCGTGCTGATGGCAATACGGGATGGCTTGTCAAGACATAAAAATCGTTTGATTTTTGAAATTATTCAGTGGTGCTGGAGCAAAGTTTAAATAAGTCTTGTATGTCAAAAAGTCAAAAGATATTTTATTATATAGGCAAACTGCACTTTCAAACGCCATATAAACATAACATAAATCAATTAAAATACGTATGTAGTACGTTCGTCTACATTCGGTTGTATCGATCGTGCAGGACGATACCATGTGCACCGTCCAGTAGCTGTCAAACGGCCATTATAATTGTGTTATACTTGTTCGAGAACGATAATTACTGAAATGGCGGGCAAACAGGGCTAATTGAACAAAAAGACCGCGTCTACCCCGTGCAATCAACCCGGTGAAACTGCGGGGTAAAAACTGCCGGCTGGCGTCAACCCACGTCAGCCAGCCAATTATAGGTGCCACGGGTCTAATACACACCACTTAGGAGAGCCATGTTTAGTGAAAGCTACGTGGAATTCTGAAATTGTGATGATAAGCCATCATCAAAAATACATATCACGGCCATGGATAAAAAAAAACCATTTGGTCACCTTTATTTATTTTATTTTTATTTTATTTGGAAAACATACAGTGATACATTACTAAATTACTAAAGTCAAAATACATCTAGACACCATTTAGACGTTTTCGCATCTAGTCTTAATTTGTTTGCTATACACTGAATTAAGGAAAACGAATTAAGTAAATAGATTTTTTGTCTACAAAAGAAACTATAATTTATACTCGTAGCTTGCGTTTTTTGGGATGTGTTGCTTCGCCGTTCACACTCATACTTACATAATAGGGAGAGATTATGATTTATTATGATTATGATTAAAAACAAGTACCTACTCTTTGTTATCAATAATTTAGTCCAAATCCCTTCAAAAATGTCTCGTCGTTGAAATAATACGGTGTATAAGTTTTTGCAGCTTCCAAATAACACGCTGATATTTTGTTAGCCCCTATGGCTAAATATATCACATATAATATGTATCTACATGTAGGTATTACAAGGGAGCCGCCCCGGCTTCGCACGGATGCAATTTACTAATGTGGTGTGATTTTTTGGCGACTTGATTACAAAACGTTGAATTTTCTCTACTATACAAAAAGTTAATAAGAACGTATTTTACATATTACTTTTCCGTAAAAAAAATCTCTAAATGACAGTGAAAACCGTATCGTCCGTACCGTATCCGTTGTGTGGTTTGGAAGAAGTAAGTGGTGAAACAGAAATGAGGACGCGATAGCGACTTGCCAGTCTTGCCACTAAAGATTCGTTAGCACTCCAAAGAAATAAGTTTTTTTCTAATTCGCCCGTTTGTTCTTTTTAAGACCATACCTCCTTGTCTTACGTAGTTTTTATTTGATAATTTGAAAACATTACAATGATTTCTTTCATATTGTAGTCAAAATCAATGTCACTTCTAGTGCTTCAATAAAGTGGTGGAACTTTATTCAAGCTTTCCATGGACTTATTGGTAGAACATAAAAAGTAATGTTTATCTCTATTTTGATTCATTTGCCTACACTCGTGCACTTTTACGAACAGAAAATGGTTAATATTCCATGATCACACGAAATAACACTTGTTTGGAAAATTAAAGAAAATCAAACTGTATCACTTTTCACTTCCCGCTAAAAAGTCCCAAATTATTAAGAGAAAAATGGCATCCCTAACCCCACGTATTACCATCTCCACACACCTATCTAAAATAATATAATCAAGCTACCTGCCGTTACTTTGTACGGGCGAATGTTTCCATCTACTTTTTTTAACATCAGTGCGAGCTTATTACTTATTACCTTTAGGTAGTTATTAGTTATTATATATGATATTAAGGCAGCTTTTTTATCGGGCCGAATATTTTATCATCACTCCGATACAATGTGTTTATAGATCGAAAACAACTTTAAATTGGTGTTTTCGATTACAAAGTAGGAGTTGAAAGAATGTTTATGAAGCAAAGGTATGAAAGGAAAATAAGTCGTTTTGTTGAAAAATATATTTTTCAAGACAAGCTTTTAACAAATTTGTAATTGGAACCGCGAGCAGATTAAAATGAGCCTAAACACTAGTAGTTTACGATTATCCGTCAAGGAGTTCCATTGCCCACCTTTCCTCCATCATCAGATCAACTGACCGTCACCATAATACTGCATTGTCATCGGACTTTGACAAGTATGTAAAATTTCAACTTTGTAGGACAAGAGGAAATGGTTCTGATTCAGCTTGCAAGATTAGGTGGAATCTTAGAACTTTGAACAAACATACCTACATACATTTCAAGTTAAATAAAAGCTTGTAAAAACACAATGCAGTCTCTCATAAAAGTGACATGCACCTACCTGGTGGTAGTGAAGTCAAATTATCTAGAAGCTAGAGTAGAATTGGTGTAGAAAGAAATTGAATACATCTTTTGTTTCCAAATTTTAGCTGCAAAGTTTCTTCAATATTTTTTCATTTTCTGAACTAATAACTATAATATAGCATTTTTATTTTTAATGTTAATAACACGGCTACGGCTCACGTGGCTAAATTGTGGAATTAGTTGACCTAGGTTACGAGCCACTGTATCTATCATAGTACCTAGATAGAATTACGGTTTCCAGAAATACGGGGCTAAACCCTTTCAAACATTTACATGTAGGAAAGGCGCAATAACTGTATTCTAACTGGCCATCAACAATGATTTCAGGAAACGAATGTAAATCTTTAGTAGCTATATTATAATTCACAGGCATTGCGGATCCTGTTCGAATTATCTTTATGATACCTAACATCAACATAATTCAGGTACTCGCTTGACGTTATAAATTGTAAAACATTTAATATAATAAATTTGTTTGTACCTGACAGCTTTCTCCGTGTTTCTGGACAGTGTCTTCGATTGATTTGTTTTCACGAGTTCTGTCTGGTGTCTACAGTTTGCCAATAACATGTTCCGGTCTCCTCCCATTACTTCCAGGCTTCACAATCTTGGCTATTGTAGAGCAGTAGTCGCTAAAGGCGATGAGTTCACCCCACCGTCTCCTGCACGGTATGCCGCTGCCGCGCCTCGCTGTATTAGGACGCCACGTGCTGGTGATTTTAGCCTACGGCGGATGGAATGTTTCCATTACATAAATTATTTTGGAAATCATTGATTGGCGAACTGGAGATGGCCTTTATTATCCAGCAAACATATAAGCGTCAAAATTAGTTTCCCTTCTAAAACAAATAATTTACATATTTACTTTATAAATTGTGTGAAATTAATAAGAATGAAAATATATTACACGAAAACAAGGCTACATAATGTCTTATTCATGTAACCCCTTCTTTCCTGACCTTACGTCTGCACCATGTTAACCCCAACCAAAATAAGCTCAAGCCCAAATCGAACGTACCCTTTGCACCGATCAAATATGAACCCAAATATCGCTTCTATAAACAGAGCTCATTTGAGCCTAACGATTCACGTTTCGCTAATAGTATCGTCGAATGGGCAAAATATCCGATACAAAATGCCGAGAGGTCAGATACGGCGATCTGAGTTACCAAAGAACCAAACATAGATTTGTTCGTGCAAGCTGGTCATTACGGATCGATGATCGATGGATTGAACTCGCACGCTTTTGAGCTTTCGCAACACTTCGAAGGGTTCCAAATTCCAAGCGAAAGGTCGTGACTCGTAACCTTTCTATTTGATCTGTCAATCGAGTTAAGAGACCGCGAAGACAAATCGAATCACGAAACGTCAGTTTTTAACCATTCCCAACCTTACGCTGTAGAAATAGTGATGTGTCAACTGTAACATAATTGAGTTGAGCTAAAGTTAAGTTAATGTCCGTAACGTGTGAAGCGTTCGGTTCATTATGCAGACAAACAAACACGAGAGATGTGTTAAGGTGTTTGTTTATACCCAGTACCTAATATTTCTTTAGTTTTAGAAAGTGTTTTGTTTCGTAAAAAGGGAAATGCAAATGAACTCTCTTGACGTTTTTAAACGAGACGTAACTGATAGGCGTTTAGAAGATAAATAAATTTTGATGAATAGAGGTGGCAACGACCTAATAATTGAGGATGTCGATGATCAGACGAAATGGAGAAGTAATCATTACAGAGTAGGTATTAATTTGGAAACCGGTCGGTGAGTCGCCTGCACACGTGTTAACACCTCGCGACGGTAAGCTAATTATTGACCTAAAAAGGCAGTGGCCCACACATCCATTAAGACCATCGCTACGCGGACAATTTCCGTCAAATTAAAAAAAAGAACTCGATTTCCGAACGTGATGCGTCGCGCGATGTCCGTCCGATGCAATTACGCGGGAAAATCCGCAGCTGCCGGTGTTGCCAACCTAATAGAGCTAACTTATACCTAACTTCTTTTTCTTGGGAGAAAATAGTCACATAATCTCACTGTGGACGTGACCGAACAAGGTGAATAAAACTGGATCCTAAGTTAAATCACGCATCGGTGACAAATCAGAATTTCTAGGAATCTTTCTCGCTATGGTTAAATTACTTTTGATCAAATACAGACGCAATTACGTGGGATAGGAATGGGAAAGTAGAAAGTTGACACAAAATTGTCAACCGAACCAGAAAAACTGAAATGGAACTGCGAATACAGTCGTATCTAAAGCACGTGCAATCTCTAACTCAAAGAAATAACAGTTACCGTTCATCTTTATGGCTATGGATGGTTATATTGCAAAGTCGTAATATAATAACTGAACAATAAATCATTGATTTGCGTTAGAACACTACCTGCCACTGATTTAACACCAGGCAAGCTCGAAGCGGAAAATGTTAGAACAAACGGCCGAGCCACCGGCTATATCTTTTTAATCACAACCCGTAAGGAAGTTGTCCGTAGCAGTTAGGCAAGATCCCGATGATTGCTTAACCCCAAGGCGAGCGCAACTAATTATTCCGTCGGGGTACTACACTGATGGATGGCACACATTAGAGATAGGCATGCAGATAGATGGCGCACGAGTTGAATGAATCTTTGGCGTTTGAGGGTTTCCTGGGTGGAACCGGTCGCGACAACCCTGCCAAGTGGATGGAGTTTATCAATGCTCAGGAAGCTTAAGACGCTGTAAATTACTTGCTCAAACACTGTCATTAGTCAAAATAATAACGTGGGGAGCTTCTAAGCTTTACCATCGAGGTTCTAAGCTTTCAAATCTATCCAGTAATTCTTGTTCTTATCTACTTAGCATCTTACATTTTTCTTATAAATAATCTTTATGTCATGGAGGTAGTAGTAGGTTCATAAACTTAGCTTTTTTTGGGTGATAATTTCGCTGTGTTTTTTTTAAATATTCTGGACTAGCTGCGCCCCGCGGTTCCACCCGCGGTTTCCGGGATAAAAGTAGCCTATGTGCTATTCCAAGTCCTAAAGTACCTGCATACCAAATTTCATCAAAATCGGTTCGAAAGTTTTGGCGTGAAAGAGTTACAAACACATCCATACATACATTCTTACAAACTTTCGCGTTTATAATATTATATTATTATAATATAGGTATAGTAGGATGTATTTTCGTCAAGAGAGGAATATCTCTAAAATAGTAGGAAGAATGTTAAACGATTTAAATAGTGGCTTTATTATTTAAAGACTTGTAGTCTTACAGCTATCCAAAAACCAGGCTTTTATCACCGAATGTATTGCTTTTGCACTTTAATAACTATCAATATCTTCAGAATCACTCATCCAAATCCAGATGCAGTTAATTTATTATATAATCTTTTAGAGATGCCACCCTAAAGTGGAACTAGGCCGGACACGTTTGCCGTATGACAGACGAATTTTGGGCAAAACGCATCCCCAAAATCGGTAAAGAGGTCGCGGTAGGCCCAGAAAAGATGGCGGGATGAACTTGAATGATTAGCCTGTTAGAGCCCTAAACCACGAATATTGGAAGGAGGGAAGAGAGGCCTTTGCCCTGCAGTGGGACGTTAATGGCTATAATAATAATAATATTTAGAGATGTACCCACTCCGAAGAAATGAAGCTTAAGTATTATTATGTAGACACTTCTGACTGAATGCCAAAACACCACAGATATAGGGTCTATCTATATCTGTGCAAAACACATATATATACAACATATATAGTATACCTAAATGGAGATAAGTTGAAAAGCTTCGTTCAATGACTAGTGGTTTTACTTCCTACACTCGATTAGAAAACACGCCACCTATTTTAACATCTTGCGAAATACCATTACTAATCATAATCACAGGCGTCGTGGCCGCTTGCGTGTCACATTTAAATCTTAGAAATAACACATCTAATTTCTACCCAAAGCTAGTTATCATAATTACATCTGCAAACATATGTAGTTGCAGTAACAAGCGTCACCGAGGATGTTGTCCTGTACGAGTCCGATCTTGTCTCTTCTCCTCTTACATTAGAACAGGCATTTGTTGTGGGCGAAGAGCTGGGAGCTCTGAAAGTTGCAGTCGCATTACATAAGCAGATTTCGAAAATAGATATAATAAAACCCTTTTATGAAAATCACGGTGTTTTTAAAGCATGTCCCGATCTGCATTTGTAAAGTTTATCACTTTTGACAACCTTCCTGCTATGTATACTACCAGTAATGTAAATTATTGCTATTTTTCATTAATTTTATTAGCAGGTGAAATATGAATATAAAAATTCGCAGTCGTTAATTCACAATATCATGCGAAATTTCGTTATTAAAAATGATTCACAATCGAAATAGCATTAGTATTGGCAGACTGCCGCAGTTCGCATTGGGAATGAAAGTGCGCGCATGCTGCTGTACGTCGCGTGCTAAACGATGAATTTAAGCATTCATCGAGTTTTGCAACTACAGTTAATTTGATTAATGCAAATATAAATTTAGCAGCTTATTAATGCTGCCAATGCTAACTATTCCAATATTACATACTACCGTTTTATCACTGTTTTCTGACATATGTATGACAATTTCGCCAGAGTATGTTATAGTACATTGTACACCGAGGGGAGAAAACGATCTCTCTCTCGAGTTTCCTTTAAGCCCTCCGCTGCGCGTCGGGCTTAAACATACTCTCGAACAGAAATAGAACTTTCTCCCGAGTGATACATAGTGCTTTATACTACACCTACGAGGAAAATAAAATACAATATTTAACGCAACGAAATAAATTGCCGCGCTTTTTTTTCGTATTGCAGAATAAGGTTGCCATCCTCATTTCATTAAAAATAGAAAACAAAAAAAAACCGCCTCTTTTCTCTAATTATTTGATATAAAACCTTTTTGAGATTTGAGGTTTGTATATTTCCCGCCTCTTTTTTCTAATTATTTCATACAAGACCTTTTTGAGGTTTGACGTTTGTGTTTTTTTTTATGTTTGCTGCTAAAAAACAAAAGAAAGCTAGCCGGGCAGTAATGGATTTTCATACAACATTCCTGCCCTGCTTCGGAGGGCAGTAATGAAATTCCATATAACTTTTCCCGCCGCACATTTTCAAGGGAGAAATTACGAACTTTGTAACCCGTTTATGAACGAGTAATAAGACACTTTCCGAGTGGGTGTGGTATAAAGTATATTTTAAGTTAAATATAGAATAAACGTCTTTTCTCACCTATGAACTTTTCAGTTTTTTTTTATTAACTGAATGACGAGATGAGCTGGTCGTTTGCCTGATGATAAGCAATACGCCTGCCCATAACAATAACAGCACCACCCAGAACTTTGTTTTGCAAAATCCAGCACGACGCTGCACTGTGCTCGTCACCCTGAGACAATTAGCTGTCAATCAATCAATCAAATCAATATCAATTTGCTGTTAGACGTAGTGTCTCAAATCCACTTAAAATATTAACTTGTAGAAACTCTACATGTCTACTTCGGTTCGTAGCTCCCAGTCTATCAGAACTAGCATCTGTTAATATGTTTATCCGGCATGACACGTGATTATTCATTTAACCGGTAACCATAATTTAACTGTGACCATAATTTTACGCGGTTGGGAACGTCGCCCGCGGTCGTAGCTCCTTTGAAATATAGCAATGATCAATGGCAGCAGGGTTCGGTCGCGCTGACAACTCTTAACACCAACAGTATGGTATTTGCAACATTTTTATATAACGATCGCTATTCTTTATCAATATAACTATAGCTATGTCAAAATGTTGCCTGTGTATACAGAATGAATTTTTCAAGTGGGGGTGGAGGGCCATATCTGAAACTATACAAACAAGCAAATTAATGTTGACTAAAAACTGATCTAAAAACCATGTTTTTAGTTTTCATGCACCTTAATGGATTTAGTATTGTCATCGAGTTGTGAGCTACCCTGAAACTTTCAGCCGGATAGCTAATCGGAAAATGCTCGAAATTTGAGTTGCAAGACTTAATAAAAAAATAAAACTTAGTAAAAATGCTCAAAGGAGCTCGGGGCCGATTTTGGTAACAAAAGAAAACTGCGTAATTGGTCTGCCTTTTATTCTTGTAGGTACTGGCTATTTATAGGTATGTACTTAACTCCTTTAGGAATTAGAGAAGACATTTCAAAATTAACTGAAAATATTTAGATGGCGCGACGATCTCGCGTTATTAGTGAACTGTTAAGTTAAATGTTATTTGAATAGCATTTTGTAAAGCCAATAGCGTGCCGTCTTCGACAATTTATCTCTCCACAACCTAAACTAAACGACGACTATAAACAATAGCAGGCACACATAAAGTTTGTTTATGACCTCTCGTTAATACAACTATAACATGTATCGTAAAGCAGCACTTAGTTAGTTCCAGTCCGTTCCAGCCGTCAGCACTACATCGTGAGATGACCTTTGGCTCCTTGTTCACACTATGTAGGTCCGAAAACGCCGAGGAGACGTGCCGATTCGAATCCTGTAGGCCGATTTGCCGCTCAACACCCGATAAAATATCGTGACATACATTATTATTGCACGCGTATAACTACAGTGCTTGGTTAATTATTTTTAGTAAACGCACGTATAAGTAAATTATATTGTCTCTATCAGCACCCTGAGATAAAAAGTATAGTGGATTTATTAATCCAGGGTATCCAGCTATCTCCATTCCGAATTTCACTCAAATCCGTTGAGCCGTTACAGCGGGAAGAGGGAGGGAGCGGGAAAAGTTGAACAAACACACTAAAACACTAACATAAAAACTTTCTCATTTATAAAATTAGTGTGATGTAATGTGATGTAAGTACCTACGCTCTTACACTTGGCAGCTTCACAGCAGATTCATTTGCAGTTCATGAGGTCGTAGATAATTAAACAAGCTGGTATTTTATCTGATAGTGTCATCGAATACAATAAACAAAAGCAATCGCATTATGTATTTCATTCACTACCGCTCTTTAACTACCGCTATAACACTTACCGTAAAGCAACATGTAGTAAGTGCCAGTTGGTTCTAGCATCATATCTTAAGATGATCTTTGGGAGCTCATTATCCTATAAATACGACTAAATATCGCGTTATAAAATCAGAAAACAAATGAGTTTGTCAAGATATATAATTGTATTGTACCCAACTCATGTCTTTTTTTTATCCTGATGCTTATCCGTCAGCCGCATCGATCCAAGCATATCGAAATTTCAGGCCTTTCTTAATATTAAGTATTCGAAATACGCCCAACCATCACAAACATAGCTCCTGGCCCTTAACAAAGATTGTGTCTAGGGAACTGGGAACTATAAGGACCAAGGTCCCACGACACCCAGACACGAAAAAAATGCTTGCGCTTTTTTTCTATGCACTAACATTTATTCCGTCGCGGGAATCGAACCCGCAACCTCAGTGATGATTGAGCCAACCTGCCCACCACTACACCACACAATACTAGCCTAGTATTCTAAAGTTTGCTAATAGAAATCTTCGAAGTCAAATCGATGTGTACAACCGAAATTTCATGGATAATTTAGATTGTGAACAGATGCTTGTTAAAAAATAGTATATGTAGAACCGACGTTTTTTTTTTACGCTTAATAGATCCATGTTTGGCTACTATCTCGCCTGATGTGAAGCGATGATGTGGTCTAAGATGAAGCACATAGATCTAGAGAGAGACGGCAGTTGAGCGGCTGCTCAGACCCGTCTCCCCGATGGTTCACCGAACATCATCCCGAAACACGACTAGGTCGTTTGACGGCATGGCTTTGTTCGGTGGGTGGTATTACAACCACGGCCAGAGCCTACCACTCCAAAGCGCGTAAGCGGGTTTCATCACGATGTTTTCCTTCACCGTTTTAGAGCGAGCGTGCAAAATCTGCACTTAACTATAAGTCATTGGTGCAGGGCCGAGTCGGGATTCGAACCCAGGTGCGTCGGATCGAAAAGCGCACGAGTCCCCGCTGAGCCACACTCGCTCTAACGACGTAGTGGGAACAAGCTTTTTTATAACCTTTACGCAAAATTTATAACAGGTCGCTAATCGTGCTGAGTTATTGATATTGTTGCATTAGGCATGCTAATAAGATCGGCTCACAGGCAGCAGTTAGCACTAGCACTAAGAACGCGTTAACGAGATGATTTTGAATAATTCCGTAGATAAATTAGGTACTTCTAAGTTCTCTAGCCACATTGACACTGACCACTTTCGAGCCTTGTCATAATAAGAAATGTTTGGGAATATTTGTTGTCTTTTCATACTGCTTGTTAGAAAATGCATCATTCGCCTAATGGTGCCTATTCAATTTTTTTGGATTAGAGGCGAATAGTATTTGTTAGGATTAGATTTAAATTTAGTTGGGAGCTATTCAAAATATCACTTTCAAATCTTTCGTCACTTTCTAACATCAGTTTGGCTCTGTATCGTTACTGGGCACAGCCCCTGACACCTCCAAATTGAAACTCATGCAACATCACTCCTTACGAATCGGTTTAACCTTTTGACCGCTAAAGTCGGCTATACTCGACCAACGAAAAAGTTCTCTCTACGCAGAGATTGGCTTGAGCCGACTAAAACGTAAAAAAATGCGTAGCTTGGCGTGGAGGCTGGTCTTGCTACTATAGTGCGGCGATCAAAAGGTAATCCACCCAGCTCTTGCAAAATTCCTACTACCAAATAAAGTATCTGCTGTGACAAGAAACTCGTCTGCACAATGTTACAGGTTACAAATGTTACAATGTAAAGCGGTTTAGCAGTTGAAGTTGAAATGGTGGCCGGTAATGTAATAGCCATGCAAACAAAGTCGATGACTTTGATCTTGCGAGCTGGAGTAATTTGAAGTAGCTACTTGTTTATTGGAGCAGTAGTTACTTTGTTGATTAAAATGCGCATGTGAACGTGATGTGGACAGTACCTTAGTACCTACATACGTGATTAGGACTGCGAACCAGGGTTGCCAGAATATTTACATAGGTATTATTTGGATGGATAGGTATACGTAGACGTGTTCTAGAGTGGAGACTGCGAATCGGCAAACGTAGTGTAGGACGCCCAACGCCTAGATAGAGCGACGATATACGTAGGGTTGCTGGTAGCGACTGGAGAAAGAAAGCCGAAGATCGGGCTCAGTGGCGTGCTATGGGAGAGGCCTATGTCTAGTAGTAGACTGATGATGATGATGATGACGTCTGTTTTAATTTTTTTGGTTTAATTAAGCAATTCAAATAACATGTTTTTCCCATAAATTAGTCCTACTTTACCTTTTGAGCGTCACGCTATAGAAGCAAAGACGTGTCACGCAACATACGTTTTAGTCGGCTCAGACCAACCTTGTCGTAAGTACTACTTTTATGTCGTATATAGCCGACATTTGCGGTTAAAAGGTTAACCTAACCCGGAGTTATTCTAACAACATTTAAACACAGCTTAAACAATAATTTAAGATATTTGTAAATTTGTTAAACATTTGCAATATTTGGCTCGCTGCACGCTTTGGTATCATACTGTAAGTGTAGCAAGTAATTCATATAAATAATTAATAATAATAATAATAAAGCCTTTCATTCAGACAATTAAAATGATTTCATGGTTTACATTTGTTAATAATTTCATATATCACTACATTCATGTTAATTATTGCATTCATTTATATAATTGCATTTAGGTAATTTAATTTTAATTTTATAATTAATTATTATGTCGTTTATGTAATAATTTCTAATACTAATTCCTAAATTGCCTCGACAGCCCTGTCTGTTTGCTTTTGGATAGCAAAGGCCTCCTCCAATTGCTTCCATAATTTACTGTCACCCGCTGTTCTGGTCCATGAATATAAATAATTAAATAAATACAATATCTACCTAAAATACCAAATGTTCGAGTAGTTACGACATTTATAATAGAAATTGCAATACTAAGTAATGACTTGTCCAATCTATTTCCTAGTTTAAACTACCTTAATAGGCAGTTTAAATTGTGTCCAGTCGAAAATATCTTGTAAACAACTTCTTTATTGCAATTCAGAAATACCAAATAAGTATTGTCTAATACCTACATCACTGGTTTTGTAATACATCTAAGAGAATTTGTATTAGCAGAAATAGGCTTTATCAATTTACTTTAGTATTTAGGGACTTTAAATTGTATTCAATCCTAATTGCATTCTTAGGATGCCAACACAAGGCACAACACTTTTGTGTTAGAATATATTAGGAAATGTACAAATTCTGCATTAATTGGAACTAAAGGAACGGCTAAGTCCATTACCAACGTTGTTCCTGTGTTTTAGGCTATTATTTGATAAACCGGACCGATTTGCGACTTTCGATCCGACGCACCCGAGTTCGAATCACGCTGGCCCACTGTTTTTCGTAAGTTATGTGCGCATTTAATACTCGCTCTAAAAATGGTGATGGAAAACATTGTGAGGAAACCGACATGTCCAAGAATTTATTACAAACGTTCAAGGACATGTGACATCCACCAAACCGCACTGGGCCAGCGTGGTGGACTACGGCATTTAAGGCCCTTACTCTCTTTACGAGGGAAGGCCGGAGTCCGAGCTGTGGGAACGCCATGGGCTGATGATGATGATGATATCTAAAAGGCTTCCATTCCATACAGAAGTATACCTATAAGGTACCTATATCGGTAATTCGGTACCTTGTAAAGTTATTGAGCAAAGCAACTCAGAAGAGGTGGTTGTGAAGAACTCTCATCAAGACATTAATAACATGAAAACGCTTTTACTACTGCTTGGTTACTTCTGATTTATTTATCAAATGCCTATTACTTTAAAACATCGTCAGTAAGCAAACAGAACATAACATTCCGAGATAACTCTAGTACAAGACAAGACAACATTCAGAGACCGAGTTACAAAATAAACCATTGACCCGATTCTCAAGCCCATCCCACACGGCACATTTACATTGCATTCTACAACCTTGTAGGGACGGGACATTGCTATCGATAATGCTGGCGGAAATATCGATATCTCCAATCTAAGTAATACTATTAAGTATTCTGTGGTAATAGGCAGCTATCATAAAATAATCACAGAATAAAGCAACGATTTATTAACAATTTAAGCTGAATATAGTTTATTTAAAAAGAATTCGCCATTTTACATTTATATCGCTGTTGCTGTAAGCTTACATTGATATACCTACCAACATGCACATGGTTATTTTTGCCATATTTTTTTTCATCGACTTTCAGTAGGTAGGTACTAAACATAAATAATTAATTTAATCTGTATTTAAGAACAATTTAGATATGTTAATTACATTTTACCTTTAGCTGCTTAAAATATCGATGTTTTACCGATACTTTCGATTTCTTCATCTCTAAAACCTTGTTATATATGAAAGACTGTGTAATCGTTAATATCTGATAGATTTAACGCTAAATCTGCGCGAGTGCACAGATAATCTTTAATTTATAATTGCCTAGAGCGGCAATATCTAATCTCTTCATTAATCAAACGATTAAGTACCTAGAGCTACAAGACTATCATTTCGCATCTATTCTAGAACAGTGCCCGAGGAAAGAAACACATTGTTTTTATTAATAATTTTGTAAACGTGTAGGTAGTCTTAAAGGTTAAAGTGACGAGATAAATACATACTATTATCATTATTATTTTTGAAGAAAGATTCATACCGAAAGCCTTTTTCACTTACGGTTTTTCTTCCCACAACCTCTACTTGACCTTATCTTTTGGAACTCTACAGTTAAAAATAATTAAGGTGTTAAGAATTATTCTGTAGTATTTGGTAGATGGAATAAGTAAGTACCTATATACAATAAAATAAATATATATACATATATGTACAGACAGTCAGCGACAAAAGTAGCTGAACATTTGTGAATCTTAAATTGACTATGCCTTCGACATTTTTCACTAAATGTTGCAATTATCCTGTGCGAATGGGGAAATTGCATGATATTGCATGTGATTTTTATATTTTCAGTGTTGTCATCAATTGAAAGATAGTAAATGTTCAGCTACTTTTGTCGTTGACTGTACCTACCTATAATAACTGTAGGCTTGTGGTTTGCTATATTCGATACCTAGTAATTATTATTATGTATTATATTATTATTCATGTAGGTTATTTTTATGACGATTAATAACGCTAAATAATAGCATGAGTATAATAATAATCATGTACAAAGACGGTACTTAGTACCTACGCGATGTCTGATGACAGTGCATTAAGCCACATTAATAGATAAATTAACAATAATATTTATTTTAGATATTTATGAATATAGTTGCTGATTTTTTCTTGTCAAACCGTAACCGTACACTGTAACCTATTTGCTCATGTGACAGTTCTCTTTCCTCAAGGGTTTGCTGAAAGAAAACTTTTTTTAGGGTTAAGCTCGCCTTTGTACATATATTTTATAATCATCGGTGTAAATATTACAATAGTGTGCAATAAAGAATATAAAAACAATAAAATGTTTTAATAAATTGTCATCCATAATTCCATACTATTAATGAAATAGTGATAAATAATTATATCATATTATTGCATTTATTCACAGACATGATGTAACCTCATCACATTAAATTACTAATGAACAATAAACTTCAAGTAATTGCCATTAAAATCTCGCTACAGGTAACTGGAAACCAATCATGTTATTTACTACCAATAACATATAATAATATTCATAATTATTAAGTACACGTAAGTGCTAAGACAAGTCAGTCCTAAGCGCTAAGCACTGACTTGACTTAGCACTCAACCCGTCGTATCTTGGGCCATCCAGATTTTTGTCGCTAGGCTGAGACATGTTCAAGTAAGTGCTTAGCGTCTTGCTCAAAAAACGAGCTATCCAAAGGCTTGTCGCTATGTTGCAGGTCCAAGTTAAGTGTTAAGCAAGTGCTAAGTCAAGTCCTGGCTTAGCATTTTCCTTAGAAGTCTAAAATATCTACTAGTGTATTCCAATCCACTTGTTTACTATTACATTACAATAATAATATTATCAGAAACAATATCATAGTATCTTCATTACAGTTAAATGGCAATTATTAATAGATCTGCCCTTTTGTTTGCCCCGCGCTGCAATACAATAGTATTTTCAATTACCGATAATGGAAAACCATAAATTATTGCGCTTAAATAGATATCATTTATAATGCAGTAAATAAATATCGACTATATAATAATTGTCTAAGAAATTAATGGAAAAATTGTAGTACTGCTCAGTATTGTTAAAGTTGAATAATTTTTTTATTTATTTATTGTGACAAAAACGATTTAAACCAATTATATTTATTACACAAAAAGTTATACATAAATTATTGTTGTTAATAAATAATAATGTTTATTGTTTTAGTCGTAAATCGTACTAAACAGGGTGTGGCCAAATTTTGGGTCCCTCAGGGTAGGTACCATCGATAAATAGGTATGTACTCGGTAGAATATAAGTCAATGGTAGGTACCTATTCTATTGCAGTGAGGAAGTTTTGTTCTGAGGAAATATCGGGTGCATTTTTAAGAATATAAAGTCTGCATATATATATTTTTTGAAAAAAGGTACCTACAGATACGCAGAAAAATGTCATTTGTCAATATAAACAACATGGGCTTAATCGACCCTATTTCCCACCAGGAATTTTTCCCCCAAAGTAACCCATCAAATCAAAAAGATTTTGAGAAAATTCAAAAAATATTTTTTCATACACTTTATGTATTCCATACATGTATACGTCAGGAGCATATAATTTTATCTGTAGTAATTTCGAAAAAACAGCGCTTTGAGCGATAAGACCGCCTATTATGCTGATTACTGTAAAATGTACTGGTTTTTATGTACCTATTTTTTAGGTTTTTAACAATAAAGTGATTATCTATCTATTTAGTAATTAGGTATTCGATTTTCCCAAAAGACAATAACAACTGCCACTATACCTTACTTACTTTGTTTACCAATGCTATATTCAATACCAGCGAACAGCAACACATGACGTTGCTAAATACCACCGGCGGCACCGGCAGTGGATATTCAATTTAATATCTCTGACGGTAGTAAAGTATCACAATATTTTAGTACTGTATCGCTATATCTATTTCAATACCAGTGGATCTGAAAGAAGCGAAGTCAGTAGTGATAAATTATGACATGGGATCAAAATGTATTATACTCTCTATCGATTCTGACAGTGTAGATGGTATAAGCTAGGAATGGGAGCGCCTCGGGCCGAGGCAAAGGTTAACCGTAACACGGCCGAGGCGTTGGAACTACTCTACGTCGTGTTGTAGTAATAACTCGCGTGTAGTCTGTGGTAATAGCCAATCAGTGGAGTTAAGTATCTCGGTATGAAGGCCTTTCCTCACGACATGGAGCATTTTCGTCTGATTGCCAGCACTGCGAGGTGTAACCAAAGAGTTCGTTACTATAGACTACTACCACACTACTACTGACTACTGTGCACTACCGTCTATTACTTTAACAATTATTTTTTTTATATTGAATGCATTAGCGCATGCTAGGCGAAAATCCTAAGATTTTAAATAATTAGCAAAAAGAAACAAGTCGTCCCCGTAAGACGATATAAGAAGGATAGAAGAAATTTGGTTGCTCGAGCATTAGGCTCGGTGGCCCAGTGGTTGAGGCGTCGGGACGGTATTCCGAAGACACAGGTTCGATCCCTGCCCGAGCAATATCATTTTCCTTCTTCCTAATTATTTTAACAATTGTCCAATCCATCCAATGGTTGTCTGTAAGAGATTGCTTTATGCGATAAGACCGCCAATTGTATTAGCCTAGTTAGAATTATATTTTTCTCATGTTTGTGTTACACAATTATGTTTGTGGTATGCAATAAAGTGCAATTGTATTGTATTGTATTGTATTGTATAGTTCTTTGGCCAAAGGAGGAAAAGGTACTTACAGAGCTGCTCAGTCAATATAACACAGGATCAATTTTTTTATGGAACTGAGTGGTGTATGGTACTATGTGATGATACTAGCATATCGTTCGCCTGATGGTAAGCACCACGCCTGCATATAACAATTGCAGTGCTACCCGGAACTTTTAATACCATAAAAAGCAGTGCGAAGGACTGAATTGCCACTCATCACCCCGAGACATCAGATATTAAGTCTCATATACTTATGTCCAGTAATTTCGCTAGCTACAATGCCCTTCAAACTGGAACACAGTAATGCTTGCACACTACTGGCAGCAGAATAACTGGCAAAGCTGTGGTACCTACCAAGACTGCCTCCCGCATACGAGAGACCTACCACGAGCAAAATGTTCTTGTATTCTTTATTGTACGCTGTTAGAAGATTTACATCGTGAATTATAAACTAAATGTACAAAGGCGAGCTTAGCCTTAAAAAGAGTTTTCTTCCAGCAAACCCTTGAAGAAAGAGAACTGTCACTTGAGCAAATAGGTTTCAGTGTACGGTATACGGTTTGAATATATACTCTAAAATAAACATCAATAACTAAATACACAAAAATATAATAAATACAAAAAGAAATATGAATATCCCATACATAGTAATACATACATAAAGTACCTACTTATAAAACGAAGCTATAAGGAAAAATGTTTTTATTTTTTTCCTGCATTAGGCTTTTTAAAGAGTGTCTTCCGGTGACTTCATCTTCCCTTCCCTACTATTTACTTCCTAGGTCTCAGATTTAGCGCCCCTTCAGCGTATATAATCTTTTAATTTGGATTTAAATCTCATAAATGTTGTTTCTAGGGTTGAGGTTGAGGCAGAGGTTAAAGAACCGCTACACCGGCCAAGCGTCGTAAAATCAGTGTATGCCGTGTTCTAGCTAGTGCAGGTACTCAGGAAGTAGGTAATAGTACCTACCCATCTCATTATAAAGGGCCAACTGCATGAAGCTATTCCACTATCGATATCGATCGCCTCTTATTGATTAGTATCTTTGCGGATGTAATAATAAATTCTAATAATGACTGTGTTTTAATTGAAATATTTGTATAGGTAGGTACACGTACCATACGTAAGTACGTAACTGTTAAACAGAACTTGCACGATAATAAATAATAATAAATAAAATGACTATGACTATGTACGCAATGAAATGGAGATAGGAGTAGCCGGAGTTATCCACTGTAATTCCGCTGTACAGGCTCAACACAGAACTAGTGCGGGGGATAGAGTTCTTAAGGGTGTACTATGCTGTTTTATTCTTAATGTTAGTCTTTATGTACCGCAATTATGTTTAGGAAAAAAAACAAAAATATATACCCAATAAAAAAAAATATAAATATTGTTTATTTTACAGGACGAACCTGATGACAACCAGAAGCAGCGACGTGGACGTGACAAAAACCGTATAAAATATCAACTTAGTAAATATTAATACATGTCGCGAACTGCTTCGAAGTTTAGATACATATTTATGACGAGCATTTATTTCCTATTCCGACATGGAGCCAGATAAAAGTAAACGACATAAATGGAAGAAGTGAATCCACTTGCAAATGTGGACCATAATGTTGACAGTTTTTGCTTTTCACGACGGCGGCTCCACGCTGGGCTTGTATCGATCAAAGTATCAAAAAACCCAATTGCTTACCCTTCAATTATTCCTTTATAGGTGGAGTGAAATATAGTTCTAGTTGAGAAGCAAGCGTCATGGGCTATGAAAACCGCTTTTCTTGCGTGGTTGTTGGACCCGTGTGAGGTATTACCCATAGTTAAAAAGACGTTGGAATTGTTTGGAGCAAAGGTAATTCCGCAACTGCAATGACTTGTAGCAGCTAGTAACTTTTGTCATTACCTTCGACCGCAACATGACTTTTTATTAATTGATATAACGGTAAAATATGAAACAATAAATTTTGGAAAAAAGGATGAACGAAACTTTTCATTTGTCAATTGAATGGAAGTAGACTATATTAGCAAATTCAACGCAAAAAACAAGTAGCGATCGAGCCATTGCATTTAATTTGTAATTTATAAAATAACAAATTTTTTTTTGTAAAGCACCAATTTCGTTACGTAACGTAACGTATGTAACAAAAAGCTTTTGTTAAATTCTGTTTTATGTTTCCAGACTTGCTTTGGGCAAAACTTATGGTAAACCCTTACCATTTGTAGAAACGTTAGACCCTCCTGCTGGCAGCTCTACTCTGAACAAATGTAGTGGTTTCCATCAACATTCCACCAGCGCCCGAGTACATTATTCAGTTCACATTATACCGTACGATCTTTAACGCCCGCTGCTCACGGCTGCGAAAAAACTAACAATGTCGTACCTGTTACATGACAAATTGGAACTATTAGCGGTCCCGCTCTAAGCCGCTTTTGGTCTAGAAGGTAGGGCTACCACTTATTGGCTGCTAGTGTATTCTACAGCTCTAGGGTTGCTAAAGCTTACCTTCATCATCTCTATTCATCATCATCATCAGCCACTGCTGGACATAGGCCTCTCTCAATGAACGCTACTGAGTCTGGTCTTCATCCCTGCTCATCTTGACAGCCTTTGTGTTGTAGTGGTTGGGTAGGTTGGCTCAAATCTCATACATCACTGAGGTTGTGGGTTCGATTCCCGCGACGACGGGGCAAATATTTGGCAACAGAAAAAAAAAGCGCAAGCATTTGTTTCGTGTCTGGGTGTTGTGGGACCATGGTCCTCATAGTTCCTGGTTTCCTAGATATAGGGAATCCTAGTTAGGGGCAGGATCTATGTTTGGATCTCAGTAAGTCGCAGAAACAGCTGGAGTATATAGGGGTAAAAATATACAACACTCTTCCCGAGAGTATAACCAACGCGCCAAGTCTAAGTTCTTTTATGCGCAGACTTAAAACCCTACTGCTCAACCGGACATACTATACAGTTGACGAATTCTTTAATGACGAAATGATTACTGATCCAAATTTAATTAAAAATGATATTGATTGTTAATATATTACATACAATTTCCTGACTGTGATCTTATTAATTATAAATAAATAAATGTGATCGTTGGGCGTTATTATTATATCATCTAGTTTCATTCGGCCGCATTTTGCAGATTGTGGCTCCATCATTTCCGTCTTTCACTATCATCTGCATATGTAATTGATTGTCTGTTTTCCTGTCTTGACCTTTTCCTCCTAATGTACAAGTGACCATCTGGCGGTAGTCAGCATAGCAATGTCACGTAATTACGTTAGATCGCCTAGGTCACTGGCCACTGCTCTAGTCCTAAATCTTATTAAGTTGTTGAATATATGCCCTGAACACTACATGATTAATAGCTATAGGTACATGCAACATAAATATTTCCTTTTTAATTAGAAGCTGCGCCTCCATTGCCTATCCCTCCAGGAGACCAACAAGTGTCACTATACCTATACCTAACATATAACTAGGTAACTGCTTAGTGACGTAGATTACTTATTTGACAAGTTACATATAGGTCATATAGCAAAGATTTGCTATGCCACAAAAAACTTGGAATCTTCTCAAACGTTACAGCCCTAAAATTCAACCATGGTCAGTGTTTGTTATTCCGTTCGCGGAAAATGTCTTTTTGCCGTAAAGGAGCTGCGCCTGCGCCGAAGCGGTTTCCGTTTAGGGACACACAAGTGGCTACAAGCTACGTAGGTACCTGGCATATCCGCATACTCCTTTACTTGGCTCGACTAAATAAGACTCGTATAGTACGCGAATTATTGGTATTTCTTGGAATGTAATTGTTAGAATTGAATAGGTATTCCTGCGTTCGCGCCGCTGCGCTCGTTACAGAAATGAAGCTGTAAAGTGTGGAACTACTTTATTTTGACGTCTCAATATAAGGTCCGGGTTCTAGGAGTGAACTAACAAAGGCTTGAATAGGCTTGCTGTTGACAGCAAATTGAGATACCTATTTGAGAATCGAGGTTGCATTTAAGCTTAATATTGACGAAATATTCTAAGAACTAGCTGTGAAGTCCAAAAACTAGCGCTTACAAATACTTACCTAATGGCACAGAATAATTTTATTAATAGAACAAGTTCATGCTTGGAAAAGTCAACAAAGATTTCTCAAGCGTGTTAAGAGAGATTGTCGGCGGATAAATTTAAGAAAAGTATTCATAGTCACCATTTATCCAAGTATCTTCTTGAAGCATAAGCCCTAAATGTACTTTCTTACTACTCGTGGAGGCTCGAAGACACGAAAAACCAAAGATTCGCTCATTAAAATTTTAAATTAAAACAAAAGACAACACGGCGACGAGCAGACCCTCAAGCTTGGAATCCCAAGCACCACCTGCTGAATAGATACAATCTCGGAGCCATTTCATTAAGTCAGCACCTCGCTTCCTCCGTAATCTCGATGCCCACTTGAATACTACGTATCGACTGGACAAAAACATGACTTTATCTACCTCCGTATCGGCGATGGGATCTTTAGATTTCCTAGTTTGTTGCCTTGTGCTTCGCGCCAGTGGTTAGAAATCGTGACGGGCGAGCGAATCGCGTCAATGCTTCACTAAAATAAACAGTCTGCTATCTTTAGATAAGTTTTTATGGGTGGCAGTGGCGAACAACTACAAGCCTTCAACGCATTACTGATGCGTAGTTCAAAGTTCAAAAGTTCTTTATTCAATTTTGGCATCACAGACGCACTTATGAACGTCAACTATTACAATGACTCTACCACCGTATCGGAAAAATAACCGCTTCCCAAAAGATACGGCAAGAAACTGAGGGGAATTTTTTGTAGAACTTTTGTTACAAAATTTTATTTTAATATTATGTTTCTTATGCGCCAGTTGGCTACTTGGCAGAAGCGGAATGTTCCATGCATCTTTTTCTTCTATGTAATTACTAACTGTATAGTATGCTTTTTTCATTAGAATATTTTTCACACGCAATTTGAATCTACTTTCTGTGAGCTCCGTTATACATTTTGAAATTTTATTGCAAAAACGTACGCAATTGCCCATGAAGGACTTATTCGTTTTACTAGTCTAAACCTAAGTACTGCAATTGTATACTTATTTCTTATTAGTTGTCCCTATATCCGTAAAACTATGTACCTATTTAAATTTGTACACCAAACTTCAATTTGAATATAATCTAAGTACGTAGAATTTAGTGACAACCTATTTATGGTTTTTCTTTTCTGGTTTCGATGCTTAGATAACTATAGGTAGGTTAAGCCCTGAAACACCATGTTCAAGTCGTCTGTATGACTTTTGGCGCTGCGTGTTCCAATTTACCATTCCGAATAGGCGACCTATAAGTAGCGCCCTTTTATGCTTACAATTTAATCAGTAACAATACATGTAGCAGCAACACATGTTTGTACTTTAGCACCTTGTCACAGTCAATAATCTGACTCTACCTTCAGCAGTTAACGATAAATAAAAAATGTTTTTACTGACACAAGGAACTCAAGTGTACCTAAACATGTGTCCTATATTTAAGTGTGCACGCCTAATAGACCATTACATGCAGATTTATGTCACAGTTACTCTGTAACGAGGTACGAGGCGTGGACGGTTGAATTCCCTTATACGAGCACAAGGCATTTATGTAGGTGTGTGTACTGGATATTTGAGGGCCTTTGTGTAAGTACCGACTTTGTTCTGTCAACTAATTTTATTGGACCCGCTAGTATAGAACAGCAAATCAGCTAATAACAAAACGGGCAAATACCGAAATGGCTTTTGACATATAATTTTATTAATCTTTTATTTAACTTGCAATGTTTGTTTGTTCGGTTCAAATGTTGCAAGTCGGATCAGAACCACTTCATCTTATCCTATTACGGAGTTGAAATTCTTACTAATATTATAAACGCATAATTTTGTATGTATGGATGTTTGTTACTCTTTCACGCAAAAACTACCGAACTGATTTTGATGAAATTTGGTATGTAGGTACTTTAGGACTTGGAATAACACATAGGCTACTTTTTATCCCGGGAAACCGCGGGTGAAACCGCGGGGCGCAGCTAGTATTGCATATTTGTCAAAGTCCGATGACAATGCAATATTATGGTACCATTCAGCTGATCTGATGATGGAGTCGGAGGGTGGGCAATGCCGCAGTCAAGGAGTTCCTTGACGGAAATCGTAAATTACTAATAGCTCATTTTAATCAGTTTGCGGTTCCGATTACTAATTTGTTAAAAGCTTGTCTTGAAAAATATATTTTTCAACAAAAATCTTGTTGAGGAACAGCAACATGGCGCTGCTTCGTTAAGACCCTTTCAGACTACGGGACCCTAAAAGCTTAAGGAATGCTTATAGCGTAGGTACCTACAGTAGATAGAGATCTTGCGTAGATCGCAACACAATGGACGAAAGCCATGGCTTCCAATTAAGATGCTGATACCCTACTAAAAAGCCGAGCCCTCTATCTACGATCACCTTGGCCTCAAAACATTTTGCTTATCATCAAAAAACACGTATTGCACTTTAGATTTATCTCATCCCAAATCCATAGATAATTTAGTATTATGCAAGTATTTATTAGCTACCTACTTACATACATTTACTGAAACATGTTGATGAAGATGATGTTACTGAAGAACGAGTGTGGCTGGGAGCACATAAGACTTTCGATCCGACCGACGCACCCAAGTTCGAATCCCGCTGGCCCTGCATCTTTGACATTCATAAGTTATGTGCGGATTTTATACTCGCTCTAAAAACTGTGAAGGAAAACATAGTGAGGAAACCGGCTTGTCAAACCACCAACCCGCACTGGGCCAGCGTGGTATCCGCCACGCTGGCCCAGTGCGGGTTGGTGGCCCATACTTTCTCTATGAGTGAAGGCCCGTATCCCAGCAGTGGGAACGTGATGGGCTGATGATGATGACTGAAACATGATTGCGAGTATCGAATGCAGACAGATTTTTATAAAATTTTGAGAAAATAGAATTCATGTTGAAGTTCATCAAGGAAACATTTCATGGACGGATCCAGGGACTGTCGACTCATAGCACGCCGCACGCGCGGCGTCTGCTCGCGGCTCCGCCGGTGGGCACACGGACCGCGCAGTATGCACCGACAGCCCAAGCCGTAACTTTACGCAACGCCCTGATTGCTCGGGCACCAGACGTTGATATTTTTCATATGCTTTTCTGTATATATTTCTTAAGCACTGTATTCAGTTTTTACATAAGTAGATATATAAGTATCATAGATAGATTTAGCTCGTTGTGCGCTTTGGCGCTGCTGTAAGCACAACAAGCAGTTATACAAATAAATATATAAATTAAAAAAAATTGCGTGCAGCTAGTAGCGGTAAAATACTCTAATGTTCTATAAGCGAAACGTTACACGGAGTCAGGTTTTGGTGTTGCGGTTAAAAATGTATGATACAGTTAGGTTTTGAGGCACGGAAGCTGTAAAGGCGGTTGTCGGCAGGTATAAAGACATCTTTTATAGCATGCGACACGACCCCCTTCCGGAGCGTTCTGGGAATAGATTTGTAACTACAAACGATGACAGTAGCGTTTACAGTGCGGTGTAGAATTTGTTTTATAGGTAGTGTGGTAGGCCTCTCGTTTGCGGAAGTCCGTCTGGGTAGGTACCACAGCTTTGCCAGTCATTCTGCCGCCAAGCAATAGTGCGCAGGTATTACTGTGTTCCGGTTTGTAGGGCATGATGTCTCGGGGTGATGAGCGCAAAGCAGTGCTACGCAATGCTTTTTATGGTATTAAAAGTTCTGGGTGGCACCACAGAATACTAAGGGACAGAAGCATCAATCCGCAAAGAAATTTAAACAAATAGCGACTCTTGCTATGACACAATAAAATTCAATTCAGCTCGCGTAGCGCTGCATACCTACCAGTCATATTAACCTACAGAGCGCCTCTCTTTCTATCGCATAGCTCTTATCTCTTCTGACGCGGCACGTGTAACGACGCGCGACCCGTCGTCGGTGTCCGGCTATGTACTTGTAGCTTCGTACCTACAGTGCGGAGTGCGCTAGGCCTGGTGGCACTGCAATAATAAAATTATGGGCAGGCGTGGCGCTTATCATCACGCGTATGACTCGCTCGTCTTATCACTCAGATCAATACAAAAAAACTGGCCGTAAAGAGCACCGCTAAATCTACAAACTCCGAACAAACCATTTAGTTGCATTAGATGCATAACATAGCTGTTACTCTACTCACCTGTACTCGTATCCTACCTACCGCAAACATTACAAAAACGGCCAAGTGCGTGTCTCGCCAACGTATTCCGTAGTTTCATGTTCCGTAGTTTTCGGTAGTTTTAGTACTTGTTGATACCTACTCGAGTCTATGAAAGAGCGAGTGTGGCTCTGCAACTCGTTCGACGTTGACGTTTCTATTCAGCGCACCGGAGTTCGAATCCCGCTGGTCCCTTACCAATTACCTTCTTAAGTTCTGTTATTGTGCGGATTCAACACTTGCTCAGAAAATGGAGATTTTTTCGAAATTTAGTAGTTTTCGTAACAAACATCGTTGCGTGATTGAGTAACAAACAAACATCCATCCATCCTCACAAACTTTCGTTTATAACACAGAATACTAAGGGACAGAAACATCACTCCGCAAAGAAATTTAAACAAATAGCGACTCTTGCTATGACGCAATAAAATTCAATTCAGCTCGCATAGCGGTGCATACCTACCAGTCATATTAACCTACAGACCGCCTCTCTTTCTATCGCATAGCTCTTATCTCTTCTGACGCGGCACGTGTAACGACGCGCGACCCGCCGTCGGTGTCCGGCTATTTACGTACATTATCATCATTATTTTTATTCGGCTATTTTTATTTTTTATTTACCTAGCTTCGTACCTACAGTACGGTGCGCTAGGCCTGTTTATAATAAGTAGGATCGGATAGGACAGGAACTAATAGGAAATAAGACCAATGGACCTTTTTTTCCTTTTTTTTGTTAGCAACGGAACTTATGGAACTCTAAAAATCTAATGTGGTACGATCCAGCGTGAACGCTTTTTACGGCACTTCTCGCTACTCATTAGCAACTTGCAACTTACTCGTATAATTAACTACTTGACTGTTGCTGGAATAATAATTTATATTCTAAGAAATCGTCCAGGTTCTGCAACAACTTTTGGTAGCCAAAGAGAATATAATGGAAGCTTAGCAATCTGTTACAAATAGTTTAGGAGCATTTAGTTTGAATTACACACCGAATTTATAAGTCCTTTTCAAAACCTTATTTATTTATGTTACTCTAGCTACGACCCGCGGTTTCACCCGCGGTTTTCTGGGATAAAAAGCCTATGTGCTAATCCAGGATATAAGCTATCTCTATTCCAAATTTCATTTAAACTCGTTCAGCCGTTGCAGCGCAAAGAGGGATCAAACACAACATACAAACTTTCGCATTTATAATATGAGTGTGATAAAATTGTCTCTTTTTCTAACTTTGCCTTTCAAACCGGGTTCATACCTTCAAAACCCCATCGGCAGCGGCATCGCGATTGCGCGAATACTTCACGATTAACGCGTATGACGTGGACTTCAGTATGTTATTAGCTGGATCCACACCGGCCGATTTACGTTCCGATCCACGATCGGACATGGTCTCAGTTTCATTAGTCGTCACACACACACACACTTACTAGTAATAACATAACGTCTTTTTGTCGTTTGGATCGGACGCGACGCGTCCACACCGATCGACCGCGCGTTTGGGTCGTGATTCTGCCGCGCGCTTGGCGTGACGCTTTTTTTTATGGAATGAGACGAACATGTTCGCCTGATGGTAAGCGCCACGCCTGCCCATAACAATTGTAGTGCCACCCAAAACTTTTAATATCATAAAAAGCATAGCGTGCATTGCACTCATCACCCTGACTCATCAGATATTAAGTCTCGTGGGTCGGCCGGTGTCGACCCGGCTAATAGCGTTGGACAACTAGGTCCAGGATGAAACAGTAAATAAAATATTATGTTCGTTGTACGTTGGAAATTTCATTTAATGGAATATCATTGACATTGAAATTTATAAAATAACATTAATTAACGTTAACTAAATCTACGTTTACGTTGAAGTGTCCCTTCTCCAATTCGCAGGCGACTTGGTAGCTCCATTCATCTGATTCCTTCATAGTGTAAGTCTTTTTCTGAAATAGAAATGAAAATACATTAGGAAATATTATCAAATTCGCATCTTAAGATTACTAATATTTGTTTCATTTTGTAAATTAAATGACAATGTTCTAATTTGGGAATGATGACTCATTTATTTTTGAAAGGGCTCGACCCTACTAATGGTAAAAGTTACCTATAAGATGTTGCGCAATGACAGGAAAAGGCTCTCCTTCTCAGCATAAAACTAAGGTAATAAATTAGAAATACCTTGGAAATGGTTTTCAGTCGGAACCTATGACCGTAACATCACAAACAAATAGAAAAAGAGACGATCTATATTTTTTTTTAAGAAAGCTATCACGAAATTACAAAAAGCAAACTTTTTTTTACGTTTCTGCCGCTGCCACCCCTGACAATTTTTTTTTTATGACACAAGCAGTGGCAGTGGCAGTGTGTTGGCAGTGACACTGACAGCCGGCAAAATCACGTTAAAATCACTTGGAAAGACATTGTCTGTTTCCCGATTTAATTTTGTATGGTGGTCTTGTTATTTTGTATGGCGGCTATTTACAGTTTAAAATTTTTTTTTTCCCAAAGTTTTAAGCAAATTCAGTTCAAGCGGTACACCTATCTGATTTATAGTTTCCGAGATCCCCTGAGCAGTTCCATTCAAACCACATTTTCATGGCTTCGAATGATAATTTAATTTCATGTTAATTGTTTTATACATTTATGGACTTTCCTTTAATGAATTTCAATTCAATTTCACATTGACCAAAAACTTAACTGATAAAAATTTTTGTATGTCGGCCATCTTGAAGTGTCTGAATCAAAAAATTCATTCCATATTCGTAATTTGTATCCCCAAAAACGATCTAAAAAATCAATCGAATCGCAGCAACTTTTTGTTCGGAAAAAACTTTTGTAAGGCGGCCATTTTGAAAAATGGCGGAATCAAAATATCGTAATCATTTAAAAACTTACAAGTATTTTAACAGCCTGTCTCGTATGCGGATCCCACTGCACCCTCTCACGCAGACCGTTATGTTTGGTGCCGCGCTGATTCGTTCTGCACCCATTGTCCCATTCCACCCACAGCGCGAAACCGTTCACTGGGTAATCGACGGTCTCGTTTGAACTGTCGACAAGATAATATACTTTACTAGCTGCGTCCCACGGTTTCACCCGCGTGTGTACATCCTGTTTTATTCCAGGTCCTATAGTATCACTATACCAAAAGTATTTAATTTCTTACTTAATAAATGTTATTATTCAGTTAAGGACTTTCTCAATGACAATAATTTAATTACTTGATGACAATACTAATAATTATTCTCTGACATTTATTTATATACATTTTTTTAATTTAATTTTTTTTATTACATCTTTGTACGACGAGCGAGTGTGGCTCAGTGGGAGTACGTGCGACTTTCGATCCGACGCACCCGAGTTCGAATCCCACTGGCCCCGCACCACTGACTTTCTTAAGTTATGTGCGGATTTAACACTCGTTCTAAAAACGGTGAAGGAAAACATCGTGAGGAAACCGGCATGTCCAAGAATTTATCACAAAAATTCAAAGACATGTGACATCCACCAACCCGCACTGGGCCAGCGTGGTGGATTATGGCCCACACTCTCTCTACGAGGGAAGGCCTGAGTCCCAGCAGTGGGAACGTAATGGGCTGATGATTACATCTTTATTTTTTCTGACCGTGTACTAATTAATTACCTATTGACATTGAATATGAAATAAATAAATAAAATAATGTTTGATAATAAAACTGTTTTAATATTTGTACGCCTACAAACGCCGAATTTTGTTGGAGAATACCACTGCTATGTCACCTTGCAATGTTGTTACCGAAATTCGGACAAATAAATTTATTACATTCATTCATTCACCAAAACTCATCAAAATCCGTTTACCCGTTGCAGTATGAAGATGGAACTAGATACAAACTTTCGCATTTATAATTTTAGATTTTGCAAAACAGGGTTTTGAGTGGTGCTGCCATGCTCGTCTCGTAATTCAGTTACACAAATAAAGACCGAACAATAGAAAAAAACAACTACTATGTAAAGTATGTGTTATTTTTGAAAAAGCTGTTATTTTTGCTTTTACAAGCTTTTATTTAACTTGCAATGTTTGGGTCAAATACTGCAAGCTGAATATATATTATATATTAATATTGCAATCAGAACCACTTCCTCTTATCCTACGGAGTTGAAATTTGCATACTTGTCGAAGTCCGATGACAATGCAATATTACGGTGACAGCCAGCTGATCTGATGATGGAGACGGAAGGTGGGCAATGGAACTCCATGACGGATAATCGTAAACTTTTTGTGTTTGAGCTCATTTTAATCCGGTTCCGATTACGAATTTGTTAAAATAATATATGTATATAATATTTTTGTTAAAAATATTGAAAAAAATATTTTTCAACAAAACTACAAATACTCTTTATTGTATACCAATAACATAAAAAAATTATTACAAATAAACCTTATAACTAGGGTAGTACAATGGGCGGTCTTATCGCTTAGAGCGATCTCTTCCAGACAACCTTTGGGTGGACAGTATCGGAAGAAAGAAGTAGACGGTGGTATACAATAATTCATAAATAAAGAATACTTTAATACTATACAAATCTTATTTTTTTGTTTTTACTGATTGGTTATTGGTTTTGCACGTTGAATATTTTATATTTTTTATTTATTTACCTGAGTGGGAAGGTGCCGTCGACTGCGTATCTTGGTTTCAAATCGTGAAATTCGATGCGCAGGAGTCGCTGCGGCTGTCCGCTGCTTTTGCACGGATACTCCCAGAGCGGCTGCGCTTCTATTTCCTCGTCGCTTACTATCCGAGAATTCTGTAAATTAACATATTTTTTTGCGCCTAACAATCACAAGCATAGATCATGGCCCCTAACTAGGATCTCAGTATTTAGGGAACCAGGAACTACGAGGACCATGGCCCACCCAGACACGGTACAAATACTTGTGCATTTCTTTTTCTGTGCACAAACATTTGTCCTTTTGGAATTCGAACCCGCAACCTATGTATGAGCCAACCTGCCCAATCACTACACCAGAGAGGTTATCTGAAATACCTTTAGAAACAAATTAAAACAAAATTATGTATTAGGATGTCCTTGACAATCTTATGTCCCATTATATCATGACTTTGATATAACTACGATTCCCCGTGTGGGAGCATTAATTACATAAGGCGATTTTTAACAATTTTTAGACCCCCTCTTACCCCTTGGTTAGATGTAGTGAGATTTGGCTCGACCACCTCTCCCTCCCCCTAATCTCACGTGAGATTTTACAAAATGTGTATTTTTAATGTAAATACTTTAAATTTGGTACGTTTGTCGAGTCACGCGTTTGGCTGGCCGGTGGCGGCTAAACAATCGAGGGCGTACTATGCTACTTTGTGGCGTTCGCATAACGGCGATTAATATTATTATGTAGTATTAGCTATATAGAGGATAGACATGTTTTACTTAATTTTACCCAGTTATTTCGCTATATTACACAAATCTTGAGGAAAAAAAATTACGTGATATTTGCAGAGATTTCCCCCCCCCCCCGCGCTCCCACGTGAGATTTGGGTGAGATTCGCCTCGACCCCTCCCCCCTAAACCCCTTACGTAATTAATAGACGCCCCTTATTAAAGGAACCAGGAACAGAGGACCAATGGTCTTCCAATATTACTTGTAAGTAGCCGTTTTTATTTCCTTGCACAAATATTGCTGGTTTTGATTTAATTGACTTGAACCCACGCATTATGAGTCCTGCTAACTTTTACACCAGAATTGTTATAAAAAAAATCAGAATAATCAAAGTATTACATGTCATATCAAATTCAATTAAATAGGTGCCTGGTACATACATTATTATAAACATATATAAATAATATTATATTTTACACATTATTATAAAAATATAATAATATAATATAGAGCGAGTGTGGCTCAGTGGGAGCTCGTGCGACTTTCGATCCGACGCACCCGAGTTCGAATCCCGCTGACCCCACACCACTGACTTTCTTAAGCTATGTGCGGATTTAACACTCGCTCTAAAACGGTGAAGGAAAACATCGTGAGGAAACCGGCATGTCCAAGATTTTTTCACAAAAAGTCAAGGACATGTGACATTCACCAACCCGCACTGGGCCAGCGTGGTGGATTATGGCCCATTCTCTCTCTATGAGAGAAGGCCCGTGTCCCAGCAGTGGGAACGTGATGGGCTGATGATGATGATGATGATAAAAATATAATAATAAATTCTTATTTTATAATTAGTAACACACTCACCTCCACAAGATGATCGAATATCGACATATCGAAGCCCTCGCACTGTCGCAAAGGGACCCTGATTTTATGAAGATCTTGGAACTCGACCGGCATCGCCCAAAGCTCGAAACCTTTCGGAATTATCAACACATCTCCATTTAAATGCTCCTTATATTTATGAAGGGTATAAGCCATCTTCAAATTGTCCCACGGCAGAATTGAAGAGCTCAAGTTCGGATCACATATCACGTTAGTAACTTCTTTCAATATGTCTTCATTCAAATCTGCTATAAACTTAACATTCCCAATATCATTCGCTTTCATATATTCTTGCAAAATATCTATATTGAACTGCGATACTTCATGAATATAAACTTTATTCGCCAATTTAGCTGATATTAAGCCTAGCAGACTGCTTCCATTAAGATCTAAGACTATAGAATCACTGTTCACTTCCTGCTTAACTTGTCGTTTGAGATCGATATCCTTTATTATTTTGTTTTGGTTAGAGACGTGCGTTCGCGACCAAGCTATGTGTACGCCGCATTCACAAACCGGACGTTGGTAGTGATGTTTGTTTTCGTTTTCGAGGTAGAACCATAGGGAATATTCGTCTTGGCAGGAGACGAGGGTAAGCTCGGAGTCCTTTGTGACTGTTTGTTCTTGTGGGAGGTAGTACACGGCTTGCATCCAGTGGTCGCGCCAGGGGATAGCATCCTGTGGGCGGTCGGCAGACGCATGGGCGGCGGGGTGGCTCCACCATGGAGCACAACTAAGCACTATTTTACCTGAAAATGACAAATTAATTTATAATGAAACAAGAAAATGACATAAAACAAGATCTTTGTATAATAATTAATTTTCAGAAAAAAAAAGAAAACCGACTTCAATGTATCTTCGAAGTCCAAGGTCAAATATCAATGAAATTTATATGGGACTACTTCGTAGCTATACTGAACTCAAAGCAAAAAGAAATTTCCAAATCGGTTCATAAATGACGGAATTCTGAGGTAACAAACATATTAAGAAAAATACAATCAAACAGAGAACCTTCTCCTTTTTTAAAGTCGGTTGAAAATATATTTTTCAAGACAAGCTTTTTTCAAAACAAATCCGTAATCAGAACCGCGAGCAGATTAAAATGAGCCCAAACACTAGTAGTTTACGATTATCCGTCAAGGAGTTCCATTGCCCACCTTCCGGCTCCATCATCAGATCAGCTGGCAGCCACCATAATATTGCATTGCCATCGGATTTTGACAAGTATGCAAGTGAAGCTATAACTTCGTTTGAGCTTAACACAATACACGATTAGCGCTTGAGGGACATACCCATATGTCCACGATTAGCGCTTGAGGGACATATGGGTAGGAGGACTGGAAAAGGACATAGGCTACTTTTAGTTCCGGGAAACCGCGGGTGAAAATGCGGAGCGCAGTCAGTTTATAATAATAGTGTGAATATAAAACATTTGATTTAGATTTAGACTTGATTTTTATATTTAACTAGCTGCGCCCCGCGGCTCCACTCGCGGTTTCCCGGGATAAAAAGTAGCCTATGTGCTATTCCAAGTCCTAAAGTATCTACATACGAAATTTCATCAAAATCGGTTTGGTAGTTTTTGCGTGAAAGAGTAACAATCCTACATCCATACATCCATAGATTCTTACAAACTTTCGTGTTTATAATATTAGCATTACAGTAAGATTGACATACCTTCAGTATCCATATTAAGCTCCCACCACATAAACACCATCTGTGCTGTACCATCTTTCTTCACCGTGAACTCTTGTTTGACCGTACGGTTCATCACTATAGGACTTTTGCCGGACCAGTCGTAGTAGAATACTGGGATCTGTTCAGAGAGTTCGTGGAACTCAGAGCGATGAAGCTGGGAGAGTTGGAGGTCGTGAACGGCAGCTGTACCTGCGCAGTCTTTCATCTGAAATGTTAGGGTTGTAGTTAAAGTTAAAGTATATACATAAATTAAAAATTTAAAAATTCCCCCGCTTAATAAAACATTGTGAGAAGTACCGCTAGAAAACCTGCTTTTAAATAAAAAAAATCGCATCCAAATCGTATACGCGTTTAAGAGCTATGGTGCTACAGACAGACACACATAATGGTCAAACTTATAACACCCTCCTTTTTGCATCGGGAGTTAAAAGTTAAATAGATTCAATGATCCCATGATCCCATACCTGCGTATAGGATCATTGCATTGATTGATTGGGTTTGTATGCTAACACCTAACTAGGATTCCCAGTAGGTATTTAAGGAACCAGGAACTATGAGGACCCTGATCCCACAATACCCAGACACGAACTAAATAAATAAATATGCGCTATAAATTATATTGCATTTCATGCACAAAGATTTGTCCCATAGCGGAAATCAAACCTACAACCTCAGAGTATGAAATAGAAGCCGACTCGCCCAACCACTACACCACAGAGGCTGTCCCATAACCAAGCCTTTAATAAAAAAAATATGATCAAGAATTCTGGAACATGTCACATGATGCAGCTATGGATCAAGTAGATCAAGAAATTAACAATAACAAAACGAACTAAACCAAGAATACAACATTTGAAAAATGTGCAATTTCTATACATAATACCTTTTGTGGAGTCTTCAATGCTATGCCAAGCTGTTCGTCGTTCACATCTTGAATCTTGTTCCAACTCTGCAGAAAAGGACAATCGACAACTTGTGCATAGATAACGGCAGAGTCTGGAACCACGATACAGTCTTCTTCTAGTAAGTATTTGTGTGCATGGGAGAATGTGGATAGAGCTCCTGGAATATGAGAAAAAAACATGGATATACCGGGCTTTTTCTAAATAATTTTTCAGGATCTATTAGTTGTCACGACCGACCAGGCTTGCCCCTTTATTAGTGGGCTCATTTAGATAACCTTCTAACGAGCTGCTTCTGTTATATTTTGCATTTTCTAATATAAGGACTTGTTCAAAACGAGTTTACAAAAATTATAGATATTACGAGTTACTTTTATAAAGTTGCCTACTACGAGTCTTAGTAGAAGATTGTTAGATTACTGACTTAAGATTGTAGTACTTAGGGACATACAGTTTATTTGTTCTTATTTCTGTATTTTGGAATATAAACTAATGTATTTATTATTAGATTTGAAGTAATGAAATTAAGGAGTCAAAATTTCAGAATAAATCGGTCCGCATAGCAGGAATTTCTTACTATACGGCTATGGAGGGGATGTCAATAACTTAATAGAGCAAGTTAAAGTTTTCTCTATCACATAATAAAAGGTTATCTGAAAGAGATTGCTTATTAGCATTGTACAATTTTAATTGTTAAGTTCTTTTTGTTCTGTATGTATTTTTATTTTCTGGTAGGTAACTCGTTGTTGTACAATAACGAGTTACCTGATCTAATAATTCAGTAAATACCAATATCACTATAATGTACAGCAATTTCTTTAAAACATTGGTAATCTAGTGTTGATTATTTCCTTTTATAAATTCTACCTTCACCAATCAGCTCTGTGTCAAACACCTCAGTGACCAAAATATTTGCCTTCTCCTTCATATCGCCATCCTCTCCCACGATAATCTCAGTAGACCTCTTTGGAATGACTTTAATTTTATCGGCAACACCATTACGTGCCAGTATCTTGAGGCAGCATTCAGCCATGGGTTTAAAGGCTTCACATGCTGTGATTGTGTCGGCTCCACTTTTAACTGCCATCATTGAGAGGAGTCCAGTGCCTGTGCCTGAAAAGTTGTTTTTTTTAGATAGTTGCAATTAGATCATAAAATGTTACCTAGTACAAAATAACTTTTCCAATGCAATTTGCCAGCAGCAAGCCAATAATTGCCTTTTAAACACTAAAGTGTTAAAATAATCAAGTGTGAATATTTATATCATTCTCCTATTTATAATTTACTGCACCATAACAGTCTTTGTGTAACATAAGTCTTAAGATTTAATGCTTTCATAGTGCAAATTAAAATAAATGAATGAATAAATAAAGTCTAAAAAAGTCTCTGTGAGTACTAAAACTGTGTTGGTTTGCTTACCAATATCCAAGACATTTGCTTTCTTCCCACTTTTATGCATTTTCTCAATCGCTAACTGTAACGCTCTGTAATACATCTTATTCCTCTCAGTATCATGGAGCATGTCCGCGAACGCCGAGCGTGCGATCTCTTGATGATAATCGTACTCATCATGGTCTACCCCAACTTCCCACTCCATACTACCAGTCAAAGGGTTCCGTTTCTGCAAGAATACCTTCATCTTCGTCTCAGCGCCTTCTCCGCCCATTTTAAACCTGTTAAACTATATTTCTGAGAAGAAATTGACTATAAGAAAAAAGTGTTGACTATTTATAAAAGTATGCTTGCCTTCTTAAAGTTGTGACTACAAAATTACTACAGAATCTCTGAATTAGGACTAAACTCATGTATTCAGACAAAATTCGCAGTTTTCAGTCATTTTTTTTATTTATCGTCAACAAAAATTATTAAAATATGAAATAACCTAGAAATTGCATGCCATACAAGCTGTCAGTTTTGACGGCAATTCAGACGTTGACGTTTTTGTCTTGGTGACTGCTGACATTCACATAACAGAACTCTATTTTTTTTCTAGGCGCGTCACAAGCGAACTAGGCAAGCGAGTAATCGAGTCGAGTTCAATTTATTCAACTCCAAAATCAAAAATTCGACATGCATAAGTTCCAAGGATGAAAACATGATGAAACAATGATAATTTTTATTAGGCACTAAGTTTTGGTCAGGACAGGACACCGAGGTAGAGATGTGAGCAGAACATTGCTGCTCTTATTTGAACGCGCGTTCAAATAGTAGCAGAAGTAGCAGTACCGTTCCTCATTACTCTGCCTTAGGCCCGGACTCCACCAAAGCGGAGACGAGACGAGAGGAGAGGAGCTGTTTTCTTAACAACCAGAATCAGAAATTCGTTATTCACACATCTCGTCTCCGCTCAGCTTCAGTGGATGCCACCGAGCGGAGATGTATCATTTTTGTATGGCGCGATCGAGCTAGCTGAGATGTGAGCTGTGCCTCGCAAGCTGGTGACGGCCGACTGAACGCAGCGGAGACGTGAAGAGATGTGAGCGGCGCGCGGCGTGTAGTGAGCGGCGCCACTATGTCGCCCGGCTCCACGTCTCTCGACCTGCGAGCCCCGCCCCACCCCATGCCTCTGCCACTCTCGCTACTCGCCTAGTGAACGCACACGCTTCTTTCTTCTGCTTCTTCAGACTCTGTTTCTTCTTCTTCAAGTAAAAGATGATACTGATTTAGTAATAGTGACATGAAGACGAACTTAACTGCAATTCCAAACATCGCACACATCTCCGCTACAGTCTATAGTCAGTATGCATCTCCGCTACAGTCTACAGTCAGTACCTACGCATCTCCGCTCAGCATTGGTGGATATGTTGCAGCCAACTAGCTTAATTCGCCGTTCAATTAACAGCCTAGCCTCTTAACTAAACGCCGCTATTCAACTAGTGGCCTGAATGATATTCAATTAAGAAAATGGGTTACGCGATAGAGACAATATGATAATAGTTGTGCCTCGTTCTTTGAAAACTTCGTAATTATCGGTGTGAGACCTCAATGGCAACGGCCATTACTTTACTCGAGATATGCTCTCTGCTGTTTTTCCATGACTGTATCCCTCAGATAAAGTGGCTGTCTACTCGAAGCTGTATCCCATTGAGGAATGACACTTCCTCAAAGCTGTATCCGATTATTATTTTTTTAAGTTCGCCCGATAGGGCTTTAGGCTTAAGTCTCTAGGTCCATACAGCCATGTCTTACGTAGTTTTTATTTGATAGTTTAATATTCCATTTATTATACTTTTGTAGAGAATAAGGGTCAACAGCAACAAGCCGGACCCTCTCCTAGTGCTTCAATAAAGTGGTGGAACTTTATTCAAGCTTTCCATGGACTTTTTGGGAGAACATACAAAGAAAAACAATGTTTTCTCTATTTTGTTTCATTTGCCTGCACTCGTGCACGTTTACGAATACATAATGGTTAATATTCCACCGTTATTACACATGATCACTCGAAATAACACTTGTTTGGAAAATAAAACAAAAACGAACTGTACCACCTTTCACTTCCCGCCAAAAAGTCTGTATCCGATTAAAATTTTAGGCAGTACCATAGACAGCTGTGGATACTTTTTTCGAAACGTCAGTGCTCGCTCGCTGTCAGTTGATCATCTTTCAATTCGACGTTTTTCTATCATGGCGGCCGCCGTCGGTAGGATTTGTGGGGCACGTCTTTTCAAAAATTACGGGATAGTAGGACCCCAGGTACAGAAAATATCCGTAGAATGATACCTAGTTCATAACTGTTACAATAACAAGTTTTTATAGTGCCCAATATGTTATTAAGGTTGGAAACTGTGAAGTTAAAAAACGTCAAGGAAAAGTGGTGTAATTTATCAGCTTTAGAGGTCCTCGGAGCCCCCTATCACTGTCTACGTAATTACGTGGTCAATTAGAAGCACCGTTAGAATGACCGTGACTCTGTGTGCTTAACAAATATTCATGGGCGAGTGATAACCTATTTTGCATTATGTAACAATTACATAGTAAATTCTAATAGTGCCCATGCATTGCAGGTCTGTCAGCTGTCCACCAACACTCAAGGATGGACAAAAAGTAGAAAAGTGGTAAGTAGTTCTTATCTCATACTTACAAATTGATTTATTTATACTAAAAAAAAAGTAACTATACCATCCTTGACATTCAGAGTACTTATATGATGATACCTATATTTATGTTGCAAAGCTTATTTACTGAAAATGATATGGCTGAATGTACCGAAAGTAAATAGTTATCTATATAAGTTAGAACTATTTACCTAACCCAATAATTCAACACTAAAATAAAATTATGCTCTTAGATTTATTAACCACAGGAGTTATCCGAAAATTAAAATGTTTTTTCATCAATTTAGTTAAATTTGCATCTAATTTTCTTTAAAATTTTCTTTACGAAACTAGATATGTTTTAGGGCTTTTAACTCTGAGGACTTTGCTGCTTGACTCAGCCATAAATAGTAAATGTATTGTTCAAACAAAGTTAATGTTGTCTCTGATGTGAGGAAAGAGAAATAATCATTAATTGTGATAAGGAGTAAATGATATATCTCATACCTTCACAGCTCCTATCGACAATTGGAGTGTTGGGAGGTGGTGTAGGCGCACTTCTGTTCGCCCTAGAACAATCCGTGCAGGCGTCCGGCAGTGAAGCCCATGCGCCGCGCCAGCCATGGAACCACGAGGGCTGGTTTAAGTCCCTCGACCATGGCAGGTATGAACAATCACAACTTTATTTATTTACTTAATTTTACAGGCAAAACTTGGAACAATACATAGTTGGTGTGACTGTTGACCTTACATACCTACCTATACTCTGCGACAAATAAACTACTAGACGTTTTTATTTAAAGAAAAAATACCTTATTGTCATTTAAAAATATTGGTATACTCCTTAGAAGATATTGAATAGAAGGTAAAACACATATTGTTTTAGGATAGTTGTTTTTAGGTCTTCTAGTAATTCATATCTTTTCAATGGTTAAATTTCAACCAACACAATATTTAGCAGAATAGCACTATAACAAAAAAATATTATTTAATATTGAGATTTGGGATTCCTTCTACAGAGCTTGTACATGCAACCTTCTGACTCACCACAGTATCTATCATCAACTATGAAGGTCAGCCTTCCAGTGATTATGAAATTAGTAATTTTGAAGTCAGCCTTGCCTGTTCCTAAACGTCAGAGACGAATGTCATGTATTGCCTTATTATTGTTAATACACTAGGAGTGTAAAGCTGATGCGTGTATGTCACAAGTATCTAACAAGTATTTTTTAATTCTTATTACGATTTAAAATTCAATACAATTTATATAATACAATTATTAATTGCCAATTACTGTAAATTTCAAATGACATGTCTGAATGAAAGACTAATTTATTTTATAATATTTTATTTGTTGTGCAGTGTTCGCCGCGGCTACGAAGTATACAAGCAAGTATGCAAGGCATGTCACTCATTGCAGTACATCGCTTTCCGTAACCTGGTTGATGTCACTCATACAGAGGAAGAAGCCAAGGCGGAAGCAGCCGATGTAAGTAGTAGGAGTGGGTAGTGGAAGATCCCTTTGCCACTGTAGTTTTTTATGAGAGTGATGAGTTGAGTAGGTCACTCACCCTAATAGTAAGCAACATGCTTGCCATAATATGAGCAGTGCCATCCAGAACTGTTGCATGGCTGCACTGCGCTTGACACCCTGAGACAATAGTTCTTAAGTCTCATATCTAGTAGCTAGTCATTTCAACCAGAAAACTGGAATAAAGGGATGTTCATACATTACTCCTGGTGGTGAAAGGTGTGGTACATCCTAAGGCAGTCTGCCTTGAGATGCAGGATAGGACAAAAGCTATTGAGTCTAAAAACTGGTGTCTTAGCATGATGAGCACAGTACAGTGTGGCACTATCAGACAAAAGGCGTTGCATCAATCATTTCAAAAGTACTAGCTCAGAAATATTCACATTTTGTATGATAAAAAATTAAATATTGTATAGTGTATAAAGATACTGATCCTCTTTATCCAAAGTAAACAACAACAGCTGTACCTCTTATCAATTCTAGAATTCTTTAACAATCTCTGTCTGCTCATATTCCACAACAAGAATGACATGTTATAGAAGATCAGCCAGATAGAGAAGTTGGGTCAGCACAGACTACAGAGAAATCGCAAACTTAGAACTTTAAAAAAACAGAATCTATTCTGATCAAAATTTTTGTTTAAAAAAGCGCTAATATAACACCAGTCATTGTTAGGTTCCATGGTCCCCCTAGTGTAAAATAAAAAGCAAATGCTTTATTTCTATATTTTTTTTTTCAAAAATTTTGTCCTCCTAAATTATCTTGTATTTTAGATTATAGGTTCTCATTAGATTAGGACATACACAATTCATACTGCAGTGTGACATAAATCTGTCCCTCAGGTAATGGTTAAAGATGGTCCCGATGAAGAGGGCAACTACTTCGAGAGGCCCGGCAAGCTCTCCGACTACTTCCCGTCGCCATACCCCAACGAGAACGCCGCGAGAGCCGCCAACAATGGTAACATTACCTACCCTAGAGCTAAATCACACATGCTACTTTTTGCCTCTTCTTTCCGGGGCCCGGCGTCTACTTATCAAACAGCCCAGCAGGGCGATCACGTAAGTCTGTTGCGAACATCGCATGTTGCGAACTAACGTGCAATAGAAATTTATTTCAATCGATAAAATGCGATAATGTAACTTTTTATGTCTCTTTTTTAATGTGCTCCTATCGATTACCCGGCAAATTTACAAAGCGAGATTGTCCTATGAATCGTTATGTATACGCCCAATCTATTCAATTTTACTGTGTAATGCGGCTCTTGTCTATGGTTTATATATCGATATAAACTTTGTTTGTCAAAACTTATTTTTATTTCAATTGAGCTTTCGTTGACGTTTGATTGCAACAAACGGGTTACGTGACCACAAAACCATCATCGAAACTGTTTTCTTATTGAAATTGATTGAAATAAAAGATGATCGCCCTGCATTTCTCACTATAACAATTTCTCAAAGTGACTATTTTCCGAAACAACAACTAAAGTGTCAACAAAGTGCGCAAGTTGGTGTATATTTTTACTATAAAGCATGTGGCAATATCGTGCTTAATAAGAAAAGCCTTTTGTTTCTGAAAAGTTTCTAGATATTTTAAATCAATATACTAATAAAATTAACTCTTTTTATGACTATAAAATACCAATGTTTATTTAATGGATCGGTCTGCTCGCTCCTATTACTCCTATTGCCATACTCTGACAGGGTCATATATGTCAACTAACCTTTACATAAGACCTCTTCAAATGTACATACATATATGATTGCAATAAAGTATTGAGTATTAAAATATATCAAGTAAATCTAGATGGGAGAAGCCACTGGAACACGAAACCCAATTTCACTAGTTTGGGAGCCTATGGATTAAAATATTATCTGTATACCTTTTTATGCAGTTAAACTCATAATTATTGTTAGTATGACTGTTCCCTCTCCAAGGGGGATAGTGGAGTGATTTTTGTGTGACATTCCAGGTGCATACCCTCCGGACCTGTCCCTGATCTGCTCGGGTCGCAAGGGCGGCGAGGACTACATATTCGCTCTGCTGACGGGGTACATGGAGCCCCCGGCCGGCATCGTGCTGCGAGAGGGACAGAACTACAACCCCTACTTCCCCGGAGGTGCCATCTCGATGGCACAAGTATTATTCGATGAGGTCAGTACTTTATTTTATAATATAAAATCGCTCACGGCGGTTTTGACCGTGGTTAAAGTAGCCTATGTCTTAATCCAGGGTATAAGCTATATCCATTCCAAATTTCACAAATTGAAGAAGAAATAACAAACACACAAACACATTTAACACACTAACTCACACATCCAAACTTTCGCATTTATAATATTAAAGAAACATGACTAGGTCGATTGACGCATGTTTTCTATCACACTTAATACATAACAAGCGAAAAGATTGTACGTGTTTGCTACCTGTTCACGCTGCAATAGCTGAATGTTTGGTTGTTTGGAATGGAGATAGCTTATACGCTGGATTAACACAGGCTACTTTTATTCTGGAACATTGTCCACGCGGGTGAAACCGCAAGGTGCAGCTAAAGCATATTGTCAGTTTAGGACATTATAGCCAGCGCTATTACTGAGCATATGAGACTTAATATCTGATGTCTCGGGGTGATGATCGCAATGTACTTAGTACTTTTAGGGTGCTATTAGAAAGTCCCTAAATGAAAACAGATAAAAAAATAAACTGGGTGGCACTGTAATTGTTATAAGTGTGGCGCTTATCATCAGGCGAACGATATAAATAAATAAATAATACTTCATTGGGAAGAAACCAAAACCATGTTCACAAATAGCCATTCATCTTATATAGCAATACTATAATTACTAAGTTTTAAACACTGAAAGTATGTTATGTTAAATATGGATGGCTAAAAGGACTTCTGTCCAGGCTGTAAAATACAAGAAAAAAAATAAGTTTTATATTGAAGACGAAGTCGGAAGACCTTCAGGCGCATATTTTGAAGATGATCGAAGGCCCGACTGAGGGACCGATAGAAATCATCATCAGTAACCTGGAATCCGGCAGACCAACGACGTTCAAGTCATATAAGCTCCGGATTCCAGCAGCACTTCAGAAGATGTTCCTTAGTCCGGACTTTTGGCCTGAGGGAGTGGTCTATCGACGTTTCAGGGAAGCGAAGTCGCCGAAAAATCCCTAGAGTTTAATATTATGATTTGAATTGTGTATATATATATGTTAGTCTCTAAGGTATTTATAATATGGGCCTCATTATTTTACTTCGATGTACCTTTATTATTGCCTAAAATAAAATTATTTTATTATTATTATATTAACTATTCACGTATTTACGTAGGTACTATCTAGAATCTATCTAATCTATCTAGATTTGGTTGTTTGGAAGAGATCGCTTTGAGCGATAAGACCGCCCATTGTAACACTTAAGTTATGTTTGCTATTTTTCTTGTTGTTATTATGTTTTCTGGTGGTGAAACAATAGTTATCTAACCATTCAGATGAAAGGAATCTCTATCTATCTATCAATTCAGATGAAAGGAAAAAAACAACTCTTTAGACATTCCATAAAAAAATGTGTAGTTAACAAGTGTGTGTTGTGTGTGTAGGCGGCCGAGTACACGGACCAGACGCCGGCGACGGCGTCGCAGATGGCCAAGGACGTGGCGACGTTCCTACGCTGGTGCTCGGAGCCGGAGCTGGACGACCGCCGCCTCATGACCATCAAGGCGCTCGGCATGTTCTCGCTGGTCGCCGCCGTCGCCTACTACATGAAGCGACACAAGTGGTCTACCCTCAAATCCAGAAAACTAGCCTACAAACCCGTCTCTAAGAAATAAAACCGCCGCGCCACCATAGTAGCGTTTTAGACAATTTTTTTCGATAGGCACAGTAACATGTTATTTGTTTATATTAAATTAATTTATTTTATAACGTCGCGTTTATTTCCATCCTCAGATCGTGTTACCGTATTGTGATTTTTAAACGTATAGCATTTCGTCGACGAGTGTTGATCGCGCAGGCAAATTAACTTACGGTTATTTAGTTAACTAATTTATAACTGTGCTTGTGATTTCGTGGACGTTAACTGTGAATCAGTGTACAGTTGAATAAATGAGTTATTGAAAATCGAAATTATTCTTTTTCTAATTAGTAATTTCTTAAAAAAAACCCTAATTATCGCGCTCAGTGTGTGTAACATTGTTGTCATCATCTAGTATATATTATGTAGCTATGTCAACAGTTAAATAAATCAATCGATGATCATCATCATCAGCTCATTACGTTCCCACTGCTGGGACACGGACTTTCTCTCATAGAGAGTAAGGACCATAATCCAATACGCTGGCCTAGTGCGGGTTGGTGAATGCGGTTTTATTTATTTAATTCTTTATTGCACTATTACAAGTAATGTACAAGAGGAGAACTTAATGCTAAAGCATTTTGATGTTTAACTTGGACATAACGGTTTCCTCACAATGTTCTCCTTCACCATTAAATATAAATATAGCATAACCTTAAAAAGTCCGTGGCCCGTGGGATTCAAACTGGTGCGTCGGAATGAAACTCGCCCGTGGAGTGCTGAGCCACACTCGATTTTTATTAAATAATAATAATAAATGATAAAATATTAATATAGCATTGACAAAATAATAACATCATTTTATGTGGCACATACCATCAGGCGAACGACTATGAACAGACACAGGATTTCGCATTTTATAATATTAGTAGGAAAGGAAAACCGTGTCCCGAATTGCTTACAAAATGACCCTAGCAAGGAACATATACCTACCGAGGACCCTAGGAAGTTCGGGCTCGCGTTACCCGCCCCTCGCCACAGGTCAACCGTGCGGGGCCACGGTTGACCTGTCTAAAAATAGCAATATTAATGATTCAGACCGTTTTACGCAGCGGCTTCTGCTGGATTCTGAAACTAAATTGAAAAATGTACTTTTAAACGAAAAGGAAGAAGCTAGGGGGGGGGGTTTACATGTACTAACTGAACCCCTCCCTTTTGAAAGGTACGTCCGTGACTTACCCTATCAATTTTTCTAAGTCACCTTTATAAATTCCAGTGATTTTACGTTCGTCGTATGTTTGGTTATACATAGGTACGATCATCCATCCATGGTTTTACCTAGGTATAAGCTGATGTGGATATCAGAAATATCTTCAAAAGCTACGACCGGAGTCTTAGCATGTTTTTCTGTAAGGAATTGTCTATAATATATACCTATAAAAGTAATATTTGTATACATACTTCCTTTCATAAATAATTCTTTCATGTTCCTTGTCCTTGACTTGATAATGATTTGATTTTACATTGGCTGAATACAAAGAGCGTGCGAAGTAAAAAATAAATATAAAAGAAAAAAAACGACATTTCACACCATTGAGGTCTAGTGTCATTCCTCAATGTTTCACACCTTTGAAATGTCAATGTCAATCCTGTTTGTGATTACGTCGTACAAAGCATTTTCCGCAATAACAATTATCTTTGATTTACCGCGATTTTCTTAAAAATAAATAATGAATGCCATAGTGGGATTATGCCATTTCTGTGAAGCTCATGGTCCACGTCCGATATTTTGCACATTCACGACCGACAAAGAGGAGCACACTACTGACTCTTCGATATCAGCTGTTCAATGCAATGGTTGCACTTCGCTAGGTCCTGAAACGGTGCTGGTGTCAAGAGATGATGATGGCACGATATTCTGCAGTCGAGAGTCCGTGCCCAATACAGATGTGACAGCGTTCCTGCGGCAAGCGGCGATTAGAAGCATTACTTGTGAAGTGTGTAACCTCTTTCTGTGGTACTATTTTCAGAAACTGTAAGAAATTTCAAGTTCCTCAATTTCAGGTAAGTTGGAGCAAAGAAGGTGGAGTTGTATACTTCAGTGACACGCATGGCCATGTCCTAAGCTTCACTTTCCAACTGCGAGACACCCGCGCCAGAGGACTGAAGAGATGGTTTTCTATTGTAGTGCTGATGAAAGACAAAATGCTTTTGCTTAATATATCTACAATATTATCGGAGCATATGCAGGTTTGTGAGACTAGCAAAGCAACAAGTGAGCATAAATTAAATTTCCATGCTTCATTTTATCTAAGCAGTTAATCTAAACATACATTATTTTAATTTTAGAAAATATCTAAAGAGCTTCAACAACAGGCTGGAGTAGTATTTGATAATGAACAGCAGATTTGCTCACAGAGAGCTTTGAGGCTGAAGACTGGTAGGAACGACTTCGGCCAGTCTAGGTCACTCATACAACTGATAGGTAAGCTACCTACTGTGAGAAAGATTTACTTATGAGTAGAAACACCTGTATGCCCCCAAATATGCATTAAACATTCTAGATTGGAAACAGCAATCAAGTTCTGCATACTCATATAGCTTTTAACTGCTAAAAGTAAATAACAATGAGAGTTCATACTGTAGTGCACATAATATAATAGTCCATGTGTTTCTTCTAATATCCAGGAGATGAAGAAGTATTCAAAAGACTCCACTCCCACTTCACATGGATGCTTCAAGCTGGTGCGCACATATACTCTGAAACATTATACTCCAGTCAGGATCTCCTCAAAAAGTTAAATCCACAGTCCAATAAAGGATCTATATTTGAGACCAATGCTTGTTCTGTGCCGAGTGAAGAGGAATGCTTGCCTCTTAGGGCATTAGAAACTTTGCTGTCGAAGCCTGTGTTTAAGGTCCTGATGTATTGTACATTGACTGGAATCAATGTGAGTACATATAAAGATGCTCATTATGTAATCAATAGTCTATAAACTAAAATAATCTTTTATATTTTTAGATTCACATAAAAACCAATCTCAGGGACCCATCTATAATCATAAATGGATTAGTGCGATTACTACCACTGAATGGCAGAACTGCACCACATATAAAAGCCTGTACCACTGCAGAACAGATCTTATCAAGCAGCTGTGTTTTAGAAGAGACAGAAAACAACAATTTCTGTTACAAATGGTCCGGAACTATACCTGCAAAATGTAAGAAAGTACTAATTGTAGTAATTTTTCCTCAACCCAGTTAGATCCTCTATAGGAATATCTTTGTAGGTAATCAATATCTATCATTCTAGGTCCAACAATAATGAATAGAATGGAAAGTGCAATAAGCAACGAAAAATTTAATGATGCAGTGCTACACCAACATGTGAAATCTTTACAACTAGAATGGCTAGGGTAAGTTATTTACTTATACTTTCAACAATGCTTATAGGAGGGTCTTATCGAGTTAGGTATGTGAGATATATCATAGACACAAATATATTTTGCCACCCTAGTCAAAATATAGCACATATCTATGAACATTTGAATATCTAAAAGAAAACAAATACCTGTGTACCTCCTACCTAATACTATACACTTATTTTCAGATTAGCCAGATCAGTAAAAGCTGCAGTAGAATCTTCAGGACCTAAATCTGATGCTGTAGCAAAGTTGAAGCAAGTTCTAGGATTGACACAGCATGACGAGCATGTGCTTAATTTTTGGATCAGTGCCTTTAGTTGAAAAATAAATATGTTAGAATAGTTGTAAGAATAAATCTGTGATATTTTTGTTTCAAAATGCATTTAATTTAGTTCTACCTTTAGTGAATCATAGAATAAACTGAACAGGTTGGCTCATACCAAATTTTTATGATAGACTACAGCTGAATTGAATGCTCATAGATGTCCTGAGACTAAATGGGTTGCTTATCTAATTTAATCTGAAATAATAGACCATAATTAGTTTGTAGTCCTTATATTAGAAAGATTACACGTTTGAGCGACGGCTGGGCCGTGCTTTCTCGTGTCCCTTTGAGCGCACATAGGGCTTGGTGTGAGAACGTGGGGCACCAGGGGCAGGTCCGAAGTGCCTGACGGCCTCGCGGGCGTTGCGACGGCCCTGGATCAGGACGGTCTTGCTGCCAGTGGGGGCACGCAGGGCCAGCTGATCGAAAGTCAGGATCTCACCTGAAATATAGTAAACACAAATTAATTCAGTATCTCAACAATTTATAGATTAGTTGTTGGTTCATTTAATTATCTCTCAGAGTAACTATGACAGTTAGCATCATTATAGCTGCTAGACCATTCCCAAAACGGTTCCAGTCTATAACACAGCGTCAAAACTTCCTGTAACATCATAAAGTTGGTAGTCATTTCAGCCAGCATAATCAGCACAAATATCTGAGTGTAGCACTGCCAAGATTATTTTATTTTGGCAATAGTTGTGTGGAAAACATGTTTGTAAACATGTAATTATTAACTAACCAATCAGCATCACAAGTGTGAATTCCTTGCAATAATGAATTTTGTGCAGAATGCAATGGGTTAATGATATAGTAACAATACTCATTCATCATGTTATTGTAGAAAGCCAGTCAAGTACATTTAAGTCATTTTAAAACAAAGACATGCACAATGCAGACTCCTCACACGCCTTTCGGTAGTCATATTTTGTTTTTAACACAAGTTCCAATAAGTAACACCATGATCATTTACAAGGATTATTTGGATAAAATTTCCTAAATTTATAAAACCTAGAACAATACCTATAAGAACAAGAATTTTGTATCGAGAACACTTCTCTATGCATCATTACTTAACAGTGCATAGAATACCTCTCGCAGGCAATTACTGTTATAGCTCAAAGGCAAATATTTTTTTATACTGTCACAGGTGTAAATTGTTTACCATTTTAGGTACTTGAAAGACTAGAGTAGACAGTCTAAAAATCATAAAGTGATAATTAAAAAAGTACATGGCACTATGAGATGCTTCAATTATTGACAAACTATGCATCCTTTAGTCAATTGAACAGACTCATCACATTTGAGTTAGTGAGATTTGGATTATTTTGAGCAGCGAATGAATATAAAACAGAAGCAATATTCATCTCATGCATGTTTATAACCTTAAATCAACACAAAAATAAACAACACTACTAACCTCCAGCAGCCAAGATGCGGGCGCGAGCCTTCTCAGTGACGTGCAGAGCAGCCACGGTCAGTTTGGGGACCGTGTACAGCCTCACGTCATTGGTGACTGTACCAACAACCACAGCGATCAGACCCTCGCGAGTGGGCTTCTTCATGTGGCGCGCCAGGCGGGACAAAGAGATCGGAGGGCGGTTGATGCGGCTCATAAACAATCTCCTCAAGATGATTTGGTTGAACTTGGCATTTGTACGCCTAGCCAAGTATCTGTATAGCTGTCAAACAACAACAATAGGTTATGTTGAGGAAGTTGAATGAATCTTTCTCTGAAATACGTTGAGACGAAAGTTAAAACCACAGCGGAGAAGATAGGGTACATAACTCACTTTTACAAGCAGTCTCAGATAGACATCCTGAGACTTAACTTCCGTGCGCCGGACTTTCCTGTCGTGTTTATGGTTGATGTCGATACCCTGAAATATGCAAAGCAAGACATTTTGATTTCACTGCATTAGTTGAAAACCACTTTAGACTTTCACTACACATCATTTTCACTTTGATTTTCGTCGATTTATTTTATTTTTTGATCAACGAAACTCACCATCTTGACAACCGGAAGAAAAAGAGACTATAGACAAAAACAATGTTTGACAGCTGGGAAAAATGTTGCCAGTTGTCAGCTTGACAAATATCATAGAAAAAAAACCGTCATCGAGCCATAGACAAGTACTTTTTATTTTTAGACTAAGAACCAAATAAGTTTATTTAAAAACTTAAATAAAACTTTCCGACTACCATATCGTCAATTTTAAATTTGTTATCCTTCACATTGGAAAACAAATGAAAATTTGCATTACCGTCATGTCTGTCATCGCGACAGATAAACAAGTTTCGACCGCCGTTTTTTCGAAAGGGATGGAATTTCATACGAAACACCGAAAAATATCAAAAACCAAAAATTCCGTTCGTTCTACTTCATCCACGAAACCGCGTCTATCAAAAAAGAAGGTAGTTACACGAAAACGAAAATGCGTTTGCCTCCCTGAAAATTATTCAATAGTAGAGTTCCCAGCGATATGGAATGAACTGCGACAAAACGGCCAACTTTGCGATGGCACAATTGTATGTAGGGATATGAAATCAATACGTATTCATCGAGCGATACTATCTGCTGTAAGTCCATACTTCAAAGCTATTTTTATTAATTCTTTGAAAAAGGGAGAGCCAGAGGAAACTGAAGTATGTGTAGATGTTCCTAGCTTATACGTGAGTCTAATCCTAGATTACGCTTACACTGGCACATGTAAAGTAACAGCAGAAAATGTAGAATACTTATTGCCATACGCTGATCAGTTCGACGTGGTCGGAGTAATTCAACTATGTTGTCAATTTCTCCTGCAAGAGTTGAGACCACACAACTGTCTTGGAATTTTTAAATTCGCAAAATACTATTTTTGCGGGGACTTGGAGAAGAAAGGGAAGTTGTATATAAGACAGAATTTTAGCAGAATTCTTAAGGAATGTAATGAATTTAAATCCCTTGCACACGAAGAATTAGAAGATATTCTCAGAGATGACGAGTTGAATGTTAGAAATGAAGAAGTCGTATTCCAAGCAGTTAAGACTTGGATAGAACATGATCTACTTAACAGAAAGAGATACATCGCAACACTACTCTCATGCGTACGGTTTGGTCACATCAGCTATAAATATTTTAAATCAAAAATACTGCAATGGCAACCTGTGGCGGATGATGAGGTATAAATTAAAATTATATTTTGAAATACCTAACCATAATGTTTGAACTTTGAATAAAAGTTCCAGATAATATTTTGTTTACCGAAAACTTTCAGATGTGTCAAGAAGCTTTATACCCGGCAGTAGTGTTCCTTACACTTCTGGACTCGAGACCAGGCACAGAAGCTGATTTAAATGACCCTTTGGCAAGGCCTCGGATACCTTTCGAGATACTATTTGCAGTGGGTGGCTGGAGCGCTGGTAGCCCAACCAGTTTCGTCGAAACCTATGATACAAGGTTCCTTACCACTAAATATTTATATAAAAAATCTAAAGTGAACGGAACTCTCTTGCAATGCTACATTTTCTCTTATTTTTTCACACAGCTTGTCACAGACCATAGATTTTATTGACGTGATACATTTACTTACTACGTCATATTACATTGCATTATTTCCGATTGCCAGTCATCAAAATTCAAAATGTGAAACCGCGAAATTAAAAATTACCCTCATTCATCTTTTCAGGGCCGACCGTTGGTTTTTATCTATTCACATGGATCTGACTCCACGCGCGTACCATGGTCTATGCACGCTTCATAACCTGATCTATATGATAGGTGGATTCGACGGTAGCGACCATTTCAACACTGTGCGGTGTTATGATCCGGTGGCGAATACTTGGCAGGAACGAGCTTGTATGTATCAGGCGAGGTGTTATGTCAGCGTGGTTGCTCATGGTAAGCAGAAACATTATTATTTACCACTTCATCTGACATCCAGTCTAGATTCTACGCAGAATTCTTCCATCTAGACTACCCAACTTTAGTCTTTAATACATTCTCTTTAAAATAATTTAAAATTATATTTCCACAAGATAAAAACCCTCTAAGGATGACTTCGCTGACAGTGACCATACTAAAATTATCCTAAATGTGACTCCTAATTGATTCAGCCAATGATGAAAACGAAACTTTTCTTAGGTACTCCATGACTACAGAAGTAAGCCTCTATCCTCAATGAAGCTTTGCATAAAACAAGCAACCTAATGAAAATCGCATTAAAATGTTAAATGTGCAGATGGTTTAATCTACGCACTCGGCGGGTACAACGGGCGCACACGAATGGCGTCAGTAGAGAGGTATTACCCCGACAAGAACCAATGGGAGATGACGACACCGATGAACAAGCAGCGATCCGACGCCAGCGCTGCTTCTCTTGGCGGGAAGGTAACTGTAATATGGAAATACATCATGTAATTTTGCCTGTAACATGGGTCTAGGCTTCAACGTGCTCAACTTCACAACTTAGCGTAACTCAGGCGGTTCGCCGGTTCCTGAGGTGACGGGTGGCGTAACGCCATAGAATTGGACGTTCCTTCCGCCTGAAATTTATTGTTATTTGGAATTCCAAGGCCAAACCTTTAGATTAAAAATAAACGAAGTTCTCGGCCTTGGCGTAGGGATCGCGGTGTCTTTAGGACTAGTAGTCCGCAGATCATCAGTCTAGTCTCTCGTACAGATCTACATCGTTGGCGGCTTCAACGGCCAAGAGGTCCTTAGCTCAGCTGAAGTGTTCGACCCTGAGACCAGGCAATGGAGCTTCATCCGATCCATGCTCAGTCCTCGATCAGGAGTCAGCCTAATAGCGTACCGAGACTGCTTGTACGCATTGGGTGGATTTAATGGATACAGTCGATTAAATACAGGTAAAGTTAACCAAGCTCCACCTCTGAAGTTCCTAAGATACCTACGGCAATAGCGCTTCTTTCACTCTATCTTAGAGTCAGTCTGATGAGACTCCGGACTGACTGCAGTCTGCAGTCTGCAGTCAGTCAGCTGTGCCAGTAGGCCTTGCGGGCGAGTTGTACCTTTATACAACTTGTTGAATACGTATGTTTTCAACCAGAAAAGAGCGTTGCCGTATAGTCAAGACAGATTCATAAAACACCCCTTATAAAAGCATCATTATCCATCACTTTTAGTATTCAAGGTAGATTCGAGCCGAATAATGGCTAGTATGATTCTTAACAACATTACATGAATCAGTGAAGAGGTCAATGAAGCGGTTCAAATTGGTGAACTCCTTCATTTTCTTTCAGGTGAAAAGTTCAACCCTCAAAGAGGTGGAGATTGGCAGGAGGTCACAGAGATGTTCAGCGCTAGAAGTAACTTCGCTACGGTTTTACTTGACGACATGATCTTTGTCATTGGAGGGTTTAACGGTAAAAACACCAGCATTTATTATATCAGATAATACCTATACAATAGCAACATGAAATGCAGAAACCAGTTTGTTTTCCTCTGAAGTTTTTCAACAACTAGCAGCTACAGTAAGGTTTTGAAACCGTCTCATTTTCATCAGTATCATCTTATCCAATATTGGACATTATGCCTTCCTAATTATAGTGTGAACTGGCACCTTTTCAACTCTACTTGACTAAATTTATTTATTTTTATATATGTACATAAATATCAATCGTGTCACTGGACCATCCGCGCCTGTAGCCTTTTCGGTAATCAAAACATCGCAAGTATTCTGCCCTTCCCATTAATAAAGAGAATCTGTCCCCAGAGTCCCAAAGACACCAGATTTATACCCACTAGTAGGTGCACGGGGAATTTATATTTCCCTGTCCACACCCACTACGCTAATGTTGATGTATCTTTTCTCAAAACACTAAGGACTGTTATCGGCTGATGATCATGAGACCCTGGCCTAAAAAAGCTGATCATCGCAACTGATTCCAGGGTCGACCACCATCCCTCACGTGGAATGCTACGATGGCGATTCTCTAGAATGGTACGACGCTGCTCCTATGAACCTCAACCGCTCAGCTTTGAGCGCCTGTGTTCTTGCCGGGTTACCCAACGCACGCTCCTTTTCATACCTAGCTAAAGCGGTCCCGGCCGCGGGCGCTGACCAAGCTCATCACTCCTGATACACGCCACCGAGAGTTAATCAAGTGTTCTTAGCGAAATGGGGTTTTTCGATTTTCGAGCAATTTTCGGAAGCAAACGGCAAATTCCAGAGGAGTGAAATGTATGGGATGTGAGGTTTCCATTCGAGAATTCATTCACTAGAAACCATCAGTTAAATCCCATTTCGTTTGCGTTTCCGGAGTTTGACTTCGAATCTTTCCAAAGCAAACTTTACATCGCACTTCATTTGTGACTAAATCTATCGGCACTTGATTAACTCGGCAGTTTAAAACTACATTTTGAAATAGCTCCAGAAATCCTTCGCTCCATTTTTACAGCTTGCTTCTAAATCTGCTTACTGCTTAATAATTAGGTACTTATGATAAGTCTCGAACTGATCAAGCGTCATTTCTATTATTGTGATATTTAAGCTCTGTGATATTTGTATATAGAGGAATTTTGGGAATTCCATTTTATTTGTATAATATCGTGAATCATGGTAAACTAGAATATTTTATTGTACAGATCACGGATCATTGTTAAAATTTTTATTTACTTATTGTTTTATGTAAGTTTGAGGACGATTCTAATTGATAACGCGAACGAACGCGGTTTTATAAATTTTGTTTAGCGAGGGATTTATAAATTGTCCAGTTTTTTGGTAAATCGTTTAATTAAGATACATTTTTATTTCATATTTTTGTGTACAGTCGCGGCCAGGGTCAATCGGAGAGGTCGCGTTTTGTATGTTTTCTATATCGCGGCGGCGTTCGTGATATGTTATATATCTGTGATATTTTTCATGTTTTACTAATCATGAAAAAAATTCAAAAAAACGAAAAATTGTTATAATTAGTTTCTTGAAAAATTTACCGTACCTGAACAATGAATTGATATATTGATAAATTAACAAATAAAGAAAAACCAAAAATAGTTATTTGTTTTATTTACCTTAATTCGGAACAAAGAAGATGATTCAAAATATCCAATGTTAAAAATAAGCTATCGCTGCGTAGCCATGCCTATTGCTAGATTGGGCTATTAGGGACGAATACGAAAGTAGGGGAAACGCGAACACAACACCCGCTCATCTCAAACGCCTGAAATAATAGCACGTTTTCTGAAAGCCGCAGTTAGCCAATACAAATACGCAGCCGAGACTGAATCAACGTACCGCAGCGAGAGTGGCGCGATCGTGCGTATATTTACTACGAGGGGAAACCGGGGAGAAACGGGTGTGTCCGCTTCCTCCCACCTCGCTCCCGAATCGACCGCACTACAGGGGTGACTCGCGACGAAGACGCATTAGCCGCATTTAATACTTCCTCTTATAACAATGGAACTGAAAGGCAAGGTTGCCCTCGTCACCGGAGCCGCGTCGGGCATCGGTCTAGCCTACAGCGAGGAATTACTCAAACAAGGAGCCAAGGTTAGTCCTCAAGTTACATGTAAGGAAATGGGTTTCTTCGCGCATGGCGCGCTGCGTATAATCCCGAGTTCAAGGTAAAATAACTGTTGAATGATGTCGCTTGTATTTGTGTGTAAATAATCGCGAAAGCTCTAATAAAGTTGTGATAAAATTGATACGTCTTCGTAATGTGGTACAGTTTTTCCGCCCGGCACTCATTTGTATTGATTTTGTTTCGCCGGCGGCGCGCGGTCGGCCGTTGTCGGTTTTCCTTTTGCTTCCTTTGTTTTATATTAGCATTATCGAGTTATTGAAGCGTTATTAAGTTTCATCTCAGTGAAGATCCGACTATTTACCTAATACACATTTTTATGTATTTAATTTTATTAAATTAGAATTATTCTGTTATTGATTTTTAGGGTTCCGTACCCTAAGGGTAAAACGGGACCCTATTACTAAGACTCCGCTGTCCGTCCGTCTGTCACCAGGCTGAATCTCATGAACCGTGATAGTTACAGTTGAAATTTTCACAGATGATGTATTTCTGTTGCCGCTATAACAACAAATACTAAAAAACAGAATAAAATAAATATTTAAGGGGGCTCCTATACAACAGACATGTTTTTTTTTTGCCGTTTTTATAGAAAATGGTACGAAACCCTTCGTGCGCGAGTTCGACTCGCACTTGGCCGGTTTTTTTAGTCATTGTGAATCATACAGGTCACGCAAGACTACCCAACTTACCTAGTTTCGTATTTTTTTGTATTAGTTGTTGTGGAACTCAAATTTAATTGAATTTTATTATACTCAATACCTAGTTAGTTATTACATACGCATTAGACTAATATGCTAACTTGAGTTAATTTATGATTATCACTACTTTACACGGTTGTCATACCCCAGCTGAAAGTTGTTTTTTGTTGTTGTTGTTGTCATATAAGTAGAATTATCCAGAAAAATATATCAAAAAAATTCTGTCACGTCTGATTTAAGAAATATTTATTTTTATAGCTATTTGAATCAGTTTCTCTTATAATAGACCAACAGTAGTCCCCTAACATGTTTTCATCCCAAAATAATTGATGTCGTTCTTCAAAAACCTTGGTAAAAACGTTTCCCTTGTTCGTCACTCGTAGGTACTTCCTAAGTTTTTAGGGAAAAACTAAAAAAAAATGGAAGGTGAACGTTTTCTCCTGATGACCACTGGAGTAAGACGATTCTACAGCTTTCGCAAAATACATGAGGCACGCACTTTTTATCTTGATTTGCGTAAGGAAATTCAAAATAATTAATTTTTAGAAAATATCAAATACCGACTTCAATGTATCTTCGAAGTCCATGGTCACATATCGATGAAATTTATATGGGACCACTTCATAGCTATGCTGAACCCAATGCAAAAAGAATTTTCCAAATCGGTTCATAAATGACGGGGTTCTAAGGTAACAAACAAAAAAAATAATACTATCGCACAGAGAACCACCTCCTTTTTGAAGTCGGTTAAAAGTGAAAATATGCACTTTTTAACGAATCTACAATGGGTCTTCTCTTTTTTGAATATATAAAAACATTTGACTGCAGGAAGAAATTGTGACGTGATAAAATATTTCTGCAAACACTTTTAGGCTTAAAGAAGGTAGATTAACTTATAAAAATAATATAAACTAATATAAATTTATATATATTTATTTTGGTGTATAAAAAAAGTTTAATTTTGTAAACTAGTGTTTCTTTGTGACTTTTATTTCCACTTTTTGCTTAGTTTATTCTCCTAGTGTTGTAACAATTTGAACGATGTGATTGTGAATATCAGCCTCTGTGGTGATAGTGGTTGGGCAGGTTGACTCCAATCTCATACACCAATGAGGTTGCGGGTTCGATTCCCGCGAAGGGACAAATGTTTGTGTACAGAAAAAAACGCAAGCATTTGTTTCGTGTCTGGGTGTTGTTGGACCATGATCCTCGTAGTTCCTGGCTCCCTAGACACAGGGAATGCTAGTTAGGGGTCAGGATCAATATAAGTATGTGATCGTTGGACGTATTAAAAAAATGTACTTGATCAAGTCACCGAACGACTTGCAGGTGTCATTCTGCGACATCGATTCGGATCTCGGCGAGCCAGTGATCGACGAGCTCGGCGCCAAGTATGGCAGGAAGAACGTCATGTTCAATCGCCTCGACGTCACCGACTACCCCCAATTTGAAGGTATAGTACCTTACCCCGCACTTTCATGCATGCTTTGAATGGAGTAGGATTTTTAACAAGCGAATTTCAGTGAACTAAAAATTATAAACCTCCGACACAAAAAAATTATAAAAAAGAATATTTTTCAAAAAGATTAAACCGACCTACAAGTAGTACTTTCTATATACATAGTATTTATCTGCTACCTAATAGACTTGGCTGGCACCGACTTCAAATATATGAGTGGGTAGCGCTTATAATAATTATATTAATTTATTTTTCACTTTTGAATGCCTATTTGTGGTTTTGAAGTCGGTTTAGTTTTTTTTTGAAAAATAATTTATTTTACCCTTTTTTGTGTAAAACAAGTTTTAATTAAATAATTTAAAAAGTTTTTAAAGACAAGCTTTTATCATCTAGCAGCCACATCATGACGAAGTTTAAAACGGGCTATCACAATTAAATGCATGTACAAAAAAATTTCATGTCTGTCCTATTCTCTGTTGAGGAGTTCTCTCGCCGGAAATCAATCCTGGGTGTATCAGCCATGTCATGATGGAATTTAGAACAGGCTATTATGGTTAAACCCATTTACAAAATGTTGTGTCTGTACTATTCACCGTTGAGGAGTTCCCTCGCCGGAAGTCAACCCTGGGTGAAGCAGGTGAAGCAGTCGAATACAAACCTCAACCTTTAGAAAATCGGTTACAAAAAAAAACAAGAACCGACTTGAAGATTAAACTTATATTTTTTATATTTGCTATTTTTCAAAAAGTGCCGAATGAATTTCGACCACCTCTGACGACTGACTGACCATTATGACCTACCAAACAAAAAAAGAATCATCGAAATCAATTCATAATTGGCGGAGTAATCGCGCAACAAACACACAAAAAAAATAAAAAAAGCATACCGTCGAATTGTAAACCTCCTCCTTTTGAAGCGGTTAATAAAAAGCGACTGAACCGATTTTGACATGTCTAAGAACTACCACTAGAAAACCAGTGGTCAAACATAAAACACCCCTTCTTTTTGAAGTCGGGGTTGAAAAATATCACTTCGAACAAATGTTACTGCCTTTTCGCAATAACAATACATAAGTGTTAGCGATACAAGTAACTAAACATTTTCAGTTATCCCTAAACCTTAGATAAAAACATGTCGACGCTTGTAATATTTTTCGAATGTTTTGCGATTTTTGTTCTAACTGTACTTACTGCATTCTCTTGTGATTGTTATGTCGACGACTAATCTGTAACTGTGTGGGTAGACTATTATCCTTTTGTTCCGCGATTTGAATTGCAGAATAACGTCTCAATTGGTGTCTAGGAGAATTGCATTGAACTAGTAATTTTTTTTATTATTCATACTTCAGCCACTTTGTAGCTCATAAATTTAACAGAATTAGTTTCCAAATGGTCTTTAAATGTCCCTCCAAGGCATTGTCGTGTTCGAAACCTGCTGCATGTTCTATTTGCACGCACTATTTACCGTCAAAATTCGTATGTTCTTCGATCATCTATAGGCTCAGATAAAGTCTATATAGGTCTTGATGGTGTCATGAAGACTGAACTCTCCAGTATAGATTTGTTTACTAGTAGTATAGCGTCAACAAATGCAATGTTTAAAAAGCTACCGCCTACTAATCGTAGTGGCTATGCATGTTAAATATACAAAAAAATACCTTAAGACACTATTTTGTAAGTTTTTTTTTTATAACTCTTTGGCTTATTGGCTCTTTGTTAGCTACTTGTACTTATATTTTGTAATTGATAGCTGTAAGTCCACCAAATAAAATAAAATAAATTGCAAGTAAGTGAAAGGGTTGATGCGATCATAAGACACGATACGGTCGTGTTTGTTCAATACCTACTTACGGATATTTATTTTTAACACACTCGGGCGACTTGTTAGCTGTCAGATACACACTTCCCCTAAGTTATAAAATTAAATTATTATATTCTTTATCCTGCTCTTAACTACGGATGTATATTTACATTAACTTTCAATGAAAAACACCTGCAACTACGTATTAAAACGGCGGTATAGGCACAGAATCAATTATAGTTACTTGGTGACAAAAATCTGACGGCCTATGATGGAAAGCGGCTATCACCAGTAAGCCAGCGGAGTGCCGCGGGTTTTTCATTACAGTGTTCTGGATGGTGCTGCAACTGTGGGCATGCGTGCTGCTTACCACCAGGCGAACGACCTGTTCTATCGTAACTTGCTTACCATCAGGTAAACGACCTGTTGTCTCGTCACTAAGAAGTTACGAAAAAGTAAAATATAAAGTGTAATAAAAAAAAGTCATTAAAAAATAAAAAAGTTTAAGAAAATTATTATTTTTGACCCTTTGACCGCCAAAGCTATACACGACATACGAAAAAGTTCTCTCTAAGCTAGGGTCGGCTTGAGTCGACTAAAACTTAAGTATTTTTTTGTCTAGATGAGGGAAATTCTCATGGACACCCGGGTAGGGAAGTAAAACTTATGTTAATTGCATAGCTCGGCATGGGGGCCTCTTTATAGCGTGGCGCTCAAAAGGAATTTTTTAATTTTATTGACAAAGTAAAAAGGGCTTTGTCGCCGTGCGACCAAATCGCCCAATCAGTATTAATTAATTTGAAACTAAGACACAGTAACATTAAAGTAGGGTACTAATAATTTTTATTATTATTATTTCCAGAGGCGTTCATCGTCACGATGGATGTGTACAACCGGTTGGACATAGTGATCAACAACGCGGGCTTCATGAACGATAGGTTGTGGGAACTGGAGGTTGATGTCAATGTGGTAAGAGTTTCTTTTTTTAAGTTTGCCCGTTAGGTCAGGGTCAGGCGGTATGGTCAGTCTCTAAGACCATACCGCCATGTCTTACGTAGTTTTTATTTGATAGTTTAATATTCCATTTTATTATACTTTTGTTGAGAATGAGGGTCAACAGCAACAAACCGGACCCTCTCCTAGTGCTTCAATAAAGTGGTGAAACTTTATTCAAGCTTTCCATGGACTTTTTGTGAGAACATAAAAAGCAATGTTTTCCCTATTTTGTTTCATTTGCCTACACTCGTGCACGTTAACGAACACATAATGGTTAATATTCCTCCGATATTACACATGATCACTCGAAATAACACTTGTTTGGAAAATAAAACAAAATCGAACTGTATCACTTTTGACTTCCCGCCAAAAAGTTTGTGGTAAGCATTGAGGTCTTACACTATAGAGGGATAATTACGAAGTTTTCCGACCTAAAAAAGGATAGCGCTATACAACAGGCTCTTATAAAGAACGAGGTACAACTATTATCATATTGTCTCTATCGCGTAACCCATTTTCTTGACATTGGTCATGCCGTGTTAAGTCAAAATAGTGTCCAGGCAGGGTCGGCTTGTGGTTTTTTAATGTTTGTTGTGTTATTTCTTATTATTTTCTTATGAATCTTTGTGCTTGTGTACTAGAAACAATTTTGAATTTAATTTTAAAGTATGGTCGGGTGTTCCATTCTTGGTAGCAAGAACCGAAGCGAAAATTGTATTAACGGTTTAAGTTTCCACAGGTAGGTGTTTTTCTTGTGTTTATTGATGTTTTTCAGTAACTATAATTTATGTGGATGTAACTACACATCGGGTTCGACTATTTGAACCCTGATTTTGGCTTGATATATTCAGTTTTTGGTATTATTTCGTTAAAATAATATTGAGCAGTTTTGTGGTCAGTGTGGCCATCATATAAACATTCGAGTTCCCATTACGTCGGGTAAAAAATTGCATCTTTGTGTAAAATTTTAAATGTAGTAAAATTGTGCACACATAAACCATTTAATTAAGATATGATAAAAGTAGTTACCGACAGTGCATGTAAGATTTATTATTTAGTTGTTTTTATTTAATTTGAATTATCTCTGTGATTTTGCAGTTGCACATCATCATCATTATCATCATCATCAGCCTATACGAATCCACTGCTGGACATAGGCCTCTCCCAATGACAGTAGTTAAAATTGATGTACTTGGAGAAGCTACTAAGTATTTTCCCTCAGTTTCTTGCCGTATCTTCTGGGTAGTGATTCTTTTTCCGATGCGATGGCATTGTCATTGTAATAATTGGCGTTCTTAAGTGCGTCTGTGATCTGCTTCGACAGTATGATATTTAACTGAGCATATTGTCAAAAACAAAACATAAAATATTGTAATTTGTTACAAAAGTTCTAAAAAACATGCCCCTAACTTTTTTGGCGTATCTTCCGAATGGTGGTGGTTCTTTTTCCGATAGTTAGAGTTAGTGTAATAACTGACGTTCATAAGTGCGTCTGTGATGCGAAAACTGAATAAAGAACTTTTGAACTTTGAGACACTATGCTATTTAGAATACTTCGAGTTGTTTTTTTCATGTACTTTTAAGGTTTTTATAATATGGTTTTTTATGAGCATTGAGGTTGCGGGTTTGATTCCCGCTACGGGACAAATTTTTGTGACAGAAATAAAGCGCAAACATTTGTTTTGTGTCTGGGTATTGTGAGACCATGGTCTTCATAGTTTTTCCCTAGATACAGGGAATCCTAGTTAGGGGCCTTTTTGTTTATTTATTTTATTTTTATTTCAACATTGTGTTTATTTACCTATATCCTAAGTTTCAGTTGTGCTGTGGTCATGTAAATTATGTCAAATAATTATAGTTCTTTAATTATAAATTCTATCTGAATGGAAATAATGAAGTTTATTGTATTAATGTATCATCTATGTATTTACTTTAATTATTTTTATTATCTGACTGGTTTAATCCTAGACAAAAAACTAGTTACCAACAAAATATTAAAATGATTGCACGAATTTCATAGATTTTGTTGCAAAGGAATTTCTCGGAAGACTGTCTATGAGGCTTTAAGTATTGTATTTATACATTCACTATAAAGCGTGCCGTAAAAAATGTAGGTACCTATCGCATCTCGTTCGTGTTCTGCGTTGTAGCGCCGCCGCCACTATCGACATCACATGCATATTCCCTATTAATGCTGTAATTCGTAAATCATCGGGGTACTTATCTTTCACTCTGGGGTACAGAATAGTACAGATGTCCTACCTTTTACAGACCAACTACGAACTTTTGAAGTTATAGTGGCTGCAATGCAACGCAGAACACGTTACATTTTCATTCAAGCGAATGGGAGAATTTTTCATAGGTATGGTGAACACTCCAAAAATACTGTCAAAAAACTATTGCTTTCCAAAAGTGTTACGCTGTCAAGGACTCTATAGTGTCATTCCTCAATGGTGGTAAGTGTTCGCACCAAAGATACCACAGACTAGTAAGAGATAACCTACGTAAACATACAATAACACTTATTGCACACCAAATATTTATTTTTAATTCGCCCCTTTGGTCAGGCTAGTCTCTAGAACCATACAGCCTTATATTACGTAGTTTTTATTTTATAGTTTGAAAACATTACAATGATTTTTTTCGTATTGTGGTCAAAATCAATGACATTGATTTTGACCTAGTGCTTCAATAAAGTGAACAACAACTTTATTCAAGCTTTCCATGGAATTTTTGGGAGAACATAAAAGCCATTGCTTTTACAAAAACATTTTTTTCTCTATTTTGTTTCATTTGCCTACACTCGTACACGTTAATAAACACATAATGGTTAATATTCCACCGATGTTACACATGATCACTCGAAATAACACTTGTTTGGAAAATAAAACAAAATCCAACTGTACCACTTTTCACTTCCCGCCAAAAAGTCCGCACACCAAATACACACACAACACAAAAAAAAACACAAAAGAAATAACACAACCTAGGTACATTATTATCATTCCGCCTGCCAGAACAAAGCGTTTCGCTTCAACTTTCATAATGCGAACAGCGTAGCCTAAGGAATGAAACACCTTACCACCAGCGTCTGTTTTCCGATTTTTATTATCTAGGTGTCTTCAAAGTGAATCAGTATCTTCATCATAATAATATCAGTATGATCCATCATCGACCTCGTCATCACTTTCCATGTCTTCTTGCCAATCAGGAAATAAAAATAAAAAACCTACACGTAACATTTTACGTTATTCCTACTTACAAATAAATATGTAGAGGCAAACGATACTAAAACACACGCATACATGAAAATAGTTGAGTAGGTCTATAGTAGGTAGGTACCTCGTCAGCAGCTCTTACCTTATTCTGTGCTCAAATCAATGAGATTTACCTACTGAATTGTTTAACTTTTTTCTGAGAACACTGAAGTGATTCAATAATCTCTAGGTACCTACCTATCTCAGAAAATGGATCGGCTGTGACATCAATCATGATATCAGTTCTCATTCTAAGCGCTTTCATTTTAAAAATACTATTGAATAGCGTAATAAAGATCAGTATAGGTAACTAGGTAGGTATAGCTATAATAACACTACTAAAATAAACGCAATTGGAAAGGTAGATGAACTCACCTTCAATACACTTTCCCTTACAGAATGGTGTGATCCGTGGCACTCTGCTCGCGCATCGCTTCATGGGCAAGGACCGCGGCGGACAAGGCGGCACCATCATCAACACTGCGTCCACCGCCTTCGTGCGGCCTCAAGTGTCGGCGCCAATCTATACTGCCACTAATTACGCTATTGTTGGACTGACTAGGGCTTATGGGGTAAGTACCAGTCTTAGAAACAGGGGCCTTACTCTGAAAAAATAATTACGATCTTCGTTCTGTCGGATGAAAGGGACAGCGCTATGCAACAGGAATAAGTGTCTATTTTAGTCCGCACACGAACAAACGAACGAAAGCAACTCGGAGTAGGCCCCCTGGTACCATCATTGTGTCCACGTAGCCTTCATAAGGGAAAATTATGTGTTTGATTCGTGTAGGTACAGTCAGTGACATAGTAGTCAGTAGCTGAACTTTTACAATATTTCCAGTCAATAACACCAAAAATATACAAATTACATGCAATTTTTTGCAATTTCCCTATTCGCACAGGATTTTGACAGACTTTTTAAATGCAACATTGTTAGGCCTAGCGCACTCCGCAGTGTAGGTACGAAGCTACAAGTACATAGCCGGACACCGACGGCGGGGCGCGCGTCGTTACACGTGTCGCGTCAGAAGAGAATAAGAGCTATGCGATAGAAAGAGACGCGCTCTGTAGGTTAATATGACTGGTAGGTATGCAGCGCTACGCGAGCTGAATTGAATTTTATTGCGTCATAGCTAGAGTCGCTATTTGTTTAAATTTCTTTGCGGTTTAATTTTTCTGTCCCTTAGTATTCTGTGGTACAAGTTAAGGTTAATTGTTTTTGGGTTAAGTCACTTGGAGTTAAGTCGACGCAAAAAGGGGGGGGGTGTTATAAGTTTGACCACTGTGTGTGTCTGTGACACCGTAGCTCTTAAACGGGTGAACCGACTTGGATGCAATTTTTTTTTATTTGAAAGCAGGCTTTCTAACGGTGCTTCTTAGACATGTTTTATCGAAATCGGTTCAGCCGTTTTTTTTAATTTTTATAGGATTTTTGTGTCGGGGGGTTTTCAAAATTTAGTATACTGAAATTAGCTTGTTTGTGTAGGACCAATATCACGTGAATCGAACGGGCGTGCGGACCATGGCGATCTGTCCGGGGCTCACAGACACAAGCCTTGTGAAGGACATCGGGAAGCAACTGATGTCCTCAGACTACGAAGTCGCGTGGCAGAGGGACATTGCGAATAGCAAGACTCAGAGGTAAGCAACAATTTTCATCGGGTTAGGGCCTTTGTACAACGCGTTTTACGCGCTGTAGAAGGCATACAAAGATACAAAGTCCGCGACTGTGTCGCGTTGACATCGCGTTTTAGATGCGAGGTGCTTCTCCGGCGCACATAAAAACGTGGTGTTCAAAGGTCCTAAAGTTGTACCAACATTGAGGCTCGAAACCACAGACTAGAAGTAAAACATGTGACTCTATGATGATGACGCCGAAGATAAGACAAGGCAACAATCGCAGAAGTAAAGATGACTTCTCTCTTAACGCATAAATTCAGAAAGGTAGTTTTCTTTTATACTCTGACATACCTATATATTATAGTTCTCCTCCTTGAGTCGTGTTCCTCATGTCTGAGGGTCGTGACCACCTCCATCCATTGTCTTCTCTTTTATGATTTCCGCCATCTTCCTCTATTCTCGGCGACGTGTAAGGCATCATAAATGGAAGTGTCCAGTACAGTGCGGATCTGGTCAGACCAACGCATCGGGCTACGGTCACGAGATCTCTTGCCTTCAACCTTGCCAGTGATAATAAGTTTTTCAAGGTTGTCTCCGTCCTTCCTGGCAATGTGGCCGAAATACTCAAGTATTCTCTTGAGGCAGATGGTAGAGAGCCTAGTTTTAATCCTGAGTTTTTTTAAGATCGATGCGTTAGTCCGACGTGCTGTCCATGGTATTCGAAGCATTCTCCTCCAACACCACATCTCGAAAGCATCAATGCGGTTGCGGTCAGGTGCTCTCAAAGTCCATGTCTCAACTCCATAGAGAAAAATTGAAAATACTAGGGTCCGAACTAGTCTCATTTTGGTTTTCAGAGATATTCTCCTGTCTTTCCATGTTCTATGCAGCTGAGACATGGCATTCTTGGCCATTCCAATGCACCTTCGTACGTCTGTCTCACACGAACCATTGTTGCTTATGTTGGAGCCGAGGTAAATGAAGTTGTCCACCGTTTGTAAGTTTAGTAAGCCAGTGAACTCCTAGTTTATGATAATAAAACGGGACTTAATCGCGCTAAAAACATTAATTTTATTTACCTCGACGTTTCGACCAAGTTGCACGTGAAGCGGTTGAGATTAAAAAACACCGTAATTTCAACCGGGAGGATGGATTTAAACTGGCAGCAGCATGGAACCCAATGATTAGCAAATGTTCTCGTCGCGGTTTGGGTTCGACGACGAAAGCCAGTGATAGCGTCAGTGTAGTGTGCCGTGATGACAACCCTATGTTTTTACAAGACCAAGTGCGGGTAGTTGGTGACAACGCTCGCCTTTCTCGACGCTGATACCCGCATTCTCCAGTCTTCTCGTGACCACGGCCAATGCAACTTGGTCGAAACGTCGAGGTAAATAAAATTAATGTTTTTAGCGCGATTAAGTCCCGTTTTATTATCATAAACTATGTGTTCGAATCGCGAAAGTTTAAAAATTACCAGTGAACTCCAACGTCTATAACGGGTATATTATAGTTACCCATCATACAAACCATCATAGATAAGCCTATCTATTTTGTCTGAGCAGGGAAGCACGGATAAAACTCTGACATAGCGTAAAATCGGATATTTCAGCGTAGTCTGAAATATTGAATTCTTTACAAATTCTTCAAAAATAAACTGAATTTCATCAATCCAGCTTTTTTTTACACTTAATAGATCTATGTTTGGCCACTATCTCGCCTGATATGAAGCGATGATATGGCTTAAGATGGAGCACATAGATCTAGAGAGAGACGGCAGTTGAGCGGCTGCTCAGACCCGTCTCCCCGATGGTTCACCGAACATCATCCCGCAACACGACGTTGGGTGTTCGGTGGGTGGCCAAAGCGCGTAAGCGAGTTTCATCACGATGTTTTCTTTCACCGTTTTAGAGCGAGCGTGCTAAATCTGCACTTAACTATAAGTCATTGGTGCAAGGCAGAGTCGGGATTCGAACCCAGGTCCGTCGGATCGAAAGGCGCACGAGTTCCCGCTGAGCCACACTAGCTCAAAAACTCCAATCCCGCCTAATTTTTTTTTTATTACAGTGCCGAACATGTGGGCCGATCACTAATAGACATCCTGAACAAAGGCCAAAGCGGTTCGATATGGGTGGTGGAAAACAGCCAACCGGCGCGGGAGTGGCGCGGCTAACTCCTTGCTTCCATATCACGTGGCTAAGGACTGGTGAAGTGATGACGGTATACAATAAAGTGACGCTTGATTGGAAATATGTGGTACGTGAAACCAAGCTACTGCATACATAGTTTTATTTGAGCATATTTCGATTTTCGTGCTATTTTTGTCCACAAGTGAATTTTCAGTGATATTTTTTATTTTCTATTATTATATCCGCATTGGTGATTTCACGTATCACACAAATTTGCCATTTGTATGATGAGTATGTAATATTTAATCTCAATAGTATAAGGTGTACTTTAACAATTTTAAAACTATGTAATAATAATATAGCATGTTTGTATGTAATGGGATGATAATTAAAATTTATGATAAATCTCTTGAAAATCCTGCCTACTAATTAACAACTGTTGATGTAGAAAATGGAATTGTGAGGAGGGTGTACATATGTTACGTAGGAATACTGTGTAAGAAACGGCGATTGTAGTTTAAAAAAATATATTTTAGAGATCAAGACCCTACCTATTTTACCCTGTATAGGTGAGTTTACCATTTATACTTAGTATTTTATAAACTGTATTTGTACTGCTTTCGAGACGTTACGATGTGAAACATTTTGTTGTATTTCGATAAGTTCAATATTATTAGATACATAATTTACATGTTTTATATTTGTTTGTTATAAATGCTATTGCCAAGTACATTGTGTACGAGCTTTGTTTTATTTGCAATAAATTTTGAATAAAAATACGCGAGTTTATTGAAAAAATAAAATAACCATTTGGAAGATTTGTAGTAAATGTATATTTTCATATTAATACAATCACCAGGTACAGGTTTCGAGTTACAGATTTTACAAACATTTTATTTTGTCAAAAGTTAATTTTGTAATTTAACTTGAAAAGGACTTTACGATTATCTAATAAAATATACAATTTTTACGACAAATGATTCCAATCGAACGAGAAAATAAAAATCGTCCTTTTCAGAACTCTACATACAAAATTTAAATATAATGTGAGAATATATCGGATCAGTCCGGCGAGCTTCACCGCCGCCGGCGGACCCGCGCTTTCGCAATACGTTCGATAGTGGCACCGCCAAGAGACCGCGCCAGCAGTCCTACTATCACATTTTATTTACTATAATTAACAATAAAACGACAGTCATTTGAACACTTCCAAGTCATTCACGTCCCGACCTCCGAGCCGCGCGCACGCATTTCGAATGCGCCCGGAAAGGCGACGAAGTCCCGTATACGATTCACAAGCGTGTTAGCGACTAGCACTATCTACTATCTGTAGGACTGCCTCGTGACTGTCTTAAGTCATTGCCGAGTAAATAAAAATGGAAGTGCAATGACCCTTTGGAAACGATAAAACACCCTCGATACTAATCTAACATTCGTTACAACTTTCAATAGGCACATACGCGCATAACAGGTGAGAAGCTTTAGGAAAATATATTTCATTGGGCATGACACAAATAAAGATTCAATTATACTATGCAACTCTTACGTAGCCTCGAGCATTTTACAAAAGAGGCATCTTTACATGGCTTAATATTTCACCTAGACGTTGACATCTAAAATTTAATTAGCCTAATATCGTTCAGTTTCCGGTCGACGTTGTGACATTATACAATTTATTAGTAGATGCCAATGCCAGCCCAATCTGAGGGAGGTCGCACTACACTTCATAATTACATACACTATCTGTAGCGGTCGCTGCTATTCTGTTCTGCTGCTGCTTACGGGAATTTCCTTCTTTCACCTTCCATTTATTGGATACAACACTATCACACCAAAACATTGTCCTTCTGCTTGATTCCACTCCACAATTAACTTCCCGATAAGCCCGAATATTTGATTACATTTATGAAACACATTTGCAATCACCAACATCCACATTCTCGTTACTTTTCCATTTGTGATTAGTCCACGCGATAATAAATTAAGATTCAGGGTAGTCTCCATGTCTAGTCACTTCTACTTAGCTGAAAAGATATAAGAAAAAATTGGTTAACAAACAATAAAACAAAATTAACCAGCATGTGGCTCAGTCTCTTATATCAAGGTGTCACTATCATCATGGAGACAGGCATACAGGGAGCGAATGCCAGTTCAGGGGTCGTAACTTCCCTTGAACACAACCTGACTGATGGTACTGATGATAAATCAGCAAGGTTAATTATAAGGCTAGGTTTGCTTGTAACAACAGGCATTTTAGTACAACAGGACAGTTCATATAAGTAGTATGAAATCTAATCTGAAGATTCCAGGGCCTGCGTCAATGATTTTGACGCAACTTCTCCTAGGCCTTCACTCAGCTATATGTAGTCAGCAATCACCAAAGACAAAGATACCTTATTATGAAAATTAACGTGGTTTGAACACATTATCAGTAACAATTTCAGTGCGAAGCGCGACGCAATCACGAGCGTTCCGCACTCGCCTTGAAAAAGACCACTGGTTGTGGTTAAAACTATAGTTGACTTATTTTATTTATTTATAGCCCGTGTCAGATTCCATTTTGTTCACTGATCCTAACTTCGATTTCTTTTGTTTGGGTTTGATTCTGTGTGCCCTTTGACAAAGGCCTCCTCCAACCTCTTACAACCTTCCCTTTCCCGTGCTAGTCTGGACCATGTTCTACCAGCTGTTTTAACGATCTCGTCATCCCATCTTTTAAATTGTCGCCCTTGAAAGGGGGAAAGAGAAAGCTCTTTCCCTCTCTTGGATACCACAGACTAGCCAATTTATTCCATTTCTATAAATTACTTATCAATAACATAGTGAGAGACGCTTCTGGTGTAGTGGTTGGGCAGGTTGGCTCAAATCGCATACACCAATGAGGTTGCAGGTTCGAAACAACAAGCATTTGTTTCGTGTCTGGGTGTTGTGGGACCATGGTCCTCATACTTCCTGGTTCCCTAGACACAGGGAATCCTAGTTAGGGGCCAGGATCTATGTATGTGACACTTGGGCGAATTTATTGAAAAAAAAAAAATAGTTACCTGCGGCCGTGGCGGGTTGCGGCTGGCTGGGCGGCGGCGCGGCGTTGCGCGGCTGATTGATGCGCCCAGAGTTGACGTTGTTCATGTTGTTGGGACGGCCGCGGCCGCGCATCGGCCGCCAGCTGGGGAAGTAAGACATCCTGACATCTTAGTTATGGTAACTGCTCTTTTTACATACAATAAGTGTTATACTCGAGACGGTACCGAGAACTAAATTACGCGGCGCTTTAACAGTTCTGATATACAAACCAAATCACATCTTTTATACTTTTTTTAACCGACTTCAAAAAAGGAGGAGGTTCTCTGCTCGATTGTATTTTTTTTTTTTATGTTTGTTACCTCAGAACTCCGTCATTTATGAACCGATTTGGAAAATTCTTTTTGCGTCGGGTTCAGTATAGCTACGAAGTGGTCCCATATAAACTTCATCGATATGTGACCTTGGACTTCGAAGATACATTGAAGTCGGTTTTTGTTTTTTTCTAAAAATTAATTATTGAAACAAAGTAATATAAATAAATATCTTATGGTAAAAACCAAAGGTTTGTCTTAGTACGTACATTTGCTTTTTAGTGTCAATAAGAATCAGAATATCTTATATTCTGATTAAACTCTGATTTTCTGATTAAGGTTAACTTTACAGCATAAATTAAAATTTAGCTGTGCCCAACAAGGTCCATAATGATCATTTATTTTTGTAACCTACCACCTAAGAACTACATTGTGGAATGCTAATAAACTATATGAATACGAATATAAAATAAAATGACAATAGAACGTCAGTAGTAGTACGTGGAGTCAATTGTCTGTGTATCTATTTCATTATTCAGAGTTCTACTACTATATGGTCGAAGAAATATATATAGCTCACAATTCGCATTAGAAATCTGTTCAAGTTTATCTGAATAAAAAAACGAAACATCATATCAACAGCCCATTATGTTTTCACTGTTGAGCGTGGGTCTTATCAGAGTATTAACCATTATACAGTACGGGTTGGCGAAGTATATAGCCGTCAAATTTGAGATTCTTGGACGTAGACTCACGGCTGGTGGTGAGAGTTGTGGCGCCATTTCCCTCGGCGCGCGGACGCCACGCAGAACGTTTCAGAAATTAGTAAACGAGTAATGAATGTAGACTCACGGCTGGTGGTGCGGGTTGTGGCGCCAGTTCCCGCGGCCGCGCCAGTTCCCGCGGCGCGCGGACGCCACGCCGAACGTTTCAGAGTTCAGCTTGCGCTCCGTCCGCCAGTCCGTGCGCTGGCTGCGACCCTTCGACCTATAGGAATAACGGAAGTTTGTATAGACTAATTCTGAACACTAAGGGGCTGTTTCGCCATCCTATCAATAAGCTATTGATCACTTAACCTAACCGAAATCTTAAGATTTCACTTCACCTACTTAATCTTGTCTATAATCACTATTGATTGGTAGTGAAAAGCAAATTTTAACCTATTGAATAGTTTACGCAATCACATTAGTCTTAATAATAATTGTTGATAGCTTGGAAGCTTGGTAAATAAGCCCCTGAATTGTTAGCTGAAAGCCGACCATCGATTTTAGCTCTATTCCTCTACTCACATTATTGTAGATTGCTTCTAAGCGCTTACTGTGACACTTATTTATAGATACCTTTTTTTTAATTGAGATTAGATAATTATTTATTATTATACCACCAGAAATCATAACAAAATGAAAAATAACAAACTTAATAACTAAGTGTTGCAATGGACAATCAAAGCGATCTCTTCCAGACAACCGTTAGTGTACAGTGGTGTATAATTTGACTAACATTATAAGAAAAAGGAAAACAAGAAGTTTTTATTGTAAACTTTGTGAACGAACAACAATCTTATTATATATTGAGTATTTTATAGCACCATATTTAAACTGTATATTCAATTATTTATATTCGTAGTAACACAAGTTCATGCGTCACCAAGCCGAGATCACCTGCTGAAAACCAGCGTCGTGTATTCTTCACAACATTGTGCTGAGCACAGACCTTTTTTGACTGCACTGTACGCAGCAGCGATCTCCATACACATGCTGTAACTGTTCGCTCAACTTGTTTTATTGTGCTGCACTAGTATATGTGCGTCGTTTGTTGTGTGCAGTTTTGTCATAATAAATTGTTTCTTTCTTTCTTTTCTTTCTTTCTAGTCCTCACCTCTCGACCGCCTCGCAGGAGATGTTATCGAAGAAGCTCTTCGTCTTATCGTAGCCCGTGTACCCGTCGTCATCGACCTCGGGCTCCCCGGCGCCGGTCTCGTTGCCCGAGTCGTCCTTCTTGTCCACCTCGCCGCCGCCGCCGCCGCCGCCGCCGCCGCCGCCGCTAGGGACTACCACCACGTCCTGAAAACAGAGGCATAACTTGAAATATAACAATAGTCAAAGTCAAAATCTCTATATTCATGTTTGGCATCACTAACGCACTTTTATGAACGTCAAATTATCACAGGACCACCGTATCGGAAAAAGAAGCACTACTCAGAAGATACGGCAAGAAACTGAGGGGATTTTTTTTCAGATTTTGGTAATATTTCTGTGTTTCTACAATGTTATTTTTCTTATGTACCAGTTGGCTGCTTAGCAGAAGTGGAATGTTCCAAGCATCTTTCTCTTTTATGTAATTACGAACAGTATAGTATGCTTTTCTCATTAGAACAGTCTTAACGCGTAAATTGAATTTACTTTCTGTGGGCTCCGTTATACATTTTGTAATTTTATTATAAAAACGTATGCAGTTGCCCATAAAGGACTTGTTCGTTTAAATCAGTCTATACCTAGGTACAGAAATCCTATAGTATAACTTATAAACAAATGCAGATGCATGCAATCTATCTATATTATATGACGGCCTCTGTGGTGTAGTGGTTGGGCAGGTTGGTTCAAATCACATACACTATTGAGGTTGTTGGTTCGATTCCTGCGATGGAACAAATATTTGTGCACAGAAAAAAACTCAAGCATTTTTTTCGTGTCTGGGTGTTGTGGGACCATGGTCCTCGTAGTTCCTGATTCCCTAGATACAGGAAATCAAATTTATTTAGGGGCCAGGATCTAGGTATGTTTGAAATCGTTAAAAAACTAAAGTAAAATTGTAAGTATGAAATTAGGAGGTAATCTCTAGAACTACTCGGATTTTGTAAATACTATATGTCGACGCGAACAAAGTCGCGGCGGTTGCTAGTATAACAAAGTAACGAAAAATACTGAACTCTTTAAATTCAACTCTTCTTGTCGCTGGTCTATGTTCGGTCACTACCTCGCCTGACGTCCAGAGAAGTTGTGGCCGAAGTTGGAATATATAGAAAAGTTTTTTCAAAAGGTTTTCACTTTTGCAGAAAATATAATTGACTTGTAAAATTTTCAGGGTTTCAGTTGATTAAAAATTCGTGCAAGTTACCCTAAAACCTGATGCAACAACCTCATACATTTACCAATAGGTTTACCACCCTTTGTTAAATTAGTTTTTGGATTCTTTTCAATTTTATAACTAAATTCTTTTACAGAGGACCTGTAAATAATTGGTTAATTTAAATCTTTAATTTACTTAAAGTGATGTGATATACTTACACTCACATTAACCTCGACTTTGACGGGCTCATCGCTTATCTTTGTCTTGGCCAGCTGGCTACGTAGCTCCTCGAACTCAGTGTTGGCTTGCTCGAAGTCATAGTCGTTTTCAAACTTGAGGGTGTTTTTGTTGCGAGGCACGAAGCCGCGGCCGCGACCGCGCGCGCGCCCGCGCCAGCCGCCGCGGTTGTAGTTCTGCCCCGTGTTGTTCAAGTTGTAGTTTTGTCCTGCGGAAGACATACCAGCTGTAACAGCAAGTTACCAGTGTTAACTTCAGTATAGGGCAAGTCAGTCATTTACACAGTACTAATTTAAGATTGCTATTATCTGTAAATACTATAAAGTTTATATTAGCTTAATATGGAAGGACGGCATTAATTATGGTATAAATAAACCATCAAATCAAACAAATCAAAATCTCTTTATTCAGTTTTGGCATCACAGACGCACTTATGAACGTCAAAGTATCGGAAAAAGAACCACTACTGAGGAGATACGGCAAGAAACCTAGAAGTACCGTCCTTCCAAATTGCGTTAGACCTTGGAAGAGATCGCTTTGAACGATAAGACCGCCTATTGTTACGCTGTTTACTGTAAACGTATCTACTTTTTGTTCATGTATTTTAAGTGTTTGTCTGACAGATAAACACTTACGTAAATGTTGTAATGTAGATATTTGTTGCTATTTGCCCAAGTTTATTCTGATTCTTCTGCTTTCTTTACATTCTTTCTTTTTAATGTTAGACTGCGCTAAAATCGAAAGTAAAATGCGTGGTGAAAGCGAACACGAACTAATGAGGTTTTGAGTGACAGCGCAACGGAACCGAATGCTTTGTTATCTATCGATTTTTTATCTTCATAGTGGGCATTGCAAATAATAGACCATTTGGAAATATCTTGAGCAATAATACACTTGAAGATGTGGGCCAACTAAACTGAACATTTCATTGTCTCACGAGTGAAAGAAATCATTAATCTTTGTCATCATTCACAATAACATCTAAGCTCTTTTTCCAAGTAAAAATCCGTAGAAATCAGAGCCATACGCGTAATCGAAAGGGATTCGCACTCGCGATGCCGATGGGTTAGCACACCTAACACTTGTGGGTGTAATGTATGCATCGTATAGCACAGACAAATAGATTTCGGGCATTCTTTGAACTCACCAGGTTGATGATGATGGTGCGGCCCCGTCTGCTGCTGCATAGCCTGTCCCTGCCCGGGCTGGTGCTGGTGCTGCGTGTGCTGGTTATGCTGGGGATGCTGTTGAGGGTGCTGTTGGTTGTGCTGCTGCTGTTGATGCTGCTGGTTGTGCGGCGGGGCGCCCCCGCTGGGGTACCGCTGGCGGTTGCGCGAGTTGGCGCGCTGCGTGCGGTTCTGCGGCTGCGGCTTGGGCTGCCCCGGGGCGCCCGTGCTGCCGCGCCGCGACTCGCGCTGCCCAGAACCAGACGCTACGTTACCCACCTGGGGACATATTTACATTGGGCTTGTTTAACTAACCACCAGATCTAGTAAAATGTAACGGCACAAAATCACTTTATATTACCAAAAATAGTAAGTGATCACCAAAATAAAATCCCCATTTAAGCGTGAAATTAGAACCAAAACCTACTTACTACTTAACTTGCAATCCTAGTTAAAGCAACCAACTCTACAAACCTCAAACTATTGCAAAAAAAGTTACACCAGTTTAAATAAGTATTTATATCTTAGCATTTCTCATCAAACAAATCTATACATGTTTAGTCTCCATGATTGGCATAAGATTAATATGCTTGTCTAACTTACAAAAATGTATATGAAATTCAAAATTTATTTTCAACATTAATCAAGAGAAAACCATATTTTTCATCTTTTTTTACTCTATATTAGTTCTTTTAAAATTACCTGGGTGCCTTGGTCTGCAGTAGGACTCTTTCTGTGCGAGCCAACGGCAGGGGTATTGGACCTCGAAGCGTTCTGCTGAGATCCTCCTCCGATAAGGTCGAGCATTGAACCTAAATAATAAATAGTTTTAGACAGAACTCAATAGGTTGTATACACAGTTCTATGCTAAGCAAGATGCCAAATGCTAGCAGGATGAGGTTGAATGATGCCTACTCATACTTTACCAACGAAGTTTATTGTTTGATGATGGATCTAATAGTTCAGTAAGTTATAAATCTTTTCGATGCACAGGCAAGGCATTTTAATGTGACAAGTCCAAAATAAGTTTTACATTATGTTGTGATTAAGCTTTTTAATATTGCATGCCTAGATGGTAAAAATCGGACTACATTGCACAATATTTTAGATTGTCGAGAGAGTATTGAAAATTGCACAATAATTTAAATATGTGCAACAAGTGATTATTTATAATTGCACAATTAAGTTATTGTACTACTGAACGCGCATGCCTTCATCTATGTGGAATCACGAAAATAAAATTTAAGTTAACAACTCTCACAAGGGTGACTGTATTGCCGGCACAGGCCTTTCAAACCTACCTAGTAGTAGTACCAAGTAACACTTTGAGGTTAAGTTTGGCCACAATAGCAGTAGTATCTTGGCAGGTTTGTTACAAAACAGAGATGTCAAAATAAACAATATAAACTACTTTGACTCAGTCATAAAGAATATCTGATACAGCATTATTTTTATTAGAAATTCATACATAATAGCCCATTTATGTAATTTATATGGTCATTTCTCTCATAATTTATGTTTATTTGTTACACAGTAATAGCCACTGTTATGGACAGATGTGGTGTAACTATTAGTCAATATTTTAAAAACAAATATGTTTAAAAAGCCCTGAAAACATGACCTTGTGTTTCCAAGACAAAATAGTATTTTATTTAGGACATGGGCACAAAAAAAATCATTTTTTTGTTATGAATGATGCATGATGCATTGATCGGTGACAAAATGTTGGTATGAAAGTGCAGCTAGATTGACATTCATTCAGAAGCAAAGCATATTTGATTGGCAGTATGTGGTGCAGCAATCTAAAAATATTCCTGTAATCTTACTTACAGCACAGAATAATTAATATTAAAGTTAAATTAAAATACTTATGTAGATATTTAATAATTTTGTTTTGACAAGCAACAGACCAAGGAGTGTAATGCAAGTAGCGATTTTTTTAATATTATTCCAAAATTTGTACATAATTCTGTGCATGGATTAATTTGTTAGTATTTTAGTAAACAATATTTTTTTTCCTGTTACTACATAAAATCAATGGATTTCAGACAGTTGAAGTACATTACAAATAGTATAAATACTCAATTTTTCATTATATTTACTGTTTCAAATAATATGTATAAATAACTATCATCATATTTATAAATTTATTGTTATTTGTTAATAAGATAGTAATATTCAGACATAATATATTTATTTAGTTAGAAAATACAAAAATATTGTTATTGTTGTATATAAATACATAATACGGAACAACAGAAGTGAATGTGAATGGAAAATGAGTGAAAGGGCTATTTCATGCAAATAATCCGAACTGTAGCATTACAGAGGCATATTCAGATACATAATGTGATGTAAATAACTGAATTTACCTTCAAATGTAATTCAATTCAAGTATCTGATTATGACTCAGCAAAAATCGCAAGATAGCATGTCGAAGCTGAAGCCAAAAATATCCTTTGAAAAAAACCTTGGTCTTTCACTTGGTTGGAGTGGTGTGCCACTCCCGAGCCAATGGGGCCCGCCGATGGTGGCTGGGGAGCCAGATCCACAGAGGTTTGCGGAGACAACTCACTGGTCTTGTTGAGCTGTGCGTGAACACTTCCTGGGAAGCCCGCCATGGGGTGGTACTGCGGGTATGGCGCCTGTCCGACCACGGGGTGATTGAACTGCGCCGTGTATTGGCCGAGCGCTCCGCCGGCGCCCAGGTTCGGCGGGACCGACATCTGCATGATCGCAGGGTCATTTGGCAGTGAGGGTACATTGTTCAGCACTCGGATATCCTTGATGTCAGATCCACGGAACAAGATGTAGTCATACACCTGACTCTGGGGTGCCACTGGATACTGTGTCTCACGATCCTCCGTGCCAAATGACCGCACTGTACAAAAAGAAAAAAGATATTAGTAAAAGCAGGTGGTAGTGACATTTTTAGCTACATACAACAAATATATTACTCTCAATGTGTAATTGAACTGAGTCAATGTTGCCTATACTTGCGTTTCTATCATACACTGTTACATTACAATGTTACTACGCAACTTTTTGTAGAATTCAAATATAAGTTTCAAAAACTACCCCCAATTATGATGACGAATATTTGCTATAAAGAGAGGCAGTTTATATAAAATAAGCAATTGCAGTTCTTCCAAAGAGCTACGTTTTAGCTATACAGTAGAATAAACACGGCATCAACGTCATCAATGTGAAACCTCAATCACAGACCTGGGTTAAGTTTTCACTCTGAGGGTAGAATAAAAACAATGTGCTACTTCTATTACTAGAAAAAGATACAATTTGGGGCAAAAACGTACAGTGGCATTACTTGACGCTTTCTCAAACAATAAACAACAAATCAATTAGAAGTAAAGGAGGGAAAAATAAAGAGGGTCTCTGGACAAGTTCAAGAGCAAATTACCTAGAAAAATACGGTGACGGGGAAAATACAAGCTGAATACATTACATGCACATAAAAAACATTTAAGATACGACTAGAAAGGAGAGGATAACAGTGTCCATTTGTCAACTTACCGTTAGCCAAAGCGATGGTACATTCCTGAGGATCAACCGTAAAAAGACGGCCTTCGTAACGAATATCAGCTTTCGATATTAGGCTTATCTTGGAGCCTAATTCAGGCATTCCAGAACTCATAATGTCACTTTAGAATTAACTCTCCGATGACAAAGATTTTTTACGATAATGTCGACCGCAAAATTTCAGCCACCGAACAGAATGACTGACATGAAGCTAGCAGCAAGCGCGGCGTTTATAAACAGCTGTGTGGAGGGAGGGAGATTTAAATTTGAGGTTTTAAAAATCCTGACGAATACGTTATTTTCGATCCATAACAAGGAAATCTTCTAATAAACTGGAACTACTTTTCAGGTTATAAGTGCTATTTTAGTGAGACCTACTTGAAAATAATTCACGATACGATATAATTTTATGAAAATAAGCCGAATATAGATGTCGCTAGTAAAGCAAAAGTTGACTTGACAAGTACATTTGTAACTATCTTCAGGACAGTTCTTTTCTCTATGGTTGGAATGATTTTCTTTTTCTTTGATGTGCGACGTACGAGAATTACAGTGCCAGAATTCTTTAAAATCGATCGACTTCTCGACTCTCTCGCTCACCTAGCAAGACGCTAAGATTTTCTTTGATTTTAGGTTCTAAAACTAGGTCATTCCGTACCTCAGAGCAATGTAGAAAAAAACCGAACAACCGTACCCTGAGCAGAGCGTAGATAGTGAACGCGCCCCAGATCTAAAAATTTTAATCTATGATCTATTCTAAGCACGTTTTTGATTGGCTAAAGGAATAAATGCCTGTCATTGGTTAAAATGCCTAAATAAACGTCAAAGTGTCAATGAATTGAATTGAAGTAAACAGAAAATCCGTTACGATTTATAGACGGTGGCTATTAGTGATTCTTCTCAATTCTGCAGCAAATTTTGATGTATTTTTGTGGCGTAGATATGTGTTAAAACATTTCACAGACCAGTCGTTTGTGACAAGTGCTAAGATGTTGGAGAATCCTATCACTTCAACTCCTGGGCCGACGCGGCTAAGTATTGGCGGGAGTAGTAACAGTTCCATTAAAAGGCGAAGTCTTATCACCTCTCAGTTACGGAAAACTCTAGCTAGAGACGGGGTTGGTAATATAGATTGTTGTTAATGCATGAAATGGTGTCCAAACTTCCCGCAATTTCCTCTTAGATGCTAAGCTCCGTTCTAACCAAAAGGCGAAGAGGAAGATAAAACTAAACAGTATTCTATTAAGTGTAGGAAAAACCTATTCCTACCCTGTCACATTTACATACCTATTCCAACATAAACTTGTAGCCTAAATAAAGGAGCAATGAAAATGAGGTTGTCTGGCCATCATTAAAAACAAGTTAGACTTCTATAGGAATAATTTCAGGATCCCAATGATGATGATGCGGAAAGGTCATCCCTGGTGGCGTCGGAGAGAGCAGTGGCGACATCGACTCCAGCGTCGCGAACCAGCTGCGATACAATTACATCGTCACCACAAAAGGAGCACTTTCAAGGATGTCTCAAATTATATGCTGAAAATGTTAGTATTGAATTTAAACCTTTTCTGTCTTGTGTATGTGTATCTCTCAACTCTGTTGTGCCGGAGTTATAGACCACCTGAAAGCCTCCGACAAGGTTTTACGTTTTAAGGTTTAGGGTCCTAGCTAGGACTGATGAATGAAAGTGGACTGTATATAAATAGGTATATTGATCTGTACCACAAGGCGTAATGGAGACTGTGAAATTATAATGAGACGCGTGGTGTCGTCGCAATTGTGTGGTGCGAAGTGGCGGGCGCAGCTCGCGGCCTCCGTCCCCCGCAGCTGCGCTTCGCCCGCGACTCTGGTCCTCGAATAACGACTGTTGTCCAATTTTAACCCAACAGCTCTAAAGAGCATCCTAAAACAAGACCTTACATATATTCAGTTGTTTATTTAGTCATGTTCCAACAATGCCACATTTTACCTTCCAGAAAATAACAAAAGACAATGCATGGAACCTTCAACTGATCGACTTCATGACGACCATGCTACGAAGGCATGACACACGTATGGACAACTTGCAGACTGCCTCCACTGTGGTGGATGCTTCCGCCAGGATATACTCATTCAGGGTGGATGCTGTACATCATGATGTGCTGAAGATGGCTGGTGGGCTGACTAAGGTTGCACAGGTATAAAATCATCAATAGCTATGAAATTGAACAAACACTGTATGATAATATAATTAGACTAACTGCCAATAGCTGGCAGACAAATATAAGCTTGTACCATTAATATTTGGGAACAACATAATTTATTAACAAGTGAATATCAGTAATCTAAAATCACCACAATCATCACAAAAATCCTTTAGTATAGTATATAGTTCGACTGATTTTGATAAAATATGTCTAAGAACCACCACTTGAAAACATGTTATCAAATAAATCGCCACATCCAAATAGGTTCACCTGTTCGGTGCCACAGACAGACACACATAGTGGTCAAACTTGATAACACACCTCCTTTTTGAGTAAGGTGTTAAAAAAAAAATTGGGGTCCAATAAACATCACCCTACTACATTATGCATTTCAGTGGGACTGCAAAAACTGACTTCTTCATTGTACTTGACAAGTCTTTAAACTTGATAATATATATTAACTAGTATTTCACATGTGACAATAATCAAGAGATTTATAAATACTGCTATTGGAAAATCTAAAAGGCAAACTTCATGACATTCCCGTCTCGCTAAGAACTCATTAATTTAAAATTGTAGACAAAAAGAGGCAAGAAAGACGATGACAACACACAAGATGATGGAGCAGTGGATAACGATAATCCAGCACCCACTAAGAAGAAAAAGAAGCGGATGCGCGGTGCCATCGCCACCAATCCCGAGGTGTTCAATGGGGACTTCGATGCTAATGATTGTATAGGCAAGTATTTTGTATAATATTATGACTAATCTGAGGCATTGGAAGAAGTTACGGCATTGTTGGTCATCTGGCTGCACAATACGTATGTTGACGAAAGTAGTTTTTTTCCATAATATGGTTTCATAGTCATTATGATAACCATTTTTATGAGAATCTAGCCAAATAATTAGGCTTATAAGTAATGCACATAACTCAAACGGATAGATAAACTAATACTAAGAATGAGTCCATTAACACTTTCCTTATTGTCTCTATAAAGGCGAAGACATAATAGGTGTCCATAGGCGACGGTAACCGCTTACCATCCAGGCGGGCCGTCTGCTTGTTTGCCTATTAGTCATATAAAAAAAAAGACACTAGCTTTTGTACTACATTACACTAATTCACTGTCACTAGACCCTACACTATATCCATGTGGGCGAGGAGCTGAATTGCCTCATTCTCATGATGATGAAGCCTATTGATTGATTGATAACACTTTATTGTACACCAAAAACATTACAAGAACAAATAAAAATACAAATTAAAAATTTAATTAGTACAATGGGCGGTCTTTTCGCTAATAAGCGATCTCTTCCAGACAACCTTTGGATGCTTTTGCCTGATTGATAACACTTTATTGTACACCAAAAACATTACAAGAACAAATAAAAATACAAATTAAAAATTTAATTAGTACAATGGGCGGTCTTTTCGCTAATAAGCGATCTCTTCCAGACAACCTTTGGATGCTTTTGCCTATATTCGTGTTGGCAAAGTAGATAGATAAATTACAAAAGAAAAATTGTAATAGCCTTATCATTCAAAGTGATTAATTCCACACAAACATTGTAGATTTCGAATGAGTAATATGTTTTTTATATTCTTTTATTGTATTTTAATAGGAATAATAATAATACGCCCAAGGATCACGTACAACATACATAGACCCTGGCCGCTAACTAGGATTCCCTGTATCTAGGAAACCAGGCAACCAATTCTAATGCTCGGTAGACACAACTTTGAGAAGGAAGCGGACAGGAGGATACAGCTAGGCTGGGCAGCATTTGGAAACTTCGTCAAGTCTTCTCGTCGCCCATCCCACAATGCCTGAAGCCAAAAGTCTTTAATCAGTGCGTCCTACCCGTAATGACATACGGAGCTGAAACGTGGACACTGACTGTGAGATTGGTTCATAAGTTTAAAGTCGCTCAGCGAGCCATGGAGCGAGCTATGCTCGGGGTTTCTCTGAAGGATCGAATCCGCAACGAGGTGATCCGACAGAGAACCAAAGTAACCGACATAGCTCACCGAATAAGTAAGCTGAAGTGGCAATGGGCCGGTCACATATTATGTCGAAGAACCGATAACCGATGGAGTAAACGAGTTCTAGAGTGGAGACCACGTTTAGGCAAACGTAGTGTAGGACGCCCTCCGGCCAGATGGAGCGACGACCTGCGTAAAGTGGCTGGCAGTAATTACATGCGAAGAGCCGAGGATCGGGCTCAGTGGCGTGCATTGGGAGAGGCCTATGTCCAGCAGTGGACTCGTATAGGCTGATGATGAGGCAACCAGGTACTACGAGGACCATGCTCCCACAACACCCAGGCATGAAACAAATGCTTGCGCTTTTCTTTTGTTTTTTTTTTTGCGCATCCCTATGGTGTATTAGAGATTTGACCCAACCTGCCCAACCACTACACCAAAAAGGCTGAATAGTGTAAAGAACTTGAACATGGCTTGAAATTTCTTCCAGATCCATTCTTCGAGAGACTAGCGGCGACTACCGGAGACGTCACATCTTCCAACCGAGCATTCAACGCGACTCTGCCTATACACGACAAAACACTGTCGTTGGTACTAAGGTGAACAAATATTCTCTAAAAACGCAATCACCAAAAGTTCCATACACCCATAGCATGTTTGTTCCGTTGTAGATTTTAATCCACAATTCTTCAAAATGTACAAACTATCTTTCCTTCCAGAACTGATGATCAATTCCTAGAGCCAATTCAAGAGGATGTTCCCGAAGACATAAACCTCTCAGAGCGCATCACCCTGGCTGTCAAACTGCTGCCGGTTTTCAACGAAGATGATCACATCTGCGAGCCGTTCACTGGCTTCTCTATTACTAATTGGGATCCGGATACTGAGGAAAGGTGAGTCAAGTTATACCAGGCCTAGCGCACTTCGCACTGTAGCGCTGCATACCTACCAGTCGTATTGACCTACAGAGCGTCTCTCTTTCTATCGCGCCGCTCTTATCTCTTCTGCCGCGGCACGTGTAACGACGCGCGCCCCGCCGTCGGTGTCCGGCTATGTACTTGTAGCTTCGTACCTACAGTGCGGAGTGCGCTAGGCCTGCTTGTACTAAGTTTGTCATCTTACCTATGTACATTAATAATCATGACATGATTATTAATTTACATAGAATACATAGCATTAAATACAATACATAGGAGAAACATAGAATACATAGAATAGATTTACACAAAAATATCAAAATTCATTCATTGTATTGAATTTTGATATTTTTTAATACAATACAATAATGAAAAGCTCTTTGTATACCAGTAACATGAACAAAATTCATAGATATACCTTACCTCTAAGGTAGTACAACGGGCAGTCAATCCAGGATATAAGCACCCTCCATTCTAAATTTCAATCAAATCCATTGAGTTGATTCATCATCATCAGCCCATCACTCTCCCACTGCTGGAACTCAGGCCCTCCCCCATAGAGAGAGTCTTATCGCTACAGCAACCTTTATAATCTATAAGTTTTTAATGTCAGAATTAAGTTTGGAAATAGAATATTTACCATGGTTTTCATTCATTTTAAAAACTTAAGAACAAAGGACTGTAAAGTTTTTCATGATCTTGGTGCTAGCAACAGCGCTGAAATATCGACTTCAAAATAAATCAAAAATATCACACTAATATGTATGAGAGTAAGAAAAATACATTTATTTATTAGACCACATAAAGTCATAATGAAAAGAAAGCAGACGAATACAAAAAGAAAAAATAAATATATAAACAGTGTGGAAACAAAGGAGAAAACTTAAATGACTAGTATGTGGTGCCAAATGGGGTTTACGCTCAGCACAAATATCAAGTGTCATTATTTGACACCCGACTCTGGTTTTCAGCAAAACCCCACGGCCTGCAGATATGTTAATTCTAATTTTATAAATGCCAGTTTGTTTTTTGTTCTTTTTAATGTATTAAACAAAAAGTATTCATCATCATCATCAGCCTATTACGTTCCCACTGCTGGGACTCGGGCCTTCCCTCGTAGAGAAAGTATGGACCATAATCCACCAAGCTGGCTCGGTGCAGGTTGGTGGATGTCACATGTCCTTGAGTTTTTGTGGTCAACCTTGGACATGCCGGTTTCCTCACACAAATAAAAAGTATTATATATATGCAAACATATTTCTGTAGTACCACAAAACCACAGTAGGTTTGTCTTGGTACGCACATTCGCTTTCTACTGCCATTAAGAGTTCAACTACTCAAGATAAATGTGAACTGCAAGGAGTGGAACTCTGCCGGCATCTGTGTTTCCGGATAGCTATAATCTGGGTGTCTTTAAGACAAGAGTGAACAGGTTTCTTCTAGGCGAGCGTGCTACATCTTCGACCGCATCGTCCGTCACTTAACAACAGGTGAGATAGCGGTCAAACGCAAGCCTATAAATATAAATAATAAAAAAACATTTTTTTTTAACCTATGCTGTCCCACTGCTCGGCAAAGGTCTCCCCCAATTCTCTCCAGCCGTATCTATCCTGCGCCACCTCGCACCAACCTTCTTGGTATGCATCCAAATCGTCCCTCCATCTTCTTTTGGGCCGGCCTGGGCGCCGTCTTCCATCATCAGGCACCCATTCCGTTGTGACTTTTGCCCACCGATCTGGATGCATACGGCTTATGTGACCCACCCAATCCCACTTGAGCCTGGCAGCCTTCCTGCCCACGTCAATTACGCCCGTTTTAGAGCGCAGCGTTGTACTTCGAATCCTGTCTGTCCTTTTAACGCCCAGGATGCTGCGCTCCAACCCCCCAACAAACATAATGACATAATGAAAAAAATATAAAAAAAATTAAACACTAACAACATATTATAAAGTAAACATAGGTAAGCATACTAAGCATCTGTTTACTTGTGTGTAGGTATGTAAGTGTTTGTTACTTCTTCACGCTGTAACGGCCCAACGGATTACAGTGAAATTCGGAATAGAGATCTTGTACCCTGGATTAACCCATAGGCTACTTTTTATCCCGGGAAACTGCGGGATGCAGGTGATAAAATATCCGTCTGGGTGGGTACCACTGCTTTGCCAGTTATTCAACCGCCAAGCAGTAGTGCGCAAGCATTACTGTGTTCCGGTTTGAAGGGCATTGTAGCCAGCGAAATTACTGGGCATTATGAGACTCAATAGCTAATTGTCTCAGGGTGACGAGCGCAGTGTAGTGCCGTGCAGGATTTTGCAAAACAAAGTTCTTGGTGGTGCTGCTATTGTTATGGGCTGGCGTATTGCTTACCATCAGGCAAACGACCAGCTAGTCTCGTCAATCAGTTACATATAAAAAAATATATACCGTTTTAAAACTTAATTTTTAACCCCCGACGCAAAAAGGAGGTTATTATAAGTGTGACCACTATGTGTGTCTGTCTGCAGCACCGTAGCTCTTAAACAGGTGAACCGATTTGGATGCGGTTTTTTAATTTGGAAGCAGGTTTTCTAAAGGCGGTTCTTAGACATGTTTTAACTAAATCGGTTCAACCGTTTTTAGTTTTTATAGATTTATTGCTAACCTCCATGTCCTCCATTTCCAGCGACATCCGCGTCAACAACTGGGTAGAGGAGACGCGGCTAAACCTGTCACAGCAGGCGCTGGCCTTCGACGTCAACGCAGACGTGGAACCCATCCCACAGGATGACGCGCACAACGATCTCTACGGTGAGTGACTTTTACCCCGTTTCCTCATTGAGCCGACACGACAGCGACATCGGCTTTTTTTAAACGTTCACTTACATGTATCCTGGCCCTAGGATTCCCTGTATCAAGGGAACCAGGAACTGCAACACCTAGACACAAAACAAATACTTATGCGCTTTTTTAAAAATAAAAATAATATAATAGTACATTGTTCACCGAGGGAAAAAGTGACCGATTACCGTCGAGGGTGTCGTTTGAAGCCCGAGCCGTAGGCGAGGGCTTTAAAACACCCGAGATCGGGAATCGCACTTTCTCTCGAGTGATACATAGTGCTTTATACTACACCTACGAGGAAAATAAAAAACTAAATCTTTACTAATTGAAATTTATATTGAAATTGTTGCAGTTAGTGAAGCTTAATGTAACACTTTTTCCATTAATGTTTGTTTGAGATGTTTGCGATGTTCTTTTTTCAAATTGTTTGACACCATCCAACACACAGCTAGTGGCCAGTGTCATTTTGCGAACTTGGAGATAAAAACTCACTGTAAAAACTTTTTGGCTTTTGATATTTAGGTTACCAGCGCATAGTCTTACCCAAAATTAAAAAAGAAAAACCACGTAAGAAATGGATTTTCATACACTTTTCTCTCCCGCTCAGATGCGTTTTCTCCCCGCATATTTGTTCGATATGCAATGACGTACTTTCTACCGTAAATTTGATAAAGTATCAAGGTACTTTCCGAGCAGGTGTAGTATAAAATATTTTTTACCTCCGACGCAAAAGGAGAGGTGTTATAAGTTTAACCACTTTGTGTGTCTGTGGCACCAATTTGGATGCCTTTTTATTTCGAAAGCAGGTTTTCTAGCGGTGGTTCTTTTTTATTATTATTATTATAAGCCATTAATGTCCCACTGCAGGGCAAAGGCCTCTCTTCCCTCCTTCCAATCTTCGCGGTGGTTCTTAGACATGTTTGATCAAAATTGGTTCAGCCGTTTATTACTTTTTAAAGGTTTTTTGTGTCGGGGGCTTTTTGAATTTTAGTTTACTGAAATTCACTTGTGCATGTCCGGTTTTCGTGGAATAGTTTATTTGGTACAGCTAAAGAAATATTTCTACATTGAGTTACTACAACACACCAACGATATGTTTTTCATTCCATGACGACCCTGAAGTCCCTAAACTTCACAAAAACATATAAATCACTTTGCAAGTTTGTTTTCGTAGAGCTTGTCGTTTTGGTTGCCTTCATATGACGTCACACGTTCTGAGGTGACTTTTAGCGTAATATTTGAAACAACATAGTTTAGATACTTTAAGGGCTTTATTTAATTAACATATAATTTTTCATATAAATACATTATGGTTAATTTAAACACTTTCTGAAAAGTTGTCTGATTTCCTATTACCTATCTATTATAATATATATATTTTAATAATTTCAATGTATAATAATTTACATTCATCCTACTTATTATTTTATTTTATTTTTACTTAGTGTAAGTACTTTATACTTATAGTGTAACTACTTTAAATTGTAAATTATGGGTTATTGGTCTTATTTAAATTGTGGGTTTTGGATTGCCTGCAATAAAGACATTTATTATTTATTTATTATTATTACTGCACACTGTCGTCTTTAAAATGTTGTATCCATACCTTATGGTTGTCTGGAAGAGATCGCTGCTTAAGATAATTAATTAATTATTATTAGCGATAAGATCGTACTGTAATTCTGTATTTTTAAAGTGCAATGTAGTGTTATCTTTCTATGTATGTACGTTTGTTGTCGTCCAGACGAGGAGCCGCTCGGCGGCATCGAGAGCGAGGAGGAGGGCGACGTGGCGGTGGCGGCGTGCGTGGCGCGCGCGGCGCCGGCGCCGCCCGCGCGCCTCACCGACATGCGGCCCGGCGCCGGCGCCGACTCGCGCCTCGAGTACTCCTACTGCGGCGCCATCGTCGCCGCCTGGGCCGGGCCCAGCCACTGGCGGCTCAAGAACAACAGAGGTACAACAACTGCTACCTGAGACTTCACATCGAGACTGAACAGCCCTTGTACTCTGAAAAAGTAATTACGATCTTCGTTCTGTCGGATGAAGGGCGCTATGCAACAGGCATAAGAGTGTCTCTTTTAGTCCCCACGAACGAACGAACGAAAGCAACTCGGTGTAGGCCGCCTGGTATCTTCTAGGCGAGCGTGTTACATCTTAGACCACATCATCGCTTACCAGTAGATTCAAATTGAGTGTGAAAAATATTCTAATGAAAAAAGCATACTATACAGTTAATAATTACATAGAAGATAAAGATGCATGGAACATTCCACTTCTGCCAAGTAGCCAACTGGCACATAAGAAAAATAATATTGTCAAAAACAAACAAAATATTGTAACAAAAGTTTTAAAAAATATGCCCCTCAGTTTCTTGCCGTATTTTCTGAGTAGCAGTTCTTTTTCCGATACGGTGGTAGAGTCATTGTAATAATTGACGTTCATAAGTGCGTCTGTGATGACAAAATTGAAATAAAGAACTTTTGAATTGAATTGAATTGACCATCTGGTGAGATAGTGGTCAAACGCAAACCTATAACCAGAAAAAAAAGAGTTACGGCATATTTCATTTGTTCGTCTTTTGTCGTCTATTTTGTGACCGACTTCTTGTAGGACGTGTGCGTTGCAATATGAAACTCAGTGTGTTTCATTTTCACCGGCAAAAACATCGGTCACCGATTACAAATACAAAAATACGAACAATACTCTTTATTGCATACCAATTTACAAAATAAAGTTCAAAGTTCAAAAGTTCTTTATTCAGTTTTGGCATCACAGACGCACTTATGAACGTCAAATTATCACAATGACTCTACCACCTTATCGGAAAAAGAACCACTACTCAGAAGATACGGCAAGAAACTGAGGGGCATAATTTTTAGAACTTTTGTTACAATATTAATTGAACAAGTTTAATGCACCCGCATATCACATTATTGTAAATAAACAAATGAGCCCAACGATTCCATATATAGATCCTGGCCCCTAACTAGAATTCCCTGTATATAGGGAACCAGGAAATATGAGGACCATGGTCCCACGACACCCTGATACGAAGCAAATGCTTCCGTTTTTTTGTATTGTATCTTGAAAACAGGCATCGCTGACGTAGGCAATAAAAGTGCTAAACTAAAGTTGGATTGGGCGGGCCACAACTGTCGAATGCACCCAGAAAGGTGGGCCAAAATAGCTACACAATGGGTGCCTAAAGACGGGCGTCAACGCCTAGGAAGGCCAAGAAAACGTTGGCGGGACGATTTGGACGCTTTCCGGATTGACTGGCCTGAGATCGCAATGGAGAGGCATTCGTGGAGGGAGATGGGCGAGACCTTTGCCCAGCAGTGAAATCAAATAGGTTATAATTAATTTTTAGAAAAAAACAAAAACCGACTTCAATGTATCTTCGAAGTCCAAGGTCACATATCGATGAAATTTATATGGGACCACTTCGTAGCTATACTGAACCCGACGCAAAAAGAATTTTTCAAATCGGTTCATAAATGACGGAGTTCTGACGTAACAAACATAAAAAAAAATACAATCGAACAGAGAACCTCCTCCTTTTTGAATTCGGTTAAAAATAATGTATTTTATTGTATATTCCAGCGTCAAAAATGTCGGAACGCACGCAGTCCACCGCGGGCCGCATCACTGTTGAAGGGCATCCAAAGAAGCCGGCTCGCACGAAGCGGCAGCTTGACTTCCTCGGCGCAGGGCTCGCTTTCGACAGCAGCCACGAGCCGGTCGGGGAGTACGAGCCCACGCAACCGGCAAAAATCATGATCAGTAGGAAGACATTGGCTACGGGGCATACGTGGAATGAAGCCAACTTCAAGACGCCGATCGACAGGTAAGATTTAACTTAATGGAATCAGACGTGACGAAATTCATTTCAAAACTGAACCGTAATGAAAATATGTAGTGTCATACCGCTACACTTTTTTTTATGGAACTGAGACGAGCAAGTCGCTCGCCTGATGGTATGCGCCATGCCTGCCCATAACAATTGCAGTGCCACCCAAAACTTTTAATACCATAAACAGCACTGTGTTGGACTGCATTGCGCTCATCACCCCGTGACATCTGATATTAAGTCTCACATGCCCAGTAATTTCGCTGGCTACAATGGCCTTCAAACCGGAACACAGTAATGCTTGCGCACTACTGCTTGGCGGCAGAATAACTGGCAAACTTGTGGTCTACCCAAACCTCGCATACGAGAGACCTACCACGAGTAAATTATTTAATATTGTATTTACTTGTAGATTTAAAGATCTATATATACCATCCACTTCTTGAATTTATCAATTCAACTGTAACTAAAAATCACATCAAAATTAGTGATTAGTGATTTTCAGTTACATACAGTAGTTATTCTGCATTTTATTAGTAAGTGAAATAAATGTATTCATGTCTTGTTAACCGACTACAAAAAAGGAGAAGGTTCTCTATTCGATTGTATTTTTTTTAATGTTTGTTACCTCAGACCTCCGTCATTCATGAACCGATTTGGAAAATTATTTGCGTTGGGTTCAGTATAGCTACGAAGTGGTCCCATATACATTTCATCGATATTTGACCTTGGACTGCAAAGATACATTGAAGTCGGTTTTTTTTGTTTGATAAAACATATACTTGTTTAACCTTCATTTCCATTTTCAGGGGTCTCGACGAATCCTACTTCCGGAAACTGTTCCTTCTCCGTAACGTGATGATGCTTCGCAAGAGAGACGAAGAGGCGAGCAAACAGGAACCGGAAGCAGAACCAGTGACAATGGAGGAGGCCAGAGATTATGACTACAATAACGAGAATGATGCGTCGTACTGCCCGGTTAATTTGCAGGTTTGTAGATTGCTGCTTGATCACCAGTGATCGGAGTAGGTGAATGATTTAATAATAATAATTGTGGGGCTGTCTGTGATTGCATCTTCTTGATGTTGCACTTAGAGACAATCCCCGATAAGTGTTGCCCATTACATATCTTTTTTTTATGTTACTGGATGACGAGACGAGCTGGTCGTTTGCCCGATGGTAAACAATACGCCAGCCCATAACAATAACAGCACCATCCAGAACTTTGTTTTGCAAAATCCTGCGCGGCGCTGCACTGCGCTCGTCACCCTGAGACATAGCTGTTGAATCTCATAATGCCCAGTAATTTCGCTGGCTACAATGCCCTTCAAACCGGAACACAGTAATGCTTGCTGCTTGGCGGCTGAATAACTGGCAAAGCGGTGGTACTCACCCATACGGCCTCTCGCATACGAGAAACCTACCACCAGAACCCCCCACCCCGGCTTGCCTTAATTGGCCGTCCAGGGGTGGAGATGCAAGAGCTAAGAAGAAGAGGGTGGAAGTGTTAAAGGGCATAACGCCGGGAGTAGCGTTTAAGTGAAACTTCAGCACACCTCTCGACACCCTTTAGCCACCCACACCAACGTTGCCTCTCTCGTCGCCAATGTACGGCGGCCCTTAAAGGGGGCCCGTTTAGTGTGTGGCGAGTCACCTAAATATTTTTTTATGAGGCGGAACTGGCAGGTGCCGAGGTCTCATATCATAGACCGGTTCTCATCCATTAAAAATTCTCCTCAATAGCCCAATCATAAATCTTCAATAATAGTCCTCGCACTTATCGGGGGCTGTCTTTGATTGCATCTTCTTAATGTTGCACTTAGAGACAATCCCTGATAAGTGTTGCCCATTACATATCTAAATTAAATGCTCTAAGAGGCCTCTACGTGTTGGACACATGTCCCCGCGCAACCTTCCAAAGGTCCGGGTGTATAACCCGTGAGAAAGAGCGACATAATAATAATAAATTCATGTATTTCAGGCAATAATACAGTTAACAAATTAAAAGTACCAGAGGCCCATAAAATATATACCTTACAGACTAGCATATATACAATTTATAAACACTAAAGCTACGATTAGGGAATTAACTTCGGCGTCGCCTCCCTGTAGCGCCGGAATATGCCTTCGGGCCAAAACTCAGGGCCAGGAACGTCTCCTTATACTTCGCTGGAAGCCGGAGCACGAAGGACTTGAAACTCGTCGTCCTCGTTGACTCCAACCTCGACAGCGACAACTGGTTCAGCTATTGATTTACACATATCTTGATTTGATATTCGATTGTCGGTGGGCCCCAAACTAGGCTAGGCCTGTACTTTCCGTACTACATCATGATGTCAAAACTAACATAAGCCTTTTTTCCGGAAAGTTCCGATGTTTATTTATTTATTTATTAACATACAAAACAGAATGTAATAATTTAATGATAACATTGACATTACAATTTATAGATCTATGGTCTATGGGTTGTCCAATTGCTTCTCCTTGTATATAGTTAGTTTAGTTTTAGTCATTACTCAAATTATAGTATTTATTTCGATTTATGTTTTTTCAGGATGGCGATGAGTGGGGAAACGAGGATGGCACGGCGGCCGGGGACCTTCACGAGCAAGTGAAAGCCGCCGAGCCAGAGGAAATAGGAGAAATGCTTGAACCTCCAACTAAGGTAACAATAATATAAGTTTTAACGTTGTGCCATTAAGATCTAAATAAAGATAAAAACCAATTCAGTGTGCTGGATGATATATTACTATTTTTTTTTAAATTAACATCAAATTTCAGTAACTAAAATTTGAAAGACCCCCGATACCAAAAACCTATAAAAAGTAAAATAGGGCGATTTTGATAAAACGTGTCCGTCTCACCATTAGAAAACCTGCTTTCAAATAAAAAAATACCACAGCCAAATCGGTTCACCCGTTACACATAGTGGTCAAACTTATAGCACCTCGCCTCTGCGTCGAGGTTTAAAAATAAAGATAAAAACCAATTCAGTATACTAGATTTCATATTATTTCTTTTTTTAAATTACAACAAGATAAAACCAATGCGATACGTTGCATTTTCCTTAGTTTTATCCCTACGTTATTTCAATCTACTAAATGATGACCATCGTCGGGTCCTTTCTTTAGCGTCTGCGTGAGACGAAAATACGCAATAAGTCATTTTGACGCTTTAGCTAGGTGTCTCTATGGCTTAGATAAGACAAGTGATAGAAATGCATTTCTGGATACCAAAAGGGTCTGGGTTCGAATCCTACTGAGGGCGGGATTTATCAAGTTCAATTTGGTTTGTTCACTAGTTCTTGTAAAATAGCCTTTCAGGTATCATGCTCTATTCAAATATGGAGTCTTGATCGTATGGGCTTACAGCAAACAAACCACAAGTTTCGATTCCCAGGCGCTTACTAGAATGGTAGACCCACACCTACTATTATAGGCAAAGCGTCTGCAACAACTTGTGGAGACAAACCAACCCTCATTTTCCACGAAACAAGAAAGATATCTTTTTTTCGTAAAATAGAGCCTTTTACAGGACTTCGGCCCGAATTCTGCTCACAAAGAGAATCTACTTTTTACAAGCTTTATTTAACTTGCAATGTGATAGTTTGGTCAAATTTTGCAAGTTGAATCAGAACCAAATCCTCTTATCCTACGGAGTTGAAATTTTGCATACTTGCCAAAGTCCGATGACAATGCAATGTTATGGTGACAGCCGGCTGATCTCATGATGGAGACGGAAGGTGGGCAATGGAACTCCTAGACAGATAATCAGAAACTACTAGTGTTTGAGATCATTTTAACCTGTTTGCGGTTCCGATTACAAATTTGTTAAAAGCTTGTCTTGAAAAATATTTCAACAAAAATCTTGTATGATTATGATATGTAGACGGAACATCTGACTAGAAAGGAAGACGGTAGACAGCAGTTACAGAATGGTGGCCGAGAGACAGGCGTTGACTAGAAGACAGTAGATGGTCCGATGATATAGTGTAGGGGTAAAAACTTGATGAAATGCACTGGACCCGAACAAATGACGTGAGAGGGAGGAGGCCTATTAATCCCAGGTGGGCACGGGCTTATTTCAAATGATGATGATAAAATAATTTACTATACTAATAATATTATAAAGAGGTAAAGGTGTTTGTAGGAAGTAATCTCTGCAACCATTGATCCGATTCTGAAAATTATTTCACTGATAGAAAGCTGTACTATCCTCGAGTGATATAGGTACCACCGCATTGCCAGTTATTCAGCCGCCAAGCAGTAGTGCGCAAGCATTACTGTGTTCCGGTTTGAAGGGCATTTTAGTCAGCGAAATTACTGGGCATTATGAGACAACAGCTAATTGTCTCAGGGTGACGAGCGCAGTGCAGCGCCGCGCCGGATTTTTTCTTGGTGGTGCTATTACTGTTGTGGGCTGGCGTATTGCTTACCATCAAGCAAACGACCAGCTCGTCTCGTCATTCAGTTACATATCTGATATTTTAATTTTATTTTCAGGTGGCCAAGATATTTATACCATACGCGATGAGAGCGAAGAAAGTTGACATGAAGCAACTCAAACACTGCACGTGGCAACTTCTCACAGAGAAAACTCCAGAAGGCGACAAAAAAGACGTGTCAGAAACAACATTTTTCACTGTCTACAAACAACTTCCAAACAAGTTGTCAAGTAACATGAGAGAGTCGCTCAGTATACCACTCGCCTTGCTTTCTGTATTGCATCTTGCTAATGAGAAAGGACTCATTTTGGAAAAGAAAGAAGATATGAGAGATATAGGCATATTGGGGCTGATAAAATAGTATTTGATTGGATTTTTTGATTACAAAAATTAATTCTTGTTGTTTGGTAGATTTTAATGTAAAGATTGTTCATAGATTGTCATTTTAGTGTAGCAACTAGAACTTAATGTGTTTCCTTTTCCAGAGCTGGACATAATGTACATAATGCGATTGAAATGTAATATTTTCAAAGAATTTGCTTACTGTATCTAAACATTGTATAGATGTTTTTCTGTAACTTCCTTTTACTTTGTATGCATTTTATTTGTATTGTAAGAAATGTTGAATAAAATATTTTCAACTACCTACCTATCTACTGCCATTATTATTGACCTACGTGACCTACCTACTACAAAAATAATGAGCTAGTTTAGTAGTCGACACTAATATTATAAATAGAAAAGATTTGTATTTTTGTAACGAATAAACCATAAACTCAAAAAATACTGGACCGATTTCAAAAATTCTTTCACCATTAGAATGCTAATATATCCCTGAGTAACATAGGCTACATTTTATCTTGTCAACGCGTATGAAGTCGCGGGCGTTTGCTAGTTATAAATAAAAAAACGCAATCTTCTTCGTGTCGAAGGTCCATATTTTTAATTTTTAAATAGTTTTAGCCGAATGCTCGGCTACTGCTACCCCAGGAGGAGTAGCTTCATACAGGTCTTGTAACGTGCAGGTGTTGGGGCACTGAGGGCAAGACAGCAAGTGCTGCATTGTTTGCGCTGGAGCACCGCAGTCACGTGACCCACCGGGGTCAATGTAGCCCCATTTTACTAGGTTGCTCCTGCAGCGGCCCACTTGGTCTGGAGTCGATTATGCGACTTCCATGTAGGCCACGGGAGGTCGCAACCCGCGGGGAGTTGCTCAGCCGGCATTATATAGCCAGGTGGCGGTACGTGCGCCTGCTGCCACAAATTGCGTCGAGCCTTGCTTGGGTGGTTCGTTAAAAAACGCAATGCTTTATACAGAGCTTTATTTTCTTAAAAACGAATAAACATTTCCGCAAACATAACTGTTGGTTGAGGGTAATCTTGATTACTATGGAAATGAAAATAGTGATTAATTTGAATACTTCAAACAGTAATAGGTAATATTTCCCCTTACACCACTATATAATTTATTATTGCTCAACTTGACACGTCACACTAAACAAATTCACAAAATTAGGTATGTCGCAGGATTATCAAAAAAATTGGAAAGATCTAAGACGACTGCATAAGCCCTGATAATAATAATTGAGCTGCTAAAACCTAAGGTTGTTACAGGACGATTGAAATCTTGAAAGTTGATGGATAATTTTAACAATCCTGCGACATACGAGCTTCTACAATTACGTACTATTTCTAAATAAAAAGGAGTTAAGAATCATTATGGACAAGACATCTGTATTTTACAAAATTATCATACAAGTTTATAGCTACCGCCGGCTGTAGGCGAAATTTTACAGATATACCTACGTAACATAATGAGTATTTTAATGATGACATACAATTATATGAAAAATTAAGTGATAAATAACGTTGCTGACAGTTGTATGACCGATTGAGCTGCATAGGTGGTACGAAATAGACAAAAATGGAAAAAAACGATGTCTTTTAACAAAAAGTTCAAACAAAAAACTAAACATTAAACAACATGGATCATTCATAACAATCAAGTATTAAAACTTATATAAAAAAGTAAGCGACCAGACTAATCACACGTTCAGTCGATTGTCACTCTAAACATTAAGTAATGGTAAGGCATAAATGAACGAAAAATACAGTAAGTATCACAAGCATTGTCCCGCATTATGCTTAGTTAAACTTAGCTTAATGAGATTTAAGTGTCTATAATACAAATGGTAATGACGTGTCATGAAATTAAATATAATTATCCTTCGTTAGCAACTTATACTTCTATAGCATCACTATAACCAGACTTTTTATACTAATTCCGAAACTTTTCTGGATTTACCTGTTTTTGTTTCTACTTTGTCTTCTCAAGGTATTCTAAAATTTTCCACTGGTTTAGCAATAAAGGATAATGAGCCATTAAAGCCTGAATTATCGCCAGATTTTGTATACTTTTCTCTGGTGATAACTCAGTTTTAAACTTGCTAAGCTTCTATCTTTTCGGGCGATTGTTTTTCAACTTTCGTGGACTCAGGAATCTTCTTTTCCTGTGACTGTTCTTCTACTTTTACTAAATCAGGAATTTTCTTTTCTGGAGATTGTTCTCCTTCTTTAGTTAGTTCAGGAATTTTCTTTTCGGGAGATTCTCCTTCCACCGTCTCACTAATTTTGTTTTCATTAGATTCTTCTATTTTCGAAGACTCGGAGCTTTTCTTTTCTGGTGATTGTTCAATTTTATGTGAGTCCGGGCTTGTATTCCCTGATGACTCGTGTTTCGGCGATTCATTATCTTTTTCGAAAGATTTGTCGTGATCGCCACTACTCGTGTATCCTGTATCAGTGTTTATTGAATCTCTGGATTCTTCTCTTTCAGGTGTTTTAATTGTATCGTTAGAGTTTTCTAGAGTACCGGTAGATGTGTCCTTTTCGGGTGACGTAAGAGTTTTATTGCTCACGTTTTCGTCTACGGTAACATCGTCGCTTAGGTCATCTACGGCAGCTTCAAAAGATCTGTTCTCAATAACAGTATGGGTGCTGTCAGTGCTTTCGTCGAGATCAGGAAGTGATGTATTCAGCTTCTCTGTTTGGAAATTCTCTTCGGCGTCATCAAATTTCTCCTCTTTGTCTGCATCATCGTTTTGTTCTATTTTCAGTGCATCGTCGTATTTGGTTTCTTTACAGTTTACTTCTTTCGGTTCTTCAACTGCACTTTCGACAACTTTATCAGTTTTAGCTTCTTCCGTTTCGGGAACGGTTTCTTCTAAACTCTTATTAAGTTGCTCTACCTTAGCTTCAATAATTCCTTCACTGATTACTTCGGTCGCAAGATTTTCACTAGCCTCCTCGAATTCGGTTGCAACCTCTTTAGAAGTTTCTTGTTGATGGGTTTCCTTAATTTCTGCACCTACAGGAGTTTCCTTAATTTCGGTTTCTACAGAAGTTTCCTTAATTTCGGTTTCTTCAGAAGCTTCCTTAATTTTAGCGCCTTCATAATTTCCCTTACTTTCGGATTCTTCGGGAATTTGCTTAATTTCGGACGCAACATCTTCACAAGCTTCCTTAGTTTCGACAGAAGCGGTTTCACTGAGAATAGAGACGAGGTCTCTACCATCGACTATCACTTTAACAAGGGTGGGTTCCTTGGTGCTATCTAAGTATTCGATTCGGAACGTAACATCTTCGACAGCGAATTCGTCGAGCTTATTCTTGGCGCTCTCGTCTAGAGACTTATCCTCCGGCACGCCGGCAAGACGGCAGCACTTGGCCAGCGGCTCCATCACTGCCAAATCTTCCGGCAGTCGCCTAAACTCCTCGCACTTGGCCTTATTGCCGTAGTCCATAAACTGCACGTGGTATCCGACATCACAGAATTCCAGAACTTTCGCGCGGTACCACGTCTCGTCTTCCGCCCAGAAGGCGGCGCACACCGAGCCCACTTTCAGCTCGGAGATGGCGTCGAATTCCGCAGCGCCCGTGAGGGTGGCCGTCACAGCGTCCATTGCGGTCAGCGACTCCTCTAAATTGACGTAGAACTCGTCGACGGATTGCACGTAGCAGACCTTGGCGTCGCTGCGAAGGTCCTGGCCGACGGGAGGCGGGCGCTCGCTCGGCTGCTCCTCGCACAGCCCCACAAGACGCTCCGTCACAGATTCACCTTCAAGGTACAATTCCACGATGGAAATATCGCCGGACGCGATGAATTGCACGTTGAATACCGTCGCGCCTTCAGCGGCGAGCTCGTTGAATTCTATCTCCGACTTTCGCGACCAGGACTTGATGTCGCGAGGCTTTTGTAGCGCGCACTTTCTTGAAAGCGGTGGCTTCGCTTTCAGATCATCCGGGAGGCTGCGTAATTCGTTCGCGATGGACGCGTTGCCGTAATCCATGAACAGAACCTCGGTGCCCTCCGAGCCGTCGACGACGACCTGAGCGCGGTACCACGCGCCGTCCTCTGGGTACTTGGCGGCGCAGATGACGCCCTCCTCCCGCTCAGACAGCTGGGGGAAATTCTCCGCATCGACCATGGCGGCTTCCATCGCCTGAAGCTCAACCGCGGCCGACTCCAGCTGGATCCAGAACTCCGATGGCGAGTTGACGTGGCTCGCGAAGCAGGACGGCAGGTCTCCGCCGCACTCGGGCGCCTCCGAGCGCGCCGCGTGCCCAGCTTCCACCAGCTTGTCGGTGAGGTTCTCGCCGCGCACGAACATATCGACATAAGTCGTAACGTCTTTCAGTACAATCAGTACGTCGACGGGCGCAGACAGATCGCCGACGAGCTGCGTAAAGTGCTCAGTAGCCGCCTCGGACCATTCACCCGTGCCGGTCGGAACGGCATTGACGCTAGACTTGATAGCGTAACGTTCTACTCCTTTCAGACTGTCAGGAATGAATTTAATGAGCCCGGGCTGGTTATCGAGCACGTCCGTGTTTCCGTAGTCGACGAACCGCACTGTAGTGATGTCGGAATCGGAATCCAGGATCTCGGCGCGGTACCACTGGTCGTCCGCCAGGTACTTGGCGACACACAGCGTCCCCATCTCACGGTTATCGATGTCCGCGTAACCGTCGGCATTGGTTTGAAGTTCCGCCTGCATTTCCTCTATGCTGTCGACTTTATCGAGGAGCTGGAGCCAGAAGTGGCCGGGAGTGTCGATGTGGCTGATGTAAACTTGCGTGCAGCCGGGGGGAAGGGAGACAGGTTCTTGCGCGGGCGCTTCTTCTTTCGGTTCCTCAGCGGCGGACGCAACTTGCGGCGTTGCCAGCTTCTCGTTGATCAACTTCAGCGATTGATCGACGCCGTCCAGATGCAAGTTAGCGAGCCAGCCGTCGTTGCCGATGCTAAGCGTCACTTGCACTTCCTTCTCGGTCGTCCATTCTATGAGTTTGCTCAGCGCATCGTCCTGTAAAGCTACGAGGCCTAGACTGGCGACGAGGGCCAGAGCATACGGCTCAAAGAAACTTGAGTCGAGTTTTTTAACAGAATCCTTGGCGACGGTTTCGGAGTTGCCGTAGTCCGTGAAGTGGACCTTCACTTGCATATCTTCTATGGTGACAATCGTCGCACGATACCAGTTGCCGTCCGTTGATTTCACTGCGCATATTCCGTCTACTTCGAAGGCAGTCAGCGTTTCTGGTGTACCTGGTAACAAAAATGTCGAAAATTATGATTTAATTAATGATATCCCAAACCAGCCAAGTGCCAGTCGAACTCGCGCACGATGGGTTCCGTACCATTACCTATAAAAACGGCAAAAATATCATGTCTGTTGTATGGGAGCCCCCTTTAATACTCATTTTATTCTTTTTTTAGTATTTGTTGTTATAGCGGTAACAGAAATACATCATCAACTGCCTAACTATCACGGTTCATGAGATACAGCCTGGTGACAGACGGACAACGGAGTCTTAGAATAGGGTCCCATTTTACCCTTTGGGTACGGAAGAACCCTAAAAGAAAGATATCTCAAGATCATCATCAGCCCATCACATTCCCACTGCTGGGACACGAGCCTTCTCTTATAGAGAGAGAATGGGCCATAATCCACCACGCTGGCCCAGTGCTCAAGATCATCAATCATCAATTCCTGATGTTACAAATCAAACACAACAATCCTAGATTTTCAATTAAGTGTGACTGGCCGCTGGGATTAGAAAAAATTATATGATTCAGTACCTAGCATTTCGAAAAAACCACCGATCTTCCAAATTATGTTAGTCCTTTCTGTTTAAAGGTTCTCTGCAAGAGATAGCTTTGAGCGATAAACCGCCTATTGTTATGCTGATTCCTGTGACATACTTTTTTTTATGTACCTATTAAGGTAAGTGTTTATCTATCTATCTATCTATCTATCTATCTATCTATCTATCTATCTATCTAGCAGTAGATTGATACAAACCTTCTTCATAGAACTTATAAAGCTCATCCAATAGCTGCGCAAGCCTGTCTCCATCGGTGGCTTTCTGCAGGTAGAACTCGTTCAAGTTCTCTGCATGCGAAATGTACGCCATTCCAAAGTTATAGTTGAAAACGGCGCGCATGCACAGTGGCACCACCTCGTCATATGCGCCCTCGTCCGGCTCAAATATGGCCACTTTCTGTCCCGTCACCGGGTCATATATGGTACATACCAGCCTGTAGACAAACAACAATTAAAATAAAATAAAACATCAAAAAAATAAAAAAATCTGAAAAAAAATCTCTGAATCTCTGAATCTGAATCTGTCTGTGAATAAAAAATATGATAGGTGGAACAGCAATAATGTGCATTGCTGTTCCACCTATCATATTTTTTATTAGAATAAGCGACTCCAAAGATAGGTAGTTTCTAATTAATTTTCTAAGGAATTAATAATAATAGTAATAACGCCCAACGATCACATACATAGATCTTGGCCTCTAACTAGGATTTTCTGTATCTAGGGCACCAGGATCTTTGAGTACCATGGTCCCACACCCAGACACAAAACAAATGCTTGCGTTTTCTTTTCTGGGCACAAGCATTTATCTCGTCGCAGGAATCAAACCCGCAACTTCAGTCGTGTATGAAATTTGAGCCAACCTGCCCAACCACAACACCACAGAGGCTGTCAATTCAATTCTATGCTGCAATCTCTAAACCTATTTTTTTTTCTTTTTTATTACCTGATAAGCTAGCATTTGCACTAAGTTAGAGTTAGATGTGTCAAACAGTTTCGTATCTCAAAAATTCACTTAATCTAACAATCATTCAACTTCCGTATTCTATGCGACTAAGTTTGACTTTTGACGTAAGTTGTATACTTAATACTAGCGTTGTCAAACGTTATTTAAATTTAGAGAACGCGGAAACTAGAATATCAAATCCATTAATTTTAAAGTTAAATTTTAGTTAGAGAATGCAACACAGATTCGACCTTTGTTTGGTCATAATAGCTAATACAGGACGCCTTCAGTGAAAACATTCGTATCCAGGCATTATGGTTTCAATTTCAATGGCTAACAACTTTAAATAGCCAACTGTTTCCTAATGTCAAGTCAAGTCAAAAGATATTTATTATAATAAATAGGCACAAAAAATGCACTTTTAAGTCATATACACATAACACAACTCTATTAAAATACTATCAAAATTGTTAACTTAAAATATCATATGACTTTGAAAAAAAATGTAAGCATGTTTACCCATATCTTTTTTTTTTTACGCTTAACAGATCTATATTTGGTACTATCTCGCCTGATGTGAAGCGATGATGTGGCCTAAGATGGAGCACATAGATCTAGAGAGAACGGCAGTTGAGCGGCTGCTCAGACCCGTCTCCCCTATGGTTCACCGAACATCATCCCAACACGACTAGGTCGCTTGACGGCATGGCTTTGTTCGGTGGGTGGTATTACAACCACGGCCAGAGCCTACCACTCCAAAGCGCGTAAGCGGGTTTCATCACGATGTTTTCCTTCACCGTTTTAGAGCGAGCGTGCAAAATCTGCACTTAACTATAAGTCATTGGTGCAGGGCCGAGTCGGGACCCAGGTGCGTCTGATCGAAAGGCACATGAGTTACCGCTGAGCCACACTCGCTCTATCTTTCGCATACTAAAATTGAAGTCCGGGCCCAGAATAGTAAAACGAAACTCTAGCAGTGCTTCAGAAATACGCCCGCTACAGAAGATAACATCAAGACACTCTGCGGGAATGTATCTTTTTAAATCTTTTAAAATATGCAAATATATAACAGTAAACCTTCCTACTAATATGATAAACGCTAAAGTTTGTAAGTATGGATGTACCTTTGTTACTCTTTCACGCAAAAACTACCGCATGGATTTTGATGAAATTTGGTATGGAGATAGCTTATACCGTGGATTAACACAGGCCACTTTTTATCCCGTGAAACCGCGGGTAAAACCGCAGGGCGCAGCTAGTGAGGTATAAATTACAAGTATCAATTAATTTCTTCGTGTATACTCACGTAATCTCATCAACATCATTGATGTAAATGACGAACTTCTTGCCCGTAAGTTTCTCCTTCATTTCCTCGAGGGACATTAGAGTTTTGGACTCTGCGGTGTAGTTGTTGAGACAACATTGTAACGACTGGTAGTAGTACACACTGAGCTCTGTCGGCAGGATCATTATCTGGAATTATTTGTTTGGTGAATTATCGAGTTTTAACTATTATGGTGGATATGAAAATAATATCTAGCGACCTGTGTCGAAATGTGATGAAATGGACTTGCTTTTTATTTTTGATATTGAACATGCGCTAATGCATGCTAGGCGAAAATCTCAAGATTTTAGTACACTTTGCGGCGCTCGTACGCCAAAACTATTGACTTTATGAAAAGGTAGAGACATAAATTGTAGGTAATTGTCTCGTTTCATTTTGTATATAACTTTTTATCGTAAAATAAGTCGGTCGGTATTGTGAAAAAACTGCTTTTAGGCGCCATTTTTCCAATATGGCGGCGCGAGCGGCAAAAATACGAGGTGACAAATTTGTAATTCGGAAAGAGCACATCAAAATCTATAAAATTGCCAATTTTCAAAACTCCCGGAAAACTTTCCAGGTAAAACTACCAAATGACTGGACTACCTGTTTTGGCCTTATTTTAAGTTTATTTGTTTCTAGTTTGTATAAAATAAAAAAGTGCACCCTACACCAATGCAACGTCGACATATGCCGACTAAAACATACACTTTGTAGCTTACCGTGGAGGGTATAGTTTAGCTTTTATGACGTGTCGCTTAAAATATTAACATAATAAAACTTAAGCTAATTTTTAACTATGGAATGATGTAATGAGACGAGCAGGTCGTTCGCCTGATGATAAGCGCCACGCCTTCCCCTAACAATTGCAGTGCCATCCAAAACTTTTAATACCATGAAAGTACTATAATTATAGCATTGCATTTGCGCTCATCATCTCAAGACATCAGATATTAAGGCTCAATTGCCCAGTAATTTCGCTGGCTGCAATGTCCTTCAAAACGGAACAGAGTAATGTCTCCGGCCATGTAAGCACACAACTGATTAGCAGAACATTTGGCACTGTTGGTATCCAACTTATTTCAGCAGTTCACAACAGCCGTGCCAAGAAGTATCTCTTAGCGAAGCAAGCATTTCACTGACTTTTTGTTTGGTTTAAGACATTTATTTTCTCAAAAACAGAATATAATACACTTATATTGAGAAACACAGAATAACTTAACAGTAAAATTATTATACGAGTGGCGGAACGGCAGCATCCGAGACCAAGTGAATAACAATTATTTATTTATTTAATAGTTTTGCACAAAATGGTACAAGGAGTGACTTAATCATCATCATCATCAGCCCATCACGTTCCCACTGCTGGGACACGGGCCTTCTCTCATAGAGAGAGTATGGGCCATAATCCACTATGCTGGCCCAGTGCGGGTTGGTGGATGTCACATGTCCTTGACTTTTTGTGGAAAATCCTTGGACATGCTGGTTTCCTCACGATGTTTTCCTTCACCGTTTTTAGAGCGAGTGTTAAATCCGCACATAACTTAAGAAAGTCAGTGGTGCGGGGCCAGCGGGATTCGAACTGCGTGCGTCAGATCGAAAGTAGCACGAGCTCCCACTGAGCCACACTCGCTCGAAGTGAGTGACTTAATGCTATTTAGCAATATCTACCAGTCTTCCAGGTCGTGAAAGAAATATAGTGGCTAACACATAGATTGAAAGTAGGTAGAAAGTATAGAAGTATGGCAAGTATTACAATAACTGACTGCTAAGTATGTTCTTATATTTTTCTCATATGCCCAGTAATTCCGCTTCAAGTAAGTGCAGTAAATAGTCTTACATTGTCTACAGAGGTGGTGACCTCGTTTCCATAGTCGGGCAAGAGAGCCCTGACACGTTCCTTGTCGGAGGTATCCTGTAGCACGGCGCGACATATCTTCCCGTCGTGTTTGACCGTGCAGTGCGTGCCCGGGATTATGATCTCCGGCGCCGGCGGGGTCAGCTAGAAACGAAGGAGAATTATAAATTTTTAGAAAAAACAAAAATAGTCTTCAATGTATCTTCGAAGTCCAAGGTCAAATATAGATGAAATTTATATGGGACCACTTCGTAGCTATACTGAACCCAACGCGAACAAGATTTTTCCAAATCGATTCATAAATGACGGAGTTCTGAGGTAACGAACATTAAAAAAATGAAAATAAAAAAAAAGATAAAATTGAAGTCGGTTAAAACATCACGATTATTTCCTTCACCGTTTTACTTAACTAGCCATTGGTGCAGGGCCGAGTCGGGATTCGAACCCAGGTGCGTCGGATCGATAGGCACACGAGTTCCCGTTGAGCCACACTCACTCTTACTTCTCAAAGTCCGATGACAATGCAATATTATGGTGACAGCCAGCTGATCTGATGATGGAGACGGAAGGTGTGCAATGGAACTCTGACGGATGATCATAAACTAGTGTTTGGGTTCATTTTAATCTGCTCGCGGTTCCGATCACGATTTCATTAAAAGCTTGTCTTGAAAAAAATATTAACGTAAAATATTACGTTTTTATTAAGTCATTTTCTTGTTTGTCTGTCGTTCCGGGTGGAATCTTGCAACTCAAAGCTCACAACTCGATGACAATGCATTCTAAATCCATTTATTAAAATGGTACAGAAAAGTATAGCTAGCTACAAACCTTATTCTAGTGGACTTTATCATGTCAACCAGATATATAAACTTCATAAATAAACAAAACAAAGACTATGTATGTATATACGGTAGATATTATTCTAGAGGCTTTGGAAGCAAAACTTACATTAGCTACGTCAAAGTTGGCGATAGTTTCTTCAACCAACGCCGCCTTTTCAATGTCCAATTGAACGCAGAATTTCTCGAAGGATTCCACGTGAGTGACGCGACACAATATCTGCTGACCGACTATGATCGTCATATCGATCGGCTCATCTGAAAGGTAATAATGCAAATAATCGATATTATAATTGTGGAAACCCCGCAGAAGCCATATAAGAAGTTGAAGTTGATATTATAAATTGAACTTCTTAGGATTGATTTTTGAAGTGAATTATTTTAACTTCCTAGCTGTGTGTAAATTTAACTAAATTTTATTGTAAGGTACGTTCTTGTTCCCTGGTCTGGGTGGCCAAAACCTGGTGTCGGAGTTTTTAGACGCTCGAAGGCCTCCGACATGGCCTACCGACTGTTGTCCTAAAACAACAACCGGGAATGACGGCTAAACGTGCCCTCCAAAGCACGGTAGCGCTCAGATGTAAATACCACACAAACGGTCATCCATCCAAGAACGTTGCTTGAACTAACAGATCTGTTACGATCGCCACCGCAGCCGCCATTGTGAACGCTGATTGTACGTGATTTGAGCATACCTTGACTTTTAGACTAACCTAGATGTAAGTTATTTTACTTTTGAATAAAGTCGCGAATGTCATATTAGGCAGCATATTATTTCCCGATAGTTACGGTCTAGGAGTAATCAAGTCGTGAAAATTTGGGGAAACATCGACCGCATCGTCATTTACCAACAAGTGAGATAATGGTCAAACGCAAGCAAATAAACAAAAGGACATTAAAAGAATTCCAAATAGTCATTTTTACCTTTCAAAGTGACCGAGGACTGGTGTTCCGACAGAATGGCCAGTTGTTTCTCGACCAGCGTATCAGCAACGCCGACGCCGTTGTTCCAAAGGAACACCTTGTACTGCTCCTCTGCAAGTTCCTGGAACACGCACTGGTAGCGCGGCGCGTTGAAACAGAGGTCGATTTCAGTGTCCGCTTTCCACTCGCCGTCCTTCGGCGCGACGCCAATCAGCGAGCAATGGATGGCCATTTTGGGCAGCTCCATCAACTGCCGATCCATCTGCCAGATGTCCCGAACGTCGACCAAATGCTTGTTCCCGAAATCGACGTAACGGACGATGAACTTTGAGAACGGTTGCACGGAAACAACAGTCGCTCGGTACAGAACGCCGTCGGCCGGATACCGCGCCAGCACGGACGCGCCGGGTGTCACTTCACCCGTGTACGGTTTCACGCCTCTATACAGTTCGGGGATTTTATGCATCATCTCCATAAACTTCGGCTGGAGGGATAGTATCTGTGTGTAGAAGCTCTCCGGTGAGATTATCCACGTGACGGAGACCTCGTGTTGCGCGCCGAGCTCGATCGTCGGTTCTTCGAACGGTGTATCGAGAGGGACGGGGTCGGAGATCTCTTTGTGCTGGGGCTGGGTGAAGTTGCTTCTAGGTTTGTACGGCGCGCGGCCTTTGTCGCCGCTGCCCTGGGAGCGGAAACTCTTGTCGGACTTGTTGTCTTCGAAAGAGCGCTCGGCGCGGTCGCGGGGAGTGAAGTTGCTTCGCCCGCCTCGTCCGCCTCCCTCACCTCGCCCACCTCTCTCGCCTCGCTCGCCTCGGCTCCCAAACTCTCGTTTGTTTTCGAAATCTCTGTTCCCGAATTCTCTTTTGTTCTCGTCCCTGTTTCCGAACTCTCGCCTCGGTCCCCGGTCGGCCCATTCGCGACGCTCGCCTCGGTTGTCGGCGCGGCCTTCGCGCCGGTCGGGCCGGTCGGGCCGGTCGGGCCGCCCGCCCGCGCCTCCCGTCCTATTCCCCCAGTCATCACTCTTTCTCTCTTCGCGATCCTCTTGGTTAAATCTGTTGTCTCTGAAAGGAGATGAAATCTGTTGATGAAACGATATTAGGAGTTTTGTTGTGACCGTTAATAATTAGCGAAGACGTGATTATACACAAGCTAATACAGACACGATGCATTAATGCTGAAATTAGGTGAATAAATAAACCTATGTACAAACTGTGCAAACCAAAACCAAACCACACAAAGCGCGACAAATATTACGAGAAAAGGAAACACTATCGAATGGCATATCACCTAAAACCGTGCTGAAACAAAAACGCAACAAAATTGCCGAGACAGTGTAGGAATGTAGTGGACATAGTGAAGATCGTGATTACAAAAACGAGAGCCAACAGATATGCAATGTATTGAGAGCGCTCGATACGCGCGCAAACCAAGCGTGACGCAAGCAAATAGGGCGAGGAAACAAGAACCGCGATCAATCAACTATCAATGCTTTACTTCAGGGTTTTATTTGTACAGCTTGCGTTTGATGTGGTAAGACTATACAAAAAATAAAAGCAGTAAAGACAGTTAAATGTCTTTAACATGTATTTTTGTGGATTTTGTACATGTTCTAATTCGTTTTCAATTATGTTTGCTTCTACAATAATGAGCAAATAACTGACCTATATTTAACTATGACTTGAAAATTATTAACCATACTAGATTCTAGAGACAATAAGAAAAGTGTTGATGGACATATTCTTAGTTTTACTCTACTTAACAGTTTAATTAAAATTCAAATTACTTATTAGTCTTATTAGGCTAGATTGCAATGTTAATGAATTGACATTTTGAGATACGACATGATAAAAAACAACCATTCTTTCGCTTCAAACCATTCATCTACTCTGTCCCACATAATTAACAAATTAAAATGCCAATCAACAAAAAAACGAAACCTGCGCGCCAAATCCAAGGCAACGATTCGAACACTACGGAATGCATATTAATGAACTCGTATCACGCTATAGATACTGCAGCGAGTTAATAATGTAGTTACAAATTGATAAAGCATTAATGTTTGACGAATGTGAAAGCGCAAGACGTTATGTGACAAGGCGTTAGACCGTAGACGCTGTGACGTCACAACTTGGCTAAAGACGTTTGGGTAAAATGAACTGCAACTATTCATAAATTGGTGCGTAATGCCGCGCTATTTTTAGGTAGATGCCATTGACTTGCGCTAAGTTAGCTTGCTTCTTAAATATTGACCAGTCTTCGCTTCGTTCTGATGTCTTTAAGAATATAACCTTTATACAATGTCTATAGAATTTTTATAAACCCTTATAGATTTATAGAAATGCAATGAAATCTACTATTCATTAAACGGTTTAGTATATATTTGCTAGTAATTTTTATACCATGTTATTATTAAGTCCCTTTCTAGTTTGTCTGTTTGTCTGTCTCTCTGTATCTGTCTGTCATTCCGGGTGAAATCTTGCAACTCAAATTTCTAACACTTCCCAATTAGCTATCCAGCTGAAATTTTCAGGGCAGCTCACAATTCGATGTCAATGCATTCTAAATCAATAAAAACGTGTGTATAAACTGTGTTCTGGCTTGAAGGGCATTGTAGCCAGCGAAATTACTGGGCATTGTGAGACTCAACAGCTAATTGTCTCAGAGTGACGAGCGCAGTACGGCGCCGCGCAGGATTTTGCAAAACAAAGTTCTGGGTGGTGCTGTTATTGTTATGAGCTGGCGTATAGCTTACCATCAGGCAAACGACCAGCTAGTCTCGTCATACAGTTACATAAAAAAAAACGTGGCTTTTAGATTATTTTTTTAATCTACATTAAATTTTAATCTTCTTTTTCTATCAGTAGACATTAATTTACCCTAACATTGTTCCAAGCCATTATTTTTCATATGAAAAAAACTAGGATCTTCCAATTTTAATTAATCTAGTCCATCCAAAGGTTGTCTATAAGAGATAGCTTCAAGCTTCCGCTAATTGTATGACCCTAGACAAGTATATTTCTTAATGTTTCACGCATGTAATATACTATAAAGAGTATTTCGTCTTCTACTTCTAGAAAAGGCGTGTGACACTTTTTTTATTAATTATATTCTTGCGTTTGACCGCTATCTCACCTGTTAAGTGACGATGCAGTCGAAGATGTAGCACGATCGCTTAGAATAAACCTGTTTACTCTTTGTCTTAAAGACACGCCAGATTATAGCTATCCGGAAACACATCTGTTCCACACAAACACTCCGAAAATTCTTAAGAACGCATAATCAAAGCGAGGGCTCACTACTCTCTAGTCACACAATCGGACAACACCAATTTTACCCAAACGTATGAGCTAGTGACGTCACTGGCCCGGCTCACGTGCCGCGGGACGGTACCGTCTCAGTCGGTCCTGCACGGATGCGCGCGCGCCGCCCGCGTCCAGCGAGGCTGCCTCGGCCGCCTGCCTCAGCCTCTTACCCACTTCCGAGTCTTTCTTCCAGCTGGGCCTTTGGCCGTGTTGTTCCCTAGTTTTTCTTCTGTCGATTTACAACTGTCGCTGTTATAACAGTTTGCGAGGTGGGTTGTTGGCACGCAATCTTTACGTATTCCGGTTTGAAAGGCAGTTAGCCAGCGAAATTACTGGGCATATATGAGACTTAATCTGATGTCTGGGGGTGATGAGCGCAATGCAGTGCTACGCAGTGCTTTTTATGGTATTAGAAGTTCTGGGTGGCACTGCAATTGTTATGGGCAGGCGTGGCGCTTACCATCAGGCGAACGACTTGCTCGTCTCATCACTCAGTTACAAAAAAAAGTTTGAATGTTGTGACGATTACAATTTAAGCAATATCCAACATATTTTTTTTATAATCATCATTTATTTTATATTGTCTTGAATAAAGGTTTGAAGCTTTTAGTGCGATTAATAAATACACTTCATAATCATTATGTTACCTGATTAAACTCTTGCTACAAATAACTGGAGAATTATTCAAGATATTTAAAAGCTAGATATCTCTATTTATTTTTTATGTTACTAGTATATATCTAATTCTTTCTTTATAACAAAAACAAAACAGAATCATAAGTAATGTAATACATACCTATCCCTGTTGTTGTCTCTGTTATCGCGATTGTTGTCCCTGTTATCTCGGTTGTTTTCCCTGTTATCTCGGTTGTTTTCCCTGTTATCTCGGTTATTCTCCCTGTTGTTTTGCCTCGGTTGTTGGAAGTTGTTCTGCGCAGGAGTTTCCTCCCACTCGTCGTCAGCGGGAAGCGGCACGGATTGTGCGGGGGTATTGTTCTCCCAAGGCTTTGGACGTCTGCGAAACGAAGAGTCTCGTGAGATGTGTTTGGTTTGTGAGCATCAATTTGCATTTAACTCACGGAAAACGGGCATTTTGTATTGGATTTAGAAACTATTTTACAATTAATATTAATTTTGGTTAAATTGGCGAATATTCGCCGTAACAGAGCTACTTCGGGCCTTTGCACAACGGGTTTTTCTTACGTGCTGTAAGCACGTGTTTTATGTACGTACGCCTCGACGCTGCATTTGACACACTCAAACGGGCATTCTGTATTCAATTTGGAAACGGTGTAGATACATAAATTTTGCAACGACTATTCATTTGGGTTAAATTGGCGAATATTCGCCGTAACTGCGCCATTTCGGGCCTTTGCACAACGGGTTTTTCTTAAGCGCTGTAGACACGCGTTTTATGTACGCGCGTCTCAGCGCAAGTAAACAAAGTCGTACAAAGGTAGACAGCCACTGTGGTGTAGTGGTTGGGCAGGTTGGCTGAAATCACTTACAACATTGACGTTGCGGGTTCAATTCCCGCGACGGGACAAATGTTTGTGCACAAAAAAACATAAGCGCAAGCATTTGTTTTGTGTCTGCGTGTTGTGGGATCATGGTCCTCGCAGTTCCTGGTTGCCAAGATACAGGGAATCCCAATTAGGGGCCAGGATCTATGTTTAGGATCGTTGGGCGTATTTATTTATAAAAACGTGGCGTGCAAAGGCCCTTTTACCTTAATCAAAGTTTTGGTAAACATGCTGGTTAAAAAACTCATCACTCTCCTCTTCATGAGCATGGCTTCTCATTAGCATAAGGATTTTTTGTACAGCATGCTCGTGTTCTATAGGAGAGATGCGAATTGATGTAGTTAGTGACAAGACAACGTCGGCCGGTAACTCACCCGGCAATGCTTAACAACGTTGAAGCCAAGAAGGAAGCGAGACCTGCAGATCTAATTACACAATTTGCTTTAACCTTGCTTTAGGAAATACTGGGGAGCTTATAAAGTAAATTAAAGGCAATTCTCCCTTACAATAGTAACCATCAGGCTGCATGAGTCTGAGCTGTTGCTCGACTGGCGTCTTCTTATAGATCTATGTGCTCCATCTTCGGCCACATCGTCTTACGAAAGGCCAACCCCCGCGAACCCGAACCCCTATAGCGCCCGCTATCCTTATATACTGCATTTTTATTACGATTTAGCTTATAAAAACGATAGATTCATTTTTGCCATAAATATATCACGCATGTGATATATCGTTAGAAAGCTAAAACTTAGGGCTGACGTATAAATTAGAAAAAAAAATTCCAAAATAATCGAAAATAAATGATAATCTTATAAGTAATTTGAGTTTTATTTTTTCAACATGAAAATTGTTCACATAACACAAATATTGATTCACACATTTTACATTTCGATTGCACTATTAGTCTATAACATAAATTAGATAGATAGAAAATTCTTTGTTGCACAAACAAATTTGTAGGTACTTAGTATGAAAGTTTTCGTGAGTTTGATTCATTATAAATATTTAATAAAACGGCCTAACGGCCTGAGTCCTAGCCGTTTTATTAAATATTTGTAGGTACTTAGGCGAACTTAATGCTAGTAAGCATTATCTTCTAGTTAACCTCGGTGTACTGTGGAATTTTTATAAGGTAGCAAACAAAATATAAAGTAAATATGTAAATAAGTTGTATGTACGTAAATTAGTTCCTAAGATTCCTATTCACTTAGTAAATAGTTTGACCGACTTAGACCGCCAATATACTGGACATAAAATAATGTGCTATTCGCCGATATCAGCATAAGCCGACTAAAACGTATGAAGATTTCGTAGTCTGGCGTGGAAGCATGGTTTTGCTTCTATAGCGCTCAAAAGGTTAATGCTGCTCCAAACTCACCTCTCACTTCTTTCATTGCGGTCGCCTCTTTCCGGTTTCCCACCAAATTTCTCGCTATGCCGGCCGGGGCCGGACCTGTCGAAGCCATCCTTGTTGTCTCTGTCAACAAAACACAATCGCTACTACAAAAAAAAATAACAACATACGGCTACCTATACCTATGTAGTCTATAACTACATCTATACCTATGTAACTATACCTATGTAATGTAACTATACCTATGTAGTCTATACCTATGTAACTATACCTATGTAATGTAACTATACCTATGTAGTCTATACCTATGTAACTATACCTATGTAATGTAACTATACCTATGTAGTCTATACCTATGTAACTATACCTATGTAGCCTATACCTATGTAATGTAACTATACCTATGTAGTCTATACCTATGTAACTATACCTATGTAATGTAACTATACCTATGTAGTCTATACCTATGTAGTCTATACCTATGTAGTCTATACCTATGTATTCTATACCTATGTAGTCTATACCTATGTAGTCTATACTCTTTCGCAACCTACTTCGTACGTTTAAAAACACGTACTGTTTTGACCGCTATTTCACCTGACGGAAATCAGCGATTCCGCCAATTTTGCATGCATGCTTAAAAAGCAACTAGTAAAGTTAAAATCCTACGTACAACTTTAAATCTTCCTAAAGACGTACACAGTCACCGAAAGCTACCAACTTTCTTCAATGTCGTGGATTAAAATAAAAAAGTTAACACACATGCAATAAGGCACAAACAACTCAAACACAGGGCACCGTTTCACACATAAAAACAAGATATTTCAAGCATATCACAAAAGCTTCCAATAGAGCCGCCTACGACTCACCTAGGTCTAGGCATGGTAGGCGTCACAGATCAATGTAGTCACTTCCAAATTTGTTTTATCGCGAAATGCATTACCTATACATATCAACTGCTCCAACCAAAAGCAAATTGCTAACTACGAGTTCAAAGAACCGAAACCAAGGTCAGAACTACCATGACTCAGAGACCCATTATTACGGTTTTTTGTTATAAATTAAAAAATACGTGCAAGAGTAATGGATAGATTCTTTCAGTAGTTTTTAGTGCGCTATCTCTTCTACGTTTATCGTGACAGATTTATGATGGGCATAAGTACCTATAGCCTATCAACTTATCTGTGAAGTGGCATAATGTGAGATGAAAAATATAAGAATATACGTAGCAGTAAGTGAAACGCTTGCTTTGCTAAGAGATAATTCATGGCACGGTTGGTGCAAACCGCTAAAATAAATTGGATACCAACAGTGCCAAATGTTCTGCTAATCAGTTGTGTGCTAACATGGCCGGAGACATTACTCTGTTCCGGTTTGAAGGGCATTGTAGCCAGCGAAATTACTGTGCATATAAGACTTAATATCTCATGTCTCGGGATGATGAGCGCAATACTACGCAGTGCTTTGTGTGTTTCTTTAAGTTCTGGGTGGCACTGCAATTGTTACGGGCAGGCGTGGCGCTTACCATTAGGCGAACGACTTGCACGCCTCAGCACTCGGTTCCATAAAAAAACATGCGTCTCCGTCCAAACTTCAGCCTAAGAAATTTCACTTAGTGATAAGGCCACCCTATTTCATTGCCTATCTCAGTTATGTAATAAGAGGTATTGGCGAGTGTGGCGCTGTGTTTGATCATATTAGATTACACTCTATGTGAGTAGGTAATTTAATTTAGTAGGTTTATTACATATCGTCAGGTGGTATTGAATTGCTTATTTACGAGAATTGTTATAAAACAAATTTACGTTTTGTGTTTAGCTAGTCCGCATTTAGGCTGTTTAAAACGTCACTCAGCATTTAGACGCAACAGTTCTCGGTTAGAATTTAAATTATACGAACATCAAGCCTGTCTCGGTCATCGACTTTTGTTAGATAACTGCAATTTTATTACTCGAGATACTTTACATAGTAGCAATGCCAAGTTAAATATGGAAATACAAGGTACATATTCTAGAAATAATAACAGGAGTTTATTTACTACCAATCCGAAGATAAATTAAGTAAAAAATCGTGTTAGTTAATTTTAGAAATAAATTAAAATATCTTATAAAAAGCTGATAAAGAATCAAAACTTAACATAAAATAATGGTTAAAGAATCGCCAAATAAAACAACATAAATTTTGCTGCACACCGGTGGAACAAAATACGTAACGAACCAAAGCAAAGCACAGAACGTTTGGAATAACAAGTATTCGGAACGCGTCAGACAGAAATCCCAAAATGAAACTCAATTTTGTAGCATTCATTAAAAGAACCAAAGAAAAGCAAAGCACACGAGAAGCACCAACGAATTGCGAGAGACCACGCTGGATAGAAAATCCACTTCAATTCGCGAGGCAAGCGAAGTACAAACCTTGAACGGAAACTGCCGCCTCTTTGCAGGAATTCATCGTTCCCGTCCCGCGGCGGGCGGCGGTCTTTGAAACTCTTCTCCCGCCGGAACCCGGCCCGGCGGTCGTCTTGGACGCTGCCTTCGGGAGAGCTGAAGGAACAAACGAGCTACAGCCTCTGTACGGTGCTCCCAATGCGCCCAGCAATGTGCTTTTATATAAAACTAGTGATTTATTTTATAAAATATGATTAATCTTCGAACGTATCTGCCGATACTGTCAGTATTGTATGTCGTGACCAAGTTTTACAAGACCAAATGCGGGTAGTTGATGACAACGCCTGCCGTTTCTGGGGCCTTACTCTGAAAAAGTAATTACGATCTTCGTTCTGTCGAATGAAAGGGACACCGCTATGCAACAGGCATAATAGTGTCTCTTTTAGTCCGCACGAACGAACGAACGAACGAAAGCAACTCGGAGTAGGCCCTCTGGGCCTCAAAACACTATGACAACTAGGCGATTCCTTGCTTCGAAATCACGTCGATTCCTTCATTAATAAACGACATTTGATTTTTAAATTGTGCGCAATAAGACCCGATAATATCATAAAACATGCTTTTATATGCTACTAGCTACCCGCGACTTCGTCCACGTGGAATTAGGGTTAAAGCAATTGGCCTCCGTTTGGCCCTTTCGTAAAACCTTTTATTAGTGGGTGACACACACCTTAAGGCACCCCAAACTTCAGCTTCGTAGGTTTTGTAGTTTTTAAGCGTGATGAGTCAATGTATGGATTTTGCTTTTATATAGGTATATTTTATTTTATATTATTTATAGAAGATAGAGGAGACAGATTCGTTGATACTGCCACAGGCATCGCAAATTTTGACAGACAGGCATTTGAAGTTTTAGAACGTTTCACGAATTTATTTCGAAGTAGCCAACCAACCTAAGTTTTGATATAACAAGATAATGGAGAGTATGTCTTTACTACTGAGTTTAATGTTGAACATAGAAGGATCACCACATATTTATTACAAAATGGAAAAAATATAATTTGGATGGATTTCTCCCAGTTTCTATGCTCTGCTCTGTCTTAGGTACTCTCAGCCGTAAGCTCCTTGTCATAACCTAATTTGTCGATAGTAAAAATAAGTAGGTACGTACCTCGCGCCTCTAAAGCTGCCACCTCTCTGTGAGAAGTCCGCATTTCCCTCCTTCTGCCCGCGTTCTTCTTTGAAACTCGTCTCTCGTCGGAAGCTCTTCTTACGACCGTCATCGGGCACGCTGCCTTCGGGCGAACTGAAGCTTTCCGGAGCGTCCTTGCGGATGGGAGTCGTAGCTTTTATCTAAAAGTATGGCTTTCATTAGATGTTTTGACTGCCACCTATGAGCTAGGAAAAGAAAGCCAGTGGAATGCTCAACATTCTTCAAATATATAACAAGCGAATTTCAGTAAACTAAAATTTTTAAAAACCCCGACACAAAAACCTACAAAAAGTAAATCGATTTTGATAAAACATGTCTAAGAACCATCGCTAGAAAACCTGCTTTCAAATAAACAACACCGCATCCAAATCGGTTCACCCGTTTAGGAGCTACGGTGCCACAGATAGACACACATAGTGGTCAAACTTATATCACCCCTTCTCTTGCGTCGGGGGCTAAAAGCAAAACGGTTCTATATTGCCGAAATCATCGGTACAGGCGTCCAAAACAATTGTATCTGTGTTTATGTTTAGTATCTCTGGAACCGGTCATGTTTCTCGTAGGCGAGAGGCCGTCTGTTCGGGTACCACCGCTTGGCCAGTAATTCTGCCGCCAAGCAGTAGTGCGCAAGCATTGTTGTGTTCCGGTTTGAAGAGCATTGTAGCTAGCGAAATTACTGCGCATTATGAAACTTAAGAGCTAATTGTTCTAGGGTGACGAGCGCAATGCAGCGCGCTGGATTTTGCAAAAAACAAAGTTTTGGGTGATGCAGCAACTGTTATGGGCAGGCACATTACCTACCATCAGGCGAACGACATGCTCCTCTCGTCATTCGGCTACATAAAAAAAAAAACTACTAAAAACTATTTTACAATTATATGTTAGAAAGCTACGGTATCCCCGCCAGAGTGCAATAGGCTGTATTTTATTGAGTCAACTCGAATGAAATTGTAGGCGGTTGCTGTTATTAGATATCGTACAAATAGCATATTATATTCCTTATCATATAAATAGCATTTATTTTATTATTGGTCATTATTAATATTGATACAGAGAAAGATGCTAACTTTTGAAACGTTTTTTTCCATAATAGCGTTAATAATCAGTTGTTCGAACGAAAGATTTACGCAACGACGTTGAGTATTTCTTATTCTCATTGAATACCAATGCACGCATGCATCAGCGGGGCAGGCATGCATGCAGTCACTAAAAACGACTTGAACGGCCGAGCTGCTAACTTTTTGTTATCACTGCTTCAATAAATTTCTACAACTTACGAAACTACGAAATATAAACAAATAGCGACTCTTGCTATGACGCAATAAAATTCAATTCAGCTCGCGTAGCGCTGCATACCTACCAGTCATATTAACCTACAGAGCGCCTCTCTTTCTATCGCATAGCTCTTATCTCTTCTGACGAGGCACGTGTAACGACGCGCGACCCGCCGTAGGTGTTCGGCTATGTACTTGTAGCTTCGTACCTACAGTGGGGAGTGCGCTAGCCCTGGTATTATCAACATTCAAAAAGTCGATACCTAGATCCAATCCAACACAAATACAATGGAAATAAATTATTATAAACACCGGCTCAAGTGTTTAGGCTATTTTGTTGTCTTAAAGGCACTTGCCTTGCAGTGTTCTGGATTGAATGTCTGGTGTAAACAGGGTGTTATTGTTAACTCGATAAAAAGCCCTTGGCACAAGTACTCCAGATATATTTACATGTAGCAATAATAAACATCCACTATTACAAATCGTAACTCAGTTTTTGAAACCTGTAATTGCTTATAGCTTATACCGATTTTAAAGGGGGATTACAATGGGATATTATAAGAACCAGAGTGATTTTTAAAGCGGTTATTGTTGTATGCATTCTTTCGTTATTCCTCTCCCACCATGTTTAACTGAAGGAGATCGCTAATGATAAGGCTGTCAATTGTTACACTGTTGTTTTAACTTGGCATTGTTAATTTATTGGTGTTTATAAACAGCTCCACAAACCGTTGACTTATTGCATTGTGTAGTTACGCGAATCACCAGACTCACCGAGTAAGTTCATAAAGAAAAAGTTTGTTAAAACTTTCCCTAAGTATGTATTATTGCAATTTCATGTAGGTTTCAAATAATGGAAGAAAACGCAAACCGTCTAATCGGTGAAAAAAAGGCCAACTAACAAATGGCCAAAGTAGGTTAGTTCCAACAAATAATTACTCACAAGTTCTTAACTTGTCTTTGTAGACTAAGCTTACCTCTTGCGAGCTCCTAGGCTGTGACAACTGGTTCATCCTCCTTGCCACATCCAGGGGTGGAGTGACAGTGTCGTCCACAAGAGTCACAAGCATGGTATCACTGGATAGGACTCCAACGACATGGGCCATGAGGGTCTTCTCTAAAGCCAGCATTTCCAGTTGGTTCGACGTCTTTGTCTCAACTGGCCTGTCTTCGAAACCCTACGAAAGATCATTTTGATTCAACAATCATAATTTAAACAAAATGGCTTATCATAGCAATGGACGTATAAGTCATGACATCATGCCAAAGAGACCTTTGCCCAGCAGTGGGACAATGCAAGCTGACATAATAAAATGTTTAAACAGGTTTCCATTTAGATATAAAAATCATAATGACTAAAGTATGAATGAATTGTTTTTTAGTTTCACGATTCCAATTTCTGAGCTGAATTTCTTGATATTTATTTGTAAGCATTCCTTCTTAATCTTAATTAACTCAACCAATATGGAGCATATATGTATATTGATTGATTTTCTTCATAGCATTATAATGAAAAGTAATTTCTTTTTGTACATGTCATATTGTACCTAGTATAGTAAATTGGAAAGTCCATAAATTCAGTTCTGACATCAATTGCAGACAGTTACCTAATTTGAGAAGCAAACACGAAATGTGCAATCATGCAGTTTCGGCGCACTTTCACTTTGATACAGTGATAGTGCATTTTCGATAGATGCAGAAAGTGATTGCAATTTGCAAGTATTTATTGAGGTCGCTAGGCTGTAAGCATGCTTTAAATAGCAGTAGTCAGTCAATGTTTAGTCATCTATTAAAATATAATGTAAGTCTAGTTATGATAGAATGTTCTATCCAAGCAAAACAATAATATGTGACTGTGCACATATTTTAGATATTTTGGATGTGATTTAAAACTCAATTAAGGAAATAAGAGTGCATTCTTACCTTCAAAGCACACTTCATGGCAACAGCAGGCAGTCTCATCAGCTCTGGTGTAATGGTTCTCAAGTCTCCCACCTCAACTTCCTGCTCATTGCCATAATCTACATAAGCCACAACAATCTTGTTCCCTTTTTTGTCTCTAACACGGGCTCTGTACCAGTTGCCATCATCAGAGAATCTGGCACAACACGATGCACCAATTGGCAACTCTCCAGGTGAAGAACTATTCTCACAATGGATTTTAACAGCCTTCATAACAGTGCTCAAATCATCAATCTTGTCAGTGAGCTGGACGTAGAATTTTATACAGCTGTCAACATAGGATACAAGGACGGAATGCCTGGCTCCCATGGGCAACATGCCCAGCCATTTGAACTGCAGTTTATCTTTCATGTTTGCCAGGAGCAAGTCTAGAATGTTCTTATGATCCAGATACAATTCTCCATATTGAATCAATGGTGGTCCTTCTGGAGCCACAACCTTCAGTGTCATGATTTTTCCACCGGCCAATTGCTTGAATGCTTCATTTAGATGTGGTCCCTTTTCTAATTTCTTCACCCCTGACAGGCAGAATCTCATCGCAAATACATTTGGCTTTACATACTCCTCAGGGATATCGAAGATGTCATAATATGATACCATTTCTGTGTCCCCAAAATCAACAAAGAACAACTTGCATTGGGACCCAGATAAGTTCATTACAATGGCACGGCAGATAATGCGGTCTCCGGACATTCGGCCAAGGCAGACAGTGCCAATCATCGGTGGTTCAGCCAGGCTACTGTGTGGTCTCCGGTTTATGTCATCCATCATATCTTGGAGTGTCTTAGCATCATTTACTAGCTGAACAGCGAAAAGTTCAGGCCCTTCCTCAGCAAATGAGACAAACACATTATGCTGAGAATTTACTTCTAGTAATTTACTCTTGTAAGTAGTAGATTTCTTGGGTGATGTTGGTTTAGCAGCCGCAAAAGCTGGAGGAGCCGTTACAGGAGGAGGCATTGCTGGGATGAGACCTGTACTGGGTCCAGTGGCGTGCTGCGGTTGCCTTATAGGAGCTCTTAAGTTGGCAGTGGTCCTTGATGCTTTAGTAGGCTGAAGCCTTTGACTGATTAAGGAGGGTGTAGCTGGAATACTTCCATTGAATGGCAGAGCCACATTCTGCTGTAGACGCATTGCTGATGCGGGATTTGCTGGGAAGTGTTGGTTTAATAAAAATGGTACATGTTCTGAATACGCTGGAGCCTCATTTGCATTTGAGGGCCAATTTGGAACATATTGGTTTTCTGACACTTGTAAAAGGAGAACCTCTTGCTTTGCTATTGGTATCGCCATTCCGAAGCGAATTGAGACGAGATGTGTTGATAGATCGTTGCCTTTAAATTGGATGGAGATTATTGGAAGACTTTGTGTCTGAACATCAAGAGTTACTGGGTACTCAGAGTAGCAGAGTAAACTCTGGAGTTTCATCAGCATGGGTTCCTCCCACCTCCCCGATGGATTTATCACACGAGATAAGTAGAAGTCGGTGGCTTGACCTCTCATCTGTAGAAACATAGGGTCGTACGAATCCAAGAATCGGATGGTGCTCAGAGATATAATATCTTTATTGCCAAAGTCGATAAAGTGTACTCCAACTAGGCCCGTCGCAATGTTCGTCGTGCTGATGACTTTTGCTCTGTAGTATGTACCATCTTTGTATTTGGCGGCACAAATAACGCCTTCGTGTATAGAACCCGGGGATACCGCTCCGATGCCCTGTTCCAAGTTCTCTCGAGCTTGCTCGAACAAGGACTCGACCATCAGCGAGGACTGCTGGTCAAGCTGCCCACTTATCTTCAGAAAATGACCCTCTCCATCCACATGGGTCACGTATAGACGAAACGATCTCGGTATTTCATTTGACAAAGCCATAGTCAATGATAAAAACTAATTGGTATCCAGGAAATAATGAATAATTAGTTTTTACTCACATATCTTTTGAGAATACAAAAGTTTAATACGTTGTACTATTGCTACACTTTTTACAAAAAAAACACCGCTTTCTTTTCCGTTTACGTTTTCATTGAATCGGTTAAAACATGGCGCCGCGAAATGCAAAGCGAATGTCCATTTTGAAATTGAGATTCTCTATGGTTGAACCATAGAGTAACATAAGGGTTGGCCTCAGAGTAATGACACTATTACTCTGAGGTGTTGGCTATTTGAAATAAGATCCAGCGTTGCCAGACCGTCCTATTTAGGACGGTTTTCCATCCTATTCAATATTGGACCGTCCCTTCGCGATCACTATCCTTTTTGAGCGAGAAAAAACAACCGCGAGTAGGTATTGAACGTAGCTTTGAGCAGAGTCTAGGTATTGAACGAGCCCCTATTCATCATAGAGAATAGTTTCTGATTCTGATCTATGTCAATGTCAAAAATAAAGTCACAGTCATCCATTGAGGAGTAAGACCTCAATGCAGTCATCATTCCTCAATGGTTAATGCAAAGACGTTTACCTAAGATTTTTTTTAATACTTTTTCTTTGACGTTTACTATACAAAATCTTTGGGTTAATGTGCATTGCACTGTCAACTGTCAGACAATGAATCAATCAAGGTGATCTTCTACCTCCCCTGAGGCATTGAGGTCCCTGGGGGGTGGTAGGGGTGGATCTCGGGGTGGTCTCCTCTACCCAGGCGTAAGAGCGCGGGGGTACCCTGTCAGACAGTGGTGAAATTTATTGTGGCAGCTCCCAAAGATAAAGTATTAGAAATAGAGGAAGAACACTACCTCTGAGAGAAATTAAAATAATTCTTATTTTTATTTCTTTATTTTTGGGCAGCTCCACAGAAGCCAAACAAGAAAAAGAAGTTGAAGGAGGCATGTGCCGTTTAAAAGCTCGAGCTCGATCCGATATATTGGATCGTAACGGATCATAAGTCATAACGTAACTTTCCTTCCTTACGGCGAAGCGCCAGAAGAGTTTTCATTTTGTTAAAACGCGTTTTATTTACATACTTTGACCTAGTTGTAACTGAAATTAATCTTAGATCAGTAGTAAATTCTAGTTGTAATAAAAATAGTACTCATTGTTTTATTCCCAAAACCAACATTTACCAACTGTCATTGGTAAAACGTGGTAAAACTTAGCATGTTCCAAACGCTAATAGTAAAAGCCCAAAAATAATCTTTTTTTTATAAATATCCTTATACCAACCCATGTTGGTATAGGTAAATCTTAGGATTTACCAATATACGGACTTTTACAGTACCTACCAAACAGATCCACCAAAAGATCGCATGTCCAAGCATGTCCTATCTCTACGAAAAAATCGGATCCGATTCTGATCGACCGGCATATCCAACGCGACCAGGCGAGGTCCGCCGTGCAGCACCAGGCGAAGCCTACCGCCCCGCCCCAGGCGTGGCTTGTACCGCAGCCTGTATACCAAATAGGGCTAACGCTGCAGCCCCGTGTAAACCCCGCCACCCAACGAGGAGCACCCCATGCTACCCGAACTAAGAAGGCATGCAACAGGAAAATGAAGCAGGAAAAGAAGCGGGAGCAGCGTCCCGCTCCCGTGGCAGCCTCGACCCCGCTGCCACAACAACATCCGCACGCGTTTGTGCCATTCGCCCCGAACTGGCGTCCAAACACGGCGCCCCTACCCGCCCCCACTGCGTTATACCCACCTGCAGTGCATCCCCCCTTGGCGCCAGCTGCGCCTTTCTTCGTCCCGGGCACTCACACTGCCCTGGGACCCTACGCACGCCACAGTGCCCTCTTTGCTCCCTTCACCCCGGCCAGGCATTTGGGGCGCGCCCCGGCTCAAGGGGCCCCCGCCGCAGCCGCGGGCGTTCACGGTCCAAGGCGGACCATGCTGCTCCAGAGCGCATGGATACCACCCCACCCCTCCCCCAAGGAACTACACCAGTTCAGGGCTCTGCCTCCCAGCAAGAGCCCTCCACGACCGCAGCGCTGCCAGCGCCGACGGCCACTACCGTCACCACCACAACTACCACCGCCACTGCGCCTGAGCTACGGCTAGCACCGAGGGCCCCCAAAACCCAAGAGGCCCCAGAGCTCCATAAGCCTATCGGTACCGACCCGCGACGACACTTCGTGCCTGTGACGCGGGGTGCTACCACCCCTCACACGGAGCAGCGGCCACGCGTGTCACGGCCGGCACCCACGCCGCATGACATGCGTCCGGCGCACTATGCACCGTACTAGCTGCAACATCAACAGCCATCCGGGTCGAGCGCCTCCAACGCTCCCCAGATGCATCACCAGCAGCGTGCCTTCCAGGCACCTCCACCCGGCTTCCTTATGGGCGCGCCCTCCGCGCCGTAGCAGCAGCCTTACTATAACCACGCGCTGTCCGCCAGGGACCCCATGTATGCTATACTGGGGATCCTGGTGGATCTACTCACTACCATCACGGCTGGAGGCGAGCTCCGAGATGCGGCGATGCGCGGATTGGCCTCCATAAACGGGTGTCTCTATGGATAGGTCCAATCTGCGCATTCTCTGCTGAAACCCCGGGGGCGTCCGAGACAAGGTCTCCGCCCTCTGCACTCTTGCTCAGGACCAGGATATCCACGTCATTCTCCTGGGCGAGACCAAATTGAAACAAACGCAACAACTCCGGGTGCCCAACTATCTCACGTACCGGCGGGACGAGGTCTCCCTCCGAGGCACGGCCTACAGGGGAACGGCTGCCCTGGTGAGGGGAGACCTAGTCCATGACGACCTGGTGCACCTCGAGTTCTCCGACATCCGGACGACGGGAGTGAGCATGGCTCGCAGAGAAGTGAAACTCTTTGCTGGCTATCGAGGAGCTGGCTTTGAGGAGGCGGCTCCTCGAAGATGCCGAAACGCATGGGTTCACTGTGATTGGGCCGGACAGCCCAACGCATGTACCCAACAATGCCACCTGGCAGCCGGATGTCCTGGACATCGTGGCGCACCAAGGCCTGACCTGTCCAGTCAGCTTGGAGGTGCTGTACGACCTGGACGAGCAGCACCTCCCGGTGCTCATCACCCTCGCCATCAGGGCGGACATCACGAACCCCCGTCCGATGCGCTTGAGGGTGAACTGGGACAAGTTCCAGGCCCAGCTGCAGGAAGTAGAGGTCGGCCCACTCTCGACGGCGGAGGATGTGGAGAGATGCGCGACTACCATCACAGACCGCATCAAGTCCGCCAAAGAAATGGAGTCGACGCCCGCACCACCAACCCAGAGAAGGGAGCAGATGCCTCTCCGCCTGCGCGCGATGCACAGGAAGAAGAGGTGTCTGCGGAAGCTCTGGGCACACAGCCGCTGTCCCCGCGTAAAGAGAGAGCTCGACACGCTGGCGGAGAAGCTCAAAAGCGGGGTACAGGCGTGGCGTGGCGAATCGTGGGACGATCGCATTATAGAAATAGGAGAGGACCCCACGAAAGCTAGCCTGTACCAGCTGAACCGGACCCTGACCCTGACCTGAGCTGCTGGCGGACCACCTGGAGGGCCATTTCCAGCTGCACCCAGTCCCCATGGATGCATCTGTCACGGTACCGGCACACCACCAGATGGTAGAAGCAGCGGTCGCCGTTTTCCTCTCCTCGCCACCACCCCCCTTGGAGGGGAGCGCCTTCATCTCCTCAGCAGAGGTGCTGAGGGCCATGCGAAGATTACCAGGGAAGAAAGCGCCGGGGCATGATGGAATCACCAACGTCATGCTGAAGCATCTTCCCACGAGGGGCCTGGTAGTGCTAGCTCGGCTCTTCAACGGTATCCTTCGCACCCAACACTTCCCCAGAGAGTGAAAAACTGGCAAGGTGATCGTGCTCCCGAAGCCAGGGAGGGACCGCCGATTGCTTGCCAGTTACCGACCAATCACGCTCCTGCCGATGCTGTCGAAGCTCTTCGAGGGCCTGTTGTTGCGGAGGCTGAGGCCTCACCTGACTCCCAGAGAGAAGCAGTTCGGCTTCCGCACCAGGCACTCCACGATGCTCCAGCACACACGGGTGATGCATCTCCTGGCCGAGGGGATGAACAGGGTCCATCGCACGGTCGGCGTCTTCCTCGATATCGAGAAGGCATTCGACCGTGTGTGGCACGAAGAGCTCCTGTGGAAACTCACCCAGACCACGACGCCACCAGCCATCACCAGAATCGTGGCGTCGTTCCTGGAACGACGAGACTTCTTCGTCGCGGTGGAGGGCCACGCGTAGACGAAGAGACCAATCCACGCTGGGATCCCCCAAGGGAGCTGCCTGTCGCCGGCTCTCTACGTCCTCTACACCGACGACATCCCGGTCCTGGAGAGCGAACACCTCCGGGAACGGGGTGTCACACTGGCGCTGTTCGCGGACGACAGCGCATATTTTGCCTCATCTAAAACGGCCACCATCGCTGCGAACAGGGTGCAGACAGTCCTCGAACTGCTACCCGAGTGGCTCGACAAGTGGCGGATGACCGTCAACGTGGGAAAGACGGCCGCGCTACTCACCGAAAGACAACGCATCCTGCCACCACCACTTCAACTTAGAGGCGAGAACGTCAAGTGGGAGAGTACCGTGAGGTACCTTGGCGTCCACATCGATCGGACGTTGAGGATGCGCCCGCAAGTAGACCACGCCGTCCGCCAAGCGAATGCCGCTCGCGCGCTCCTCCGTCCGGTGCTAGCCTCTAAGTTACCCCTACAGACCAAAGTAGGGGTATACAAGGCGTACATCCGCACCCGCCTCACGTATGCGGCTCCGGCCACCCAACGGAGGCGGCTACAGGTCGTACAAAATGTCGCCTTGCGCGTATGTACGGGGCGGGGCGATATGTCAGAAATGACGTCATCGCCCGCGATGTCGGGGTGGAAAAGGTGGGGGAGTTCGTGGTCCGTCTGGCGCATCGTATGTACGACCGCGCCGACAACGGGTCACACCCCCACCTGTACGACATCGCACCCCTCCACGCGAGACCCCCCGACAAACCCCAGAAACGTGCCCTGCCCCGCGACATTCTTCCGCCGCCAGAAGAAGACGAAGAGGGCAGAGGCGACAGCAACCATCTAAAAAAAAAAAAAAAAGGTCCAGCACAGAGCCACTGAGAGGCGCACCGACTAGCGGAGCAGCCACCAGCGGCCTGACAGTTCCCCGGGGGTAGAAGCCCTCACGCGTTTATGCCAGGGTAGAGGAGACCACCCCGAGACCCACTCCTACCACCCCTCAGGGGAGGTGGAAGATTAACTTGACTTGGACTTTTTGGCGGGAAGTGAAAAGTGATACAGTTCGATTTTGTTTTATTTTCCAAACAAATGTTATTTCGAGTGATCATGTGTAATATCGGAGGAATATTAACCATTATCTGTTCGTAAACGTGCACGGCAGGGCAAATGAAACAAAATAGAGAAAACATCGCTTTTTATGTTCTCCCAAAAAGTCCATGGAAAGCTTGAATAAAGTTCCACCACTTTATTGAAGCACTAGGAGAGGGTCCGGCTTGTTGCTGTTGACCCTCATTCTCAACAAAAGTAAAATAAATGAAATATAAACTAACAAATAAAAACTACGTAAGACGTGGCGGTATGGTCCTAGAGACTTTAGCCTGCCCGAAAGGGTGAAATTTAAAAAAAAAATTTACTTGACTTGATCCCTAAGTTATGAAAATGTCAAAGTCAATAAATGTAAAAGACAAAACAAAATTGAAAATATAGGTATGAAAAATAATCAATATTCTTGGACAAAATTCATGTTGTGTGAAATTTTTAATGCTTTGTAGTGAAACTAAAAATACTTTTGTTTTCATTTTCAACACATGAACACAGAAAACTACTTGGCGAGTGGCGAAGCGAACATAGAAAGGCTCCAGAATGTTTGAGACTTGTTCGAAAAGATGTATGCTTCTCGGGACTGTTCTTTTGGGAGTGTACGTTTCTGTTCCTAATTTTGAAAATACGCAAGTTACGCATTTTTAGGTGTGAACTAAATGTGCATGTTTTTTCACAGATTAACAGTTGTAGTGCTAATACTGGAGTCGCACTTAGCCGACACATTTTCTGGTAACCATCGTATGAAAAACAAAACATTTCCGACCGAAAACAATTCAACTTGCTGGATGCACCAGCCTTATTCCATTATCAGTGAATGCCATCCTTGTTCAGGTAAACTATATTGCCTTCAATGTCATTAAATTTAATATCATTGTCATGAAGTCGAAGTCATTCAATGTTTGTAATTTTATGTATGTAACAAAATACTTTCTCTTTTTAGATTTCGAAATCCGAAGTAAGAGCATAGGAGTATGCATTCACACAAGTTTTAAGGAAATATTAAAATGTGAAAATGGTGAAACTGTGACTAGAAGGTGAGACAAATCACCCAATTTGTCAACAATTTTGATTTCTGTCTTAGATGCTATGGTTCGTTAACTAACTTTAGTATTGAACTTTTTCAGCTGTGATAGAGTGGCCTACCTAGAAGAAAGAAAGTATTGGAAGTTCACAATCTGGACTTTTGTAGTTGGAGCAGTATCTTCAGCAGCAGTGATGTTGAGACTCCGGGTTTTAAACCATCGAGCCAAAAGACGAGCTCTTCAAATGCTTGGCAATGGATCAATTTAGCCAGATGTCATAAAATATGTATTTGAATGTAATAAAATGTTAATGTAATGTATGTAATAATAACTTTATAAATATATGTAATAATTTACTGATCACACAGTATTTTTAGTAGCTCACTAATAACCTTAACATTCACACTGTTTCCAAGCAGTCTGAAACATTGTTTTGTTGTCACTGATGGAGGGAATTCATATGCTTTCGGGAATGCCATAAGTGATAGCACTTCTTTTGATGTAAAAAACCTCAATTTCAATTCCTTTAATGTGTTGACAAAGTCTTCACTTCCAACTTCAAATGAATTTGCTTTTTCAAAACATTTCTTTACATCTTCTGGATTTTGTTCAGTGAATATTGACCCTGTGCCCTCTACATAATGTGAATAAGCTTTTGTGAAACAACATGACCTTCTGGAGTCTCTGTGGCAGATATCAAATATGTTTCCTCGTTTCAAATGTTTGTCTGGGACTAGGTATTTATCAGACACTTCATTTTGAAGTATAGAGTCCAGTGCATATGGGGTTCCATAATCTTTTGGAAGACTGGTCATCTGAAAACAATAGTATTATTTGACTAAGGATGAGTAGTGCAAGATGAAACTACATAGTGTAAATCAGTCAGGAATGCAGTGATAAACACAATGTAATTAAAAAAATTGGTTTATTGCTGCCAGTATCTTGGGTATACTGCCAAATGGTAGTGGGCTGGAGCATTTGGCTATCTATAAGGCTTTGATGGTCAATAGGTTGTCCAATTGCTATTTCTTGTAAGTAGTGAATTAAGTTTTAGTACATAAGTAGTGTGTAGAATTGTTTTTAGTATTAGAGGCATAACTTGTTTATTAAAATTATAATTTGTCTCACAGTATATTTTGTCAATTTAGGTCCTATCTATGCAACATATCTAATTAGGTATTTATGTATGTCTCGCTTTTTAGATTAATACTTACAATCTCATCTTTTCTTTTAAAATGCCAAGTATAATTGTTTCTCCGGGCAATACAGTAATATCTCAATCTTGAATTAGGCACTCCAACAGATGTTGGACATAGAAGAAACTCTTGGTACTCAAAATTACAATCATTTAGTTTTTCTATAAATAAGTTTCTCACTGTTGACGTTTCAAATCCTTTTACATTTTCCATTAGAATATATTCAACAGTTTCTAGTTCGTGTAAGATTCCCAGTAGATATAAAAAGGAGTTAGTTCTAGGGTCATTCTCATCTAGGTATTTCCCATTCCTTGAGAAAGGCTGGCAAGGTGGTGACATAAGTATTGTGTTCACATTGAATTTCTTTATCTCTGTTGGCGTAAGAGATTGAATATTTCTATTTATAAGATTGACATTGGGGAAATTGTGTAGGTACACATTATTTGCTACAGTGTTTATATCAACTGCAGCTTGCACTTGTCCCGGTAAACCAGATTCTGAAATATGCAAAATAACTGTTACAAATCAGTGATTTACAACATACAATCAGACATTTTAAATCTATTAGTGAGCTCTTAAGACACTGGTAAGAAAATCATCAAATAATCAAATGAAACATTTAAAACATGGCTTCTCTAAGCCACGCTGAGGTGAGAGCTTCTAGGAAGTTACAGTATAAATATTATATGGAAACTAACCATTCCATGCACAGTGCATGCCCCCAATACCGCTATAAAGTTCTAAAATGTTGTAAAACATGTTTTATTCGCTTCAGATAATAATTAGTAGCTATATACCCAGAGCTTGTTTTTCCTGTTATTTGAATAAAGATTATTTATTTTATTTCCGTTATGTACCTGTCTATATGAGAACATAAAATTATTAGAATTAAAATAAAATTCGCGCACTTGCAATCTTCGTGGCGATTTGACATTGACATTGAGCACATGACGTGACAGCATCAAGTACCAACCAATGGAAACAAACTTTATGTTCACTCATTCATTCAATTGTCTATGTTACAATTTGGTAAATAAAACAAAAAAAAAGTAAAGAAAAACTTTCTTATCTGTAATTTTCTTAAACATTTAAAAAATAATCAGTCATGGCGGATCCAAAACTCGGGAAGGACGTGCCGAATGTTATTGAAGGGGATACAGTTTCGAAAGACCATGTTTATCTCGAAGAAACATTTTATATTCTCTCAAAGAAGAATTCAGTGTTTCGTGTTCGATTAACTTCCAAAGGTTTAACTCTTACAAAAGAAACAGACGGTAGTTCCAAGGAGCAGACTATCTTGTTGCGCGATATAATCGGCAGTAAATGCATGAGGAGCAAGAGACGGCGCACGAGAGCCAGCTCTTGCGTGTGTAGCTCGCTTGTGCCGAGCCAGCAGCTCAAGGTGGTAGAGGAAAACAGTGGAGATCTCGACGAGAACGATATCAGCGCTTATCTGTACATCTATGCTTACATACTGAAACGTAGCCGCCGCACCTTGAAAAGAGAGAGGACCACAATAACACTGCGTTTCAGGTCCTTTGACAAGTACGAAGATAATAACAGAGAAGCGCAGAAGTGGCGGTCGACGATCAAGTGCTTGATCGCCGGTCAGCCGATCGGGCCAATGCCGCCATCGAACGATAAGAAGTTGTTGATACTTTTGAACCCGAAGTCTGGGCCGGGGAAAGGGCGCGAACTTTTTCAGTCGAAGGTAGCTCCTTTGCTGCAGGAGGCGGAGATTCCTTACGACCTTCACGTTACGAAGTATGCTCAGTATGCGCGGGAATTTGTCCGCACTCGCAATGTGTACAACTGGCGCGGTATCGTGGCGGTGGGCGGTGACGGAGTGCTTTTCGAGGTACTCAATGGCATGTTCGAGAGGTTGGACTGGCAACAAGCTCTGGCCGAGGTACCATTGGCCATCATGCCATGTGGATCTGGCAATGGCCTGGCTAGAACTATTTGCCACCTTTTCAAGTAAGTTATCATTTTATTAGGTAAACAATCTCTAAAGACATAAATTATACTTCTAGAGTTGTCGCAATGTCCAATGTGGCAATAAGGTTTATAAGATAAATTCATCAGCTCTCACAATTCTAATTACTGTGTCTGAGAAGTAAGGTTGACGATGACTTATTGTGCGTGTGGGATTCATGAAAGAGATGGTTGCAGTTCTCACTGTTTGTTGTTGATTTAATAACCCATCCATACTGCATGTGCAAATTCCTTATGATGATGTGAATGGTGCAAAATTGAGCAGCAGGAGTGGAATTCTTTACCAGACTACTTATTTCCTTCCAATTACAACCTGGGTCTCTTTAAGACAAGAGTGAATAGGCACCTAATTGGGGAAACATGCTCGACCTTAGACCGCAATTATGCTTACCATCAGGTGAGTTGTTGTCAAACATGAGCCCATTAAATCATAAAAAAAGAATTCAATAGCGCTTCATGAGATTGATTGGTCAACAGGCTCTATAAGTTTTACTTAATCGTCAAACCTTCTGAATACCTGGTACCTGAAAAAATTCATTTAGGTACCTAAGTATTCAGTGCTAACAACACATAAATATCCAATCATAACTCATAAGTTTCCACACTGCATTTCCTAAACAGAGGCTAATGACCCCTGACAAACAACCAAATACCGCAATACCTACAGCTAATTATCCAGCATCTACCAAATACCTATAACAATATGAGCAAACATGATGACAAAACGGCTACAATGATCCATCAATTTAAAAGACACAAAGAACTGTCATATTCACTTTAGTGGTTATGAAGTTGTTATTTCACCCTTAGTACAGTGAACTTCTTTAAACAATCGTTGCTCATAAGATTTAAGGCCTTTTGTCACCAATAAGAAGATATTTAATTTTATGCTAGCTATGCAACAATACTGATTAATAAAATATTGGAATCAGCTATTATATTTTATTTATGTTATTTTATTTATAATATTTGATAAAATATCATATTTGATGAAATGTTGCAATTGTTTTTGTATGTACACTAAATGTTAAGTTTCCTAAGTTTTATTAGTTAAGTATGTATTTTTTTAATTATGTATTATAAAATATATGTATGTAAAAATTATGAATTGTTTAATATGTATTTGAGTAGCGTATTTTTTTTTCACAAAGTCCCTGGCTCATATGATTTGGCCGCGAAGGTACACGGTTTTACAATCCATATACTGTGGTACTACTATCCATAACTTTGACCCAGTATAACCGCTAATATTAATAAAATTATATAGTGTATCTATATATCTAAAGCCTAATGTTCATAAAAAAAAATATGTATTGTTATATCCGTAACTGTTTAGGTAGGTAAATATGTTTCACTTTGTGTGATGCAGATGGAGTCAAAAATCTGACACAAACGATGACATTGAAACTGAAATATCTACATACTTAAAATGTTAGCGAAGACAAAATAATTGTCTTCAGTCAGTCTAAAGAAAACTTGTTTTTATCTTTTTTGTTATAGCTATAACAGGCTATGACGTAAATTAACCTGTTTGGTTAATATACTTAAAAAAAGCCGCTATGTTTGACCGCCACCACGTTTTTCTCCAAAGATTCAGTACTGTGATTTCCGAACGCTGCGACGTTTGACGTTGATGTAGGTAGGTAATAGGTAACGTATACATACATGTATACATGCTAGAGCAATCTTTTTTATAATGTTAATAGCGAGTCTAGCGACCCGCCGCGGCTTCGTACGGCTGCAAATATCTATGTAGGTAATATATAAAACCAATCAATCATAAAAAAATATGTCGTAAAAAAATGCCTTTCCATGGCTTCAGACAAAAGTGGGAGAGATCTCCCAAAATCTGGCTATCCAAACTCCAACAGGACTTAAAAATACTAAATGTCACGGACACACCAAAGTTAGGCTAAAAAGTAGCGCCGCATGATTGCCAAAACCGACCCCGCATAACGGGATAGAGCGAAGCCAAAGAAAAAAAACAGTATTTTCCCAGCATAAAAAGATCTATGTAATAATTTCAAATTGAACAACATTGGATTTTCTCATTTCATTTCAAACCAGTTTTTATCCCTAACAATGATCAACAACTCAATGTCGCTGCTGATAATTTTCTTAAGATTAATGCAATGAATAGCTAGTTACCACAGTTTTACAATCCTTTAAAACTGTGCGAGTAGTATTTACCTACTTCTGCAATCTGCATCCTACTCCTGCTTCATTGCATTTCTCTTAGTATTCGCCTTATCCTTGATGCTTGGCCCACAATGCTTTTCACGTGAACCTCGATTCTATCAACACAGAAATACAGTTATTTTCATAAATTTCATACCATACAAATGTAAATTTTCCGGGAACTGTTCCTTCCCTACGGATTGCGTAACAGGGGAAAGTAAAAAAAATAATAGATAAATACGAGATCAGCCTAGTCTCTCTTTTATAATCGTGTTGACTTAATACTTATCTGGGTTTCTTAATTACAGTTTTAATTATCTTAGCACACACACATACTTGTTTGCATAAAAAATATAAATTACTTAACTTCTTTGTACTTGAAAGTAATGTTGATAAACTTGTTTGCGACGCAAATGAATATAAACCAGTTACGTGCAGAAAACAAGTTTCTTGGTCAAGTCAATCATTAACTTTATCTGTACTCCATTATATGGTGCTAAACGACCGAAAAGTGACATTTGCGAAAACAAATAAAATATTTTTTGTTGAAATCAGGGAATTTGATATTCGGTCATAGCGCGACTGGTGAACTCTACAGCTTTTTGAGTGTACCTATTTTACAGCCGTCCCATATTCAAATTCAAACACTCATCTCCTTCTATCATCATCATCATTATCATCATCATCCCTACATTCTATTCACATAAATATATTTATGTAAACCTTAAAGCGATGCCGTGTTTCAAAACTAAGTAAAACCTTCTTCAAGTCTTTTTAAATCTCAATCCAAATCTTAGAGTCCGAAATGATAGTGGGAGATGGCTAAACGGGTAAAGGGCGTATCAGTCGAGGGACCCTGTTTTCAAAGTACCCTCTGCCCCAACAACAACAGCGTCTGTAGAAGAATTGTCTTATAAACCAATTTTTAAAGCACTCTGACCATTTTCGCCAGATAGCGATAGGTACGTCTGTCGGGGTCTCTTCCATCACGAACGTACTGAGGATGAGTTGAAATCTGTTCATAAATCTTACCTACTTATTTCAAATGAAAACAGCTTGTTTTGCAGCATCTACTTTGTTGTACTATTAATTATTCTGTGCTTTTGGGTAGGGTAAGTGTAGGTTAATGTAACCTATACTTGAATGTATCACCCAAAAAAGAACTTGCATCACAAAGGTCGTGCGGGCGGATTCAGATACCGCTGTATGTCGATATCGAGAAACGAATTCCTTATCTTTGACATTCTTAAACAGTTTGCGTTGCGCTTTTAAAGAACACAGGTCTCCAATTTAGTTAATCTGCTGCAATCACGTGCTAAAGATCATGACTGATCAAATCACCATAACGCAATCACGATGCATTGGTCACAGTTGCAGTGTTGTCACAGAATAGTTGATAGTGTTGTTTAGCTATTCTGTGGCACAAGTACGACTAGCTGGTCACGCGGGCTCATGCGAGTCAGGTGCAAAAGAGCATCTGCGAAGCAATTTCCGGTATAACCCAACAATCTAGGCAGATTGCACTTGCAATTGAATGACCACCATTAGAGACTTAAGATTTTGTTTCTTGTGCAACGTGTTGTATAATTTTTGCACACAAACATGTGGGTGTATAAATGTATGAAACCAGGTTAATTTCAATTAACATAATTCTAACACAATGAGTGGAGACGCTTTGCAATCTCCTTCGGAGTTCTAGTATGTCTAATATGGTCCTCCTGCAATCTGTTGCGTGGGCAGTGGTCTATCATGAATACGAATATGAATCTTGCCGCCATTTTATATACGAATTCAGAGAGAACATTCGTTCCACCTCTAGCTAGCTTTTATCATGTTCCGTGCAGCTATTGACCTATATAAAAGGTCTACTAACTTAATTCCTTACATTATTAGGTTTGCACGACCTGACCCGGTTTAGTTATCACTTACCTAATTAGTTTCTCACTTTGTTTACGGTTTCCTAACAGGCACTCCCAATATTAGAGCAACCTACTAAGGTCCTTATTAAAGTTGCTGTGTTAATGTTGTTTTAATTGTAAATAGGCAAGCACATATGCTAATAAGATATGAATTATGGTGACACAGGCTACTGCCTGCCTATTTGGTCAAGCGCGCGTAACTTGTGCGATTACAGCCATATGGTGAATAGAGCAAGAATCCCAGCTCATGTTTGCAAATTTTGGAACAGTGAGTTAAGTTGTTTGCGGATTTACCAAAATCTCCCTAAAACGGTAAAGGAAAATATAAGGAAATCAACATGTTAAAACACCATTAAAATCTAGGACATCAAGCCCTACTTGGCCGCGTAATGGATTAGGGTCTATAAGACTCTCTCTCCGAGAGAAGGCCTGTGTCCCAGTAGTGAATGGAGTGAGAATGTTGATAAGATTTTACTAGATTTCTTTGGTGCGTTTCGTAGTCAATAAGGATACGAAACGCACCAATCATTTAGTTTTTAATTACATACAAAAAATAGCCGATTTTCTGTTCCATGAGAAAAGTGGGCTTCGAGATCCGCTTGACCGGTTTCGATGCAAGTATTACTGTTATTTGAATCTCTCGAATCTTTGAGGTCGTCAATGATCACGGTGCGGTGTGGCAAAATAGAGACAAGTAGGAGTGGATGAAGTGGAGCATTACGTAGGAAAATTTTCACGCCATTCTTTCAACGGTTTGAGCTAAATAAATAGTCTTAACTTTACAACTGCATGAAATAGGGTAGGTACTTTGTCGGATAAAAAAATTAAAGACGTTTCGTCTCGTAACAACCTGTGTCTGCCCAATATCTGCTTTTTGGATATAAATATTAGGTAATCCCAATGACGAATTTATCAAGAATGTGCAGTTTTTACGCAGTATTTGGAATCAGACCGTAGGATAACGGAACAAAAATAACGAACGGAATTACCTTTTTATTATCTTGATAATTTAAAGGATTCGAGATAAGAAAATGTTAATGAATTATAATCATTATCAGACAGTTCGAATCTGTAGTGCTAGGTTGTAGTGGTAGTGAGGTAGGTATAATTAAAGATATTCACATTCATACGGATATGACTTTAAATGTTAAAAGCGTGTTTTGATTACAAAGAAATAATTAACACTTGTCTATACTAATATTATAAAGAGGTAAAATTGAAAGTTCGTGTGTTTGTAGGAGGTAATCTCTGAAACTAGTGCTCCGAATTTAAACAATCTTTCACTGATAGAAAGCTACCCTTAAGTAACATAGGCTATATTTTATTAAATCGACGCGAACGAAGTCTCGGGCGGTTGCTAGTCTTTTATAATAGCATCACATTGCTTTACACGATTGACCATAAACAGTCATTCACAATTTCTTATAAAACCATGAGCTTGACAGTTCGTATACCTACCAAATGATATGAATGCCTAGTTCCTTTATTCACTGAAATCTCGCTTGATGATAATTTTTACCGATTCAGATTCACTCTGAACTTGAAGATATTTAGGCATATTATGTACCTACGATACAGCTCTTATAGGAAACAAAGATGCTGCCTAGGTAAGGTTGTAATGCCATAGTGTAATTATTAATCTCTTGAAGAAGATAAGAAACCGGCATATAATAATAATGGTTACCTGCCTTATGCTTATTCCATTACTTCAGTGGTTCCAACGTGTGATCTGACGTCATATGCCTTAATTATGTTTGCCATTTGGAACTAGTGTCCTAGTTGTGCTCATCAAGTCATCTAGTCGCTGTCGGGCAAAGATCAAGAGGAAATATAGTCATATTTTTATTGCTCATTTGAAAAGTATTATCAGTACTCGAAAGAGTGTCGGTCAGTCGGAGCACACGTGCGACTTTCGATTCGACGCACTCGAGTTCGAATTTCGCTGGCCTCGCACCACTGACTTTATTATTTAGTTTAGTTATGTGCGAATTTAACACTCGTTCTAAAAACGGTGAAAGAAAACATCGTGAAGATACCGGTATTATTAAGAATTTATCACAAAATCTCAAGGAAATGTGACATCTATTTGATATGGCGTAGATTGTGAGCCTCTCGCTACGAGAGAAGGACCGTGTCGCAGCAGGCTGATGATGATGATGATTATTAGCACTCGCAATTTTTACCTTCTTTCTTTCGGTTGCAAGGCTTACTACCTTCCTCTCTTATGTAAAATAGCGACAAACAAGCAAACGGCTTGCCTGACTGTAACCATAGTCCAAGCCATAATCAGTAGGTAAGCTTTCGGTCCGTTCCTCCCGTATAAAACGCGATGTTAAGTTAGACCAGAGAATAATTAATAGATCTATATTGAATGGGAGGACAGGCAAGTTATTTAAATCTGTAGTAGAAACAGGACGAACTGGTTTTGAAGTACAATTTACAAGCAATTTTTTTATTCAATATCAGAAGATGACTGTACCTGCTGCTAAGACATGTGTACACGTGATTAATCGAAACACGTGTACATACCTAAATAAATATAAAAACACTTGCCAGACAAGGATGATTTATACCAAAGATTCTATTATAATATGATTGTTTAAATATGAACTTCTAATAAAATATTAATAGTACGAGTAAACCTATTCAATCGAGTGCCACAAGTAGTAGGTATTACAGTACAAGTTTCAAGTTGTAGTATTCAACGTAGGTTCAATCTGCTCATTTTTTAGTCTTGAAAAATTATATATATTTTCTCGTTGACGTGGAAAAATATAATCACGTATTGAATGACTACATTCTGCTATAATTAAAGCCGCCTTAATGTATTCTAATTAGAAGATCGATTAGTCTAAGTACCTACATATTACAAACAATTTGTATAATGCATCACTACGCAATATCTACTAGTATTGCGGACCTAATACTTAAATACCTGTTAATAATATAGGTAAATATTATCGTTCTAAATATTCATATCATATCTGTACAAAGATATCCCTAACGAAACCGAAACACCTGTGCGTCACGTTAATTTCTCCCCATACCTACTCTTTATTAAGCTGTGATTACTTGCCTTGATTATCTTAATCTCAGTTGGGTAATATTTCAACTATTTAAAGGTAAGATATTTCAAATACTGAACCTTGGGTTTAATACGCTGATAAGAGTTATTCCAGTAGTATCGCTGGCCGCTGCAGTTAATAACATGGTCGCACTAGCGGCATGCGCCAGGTAATATGCTGGTACCATACCGACGGCGTCGCTAGAAAAACAAAGGACCTAACAGACTGTTTTACCATTTTGCACATAAGACCTTTCGAACTTGGCAGCAAAGCGACACCTGGAAATGCGGAAGGACTAACAGATCGTTTTACCTTTGCGCGTTAGACCTTTCGCCATTTTACTGCGTTGTGACTGTTGTCATGTTATTGAATGGCTTGAATGCTAGTTAACAGAGTATGTACAAGTAGTAACACTATGTTAACGCTGTAGAAGTGTAGAGGATGGACGTTTGTGTAAGCAACGCACGTCATAGGGACCAGTTTTGATGACTTTATGAACATAATTACGGCTATTTTAGCCTTGATGTACCCGACATTGATTGACATGGTGTGTCTGCTTAATTATTACCTACTTAAGTATGACGTAAAGATTCCAATTGTTCAAAAGGCAGTATTCAATATTCATTATCTGAGATAATTAATAATAACTTATACTTTTCTGAGTTTTTACCTTATACCGATTCCTTTGTCAGTCCCTTACTTCCTGTAGTTTCCATAAGAATATCGTAATGCGGGCGTCATCATTATCGTCTTTTGATCTAGTAATTAGTATTTCTGATGCTATATTTATTTATGCTATGCTCAATATGAATCTGTTTAGAAATAGCTTATTGATTGTTAATGCTTTTATGAACGCAATATTTTTGCTATTGCGTTTTTCACCTTGAAGTGCAATACGTTGATGCATAAGGCCTATGTTGCAATTACGAAGATTGTACTTACTAAAACGTGTATCTTAAAAATATTATGAAATCTATCAAATCTACACAAATAAATGGAGTTATTTGTGTGCTATTTAATACTTACCTTGTGCAGTGTACTGGTTGTGCAATGTACAGGTGTCCGAGCTTAAATAATTTTAAGGGGTTTTATGTTTGTCTAAAATTGTAAATGCTTGTCCAGAATACTTTGCTCTGAAACTGCTGAATGGATATGTTACTGATACGTTACTTATGGATGTTGGAGTCTTCATTGCCGTGAACTAGACAGTGCAAAGTGGAATACAAGAAATGTAATTTTACTTTAGTAATAATTAACGTGTTCTGGTTTGAAGGGCATTGTAGCCAGCGAGTGAAATTACTGGGCATATGAGACCTAATATCTACGGATGCGGGCGGTGAGCGCAATGCAGTGCTACGCAGTGCTTTTAATGGTATTAAAAGTTATTAATTGTTATGGGCAGGCGTGGCGCTTACCATCAGGCGAGGGACTTGTTCGTCTCGTCACTCAGTTCCATAAAAAACATAAACAAAAAATTACTGTAGTAGTATTTAATCCAAATTACAATAAATGATACGTAGAATGATGATGATACTTTAAACTTATTTCAAGAAAATAGAGACAGATACAAAAACCGAAACCTGTTTTTTGTTTCCCGCCTAGTTCACGGCAAATATCGGCCTTACCATTAACTTCCTATTCCCTCGTACACTGTGTATAGGGCATACAACCATAGAAAATGTATAGTCTGGTAACGGCGGATTCAAGACCTTATGGTGCCGATCCTAAAGCAATATTATCTATTCTATGACGAATTGGCGACCTCAGCCACGAAAATTCCAGAACTCAGAACTCATACTGTGGGATCGGTGCCTAAGAAATCATATACCTAAGTTCAGTTCTATTTCTTTTTTGTTTCAGTGAACCATACATTCCTCAAAACCTAACCGGCTTTTCAATGGCATTGGCAAGAAACAAAAGTGCGCCTATGGACGTGGTCAGAATAGAAACAAAATCTAAAGTAAGTATTTTTAAAATACCAGCTACGCTCCTTCAAAAAATTTCAAATCCATTAAGCCGGGTTACAGCATAAAGAATAACAAACATATATACCTACACACACTCTCACAAACTTTCGTGTGATTGTCTTAATTATTATGATAATATCCTTGATGAACGGGTGCACAAAAAGCAGACAGCTCAACTTTTGAGTCCGGTTCGCGTTGCCTTTAAAAGGTTTATATTATAAATGAGTATTTTTCGCTGATCTTATCATTCATATGAATACATTGTAGCATGTTTGTACCCTAAATCGTGCAAATTTACATTTAAATCATAAAATTAAGACATTTTTCTGTTCCTATCCGACCGCTATTATTCTTTCACATACAATGGCTGTTTCAACAGCGTTTCAATAACCTATTGATAACTTAAACTTGAGATCTTAAAATTTCACTTTACTTTCTTTACTTTGTTCATCCTGTCAATAAACACTATAGCTAATTTTATCTATTGAACAGTTACCCCCAATGCGGAAATTGTAGACGAGGCAGTAGGGAAATAAGATGTTCATTGCGGAAAGCTTTTTACCATACTGACACTTCTAGTACCCTAACCATTTGGCATCTTGAACTTGATCCCTATACATGATCGATTGGATAAAACCCTTTATCTGCTGATTGTAGTTTTAAGCACTTACAAAAAGATCTAAAAGATAGATAATTCCTTTCCTGTCTTAATTTTTACGCTGTATGTGAATTTTTACGGGTACATTTCATTTTAAACTCAACGAGATGTCGATGACGTAACAAAGGCATTATGTCTATCAGTAAACCACAAATGGCTTACATTACGATGATTGTTACTGAAACACTCGCAAGTTTTTCCTACTATTACATATGCTAAGTAGTGAGTATACGTTCTACGTTACCGTATCCAATTGGCCATGTCCGTCACAACAAACAGTGCTCGCGGATGCAATTAGCTCTCGACTCTGATACTGCCATGTGATATCTGCACTATTATCTTATAAGGCGTCGTTATGAAGCCTCATTCAATTGTATTCGGTCCAGTGTCTCGCCTTTTCATACAGTTTATCTTGACTTCTTGTTGTGATTGGCTTATCCATCGGCTATCTTTCAGTTCCGTTTTGATCCTGCGTAGGACTGTGTAGGATTGTCAATGTTAAGTAGCAATCCCTGTCCGGGTTGCGCCGGTTCAAATAAAGTTTTAATTTATTTAATACACAAGTAATTTATAGACTAATCCAAAACATTACGCGGAACTTTGGAAAGAGTTAACATTCTTAACCTGTCTACTTTGTCGTGGAATATATCCTGATCTGGTTGCTGAGCGAGCAAGTAACTAATCAATAAGAGGAGCAATTTGTTCGCCGAATGGTAAGCGCTGAGCTTGCTCATAACAATTGCAGTGCCACCCAGAACGTTTAATACCATGCAAAATACTGCGTCGCGCTCATCACCCCGAGGCATCAGATATATACCATCTCATACACCCAGTAATTCTGCTGGTTACAGTTCCCTTCAAATCGTACTCAATAAAAAAGTAATTAGAAGTGATTAGTAGTTATATGGATAGTTAAAAGTTACGCTCGGGAGGCTTTTGCCCCTTTTCATGTAGGTCTGGTTATTATGTTGTCTGGCTACCCAAGTACGGAGTTTGGTTTGTCAACTTGCATTTTGTGTTTTACAGATAATGTTCTCATTCCTATCCGTTGGATGGGGTCTGCTATCCGACATCGACATCGAAAGCGAGCGACTTCGAGCCATCGGAGGACAAAGGTTCGCCGTCTGGGCGCTCGCCAGGCTGCTCGGCCTGAGGAAATACAAGGGCGTAGTGAGCTACGCTAAAATAAAGGATGTCAGCATTATTCCTAAACCGAAACTGCCGCTCACCCTCAGTCACAGCGTCAGTCAGGACGGCGCGCTTAATTCCCCCGACGCGGAAGCGTTCATTGATTGCGATAACAACTCGGAGGTATTTATGAACGCGGTGAACGGAAAACAACATCAGAGAGTCGATTCTTGGTATTCGGTGAATTCGAGACGGAGCGCGTTTTTCAGTACGCGCGGTTCGGAGTACCACAGCGTCACCAGCAGCAGTTCCGAGATGCGATCTCCGGTACACGCCTGCATGCACGGCCCAGGCTCTCAACTGCCGTCTCTCGTCTCGCAGCTGCCTTCGCATTGGGTTCACGAAGAAGGCGAGTTCGTTATGGTCCACGTTTCGTATCAGTCTTACATCGGCGAGGACTTCCTGTTCGCCCCTCGCTCCACTCTCTCCGACGGCGTCATGTGGATGTTGATTATAAAAGCCGGCATTTCCAGATCTCAACTTCTAACGTTCCTTCTAGGTGTGAGTCAGGGCACGCACGTCGAAATGGAGAGCGAATACCTTAAGATGGTTCCAGTCAGTGCGTTCCGGATAATACCGGGAGGAGCGAGCGGGAACCTCACTGTGGACGGTGAACTCGTCGAGTATGGTCCCATTCAAGCCGAAATATTCCCCAATATAGTCAATCTGATAGTACCAGATACTAACTAAAGTCTAGTTGCCAAAATTAATAGAGAAACGACTGATCTACTTGTACCATAACCGAGCCGATACACATGAAACTTAGGTATGTCAATATTTTAAAAACATACCATTTTGTAGCGGATGTAAATAATAATTTATGGTTGTGGCAAAATATATCTAAAAGTTTTAATTTCAATTAAATTATTCATTCCATCTAGTGGTTAATATGTGATTTATTTAATTTAATGATTAAACCTTTAGTTAATTTGTAATTAAATTTGTGATAAAATATTTTTTTAAGTTAAAGATACATGCGACTTAAAGCTTTGAAAACGGCAAATATTTGCTAGTCAACATTTCAAACGCAATGAACTAGTGCCAAATATTTTAATATTCTGCACTCTAAAAATGTATAAGTTGTTTGGAATTGATTTAATTAAAGTAAATATTGTTACAACTAATAGTGTTTGCTCAAATATAAGCATTTTCTGGTATTTTATTTATAACAATATTTTGAAACATTTATATTTACATCTTTCATATTATGTGACGCTCGCTAGCTCAAAGCAAATGTATACCAAATTATCTACGTACGTCATACATTATATTAGAAAATATATCTACTATAAAAAAGACATATAAAACTGTAGGCCCGTTTCATAACTTATGTGAAATTATATTGTTGTTGTTTTGTGTTATCTTAATTAATAAGTCTAATTTGATGTCTACAAGAGTTTATCTATAATTATATACTATATACATACCTAAGTATATGTCTAAGCTAAGATATTGCGTATCAGTAGTATGGCCTAAAGGTGATATTTATTAATAATTCAATTGTTATAAATTCTTATTTCTTCTGAAACGGGGTCTAAGTTTAAGCTCTCATTATAATCATTTATTTTCTATGTATATTTATTAAAAGTATAATTTCAAGCAAGATAAAACCCAAATATTTAGTTAAAGTTTTAGCATCTGTTTGTATATTAATGTTTAGTATTAAGTTTGTTCAAGGCTGTAATATATTTTTATTCCAGTATGTTGCGGTAAAAACCTACTTTTTATTCGTATTTATAATTATTCTTAAACATAACTTGCCTAATAATTGTATATTGTAATAACGGGGCTTAGGGATATCAAAGTAGGCACCTAATGTAATATTTGCATGGGAAATATTATTTCTTATTTTGTTGGGATTGGTTAGTAACTTTTAAAATAAGGCCTATGTTTAGAAGCAGTATTAAATTTTAGCTATATTTTAAGGTTCTGTGATAGATAATACCTACTTATTATATTATGCCATTTTACCCTGATCGCATAATGAAACACTCTTTCACAACTTGTTCAAATATATTATATTAATTTTGGTGTTATTTAATTTTGTATGCAAAACTTTATATTTATGTTAGCAATTTAGCATTTTACGGCCAATGTTGGTTGAGGAAATTAGGAAACTTGTATTTGGCAAGACAAAGTTTTTTTGAAATGACGTTGAAAAAACTAAGAGTAGTACCTTCTGGCTACCTACTTTTCACAACCAAAATTAGCAAACAAGCAAACAATAAAAATGTAATGATAATTGTTAATGTTTGTATTATAATTACCTAAAACTGCATTTACAATAAAACATCCTGCTAATATTATAAACGCGAAAGTTTGTAAGAATGGATGTACCTTTGTTACTCTTTCACGCAATAACTACTGAATGGATTTTAATGAAATTTGGTATGGAGAGAGAATTTAATCTAAATTGGAAATACAGTACAAATGAAATATACTTCAAAACCAATCTGTTCGTTTTATCTTAATTCTAAATGATTGTAAACATGTAACCTATCTACAGATAATTCTAAATTTACTTAGCCTAATATATTTTTACTCGAGCAGCCAGCCGTATTGATGATTTCAACTTTGAACATAAATAATTATAATTGCTCACCTACATCAAATTTACATTCATTACATTCCAGTTTTAGAACTCAAATTATTTGGTATTTTTAATCCATAATAATTAGTAACAATGACCTAAATGTTGTAGCTGTACCTAGTTGAATTATTGAAAAATAATTCATAATTGCAAAATTATTTTAAATTTTATGAAACTTGTTAATAAATTAAAAAATGAAAAATATCTGTGATTCTATTATTTTTAACCAGTTATTTCAATCTGTCATAAGCTCATAAGAGAATAAAACAAATAGTTTACTTTAATACTTTTTAATAACAAATAAACCACCTTATTTCTTAATAAATTACAAACACTAAGACATTTTGCAAGTTATTCTTTTATATTACACTAAACTAAATAATCAACTGGACAAATTTTCAAGAAAAAGTACAAAGTGGGTGTAGGTGACCTTGAATTTAGTAAACTTAGAAAATCTTTGTAAATTGTATTTATTCCTTGCACATACATGGTCTTGATACTTGGACCCACACTTTCTTTTAATTTCTAATAAATAGCTTTTAACATTTGAAATTTGAAAAAAAATATCATAAAACATTCATTGCAGTGCACTATTACAGTAAACAGATATGCCTTAGATTTTATCTTAGAATTTACTGAGTTTGCAGGATACTATATAAGAGAAATTTAGATTTATAAATGATTATGAATAAAATCATAGGTAAAATAATCACTTATCAAATGAACAGCATGTCCTATCAACCTATCCTTCCAAAAAACTTTCATAATAGCTATGATTCCCATTTAAAACTAATTTTGTTTGAAAGAACTTAATCATTAAAACAAAAATAGTAGGTTAAATCAAAGTAAGTTGCACATTATATTAATTTAACTCCAAGAAAACAAAAATAAAAGATTAACTTTTTCACTCTATGTTTACAATTCCATCTTATTACCTAGCTACTTATGCTTACAAACTGAGTTCTTACTATATAGGCAGTTTTGATTTTGTAAACAGTCTCCAAATGTACCTATTACAATTAAATACTAAACATTTATCTGAGTTTCAAAGAGTCGAGACTATCCAGCAAGTTTTTGACCTCATAGTCAACTTCCTCGCGGGTGCTGACCAGTTCAAGTCGCTGTCGGACAGACTCCAGCTCTCCTGCATCTGCCTTCTGTATCTTCAAATACTTCAGCATCATGTTCACAACCATACAGATCTCTCCAATTAGCCACTTAGTGCCTCCTAGGTGCCCTTCACCGGCTGGGCGCATTTGGATCAGTTTCAATTTACTCTGAGCTAGTTGTATAGGATTGCGACCATTCTTATCATTGGAGCTCACGTCAGTGCCAGCGTCTAGTAACTCAATGACTACTGGAATATGGTTTGTGCAAGCTGCAAGGTGAAGAGGCGTGTTACCGAGAGTATCTTTAATGTTTGGATTAGCACCATGTCTCAGAAGTAGCTTGACAACATCAGCATAGCCACGACAAGCTGCCAAGTGCAGGGGACTTCTTTTGTGTTCGTCTGAAGAATTAGGGTCAGCCCCAGCCGAGAGTAGCTTTTCTACGAGATCTGTATTATTGGTGGAAGCAGCGAATCGCAGTTTCTGGTTTTTAGACGAGCAAACCATACCACCATAGCGGTATTTGAGTCGACAGTGTCTCGCCTTCGTTGAGCACTTTATCTTGCCTATATGGTCATGAGGCTCTCCAAAGAAATCCACAGGCATTGGCTGACCAGCCAAGTTTATTGGTATTGCAGGGGGGTTGAATTCCAAATCGCATTGGGAATGGTCGAAGATTGGATTATCACTACTTTCGTTGCTTGTGTCCACTCCGGAGTCAGCCATGGCTGTTGTTGTTTTTGCACAAAATATTAGCAACGATGAAACATACCAAATACACAAAACAACGCAATTACAATGAAATGGAGAGTTGCAGAGAAAGAAAACCTCGTATTTCTTCTTTCTTGGGCAACGGAACTTGTTTGACAGTTTTGACATTGACACAAGTTCATATATATACAAATTTACTCTATGCACAAGTTTGACATTTGTTTCTTTTTTTTAAGTTCACCCGTTTGGGCAGGCTTAAGTCTCTAGGACCATACCGACATGTCTTACGTAGTTTTTATTTGATAGTTTGTAAACATTACAATGATTTCTTTCGTGTTGAACTAGTGCTTCAATAAAGTGGTGGAACTTTAATCAGCTTTCCATGTACTTTTTGGGAGAACATGAATAGCAATGTTTTTCTCTATTTTGTTTCATTTATCTACACTCGTGCACGTTTACGAACACCATATGGTTAATATTCCACCTATGTTACACACGATCACTCGAAATAACACTTGTTTAGATAACAAAACAAAATTGAACTGTATCGCTTTTCACTTCCCGCCAAAAAGTCCCATGATTGAATGATATTCAGATAAAATATCCTGTAGCTACCTACTTTTTTCTCTGGAAACCGCGGGGCGCAGCTAGTTTATGTACCTATACAAAATAACTTCAGTTGCTCCTAGTAGTTAAGGCCGCAAAGATACACAAGAAAACTTTATGTTGTTATTTTAGGTAGAATAGGTAGGTACTTATACTATAAATTATTTTATTACTTATATTATATGACTTACTTATTAAGATTGCATAAGGTTTTACTTCTACACTTTGATAAAGAGTCGAGAAAAATATTAGAACAGATTTTCTTTTATACATCTCGCACATTTTTTTGAAGTGAGAAGGAGCCATTTTTATTAAAAATTGGATAGAACAAATGTTGACGAAAATGGAAAGCAATTATGTTTTGTTTGCTATTTTAACTTAAGGTCCTATGTCCACTAAATCTCAAATCCGAATCACTGTGCGGCGCAAGTCCAAATTCAGACACTTATGCGTAACTTGCGTTACGTACATTGAGGTATTCCTCAATGGTTACGTAGCATGAAACAGAAACAAAAACGAAACGTTTATATATATATTTTTTCTGGAAAAGGAAACGATGCCTTGAGAGGTGAAAAAACAAGCTAATCCACCAACCGCACTCTGCAGAGTGTAGGTGATAGTAGGTATTGAAAGTGCCCCAGTGCTAAAAGCGTTAGCTGCTAAAGGGCCGGCCGGCGGCGGCGCGGCGCAACCGAACATTTTCCAAATATGAAATGAAAGTGAAACATGAACCGAACGCATTTTCATTCAGTGACAGATGGTGCAGTGAATGACAGTGTATTCGGCCTCGGAAGAATTTCGAACGTTTATTTTTATCAATATTACGGCGTAAATCTGTAATAAAACATGCCGCAATTAACCGTGTTTATGGTGAGTTCGCACAATTATTCTTGTAACAATTTGGTGTGATTTCGTCGGGGTCATAACCTCGTAAGTTTTTTTGGATAGGATATCGAGAGTTCGCGGTCTTATATTGACGAGATCTACGCGCCGGAGGCAGGGAAGGTGTCGGAGGCGCTGGTGACGCTAAAAAACTCCGTGATAGGCAGTAACCGGCAGAAGTCCTCCGTCATAGAGCAAGGTGTGGTGCCGCGACTGCTGCAGCTAATGTCGGACGACACCCTCGACCCTAACATACGGCTGGACGCTACCATCACGATCGGTAATAATACTTGGTATATTATTATGTCTTTTTCTGTTCTGGTTATTTTCCTAACCATTGATATACTACAAACTACTATGTGTGTTATAATTATAACAATATAGATAGTAACAACCCATCTATAAATATTGGCGTAGTGAATTAGCGTATTATTCAAATATTGCCATAGAGTTTGATAACTTTAAAATAAATTATTTTTCAAAAAAAACTAAACCGACTTCAAAACCACAAATGGCACTCAAAAGTAAAAAATAAATTAATATAATTATCATAAGCGCTACCCACTCATATATTTGAAGTCGGTGCCAGCCAAGTCTAATAGGTAGCAGATAAATAATATGTATATAGTAAGTACTACTTGTAGGTAGTATCTATCTATTAAATGTAATTAAAACAGTAGAGAACTATGACTAGCTTCATAGTTCTGGTATAGTAACACAAGAAATAAATGTTCTAGGTTCTCTAGCTAAAGGCACACCAGAAAATGTAACATCTCTAGTCGAGCATGGCACTACCGCCATACTTGTAGATGTCCTCAAAACTGCCCCGTTAGACACAAAGCTAGTGGAAGCAGTGTTATGTGCACTACGAAGTATTTTTTTACATCCACCTGCACCGATTGCTGCGCTGCCAGCAGATATGAGACTTTTATCAAGATTGACACGTGAGTGATCCATTCTTTGTTACTCATTTATGATTAGATTTCTATAATTTTTTATTGTTTATTGATTTTTCCATATTAGAGATATATGTTAAGAAAAAATATGTCATTGAGACACTATTCTTTAATTAATACTCAGGATGTTTTACTTTAAAGTATCGATCAAACAATTATTTACATACTTAAAGAAATCCTTGTGAATACACTAAACAAATCAAAGATAGAACTATTTTCAATTCACAAAATGTTTCATTATCACACAGAGATAGCCCGAGAAGGGTCTCCAAACGCCCGAGTGTGTGTAGTCCGCATCCTATCCATATGGTGCTGCGGTCCCACGGAACAAGAAGCTCTGTGCGTTGCCGGCGCCACGCTCGCAGCTGCAGCATTGCTACCAACCAGCAAATGTGCACCTCCAATACCTTTGAAGATCATTCCAGCTTTGGACTTACTAGCGGCTATGTGTTTTGAGAACTCCAACGTATCACAAGTAGCCTTAAACACCAGGTAATTATTAATATCACTTCTATACATATGAGATAACAAAACTGATGCCCTATAAATCCTTTGTGCAAGGGAACAGTTAAAAATGTTATCTTTTTTATTTATACTGAATTATTATTTGCATTAGTTTAAAACAAAAGAACAAAAACATATTTACCTAAGATTGTATGCTAAAGATTGATGTGATAATCATTCAAAAATGACAAAGGCATTTAGGTACATATCATTCAAAGACAACAAACACTACAAATTATAATATCTGGGCTTTCCCCCAATTTTAGAATAAAATTTAAACTCAGTTTAGTTCTCAAGTCATACTTGTGAACGGATGCTGCTTGTGGGGACTGGTCTGGTCTAACTGCTACTGTATCTATAAACCTATTTATATATATATTATTCATATTTTTATGTTACTGATACTATGACTATGGCACTTCTTACTTGCACTTCTAGTTTGACATTGTGTTTTGTTAATTATAATTTATACTTCATAGTTATATTTTTAGAAATTAAAAAAAACATAAACACAAAGAGATATCCTGCAGTTTCTTGGAGCTATCTTCTCTAGCGGGCGTATTTGCGAAGCACTGGTAGAGTCAGTTTTCACATTTCTTTTCTGGGCCCAGACTTTTATTTGAGTATGGGAAAGAAATGGGTAGACAAGCATTCCTTTTTTATTGAAGGACATGATATTTTTAAGTTACAAATTTCAACATATTTTAATTGATATGTGTATATGACTATCACGTTTAAATTGCATATTTTGTGCCTCTTTAAAACTTTAGACTTTGACAATTTCACAAAAAAATAGTTAGACCAAAGTCAATAAACACTTATGTAATATCTCAACAGCCTTCACTCACGCTCCTATCTACCTTCCTACTAATCATGTCATCAATTACTAACAATGTGTGAAAATCATTATTTACACAATAAATAGATAAAACATTATTGTTGAAGCTTCCGCAATCATCTAACATAGTACTATCTATATCTTAGTGATAGTTATATTGTGAGCCTTTGTACATTATTTATCATGCATGACCTCTCAGTTGCGCCCTTAACCTTGTTAACTTTGTTCTAGTATGTGTCATTTGTTCTATGTTTTATATTATTTTGTTGTAGCGAGCCAACATTTAGCTTGTATTAGGGATATTCACTTAACATCGAATTTACTCGATATTTGCCATACGATATATTGGATTGATTCTGATGTTTTGAGTCTTGTATACATTTCCAATGTATGTAATGTAGAGGACAGAGCTCTTTCTCGTACCCTGGCCTTTATTAACTCAAGAACAAAGCGAGTTTGGCGGAGCGATAAATTGTCCGGCTTTCGGTTCGACGCATCGAAGTTCGAGCCCCATTGGTTGCACCAATTATTTTAGTAATGTGCGGATTTAACACTCGCTTTAAAACGATCAAGGAAACCATAGTGAAATACTTAACCGCTGAAACGACACAAACGACTCCATATGAACGCGGTGTTACGGCCCGAGACGGATACGATGATCTCATGTAGACAATGAGGACTGAATTTTAGATGCGTAGAATTTCATTATTTTGTCCTCAAAAACCTTGTTTTGTTTTTCATTTGAATGTACTATCAAATAAATGAATATGTAAAAATATCGCATTTACCCTTTCGCTGGCTAAGTTAAGTAAGTTTAAACTGGACAGTGCTTGTGCACTAATGCTTGGCAGCGGCAAAGCTTTGGTACTACTTCAGACGGCCTCTCACTTATGAAAAACCTATTTAATACAAATTAAATGGTATTGCAGGCACGGCGACAAGTCGCTGCCGGAGCTGCTGACGTACCTGGTGTCGCGCGACAAGCCGCTGGCGGTGGCGATGGGCGCCGCGCGCTGCCTCACCTTCATACACCGCGCCGGCGCGCTCGCCGCCGACGATAACAAGTACAATACTATACAATACAATAACACTACATTGCACTCCAAATACAGAAAAAAAAAACAAATTTGAGTTACAATGGGCGGCCTTATCGCTTAGAGCGATTTGTTCCGGACAACCATAGAACAAGTATGAGAAACAATGCGGTGCAAAACGGGAATTAATATGATATCCGATAAGTAAAAAATATAGTGTGAATTAATCATGTTAAATAAATATATATTTATACTATCATCATCATCATCATCAGCCTATTACGTTCCCACTGCTGGGACTCAGGCCTTCCTATGTATATTATTAATTAATAAAATAAATAATATAGCCGAGTGCACGTCGGACCGCTGTCGAATCCTTGTATCGCTGTCGTGTCGGCCCAACGATTGGGTCGACACTACAACGACACGACAGCGGTGCGACTCGGCAGGACATCGACAAAACAGGTGTCGTTCCGTGTTGTGTCGCTGTCTTCTCAGCCCAATAAGGAAGCAGCCTTATTTAACCCATTTCATTTCATTACCCGTTTTCGTAATGATTTCTTACTCGCGATGCCGATGGCTTAAAACAATATAGTCAGACAAAAAAGATAACAGCGCCAGAAACGACATGTCTAAGAAAATGCAAGAGCATGTGACATAAGCAAAGCAGTCATGTAAACATAAATAAACAAATATGCCCAATGATCACTTACATAGATCCTGGCCCCTAACTAGGATTCCGTGTCTAGGGAACCAAGTACTATGAGGACCATGGTCCCACAACACCCAATTACCAAACAAATGGTTGCGCTTTATTTTTCTGTGCTCAAACAATTGTCCCGTCGCGGGAATCGAACCCGCAACCTCAGTGGTGTATGAGATTTGAGCCAACCTACCCAATCACTACACCACAGAGGCTATCATTTAATTAATTTAATTATTTGACATGTTTAATATGGATTTTTATGTGAAATAAATGATTTAATAATAATAATATAAGCATTTAATTTCATAATTGGTTAATTCAGAATTATTATAGTTGTGTATATTGTGTTTCAGGGTAGTGTTCGGTGCGATGCCGTGTCTCGCTCGACTTTGTACTAAAGAAATCCCAGAAGACATCAGAGCAACCGCCGCGGAAACACTCGCGTATTTAGCAGAGGTAAATGTATATTGTAACTTGATAAAGATCAGTTTCCACTCCAAGTAGATTATAATATCTTCGAACATTCAGGTATTGGGTTCAATAGGGATTGGACAACTTTTCAGAAGGTGTTTTAAATTAACCATAACGATTATACAGGGAATAACATTAATGTGTAGTAATACTGAAAGGTGTGTATGGGTATCTAGTCATGAATCATCGGGCAGAATATACAACCAAAAAAACACTATTATATTTTCCATACAAAGTTTAAAAATTATTTATTTGAATTATTTTGGACAATCCTAACAAGCTGTGGCCTAGTCGCGGTAGTACGGGTCATTGACCGAGCTACTTTGTGCCTAAGCACAAAACAAATTAGTACAGAAATCTACATACATACAAAGTGCGCTCGAGCAACGCACACATAGACACCGCTCACAGACACGATATCTGGGCACAGTTGGGATGCGAGTGCCATCCGCTTGAGACACGCGTCTATGAACTTTTTTGTGCAAAAATGGAGCAACGAAAAATAGGTTATTATAACTGTTTGGTGGACGGTTGTTTAAATTCAACATTAAACGGTGAATTGTCGTTTTTTAAGCTACCAGTTGTTTCAGAGAGGTAAGTAGGTATTTGATTGTATTTTGATGGTTCGTTTTCACGTAACACAAAATAGTTAGGTAGGTAGGTAAGCGCCCCAGCCCCCGGCCCTGCGCCGAACAAGCGAACATGAGTTTGTGGCCTTGTCATATTTTTACAATTTAAAATTAGATATTTATTGTAGTATAAGCTGTGTTAGCCTTGTGTTCAATAATCTAATGAGGAAGATGTTAATGTAAACTAATCGCATTTGTTTTGTCTTCAAAAAAACTTTATTCAGTTATAATAGTAACTGCGAAAAAATTATGTCGATATCGTGTACAGTTATATTTTTAAATCAATCAATTTTCCTCCCAAAAACTTCCTGCGCCGTCCGATATGAAATGTATGAAAAGTACATACATGAGATTAACTTCTGTATTTATCTGTTTTGTGGCCTAGGCGCTCTGTCTTTGAAAACGCCGAACATTTTACAAGGGCTTGATTTCGAGTCTCAAATACCGGAATTTCATACTGAACGGATCTTCGGACTCGGTCGGTTCCGTTCCGGAACCCACTCGTAAAAAAGGGTATTTCCACATTTTTACACGACTGCCCAAAAAGGAGTATTTCAGGGTTTGCGTATGTATGTATTTATTTATTCCACCATTACTTCTTATTGCCTGGACAGATTTGAATGCATTAAAACCATAATAAAAAACATAGGTTTAAGTTTTTTTTACCATAGTTTTTTTGCATGTTCCGGAACCGGTATACAAAAAATCTCCGCGAACGTACCCGACTTAGCCTTGCCTTGATTAGTTTCAAATTTTTATCCAACTTGACGTCTTAGAATTCATATTCAGAAATAACCTAAAAAGAATTTTCGAAACGAAAACGGTCCTTTTCGGTGGAGTTTTATGGGGCGGCGTTAGAAGGTAACTTTGTTTGTGCCGCTCGACCAATGAGGAGCAGCGGCTATTATTTATTAGGATTACATCTTTATGATTGGTGCAATACGAAACAAGGCTAGCGAATCATGAAGCGGCGGCGAATGTTTGATAGCTTTAGTGTTTGCCGCGTTTTGTCAAAGATTAAACAGGTTTATTTCTGAAAACTGACTAAGTAAAGACGCTTTATTGATTACTGACTTACGAACACTCTTTTACTATGCAATGAAATCAAATGTTGGAAATGTCTTAATCATCATTATCAGCCTATTACATTCCTACTGTTGAAATTCATACATGATGTTTTTTACATCCTATTCCTACGGTGGTTGGTGACCTCACGTATTTTTTAAGAACATCAGCCATGCTCGCTCTTATTAGGCGTTTACACTGATTAGATCCTTATTTCTGAATGTTAATTGGAGCGATGATGTTTAATGCTGTAATTAATAAGTAAGCATTAATAAAAATAAAAAAATACCCTGCCAAAAACATTATAGCCTATGTCACTTGGGATGATTTAAGGATTCCGAGGATACCCCATACATCCAAATCTGTTGAGGCATTTTGTAATAAAAAAACGCACATACATTAACCCCGAAAACATTATATTCCTTTTTTGGGGAGTCGCGTAAAAAGCAGTTTGCTTGAAAGTTAGTTGTAAAGTAAGGTTGGTAGGACAGCTGGCTTTGCTAACTGAAGATAAAATTTGTTTGTCAGATCTGTACACGCGGCGCACTAATATTCTTTGTCACAAGTTCATTGCTCTTTATCAGCTGATTGTTAGGGTTGAAATGAACTTGATTACCAGAAATGTTTAAATTATCATATCTTGTGATTTTAAAAAGTTTCTGGTGATTTGCACTTGGACTTGAATTATTAATAAGCTTCTATATGCGTGGTTTAATTATTACTACACATTAATGTTACACGTTGTATATAGCCATGAAAAAAGGTACTTTAATTAAATAAAGCTCTAAAAGTACCTAAAACTATGTTTAAATATTATGATTCAAATTTTGCCGCGCAAACGGTCAACTTAGAACATGTGACGTCATATGGAGGCAGAAAACGACAAACTCTACGAAAGAAAACTTGCAAAGAGATTTAAATACGTTTTGTGATGTTTGGGGACTATATTGCCGTAATAGAGCGAAACATTAAACAACATTTTTTTTTATGAAAAGCAAAAACGTAAAATAACACAAGCTTGACTCGCGGGATTTGCCTTCAAATGACGTCATGTGCTGTGATTGTTGTTTCGTTTGTGATGAAGAACAGATTAAAAATGTCAGAATGATTAGATTTTATTTACTGATTTTAAAATATAAATCATTATTATTTCTCAAAAATATGGGTTGGATGATCGTTCTAACTACATTTTAGATTTTTTTTCGATTACTGTCCGATCCCCTATTTCCGATACCTTTACATTTCGATTCCACTCGATACATTCATTTCAAAGGGCATTGTAGCCAGCGAAATTACTGTGCATTATAAGACTCGATAGCTAATTGTCTCAGGGTGACGAGCGCAGGGCAGCGCCGCGCATGATTTTGCAAAACAAAGTTCTGGGTGTTGCTGTTATTGTTATGGGCTGGCGTATTGCTTACCATCAGGCAAACGACCAGCTCGTCTCGTCATTCAGTTACATTAAAAAAATACATACATAAACATAAACATTTCTTGTGTCGCTATAGAACAAAGGTTGCCTTGAAGAGATCGCTTTTAGCGATAAGGCTGTCCATTGTATTACTTACAAAACTGTTTCTTTTAATTAATTTCCTTTCTTTGTAATTTTCTTTTTAACCCACCTCATAAAAGGAAAAGGTTCTCTTTTCGATTGTATTTTTTTTATACCAGCGCACAATAAATAAATCATAAATTTCTCATAATGATGGCTCAATCGTCGTTAATCGGCCCCAATTTCATTCATAAATCTATTCATCTTACGTATACAAGTAGTAGCAGGAGTTAAATAATATAATGACAAAATCCGTTAAAGTGGTTAATTCAGATAAATTCCATCTTTAAAATTATTAACTCTTCAGGTAGACACGTCCCTCCAGCGGTTAGCAGCGATATCCAATCACCTGATGAGTTCGCTAGCCGACATAGTGACGTGCCAATCAGCGGCCGCCAAGCAAGGCGCGTTCAAATGTTTCGCGTCATTAGGAGCCAATGACGAGGACATTAGGAAGAGAATCATCGAAACGCATGGCCTTATGGTGCATGTGGTCAATGGAATGAACAACCCGGAACCGGCGGTGAGTTACAAAAATGAATATTTATTTTTTCAGAAGGATTCTCGAGTCGCACGAGAAAACTTTTCAGGAAAGTGTTTTAAATTAACTACAATGAATATATATATAACCATGAAAAATACTATTTTAATTAAATAACACTCTAAAAGTACCTAAAACTTTGTTTAAATATTATGTTTCAAATATTGCCGCGCAAAAGGTCACCTCAAAACTTGTGACGTCATATGTAGGTAGAAAACGAGAAACTCTTCGAAATAAAACTTGCAAAGAGATTCTAATACGTTTTGTGAAGTTTGGGGACTATATTGTAGTAATAGAACGAAAAAATTAGCCAAATACATTTTATGAAAAGCACAAACGTAAAATAAACACAAGCTTGACTCACGGCATTTGCCTACAAATGACGTCATGCGCTGTGATTGTTGTTTCGTTTGAGATGAAGTACAGATTAAAAATGTCAGAATTATTTATTGATTTAAAAATATAAATGATTATTATTTCACAAAAATATTGATTGACTGATCTTTCTGGACGACGAACACTCGTTCTAACTACATATTAGATTTTTTCTCGATTACTGTCCGATCCCCTATTGTTTTGAAAAACTAGATAGATTTCTATCGGCAAATTATTATATCTCTAATAGTAAGTTACCATAGGGAGCCCTGTACAAAAAACTCAAATCCCTGTTTAACAAATAAAATAAATAAATTGTATCCAATGGAAGTAATAATCACCAGGGAATAAACAACCGCTTTAATTCCACTCAGTTGTTTCAGAGTAGGTGTGTGATGTGAAGGGTTAAAGATTGTTATTTGTTACAGGTCAGGCTAGCGGCAGTGAGATGTCTCCACTCCCTATCGAGATCTGTACAACAGTTGCGGACAACATTTCAGGTGGTGTAGAAATATTCAATAACTTCACTCTTTTCAATTTGATTTTTAAATAGACAATTAAAAAGCCGTCCACACCGACGTTTCGATCAATAATTGAACATTTGCTTCGTCGTTCCTTCTCTCTTACTCTATATCTCTCTCTCCCTCTCTCCCTCTCTCTGGGTCTCTCCCCCTCTCTCTGGGTCTCTCCCCCTCTATATACCTCTCTCCCTCTCTCTTCCATCTCCATCTCTCTGGGTATCTCCCTCTCTATATACCTCTCTCTCCCCTTCTCTCTCCCCTCTCCCCCTCTCTCTCCTTCTCTCTACCTCTCTCTTCATCTATCCCCCTGCAATCGCATCTCCCTCCCTGCAGTGAAAAGGTAAAAGCCAATAATATTTTTTTTTGTATTTTAGGACCACGCAGTATGGCGACCGCTAATGCAGCTCCTCAACGACTCGCCGGGAACCGAACTCCTGACCGTGGGCTCGTCGACGTTATGCAACCTGCTACTGGAGTTCTCGCCAGCTAAAGAGCCAATGTTAGATCAAGGTTTGAGAGATAGTGTGATATTGTGACATGGTTGCTTGAAATAATATAATTAGAAGAATTTAAAATATAATTATAGTGCTTAAATTATAAAAAAAATTACCTTTTTTGCCAACTTCGTCCGAGTGAACGACAGAGGAAGGGCAAATTCGTATTTTTTCCAAGACCATCTTAGCAAAACCTCCCCAGTATATAAGAGCGAGTACTGAGAAGAGGTCAAGCTGTTTTTTGTTTTACGCTTAATATATCTGTTTGTCCACTATCTCGCCTGATGTGAAGCGATGATGTGGCCTAAGATGGAGCACATAGATCTAGAGAGACGGCAGTTGAGCGGCTGCTCAGACCCTTCTCCCCGATGTATCTTCGTAGTCACCCAATCGATTTCGATGTAACGTTCCCTATAATGTAAGTTGGGACTAATGCTACAAAATCCGTTCATCAGTTTCCGAGTCTATAGATAACAACCATACGAACAAACAGACAAAAATTCTAAAAACTGTGGATTCGAATTCAGTACCCTCTAAATAGTAGTAGGTTTCAGTAGGTTTATCAAAAATATCTTCAATGGACAGAATGGGGAATATGCATGTGTTATTGAAAAATCCGGCAATAACTTTTAATCATCGATGTTTCGGGTGATAAGCGCAATACAGTGCTATGCAGTGCTCTTTATGTTAAAGTTGTTATGGGTAGGCGTGGCTTACCATCAGGCGAACGACATGCTCATCTCATCACTCAGTTCCATAAAAAAAAATACCAGGCAAAATACGATAAACATTTTAAAACACTTTCAGTAGAGTCATATAGCCTACTAGCTTTTTTCCGCGGCTTCGTCCGCGTGAGCGATAGGCGGAGCCCATATTCGTATTTTTTCCAAGACCATCTTAGCAAGACCTCCCCAGTGTATGAAAGCGCGTGTTACAAACAGGTCAAGCTGTATCTTCGCAATCACCCAACCGATTTTGATGTAACATACCATATAATCTAAGTTGGAAATAATGCTACCAAACCCTGAAACTACATTAATATCCGTTCCGCAGTTTCAGAGTCTAAAGAAAACAAACACACAAACAAACAAACAGACAAAAATTCAAATTTTCAAGTACCTTCTAAATAGTTGATCCCAGTTAGTTTTGCAAAGTCATCTTCAATGTACAGAATTGGCTCAGTTCCATTTTTATAATAGTATAGATGACATGTTTTCAGGAGCGGTGGAGATGCTGTGTAGTTTGACCAAAAGGCCAGAAGCGGCGCTACGACTCAACGGGATCTGGGCGCTCATGAATATGGCCTTCCAGGTAACGTTACATTTATAATAGGGGACCGGACAGTAATCGAAAAAATCTAAAATGTAGTTAGAACGATTGTTTGTCGAATCCGAAAGATCATTCAATCAATATTTTTGTAAAATAGTAATGATTTATATTCAAATTGATAAATAAAGTCTATTGACTCTGACATTTTTCATCTATTCTTTATCTCAAACGAAACACAAATTTCAGAGTAAATACCGTGTGCGAAGCTTGTATTTATTTTATATTTTTGTTTTTTATATAAATCTTATGATTTATATATGCGATATGTTTTTCATTCCATGACGACTCTCAAGTCCTTAAACTTCACAACAACATATAAATTACTTTGCAAGTTTGCTTTCGTAAAGCTTGTCGTTGTCAGCCGGATAGCTAATCGGGAAGTGGTCGAAATTTAAGTTGCATGATTCCACCCGGAACGACAGACAGACAGACAGATAAACAAGAAAAAGACTTAATAAAAACATGGCTAAAGAAAACATAGTTACTTTTAAGTGCTATTATGTATCCTGTGCTTGAATTTTGTAATAATTGACGTTCATAAGTACGTCTGTGGTGCCAAAAAAAAAAGAACTTTTGAACTCTTTGAACTCTTGAGCGCCGACACACGATCCCCTCCCGTTCCAGACAGAACAGAAAGTGAAGCAACGCATCCTGTGCTGCCTCGGCACGGAGCAGATGTTCCGGCTGCTCGGCGACAGCGACACGCGCGTCATCATGAAGACACTCGGCCTTCTGCGCAACCTGCTGTCCACGCGACAACACATCGACGCGATCATGGCCGAGTACTCCTCGCAAGTCATGCAGGTACCTACATGAAGACACTCGGCCTTCTGCGCAACCTGCTGTCCACGCGACAACACATCGACGCGATCATGGCCGAGTACTCCTCGCAAGTCATGCAGGTACCTACATGAAGACACTCGGCCTTCTGCGCAACCTGCTGTCCACGCGACAACACATCGACGCGATCATGGCCGAGTACTCCTCGCAAGTCATGCAGGTACCTACATGAAGACACTCGGCCTTCTGCGCAACCTGCTGTCCACGCGACAACACATCGACGCGATCATGGCCGAGTACTCCTCGCAAGTCATGCAGGTACCTACATGAAGACACTCGGCCTTCTGCGCAACCTGCTGTCCACGCGACAACACATCGACGCGATCATGGCCGAGTACTCCTCGCAAGTTATGCAGGTACCTACATGAAGACACTCGGCCTTCTGCGCAACCTGCTGTCCACGCGACAACACATCGACGCGATCATGGCCGAGTACTCCTCGCAAGTCATGCAGGTACCTACATGAAGACACTCGGCCTTCTGCGCAACCTGCTGTCCACGCGACAACACATCGACGCGATCATGGCCGAGTACTCCTCGCAAGTCATGCAGGTACCTACATGAAGACACTCGGCCTTCTGCGCAACCTGCTGTCCACGCGACAACACATCGACGCGATCATGGCCGAGTACTCCTCGCAAGTCATGCAGGTACCTACATGAAGACACTCGGCCTTCTGCGCAACCTGCTGTCCACGCGACAACACATCGACGCGATCATGGCCGAGTACTCCTCGCAAGTTATGCCGGAGATACAAACAGTACAGACGTCACAATTTTGAAACAATATTTGTTTTAGACGCAATATTTAATGTAATATTATTATTTCCAGGCTGTGATAGTAGTTCTAGAAGGCTCGTACCCCGCCGAGGTAAAGGAGCAAGCGCTGTGTATACTCGGCAACATCGGCGATGGAGAAAAAGCGAAGGATCTCATCATGGCCAACGAAGATGTACTTAGGAAACTCGTCGATTATCTGGTGAGTCTACATAAATGCAATTTGGAAGGATTTTACGGGACTTTTAATTAGAAAGTTGCTAAAAATAAATGACCCTTATCGGGTGTGTTGCAGGCGCACCCGGAGAGCAAGCTGCAGGAGGCGGCGCTGTTCGTCGCGGGGAACCTCGTGTGGCACGGGTCCGCCGGCGCCGCCGCGCGCCAGCAGCGCCTCGCCGACCTCGGCGTGCTGCGCGCGCTCAAACACCTGCGCGCGCGCTCCGACGCACAGCACCTGCACGACAAGTACGTACACACACACACACAACCTCGTGTGGCACGGGTCCGCCGGCGCCGCCGCGCGCCAGCAGCGCCTCGCCGACCTCGGCGTGCTGCGCGCGCTCAAACACCTGCGCGCGCGCTCCGACGCACAGCACCTGCACGACAAGTACGTACACACACACACACAACCTCGTGTGGCACGGGTCCGCCGGCGCCGCCGCGCGCCAGCAGCGCCTCGCCGACCTCGGCGTGCTGCGCGCGCTCAAACACCTGCGCGCGCGCTCCGACGCACAGCACCTGCACGACAAGTACGTACACACACACACACAACCTCGTGTGGCACGGGTCCGCCGGCGCCGCCGCGCGCCAGCAGCGCCTCGCCGACCTCGGCGTGCTGCGCGCGCTCAAACACCTGCGCGCGCGCTCCGACGCACAGCACCTGCACGACAAGTACGTACACACACACACACACAACCTCGTGTGGCACGGGTCCGCCGGCGCCGCCGCGCGCCAGCAGCGCCTCGCCGACCTCGGCGTGCTGCGCGCGCTCAAACACCTGCGCGCGCGCTCCGACGCACAGCACCTGCACGACAAGTACGTACACACACACACACAACCTCGTGTGGCACGGGTCCGCCGGCGCCGCCGCGCGCCAGCAGCGCCTCGCCGACCTCGGCGTGCTGCGCGCGCTCAAACACCTGCGCGCGCGCTCCGACGCACAGCACCTGCACGACAAGTACGTACACACACACACACACAACCTCGTGTGGCACGGGTCCGCCGGCGCCGCCGCGCGCCAGCAGCGCCTCGCCGACCTCGGCGTGCTGCGCGCGCTCAAACACCTGCGCGCGCGCTCCGACGCACAGCACCTGCACGACAAGTACGTACACACACACACACAACCTCGTGTGGCACGGGTCCGCCGGCGCCGCCGCGCGCCAGCAGCGCCTCGCCGACCTCGGCGTGCTGCGCGCGCTCAAACACCTGCGCGCGCGCTCCGACGCACAGCACCTGCACGACAAGTACGTACACACACCCTCACCCTTACACACACACACTGTTATACACCCAACCTGTGAAATGGGTCTTACCTTCCAAAATAAAATATGTTTGTAAAAAGTTAATATTTCGGCATTGTGCAGTTTAGTTATCACCAAAATACGAGAGCACATTTTCATTGTCTTTATTCCTCTATTACTTATAGTATATTTCTTATATTCTATATTTCTTATAATTGGAACCAAACTATTACCAGTAGTAGAATTAGACAATGTATTTATTCTCGTTTTTTCATTATACACAGTTTGACCTTCCTTCTCTAATTTCCAGAGTTAAGGCGGCCCTGGCACAGTTCAACGAGTTCACATAATATCACAGGAGCCGCAAACGCAAACGCTCGCGTCGAGAGTGATTCTTGCGTTTGTTGCGAACGTGAACGCGTGCGTTTCAGTGACTTGCGTCTGGCGCGAACAAAACGAAACGCGTTCGGAGTGATAACTTGAAAGGGGTAAACGCACACTGTGATAGATTTTTTAAAATAACCATAGACAAAAGTTATCGACGTTTTTTAGTAGGTGTCTAAAAAATTGTGGTCAGAAATATTTAAATTTCTCTATGACAGGTTTTTATGGATATGCAGTATGATTTTTTTTATCAAACAATGGTATTTTTCATTATTACATGTCATTTTTATTCATTGTGAAATATTTAATACAATCTCGTAAAAAAGGCGAAATGCGCAAAGTACAACAAATTGCTCAATACGCGAAATTAGTTAGTCTATGGTAGCCTTCAAATAATTATATGGCAGAGTGCGTCTACCCAACGTTACGAACAAACGCAGCGAGGAAGCAGTGACTTTACATTAGTTGTTAGTGGCTTGTGATTATAACTACAGTGAGCTATCGAGTCATAACTGTTACGCGGTAAGTACAAGTTCATGCTACCATAGACTAAAACCCTCGTTTTTTTAAAAAATAGAACTACTTATTCGCTTCTTGAGAGCGACTGTAGTTTAGAGGGAAGACGTGCGACTTTCAATCCGACGCAACCGAGATCGAATCCCACTAGCCCCGCACCACTGACTTTCTTGAGATATGTGCGGATCTAACACTCGCTTTAAAAAACGATGAAGGAAAACATCGTGAGTAAACCGGCATGTCCAAGAATTAATCTCAAAAATTTAAGAACATGTAAAATCCACCAACCCGTACTGGGTCTGCGTGGTGGAGTATGGATCATACTCTATCAGAGAAGGCCCGTGTCTTAGCAGTTGGAACATGATAGGCTGATGATGTATGATGAGTCATCATTGATGACATTGATCAACGCCGATCGACAATCAGTCCACACAAACCATCGATCTTTACTAAGTTTTGACCCTTAACCCATTGTGTGCCGTAAAGATTCGATCTTGCGACGCCGATGGGTCAAGTCTCCCTTATATGTAATGAACTTGTACTTATTAATATTAGAAGCTAAGTAATTTATTGTAAATATCGCGATTTGTTGTCTCATCGTGGAATGTTATTTATTAATGTAATTATCGTGTTGACAATTCTCGTATTCATCCATTTGTATATCTTTACCTTTTGACTGTGTATCGAATCATTTGATTTCTTCCTAAAGAATATAATTATTTGGGAAGTATGTGTGTGTGTGTGCAAATTTGTATGTGTTTATCAGTTGCCGTTATAATCCGAAATCGTTTCAAATGTGTGTTGGCGTCTAGTTGTAATTTGTAGACATTTGTTTAAATATGATTGTAGGAATTAAGTTATTGATTTTAATTTTACGAGCAATATTTTGATTCGTTGTGGTGACGTGCCTTAAGCTTAATTTTGAAGCAACTAATACGTGAGTGATAGAATGTCACCCAAATTGGGTTATTGCTAATTCGTTTAGCAATTGTTGTGAAATTTGGACTTTGTCTATGGTTAGCCAACTGTAGTTTGAAGAGGTTTCGTATTGTACCGCATTCAACGATGGAGGTGCTAGACTCAAATTTATTTTTGGTGAAACTAGCAAACTGTAGTGAAACTACACTTAGGTGTAATTAACAGTGGTGCAAAAGTATTTATGAAGTAGACATTTTGAATTAATCGTTTTATGCGTTGTCATTGGTCAGGATAAATGTCAATGTCATCTCGACCAATGATATCGCTGGACAGAATTACCGATCGAATTCTTCGATTACCTTCAATTCTCCGTCATGTGTCGATCTATCCATTCATTGGCGGAATGCTTGAACGGCAAAGTCACAAATGCCATCAAAAAAATTGAAGTGCAGGATTATTTCTAAACTTCGTCATTTCATAAAGACTCTTTTGGCACTTTAAATAGATTTTTGGCTTTTCTTATAGCACTATTTTTCATATTCACTATGCGATAAAATATCGAGGACTGCTTGTCCTTCAAGCGCCAATCGTATATTATGTTGAGCTTCAGATTAAGGTGTAGATTCTTTGCGACAACGTCTTGTAATGCCATATTGTCCCATGAAAGTTTATCTTACGTAGTTAACCATGTTGGTGTAAATGAATGAGATTAATTAAATTTCTTGCCTGAATCCACAATAAGTGGACCGTATCTCATTAGTCGCAGTAAAGCTATATCTTAATGTGAGCTCAACACGATACACGATTGGCGTTTGAGGGACCAGTGGGTACGCCGGCAGACTTCGCGCGACATAACATAAAACATACATGATTACCAGACACGTCTCTTCGTTTCGAAGATACATTTTTGTCCCTTAGAATACACAGCTTTATTACGTCTTGTCGACAAATTTTCCGAGATCTGCCAGATAGGAAAGAGCGGTAATTAATAAAATCATTCGTTTTGCGGGTACTTGTGTAAGAAAATCATGGGTATGGATTAATCGTATAAATCCGACTAAAAATAAAAGACGTCTTTTAGATTTTTAAAGAAATTTTCGAATTGATTTTAATTATAGTCGGGTTATATAAATTAAGGATTGGAAAGGTCTGACTGGTAGCTTTTGATAATGTATTATTGACGTATTGAAACATTAAAATTATTCATGATTATTGCTTTTCGCTTTTTACTTTTGACGCTTTTCTGCGTAAATGTTTTATTATATTACCGAGTAATGAGACGGGCAAGTCGTTCACCCCTGATGCTTAGCGCCACGCTTGCTCAAAACAATTGCAGTGCCACCCAGAACTTTCAATACCATGACATCGTTTGTACAAATTGATATATTTTTATTGAAATTTGAGAATTCATATAAATTTAATGTTTTTTGCAAATTTTATATAATTATGTGTATTAAATTTTTTTAAATCATACTTTAACAACATTTCCAACAAGAACGCTTTTAAGATATGTACGTTATCGTGTCCTATAATACGCCAACGCTTATAAAATTATATCTTCCATTTTAATATACATATTTTTGTACAGTCGAATGTATACTGCTATTATCAGTTAGACTGATGTGATATGGAATAAGTAGGAAATAAACGAACGAATTCTAAGCTCTGAGCTTACCAATAAGACGAACTTCACTAGCTACTAAAACAAAAACTGCCCTTTACACTTGCAATCACATGTGAAGTTGAAACTTCACTTGGTGATTAAGTCGTGAAGCTTCATCTTCACTTTGATTGTAGCGTTTGTTAATAGATTTTTATAGTACAAAGGTCTCTAATAGTAAGTTTCGTTGGTAAACTTGGAGCCGAATTATAATTTAGTGTATGCATTCTCTAGTAAAATGGCACTGTTCTGTAGAAAAATAAATACTCATTGGTATTTTGGCTGCGTTGCCATCATAGCTAAATTTTTTAATAATTATGATGAATGATAATGTGCTAAATGGTGCTACATACGTCGTAATCATTCAAGATGTGCCCGTAGCATACATTTTGCTACGCAGTCGTGTGTAGTGATTGAGATCGCCACAAACTCATGTGCATGTTTTTCTTCGATGATGTTACCATTTATGTGTATTATCTGCCCGAAATGTATATTTGAGCGAGTTTTATCCCTTTTTAAAAAGTACGAATTATTATTATCTACTAAATGATTATAGATTCTGTGAGAGATGCCTCGACAGTATAAAGGTAAAGGATTAATGATGATATTACTCAGTCTGAAGTGTACCATTCTAGTTCCCAATCCCTCAAAGATCGCTTAGTATATACATATTCTTAGTGTTGATCTGATTCAGTTATTCGGTGTCAATATTATCACATATATAGGTACAGTCAATGTCAAAATGTATATGCTATTTTAACTATATCTGTGTATCTGTATCTTGAATCGACTGATAGCCTAACATATTACAGTGTACAGTCAAATACATAGGAACATTTTGCGATGGATTGAAAAATTATGTTGTGAAAATTAATTTATCAAAATAAATCATGATGAAAATAGATAAGCTATTTGTGAATTGCTTCTCTCTGTATTTTTTTCAATATATTTCTTAATTTTATCTCATTTAATTTAACATAATTATGTATGTACTTGTGTACTATTCTTGAAAAGAAGATAAAAGTAACTTGGTAAATAGTCGGACTTAATGTAAATAATGTAAATTAGTTCCAAATTGTCTTCTATTCAAGTGTAGCATTGCCTTTTTTTTCAGAAATTAATATTTTTTTTTCTCTTTTGACATTTGTGTACATACTTGTACGTATCTTCATGCCTAATGCGTTATTTATGACAAAGTTAAGTTTTTCAAGTTAATAATGAAGATATACAAACATATTGTTGTTTTATTTCTGTTATCTATATACTCCCGCCGTTATAGGTATTGATTATTTGCAGAATCAAAATTCAACCAGTTACTATATTTCACACAAACGTAAACGACAAAATAATGTACCCTTGCTTAACCTATTGAGCGCCGCGCTATAGAAGCTAAGCCGTGGCCCGTGCCCTCCACACGAAGATACTTTTTGGTCAGGTCAAGCCGATCTCTACCTTGTTGAGTAAAGCCGACCTTGGCGGAACTTTTTAAATTAGGATTAATATGATCCCATAATAATATTATCATAAGCACTCCGCTTCGGCCCGTGCAATCAAATATAACTCCAACAAACACAAAGGTGAAGAAACACAAATAAACACGAAATAATAATAATACACCCAACGATCACATACATATTTTACAGTTAATTATCTAACCACTTAGCGTATGTGTAGTGCAGGTTAAAAGTATATAATATATAGTATAGTAGTATATAAGTTACTGTAGGTTATAAGTTACTGTATATATAAATACTGAGGTATTTCTCCGGAAATGCCCCTGCTCCTTGGTTTGACCCCACGTAATTTTTAACTGCTTACAAATACACAGCACGCACTGTCTTATAGACCTTATGACCGGCAGTTAAAGTCGAAAGTGGATCAGGTAATAACTTCGACTGTTTTGGGAGTAGGGATTGCAATTCCGCAGCTCATTCAATCCCGCGGTATTGATATGCGGGATTACTCAATACCGCGCGGGATTCCGCATCTTTAAAATTATGTTATAAAATCAAATTGAAACTAAAGATTTTTGTGTCAAAATCAACTTTTGTTAAATATTTCTTACAATAAGCAACATACATTATTTCTTTTTCATTAATTAAGTAAAAGTAATCAGTAATCTGTTTTCTGAGATTCATCCTAAAATGTTTGGCATATTTGTTTAATTTTACATTTACTCCTAACAACAGTTTTATATATTTGTTAATATCTGTGCGGAACGGCAACGTCGCGCTCGTGCTACTCGCGATTTACGCGAAAGCTTTTGCGCCAAATTTTTAATTTGCGGGATCCGCGGACCCGCGCTTTGAAGGTGCGGGATCCAGCAGATTAATAAAAGCAGCGGGATCCCGCGGGAATGCGTGATCCCGTTTTCCGGGATTGCAATCCCTATTTGGGAGCTTTATTTGATTGTTTGTAACAGTCTAACACCTATTTAGACAATGCACCTATTTAGCTTTATGTAGATACATACCTTGGTAGATAGGTAGGTACAGAACGTCTTTAACAACACTTTACATACGCCCAGTAAAATAATTATCAAATTAAGAAAACAAAATAAAAAAGGTTGCTAATTTACAACAAAACGGTACGATAAAGTTTGAAAACGTCAACTTTCTACATTTCACAGTATTAAGTATGGATTGTAAAACTGTGGTAATATATGCTTGAACCTAGGTTCAAGGTAATACTTAATATGCTTTCGTAGCGTTTGACGTCACTACCGCCAATAGACCGCCAATTGTTACACTATAAATAAGCTTTTATTGTTAGTTTTTAATTATCTGTGTGTGTTTCATAAATAGTTATTTAATTTTCATTTCATTACATGTAATTTGCATGACTGTAATGACCTATCTCATTCTTGAATTTTACTTGGACTAACTGCATAACTTCAAAATAAATGCACCCGCAGTATCACAATCCTTACTTCAGTGCAAGCTCCAGGTAGATGTCCTCATTTGAATCCGGTCCAGCTGAAAAGTTTCACGGAAATAAATTGTATATTCGGAGCTGCGCAAAACCGCATAAAGTTTAATTAGAGACTACCGCATTTGTCGAGAGAACTGCTTTTTGCTTCATGAAGAGTCCATGGGGAATCGAGGGCAAAACCTTGCTTTTTGTTTTTGTTATTACTGCACTGGATTATTGGGACACAGTACCTAAAAGTTGTCAGTTTTTAACATTTTAACCTAGTTTTTCAAATTAAAACACTAACTTCTCTATTCTGAATTGAGCGTAAAGGTAAATACACTTATGAGTGGGTTTTCAGGGCGAAAAGATGTATAAGATGAGACTTTTATGAATAAGGAATTATGGCGATCAGTAGATAGTAGTGATGTTCCGAATATCCGTATCCGTCTCCGTAGATATCCGCGGGAGAAATAAGGTCCGTGTCCGTATCCGTATCCGTCACTTTTCTCGCGGATCTTTTATTCATTTTCAAATTCAATTGACAGGATACAATGCTGCATTATTTTGCTGCATTATTAGATATTAATTAGATTATGTGTTAAAGTAGTATAATTAAAAAAAAACCATTAAGAGTATTTTTTATTTCTTATAATCAAATATTTGGCACCTTCAATTGCAAGCATATTCAAGTAAGTTACCATACCAATAGTATATAACTCAAAGACCTAGGCAATGCAAGTCGAAACCTGTCCTGCCCGTCGTTGCGGCAAGCGTGACGTCAACTATCGTTTCATGGTCACGCGCCGACACCGATTGAGTGAGAAAATAAAGATCCGTATCCGTGTCCGTATCCGCGGATCTTGACACTAAATATCCGTATCCGGATCCGTGTCTGCGGATATACATTTTTGACGATCCGGCACATCACTAGTAGATAAAGCCGTCATGGCATGAATTGAATAAAATTGTCAATATCTGGAACACGTTACCTACCTAGATTTTGATCGCTGGGAAAGCAGATTACGTTTCCATGTTTCTTGGCATCTTTTTATATTTATGGCGAGATCTTCACGGAACATCTTCAACTCTAGCTAGCCTGGGGAAAATCAAATGCCAAGGTCACTTTAGTATCCGCATTGCATCATATCGAGGGCTCTACTGTCGGCTATAAGGTTAGCCTTGACTGAAGTTCAGCCCTTGTTTTAAATAATGTATGTTTCAAAGCATAGGTACCTATGTAGGTATATCTATTTGTGGGCTTCTAAGTGCTAAAGATATAAACGGTTTTCCTCTGCCTCTGTCTTAGTGACGCAGTGGTTATGGGGTAGTGGGTTGCATTACCGCGGGAAATGATTGAGTACAGAAGAAAAAGTGTGAAAGTATGTCATGTCTCCCATCATTCATTTTGGCTATATGTTATGGGCTGTGAATATTGAGGTATTTCTTTAGTTTGCTACGCAATAAAAACGTGTTAGGTGTACATAGGTTGTGTTAACTATAAGTTGAAAGTTTACCTCCAAAAGAATTTACCTTTCAAAGTTTCGCAACTACCTAACTACCTAATCTTTCTATACGGCAGAAAAACTTTAAATAGGTTTTTAGAGTTTCCGGAGTAGAATAGGTATTCAATGTGCGATCTGAAATCCATTTGACGACCGCAATGCAACAACTTCAAAGTCGCGTCGAGACAGTTTCTCACTTACCCGCAACTTGAACGAAATTTTCGCTTTACAACTTTAAAGTTTGACGAAGTTTAAAATCCCTTGGCGTGTGAATTTACATGTCAGAGCACTCGGCTAGAGTTTTGGAGAGTTATTGAGAAGGTGAAGCAAGTCTATGAAGGGACGTATACGACGTACATAGCATATTATGGGTACCTACCGTTTACTGATAAGTATTAATAGCACAGGTGTGAGCTGTGAACATTTTGTGCTCGTACTTAATTGAGTATTTTATGGTAGGTAACTTTAAATGATTTAGTGTAAAGTGGAAGTGCTCTTTATTGGCGACCTTACTGAAGTTACGGTTGGGTGTGTATACACACTTTGCTATAATTATTTTGTTTCAGTGGCCTAGGATATGTACGTACATATCTATCTGATCGTTGTTGGTTGTAAGGTTTTAATGAGTATTTATTTAATGTTATTAAAAAAATGTCTATGGCTTGTCCAGTTGCTTCTCCTTGTAAATAGTTAGTTTAGTTTTAGTAAGTAGAGTGTAGAATTGTTTTCAGTAATAAAGGCATTTGCTCAGTGAAAAAAGTAGCTGTAAGGTACCTACTTATAGTAAATTGGTTCGAGTCCTGTCTCCAGTAAAAAATATATACCTAGCTTACAATGACGAGCACAGTGCAGTAAACGTAGGTACGACTTTGTAATCCTAAATGTGTTGCACTATTACCAATTACTTAGCTACATAAAAATATGTATAATAAGTTTATTAAGTTATAATGAATATTATAATGCGTAATACACATTCTAATCTAAAGGAAAACGCTGCAAGTAGACCTGCTCGATAAAAAAGTACAAATTCATCTGAAATCTAACTCCAAACAAACCGCAGTCTAAAAGCATTTCCGACAGACACTTCTCAAACATTTACTGCCTACCCGCATTTCGTGGTAAAAAGGAGTAACGTCAGGGACGTAGCAAGGGACGTTCTGTGCCGCCTGGCACATCATGTGGGACGGCTCCGCCAAATACCAGTTCGAAGCCTTGGAGACCATTGAAAGACGAGCCAAAAACTTCGTTGGTGGCGATGCACTGTTTAAGACTAAGAGCTTCAGAGTCTTGAAAATTGGCGTAAAGTTGCCAGTTTATCCGTCTTTTACCGGAAACATTTTGGAAAGTGTGCGACGGAAATATATGAACTTATTCCGCCATCCCCATTCCATCACCGGACGATCAGACTTACGGCAAGCCGTCATCAATTTATGGTTGACATCCCTCCTGCTCGCACCAAGCGCTTCGACCTTCATAATGCGAACGGCCGAGTTGTGAAAGTCTCTGCCGGTACCTATCTGTTTTTCCGAATTGCTATAATCTGGTGTCTTTGAGACAAGAGTGAACGGCTTTCTTCTAGGAGAGCGTGCTACATCTTTGACCGCACCGTCGCTTAACAACACGTGAGATAGTGGTCCAACGCAAGCCTATAATAAAATAAATAACAAAAAAAAATTGAAAGCGTTAGCGTGAAAAAAGAAAACGAATAGGTACCTACTGTGACAGTTCGTATGTCTAGAAAGACACGTGGTGATTTTATGAACCGGACGCATTTCAAGAGTTAGGGTCAACTCACATAACAACCAATACCAAAGCCTTGGAAACCTGTTAATTATTTTGTGACAGAACTGAATGCTCGAAGTACGTCTTGCGGTCGACCGGTTTTCAGCAACTTTTTTTGACCGCCTAAGTAAATGAAATTCTACGCTCATGACTAGACTTCCGGCACAAAAAGCGTTTATGTACTCTGCAGGTAGACGAGTGTAAACAGTGAAAACTCCAGAAGCGTAAAAGGGAAATGCAATTTGAAATGTGATTACTGCTGATACTGCTCCCTTTGATGCTCGCGCCTGATAGATAGCACTCGCCAGTATAGGTACCTATCTGTGTTTACTTCCGCGTTATACAGTGCTGTGCATAATACCTTTGCTTGCAATGTGTTAGGTTAGATATTTTTAATTTTTCGTGACTATTGCGTATCGGGTCGGGTTACCTACGTACAGCATAGCTAGTTATTATAAACTTTACGTCGCACTAGAACTAGGTAATCAATTAACGTGGCAACCAGTAATTATTTAACTAACAATAAGTCCTATTTAGAATAAACATTTTGTTATAGTTATATAGATAAAGAGAAGAGCGAGTGTGGCTCAGTGGGAGCATGTGTGACATTCGATCCGACGGCGACGCACCCTAGTTCGTTTCCCGCTGGGCTCGCACCACTGACTTCCTTAAGTTATGTGCAGATTTAGCACTCGCTCCAAAAACGGTGAAGGAAAACAACGTGAGGAAACCGGCATGTCCACACAAAAATTAATCACAAAAATGTATGGACATGTGACATCCACTAACTCGCACTGGGCCAGCGTGGTGGTTTATGGCCCATACCCTCTCTATGAGAGGAGACCCGTGTTCCAATAGTGGGATCGTTTTGCGCTGATGATGATAAAACATTATAATCTTAACTTTAATCCTACACTAACATGAATTTCAAAATTTTATAGCAGAGTTTCTTAGTATTGTTTTCTTCAGCGGGCGTATTTACAAAGCACTGGTAGAGTCGGTTTTCGCATTTCTTTTCTGGGCCCGGACTTCAATTTGAGTATGGGAAAGAAAGGGATAGACAAGCTTATTTTTTTTCCATGTAATGAACATAAACATAAAACATAAAAATTTCTTTATTGACATAGTAAGTGTTACAATTCATTATTGAAGTATCTAGCCCTCGAAGTAGCTTGACGCTGTGTTTCAAGGACTAGCTCCTTCTCCCAATTTAGATGCATAAAAATGAAAAATCTGAATACATATAGTTAAAAAATGATATTTTAAGTTACAATATTTAACGTATTTTAATGAATTTGTATTATGTGTATATAACGTTTATAGTGCATTTTGTGTTGACTTTTACGTTGTGCGTTTTAAATTCTTACGTCGATTTTTCCACATAGGTGCTTTAATATTCCGTACTTACATTTCATTATTTAGACACAGAAATGTGTTAATGTTGCTGTAAAGTCTGAATCCGTTTTTGCCGAGGACATAGCCTAGTAAGGTAATGGAGTGCCCCGGAGTTGACGGTAAGCTGCTGAGGAAAAACTAATCCGCTTGTAGGACCTTGCTGCTTTAACCAACACGCGACAAAAACACTAAACTCGAATCAATTGTAGTTAACTCTATAAATTTGATGATATTGAACGTTATATTAGTATTTCTTTTAGTTCTTTTAATTGCCAGCTATTCCTATATTTCCTATTTCTATTATGTATATATCTATAAGATTTTCGCGTCAGGTTAGGAATCAACCGATCAAACTCTGTTGGAGTACAATTTTTTACTGCCTCTGTCCGTCGATATACCTAACACAAATAAGCAAGCACCTATACCTACAATAAAAACTATGTATACATAATTAAAATATAAACTATGCCTCCATATATACCTAGTATTTTTATTTTAGTGTTTACTGTCAGTCGGAGATATTACTGGAACATCTCTTTGATGTAAGTAGGTATATCATATATGATATCTTATCTTATATGATATTTCAATAATGTCTGACTAATGATATAATAAACCCTATTTTCAGGAAGGTAAGATGCCCATATTGGTAATTTTAACTTATTGCATAGCTAGGCTTACCTATACATTGACCAAGTTCACACAAAGGCGTTCGTACGGACGCTCGTCCACACCACCACCCACCCCACGGACCCATTTCAACCAAAACGAAAGAAATATGTATACTCAAGCAACTAAACTTTTCTTCAAGTAGAAATACCTATCCTCGTAGGATCTTCAATTGGATAAAATACTTAACGCCTTAATAGCTTTATCCCTAATTCCATTTTTGCTTACAAAGAGGCAGGAAAAGAGGAGATTTAAAGCATCAAAGAGATTCAATGGGTAGCCGCAAAAACCGCCGTAATGACTATGGCCGCGATAAGTAGACGGTGCTAAGCATTGCTAGTAAGTAATAGGAAGTATAAGTCAAGACTTGGCATTCAAACGTTTGCCGATCTTAGCTTTGGTATTTTTTTATGTAACTAAACCGCCTATTGTGACACTTTTTTTTAGTTTATAATCTAACTTTGTTCTTTTACTGTACTGTAGTGTTATAATAAAGTGTTTAATATAATCGAATCTATGTATAGTAAGCACCACACCTACCAATAACACTTGCAGCGCCATTCAGAACCGTGTTTTGCAAAATCGTGCGTAGCACAGCACTGCGCTCGGCACCCTGAGCTCTTTTTTGTATAATGCCCGTAATAATTATGATGATGATGTGAGCGTAGTGCTAAGTTTTTAAAGTAAAACATTTAGAGTTCTATGAGGTTCTTTAATTAGCTTATGGGCAAGCAGGGTCATGCACTTCCTCGTCCGCCTTGTCACGTCATTCTTCAAAGTTGAGTATTAAAAAATCAACTTTCATCTCTTTTTTTGTTTGATTAAGGTACTTTTTATTTCTAAACTGAAGCACAGCAGACTTAATAGTACCTGAAGTTAAGTTGCGGCACTTGAGAACTTGCTCAAGTTATAGTCTTAAGAACGTCTTACTAATAAGGGCCTTAGCATATTTTTAACGAGCTTAATGTACAAACTTGGTAAATGCTTTGAACTTTGGTAATGCTTGTTTTCCCGACCCGGTTTATTTCAACAGATTGCACAAGTTTCTGCGGCCAATTTCGACCAACTTTTTGTTATGGTTTGATGCCAACCGCTAATACAGAAGTGGGGTAAAGAGGTAGAGGAAATGTTTTAAAAATCGGTAAAAAAGGACAACAATAAAAGTAAGTACCTAAGTAATTACAATGATTTAGACAAAATACGGTCTTACAGTTAAATTCACGCAAACCAATGAATGTGTTCTATTTTACTGGAATACTAGAATTTAACTGTGTATTACCGATTTCGTTAGTTTAGAATTTAAGCTTGTGCCTGGCCTACTGTTAATTAAGGCCTCGATCCATCAGAAATCGTCTGCTATAAGATCAGAGAGCTAGAGATTTTAAACGACAACAATTTAAATAATTCATTTTATAACAAAAAAACGACAACAATTTTGATGTATCTTCGAAGTTCAAGGTCGAATATCGATGAAATTTATATGGACCACATTGACAAACATAAAAAAATGCAATCGAATTGAGAACCTCTTCCTTTTTTCAAGTCGGTTAAAAAGTGTCTCTCGTGAGCATAGAGTAAACATTTATATATTATACTCTAAGCTCGTGAGTCTTAAGTAGGTACCTACTTTATTCATAATATACCTACCTATCTACAACGTCGTATAACAAACTCATGAATGTCAGAACACCAGTTTTCCGCTACGCGCATTTATAGAGGCGGTAAATCACGAGTTTGAGCCATAAATATGACGGGATAAGGCCCCCAAATAGCGCAACTGAGAAATCTTTTTTATTTATTCAGGCACGTAGACAATTTATTGTCCGCACCTAGGCTAGGTTTATAGTTTTTGGAGAACCTTGTAGCCTTTGTTATTGTTTTAGAGGATAGGTTCTTTTTACGTAACATCACATACATCATGTATAATTTTTAGACTTTATTAAAAATAGTTTATTTACCAAAAACACAGGAAATCAATCGTCAACACAATAAGCAGGTGGAACAATATAACATTGGCCCCTTACTAGGATTCCCTTTATCTATAGAGATCCAGGAACTATGATAACTGTGGTCCCACAACAACCAGACATGAAACAAACGCTTTTTTGATTTTGCACAAACATTTGTCCCTGTAATCCAAATCGCAAATATCTGCTCGCCTACCACTACGCCACAGAGGCAGTCAATTTTCGTTACGTTTAATTGGTTGATATTAATTCTACTTCAAAATTTTAGGACCTTTGTTTGAAGTTTATTTTGACTACCCACAATTTACACTCTCACTTGTGCAGTGATTATTCCCGACAAGGCGCATGCAAATGCACCACTGTGCAAGCGTGCTAGTGCATAACACCACCTGGTTGTTACACGCGTGGCTTTGCATGATGGCGGCTGGCTGGAGAGAGACATTCTAAGTACACGAAAAAAAATAACTTACTTAAAATAACACCAAGGCCTCTGTGGAATTTCCGCCGCTTATAAGTTAGGTACTGTGTTTTTCCTTTTTTAATACATTAATCGCAAACTGATTTCTAACATTTTCCTCTGCTACTAAGCCATTTTCGTTGGGCGCCAATTATACACATTTCCTTTCAAACATAATTTCCTTTCCAAGTGTACGTCAACCTCGATCTAAACAGCTACATTTCTGTAAAATCATAGCATAAATAAAAATCCACTTGCCGCTTATTCCATTATCAACGCAGCGCAAAAAAACCTGATTCTATTACATCGCTCGTCTCCGCGATCAGTCAAAAGCACATCCTCCCATTTTTCTCGGTTTTCGTTCGGCGTGTCAGAGAGCATCCTCCGCTGCAATAAGTTAGGTGGAACAAAAACAAGAGCAGCCATGGCTCCGTAATGGACCATCAGGGAGATAAAGCGGAGTGCCTGTGTCAGGCAGTGATGGAGGTTTACACAGTGTCTACGCAATCAAACGCAAACGGATACTCATACAAAACCAGGAACACCCATCTCATGCCAAGTACTTACATGAAGGTAAACTAGCTGTAAGTTTTGAATCAATTTAATGTGAGCTTTGTTTAATTGTTTATGTGAAAGGACAGACGAGTTCATTCACAAATCTCATAGTATTCATCTATACTACGCCATATACTAAGCCCTAATACTAAGTTACACAACTTCATCTCATGTAAGCAAATGTGAGGTAGAGATCTCTGGTAGTGAGTGAGCACTTTTTCTGCTAAGCTCGCCTGGCAGAAAGTACAAGGCCGGAAAGTTATCACATGCCAGAAATCTAGTGTTGTGTATTATTTTCTATACAATACTGCTAATGTGTAAAAAATGACTGGTTACATTAATAAGAATTTGACTCGAAAACTGATGTTTCATTTTGGAGCTATTATGAACAAGCGTTCATGGCTTTATGGTTACTAAGTTAGTATGTTCACACCTTTGTCCATCTCACTACCTTACATTTAAGAACGTAAAGATTTTTTTTCCACTAATGCATGATGCAACCTCTTAAACTTAAGTAATTTCTTAACACTAACTTTTCACGTATAAGTAAAGCTTTTTCGCTGTTTTTCATAACTATAGGGCGCTCTGTCGAATCTCGGTCGACGAGCCGCCCGTGGATAAATTGCCGTAGACAATGTCACAAAGCCTCGAATGCCGCGATGCCGGCTGTGAACGAAATTGTAGTGATTTCGCGCAAATTGGGATAGAATGTTTACCGCGAATCACGGAACTTATTTCTATTGGCGTCGCTAAAGCGGGCATTATGCGGGAATATAACACCCTGTGATGATTTCTCTTTCTTATGTCCATTTAGTTTTTCATTTCATTATATGAAACATAAAAGCATAAATTAAGTAGGTGCCTATAAACCTAGGCAGTATGAGATGCGCGTCACAAGTTACTTGCACGTTTTAACGACTTCAAATGTTTTTTTATTTCCAAATTATTTCAACGTAGCTTACGATATGTTAAATTAAATAAGTAGGTACCTATACCTACTATACCTACCTACTATAGTAAACGAAACTAGATTAAAATGATGTAAAAGCATTTCCATGCAATGAAGCGTCTTTTTTTTTTTTGCGCTTAATAGATCTATGTTTGGCCACTATCTTGCCTGATGTGAAGCGATGATGTGGCCTAAGATGGAGCACATAGATCTAGAGAGACATCAATTTACATTCTAATTTTGCGTCTACATCAATTTTACTTACGAGCTTATACCAGCTAGCCGGCAGCCAGGTATTCTCACATAATCAAATATCCCTATTATATTGCAGAGAGCGGCCGGCCCCTGCTTCCACCGGGGTACACGAGGCACGGGGCACGTCCCTACTTATCCTGAAACTGGGTCACACATCCCGAGCCTGATTGTGTAGGAATGCTGGAGAATACGAAATTATGATACAGGCCTACCTATCCAACGGTCGATTCACAAGTGTTGCAATTAAATACAAAGTAAGGCATAAGTACGTACTACTTGTTCTTAGTGATAAAAAGAATTCGCCTTTCTAAAAAAAAAAATTAAGTACATATCATCACTATGTCAAAGCAATAAGTAAATGTTTAGGTCACAGAAGAGTTAATCCCAATTCGGTAGATATTACAATCCCAATTTTTAATCGACTGCTAATCAACGTATTTGTCCATACAACAAATCCCAATTATAATTAATATCGGGATTCGCAACGTAAACTAGTACCTTCTTAACTTCATACCCTACTAGTACCGTCGTTTCCGTCAGAATCGAATATTACGTTGAGAATGACAATACCTACTTAATGGCAGTAGAAAGCGAATGTGCGTATTAAGACCTCCTTTGGTTTTTGTGGTACTATAAAAATATGTTTGTATAATACTTTTTGTTTTATAAATAAAATAAAAAACCAACATAATTGTCCATAGCATGTTCCATGATATAGACTCTTCTAATGAGAAAAGCATACTATACCTACTGTTCGTAATTATATAGAAGACAAAGATGCTTGTAACATTCCACTTCTGCAAAGTAGCCAACTAGTACATAAGAAACATAGCATTGTAGAACCCAAAAAACTTAAACAAAATCTCTAAAAAAATTCCCCTCAGTTTCTTGCCGTAAAGTAGGCAACTGTTTTATAAAAACAACATTGTAGAATACCAAAAATTTTTACAAAATTAAAAAAAAACACTAGCCCCACATTTTATAGCCGTATCTTCTGAGTAGTGGTTTTTTTTCCGATACGGTGGTAGAGTCATGGTGATAATTCCTCGTACGGTGATAAGACGTCATAAGTGCGTCTGTGATGCCAAAGACTTTATTTTTATTTTATTTATTAATTTTTGGGAATCTTACAGCTAGGTTTTAAAGTAGATCTTAAATAAATATACAGAAGGCCAATTACAAGTTTCCACAGCCAGAAATGATACAATTTACATAAATAGTAGATATATATAGACGGACGCTCACAGAATACAAGTTAACACACACAGTATACTTATATAGGTACATATTATAACACATGAACAGATGAATAAAGAGACTTTGATTTGATAGTAGGTACTCACAGCTATTGCTATTAAAAGCTTTTATCTTTTTTTATCGGCCACGCGAATACCAATGTAAATAAATAAAATTACTCTTTGACTGTACTCGGAATATTCAAAGCATTCATTTGCTAAACAATATATTTTTCTGTTTGCTTTCGGTCCGAGAGGATTTATTTATTCGGTTTTTATATCAGATCAAAAACCCTGCTTTTTATTATTGCTTTTATTTTTTCATTCCATCGCTTCGCCAGTTAATTCTGCCGCCAAGCAGTAGTGCGCTAGCATTACTGTGTTTTGACTTGAAGGGCATCGTAGCCAGCGAAATTACTGGGCATATGAGAATTAATATACTATCACAACTACTGCTTAGCATTGCGCTCATCACCTCGAGTCTCATATGCTCAATAATTTCGCTGGCTATATACCTTTCTGCCTTTTACAATTAATTTACCTAATATTACGCGATTAGGATCGAAATTAGTAGAAAGCTATTAAAGTAGTAGAAAGTCTATAGAATTAATATAAATGTAATCACTAGTGCTGTATATAAGTTTAGCCTAAACATAACATACATTTTACTCTTAGCTTAGAGCTTTCAATTTGTAATTTAGTTCAAGGGTTTGTTTTCAGTGAGTAACAGATGCTTGGAAATATCTTAATCCTAAATTGAAGTTGTGACAACTTTGTTGGGATCAATACTGTAATCTCTGAAGGAATTCATCCATATTTGGAAACTTTAGAGACCTTTGGTATGACTTTGCTTTAATTTTGCCTAAAGTTGTAAGTTGTCAAAGGATCCAACATGCCTATTCAAAAGATCTAAATCAAGCCACATTCATTGTATTATTAATTTACTCGTACTATGACGTCAAGACTTTTAGACGTACAGAATAAGAATGAAACCTCTTTAGAAAATAAAACTTTGGTACTTGAAAGTTTCTTAATGATGCTTTTCTCCTCGTGCTCCCACACGAGAGACATTTGTCAGTCTCATTTGGTCGTTCATCACTACTTGGTATTAATAATCTACAAGAGCACTGGGAATAACTATTTCTGTAATCATCATTATCATCAGCCCATCACGATCCGACTGCTGGGATACGGGCCTTCTCTCATAGAGAGAGTATGGGCCATAATCTACCACGCTGGCCCAGTGCGAGTTGGTGGATGTCACATGTCTTTGAATTTTTGTGATTATTTCTTGGACATGTCGGATTCCTCACGATGTTTTCCTTCACCGTTTTTAGAGCGAGTGTTAAATCCGCACATAACTTAAGAAAGTCAGTGATGCGGGGCCAGCGGGATTCGAACTCGGGTGCGTGGGATCGAAAGTCGCACGTGCTCCCACTGAGCCACACTCGCTCTTTTTATGGAACTCAGAGAGTCCGCCTGATGGTAAGCGCCACGCCTGCCCATAACAATTGCAGTGCCACCCAGAACTTGTAATACCATAAAAAGCACTGCAACTGCATTACAGAAACAAATTGTTCTAAAGTACACTAGCAGTTATTCAATTATTTCTCCTCGTTGGTTAAGTAGGAAACACATTAATATAAAGCACAAGTCGGCTGCACTCACTCGGTTGTCCCATCTGAATATTTCATGGCGATTTGTTAACATCTAGGCGGCTGGACGGCTGCGGCTGGGCGGCTGCGGCTGGCAAGCCCAAGGATGTAAAACGAATTATGTTTTTATTACAGATACGTGTGTTTATTTTATTACGCATATATGAGAATGCTTTTTTATAGAAGGCCCAAGTCTCTGAGTTCAAGATGACTGGACATCGAATAGAATAGATTATCACAGGACAATGTTTCAAACACTATCAGATAGTGTTGTGTTTAGAAAATTGAAACTTTGCTTATAGATCTGTTTAACAACTGTCTAGATCCTCTCTCAGTATACTTATATATATAATGCAGATAATAGATGGATGCAAAAAACGTACTGAAAACGTTTTATGCAACGTGAAAAAACAACCTAAACGGTAACGAAAACCTAATTAAGTTGTAACTTTAAATACAAATGGTGTCCGTGTGGCAAGGTGCCAAGAAGGCAAGAACATTGTACCGCGTGGAATAGGAATAATAGCTAGCTATTCATTGAAAGGTTTAGTCTTAATATTACCCGAAAAAATATCCCTGTAACGGGTTAGGTTAGAAATAGTTCGTTTTAAACTTGCATACATACTCTAAATTTTATATATTTTAAACTGTGCCCCACCCAGTGGGAGTCGTTCGCGATGATGGTAAGCGTCCGGACGGCATGCAGCCCTCGTATGGGACGCAACTTGCGTCGATACGTTGGCTCCTTCTCACCTCAGTGGATCAGTGTCAAAGGCCAGAGCCGTGGCAGAGGCTGCCGAAGACGCCAAGCGGCGGAAATATGCTTCACTCTGCAGTGATTACATTTTTGCGCCACTTGGTGTCGAAACCTTTGGTCCATAGGGTCCGGGCACCAAAAATTTATATAAAAAAATTTGCCCACTTCTTGTCGAAGCTGCAGGTGACAAAGGGCTGGCTCATTCCTGGCTCAAAGATTAGCTTTAGCCATTCAACCCGGGAATGCAGCCAGCGTTCTTGGCACCTTGCCGCATGTTCACCACTTGTATATAAATTTCTAGTTGTACAAAGTTTAGTATCTTATTAATAGTTTCTTTTTTTGTGACAATTGTAAATATCGTCCTAATAAAAAGTATAGAAAATTTTTGATAAAAAAAACTTACGAGTAAATACAATAATTACAATAAATTAAGTACATACTTTTAAACTTAAACAAATGTTTTCAGTGACTAGCCAGTATTATTTTTGAAACGATAATATTCGAAAGATGTTAACTTAATAATTATTTGATTCCCATAATTCTATCGAACACTTCATTTGCCTGAGACCTTTGGTAATTTTTCCTTTAAAGTAGTTTAATGACGAGACGAGCTGGTCGTTTGCCTGATGATAAGCAATACGCCAGCCCATAACAATAACGGCACCACCCAGAACTATGAGCGTATTTACTACCCTACGATTTATACATATACCTTGACGTTCTCGATACTTGTGTTAGCGAATTACATCCATCCATAGCCTACGTCACACTCCGACCAAAACAATAACATGATTAATTATTGAATTAAATAGATAACACTGAATTAGTTGAATAGAATAATTGTTTAAATGTTGTTTAATTATTGTAACGTGGTTTTATCAATTATATAAATTTTTAACAGTTGTTTCATGATTACAAACTAGTGATTGTACATTTTAGCGCCAGCAGCAGTGGCGCCACTAGTAGTTTATTAACTTAATTATCTAATCATCAATTAAATAATGTAACTAACTCATCATAATTCTTAACTAAATATTTAAGCTACTAACGTTCCTTTAGTCGGTTAATTTATTGTAAAATAACATTCTTGATATAACTTAATGAACATGATTTGAAAACTTGTAGTTGGTATAAAAGTGACAGCTATGCTTGACAGCATGCATTGTGAATTAATAAGTGCTTTAAGGCGGAAGCTCTGCCCAAAATATAAATGTTGGAACCTAAACGACGTTTTGTTTAAAACCAAATCCCACGAAACTTCACACTTGTCTATAAGTTAGTAAATAATGCATTCGACTGCAACCGTATCTAACCACGCATTGATTTCATAATTCTATCGGACATTTAATTTGCCTACTTCTCCGGTCACTCCCACCCCAATAGAGCCTACAAGCGGTTACTGCGATTTAACGGCTTTGATACTTTACAGTAGATATCTTGTTCTTACTATAAAGGTACATTTTTAAATGCACTTTTGATGCGGCCACTATGGTACGCTAGTTATTCTATAACTTGGCGATTCCCAGTAATATAAGTAACCTCAAGTAAGCTTTAAGAAAGCCTTGCTCATGTGCAAGCGCAAGTTAAGACGCAGGATACCACATATTCTGCGACTGATCTTGATTATAAATTTAATAAACTTTACTAACTTTGTCCAATTGCTTCTCCTTGTAAGTAGTTTGTTGAGTTTTAGTAAGTACAGCACGTTGAAAAAAAATTACTATTTTGATATATATATATACATATATAGGTGTAGTAACACCTTTTCTTATCATCAGTTCAATTGGTTAAACTATACCTATTGAGGATTACGTAATCATGATTCCACAATTTGGATTAGCGTTGTTTTAATAAGTGTTTAATTTCAAGTATCAAAACGCCTCAATTGAAATAGGAATCGCATCATATTTTGGTGATGGCACTGGATTACGGGATTGGAATCTAGATTGATTATTGGAATTTCCTACCACTCCACTCATGCTGCCTCGTTTTAGGTATGGCTTTCACAAAGTTAGGTATACCTACTACCAGTCAACAATATGGACGGATTTGTATAAACTTCAATAACAGCTTGTTTCTACGCACACTATAGTCCACACAGAGAACAATGCTGTTAGTGTCGGGAAATAATACTCTCTCCTGATTCCTCCAAGATTCTCATCTTGCCATACACATCTGTCTCGTGCATGTTTTGCCCCGGACTTAATTGCAAGTTACTTTATATTATCCTCCACAACTTGGCTTAGGTCTATACTCTATACTGTTCGTAATTACATAGAAGACAGAGATGCTTGGATCATACCACTTCTGCAAAATAGCCAACTGGTACATAAGAAACATAATAACGTTGTAAAAACCCAAAAATCGCAACAAAATCTCTAAAAAAAATGCCCCTCAGTTTCTTGCCGTATCTTCTTAGTGATTATTTTTCTTTATTTTGTGATAATTTGACATTCATAAGTGCGTCTGTGATGCAAAAAAAGAATAGAGAGATTTCGATTTGATTTGATTTGAACTGGTTTCTTCTAGGCGAGAGTGTTTCTGCTTCGATCGGATCGTCACTTAGCAACAGATGGTCATATCACTTATCTCATGATAGCGACGGTAACGTAAGAATATAATGTATTAAAAAAATCCCAGCATTTCCTATACTTCTGCTCCTTCTCTTCAATTGAGGTACTGTTGTCACCAAAAACTTGGTTTTAGTTCGTTCGTTAAGCCTAATACAATATACATTATGATAATAAACTTAATAATGAAAATAAATCTCTAGAAGCTCTTTTAAAGCAACTTGGCCATTTCGCCACTTCTGATACCTCACGTGCTCTCGTGAGGTAGGGTTGCCATCCACAAACAAATATAACCTGTGTTTTCAGACAATCAGTGTAATGAAATTTTTTAGATTGTATAGGTCCGTGTAATTTTTTAAATTTATCATTATTTCACTTATTGCTACTATTTATGCTTGGAACATTCCACTTCTGCAAAGTAGCCAACTGGTACATACGAAACATAACATTTTAGAAACCCAAAAAATTGTAACAAAATCTCTAAAAAAATGCCTCTCAGTTTCTTGCCGTATCTTCTGAGTTCTAGTTCTAGTTAGTGGTTCTTTTTCCGATGTGGTAGTAGAGTCATTGTGATAATTTGACGTTCATAAGTGCGTCTGTGATGCCAAAAATTAATAAAGAGATTTTGACTTTAACTTTGGTTCAAGAAAGCAATTAACCTATTTACTTGTTATAAATACACTCCTGCCAGAATTTTCGGTAACTTGGTAACCCTGTAGGTAGAAGACATTCCACCCAGCAGGCTCTAATTACCTCGCAGTTTGACGACCGAGCCGGAATTTGTGATAATTCTCACAAATTCGCGAGGATTTACCATGAAGTACGTAATAATAGGTAAAATAAACGCCAATGAGTTACGAAAATGTATGCAGCAGCGACATTTGGAATATTTAGTTCACTAGAAATGTAATTAACGTTTGTTCTTAACGTAGTGTTACGAGATTATTAAAGACTATAAATCAAAACAGTAAACATTAATTCGCCTTACCTTTACTTACCTTTAACCTGGGTCTGTATATTGCAGATTAACCCCTAGACTAAATCTCAGCATTAACCAAAAGGTATCATCACATAATCTAGCAGAATATAGTTATCCGTTACGATACAATTAAAACTTTTCTTGTTATTAATTATTTTATATATCCTTGTGTAATTATCATAGAAAGCTACAAATTGAACCTTATCACTTGCCTTTAGAACTTTGTTTCAATTACAAAATAGTAACGAAAAACATTAAAACTAAATATTAAAAAAAATATCTCCAACGATGTCCTGTATCTACGAAACTAGGATGACCATGGTCCCACAACACCCAGACACGAAACAAATGTTTGCGTTTTTTTTCCTCTGCGTAAACATTTGTCCCGCCGGGAATCGAACCCGCAACTTCAGTGGTGTATAAGATTTGAGTCTACCTGCCACCACTACCACTACACCACAGAGGCTGTCAAAACAAACTAAACAAAGTAGGTAGATACCGGTCCTGTCAGCGCATTGCGTGTCACATTAATTTAAGGCAGCTTTACAGACATCGCTTCAATTGTTCTCTCTCATTGTTCCCACAAACAAAACCGCATCGCGACTACCGCGACACGCGAAATTATTTTTATTATTATTTAACTGACAGTATTGTGACGCACAACATTTAAAGGTCGATTCGACTCACGCACACAGGCGTAAACAGATTCACGCAATTGGTGTCTGCGACTATAACTGCATTGTCGTATGGATACCTAGGTTTTGTATTGCATTTTTAGTAAAATAGCCTGTTTAGTAATTATACATATATTATATTATAATATACAGCGTGGAATTGAATTCGATATATTTGCGAAGAGTATGTACTCAGTCCATGCTATAGAATATTTAAACATCACTAAATAAAAATAAAAAAATATTTTAATACATAAAACTAGAAATTATAATAAACGTCATCATTCCAATTCGTGACATAAACCCTGCAACATGATAAATACCTCCTGTCTAAAATCCGACAAGTGCAACCACGTCACAGAATAATTATTAGTATAGGTAAGTAACCGCGCTGAATATCAGTATCTATCAACCAATATTTATTTTACTTTTATTTTTTTAATTTGTCGCTACAGATTTATTCTAAAGCATGGACTGAGTACATACTTTTCGCAAAAATATTGAACTCAATTGCACGATGTATAAATATCGCACCAGTTCCACAGTTTCCTCCACAGTTTAGTCGTAGCTCTTAGGTAAACATAGTGATTAGTTATCGGGCCTAGGTTGTGCCGTCTCCAATTTGTACAGAACTCAGACACTGGTAAATTAAATATATTGTTATTTTTTTGCACGGCACGCGATTCTGAATACATTTGTGCTAAAATATCGCGGGAAGCGGGACTGTGGGTGCTTCGAATGGAGTGTGTTTATGTATTATAAGTTTTAACCTCGCCCGTGCGTGCGACCAATATCCATTTTGAATGTTGTTGGCTTTTTTCCGAAGCACTGGTAGAGTCAGTTTTCGCATTTCTTTTCAGCACTCAGACTTCAATTTGAGTATAGGAAAGAAATGGGTAAACATACTTACCTTTTTTCAAAGTCATGTTAACATACATTACAATTTTTAACATATTTTATTTGTATCATGTGTTTATGACCTTTAAAAGTGCACTTGTGCCTATTTAATAAATTATATTTGACTTTTAGTTTCGCATACAAAACTGTGAATTCATACTTATATTTTTTATAATTGGTTTTAGGTTCATATACATTTGCATAATAAGTTTTCCTTTGGCTGTCGGAAAAGCTCGAAGCGATGGATGAATCCTACTTTTCTAATAACACTATTTCTTCTAATATTATAATTGCGACAGTTTGTAAGGGTGGATGGATGGATGGTAACAAACATTACTCAACTACGCAAAAAATATTGAACGGATTTTGATAAAATTTGGTATGTCGGTACTTTAGACCCTGGAAAAGGACATAGGATACTTTTTACCCCGGAAAGCTACGGGCAAAACTAGTAGTAGTTTACAATATTAGTTGGATAGTAGGTACAATGTGCTACATCGCTAACATTCGTAGCGCTACGGAAACGCGTAGCACGTAGCTCCACTTCGTAGCATGTTAGAACTTGAACCTAAGATCTTAGAACTATTATGCCATGCGAATCACATTTTATAACGCCCAATCACACTAATTTATAAATGTAAAAGTTTGTATGGATGTTTGTGTGTTTGTTACCTTAAATTTGGAATGAAGATGGCTTATACGCTGGATTAACACAGGCTTTTTTATCACGGGAAACCGTGGGTGAAACCGCAAGGCGCAGCTAGTGATCAAATAAATGTATAAGCTCTATGCCTTAAGTAACACGAGGGTGGCTCAGTGGGAGAACGTGCGACTTTCGATCCAACATACCAGAGTGCGAATCCCGCTGGATCCCGCATCGTGAGGAAACCGGCATGTCCAAGAATTAATCATAAACATTCAAGGACATGTGACATCGACCAACCCGCACTGGGGCAGAGTGGTGGATAATTATGGCCCATACCACAGAATACTAAGGGACAGAAGCATCACTCTGCAATAAAATTTAAACAAATAGCGACTCTTGCTACGACCCATTAAAGTTCAATTCAGCTCGCGTAGCGCTGCATACCAGTCTTAACCTAAAAAGCGCCTCTCTTTCTATCGCAAAGCTCTTATCTCTTCTGACGCGGCACGTGTACCCAAAGATTTAGTATAGTATCTTTGCGTGTACCGACGCGCGACCCGCCGTCGGTGTCCGGTTATGTACTTGTAGCTTCGTACCTACAGTGCGGAGTGCGCTAGGCCTGCCCATACTCTCTCTATGAGAGAAGGCCTAGCAGTGGGAACGTGATGGGCTCATGATGAGGATGATGCCTTAAATAAGGAATTCATGAATGGGAACTAGGAAGTATGTACAACATCCAAATTGATTCAAACACAAGGTCAATGTCATCATCAACTTTTGGCATTGTAAATTAAATTATTAATTAAGTTGGGAGTTGTAAACTTGTTTGTTTCGTAAAGTTATTAAAGGCCAAGGAGTTGTAACAAATTTGTCGTAGGATACCTTAATTTTGTAACAAGTTCCATTTTGTTCTAAACTGAGACGCGGCGACCGGGACCATGGAGTTAATTATATAAGCAAATGCATGGTATATAAATATGATCACATTGCTTTATGTAAAAAGATGTATTGTACGTGAACAAATAAAATAACCGGCCAAGTGCGAGTAGGACTCGCGCTTGAAGGGTTCCATAAGATTATCTATAAAAACGGCAAAAAAATCACGTTTGTTGTATGGGAGCCCCCTTAAATATTTATTTTTCAACACACTTGCTCATAAAGTGGCTCTATGGTCACCGCAATAGGGGATCGGACAGTAATCGAGAAAAAATCTAAAATGTAGTTAGAACGAATGTTCGTCGAACCAGAAAGATCAGTCAATCAATATTTTTGTGAAATAATAATGATTTATATTTTTAAATCAATAAATAATTTGGACATTTTTAATTTGTTCTTCATCTCAAACGAAACAACAATCACAGCGCATGACGTCATTTGTAGGCAAATGCCGTGAGTCAAGCTTGTGTTTATTTTACGATTTTGCTTTTCATAAAATGTATTTTTGCTATTTTTTTAGTTCCATTACTACAATATAGTCCCTAAACTTCACAAAACGTATTAGAATCTCTTTGCAATTTTTATTTCGAAGACTTTGTCGTTTTCTACCTACATATGACATCACAAGTTTTGAGGTGACCTTTTGCGCGGCAATATTTGAAACAAAATATTTAAACATAGTTTTAGGTACTTTTAGATCGTTATTTAATTAAAATAGTATTTTTCATGGCTATATATATGTATATTCATTGTAGTTAATTTAAAACACTTTCTGAAAAGTTGTCCGATCCCCTATTAGGCACAGAATGAAACCCATAATCAAACTTTGACTTTTTCATTGCTATAACTCACTAGTGAGTTACAGTTTTTTTTTTAATTTTATTGGTTGAGGTGCTTTGTTGTTAAAAAAGTTTTTATTAAAAAAAAGATCGTGTTTAATAGAACAAATAAATTAATGTTCCTATTGCTTGCTCATTTCATACAACTTCTTATTTAAATAGATAATTATAACTCGTACGTGTTTAATAAATAAAACTTTCACTAAATATAAATTTTGTTTTCTCTGTAATAAAAGAAAACTTTAAATTCCCCTTTTTGTACGTGGCAGAATAGGCGCAAACCCTATGCGCGGAAAATAAAAAAAAACCTCATCCCTTTAGTCTGTGGCCGATCGCAATGCGCGCGCCTAGGAAAACTGATTAAGGTGAAAAGATAGCTCAACGTCCTTGAGCATTGAACAAAACATGCGGCCAGCGCTGACCACCCCGCGGGGCCACGCTTACAGCTCCGCGCGCCCGCGTATCCCCCCGACCGTCAAAGAGTATCACCGGACGCAGATGCGTTCGAAGCATTTCTGTCGCTACCTATAGGTAATGCTTATTTTGGGAAAAAAATATTCTTTAATGAGTACGTCATTGTGGTTAGAGGGTTCGAGTAAAAAAACTAAAATAGAAAAAAATATTCTTTAATGAGTACGTCATTGTGGTTAGAGAGTTCGAGTAAAAAAACTAAAATATCAATATAATATCTTTATTTACTTAATACTTCTGACAAGACTGGATAAATTCCTAGGGTGGAGCAACGATTAAAAAAATAATTAAAACTCGTTAAATTGCATTTCCCTAACAAACGTAGATTTTAAATACATAGTTTCATCTGTATTATTTTCATTGTAAAGTGGCTTTAATATGATATCTTGATTTCTTTTTTCTTCTGTACTACTTTCATTAGAGCTTGACTTCACTTCTTCATTTTCTTTTTCAACAGTTTTTTGTTTCTTTTGTAGCTGGCTAGATTTATCTTCGTTTTCAATATTCATACATTTTCGCTTTTCTTTTGTAGAGTTTTCGTCGATCGCGTCTTGAATAAATTGGGGATCTCGTATTTTCTGGTTTCGTGGAAACCTCGGGTCAACCAGTTCAGGAAGTAGACATTCTGTGTAAAATATGCACAATTTTTCCTCCATTTTGTTTGCCCAGAAATTATCATCTTTGTGAATCCATTCTGTCCATAGAGGTCGATCCTCTCCAGTCCAAATGCCAAACAAACATTTCAATCTTTTGGTTATATGCAATTGTCCCTGTATTTGGTAGTACCAATCGTGTGATTTGTTTATAACCAATTCTCCTTTATTAATTTTATAAAATTTTATTTTTTTATTTTCTACAGCTTCTCTCACATTTTTTTGGAACGCTGTTATAGGGCATTTTATTTCTACTATAGTGTCAGCTCCAATCAAGCCGTCCGGTGTGGCTCCAAGATAATGTATATCTTCATCAATAAAAAGCCCACATGGTTGAATTTGGACATTTAGTTGTTTTGCTAACTGATCCAAACCTTTTTTTTCATTTTCTCTGCCATGCTTTATTGAACTGATATTTGATATATTTTTTTTGTAAAGCATGTCTTTTACCAGATTTGAGCAACTAATATTTTTTCGTCTTTTCACCACTCTACCAAAATTTGATGCAGTTAATAGACTTCGCCTGAGCTCTAACCAGTCTGAACAAGAACTTTGCAGAACAGTATCTCGTTCAACTTTTTGCCTTTCTTCCTCAGTTTTTTTTAAATTTTGCAAGAAGGTCTCTTTTTCTTTTTCAAAAATTTCAGGAGTCATGTCGGGTTTTTCACAATTTTCCCCATAATTGGTATCCCCAGCTTTTGAAAAAAGGAGTCTATTTTTTCTTCGGCAATATTTTCTTAACGCTTTCATGCGTTTAATTCTTCTCTCTTCTAACTTTTTTACATTTCCTCGTGGACTACGCCCTGCGATAGATTTATACACAGTCGTCAGCACTTTGTGTGTGTTAAAAGAAACTACAGCAGCATGGCACCTAGCTTGGTAAGAGCCACGCCTGCTGTAGTTAACCCTTTTACCACCGACGAGCTTGGCTACAATGCTGTTATAGCGCTCCACATTGTTGCTGTCAATGTCGTGTATCAAGCTCGGAGCATGTGCCGCCACATATGACATTATCAGACCAATTTTGGACCATAAGGTACTGGTAAAAAAGTCTTTAGGAACATCTGATGGCTGTTCACTACCCACGAAATTACAAAAAAAAGGTTTGCATTTTGTGTGATCATCAAACGCGTGATTATGGGCTAGCAGTATGTTTGCATATAGCGGTTCTATGTTACACCGTCTTTCAGATTCTATATCTGCTTTATGAGCGTATATGATTTTTCGGATACACCTTCTTATGATCATTATTCGTTTGGTTGTAACAAATTTTCTGAACCTACACAGGTATTTGGTATCCGTTTGTAATGCCGTTAGTTTGTTGCATAAATTTCGAAGAATGTGGTTGCGACATTCTATTTTTTCTATAGTAATGTGAGGATATGGTCGACTTTTTAATAGTTTCGCATAAGTACTAGAATCCCCATCGGAAACCATTCTGGCGTAAATCAGGTTATGCATGTCAATGGAACACCTAAAACCTTCGACGAGAATTTCTGATTCCATAGCCGTAGATGGACCACTATAGTTTTTATAGCATTCATGGGTTTTAGGTTCTTGTTTTCTATTTTCTGCTTGAGCACAAATTGCACAGTATTTATTCTTTACACCTAAGAAAAGTACCTCGCCTGTTTTTCTTCCAATAATCGCAGCGGCACCAGATAAGGCCGAGTAATTTTTTTTATAAGTTCGCTTAGACCAGCATCCGTCAACAACGACGTCTATGATCGGTATGCCGTTCTTGTCAACGCGATTTTCAGATAGAGCTAGTTCTCTTTCCTTTGCGGCTGCTTGATTCATACTCTCAACGGAAACTTTTTCCCAGTGCATTTGAAGCTTGACATGACAGGCTTTATACGTTTTGGTAGTCATAATTGGCAGATTTAAAGATGCAGAAAACTCTTGTAGTTGAGAGTGTCCATTGCCAGTTGCGATTGTCCCAGCAACAGCGCAGTGGTTAACAGTCAGTTGCTCTCCAGGAGGGTCATTTTCTACGTGAAATTTTTCATTACACATTTGGCACTAAGGGTAAACAAAGAATGGAATCCTGTTCTTTTTTCACCTACAATTTCCACGCAACCCAAACCGCAGTCTAAACTTCCATGACTTGCTACCTCTTGAAGTTTTTTATAAAAATGACTAACATCAATGATTCTTCGACCTTCAACTGCAAATTTCGCATAGTTTTTTGAAGCTGGTGTTATCTCTATCTGTAACATAAAGTATACATCTATATGATCATCGTATACGAATACGATCTGATCCGTCCATATAAGGTTAAAAGGTTATTTATTATTTAGTTTGGTATATAAAGGACACCACTACCAGCATAATTGTAACCAGAATTTAGAAAATGTCAGATATATTACCTGAACTTCATCATTTTGGTCAATAGTTGCTGTATCAGCAGGGCTGTCAAAACCAGAACGCGAAGTATTTATATTGCAGCCATCATCAGCTGATGGTTCGGGCCAATCAAACATTTGGTCACTTTGCTCTACATCCTCAAGTGTTTTATTTACTCTGTAACAAAATAAAACTAATAAAAAAGAAGCTCAAAAAGCTTAAACGCTCTAAAAAGAAGATAATATTTTTAGTTTAAAAATTTAGCATTTCATTGATTTTAGCAGCAGCCCTTTCATTTGACACCCATATTATTGCTCATAAATAGGCAGACGTTTTACCTGGTTTCATCCTGTTGTTGTCCCTCAACAGCTAACGCATCATGTAACGGTATAGTTTTTATCTTCCTGAAAAAATAAATGTGTACATGTAAATAAATGGGAACTAAAGTAAAGCAATGACAAAAAAAAATCTATTTCTTTTTGGGTTTGGTCGCATAAAACCTTATTCGCAAAATGACAACCGAGACGCAAAAGGCAGGTTCTCAAAATGGTAAATTCACTAATAGCTTTTCTACAATTAAAATTAAAAATAACTCAATAGCAAATATTTTTTTTATGACATGAAACAACTCAGTTAAATTGAAGTGTTTAGATTGAATCTTTTAATTTAATACGAAAAACATTACATTTCTGTTGCTTTACCTATTGTAAATTTCTTTTTATGGTATTAACGAAAATATTTTATACTTACCGCACTTTGTTCATATGCGCCGCTCTATTTAAGAAATTAGCAATTTTCTTCTTTCTGCGTGGCATCTTATTTTAGTACTTATTACACTTAATTTAGTAATTATATAAATAGTTTCAAAATATTAATATTCTTCGTTCACTTGCAAACACAATTTACTACCTATTTACAAATAATTGTTTGTACACTAATAAAACACTAAAACTAATTATTCACATAGTATTTGTACATCAATACAAAATATTGACATAAACGTCCAAGCCCTAACGAAATGTCCGATTTTTAAATAGCCCAATCTTACTATTGTACCAAACGTACTATCTGCACTGTTTACTCTTTGACGCAAATATTATCGAGCGGAGCGCGCTAACATGCGACACAGCCTTCCCGTGCAAACGCTAGGGTAAGACTGGCCGGCCGCCGCGTCCGCGTCCGAGTGAGCGCGAGCGCCGGCGCGTATGTAATAATATAGTATTATTGATTTAACGGCACGTAAGTAATAATTGTGAAAAATATTGAACTTAAATTTAATAAAATAATAAATTCACTATGATATTGTGAAAAAAATATTTAAATCGCTTCAGTTGTTTGAAAGCAGTAAGCAAATTATTGCAAATATAAAGAGGATATATTCGATTTTATTCCGACTAAAGTATGAAAGATAATAAAAAAAATAAACTTAAAATTGAAAATCGAATATGTTATGCGTATTAGGAATTTTTTTTTATATTATTTGGTCCATTCGTCTAGTAGTAGTAGTATTTCAAAGAGAGGTCAATTTTGTAGTTTGGTCTATCCTTTCGCCCTAATTTTTCCCGCCATATCGAATCATTTTTCACAACTCGTTTTCACTTTGAAAATGAGTTTTTATTGTTATTTTATTCACAATTGTGTTGAAAAACGTCATATGATACACGTGTGTATTGATGGTCACAGTCCTCGGCTCTCTTAAGACCCTCACCTAACGGCTCGGGTCTCAATGGCGCCTCAGCGGTAATCACCAACATGACACACTAATACCATAATATTACTATTATACTGTTTTTTAGTATTTGTTGTTATAGCGGCAACAGAAAGAAAGAAAGAAATGATTTATTGCCAAACTGTACAAGTGTTTACATTAAAAAACAATACTCGTATCAGCACAAGTACAAACAAAAAACAGCAGCAATAGGGGTAAGCTCAGCACTGAGCTGCGTAACCCCAACAGCTCACGCAAGGCTGATTTTCAGCATGCCCCATTATTCGAGAGATGGTAAAAAAAATACATTATCTGTGAAAATTTCAACTGTCTAACTATCACGGTTCATGAGATACAGCCTGGTGACAGACGGACAGACAGACGGACGGACAGACAGACAGACAGACGGATAGCGGTGTCTTAATATTAGGGTCCCGTTTTTACCCTTTGGGTACGGAACCCTAAAAAGGCGGACGGAATCTCGCTAAGCAACAACTGAAGCATCAGCAACGGCGGTGGCATTGTTTGTTAGAGTGGACGGAGGGGCCGATGTGACGGCCGGTTGGCATAGCATGTTGTTAATGTGTGCGTGATGTTTGTACGAACGAGCGGACTGGCATAGCTTACTTAACTTTTGAATTTGGCGACGAGGCGTCCTCCTTTATTTATTCGTTCAAGGTATTCTATGAATGTATTGTACATATTAACCTGCTGTAAAAATATATCTAATGACAGTGACAACCTATGTATTAAATTAGATAGTTGTTTGCCTGATAGTAAGCGCCACGCCTGCCCGTAATAATTGCAGTGTCACCTAAAACTTTTAATTCCCAAAAAAGCACTTAAACTCCTAACTAGAGTAAAACTAAGAATATATCCATTAACACATTTCTTATTGTCTCTATTAAGGCGAAGACGCTATATTCTTGTGTTCTTTACGGGTAGCACTAACTCAACTGCGACACATTGTCAGTGCACTGCAGTAAATTAACTCAAAAGGTTTTGTCTTTTTTAGTTTCCTCACTAGGTCTGTGTTGTCGAGAAGCTGGATAGCCACGTTCACGTGATGATGAAGTTTACGTTCAAGAGCTTCGGTGAACTTTTTAATTACACTATTAACGAGTTCCACTCTCAGGTCCCTATGGAGTCGTCAATTCTTTTGTACTGCATTTACGATACCCCGAAGCACTTTGTTTTGATATCTTTGTATGATTGCAACATTGTTTTGTTTGGTGCATCTTTACAGTTGGATACCGTAAGTCCATATCGGTATAAGGACTTTTTTGTACAATAGTATTTTATTGTAATACATGAATACGTGAATGATTTACACATTACTCAAATATTAATATTCAAATCTAAAGTCGTATTCGTTATCGTTATCTAATTTATCTAACCTAAACCAATTTTTTTTAATGTAACTGAATGACGAGACGAGCTGGTCGTTTGCCTGATGGTAAGCAATACGCCAGCCCATAACAATAACAGCACCACCCAAAACTTTGTTTTGCAAAATCCTGCGCGGCGCTGCACTGCGCTCGTCACCCTGAGACCATTAGCTGTTGAGTCTCTTAATATGCTCAGTAATTTCGCTGGCTACAATGCCCTTCAAACCGGAACACAGTAATGCTTGCGCACTACTGCTTCAATCACCACCTGTGGGCAACGTTCCCAAAATGCTGGCAGCATTGCCACGTTGAATGGCAATGGTTATTTGGCCAAAATATAGGCTAGCAATCCAGCATTTTGGTCACGTGTTGCTTCGACCTGAGGTTTTGCAGTATCTTTAAAAATTCTATAATTTACATATACATATTTGGGATCAGAAGAACACATGTCGTATTAAATATATTAAGAAAAATAATGTCACTAAATATAAATATAATTAATTTTTAGAAAAAACAATAACCGACTTCAATGTATCTTCGAAGTCCAAGGTCACATATCGATGAAATTTATATGAGACCACTTCGTAGCTATACTGAACCCGACGCAAAAAGAATTTTTCATATCGGTACATAAATGACGGAGTTCTGAGGTAACAAACATAAAAAAAAAAACAATCGAACAGAGAACCTCCTCCTTTTTTGAAGTCGGTTAAAAAAGAGATATTCTTGGCTCCGTGGAGTAGTTCACTTTCATTCGTTATTTATTGGTAGCGCTATAAACTGGTGCAAGCTTAGAATAATATGAATATTTCGTTGCAGCGTGTTTTATGGGCAATTTCTGCACTTGATGTCGCCGTGTGCGGTGAAAAATTCATTTTAACGGCTTTTTATGAATGAGAAGAAACAGTAGGCGAATACAAAATATTTGTGAATGCCAAATTACGCGACGACGATACTAGATTACTAGAATATAACCGTATAAACGATATTTTACCGTGGATATTGTTAAATTGCCCAATTTATTGTACGACAAATTATCTGAATAAACTTGAATGACATTTAGTGATGGCGTCACTTTAACGCCGTGGTAAAGTAGTGATTATTAAATTATTCTGCCACCAAGTAGTAGTGCGCAAGCATTACTGTGTTCTGGTTTGAAAGGCATTGTAACCAGCGAAATTACTGAGTATATGTTTCGGGGTGATGAGTGCAATGCAGTGCTACGCAGTGCTTCTTATGGAATTAAAGGTTTTGGGTGGCACTGCAAGTGTTATGGGCAGGAGTGGCACTTACCATCAGGCAAACAAATAGCTAGTTTATAGTATAGTTCCATAAAAAAAAAACTGGTCGAGGTGTCGTAGAAACTTGTGGCAACCAATGATATTTCGAAATCTAGGTAAGCTAATTCCATTACCTATATAACATTGATAGATTTACCACTACATGTTTCCCTCAAAATATCATTAAATTGTTACCTCTGCACAATTATTATTATCAAGAGATACCTAATATTGTTTCTGATCTGATATCAAAGGAATATCTATATATGTATACTACACATGTAGTACTCATATTCTTTTGCGTTATGTTTGTAGAGCTACATTACTACAAGTTTGTGTACCAGTATACAGGTGTCCTCGCCAGCTTCATAGATATGGGTACGGAAGTATCGGACAGCAAACAAGACGGTCACCGGCACAGCGCCGCTCCGACAAATTTATGCGTGCACGTGCTGTCTTACAACCAGGGTTGGCCCGAGTCAGAGATAATTTAACGTCATTGTTTTTTTTGGTCCCAGTTTTTATATAAACTTCTAGAAAAATATATTATATAACACTTATGTTATTTCTTGATGGTAGCAATTAATTTTATTAAGTTAACTTGGTTAATATTTGATTACCATTTGGGATCTGGGACCTTACTCTGAAAAAGTAATTACGATCTTCTTTCTGTCGGATGAAAGAGACAGCGCTATGCAACAGGCATAAGAGTGTCTCTTTTAGTCCACACGAACGAACGAACGAATGCAACTCAGAGTAGGCTAGTAGAGTAGTTGTTGCGAATTCGATCTTGCGATACGGTTGAATAATATGGCTCCGTCGCGCCGTTTAAAATGTAGTCCGTTCAGTTAAATTGATTATCATTTCAGTTAATATAATATAGTTATGTTATTGCCAGTTCAGTTAATTTCATTGTTATTTTAGTTTCTTTTATTTAAATTAATCTCGCTTTAGGCAGCCCTACAGCCCAACAGGGTACAGGTAACAAGGCGAGACAACAGATGGCGCACGAATAAGCCAGGGGCGGTCGCGCTGAATCTTTCAGATCCCGGTGCCCCTGCAATACGAGTACGAGTGTTCTTTTGGTTTTTACAGGACGGATGTAGGAAGAATGTCAAGTTATGAATGGAGTTTGGACTTTTTCATTGGAGTTAAATTTAGGAGTTAATTTTAGAAAGAATAATTAATATACTTTACGGAAATGTCATCGACAAATTAACGTAAATCCCACCGATTGCTTGATTTAAGCTAATCAATTAAAAATATTGATTAAAATATGTATCTAAAAATCTCGTTTCTAAGTTTATGGTTTTTTTGAGGTTAGGTCGGCATTGCATGCTAAATGAATTTAGGATGCATTATCATAGAGTTGTGAGCTACCCTGAAAGTTTCAGCCGGATAGTTAATCGGAAAGTGGTCGAAATTTGAGTTGCAAGATTCCACCCAGAACTACAGACAGACAAACAAGAAAGTGACTTAATGAAAACGTGATGGTAACGTGGTAATAAAAAAATGATTTTTCTTTGCATTTGGGAACATCATAAATTGAATTAAACATAAAGCTTTTTCGTATTCAAAACTAGATCATAGTAGGTATATGTATTCTGTAAGTAGGTACTGCTTACAGCACATAGATAAATGTTTATACATATGCTTAATTGTACACATAAAATAACAAGGTCTAAGTAACAATAAAAGAAAACAATAATACTTACAAAAAGGGTGACGATGCGCGGCCTTATCGCTGAAAGCGATCTCTTCCAAGCAACTATTGGATGGAGAGGATTTATGAAAAAATTAATAGATAATAATTTAGCTTCTTTTATACTTTTAAACAGTAAAATTAACTAAGTACTGTACTTTATGTAGAACTCTATACTAAATAAAAACAACTCGAGCATCGCAGGGTCGCGTCAGGGTCCAGACAAATGGGCGCGATTCCCACGGTTTGCTTGAGAGATTCTGTTAACGGCCACTCTAATATGGTATATAACTCACTCGTGGAGACGAGCCTTATTTATTTGGTGGAGAATGCTGTGCTGATATGTCATCATATATTTAACTAACCTGAATTCTACACTCTACTTACTACAACTACGTAAGTAATAGTTAGTATGCTACAGCTAAACTTACTACAAATACAAATACAAATAGTCATTTTTGTATACCAATAACATAAAAAAATGTTTACAGATAAACCTTATAACTAGGGTAGTACAATAGGCGGTCTTATCGCTTAGAGCGATCTCTTTCAGACAAGCCTAACTACTTACAAGAAGAGGCAATTGGACAACCTATTGAACATATTGACCCGAATATAATATATGAACTAACATAGCATTTAATTAATTGACATTATTTAAAAATTTTGATGAAAAGTTACTAGTGTTATGGGTCAGAGTCATATCGCTAACATTGTTGGCATACATAGTCATACACATATAACAAACTTTGCTGCGACAGCGACAGCAATAAAAAAAACCGCAATTGTTTGTTGTATAGAAGCCCCACTTAAATATCTTTTTATTCTGTTTTTTAGTATTTGTTTTTATAGAAACAACAGAAATACATCATCTGTGAGAATTTCAACTGTCTAACTATCACGGTTCATGAGATACAGCCTGGTGACAGTCGGACAGACTGACGGACGGACAGTGGAGTCTGAGTAATAGGGTCCCGTTTTACTTTGGGTACGGAACCCTAAAAACACCTGTCCCTACATGAAGTATTACTTTAGGATAAAAGCAATTCTTTTAGACGTAAAACTCGGTTATTTATTTATATTTTTATTTTATCAACTGCATAAAATTCTATAAGACTTCACATGTTCACGGAAAAACTTAAAGGAATGACCAATTCCACGCAATTTAAAGCCCTGTCCAGACGTCTGGCGCTGAACACTCGGATCGCATTTATCTGTTTACTGGAAGGAGCAATAAAGCAGGTTTAATTACCGGCTACCCTCCGCGAGGCACCCCGGTGGGGCAGTAACTTGACATCGGTCAATATTTGCCGCTCTCAGGAGAAAAGGTTTATTAATAGGATATAGGTAAACAGTGCGTTGCCGTCACATTTGTTCGGAGTGGTCCATATTACTAAAATGTTTATATACCTATAAAGTTTTTATTAGGATCAATTATATAGAGCGACTGTGGCTCAGTGGGAGAACGTGCGACTTTCGATCCTACGCACCCGAGTTCGAATCCCGCTGGCCACGCATCACTGACTTTCTTAAGTTATGTGCGGATCTAACACTCGTTCTAAAAATAGCGAAGGAAAACATCGTGAGGAAACCGGCATGTCTAAACACAAAAATTCAAGCACTTGTGACATCTACCAACCCGCAGTGGGCCAGCGTGGCGGATTTTGGCCCATACTCTCTCTATGAGAGAAGGCCCGTGTCCCAGCAGTGGGAACGTGATGGGCTGATGATGATGACTCAAATTAATATTAATTAAAAATTACTATTTGCAGATTAAATTAGTATACCAAATTTATGTCGAGATGGATTATGGCAGATAAGTAGATTATTTTTTGTTACTTAAACCTCTTTATCATTCGTGATCATTTCACTCCATCACCCATTAATACAGGTAATTCCAAAATCAAATTATATTTTGCAATACCCAATAACACAATTACAATAGCAAATTGTATTTCTGTAAGTGTATTCCACAGACAATACCTAAATGTTATGATGAATGGCTCGTTCTGATTACTGATTAATAGTGATTAATTAACCAATAGAAATCAATTTAATAGAGCTTGTTTATTCCATTTCCATTGAAGTTGGATGTATGTGAAAGCTGAAATTATTTGGGGCAATTGAGCGTCGTACTTTATTTTGCACCAGATTCTAGTAATGATGATATTTTAGTTATTTTTATGTACCTACCTACATGTAACATAAAGTGTGTATTATTATCAATGTCTTATTACCCCGCGTCACACTGAAGGAACAAAAAGTGCATATCTTAGCGGGAACTCGTTCTACTTACGATTCGACGCGCCGCCGGAGCGTAGTTCGAATGCGGTTGACCTTTTCTGGTTTCTAAGTGACCTATGCGCGGATTTAACACTCGCTCTAACAAAGATAAAGGAAAACATCCTAGGAAATCGACATGCATCCATGAATCCCAAAAAATCAAGAAGTAGTTTAAGGAGGAGTCAAGGAGTAGCTTAGTAACATCATGAGGCCAGAGCAGAACTTGTGCAACATTTCATATAAAGTTAGTTGGCGGGAAATTGCTCAGGACAGAGAGAAATAGTGCTGTATTGTGTACTCAAAGAAATCTCAATAATGTTATTTAGATCTCTGTGGATCAAAGAAATCTAAATAATGTGTGTACCTAATATAAGGCCATGTCACACTTTTTTTTACTACGAACCTTATACTTTATACGTTTGCAGGTCCGTAAATAAAACATTACACACACAAACAACATAACAAAGCACGACGCGACGGTGACGTTACATAATCATACCTGTTAATGTAATTAAAAAAGGACGTTCAAGGTGTTCGCAGTAAAATCAGGTGTAGACATTTCCCGTGAATCCTACATTTATTTTCCTCGTTTCCCGGAATATTTAAATGTAGTCGTACAGCCTCCTGCCCCGGGTTGAGTAGATAAACGTTTTTATTTAATGTACGTCTCTCCACTTTGCATTCGTGAATTTTAAAATGTGAATTTAAAATGTTAAATCTCAGTACAATGCGTCAGCACCGGGAATTTACGGTTTGAACTAAATGGAACCTTGTCGCTTTGAGAAGAAATTGTAATGTTTTCTTTTTCAAAGGATTCCCACAGAATATTTGGTGCGACAAAGTAGTGCAGTTTACACACTATTTGGATAGTTTCGTATTCGACTGTACACAAGTTCTGGTTTTCGTCGTCACAATTTGTGCTGCGCTCAGCGGTTTCCTTTACATGAACTACAAGTCTGTCTAACTTCTATCTTTGAAACTCAATTTTCATTCTACTTAATAGTAATAAATTAAAATCTCAGTGCATCCAACAGCTTGTCTGGGTATTCTCGGACCATGGTCTTCGTAGATCCTGGATCCCTAGATACAAGGATTGGTAGTTAGGGGCTAAGATTTTTGTTAATGGAACTGAGTGATGAGACGAGGTGAACGACTTATTCACCTGATGGTAAGCGTCATGCCTGCCCATAGAAATTGCAGTGCCATCCAGAACTTTTAATACTATAAAAAGCACTGCATAGGACTGCATTACGCTCATCACCCAAACATTAGATATATGCCCAGTAATTTCGCTCGTTACAATGCAATTCAAACTGAAACGCAGTAATACTTGCGCATTACTGCTTGGCGGCAGAATAACTGGCATAGCTGTGGTATCTACCCAGACGACCTCCCGCATACGAGAGACCCATCACGAGTAATCCACGGGAGCGATGTGCCTAGACAGGCCTCCTTACCCTTGTAGGTTGGTATTTTAGATCCTGAAAAAGGACATAGGACACTTATATCCCGGAAAATTTACCACGCAGGTAGCAGTTATAGTAACAGAATATTTCGCGGTGCAGCTCATGAGGCACATACGAGTGAAGGAAATTCATAATCCAGTTACGTTGTTCCCGACTTAATAAAACAATGGTGGTCTGCCGGCTGCTCTGGCTCTGTAAGCCGGCAGCTTATTCCGTGTCAAAGTCCTTGTCCGTCCTTATTTGTGCATTGTGCAGTATTGTATGAGATGGCTGTAAATTAAAAAGGTCTGGGTCTGGAGAACTTTTTATGTTTCAGTGTGTATTCAGCAATTTATTGGCTGTATCCAAAGAATACTAACTATTACTTACGTACTGTAACTACGTTATTTTACTAATATGTGAAACGTTTTTTGTTTATTAGTCATGTCATATCCACTATTATCCACTGATTGGTTTTAAATTAAATTTTACTTAGAATATGTGGGATCGATAATTAAAAGAGGCGTAAGCTCGGCAAACTCGGCTTTGTAATAATTACTCCAAAAATTAGTTTTTACTAAATCACATCGTCACGCTCCACCATTGAGAGTAAAAATAACCGGCCAAGTGCGAGTCGGACTCACGCACGAAGGGTTCCGTACCATTATCAAAAATATCACGTTTGTTGTATGGGAGCCCCCTTACATATTTATTTTATTCTGTTTTTTAGTATTTATTGTTATAGCGGCAACAGAAATACATCATTTGTGAAAATTTCAACTGTCTAACTATCACGGTTCATGAGATACAGCCTGGTGACAGACAGGCAGACAGACAGACGGACAGCGGAGTCTTAGTAATAGGCCTTTGGGTACGGAAACCTAAAAAACTTCCTTCGACCACAGAGTTAATCTCACACGCACCGATTAATGTGGTTACGCACAATAGATACAGAGGCCCTACCACAGACTATGTATTACAAGGCATAAGGCTCATACGATATTAAATTCCTACATATACAATACTTTTCATTTCGGGAAAATAAAAAGTTCCTTGGGTAACAATAGCTATAATCGTAACTCTATGCGTCGAAGTCGCGGGTACTAGTACTTACTGTTTACTTACATCATTTAAGCGCTTGTGTATTATAAATCTTTTGAATTTAGGCCGTTAGTGAGCCGGTCCGTGTATTTTATATATATATTTTATTTAATATGTCTGCAAACAAGCAGATGGCCCGCCTGATGGTGCAAAAAAAGAGAGATTCCGGTCCTTGTTGGTATTTAGGCAGCCAAATACGATGCAGTATCTGCTTGTTTTCATATTTGTGTTAGACAGTAATACCACATAATACTAGTAGTAAAGCGGCGCGGGCGGCGGCGGGCGCATAATGCACGTGCGTCACGGGCGGCGCGCGGCAACCCACTGAACTCCGCACTAGTGTTGAGTAGGACTTACATGAACCAGTACATTTGTCCCGTACGCGACAGAAAATTGTAAGAGCGGCTCAAAATGAAAAAATGTAAGACTTCAATACGAATGTCCCGCTCATGCTCATTGGTCCCGCTATCTATCTACTCTTCACTCAATGAGGCGACGAGCCGGAGAGTCGCGACAGTACATTTTCGTTCGATGGAGATGACAAAGAGGGTGAATGTGATGTTCTTCTCTCTGTCACTGCCTCACGCGATGTTGTTTGAATGAACGTCGAATATGACCGTGTTCGCCCGAAACTCCGAACAAAATACGAACTGTTGTATAACTATCCAAAATATGTAGACAAGTTTTACTTATGTTTTACTTTCACATCATTAAGTGGGTTTGGGTATACTTAAATGAGTCGTATTATATATATAGAACTAGTATTTCGCCGCGTGCGCGAGCTGCTAAAGCAGCTCGCGTGGGGGGGTGGCTGCTGTTTTTTTTTAAAAGCTTCCTATCGATTACGGTTCTAAAGTTTTGTTTACCCTTATTGTTTTGAAATCAAACTTTTGTATGGCGGCCATATTGAAAAAAAGCTGGATTTCAAGTGATTTTGTGGCGTGCGCGAGCTGCTAAAGCAGCTCGCGTGGGGGGGTTTTGCTTTTTTTTATAAAATCTCCCTATCGATTACGGTTCTAAAGTTATTTAAGTTCAGTTGTTCTGAAAAAAGATTGTATGGCGGCCATCTTGAAAAATGGCGGAATCCAAGTGATTTTGTGGCGTGCGCGAGCTGCTAAAGCAGCTCGCGTGGGGGGGTGTTGCTTTTTTTTTATAGACGCTTCCTATCGACTACGGTTCAAAAGTTTTGTTTGGCTTATTTTTCCGGAAAAAAAACTTTTGTATGGCAGCCATCTTGAAAAATGGCGGAATCCAAATTTTTTTTTCATAATTGTAATCTTCGACCCAGAAAACCCCCCGATGCAAAATTTCAGTCGGATCGGAGCAACTTTCAAAATGGCCGCCATTTTTTTTTCTTTTTTTTTAATTTTTCCAACTTTTCCAAATTTCCCCCATTGTCCTCTATGACATTTGGTCGAGCACTCTATATCTATCTCTTACCGTTTAAAAGTTATTTGCATTTTTATTTTGTATGGCGGCCATGTTTTTTTGTATGGCGGCCATCTTTTTTTTCAAATTTTCAAAAATGGCCCAGGTTTTGGGGCATATTTAGTTCAAGCGGTACCCCCATCCGATTTATAGTTTCCGAGATCCCTTGAGCAGTTCCATCTCGGAGACACCTTTCCATGGATTTCGGATTTTTCTGGTTGGTTTCAAAACACCCTCTATACAACCGTACCAAACACTCCCCCCCACCATATCGGCAAGTACCACTTCTATTTCTGTCAATTATATGTCAGTCAGTCAGTCAGTCAGTGAGTGGTCTTTTAATTTTATATAATATAACTAGTATTTTGCCGCGTGCGCGAGCTGCTAAAGCAGCTCGCGTGGGTGGGTGGCTGCTGTTTTTTTTTAAAAGCTTCCTATCGATTACGGTTCTAAAGTTTTGTTTACCCTTTTTGTTTTGAAATCAAACTTTTGTATGGCGGCCATCTTGAAAAAAAGCTGGATTTCAAGTGATTGTATGGCGTGCGCGAGCTGCTAAAGCAGCTCGCGTGGGGGGGTGTTTTGCTTTTTAATAAAAGCTCCCTATCGATTACGGTTCTAAAGTTATTTAAGTTCAGTTGTTCTGTAAAAATGACTTTTGTATGGCGGCCATCTTGAAAAATGGCGGAATCCAAGTAATTTTGTGGCGTGCGCGAGCTGCTAAAGCAGCTCGCGTGGAGGAGTGTTGCTTTTTTTATATAGACGCTTCCTATCGACTACGGTTCAAAAGTTTTGTTTGGCTTATTTTTCCGTTAAAAAAACTTTTGTATGGCGGCCATCTTTAAAAATGGTGGAATCCAAAATTTTTTTTCATAATAATAATCTCCGACCCAGAAAACCCCCAGATGCAAAATTTCAGTCGGATCGGAACAACTTTCAAAATGGCCGCCATTTTTTTTTCATTTTTTTTTAATTTTTCCAACTTTTTCAGATTTCCCTCAATGCCCTCTATGTCATTTGGTCGAGCACCCTATACCTATCTCTAACCATTCAAAAGTTATTTACATTTTTATTTTGTATGGCGGCCATGTTTTTTTGTATGGCGGCCATCTTTTTTTTCAAATTTTCAAAATTGGCCCAAGGTTTGGGGCATATTTAGTTCAAGCGGTACCCCCATCCGATTTATAGTTTCCGAGATCCCCTGAGCAGTTCCATCGAGGAAACCAGTTTTTGGTGATATCGGATTTTTCTGGTTGGTTTCAAATCACCCTCTATCCAACGGTACCAAACACTCCCCCCCACCATATCGGCAAGTGGGAGATCAATTCTGTCAATATGTCAGTCAGTGATGGTAATCCACTTTTATATTATATTAACTAGTATTTCGCCGCGTGCGCGAGCTGCTAAAGCAGCTCGCGTGGGGGGGTGGCTGCTGTTTTTTTTTAAAAGCTTCCTATCGATTACGGTTCTAAAGTTTTGTTTACCCTTTTTGTTTTGAAATCAAACTTTTGTATGGCGGCCATATTGAAAAAAAGCTGGATTTCAAGTGATTGTGTGGCGTGCGCGAGCTGCTAAAGCAGCTCGCGTGGGGGGGTTTTGATTTTTTTTATAAAATCTCCCTATCGATTACGGTTCTAAAGTTATTTAAGTTCAGTTGTTCTGAAAAAAGACTTTTGTATGGCGGCCATCTTGAAAAATGGCGGAATCCAAGTGATTTTGTGGCGTGCGCGAGCTGCTAAAGCAGCTCGCGTGGGGGGGTGTTGCTTTTTTTTTATAGACGCTTCCTATCGACTACGGTTCAAAAGTTTTGTTTGGCTTATTTTTCCGGAAAAAAAACTTTTGTATGGCAGCCATCTTGAAAAATGGCGGAATCCAAAATTTTTTTTCATAATTGTAATCTTCGACCCAGAAAACCCCCCGATGCAAAATTTCAGTCGGATCGGAGCAACTTTCAAAATGGCCGCCATTTTTTTTTCTTTTTTTTTAATTTTTCCAACTTTTCCAAATTTCCCCCATCGTCCTCTATGACATTTGGTCGAGCACTCTATATCTATCTCTTACCGTTTAAAAGTTATTTGCATTTTTATTTTGTATGGCGGCCATGTTTTTTTGTATGGCGGCCATCTTTTTTTTCAAATTTTCAAAAATGGCCCAGGTTTTGAGGCATATTTAGTTCAAGCGGTACCCCCATCCGATTTATAGTTTCCGAGATCCCTTGAGCAGTTCCATCTCGGAGACACCTTTCCATGGATTTCGGATTTTTCTGGTTGGTTTCAAAACACCCTCTATACAACCGTACCAAACACTCCCCCCCACCATATCGGCAAGTACCACTTCTATTTCTGTCAATTATATGTCAGTCAGTCAGTGATGGTCTTTCAGTTTTATATAATAACTAGTATTTCGCCGCGTGCGCGAGCTGCTAAAGCAGCTCGCGTGGGGGGGTGGCTGCTGTTTTTTTTTTAAAAGCTTCCTATCGATTACGGTTCTAAAGTTTTGTTTACCCTTTTTGTTCTGAAAACAAACTTTTGTATGGCGGCCATATTGAAAAATGGCGGAATCCAAAATTTTTTTTCATAATAATAATCTTTGACCCAGAAAACCCCCCGATGCAAAATTTCAGTCGGATCGGAGCAACTTTCAAAATGGCCGCCATTTTTTTTTCTTTTTTTTTAATTTTTCCAACTTTTCCAAATTTCCCCCATCGCCCTCTATGACATTTGGTCGAGCACCCTATACCTATCTCTAACCGTTCAAAAGTTATTAACATTTTTATTTTGTATGGCGGCCATGTTTTTTTGTATGGCGGCCATCTTTTTTTTCAAATTTTCAAAATTGGCCCAAGGTTTGGGGCATATTTAGTTCAAGCGGTACCCCCATCCGATTTATAGTTTCCGAGATCCCCTGAGCAGTTCCATCGAGGAAACCAGTTTTTGGTGATGTCGGATTTTTCTGGTTGGTTTCAAAACACCCTCTATACAACCGTACCAAACACACCCCCCCACCATATCGGCAAGTACCACTTCTATTTCTGTCAATTGTCAGTCAGTGACCTTTCAGTTTTATATAATATAACTAGTATTTTGCCGCGTGCGCGAGCTGCTAAAGCAGCTCGCGTGGGGGGGTGGCTGCTGTTTTTTTTTAAAGCTTTCTATCGATTACGGTTCTAAAGTTTTGTTTACCCTTTTTGTTCTGAAAACAAACTTGTATGGCGGCCATCTTGAAAAAAAGCTGGATTTCAAGTGATTGTGTGGCGTGCGCGAGCTGCTAAAGCAGCTCGCGTGGGGGGGTTTTGCTTTTTTTATAAAAGCTCCCTATCGATTACGGTTCTAAAGTTATTTGAGTTGTTCTGAAAAAATGACTTTTGTATGGCGGCCATCTTGAAAAATGGCGGAATCCAAGTGATTTTGTGGCGTGCGCGAGCTGCTAAAGCAGCTCGCGTGGGGGGTGTTGCTTTTTTTTTAATAGACGCTTCCAAAGACTTTTTAATAGACCACGGTTCAAAAGTTTTGTTTGGCTTATTTTTCCGGAAAAAAAACTTTTGTATGGCAGCCATCTTGAAAAATGGCGGAATACAAAATTTTTTTTCATAATCGTAATCTACGACCCAGAAAACCCCCCGATGCAAAATTTCAGTCGGATCGGAGCAACTTTCAAAATGGCCGCCATTTTTTTTTTCTTTTTTTTTAATTTTTCCAACTTTTCAAAATTTCCCCCATTGTCCTCTATGACATTTGGTCGAGCACTCTATATCTATCTCTTACCGTTCAAAAGTTATTTGCATTTTTATTTTGTATGGCGGCCATGTTTTTTTGTATGGCGGCCATCTTTTTTTTCAAATTTTCAAAGATGGCCCAAGTTTTGGAGCATATTTAGTTCAAGCGGTACCCCCATCCGATTTATAGTTTCCGAGATCCCTTGAGCAGTTCCATCTCGGAGACACCTTTCCATGGATTTCGGATTTTTCTGGTTGGTTTCAAAACATCCTCTATCCAACGGTACCAAACACTCCCCCCCACCATAACGGCAAGTCGGAGATCAATTCTGTCAATATGTCAGTCAGTCAGTCAGTGGTCTTTCAGTTTGATATTATATGAATACAGCAAAGATAATATTAGGATTCTCCTAATAGTAGGTAAATATAGTATGGATAAAAAGAATACATCTTCACATTTATATATATATTTATATATATACTATATTTTTCTTATTTAGATAACCACAACTTTATTACGCTTCAACATTAAGAATTTATGATCATGTCTTACTATAAGTATGAATACCTACTTGCATAAGCGACTCATAATAATTGTCACTCATAATAGTAGGTAGGATATTTTAGGTAATTGTAATATCGCATGTAGTTCCTGATTCATTATCTAGTGGAAAAGTGTGACACCAGTACAAAAACCGGATATCGCTTCATTTGAACCGTAGGAGCTCAATAGACCTCGAACGCCTCGCCTCATTTGAAGCGGTACACAGTACTGGCTCAGTACAAAAAAGAGGCACCTCTTACAAACTCATTTTAAAACCGTGTCCTACCCAAGACTACTCCGCACGACCCGTTGCTGGTGTATGTACTTGTAGCTATGTACTTGTAGCTTCGTACCTACAGTGCGGAGTGCGATAGGCCTGGAAGTGTACGCATTAATTATTGTGTTCCATAAACACTGGTTTTTTCGCCGTTATTAAAACTACTTACTCTATTATTTTTAAACGGCTTATAGGTCATGTTTGTTTGGCCTCTTCATAAATATCGCCTTGTATGTTGTACTGTATAAAGTCAAAGTGAAAGTCAAAGTCAAATATCATTTATTAAATAGGCACAAAAGTGCACTTTTAAAGGTCATAAACACATGATACAAATAATAACTAATTTAGCTTTTTTACCTGCAAAGTATAGACGACTTGTTGCAATGTTACTTACTGCTTTATTGTTTGAGGGGTTATATACTATTGTACCTAAAGTGTAGTTTGTCAGTGAGATTATTATTGAATAGCTGTGCTCCGCGGTTTCACCCGCGGTTTTTCAGGATAACAAGTGTCATAAAAAAGTTTCTTAGTGTATAAAAAGTGTAAATGTCCTTTTCCAGGGCCTAAAGAAACTACATAACGAATTTCATTAAAATTCGTTCAGTAGCTTTTGCGTGATTGAGTAACATACATCCATCCACCCATCCTCACAAGCTTTCGCATTTCAAATATTAGTAGGAAAGTTTAGGGCGAGTTCAAAATAAATAGAATAAAATTCCAATTAAAACTTGTTGCAGTTAAGCTTTATTAATTTCACCTACCAAAACAAACCGTGAATAACGCTTCTTGAACTATTTAATATACTGAATAAAAAAGTTAAAACATTCCGGCTCACCTTGCTCTCAATGTAGTGTCGCAAGTACGATTGGATCACAGCAGAATACGCAACAAACAAAAAAGGACTTGAAGAATACGTCTACTGATTTTTTATCTACGACATCTAACGAGCGAGAATCATCTTCGAAACCTAAAACACAATATACTGCTTTCGGCTAGCATGTCGCTGAGAAACTGCGAAGTCTGCCAGATAACATGGCTTTTTACTGCCAAAAACAAATAAATGACGCTATGTTTCATGCCGATTTCGGTGGATTGAACCATTCATGACGCATCGTCACAGATAACGAACAGCAACAATTTCAGCGAAACCAATTTCAATCATCCGGCCACAACCAGCAGTGCCAGCGTCATTGGGGCCATTTTCCGAACGATCAAAACCCAATGAAACAAGCGTAATTATATATCAATATAATATTATATATCTACATGAATGGTTATACTATAATATTGACTACATATTTCATTCATACATATTTCATTGTCCTTTATTTAACTGCCTAACAAAGCTAGACTGCCTTTTTCGTGTAGTGGCTGGGCAGCCAAGTCAGCTTAAAACTGTTATAACACGGAGGTAGCGAGATCAATTCCCGGTACGGACAAATATTATTGCAAAGAAAAAAGCGCAAGCATTTATTATGCAGATCCTGGCTCCCTAGATACAGGGAATCCCAGTTAAAGGCCAGAATCTATGTAAAAGATCGTTGGACGTTGTTTATTTACTTTATACTAGTTGCAACCCGCAGTATTACCCGCGGTTTCCCGGGATAAAAAGTATGTGTTAATCCAGGGCTAAAGCTATCTTCATTTTGAATTTCACTCAATTCAAACACACTTACTCACTTACACTAATACACTAGCACACAAACTTTCGCAGTCATAATATTAGTGTGAAGTGTGATGAAACTGTGCAATTGTGACGACCCAACTCTTAAATAAATGATTTTTCTTTCTTTCATTCTCTTTCCTCCTCGTTTAGTTTTCTACTAGTGGACACCAAGTTGCCCCTCACATCGTTAGTCGTTCCAAGAGTCTCCATTCACATGAAACGGCAGGCTCCTCGCTTGAATTTACATTGATTGCACAAGTTGCGAGAGTTGCAACGTCTATAATTGACCTGCAATTGAGTGTCTGGTAACTATACAGACTGTGGTAACAGTCAGGTTCTGTTGTTGCCGTATGTCGTATTTGCATTTGTCCTCGAATGAGCGAGGCCTAATGTCCTGCAGCTCTAATGTCCCGTAGGACGGACGAAATTGCTCCTTTCGTTGCTATTTCATGTTTCATTTCTTTATGGTTTGTGTTTATAAATACAGAGGCTTAGAGAATTATACAAGAAGGAAAAAGTTAATAATGATGTTTAATGTTTAACATTTTTTCTCTTTCTAACATATTTGTTTCAACGTAAGTTGGACAGTGACAAAACATGTTAAACATTTTAACTTTATATTAATTACTGGGCATTATGAGACTTAATAGCTAATTGTCTCAGGGTGACGAGCAGTGCAGCGCCGCCGCGCAGGATTTTGCAAAACAATGTTTTGCGTGGAGCTGTTACTGTTATGGGCAGGCGTGTTGCTTACCATCAGGCAAACGACCAGCTCGTCTTGTCATTCAGCTATATATATAAAAAAATAAGTGCCTTAGTTCTTGGATTGGTGTGCTTATAGCAAGATCATTCACTTAAGTAATTTGAAATAAAATAGAACGCGATGTTGTTAACACAATCGGTATTGTTAACACCGAATCGCAAGCACCTACTTATTAATCCAAATAAAAATATTGTACAAGTAAACCTAATAACTAGGTATCTATACTATAATAGGTAGGTAGGTATTACCTATAGGTATGTACATAGTTGAATCCTCTACCTAGTTATTCAGTGAATAACACAAAACTATCATTTAGTAAAAGTAATTATATGAACCAAACTATCGTTTAGCAAAAGTAATTATATGAGATCAGTGCAATATATTCGCAATTAAATTATGCTTCTGGTAAATTAATTTTACGAAATCGTTGCTCTAATTAAAATTAATTGAATATTGAGCCATTAACTCGAACAAACTATTAATTAGCAAAATAACCAAAGGTAATTAATAAAGGTATTTTATAACATCATTGCTGAAAATTCATTGTATTTTATTTAAATTATTTGTATCAAATTTTATGCGAACGGTTAGTAAAGGCTTTTTTTGTTCTCCCTATACAAATTACGAATCCAATAAAACGATCGACTTAGTACCCAATACTTATAGCTAGGTAATGCATGTTTTTAAGCAATATGCTGTCTTATTTTCCCAGAGAAATGCTGTAAATCTCCACTCCAGCTCTTACTGTGACCACAAACCATACAAAGCGCCCCCTTGTGTATTCAAGCACGTTCTCAATCACTGGATTGCCTGCGGTCGCTCTCTGCTTCTTATTTATTTCCTTGATATATTTCCACTACAATGCAGGCTGCAGGCACTCAATATAAATATTTTGAGGCATTGCTTTTAGGATTATTGTATCTATAAAACAACAGGGCCCCAATTAATGAAGGAATCGACGTTTCCTCGAAGCAAGGAATCGCCAAGTTGTCATAGTGAAATAGGGCCCTGTAGGTATGTGTTCTATGAAATGAAATGAAATGAATGAAATGAAATGAAATATTTATTGTTACCAGATTGTAGGTTTGATGGGTGTTACATAAATATAAATTAGTTCCTATACAATCTACCCTATTTGGGTGTGCAACGTTATTAATTTTATTGTTTATTCTCGATTATAATATAACATGCAATCAACAATTTAATTACCTATTTATAAGTCAATGAGTCAAAATAATCATCATAATCTAAATGTCAATTTTATAAAAATATGAAATAAGAAATCTTACATTTTAATATAACAGAACAGTAATAAGTACGGTTGATTTGATAGCTACAGTCTATTTAAGAACTCACCTATAGAGGAGGTATATATCTAGGATTGTAATGGTAGTAATTGCTTTAGAAAGCATATAAAACATAGTATTTAAAGTTAACAGAGTTCTTCTGGGTAGCGGTTCTTTTTCCGATGCGGTGGTAGAGCCATTGTAATAATTGAAGTTCATAAGTGCGTCTTTGATGCCAAAAATGAAAAAAGAACTTTTGAACTTTGAACATTATCGAGAGTGGTTTTGTACTTTGACTTGGCTACTTTTGACTGGGAATGGCGTTGTAGAACTTATTGGATATGTTCGTAAGAATATAGTAGGTTAGGTAGGTAGTAGGTAGGTTGTACCTACAATATAAAATGAAAGCTTTCAAAATCAACAAGCCATTGACCCACTTGTTGTGGTTGATATTTTTATATTAGACATTATTGTGTACTATGGTACAGTCACCAACATAAGTAACTAAACTTTTACAATCTTTCAATTGTCAATAACACCAAAAATATACAAATTACATGCAATTTTTTGCAATTTCCTTATTTGTAAAAGACATTCGTTTTAACAGATTTTTTAAATGCAAAATTCAGAGAAATAAGTCAAGTATTGAAGGTGTTGTCGATCAAAGATTCACAAATGTTCAGCTACTTTTGTTGCTGACTGTACCCAAAATATCTATTTTACACGAAATTAACTTTACACTTATCTTGTGCAACTTCGGATATCGCATACTAGTTTTACTAAGAAAAACTGGATAAACCTACTTACTCTCGGACACTGAATATTCAACGAATATGATAAACACAGCTTCGGTCCATTTTCCCGAATACTAGCCCTAAATTGGCTATAACTTGGTTAGCTTAGTTACATCGAATAACTACAAACTTCCTACGAGAATATCAGCATTGACCAACCACTCTTCCACTGGCAACTTCCAGTCCAATTCAATTTGGCGCTGCTCGGTCCGAATTAAGCCTCCCAGCACTCCGAGGTCCAACTTTAATGAACCGGGGATTGCGGGCACTGGCCGGTTAAAGCGGATAATGACCGCAATAATAACACTATGGTTGCACCGCGTTTACTTTTTGGTAATTCTACATAATGGTGCAGTTGATTTTTAGGAGAGAAGTTAGTTTTGATGAGCGTTTGCAGACAGTGATACTATATGAGTGATACTAGTAAATAATAAAGGTAAATGTACGTAATGTTTACCTTCAAAAAAAGGAAGAGATTCTCAATTCGATTGTATTTTTTTTCTATGTTTGTTACCTCAGAACTCCGTCATTTATACACAGATTTGGAAAATTCTTCTTTGGGTTCAGGGCCACAAGGTGGTCACATATAAATTTCATCGACCTTGGACTTCAAAGATATTTTCTAATATATCTTCGAAGTCTAATATACTATGTTGTAACGTTACGGAGGTCCCCCGGCTAGCTCTACCTAAGACCTCCGCACGTACAGTACCCTTCTGGGAGAGAGAGAGGGACTGGGAAGCTGTAATAAAATTTATGTTAATTTGGTGATACTTTTAATACAGTATATAAAACAGTGCTGCTGAGGAAAAGATCTTCTGGGTAATGAAAATTGTCGATAGAGAGAAATGAGAACGTATACTTGGTCGATAGGCTTCTTCTGCCTGTCGAAGAGGGTAAATGAGAACGTAGTACTTTGTCCTTGTCGATAGGCTTCTTCTGTCTGTCGAAGAGGGTAAATGAGAACGTAGAACTTTGTCCTGGGTTTGTCCTTCTCCCGAGAAACCGGAAGTTTGTCCTGGGTTTGTCCTTCTCCTAATCCAGGGGACGTTCGACGGCGGTGAGTGGGCCTTTGTTCGGGCCACCAACCTGTGATACCTCACAACAACGGAGCCACAAAAATAATATGGTTTTCCACCTTTAACAAATCGTGACAGCACCTTTCTCTCTCCAAGCTCAAGTTCAAGTCCTGGTTTTCCTCTTTTTTCCGTTCTCTGTCAATTCATCCAATTTTGAATTCTGTTTTCTTTTTCCTCAAGGTAATAAAAGTAGGTCCATTTGAAATATTAAATAGGTTTGATGATTCATGAAAAATGAATGAAGATGATATGTAACACTACAATGTCTATGTCTAATATCTAATATGTGTTGAAGTCGGTTTTTTCTTTGTTATATAATGAATTATGTATTTTTGAGTGCGCAAAATGGTACTTCGGAATTGAGCTCGTGACTTCTTGCCTATATCCGGCAAGTGCCATGACCAGTGGAGTGGACAATATCAAAAATGTATATCTATTGAATAATGAACTACACGATCTTAAACGTAATTCAAGCGATATACCTAAATAATGTCTTCCTCTCCCTTGGAATAAATTATGAATCGTCACCGAGTCCGAAGGAACAGGCGTCATTAACAGAAGGCACGTACCAGACGGAACCGGCTCTAGGAACTCATCTCAAAAACATTGACCAATACAGAATTATCCCAGTATGGAATCTTATAGATATATCTACACAAGTTTATAAGAGTTCATTCGATCAGGCCTATGTCTGATGCGCTTTATTATAGTGTCACATATTCAAAAGCAATCAACTGAAGCTGTGCGGAGAGGAGAGGAGAAAGTTATAACAGTTTCTTAAAACAAAAATGAGACTTAATATCTGATGTCTCGGGGTAATAGGCACAATACAGTGCTATGCAGTGCTTCTTGTGATATTAAATGTTCTGGGTGGCAATGCAATTGTTATGAGCAGGCGTGGCGCTACCATCAAGCGAACGACCAGCTTGTCTCAAAACTCAGAACCATAAAAAAATTAAATCAGAAAACTTAACAGGCTTAACAGCGCAAAATCGAACATAATAACCTCGATAACAAATGAAGAAAAAAACATTGCCGTCTGTGTGCAACGCCTGCAACTTTATAAATAATATAAATATAATAGCAGCAGACGTAGATAAAATTATCACTAAGCAGCAAAACTTTTATTTTGGGGTTCTGAGCAAACATGAACAAAAGTAATAATAAAAAAATTGCTCATATAAAGCTGATGTCCTTACCAAAGAAAACTAAATATTACTACGTAAAGAAGCGATACTCCCACCCCCCCGCTAATTTGTCGTCACCAGCGGGTGACAACAAATTAGCGGGGGGTTATTAGGTTTGTAGCGACAAACCTATGAAAAAATGGGCAATGCAGAGTTTGCGTCACTCGGTTGTCACCGCTCGCTGCGAATGACTAATGAGTGAGATTTAAATGTTTATTTTATATGTGCGATCAATTGATGTTATTTGAGGTTGTTATGACCTTTTTGGATGACGACGACGACCTGCTTTACAGAGGTAGAGCAGGCCGGCTGACTATTTGACTTTGACTTATAGACGAAACATATTAAGAAAAAGACGGAGAACGGCTGAAGACGGCGGAGCTGACCAGGACCTGACCTGACTGACGGAGGTCTGCTTATCTCTTTTAAAATGGTTCGTTATTGTTCTGTGTATGGATGCAAAGAAACCACTTACACGAATAAGAATCGAAGATTTTTTGGTGTTTCGCGTCTCCCAGCCAAGCGATAGTGGGTGTGAAAGAGAAACACTTAGGTTGCTTACTAAGATTTAGTATAGTATTAGATTTACCGAAAAAAGTTGTACTTCCAAAACAGAATGCATCCTTTTCTACTTATCACAAAAGTTACTTGAAATAAAAGAGACCACTATAGTTGCTCAATACCCAAAAAATACCCAATTGTCTCCACTTTGTCTATATTTACTTACTTGTCAAATGATTATACATATATTGTACATTAGCGATGTCCTATTTTCATACCGATAAAACGTTTCGACCTCCGGTCTTATAAGAAAATGTTCAAAATTTTTTTTGTAAGACCGGAGGTGAAAAGTTCTCGTGTAAAGTTTTGAAGGAAGGGACTTGTTACGATGAACTGATTGTATGCTTGGAAGTAGTGTATGCTTTATTAACACTTTAGACTATCTCGTTTTTCGTTCGCGCTAGATAAAGCATACTTTAGCTATTTCACACCAGCCGACCTACATTCCGGTCCACGATCAAAAGTTTGTTTAGTTGATCGGGTGTTTAGTTCGTGGTTTCCTTTTGATTTCTCGTCCGACGCGTGCATGATACAAACGCATTGTATCATGCACGCGTCGGACGAGAAATAAAATGTGATACACCCAGTAGGTATCACATAGAGGTGCATCAGGCAAGACGCGTCCACACCGACTACAACTGTGCACCGCGCAAGTTCGAGCGGTTCTGGATGGGCCGGTGTGGACCCGGCTATTGACTTTTAGACTGCTGGAACGGAATAAATTAATAACGCACACTCTTTCAAAATACGTTGAATTTATTTATTTACTGTATACGCTAGTGGCGACATCTAACATCTAACCAATAAGAACGCTAAATATGCTTTTAAGATTGCATGACATACAATACAATAAAGAATAATTTCATTATTATTTATGATTATTTTAATTATTAATTACAGCGAGCACTACTATCAGTATTAACTAGGTATAGGTTGCGAAGCTCATCTTATAAGTCTCCGCTTCACAGGTATTTTCTGCAAACAAAAGAATATACTTATAAAAAAGAATATACAAAAGAATACACTAAATAAATGTTCAAATAACTTCTTACAATTGATTGAATTTTATTTATTATGTCAAGCAACCCAGCTTAACATACTGAAATTGAGCTAAATTACATTTTCCAATACTTAAGTCCAAAGATATTTAATGTTAGAAGTTAGTAGAGGGTGAGCCCCGCTCTTGTTCTTTTTGACCTCTGCATGTTTTTTATCCATGCGTTTCGCAATTCTGCTAACACCGGGAACCTAAAACAAGAACAAGAACCTAAGTATTCTAAATATATTTAACATAATTAATTAGCTACAAGTATACATTTTATAAAAAAAAAACTACTTCAATGTATCTTCGAAGTCCAAGGTCATATACATATCGATGAAATTTATATGGAACCACTTCATCGCTATACTAATCCACACTAAACACAACGCAAAAAGAAATTTCCAAATCACTTTATATATGACGGAGTTCCGAGGTAACAAACATATTATAAAAAAAAACAATCAAATAGATAACCTCCAACTTTTTTAAGTCGGTTAAAAATGAAAAATATAGACTGTGAAATTAACTAGAACATATTAAAGTGTGCCACTTGAATAAATTATGTTCTATTATCCTATCTATATTCATACTATGGTTGTGAATTTTACCACATCACTAGACGAGTACATGAAATGCCAAACACGTCGATCGGTATGCAAAAATCCGTGTTTATTTAGATATGGGAATTCTTCTGCTCGTCATGTGAAGCTAAAATAGCACCTAGTGTAACTTACATACTTTTCAAACGTACGAGAAGGCTAGCACATACAAATATTCGCATTAGGAGGTGAAATACACAAATCAGACTTACCGGTGAAATGTTATAGCCCTTGGTTTTTGCTTTAAATCCCTGACGTGGCTCTTGCAGCCTATCACAACACACGCCATGGTTCATTTACTTGTTGTTTATTGCTTGATATAATGTTTTTCCCGCATAATTCCTTGGAAAACACCAAAACCACTGCACACAATAAAATACCAGCTGGTATCGACCAAACATCACCAAACGTCACACCCGTTGGCTGATGGCCCGCAGGGTTTAAAGATGGTGCCATGCGCATAATGCTTTCTCTTTTTAACACATGCAAACGGCCTTTTGAGAAAAAAGAAATGTGTATATGTTTAATTGTTCATCTTTTTGTTTTACGTCTAATTATATATGTAATACGTCTTTGGTTGCTTACATATAGCGTCGTCCTTGTCGATTCGTATTAGCTCATCCCTACAATAATTACGCACACACACAAAACGTGTGCGGACAGGCCGGTGCGCCAGTAGTAGTACTAGACAGTTAGCTCGGCGAATTTGTATGGAGTGTCGGGGGTCTGTTCTTACTGTCTTTAAGCCACTAATGTGACTAAGTTAACGTTGTATTAAGTTGAAACTATTATGAACCCTAGCATGCCGTGATAAGGTTCAAATGACTGTTATCTCGAAGTAACATAGTAAAATTAAATATGGTTAGAACTTAATGTCCTTATAATGTCTAGACCGACATTCAAACCATTCAATTAACTAGATTTGTTGTCGATACGAGACTTTTATACCCATCATTATATTTTTCTTATGGAGCTGTGTGATGAGACTAGAATGTGGTTTGCCTGATGGTAAGCGCCACGCCATCCTATAAAAATTGCAGTGCCACCCAGAACTTTTATTGCATTCTCATATGTCCAGTGATTTCGCTGGCTACAATACCTACAACCGGAACACAGTAATGCTTGCGCACTACTGCTTGGCGGCAGAATAACTGGTTAAAAAAGCTGTGGTACCTACCCAGCCTCCTGCACACGAGAGAGCTACCACGAGTTAATTTAAAGTACAATAATTTAAAATAGAATTTACTTACAGTTTATGTAAATTATACCTTTAGAATTAGTTAAAGTATAAGTATCTGTCAAAATTATATCGCGTTTACTATAGACACTTATTTTAAAATAAAAATCACAAAATACGTTAAACGCGTAGAGCAAATTAGTGAAACCATAGCAATGTACCGCGTAGACTGTGCTACGAGTGCTACGGCGGCGCGTAGAGATTCGTAGAAGAGCGCGGTTCGCGTTTCTACACGAACGTGATTCGGCAATTCCCGTAAATGGCGTGTGTCTTGTTCGTGCAGATGTAATGGAGTCATTATTGTGTGCGCGTATATTTTAATTTTGTTTAAAGTATAATAAAAGTTAAAGTTAAAGTTTAAAGTTTAATTTTGTATATAGTTATGATGGTAGCAAGGAGCGAAAAGGAGCGTATTTATCTCGCACTTTAATTTCTGGCAACAGTAAATTTTTAGGATTTAATGCTTTTTAGATGAATTTGTACCACATATTGTTATGGCTCTAAAAAGCCTGTTTTCTGTATAAAATAGTACAATATTTGTAAGCATTTTGATTTTAAACTGGCGCTCACTAAGAAGTCAGCCGAGAATTCCAGAGTCGCGCAGAGGGGAAAGGAGAGAGCTATGCTCAGTATTACTTTAGTTTTCTTTGGTATTACTCTGCGTGACCACACACGAAATGAATGGATCAGGAGTAAGACTAAAGTGAAGGACGTAATGGGTACAATAGCAAAGAAAAAGTGGGCATGGGCAGGACACATTGCAAGAATGGATGCGAGCCGTTGGGCGTAACGAGTCCTTGAGTGGAGACCCAGGGCGGACTCTAGAGGCCGCGGCCGACCACCGCAGCGCTAGGTGGATGACATTAAGAGACACGCAGACCAGGACTGGATGCACCGGGCTCAAGACCGCCGGGAATGGAGACGGAGGGAAGAGGTCCAAATCCTAGAATGGATTAACAAAAGGCCCCCATGATAATGATGATTTTTCAGGAAGTGACAGAAAAAGGAATAAAAAAGCTTTTAGCGTTTTACATCCGCATACAATACCAATTTACTTACCCATATAATCCCGGTGGCCTAATGCGGTTGGTCCGAAGAGAATCCGGAATCCGGATGTGGCCAGAGATCTGTATGTAGTTCGATCGCTATCGTGCACCCGACTGTATACGCACTTAATTCTATTTCCAACTTTAAATCAACTCGGAATAGAGTTTAAATTTCAGGGAAGGGGTTAGTATTTAAAACAGGTAGTTTTTGGAATGATCCCGAGATCAAAAGCTTTCGGATGAATGGGATAAAAATCTCATTTCAATATTGTCAGTGAGGTTAACTTTTGTCAGATGGTGGTTTGTAATTATGACATTCTCTGCTGCGTAGTTAAATTTCATACAACCTTTTCGAAATAAAAGTTTTGTAATATCCGCATATATATGGAACCCTTTAAAATTCCTTTGTATATGCGAGAGTAAGGGTTAGGAGCCACGAAACCAGAAGGCTAAGAATCAAATCAAATCAAATATCATTTAGTGTGAAAACATTAATGTTACATGTTAAATAATAGGTCGCTATATTCAGCCTGCGGCATGCAATAATTTTGTAGAGAATCAAATTAATTAATCAAAAAATGAACTTTAAGTGTAAATGTCACATCACACAAATAAAATGTCAAGAATTCTAAGTTATCTATAACGATACAATGACGAGAGGTCCTTGCAATTAAGATATAAATAATTATTTTATCTGAATCATATAAATTGATTGATCAAAATCATTTGTATCCAATGTCATTAGATTTAATAATAATACAATAATAGTTAGAATCAAGATAATAAAATGTTTGCAATCGAATTTACATATCACCTAATTGTCATCTAAAAAGTCACTCAAACTGTAGTATGTCTTTTTTAGGGTTCCGTACCCAATAGGTAAAACGGGACCCTATTACCAAAGAAAACTAAATATTACTACGTAAAGAAGCGACACTCCCAGCCCCCCGCCAATTTGTTGTCACCTGCAATGCATCGATGAAAAAATGGGCAATGCCGTGCTTGCGTCACTCGGTCACTCGGTCACCGCTCGCTGCGAATGACGAATTAGTGAGATTCAAATGTTTATTTTATATGTGCGATCAATTGATGTTATTTGAGGTTGTTATGACCTTTTTGGACGACGATGACTTGCTTTACAGAGGTAGAGCAGGCCGGCTGACTATTATTAACTTTGACATATGGACGAAACATATTGAGAAAAAGACGAAAAACGGCTGAAGACGGTGGAGCTGACCAGGACCTGACCTGACTGACGGAGGTCTGCCTATCTCTTTTTAACCGACTTCAAAAAGGAGGAGGTTTACAATTCGACGGTATGTTTTTTTTTTTTGTGTGTTTGTTACGCGATTACTCCGCCAATTATGAATGGATTTCGATGATTCTTTTTTTGATTGGTAGGTCATACTTCAGAGGTGGTCCCATATAAATTTTATCAAAATTCATTCAGCACTTTTTGAAAAAAATAGCGAAAACAAATAAAAATATAAGTTTAATCTTCAAGTCGGTTCTTGTTTTTGTTGTAACCGACTTTCTAAAGGTGGAGGTTTGTATTCGACTGCTTCACATGCTTCACCCAGGGTTGACTTCCGGCGAGGGAACTCCTCAACGGTGAATAGTATAGACACAAAATTTTGTAAATGGATTTAACCATAATAGCCTGTTCTAAATTCCACCATGACATGGCAGATACACCCAGGAATGACTTCCGGCGAGGGAACTCCTCAACAGAGAATAGGAGTCATGAATTTTTTTTGTACATAAATTTAATTATGATAGCCCGTTTTAAACTTCGTCATGATGTGGCTGCTAGATCATAAATGCTTGTCTTTAAAAACTTTTCAAATTAATTAAATTAAAACTTGTTTTGCACTAAAAAGGTTAAAATAAATTATTTTTCAAAAAAAACTAAACCGACTTCAAAACCACAAATAGGCACTCAAAAGTGAAAAATAAATTAATATAATTATCATAAGCGCTGCCCACTCATATATTTGAAGTCGGTGCCAGCCAAGTCTAAAAGGTAGTAGATAGATACTACCTACAAGTAGTACAATACAATAAAGTAAAATACAGTAGTACAATAGTTACTATATACATAGTATTTATCTGCTACCTAATAGACTTGGCTGGCACCGACTTCAAATATATGAGTGGGCAGCGCTTATGATAATTATATTAATTTATTTTTCACTTTTGAGTGCCTATTTGTGGTTTTGAAGTCGGTTTAGTTTTTTTTGAAAAATAATTTATTTCTTTAAATTTTAATATATTGACTATGATACAATATTAATATACCGAAAACAAAATGATTCGTTATTGTTATGTGTATGGAAGCAAAGAAAGCACTTACACAAATAAAAATCGGAGATTGTTTGGTTTTCCTTCCGTTTTTTTTCGCGTCTCCCAGCCAAGCCATAGTAGGTGTGAAAGAGAAACACTTAACCTAAGTGTAAGTGCTTTCGTATAGCGTTGTCCTTGTCGCGCTCGATTCGTATTAGCTCATCCCTACAATAATTACGCGCCCACACAAAACGTGTGCGGACAGGCCGGTGCGCCAGTAGTAGTACTAGACAGTTAGCTCGGCGAATTTGTATGGAGTGTCGGGGGTCTGCTATTACTAAGACTCCGCTGTCCGACTGTCTGTTTGCCTGTCTGTCCGTCTGTCACCAGGCTGTATCTCATGAATCGTGATAGTTGGACAGTTGAAATTTTCACAGATGATGTATTTCTGTTGCCGCTATAACAACAAATACTAAAAAAGAATAAAATAAATATTTAAGGGGGCTCCCACACAACAAACGTATTTTTTTTGCCGTTTTTATAGATAATGGTACGGAACCCTTCGTGCGCAAGTGCGAATCGAACTTGGACGGTTATTAGTAAGTTTAGACTCCATTTAAAAGTAACCGTATTAGTGCATTCAATGACGACTCTAGGTAACTGATTGTAAATAGATACGAGGGGCCATACAAAATAGGTACCTACAGGCTTTTGTGCTTTGTTTATTTTGTACGGTTTAGTTGTAATTGCCACAGTTAGCTGTCACACACGACACATCCCCTTTATTTATTACCAGTATCGGCTCCAAGCCCCAAATATCAAATACAAATAATAGAAGTATCGCCTTCTCCACAAATCTGATATAAGTCTATTTATCAATATGTCAAAATATGCGCCCACACCTGTGTGGTACCGACCTAATTCTAACACCGCGATAAATTTGGTAACAAAGAAACAAAAGCTTTATCGGGTTCTAATAAAGTTTAAATTGTATTTAGCTGTACGATAAGGAGAGTTTGGCAAGAAAGAAACCCCGGGAGATAAGCGCAGTCATCATATTTCCTCGTTTTGACGGCGAGTCTCGAGCGAGGCGGTTGTTGTATTAAAGATTTCGGGCATAAGGATATTACTACAAACCAGGTATGTATTTATTTTACCACGTTTTTATTGTCACTTTCTTGTTTGCCTGTCGATCTGTCGTTCCGGGTGGAATCTTGCAATACAAATTTCGAGCACTTCCCGCTTAGCTATCCGGCTGAAACTTTCAGGGTAGCTCACAAATCTATGACATTTCTTTCTAAATCCATTTATTAGCATGCAATCCCAACCTAACCTCAAACGGCGCATAAAATCGTGGTCAGATCCACGTTTTTATGCTTATTTTTTTAATCTGTCACTTTTTGTTTTGTAATGAGGTCAACGTGTAAAACTTAAGCGGTAATATTAAAATGTTAATTAGATTTAATATAAGCATTAGCCCCATCTGGAGTAAAGTACGGCAGAGTTATACCCACTGTTAAAAGATGGCGCTAATAAAACTATGCTGCTTTACCCTACTTCTGGGGTAAAGCAGTATGGAATTACCTCAATTTTGGGCAGAGGGCGCCAGTGAGTGGCACTGGTGTGGGTTATCTTTTTTGAGGGTGGTTTGATAAAAAAAAGAGAGGTAACGGGGATATACTAAGAAAAATTATAAGAAGGTGTTAAAAAATTGATATATGAGAATTATATTGATTGCAAGCGGTTGGAGTGTTTAATTGGCTCGAAAGGGCTAACAAACGGGACGTGGTATTGAATTGAATATATGTATTAATTGATACGTTTTTCATTGCGCTTACTGCACTCGTCATCCATACATCCATTTTGAAGTTGCAATATTGCTTAAATGCTTAAACTTGACTTAAGACTTAAATATTTAAGTCTCAGTTGTTCATTTAATGCTTAAAAAGGTCTTTTTACGAAATAGTCTCATAAATATTTTTATTTAGTTTTCTTTGCTTCTCCGATAGCTTATGCAATCAAAATACAAACATTTTTCTTTTCACAAAAGCGGAGTGCTTTCAAAGAAAATTTTAAAGCTGTTTTCAAAGTAGCCGAGAACATTTATAGTAAACACTGGTCTTAATAATTTGTGAATGGTGTCCACAAAGACGAGAAAATGTGAAAAGCTTTGCTATAGAAAGAGTGAGGCTCAATCAAATTTAGGAGAATACAATTGCATTGATTTATTTGTATTTATTACCTATTTATTAGGTGTATTTTTTATATATTGTTGACGGCTTATGTGGTGTAATGGTTGAGTAGGTTGGTTCAAATTTCATACACCTCTGTGGTAGCGGGTTCGATTCCCGCGATGGAACAAATGTTTGTGCACAGAAAATAAAAAGCGCAAGCATTTGTTTCGTGTCTGGGTGTTGTAAGACTATGGTCCTCATAGTTCTCAACCACTAGATACAGGAATTCCTAGTTAAGGGCCAGGATCTATTTAAGTGATCGTTGTACGTATTTATTATTATTATTTATTATACTGCGTAAGTACACAGCGTACATTTGCGCTAACGATATGAAGGTTAGAGTCGGGTTAAGTGTAATTTTTATACAAAAACGAGTAAGGTATGTTTTTGTATCACACCAAAAGCGGGCAATTTTTTTTATTGTTTCGTGTCGTAGCTATTTGAGATACATACATACTTCACTAGCTGCGCCCCGCGGTTTTTTACTTACATACTAAAAATCATCAGAAGTAGTTTATGCTTGACTGAGTCATCCATCCATCCATCAATCCATCCTCACAAACTTTCGCATTTATAATATTAAAAGAATAGGATAATAGCATTAAAATTTTCAATCGTAATTACCTACAAAATATTGTTTTCACCAAAAGTTGGTACATTCCAAAAATCCCTTTTGCAAACACAAACCCAGAAAGTAAAAAGTAGACACACCCCCGCCGAGTTTATTTGTATAACAAGTTTTATATAGTGAACGCATTTTGAATACAAATAGAGTAACAAAGGCAGTCGGACTCGTAAAATTATTATTTTCCATTCAGGGCGCCACGCGCCAGATTTAGTTTTGTTCGAACACTCGAAACTTTTCGTATCATTCACCAGCGATGCTACCAGTACTTTGCGTTATGGCGGTGGCATTATCTTCATATAATATGATTTAGGTCAAGGCGTTTATTGGTTGGGTCATTGTAGCTGAAAGTATAGGATTATTATTCAAATATTTATTAAATTTCTTAACTAAGGATTTTTGCAATATTTCTGCTAATAATTTATACAAAAATACTGTAAACCTAAAACCAAGAGTGCCACCGGTAGCGGGGCAGTTAGGGCTGCAGAGTAAGGAACCTCCTGATGTGCCGCATTTGGGTGTGGGTTTTAGCGACTCCATAGCGTTTTGGCGAGTTTTTAACTATGATTTGTCTACCTAGGTTAAAATTAAAACGTATCGCGACTACAAATCGTGTGTACTATGGCAGAGTGGGTAGTACAAGTGTTGAGTGTACGCCAAGTTTTAATCTAGTGACCTACATAGGCGCACTACACAAAAACGAAAACTTTATGAAACGTAAAAAATGTGCCTCGTAAAATTCGCGAAAATCTGTTACGACGCTTTTATAGAGTCAATGATCAAAAACTGGCTAAGTGGGGACAGGCACTTGAACTTGACGAGATCACTAATGTAAAATTTGGCTTGGGCACCAGTATTTATATACAGCTTTGTTAAGTTTAAAGTTAGCGTGCGCGGCAGGGTACGAAATTGTGTTTGACACATCTAACTCTTGCAAATTAGGTTTAGACAATGCAGTAAAGAATTAGGGCCTTAGTGTATTTTCTTTTAATACACGTTGTACAAGTTATAAAAGCTAAATGTGAACGAAGGTTCGTATTTGAAAAAGTCATAACAGTCGATATATCGAGTAGTCGTGACAAAAATTTACAAGGATTTTTAAATTTTGGCTAGATAACCAAATTCAAAGGATCCCTGAAAAGACACAACGTCGCCGAGGCCGACCTAGAAAAAGATGAAGAGGCGATCTAGTCGCACACCAAGAAAATTGGTGTGAGGTGGCGCAGGAGCAAGACAGGTGGAAGGAACTTGGGGAGGCCTTTGCCCAGCAGTGGGACAGCATAGGCTAGTTAAAAAAACCTTAAAAAGGGGCATTCATGGTGCTCTAATTCGGAGATTTGTTTTGTTTCAGCTTGAGATCACATTAAAAAGTGCTTTTAGACGAAAATAACTAAGCCAATAACAACAGAACTCGACTATTGATTGTTTTCGAAATACAGCACCTATAATAGATTGTATACTTTGCTTAAAAGCATTTGGAAGGTGTGGCTCGTTCTACCGATATAACCTAGACTGACCTATCGTTGGATCGTAATGTACTTAGGTACACTTGAGATTTTTTTTAACGGGCGAATGCCTTTATTACTGAAAACAAACTACACTCTACTTACTAAAACTAAACTAACTACATACAAGGAGAAGCAATTGGACAACCCATAGACCATTAAAGGCCTATAGATAGCTCAAATGCTCCAACCCACTACCAGTTGGCAGCGTACCCAAGATGCTGGCAGTATTGCCCCGTTGGATTGCAATACTGATACGTTGAGCCAAATAAGTCCCAGCATTTTGGTCACGCGTCGCATCGATCAGGCGCTCTGACAGACTTTTGAAAATACGATGAGCTCCCGGTCCCCACGGACCCGAAGTCTCCACACTTGAGATTAGTTATATATTTCGCATCACCTGTTAATAAGCACGTAGAAATTACGCGACCGCAGTGCAGTGCCACGGAGGATTTTGCATAATAAAGTTTTGGGTGTTGTTATGGGAAGGCGTGTTGCTTACCATCAGGTGAACCTGGTCGTCATGTCTGAGTGACATCAAAAATTAAATAAATGGCTGTGCATACTATACAATACAATACAATACAAAAATGCTTTAATGTACACCAAATAAAAAATAAATAGGTTCATGGAAATCACTTACAAACTAAAGTACAATGGGCAGGCTTATTGCTAAGAGCGATCTCCCCCTATACTATCCTATACCCTTATTTGAGTTCGAAACATTATTTTGCTAAGAACAATTTAAAAAATGTCAATACTCGATTCGTAACACGTTACGTTACCAAATTAGTAACTGAATCAATTGATTCAGTTCAGTTTCCCTATCTGTGTCCTTAACGAACCAGATACAACAAAAAGTAAATAAATTATTGAATGTTTTGCTTCTTCTCTCGTGTGGGTGTGTGGACAAAACCGGGTGTTGAAGTTTTTAGACCGCCATGGCTCCAACATGTCTTAACGACTGTTGTCTTAAGACAATAACCTTGCAAGCACGGTCGCGCACAGATGTAAATACCACACAAACGCATACAAAGTTATGATTAAATGTTATTAAAACACAGAAATGGCTTGCAAGTTACCCGCGGCAATGTACGAGCATACTACTTTAAATACTAACTGCAATAGTAGATTTAGATTGTCGGTCGAAGTTCCGGACAGTCGCACAATATGAAAGGATCCTTTGAAAGCCACAGTATGCGCGAGCCGAAGTATTCACGCAATTCCAGGGCCTTAGGGTCGTTTTTCATTACACAGACTGTGCATTCCGGCAGCGGGGGCTACTAGCGGTGCATTGTGATTATTTATGATGTTTATGAATTATTTTAGGCACACACCCACAGTTAACAAATTAAAAGTACCAGAGAATGGATGAAGAATAGAAGCAATTTGGTTACTTCAGCAGTTGGCTCGGTGGCCCAGTGGTTAAGGCGTTGGGACGGTATTCCAAAGACACAGATTCGATCCCTGCCAAAGAAATATAAGTTTTCATTTTTCTAATTATTTAAATTCTGATTGGTTGCTGTGCCAATTAGCCAAGTATTTCGACAAGTGTTGTTTACGAATACGGGTGCCAGATTCTTCTCGTACCTACTGTACCTACTTAGTACCTATTTATTGTCCAGGTGTCCAGTGTTCACCAAGCATTTCAACCCTTACAGTGATCAGAAACTACCACTCGGGGAGGCTTTTTGTTTACTTCACATAAAATGTATCAGGTAGTGAACAATCCTATAAAAATTTAGAGGGTTGTCTTAATAGTATTGTATTATGTCCTATAATAGCAGAATTTCACTTATTTGAATAACTTTGGCGTCAATGAATTAAATAGAACAAAACATATTGTATATTTTGGAGCCACAATTTAAAATGTTTATTATTCTTCGAAGCCTTTCATAATTCTCCTTTTCATCATCATCATCATCATCACCCCATTAAGTTCCCACTGCTAGGACACGGGCCTACAAACAAGCGAACAATAGCTAGCTTAAAAGCTACTACAGTCATAATCATCGAAAAACCATCTGGAATCCAGCAGTAGCTCCCCACTCGGCCCTTCCCGGCAGACTATTGCAATCGGCTGAGCCGCCGCGCCAATCATTCCAATCAGTTTTTCAATCATTTTAAAGGCCCTCCACCCGTCATCCCTCCCATGTCGTAATATGCTTTGACGCGTTCAACTCTCTCTTCGCAGTTGAACGGATTTCGCAAATGATTGCTATTCATTATGACGTCTGTTCCACGTGTACTTAAAGAGTGGTTGAATAAGTCGTTGGCATGGCGGAAATAACTCCACGATTATCGTCTGTGGAGCCCTTATTTTTCGATACATTCATGGCCGTACATTATTTTATTATTATTCTTTTAGCCGTTAGAGTCCCACTGCTGGGCAAAGGCCTCCCCCCATTCTTTCCACTCTTCCCTGTCTTGCGCCAGTTGCGCCCAGTCTGGACAAAATTTGTCGAGCTCGTCCCGCTATCTCCTTCTCGGTCTGCCGCGCCGTCTTCTTGCGTTGTCTGAATCATACATAGGTAATATAAATGTAACAGTTAGTGTGTATGTTTGTTATCACTCGGATTCAAAGGCTGAAAGGATTTTGATGGTTGCGTCCTAGAATACATATGATCTTTTAGAGAAATGCACTTCAGGACGCAACTTTCTACGCGGGCGAATTGTGGTAGGTTTCTCGTATGCGGGAGGCCGTCTGGGTAGGTGCTTACCACAGCTTTCAATTCATTTTCATTTATTAATAATGGCTTTGCCAGTTATTCTGCTACCAAGCAGTAAGTGCGCAAGAATTACTGCGTTCCGCTTTGAAGGGCATTGTAGCAAGCGAAATTACTGGGCATATGAGACTTAATATCTGATGTGTCGGGGTGATGAGCGCTATGCAGTTCTGCGCAGTGCTTTTTATGGTATTAAAAGATCTGGGTAGCACTGAAATTGTTATGGATAGGCGTAGCGCTTACCATCAGGCGAACAACTTGCTCGTCTCATCACTCAGTTCCATAAAAAAAACATTGAGGTCTCATTCCTCAATGAAAAAAAATTAAGTTGAAAAGTCAGATTCGCCTTGTAATGTCACTTTGTCACTCTTTCGCACTTGGATGGATTTCGTGAACTATGATTGGTATTCATTATATGACTTCTGTTGAACTTGAATACTTAAGGCCGTAGCGAATGAGTCGAATGAAGGACTTTCGGTCAAATAATATTAGGTAAGTATATTACGTTATAAATTCGACCTATTTTCAACAAAAGTCGTATCACTGAAGTAATTTCTTAGAAGTCTTATTTTCGGAGCATGACATTTAGATACCTATACCGCAAATATATTTCGAACTCCCAATATCGTATTATTTACCATCCATTTATTTTTACGAGCCCTCGATATGAACTCTTCAGATATTAATGTATTACGTAAATCTCTTCGCTCGCTGTTTGTAAAATATGTGTATGTAAAGAGTTATATAAAGATTTTAAAATGCTAAAATACACTTTGAATGATGATCTCTCAGAAGTAAACCTAGCGTGATACCTGTGGAGTGCAGTTAACGTGCGCTTTGCGGTTCAAAGAAACATCAATCAGGAGACTCGGAGAGCTCCACTCCAAATGATCGCGACGGAACGAAAGAACACGCCACACCGCCGCCTCATGCTGCCTGAAGTAAAGGCTATAGGCACCTATCGTTAGAGAAAACCAACTGTCGTCTCTATCTCATATTATGTAGGTACCTATCAATCCTATCATGTATTTTTTTAATATTATATGACTGGAGCATACACAATGAGCCGCAGTAAGAGATCTAAAGTTGGAATCCCTAAAAACAAGATAGATAGATAGATAAACACTTTATTATTCACCTTAAAAATAGAGATAAAGTACAAGTCGAATGTTTACAATGGTGTAACAATGGGCGGTCTTATCGCTTATAGCAATCTCTTCCAGACAACCTTTGGATGGAGAGGAATAACGAAACATACACAGACGGATCATACACGAAAACGAAACGTACGCGAAGATCTTTCTTTCCAAAATTTACGGGTAGCTTGTTAGAGTATATATAAATTTATATTATACTAGCTTTTTTCCCGCGACTTCGTCCGCGTGAATGATAGAGGAAGCCCATTTTCATTATTTATCTCAAAAGCATCTTAGCAAGACCTCCCCAGTGTATGGGAGCTCGTGCTACGAAGAGGTCCAGCTGTATCTTCGTAATCACCCAACCGACTTTAATGTAACATACCCTATAATCTAAGTTGGAAATAATGCTACCAAACCCTGAAAACCACATTAATATCCGTTCAGCAGTTTCAGAGTCTAGATAGATAACAAACAGACAAAATTCTAAAAACCATAGATTCGTGTTCAGCACCCTCTAAATAGTTGATCCCAGTTAGTTTTGCAAAAATATCTTCAATGTACAGAATTGGCTCAGTTCCATTTTTATAATAGTAAAAAATAGAATAGATAATAATAGATAGATTATTAGAAAAGTGCAGTAACTCTAGTTAGCACATAGCCTTTACAAAGGCCTTAGATATAATACATATTAAAAAAAATATAGGTTTTTATAGGTTGGCGTGTTAATATTTCAAGATAGTCTTTATTAACTAGCATCATCAAGACTAGGCCTTCAAATTGACGTCAATGCACATAACAAATTATAACGTACCCACCTCGCTTAAACTGAACGTGTTGTGCTGTCACGTGACGGCTGCCGGTGGGTAATTAAGCAGCGGCCATACGTCAATGTCGGACGACGAGATTGCGGAAAAATTGAATCGTGTGAAGGACTCTTTAGTGGCGGTTGGTTAGCGCCGAGTGGAGATGAAAAAGCGACAGGGTGATGTTTAACCAAGTGTAAGCGAGATTACGCTCCGCAAAAGATATACCCGTTATGGACCCGTTTTTATTAGCCTTCGTTATATTTATAGATGTCATATTTTACTGGTGGTAGGTTTCTAGTTTGCGAGAGGCCGTCTGGGTGGATACCACCGCGTTGCCAGTTATTCAGCCGCCAAGCTGTAGTGCGCAAGCATTACTGTGTTCCGGTTTGAAGGGCATTGTAGCCAGCGAAATTATGGCATTATGAGACTCAACAGCTAGTTGTCTCAGGGTGACGAGCGCAGTGCAGCGCCGCGTAGCATTTTGCATAACAAAGTTCTTGGTGGTGCTGCAATTGTTATGGGCTGGCGTATTGCTTACCATCAGGCAACCGACCAGCTCGTCTCGTTATTCAGTAACATAAAAAAATATTTTTAGGTGTGTTAGGCTCAAACAATGAAAACGCTCGTTGAATAAATAAGTCGTCCACAACGTGTAAAATCGCGCCAAAACAAAGATATAGGTAATTAAGCAAAAACATAGACTTTTATGGTCTAACCAAGACAATGCAAAAATCACAATCTTTATTTTTACCATTTGACTAAAGTCCCTAGCACATTCAGAATGAAAAGCGACTTTTTATACCAAAAGGGAAACGTGCATTAACATCATCAAACATTTCGTAACCGTTCACGACTGTTTAAGAGCTTGATATAGATTTTTTCGCGCCGGGTATACAATGCCTACAATATTGCAACCGCACCGGATGCAGTCGGTTATCACAATAAAGATCAAATTGACATTGAAATTAGTTACAGCGTGTGTGTGACGGTGACATCGTCATATAAACACGTCGAAGGGTTAATTACTGCCCGTCAGGGCATTGAGCCGCCGCGCCGAGCGTCAAACAGTGATTCTATCCATCGTAGCAATAATTGGTGAAAAGTACAGTCGTGGTCGTCATCAATCGTTGGCAATTACAATTAAGCCGTAATCGTAATCCGTAATTTATAGCCGTAATCTATTTAATCTGTGGATTAGTCACAGGTACTGAACACATGTCACGTCGCGTGTCGGCAAAGACTGACGAGCGCGACAATACGTCAATGTCGGACGAGGAAATCTCAGACGGGAAAATATAATCGTGCGTCGCGACGGCTGGGTTAACGCCAAACGGAGACGAAAATGGAGTGACAAGTGCTTACCGAAACGATGACATGGTGAGATTTTGAATGAAGAAGAAAGTGAATGAATGAAGTGTTACAAGGAGTACTATACCACAGAATACCTAATAGTACTACATAACGATACACTAATGAAATAAAGAAGTCAAATTCATTGTCACTACTTTAGAAATTATAATGCCACGTACAAATACAATAAGTCTATTTAAAGCCCTAGACTCTACGATATAAAAACAAGGCAAATATAAAAATAAACAACTCAGAAAAGGCGGCCTTAACGCTAAAAGCATTTTTTTCCAAATAAAGTGAACGCATTGCACATTGCTTGGGCCAAGCCGGTATTTGAACTCGGGTGCGTCGGATCGTAACGCGCACTAGTGACCGTTCGGCCAAACTTGCTTTGTTAAACGTCTTCATAACTTCATAAACTTTTGTGAAAGAACACTTATCAACAAAAAAGTGACATTCAAAAATTAATCTAAAAACCACGTTTTTATGCGCCTTTCGAGGCTAGGTCGGCATTGCTACCCTGAAATTTCAGCCGAATAGATAATCGGGATGTGCTCGAAATTTGAGTTGCAAGATTTTACCCGGAACGACAGACAGACAGATAAACAAGAAAGTGACATATTAAAATCGTAGTAATAAAAAAGTCTCGGTCTACAAACTCTTATTGAGTTTCGCTGTCGTGTGTTTTTACGTTATACGGACCTCCTCATTAAAATATTACGTTTAATCTTCGTGAATGAAGGTTATGGACCCATATTTCTCTAAATAATATTATTATTTTCTCTTAGCTGAGAGTAAGTTATCTATTATATTTATGGCACCGACAACATTGCTCGGAGAGCTGTTTGCGCCGAAAACTTCGCTCGTTTCGATGACTACACGACTGAAAACATTTCACTTGTGATCATACATAACTTCCTTTTAAAAAAATCGCGGTTCCGTCAGCTAACGAATCATTGGTGATCTGACATAGTAGCTGGCAAACTTGAATCTAAACTATGCATACGAGAATACTGAGTCCGTACTAACTATAGGTATAATTCTTTTGCAAATTTATAAAATGGTAGTTAATGCGATTTAATACTAACTTACAGTCCTACATTTCTTGTATAATATCTTGTGCAAAACGATCATTTTTTCACCGGGCAAATGCATAAGCAATTGGACAACCATTAAAGTAATATTTATTTTTCTTTGATTAAAGGCCTATAAATAGTCCAAATGCTCCGCCCACTACCAATTAAAAAATAAAAAAATAATAAAAATAAAACAAATAAATAAAAACAATTACATAAATAAATTGAACAGAAACCCGTTCACAACGATAAGCCGTGTGTTTCCAGAGGGTAACCTGAGCCACCCTAGACTCGACGATCCAGTAAATAATATCTTGAGACGTTGCTAGGCAGTGACCATTTTTGCAACCGATCAATTGAAAGATTTAAAGTAAGAAATATTTAAAGCTAGTAAAACTTCTATAAATGCGGTTTCATTTGTTTTGGTGTCATTTATTACACTCGACTATAGGTATGTACTTGCAATCTTAAAAACATGTTTTTATAGAGGAGCTTTGAGTATTGTAAGTTTCAAATTGAAATCGCGGGCAGTTATTATTAGGTAATTTACTCAGTTAAATACGTCATTCGTATTACAAACTTTTCCTAATAAAATTCTAAGTACGTAATACAGATTTTCATAATATTTACATAATATTCTTTATAAACTAAAATGAAATTACTTAATATTTTACTTTTTCACAATGTTCACCAGACAGTAAAATGAAGGACGGAGGAAAATATATATTAAAAACTTTCAATCTTTCTGTGCCCAATAAAGCGAATTTTTATTTTAAGTAAATATTTGCCTGTAAAAAGCGTAGTCTAATCAATCTCTGTTGGCATCGTGCCTGAGCCGGCGAGACTCAATTCTTATAATGCGCTTACCATGAGGCATGAGCGCATATTAACAGCTGCGAGCAGTGATTTGTGCGCTAGTGTCCACACTAGACATAGACAATTTCTTAAGGCAATATCCATATTGCCTTAAGAAATTGTCTATATTTATACACACTATCATATCGTAGAAAATTACTACTAACTACTACTATAAATCATGTATGATGAAACTGGATTGATAGGCAGATAGAAAATTCTTTATTGCAAAAAAAAAATTGTAGGTACATAGGCGAACTTAATGTTAGTAAGCATTATCTTCCAGTTAACTTCGGTGTACTGTAGAGTTTTTATAAGGTAGTGCAAACAAAATATAAATTAAATGTGAAAAAATTAAAAGGTCATTTGATGATGATTGAATTATTTTTATGATTAATGTAATGAACGCACATACAAACTGGCTTCATATATTCGTTTGCTTTTAAGTAAAGGATTATTTAAAAGGACTTACAGATAGCAAATGTAGAACGTCTACTTAGATAAACCGGACCATACTTATACATCAATGACTTTCTAAGATGAAATAGGAACGCTGTGGGCTAAGCTGTAAACAAATAAAAGCAACTCTGTTGACTCTTTACTTGTTAAAAGCTGTCCCAATGCTACCTCGTGTCTTGGGCACTCTACTGAGCAATGCAAGAACCGCGTTCCTTCTCTGGACACATGCCAGGTCTGCAAGCTGGCCTATTAGGCGATAATCTATCAAATATTATCCTGGAAATGACTGCGGATGTCCAAGGTTTGATATCGGAGAGGAACGCGAACATCATGGACGATATATGCGCACGCTACATGCTTCAACGAACACATGCTTCATGCGAATTTTCGCATTCGCAGCTGAATCGTGTAGCGTGCGCGCGGACCGTCCAGGTTTTTCGCATTGCATTGCATGTTGCAACACGCGGCTATAAAAAGTGGAAGACATTAATTATCTTGGGCGTCCTAGATAAGAAATTGTCACCCTGACAGTTTTCTAGAATGAGTCGAGTCAAGATAAAGTGACGTTTAACGTTGCAGGAAGTAATCTATTTAAAGGAAACTGTGTCTTATGCAAGATCATTAATTAACCTAACAGGTGCAATGTTTTTGTTCAACTTTCTTAAACATGGTTTAATGCTCTATAATTAAAACTTATTTCATTTTTAACAATAATAATAAAACCCAGATAATATTAGTAAAATAATAAAAAAACGTCTATAAAAGTTTTAGAAGTCCTTCATGTAGATATTGTCCCAGACGTACGGTACCTTTTCGTTTTTATGGCTTGGCACAGATACTCTGGAAAAAACTGATTGAATTCCACTATTCGAACAAAAGATAATATAAAGTCAACGAGATATAACTAAACTGGTTCGAGATAAAAGACGTGGGTTTTACCGATTGCCAAAGCAAGAAAAAGGAATGGCCCAGCAATAGGTACCTATTTGCAGCTAAAATATCTTATGAAAGCGTAAGAAGCGTTCCAATCTTTCAAAGCGGGCTGAGCTGAAGCAATAAAGAAATGCAGAAGGACAACGCCGTAGTTTTATTAGTTTTTACTTTCAGAAAATTATTAGGTACACCAGTGCATTCATCTACTTTTGACTATGGTTGACTCTAAACTCGGAATTTGTAATTTTTAGTTTAATTTTTTGTTCAGTGCAATTTCTTGGACAACGAGGCCAATATTCTGCATATAAATAAACGCGCAAGTATTAGTTTGTTGTTGGACTAAGGAACTCAGTCAAATTGCATTAATTCCATAGATACAAGGCATCCTAGTTTACAGTCTACTATGTTGTTTTGTGATCCACAGGTGTAACTTACGCTGGAACACGTTGACAGCCACTCAAGCGAATCAATACCCACCGGTTTTTTTATTTTATACGAAAGTAACACCTAGGGTTAAATTAGTTAGACGGGATCCATTTCCAACAGCTGGCGTACCTATCTTATTGGTCAGATTTGTGTACTAACAATAGATCAGCGACCAGCGTCATAACTACAACCAACAAGGCGGTAGTTGCCTTACTGATTGTATACTGTATTTCAAGTCTAGATGCGAATACTCCACTAACTAAAAAGCGAACCCATAGCGAAACTCGAGCCGCAGCCGCCAAGCTCTCGAATGTGCCATCACTCGCCGACGAGGTTATTGGAAACATTTGATTCAATAAGTGCCCCGGATATTACAGAGGAGATTAAATCGAGACATTTCACATGAAAAATGGAAGAGATTATTAGATTTTTCGGATTTTGTTACGTTTTGGTTCACTGAATTAGGACAGATGTTTATGGAACAATGATTAGGACGATATTTTGTGATGAAAACATTGTTCTTATTAGAATTTCAACAATCAAATTTTCATGTTAGTTATTTTATTATTGAAAATGACCCGATATCGTCTAGGCAAGCACGAAGCAACCGCGTCATCACTTTCCATCTGTATGACAACGGTCATATCCAAAACGCGTATACTAACAAAGCGTTACCAAGAACTTACTACATACGAAAGACCTATAAAGGTGTTATACTCTCCCCAGAGCCTCCATGTTAGTAGTAAAGCAGCCGCCGTGTCGGCGGTGCTAATTGATTGTTATGTCCATTACAATGGATTTTTATCGCCTTTACCAGCTCCCACACGCGCCGGCGGCGCGCGGCGTTATGTTTATAGCCCGCTGTTGTAGTAGGCCGGGAGGTGACGGGAAATTCAACCACCTCAAAGTTCTATACACAGTGGAATTGAATTCGATATTTTTCCGAAATGTATAATATACTCAGTCCATGTTTTAGAATAAATCTATAGTGTAATAAAAATAATAATAGTTCGCCAAAATATAATTGTCAATTAGTTGAAATGTCAATGAATGATTGTGAATGAAATGTAGCGACGCAAGGAGGCTAGTAGGAACCGTGCCGTGCACCCGCGCCCCGCCGCGTCGCCACCGCGTGTCCTGTTTAGTGAAATAGATATTTCAGCTAGGCTAGGTTCAATTATTTTTTGGTCATATATTTTTAATTTAACGCTTCATATTCAATCTAAAGCTCACTCAGTCCATACTGAGTACATACATTTAGGAAAAATATCTAATACAATTCCACGCTGTATAATTTAGAACACCTTACCAGCGTCTCTGTTTCCGGATTCTTATAATCTTGGTGTCTTCAAGCCCAGAGTGAATCGGTATCTACTAGGCAAGCATGATCCATCGTCGACCGCGTGATCACTTTCCATCAGGTGGGACTGCTTTCAAATGCTTGCTATCAGGTAATAAAAAGAAATATTAGGTAATTACCCGTTTTAATTCTCATAGAAAAATCAGGTAAATAGCTGAAGTATGTTGACATTGTCCCATCATATCCGCTCTGTTGATCTGGTGCCACCTGATTGCATGGAGGAGACCTTGGGTCGTTTAAACTATTCTCACTGCTATTGCATTGCGTTAAAAGTCATAATGAGGAGTCCAATCAATATTTTTTTGGTCTTTCTACCTACTTATCTACCTACAACACAGTCAATGTTTTTTGTACCTCACTCTTAACGTTCGCAAATCAAGTCTGTGACAGCATGCCAGAACGGCGCCGGGAGGCGGGACAAAATAGCGCGCGCTTTTGTCAACCACTAAAATCGGCCTTTACCTGCACTTCTTGAATCACAAAATTAAAAATGAGCATATACGTATGCCTATGTCTATAAAATGCCTGTAGCGATTAAGTACCTACGCATTATTGTTATGCAAGCATCTTTGGGTACCACGTTATTCTCGTCAAGTAATAATATTCAACCAGCGTCACACCTTTTATAGCACGTTTATAGCGAGCTGTGTTGTTTCGTAGCAGTTATTGACCCGTAAAAAGGGGAGTCACAGTTATTTTAGCTTAAAAAGGTTTTTATGATCGTGGAAGGGTTCTCTAAAAAGGATTACAGTTTACTGCTACAGAGCGCCTCTCTTTCTATCGCATAGCTCTTATCTCATCTCTTCTGACGCGGCACGTGTAACGACGCGCGACCCGCCGTCGGTGTCCGGCTATATACTTGTAACTTCGTACCTACAATGAGGAGTGCGCTAGGCCTGCCTATACGTAACTGAATGTATAAATGTAATTTGATTTGTATTTGAGATCGATCTCTTTTGCTTCGGAATATACAGCTTTACGAAATTACGCGGATTTTTTGGGTTGAACTGAATCTAAAATATATTATTTTAGCCAATATGGTGGATGATTTCGTTTTGTCACATATATATGTTTTGCTAAATAAATAGAGAGCATGAATAAAGTCCTCGTCTTTGTTTTACTAATGGCTATAAGTTCGTGTTTTCATCGATCTAAATAATACCACCTAGCCTAGGTTTCTATATTATTATAATATAGATATTAGTAAGTCACAGCCATTTTAGCCTAATTATTTTTGTAGAGAGTGCTACATTAGTTTCAGTCTGAACCAATACCCATCACCTTGATAAGTCCCACTCTGTAACACGACCTAATGTGACTCGACACATGCCAATACATGTGCGTCAGTTGACGCGATTTGTCACTTTTCATTACCAACCTATCCTAAGCTTGGACGAACGCCGGTTACGTCCTGAACTCGTACATGCATCTATGTATTTTGATTTTATCAACCTAGGTACATGATTTATATGTCATTGTTTCTGGAACACTGGCGTTCTGTCAGAGATTTTAGAAATTATGTATCACGCGGGAGCAGTGCAGCTTGATATGTGTTCCCAACTTTAGTGGTTGGACAATTTGGACATCTCTCTGGCTAAGTTCATCTTATAACTGTTTTAGAGCTAGTGTGAAAAATATGCACATAATATACTTCACTAACCATTTCTAGTGACTACCATTAATTATGCTTTTTAAGATAATGAATTGCTTATGCTGCTTAGAAGCTATGAGGTCTTTATTTAACACTAGGACCAAATAGGTTTACAGTAACACTAAAGATCCGAAGGAATTAGTACTAGGAACTGGATAATAGTAATCATAGCACCTATGTATAACATAGACCACTGACCATAATTGTTCCAACATTTCACCAAGAAATACCGGAGTTTTAAAGACGAGTTGCATCTCGTAAGCCCCCGTCTATCGGAGCGCTACGGACTCGACACGACACGTGCCATTCTGTCACTTACTCAGTTAGGGGCGTCGCGTATTGAACCCGCAACCAAGCTGAAACGCTTGTTTACAATATATGTTTTTGTAAGGACGCTAAGTATGCAATCACGCCCTTTGTCAAGGGTGAAAAGTAACTTAAGAACATTATAAGAATATTATTTATTTATTTTATAAAAACACAAAAATTGTAACAAAATCTCTAAACAAAATGTACCTCACATTCTTGCCGTGTCTTCTGAGTAGTGGTTCTTTTTCCGATACGGTGGTAGAGTCATTGTGATAATTTGACGTTCATAAGTGCGTCTGTGATGCCAAAAATGAATAGAGTGATTTTGACTTTGACTTTGAACACATTTTAAAAATAAATTGGATACAAAAACATTATATAGGTAACTATTGTTTCCCCAAATAGGTTAACCTGTATCTTGGGGACCTTGTTCCTAGTTGATAAATATCGTTTTATGAGAAAAAAAAACTGAGTTGTTTATACCATGTGGTATAATCTTAACTCAACTGGTGGCCTTATCGCTACAAGTAATCTCTTGCAGTCCAGAATAAAAAATCATTTACCACTCAATACTCTGATACATTTTAACCCAATTTCTTAAGTACTATTTTTAATTTCTTAAAACTATACATAACAAACCAAGCAAAGTTGTGCGCCTGGTATTAAGCGCCACGTCTGGTTATAACAGTTGCATATCAACCCCCTCACCGAAGTCTCCACGAGACAAGTCAATCTTTGTCAGTCACTCAGTCAGGGGCGTCAGTGGTGTCAGGGGCGTCGGGAGCTTGGCGGGATAATTGGCTCATTTCATTACTCGCTGGAGACAGGTGAGTTGACTATGAACTCTCGTTAGTAAGACAAAGGGTTAGCCTTTAGGGTCAAACGATCTAATAGTAAACTCTGATTAAGTGTATGTAAGTACCTACACTACTATACAATACCACTTTATTGCACACCAAATAACATAGACACAATTATGACACATAGTAGACATAGACACATGAAGAAAAATAAAATAAAAGTCACAAAATACATCGTAGTTTTGACGTACAATGGGCGGTCTTATCGCTTAGAGCGATTTCTTCCAGACAACCTTTGGATGGTAGAACAGGTATAAGGTCTAATGCGGTTTGGTGGTGTACATAATAAACAAATATAATAGACACAAGTGACTTATATAATAAGTGCATACGAAAAAGAAACATAAAAATAAATATACATATCTGTGTTCACTACAGGTATACATTATATTTTAAAGGACTGACATCCAGTTGCAGAAAGCTCATCATTTAAACTCCTTTACGTAAAGTCCCATTAAACTTAATGTAGCGTTGCCAGAATTTTTTTTTTTTTATTTTTACGCTTAATAGATCTATGTTTGGTCACTATCTCGCCTGATGTGAAGCCTCTCGCCTGATATGCGGTGAATCCTAAGAACGAAAAACTACCTGAAAACGTACGAAGAACTATAAAAAGGAACAAAACTGGAGCGCCACTGACTCTTTGAAAAAGGTACGAAAATAACATCGATGGTATAAAGTTACGAACATACTCAAAGAGTACGAGTTTCGTAGTTTTCGTACCCTTCTGGCAACGCTGATTTGATGGATTTTTGAAAATTTGACATATGACAACATTTGACAATAATTTATAGTAAATATTAATATTATTAATGAGGCCAAGAATACCTGGGAGATAGCATGCCCAAATACCGAATTTCCGAAAGTTTTGGCTTCACAGAGGCTGTGGGATGGGCCGCTCTGCGGACTAGCACGGAAACATCTTTTAGATACGTGTAGCGTCGCAGATCGTGCCCGCCTTCTTGCAGTCTCTGTGTGGGAATCAGGGCTTTGGTTGCAGGCTATCCCCTCTTTTAATACTGGCAATTTATTAGACCCATCTGCTTTCCGTCTTGCTATTAGCTTACGTCTGGGTGCAAGGTGTTATGAAGCCCATCGTTGCCAGTGTGGTACTGCAGTTGATCAACTCGGTCACCACGGTCTCTCATGTTCCAGAAGTGCCGGTCGAATTTCGCGTCACGCCAGTCTTAACGATATCATCCGCCGGGCTTTTACCAGCGTTAACGTTGCAGCCATTCTCGAACCGAATGGTCTAATGCGTGACGATGGTAAAAGGCCTGACGGTATGACCCTGATCCCCTGGAAGTTGGGGCGGCCTCTAGTGTGGGACGCTACTTGCGTCGATACTATAGCGCCGTCGCATCTTCCGGAGACGCAGAATAGGGCTGGCGCGGCGGCTAATTCGGCCGAGCAGCTCAAGCGGCGGAAATATGCTAACCTCGGTAGCGGTTACATATTTGAGCCGTTTGGTGTGGAGACTTTGGGTCCGTGGGGACCGGGAGCTCATCGTATTTTCAAAAGTCTGTCAGAGCGCCTGATCGATGCGACGCGTGACCAAAATGCTGGGACTTATTTGGCTCAACGTATCAGTATTGCAATCCAACGGGGCAATACTGCCAGCATCTTGGGTACGCTGCCAACTGGTAGTGGGTTGGAGCATTTGAGCTACCTATAGGCCTTTAATGGTCTATGGGTTGTCCAATTGCTTCTCCTTGTATGTAGTTAGTTTAGTTTTAGTAAGTAGAGTGTAGTTTGTTTTGAGTAATAAAGGCATTCGCCCGTTGAAAAAAAAAAAAAAAAAATTATTAATAATGATAAAAATATAATAATAATTTATTTATAACAAATTTATATTTATTATTTATTTATTAATGAGATCAGTGTTTAAAGTAGTCTTTAAAATTTAAAGTTCGTTTCTGCAACTGGGTGTGAATCTTTTATGGTCATCGTAAAACAAGATATACATTTTATTAAAAAAACCGATTTTAATTTTGACGTATCTTTGAAGTTCATAGTCGAATATCCAAATATAAAGAATTAAATTTTTTATTAACTTTATTAACTTTATCTTTGCGAATATCGATACAATTTTACTGAGACTACCTTAAAGCGATACTGAACCCAACGCAAATAATTTTCCAAATACGTTTATAAATGCCGGAGTTCTGAAGTAACAAACATAAAAAATACAATCGAATTGAGAACTTCTTCCTTTATTTGAAGTCGGTTAAAAAATCAATAAAAGTTCTAATATGTAAAGTTGAAAAAAAAAATTGCTGCAAAATATGTCACAATCACCATCTCTGCATAAGTAATTATGCTAATTAAATAAAGTACATCATTACCAGAGAAAATACAAAACAGGATAAACTACAAAATAGCTTCTGTCCCGGTTACAAGATACCCGGAGTTTTTGCATCGTATTTACCTCAAACAAGCGCCTCCAATTGCGTATCTTTTCGCTTTGCGCCCTGATGAAGCTTACTTTGATGTAGAAAAAAGTTTATATTCAAAGGGATCAGAGAGGCTAGTGTATTTGTACAAGTTTGCCGAGAAACGGGGTTGAAGAGTTGTCAGATAACCTTTTATTTAAGTCTGGTGGTAAGGCGAGACAGCGAGTGTGGCTCAGTGGGAGTACGTGCGACTGTCGAACCAAACGCACCCGAGTTCGAATTCCGCTGCCCTCGCACCACTGACTTTCTTTTTTATGCGGATTTAACACTCGCTCTTAAAATGGTTATGGAAAACATCGTGAGGAAACCCACATTTCCAAGAACTAATAACTAAAATTGAAGGACATGTGACATCCACCAACCTGCACTGGGCCAGCGTGGATTACGGCCCAAACTATCTCTATGAGAGAAGGCCCGTGTCCCAGCAGTGGGATCATAATGGTATATTTGAAACTGCACGTCACAGTGCTATCTAGAATCTAATACATACTTAAGATTTCACTTGTGGTAGGTGTCTCGTATGTGGGAGGCCGTTTGGGTAGGTACCACTGCTTTGCCAGTTATTCTGCCACCAAGCAGTAGTGTGCAAGCATTACTGTGTTCCGGTTTGAAGGGCATTGTAGCCAGTGAAATTACTGGGCATATGAGACTTAATATCTGATGTATCGGGGTTACGAGCGAAATGCAGTGCTACGCAGTGCTTTTTATGATATTAAAAGCTCTGTATTTGTTATGGGCAGGCGTGGCACTTACCATCAGCTGCACGATTTGCTCGTCTTAATACACAGTTCCATTAAAAAAAAAAACCTTGTATCAAACGTAAGTTACTTTTGAACCCGGAAAATTGTACACGCGGGTAAAATTGCGGGGCGCAGTTAGTACACTTGGTACTACTTTGTACCATGTTACAAAATAAGTTGCAATTGAATGTCATAAGTTAAATAAATCATAGGTACCTCACCTCACACCAATTTTCATCGTATACGTCTAGATCTCGGATTTCGCCATGGCCGCTCAGCTAGTGATCTTCTTGTATATTTAACGCACCGAAGGGCTTCAGCTATTGAGAGCAGAGGAGAAGCTTTGGCTGTGAGCCTAGACATTGCAAAGGCATTCGACCGGGTCTGGCATAGGGCACTTTTATCGAAATTTCCAGCGTACGGACTTCCGCAGGGATTATGCACGTGGATTGCCAGCTTCCTTAATGGGCGGAGCATCAAGGTGGTTGTAGATGGTTCTTGCTCTGACTCCATGCCTATAAATGCTGGCGTTCCTCAGGGTTCTGTGTTGTCGGCTACGCTTTTCATTCTGCAAATTAACGATATGTTGCAAATAAGCAACTTTCATTGTTATGCAGATGATAGCACGGGCGACTCACAGTATACTGGTCGCGTTAATGCCTCAACCGCTGAGGTGGAGGAAAGCAGAAATAGACTTGTGTCAAAAATTGAAGACTCCCTAGAAAAAGTGTCCGAATGGGGAGGTGAGAATTTGGTGAAGTTCAACCCCACCAAGACACAAGTTTGCGCATTCACTGCAAAAAGGACTCCATTCCTTGTAGCTCCACGATTTCAGGGCGTTCCTTTTAAGATCTCAGATAGCCTTGGGATTTTGGGTGTTGACATCTCTAGTGAGGTCCAGTTTCGGAGACACTTGGAGGCTAAAGCGAAACTTGTTTCAAAAAAGCTGGGTGTGCTAAACAAGGCGAGGCGATATTTCACGCCGGAGCAACGGCTTCTGCTTTACAAAGCTCAAGTCAGGCCCTACATGGAGTATTGCTCTCACTTGTAGTTTTTTTTTTTTTTGTAATGAAGTTTCTTAATAAGACACCTCAAAACATTAAAATCTAGCCTAATAAGACTAATAAGTAATTTGAATATTTTGAATTTAACTTAAGCTGCTAAGTAGAGTAAAACTAAGAATGTGTCCATTAACACTTTTCTTACTGACAGTAAGAAAAGTGTTAATGGACACATTCTTGTGTTCACTGTTCTTGTGTTCTTTATGGGTAGCACTATTATACTACAACACACTGTCACTTCACTACACTAACTCAAAAGGTTTTGTCCGTTTGAGTCTTCTCACTATGTCTGTGCTGTCAAGGAGCTGGATAGCCTCGACGTTCACGTGGTGATGAAGTCTCCGTTTATGAGCTTCGGCGAACTTTTTTATTACACTAGTGACGAGGTTCACTTTCAGGTCCCGATGGAGGTCGTCATTTCTTGTTCGTGAAATCTATGTGAATAGATTTCGATTCATTGAGTTAGATTCTCCATTTTTTGGTCCAATCAAAGATGGTGTTGATGGCTGTTTGAACCTTTTCCACAGCTTCCTCTTGAGTGACTCCTGTAGCCATGATAGCTGTGTCATCTGCAAAGGTTGCTATGGTATTGTTTTCTAATTCTGGAATATCACTAGTGTACAATAAGTACAGGACTGGATCTAAGACACTTCCCTGTGGTACTCCAGCTTTTATTTGCTTAAGTTCCGAATAAGCATCGTCTTGTCGCACTCTGAACATTCTCTTTGTAAGATAGGATTCTAAGAGGTCTGCAAACTGTTTTGGTAGCATATTTCTAAGTTTGTATACAAGGCCTTGATGCCACACCTTGTCCTTGTGTCACTTGTGGAATGGCGCACCCAAGTATTTGCTTCAGCCTCTTGACTCCCTACAGCGAAGAGCCATTAGGATTGTCGATGATCCCAAGGTGTCTGAAACATTAGAGCCACTTAGCCTCCGAAAAGATATCGGTTCGCTTTGTGTGTTCTACCGCCTTTATAATGGGGAATGTTCTGAAGAGCTTTTTGACCTGCTTCCGCCTTCCCAATTTTTCCACCGCACATCTCGCCACCGTCAAAAAGCTCACCCCCACATCTTACAAAACTGGACTTCCCACACCACTCGCTTCACTCGCACTTTCCTTCCTCGCACTTGTAAAATGTGGAACGACCTACCTTCGTCGGTATTTCCTTTGAGCTACAACTTGGAGTCCTTTAAAAGGGGAATTAATAGAGTCCTTAAGGGTCGGCAACGCATCAGCAATGCCTCTGGTGCTGCAGATGTCCATAGGCGACGGTAACCGCTTACCATCAGGCGGGCCGTCTGCTTGTTTGCCGACATATTAAAAAAAAAAAAGATCGTCTCGCCATCTTTTTCTATGTCGGCCTCAACGACGTTGTTTTCAGGGATCCATTGTGTGGAAATATTTGGCCAGCGCTCAGGATGCATACGACTAACGTGGCCCGCCCAATCCCGTTTCAGCAATCCCATCCAAATTATAATTATATAACTATTATTTGGTCCCTACTAGGAACTCTGCATAGCTGTAGAAAGTTTGATTGATAAACTAACGTTTCAATTTCAGCTTAAACACTCTCAGACTTGATGCTTGTTTAACTTCTTCGGAAAGCTTATTATTCATTATAGTCGTAATTTTATCCATGATAATAGAATAAAATCTAATCCATTAGCAAAGGTCAACAACTTATAAAAAGGGTAGCTCTCAACCTTCTCTGAAGGGAGGCAAGTTGAAGTGACACTAATCGGAGTTTTACGAACCCACTAGTCGAATAACAGGCAGATAGCAGGGGCCGACTAACTAATACCAGCGAAATTACTTAATCTCGGGGTGATGAGCGCAATGCAGTGCTACGCATGGTACTTTGTATGGTTTAAACATTTCTGGGTGGCACGACTGTAATAGTTTATTTTGTTTTTTTTATTTAGTTATGTGCAAGCGTGGCGTTTACCATCAGGCGAACGACTTGTTCGTCATATTGCTCAGTTGAATAAATGGCAATACTCTTTTTTTATGCACAACGATCACAAACATATCCTGGCCCCTAACTAGGATTCCCTATATCTAGGGAACCAGGAACTATGAAAGACCATGGTCCCACAACACCCACTTATAACGCATGTTACTATTTAACGAATGAATAGAAATACTTTATTAATTAAAGTTAGAACATTAACTGGAACGAAAAAAACAATTAGGAATTAACTTGTTTACTGGAAGACATCGCTTTTAGCGGTAAGTCCGCCCATTATACTTTAGTTTTTAAGTGGTTTCATGTGCCTACTAATTATTTTTGTTTGGTGAACAATAAAACATTGCGTATTTGTATTTGTATTAATTTAAATGAAATCAAATATCATCGGCATTTAATGGCAATAATCGACTCTTAAAAACGATCTCAATAAAATGAGCCATTATTAATAAGATAGAAAGTAGGTACCTATTCAAAATGCTAACAAAATATGTCTTCACCGTTTCCCTTGATCCCTTAGGTGGTCCCTTGATTAATTATGTATTAACTTCAGAAAAAGTCAGAAAGCCAATAAATCTACCGAGTGTCCTCTCGTATTTACATGATGAATAAGGAAACCTTCGCTCGGAATTTAAAACCATATTTCTTCAACGGAGACCCTTAAAATTCTTCAGCCGATATTGTGATTGTTCTGTTTCATATTATAAGTCGTGACAGGCCTAGCTCACTCCGCACTGTAGGTACGAAGCTACAAGTACATAGCCGGACACCGACGGCGGGTCGCGCGTTGTGACACGTGTCGCGTCAGAAGAGATAAGAGCTATGCGATAGAAAGAGAGGCGCTCTATAGGTTAATATGATTGGTAGGTATGCTATGCGAACAGAATTGAAATTTATTGCGTCATAGCAAGAGTCGCTATTTGTTTACATTTCTTTGCGAAATGATGCTTCTGTCCTTTAGTATTCTGTGACCGTGATGTTCTACTAAGTAATTGTTAGTGGGTACAAAGGGCGCGGAAATGACAACACGTGGTGACAAGTGATGTATTCGACTAAGGGCCAGTTGTTTCACATTACATTTACAGACGCGTATACGTTAAATATGGCGCTGATACGAATGGTTCTGCAAAAAATGCGTTGTTTCAACATCTGGTGACATCTGGTAGAAACAAAACTGAACAACTTTAACGAACGTCAATCATCGTACGTAACCGTAAGTTACGGATACCGATGTTTCGATACAACCCACCCTTAGAAGCGGTGTGCCGGTCGCAGCCGCGCATGCACCTATATTAAGGTATATCTATAACTAACATGCCTCCACCGTTAACTTAAGAAATGTATACAACACAAGTGTATATTTTATCAAAATAAAAAAACGACTGCAATGTATCTTCGATAAAATTTATATGGGACCACTTCGTAGCTAAACTGAACCCAACACAAAAATAATTTTCAAAATCGATTCATAAATGACGGAGTTCTAAGGTAACAAATATAAAAAATAAAATCGAACAGAGAATCTTCTCCTTTTTGAAGTCGGTTAAAGACTAGAAAAAATGCTTATAGGTTGCGGTTTTACGAGAGCGCCGTAATAGGAGAAATAGGGGCTGTTCTTTCGACGGACTCACGGACGGAGAGTAGCCACAACTCAATAGAAATCGATATTTTGATTTAACAAAATATAGGTCAGGATATTTTCCTGATATTTTCCTTTTACTTTTATTTAATCTTTGGAATTAAACTAACGATTAAGTAAAACTAGAAGAGAAATGTTTATCTGAGCGAGTAAAGTATTTCGGGAATTTAGTTGATAGAGATAAGGGTGCCAAGTGCTCTCTACGCAAGGAGGGTTGGTTAATAAATTCCCTCTAATATGTCTACCAAAAAGAGGGCGAGAATTAACAATATTTCCTAGACATCCTACTGATATTATAAATGCGAAAGTCTCTCTCTCTGTGTGTGAGTATGTGTGTGTTTGTTACTTAATTCCCTAACAACTGAACGGATTTTGATAAAATTCGGAATATAGGTACTTTAAGTCCTAGAATGGGACATGGGATACTTTCATACGGAAAAACGAACAGTTCTCGAGGGAACAACTATAAACTGAATACTACACGGGTGAAACTGCGCGGCGCAGTTAGTGCAAATATATTTTCAGTAGTTTTTTACTTTGTATAATTAAGGTAATATTTAAGTAGTACCTAAATTATAGAATTAATTAAAATTTGTCTTGTCATTGTGCACATATTATACACGTCTTACACCCACATTTTAGTTTCTAGGTAATCCAAGATTGAACTCTAATTTATTGATTGATGTCTGATTTAGTTAGTCATTCAAATAAAGATATAAAAAATGTATTTGAGTTGGAAGTGACTAGGTTTTACAGTCATGCTCACTCAAATGTCTTTGCTTGCGGCGGCTCTGTGTGTCGGGTCACTCCCTTCCCTTCAATATGGTTGAGGGGGGTGATGGCTGGTCCATAAGTCATACTCGTGAACGGGTGCTGCTTGCGGGGACTGGTCTGTTCTAGTCACTCCTACTGCTACTGTCATACCTACTTATATTTTATTTACACTTTTCTGTTACTGATACTATGACTATGGGACATCTCGCTCGCATTTCTTGTTTTACATTCTGTTAATTCTAATTTATACGTAATTGTGCTGAAAAAAGACATCCCCGCAGAGTTTCTTGGTGCTATCTTCTCTAGCGGATGTATTTCCGAAGCACTGGTAGAGTCAGTTTTTGCATTTCTTTTCAGCACTCAGACTTCAATTTGAGTATAGGAAAGAAATGGGTAAACATACTTACCTTTTTTTCAAAGTCATGTTAACATAAGTTACAATTTTTAACATTTTTTATTTGTATCATGTGTTTATGACCTTTAAAAGTGCACTTTTGTGCCTATCTAATAAATGATATTTGACTTTGACTTTGAACTCCTTTCAAATTAAGCTTAAACTACTTTACCACCCCTTTGAGCCAAAATAAGCATTTCTAAGCACTTACAGCAGTTTCAAGCGTGCACCCATCAAAGTAGTAGTTACTCGTGGTAGGTCTCTCAGAAGCGGGAAGCCGTCTGTGTAGGTACCACAGCTTTGGCTGTTATTCTGACGCAAAGCAGTGCGCAAGCATTACTGTGTTCCGGTTTGTAGGGTATTGTAGCCAGCGAAATTACTGGGCATATGAGACTTAATAATGTCTCGGGGAGATAAGCGCAATGCAGTGCTACGCAGTGCTTTTTATGGTATTAAAAGTTCTGGGTGGCATTGCAATTGTTGTGGGCAGGCGTGGCGCTTACCATCAGGCGAAGGACTTGTTTGTCTCATCACTCAGTTCCATAAAAAAAGTAAATAATTTACAGAAGAGATTTATTACCGCTGTAAGCAGCTCTATTAAGAAAATTTATTCTAAGATTTGTTGTATAACCGGATTAAACGCTTCAAGATATACCTCATCATGCTAGATAACTAATTAACACCTCCTCGCTGTCTTCGAAATAGCCAGCGCTTCCATCAGCTTAAAGCGCTTAAGCGTCAAAGGCAGTAATTCAATGAAAAGCTTCGTTGGCGCTGTGTAGGCAGCAATCAGAGCGCTCGTTTAAGACGTCAATTTACGAGACATAATAAAAAAGATGAGCAAACATGAGCTATTGTACGCTTCGTAGGATGATCGAGTACGATATTAAGATGTGCCTCACTGAATCAATTTTACTGTGACCACTGCAGATTTTAATTTTAACCCACTTCAAAGAAGTTTCTCTATTCGATTGTTGTGTGTGTTTAATGTTTGTTACCTCAGAACTCCGTCATTCATGAACCGATTTGGAAAATTCTTTTTGCGTTGGGTTCAGTATAGCTATGAAGTGGTCCCATAAAATTCATAATTTCATCGATATTTGACCTTGGACTTCGAAGATACATTGAAGTCCGTTTTTTTGTTTGATAAAACGTATACTTGTGTGTAATTAAGTGTAAAATGAGCAGGTCGTTCACCTGATGGTAAGCAACACGCTTGCCCATACCTATAACAGTTACAAGGCGCTTCCTAGAATCTTCTGCAAAATCCTGCGCAGCATAGCACTGCGCTCGTCACCGTAAGAACACATATAGTTCCTAAGTCTCTTAACTAATGCCCACTAATTTCGCAAGATCAACAAGATCTCTTAAAAATATATACTAGTTATAGTGCGATAAGGCGATCATTGGAACTCACACTTCCTAAATTGTAACTAACATAGCCTATATTGGAACTAACATAGTCTAAATTGGAATGAACATAGCGTAAATCGGAAATAACACACCCTAAATTGGAACTAATATAGCCTTAATTGGGACTAACATAGCCTAAATCGGAGCTAACCATATCCTGCGTGAAATACAATTTCCGATAGTTTAAAAACCACCGCGGTCTTAATGAAATTGTCGCAGTCAGTAACCCGGGTTTACGGGCAACATCGCGTGAAATTAAACGTCTCGTTACGGAGAATGTTTGGTCAGGTGGAAGTATATGACGTCAATACATTATCGATATTCGAGGACAAAGGTCGGGTATACTGCACAATAATGTGATATAATAATAGACGCATGGATGGTTACTTTGATCAGAAGAAATCGGTATTTTAAGCAATATCTGAAAAGCTATAAGTTATATAAATAGTACTCAAGACAAGGAAGAAATTGTCACTAAACTTCACAAAAGATATCTAACCTGAATAGTCAATATTTTCATTAACACAAAAGGAGGAAACTTCGTTCAAAAATTATTAATTGCTCTGCTTAAGAGCTTCACACACCTTGCAAATGATTACAAGCGATTGTGGCAATATGGCGGCGATACGTCACTGTCATGGCGGCGCGGTCAGCCTTAGCGATTAATTCACCTGTAACACAGAATATGTAATAACTGTTATAAGTATCAACTGAAAGGGCATTGTTTTTCAGAAAAACAAGTATATGTTTTTTTCCACAAATCGTTTAATCCCCAAGAGCTTCACATCGGCTAATGCAAGCGATCATTATAGCAATATGGTGGACGATACGTCACTGTCATGGCGGCGCGTCCGGCCGCATTAAGGTATTATTTTATTCGAAAAGGGAATATGGATTTCATTAAGTTATAGATAAATACTTGTAGCATAGTCTAAATTGGGAAACAGATTTATAGATAAGATGCATCTTGCATACATTTATTGTTCTCATTTACCTTATGTCAAACCAAACTAAGGTTCAAAATACTCACGAAACAATCAATGATACTATTTTATTATATACTAGCTGCGCCCCGCGGTTCCACCCGCGGTTTCCCGGGATAAAAAGTAGCCTATGTGCTATTGTAAGTCCTAAAGTCCTAAAATTCATCAAAATCGGTTTGGTAGTTTTTGCGTGAAAGAGTAACAACGAACATTCATACAGCCATACATAAAAACTTTTGCGTGTATAATATTAGTAAGTATTTTTTCGTTTGTAGGCTTTTTTTGGAAATAAGCAAATAATATGGGGCTCTACGAAGTACTACGATGTGCTACGGAGCGCTACGCGGGATTAAAGTATGAATGTCGAGCGGTGGCCCCTAGGGAAGGAATACACGGGTCGTTTTATACCCGCGTCCTATTTGGGAAAAGCGGAAAATTATAGTCTATTTTAATAACGAAATTGGTTTACAATGTAAATAAACTTAGGTTCGAGTTGTTTATTAGGGAAAGGGTTCGAAGGGACGAATACAATAAGTATGAGTGCTAAAAGTTTATTAATTTCGGATGTCGATATTTTACTAGCATGTACAGTTTTGAACAACTGAGTTAAAATAGAGTTTTTGAGTGTACATGAAGCAAAATGTAAAACACTAGATTATTCCTAAGTTATTTTTACTTTATTAGCCCTATAGGTACTTTGGTTTCTGTTAACACAATATAAGTAGACTGTAAAAATGTTTTATACCTACTTATACCTTCTACCTTCTGTTCATTCGTAGATCTGCACCGTAGTACCAGCGTATTATACCAGTGAATATATGTGCATGTGTGGGATACTAAGACCCTAGCACTTAACCAGTACAGTTGGAGTGAATGGACCATTAGCACGCCGCCTACTCCTGGACTATGTCACGCTGTCAAGGAGCAACCTAGACATTTTTCTGCTTAGAATTCTAATGTCACATTGCTCAGACTACGGGTCAAGTGTTACTAGCTTTGTGCGTAAGTGTCCCTAGCCCTAGTCAAGAGTGGTAAATGTACTCCGCAGAAAGTTCCTAGTAACTCAAACACTTCACAAAGGTCACGTTATAGAGAATGGGTGAGGCCATTAGCACGCCGCCTTCTGAACGTCGAGACCTAGACATTATGCTTAGAATTCTAATGTCACGCCGTTCGGCCCGGCCGGGTCAAGTACTAGTTTTACGTACGTTACAGTAACTAGTCCCAAACCACTTTGTAAGTAGAGTGTCGTGGCGAAGCCATTAGCAAAGGGTCCTCTTGAATATAATTATGTCACGGAAAGCGATCTAGACATTACACTGCTTAGAATTGTAATGTCACGCCGCGAGTTAGGTGCTACCTACAGGTACTTACTGAGTAAGGCATAGCAAGGGTTAAAATGATGGCATTACGTTTCACAATAAATTACAAACAGAAATTAGTGGAAATCAATATTATAAGCAACTAACGTTCTTGGCACCTTGCCCCATGGACACCACTTGTATATACATTTAAGTCCATTAGTTTAGTTTCTACATAATAGGTTTTATTTTTTATTTCCATTTGTGAATAGTTAGTTGTTGAAATAAACTTGAATATTCAAAAATTAAAATATTTGAGTCAATAAAAAACTTATGACTAAAAACTTATGCATTTAATAAAAAACAGTGGTCCACATAATTGTTCGTAATCGCGGGTAGTGAGCACTACCCGCGATGACTACTACGATGTGGTTACGATTGGAAAGTGGTACTCGTAACCACATCGTAGACACTCGTGACCACATGCGTCGATCGTAACCAAGTAACCTTCAATATCATCAACTTAAACAGCCTCTTGACCAGGCTGCCTAGTTTCTCTCTCTACTAAACTTGATAGGACACTATTATTATAGGAAATTACCTAAATACTCTTTTGTTGGTCGTCTAAGGGTCTTCAGAAACCTAACTAGCTGTCAAATAGATCAATCAACCTCCGCACCTTGATGTTCAATTAAGAGATAAGCTAATTCGTGTTCGCGTAGCTTACGGCTACGGACTTACGTCTATACAGCGCATACGGCTATACGGGCACTTCTGTACGCGTGAAGTGAGCAGGAAATACGGTTAGCGAGCGAGATTAGATAGAATTGATCTGTATTCCGTAAGGCTATCTGGTGCAAGTAGTGCAAGTCGGATTCCAAGTGTACCGAACTATATGCCATCGAAACTTGCAGTTGGTTGGTTTGATGCGTCCGATATATTTTTGGTTAGTATTTAATTTTTTGTTAAAAATGAGGCAACTAGACGATCAATGTCCGGCGCCTGGTTGATTTGGTATTTATAACCAACAAAGAACAATAGTTCAATACTCGTCACTCCCTTCGCCGAAGTCAGGCTTTTTGTAGGTCCGATAGTCGGTCCGATTTTGTTTCACCGTCATTTGTCACCTATTTTGTGACCATTGACGTTCATAAGTACGCCTGTGATGCCAAAATTGAATAAAGAACTTTTGAACTTTGAACTAACTTCTTGTAGGACGTGTGTTAAACTCCGTATGTTTAATTTTCACCAACAAAAAGAATCGGTGATCAATAGTGCCACGTAGGCGAGCAGCCTAGATAAACTGTAATTTAGTAATGATTTATTTATTTATTTAAAAAGGTCTACCTTATTCCTTACGCCAAATTAACATTATCAAGATGTCTCAAATTAGTTGCACAATCAATTATTGGTAAACATCACTAATATAATCTAATTTTAACACATCCTACTTTTAAATAGATAAATGGATGAAGTACAAATAATCCAGTTCGATATTGCATCCAACAATTGCAAACGAAAATGATATAAAAACATGGAGTTAATGTATGTCTCTAAAGTTATTTAATGATTTGCTCAATCTGGCTACAGGGGATTATGCTGTGAAATATTATTATATAATTCAACCTTTTATCAGTTGATTTTCCTGCCGCCAAGCAGTAGTGTGCACGCCTTACTGTATTCCTTTTTGAACAGGATTGTAGCCAGCGAAATTTTGGGCAAATGAGAGAGATAACATCGCAATGATACGCAGTCATAGTACCAGGCAATATCTGCTCGTTTCTTTACTCAGATGCATAAAAAAAAATTGGTACTTAATACTATCAGGCGGGAGAACAACACAGTTAATTTCAGGCGGTTATTGTTATTCAGTCACAGTTTAATTAGGCTTCTTCTGCAAAAAAGCTCTCGAAACAACATTTAGCTCAACATGGATCCACTGCACCACTAGTATATAAGCATATCTCTAGGAAGGTACGTCGGTGTGACCACGGCGAGGCGCTGTGGTATTGTTACTTAGGAGCTAATTGATGAACATTGATTGGTTACATCGGGCTCTACGCCATTCGATCCGCACTAGTACCTAATTGATAAAGGACCTACACAATGAACGCGGGCGTAAGTAAAGGACCGCTTAGAGTGTGGTAGTTTACTATTCGGGTTCGTTTCTGGGTGCTGATGTTTTTAGGGTTTCGTACCCAAAAGGTAAAAAGGTCTGTCTGTCTGTCTGTCACTAGGCTGTATCTCACGAGCCGTGATAGTTAGGCAGTTGAAATTTTTCACAGATGATGCATTTTTGTTGCCGCTATAACAACAAATACTAAAAAACAGAATAAAATAAATGTTTAAGGGGGCTACCATAAAACAACAACATGAATTTTTTGCCGTTTTTATAGATAATACGGAACCCTTCGTGCGCGAGCCCGACTCGCACTTGGCCGGTTATGTTTTTACTAGGCTGGCCATGAACACTATATACTGATTGTAAGTAGCTATGTGGCCAAAAGTGTGGCATGCTTGTCAATAAGTTCAGTGCCTATTCTCTTTAGGGTTCAAGCGTTGTCTATATGTACGTATGTATATAACACGCTAGGGCGTTCCGTTCCTTTGCCGTTCTTTAATTAAGTTTTAGGTACTCGCTAGATACAAGGAATCGTAGATCATGACCGTTGCGGTATTGTTACTTACGAGCTAATTAATGGAAATTGATCGACGCCCCCATTGGGCTCCACATTAGATACGCATATGGTACCTAATCAATTCGATACGTTATGTGCAGGACAGTACCTATTATCCTATATGCTGTGACAGTACTGTTTAGTTAAGTCTGATAGATTACTGTAGAATCAAAGTCACTTATTCGGAATTGTCATATCACAGCAGTTTTTGCATGATGAAAGCGATGATGTTAGCCATGATGAACAGCTTGAATGATGTTGAAAATGCAGAAACAAGAAAGCTGAGACTAATAAAGCAGTATAGACATTTACTGGAGTCTATGGTATTCGTATTTGAAAATCGAAGTTCATTCATATAACGTACATTAGAACCTTATTAGGATGATCTCAATTGGAGAGCGTTCTGTTAATTAAGGCTTGCTTTAAATTATATTATACTGTATAGTGCTAATAAAAAATCTAAAGGAATGTTAATATTAATTGTTAAAACATGTTTCAGCAACCAAAACTGACCGCCTTAAATTTTAGATGACGTAACTAGCTAATAAATCAGTGTTTTGCTAAATCGAAAGCCCCTTCCGCCGACCGTGGGAAAAAAACAAAGCGTGCTTGCACCTCCACTCCCGTTACATAAAAAATTAAGTGGCCAAGATTGCTTCGGAACGAACTCGCGAAAAAAGGCAGGGGTCAATTTGAAAAACGAATGAGAATTACCGGCCAAGTTCTCCGTAAATGTTGGTCGAGGCGCGTTCGAAAACTCAGCGAGGGATTTTAACTATTTTATTTTTACTTTTTTGGAACAGGTCGAGTGCAGTGTAGATAGGAATCCCACAGGCGGAAGGCGAAAAATAGCGCGCATTCTTGTTTTTAAATTGATTTTTAGTTAGATTTACAGAGTTTGTAGAAGAACAAGGTTTTCGGAAAATCTATTTTCAGTTTCAATTTGTTTAGAAACCTTATGTCTAAGGTACTCACAAAGTATATTTTTGGTAGCTTCTAGGCATTATTTCATTTCATTATAAGAAAAATCTTTTCAATTTTTTTGTTATATTATTATATTCCCTAAGCATAAACCTCATCGATAGAGCCGCGGTCGGGTAAAGGAATGAAAACAATCTGTTTTGCAAAATGTAATTTAGTCAGCCCTTTGGCAGAATAAACCCAGATGTAACAAAAACTTGGATTCTCGCACAAAAACAAACAATAATACTGCTGAAGATACAGCTACGTGGGCTAACGAGGTTTGGAGGTTTGAAGAAAAATGGGATCATCAATACTAGCTGATATTAGCGACTTCGTCCGCGTGCGCCTAGAGTTGACTTTCGAAAAAATCTTTCTAGCTCACGTCTACGTTACAAAAACAACACAGCCTCCAAACAAGTATCTTTGTCCATCGGTGGTGGTGTGCACGTTCACGTTCTGTCAGTCATAGAACGTCAGCCTTTTATATAATATAAAGTGTATCTATATCTATCTATCTATATATTATAAAACTATAAAATTTAAATGCTGTCCGTTGGTAAGCGCGTTACTTGAGAACGGCTGCACCGAAAATATTTAAATGTTCATAATAGTCCGAAAGAAAGAAACATTGTAAAAGATACTCAGAAAATTGGGAAAACTAAACGTGCTTCCTCGTCACATTAAGAAAATACTTAACATGAAAGTATACGACCTAACGACAGTGTATGTTTGCCATCACGGCGCGTCTGACGGACACGCGGACGGTGCGAAAATATCAAAGCTAGAAATCAATAATATTTTTATATAGGTACTTTTCCTACATATTTTGTTAAGTATTTTTTGCTTTGAAATCTTGTGAATCGTGACGAAACAGTGCAAACGAGATAATCAAAGCGAAAATTGGCAATCTAGCAACCCTATGTATTCGGGTTCCAATAAAAGTCCGCGTTAACAAAAGTAACAATCAATTAACTACATTCAAGCGCAAGATTACTTTTTCTGACTTCCGCCCTTAAATGAAATCCACCCTTAGACAGTTACGTTTAAGGTTTTAAATAGCAAAGTGTATTTTCACAATATTGGTTCTCTTTTTCATTCACTGTGCGGTTTACAGTTTAGACCCATTTGTCGTTCGCGTTTCTTGATCATTAGAAGTGGTTGGAATTTTCCAATAGCAATCGACAATTTGATATCCATGGTTGTATCGTTGTGTGGAAGTGTATAATAAGAGTATAATTGGTCACTGTGCTTACCTATGAATGTTTTGGTTTTGATCCATCCATCCAACAAAAACTCTGGAAAAATATATTTCTGGGATGCTACTAAAGTAGCTATCTACCACATTTGATTTCATCCTTGATTGTCTAATTAAGCTTATAAAAGTGTCTAATTAAACCTAAATATTATCAAAACAAAGAGAAAATATTACAATATATAATAACTTAACAAAAAGCACCTAGTAGTATTCAAACGTTAGTAGGTTATACTTCAACCGAAGGCTTACTTAGAAAATTTTCTGTAATTTTACTCAAGTAATTGGTACCTATATGTATAGGTTAGTAGGTTCTCTCAATTTACATTACTACACAAAAGTTAAAAATAGGAATCAAAATCTCCTTGGAGTTACGGTAGGTATACTAAACTTTCCGGTAAGTTGTTAAATGGGATTTGCATCGCTAAACGGTGACAAGGGCCCGTGGCGGATAGCTACATTTCTTTCGCATTACCCAGAAGTAGTGAGAACAATTGTGAAGATTTTGTTTCATACCCAACATGTAAAGAAATAAACAGTACAGAATATAATAAGCTTGAGTTTTTAATGACCTTGTGCATGTGAGGGACAAAGGCAGGCGTAAGTCATTCTCACATCAGTGATGGATGGTCGTTGAACATCAGATTTAATTTGGACGCTACATCAAATGAGTATTTATGAGTTCAAATTTAAATCATTAAAAGTCTAAATAATGTAACATTCAAATAGCAGTATAAAAGTTCTAAAGATATGTCTTAATTCACCAGTGCACAGTAAATCTATTGTACTTATCTGTATGTATGGAAATGTGACTATGATGATTATCTCTCGGCCACACTTATTATTAGAGATCGGATTATATGCAACATAAAAGGCTTATTATATGCATGAAAAATGCTTGAAATATGCACAAAAATTGGCAGAATATGCGAACTTAAATGATACATTTTAGGAACCCAAAAAAAGAAGAAAAGTAAAATTTTATTTTATTATTTCAAAATCATCGTACGAGTACAATTAGTAAATTATCCTTTGATAGGCGATAATAGGTACAGTAATATTACATGACATTAACATTTTTTAATATTTTTGTAAACGTAAACCATTAAGTATTGTTCCAAATATTCAGTGGTATATATACACACCCAATAGACTTCTATTGATCATTTTACACTCTTGCTTAAAAGATTTCCACTTGTACAAAAACTACCTACTACACACACATATACACATACGTACTATACTCATACATACCTCCTTAATGTTATATGATATTTCAGTTAAACTGCACGAAACGCTGTCGATTCGGGATACCTTTCCAAGACGTCGCGTCTGAGAGGAGTCTGCGGTCGTATGACGTCACAGGAAACTGCCCATGACGTCACAATGTCGGCCATGCTGTCGAGTAACGCCTATTCTTCGGTTCTCTCTGGCATCCTGTGGGTGGGTATTGTTCGTTCAACGACGTGGAGGTTATATTTTGGCTCAGCATTGTGGTATTTATTGGAGGTTTGGTATAATTGTGCAATTGCTGAAAAGCTTTTCGTAGTTTAGTTATTGGCAGTCGTGAATGCCAGCCGTTCTATAGTATACTGCATTCGTTTGTGCTTAGATATAAATAATTGTGTATCTATACGATCTCATTGCACAGGTCTGCAGCCGGTGGAGTATCAACAGGGAGGCACGAACAGAATTTAAGTATTTATAAGACGTATGAAAATTTGTTCCTTTTGCGGTTCTCTACGACGCTTCCTTGATGCTTGATTCTCAAAACTCGGAACTAATACGCGATTATTCTAAAAATAAAATTCCTCGAAAGTAACTGGTGCAGTTCGCCGCCTGAATGAGTTAAAAAGCAACTCTACATTAATTACCCGTTGACTCAGCTTAAGGCAGCTTAATTAATTAATTACTTCCTAATGGACATTTTGCCTGCTCGTTGACTTTCATTGCACTTTACATTATCCGTTGCAAAATTATCATATGATAATCATATACCTAAACCATATGTATAGGAATCTCCCTATATACACTCGAGAGCAATGAATCCGGGTCACTTAAAGAATGTTAAAAATCTCGGAAACTAAAAATGATAGGTTAATGCAATAAATTGTATTTAATAGACAATGTAATACTCCTTAAATGAAAGTAAAAAAAATATGAGTCACCATACATTTTATTAACACAAAATTACATAAAGAAAAAAACTGCTGATCTCTCCTTAAAACAAAAATAGGAAACATGAAATTTTTGAACTTTATTACGATTTTCTTGAATTTTAATACTTCGTATTGCCTCCTCGTGCTTCCATTACTGCGTTTACGCGGTTTGGCATGCTGTACACCAAGTTCCTTATACGATTTTGGGGAATATTCTCCCATTCCTCTGTGAGAGCAATTTTGAGCTCACGAAGCGTGATTGGGGGAGGGTTTCGTTGTTTTACGCATCTGCCTAGCTCGTCCCAAGCATGCTCGATCGGGTTGATATCCGGGCTGCGCGCTGGCCACTCCATACGAGTAATGTTCATCTCTTGAAGGTAGTCATTCACAATCCTACCTGTATGAGGTCGGGCATTGTCATGCATAAATATAGCATCCTCACCTAAATTGACCATAAATGGACCAACGTGATCATTGAGGATTTCTTCCACATATCTTACGCTAGTTAAAGAGCCGTTTTCTATGATCACCAGCTCTGTGCGACTTTCAGAAGAAATTCCGGCCCACACAAGTACAGACCCACCACCGTAGGCTACTTTTTCTTCGATGCATGCTTGCTTGAATCTTTCCCCTGGTCTTCGATACACTCTGTGTCTTCCATCGTGCTTGTAGAGCATAAATTTTGATTCGTCGGAGAACATAACTTTTGACCAATCTTCAATACTCCAATTTACGTGGCTCTGGGCATATCTTAGTCTCGAAATACGATGCCCACGCTCCAGTTTAGGGCCGTTTGCAGGTCTAAGGGGTTTTAAGTTAGATTCAGCAAGCCGACGTCTTACTGTCCATGCACTTGGGTTACTTCCTCCGAGGCGTCGAAACTGATTGGTGAGTTCAGTTCCTGTGAGAAAGCGATTTCGAAGCATGGTGTTCACCAAGTATCGGTCTTCTCGTGCTGTGGTACACCTGGTTCTGCCCGTTCCTGGTCTGCGTAGGTTAGAACCAGTTTCTTCGTAACGTCGGAGAACTCTTTGTACTGTTGACAGCGACACACCGACAGTCCTGGCTGTATCGCGCTGACTCCGGCCGGTTTCCAGCATTGTAAGTATTCTGGTGCATTCTTCAGGCGTAAGCGACATAATTTCAGCTTGAATAATGAATATAGAGCACTATCAACATGGTTTATGTACCCACATAAATGACAGATTACAAACAAACGCAAAACCAAATGCTGTAATTTCGTAGTTCCATCTTCGAAAGTGGCCCTTTTTCAAATTTGATTTTTTAATGATATAACTTTACAATAACTAAAAAGTTTTAATACCTTCATTTAAGGAGTATTACATTGTCTATTAAATACAATTTATTGCATTAACCTAGCATTTTTAGTTTCCGAGATTTTTAGGATTCTTTAAGTGACCCGGATTCATTGCTCTCGAGTGTATATATGGCTAAACTAAATACCTATAAAACCTTTGTTAACCCTACAGCACAACTTAAGATTAATTCAAAAACAAACAAAATAAAATAAAATAAAATAATTCAGCTGGGTATTACTCTGAAACATTGCAATTTAAAGCTACGTCACAGAATACTTAATTATAAATCTAGAACGCATCCTTATCTTACTTATATGTAGGTAGACATATGCTTCCCAGTTCCTCCTTTCACCTGTCAAAAGCCGACTGAAATATTCATTCTTTTGGGTTCGTTCGTTCGATCCCTTTCTGCAACGCACACGCATTTCGCTCTGAAACTCATCTCCGTGCCGGATCGCCATCTTGCTAAGCAGCAGAAGATTCGCCGGTTTCACGCTTCCCGGGAAGTAATTGCGGTGCCGCGAGTGTTTCTGTTGGTACCAAAGGTCCGCGCACCTCTTCAGCGAATCATTACCGCACAATATAGACGCGCGCGCCCCGAAAAACTTACTTTACTTCAACCGCGCGTGTCGGGCGATCAGCGGCGCTCCGGAGCGCCCACCCTTTCAACACAAATAACGTACATCATCTTGCATCACCAACGGAGTGAAAAGAAGCCGACGGCCCACATCAGTCACCAGCCACTATCGAAGAAAGCACACAAAAAAACTTCAGGTGAGTCGGTCGGCATTTCCTAGCTTCTTTTCACAGCCACTTAATATTCAAGTATTCTACTAGTACCTAGTAAATACTACTTCACCTAAGTATATTGCCCTCGGCACAGTACAGCTTAGTCCCACCTTCTCGCTACTAGCCCATCGTCTACAACTACAGGAGTTGGCCCGCTTGCCCGCGGCCGAGCAATTTGCCGTACATTTCCGAACAGAATGGACCATTTGCCGGAATATTCGCGTCTTTACACAGAATTCGCCGGAAAGAATTCAATAATGTGCCCGCTCTAAGGTAATGTTTTGCGGACGAAGTATTTTAAGAATAGTTGGCGGGCAACGGCGGGCCATTGCGGACAACATCCAATAATGCGCCCGTGATGGTTATTGTTATCGCTTAAAGACTCGTGCCCAGACTTTAATGAGAGTTCGTTTTGTCTGTGTATCTATTTTCGGCGTAATAAATAATGAAAGGGCTTTCAGTTACAATTGAAATACAAAAGTAATTTTCAGAAATAACGTTTTCCCACGCACATAAAACCTTTCAGGAGAAATGGTAATAAAGGCGCTATTTATATATAAGGCGGGAAGTTGGAAATATTTTTAGACTAGAAAACGTGCTCTAAAATTTTATTTAAGCACAGGCATCTTTTTCTCTCTCTAGAAGCAGAAGATTTTTGTCGTACCATTAACAGAAAATAATACTATACTAATAATAGCTTTAGTATACAAAACGCGTGTAAAAACTACGGTGCGGAACTCTCTGCACGTTCACATAACGACAATACGTATATCCACATGCTACGAAATTTGCTAACTTCTACGCAAATTTTTATTCAGATAGCAATGAACAAGCTTATGATTCGTGTAGACTGTGGCGACCAGCGAAAGTGGGTAGTCAAAAGATGTTAGGTCGTTAATAAAACGGCAACATACTTCAGTTAGTCGGCACGCTCCCCTGTGGAATATTGATGATGCCGGCTGTTAACGTAACGTTTAGAACCTAAGAAAATAAATATTAAATGATTTTATATTCCCAAAAAGTTACAGAAATGGGTCACAAGTGTTTTTAAAAGGAGAAAAACTAATGTTAAAAAATCAAATTTATTAATTATTTCCCTATACCGTTCCCTTTGGGTTTTTTGAGTGCATGTTCTGGGGATAAGTAAATTGTTCTAACATGACCGAATTACAAAAAAATATAGGTAATTTATTTAAGCATACCAACAGTTTGTAGCTTCAGTAGAGATAAGATTTATAATCAGTTTATGTTATAATTTCATAAAATTAAGTAATAATTCAATATCCAAGTGAGAGGGTCACTAAAATGGGGCGATTTGACCAAATCACTTAGGGTATTGACTAAATCTTTGTTTTTATCATATCCCTGCGACATATATATACCATTTTATTTGCAGATAATTTAGTAGAGAACAAGCACGCATTTCCTGACCTCAATCGCGGTAACAAGGCGCAGAAGTTCTATTAACTGAGGCTCATTTTTGTTGGTTACTTCAGATTATAATTCACGAGCGAGATACTTAACTTTGTCGAAAATTAAAAGTAAGCAACATTTTTAATATCAAAGTTTATTTGTAAACAAAAAATCTCATCTAAACTTCCTCGTTTGTTTGAAACAACAAATTTTCGGCAAAACGTTGCTTCGTTCTGTTTGTGCAGAGTTCGGCTGTGGATGCAACCGATGATAATATAATGGTGGATATTGCAATCACGTGCGGGTTTAATGAAACCCAGAACTAAGTTAGGTATTTTATCTAGAACGTGACTATGAAACGAGAATCAAATTTACAAATATTGGGCGCTTTTATCGATATTAGGAGTACGAATCGCCTAACTTTGCTCGGGTGCATTAAATGTAATAAAAGGTTTTTTTATGTAACTGAACGACACTGCAATGCGCTCGTCATCCTGTGACAATTAGCTCTTAAGTCAATTTTGCTGGCTACAATGCCCTTCAAACTGGAACACAGTAATGGTTACGCATTACTGCTAGGCGGCAGAATAACTGGCAAAGAGGTGGTACCTACCCAGACGGCCTCTCGCTTACGAGAAACCTACCACCAGTAGGTACATATTTATTTATTAAATCACACACCTTTTCATAAATCATATCAATTAGTTTAAAAGTACTAAGTTACACAGACATACGTGAATGAGTTTGAGACGTTGATTTAAAGATTAGAAGCTGGATTATTTACTTATTTATAAATACACAGAACCTCATTAAAACTTCCAGTCTTTGTTTGGAACAACGATCCGTCGAATTCGCCGACCGTCGCTTCGTTCTACTTATTTCTACCTATTTATTCGGAGTTCGGGAGTGGTTGCCGGGAACCGATGCTAATACGATAGCCATGAATATTGCAATCACGTGCGTTTACTCACAGCTAAGTTACTTTGTTTGTTGGTGGACGCTAATGCTGGGACGTTGGCTTGAACAAACCGAGATTGGTTTTAGAATAAAATTTAATAAACAAAGTTAAAAGTTGAGCTCGTTACTATAATCGTATAATATGTTATTGCCTACACAACTTTTATAATAGTAGTTCATGAAACTGGTGCGTAACAGAGGTTATTTGGGGGGTTATATGTTTGTTTGAGGTTATTTGGTGAGTTGGGTTTAAAAACCAAGCCATAGGCGAGGTTTTTTATAGTAACATACGAGTGTTTTATGCTTGAGTGTTAGTTTTGAGCTGTTTCATACACCTCTTTAACTATATACCTCATGCAATAAAACTTTTGACTCAGTCTGCAAAATCCCGGACCACACGCCTCACCCTCGCACACCCTGCCATAGCCATCTCGTATGCCTTGGCCAATACGATTGCCATAGCCATCGCGAGTATACATATTTATTTGTGCACAAAATAAAATAGGTAGGTACTCCTTTTATTTTGTTAAGAAAACAATGCTAATATAATGCAAGCAATACTGTGTTATACGTGTACCTATGCCAAATAGTCTCCTTCCAGGCGAGACACGAACGTCTACGTCTACGAAAATTGTAGCCGAGGCCGCCGTAGCAGATTCGTAGCGGAATTAATGTTATTTTTTCTTTAAATAGGTCAACGAAAATAAGGTACATACAGCCCAGTATGATAAAAAAAATAATAACGAGTTTAGATCAATCTTAAATACCTAGGCAAACCTAGATTATCCTCAGCTTACTTAATTTTACCATTATATAACCAAAATTCGAAGTGACAATTTTGAATTCTATGAATAAAAGCTTTATTAATTTTGCGTAAATAACCACCCGTAAATAGTTCACCACGCATAAATTTAGGCATTACTACTATTCAGTGAACAAGTTAACAATGGTTGAATTTTGTACGAAAAACGTACCACCTTAAATTACCTTATACGAATTCGATTACCTTAGTAATGGTATTTAACCGCCCTCGTATAATATTTTTACTTTTAAATTTATTTAGTGTTTCTCAATATAATTGAATTGTATTCTGTTTTTGGAAATACAACAATAAGACAAGGGTTAATGAACACATTCTTAGTTTTAGCCTATCTATCAGTTTAAGTTAAATGCAAACTACTCATTAGCCTAATAAATTGGCTAGATTGTTATATAAATGGGGACCATAATATTGTTTTTTTATGTAACTGAGTTACGAGACGAGCTGGTCGTTTGCCTGATGGTAAGCAATACGCCAGCCCATAACAATAATAGCACCACCCAGAACTTTGTTTTGCAAAATCCTGCGCGGCGCTGCACTGCGCTCGTCACCCTGAGACAATTAGCTGTTGAGTCTCATAATGCCCAGTAATTTCGCTGGCTACAATGCCCTTCAAACCAGAACACAGTAATGCTTGCGCACTACTGTTTGGCGCCTGAATAACTGGCAAAGCGGTGGTACCTACCCAGACGGCCTCTCGCATACGAAAAACCTACCACCAGTAGAAACCAGTAGAACTAAAGGGAAAAAAAAATCTGTTTTTGAGAAAATAAATGTCTAATACCATATTATAGTTTGGGAAAGGATTAACGCAAATTGACGCTATTAATACAAGAGGAATGTCGCGTTATTCATATTTACATACATGCCAAAGGGTTTTGATATGTAAATTCCTGTGGAGCATTAAATTCGGCGGGGAGCAGCGGAACGTAATAAATGCTATAAACACGATTTACTGCACTTTTTCCACCCTTTCGAACACGCGTGTGCTTGTGCTTACTGCTCACCCCACGGCTTTGATGATTATTGTCGTTTTTTATCCCCTTCCTCGCCGCAGGCTTAGGTATTTTATGACGTCATTTTGTATTCGTAAGTGCAATTGTTTAAAACATTTTGAGGTAATGTTTCTTGTTGGGATAAATCTTATTTAGCTCTGCAGAAACACTTACGTGCTCTTATGTACTTTGCTGAAGACAATGGGTACTTCGCTGTATGTTTTAATAATATATCTTGTACATACTTCAATCATATTTTAATCATTCTTTATCATATTTTAATCATTTAAGTTTAAAGTCATTTCATTCGTTCTACTTATTATCTACTGCACACTATCCTCTTTTAAATGTTGTTTTTCTTACCCTATAGTTGTCTGGAAGAGATCGCTGCTTAGCGATAAGACCGCCAATTGTACTTATTGATTATGTATTACCAACTATAATTCTGTTTTCTTTTTTATGTGCAATAAAGTGTTATCTATCTATCCATCTATACTTCTTCTGAGGAGTTTTCGCCGCACATTAATATTTCAAAATATATGTAACATATACCTATATACATACCACCGCTGCTTTATGCATGAGCTCTTAGATGCAAGCTATTAAACATAAAATATATTGAAATAGTTTCAGCTGAAGCGTTTGTACCGTAAAATACATATAAAGGATGCTACAAAATACCGCGCCTCTTGAAAATAATGATGCATAAATGGAATTTTGTGCGCTGCCTGCACCTCCAGGCGCCTGGAGAACTAGCGGAAAATATGAAATATTGACTGCTAGCTCGAGAGATTCGTCAAGATAGAACGCTCGAAACAGTATATACCTACCTACTTACTATACATATAGATTCTGCATGAAACGTCGCTTGCATATAACATCGAGACTTATTTTAAACAATGGTAGTGTAGGAACTAATGTGCGAACATTACATTGGTACCATGCAGGGTGGAGCGATGATTAGCCTTTACCTTTCTTGGTTACCTACTTGTACCTTTTTTGTTATTTTATATTTCATTCCTTTGCCTTTTTCCTTTCTTTTCCTTGTTCCGGTTTCTGTTCCTACCTATGATAGCAACAGTATACAAGACTTACAGCTATGACCAACTCACCTGCATCTATATCTTTGAACTTGAAGTCCGTACGTAAATTGCAGTGTATGCCTCCAACTGCAGGCGAAGCCTCGCTCCACTCCTCTTCGCTCCTTCCCGCCGATATTTCATGTAAATCGCCGAAATCCTCTTAAAAACTCGATCGCATTCATAGCGGTTTGATTGAGTCACGGATTAGGATAGGGCTGTTTTGGGAAGAGTGAGGTGGACATTTTATGCTTGAAGTATGTTTTTGATAGTTGGTTATATCCTCGGTGCGTGGACTGTATTCGTTTTTGCTTTGATAAAATGGTATTAACATTTATTTAATTCCAAGCCACCAAATATTTTGCAATAATGTCGGCAAAGAGCAGGAGTAAGCAAGTGTGAGATTGATTTTCTCTTTGTAATAGATAGTAAAAATGCATTTTTAATTTTTACGTAAGGTAATTTTGTATAGGTAATTGATTGTGGCACGTTAAGAAGGACAGTTACTTCATCATCATCATCATCAGCCCATCACGTTTCCACTGCTGGGACACGGGCCTTTCCTCATAGAGAGAGTATGGGCCATAATCCTCCACGCTGGCCCAGAGCGGGTTGGTAGGTGTCACATATGAATTTTTGTGATAAATTCTTAGACATGCAGGTTTCTCCACGATGTTTTCCTTCATCGTTTTTAGAGCATGTGTTAAATCCGCACATAACTTAATTAAGTCAGTGGTGCGAGGCCAGCGGTATTCGAACTCAGGTGTGTCGGATCAAAAGTCGCACGTTCTTCCACTGAGCCACATTCGCTCTCTGGCTTACATGATAGAAAATGTTATCCCAATAGCCAAACATCAATAAAGAATAAGATCCACCTCGCAAGTCATAATCCCCGGTCCCCCGTCGGACATTACTGCATTCTCTATTGAGCCATCAAACTGTCAGCGGCAGGAAGCGCCGGAAGCGACCCACCTGCCGCCTTGTAAAACTGAATGAAGCTGTAACTATTTACCAGAACTGCTTATTTTACCATCGTACTTACGGGATTTTCGCCTAAACTATGTAAGCGAGTTTGTAATGCCGTAGAGTATGTACTTATATTATGTAAATTAATTTCAATTGTGTATAATTTTATTTCTGAACATTATAATTTAAATACAATAATAATAATGTAATTACGAATGAAATTGACTTATAAATGTTATTAAACTGTGTAGCGGTCGGTATTTGCTGTCTACTGTTCTCAGGGGTCTGGCTGTGAATAAAATAGGTCCTTCACGACTCGAAACACTGTATAATTAGTTACAAGTAGGTAAACACAAAGGAAACTAGGGAAAAACAATAATAAAAGCCGGCGCGTGTTTAGCGCGAGGCGCACGGGCGAACGTCTCTAGATGCACTCTCGTTGGCGGGCGGAGGTGCGCGGGGCGAAAGGGTATGGCTGCGACTCATGGGTGCGTTCGAATGCAACAATATGAAACCCCGCGTTACATACTCCCCCTCTGACCTAGACATGCGCCCTCGCGTCTGGGTCAGTTTGACTTACGCGGTTTATCTCGCACACGTTTCTCGTTAAATGGCGCTTGAGCGTAGCCTACGGATGGGGTCATTTGGGATGCGCGGTAACTACCTAACGTATTCCCAATACCTACTCTACCCAAGACGTAGGTTAGCGAGCTCACTTCGCCTCTGCCGTCGGATATGACAAATCTCCGGTTCGGCCTCTCCCTCCCCCTTAACGGATCGTGGGTGGACACCAAATCCCTAAACGTCTTCCTCATTCCCGGACCTTTAGGTTGGTTGCCGCGTATGTCTGCGGATCTTCTCGACGGTATATCTACGGTATAACGGTTATCATACCTTGCCTTCGCGTATGCTAATGACCGTTGATCGGGGCCCTCCCCCTGCACTAGTGCAGCTCTAAGGCAATGACTGCTACCAACTGTCGTCAGAGTACGTGGTTTTTGCTGAGCCTCGACATTGGCGCGATGCCCTGCGCCATCTGTCGGCGGTCCCTTTTCTGGGAAATGGTCAGCCCTCGTCACAAGCATTGCATTTAACTGAGCCCTCTTGCCTATCGTCAACTTGTTCGCTCTTTCATCACTCACTACTAGCTTCGACACATCAGCTACCATCAGCTCCATCTCACTGCAGGCAGGTAAGTCGTAATGAGTGACCAAAGGATACCATAGCAGTTGGTTACTCCGAAAACTCCAGGCACTCCGCGGTAAATCCAGCAGAATGTCGGCTCTACTAATAAAATCTCTACCTAGTAGGGTTCGAGTTTGCGCGTCGGGTAAAAATAAGAACCTAGTGAGTACATTGCGTCCTTTCAGTCTAACAGCAATGTCGCACTCGAGTGCGTCGCGTATTCGCTGCGAACCGTCGGCGAGTAACACTGTACGCGACGTACTTCTAAACTTGACGCCCGCGTCGGTAAGTATGCGGTATAACATAGGGCTTGCGATAGAGTGGGTAGCGCCGGTGTCTAAAATCGCCACACCCTGTCGACCTACTACTTGGATCTCGACCAAGGGACGCTTATCGTCGCTATCGCTCAAGTGTGCACTGTGAAATTCAGATTTCTGGTTATGAACTTGCGTACTATTATTATTACATGTATCGCACTTGGAACGTACGACTCCCACTTGACCGCATCCGTAGCAACGTATTTGCGAACTATTCTCCGACCTACTCGAAACATCGTCTTTCTTTAACTTATTACGGCACTCATCGACCGTGTGTCCAAAATGTTTACAATAAACGCACTTCGGTCGGACGCGTCGTTGGTGCCCCTGATGATACACTTGATCACTATTATTATTATAGCTCAATGGTTTTACGTTAGTATTTGCGCGAACTGTCAACACTAGTCGTGTCGCGAAAAGTTCTGGAAGTGTCGCGATTATTACCTAAATCGTCCGAGGGGTTAACATTGGCGCTTGCAGGGTTAAAACATAGGGTTGCATCTGAACGGCCACACGATCGGTTATCAAAGGAACCGGCAGCTTTATTAAGAGAATAAGACGTACTTACCTCCGCCAACGCCTCTTCGACTAACCTGACCTTCGTGATCAGCTGTTCGAGCCCGTCCACCGCATCGCGAGACACCCGCTCTCGTATCTTACGATCTAATAAACCGTACACTATATCTAATTTCATCACTTCCGGCATAACATATGGTAACTTAGCTAACAAAGCGCGCACTTTACAAATGAAGACGTCAGCACGTTCGACACTTTGTTCCGCGGCGAAAATGTCCCGAAATATTTTGTAAGCGGGACGCGGCGCTCCGTACATTCCGCGTAGTCGTTGTAGCGCGTCGCTCCATGACGTGACTGAGGACTTGACTCCTTGCCACCAGACGGCGGCCTCGCCGACCAGCAACATCGGCAGCCCCCGCAAAGCGTGCTCGTCGCTTACGCTGATGCACTCCTTGAACACCTCCACGGCGTCGATAAAAGCTTCGAGTTCGTCGGCATTCTTTGATGAGCCCTCGAAGCGGGCCGTGCACTTCGCAAAATTACCCGAGTTAGATTGCGCCTCGGGTGCCGGTGATGATGTGCACGGTAACTTGTCCTTGTTACCGGATAGTATGCTCTCGATCAGTATTCGATTAGCCTCCAGCTGACTCTTCGTGATATTCGAGACCAGGGACTGCAGCATGTCCTCCGTCATGGCAATGGTGGGAGATGCTACCACTGTCCGGTTCTGGTCGTTCTCGGTATCAGACTGGCAATCGTCGGTGCTCTCCTGTGTCTGCGTCTCCACTCGTCGTTTCGGCGGCATGATGACCCTATGCGGTGCGCGCTTGATCGGCGACGGCAACAGACACGGTTGGTGATAATGATAACGCGCAGGGCAGGAACTGAAGTAGGTACAAATCTAACGGCGCACGTCGACTCTTCAATTTGACCGGTAGTAAGTAGGCGTCTCCTCCTTCACAGCACAGGGTTAATTCGCCGCACAGTCAGTTGGTGTCTCGAAAGTTAGTGCGTAGATATATAGATAACGCGTAGGTACTCTCGTAGGTACAATGAATTCCGTGCCGTCGTTGCGTCGCACAAAAACGCGGTGTTGCCGTTCCGCTCCGCGTTGCGTTGAGTTCGCGCGGTTTTGAAATGGACTCGCCCGTGTGTTTTGTTTTCACTGTTTTTTCACTAATATTGTTATTGTCGAATGAATGCACTATCGGAATAAGTTCACTGTTTGATTGCACGATAGGTTATATGGCACTTTGTGTTACTTTTAGTTTATAACGGGAGAAAACTGTTTTCGATCGTGGCCCCACGTTGGGCGCCACTGTAGCGGTCGGTATTTGCTGTCTACTGTTCTCAGGGGTCTGGCTGTGAATAAAATAGGTCCTTCACGACTCGAAACACTGTATAATTAGTTACAAGTAGGTAAACACAAAGGAAACTAGGGAAAAACAATAATAAAAGCCGGCGCGTGTTTAGCGCGAGGCGCACGGGCGAACGTCTCTAGATGCACTCTCGTTGGCGGGCGGAGGTGCGCGGGGCGAAAGGGTATGGCTGCGACTCATGGGTGCGTTCGAATGCAACAATATGAAACCCCGCGTTACAACTGTTATTTTATTTATTAAATATTTGCATGTCACTAATAATTGACTAAGTATTTTGGATCAAATAACATCTTTAATTTATGTGCCAACATGTATTGCAAATAAATGATTTCATTTCATTTCATTTCCATACCTACACAGAAGTCCATGGGCTCCAGTCGAGAGGCGTATAGCACGTGCGATTGCGATAGTGTTCATAAATAAAAACAAATACCTATTGTTTAAAAAGGAACACTAATTCACACTGTTGTGTTCTGTCTGACTGTCTCTGAGGCCAGTAAGACAGTATCTCTATTATCTTACTGGCTTTGAAGACAGTCAGACACAACCAGGACAGTCAAATCAAATAATCCCCGCTTATTTCTTAGGTATAAATAATTTTATTATTTGATTTTAAATTAAATATTTAGTGCTCTGCAAACTAAAACCCTCTTTACGGTTATGCCACTGGTAGACTAAAAACGCCCATACTATCTCAGTACACCACATGACCACACTTGGTATTCCACATAGTTAGAGGTAAAATAAACGGACAGTTAACTCGCACAAGACTGAGATGGATATTGAAATATGACGGTGCGATGTCAAGACTCCCCGTTATGTGAGGAACGTAAGGAAATAGCGTATTTATTCACTTGCCGTTGACATAATGGGTTCGTGATACTACCCTGTCTGCATTGTCTTTGTTTACGTTAAATTTGAACACTCAGTAGGTAATATGGTTAAAAGATTTTTCATACCTCTAGAGGCCTCTAGAGGCTATAACTAATAGTTAGTTTTCTTTGTTATAACTATGGATTTTGTGAAAGTTTGTTAAAGCGTCCTTCAAAAAGAAAGAAAAGTTTTGTAAAAAGATGAAATACGTTTTTTATCCATAATAATTGGAAATAGCCTAAAAAGCTTGTTATGGCTTCCTACCGCTTTGTAAGATTGAAAACGTATTTTTATCCTTAATTGGAAATTGCGCACATTAATCTTTTTCGTTATCCACGCTGTTAGTACCTGTAGGTATCGTATTTCAATCAAGGCTTGGAATAATAACGATCAAGGATATGGGAGTGAAAATTAATAGGTATTCATCGGGCAATGGCGAAAGGGCCGTAATGTATGCCTGGCCACTCATCAGGTACGCCAGCCAGGGTGGAGGGATGGTAGAGGGTGTATGATTAATGTAAGTGATACAAATGTAAATTTCATACTGCGTAAATAAATAAACAAACAACATATTTATACTTAGGTTAAAAAGGGTTTTAACAATTGTAGATGTAATAACATCGAAGATTTTTACCACGTTTTTATTAAGTCAATGTTTTGTTTGTCTGTATCGTTTTGGGTTGAATCTTGCAACTCAAATTCCCGATTAGCTATCCGGCTGAAACTTTCAGAGTAGCTCACAGCTCGATGACAATGCATTTAATTTATTTTTAAGGCGCATAAACACGTGGTTATTAGATTAATTTTTTAATCTACATTATCTTGTTTTTAAGCTCACTGGCTCGAACGAACTCGACGTGAAATGGATAGAAGAACACTGAAATAAGTTATTGCAAGGCTCACAGGAAGGTGCTGTAGAGCAAAGCGGGCCAGAACCGAATCTTAAAATGCAGCTTTACCAAGAGTTTAGTTTTCTACAAAATTATATCTGTAGATTTATGTGCCTTCCTAAATCCTGGCTCGTCCTTTGAAATCCTCTACATGACTGAGGCTCACATTTCATAGGATTATTAATATCTACCCAGTTCCAGCTCAGTAGCAATATTTTCATGTCACATTTAACCATCGCGCTTTACCAAACTGATGGAATTTATAAAGCGCGACGTCTACGAAGGGAACGTTTCCTGGCGTTGATCGATTCATCAGACAAATCGTGTTACGACGTATATAGGACCGACGAGACGGCGCGAAATTAAATCTACAAACTGATTTTCACACTTCGCTAGTTTCATAAAGGAATTGGAATATCTAAAAGACCTACTATCTAGGTACCTACGTCCAATATTGCGTGCAATACAAGGGAAAACTTCTCACTTCTCATTTTGTTCTTTAAATAAGGTTCAAAAAATCTTCGTTTACCAATTCGCTCGTGTTTTGTTTTAATTTGTTGAATGGAAAGTTTTCTGTTGGCTGCAAATATCTACTACTTTTATATTTTTGAAAGTCTTTTGAAGCATGATTATTTGCGCCGGAAAGGTCATTCCAATTCAGTGGGCGGCACGCAGACTTTTCAACGATGGTTTTGCCCTTATCGATAATAGGTAGGTATATACGGTACCTACAATTCATATATACATCTGTGCTGAGCAATAATCCTCTTTGGCACCACTAACTTCCCGTCATGTACTTCATATTGTTTTGTTATAGGTATTCTGTTTGTCTGTCATTATGCGTTATCTTACGTGTGTCTTTTTCATTTATTTCTTAGGAGTTGTAAATTAAATGTTTTTTTTTATTTTTTCTTCTTTCTACAATTCAAAGGAGAGAGAATTGTTACATATATTTTGTAAAAATGAGCATTGGAGAGGAAGTTGTTCAAGTTCGTGTCGTCAACTTTGTGTCTTATCCAATTAGGAATGATAGAGCAACTAAAATTTTGTTCTAACTATATCTTACATATTATTATATATACATGTTTATATATTTCAAATACTAGACTATAATACAGTCTAGTCTCTATCAGGGTAATTAAAATTAAAAGTCTTCGTAATTTTTTAATGTAGGTACAATTATCCTACCGGATCGGTACCTACGTACGGTATCGGTAGGTATTGGTAGATCAAAAAGGTTATATTGTAACTGTTAAGAATGTTGATAAATAAAATGCTTTTCCTTTCGCACACTCCAACAATAACATTGTCAAAATTTGCCCAACTTTATAAGCCATGGTGCAGTTTTCCAGTTTCTGGTCGTGCAACTTTGGAGCAACTGTTGCAAGCGGGCTGATTAAAAATTCACCGCTGCAGCGGCGGTGCCTGAAGTTTTATTGCCACGTAATTGAATTTTGAATAAATTATTGTCTACTACGTGGTAATTAAAGGGAATTAAAGTGGTTCTCTTTTAAATGAAAGGGAAATACATCTATGTAGGTAAAATATACCTAATATTTAATTTTACAATTTTAACATGAGTTAAAATTGTAAAATTAAATATTATATTTGTTATCTATTCTATGGCATTTACCAGTATGAACTCGTATATCCCATAGAATAGATAACAAAATTACATATCTATACCTAGACAGAGATTTTAAAACTATACCAATCTAAAGCAACTTTTAATCAAGTTGGTACAACATTCTGTGGTCCAACTTAACAAAAAGTTGCGTAAGTTTTGTACTAGGTAGGCAGATAGGGCTAGATACTAAACAGGTCAGAGCGTATACCTGATAACCCTAAAACTCTGCAGGATATCGTTTTCTTAAAGAACCACTAACGACACGTTTACGGGTAGCTAGTGAAACTACATCCATTCTTACTGCAATATCACCACATAACATGTAAAACTACCACACCGCCTTACAAGACTATATGTTAAACTTACCTTATACTAAAGCGGTTAAGCAGCGAGTGTACGATGCTACTAATTCCCGAGGGGCGTCTCGGCCCAAAAAGCCCACTGCCTCACAAACCTCGCAACAAAACGTAAATAAATAAGAGGAACCCTCGACCTTGGCGCATCGCCCGCGCCATCCCTCGGGAGATTCACTTTTATGTACTGTTTTTCCTAAAATTCTGTCGGTTCCTGCGAGCCTAATATGAAAAATGCGTGCAACAAAGCAATATCGGGAGGTCGGTAGTTGTGGCCCGCTATATAATATGTTCTTACCCTGTTTATTAGTTTCTGTCGCCATTACATTTCCATCTAACAGTGTCCATAAGGGCATGTTCCCATAGTGTCGCTTGTCGGAGTTGTCGGACAAATAAAAAAATAGGTAATGCTATATTCTTACTTTACAACAGAAAATTATAACTTCGCTAAAGCCGATCGCTTCCAGACAAATTACAGATTTGTAATCAGATTATGTTACTATTTGGATGAATCAAATCTTTGAAATTTAATCTATAATTGAAGGTTACCTGGCAGAAGTTTTCCAATTTAATCTATTAAAAGATCCCTTAATTTGGACGTCTATATTTTTGGGATAGTCTTGACGGCCCAGTTCGTAGTTTTTTCATACTTTCGTAATAAACTGTTTTCATATTCACGGTTGGGGGTTCTCGGATTTTGTACCTTCCACAGCACGCGATATGACATAGTGGAAACAGACCCGCCATTATATTTTCATTATAACAACTGTTCGTAATTGCTTCAGTAGACACAAAGGTCGGAATGGCTGCTCGTTATCTGTGACATCTTTTATCAACCCTTTACGGAGGGTTTGTTTGTTGTCAAAGACTTGAGTTTCTCATTTCTACAAATAGTTAATAAATTGAATGCGATGCGTCGAGATGAGTTTCTACATAGCCATCATTTGTTTCTCGGTAGGTATACCATACTGCATACAAAGCTAGTACTCATATTAAGATAGCTCATCCACTATGATGCCTTATTTTCCTAAGGGGCGCACCAACAAATGCTATTTCTGTTTCTGAAGTAGGTAGGTTTTCTCCCAGTCTTGTAATGATTCCTGATGATATTAATGGTTTTCTTGGTCCCTAGACACAAACTGCTTATATTTAACGGTATGTACCTACTTACTTAGGTACCTAACTACAATATTTGAGATCACTTGTACCCTACATAAAATCTTCTCCCCTTTCGCAACTTATACTCCAAGACTTTAAAACACGTGTCTGCTTGACGTTCTTATAAAATAGATATATTTAGAAAACTATCTGACTGTTAGTTAGTTTTCTCAAAGTTAAGAAAAGTTGCCTATTATTACTATCATAACCAAGAGAGCCTGCTAAATACAACCGACAGCCAAAATGCGAAGCGCCCAGGGACTGAAGTTGGAACGCTTGCTCAAGCTTTAGCTGCTGCCAGGGTGATCCGACAGCAGACTTGATTGGCTGACCAAATATATATTTTTTGTAAGTAAGGCTGTCTATTCCCATTGAGATTTGGCTACTGGTTCGACTTACGAAATCCAGATAAAGATATAGAGGCTGTCAAATATAAACTTTGATAGATACGGCTCGGAGTAGGTAACAAAATAAAGCAGTAGATATCTACTTCGTTTATTTTCAATCAACCTGGCTCTCAAAGAATTTGATTTGTATTTTATACTGTCTCCTAGGTACGGCAAATGCAGCAACATTTTCAAACAAGTTATTTATTTTCCAGAAAAAAACAGAGCAACAGACTTCAATACACTTCAATATACTTCAATATAATGCAAATAACCTTATCTCTTTGTCATCTCTAACTTTACGATTAATTAGAATTTGCAAACACCTCCCGCATAAAGGAGGCCTTTATAGCGAGAGCTCCGTACCTACAAGCGAAGTTTGATCCTATGTTGAATATTAACTATAATCAAACTCAATTAAACTTATATATACCTAGACACGATTTAGAAACTAATATTGTGGTTAGTAGGTTAACTTTTACAATGCTTACGTATTTAGTTACTAACTTACACGGGAAGCATTCGTAGGTGGAATCCCAGTTGGCTGACCTGCGTTAATGTACGATGCGGATTACCCATTCGCTTTAAAAGTGCTGAAGAGAAACATCTATCACGATATTCACAATCGTGAAAAAACGGCGCGTGTGTACCTACTGGGATGTGGCCGTGGATATTCTCCCTTTAAGAAAAGCCTGATGCGTCATGTGCAGCAGTGAGAACGTAATAGATATTGGTAAAATTTACGATTTCCTTCATTGAAATGTTTCCTAATTACAACTTCGTTAGGTAAGTAGGTATATTTGTTAATATACATCAAACAACAAAAAGCGGCCGCGCGACCCTGCGATCCTCTTAATTTCAAAGTGAATAAGACGTAATAATTTCTCAGTTCAATAAATCCCCCGAGTATAATACGAGGGTGACAATTAGGGTGGAATATCGTTTAGGACCGAGTCGTGATTGACGCCAATTTCACCCTCAACTGTCTTGAATTATGCAAACTTTTCATTAACTTTCATAAATTACTTTCTGAATTTGGACCAGTGCTTACCCTGGAGCAACACGTGGAATATTTTTGGATGATTTTATGAGCGAAAATTATTTTTTATACTGATGTAGGTATTGGTTGCACACTAGTTGACAGAAATAACGTTGTGGTGGTCCGAGCACTTAAAAAAAGCGCTACCGATGCAAATGTTACAGATTTCGAAAATATATAATACAGGCCATGTGCGACAAAAAATGTAGTGACATAATTACCTACCACCTGATTTTCTTTCAGTATTCTGTTATGATCAGGGAATGTTTAGATGAGAGTGGCGAGAGATAGGGGAGAATGGCAGCACCAAAGGGAGGCCTATGCTCAAGTGGGCGATAACGGGCTGATGATGAATGAATAAATTAATTCTGGTATGAACAGTAAATAAAATTGAAACTGAATACTTTTTAATTATCAATTAAAAGCCATAGAAATAAGTCCCCCACTCGCCACCAGTGATCGTAATTGGGAATAATTTTCTTCGATTGCCATCACTGGTGGAGTTGGTAGTGGTAGCTAGTTATAGACGTTTTACTTTAACAGTTCCATTTTTATAATAGTAAAGAAAAGCCATGGGCTTAACTGGCCTCAACTCTAGCGCTATTCATGCGAAAACCCGCCATTGATAAAGGGCTTCCTCTGAAGGCAGCCAAGAAATAACTTTGCTTCTGTTTATCAGTTCCTTGTTTTACGCTCATTGAATCGAAAGCATTTAAATCTCCCATCCAGAAATCCTGACCTAGTTTTCTCAGCCCCTCGTTATCACGCTTATCATATTTCAGAGGTATCAGCCCCTGGCGCGCGGCCAACTGCGCTATACGAACGCGGGCGACAGAATTTCACGCCGCCTTCATTTCAGACTACCCGCACTTTGCAATTTTCATTTTTCGTATTCATGAAGGCATTATCCTTGTTTTGGACAGTTACTAGGGTGTACTTATTGTTTTTGAAGAGAAGTCGGAATTTTGAGTAGATTAAATTGGGGAGAGCGGTCGTATTTGACCCACTGAACGGTCGTGTAGTTTACATTTAAATATTGTAAGGTTTTGGGTAAAAGAAAGACAATACTCATTAAGAAATAAAAACTTTTATTATTATCAGTTCAAATATCGTATTTACATTTTTTAAACGAGTAAAAGCACATTGTTTATACATTGTTTAAAATAATAATAAAAAATGAATAACTAAAATCAGTAGCGGGACAATTTCATGATACGTAAAATAATAAAATGTAATTAATTGTAATCATTATACTATAGTAGAGTTAAAATTATAAAATAAATCTCATAAGGATCCGTTTAACGCGGAACTCAATCAAAGGCAATGGCAACTCGTATAGGACTGTAGTAACAGAAGAATCCATTACATATTGGACCCAGCTGTATTTATTAGTGTCGTGATTATTTCAAACTACCCAAAATAGAATTTAAACCCGCTGGTGATATCGATACGTCGATAGTGTCGATGCTCCCGCAGCGCAGCGGTTGATCGCATACTTCCAGTCAGATATGCAAATCCCATCGGAATCCAGCTTAAAAATATTCAACCCTCAACAATGATCCAATATGTATTAGTTTCTCAACAAATAATAACACATAATCGTTATCTTCATCGTTCCATCTAGACGCGAACGGCCTAACATCAGTTCTTATACAAATGCAGTTGTATACAATAGAATTTGGACTATTCTCTCGGAATATAAATGCTCCTTCTGCTTACATTTATATGTTACACGGGCGGCGCCCAAGTGCCTCACTCAACGGGTGAAATATTAACTTCGCATCCCTTACTACGGTCGCGGCGTTCGAATCGAATGTGCGAAACAAAAGTACTTTAGTGTACAATAAAAATCACTAAGTAAATACCGGTATTTCCACCGAAATAAAATCTAGTAATCAAAACATGACCTATTATTTTGGTCTTGTGATAGTAATTAACCTAAATACTAGGTTTTTATGGGAATAAACGAGCAAGTCGTTCGTTTAGGATGGTATTTTAATACTAGTATATTTTTCTAGATACTTTTGCTAACTGAACTAGTATTTCGATCCGATTCAAACCCGCGTCCGTCTCTCACACAAACATAAAACTTAACAAATCTATACACTGAAAATATTGCGTTTCACGAACTATACAATTTACGTACTATTTTGGTGTTCGGGACCGAATTTTATTAACTACTCGTAAGTTCAGAGGGTGGTACTATTTTGTGACTGAGGTTATTATTTTTTTGTGCTCGAGTGATTTTTCCTCAGTCCACCCTCTGAGCTTATAACGTTTCTAAAGCTCGTATTTAGGTACTACATTATGTTGATCTATGCTCACTAGATGTTTTATAACCCGCGCCAAGGGTATGATAGTACTGGATTTACTGCATTGTTTGTTTACTGAGATCCCTTCTTTTTATTGATGTCGGCATTTTATGCCAAATTGGGAAGTTATAGGGAGAGTTCTAAAGCTTCCGCAGCGCCCGTATCGACCATTTTTGTATGGTCACTATTCGGAACACGCTTCTCACTTCTAGAACACTTGCACCCAACTTTCCTTGTATTCCACAAATTCAACCATTCCATGCATTGTTTTAGGTATATTTACTACTGCAGAATTCATGACTCAGATCCCAAGCATCAAGTACTTGACCCACAGTGACCTCCTAACGTGGAATCCAGTCTGTATCCGTTTTCCTGTAGTATTGTAGTCCAATTCATTCTTTCACTGACTAATGGACTAGAATAGCACAAAACCAAGACGCGTTAATAATTTTGATATTTTTGTTCAGTTATTCAACCTTCTAAAAGCCACGCTATAGAAGCAAAACCGCGCTCTTAAGCTACGATTTTTTTTATATAACTGTATGTCGAGACTAGCCGGTCGTTTGCCTGATGGTTTATATACTTTATCGGCATATGGTGCTTGTCGTAGAGAGCTCTTTTAACCCCCGACGCAAAAAAGAGGAGTGTCACAAGTTTGACCATTATGTGTCTGTCTGTGGCACAGTAGCTCTTAAACAGGTTAACGATTTAGATGCGGTTTTTTTATTTGAAAGCAGGTTTTCTAGCTGTGGTAATTAGACATATTTTATTCCTTCGGGGGTTTTTAATTTAAATTTATCGTATGTCGGGTATAGCCGACCTTGGCGGTCAAAAGGTTAAACACTTAAAAAGCTACTGTTCCTCTTATGCCTTTGAAATGTCCAGGTTAAATTGAAGTCGTGGTAATATAAATCAGTTTTCCAGTACTATCTCCCCTAAGCTCGGATCACACCCGCACACCGACAAAATCACTAGTTTCTTACTCCTCTCTGTTAGTGGCAGTGATACGACTCGCGCCGTTTCTAATAAGGCTCCATCGTGCAATCGCGCCTTTAGTTCACAGTAGAAACGTTGCACAGTAACCGGAATAATGACAGAGTAATCGCGTAACAAACATACAAAAAATACATGTCGAATTGAGAACCTCCTCCTTTTGAAGTCGGTTAAAATATAACTCAAAAATGTAAATATTATAAATGCGAAAGCCTGTGTGTAAGTGTTTGTTACTTCTTCATGCTGTAACGTCTCAACAGATTTGAGTGGAATTTGGAATGGAGATAGCTTAAACCCTGGATTAACACATAGGCAATAGGAAACCGCGGGTAAAACCGTAGGGCGCAGCTAGTATAAATATAATATCGTCCCCTTAATGCAAAAACCAACTAAGTGCGCTTTTTAACAAAAATGAGTTACGAATACCATTAGAATCTCCTCTTCAAGATCTACATACTAATGTTAAAATGTCAAAAAGCGAACTTAGTTGGTTTTTGCATTAAGGGGACGATATTAACTTTTTAATTGAAATAAAACCATCATGATGAAATTGATATATTGAACTCTGCAATGATTAAATGGCTATTTTTAGAGAACGCAATGTTGTATAGGAATTATCCGGAAAAGTTTTCTTTCATAATTGATATAAAACGGCTAAGACTCACTGTAAACGTCGAAAATTACTCCGACCAGGTTTCGGACATTTTAGAAGTCCTTCTTCTAAAGTTTTCTTTGTTTTGGGATGTGCCATATTCTGCACCGGATAATGTACCAAGTTTCCAATACAACTGCTGAGTTCACAGACATTACAAACTTTAGGATGACCGGATTGTTGCGAGACTATATATATTCTTGCAACTGTATTTCAATATCGCCTTGTTTATAGAAAACTAAACCCTGATTGTCTATGGAACCATTTGTTTCTTTATCTGTGCCATTCGTATGGTAATTTCGATAAATTCAGTGCTAACACAATAATATTTGGTTACAAAAGCGGTAAATATAAGTATACATGATGTATAGCTAGGTATATATATATATATATATATATATTATTCGATCGACAAGCAGTTCCATAGGCAATTGGGCAATTACAGAATTGGTTTACATTATGAAGTACTATTTAAATGTTGGCACAAATTGGTGTAACGTTCCTGCTAGAAGTACAATCTATTATGAAATCACAGATACGAAGTCTAGAGTCTAAACTAGACAAGACGATTTGAATGTTATTATAAGTTTAATTTAGTTTGAAGTTGCCAATGTGCCGGTACTACAAAACCGCAGGGTAGAAATAGTTTGGACAATACATAAGACGGTTTTTTCATTTACGCTCACAAACTCACACGTTTATACGAATGTTACTGGGTTTGTTAGGATAAAGTTGACAACTTGCGACAACTTGTCACGTCGAATGTGACCATTGTCCTACTTTTGTGATAAGGTCGCATCCATATTAGTCTAACTCTGAGATTATGTCTCGTCTCCGTATTGATCATACTTTTCCCAAACTGCGTCACTTACAGCCCTACCTTACAGTGAGGGACCTAAAATTCGCTAACTGGTTATTTCCACTAGTCTTTATTCTAGACGGATCTACCTCCCATCTACTCTCTAGCCGGATCGAAGATACTTAACATTAATTTTCTTTATAAATCGACGAGTTTACCTATCAATTTACAATTTATTTTTACAGTAGGACGGTCCCACACTTCAATAACTTGAGATCTGTCAATATTGAGGGTGTAAACTTACCAAGGCATTAAGTTAAACCACTCCTTAGCATCTCCTGGTCAACTTTTTCTTAACATTTTTTTTACGTAAGTAAATTATTTCGGTTCGCATTTAACTGCACCTCAATTTATTCCCGTTTTTCCGCCAAATATACTGATTGTGCACCAAATATACTGATTGTGCACCAAAATATGTTCATTAAAATATTTCATAATGAGCACCTAATTTATGAATATTACATGTTCGCGGTGTTGGGGTAACCTAACCTACCGAGGGCTGCCCCTTATACCGTTGGGGTGGCCCAACTACCGAGGGCTGCCCCTTATACGTTTGAGTGCTAAAAACAGACCTAATTTGGCGAACAATCAGTATTTTTGGTGAACGGTTAAAAATTATCCATTTATTTCTATATTTTTTAAATTAATTATTCAAAAGTTGTTCAACCGAGTTGCCAAGCAGTGGTTTAGTTCAAGGGCCTGGCGTAACACTCTTTACAATTGATGTGTAACGTTCAATTCACATGGTATCACTGGGTCGCAGCGCAACCGAACACGTGTGAGAAGCAAATGCAAGCGTGCAAACGGATACAACCACACGACTCCTGAATACTATAATGAGCAGTAGGAACATTATTAACACAATAGAGCGAGTGTGGTTCAGTGGGAGAACTTGCGACTTTCAGTACGACGCACCCGAGTTCGAATCCCACTGGCCCCGCACAACTGACTGTCTTAAGTTATGTGCGGATCTACCACTCGATCTATAAACGGTGAAGGAAAACATAGTGAGGAAACTGGCATGTCTAAGAATTTGTCACAAAATGTCATGGATATATGAAATCCACTAAGTGGGCCAGCGTGGTGGATTATGGCTCTACTCTATGTATGAGAGAAGGTCCGTGTCCCAGCAGTGGGAACGTGATGGGCTGATGATGATGATACACAATATCCATGCCTAGAATGCTGAAACTAACGTCGCCTGCTACCTTCCTAAAGGATACCATTTACTTACGATTTTCATTCATTCTGTGGCATTTAATAACCATGAGATAATTATAAAACTACCCACTTTATAACTATGTTTATAGTCTACTGACAACAAATAAATTATTTTTCAAAAAAAACTAAACCGACTTCAAAACCACAAATGGCACTCAAAAGTAAAAAATAAATTAATATAATTATCATAAGCGCTACCCACTCATATATTTTAAGTCGGTGCCAGCCAAGTCTAATAAGTAGTAGATAAATACTATGTATATAGTAAGTACTACTTGTAGGTAGTATTTATCTACTACCTTTTAGACTTGGCTGGCACCGACTTCAAATATATGAGTGGGTAGCGCTTATGATAATTATATTAATTTATTTTTTACTTTTGAGTGCCATTTGTGGTTTTGAAGTCGGTTTAGTTTTTTTTGAAAAATAATTTATTTTAACCTTTTTAGTGAAAAACAAGTTTTAATTAAATTAATTCGAAAAGTTTAAAAGACAAGCTTTTATAATCTAGAAGCCACATCATGACGAAGTTTAAAACGGGCTATCACAATTAAATGCATGTGCAAAAAAATTTCATGTCTGTCCTATTCTCTGTTGAGGAGTTCCCTGGCCGGAAGTCAATCCTGGGTGTATCTGCCATGTCATGATGGAATTTAGAACAGGCTATTATGGTTAAATCCATTTACGAAATGTTGTGTCTGTACTATTCACCGTTGAGGAGTTCCCTCACCGGAAGTCAACCCTGGGTGAAGCAGGTGAAGCAGTCGAATACAAACCTCCACCTTAACAAAGTTTGGTTACGAAAAAAACAAGAACCGACTTGAAGATTAAACTTATATTTTTTGTTTTTGCTATTTTTTTCAAAAACTACTGAATGAATTTCGATAAAATTTATATGGGACCACCTTTGAAGTATTACCTACCAATCAAAAAAAGAATCATCGAAATCAATGCATAATTGGCGGAGAAATCGCGTAACAAACACACAAAAAAAAAATAAAAAAAAAAAATAAAAAAAAAAACATACCGTCGAATTGTAAACCTCCTCCTTTTTGAAGTCGGTTAAAAAACATAGTTTTCGACGAGACGAGCATGTCGTTCATCTGACGGTGTTTCGCTTCGCTATATTTATATTCAAATTGTTACCCATATCTGCCTTAGTTAGTTCCCACTGCTCATTACACTATGAATACGCCTTCCCGCCAAACTAACTACTATTTGAGCACCGTGGAAGGAATGTGTGCATAAGATATAGACAAACCCAACATTCGTTAGCATTACCCACTCGGCTATCAGACGCGATTATACAGAGGCGTTTTGTGGCGGCAAACAATTGACAGGCGCGTTTAGTATCGATAACCGAGTAATCGAATCGAATATCGATATAGCAAATATTTCGCTTCGCTGAACACGCCTTTCAGTATTGTGTGCCATCGGACGAGACTGTATAATCGATTTGTATGTAGGAAAGACAAGTACCGATTACCGGAAGGGCTCAAGAAATCGTATAGTTTTCATAAGACTGCATTAGAGTTAACATCGACAGTTATCCCTTAGTAAATATAAATAAACATCTTCAAAATTTTTACCAAATTATGAGCATATATTTCCAGAATAAAAATCTTTTTAAAATAATAAGTCATACTCTTCTCGATTAAAGATATACATGGCACACTGCTCCGTTTATATATTTTAAGATATATAATACACTCGATACCTATCAGTTTACCTTGTCACCATAGAATAATTGAATTATATGGATGGATATTCCGTTGGAAGCTTAATAAGCGCTAAATACGAAACGATACGTCGAGGCTGTCGACGGATGGACAACACAAAGGGAAGGGAGCTATCACGAACATTTGGTCCACCGAAACGAGTCGACCGGTGTCCGACGCAATTAAAACTATAGGAATTGAAACGTACTAAGTAGCGCGCGTCGCCGGTCGGTCGGGTGTCGGTCGCCGGTCGGTCGGGTGTCGGTCGCCGGTCGGTCGGGTGTCGGTCGCCGGTCGGTCGGCGCCGATGCAACTAAAACGCGGTGGTGTCGGTGGGTTCTCATTTGATGGTCGCGTGCCGCGTCTCCGGGTGCAGCAGCACACCTTCGTTTGTGAAGATCGACACTTCTGCAACAATGTACAAAAAAATTATCAATAACAATCGCTTCAATGATTAAATCCTGATTAGTGGGAGAGTTGTGGCGAAACGAGCAGGTCGTTCATATGATGGTTAGCAACACGCCTGCCAAGCTTCGCCACGCCACGATGTTTATGAATAAATAAATATATACTAATACTAAATATAATACTAATACTGAATATGGATAAAAAGAAAAGGCGCCTTAGTCAATCTCGAGGAGGATGACGTCAACACTTGAAACCAATATAATATGATTAAAACCATATCTAAGATGCGCACTGCGCCGTTTCGTGCTTTAGTATTACTTTGTTTACTATTGTTTACTTAAAACTGGAAGAATGCAAAAGAAGAAAGAAAACCTTTTTCCGTCGGGCAAGTCTCTGAGCCTCGGCGCTAGGTTGTTAAAGTATGTAGTGTGAAGCGCACACACGGAGAAGCCGCGGCGTGCGGGGTCGGGTTATGACATCAAAATAAAAAACAAAAGAAACTCACCGTTGACGATTCAGCAGGTACATTGCGCGGTCGCTCCTACATTGCTTAGATGAGACTGACCAAATAGAAACAAAAGAAGTTCTAACCGTCGGGCAGGTCCCTGAGCCTTGGCGCGAGGTCGCCGAAGTAGCGCGCGCACGGAGAAAGCGCGGCGTGCGCACTCGGGTTATGACACCAAAATAAAAAACAAAAGAAACTCACCGTTGAAGATTCAGCAGGTACATTGCGGTCGCCCCTACTGACAAAATAGAAACAAAAGAAGTTCTAACCGTCGGGCAGGTCCCTGAGCCTCGTCGCGAGGTCGCCGAAGTAGGGCGTGTGCAGCGCGCGCACGGCAGAGGCGCGACGCGCGGGGTCGGGCTGCAGCAGCGCGGCGGCGAGGCGCTCGGCGTCGCGGCCGGCGTCGCGCAGGCGCGGGAAGGCGGCGCCCAGCGCGCGCGCCGGCCACGCGCCCCAGCGCGCCACGTGCGCGCGCAGCGAGCCCAGCCGCGACACGCCGCACCAGCTCTCCTCCGTCGGCGTGCCCACCACCTGCACACATACACTATAAGCCGGCTGCACTGTACACTTCCGCCGGACTGCTCTCGCTATTCAATTTCAAATCATTTATTAATAATTCAGAATAATCATCAAGTAAGTAATTAATAAGGAACATTAAAATGTCGAAATAAAATCAATAATATAAGACTTTACTTATAAAATATTTTTTTCAAGACAAGCTTTTAATAAAGTCGTAATCGGAACCGGAAGCAGACTAATGAGCCCAAACACTAGTGGTAGTAAGATTATCCGTCAAGGAGTTCCATTGCCTACCTTCCGGCTCCATCATCAGATCAGCTGGCTGTCACCATAATATTGAATTGGACTTTGACAAGTATGAAAAATTTCAACTACGTAGGATAAGAGGAAGTGGTTCTGAATCAGCTTCCGAGATTTGACCCAAACATTGCAAGTTATTTAAAAGCTTTTAATAACCAATAATGTCTACGCCTCGCCCAAGCTCCCTCGGAAGGTTAAGCCGTAGAGGACCGACGAGACGCACCGAGAAGTTCCCCGTCCGCGGCCTGCCTCGGTCTGTCGCGCCGAGAATGTAAAGCCGACATCTCATATGTCGTGTCGTGTGTCGTATCGTACGTCCTGTCGTATGTCGTGTCGTATGTAGTGTCTTGTCGTACCTTGAATATTTTGTCGAGCTGGTCGTGCGTGTCGCGCACGCCGGGGAAGGTGGGCACGCCGCAGAGCATCTCCACGAATATGCAGCCCACGCCCCACATGTCCAGCGACGTGGAGTACTCCGTGCTGCCCAGGAGCACGTCTACAACAAATATTGACATTTTACCACGTTTTTATTAAATCACTTAATTGTTAGTCTGTGTTCCGGGTGGAATCTTGCAACTCAAATTTCGAGCTCTTCCCGATTAACTATCCGGCTTAAACTTTCAGGGTAGCTCACAACTCGATGACGATGCATTCTAAATTTATTTATTATTTTTAGGCGCATAAGAACGTGGTTTTTATATATCTTTTTTAATTTACTTTATGGCCTTGTTAAATTAGGAAGAAGAAAAATGATATTGCACGGGCAGTAATACGTTGTTATACATAGTTACATAGTTATATTTTAGTATGAAAGTTTTTGTGAGTTTGATTCATTACAAATTAAAAATAGTTAATAAAACGGCCAGAGATCGCCGCGATTTCGCAGCGTAAACTCGCCCCTGATGAAGAGCATCGGACATGCTCGAAATCTAGGTCGACTAAATCGACAAACTACGTGAGTCATAGTTATATTCTCCGTTATTCCTCTCCATCCAAAGGTTGTCTGGAAGAGATCGCTTTAAGCGATAAGACCGCCCATTGTTACACCACTGTAAACATTTGAATTGTACTTTATCTCTATTTTTAAGGTGAATAATAAAGTGTTTATCTATCTATCTATCTATCTATATTGTTTAAAATGTAAGAAGTGTTATTGTAAAATAGCTTAAGGACATACTTTTATAACTAATTTATACGCGGTTAGTGATCGCGCGTCAGTAGCTGACTTGTATATTTTACAGAGTCAGTCCAAGTCAGTCGGCGCTGTACTTGAAAATCAATTAAGACGCGGTCAGTAACAAGTCAACTCACTTGATTTCGGAGTCAGTCGCTGACCGCGTCTAAATTGTTCTTTACGTAATAACAGTCGCCAACCTGTCGGTATTTTATAGAAGACACGATCTAATTCCTTCATCTTATTTCGGAGTAGTACAAAAACGTGGCACTGTCGCCAAATGTATCAGTGTCGAGTGCATGGTATTGCAGTGCTGGTGGTTTCCTTGTCCGTTTTGTCACCTACTAACAAAATGTATTGTATCTATCTAGTTTTAAACTGTGCTTACCTGGCGGCCGGTACCACAGCGTGACCACTTCGTGCGAGTACGTATGGCTCGGCACGGACTTCGCCCGCGCCAGCCCAAAGTCGGCCAGTTTCAACTCGCCGTGTGAACTTATTAATAAATTCTGAGGTTTCACGTCCCTGTACAAAAACAAAAAAGAAAATATAATACATACCTAACCTATATATTTATATATAAAAAGTATACATTTTACCAAAAAAAAATCGACTTCGATGTATCTTCGCAGTCCAAGGTCAAATATCGATTGAAATTTATATGGAACACCTCGTAGCTATACTGAACCGAACGCAAAAAGAGTTTTTGAAATCGGTCAACAGTTGGCGGAGATATCGGAACATACATAAAAAAATATATAATTATATACAGAACATAGAACCGCCTCCATTTTTGAATTTGGTAAAAAAAGGACACGGCCCTCACCTCACAGTCACCACCACCTCAGTCACCACAGCCATGGCGAACAGTACGAGCTTTTATTATTTCTTACAAGCACGGAAGAAGAGAAAGGTTTATATGCATGTATACATATAAACCTTCCTCTTGCATCACTCTGAAAACCGTGATTAAAATCCGTTGCGTAGTTTAAAAGATCTAAACGTACAGACGTAAACGGCGGGAAGTGACTTCGTTTTATACTATGTAGAGAAGAGATGTTTTTGCGAAATTACTATTCTGCCAAAACCCGCAGTAATGATCGCCACATCTCGAGCGAATAAATGTGTAAAACGGGACTCTTACAGAAATAAGAAAACCTTTCTGTTCCAAGACTTCTTTCTCTCCAAACCTAAAATAGGTTACGTCAAACTAATTCGGTTTTTCTTTCGAGCAAAGTTTAATAGCGAAATAACGAAAGCTAATAAAAGTTTCTGCGGGATCTCTGTCTCCAGTCACCCTCTATGTTTTTGAAAGTAACTTTTTGTGACGATCATATAAAAGTTGGAGTCAGTTTTCCTTTCGGAGATCTTTGAAAGCTGTGTTAGCTTATATCAAAGAGTTAAGAGGTAAACTGAAGACAGGAGATTATATTGATCGAGTCTATTTAGGAAGAAACACGCTAAATCTACGCACGAATGCGTGAGTTTCTCTTGCGATAGTCAGTCCCTAACATTTTATAAATGAACTAGCGACCCGCCCCGGCTTCGCACGGAAGAAGAGGAAGGTTTATATGCATGTATTATACATATACCTCTTGAATCACTCTGTCTATTGACTTATCTGTTTCGTAGTTTAAAAGATTTAAACGTACAGCCGGCGGGATCGGTGCCAGCCAAGTCTAAATGGTAGTTGATAGATACTATGTATGTAGTAAGTAGGTAGATACTTGTAGGTAGTATCTATCTACTACCTTTTAGACTTGGCTGGCACCGACTTCAAATATATGAGTGGGTAGCGCTTATAATAATTATATTAATTTATTTTTCACTTTTGAGTGCCTATTTGTGGTTTTGAGGTCGGTTTATTTTTTTTTGAAAAATAATTTATATATTATGTAAAGATGAAGGGGTCTTATTTCTTATCTATGGCATATCTATCTAGGTGCTTGCTCTTATCTATAGTAAGGTTAACGAATTTTACGTCTAAGTTTATCTATAAACCTTGGACGGTTTTCCATTAGAGGTAGAAATATTTAGCTCCACTGAGATACCATTCATATATAAGGCTACGACAAATTAAATATTTTAAACCCACCAACTCGCACTGGGCCAGCGTAGTGAATTGCGGCCCACTCTCTCTAGGAGGGAAGGCCCGAGTCCCAGCAGTGGGAACGTGATGGGCTAATGATGATGACGATGTTCTAAGGTACCTGTGTAAAACTCTTCTCCGGTGACAATACGACAGCCCCCGTAGAAGCTGGAACATGAACAGCCTCACGTTGTGGTGGTTGAGTCCGCCCGGGTGCCTCTCCATGTATTGTGACAGGTCTGTGTCCTGGACAAAACGGAACATCAGCATTTTGCCATAGAAAATAAAACTCTACGAGTCTACGTCATAAGAGCTATTTCAGAACGTGAATTTTAACAAGAAAACAACAATAACTATGTGAGTTAGACCTAAGACACAAATGAAGAAGGTATTTTGATCGCCGGCGCTTGCAACTAAGTGGCCTGCCGTACCTGTGCCATCACATCTGTGTAATTTAAGTCATTACAGACTGCAGACGTGCACTCGGCTCCCTTGACTCTGACTCAAATGATTCATAAAACTTCGCAGACGAAACGGCGGCGAATGCCCGCGCCACTTTGCTTCGTCTGTATAATTTGAGTCATATCAGACTGAACGGCCGCACAGGTGCCTCGCTTCGCGTCTGTGCAATTTGTTTGTTGTAATTTGAGTCATATCATAGCACATTACAGTTAAGCGTCACGACGCGATGCGAAGTCTCATCTCTTTGACTTGGCACTAGGGATGTCATAACTTGACTTTACCAGTCTTCGTGGACCAGGGATGTTACTCACCACGAATTCGAACACGAATGTTAGCGTCTCGCGCGTGTGTACAATGTCATGCAAAGTGACAATGTTGGCGTGTTTCAACTCTTTGAGGAGTGACGCCTCCCGGATTGCAGTGAAGGGCGCACCCTCCTCTTCTTGCAGTCTGATCTCTTTTAGCGCTACCACTTGTTGCGTTAAACTGTTGGAGAGAAATCTTATTTTAGTAGAGTTTTACTTAATTTAACAGTATCAAAAAAACATATCATTCGAGTTTAAGAAAAGTCTTCCTAACATTACACTTGTTTTGAACTCGAATGATATATTCAAAACTAAAAATGCGCACATCCCCATTGAAATTTTGCAACGGTTGATTCTAATTTAACGTCATTAATAATTGCAGTGACTGGGTAAGCACTATTAATTTGGAATAACTTTAGCAACTATTATTATAATAAATATGAACTGTTGTAGTTAACCTTGACGAGAATATGAAGAATTAGATTACTAACTACGGCTATGGTACGTTCAAAGTTAATGTTAATAATATATTCTCGTCTTGTTATGTAACTGTCAAACCATATTTCAAAGGTTACCAAGTAATTTGTTAGGTACAGAAAATAACAGAGATTATCCGAGGCTCAAATTCCTACAATTTCATATCAAAGAAAACATGGTTGCCTCACATCATCAAAATTATAATTGGATATGCGCACATAAGATATTTGTATAAATGCCGGATATAAGGCTATATTTGCCATAAAGATAAATAAAGACGATAAACAGATATGTATATTATATCTGAGCCCATTGCCCATAAAATAACTATAAACGTTTATTGCTTCTAGATAATTAAGTCGAAATCTGATGCTTAATAGTATAAGCTAGTACTGGATAACGGTAATTGGGATATATTTGAGCTAAAGCTAACTATCAATTATAAACTACCTATGACCATTCAGACCAAAGAATCAGAATCAGATAGCTGATTCTAGTTATTTTGATATACCCGTTATTGTTGTTGCCCAAAACTGTTGAGTCGGCAGTCAGTTTTAGAAAAGGGATCCGATTAGGATGATCGTAGAAAATTGAATTGCGAACCCTTCAGCCCCTTCTTTAAATGAGGTCACTCAGTAGAATATCAGGTTTAAAATTTGATGAATTTGTAAATATTAGGTGCCTTAAAGGATTTTAATTAGAATAATGAAATCATAGAAAAAGAAATCTTTATTCTCGTGATATTTGGTTTCCAGAAAAAAAAATTAGTTATACAAATTATCCAGAAAATCTTTTCGACGAGCCACACAGTAACATTGCAAAATGAACGGAATATTTAATTACAGGATCGTAACGTAATTAAATTAGCAGCAGCCAGCGTGAGAAAAAAGACGTTGAACAATTTGGTTTCTCAAGACATAAATGGTCGCGTAATTACAGCAGTAAAATATGTAAACAAACGGCCAGCTTGGCGTAAGCACCAGACCCTGACTTTTGGAATTAGGTTAGACGAAATACGAGGGTACTAGAATTCAGAGCATGGCTGAACTAATTTAGTCGCAGCTTCTGCAGTGTGTAGGGATTAACTGCATTGCACATTATCATAAAGGTATAACTTTGTATGGTATCTTTATAGCTTTCTTTAATTTCTTGCTCATTGCGTGCATTAGCATTTTATCAAATTATCTGGTGCAATGAGAAGCCACGTCTGTAACAGCTGCGGTAGTAGCTATGACCATGCCACGCCCCTGTGGCCTATATCTACCATCATAATGCCAAGTCAGTAACTTAGTTACTTGGGCCTTATTAGTGGTGTTCACAAGGTCCTCGGTAGTACAGATATTAGGGCACAAGGCACGACATCAAGTATGACATTGACAAACGCATGGTGGTAAATGATAAGGGATGCGAAGGCATAAAGTAGATAGGTATATGCTTAACATTGCGGACATAGGCAGGCCATTAAGTCTAAATGTTCCATTGTACATGTATTGGCAGACAATGAATCTCGCGAAATACTTCGAAACCTTAGCACCACATTTCTTAACTAATCAAAAGTTTAAAGCGAAACCGAGCGCCCTCTATCGTGTATACTGCGCTTATTTATTACATGTATTTATATGTATAATGTAGCATACAATTACGGTATGTCAGGGAAAGTTCTCAAAGTTATGAATACGACAATTTGGCGGGTAGAACACGCTTATTACCGCTCGGCGGGACGGGTAGTGAGGCGGTGAGGCGGGAGGACTTCATTCATTATTCACTAGCAATGAACAGTGCAGGTTCCGTTTGGGTTGCTCCACTCAACTAACCAAGGTAGTGGTTAAATGAATTTAACTGTTTCGTCTTTGTGCTAGTTATCATAAGGCGAAGTTTTAATTGTATCTCTCTCGCCGTATGCTTTGCGAGCTTTGGGGACGTCGGAGTAAGAGTTTGTGACTGTGCCTTGAGCTTTCCACTTCCAACTTTACTGTAATTACACGTAAGTTCTTACACAAATAAGTAAAATAGGGTGTCCTGCTGGCGGCTGGTGACCTACTAATTTATTCGCTTTGTCGTAAAAAAATATATATTTTCCTATTGGAAAGTCAAAAGGTCTATTTCGTTAAAATTTTTTTTTATCAAGCATTAGAAAATCAAGTGGTCGTTTTTTACTAGTGAATCAATGACAATAAGAGTCAAATATAGTATTCTTAACAATATGGATTTTTAACAAGTTTGAAAACATGTGAAGTCAATGTAAAATATTAAAATTATGTATTGTAAGTAAATTAACATATTATATGTGAGTTGTATTGCATACCCTTAAATGGGATTGATTATAAGGCACATTATTAATATTGTAACACCTAGATTACCTACCTATACTCTAGCAATAAAAGTTAATGATTTATGAAACAAAAAGAAGCGGCTTTGCTGCATAGAAAAGCCGCCTTCAACTTTCTGACATACCAACTGTTCGCTACAAACGCTACAAGAATACTGCGCTTTGTGAATCTCGTGAAGAGGTAAAAACTCCCAAGACGCGAACAACTGTTGCAAGACGATACATACCCCCGTCACTCTTTCACACTCTGTGTTTTACATACTTTGTGTCGTGTCAAGTGACGTCAATGGCAGAACCCGTAGAGGGAACATAAACGTCTGACAACTTCATCATTTGTAAGACGGAACGATGGAGAACGTAACATGCTTCCTATGTGTGGAAATAGATTTGTTCGATTTCAGACTTAAATATCTACAACTATAGCCTGGGAGTCTTCAAATCGAGAGTGTAAAGGTATCCTCTAGGTAAGCGTGTTACATCTTAGACCACACCATCGCTTACCAACAGGTGACATAGTGGTCAAACGCAAGCCTATAAACCAGTAAAAAAAAGCTAGAAATAAGAGAGCTGTATTTTTTTTCAGGGCAGATGAGATTATATTTAAGCCAATGAACATCGTCCAATTCTTAGATTTGATCAATGCCATAATAACCATGTAATTTAAATGGGAAGAAGCCAAGTGGTCAAGTCCAACTTTTAAATCATGCTCAATGAGTGTTCCAATATCATGAATACTTTTATTAAAATGCCTGTTGCCCTGTGACCTATTATAATTTATACTACTAATATTATAAATGCAAAAGTTTGTAAAGATGGATGAATGTTACTAACACAATTACGCCAATACTACTAAACGGGTTTTGATCAAATTTGGTAGGTATGTAGTAATTGAGGTTCTGGGAACGACAGATACTTTTTATCCCGGAAAACTACGGGTTACACCGCGGGGAACAACTAGTAATGTACAAAAGATTTTTAGCGCTGCACATCAAAATGACTTTCCACTTATATAAAATGAACATCCAGTATAAATTTGACGGTTCTCCAACCTTGATGCAGATCACTAAAAAAGGTATAAAATAATGCTGAGTTGCAGACAGGGTAAATGAGGTAAAAATATCTCTAATTCGGGAAAGTTGAATAAACTGGAACAAATTAGACCAGATTTATTACTTTCAAAATGTGTGTTGGTAAAAAATTCTATGCTATGCTATTTGTATTAAAACTTCTAATTAAATAATTTTACTAAGCGACGTGGCTTTATTTTAAATTAAACGTCTCAAACATTTTCGCGAACAAACCTAAATGAAATGTTACATAAATTAAAGATTCGTAATTTTAGCGAACAATTAATAAAGCTTACAGGCAATTCAATTGTCCTTAGGAAACGCCTTCACTGAAGACGACTTATTTATTTTCGTTTTGTGTTTCTAAGGGAAATGGGACCCGTGGTTATGACAGAAACGTAACAATGAACAATAGAAAACTAGAGAACTTCGATATTACAGAGGTGGAAGCAGAAGTCTTAAAAATGAGGAGCCAAACACAATTATACATTTTTAAGACGTAACTAATTATGTATGTACTACGGGTTTAATACTCTTTCTTTGCAAAACAGAATTGAATAAAGGCCAGTATGATATATGTTATTATTTAAATAAAATATACTACTAGTTACGTGCGTACATATTTTTATTAATTAAACTGACGTCGATCTCCTGATGGTAAGCGCCACGCCTGCCCATAACATCTGCAGTGCAATCCAGAACTTTTAACACCATAAAAAGCTTTGGATTCGCGGCGCAGACTAAACTGGAAGGACATCCGAATTGTCCGAAACCTGGTCGGAGTTATTCCGACACAATCATAACGTGAGTGTAACCGTTTATATTTATAATGAATATTTCGACTCACGATAGTTTCCAAACTTTAACCATAAAAAGCACTGCGTAGTAAGTACTTCATTGCGCTCATCACCCCATGATATCAGATATTATTAGGTTTTTATGCCTAGTAGTTTCGCTGGCTACCATGCCCATCAAAAGCGGTGGACCAACCCAAACGGCCTGTCGCATACGAGAGACCTGCCACGGGATATATTACGTTATATCCGTTCGGGAGCCTTTAGATTCAATACAAAATATTAAGCGATACCTATATCAATGAATGATTTATAATAGGAATAAGAGATTTTGACAAGATTTGATTTTGATTTTTGATTTTGATTTTGGAAGTAGGCATATAAACGTTTCTTGAATAACGGAACTCAACTGGGCATAAGAAAGTGTGACTTGGGCAGGATAACTATTGCCAAAAGACGGACTGTCTGTCTGACATAATACGAATAACCGTAGGATGGAACATCTCTACAGATTCTAAAATATTACCTTTCATGTGTCTGGCAGTATTTTACTGTGTGAATCGCAGTTTACGGAGAAAATTCCCTGAAATGTAGCAAGCTCTGAAGATTTTGTTCAGCAGAATGTACACGGTTGAAAAGTGTTTTCTGTTACTTAGATGTTAGGAGGCACTTTGAGAACATTTTGTAAGACATTCACGCTCGTCTTTGAGTGACAGAAGCTAGAATTTATTACTCGTAAAGCTTTTCGGGAGTCAGTTGTGTTAACTATATTTTATAGCTATATTAAGACTTGACAAGTCAACTTGACACGAAGAAGAAACTTCAACACAATAAAAGGACTAACTTTCTCAACTGTGGCAGTCAGAAGTGTAGATATACTACTCAGTAAACTACAATACGTAGATTTAAGACTCAATTTTCGTCACGTTTACAAAGCCATTTAAAATATTGGTTCTTTGATTTTGTGCTTGTTATTTGCCATAGTTACTAACGTAATTAAAGTTTTCTAACAAGTACTATTATTTATTCTGTGATTTAGTTTTCAAGGTAGGTAATGAAGCAATAGATTTTTTTATATGTCACAGTCAAATGGCATTACAGATTGTAATGGAATTAATTTATCTAGTGGCTAGTCCATTGTATTTTAATGAGCTGCAAATTGCATTGCGAATTCCTGTCTTTTTTTCGTATAAGTAAATACTTATGCAGTGTTTACAAACCGTTACATTTTTAATGATAGCTGTAAAAATATTTTTTAACGCTTTTGTTATGACAAAGTGCGCAAGTAAGACAAGTAACAGTCAAAATTAAGATCCAATACACATACCAATGCGGAATAAAAATCATACCTTCGACAAAAAAATAATTAATTATTTTATTGATTTATTCAAACAAGGTTTTACGGAAAGAAAAAATACGACCACAGGCTGGGACTTGAACCCACATCCCTTTTTTTTGACAAGTTTAAATGCTATGTAAATAGGTTTAAATATTAAATAAAAATGTTATAATGATATTTAAACATATTTAAGAGCGTCCATATATCTATATAAATAAAAATTAATTACCGAAATATTTGTACGCGCATAACTTCCAGACGACTGCACCAAATTGGACAAATCTTTCTGTTATGTGTTCGTTATTGTCAGGAGAAGGTTCGTATAAAAGAAAATTTAAAAACTTGAACATAAATTTTAAAAAAATATATGGCAGTACGAAGTTTGCCGGGTCAGCTAGTAATATATAAATTTATATCATGTATGTTGGCAGGTATCAGATTTATCAACACATAGAGCTGTGTTCGTAAAGTTGACAACAACTTAATTTATATAACAAAGTAATTATTTATTTTTTTATCTATTATCATTATCAATTTCATCAAGTAATAGAGCAAGGCATAATATTTGACTAGATACTAAACTTCTAAGAACTAAAAGCTTACTTAGTAAACTTCACTGCAATAGTTAGAAAATTAAATGAGCTCGCCAACTACTTCATGCAAATTGGAAGCACTAACTTAAATACACTCGAGAGCAATGAATCCGGGTCACTTAAAGAATGTTAAAAATCTCGGAAACTAAAAATGATAGGTTAATGCAATAAATTGTATTTAATAGACAATGTAATACTCCTTAAATGAAAGTAAAAAAAATATGAGTCACCATACATTTTATTAACACAAAATTACATAAAGAAAAAAACTGCTGATCTCTCCTTAAAACAAAAATAGGAAACATGAAATTTTTGAACTTTATTACGATTTTCTTGAATTTTAATACTTCGTATTGCCTCCTCGTGCTTCCATTACTGCGTTTACGCGGTTTGGCATGCTGTACACCAAGTTCCTTATACGATTTTGGGGAATATTCTCCTATTCCTCTGTGAGAGCAATTTTGAGCTCACGAAGCGTGATTGGGGGAGGGTTTCGTTGTTTTACGCATCTGCCTAGCTCGTCCCAAGCATGCTCGATCGGGTTGATATCCGGGCTGCGCGCTGGCCACTCCATACGAGTAATGTTCATCTCTTGAAGGTAGTCATTCACAATCCTACCTGTATGAGGTCGGGCATTGTCATGCATAAATATAGCATCCTCACCTAAATTGACCATAAATGGACCAACGTGATCATTGAGGATTTCTTCCACATATCTTACGCTAGTTAAAGAGCCGTTTTCTATGATCACCAGCTCTGTGCGACTTTCAGAAGAAATTCCGGCCCACACAAGTACAGACCCACCACCGTAGGCTACTTTTTCTTCGATGCATGCTTGCTTGAATCTTTCCCCTGGTCTTCGATACACTCTGTGTCTTCCATCGTGCTTGTAGAGCATAAATTTTGATTCGTCGGAGAACATAACTTTTGACCAATCTTCAATACTCCAATTTACGTGGCTCTGGGCATATCTTAGTCTCGAAATACGATGCCCACGCTCCAGTTTAGGGCCGTTTGCAGGTCTAAGGGGTTTTAAGTTAGATTCAGCAAGCCGACGTCTTACTGTCCATGCACTTGGGTTACTTCCTCCGAGGCGTCGAAACTGATTGGTGAGTTCAGTTCCTGTGAGAAAGCGATTTCGAAGCATGGTGTTCACCAAGTATCGGTCTTCTCGTGCTGTGGTACACCTGGTTCTGCCCGTTCCTGGTCTGCGTAGGTTAGAACCAGTTTCTTCGTAACGTCGGAGAACTCTTTGTACTGTTGACAGCGACACACCGACAGTCCTGGCTGTATCGCGCTGACTCCGGCCGGTTTCCAGCATTGTAAGTATTCTGGTGCATTCTTCAGGCGTAAGCGACATAATTTCAGCTTGAATAATGAATATAGAGCACTATCAACATGGTTTATGTACCCACATAAATGACAGATTACAAACAAAAGCAAAACCAAATGCTGTAATTTCGTAGTTCCATCTTCGAAAGTGGCCCTTTTTCAAATTTGATTTTTTTATGATATAACTTTACAATAACTAAGAAGTTTTAATACCTTCATTTAAGGAGTATTACATTGTCTATTAAATACAATTTATTGCATTAACCTAGCATTTTTAGTTTCCGAGATTTTTAGGATTCTTTAAGTGACCCGGATTCATTGCTCTCGAGTGTATTATGGCTCAGAGAAAGATATTACGAGAACGGGAACCGACTCATCAAAAGGGTAGTTAAAGATTGTGTGCAATCCGAAAGCGGTAAGTCATTGTGATAACTGTTTAATGGAGTTTCTTTCTCTTGAATCGTTGAAAGTGTAGGATGTGGGGAATGGAGGTGTTTTCTTGACGAACAAGTAAAGCGAAATATTAATAGGTGAGTAGTAGGCGCTACACGGGTATAATGAAAAGGGTCTTCGAGTAATAATAATGAACTATATTGGAGATATGTACATAGATCTCATCTATTGAGATGAGCTGCGAGTTGTTACTATTAAAATCAGATCGTTACAATACCCTAATAATTGCTTCAGGATTAGAGCTATATTTTATGTCGGCTCTTTAGGTAGATGCGCGGTGCGGGATGTGCGGGACACTTTATAAATTAAATTTGTACGCCTTACGATCGCATACACTCTGGCCCCTAACTAGGATTCCCTTTATGTATGGAACCAGGACCTACGAGACAACATTCAGATTTGAAATAAATACTTTTTCCTGTGCAAACAATGATTTCTGGCGTAGTGGGAATTGTACCCGCAACCGCCATGGTAAATGAGAAAGAGCTAACCTGCACAACAACCACACCACAGAGGCTGTCTACTTAACATACTCTGGCGCGATAGTTCAGTCCTGCATTCGTTTCTATTCTATGGCACCCTCGCTTATGGATCTATAAAACTGTAAAACGCTAGACCTACTCTTTGAGCTATATGTACAGTACATATGTCTAAGTCATATGATAAAACAAATACTCGATCAATTGACACGATAAATCTACCCAAAATATTAACAAAAACTGTACTTACTTGCTATATCCTTTATAAACTGTAGCGTAGGAACCCTCACCGAGCTGCTCGAGCTTAATGTAAGCTTCGGATTTCCCGAACGGAGAGTCGCCCTGTTGACGAAAACAAAGCGTTCATTCATCACTTTATAACACAGACGCTTCGTAGACCCTTACTAGGAGTTTACGAAGAGAGTTATGAACTGTTTATTGGGTGTGGTGTGATGGTAAGGTAAAGTACAAAAAGAGTTGGAAGTTTTCTGACATATCGATGTTTGCGCAAATAGATACTAGGCTATTGCGGCGAATTTTAAGAGGTGTGCTGGAAATAAGGGAGACATGTACGATGTTGACACGCGGCTTAAATAAAAAAAATAACGGTGGATCAACTAAAAGTGTGTCACGGAAGATAAACATGCCAAGCAGGACTCTCCACGTTTTATAATTTAGGGCAATCGAAATTTCAAACGACATTATCCGTATTGGGTCGTTTTCTATCATCCATTCCATTACATTTCTAGTTCTCATTAAATTAACGTTTTGTACTTCTTTAATTGCATTTTCATAGTAAGTGCACAAGTTTCTCCATCAAGTTGTATACGCAAACTAACGGTAGGGGCCTCGAGCTCAGCAGACGGTAATCCCAACAATTTACGAGGCCCGCGCCGCGCACGTTGAAAATGCTGATTTTGAGCCGACACAGGCGCCGTATTACGAATAAATAATGAACTAGCTCCAATGGAACGATGAGTTTCATCATTCATTATAAGAGGTACATTGGCTTTGATAAGTCATAAACGAAGATATGCAATTTACTTAGGTATTACAGTTACGCTCAGGTGTTATTTAAATATTTTAAATACCTGGGTGTCAACACAATGTATTGCTAGGTATTGCGCTTAGGCATACGTTAAGCAAAAACAGACCATTTCATTCCGCGCGCATTCGTATACTGAGTGTAAAGGACCCATTACAATAGCGAGTGACAGTATGGAAAGGGCTAACCGCACCGAGTCGCTTTTGCTACGCGAAATTTTAATAATTATGTAATTATCTGCTTTTATATATTTTTCACCTGCTGGACGTGAATATGACTTAAAAAGCTTTGCAATGTAAGGTAATTGCTTTGTAGCGGTTGAGTTATGGATTTGGAACGAGAATTAACCTTCGAAATTGTTGAATTATGTAGAGCTGCAACAACCGTTATCGCGGGTAATTTACTTATTATCATGAATGTTAAGATCAGTGCAGTGTGTAATAATTAAAATCGCGGTAGTTATATATATACGCGATAGCCTTCTTGAATAAAATTGAGGTCATTTTGGAAACAATCTAGAACTGCTCTTAGCCTATACCGCCTATTTAATGTTAGCTGAACCGCTGTACAGGCTCAACAGAGACCTAGTGCGGGGGACAGAGATCTTTAAGGGTACACTATACTGTTTTGTTTTTAGTATAAGTATAACATATATCTTATATTATTGTACCTAGCTGTAAGTTTCTAAATCAAAAAATCAATAAGCTACTTTTAAATTGCCTGTATGTTATCATATTTATGGCCAATATAATTTTGATTCTGGAAACAAATTCTACTCAATGGTTTTTTAACTGATTTAGCTATTGATACGCTAAAACGCCAGTTTTATCGTTATTTGTATATCTTTATTAGGTACGTAATTTTTTGGGGAAAAGCTATAAAGTATAGAGCTCATGGATCATTAGACTTAATGGTGAAACATTTCAAAGCGGCGCAGAAAGTAAGTTCGGTTTATTACTGGCCCGGAGCTAAGTTAGAGAGCCAGACGTTATTTATAACGATTAGTTTATATTGTGAGGTATCGCTGCCGAAGGAACCGTCGGAGCGTCGGACAAGTGACGGCCACCCACTGCCTCCGATACGATGTTGCCATTCACACACGATCTATTTACCGTAGGTAGTTGGTATGGGAAGCACTTCTCTCTAAATATTGCACGCACAAAAAAACAACTGAACGAACTACTATGTTACAGCTGTTGCTCGCACATATTGAATCCATTGGGCTGGTTTAAAGGCTGAACCAGTTTCTAATACATCTTACTATGTTCTACCCATATTATAAGAAAATGTTGTCAAATGTTACTTGTCTAAACATTAAGTTGAGATAAGTTTTTCGAGGTACTGAACGTATGCAGGCTGCAATAAGTTTGCCAGTTCTTGATTTACAAAGCGCCTTAGATAATTCTTAACGACTGGCAACGCAATAGAATTCTCTTGAGTTTATAAGTCGGATGCAGTGGGTAAGTCCCGCAGGTACATCGTTTCGCTTTCTTCACGTGCGCTAATGTTACCTGTCTAAATATTTGAGTTGGCTAATGCAATTCTCGAGTTGCTGAGTGCATGCGGGCTGCAAAGTAGTGTTGCTAGTTGCCAGCTGTCGCGGGTTACATCTTCTTAGTTCTTAGCAGTTTAAAGATTATTTAAGCAGATTTTGTGGGTTCCCCTGAGATTTTACAAGATTGCTGTTGTGTAGACCAAGAAAGGCAGTACAGAATAAACCTCTATTTTCTTTATACGAGCTATTCGGTAAAATCCTATCCACGCTTATGACTTTTAGAACTCCGTTTGAAAATAATTATTATGTGGTAGTCATGGTAGAAATTCAATAATTATTCAAAGACATTTCATATAGTTCACTTTCAAAAATGCGCTCCAGGTTTTTGTCTCGTTTCGTCCTTTCATTCCGATTTTTCTTCATGTATATAGCAACACTATTCAACTCTCGGTTCCTATTTGAAACTCAGCAGTCGATTAGGTGAATAAATAAAGGTGCTGTCTACGTCTGCCATACAAATACGCCGGACTGGTGTTTATAGTATGCACTTCGTTAGATTAGACGGATTGCTATGGTAGTATGGGGAAGTGATGAGTGAAATTGACTTCATAGATACATTGAATCCGAAAATACAGTGCTCAACTTTTACGATGTTTTCAGATCGTTCCATTTGAATATCGATATCGATACTCACTAGTGCTGGTGAACTTCCAAGCTATACAAAAGCATCGCTTGGAGATAGAACTATTAACATCTGTGCCTAGAATGTCGTAATTTAAAATGATCTCTTTTCTATTTATTATATTCTTCGATAAAATATAGAAGAAACTATTATTAGATAGTATACGTGCCTCATATTGTATTGTTTTTATATAACATGTTCGAAGAAATACCCAGTCCTGTGGCATATTTCTGTTGAAGTCAATGCAACTACTTTATAAATAGCAAACATATAAATATCGTATTTAAATTGATATATTTATCAGATTTAATGAAATTGCGCTCATTGTGTAGCAATGTGATTTATTGACCCATTCACAATACAAATATAGAAACTATGAAATAATATGCAATAGATCGCGAATTTTCTGCATCACCCACCAAACGAGCTCCGAATCTCGATCGCACAATACATCAACGTCGGAGTCTTTATGTTAGAGATTAGCAGTCAGCAAAATAAAGCGAACGTTTTATAACCTTGTCGCAATGAATTGGGTGTTTTAGTATCCTCACTTAGGCCTACTCGCGCAGTCCTACAAATTACTTGAAAAAGTACAAATAGGGGTAGTGCTTTGCATAGCAAACGAAATATGGAATTGTAACATTTTTTTATGGATTTATAGTGTTTTACGTTATTTTAATGTTCTGACGTGAGGTACAAACAGTTTCAGTCTCATCTCATCTCATCTCAGTTTATTTGTAGTTAAACAATTTCAAGACCCCGTCTTAGTATTTTCATAAAACATTTTTATCTGCAGTTTGTGAAAAACATTTACAGCCGAATTCCGAAATAAACGTAAAGCTTTCTTAAAGCGACAAGGCACTCAGAGCAGAGTTAAGATGTATGTAGCCGCGCCACGCACAGCCGCTTCGGATCATCTATCACTATTCTCACTTTTATATTTATTTACTTACATTTGACACGGAGTTTCTGCGAATGGCCAATATTGGGGCAATAGAGCGTAAAAACCCGTATTTATCATTGGATTAATGTACTTTTTAGATGGAATAAAATGTTTGTCGTGTTACTTAGCATTGAAATAAAGCATACGTATTGTTACCATGTTAATGTTCATATCTCTTTATAAGTTACGCCGCACTTGGTGATGGGTTACGGTCTAGTCTCTCTGAGAGAACGCCCATATCCCAGCAGTGTTGTAATGGGTTATTGCTTTTCGATAAATTAATATATATGTTGTATGTATATATATGCAAGCGCAGTGCAGCGCCGCGCAGGATTTTGCAAAACAAAGTTCTGGTGCTGGCTGTTATTGTTATGGGCTGACGTATTGCTTACCATCAGGCAAACGACCAGCTCGTCTCGCCATTCAGTTACACAAATATATATATATATATATATATATATATAAAAATCAATTATTTTTTTATGGAACTGAGTGATAAGACTAGCAAGTCATTCGCCTGATAATAGGCACCACGCCTGCCTTTAACAATGGCAGGGCCACCCTGAACTTTGAATACCATAAAAAGTACTGCGTGTCACTCCATTGTGCTCATCAATACTTTCACACTGGCCTTTTAAGACGTGTATGTATGTATCGTAGTTATTTTATTTATATTATTACTAAACCCGTATAATTTATTTCGTCGGAACTGGCCCTCTGTCCATGTTATTTTCTGTGGCCTTAAATTTGCAAGGCTTGTCTGCGCCGGCAATTGATATTCACAAAGTCTGAGTAAACGTAAAACAGCTGTTTTCATTCAAAATAATATCAGAAATACTTTGGCATTTTTTGACAGCTTGGACGCTTATTTGGTTGCCATAGTGCTTTCTTACACTTCATCTGACACTTCTCAGCAACCAATACCAGAACGTGGAGCACTGCTCTTTTGACGTCAAGGATGGCGCCGAGTCGCGGCGCGCCTGCGAACGCCAGAAATGACTTTTGAGTGCCTTCAATGTTTGTTATTTTATGTTTGTTTATATGTTTCTCGTTTCTAGCTTATTTTTTGTTTGGTATTACTATGAATTTAAGTGATGTGAACAAATATTTAAGGTGCGAGCAGTGTTCCGATGGAAAACTCTTTAAAGGACGTCGAGGCCTCAACATCCATATAAGTAGATGCCATAGAAACCCAGTTAACCATGCGCTTAACCCCCTGGCCGTTCCTTCTTCTTCCAATCCCCACCCTTCGTCGAACATTCCATTCGACGAATTCATTCATAATCTCCATGCAAATACCCCTTTGGTTAAAAGAATCCCGAGGGGAGCCAGAGTGTCGCTAGCTAAATCACTATCCATTGCCATCAATAACTGCATCCTTAACCATTTTACCAATGCTGAAGCGTGGAAAGATTTACTAACATTTTCTTACACTCACCTCCATGCCTCGCCAAATAACAGTAAATCGTTGACATTTCAATTAAAACAAAACTGTAATACGACCATGAAACATTTTGAAGAAGTTTCCAGATATCATAAAAAGCCCTACAACGTCTACAGATTCGTACAAAACAAAGTAATGGATGGTGATTTGAGGAACGCCGCTAGGATTTTGTTCTCGGATGACACCCTTGCTCCCAACAATGACGAGACACTCGAAGGCTTGCGTGAAAAACACCCACGGGTAAACCCATCCTTCTCTCTGCCAGACCCCCCTAGTTCCACTCATTCGGCCATGCAAATCAAAATTGAAGACACTTTAGATGCAATTATGTCGTTCCCAAATGGTTCTGCTGGTGGCATCGACGGGCTCACTCCCCAACACCTTAAGGATTTGATCAGCGTGTCCACCGGTGACGCTGGCAGGGCATTGCTGAGCGACATAACAAAATTGTGTAATATAATGTTAGCAGGAGAAATTTCAGACGATTTTAGACCATTTCTATACGGTGCACGCTTATGTGCTTTTAATAAAAAAGGAGGAGGAATCCGCCCCATAGCTATTGGCTGTACTTTCCGAAGACTAGCTTCTAAGCTAGTCTGCAAGAACATAGCCTCTAAACTAAAGTCACTTTTCCAACCTTTTCAATTAGGTTTTGGCAGTCGAGGAGGATGCGAAGCAGCAGTACATTCGGTTCGTACTTTTATGTTGCAAGACAGCGAGGCGGATGTATTGCTGAAAGTTGACGTTAAAAATGCTTTTAACTGTTTAGATAGGTCTACCCTGCTGAACGAAGCCTCTATTCATATCCCGGGTGCATACAATTATATTTGGCAATGTTATAGTTCTCCATCAAAATTATTCTACAATGACAAACAGATTTCTTCAGAAGTAGGCGTTCAGCAAGGTGACCCACTAGGACCGGCACTCTTCAGCTTAGGTATCAATCCCATAACCTCGAATTTAAATTCTAAATTAAATGTCTGGTACCTAGATGACGGGACCTTAGGAGGTAAAGCCGACAAAGTTCGAAATGACTTTATTAAAATTATTAATAACTTTAAAGATTTAAATTTGGAACTAAATTTTGGAAAATGTGAACTTTATCTCTCCGACAAATTCAACGAATTTGATCGTTCAAAATTAATCCAAAATTTTCAAGAAATTGCTCCTGAAATTAAAATATTGGAAAAATCGTCGCTTCACCTCCTAGGAGCACCGCTTCTCGAGGAAAGTGTTAGGCCTCTTTTGGAAAAAAAAGCGAATATACTTTTAGATAATGTCAATAGATTGGGCCAACTAAATTCTCATATCGCATATACTATTTTAAAATACTGCCTGTTTGTTCCAAAATTCACATACCTACTAAGATCTAGCCCAATCTGGAAACATACGGATATTTTGGAAGACTTAGACGCCACCCTCAAAAGTGCTCTAGAAAAAATTCTAAATTTAAACCTCGAGAATGATTCATGGACTCAAGCTACTCTACCTATTAGATCCGGTGGCATCGGAATAAGAAAAATTTCTAGTGTTGCGCTTCCGGCTTTTCTGTCATCTGTGCACAGTGTGTCGAAACTTTGCTCTCAAATTTTAAAATCAACTTCGATCGAGACTCACTGTGCAGCTGAAGCGATAGAAGCTTGGAAGTCTCTCTGTCCCAATGAAAATATCCCTAAGGAACCAAACCGTCAAAAACTTTGGGATTTTTCATTAGTGCAGAGAGTTTACAAAGATCTGGCTCAAAATTTTTCCAGTGATCGCGACCGCGCACGTCTTCTAGCTGTCTCCGAGCACGAATCAGGGCAATGGCTTCACGCCCTTCCATCAGTTAACCTCGGCACACTGCTCGACGATGGCAGCTTCCGCATTGCCGTCGGTCTGCGTCTGGGTGCGGCAATTGTGGAGCGCCATCGGTGTCCATGTGGCAGCGAAGTCGACAGGGACGGACTTCATGGACTTTTTTGCCAGAAAAGTGCTGGCAGATTCTCCCGCCACGGCTCCATAAACGACATCATCAAACGGACACTTGCCACCATCAACATCCCTTCGGTGCTAGAACCGGTGGGGGTCGTTCGCGATGATGGTAAGCGTCCGGACGGCATGACGCTGATCCCCTGGGAGCGTGGTCGAGCCCTCGTATGGGACGCAACTTGCGTCGATACGTTGGCTCCTTCTCGCCTCAGTGGATCAGTGTCAAAGGCCGGAGCCGCGGCGGAGGCTGCCGAAGACGCCAAGCGGCGGAAATATGCTTCACTCTGCAGTGATTACATTTTTGCGCCACTTGGTGTCGAAACCTTAGGTCCATGGGGTCCGGGCACCAAACAATTATATAGAAAAATTTGCCCACGTCTTGTCGAAGTTGCAGGTGACAAAAGGGCTGGCTCATTCCTGGCTCAAAGATTAGCTTTAGCCATTCAACGCGGGAATGCAGCCAGCGTTCTTGGCACCTTGCCGCATGGTCACCACTTGTATATAAATTTCTAGTTGTACATAGTTTAATATCTTATTAATAGTTTCTTTTTTGTGACAATTGTAAATATCTTCTTTGAAATACAAAAATACAGTTTATATAGCATGCAAAAAAAAAAAAATATTATTACTTCTTACAAACTTGACAACTTGACAATTTCATATATGTAATATATTTATTTGAAAGATATCATTTGTCGTCATGTATGCATATGTTTGTCAAAACTATACAATAAAATATGTCTGGTTCAACTATGACCTCACGTTATGTTAATTGTCCAGAAAAGCGCATTTAAATCGCGTGAAAGCACTCTAAGCTTGCGTGCGAAATCCCCGTTAGACTTTGTCCCTTTTGTTTTCTTTGGTGCTAATTTAATTTGGGCGATGGGTGCAATCCTTTGTGAATTTAAAAGATCCGTCAGTTGCAATCAACCAGTTTGTTTAAAAGTAGAATGCTCTTTTTAGTTTTCAACATCGAATATAAAGAATATGTTTATACAAAAGTAATATAGTTCATTGTAATAATATCATTCGATCGTGGGTATTGCTTCAGGTGTAGCCCTTAACTATCTGTAAACAGATTTGACAGTATCATCATTGTCAGTCTGACAATGATGATGATATTCACGACGGCTTGATATTCTTGTAACTTACCCCGAAGGCACTAAACCGCTTGGTGCGTCTATTCGGGTGGTCGTGCTGAGGCCCGAGGTAGGCCTCCGACTTAGGCCTGGGCGGCCTTTTGGGCCTCATCACCACCCTCGCGTCTTCCCTCGCACCCTCGTCCAAGAGTTTCGAGTCTGATGACACTGACAGCTGTCTCCGCACCTTGTACTCGCCGTTGCCACCGCCGCTCCATTCTGGGAACAAAGGAAATTAATACATTACAAAATTGTTTCTCAAAACATCTTTGTGTATGTCAATGATTTGCATATCACTTAAATAATATCCTGTCCATTATAAGATTATCTGGAAGAGATCGCAGCTTAGCGGTCAGATATATTTTCCACGTGGAAATACTAATACGGCAGGAATACGACATACGAACATAACAAATACTAGGTTTCATTCGCGAACATACACAATTTGGACAATTTGCATTCTAAGCGTTTTATTAAAAATATGTTGTATGAACGGACGGTAAATACATAAAAAGTTGTACAAGCTCCATCCGGTGTGATAGTGCGAACTTTTATGCAGTCGGAAGACGGGAGAGTGGAAAATGCCAGCGGAAACGTGTACTAAAACAGGATAAATAAAATATATCTAAACTTTGTGACGTAGAATATATAATGGAATTCTACCAAAAATATCTAATAACACTTAGGAAACCTTAATTACTAAAATACTATAATCTATTGAGCTGCAAGCGAGATACTTGAAAGCAATATACACGCCTAAAGATAGATAGCCTAAATGTTCCAGCCCAGTTCTACTGAAAAAATGAAGGATAGAACCCAGGAAAGATAATAAAAATGATAAGAACCTAAAACAAAGAACCTCCATTTCCGAGAAATATTTTTAAAAGATACAGTTATTGCCGCTTTCGTTCTATTTCGATTTCCCCTCCTACTAAAAGCCCATATTTGACGTAGTATCTACCTTCCCCCGCATCTCTTCACTACATCTGTCACGGCGCCAATACAAACATTTCCAATGAAAGCCTGCCAATTGACAGAATGGAAATCTCGTCTGAATTTACCCCGCAAGCACTTAGCAAGCAAATTAATTCGCGAAGAAGATAAAAAATGCGGCGTCGAAACGACGTTGTTTGAAAGATTGAAAGTAGCTATTTTTCTCGCGCGCCGTCGATATTACGGTATCGAGCGCGAATCGAGAAGTTCTCGAGCAACGCGTTAACGTCACAAAGAGTTGGTATTGATGCGGAGTGAACGCGAATCGGATAAATCATTTGCAGACAACGAAATCGTTTGTAGTGAGTACAAATCGATCGCGGGGACAATCGATCATGGTGATTAAAACGAGTGCAGAATAAATGACGGTGTCGCCGTTGTTTGGCATATCGTAATGCGAATCTCGTTGTCTTTAGGGTTTTGATCTTGGTCATTAGATTGTTTACGACTTAATAAGGAAGTGGTGTTTCCTTACACGATTTAAAGTTCCTATTCCCAGTGGTGCTTCGCGACCAGGAAGCGACCGAGGAAGTTATTTTACTATATTTTTCCCACATGAAAAATACATGATTCATTGCCTTGCGTTTTGCATGCCTACGTGTTCCCGCAGTAAAAGTTAAGGGGTGTAAAAATCGAATTACACGCAATTCGATGATGGGGACGTGAGTTTTGCGGTGCGTTTCTCTCGGCAGGCACAAGTGGGTCACGGGGTGGGTCACCCTCCGGCATTGGGGTGCAGACAGAGGAAACTGAATGATAATTTTATTGGAATAACTGCGTCTTCGTAAGTATTATATCTTTTTCTTTATACTCAAACGGACCACATAATTTACTGAGTAAAAGTTTAATGCAGACTATATATACTGAGATAATCAAATGATAAAAGTATAGATCAGAGTTTAATTATGATTTTCAATTTTGCACCGAATCAGCGTTTCCCTTCAGCGCCAATTTGAATTAGGGTCGATTCACATTGGCGCTACTATTTCATTAGACTATTTCACTACGTATCGTTTATATCGTATGGAGCTCAATGGAAAAAAAAAAACAAACATTGTAAGTGCGGCCAACGGCAGGTTTTAAGGGACGGGTTAAGCATTTATATTGCGACAAGGTAACAAACTTTTGTACGAAACGTACCGAAACACGTACATGTTCCGAGCCAACGCGGAAGCCCAATTAAAACTTTTGCTCGTTCCCGATAACTGTTATATTAATTAGCACAAAGAAAATGTAACTAAAAAGTGATATCGAATTTACAAAAATTAATGCGTATCGAAAAAACACAATTTCCATAAATAATCATAGGTTTGCGCGTTTGGATAAATAAGACAGCAACCAATCAGAACTCCGCATTAAAAGCATGCATGCCTTACTTACCTAGAAATTAAGTTGGCCTTCTGTAGGGCGGTACTATACGAACAACCCTGCTTCGCGGTCATTACATCAACCTTGTAGGCGGCGCAATCATAGTATTATCATAAAAGCCAGTGATATGCCGTTTCGGGGAATGTAATTCGTATACACATGTCAAATGGGCTTTTTACTGCCGCAGTATTGTGATGATATGTTCCACGCCCTACTTTTAATCCATTTCAGTTCTAAGTGCATTGACATAAAGTCCAACGGTCGAGTTTATGGGACATGTAAAGGACTATACGCAATACATTTGGCGTAACTCACTTCGAATTTCCGACGGTTGATCAACCTGTCTGCCAAGTTCAGACGGGTAGCGTCCTTTATTTTATTACAGACGTAGCAGTTTTTGATACTATCTGAATTTGTAGGTTAATGTTTGACAATAAGTAAGCACGTATACACAGCCAGAGCGGCGCGGCGCGGCATGCGTTTAAAGTTATTCAATGCTGTTATTATTTTTAATTTCGCTCGTAATTCCTTCACTTAGAGTCTATAAGGTCGAGCTACAACTTCACATAAAAGACTGCTCACTTCCGACATGTAATCTCTTATGTCATATTCATATTACTCATATTTCATAGCAGCATATAAAATGTTTATCGAGCTTTGAATTTCCTAGTTCGTTTTCGGACCGCACCCAGTTTGAACTCGGCTTTCCGCTTGCCTAATGAAAATAGGCAGGCGTCTTTTAACGCACTGACAGGTGTTAAACCGAAAAACGAACGAAACGCGCAATTAGGTTAATTTTTAGGGCTTCAGTGTAATACGCATTTTACGTAAATTGGAAATTTGTTGGACGTTATGTTTATTTAATGTTGGATGTATGTTAAAGCTGAGGACGTAACACTTCACATTTATGATATTGTCAAAGCCTATAGATAAAAGCGAGTGTTCGGAGATCTAAAGTAGTCCAACCATAAGGGAATCGAATAAGATATTCGAAAGTTAAATGTTTATTTTACTGCCGTCTGATTGAGAAACACTGGGACTCAGGGACGCACTATCAATGTTTCTATATTTGAAAATACCCGCAGATCGTTTCGGAGTCCAGATTTTAGTGTAAGAAATGAAGGTATATGAATATGAGTAAGACGCTTTAAAATGTATAGGTATATAAATATCACTAACGATCATATCGAATTATAAAAATACCTTAATTTGCGCTATTTATCATGCAATCTCCATTTTTGTTCAGTAGCGGGAATCGAACCCACTACACATCTAGGTTGTTTTGAGCAGATCTGCCTAACCCGCAGAGGCTGACAATAGGCTGAGGTCAAAACTTTTGTTATATCACAAGCGACAACGACTGCTATGACCTGACTTTTCCCATATATCCTGTTAGACATGATTTCATCACGACGCGTGAGTTGTGACCGTGTGACGTGACCCAATTAGGAAACTTTTCGAATTATCCCGAAACACCGCGCCTAGTAATTAATGTAATTGTTTCGGAGGACTTGGAATGTATCGTGGATTAGTCGTGACGGTGGTGGGAAACCACATATCTGTTAGTCAGAGGTTTGACAACGCTGCAAATATAGTATTAGCTAGCGTTAGCTATTGTAATAATAATATAATTTCATTTCGTGTCACAGGTTGTTGGAAAATAAGTCAATTTTTTTTATGTTAATTTGTTTAGAGTTTCTTATTAAGACATCTTGTTTTTATTGAACATCAAGTCGAACAGTATAATAATATATAGTAAGCTATAGCTTGATAATCACATTCCAAGTATCCGATATTACAAGAGTCATACTGTAAGTTTTCTGCACCAATACACATCTTACCACCGTCGTAAAGGCCTTCGCTCTTTCTCGCAATTCATTGCGGTCTTGTAAACCTTATTATATTAGGTAAAGTTGACATAGCTGATGAGATTTGTATAATGCCTAACTTTGCATAAGAGAAAGCTTAGTAGCACTTGGGTTTTTGCTTGAGGCTGGAAACATCTGTTCTGCCTACGCAGGGGAATAAAATTGTGAGTTATTCGCAAAAATTCGGGTCTTGACAAGATTATTTATTTTTGTATTTTAGCAACAGATTTACAAGGGTTGACAAGGACACGATGTAGATTTAAATCGTTTTAATACTTTGTTATAGCCTTTTATTAGACAAAGAGCTCTGATTTGCATTAAACTTGTAAAACATTTTGTATAGTGTAGGTAACTTAGTCCACATAGAACTTTTAGAACTTTTAGGTTTCGTAAGCCCTTAGGCCAACCACCGACCCCTAGCAAGGTTTAATGCCTTAAATACCAAGTTAGACTAACCTGGCTACACACGGACATTATAATGACGTTGTGACCTCTACAGCTATAAGTTCTAAACGAATAAATGGAAATAGTCCAGTGATCTTGAGCTAAATGAATTTTAAAATAATCCGACAATCTTAGCGCAGATTTCTCATCAATTGGTATGATTTATAATCATAGAACAATGGAAGGTCGTGACGGTAATTAAATCATGTTAGGTGCTATTTTTTGGTAACTGAGATTCATTTTGATAGCTAGATTCATGTTATTAAGATTTATTCTAGCAATAAACATTATTAAAATTATCTACACAGAACTGAAGGTTAGTTATTGCTAAAATAAGCCTTAATCATTTATTTTATGACAAAAAAACCGACTTCAATCCTGCGCAAGCATTACTGGCAGTAATGTGTCTCATATGCCCAGCTAAATTATTATATATGAGACTAAATATCTGTTGTCTGAAAATGATGAGCGCAATGCAGTGCTATGCACTACTTCGCATGGCATTAAAAATCTTTTAATCTTTATTAAAATATTTATGTACACAATTAAATATTCCATAGTAGGTAAATATCACAAAATTATGTAATTACATTTCTAACACTTTTTTTGAAAAACATCTTCACAAAATATCTTCTTTTCTTTCATTAAAAGTTCTGGGTGGCATTGCAATTGTTAAGGACAAGCAAGGCGAAGGCTGGGTTCATTGAAATGCCACGGAGTCACATTAATTAAATTGATAATTTCAAAGCCGCTTCCGGTGAAGGAAATACAATTATTATTAATTAGAAATGTGCGCTTCTAACAATTATCAAGTACGTGATTGTTTCATAATTACAGTTCGCATGCCAATTTCATTAGGGGAGTGTCAATCGTAGGTGATAATTGCTAATGGAAGCAAGGGTGGTATTGCCAGCATACCTTATTATTTTCAGTATATTAATATAATTAACGGGTTAGAGGGAGACGAAAGTTCTAGAATACCTATTTAATAAGTTAGATAATTCCAGTTTTCATTGCAAGGACTTCTGTGAAAGAAAGAACGAAACATACTTGCAACTGTATAGTTAGTGCAAATCCATGTGCAACATTAAACTTATGCTGGTATATTAAAAAATGCACTTTTAAACGTCATATATTATATACACATATAATACAAATCAATTAAAATACTTTAAAATTGTAACTTAAAATATCATGTCTGAAAAAGAAGGTAAACATGTCTACTCATTTCTTTCCCATACGTGCCCATACCCAAATTGAACTCAAATTGAAGTCCGGGCCCAGAAAAGAAATGCGAAAACTGACTCTACCAGTGCTTCGGAAATACACCCGCTAGAGAAGATAGCACCATGAAACTCGGGGATAGCTCTTTTTTATCTGTTAATATGTCTAAAAATGTAATGAAACAATGAGTTATATTATGATTAACATAACATAATGTCAAAAGTCATATTTGTAATTTCGTCCATTGGGACGTGCGACGTCGTTAATTTAATAATGCATGACGGCAAAGTTCAGTAACACACCCCCTAAACTTAACCAAATCTCTCCAGATTTGAGACATAACCAACAAACGGTTGTCAGTATGTGTTATGATAATTATGACAAACACAGTTCCCATTAGCGTGCGTTTATTTATTCATGATGTTTTATAAGATGCCCCACGGGTTGAACAATTACTTGTTTACACTTAACATACTAAACAGGATGACCCTGTGTTTGCTTTGTTATGATTAATGAGTATTCTTTGCTTGGTTATGATTTGGTCTTTACCTAACGGTCAGATATAAATAGAATAAAAATAATACTGAGCGCAGGAGTTTGAGTACAGCTGGCCCTTACAAGAATCACAATGATCAGAGACATGTGACATCCACCAGCCCACCCAGAGCCAACGTAGTCGATTATGGCCTATAATCTCTCTATAACAGAAGACCTTCGTTGTCTCGTTGTCTTAGAAGAAAAAACGTTATGGGCTGATGATGATGAATAGTCAACGTGTTTACTTAATGCAGAAATATTATAGTTGCCACAGGATAATTCTAGCCTGAAAAATCAGTAGAGTATTGAATGAATGTAGCAGATACTTGTTTTCTTAAAGTTATCAAGGCAAAAAGAATAAGTATAGTTAGTGACTATTATAGGTGAACCAGTTGCAAGGCAACCTTTGATTTAACGCCTAAATTAATTTTGCATTTACGTAAAGTCCGGTCAATCCAATACCTTCAATGTTATCCTTTCATCTTCTCTCTAATAACTCTTACAGTTTTATAGCAGTGTAAAATCCCGAATAGAACTCACTGGGCCCATGAAAACAAAGCTTTGGCGGAAATCTCGTTACTAAGCAAAATGGAGATCGAGCAAGTCGTTCGTTTAGATTAAAGTCTCTAAACACAAAATTGCTTATTAATTCAATAACTTGTTTATAGGCTTCGGCGTTAGCACTCAAGTTTGAAAATTAAATAAAATAGCTATCGCGTTATTTACTCGTGAACAAAACTTTGGCACGCTTCCCAAGATATAATACAAGTGTAACTTTTAGCCAAGTTGTAAAACACGCCCGAAAGGCTGATCGAACTGAAATTACTTCGGTAATAACAAATTGTAAGTACTTACAAAATAATACTCAATGTTCTCGCATTTCAAGTGGAGATACAGAGAAATGCCTTTTTCTAATTCTTCATCATCTCTCGTGTGGGTGTGTGGGCAACCCTGATATCTGACTTTTTAGACCGCCCGAAGGCTTTCAACATGGCCTACCGACTGTTGTCCTATGACAACTACCGGGAACGATGGCTTAACGCGCCCTCCAAGCCACGGTAGCGCTCAGATGTAAATATCACACAAACGGTCACCCATCCAAGTTGTGACCGATGCGAACGTTGCTTAACCTAGATCTGTTTCGAACGGCTAGACGAGCTACGCTACGAGCGCTACAATTTCAGTACATGTAAAAAATAATTCTAATTTAAGTACCTACATGTCATATATAGAACTTACATAATGATATGTAAGCATAGCATTTTCATTTGCAAAGTCATGACAGCTTCCTTGCTCCCTATAGCATTAATGATAAAGTAGAATTTAACCCGTCGAGCGTCAGCTGGAATCATATCACGGCGACATGACACGGCGAACGCGTGCCCCGGGGTTCGGTATTAGCAAATATTTGTTTGTGCGTTTATGAACTCGTGTCAGGCCGCGTCAACCTGACGAACTGTATGGTTCACTTCAAAACATCACTTGTTTGGGCAGAGCACCGATGTTGGTACAATTAGAAACTATCAAATATTTGCTTTTCATCAAAGAATATATCATAAGAATATAGATTAGTTGTCATGGTACGATAAAGGTTTCAAAATAGCTCTACGATACTCTATTGAGAGATACTATAATAATATGCTTAAATGCTGCGCCTTGCGGTTTCCCAGGAGATGATATGTGTTCATCCATGTTTTGTGCTATATCAATGCAAATTTCACTCAAATCTGTTAAGCCGTTACAGCGTGAAGAAGTAACAAACACACTAACGCACAAACATTCGCATTTATAATATTATTGAGATGTGATTCGTTGTAATCACAAAATTACATATTTTACCACAAGATTAAACCTTCACAAAAGTTTACCTATTTGGGATATGTTTGTAAATGAAATCACATATTCAGAGTTCCGCACAAACCAATATTTGTGTGTGCGTTTACAAACTCATGTCAGGCCGCACCAACCTGACGAATACGCTGTAGGTACGAACTGTTCGCTTTATAATATCATTTGTTTGGACAGCTGAGAGCCGGTGTTTGTATGTTGGTGTAGCCGACATTTTCATGATGGAAACGCGCGAAAAAAATCACGATATGTCATGTTTCGTCTCGTGAACCCAAAATAACGGCGGTTAGGGTTTTTTTAATTAACGAGATAGGCTAAATTATTCGTATGATATCTATATTATGATATCCTGCGCAGCACAGTAATGCGCTCGTCACACAACGAGACAATAGGCCCAGTAATCTTGCTTGAAACAATGCCCTTCAAACCGGAAGACAGTAATATTTCAGAACTTACAAGGCAGTTTGAAATCCTCCGAATGAGATACGAGCACCGTTTGGTATCATGGGACTTGATGGGACACAGAATAAATAATAGTACTCGTACTATGTAATGGGAGTTCAAATATTTGTTTGTGTTGTGTACAACACGCATGGCTTCATGTTTCATTTGTTTGGACAGCCGGTGTCGTCTCTGTCAAAATTATGAAGGAACTGGAGTCTCATGAGAGTGAAATTAGTTACCAAGGTAGGTTAACGTTTACATCCTAAAATAACATTTCGTCGGACTCTACGTAGCCCTTCAATAATGTATCTTTATCTATGCCATTCTCAAATTATTATATACTAGCTGTTGCCCGCGACTTCGTACGCGTAGTGTAGTAGTAATTCATCATGCTTCCGACCATTTTCTGTCCCAAAATACTCCCGTTCCAGCTCCCATCCTGCTCCTTTCTCATTACCGTACCACTTCTATTCTGTTACCTTCCCACTCGTATCCTGTTATCGTCCTGGTTGTATTCCGTAACCGCCGCGTTCTGGACTGATCCTGTCCTTCTCCTATACCGTTACCGCTCCCTACTATCCCGTTACCGTACCGCTCCGCTCCTGCTCCAGTCCCGCTCCTGTATCGTTACCATTACGCTCCTATCCTGTAACTCTCGCGCTTATTCCATTTCCATGCCCATCTTATCCCGTTATCATCCCGTTCCGCTCCCAATCCTAATTACCAAAGTTGATAGCCCTATCTTTAAAAACATAAACTCTCATTCCTTTTGTCCGCTCTCGTAATGATCCCCTTATAGAACTTACATACCAAACAGCATAGGTTTTTGGTTTTCGAGGTGTGATGTGTGTGTCTGTGTATGAGGGAGTGGATTATTTTTATATTTAGATATATACATTTTAGCAAGTTCTTTTAGGAATGTTTAAAAATTGGTGGAAAATGTGTTATAGTTTCTTTGACCGAGTATACGTATCAATGTCATCATCAAATGTCATCGTTCAGTTTAAAAAAACATATTACGGGACCACGGAGGCCGGGTGGAAATAACACGGGTGGGATTGCCATCGGGGGGAAATACCATGGACCCTTTACGATTCGTACGCAAAACTGACGGTGACGGTGCGCCGCGGTGCCACGCTAGCCGCCGCGGCCGTTCCGGGCCCGGTACGGTGTTGCTATGCTTTTTGTTCGTCTATACCAGCAGTTACTAATAGTTGTTCCACGGAACTCTAGGGTTCCGAGAATTGCCGACGCTGGCCAGCATTTTTATCGATATACTGACCCGCGCAAAAGTGCTAAATCAATTTCGATAAAATTTATATGGGACCACCTCTGAAGTATGACCTACCAACAAACAAAAAAAGAATCATCAAAATCAAATTATAATTGGCGGAGTAATCGCGTAATAAACATAGAAAAAAAACAGAACCTCCTTTTTTAAAGTCGGTTACAAATATGAGTTGGGGTTCCGCCAAAATTACATAATTTAGTGTTCCATAGCTAAAAAAAATTGGGAACCGCTAGGTAAACTTCATCTACTACTTTCCAAGGCGACATAATCGCATCAGCAAAAAAGCGTTTTGCAAACTGATCAAAAAAAAGCTCCAGTGCAGGTCCAGCGCCATGTCCATAAAACCCGTCACCGCGAGTCAGAAAAACGCCCCTTGATAAGACGTGCTATCTATGGGTGGCTCGATTTAAACAGCTAATTTGCTTTGCAACGGTACTCAACGTTATACCACTCCACCAGCCACCGCCACCGGCACCGCCAATAGTCGCCGCGATCTCGCAGTGTAAACTCGCCCCTGATGAAGAGCATCGGACATGTTCGAAACCTAGGTCGACTAATTTGACAAACTACGAGTGTGAGTCCTAGCCGTTTTATTAAATATTTATAATTATAATGAATCAAACTCACGAAAACTTTCATACTAAAATTGCTAATCGGTAGGTACTCAACGTTGTTAAATTGCGTAATAATTCCAGTTTTCGTAAACCGATATTTATAAAACAAAGTTTGTTATGTAGCCTAGGACTCCACAAAACATTTTTTAGAATACCATCATGTGAACCAATACCTAAGTTCTACAAACTCTGAAGGTAAGTAATAAACCAGTATAAGCTGAGCCATGTGCACAAAGGGTCCGGTATGTTCCGTGGTTCAACTTATAGTGGACACCTATATTTTTTCCTAAATTCCGTCATAACTTCAATATTACTGGACCGATTTTGATGAAACAAAGCCTATGTGTAGCGCCGGACTCCACAGAATATATTTCAAAAAACTACATTCAAATTCGTGCCCTAGTTTCTGAGTTTATCCCGGACAGACAGACAGACAGACAGACAGACAGACAAAAATTTTAAAAATTGTATTTTTGGGTTCTGTTGCTACCATATACTCCTAAAAAAAATGATTTTTAAAAATATCTTCAATGTACAGTAACCGCTTCGTTACAGTTTTATTATAAGTATAGATAAGAAATATATAATGACAAATTTGAAACACAAACAACAACTCTACAAGTCTAATATACAGTTAGACTATAGTCTAACTGTATATTAGACTTGTACAATATATTGTACCTTCTAGAAACTCAATGTGCTGTTAAGATAACTAAAATTACCTAAGTTTCCTTCACGCACGTTTACGCTTACGCTCGAACAAATTCACGGCTGGCGACATCGAAAGTTGGCCACGAAAACCCTTTTTATACGTTTGTTTACAAATCCTCAACAATGTGGGGTAACAGCAGAGCCAGGTTCCAAGATTGTTCCGCGATTATTTCGACAACCGCGAGAATATCATTCGGAATGGGAATGCTGAAGGAACGACTTCCTTATCGCTACAAAAATACACTTTGATCACAAGAGAAGCTTTGTGAAAATGTTCCCCATTTCAACGCTTATTACTATACTTTCTATTAGATACAATACGCTTTCTCTTGTACGAGTTAGAACCAAAATTTCTAGTAAATCTTCTGAAGACTGTTATGTTTCTTATGTACCAGTTGGCTACTTTGCAGAAGAGGAATGTTCCAAGCATCTTTGTCTTCTATGTAATTACGAACAGCATAGTACGAATAGTATAGTAAAGTACAAACATATTTAGTATTTGTTAAATATGGCTTCCCAGCTATGACTGCAAATTCTGATCTCGGACGTTACAATTACCTTAAACCTTCAAGGTTTTACGAGCGAGATTTTAGTGTATGAATCACCACGCCGTGACGAAAGGGAACAGCGCAGTTACTGTTTTAGTGGTGGTATATCACGGGCAAAGGCTATTTCTACTTTGCGACATAAAACTGGGATTACACCGAAAGATAAGAGTTCTTTTCATAGAGGAAACTTTGAGCACAGTTTATGCGAAACGGGGTGAAATGAGTTTCCCGAGCAAGATATGATAATCTCAACTTAACCGACGCCGCCTTTGTTAGTGGGCAAATTACAAAGGGATGCTGTTGGAGATAAATAACATTTTTCATAAGAGTTATAAAGGAAGGAAGTGGAATTTATCTAATAATCTAAAGATTGTCCAGTAACTTTCAAACTGTCTCGTAACCTTCAATTTATTGACGCATAAAATGCACAAATTTAAAGATTCAAGCACGACTCAGCTCTACTTCCTTTTCATTTTCCAAACGGACGCTTGTTTCACAAACCCTTAGAACTAATTAGTATGTTGTACACGCTCGTTTAATTACGCTCAAATCGCATATTTAATTCAAGCGCAATAACATATGCGAACACGAATGCAAATTCTGTGTAAACCGTTTGCATATACCTACGCATCTGTTGGAGTGGCGGACGGGACAACACAGAATTTCAGGACAGTACATAATGTTCCTACAAATGAGTTGGCAAAGGTAGCGCGTGAGTAGCAAATTATTTCTATTTGGTATTATATATATATATATATATATCTTGGGAATAACAGAAGTATCTTCTATCTACAAGTCCTACAAACGAATTTTTTCAGCAACGCCTCTGCCTGGCGACTTGGCATGATCTTGGATACTGTTCATGTAGTGTGTAAAGCCTATAGCGCCACGCTGTCCCTGTGACGTGAAGCAATTAGTGGTTTATCACACGCGTCGTGTCATCGTAGTTTTTGCAACAAAATCAGTTTTTGTTGCTTTATTGTGAGTCAAATTAATTCCCCATGTCCATACTCGTTCAAGACATAAATACATTCCATGTTATATTTGTTAAACATATCAATAGTTTAAGAACAACAGACATTTTCTTTTCATTAAAGCTAAATAACTTAGTTTATATGTTTTGTTTCCATAAAATGAAACTTGTTGTCGATTTAATAATCATTTGAAATATGCCTTGATTTCAATATCTATCTGGGTCACTAAAACTGAACGCGTGTCAGGATGTCGTTTCGCAATGCACTACGAATTCTCGTGAAGGTATATGTAGGTTTAGGAATGGGAATTCCTAAGTATTCATAAAATGCCGATCTTTATGTGCGCCCCTTGCGGGTAGAGAAGTGAGTGACATTGGCAACATGACAACCGCATTGCGACAGTGTCCTGAGTAGGTACTCTCCACACCCGCAGACAACGCATTGACGCTTGTCATACTACAAGTAGGTATTGTCATGAGTATGGGACTTCCGGGAGGGCAGAGTGCACTCGGTTAAGTACACTCGACAGCTGGGTCATTAACAATGATGTAGCATGAATCACTTTGCCGAACAAAAGCTGCTATAAATTATTTCTTTGGTAAATTTAAAGGTCATCTTCTAATGGCCTTTGCAAGCTAGGCTGACGGCGCTCCACCCGACACGATTTTCCTTTGTTATTCTGTATCAGGACAACATCCTTACCTTAGTGCCATTCTGGTTATTGCCAAAGTTCCTAGTCTGAGCTATAACCGCATCTCGACGTCGTTTACCATTTCGTTTAAGCCTAAGATTGGCTAGTTAACAGTTGGTACGGTATACAATACAGTAATCACAGAATAGTTAAGTTACTTACTCCCTTAGATACACAAAAAAGGATTAAGACAATAGCTATATTTCCAATACGTTAAATAAGGAAATGTATTAGTTTATTTATTCTGGCACATGCCGGGATTCCTGAATTTAAACGTCATAGAATGTGAACATCTAGGGATCAGTAGGCTGTTGTATTGTGTTTGCTCTTCAATTGTCCTATGAACTGGACTCACCATAATGACTGTCCTTGTCGTGTGGTATGTTCCCGTTAGGCTCGAGCCGGTCCAGACACTCCTCCGAGTAGCCGTTGTAGGGCAGCTTCCCTCGACCACCGCCATTCTGTTGTCGCCCGCGACATTCTCCGTTGTCGCCGTCCGGCTCGTCTTTTGTTGCTGCAACAAGAGAAACGATTTGTCAAAACTTGAAACAGACACCACAGTAGCTAGAACCTATTATTTTTTGCTACTGAGTAGTGATATGAGCAGCTCTTTCCTGATGGTAAGCAATGCTTGCCCATAACAATTGCAGTGCTACCCAAAACTTTTATACCGTGCAAATACTAGGTAGCAGTGCATTGCGGTCATCACTTCGAGACATCAGATACATTAAGTCTCATATGCCCAGTAATTTCTGTTGCAGAACTTTCCAAAAGTCCTAACCAATGGTGGTGGAACAATATAATAGAAAATAGACAGTAAAACAAACACTTCTTTGTCAAACATCTAATAGTCTGACAGTCTGACAGCCAGGATAATTAAAATAGCTACGACTATGGCCAGTCTCATCTGTAAATTGAAAACCATTACGGATCCCAAACAATCAGCATTATGTCTTGCTCAGTTTGCATCTAGGATTAGATAAATGTATCTCATGTATGTCGTGTAAATAGACGTCATTATTATGTTTATTAATGACGTCTACATGTCTTTCTAGCTTCATTTATAAAAGCTCTAATGAAACTGCAACGTTAAGACAAAATAAATCGCGTTAATGAATATTCATTTCCATTCAACTCGTAATTGTATTCTAAAGCGTCATTAATCCGGAGTTTCCTCCTTATTGAACCGTTAATGAAAAAGTCTAAAGTTTAAAAAAGGTTTTCCGGCGAACAAACTCCGGGCGCCCTTTTGTTCGGGTCCAATTTCCTGGGCCTAAATTGACATATCATTGTTTCGGAGGGTGTAGACGCTCGTTAATTAATTTATTATGTGAATAAAGGCAGTCTTAGACGCAGATTTGGTGAAACGTTTGTACAAAAGCACATCATTATGAGTTGACAAACGGCACGGTCGCAAGGGGAACATAGGGACGTCATTCAGACGCTAACGCACATGAATTTAATTGCGGTTAGTCCGAATTTCACAAAGACTTTAAACTCACATTACACACGTTACGGTTATTAAATGCAGCGAACCGCTATAATTCTACCAAAGCATCAGTACACGCACGTTCAAAACTTTAGCGATGTAGACACTAAAGGGGCACTCAGGATATTTAATAACCTACCGCTCGGAATACATCAAATAAATATAAAATTCAATTTCATTTGCCGCGATCCAAAAATAGCTACGTTAAAAATACAAGACCTAGAAAAGAGAAATGTTTGACCTGAAATCCTGAATAAACTTGCCGGACGATTAAACCCTGAACTACCTAGAGCAAGAAATTAAACATTTTATGAAAGAAAATCTCAACCGCTATTCATTCTTTTATGAACTTATATAAACGTGGCTGCGGCGCCTACATCACGTTTTAATTATATTATGGAGCGCTTAGTGAAACATATTGTTGGAGTAGTGAGCTGTTGCAGGGTTGTTGGAAGCAAAATTAATGATATTGAACATTATTGCTGAGTTATGAGGGCTTTCGTTAATAACACTATGTTCGCTCTACGTTAGGAGTTAGATCCGTCCGATTATTCGGTCAGTGTCCCAGTTTTATGTCATAGAAAGACAACACAATACGGATATTTGTTATATAAAGAAATTATTGAGAATCTGGGGAACGACGAAATTTCTGACAACTCTTCTAAATTCAACAAATCTTAAATTAATAAAATAAACAAAAAACTAAAGTCATTTTAAAGACTTGTTCGGTTAAAATGTTAGTGTTTTAAACATACATACTGATGTATAGGAATATAGACTTACATCATTCAAAGAAACATGACATCCCTATTTAGAAAACAGCTATAAATAAATTACATATAATGAAGTGCCAAATTTCCCGATGAGCGAACTCAATTGTCGTGTCAAAAGCGGTATTCGTTGTGGGAGATATTTATTGGACGGCTTCGGGCGGCGCGATGTTAAACATTTACTATGGACATGTTGGTTTTGGTTTTGCTCATTTAACTTTCCACCTACCAGTACCAACTTCTGTATGGGTTCGCATTGTTTCGCGAAAGTCACGACCGCAACAGTGGTAGCTGGTTTTTTCATTAAATATTTAGTTATTGTATTAGCTTAATTATATTAGTATGAGAGATTATGTAAACTATTGTAATTTATTATTGTATGGCATTATTGGTTGATGCAAAGAAGGTGTACTTTTATTCAAAAAGTTGTATTTGTAACGCTTGTTGGACATCAAATTAAAATTAACCGATGCGATGGTTGAAATGTTGATAAGACAATCTCAAAACAATGTTATCGCTAGCCACCTCCCATTATGCGGTTTCTTATATAACAACACTCTTAAAGATTTATCTAAATTACGCATAAAGTTAGATCATGAATACCTAGGTACATTATGGTTCAGATAACTTATCAAATCTTTCTTAAAATCACACAGCTGAAGAAAAACATGTGATCTCATCTGATAATTTCAGCAATATAATGATAGAAAGTGCTTTGACTTTTTATAGAGAATTGTCTGGTTGACAGTTGTCTGGGCTGGATTTGCCGAGAGTTTAAAGACTTAATGATTTATGCCTCAACATCTTTGTATACTGCGTTTTAAAAAATACTGCGCGTTTGATATTCAAGTATGATCAATATCCAAATAACTAATAATCTGCATAATACAGAGAAGTGGAGTACCCTTGTTCCCTCTTTTGCCGAAACAGGATATGAAGCGACAACTGGCGCAAAGGGACAGAGAACTTTAATTGGGTCTATCTTGTTGGCACTAAGAGGAAATTGCACGTTGAAAATTAAACAGTTGAGGCGGTAATACAGGCTTTAGACTTTTGGACGTTATTTTATTCCTAGTCTCGAAATTGGTCCGGCCGGTTGATCTAAAAACTGCGGAACCAACGGGAGAAGGAATGAAAAGTTAAAGGATAGGTAATATATAATTACAATAGCGTTGATTTTCTCGAGGGAAATCAGAAAAACATATATGAAAGAGCTGAAGAGCAACAAAACATTTTGCAAAGATCGGTTCATTCAACAAAACAAGATGTATGCAGGTGCGGTCTGCTTGCGGTTTCACAATACATAAATTACTCGATTGTCTGCTTGGAAATTATAACACAAATCACAACTGACACGTGGAATGAACAGAATGCATTGTTATAACTTTTAATGAGGGTTTTAAATCAAAAGCTCGCGTTATTCACTTCAAATTATGCGGACAATTAAGTCAAAATGCGGTTGCAAATTACTTGAAATTTTCGAGTTAAACGTACACCCCGTGTAATTAATTATACATTCGGTACATTCTTCTGCTTCGTCCATCTCCAAATCGAGGTGGCATCTGTCGGCAAAAGGAGCGGGGCAACTTTCTTCACCTAATAAACTTTTCCTACATGGGCAGCCGCATTGGGAGAAAATTAGTGGGCTGTTAAGAGTTGTTAAGTAAATTTATTGTAGTGGTTTCAATACGAATGATTGTATGCTCCTATGGTAATAATGTTTTTAGAGATTTTAGTTTTAATTTTTTCTGTAATTGGCAAACTTCTGCACTTTATACACTTAAACTTACTCGCACCTAATAGTTTTACATATGGACAAAATTTTAGAGGATATAAAACACACATCTGGTAACTCACAAAAATAGTACAACAAAGTCCAAAAATTACTTTACGAACAAACTTTCACATGATCTAAACCACAGAAGCTCGCACAGCACCTGTACTGAAACAGTTCGTACTCAAAATGAAACAGTGAGCTTTGTGTTCCTCATATAAACTTTGAAAGGCGAGATTGCGAATGCAATCCGGAATAAACTACAAGGATTAACTTTTGTCTCAAACATTCACAATTCACATGCAGCTGGTGCGCTAGAGGGAATTTCTATAGCTCGTTTTACGCAGACAAAGTAAGGCGACAACCGGTGCCTCGGGGCGGTCGCTTTAATTGAGACGCGGTTGAGCATTCCTCTGACGCGAGCGTTAAAGCAATTTTTGCAGATATTTCTCTCGCTTCTGCCACATACCGTACATTGCATTGGAAGCGTACACACGGGTTAGGCTTAAGGAGCACTCGACCGGTTCAAACGGACACTGGCGCGCAATTACTCACGATTATCAGATTACATTATTGAAATAGTAACCAGTGTTCACATGAACGATAATTCGTGCAAACATCCCATGAATGCAATGTTAATATCTTAGCAAAACAATGGTTATCGGTTTTTTCCGGGTTGGATTATCGTGGGATTAGAGCAAAGTCGGGTCTGAGCACGTGCTAGTTGCCGCTGCGATAACTTCGCCTTCCTTACTTTACAAGTTCGAAGTTTATGGCATATATATTGCAATTTAACCTCAAATGCCGAATGAATAAGGTGCACTGATTTTAGCACAAATTGGATAGTGTGTGAGTGTAACAGCTAAGGTGAGGTCGGTCATATGTATGTAAAGTGGAGCCGAGAACAATGAAGGCACAGCACACGTTCGCGTGCCGATACCGACGCCGTTGTTCCTTCAGATGCAATTAGATATGGGGCCGTTTCCTTGTTTTCACCTTCCCTCGTTTCCGGCAGTGACTCTTTATCGCAACAAACGATCTATCACTATTTCCCCACGACTCGGATGCCAGTGATTTGTCAAACGGGATTCCAATTTCGTGAGGGGAAAATCTTAGCAAAGTAAATTAATGTGAACCAATTGGCAATCTACGACACCGAGAAATCTAGGGGTCGTGACTATGTGGCACGCCCTTTTCTCGCTTGCATTAGGCTTGTCATCGAGATCGTAGCGTACTTTAAGTAATGGGACCATTACCTTTAGGAAAGGTTTGCTTAAGTCACACTCAACTTTACAGAGGGAGTGAAACAGCTCGCAGTGTATCCTCAAATAGCTTCTCAAAGACAAATAATAACTTGTTAGCTTCTTCTGTGGACTCGCGAAATTGTGTAAGTTTAAAGTCAACGCTAGTTGCAGTTGTAACGAGCGTTCGTAACGTCAACGTGACTCATAAAATAACGCCATCACGAACGCGACTCGGAAACTTCGCCTTGAGGTCATAACACATAACTTAGCTGTTTTATTGTCGCACGAATCAAAGGTAGAATACTATTCCATTTTGCATGTGCAGAGCATTGACGCATGCTTAAGCACTTTAGCCTGCATAATTTTTCGTCCAATATATAACTGGTATAGTACGTCTGGACCGTCTGAGTCGTCGGTACTAAATAAAGGGTGCTAATATTAGGAAAACTTATCCTATTCATTTTGGTGGAAACTTATTTAATTTAATTTTATTATATTTTATTTTATGAATTTTATAATGTAACAAAATCCGTAATAAATTAAAAAATAATCTATGAACCACGTTTTTAATGGTTTCGAATGCTTTGTCATAGAGTTGTACCCCGAAAGTATCAGCCGGATTGCTAATCGGGAAGTGCTCGAAAGTTGCAAGATTCCACCTAGAATGACAGACAGACAAACAAGAAAAGAACTTAATAAACACGAGGTAAAATGGTTATTTCACCTTATAAAATTCATACATGAACAGCAACGTTTTAAAATCTTAAGCCTCTAGGACATTGTTCAGTTAACAGGCAATATTACGTTCTGGCTCAGTACACTTTACACATAATACAATCTCGCCTTTGTGTTAGCTGTAGCTTATAAAATCCAAGCTAAGAATCTCTATGTGTGCTTTAATAACAGCGGGCATAGCCCAGGGACTAAGGGCTAAGCAAATATTTCTCTACTCCGAAGGTTTAATACAAACTGAGGGATAACCTGAGTTTATTTAACGTTCTCATACATATCTCTTTAACTATGGTACTCTTGTGGTACAATGAGTAAAACTAGAAACTGCTTTGTTCTATGTCCTAATCGCTGTCGTATGTCGAATGTCGCTGTTAAGATACCTGTAAAACCCTAACATTTAAATTCTATCAAAGCAATCGTTATCATTTTGAATAACCATACAGACATACTTTATGAATAAGTGTGGATAAAACAGGATAAAATAATACTTTTTGGAGCTATTGATGGTATTACCATTAGGTAACATAGTGGATTGTCTATTATTTCAAATGATGACTACTTTACTCAGCCTATTTATATAAAATAGCTTTCTCCCGCGACTTCGTCCGCGTGAACGAGAGAGGAAGCCCATATTCGTTTTTTTTTGCAAGACCATCTTAGCAAGACCTACCCAGTGAATGAGAGCGCGTACTACGAAGAGGTCAAGCTGCATAGTTCATACCCTATAAACTAAGTTGGGACTAATACTACCAAACCCCGAACTCCGCATTCAAAGCCGTTCAGCAGTTTCCAAGTCTATAAATAATAAACAAACAGACAACAATTCTAAAAACCGTGAATTTGTGTTTTGTACCCTCTAAATAGTTGATCTCAGCTGGGTTTTCTAAAGTATCTTCAATGTACAGAATAGAAAGAAAGTAAGTAAGAAAGAAAAACTATTTATTCGACACAACAAATAAAAGTTAAATAATGAATATGTATTTATCGTGCCGTATGGGCTCAGCTCAGCATAAAATGCCGACTTTTACACAACTCGATGCTGATTTCATAGAATAAGCTCAGTTCCATTTTTATAATAGTATACAAGTAAGTTGAGAAACTAGTAACAAAGTAACAAGAAAAGCATTATTTTTACAAGGTCCCGATAATAAATAAACCACAAGCACGGATAGTGTTGCATCTTATATGGTAGTGAAGGTGTCCGGTTGCGGAAACGCGCCGCATGATCGACGACCTTGTACACCCTGCGGTTTCATGAATAACCAAATTATTTGTAGCATAAAAATGTCATCGATAAATATGTAATGGCGATAGTCGCTTCCAAGATAAGGCTGTCTTTTAAAACTTTGACAGTAGGTACATTAGTTAAATCCGAATTAAGTGTAGAAAAGAAATAATTATATGGTTACTATCAAAAACTAATTTGATGATGTGAATATTGAGTTAAAGGAGTGCTTTCTGTAAAATAAAAGATAAACAAAACTTCTGAAGAAATACGATTCAACGGAACACTTGATGTCTCTGTGGACGAACTCTTTTGAGAAGTTGAAGCACTAACGGCCGAGAATAAAATCATAATGCAGTTAAATTTATGTCAAGGAAAAATGAATTTTAATGAATATAAAAGTTTAAGCCTTAAAAAAGCTTGATTCATAAGAAACTTTTTCCAAAGCGAAGAAACAATTTGTCAAAGAATATTAATAAGTCCTGCTCATTAGCACGGGCCAGATAACTCAAAGAAATACAAAAATGTTTGTTCAAGGAAATAAAAACAGTCAGCTTACGGTTTTAAGAGCAAAAAGGTCAACAAGCAAGTAGTAATTAGTTATTGTTGTTACGTTAGAAATTACAATACATGTATATGTATACGTAACAAACTTTGAAGCAGCAACCACTTTAGAACTACATGAGAACTTAAAAATAGACTAACAGTTAAAGATACTATCAGGATTGTAGGCACAGACTGTCAGTTCACCCGAACTAGCTAGCCACGCAGCTGCTGCAGCTGGGTTTCAGTAACCGCCTGAAAAGGCTCAATGCCTTTGTGTTCTGAGCTCATTGGAGCTACACATTGCACGAGAGCAACACCAACTAATTTGCTTGTAGCCAAATGGCTGACCACAGACGTGTCCATTAAAAAAAAGCAGTAACCACGGAAACATTGGTAATGTCGATGCCTCATCTAGTCATCAACATCAATTTCAGATACGGTGATGTCAAAATGATGATCCATCGAACAAAGCCATCTCATCAAGCGCTGTAGTCGTCTTTCAGGATTATATTGGATGAACCATTAGACAGACGGGTCTGAGCACAAGCTTAACTACCGTCTCCTTAAATATCTATCCATCTTTAACCACATGGCCAAACATATCCCAATAAGCAATAAAAAAATGAACCTTGACTTTTTGCTTTTAAATGACTAAGGCATATTCTCTAATTAAACTGTAAAGGTGAGTAAACCTAGACATATTCAAATGTAGCTGCGCTCCGCGGTTTCCCGGGATAAAAAGAGCCTATGTGCTAATCCAGGGTAAAAGTTTTGTCCATTCCGAATTTAACTCAAATACGTGCAGCCGTTGCGGCGTGAAGAGGGAACAAACACACTTACACACTAACATACAAATCTTTGCATTCTACTAATATTATAAACGCGAAAGTTTGTAAAAATGGATGTATGGATGTACCTTTGTTACTCTTTCACGCAAAAACTACTGAATGGATTTTGATGAAATTTGGTATGGAGATAGCTTATACCCTGGATTAACACATAGGCTACATTTTATCCCGGGAAACCGCGGGTGAAACCGCAGGGCGCAGCTAGTTTATAATATAAGTTTGACGGTATCTTTGAGGGTGACGTAATGTTTAACAAAGCCGGTGGTCTCACTTTAAGTTGGTCATGTTTGAGGTCCAGACCGGGTCATTTTTTTCCTCAAATGTTTGCAAACCTTAGAATCAATAACCACGGCATGAAACCTGGCTGTAATTTTTATTAGACATAGTACACTTATTTATTTAATGCATTCCTTAATGTAGGTACAACAGATGGTCAATTTATAGTCAGTTCACTAAGGACCCTGTAGGGCACGCATTTAAAAGAGAGGAAGACTGCTTCTAAGTATAAAAATTATATAGCAAAAATTCAATCAAATTAATAAGAATAATACTATTTATAATAATTGCAATTTTTTAGCAAGTCTTAAGATTATTTTTATTTTTTATATAGCATTTTACAATTTGTCATTTAATTTTATTCATTTTATTTTAATTTCGGTTCGCGCCAAGCGCTCGCCTCGACCGCACGTACTCCGTGAAGATGAGCGTCTGTACCGCTCGAACACCGGTCGAGTGTCTCGACTTATTCTCGTGAGTGTAGCCGGTTAGTAAACAATAATATGAATAATACTCACGCTAGTTTTAATAATAATATTTAATTTTATAATCATTATTGTATATTATGTATTTATTATTGTACATTTATCATAAATATTAGGTATATTATTTATTAAATTGGTCATTTAAATATTCATCAAGCGTGTAGTAACTTTTGTTTATCAATAGTTGTTTTAGTTGTTTTATAAAAATTTTATCATCTTTTTCGTTTTTAATTATTTGTGGAAGTTGATTATATATTTTTACGGACATACCATAGGTACCTGTCGAATGTAGTTTAAGTCGGGAAGTAGGCACCACAAGCCGGTTTTTATGTCGTATTGAGCGGTTTGTGTTCCTAGGGACATCTTCTCGTTTCGTGTATAAGTCGGGGTTATTTCGTATAAATTTACAAATTATGTATATGCTCGGTAAAGTAAGTATTTTGTAATATTTAAAATAAGGTTTACAGCTGTTTTTTGTATGTTCACTAATATTCTAATCAGTTTTTTTCTGTATAATGAAAAGAGTTGGCGCGGCGGAGCTATTCCCCCATAAAATAACACCGTAGCTTAGGTATGCATACGCATAGGAATAGTATAGCGCTAGTGCGGTTTGCAAGTCAGTTGTTTTTTTGATTTCGCGAAGTGCGTACGTAAAAGATGAAAGTTTAGATCTAATTTTTTTAACATGCGACTCCCAATTAATGTGCTTATCTGCTATTTATAATTAGTGTGCGTACTTAGGACGACTAGAGGAGACGCCGCCGTGTCAGACTCATCTCAGAGTTCATTAAGGTATACGCAACGTCTAGTCTGTCGGACAACTTGCTTCTTTCAGGTCATTAAGCCGAAAACTCGCAAAAGCTATAAAACTGTGATATTAGAGTAACTTCGCTGAGTGTTTGTTTGTGCCTGAAACAAACTTACAGTACTTGCCGAAACAGAAGTTATAAAATCGTGACATTAGCGAACAATCTTAGTAAAATTGGTCGTATAGTCATAAACTTCTCTGCAAGAACTATATCTCCGAACATCAGCATAACATTACCTCAATATTTCAGTTCTTATATTTAACTAGCGACCCGCCTCGGCTTTGATCGTGTGCGATTTACGTTAACTAAGAATGCATTATACACACAAACATTTCACAAAAATCTTATATATAAAATTCTCGTGTCACAATCTTAGTTACCTTACTCCTCCGAAACGGCTTTACTGATTTTTACCAAATTTTATATGCATGTTCAGTAGGTCTGAGAATCGGCTACTATCTATTTTTCATACCCGTAAGTGATAAGGGTTGTTGAAACCGCGGGTGAAACCGCAGGGCGCAGCTAGTATTTCTATAAGATGGTGAAAACCACATTAACATGCATTAAGTACTTAAGATGTACTAAAGAAGTAGACAGACAGACGCGGATAGTTTTATACTAGTGTTTAGAGACGACTTCTTAAAACGCCTATAAAAAGCAAACCACAAAAGTCGTCGAGTCGCCGGTCAAAGGGCACTCATACAAGAAAAGAGACACGTCATCAATATCAAGAAGTCAGCCAAGTGAAAAGTGAAGAGGGTGTGACAGGCATCAGACGTCGCGCGAGGATAGTGCATCCAGTCAGATCTTATAAGGCATAGGGATATTAGTATGCATGAAAAAATTTGAAGGAGATTGGTTTGTTGAACTTCTTCGGACAGAATATAAAGGAATGAAACCACGTATAACTTTGGATACACCGCCACACCGGTTGGCCTGTTTGGAAGCACATTGAGTGGCATTTTTTATTAGTCTGACAAAAGTAAACTGCAGTTTGCCTTACGCCAGTTTCCTATAGATAACTTAAATAGTTTATTCATAGAATTAAATACAAAATCCCTTGGTTTCACTCGTAGCCCAACGTAAGTTCCATTACTGAGTCCGACTCCAGTGTCAAAGTTGACGAGGGTCGTTGCGGTCAGCGTTGCTTTCAGCGGCCGTGGCTTATCGGTTGAAGCCATCGGATCGATGCCGCAGTTCTACCGAACTTTGGCTGCTGGTTTGAGAAGCTACCTGCGGCGGAAACTTCGCTAGATTGCGGCTTACGCGGTAAAGTAGTCTTGTTGGTTTAGGAAGTTGGGGATTTTGTTTATACTCGATAAGATTGTGGGTAGACAATTCAGTTTAGTGTTTTGATTTTCGAGAGTGCGTAGCGTCGTGACATCATATTATATTATGTCAAGAAATTGTTTCTATAATACGTAAAAAAAAAGTGGTAAATAAGCAAACGCCTGCCGTCGTATAGATATTAATACCAAAGACATTGCCAAAGTGTTGTAAACCTTGTAAGGTTCTGGCTTCTCGCACTAGTGCCGCAACACAGTTATATGGCGATAAGTCTGACTAAACATCAACATAACACCACATCAATTCACATCACCTCTCGTGTGCACTTAACTGTCTATGTCATAGCTACTAGCTAATGTTATTAAGCTCATCACGGGTCAAAGCGCAGCGCAAAATGTTAATGAAATTAGCTCTTGCTTTTACTGGCTTTGCAGCACACAATTGGGCAAGCTAAAAGGCTAGGCGAGGCGTCATTGAGCGTTCTAAAAGGTTGGCGAGGCGTCATTTCGCGATACTTTCCCTGTCGACGGCGATATAGGTCAGCCTCTACATGTTCACTACCCGCCATTAAACCTGCTTCGTATATCTGGAGTATGACGGCATTGAGCTAAATCGCGCTGCAAGATGCTCCTTACAAAGACGTGAACTGTAACATGACTTTTAGTGTGGGATTTTTGAATTGAAAGCGTCGCTAGATGCAAGTGGGAAAAGGGACATAGGTTACTCGGGGTGGTATACAAATAACTGTACAATGAACTTATTGTCATACTGGTCCATGAAACTGCCCCAATCAACCGTTCAAAGGTCAGTAGCAGCTCAAGTTCTTAATAAAATATCAAAGACTGGTCTGGGTTTGAAACTAAGAAAGCCAATGTTAAACAATTTGGCAAAGTCCCTGCAGAGTTTCAAATTCCAGTGAAGAAGCCTTCACTCTAACAACTTACTCCGCCTTACAGTTATGAGTTAGTCCAACAATACAAACTGCGAGTAACAATTTAATAGCTCTTGTACTTCTTGTTAGTTTTTGTTCGGTCTTAAAGTCAGGTGAGTCAACGCGACCCGAGACATTTGTTACGGGAAAGTGATTTGTCGTTTGAAAGCGGATGAGTTATTATGGTTAATCTCGCTCATTCGAAATGGAAACTACTTTAAATAATTATTTCGTCAATAAAGATCTTGACATAAATTACTTTAAGCATGACATACTAATTGGAATCGGTTTGGTTCAGACTTTATTACAAGTCATTATTTATCTCCTAAGCGCCTTTCCCGGCGCCTACAAAAATACCCTTCTAACAATAGGAGGAAGCCCTAAAGAAACCCTTCTAGGATATTGTATACACTCGATAAGGTTGGGCCCGTTCTGTGAATGAACGTCGTCAACAAACAGCAATAATGCGATAAAGCTAATATTGAACGATAAAGCCAGCTCTTGGGAGACGCTAAGGATTTTTTAGTCCCAAGTAACCAGAGTGGAATGGATTCTTGTTTTCTTTAGCATTAGGTATATTGCGCAACGGTTCAGTAACGTCAGATTCAAGGTCGTATATATACTAAGCCCAACAGGGTTGTTCGCAAATTACACAGCAGTCTTGGGCCACCAATTACACCAAATCCACATTCCCAAACACTAAGCGGTCAATTTACATACGGCTCTATAAAATTAAAGGCAAACTACATAACCATGAACTACCCCAAAACAGCCCGGGGCAGTACTAGGCATCCATTACGTAATGCGACCGACCTATATTCAGAACGGGGGTGGGGTGCGTAACCGGAAGGTTAAACTTCACATCGTTTTAGTAGGCAGTTAAGGTCGCCAAGTACAAGCTTATCTTGGAAATTGCTACTTCCAAGAGTCGAACTTGCAAAGTCTATGGGAATGTTCGTGGGAAACTTGGAATACTGACTGGAATGTCATTTTGAAGGAACATAGTATCATCGATGAGAAACTGGTATCAGAGTTTGGTATATACGCATTAGTTCCGGTTGCCGATGAGGTTTGTATTCGAAAAGATGAATATAATCGATATAATAAAACATATGACAATGTTTCCGATAAGCTTAAGTAAACAGGTTATGCAGGAAGTGAGAACTACGATAAAATATCCGAAAAATCCATCGCCATAGCCATTTCTATTTTCGTATCAATGACATCACTAATAAATCGAAAGGAAAAAACAAATATTTCTATAATCAGTGTAGACTACGAACTGAGTTCTGAAAATTAATTTGTCAGTCTAATTTACTTTGGTATCGCGTCGAAATACGCGATAAGATATGAATATCTAGTTCATGCCTAAAACATTTTAGCAAATGATAAAAAAACGTCCCGGCTACATTTTATGAACCTATAACTTTGTGCAGCAATATACATATATTTATGTTTTATGTACGTTACGTACGGTATCGATTTACTTAAAGGTCAGAGCAAAGGTTCGTTCATAATGTACTAGGTATCTATTTCAGTACCTAGGCTATGGCTTCAAAATATTAATGTACGAGCTGACGCGACTTTGGCAATAAGTACTTGTCTTTGCTTATATGCCATAGATTTGTAAATGATAAATTCTTGATCATGCTATTGAATAAAACACAACATGCTCTAGGTCAAATAAAGTGTCGATGGCATTGTAAACATTATTTATGTAAGTGGACGTGGTTTTTTTTTCCACTAAACTGTTGCAAATTGATAGCGAACGAAATTCTCGTCAATTATTTAGCTTTTTGCTAAGTGGCTGTAGTTTAGTGCCTATTCATACATTTTAGCACGCTTACACAACATGAACTGAACCCCTTTTTGATCTTTGTAAAGTCCATTATGTACATAATCTTAGCGCTTATTGACTTGGAAACCTAACTGTTCGACGAAGACTAGAACTTGGGATCGGACACTTTTCAACAAATTTGGCTTGAATAGATAGTTCCTTTAAGTGTTTTCAACTCTTTTGTAAGCGTTGCATTGTCATAGAGATAAATTAACATAATACACTCGAGAGCAATGAATCCGGGTCACTTAAAGAATGTTAAAAATCTCGGAAACTAAAAATGATAGGTTAATGCAATAAATTGTATTTAATAGACAATGTAATACTCCTTAAATGAAAGTAAAAAAAATATGAGTCACCATACATTTTATTAACACAAAATTACATAAAGAAAAAAGCTGCTGATCTCTCCTTAAAACAAAAATAGGAAACATGAAATTTTTGAACTTTATTACGATTTTCTTGAATTTTAATACTTCGTATTGCCTCCTCGTGCTTCCATTACTGCGTTTACGCGGTTTGGCATGCTGTACACCAAGTTCCTTATACGATTTTGGGGAATATTCTCCCATTCCTCTGTGAGAGCAATTTTGAGCTCACGAAGCGTGATTGGGGGAGGGTTTCGTTGTTTTACGCATCTGCCTAGCTCGTCCCAAGCATGCTCGATCGGGTTGATATCCGGGCTGCGCGCTGGCCACTCCATACGAGTAATGTTCATCTCTTGAAGGTAGTCATTCACAATCCTACCTGTATGAGGTCGGGCATTGTCATGCATAAATATAGCATCCTCACCTAAATTGACCATAAATCCCGTAAGTCCGGTCGTGTATAGAGTACTGCTCTCACCTTTGGGATGGTTCAGCTAAATATCAACTTGAGGCACTTGAATCAATCGAGAGGCGAGCCAAGAGACTCATTGGTGATGACGTGCTATTCGAGTCAAGACTACACAGTCTTGAACATCGACGCAGAATTGCCAGGCTATCAGTTTTTTATCGGATACATTTCGGAGAGTGTGCGTCGGAATTGCACCAACTAATTCCCCCAACCCCATTTTATCATCGGACTACAAGACGTACGGCAATACGCCACCGTTTCATGGTGGACATTCCTCCCGCGCGTACTAAGCGCTTCGCTTCCACTTTTATTATGCGTACTGCTAACGAGTGGAACTCCCTGCCAGAGTCAGTCTTTCCCGATAGCTATAATCTGGGAATCTTCAAGTCTCGAGTGAACGGGTACTATCTTGGTAAGCGTGCTAGATCGTCGACCGCATCGTCGCTTACCATCAGGTGACATAGTGGTCAAACGCAAGCCAATTAACAGATAAAAAAAAAAAAAAAAAAAAAAAAATGGACCAACGTGATCATTGAGGATTTCTTCCACATATCTTACGCTAGTTAAAGAGCCGTTTTCTATGATCACCAGCTCTGTGCGACTTTCAGAAGAAATTCCGGCCCACACAAGTACAGACCCACCACCGTAGGCTACTTTTTCTTCGATGCATGCTTGCTTGAATCTTTCCCCTGGTCTTCGATACACTCTGTGTCTTCCATCGTGCTTGTAGAGCATAAATTTTGATTCGTCGGAGAACATAACTTTTGACCAATCTTCAATACTCCAATTTACGTGGCTCTGGGCATATCTTAGTCTCGAAATACGATGCCCACGCTCCAGTTTAGGGCCGTTTGCAGGTCTAAGGGGTTTTAAGTTAGATTCAGCAAGCCGACGTCTTACTGTCCATGCACTTGGGTTACTTCCTCCGAGGCGTCGAAACTGATTGGTGGGTTCAGTTCCTGTGAGAAAGCGATTTCGAAGCATGGTGTTCACCAAGTATCGGTCTTCTCGTGCTGTGGTACACCTGGTTCTGCCCGTTCCTGGTCTGCGTAGGTTAGAACCAGTTTCTTCGTAACGTCGGAGAACTCTTTGTACCGTTGACAGCGACACACCGACAGTCCTGGCTGTATCGCGCTGACTCCGGCCGGTTTCCAGCATTGTAAGTATTCTGGTGCATTCTTCAGGCGTAAGTGACATAATTTCAGCTTGAATAATGAATATACAGCACTATCAACATGGTTTATGTACCCACATAAATGACAGATTACAAACAAAAGCAAAACCAAATGCTGTAATTTCGTAGTTCCATCTTCGAAAGTGGCCCTTTTTCAAATTTGTTTTTTTTATGATATAACTTTACAATAACTAAGAAGTTTTAATACCTTCATTTAAGGAGTATTACATTGTCTATTAAATACAATTTATTGCATTAACCTAGCATTTTTAGTTTCCGAGATTTTTAGGATTCTTTAAGTGACCCGGATTCATTGCTCTCGAGTGTATAATGCCACAGCTGCATTCCTCAACACTTGTGTCGATAAACAGTCATAATTATTCTATTTCTTTCGTTTGAAAGGAACTCAAGCAGCGTCCGTATTTTAATAAGATAGTAACTGTCGAAGAACTTTAAGTAAGGTACGACCGAATGGAGTTATTTGATGAAAGAGTGGAGACATTTACAAATGATGTCAACAAACTAATAAACTTTCTCAAAGATGAGGCGGGCGAGGAGTCAGGGACAGTCGTTAACCCGGTGTAAACAATTCAGGCCAAACAATCGGTACAATGGTAAAGGGGGCAATTTAAGCAAACAAACTGACGGTACCCCCGGCGCAGACATGTATGACTCATTATAAAAAGGCAACAACAACAACTGTGCAAGAGCCGTTACTTGCACATTAGCAACTGGAGAAGGTAAACTGAACGCGCCAAAGACTGATGCTCTTTCATTTTAAAATGATATGGCTATTTTTAATGATCTTAAAATTAGTTTAAGTTTTAAGACTAGTTCCGGGTAATCTGGATAACGTGCCAAGCGAAGCTGTCGCATCTAAAACAATAAGCTCGTTCGATGAACCTAATAAATAGAAATTATTGCCATTTCTGAGTATGTTAGCCGAGCCCCTAAGACGTTACAAAGGGCATTAGTAGTAAATTATAAAATAAATCTTCAATCAAGAAGCGATAAATTCAAGAGCAGGCAAGTTATGAACGCTATAAATTCCAATGCCCTAGGGCAACCACACCACACTGCAATTTGTGTTTTGTTAAATATGAGTTGTGGCATAGAGACTGCTTATGTATGATTAATAAGGAAAATTGTATCATCTATTTAAAATATACAAAATATTTTAAAATCAGAGATATTACGACAGATTTGTATAAACGCATACACCTACATAATGCGATCATCAAAATGATGTCGGCAAGTACATCGAACCCTACACAAGACATTACAAGCCGCTTACGTAACTGACCAACAGTTGAGCAACAGACAATTGAAGGCAATAAAGAAGAAAACATTCTCAAGTGGGCAGAGGAATCACTATTAATGTAACATTAGGGGCACAACCGCTGTGCAGCAATTGCTTGTGAATTGAACACGTCAAAACGCATTGTAACGGTACAAGGAAGGGAAATTAACAAGCCGGGCTGAACCGTCATGTACATCAAAAAGTTAGAAAAAAAAAAGCCGTCGACGCCTTTACAAAAATATTTGAATAGGTTGAAGACAATGAGTCGGGTCGACAAAAGGCCGTAGGCTCGTCCAGGCTCCGCGGTTGTGTAGTAGGGAAACAATACGGTGTTCCTGTGCGGTCGAGTGACTCAACATACCCGCATATTATGATGTAATAAGCGTGCTGTAATATCGCGAAGTTTCCAATAGATAATGCTTTCCTTTCTATATTGTTTTCAGATTAACAACCGATGCAATGGAATTTTGCTGTGATCGTAAAACAAGGACGTTCAATTATAAGAGCTACAAATAGAACGGAGTCAAGCAACCAATAAGGCAATCTGGCCGCGGAGGTCATCAAAGCAGCCAGAGAACTTCATAGGGCAACTAGGGCAGATAACCATTGGCCGGCGCGGAAGTTGGTTATCAATCAACCAGCAGATAATAGAGATGTTGAACCCCCGTGAAACGGAAGCAATCGTTTCAAATACAATAAGAGGGCATATCGGCACCTTCATTATGCTTAGAGTCACAAGGTAATAACGTTGTTCCTGCTTAATAATATCTTTATAATGTATGACGCATAATACACCCTTCGAAATAAAAATGTCAATGAGTTCTATTATAATTGGATTAGTCTCGATCGCTTCAAAGCGCCAACATTCAGCAGACAATGAATACAAGCTCTCTCGACAAACAAAAGGTTGAAGCTCTGATCTAGATAAGCCATCTTGAAACGGACAGGAAAAAAGGTACAAATAAGGGCAGTTTCTCTTAATTAGTAATACGTACAGCGGATAGGTATCGCTACTGGGCGACATAGTGTCGACAGGGACCATCTATGGCCGGCTATAGAGCCAACTAATAATGGGTGATTCATGATTCATGCCTTGAAGGTCGCCCGACTCCCACAGCTCAGTACTTCCTTTGTGATTAACCATTCGAGATTATCATCATTAGTATTGAGATGGCTGCTGTTAAATCACACTTGTATTATGCGGTCTTATCTGTTTGAACTGCCAAGCAATTTGCATAGAGTTAATTGATTATTCAGCATTTATTATTGAAATTAATTGTTATAAATATGTATATTCTTGCCTCTTACCACAGCCCAATTTACTCCAACAACAATTTAGAATGAGAAACTAAATTTGAGCCTATTTATCTTCCACTCTATCATGTTTATGAACAACTTTTTCCATGAGGATAAAACGTTTTAAATTAAGAATCCTGAAATTATTCGTCACTTCAGAAGTGAGTCGATATAACTTCAATATTTAATTTCATGGATCCATCAACAACGTAGACTCCTCTATTAGTATGGTTTATCGCTCCAATGATATTCCACTGTAATGTTCCACCAAATGGGCTTAATAACAATCTGTATCTAGTTAAAGAGGTCGTGACGTTAACATTCCTTATATTACATAACAAACGGTGATTCGCATGAGGGACGTGTACACAATTAATATGGATCGAATGACAAATTTAGGATAAATTATAATAAATTAATCAGTTTCGATACTAAGTATTGGTTACTGGTATTTAGTATTCTATACAAAAGTTCTATATATCTATTTTAACGTTCTGGGTAGGTATAGATATACCTGACTACCAGCGCCCCACGGTTACACCCGCGATTTTCAATGAAAAAGGAAATGAAAAAAAAAATGAAAATGGGATGAAAATTAGCGTAAGTCTATTTTTTAGCAGGACCTTAAGTGTCCACATATACACACCAAATGTTATTAAAATCCGTTCAGTAGTTTTTACGTGATTAAGAAACATCCATCCATCCGCACAAACTTTCGCATTTATAATATTATTTCGCATTTATATTTAGTAGTATTTGATCATATGAAGTATTAGTGGGATAGGATACTTCTACCTAACTCTACGTGTGTCTGACTGTGTTTACGATGTGTGGCCATTTGGAAATGGAATTGTGTGACTTATCTTTCGACCTTCAGTTAATTAAAATATATCATGTGTGTTAACAAAAGGGCACGCAATAAAGGAAAACAAAGATCCAAATTAGGAATACATTATTTTGAAATTATCATTATATACTTCTTTATATACTCGTATATACATACTTCTCGGAAGTGCTGCAATGTTGATGATATTTTGTAATATTTATCATAAGGTGGTCACAGAGGTGACTTTTTAATGTATGTTATGCATAGTGATACTAAGGACAATAAACTGTAAATTTTACAGGAATACACAGTGGTACAAAAATAGCCGTAAAAGGAATAGCCATAAACAACACTAACAATCGTAATCAAAGCGACTCTATAACGACTTGTAAACAATAACAAAGCCCAAACAACTAACACTGTAAACAAAATACTAAGCCACACATGTAATAACAACATGGTTGTAAATGTAGAACCAGTAAACAATCCTGATTTTTATTCGCACGCAACGGACATAAAAGTAACACACGACATGCCGTGGAAATATAAAAAAACGATATTAGTTCAACTCAAACTCGACAACAAAAGTACTTATTTCAGAAAAAGTAATAAAATACCCAAAATCAAATGTCACTTTCTGAAAACTAATGATCAAAGGAAAATTACAAAATTAACTTAACAAAAACATGAAAGTCAAACTCGAGGTGAAGAAGAAGAATAAAAATAACAGAAATAAAACACCTTACAATGGCAACCTACACTCATTAAATTGAATCACAAAACAACATCGACAGAAGTCACAACAGAACATGAAACAAACTTAAAAGTAACAATTCGTATGAATTTCTCTTTGGGGTAATAAAAGACGTAACCCTAGATGAAAAGAACACGCGCTAAAAGAGCTATCAAATCACGCCCAATGCAGAGAGCCCCTTCAAAATACTTGTGAAGCGAGTGTTCTTTGATCTCGGCATTAGTCAAACAAGTACCTGCTACTTGGTACCTGCACCATATTTAGGGGACGATCGTCACATTGAAGAGGATGTGTTCAGAACTATTTAGGGGACCGATGAACGCATCGGCATAAACAAATTCGTACTTAAATAGTTTGTAACGAATAGTTGACTTCCTGCGGTGGCGTCATGAGCTCATGAGCATCCAACTGAAACGGTATATTGACTGATAAGGGACGGGCGGGGCTGAATGCCGCTACTGCAATCATAAATCTATAAAATATTTGATTAGTTGCCGATAAGTGATGTAACCTACATAATACAAGTCGATAAAATCAAATAACAAGTAATTATGAAAACAAAGTAGCGAGTAAACGTTTGCGGAAAGAAGATTAAAAGAGTTAGGTACATACTTTTAAAAAAAGAAAACGATGATGTAGGAATTAGCAACAGATTGGATTAAATCAAGTTTAACTAAATTAATCAGGTTCAGGAAAGAACATGACATAACACAAAGTGTGTTATAGCAACACGGTTTTATATAATATCGCTAGTAAAGCTCGTTAATCCAGTTAATCTGTAAATCCTGCTTCTAGTCGGTTTTAGGACCTCACTTATCATAAGGCAAACAAATGCGATCGCCGCGAAAACGCTATAGAAGAGAGAGGTGTTGTTTTAGCGTTCATTAACTTGGCGTTTTTATTTATTACTTGTAGCTATTTTCGTGCCTTTAAATAGTTAGGAGAAAAGGAGACTTTTGGGTTAGGCCGCGAAGACAGCTTAAAATGATTAATGCTCTAATGGACGGTACAACTGATTGTGAGACATTTCTAGTTCTTTGGAATGTATCGAAATCTGATGAAACTTGAATCTATAGCAATTCAAGCCGATTCAGATTATGTAAAAGTCACATTGAATGCTGAAGTCATTAAAACAAATTTTAATGTTGCCAAATTGTGCAGTTTGATGTTTTATACCTACTGGAATGTAGGAATTAAATTAATATTAAGACACTGACCGAATCACCACTAATAGATGAAAATATCAAGAAGCTAGTGGTTAAAGACATCAAAAGGTGACACACGTTTTAGAATGTAACAAATTTTTTGGAAGTAATGTGCTAGGATTATGGGAAGTGAATTGTAGAACAAAATAGAAGACTTTCCTTAAAGACGTTCGCTATAGCTAATGTTTACATTGTTAAATTCCTTTGGGACTTCTAAGCAAAACAGCTTAATCGATTCGATTTTCCGGAAGTAAACAAATTTAACACCGATAGATTACGAGTAAACAATACGATAGGGGTAAGGTAACGGTAAGCTCTTAATATTTATAGCTTTAAACAATGAAGTGGATAATGGCAGATGGATTGATGATGTGGTCAGAGTTGTTGGGAAGACGTGGATGAGAAAAGCAAGAGTGACGTAACGGAGAGTAGGCCTATACTCAACAGTAGGATGATAAGGGTTAGCCCTTATCAAAAAAAAGAGGAAACAGTGAAGGAAAATAACAGGTGTCAAAAGCAATATCGACTAATCTAGACACAAAAGACTACACACCTTCGCCAAAGGGTTTTGTCGTGGTATGTAGGAAATGTAGAAAATGAACAAAGTAATTTTGGTTAGTTATAACGTTTAACTACATCGCAGCATTTCGTCAGTTGACCTACAAGGTGCATTAAACCGAATGTAATGATAATGAAGTGACGTGGAAATCTAAAAATATGATCCACGGTAGCATAGCGAGTTTCGTAACATCAATAACAAGGCTTAAGTGTATCTACAACAGTCTATACCAAGTGTCTATACTAACAACGGACTTTGAAATGAGGAACATCTTTTGGCTGTCAGGAAGTTAGGCAACTCGAGACTAGATCTGTATGTTTCAAGGTAAACGAACGCAATGCAGCTGCGGCATTATGTAGATCATTGCAACTTCAGTACATAGATGATATATCATTTGTAATAGATTCGATAAGGAGATTATCATAATTAAGACCGTCGTTAACCAATAAACTAATCTGAACAAACAAAACTGCTATATATGTGACTTAATGCTAAATTAACCAAACTATTTCACGTGCTTACCATGTTTGCAGAGTACAAGTCTGGACGAAAAAAGTTCTTTATTTTATAGAGTTGAACAGACGAATAGTTTGATGTTACGAGTAATCGACTTTGCTCAAAGTCGCAGGGAAAGAAACAGAGAAATTTCTGGGCATATGAGACTTATTATCAGATGCCTCGAGGCAATGAGCACAATGCAGTGCTTTTTATGGTATTTAAAGTTCTGGATGGCACTGCAATTGTTATAGGCAGGCATGGCACTTACCATCAGGCGAACGACCTGCTCGTCCCATTACTCAGTAACATAAATATATATAAATAACACTTATTTGGGCTCTTTCTTGATTTATCTTTCTAGACGATTTTACTTAGAAATGTGTTATAAACTATATTCATCAAATTAGGTTACATATAAATTAGGTACCTACAAACGTTTTTTTATGATTAGTAATAAAAAGGATTGAATTAATTTGAGCGCTCAAGAAACCCAATGTAGATAAACTGAAGATCAATGGACATACTTACATCATTTAAATTTTCACCTACAATCATATAGCAACAGCAAGTGGTATGGGTAGAAATAAAGTTAGTACCACTTTATCTTTACATGCGGCTTGTAAACTAGCAATAATGACTTGTGCTATGTACGTTGAAGCATATCGTAGGCGTAGACTCTCATCTAGTTTATTTAGCATCATTTTATCAACGTATATTGTGAGGATCTAAGAATTTCGCCCACACAACTTTGTATTAGATTCACTTGTAAAGCATCTATACTTAGAATGGAAACGTCGAGACAGCAATTACAGTTAGCGGTTGAAAGGAGGGTATAAAAATGAACCCTATTCATACCGTTTCTTTAAGACAAAATATCTAACTTTGCCCTAGACCTAATCAATGTTATTCAAAAATTTACTCTGAGAATTAAGTCCATACATAAAGAAGTCTCAAATGGATTGAGGAATTAATATGAGTAGTATACTGGCACTGAAAAAGTATTTAATTTATGATTAACAAGTGCTATTTAAGATACTATCAAAAAAATAACTGTCAAAAAGAGTATTAATATTTTATGAGCAACAATTGTATCAGCTATTATTAGGATGTTTAATCTCTTTTTCTTATTCACAAATACCAAAGTAGAACTTATGAAGAGTGACCGGTTTTACAACCAATAAAGTCATGAGAGGACATCCAACGAACGTCACTGTGTGATAAAAATAGTCAGCTATTTAAGGCTACGCGATCACGAAAGTAGGTATTTCAGTGCTTATTCATATAATTATACACCTATTTCTGGAATATTTTTGCCAGTCGCCTAAAATAGCCCCTCTAATTGTGACACGGTTTTGACGAAAATATCTTTATTCGTGGAATCGTAACTAATTATAGCGGCATAAAAAAGGCTATGACGATTTGACTAAGTGTGTCAATTTACTAACCAGCCTCTAATATTTGAATCATGAGATATATATTGATAATAAACGTATCATTGAATGTAATCAATTTTATAAACAATCGAGAATATAATTCTGTAAATGCATAATATCAACTTAAATTAAGTAAGGACGTAACTGAAATACCACGCAAACCGATTAAACAAGCACAAATAAACACAAGAAGAAGAACAACAAAACGAAAGTAATTTCCCCAACACTGATGAAACGGAAGCTAAAGGAATACTTACACAATCTGCCGAAGCTGAGGGAGAGGCGCTTCCTGAGCTTTTGCATTTTGCTCATAGCACCACCCCTCTTTTCTCTCATTGTCACGCCTGCGAACAAACAAAACACCTGTTAAATCGTTGATTAAACTAGATTTAATCTAAGAATCTAAAATTCTTAGAATAAAGATAAGAATAGATGATACAGGTATAAAACAGAGCCGCTATGCCGCTAAGCAACAAAGTTAATCCATTTAAATCGAGACAACAAGGTAATCTCGTAGCTAAATTGTCTACAATTTCCATCAAGCGAAGCAGTGGGTTTCGCTTAAAGAGTTATCTGAACGGTAACACAATTCTTATAAAAGTACAGTCTGTTAACTTTACAAGCAGAAATCTGTTTCTCGCTGTTATATACAATTATGATTTCAAATTTAAATAATACTCTGTAATATAAAGTTGTTGAATCATTTATGGTTTTTTACTTCTCAGTAGACTAGCGATTGGAAATATGAAGATCTATCCTTGTAACAGTTATATTTCAGTAACGTTATAATTTCTAATAATTAACTCCTAACGGATAACGTTGGCTTAGCTGATATATTAGCGGAGGTAAAGAACATTATGGAGCGGGTAATTGCAAATGCAAAATTATAGACACGCTAACCTGTAACGTGTATTTAAACAAACTCTATGTGTATTAGCACAACAATTACAGATATATTATCTCCACGTGAATCTACGTTGTCAGTAAGTTTTATACTTCAACTTACCAGCCCACTGCACTGTTATATCACCACTGCTCGTCAATCTGTGACAGACTGCCCTAGGACACCTTTAAAGTTCAAATGCTAAGTAATTTCGCCGACAATAGTACCAATAAAATCGAAACGTAACGTAGGCACAAAGCTATCGCATGTTTGACAACGTATGATCAAACGGTCGAACTCTGCAAGAGAGTAATTGTTTGCAAATACATGTTAACAATTAAAATGACGACTGTCGAAAATGAGCTAAATATTTGCGCAGAAGTCATGTGGATAAACAAAATAAAAATAACTATACGATCACATGATGAGCGTTCGTGTGTAAACATTTCTGCGTGGCATCGCGTGCTCGCTAATATGCCGAGTTCTAATTAAGTAAAGTGGGCTTTGGAAAAGTTCTCTCGAAGGTGCTAAGGCCATATTTAACAGCAGCTCGATAGGAACATGAAAAGTTGGTGAGACATTGTATTAAGGTTGGTCGATGAAACAGCGGTAAACTTTGATACGGATTAGTTGTTCCTTTAATCGACCGACTTGGAAGGTCAGGATTATAAATAGAAAGAAAATAATAGACTGATCCAAAGCTTTATATACAATATAAAACTAGAACGTTAAGAAAAATTAACAGCAATAATAACAATTAATAAATTAGACACAATGTTGCTAAATCAGGAGAAACATCAATAATTTCGTTCTGAGTTAACATCATATCTATACACAATAAAAAAGCAAATACGATACAAATGTCTCGATTAAGGTCGATTAAACACAAGGCTATGGCCGAGATATGTACTTAAAATCGAAATAAAGAATTTAAGGGAGCAACTGTTTTGCCTAAACAACCAATATACAGAACTGATAGCCAAGATTTAGTAAAATTGGAGAGCCATTGAAAAATAAATACCAATTCACTATCTGAGAGAGCAAATACCTGCAAAATCAGCACGCATGCACGAAAAACTGTAGGAAGCATTCCGTCTAATTTATCGTTTGTTTACGGAAACATTGCTTGCCAAAACTCTTTTAAGATTCTATTAAATTCTGTTTAACGTGTCATGTCCAAGCTTTCTTATTATATTCATGGTGTTCTTGTTTATTTAGAAAGGTAGAATAATTTACAAAAAGTAATTTACCAACACACACTGGGTCAGTGTGGTTGGATCATTTTTAGCCAGTTATAATTTTTCCCACAAACCGTCACTTTGGATAAATTGTAAGCAATAAAATCATATATATCATCATGTGTTGTGATTCAACACTGAAATCATGGTTTACGAAATGGATACTAATATTAGACATGTAAGTTATAGACATAGCCTGTGATTCAAACTTGTTGTTTAACGAAAGAAGAAAATCACCAAAAAGTATTAGTGTGCAAACTGTACATTTACATTCTTTATTATAATTTGCTTATTACTATTTTTTTTTAATATAATCAATAGACAAACAAGCAGACGGCCTGCCTGGATGGTAAGCGGTCACCGTCGCCTATGGACACCTGCAACACTCGGCGCATTACTGGTGCGTTGCCTACCTTTAAGAACCCTTTTCACCCTTCTTTTAAAGTGCCCCATATTATAGCTCCGCGGGAAAACCTCGGCCGGTAGTCCATTACATATCCTGCATGTGCGCGGCAAGAAAGATCTGGAGAATCTGAGAGTATGCGATTTCCATAGATCTATAATATGTGGTGTTTCAAATACGATACAAGGTACCTATATAAACAATCATATACCCGGTTATTAATAACGTTCATGTTCACGTGAATGTGGACACAACGAAAGCGGCTCTGGCAGAGCATGCACATCTCGCAGACGTCAAACATTACATCAGGTTTGACAAAGCCTCCGTACTGTCTAGAGAGAAGTTCTTCGTACCTCGAAAAGTGCGTGAGGCTATAGAGATCTCTCGATTTCCCAACTTCAACCGGGACCGTGGATGGTTGTTGTCTGCAGCGTGGAAACCACTTCCTAATGCTACCTCGACACAGAATGTGATAGGTAGTCTAGAGTGTGACACAGACAGCACAGTGTGTGACGGAACTTTCGGCGACGACGCTGTCAGCGATGATGAACTCGTACCGACATTAGTGCGGTCGTCGTCGGCAACACGACAGCGCGCGAGAGGCGCGTGGCGCTCCTCGCAGGCGCCGCCGACGCCACCTCCCCCCTCGCGTCGTGCGGAGAGGGCGGCCGCCCGCGCCTCTCGCCTCGACACCGCCAGTGGTCGCCGCGATCTCGCAGCTTTAACTCTCCCCTGATGAAGAGCATCGGACATGCTCGAAACCTAGGTCGACTAATTCGACAAACTACGTGAGTCCTAGCCGTTTTATTAAATATTTATAATAAATCAAACTTACGAAAACTTTCATACTAAAACGTTCATGTTTCTTCATTAATTGTTAGCAATCTGTTTTGATGGATGATGGAATCAAGTTTAAAGGCTTAATACAATGAGTATGTTAGCATCTTACATGCCATAGCTATAATTCTAAGAGGATATGATATAGGTACCTTAGAAGAAATATGTTAAAACAAACGATTTACTGGTCTCCTATTAGGTAGGTAGGTTTACTTCAATGTAAATGTTTGAGGAAAGAATTTTAATAAATTGTACAACTATCAAAGCAGTAACTCTTTCCACAAATAGGATCAGACGAACGTGATAAATAACTTACAAAAATATTTGAATAAACCTAAAAATCTATCAATCCTCACTCAGCAATCAACTAGAAATGAATGAACGAAAGCACGTTGAAACACAAATTGATGGTGCAGCAAACGAATGGACTCGGTCTATCGGGACGGCATTGAAACCAATTCCATTTATTCTACGACAATAAAATAAACCGAACTAGAACAATCAATATGCGCCCAGTTAGTATAAAGAACTATTGAAGAATTAAAGAACTATAGAACTGTAGAAGGCTTTACACAGATGCGTGGTTCGGAATGTTACGTGGTTTTTGAAAGAATATTTAAATTATTATTAGTATTTGATTCTAGGTTTAGACCACTTCAAAGATAACTGCTATAAAAAGACTATTGCGGAAGAGGTAGAGTGGGAAGAATAATTCGAAGGAAAGTAACTATCTGTGTAAAATCTACTTGAACGAAAAATACATGAATATTCAATTTATGCAACGTAAACAAGGTACATTTGATTTAATACTATTTGTACTCCAGCGTTTTAACCCAAAATCTATCACGACACTTCTTACAGCTTCTCCGTTCCCCCATACGAAAACGAATTCGTATAACCAAAGCACCAGTCTCACAAGACCGGAAACTTTCCTGACTTTGCCAGGGCATTTGGATAGTAATAACTGGATGAATGTTCATTTATGACTTGCCAAGTAGCGGCGCCATTGCGACGCCAGACTAAGCAATCAGGATTTCGGTCACATTACTACTAAAAGCTTTTTACTTTCAACTTTAAGAAACACCAAAAGCGATACTAATTAGCGTAAATGCAGCACTAAAATGTGTGCACTGTGCAGTAACGGAACACAGAATAATTAATACTGCTAGAGCCAAATTATCATAGAGGAATGTTAATGCAATCAAATATTCGCATACTATTCCCCCATTACCACGATTTAAAGTGTAAGCATAGGAAATGAAAACGTAAACTTTTCGTAGCGGAATTTCTATCTGGTTTGCTTCAGTGATTTGGCTCTAGGCCCGATGCATGAGATGCAGCCGTTCCGTTTTATCACAACGAGGATACGCTCTCGCAGTGGCCTAGAAAGCGCATGCGCAACCTACTCCCTCATAAAGTGCTAAAATAATATGGTTAATAGAATTTTATTACTCGTCCAATGGAAAATTTTACAGATCCACTCCGATTTCCAATTTATTAGATTTAGCGTCACAACCTATAACAGTTCATCTTTGAAAACAGATTTTATAGTCTTTGTAATGTTATATTAGTTCACGATATATCTAGAATACATTTTGGGCGCACGGAAATATTTGCTTTTGTGTTTGAACACACGGAGCATGTTTTACATGTCAAGAAATAGATGACATATTTTGTTGATACGGGTTTATAAGTTACAAATTGCGTATTGATTTATGTTCGTATAGTTAAAGGATAAGGTTGAATATTCAGTGAAGGATCACGAGTGAAATTGGGCGCCGGTGGCGTAGCGGCGCGGCGCTGGCAAACAGGCTGCACAAACACAACCACCATGGACAAACATTCCCGCTGTCACCGCTATCTTATCTGGCGAGCGACACCAATAATATTGTAATGGATGGAGTGTCTAGTCTATGCACGTTATGTAAAAGGCAGCCCCAAAGCTATACTACAACCTGAGTCTTATTCTAGCTGCACCCAGCTGTTTCCCGGGCAAAAAGTAGCCTATGTGTTAATCCACGGTATAAGCTTTCTCCATTCACTCAAATCCGTTGAGCCGTTACAGAGTGAAGAAGTAATAAACACACTAACACACAAACAAACTATCACATTTATAATATTAGTGTGATTGCTATTTTTTATGGAACTGAGCAATGAGACGAGTATTAATAGAAACATCGGGCTTTCAGTCCACAACACGACGCTGAAGCATCTACGCTCACATATTTCATACGTCCAAGCGTGTTTACCTGATCGCAAAGATCGCGTAATCACATTGACTATCGACAATTACCGTATCGATTATAGTAATCGTTGGAGTGGTTGAGTGAGTCACAGTTTTGTAATTTTGCTTCAAACATACACCATGTGCACACGTGCAAATCATGTCAATGCAAGAGTCCGATCTTGTCACCGATTGTTTTATCTGCAGATAATCTATCGTATCGAGTAAGCGGTAGCAATTTAAGTTACCCATTATGGGTTATTACACGTTATTAAAGATGGAGAAGCGCGCATAACGCTTCAACGAGGGCCGTTTATGAATTTTACGACTCATAAATCAGTCGCTGCGTAAGTGTTCGGAGATACCGAAACTTCCTGGGTGCAGAGAATTTTGGTGGATTTCTTACCACAGCACGATGTCGTGTTTAGTTCACACAAAGCTATATTTAACGTAAATCTTTTATCGTCCAATAAACCTCCAATGATGCGTCAATTATAATCAAAGGCATTCCTATTGTAGTAGACTGAAACGTGAAAGCTGTCTATAATCACTAGAACGGACGAGATCGCGAAGGCGAGGAGGCGACAAAAGTTAAGCCACACACATGGACCATAAAAAATAGCACCATGCAAACTTCGCTTTATATGGCATACAAAAGTGGGTATAAATCCAATTATCTATATACCATGCCCATGGCTTTCCTTATCATATATGGAGCATATAAATGTATCAACCATAAAACATTTATAGTCTTTCGGCACGGTTCCACGTAAGGAAGCAAGTGTTTACTTAGGACTGCCGTAAGGAATCTACTGCGAAGGTTACAGTACAAGTAAACCGATATCTAAGTGATGGACCGCTTCCGAGAAGTTTATATTGGGAAATGTCTCATATAGTAACAAATTGTTTCTTTCGTAAACATGTCGCCTTTCCACGAAACGGTCTTTTCGTTTCACTTAAAATAGAATAGAAGAGAAATATTTATTGGCAAGAAAAATTAAAGACAATTACAATGAAAAAAAAGCTTTCAATTGCTTTCAATCTGACTTTGAGAGTTACTTTATTAGATTTATTAATTAATTTAGATTAACTTATATGATTAAATCATTTATATTGCTACCACTTATCACATTCAGTACACTGATTAATACATTAACCTATTTGTTTCGCTTTGTAAACAGCTATACCGAATGAAAGAGACTCAATCCTACGACACAGGAGTTATTCTAGATGAATTCAGAGCCTATAGAATTGATTGTACTTCACGATAGGTATTTGCAATAAAATGATTAATTGATTGAGAGTGACTTTTGTGTTTTGTGTTATATATGAGTTTTATAACTATCTCTAACTATCTATATAAATTTTATAGATATCAAGGTCACAACGAGATATTTACCATGTTAACATTAGGTATTTTGGTCTATATGTTAACATAACGGAATAGGTATTTACCTATGGTATATACATATAGTTTACTGGTTGTAATAAGTATTAAAAACAAAACAACTTTTATTTGTTGAAATTTACATTATATTTTTGTTATTACTGCTATATATCGAAAAAAATACAAAATTGCAAATATATAACGCAGCCACACTCGTTCTGTAACCACACTCGTTCTGTTCACATTATATTATCAAAGTAACCTGTGGTCAACGATGTTGGTACACTAATTATGTAATCATTTATTATACCTATGTAATCATATCTGTTGTGTACTGTTTGTGATCCATAAATAAATAAAAAAAATATATAAATGTTTATCCCATTCATAAAGACGAAAACATGTTACTGTTAGAGAATGCAGAAATAGTAATAATACAAAGAAGTCTTTCCACGAGGACGGGCGGCCTTCTCAAAAATTTTCAACTGAAAACTCGTAATGTCTTGATAATGGCTTCACTTCAGAATCAAAACAAATGACGTCAATAGAAGAATAGAGATTAGAGATTTTCAGACAGTATTAATAAAGCAATAAATCCGCGGATAAAGACGGCAGTGACGCGATGGAAACGATGCAAAATAACGTTTCCGCGTGCCGGGAGTGTCCAATGAACTCGTTACCGCCGCCCACGCCCGTTCGCCACCGGCAGGGTTGACAGCCAGCTTTCAGGAGTTAATGGAACCAGGAAACGACGAAGGAATTATAAAAATGCAGAAAGTGAAGTAAAAGGAAACTAAAGACATAGGTATTTTTTTATGATAGTCAGTGATGAGATGAGCGTGTTGTTCGCCTGATGGTAAGCGCCACGCCTGCCCATATCAATTGCAGTGCTACCCAGAACTTTTAATAACATAAAAAGCACAGCGTAGCACTCTACATTGCGCTCATCACTCCGAGATATCAGATAATAGTCTCATATGTCCTGTAATTTCGCTGGCTACAATGCCCTTTAAACCGCAACACAGTCATGCTTGCGCACTACTGCTTGGCGGCAGAATAACTGGCAAAAGCCTACTTCCTACAATATTATCAATGCGAAAGTATGTATATGTTTGTTACCAATTAGCTTCATAACGACTGAACGGTCATTGATGAAATTTTGATGTACTAGTATGTTAGTTCTTTAGGTCGTGGAATAGGATATAGGACATTATGAGACTTGAGAGCTAATTGTCTCAGGGTGACGAGCGCAGTGCAGTGCCGCGCAGGATTTTGTAAAACAAAATTCGGGGTGGTGATATTACTGTTATGGGCAGGCGTGTTGCTTACCATCAGGCGAACGACCTTCTCGTCTAGCCATTCAATAATATATATAAAAAGATATTGACATTTTGGATAAACAAACAGTTTCTTAGGGTACGACTATAAACCTTATTTTATGCAGGTGGACTTGCGTGTATTAGCTAGTAGTCTAATATAAGCAGTCACACATTTTATGTCGGTCCTCTGTCGTTTCTGTGACTGGTTCATGAATAATTTAAAAAAGAAGATAATAGATAGTTTAATGCAAATAAGTACAAAAAATATTGTGGTATAATCTTACGGTAGTGACCACATACATTGGTTGGCAAAAGTTAATAAAACATGTGCCTAAAAAAAATTAGAGTACGAAATTCACACCCGAACGAAGGCAACATAAAAAAATAAAAGAAAGATATTATTTCGCCGCAACCATTGACCCAAATTATGACAGAATACAATAAATTATACAGCGCTTGGCCACCCTGTTCCACACCCAGCCCGCATTTACAAACGACAAATATCCAACCAGCCCGTAGATAATAGACTATGAACGAAACGGACCCGAGTGCCGATCAAATAAACGGGCCTATCGCTTTGATTAATTATCCTATACATACAACGTCTACTACTTACAGAAAAATGATAAAGGCGAGCACGTCTAACATAATGGCTGATATAAATAATTTCGAAATTAATTTTATCACATCTGACCTAAAATAAGTATCTTAAATCAAGGACGGTGGTAGATTAGACACAATGAGTTGTGCTTTTGACACAGAAGCAGACAACCGCGTGGGTGCCGAAATACATACTCACTTACAGATAGACCGTAAAGAATCACATAGACATAGGATTAAAGAAAACATTATCCTTACACTAATTTAAGAAAACACATTTAAGTCTTAATAAAAGTAAGATTGATATTGACATCAGATTGGAGAGACAAAAGCGTTTCAATGTATTACGTGGGTCTTACCAAATCTAGGTTAGACACATTAACGTTTATGTTTTATCAAAACTGTAAATATTGAGCATTGTGCTGTGTTGTGAGAGGATGACGAAACCAAAGAGGTCACAAAGGTAGTAGTGATACATATGAAGTATCTAACCTACTGTAGACTGAATGACTCTCATGTATACAATTATGTACAACACTTACTTTATTGCACAAACAAATTTGTAGGTACAAAGGTGAACTTAATGCTAATGAGCATTATCTTCCAGTTAACCTCGATGTACTGTGCGGTAGATTAGGAGAGTATCGTAAAAATATTGCTTTAAATTTTGTCCCTAATAATATGAAATAATTTCGAACATAGAACACTACTAGATCAGACTAATACTGACAACCTGACGTCGCCCCGTTCCAAACTCCACTCAATTCCGAATTACCCCAACCACAATTTACGGCACCACGTCAACTATAGCTTCAGTTCAATCTGAATCATATCAATGCGGTTGCAGAGCTCGCCTAAGCAAACTACACCAACTGTGACAAAACCTGATCGGCTCGGGTGTTGTCGCGAGTGGAACGTGCGAAAGTCGTTCGTCGACCTTGCCGTGAGCGTCGCGGTGCGCCCGCGCAGGCCGCGTGCCATTCCGCCTACTGCGCACCAATGCACCGCAATAGGAGACGTTCGGCGACGTGTGCCACCATTGCACCAGACATTGTTGGTATAAGCGTTGTTAAAGAAAAACCTGACGGTTCAATCACAAACTAATATGTTCATTATGTTCGTTATGGTTTACGTTTTTGGTAGAGTTAGAACGACACATGATTGAAAGACTTAGAACGAAAGTAGACCAGTTCAACATAATAATAATTACCTATGGATAATAAATACACATACTTTAATTTAAGCTCAGCCAAAAATGTTAACTTCTATGTAAGTAACTTTATCGGGCGAAAACATAATTAAGAAGTCTATTTCAAAGACACTAAAAAACATTATAATAGCTTAAGGAGTGCCAAAGACCTTGAACCTTGAAGAGGAATAAAAAAGCATAACAAAGAAATATTTGGTATGCCAACGATGAATGACAAACGAAGCAGAAGCGGCGTGTAATATATTATGACAGCAGTAGCGCCACTCACTACCGTCCGTCGCGGCGTTGAAAATGTTGAAATAGCATCGATACTTTGAGCTCGGGCCAAGAAAACCGGCTTTACGTACAGGCAAATCTAATCGAGCATACACCAATATTCCGTGATTACATGAACGTGTCCAACGTTAACAATAATATTTACATCGCTAGTCACGGTGTACTCAATTAGTATCCAGTACAATACGAGACACAATAAAGATCAACACCTAATGCATTTATTATTCAAGAAACTATTCTAATATACAAAGCGCTTACTGAGGAAAAATATGAAACCATAGTCAATGAATATGTTAAATATGCTGTAAACAAGAATACGGTGCTGAGACATTGAGTCAGCGATCAACATAACGCTTCCTCAAAATGATGATGGTTGTTCTTAGCATATTAAATGGGTCTCATAAGTCATAACATTTACTCACATTAATGAGGTCTAATTGATGACTCAAATGTTGTGTACTTAAAGAAGTTGGCTGATGAATCATAATAAAGGAACATCATCGATTTGAGCATTCTCGTGAATGATAATGTGGATGCAATTCTATTTGCATACAACGTTAGTCAGCAGTAGTTTTGTTAGTCAGCAGAATTGGCATTTAGATAGCAGATGTTATGTTGCAGGAAGTATTGAAAGTCAGAAATAGAATAGTTTTGTTACTTATGTAAACATTACTTCGTGAGAATACCCATTAGATTGCCAAATTTATCTGCATCTATCATGACTTAACGAATTTAGTAGGTACCCGTTTCCAACATACATAACAAAACAAGACTCAAGTAAATCATATTTTACAAACGCAATTCTTGTAACGTAGATATTTTCTCCAAATGTCTCAAAATATATCTTAATACAATATATGTTTTCAAGACTTACATTTGTTTATAATGTCAGTCTATTAAAGCCTTTTACAATTTAAACCTCATTATAGTATTTCCTACGCTAAAAAATATTAAGGGTTTCACCGGCAATCTCGGAACTACATAGTTTATTTTACTTTAGCCAAACATCTTTACTAAAATAAACTGAGATTAGGCACGGTACGAGAAGCAAGGGTAATGAGTGGCGACATTTCAACAATGGTTATTCGTGGACCCGTGTAACTTGCTATTACTTTAGGGCTGCCATGCGTCCCGGTTTGGAGAGCTGTGTCTGGTCTCAGGTGTCAGGCTTAGCAAGAATTTTCTTATTTTTTAATGAAATTGAGTGATGAGACAAGCCAGTCGTTCGCCTGATGGTAAGCGCCATGCCTGCCCATAACAGTTGCAGTGCCACCCAGAAAGTTTAATACCATAAAAAGCATTAAAAGCTCTGTGTTTACTTTTGGGATATTTAAAACCATTTTAAAGGACTTTGATCGTATTTCGTAAGGGCTATCTCAGTATTCTTTTAGTATACTCCCATTTCTGAAAGACTAATATCAGCACCAATCATTCGTCCCAAACCTTTGTCTGTGATATAACATGTCAGCCCTACACTACACTACACTATAGAAGCAAGGTTTCGACTCGAATACAGCCGGATGCTACACAATGGTGTCGTTAGACCATTATTTTTGAGATAAGGTACGTCATATCGAAATATAATCTGCGATTTAATAATGAGGGCCAAATCTTTCAAGTCGAGAGTGAGCGTCAAAGCGACATCGGCTGTGGAATATTAATTGGCATCGATTTTAATTTCCGATTGCGCGGCAGGTGCTCCTAGGGGCCTCAACCTCTCATTACATTTGAATCGGCTGCCGTACAACAATCGACGCCTGATACGAATAACAAAAATAGAATACTAATGCTCAAAATCGTGAGTTATTTATGCCGTACTTTCGTGGTCAACGACCGTCTGCTTACTTCTACCGATTTTGGTAATGAAGATTACGATCGGAATGAGAAAAAAATATATATTGTGACAACGCCAATTTGATTCCCAGGCATATGTTCACCGAAAGAATCTAAGGCAGACCTTGGGATTTCGATTAAGGAATTCATGTCTCCATATAGGAATGAATCGAGCTGTTAAGATCCCAAAAATGTTTGCAATTAAGGATAAAACTTTCTGCTGTTACAATGAGGCACTAAAAAATGAAGGTGTCTAAAAATAATTAGGATAACTATCATGTAATCTTACATTTTTAGGACTAGATACAGGAGGTCAATTATAGACACGACAAAAAAAGGCAATAGTAATTTGCATGATTCTGACCAATCCCCCTGTTCTAATGGGAATGCAGACATGACCATTAAAAAAAATGTATATGCCACTTCTGAACTCAAGCGGCTTCTTAGATCTTGATACGCTTTCAGATAAAAAATATAATGTATTAAGTTATCTACGCGCGATAAGCAAATACAAGCCGGTCGCAACCTCGAACCTGTGACCCTGCATACAATGCAGCCAATTGTAATTGTAAATGCGGATTTAACCCGTTGTGCCACCACGGCTATGGTACCGATTGTTGAGAGTAGGTACCTAACGGAGCTGTTGTTATCCACGTGATGTGGAAGCCACTTTAAATGTCTTGCAATGAGAAGTATTTCATTTGTCCGATTTAAATGTTCATCTATTTGTGCCGACAAAAACTTATGATTATACAGCGAATTTAATTTGAAGATATAAACCTTAAAAAAGGGTTAACTTATTTTAATAGAAAAGAAACACAATCAGCAAAGTACGCTGTTCGTTGTCAAAGAAGCAATGCAACAAAATTAAATTAAAACGAAGTCACGAACGAAATAATAAGAAAACCAAGAAAGCGAGACCACGCATCGCACCTAGCAACTAGCAACGATGTTTACGATGGATGATAATAATAAAAATTATTTAACGACCAAAATAATTATTATAATGGGCGCGTCTATTAGCCCCAATTATGGTCGAATTTCTTGTCAGTGATTAACGAACATAATGATAGATAGGATACATCTACACGCGTTACCACATAATTACTTTATCTTGGGGGAATTATAATCAAGCCACGACATTTATTTGGTCAACCTGAAAATGTCATTTAGGATAACAACGAAGAAAATGAATAGCAAACTTGAAAACATTATTATCATGTAAGAAAAGAATTCAATGCCTTTAGAAAAAGTATCATACCAACATAAAAGGTACCTGATCTTTTGTGGCTTTATGTAAAATATGTAAATGACGGCATGCAAGGTTTATTATTTGCAAATCACGATCTTTAGATGCTGCATTTACAGAACAATCCACAGAAGTCTCTTGAAATGAAGCTAATTTCGTGACTTTGTAAGAGATATCGTGTTATGTTGAAATTGGTTCGTTTTCAACGGCAATCAGGCATGTAATGCGTTTATCACAACTCTTTTTACATTAACTCAGTTTCCTATTAAGAAAATTAAGTGCACTTTAATTACGGTTGTCCCTTTCTAAGCAAGCCAAGCATATTCTCAATATTTAACAGTTAAACAATTTTTGGAATCCCTTCCTTGTTAAATTAATTTCTCTCCAATGTTGAATAGATCGCCAAGATGGCCCGCCAAAATGTAGTTTGAAACTGAATACTGGAACTGTGATAGTTTTCATATCATTGTAAGTCACAAACGGCCCGGCCGGCGAGCCGTAGCTAACTTTCGTGCCGGAGCATGCCCAGCCAAGCGTATTCTTCCCTCCCAACTGACTCTGGTATTATATTAAATCAAAAATAGCAATAATGTAACCAACTTCACTTTATTTCAAACGATAACTGGTTCTTACGATGATTTCTGAACGCTTCGAACGATTTCTTACGCTGAATTGCTAGATACAACGAAGTTTTCATAATAATTGTGATTTGCAGAGAGAGCCGCGTGCGGCGCTGGCGAAGCGACGTTTTCTACCCCTTTATATAAGATTTATATATGAAACTTTATCTCATTACCGAGTTGTTTACTAGCATTGATAGCTTGTGACTTTGTACCTATAGCTATATAGTAACAATAGTTTTCATATCGTAGTTAGTCGCCGTCTCGTATCCGACGAGGCGTGGCTTGCGAGCGAAGCCGGAGCGTGGCCAGCCAAGCGTCGTCTTCTCTCCCTACGGACTCCGCTATTATGAGATTAATGCGTTTATAACAAACTTTATCATATAAACACAATATGATATTGAGCTGACTTTCATTTAGATATAATAGAGCAAATAGTTTTCGCATAACAACGAAGGATTACGTAGATAGAGTGAAGTTTAAAGGCCTGAAAATGTTTTAAGAAGCATATCGTAATTATATTTATGCACTTCATAATATTTATCATTATATTTTGCTATGGAATTCTATTTTTTTTTTAATCCGTTCACTTTTGTATAATATGTATGTAAACTATATATTGTATGTATGTATGTATATTAATTAGGTATATAAGTATATTTATATAGTCATATATATATTTAAGTAATTGGATTATATATTGTATATCATATGTAAGCCCTTAGTATGTCTATTATATTTTCTATCACCACCGTCTGTGTATGTTTCGTTATTCCTCTCCATCCAAAGGTTGTCTGGAAGAGATCGCTTTAAGCGATAAGACCGCCCATTGTTACACCACTGTAAACATTTGAATTGTACTTTATCTCTATTTTTAAGGTGAATAATAAAGTGTTTATCTATCTATCTATCTATCTATCTATCGTAAGAAGGGATCAATTCAAACATATTTTTATCCTTGGGTTGAATGATGTAGGTTAATTCGACGAATAAGGATGTATTGGGATGCTGATTGGAATAATACAATTTGTCGTTAATTTCTTTTCATTTTGTATTGATGAAATACAGGAATCGGATTAAAACAAAATGGAATTCGAAGTCCCAAATCAACATACATAAATCTTGGAAAATAGGCTTGATAACCCCGAAATAGAATAGCTACACACATAAAACATATTCGTATTCCAAGAAAAGTTATAAGTAAATATACAGACACACGGTAATCTTACGGTATCAGGTAGACAATCAGTGAATTCCATCATCAATGACCGACCACATGAAGGCTAACTGTACATGGAGATAAAACGCTTGCCAACGCTAGTTTTTGCAGTCTTGAAAATTAACTATAATTGCACCGAGCGACTTCCTAGTGCCGGACGTAAACACGAGCTGTGGAATAACTATACGATACGCGAACGTGAGGGTAACCAATAACCATTATGATCTTTGATATGTCGCGCCGGTCCGGTCTGCAAGGTCTAGCGTAATTGTATAGCTTTTGTTCAATGTGACATTGATGTTGCCACACGATCGCCGACAGATTGTTGAACAAAAACATCTTTAAATAATACGTTTAAGAACAAAGGCGATTTTATTAATGCTCTTTTAGCACGACAACTATTTAACGCGTAGTTTACTACGAAACGTGCTTTAAAAAACTCAAGTGTCATAAAGTTCCAAAAGTAAACAAAGTTACAAATACGCGCAAGAACAGAATACAGAACAAGTTAGACTAAAGCCGAATGCAACTTCTTATAGTAACTGGTGGAGCCGTTGAGACAAAAACAAGACTAGTCGAGCAAGAACTGCAAGGTAGTGGGCATTGGAACGAACAGCACTTAAGAATTTCGAGAAACAGTATATTGAAGAGTCTTTACATACGCATTTGTCTGAAGCATTCGTGTACAAAAATGATATACAAGCGAAACTAATGAAACAATTTGTTGGAAAAGTGACTCACGCGAAATAATGAAGTATCGCATCGATGTATATTTACGGCGCGTCAGACGCGAGATGCAGTGAATGAACAATTCAATATGTAATAAATCCTGATTGGATCAGCATCAACAGCTAGTACAGGAAATTAATCGTTCTGTAGTCCCGGTCGTCGAACCTTGGCAGTTGGCGCCAGGCGCACCTGCGCTTGCGACGAGTCGCCTGGCGGAGGCGGATGCCTCCAAGGCCGCGAGCTTTTAGGCTCTGACTCACAGGCTTGCAAATCGTTCTAGTGGATTTTTAGCACCATTAATACCATTCAAAAGGACCAGAGAATAACGTGTCTCGCAGCTGTCGTGCGTTTCCCGGAACTTCATAACCCAAGCTAGCATTTCCTTATCCCTCATACATTTCTCCGAACAGTAATTGGACGCCTTTGTTACATTCGGTAATAAAACTAAGAAAGCGTTTAAAGCTGGTTCTGTTTTGACAGACGAGTAGCTAATGAATGCACGTTGTTTGCAGAAAAAAGAAAGTTACACTTTCACAGAGATATCTAAGCGAGTAATATCAGGTGTGAACAGAAGATCGATGCTAAAATATTTATTTACGTATTTTGAATTTACTCAATAGTTACAATAAACTACGTATGGATTTTCTGTTTATTTCCTAAAATGTTTAAAGCTCTTTGCCCTACAGAACATTCACCTTTGAAGCAAGATTAGCCGTTAGAAACAAAAAATATAAAAGTAAAAACGTTTAACCTTTACAGAACAGGTAACAAGATTTCAGTTGAGGTGAACAAAAAAGTTGAAAATCTTGCAGCTTAGTTTGTGAATCATCGACGAATCTGATTATACAGTATTCACGTTTTATGACCCCGATTTCAATAATTTAAATCAAGGATTTATTAAAAGAATTTAATTTATTTCAACATAATACTGACTGCATTAGAATTGCATAACTAGTAAGCCGGTTACATAAATAACAACAAATGCATTTATATGAGGTTAAATTGGAATCAATACGTAATACTTGGTAATAAGATAAACACGCGTCGCGTCGTTTGAATCACCGTAAGTGCAGGACTCTTGTTACGCGGAAAGCTTAAATAACGCCTACTTGTGAACTTCACATAAACCATATATATAACAACTATAGACAATATAAATATTGAAAACAATGTTAATCACGCCATTGTTATGATTGACATACCTATTGTAGTAATCACAACTACATTAGCGACTATCAATACGTTCCATTGTTGTGACAATATTACATTGATAGTAACTAATATCATATTAACAGTTTGGATCGGATTACCTTCAGATATCGTGGGCAGGACGTTGACGACGTTAACAATCCCGACGCCTGTTAGCTGACTCATTCACACCAAAACTTGCAAACGAACACTTCCAAGAAACCTCTGCCTACAAACAGGCTGGCAGCAAGGAAACTGGCCAAAACCGAAACAATTCGGTCACACAGTTTAAACACTTATCACCTAGCCCACATAGATAAATTTACTTCAAAATAAAGGTTTTACACTTGACAAATTCGCATACATGTCTGTTGTAATATAAAAAAAAAATTGCGCTGTAAACTGGTCAGTGCGCACACTTTTCCATAATACGCGAGAGAAATGGTAAATAATCACATGAGAGCGCCCTAGATTTTTTGTCGTCGCGACGTAAAACATGCGCGTGCGCAATGCTATCGGTGCGGAGCGCTGTAGACAACTGACGGCTCTGGTCGCCAGACAGACAAGCGAAGCCAACGCCCGTTCACCAGTTCACCTACTCTTATCTCTCGATGACGGTGTATGTAGAGGTGCATGCTTATTGGACTCCGCGCTCACTTGACCGGTTTCCCGACTGTATGTGCTTTAGGCATTATTGCGTATGGAATTGCATCGTGTGTGAGAAAAGGAACGGAAAACTTGTACGAGACATTTATGACCTTTATTAATTATGGCGACGATAAAAATGAAAGGAATTTATTGAAGTAGATAAAAGTTTATTAATGTAACGGCGAAGTTTGTTTTAAAAAATATATATATTTCGTGTCTTTCAAGGAAATATGTAATTTTTTCATTTTAATAATACAATTGATTAATTGAGAAAATCCTTGAGATCAATTTTATAGAACCGTAAAATTAATATAAATAAGTAATAATCCCTTGATAGGATTGACGCAATGATGAAATAATGCGCGAGGTAGTCAGAAGATTTGTCATTTCTGTAGCTGGAAAAAATGTTGTAATCAGAATAATAGATAAAAATAACCAGTCACGCAAAATTCTTTTTAATGAAAACAATCACGCCTATACCACAATAGATATGGTATCATATCAACATGTTTTGAATATTTGTAACATTCAATTGTTCCTATTTTTTCCAGATTTTCATCTTAAGTCAAATTTTCCAGTTTGTCCCAATGATACAGTTAAAGTACTTTTTACATTGGAAGTTCCAAATTGGCACTGTCATTTAATTTTGATAATAGGAGCTGCTTCGTGCTCCACCTTAGGCCATATCTTTGCTTTCCATCAGGCGAGCTGTTGTCAAACGTACGCCAATAAATAAATTACGATAATGTAATTAACATGTTTAATGGTTTAGTTATAAAGCCTTTTATTTTCCTTACCAAATATTTACAGTTGTTCCCTTAACCTATAATTATTTTCATTTATGTTGGTTAATTAAATTTATTATTATGTTGTAGAACTACTTATATTTTTAAATTAATGACAATTTCTAAAATACCTATATAAGTATTTATGTATTTATCGATCTATCTACTTATTAATCTATCTATCCTTATCTATTTATTTATTGATCTAACTATTGGTTTATCTATCTATATATTTCATTATTTATCTAACTTTTCTGTCTATGGGTACTTTTATGTTTTCCTTCTTGGTTAGGAATCCCTCTTTTGCCTTTATAATTAATGGTTTAGTTAAGTAGTTCATAAAGCGAAACGCTATCACGACTATATAATATTAGAACACTCATTACTGCACTATTTTAGATATAGACATAATACTAATATTATAGTCTATAATTGGTCATAATTATGGAGGTCAGAGACTGACCCGTATTTCTGTTTATCATATTTAAACTATAAGGAAAATATATAACATAAACACTGCTCTACATTTATAAAGCGACAGTCGGTGCGCCATAGAATAATCAATAATTTAACATTTTCAAATATTGCATAAAATTGAATAAACGTAGTTAGCTCTTTATTTTTCACCGGTAGTTTTTAAACATAAAAAAAGATTACCGTTAATTTAATCTAGAACAATCAATACAATTTCTTCTAGAAAACCAAACGGAGAGTATTTATAGCCATATCGTCTAAAACTAAAGGTACATCTCATTTCATTTTTGACATTTCATTCGGGTCTCAAAACAACATCAAATTGTATTAAAGCGATAGAGTACCAGAGTATTTACAAATTTATGTAGTTGGCTGTGTATATGAAAGAAACAGTCAAGTTTTATTGGTAAGTAATAAAGAATTAACGAACCACTACGAATAAAAGCCAAGAGAGAAAAAGAGCAATAAAACGACTTCTAGTAAATAAAAAAAAACAAGCAAATATAAAAATAGATCTAAATTAAATAGATACTGAATGTTTACCGTTTATTATAAGCTAAACCAAATTGTATAAAACAAAACAAATAAATCTGGACAGTATATACGTGTTACACAATAAAGTATAGAGTAATGTATGACAAAGAAAGCAGTTCATGAGAATATGACGACCTACATACATGACATGTTATTGATTGATCGGAGGATTCATACCATTAAACTTTCAAGTAAACGTCCGGAAAGAATTTAATTATTAATTCATATTTTAGGAAGTCATACTCCCAATTAAATACTTATTGACTTGACTGTGAATTCGTTTTAAGAAGTATCGGTATAGTGTAGAAACGCCTTTGCAATATCCACATCAGAGAAGTTATAAGATCCAAATTATATTTCAGATCAAAAACTTACGTGAACATACAACTAATGCCTACATCGTACTCCTCTTGTAACTTCATATTATATCAAAAGCATCTGACAGTAAGTATCTAAAATTACGGCATAAAATTTGTTTACTACCCCATAAAAGGTAAAGTACTCACTCCTCTTGGATGTGTCGAAGTCATCTTCGAGGCCGTTGCACGTCCTGTCTCCATCGTACTCGTAAACCTTAAAACTTTCGAAGGAATACAGCTTGACGGTTTTCTCTCGCTGGTTTTTGAAACTGGCTATTTATTATCAGTCACAGATTCAGTCTCCAGTCTTAAAATCCTAAGATAAAACCAGAATCGATCACTGTTAGTTCACAAAGTACCGATTCTCAAAGTTTTAACGCGGATCAATCACAGATCGTCACTTAAAAGGTTTCAGTTACACAAACAAGTGTCGATGAAATGTCAAAGTTTCGTCACCAACGAACAATGTTTACAATCACCGACGCGAATTTACGAAGATGGAAGCGGGTTTACGCACATCGCTATTGTTATCGGAACAATGCTAAATGTCGATGAAACCGAAACTTGAGAGACTGTAGAAGTTGGTAGTTTCGCAGCTCGCAATCGGGAGGCGACTAGCCGAGTAGCGAGCGAGGTGGCACTAGAGCGCTCGGACGGGCGGGCGCGTGTCGTCTGACCGGGATCGGCGGCGGCTGCAGTCCCGGCGCGCCGGCGCCAGGAACTGTGTCAGCAGACGCGGCGCCCGGAGCACCCCGGACACCCCAGCCTCTAATGGATACACCTCGCTCTAGTGTTAGACGCATCGATAGCCGCCGTGCAAGCCGATTGCTTTATGAATTTTTAATCAATAATGCAGCTGGCATGTTTGTCTAGTAAAATACGGTTATTAAGGTGGTGTGGAAAATTTGATACGACTAGGGCGTAAAATGTTTATGACCAATGTTGACATTATTCTTGTCATCGGCAAGTGTTATAAAAGTTATTATGAATTCACGCTAAGCTTTTTAAGTTACTTCGAATATATGACTAGAAAACATGGTTATCCACTTAACCAGCTATGAGTCCAGTTCTTTAAACCAGTAATATGTATACATATTACATACTATGGACATATCGGGCTACCATAATTTCCAGATCATTAACACGTAAGATACATTATAAACTGCATCCGAGCATAATAACCCCGTAACAACCCGGGAGAGCTGCAACGTTAGACCTTAATGAGGGTCTTAATTATGATACAGACGTGCCTGCACAAAGAACTTCAGTAAGAGCAGAAGATCGGCAGGCGTGGCGCTTAACATCAGGCGAACGACTTGCTAGTCTCATCACTCAGTTCCATTAAAAAAAAGTGCTTCGACTTGTCGCAGCACGTAAGGTTTCTTCTTATAGACAATATTTGAGGTGGTGCTATGTAAAGGGATATACAGATAAACTGCAAGCTAGATATGCAGAACAACATATTGACAAACCTCTTTTCATTCCAGTCATCAAATTAAACCATCAGGTGCTACAAGAGCAGGTTTGAACAAGAACGACAGTCTGCAGACATCGAAGAAGAAATGAGGAGCCTCATTTGATGTCAGTAGATATCTTTACTGTTGAAACCGCGAGACTGCTTGTAATGAATCCGTGGCTTTAGAATCGCATTGCAGTGCGATTACCTACCTATAAATAAATACGTTAGCTTGTGTGCGTGGCTCAAATCAAGCCACTTATTTGCTCTACTGAAAATGAACTGTGTACGGCCTAACTATAGAATTTGCAGCACATAAACGGCAACCGTGCGGAACCAATACACCGACTGTTAATTGATTTTACATGAACAAATACCTGACAAATAATAATAATCTATAAAGCGAAACAAATGCGGGGTCATGATTTTAAGTCTTTACGAGCCTATACTGATGGACCGACCTGAATATCTTTTCATATACGCTTTAACGCAGAACATAATGGGTTCCTTTAAAATTTAATTTGGCTTAACGATCTCTTCCAGGTAAGGCTGCATAAAAATAGTACTAGGAAATAAGCAAGCGAGGAGCCGATAAAAGCGAATTGAAGCACTGAAGCTGTAGCTACTGGTACAACGAATGGACTAGCCATCTTATGTTATAAAATATAATCGTGGAAAATTGAAATGCCTTATAATCTATTGAGGAAGTAATGAGTTTTATTTTAAAGATAATGTGTGACGAATTTGTGATAAACACATGAACTAATTGAGTGTCATTGACCTGTATAACGAGTTTCTTTTTTAATAAAGGCATAGCAGTGCATGACGTGCACTTACTCTAAATCGATGTAGGGTTTTATAGCCATATCTTTGTAAAAAGGTGTAACAATAACCGGCATTGTTTCAAAGATTATTCAACGTACAGCAATATACTAATCCTTCTAATATTATAAATAAGTTATCGATATTTTGCCTATGTTCCCGTAATCGAATCATCTTATCTCGTAATCGAATCATCTTATCGCCGGCGCCGACTTCTCTTTCTGCTTTGTAACCTCTTTAAATGTGTAAAACAAATCAGACAAACACCAAATTTGTGAAAAAAGCAAAAAAAAAAGCGGAAGGATTACTTATTTATATATGTATGGAAGTATATATATATATATATATATATATATATATATATATATATATATATATATATATATATATATATGGGGGTTGATATATATATATATATATATATATATATATATATATATGGGGGTTGATATATATATATATATATATATATATATATATATATATATATATATATATATATATCAACCCCCATACATAATATTATTTTAACAACAACCTACATAATATTCAGCGGGATTACACTACATATTTTCATTGCGTTTCAGTTTTGTGATGAATTTCCGCAACGTCACGCTTGATTCCATTGCATACCAAAAAACGATAGATTTCGTTGTTGCCATTTTGGCTCTGGATAGAAAAGGGTCCACTTTTAAAGAGTAGATAAGATGATTCGATTACGAGATCAAATTAATTTCAATTAGTACTCATAGACAATTTTACGCTTCCGAACGTGTAGTTGTCGTGCTACAGATAGCCTTTGTTAGGGAACAGAGAGTGCACTGCGTCAATCATAAAGCATCGACTCGCATACGCAAAACAAAGCTAAACAAATGGAGTAAACTGCACCGAAGCGAACCCAGTTATCTGGTACAGATCGACCTCTGACATTTAAGAGCGAGCATTGCGGGCGCCAACCTGGGAAATGATATTTCTAACTAGGACAGTGCTTGCGCTGGTCGCTTGTTGAGTAAAGACTTTTACATTTTCTTTTAACCTAGATAGCTTTACCTAATCCTTGCTAGGACAATACTTACGCTGGTCGCTTATTGAGGTAAAGAGGCGAATTTTACATTTTCGTATGGCCTACAAAAGCTCCTAACTAAACGCTTTGCCCGCTAGATATCGGATTAAGGTATTAACCCTTTCTAGGCGTTTAGGCCTTTGCCCGCTAGATGTCGGATTAGGGTAATTCGAGTTGACTGAGCGTGATGGACTGGTTCTTATCTCTCTAGCTTTTAACTTTCCTAAATTCATACATTTACAGACAGCATTATTTTTCGAAAAGACTCCACTTTTCACACTGTCTGAAGGAATTGCTTTTAAAAATTAGATTTTATAAAGCTGCGTTTTTATTTTGTTTTAGCTTAGACCAACATTTCGGCTAAGCGTTTGCTGCAAAACCCGAGTCGAAATAGCTTGCTCGCTGTTGTTACGTTTTCAATTTCGCATTAAGTAGGAATACGTTCAAAACAAACGCTCGAGCAGTCAAAGCAGTTCCGTAAGCAAGATATAACGACCATTTCCGAGATAGGAACAAAGTTAGGCAAGCTAATACTAATACTGCAGAGCTAAACCAAGATTCCAACTATGAAGCCTCTATGCAGATACGATAATTATAATGAAATGGCTGATTCCAACTAAAAGCAAGGACCTTGTATGTGACAAACAGCAATGACGCCAAAGCGTCTGAACTTAGATCGAGGAAAAAGGTATCGGTAGAATTATAGTTTACTCTCTTAAATTAAGTTTGGTATAAAACAGCTCTTGCAGGAAGTTGCGGGTAGAGTTGCATTATGCAATAGGAAGAAAAAAAACGAGTTACAGCAATGCGGCGAATCAAGAATTTAAACCAGTTGGCCGTGAGGTCATAATGCTCGATGACCTCATGTCAAACGGACGTTCATTAAACACTAATCCATAGGTATTAGAAGTAATCGTTAGAGCCAATTTGCCAAATAGCTGCTAAAATTAGACGAAAACCCGCGCCTTTTAGGCGTCATTAATTGCCCAAGTCTGTAAGCAACTAAAGTTTAACTTCAATTAGGACTCGTCTTATGTAATGTGTATGTTCTGATCAAAATCGAGGATTTCCTTTCATTTGTTATGCGGATGTTATGAGTTTTGCATTAAAGTTTTAACATTTTAGTTACAAAATATTGTACAATTCGGTTATTTTGTTCAAACTTCAAATCGTCGTCGATTCAACTCTGGTTGAACGCAGAGTACACGTTTTAACTATGACTATATTATTGACTAAATTATGTTAGTCCTTTCTGTTCAAGGTTGTCTGGAAGAGATTGCTTTGAGCGATAAGACCGCCTATTGTTATGCTGATTACTGTGAAATTTACTTGTTTTTCATGTACCTATATTTAAGGTTTTTTTACAATAAAGTGTTTTTTACTATCTATCTATCTATATTGGAGGAATGGAAGGAGGGTAGGGTGACTTTTGCCCAGCAGTGACGACTATGATAGGCTAAAAATAAATAAATAATAATATTGGAACTCAGCCTAAAATGTCATTATAGAAAGCATCGTTCGTATCGTAGGTATTCTAAGAAACGAGGCATTACCTTGGTATCAGCAAGCCTAGCACACTCCGCACTGTAGGTACGAAGCTACAAGTACATAGCTGGACAGCCGACGGCGGGTCGCGCGTCGTTACACGTGCCGCGTCAGAAGAGATAATAGCTATGCGATAGAAAGAGAGGCGCTCTAGGCGGTAGGTTAATATGACTGGTAGTTACGCAGCGCTACGCGAGCTGAATTGAATTTTATTGCGTCATAGAGAGTCGCTATTTGTTTGAATTTCTTTGCGGAGTGATGCTTCTGTCCCTTAGCATTCTGTGGTATCAGCAAACCTGTAACCTAATAAATTACCCTAGCTTAGCTATATCAGCCAAAAATACTTTGAACTCACGTCCCCCAAGACGCTTCAGTAAAGCCTGCCAAAGAGTTACGCTTATCCCAAGTTTGAAAGGTCAGGTCAGGCCTCTCGTGACGGCCAATATCAAGTATTTACTAGATCGATACATCAAGTACTGACACGCTATAACTAATAATTAATTTTTAGAAAAAAAAAACCGACTTCAATGTATCTTCGAAGTCCAAGGTCACATATCGATGAAATTCATATGGGACCACTTCGTAGCTATACTGAACCCGAAGCAAAAGAGAAGAATTTTTCAAATCGGTTCATAAATGACGGAGTTCTGAGGTAACAAACATAAAAAAAATAAAAAAAAATAAAGAAAAAAAATACAATCGAACAGAGAACCTCCTCCTTTTTTGAAGTTGGTTAAAAATAGGTACGTTTTGGGGCAAATATAGTCGTAACACATTAATAAAGTTTTCTTAAGATTTACATTTTATCTCAGCAACTTTGAAAGGTCAGGTGAGGCCTTTTGCGACTGGCGATATCAAGTGTTTACTAAATCACGTAAAAATTAAACATTTTCATGGGCCGTAGATAGATTCAATTCAGTCGGTTATAAAAGAAAATTAAAAATATTATGTTTATTACTGCATAAACAGCAATTGAACAACAAGGTATTACAGTAAGTTTTTTTTATGGAACTGAAGTGCTGAGACGAGCATGTCGTTCGAATGATGTTAAGCGCCACGCCTGCCCATAACAATTGCAGTACCATCCAGAACTTTTAATACCATAAAATGCTTTGCGTAGCACTGCATTGCACTCATCACTCCGAGACATCGATCTTAAGTATTATTATATGCCAAGTAGGTAATTATCGAATTAGATACATGTTTATGCGGAGTTCTTTTTAAAATAAACACAATGATCTATCTAATGATCCCCACACTAGACTAAGCCTGCATCGTGAGGATCTGGATACGATTAGATAACAAGTTCGTAATTTGCCTAAGCTGATAAAATAAAATAAAAAAATTTAGGTATAAATATAACGTTAGTTTTATTATTTAATATGAGTTTAGAGGTATCTACAGGTTCTTTTCAACATAATTACGTCACCATCATCGTCATCAGCCCATTACGTTCCCACTGCTGGGACACGGGCCTTCTCTCATAGAGAGAGTATGGGACATAATCCACCACGCTAGCCCAGTGCGGGTTGGTGGATAATATAGTAATTCATAATTAAGTCCATATAATTAATTTATTAATTATCGACACCAGGATTAACTACACCCTCATGCCTCACTATAAATAGAGAAGAGTCTTGTTTAATTCTGCAAAAGAGTGACAACGAAGAGTTAATCAATTCTGCACAAGAGTCCTGGCTTGACTTAAGCTTGGGGTACACGTTTAAGTCAACCCAGATAAAGTATTAGATGAAGATGTTCAAGGACTAATAAGCAAAAAAGTGCTATACTAAAAAAGAACTTTATTCGGTCTAGAGGTAGTCCGCTAGGCGCTACTAAAGTCTGCCAAAGAAAGAGCTACGCTTTTACCCCGTCTTCAAGGTCAGGAGGCCTCTTGCAGCTGTCGATATCACTAGGATGTACCAGATCGATACATGGAGAGCTGACACGCGACTTAGGATCGAATACTGGCGGCCTTGACCCGTCTGATGCGTCGTAGATTGTTAAATAGAGGTTAAAACTTAAAAGTCAGGACAAGCGGTGAACTTTATTTAACATTTTGGAAATTCGCACTTTTACTATCAAATTACCTAAATCAAAAGTTGAAGATTTAAGTGGATAAGATACTTCAGTATTCCAAAATCTTTCTCTTCGAATTTCAATTTCTTTGGTGTGGTAGGCGCCAGGGTTTTGATACCACCCGCCAAACAAAGAATCGTGTTTCGGGATAATGTTCGAATTAAGGAGACGTCTCAGCAGACGCTCAACTACCGCTTGCCGACTTTCACAGATGCATGTCCATACAACGTCGCTAAATATCAGGAAAATCTAAATTCTGGCCAAAGAAATATACCCCTAATAATATTAAAAAAAATTCAAACCCCTAACTATAGGAATAGCACTATTACTAGGGTCTTTTTTCATATTTTGATATTCGATTTTAGGGAAATATTTTCACTCCCCCCTCCCATGCCGAGCAGCTCCTTGGAAAGTAGATTCAGATACTGCAATGCATCCATATATATTACATGGTGTAATTTGGTAAACATATAAGTCTTATATGAACGCTGTCAGGCACATCTAATATAGAAAAAGGAGAACACAATTATTGGCATTTAAAGTCCATTATTGATTATTAGTAATAAAGTATTTTTATAGTAGTAATAAAGATTTTGTATTGTTATATTTTTCTCTGAGTTAAGTGCTACATCTATAAAAGTAGGTAACACGAGATTTGTGCTCACCGCAATAGAAGTACAGTAGTTTCCACTACTGGTATATTGATGCTATCAGTAAAGTGGTTGTCTCAAGTAAATTGGCTTCGTATTTCTATGTAATAAATCAACATTTAGTACCAACATTTTTTTTTTTTTTTTTTTTTTATACTTATAGGCAAGCATTTGACCGCAGTCTCACCTGATGGAAAGTGACGACGCGGTCGAAGATGGATCATGCTTGCCTAGATACCGATTCACTCGAGACTTGAAGACACCCAGATTATATGAATCGGGAAACAAAGACGCTGGTAAGGTGTTCCATTCCTTAGCTGTTCGCATTAAAAAGGTCGATGCAAAACGCTTTGTTCGGGCAGGAGGAATGTCAACCATGTATGGATGCCGAGTATCCGTGCGTCTTGTTGTCCGGTGGTAGAAAGGAGATGGAGGAATTAGGTCATATAATTCCATCGCACACTCACCGTGATGAATCCTATAAAACACCGACAGGCTGGCAACTTTACGACGATGCATGAGACATAACAAATAAATCAAGACCTGTCTGTTATAAGAATTATAAGTCTTATAAATTATAATTAAATATGGCTGGAACTGAAATAAATTGGAGATTAATCTTCGCTCTGTCTAGTTAAAGGAAAGGAAAAACCAGATGATAGAATATTACTGCTTCTTATCCTTGAATGCTCTAAAATCAGTAGCTAAAAATAAATAACAAAAGAGTAGGATGAAAACCGAAAAATAACAAAATAAACACATTGGAATATACATGCCAGGCACAACAGATACACATGTTGTGGCCTGTCAATATATATAAAAATTTCCGAGTCGGAGAGGAATGGTTCAGTGTGTGGACTGATCAATTCACATAGATAGACATCACAAACAATGTACAGAACATCACAGATACATTAGACACCACAGCACCAGAACCCATGATCCTGATGTTGTTTAGACAAATCAGCTTGTGGATCCATCAACAGACAACACAACTACATTAGGGTTACTGGGCACGTATCAAAGATTCCAGTCAATCTAGAGGCGGTTACGGAGTTTAACCCAATATACTCCAAGAAACTTTTCAAAACATCAGACACAGACACTGTTCACTTAACAAACACCTGTGTACATTTGGTGTTAAAGCAGGTATTTCATATTTGGTGTTTGGGGCAGATGACATAGAAGACAAAGATGCATGGAACATTCCGCTTCTGCCAATTAGCCAACTGGCACATAAGAAGAATAATATTGTCAAAAACAAACATAAAATATTGTAGCAAAAGTTCTAAAAAATATGCCCCTCAATTTTTTGACATATCTTCTGAGTAGTGGTTCTTTTTCCGATATGGTAGTAGAGTCATTGTAATAGTTGACATTCATAAGTGAATCTGTGACGAAAAATTGAAATAAAGAACTTTTGAATTTTGAATTTTGCCTAGAGGCAGAAGAAACAGCACCACATAAGCTCTTGGAGTGCAGCAGAATGGCTACTACTCAAATAGCTGAGTTCCTCTGAACCCCAGGATTGTTCCAGGAGGCTTGCACCGACATCGGAAAGCTTCTGCTTCACTTGGACGAATTTTCTTGATTAACTGCCTTGACTCTCGACTCTAGAGTTGTGAGTGTGAGTCTAGAGTCGAGGCGAATGGCATGACATGAGAGAGGCCTTTACCCAGCAGTGCGATGTAAAGGGCTGTGGATGATAATGATGGATGATTAACTGCCACCACCCCATCATACAAAAAGGGCCGACACACTGCTTCATTGTGGAAAAGGCCACAAGTAACAAGAGTGTCCTAAATTTCTAGGATAAAACAAACTTTCTTCTCCGATAACAGAGAGCCTAAGAAAAGTGAAACCATATCTTTGTTTTGTTCTAATCATAAACTCCAAGGAGCAACAAGCATTTCACCCCATAATACTATTATGTACAAAACATGTTAGAAATGTATTTCTATTTTTTAAATTAATTATTCTAATATAACAGACTGGGCTGTTTATTATTTTTAAATTGTTGCTGTTGTTGTTTATTAAGCAAGCTAATAAATTGCAATAGATATTTACTTTATACTAAAATAAAAATTACTTAAGGCTAAGATTTGTATGGTTAGATTTTGAAAGTCTAGACTTATTGAACATAGGTCTAGAAAGTAAAGCATGACTAACAATAGCCAGTCAAATGATGCATGCATTAAATTTTACGACGCCTCCATCCAGCTATAGCTTTTTGCTAACTCAAGGTTCAACATTTACAGTGTATTCAAAACATCTTGGAGGTACAGTTATAGCATCATTCAAGACCAAACGTTTACAAAATAAACTACTAAGACATGAACTTCAAAACTATTATAAAACTTTTCAAACAGTTATAACACATTCAATGTTTCATTCATCACTAACTAAACGTAGCTGAAAGTTTAAAAACATAGTAAAGCGCATGAAATGTATTTATTTTCAAATGTCAGCTATAAAAATATGATATGAGAGTATAAACTTACCATCTTTGACATTCCTCGAAGACTGTGACGAAGACACTTCGGGAAGGGGAATAGTTTTATTATCACTAGCACAATACATTGTAATAATGTCCACACGAGGGGCTAATAAGTCACTCTCATCTAGCAAAATTGTACATATTTGTTATATCACATCGAATTGAAAATACGATACATTCGCGAACGCGAAACACGGCAGCCATTCCAAATTCCGGTTGTAAATATCCATAGACAATTTTCAACTTTTTATAATTATTACACAGATATCTCAGAGGAAGAACACTGTGTTATCCCTCTGAGACAGATATTTAATTTATATGGAATGTCAACTATTGATAACTCGTGTTTGAGGCGTTTGAGCTTTGAGGCTATACCAAAGGAGATAACTACGCCATCATACCCTGTGATCATACCCAACTGTATTAATTAGATTTCAAAGCGATGAGGTGATGAAAACAAAGCAATAAATGTAATGTAAACATTGTAAAGGGTAAACCCCCTATCTTACAGAATACGTATTTAAAATCAAAGACCCAGTTGGTACTTCTCCAAATTGTTTTTAGCCGATGCATCTTACAGTAAATTATATTTTGCAATAGTATTAGTTCATTAATTATGATTTTGTTATAACTTTAAAATAATCATAATATTTCATATTCCACAGCCTTTTACATCCCACTGCTGGGATATAGACCTGTCTCATATTATGCCATTCGCATCAGCTCTGTGCCATTAGTGTCTAGATTGGTCCCGCGATTTTTGTTATACCTTATAATATTTATACTAGGGGTGCATCCAATACCGGCACCGATATATCGGTGATTTTATTTTCCAATTTAACTTTATCGCCGTTATTTATTTGCCATTGTACCAATACATTTCTTTGAAAAACCGTATGTTACTGGGGAATGGATAAAGATATATGAGGTGGTGAACAAAACATTTTAAGTCACTTCGAAGAGGTCACAAAAGCCAGACGTTACTGCAATATGTAGCCACCGATCTGTTGTTGGGGAAAGAAGATTCTTAGTCTGCTATTTCTGAGACAAAAAAGCGGCGAGGCATCCGAGAGAGTATTTTCTACAACAGGTCTCATTCAAACATCCAGGCTTATAGAATGTATTTAGAGATAATGATGGAAAGAACCAGCAAAAACTCCAACTATGTCAATATTCTTCTCTCCTGTGGGTGTATGGCCAACCCTATTGCCGAATACGCTAAGCCAAGTGAAGTACGGACTGTGATACGTCCATTAACAATTTTGTTGATTCGCGTGACGCGACTCGCGTCATGTGTGTAAAGCTCAGATAAAGTATCCTTTTGGATGTCTTCTCGAAGGTATATGTATGTAAAGGCTTTTAGAAACTATTTATGGAGAATTTTTATTTTTTTTCATATGGCAATTCTGTTATCAGTTTTCGTCAAAGAAATGTCATCATTCACCATCATTGACTTTGACAATTTTCTCGACAATTGTCAAAATTGTCTTGTCAACCATCGCTAAACGATTTGTTTCAGGATTTCAGGTTTCAGCCAAGTTTTTCGCAATTACAATTCAATTTCAAATAAGTTTGTGAATGTACGTGGCGTTAAACAGAGCTAATAAATTTAAACATGATGCAGCATCAGTACTGGGTAACAAAAAAGACTGTGTTGAAAAAGTTGGGAACCAAAGAAGACGAATGTATTGTCGCATCTGACGCCGAATTGGATGCGAAATTAGAGTTATTTCGATCAATATCAGATAGCTGTTTGCAGCTACAGCGTGTTTTGGACCAATATCAGGAAAGGTTGTGTATTTTGGCTCAAGAGGAGAATACTTTAGGGAAGTTTTTGCGGGATGCTGGAAAAAATTCTGATGGATCGGGAAAACACATGGTGTCTGCCGGGAAGGCGATTTCGTATTCAGGGCAGCAGCGATTATCGGTGCGGGGGCCGTTATTGAGGCTTTATCATGAAGTGGAGACGTTTCGAGGTCGCGCAGTGAGCGATATGCGAGCGACTGTATCCGCTATGGAAAAGGCCCGTATTGAGTACCGTGCGGCACTCAGTTGGATGAAGTCTTCGAGCGCCCAGCTCGATCCTGATACTGGTCGTGGTTTAGATAACTTTAGGAAGGCGCAGCGGCAAGTGCGCGAGAGTAAGAAGGTATTTGATAAGCTGACCCTTGATGTCCTGCAAAAGGTAACGTTTTTAATAAATGCCTATCAGTTGAACCATTGTCTTTCCATTCAAATCTTCTCTTCTTCTTTATCTTTCTTTCAATGTCTAAAATTCAGCTGCTTTATTAGGTCTGATTAAGTCCTAACAATTGGATAAAAGATTTGCAATGTAGAAAATGGTCAAATAATTTAGGTAAATGGCATAACATAATAAACTAATACATAAACGCAATCTACATATTAATCTTTTAGTTTTTAGTATTCAAATGATTGCAAACTTTTCAGATTGACCTTCTAGCCGCAGCAAGATGCAACATGTTCTCGCATGTCTTATCCAACTACCAAACATCCTTCCTGACCTTCGTGACCAAAGTGAGACAAACCCTTGAAGCTACTGCTGAGACTATGAAAGTGAATCCACAGTATGAGTTCTGTGTACTTAAGGAACTGTCACAGACTTTAGGGGAGAGTGTGGAAGGAACGGGTGAAGCCAAGGATGTGGTGCCGCAGGATAAAGATCAGATGTTATTTTTCCAAGTAAGCAGCAATTTGAAGCTTTTTATAAATATAATATGTATTGTAATATTCAAAGTCAAAGTCAAAGTCAAATATCATTTATTAAATAGGCACAAAAGTGCACTTTTAAAGGTCATAAAAACATGATACAAATAAAAAATGTTAAAAATTGTAACTTATGTTAACATGACTTTGAAAAAAAGGTAAGTATGTTTACCCATTTCTTTCCTATACTCAATTTCCTATTGCAGGAAAGCAAAAGGTTTGTTGTGCAAAGTGCTGCATGGCACTGCACTGCTGATATATGTACATATACTTCTCCAATCCCTATACATATAGTATAAAACAATGTTGTAATGTGTGTTTATTTACTTCATAAAAAAATTTAAATAGTGTTTATTCTCTGGTTTTAAGTTTATATTAATGTAAGTATAATGTAAGTACTTCTCAAAATACCAACCCATACATCCACTTGTTATGGTGGTTCGTTTACTGTACAGGCAGTTAAGCTTTGGAATTCTCTCCCCCACCCTATTGGCGCCAGTCCTTCATTTGATATATTTAAAACAAGAGTTAATAAACATTTTCCTTATAGCTTCGGCTTATTAGTACTTATGTATGTATTACTCCTTATAGTTATGTATGGTATAGATATATTTATTTGTGTATTTATTATATTTATATATTTAGTTATTGATATATATTTTAGATATTTATGATTATAGTTGCTGATATTTTCTTGTCTAACTGTACACTGAAACTTATTTGCTCATGTGACAGTTCTCTTTTCTCAAGGGTTTGCTGGAAGAAAACTCTTTTTAGGGTTCAGCTCGCCTTTGAACATATATTTTATAAATCATCGATGTAAATATTAAAATAGTGTACAATAAAGAATATGAGAAGTATGTGACACCAGTATCAATAATAAATTTATTGGTATAAATAATAAAAGTCAAATTCAAAATTAACATTAAAAAATAATTATTATTATTTTACAATGTAATAAATTAAACAATATGCAATTGTAAGTCAATTTCACAATGAGGTTGTGCATCCTGGACATATGCTTCCTCCAGTAGACGCCATTGGTCTCAATCTCTGGCTGTTCTACCATGCTTTTATCAAGTCATCTTCCCACTTTCTATGCTGTCTTTCTCTATCACTAAATAACTTAATGGATTTTAATGCCATTTTCAGCATCATTTAGAGATTTTTTTAAATAGCTTAGGTGAACATTTATATTCGCACACATGCTTGTTGGGATGTGTCGCCAGTTGCATGCAACCATGCTTCAAGAAGTACCTTTTTTTCTAGGATGAATATAAAGATGAAACAGACAACAGCACTATCCTACCCAACCTGCCAAAATCAGAACCGTCCAATGAAAAATCTGATGATACAGCATCCACTCTAAACCTTATTGATGGCTTGGAAGCTGGAACCAGTTTGGAGAATTCCGGAATAAGTGCTGACTTGGCTGGGCTACGTTTGGATGGCTGTGGTGACATGCCTGCCAATTTTGGATCATTCATGCCTTCCCAATTGTTGCAAGTAAGTTTTATGCTGTTTTAATCATCAGCTAATAAGTGTTAAAAATTTCAATCAATTCCTCCTTTTTTATTATATGCCTAAATTACTATATATTTTATTTAACTTGCAATGTTTTTTTGTTTGGGTCAAATCTTGCAAGAAGAATGAGAACAATTCAATTCAATTCAAAAGTTCTTTATTTCAATTTTGTCGTCACAGACGCACTTATGAAAGTCAATTTTTACAATGACTCTACCACCGTATCGGAAAAAGAACCACTACTCAGAAGATACGGCAAGAAACTGAGGGGCATATTTTTTAGAACTTTTGTTGGTGGTGCCAGTTGGCTACTTGGCAGAAGCAGAATGTTCCATGCATCTTTATACCCACTTCACATCTTTATACCATCTCTATAACCACTTCCTCTTATCCTATGGAGTTGAAATATTGCTTACTTGTCAAAGTCTGATGACAATATAATATTGATCTGATGATAGTCAGAAGGTGGGCAATGGAAGTCCTAGACGGATAATCGTAAACTACTAGTGTTTGGGCTCATTTTAATCTGCTCACGGTTCCAATAACGTATTTGTTAAAAGCTTGTCTTAAAAATATATTTTTCTACAAAAATCTTTTTATAATTGCCTAAATTACATACATTGAATTTTTATTTTTGTAAATTTTTTTTATTTGTTTTTATTTTTTAATTGGGAATTTTATAATGGGAATAAGATCATATTTCAATAGTCATTTTGTATTTTTTTCATTATCTACTAAGTAAATCAAAAAAAGGGCAAATTCGCATAGCTCAAGCTTTTACTAAAATAAAACTTCTATTGTCTTTTCAGTTATATGCCTTACAGACCTAAACAAGTATTTCTCACTAATTTCAGGGTCTATCTTCACCAAGCTTGCTGCAAGGTCCGCTTCCACCGAGCAAGACGCCACAGACACCACAAACACCCAACAAACCCATTAAGCCTGTTCCGAAGAAAGAAGACAAAGCTGCCTGGTTCAAGCTGTTTGCAGAACTGGACCCCCTTGCCAACCCTGACAGCATTCCTGGGTCGAGCAGCAGTCAGAGTCACGCAGCTTAAATGCTGTAAGAAAAAGCTTAAGTATTTGATTGGACTTAGATAAATAAATATTAAATAACCAGCACATTCATTCCATAACACATCGTAGGATTATAATTTATTATAGATAGACCATACATGTAACATTTCTAAACTAAAATTTTTAATTTATGGAATTCGCGATTTTTTACTATTTCTGAGATAGATCAACAGATAAAATAACACCTTTTTGAAAATAAGCATTTGCTGACCCATCAGATATTAAGTCTCATATTCCCAGTAATTTCACTAACTACATGTGTGTTATTTACATATGAGCGCTAGCGTGCTAAGAACGAAAAACTGGAACAAGGTTTTTGGAAAGAAAAACGTCGTTCTTACGACGGTTAAATATCGGAAGATTTCGACGCTCGACTTGGTGACCACCGTAGCTCAATTGGGCAGAGCCCTTCCTGCGCTGAGAGAAGATTATGATGCGGGTTCAAGTCCCAGCCGGTAGTGTAATTTGTGATTATTAAATCTTTCTTATTATTTTGCACTCACTCATTATAATAATAATAAAAATACACTAATTGCATGGCAAACCCAGTTGTGCTGTGCTTTACTTAGCCAAGTGTTGTTCATGAATATGGGTGTCAAGCTCAATTTTTTAATTTTATTATGCCCAATGCTGGTGACGAGTACGGTAAATTTGTTAAATTAATATGTAAATTCACATAATTCATTCATTAATATAGAAACATACATCGATATATTAGTACTTAATTAGTCTCCCATGAGTCCCATGATAGCTTGCTAGTATAATATATTTCCAAATAAAATATAGCTAATCTAAGTGAATATATGTATTTCAATGTGATTAAATACCTATACCATTTAACACTACGTAAATTTCAATGTACAACATTGTAGATAATAAAGACATTTCTTGTGTTTACAGTTAGTCCAAAGATGTTTAAAAATACCTGCGGTGAGTGACCACATCATGTAGTTGAGACTAGGAATATTATAAGATACAGTCTCAAATTCACGTTGGCATAACGAGAATGATATATGTTGAAACAAAATAACAAGTTTTTTGTTGAAAAATATGTTTTTGAGTCAAGCTTTTAACAAAGTCGTAATCGGAACCGTGAGCAGATTAAAATAAGCCCATACATCAGTACTTTACGATTATCCGTCAAGGAGCTCCAATGCCCACCTCTTGTCTCCATCATCAGATCAGCTGGCTGTCACGATGATATTGCATTGTCATCGGACTTTGACAAGTATGCAAAATTTCAACTCCGTAGGATAAGAGGAAGTGGTTCTGATACAATTTGGAAAATTTGACCCAAACATGCTTGTAAAAAGGTGTCGCTCGTCGTTTGATTGTCGTTCTCTATATACTTATAAATATATTGTTTTGTGTTAGATTATATACTTACGCAGGCAAAATGAGAATTAATGTTTTAAACATCAGTACATAATGCAGTTGCATTATTAAACGTGAGCCAAACTTGATGACTGGCGCATCACGTGATCTGCGCAGATACAATTTTGTATGCGATTTAGTTACTGCGCAGGTCACGTGGTGTATCTGTCAGCCGCCATTAGGTTTGACGCGAGTTATACGACTGTCCTTTGAGCTACTTATTTTTTGTTGAAATAAGTGATGTTTGAAACCTTCAAACTAGGGGAAAAAAAGTGCAGTTATGTATTACATTTTGATGTAGAGGGATCAGAGACCTCATAGCTCTAATTTCCTAGGGAATCTTAGTTAATCTATGTGTGTAGGTAAGTTGGGTGATATTTTATTTTTATTGATTTATATCTTGTTTGTTTTGCCCAACTACTAATGGACTAGACTCATCAGCAAGCCTCTAAGTATTGTCATACTAAAATTGTATGTGGTCACTTGATTTACACCAAAGAATTTAATTTATCTATGTTATCTAGTCATAATGATCTGAAAATCTACTTTATATTCCGTATCCTATTTTATTCATTTTTTGTATTTCATTCGTTATGCCATGTATTCACTATTCATTGATAATATTTATTTATTCGTTTTGTATGTAAAACTCGGGCCAAAGTTTATGGCCGCCGACCGAATGTATCACGTGACCTGCGCAATAGCATAAATCTATACAAAACATGTGCTGCGCAGGTCACGTGGTACGTCACTCGGCGACCAAGGAGTTGGCGCGGGTTATAGGTACTTACCTATTAATGTATCGATAGTGCTTATACCATAAAACTAGAGTACCTACCTATTTAATAAGTTTTCGAGCCTTTATTTTCTATGAAGTGTATAGCTTTAAATGAATTTAGTGTACCAACGGTTTTATGCTTTTAATTCTGTTAAAGTGTACCTACCTAAAAGAATGTGATTGGTACATTCCATATTAGTGTGTATTTCATTCTACTTATTTTATCAAAATAAATAATTATATATTGAGTTAGTTTGTTTTATTTGATTGACGAGATTAGAGGTTAAATTAGATTTGGCCCGAGCGGCAGACGGAGGATCTAAAAAATATAAATAAAGATCTAAACAATTTTTAACATATTATATTTGTATCATGTGTTTATGACCTTTAAAAGTGCACTTTTGTGCCTATTTAATAAATTATATTTGACTTTGACTTTGAAAATTACAATTACAGGTAGGTATAATAAGTACTTTTACAACTAGCTAATCGAAGTGGGCAATGCCCAATTTTGTATTGGGGATTTTGATTTGTTGTTTGTTTATTTTGTATTTTGTAATAATAAAACAATGTTGGCACGAGTTCTCGACTTACGTCATAGCTTTACTGCTGTTTTTGCACTCTGGCTCGGGAAGTTTCAAATATTCAATGACCTTAAAGGTCATCAAGTAGCATCATCATCAGCCCATTATGTTCCCGCTCATAGAGCTATGAAAGAGCCCGTGTCGCAGCAGTGGGCCAATCCACCACGCTTGCCGCCAGCGCGGGCGCCGCCGCCGCCGGTTTCCTCTCGATGTTTTCCTTCACCGTTACATGCATAGAACTGAAGAAAGTCGTGGGTGCGGATCAGCGGGATTTGAACTCCTGTGCGTCCGTGTCATGTCGGATTAAAAGTTCAACAAAGACGAGTTGCACAAGCTCGCGCTGAACTACATACATTCGCTTTTGAAAAGTAACTGCTGTGTTATTTTAGTGCCATCTGGCGCAGAATGTTGGAACCTAGTTAATATTGCCGTAGTATATTTATTTTCACTAGATGACGTTAATTACAAAAGTTTTCACTGAGCGTCAATGTCGTTAGTTTTAAATTGTCAATGTCATCTGTCACTTGTCAAGATGTAAGTCAATTTCAATTTTGTCATTCGATTCGAAATCCAAAATCAATCGGAATTGCAGTATCCTTGTTCCCAGTTTTTATTTTATTTCATGTATTTACTCAATTGATTGCGCTAGAAAATTGTAAAACAGAAGAAAACGAAAGACGGAGAATTTAATTGTGTTCAATATATATTCAGTGCTATTGTGATTGTTATTGACCTTTGTAAAAATGTTTAATACATGTAAGTGTTCAATTGATCTTATTTAGTATTTTAGTGCTAAAGCGTTTAAAATTAATAAGCGTTACGTTTTTTCAGTTCTACGATTTCTGGGAACTGAAGAGCCGCCAACGAGAGTGCTAGAAGTGCGCTCAGATAGCTATGTTTCAAGGCCAATACACTACAGAGAAGAATCGATACTTCTCTACGGACCAAAACTACCGAACGATGGCAAAAACTCCAAAGATAAATATTATGAAATAGTTCTCCACAAGCCGTTTACGGAAACCTTGTACAGGTCAGTATTAAAATTATTATTGTACTTTAATATATTTTTACTAAACAACCTATTTAAAATAACTATTCATAACATTATAATGTCAACAAGATGTGACTCATTCTTGGATCATATTTATATGCTTTACATAATGCTCTTTTGTTTTACCTTATCTTTCTAGTCATAAGATACTTAGTTCATTCTTTTAGAGATAAACAATAGCATAATGAAAGCTTATTTGGACTTCTAGATGTTCCAATAAATATTTATGCTTGGGATGTAATTTGTTACCTAGAAAAATAGTGTAAGGAGTGTGTCATACAGAATATACAAATGACTTATGAAAAGTTCTGAAAAGTTTATGGCATGGCTCGCATCATGGGCTTCATCATCTTTTCAATTTTATCATCTTTGATCACAGCTTTTCAATTAACTTTATTTTCTTATTATACCATTGAATAGCCGAGACTTCTACTTTATAATGCTCATCAGGGTCACTTACATTCATTTATTTATTTTTATTCATGAATCTATTCAGCTAACAGGATTTAAACCACTGGTTGTAGTTGATTATTTTTTGTAATTGACTTGAGACAAGCAGGTTTTTCACCTGATAGTAAGCAACATGTCTGCCTATTACATATTTAATATAGTTGCTAAATACTACATAGGAATTTCCATAGATATGAATAGAATATGAGTAATAGTTCTGTGGAGACTTTACATGGTTTTTTCCTAGCTTATTAAAACTAGGTTTTATCCTGTTCTTGAAACTAGCTCATCCTTAATTTGTAGTGGGTGGCAGTTAATTGAAAAAAAAAGAAAATCCATGGCATAACATCAGCCATCAGCCGTGCCATGACACATGTCCTAATGATGTTAAATTCTGAGTTGATGACCCAATGATTCATTTAATTTGTAATGCTATCAAATCTAATATCATCGTCTAGCAAACAACACCGCTTAAGTCGAAATTTGGCATATATGACTTTCAAAATGCCATTTCAAAGTCAAAGTCAAAGTCAAATATCATTTATTAAATAGGCACAAAAGTGCACTTTTAAAGGTCATAAACACATGATACAAATAAAAAATGTCAAAAATTGTAACTTATGTTAACATGACTTTGAAAAAAAGGTAAGTATGTTTACCCATTTCTTTCCTATACTCAAATTGAAGTCTGAGTGCTGAAAAGAAATGCGAAAACTGACTCTACCAGTGCTTCGGAAATACGCCCGCTAGAGAAGATAGCACCAAGAAACTCTGCGGGGATGTCTTTTTTCAGCACAATTACGTATAAATTAGAATTAACAGAATGTAAAACAAGAAATGCGAGTGAGATGTCCCATAGTCATAGTATCAGTAACAGAAAAGTGTAAATAAAATATAAGTAGGTATGACAGTAGCAGTAGGAGTGACTAGAATTTGATGCAGTTGTTCCTGTAAAGTAGTGGAATATTACTTGCACGGTGTTGTTTGCTAGCCGACGATATGCCCAATGATCACGCAATATCCTGGCCACTAACTAGAATCTGCTGTACCTAAGAAACTAAGAACTATGAGAATCATGGTCCTACAACACGCAGACGTGAAACAAATACATTTCCTTTTTCTTGGTAGACAATAATTTGTCCTGTAGCAGGAATCGAACTTGCAACCTCTGAGTGAGATACAAGCTTGCCCAATCACTACACCACACTTCAATAATAAAGACGTAAAGGTCAGGGATATGAACTCTGCAGATGAGTGTTAATTAACTTAATCTCAGATGCTCTATTCAACATTTTATGAAGTAACATTTTTGTTTGAGGAAATAACTCGTTTCCAGCTATGGGAACTTAATAGGCAACAAAGATATAATACTGCTGTCTAATAGCAGACCTAGCGCACTCTGCACTGTAGGTACAAAGCTACAAGTAAATAGCTGGACACCGACTGCGGGTCGCGCGTCGTTACACGTGCCGCGTCAGAAGAGATAAAAGCTATGCGATAGAAAGAGAGGCGCTCTGTAGGTTAATATGACTGGTAGGTATGCAGCGCAACGCGAGCTAAATTGAATTTTATTGCGTCATAGCAAGAGTCGCTATTTGTTTAAATTTCTTTGCAGAGTGATGCTTCTGTCCCTTAGTGTTCTGTGGTAGTACTGCAATTGCTATGGGCTGGCGTGGCGCATACCATCAGACGAACGACATGCTTGCCTCATTGCTAAGTTCCATAAAAAAATATATATGTAGGTATATATTTTTTACTTAATGTTCTGCTTCTCTAATCTGTAGTCATTTATTTCAGCTTATTCAGGTCAGAAAGCATCGACACAGCAGAAGAAAGGTTTACAGTTTATAAAGAAAGGATACCAATTTATATTAAAATAACTAAAGAGGTATGTTTTTAAGGAAAATTTGATTTTGATAGATTATTTTAATCCTTGAAATCCAGTATCCAAATCCAAAAAATCAACCATATTTTTGTAAATAGCGAGACAATAATTAGAGAAATCGCTGATGTCTGTACATCAGAGATTTCCCTAAAAAGCCGTAGCAGTTATAGTGGTTGGTTGTTTATTCCACATATAATCCAAATAATTACAATTTTGTACAATACTCTTAGTCCCAATGACTCCGTAAAAAAATATTTAATCTGGAATGGTTATTTTGATGTTGGCAATAACTTCACAAAAACGTATAAATCACTTTGCAAGTTTGCTTTCGTAGAGCTTGTCGTTTCGTTTACCTTCATATGACGTCATACGTTCTGAGGTGACCTTTTGCGTGACAATATTTTTAGAACTTGATTTAATTAAAATATTATTTTTCATGCCTATTTATATACATTATGGTTAATTTTAAACACTTTCTAAAAAGTCAATGATATTTTAAACAAACTCTTCAAAGTGTTCGTTTAATTGACCATTATCTCTAATTACATCTATTTCATACTGATATTTATTTTATTATTTAGTTATAGTATATTTATTAGTGAGCGAGTGTGGCTCAGTGGGAGCACGTGCGACTTTCGATCAGATGCACCCGAGTTCGAACCTCACTGGCCCCGCACCACTGACTTTCTTAAGTTATGTGCGGATTTAACACTCGCTCTAAAAACGGTGAAGGAAAACATCGTAATGAAACCGGCATGTTCAAGAATTAATCACAAAAATTCAAGGACATGTGACATCCACCAACCCGCACTGGGCCAGCGTGGTGGATTATGGCCCATACTCTCTCTACGAGGGAAGGTCCGAGTCCCAGCAGTGGGAACGTAATGAGCTGATGATGATGATTTATTTTATACTTTCTCTTTCCAGTGCTCGATAACCAGCTTGCAGAAGTTATGCGACACTTTAACAGATCACCAATCATGGTCCATAGCGCATCTGGCGGCCCATTTTGGGATCTACGAATTATTTAATAGCGAAGAGGTCCAGGCTCATATGGACGAAATAGATCCAGTAACGGGTGCCACACCACTCATGGTATGTATGTACACAATAACAGTAACTTTACTAAAGTAATTATGTAAGCTACAGGCAGGAGGATGCAAAGGAAACCAAAATACTTTGGTTCTATATTTAATTAGATAAAAAAATAGGTACATCAAAGTTCCCTTCATGCTAATTAACCTAAATGGTGACAACGATTCGATGGGAGAACCTGAAGTGACGGCCTGGGGAAAAGCTATACAATGTGAATAGAGAGAAAGAGAGGGAATGATGTGCTGCTTTAGAGCCTCGTGACTCGCTCCTGCGGGCAGTTGGGATGCACCACGACGTCATACGTAACATAGTAGTGTCGACTTGTTTACGTAAAAAACAATAGAATTTGCGTTTTTATGAATGAAGAGTGCCACATCATTACACAGTCGGGTGAATTTACGTCGCGATTTCGCAGCTTAAACTCGCCCCTGATGAAGAGCATCGGACATGCTCGAAACCTAGCTCGACTAATTCGACAGACTATGTTAGTCCTAGCTGTTTTATTAAATATTTATAATGAATCAAACTCACGAAAACTTTCATACTATATACCGTTGTCTGGAAGAGACCGCTGCTTAGCGATATGACCGCCTATTATAAATATAATCAAATCAAAATAAATTTATTTATAAAAATAGCAGAATTACACGATGAAAAGTTAACAAAAAATTATAGATACCTATTACATATTAGGTTAACAAAAAGTCAATTCTTGGACATGCCGGTTTCCTCGCGATGGTTTCCTTCACCGTTTTTAGAGCGAGTGTAAATCCGCACATCATTGGCCAGCGGGATTCGAACTAGGGTGCATCGGATCGAAATTCGCACGTGTTCCACTGAGCCAATTTCGCTCCCTTTGCTGTATTAGAATTAAAAATTGTTATTGAACAATCTTTTTACGTACACTTAAAATATTTCGCCGCAAAATATATATTTTTTAAATTTAATAAATAAGTATTTATTTAAAAAGAATATATTTATTTTTGAAATAAATGAATTTTTATTTTTGTTTGTTATTTGTCCAACAGGTGGCAGTACAAACATGCAACTCGCGGATGGTGCAAAGCCTGATATCTCTCAACTGCTCTTTGGACACCATCGACGTGGAAGGCAACTCCGTTTTCCATTACGCCGCCGCTAGCAACAAGGAGATCATTAATGTGAGTTTTTCTATTAAATTATTTTAACCTACTTTTTGTCTACTAATTAAAATGAAAAATAGCAATAATTTCCATTACTATGACTTACTAATACTAACCTGATTTAATTTAACAGGCTCTGGCAGCAAAGAGCGTGTCGACATTAAACGTGTACAATAAGCAAGGCTACACGCCTTTGCACATGGGTTGCCTAGCGAACGCACCCGACTGCGTCCGTGCGCTTATGTTGGCCGGCGCCGATGTCAACCTGACGGCTACTAAGAGGACCGGATCTTTGCCAGGTAACTTGATTTGGAAAATAAACAGAATAGATACTAAAATAAATAACGGCTGAAATGATTTTGGTACAAGTAACATACGTTTTATCAAACAAAAAAACCGACTTCAATGTATCTTCGAAGTCCAAGATCAAATATCGTTGAAATGTATATGGGACCACGTCGTAGCTATACTGAACCCAACGCTAAAATAATTTTCCAAATCGGTTCATTAATGACGGAATCCTAAGGTAACAAGCATAAAAAAAAAATCTAATAGAGACCATTCCCTTTTTTTGAAGTCTGTTAAAAACATGTCTAAAAAGGGCATTGTAGCCAGCGAAATTACTGGGCATATGAGACTTAATATCTGATGTCTCGGGGCGATGAGCGCAATGCAGCGCTGCGCAGTATTTTTTATGGTATTAAATGTTCTGGGTGGCACTGCAATTGTTATGGGCAGGCGTGGCGCTTTACATCAGGTGAACGACCTTCTAGTCTCATACCCAATTCCATAAAAAAAGAACTACCGCTAGAAAACCTGCATTCAAATTAAAAAAGACCGCATCCAAATTGCGAGCCGGCTCGCAGCTCAGCTCAATTTGGACTTCTGCTATATTGTAGGCAAGTGTAACTCAGGTCTGAGCCGGTTCAAATATTCGCTGAGTGGACTGACTTGCTTTAGCCGCGGCGTGGATACTCCACAAAGTTTTGACAGCTCACAGTTCACAAAATGTTTTCTTTTTACGGCCCTTTGGGCAGGCTAAAGTCTCTAGGACCATACCGCCATGTCTTACGTAGTTTTTATTCGATAGTTTAATATTCCATTTATTATACTTTTGTTTAGAATGAGGGTCATCAGCAACAAGCTGGACCCTCTTCTAGTGCTTCAATAAAGTGGTGGAACTTTATTCAAGCTTTCCATGGACTTTTTGGGAGAACATGAAAAGCAATGTTTTCTCTATTTTGTTTCATTTGCCTACACTCGTGCACGTTTACGAACAGATAATGTTTAATATTCCACCGATATTACACATGATCACTCGAAATAACACTTGTTTGGAAAATAAAACACTTTTTCACTTCCCGCTAAAAAGTCCTTCACAAAATGAATCAGACTTACCACAGATAGGTAAACAGCTCAACTCAAATTGACTACCATAGATAGACTCAAAGCCATAGACCAAAATATATACTGGGAAAAACTTTGCGAGCGCCGAGCTGAGCCGCGAGCCGTGAGCTGTCTATTTTGCGTTTGAACCGCAGGTCAGCAGCTCTACTCTCGGTGATCTGTATATTTGAACCGGCTCAGACCTGAGTTACACACGCCTACTGTTTTGTTTCTGCCTACTACGGCGCCCAGGGTCTAATTCTGCGGAGGTTGTGGATTCGATTCCCGCTGTGGGGCACATGATTGTTAGTGCACATAAGAAGAAAACAAGCATTTGCTTCGTGTGTTGGTATTGTAAGACCATGGTTCTCGTTGTTTCTGGTTCCCTATATACAAGGAGTCCTAGTTAGGGGGCTTAGGGGGCAGGGCTTAGGGGCCAGTCCCCCCTTCCCCTAAATATCGGTGTATGACCTCACACGCATTATAAACTTATAATCTATTCAAAACTATTGGTCACCCGTGAAGGTCACCACCCAATAAAATCAATACAATAGGCGATTATATCGGCTGTCTACCCCCGCATATAGAAGCCGTGATCCTATTATAGAAACATTGTGCGTTTCTATTTTAAAAGTGGCGGTCGTGTTTTGTACACAAAATGAATTGTGAAGAAAAAATTACCGAGAAAATATATGAAATGAACGCGGTGATTGAGAGTGCGAAGTGTATTTATGATTATAACTTTTAGAATCTAATCTTTTCTAATCTTTTAGTCTTCTTTTAGAAAATATAATAATAGTTTACCTTTAAATACAATTACTCAAAGAAAAATCTGAAAATTACAAGTAGAGTAGAATAGACTAACTTTTTATTATAACTCCTCAATACAAACAATTACAATAAAACTTAATATCGTGTCACAATTTTAAAATGTCTAAGTTACTGTTATTAGTGGAGTTCGATTCTCTTCATCATCACAATAATAGTAAAAATAATGATAGTTCAGTCGAAATTTTCTTAGTCAACCCAAAGGTTTATAGTAGGTACCGGAACCGGAAGCCGGACAGTATCTCTAGCTTCATATAAAATTAGTTTTTGTTCAATCAAAAACAATCATAACCTCTTCATTTGAGCCTAAGGTTCTAAGTTAACAACCTGGCTAAAACAGCCATATTAAATCCTTTCATAGGCAATTTTGTCAAAGCGTGCATTGAATAAATGCCATGAATTATTGTTAGGCCTAGTCGGTCATATCCTCAACCTAAACTGTACCAACATTTCATTAAGCAACTTTGCCAAAACTTGCATTGAATAAATTCCATGAATTATTTTTAGACCTAGTCGGAGATTTCCTTCAAGAAAATCTAAACTTTACCAACATTTCGAAGGCATCTACCAAAACTTACATTGAATAAAAGCCATGAATTATTTTTAGGCCTAATCGGCGATATCTTTCAAGACAATCAACCTAAACTGTACCAACATTTCATTAGGCAATTTTGCCAAAACTTGCATTAAATAAATTCCATGAATTATTTTTGGGCCTAGTCGGAGATTTCCTTCAAGAAAATCTAAACTTTACCAACATTTTAAAGGCAACTTCACCAAAACTTGCATTGAATAAATGCCATGAATTATTTTTAGGCCTAATCGGCGATATCCTTCAAGACAATGCAAACATTACCAACATTTTATAGGCAATTTTGTCAAAATTTGCATTGAATAAATGCCACGATTTTTTTAGGCCTAGTCGGCGACATCCTTCAAGACAACCAACCAAAACTTTACCAACAAGATATGAAATACGGCGGCACTCCCATCCATTGGGCCGTGTCCAAGGAAGTGATAGAAGCGCTAGCAGATAAAAATTGTGACATTAATGCGTTGAACTTTGACGGGAGAACGGCCTTGCATATGATGGTGATCAGAGGGCGGCTGGAGTGCGCTATTGCACTGCTATCTAGAGGTTAGTATAAAGATAATTCTATTTACTGATAAAATATTGTATTATAGGTGGTAGGTTTCCAGTGTGCAAGAGTCCACCGCTTAGCAGGTTATTATACCGCTTAACCGCCAAGCAGTTATAGTGCGCAAGCATTTCTGTGTTCCGGTTTGAAGGGCATTGTAACCAGCGAAATTACTGGGTACTATGAGATACCAGAACTTGTCCCAGGGTGGCAAGGCGAACACAAGGCTAATGAGTTTCTCAGGGTGACGAGCGCAGTGCAGTCCGGCACAAGATTTTATTTAACAAAGTTTTGGATGGTGCTGTAACTGTTATGGATAGACGTATTGCTTACCATCAGGCGAACGACCGGCTAATCTCATCACTCAGTTAAATAAAAAACATTTTTAATCTGTTTAAAACTATTTTGTAGGCATTTTGTTTTCGTATTCATTTTATCTTTCTAATTTTTTTTTCATTTGGTGATCTCTTGTATTTTTTATTTTTTAAATTTAAAATGTCGGCAATCAAGCAGACGGCCTGCCTGATGGTGAGCGGTTACCGTCGCCTATGGACATCTGCAGCAGAGGTATTGCTGATACGTTGCCGATTCTTAAATACTCTATTAATTCCCTATTTAATGGACTCCATGTTGTAGCTATGTAGCTCAAAGGAAATACCGACGAAGGTAGGTCACACCACATCTTACAAGTGCGAGGACGGAAAGTGCGGGTGAAGTGTGTGGGAAGTCCAGTTTTGTAAGATGAGTGGTGAGCTTTTTGACGATGGCTGACCTTTTGTAAGGATAATTTTTAACCGTTCACCAAAAATACTGATTGCGCACCAAATTTGGTCTGTTTTTAGCACTAAAACGTATAAGCCCTCGGTAGTTGGGCCACCCCAACGGTATAAGGGGCAACTCTCGGTAGGTCAGGGTGCGGCGGGGGTGGCCCTTGGGCCACCCCAACGCCAACGCCGCGAACATGTAATATTCATAAAATAAGTGCTCATTATGAAATATTTTAATAAACATATTCTGGTGCAATATTTGGTGCACAATCAGTGAACGGCGGAAAAACGGGAATAAATTGAGGTACAGTTAAATATGATCCTTTTTGTAATGCTATCGGTCTAATTAACACTTTTCAATTTCAGGTGCGGAACACTCAATAGGCGACAAAGAAGGCAACACTCCGCTCCACCTCGCCGTCAGACAGACAAACGTAATGATAGTACAAGCGCTAGTCGTGTTCGGAGCTAGCTTGGAAGCAAAGAACAACGTGGGACACACGCCGCGGCACTGCATACCCAGCGAGATGTCCAACAGCAGCTATGACAGGATATTGTATGTTTTGCACGCGGTCGGAGCTAAAAGGTAAAATAAAAAGTAAAAAGTAAATACTCGTAAGTAAAGGTAATATGTGAAACTTTCTATATATTAATAGTTTTGTAGTTTAGCGCATAGTTTAAATTTATACTGTTTGTAATTATTTGCCCCAATAAACCTTTTTTTTAAATAAACATTTCTATTTCTATTTTCAACAGAAACGTTTGAAGATTTTAATGCATATTTAATTTGAAACATAAATGTTATTGCCGATGTTAGTTTATCGAGAAATTACATTTTTAGCCTTTATATATTTTGTTTAATAATCCATAAACGCAGATTTTGTTTTCTCTTAAATCCACCCGATGTTTCAAACTTCCTCACTGCAAGGGAAAACGTATCCCCTACCCTCGAGGTCCCAAATTTTTATCACATCCTGTATATTTGTAGTTGATACATTTTAATGCAATTTAACAAATTTCACGATCATTTTAATAATTTCTTAAAGGTTTAAGTCAACTAACAAAAAGCGTAATCCCACAATCACATCCGAAAAGACAATGTAATTCGCGCCAAACATTATGGCCGCTAACCGGTGCATCACGTGACCTGCGCAGTATACAAGTTTGTATTCATTTTTGCTACTGCGCAGGTCACGTGGTACATAACGTGGTCGCGTGGTATGTTAGTCTGTAAGGTATATATAATATGGGTCTTAGAATTACTTTAGTCACTAATGTAACTATTGTTTTCTTTAGTTACCTGAAATAAAGAAGTAATAATAATAAACTTTGGCGTGAGCACAGAAGACTTAATAGTACCAGTTAGGTACAGAAGCATGACTCCGCAAAGAAATGTAAATAAATAGCGACACTTTAGAGTCATTGTGATAATTTGACGTTCATAAGCGCGTCTGTGATGCCAAAATGATTAAAGAGATTTTGATTTTGATTTTGATTTTGACACTTGCTACGACGCAATAGAGTTCAATTCAGCTCGCGTTGTGCAGCATATCCACCACCACCACCAGTCATATTAACCTACAGAGCGCCTCTTTTTCTATCGCGTAGCTGTTACCTCTTCTGACGCCGCACAGTGGTCCGGAATTCAAATTTAGTGGACATTCGACCTTAAGTTGAAATATCTAACAAAAAGCTTCGATGATATTTTCAATGCTGATTAACGATTTAAATTTCAATGTTCTATATTTTTTCATAAAAATGAATCTTGCACACTTAAAAAATATTCCAGAAAAAATGTATGGAAGAATATCTGTTTTATCAAAGTAAAACCTTATGCAATCGTAATTAAACCTATCCTACCTACGTAATATTATTACGACAAAAAGGCGCGACTGAAGTACTGATATTTTGTATATATTTTTTTGTACTTTTAGTCCTGTTCTTAGATAGACATTAAACTTTACTTATAATAATGGACAATAATAAGCCAAATATTGAAGGTGTAGTCAAGCAAAGATTCACAAATGTTCAGCTACTTTGTCGCTGATTGTACCTTTAGTGCGGAGTGCGGTAGGTAGGCCTGGCGTGAGGTTATATCACGTATCGATAAACTGATTAGCGAACAATGATTTATGATGTGGAACTTTACTGTACATTTAATTTCGGCTTTATACGCATTTACATTATTACAATAGAATTTTTGCAAAACTTTTCAAAATCTGAAAGAAATAGCCTTTAAAAAAATATTTGCTTATCACTAGATGTCCAACCGCCTGGGCCAACTGCCCGGCCGGCTGCAGCGCGCGCGGGGACTACAATGGCGTGCCGCCGCCTGCGGTGGCTAAAGCAGCCACGAGAGAACTCGTCAACCAGATGCTAGCCGTCGCCGCCATGGAGAGGGCCGCTTGCTACGACGCCAATCAGAAGCAAGGACGGTGAGTGTAGCCAAACAGAAACAAGCGTACCGTCGTCGCTATGGCAGCTTGTTACGACGCCAATCAGAAGTAAGGACTGTGACTGTAGCCAATCAGAATCAGATGTAGCCAATCAAAAGCGGGGATGGTCAATGTAGCCAATCAGAATCAGGTGTGGCCAATCAAAAGCAAGGACGGTGAGTGTAGCCAATCAGAATCAGGAGTAGCCCATCAAAGGCATGGACGGTGAGTGTATAGCCAATCAAAAGCATGGACGGCGAATGTAGTCAATCAAAAGCTGGGATGGCGAGTGTATCCAATCAAAAGCAAGGACTGTGATTGTAGCCAATCAAAAGCAGGGACTACGAGTGTAGCCAATCAAATACAGGGACTGTGAGTGTAGCCAATCATAAGCAGTGACGGTGAGAGTAGCCGCCTGTACGTAGCATATAAGACGCACTTTACAAGCTTGAAAGTTTAAAATTTTTTCTTTATACATCTAACATCATCAACATCCTTCCAGCCTCCTCTGCCTCGACGGCGGTGGAATCCGAGGCCTAGTCCTAGTCCAGACCCTGCTAAGTCTTGAAGAGGCAGTGGGGCGCCCCATCGTGCAGTGCTTCGACTGGGTGGCCGGTACCAGCACCGGGGGCATCCTGGCGCTGGCTCTGGCCTCAGGGAAGTCGCTCCGGGACTGCCAGAGGCTGTACTTCAGGATGAAGGAGTTCGCGTTTGTGGGAATGAGGCCTTATCCGAGCGAAGCGCTGGAGAATATACTGAAGGATTGTTTAGGTAAGTCGCCTAACTTGTGTGTTATTCCGGGTGCTGGCAAAAATATGCTGCAAAATGTGGAGCTTCCATCAGTTTTTGCACAAAGACCGAGAGAGAGATACAGAGAGAGAGAGAGAAATGGAGTAAGTGAAAGGATAAAAAAAGAGCGAAAAAAGCGATGTAGAAAGAAAGATGAGACAGATAAAAGAGGGAAAGAAAGGGAGAGTATTTTAGTGTTCAAAAATATCGCTGTTGCAATATAAAGATAAATCTTAGAAAAACTCATTTTATTATAAACAGGCTTTTATAACCTTATCCTTTTTTTTACTTTTTTAACCTTTTTATAGGGTACTTCCGGTTTAATAGAGTTTTGTTTGTCCACTCTGCAAAACAGATGAAACCCGCTTACGCGCTTTGGAGTGGTAGGCTCTGGCCGTGGTTGTAATACCACCCACCGAACAAAGCCATGCTGTCAAACGACCTAGTCGTGTTTCGGGATGATGTTCGGTGAACCATCGGGGAGACGGGTCTGAGCAGCCGCTCAACTGCCGTCTCTCTCTAGATCTATGTGCTCCATCTTAGGCCACATCATCGCTTCACATCAGGCGAGATAGTGGCCAAACATAGATCCATTAAGCGTAAAAAGAAGTGTGCTTCGAAATTTTGTATATATAAAAACTATTTAGACAATATTTTAATTAATAAGTTTCTATCTACCCGCGAAAGACGACTTTTGCATCGGTCAGTCGCTTAGAACGGAACAAAAATATCGTACCTAGCTTTTACGTACAATATTATCATGGCAGGTAAGAATGCAGTTTCGCGCCACAGTGCAAGCATCAGATTGATAACTTGTTTATTTTAGTAATGTTATATGGTTTTGTTAAGAGTTTTTCAATTACTTTCCAGTTAATACCGTACATCCTGGGTTTTCAATTCATTGCCTAATAATATCACTGACACGGTGGCTTCTAACGCATGTTTACTATGATTTAAAAAAGTTTATGAATGGGAATAAGGCAGCTGACATTGATGATCTTGGTAATTGACAATCTTGTAGTAATCTTGTAATGTTCTAATGAGAAAAGCATACTACACTGTTCGTAATTACATAGAAGACAAAGATGCTTGGAACATTCCACTTCTGCAAAGTAACCAACTGGTACATAAGAAACATAAAATTGTAAAACCCCAAAAAATTTTAACAAAATCTCAAAAAAATATGCCCCTCAGTTTCTTGCCGTATCTTCTGAGTAGTGGTTCTTTTTCCGATACGGTGGTAGTCTTGTGATAATTTAACGTTCATAAGTGCGTCTGTGATGCCAAAATTATTAGATTTTGAATTGATTTGATTTGATTTGAATTGCTATCGTGGTGCCAATTTTATACTCCATACAATTTAATATATTATTTCGTGACATTATATCATTACAACTTTATATTATGCATGTAAAATTGAATGTAAAATTACAATTAATTATATACCTACATTTTATTGTTATTGAATGCTCAATGAGAGTAAGCTGATATAACTTTAAATTGCATGAAGACCTAGCACATATTAATATTCTTCAGCTAATCAATATTTTTTTCTGATTCAGCCCCCCTACCCATATGTCCCTCAAGCGCCAATCGTATATTTTGTTGAGTTCGAATTAAGGGAAGAGCGAGTGTGGCTCAGAGAGCGAGTGTGGCTAAGAGAGCGAGTGTGGCTCAGTGGGAGCACGTGCGACTTTCGATCCGACGCACCCGAATTCGAATCCCGCTGGCCCCGCACCACTGACTTTCTGAAGTTATGTGCGGATATAACACTCGCTCTAGAAACGGTGAAGGAAAACATCGTGAGGAAACCGGCATGTCCAAGAATTTTTCACAAAAAGTTAAGGACATGTGACATCCACCAACCCGCACCGGGCCAGCGTGGTGGATTATGGCCCATCCTCTCTCTATGAGAGAAGGCCCGTGTCCCAGCAGTGGGAACGTGATGGGCTGATAATGATGATGATGAATTAAGGTATAGCGTCACTGCGACTAATAAGATACGGTCTAATTATGGTCGATTCAGGCAAGAAATCGAATGAATCTCATTCATTTATACCAAAATACGATGACTACAAGTTGAGATAAACTTAATGAGACAATATTTGGCATCATAAGACATTGTCGCAGTGAATCTACACCTTAATCTGAGCTCAACACGATATACGATTGGCGCTTGAGGGACATATGGGTATGGCTGTTTCCTAAAGGTTATCTTTCTCTCCTCCATCCTCTATTTACCAGTTTGACATATTGAGAAAATCTCCGTGTTTTGACAAGTTTTCCATCTATTTCCAGGTACAGAAACGGTAATGGCTGACATTCAGAAGCCGAAGCTGTTGATCCTCGCCGTGTTGGCGGATCGCAAGCCGGTGGACCTTCACATATTTAGGAACTACAAGTCCGCGGAGGAAATACTTAACGAGCACAATGGGACTAGCAGTAAGTTACAGATATAATCATAATTGAGGAGCTTATTTTCAAAACTTAACTATTCCACTTTCGGTAAAACTGATATTTTTTTTGTTTAGTAACATTCAACTTTACACTCCGCGTAAATAAAATTGGACCAAAATTTGGTAATTACACCAGAAAAATGATTAAATATAATATTATTATTATATTAATATATTATTATTATTAATATATTATTATTAAATGTCAAAAATTTATTATTCCAATACAGAGCTACCTAAAAACATTTTTCTCAGATTTTGAAAAACAAGAAAAGGGGAATAGTATTTTCCTTTTCTTATATGGTAGTGAGTGATGAGACGAGCAAGTCGTTCACCCGATGGTAAGCGCCACGCCTGCCCATAACAATTGCAGTGCTACCCAGAACTTGATTTTGCGTAGCACTGGATTTTGCTCATCACCCCGAGACATCACATATTAAGTCTCATATGCTCAGTAATTTCGCTGGCTACAATGCCCTTCAAACCGAAACACAGTAACGCTTGCGCACTACTGCTTTGCCGCAGAATAACTGGCAAAGCTGTGGTACCTACCCAGACGGCCTCCCGCATACGAGAGACCTACAATGAGCTATTTACGTCATCGTCGCACTGTGGGGAAAATACTTCTGTTCCCTTACATTTTAAGTTGGAAAAAGGTATTATGATTAAAAAGTCTATTTCTTTACTAAAATACGCTTACCGTGTTTAGGTTCATCTTGCTTCACTAAGCGAGTACGTTTACCTTGTTCACATTAATTTTGCCACCGCTTCGCCAGCTATTCAGCCGCCAAGCAGTAGTGCGCAAGCATTACTGTGTTCCGGCTTGAAGGGCATTGTAGCCAGCGAAATTACTGGGCATTATGAGACTCAACAGCTAATTGTCTCAGGGTGACGAGCGCAGTGCAGCTCCGCGCAGGATTTTGCAAAACAAAGTTCTGGGTGGTGCTGCTATTGTTATGGGCGTATTGCTTACCATCAGGCAAACAACCAGCTCGTCTCGTCATTCAGTTACATAAAAAAAAAAATGTTGCTTATCTAAGCGAGTCTACTTACCGTGTTTACATTCATCTTGCTTATCTAAGCGTACTCGCTTAGATAAGCAAGATGAATTTGCGTTTGAGCTCAATTGCTCCTCTCAGCGAATACGCATAAAATGTCAAAGTTAAAAGTTCAAAAGTTTTTTATTTAGTTTTGGCAGTACATACTTATAAACGGCCGTTTTCTTTTTACGCTTTATTGATCTATGTTGGCCACAATCTCGCCTGATGTGAAGCGATGATGTGGCCTAAGATGGAGCACATAGATCTAGAGAGAGACGGCAGTTGAGCGGCTGCTCAGACCCGTCTCCCCTATGGTTCACCGAACATCATCCCGAAACACGACTAGGTCGCTTGACGGCATGGCTTTGTTCGGTGGGTGGTATTACAACCACGGCCAGTGCCTACCACTCCAAAACGAGTAAGCGGGTTTCATCACGATGTTTTCCTTCACCGTTTTAGAGCGAGCGGGCAAAATCTGCACTTAACTATAAGTCATTGGTGCCGAGTCGGGATTCGAACCCACGTGCATCGGATCGAAAGGCGCACGAGTTCCCGCTGAGCTACACTCGCTCTTAATTATTACAATGCGTTAACCACCGTATCGGAAAAAGCAAGGGCGTTAGTCCTGCTTTTCAGGCGATAACACGTTAGGGTTGAACTACATCATACACCGAATTGCACTTTCCTATGCTTCTATCCTTTTCTGTCACTTAGAACCGTTATTTACTAGAGCGAGAAAGAGAGCGGGAGTGCGAACGCACGCGGCGGAATCGACGAGATGGGTCGGTTTTCCCGCTCTAGTAAATGACGTTTCTAAGTGACAGAAAAGGATAGAAGCATAGGAAAGTGCGATTTAAGGTGTTATAGAGATTATAAAAGTAACAACAGTTAATCCTTACGGACGTACAATAATAATATTAACTATTAGCATTAACAAATAATAAATATATAGAATCTAAGAGTTACAGAGATCATCGTACATTATATAAAACTATTCGCATCGCATGAGTACGAATAGATGTACATTCAACATATATTTTAAATGTACATAATAGAACTAAATAAAATGTACATAATTAATTAAATGCACATTTTCTTGTACATTCAAATATTCTATTGTCTTCTTTGCACTCACCCGCAACTCAACTTATTTACGTAAAGTAAAACAGCTTTTAATGGAAAAGACTATATACAGTGTTCAAAAATATTTAGACAATGACTACAACTCGTTTAACGAGACGATTATTTAATTATTGTAACTGAAATAATGCAATATAATTATTTTCAAGACCAATGCCCATTTACAGCATAACTATAGACATAGATATTATATAATTAAAATAATTTAAATGAAATTGTCATACTCAGGTAAATATGATAAAATGACATGTTTTGATTGACAAGCCATAATGTAGTTCACATTACTGTTATACCACTTATATAATGTAGTGTATCTGTTACGGCTAAAAGCCGAAGTGCGGCTACACCTAGTTTTAGCCGGCTACAACTAGGTGCAGCCGGCCACATGCGGTTAAACTTAGATCTATCCAACTTATCTTCGATTAGAACTAGGTTTAGCCTTCATCATAGCGGCCAGAACTAGGTGCAGCCGCACACCAATCAAACGTATAAGGGGCAGCCCTCGGTAGGTTAGGGTGAGGCGGGGGTGGCCTTTGGGCCACCCCAACGCCGCGAACATGTATATTAGATATAATATAATGTAGATTATCATCTATCGCTTCGATAGATTATAATCTACCGAAAAATAAAGCGACGGTTCACAATCTTTCGACAGTTTACAATCTCGCATATTGGATAGATCTAAGTTTAACCGCATGTGGCCGGCTGCACCTAGTTGTAGCCGGCTAAAACTAGGTATAGCCGCACTTCGGCTTTTAGCCGTAACATATCCATTATGACAATAAAAAATTTCATTTCATTTCATTCATTTCATTTAATTTCATTTCATTTGTCAGGTCCTCGGGTAGATGCCGGTGACAACACGTCTGTGGTGTCGCTCCCCGCGCCGCCGCCGCCCGAGGAGCAGAAGCTGTGGCAGGCGGCGCGCGCCACCGGGGCTGCGCCCTCTTACTTTAGGGCTTCGGGCAGGTAACTGTCTTCTCGGAGCCATTAGACTGGCCAACAAAAGTGTCAAAAGCTAAAAAAACTGGGAAAAAATGCTTCATTCCGCTTATTAAATTTTTAACCCCCGACGTAAAAAGGAGGGGCGTTATATATAAGTTTGACCACTTTGGGTGTCTGTCTGTGGCACCGTAGCCCTACAGGTCAACCGATGTGGATGCGGTCTTTTTTTTTGAAAGCCGGTTTTCTAGCGGTGGTTCTTAGGCATGTTTTATTGTGTTGGGTTTTTTAAATGTTTAGTTATTTTTTTTTATCAACCTGAGCATCGATACTTGTAGGCCGTTCGCTTGATGTTAAGCGCCACGCTTGTCCATAACAATTGCAGCACCACCTAGAACTTTGTTTTGCAAAACTCTGCGTAGCACTGCACTGCGCTCGTGTCCTGAGACAATAGTTCTTATCTTAAGTCTTAAATTGCCAAGTAATTTTGCTGGCTATAGTGCCCTTCGAAAAGCAGTAATGCTTGCGCACTACTGCTTTGCGGCAGAATAACTGGTAAAGCGGTGGTACCTACCCAGACGGCCTCTCGCATCTGTTGTAGATAGGTTCGACAACAGAAACAGAATGTTAATGAAACTAAATTATAAATGCGAAAGTTTGTATGTCAGTGTGTTTGTGTGTTTGTTACTCCTTCACGTTGTAACGGCTCAACGGATTTGAGTGAAATTCGTAATTCAATTCAATTCAATTCATTTATTAATAATTCAGACATAATTATCCATATTTGTTAGTAAAAATGCAAGGTAATAAAATGTTAGTAAGTAATTAATCAATTTGTTTCATTAAAAATGTCAAAATAAAATAATCAATAATGTCAATAAAATCAATACAATAATCAATATGTCAACAAATAATTTTAAATCAAAGTCAATATAAAATAAAAATTTAATTCAAGTCTGTTCTAAATTTATTGTGTGACTAGATGGGCTATGGGCCTATGATTTTTTACCCAGTGCCTCATGAAATAAGAGTTAAAATTATTTGCTACAACGCTCAGGATGCTGTTGGTGCTGTCATAGAGCCGGCCCATCAGGGATGCAGTTCTGCTCCGCAATATAGCAGAAAAATTGTATGTGCGTGCATCAGCAAACATACCTGATGCGCTACAGAACCGCGACAGCCCCAGCAGCATCCTGAAACCGTTGTTATATTGAACTTTCAGCGCATTATAAGCTCTCTGCGTATATTTCACCCACAGGCTGCACGTGTAGAAGTTTTGACAGTATGCCTTGAAAAGCGTCAGTTTGACCGGTACAGAACAGCGTGCAAACCTGCGTGTAATGGAGATAGCTTATACTTTGAATAACCGTATAGATATTTTATTCTGGGAAAACGTGGGTGTAACCGCGGGGCGCAGCTGGTTGGTCGTAAATATTATTTTTTCTTTTATTGTGTTTTTTTTAATGTATTCTTCGTCTGATTGTTTGTGATGTAATTGACAGGGTTTTGACTGAAAATCAGTGCTAAGGTACTTAAAATACCTTAGCGTATGCTGAGTCGGAACCTTTTCCGCAAAATTTCACTGTCTTGTATTTATTGTTTTCGTTTTATCTTTATTTTAGTATGTTCAGTGCAATGTTGTGCGATGTCCGGAATAAACGTATTTTTCTTTCTCTTCTTTACTTCCTCTTTTTCTTTGTTTTCTTATTCGTTCTTTTCTTTCTTTCTTTTCTTTCTTTTCTTTCTTTTCTTTCTTTTCTTTCTTTTCTTTCTTTTCTTTCTTTTCTTTCTTTCTTTTCTTTCTTTTCGTTCTTTTCTTTCTTTTCTTTCTTTTCTTTCTTTCTTTTCTTTCTTTTCTTTCTTTTCTTTCTTTTCTTTCTTTTCTTTCTTTCTTTCTTTTCTTTCTTTTCTTTCTTTTCTTTCTTTCTTTTCTTTTCTTTCTTTTTTTCTTTCTTTTCTTTCTTTCTTTTTTGCAAATACACCTTAAAGTTAAATAATCCTTAAATTCGTCTGTCAGGTACCTAGACGGCGGTCTGATGGGAAACAACCCCACTCTGGACGTTCTAACGGAGTTATCGGAACTGCGACTTGCGTACCGCGCGACTGGACAGAGCAAAGAGGCTGACATGACTAACTTGAAGATTGTCGTCTCTTGTGGGACAGGTGAGAACTCTATAAAAGCACAGAATACTAAGGGACAGAAGCATCACTCCGCAAAGAAATTTAAACAAATAGCGACTCTTACCATGACGCAATAAAATTCAATTCGGCTCGCGTAGCGCTGCGTAACTACCAGTCATATTAACCTACAGAGCGCCTCTCTTTCTATCGCATAGCTCTTATCTCTTCTGACGCGGCACGTGTAACGACGCGCGACCCGCCGTCGGTGTCCGGCTATGTACTTGAAGCTTCTTACCTACAGTGCGAGGCCTGATAAAAGTCAAGAGATTTGTTAAATAAGCACAAAAAATACTTTTAAATGTCAAATACACATGGCTGATTTCATTAAATTCCTTAAGTAATTTCCTATTGTTACAGGTAACAACCCGGTGCTAAAGATAAAAGACTACGATGTGTTCAAGCCGGAAAGTTTGTGGGACACGGCGCGGCTCGCGTGGGGACTTACCGCTATTGGAAACTTATTAGTGGACCAGGTAATACTTGATGGGGTAGGTGTAATGTTCCAAAATAATCGAGCCATTTACCCTTTTTTAGGGCTATGTAGTGTTTCAAAACATTCGAGACTTTAGCCTTTTTAAGGTTATGTCGAGTTCCTAAATATTCCAGACTTTTAGCCTTTTTAAGTCTATGTACAGTTCCAAAATATTCCAGACTTTTAGCCTTTTTAAGACTATGTAGTTCCAAAACTTTCGAGCCTTTTTTAATGTTCCTAAATATTCAAGCATTTTTGCCTTTTTTTAAGGCTAGCGTTGTTTCTAGTTGCCTACATCGCTAAAGGCCTTTAAACTATTTAGCCCTTTAACCTAGTTCTATGCAAGAGCCTTTACAACCTTAAGGCTATTGGCTTAAAAAGACTAGCCCTATAAGGTTATTAACTTTTCATCCCATCTATTCGAAAAGGACGACTTGGTTCGCCTTTATGTGCACCCAAAGGTGGTGTTTTCTATAAGAAACTTTTAGCGGGCAGTAATGAGTTTTTAATCCTCTTTATAATTGCGCCGCAATTATCTTTGCCGCGCACTTTTTGAATTTGGAACATCTTAGTGTTCAGCACCAAAGAAATCGAACGCAAATATTGTTTGAATAAAGACTGGCTGGTACGACGGCCCATAGTCACGCCGCCGGATGAATGAAAAAAAAAACAAATTAAAAAAGCGCGAACTACAGCCCGCGTTTTCGTAAATTTTCACGGATTGTTAGAAATTCATTGTTTTGTTTTGAAAAATGAGTTCTTCAAGTGACAGTGAAAGTATAGAATTAACTCCTGAAAGCATTAGAACTGACGCAAGAAATGTGATGGATATTCTATTACCTGCAAAATCCCGGGAGAAATATATGAAAGCCTATGGTAATTTTATTGAATGGAGAAATGCAAGAGGCGCCAAGAATTTTTCAGAATCTGTGTTTTTGGCCTACTTCCAGTACTTAGCCAAAACTAAACAACCTTCCACTCTTACAATAAAATATGAGGCGCTTTTATTTTCTCATAGTGCGTGATGAAAAGTAGAGTGTATCACTCGGGCGCAAAATATATTTTTGGTTTGGGCGACGTACTTTGAATCCCTCGCTACGTTCAGGATTCTACTAAAGAATCAAAAAAGCGCCCTCGCCGTAAAAATATTATTTTGCTCCCTTATGATACAATCTACTATTTACTTATAGCTAAACAACATGCACAAGTAGACCAACGTTAAAATGTGAAGCTACTCCGTTCGACCAAAATATCGAAGGCTGCTCCTAATAATGTGATGTTGTTTATACTTTGTTGTACTTATAAATAGTAATAATTGTACGAGACAACGTACAGATGTTCTACATTTCTATGTACATATTGAATTGTTAACGCAAGCATTATTGTTTTAGTGCAGAGGTTCCCAAACTTTTTTTTCTCGAGGACCACTTTCATAGTTTTACTATTTTGCCTATCTATACCTGCTGCTACATTTCTACTGTATTCCCAAAACTCCTAAAAAATATCACCCTAAATTGGGGGTGTTAAACAGAAAAAAAAAGTAGTACATTTTCTTGTGTCATATTTATCCGGCACTGCATACACTGACATCGATTCACCCACAGTCACACTTTTATGTTCAAAATCCCGGAAACAAATGAGTAATGTTTTGTTCTTGGCATTCGTATTTATACTAATGTAGATTGCAAGCACAGCGCAAGTCGCATTTCATCCCTTTGCAACAAGCATCCCGGACGAGCGGGCGCACGGGCGGCACTTTGCAAGTCTCGACATGTGGTGTACACTTGTACTATTATCTATTGTTCTATTCAATTCTGTTTTTGAACTGAGTCTCGAATATTTTTGAGTACCTACCTAGTGAATGATGCCACTTGCCTACGTTGATAGGTAAATCCAAGCCAAAATCAAAATCAAAAAATCAAAATCTCTTTAATCATTTTGGCATCACAGACGCACTTATGAACGTCAAATTATCACAATGACTCTACCAACATTTTTGTTCTTTATTATGAAAACCAGAAGATTTTTCGTGGACCCCCACTTACAACTTGTGAACCCCTGTTTTCTTTTCACGTCTACGTGGACCCCCGTGTGGTCTCTTAAGGACCCCTGGGGGTCCACCTGGACCACTTTGGGAACCTATGTTTTAGTGCGACGTTTATAATTTTAACCTACTTAATTTGCTTTCATGTCAAACAGATATCATCATAATTTTATTACATTAAATTAGCGTCGAAACAGCGATCGTTGGGTTTGGTCAATCTTCTACATACCTATTATTCCCTCTTAATATCAACTTAAACTGTAGATACACTACCTTATACTAGAGAGGCATATCCCTACATCGAATACGTACATTCGTACGTTTCGATTATACATCTTGCGGAAAATTAACACATTTTTACAAGTAAGAACGTAATGGACTGACGATGATTTTGTCTGCAGGCAACCCAAGCCGACGGCCGAGTGGTAGAGCGCGCGCGAGCGTGGTGCAGCACACTAGGCGTACCGTACTACCGGTTCTCGCCGACGATGTCCAAGGACGTCGCGATGGACGAGCGAAGCGACGAGAAACTCGTCACGATGCTGTGGGAGGCGCAGGCTTACATGCGCGAGCATAGAGACCGGATCGCAGAGGTCGCCGCTTTATTAGTCGACACTGAGGGTAAGTTAGTTACTTCATAACAATTGCTTCACATAGGTGAGATAGTAACCAAACATAGATCTATAAGCGATAAAAAAATGTGACGAGTTTCTTGTCAGCATCATGACGAGAAACTCGTCACGATGCTGTGGGAGGCGCAGGCTTACATGCGCGAGAATAGGGACCGGATCGCAGAGGTCGCCGCTTTATTAGTCGACACTGAGGGTAAGAGTTAAACTGGTGGTAGGTTTCTCGTATGCAAGAGGCCGTCTGGATGTGTACCACCGCTTTGCTAGTTATTCAGCCGCCAAGCAGTAGTGCGCGAGCATTACTGTGTTCCGGTTTGAAGGGCATTGTAGCCAGCGAAATTACTGGGCATTATGAGACTCAACAGCTAATTGTATCAGGGTGACGAGCGCATTACGGTGCCGCGCAGGATTTTGCAAAACAAACTTCTGGGTGGTGCTGTTATTATTATTGGCTGGCGTATTGCTCACCATCAGGTAAACGACCAGCTCGTCTCGTCATTCAGTTACATAAAAAAAAAACTCCAAATCTTAAGGTTTAAGCAGTTGTTTAAAAGCCGTCAAACTTTATATCTATGTTGCTCATCGTTGCTTAACATCAAGTATAAATATCGAGATAAACAGATCAACAGATGTAGGTATCTATAAGCGAAATTAAATTCTTGTCGGGACGAGTTTCTTGTCAGCATCATGACGAGTTTCTCGTCACGATGCTGTGGGAAACACAGTTGCAGATGTTATGCGACATGTGGTCGAAGAAGAATCATTTAGATCTAGAGTCTAGATCTACGTGCTCCTTCTTCGATCTAGAGGAAAACGGCAGTTGAGTGACTGCTCCGTCGCGTCTCCCTGATGGTTTACCGAACATCATCCCAAAACACGACAGATCAATATTTTTATTTATAGTACACGTCGTACTTTCCAAACAGTTTTAACTTTAACAATAGGGGATCGGACAACTTTTCAGAAAGTGTTTTAAATTAACTATAATGAATATATATAACCATGGAAAATAGTATTTTAATTAAATAATGCTCTAAAAGTACCTAAAAGTATGTTTAAAAATTATGTTTCAAATATTGCCGCGCAAAAGATCACCTCAAAACATGTGACGTCATATGAAGACAGAAAACGACAATTTCTTCGAAATAAAACTTGCAAAGAGATTTAAATACGTTTTGTGAAGTTTGGGGACTATATTGTAGTAATGGAATGAAAAAAATAGCAACAACACATTTTATGAAATGCAAAAACGTAAAATAAACACGAGCTTGACTCACGGCTTTTGCCTACAAATGACGTCATGCGCTGTGATTGTTGTTTCGTTTGAGATGAAGAACAGATTAAAAATGTCATAATTGTTAGATTATATTTATTGATTTAAAAATATAAATCATTATTATTTCACAAAAATATTGATTGCATGATCTTTTTGGCTCGACAAATATTCATTCTAACTACATTTTAGATTTTTCTCGATTACTGTCCGATCCCCTATTGAATTGTTGAGAGAGAGTGTTTGTTTGATATTCCAGTTGTTATACTGGACATGTGGCGGCACGTACGCATACGGAGCGCGCACGCGTTCTTATTTATAAACTAGCCTACGTTCTTTGCTAAATAAGTTAAAATTTACAAACACTTACGGTGCTTCCTTTGCCTTTGCCACAAACTCTCAAAAATCCAAACCAATGGAGTAACCATTGGTTTAGAATTTTGAGAGCATGTGGTGATCTTTTTTTTACATAAGATAGGTCTTTGCCCTCATCATCATCGGCCCATCACGTTCCCACTGCTGGGACACGGGCCTTCTCTCATAGAGAGAGTATGGGCCATAATCCACCACGCTGGCCCAGTGCGGGTTGGTGGATGTCACATGTCCTTGACTTTTTGTGGAAAATTCTTGGGCATGCCGGTTTCTTCACGATGTTTTCCTTCACCGTCATTAGAGCGAGTGTTAAATCCGCACATAACTTAAGAAAGTCAGTGGTGCGGGGCCAGCGGGATTCGAACTCGGGTGCGTCGGATCGAAAGTAGCACGAGCCACACTCGCTCACTGAGCCACACTCGCTCACTGAGCCACACTCGCTCACTGAGCCACACTCGCTCAACTGAGCCACACTCCCTCACAACTGAGCCACACTCGCTCACTGAGCCACACACGCTCAACTGAGCCATACTCGCTCAACTGAGCCACACTCGCTCACAACTGAGCCACACTCGCTCACTGAGCCACACTCGCTCACTGAGCCACACTCGCTCAACTGAGCCATACTCGCTCAACTGAGCCACACTCGCTCACAACTGAGCCACACTCGCTCACTGAGCCACACACGCTCAACTGAGCCATACTCGCTCAACTGAGCCACACTCGCTCACAAATGAGCCACACTCGCTCACTGAGCCACACACTCTCAACTGAGCCATACTCGCTCAACTGAGCCACACTCGCTCACAACTGAGCCACACTCGCTCACTGAGCCACACTCGCTCAACTGAGCCATACTCGCTCAACTGAGCCACACTCGCTCACAACTGAGCCACACTCGCTCACTGAGCCACACACGCTCAACTGAGCCATACTCGCTCAACTGAGCCACACTCGCTCACAACTGAGCCACACTCGCTCACTGAGCCACACACTCTCAACTGAGCCATACTCGCTCAACTGAGCCACACTCGCTCACAACTGAGCCACACTCGCTCACTGAGCCACACTCGCTCAACTGAGCCATACTCGCTCAACTGAGCCACACTCGCTCACATCTGAGCCACACTAGCTCACTGAGCCACACACGCTCAACTGAGCCATACTCGCTCAACTGAGCCACACTCGCTCACAACTGAGCCACACTCGCTCACTGAGCCACACACTCTCAACTGAGCCATACTCGCTCAACTGAGCCACACTCGCTCACAACTGAGCCACACTCGCTCACTGAGCCACACTCGGTCTTTGCCCTGCAGTGGGACAAACCAAGCTAACCAATGATAATAATAATGTCACTATCTCGCCTGATGTTAAGCGACGATGTGGCCGAAGATGGAGCACGTAGATCTAGAAGATACCTATTCACTCTGGCCTATTTTTGGTCTTGTAAGACCATGGTCCTCGCAGTCGGTAAACAGATTGAATCCTAGTTGGAGATCACAAATTGGTTTAATCATCATCAGCTCATCACGTTCCCACTGCTGGGACATTTGGCCTTCCCTCATAAAGAGAGTATGGACCATAATCCACCACGCTGGCCTAGTGCGTGTTGGTAGATGTCACATGTCCTTCAATTTTTGTAATTAATTCTTGGACATGCCGGTTTCATCACGATGTTTTCCTTCACCGTTTTTAGAGCGAGTGTTAGATCCGCACATAACTTAAGAAAGTCAGTGGTGCGGGGCCAGTGGGATTCGAACTCGGGTGCATCGGATCGAAAATCGCATAAGCTCCCACTGAGCCACACTCGCTCAAGTTTGTCTGTAAAAGATTGCTTTATGCGTTTTTTTTGTTTGTCCAACATTTGTCCTCGCGGGAATGGAACCTGCTACCTCAGTGGTGTATGAGATTTGATCCAATTTGTCCAACCACTACTACACCACAGATGCTGACAACCTGAGACAAATGTTAAGATTGTAAATAATCAAGAAGAAAAAAAATATATTATTTGAGCAGTGATCAAGCCTGCGTCTTCAGAATACCGTCCCGATGCCTTTACTATTGGGCCACCGAACCAACTAATGCAATTAATATAAAAACTGAGAGAAATGTTAAGTACTTTGATGTGGAAGCAATACGTACTCACAGCCGTCTTCCTTTCTGTTACAGATGCCGCCATCTCTAACCTGGCCACCGCAGCAAACTAATCGCACAAATAACGCATTGATAGATGAATTATAAATCGTAACTGCTTTCTGGAGCTAAACTAACGTATATTTAAACCTTACGATTTTACGAAACGATTACGCATAGATTCTGGCCCCTAACTAGGATTTCCTGAATCCACCAGGAACTATGAGAACCATGGTCCCAAAACATCCAGACACGAAACAAATGCTTGTGCTTTTTTCTTTGCACAAACAATTGTCCCGTCGCGGGAATCGAACCCGCAACCTCATTGTATGAGATTTGAGCCTACCAGCCCAACCACTACACCACAGGGGCAATAAAATACTATAAAGATAACTAGCTGACCCCGCAAACGTTGTTTTGCCATATAAATTAAAAAAAATTAAAAAAAAAATAGATGTTGGCCGATTCTCATAGATACCGGATAAGCACAAAAAATTTCATTAAAATCGGTCAAGCCGTTTCGGAGGAGTATGGCAACGAAAACTGTGACACGAGAATTTTATATATTAGATGGATTATTAATTTATGAAGTTATATGGTAGATGCTCCGGAAGGTACAAAACGAAGTGTTTATAAACTAACTTTTAATTATTATTTATTGTGTGCATGATCTTAGCAAAATATTGACGTATTGGGTGACGAGCGCAGTGCAGCGCCGCGCAGGATTTTGCAAAACAAAGTTCTGGGTGGTGCTGTTATTGTTATGGGCTGGCGTATTGCTTACCATCAGGCAAACGACCAGCTCGTCTCGTCATTCAGTTACATAAAAAAACCTTTAGTTATTAACTTAACAGGGACTTAGAAAAAATATTTTCGTTTATTACCTGAGATAAAAGAGACATTCCTCTTTAACGACTTGATTTATTTATTTTTAAATAAATTAATTTTCTGTTAATATTGTGTAGATATAATAAATGATTTATTTTACATCAAGTTATTAAGTACGAAATTACTGGGCATTATGAGACAAAAGCTAATTGTCTCAGGGTTACGAGCGCAGTGCAGTGCCTCGTTGGATTTCGCAAAACAAAGTTCTGGATGGTGCTGTTATTGTTATGGAATGGCGTATTGCTTACCATCAGGCAAACGACCAGCTCGTCTCGTCATTCAGTTACATAAAAAAAATGTAATGTTACGACATTGTTGATAATTTAAAGATTTTATTTACTTATGTTTATTTATGGAAATATCAAGCCATAATAATACCAAGTACGGGTAAAAATAACTATTTGATTGCAGCTGTTTTGTATAATAAATTCTATTATTTATACATAAGTCGTGACTTTAAATTAATAATTAAGAAAAATTCTCACACATATATACGCTATGTGGAAACATTGCATTACTTGCATAAATGTATGTTTAATACGGGACTAATATGTACTGCCAGCAAATAATCACTGTTCATAAAAAATGTTATATATATGTTACGGCTAAAAGCCGAAGTGCGGCTACACCTAGTTTTAGCCGGCTACAACTAGGTGCAGCCGGTTAGATGCGGTTAAACTTAGATGTATCCAACTTATCTTCGATTAGAACTAGGTTTAGCCTTCATCATAGCGGCTAGAACTAGGTGCAGCCGCACACCAATCAAACGTATAAGGGGCAGCCCTCGGTAGGTTAGGGTGAGGCGGGGGTGGCCCTTGGGCCACCCCAACGCCGCGAACATGTATATTAGATATAATATAATGTAGATTATCTATCACTTCAATAGATTATAATCTACTGAAAAATAATGCGACGGTTCACAATCTTTCGACAGTTTACAATCTCGCATAAGATACATCTAAGTTTAACCGCATATAGCCGGCTGCTTCTAGTTGTAGCCGGCTAAAACTAGGTGTAGCCGCACTTCGGCTATCAGCCGTAACATATATATTAATAAATGTTTTGGTGAAAACAACACACTTCACAATACTTTAAATTCTAATTTACACATAGTATTTACACTGTTCTATAAAATAAACACACTAAGTGCAATTTATTGACATGTTTGTAATTGCTTAATATATTTAGCCGGGTCCACACTGGCTGATCCACGTTCAGATTTACGATCGAACCAAAGATGGATCCAAAGGTTGCCTGTAAGAAATTGTACATAGCGATACGGCCCATTGTTCTACCACTTTTATATGTAACTGTAAACGTTTGTTTCCTGTTTAGATGATGATGAAATGATATTTATTTTTAGGAAACACGGTCATAATAAAGTTTACAAATCTTTTAGAAAGTCTTCTTTTGTTGGTGTTCAATAAAGTATATCATCACAGTTTACCTACTAGTTACTACGTAGTCTCGTTCTTTTTTTGTTTGGATCGGGCGACGCGTCCACACCGACCGCGCGTTTTGATCGCTCGAGTTGGAGCGGTCTTGGATTGCCCGGTGTGAACCCGGCTATTTTAATGTAATAAATAATGCTTCGAAATATTTTCATGTAGTTATTTATTTGATTTTGTTTATAAGTATATTAGGGAAAAACTACCGATATACAGAAAAAAATGTATGTGTGGCAAAATTAGCATGGCCACAAATATATTGCCATTTATGTAGAGAAATACTAAGTGTAGCTTTTTTTAAAGTTTTTTCAAAGGATTATAATAAATAGATGTTAAAAGTTTACATACACCTGAGTAATGATTAATAAAAATATATCGCACCTTCGGTGCTACAAAGTCACAACAGCTCAGTTTTGAATTTTACAGGAGAGGACTTTGAAGATTTTTTCGCATTTATTGCCTTATTACTGGATGTCTAATTGTAGTAGGTTTAAAATTTTTATGAAATTAATGCTTTATTGTGTTTTCTATAGTTTCATGTCAAAAGTTTAATTCAAATTACTAAAATTATTCTAATAAAACGCACAACAAAAAAAGTGTCCTGAATTGTGACTTTGTTGCACCAGGAATTATTTAGTTACATGAGTTATGCCTTATTATTTAGGCATTTCAGTCGGGCTTTTTGCACTCGTCTACATCATTTGTGTCGCTTTAGCTCCAACGCACGTCATAATCTCGCAGGCGCGGGGGCACAACTGTCTAATCAAACTGTGTTCGCCCAAAACGAATGGAAAAATGCACCAATAACCACAAAGGCACTCGCGCCATTTAGTAGATTTTTGCGATACTTTCGCGGGTGTTTTTGTTGCCCTGATATAGGCATGGCTCTAAGACAATTTGGCATACTTAACTCAATTTTGCAGTTTTGGCTATTTGTGACTTTGTTGCACCGAAGGTGCGATATATATACGTTAGTATATTGTGTATTGTGTGTAGAACATTTTATACTTTATATAATATATAAAGTAATAACATATTATGTTTGAACAGTTAGTGACAGGAGTCGTTTTAGTTTCAGTTATTTGGATTACTTGACAAGAACTATGACACCCCCGCCGCCGGTATAAATGACCGGTCTAACCGATTACGATCAAAAAAGGGTTAAAGTGGAAATCAATGCTGCCATTACTTCGGAACATCATTGGAACAAGTCTATGTTATTGTATCTAATGTTGTATTTTTGGTTTAGGCGCGGAATGACGAATTCGCAAACTCGAAAGGATATCTGAGAAAATGGCAAAATAAATTCAGTTAGGAAATTAAAAAATACCATACATTTTATATCTTGTGAATTAGGCATTTGTAGGATTTGCCATTGTGAGAGTTTGGTATTTGTAGAATTTGCCATTTGTAGAATTAGTCCTTTTATGACTCTATGCCATTTTGCGAATTGGTCATTCCGCGCCTAAACTGTATTTTTGTGGGGGTACGTGTCATGTTTTTGGCAGGAATTGTAACCACTTACGATTGTGATAACTCGGTATGTATTTTCTACATGTAGGTACCTAAGTGTATAAATAAAGTTGAGAAGACAATATCGAGGTTTCATTTCATACACAAATATAACCCAAGTATTAACCCTTTGGGCGCCAAAGTCAGCTGTACTCGACGCACGAAAAAGTGCTTTCTTTACCGAGGTCGGCTTGAGCCGACTAAAACGTATGAAAATTGCATAGATTAGCGTGGGGGGCACGGTTTTGATTCTAGTGAGGAGCGAAGGTAATTAACTAGAGATGGGCCGACTAGCCGACTGACGACTAGTCGGTTGCAAAAAGACCGACTAGTCGATTAGTTCGGTGGAGTTCGGGTAGCATCGTCTTCTATGTACGTGGTGCTTCTTTTCCAGCTGAGTCGCTCGCACCCGCCGCGCTGTGCATTGATGTCGAAATAGTACTTTGCATATTTTCTTGTGTTCTTTACGAACAAACCGACGTTACCGAGTGTTTATTTAGAAAATAAAAACAAAAGTCAGTGATTGACTTAGCTAACACAGTTTATAGTGAAAGTACTTCATCATCATCAGCCCATCACGTTCCCACTGCTGGGACACGGGCCTTTTCTCATAGAGAGAACATAGTAGTAGAAAGTACTTGTTGAAATCATCTTATTGAAATTCAAGCATATAACTGACTATATTGATCACGGCGACTAGTCGCCGAATACAAATATAGCCGAATAGTCGAATTTCTCGACTAGTTGGTTCATCTCTATTAATGACTAATAGTAGATAATATACAACTTAGTAAGTATATTAACTGTCTACCTAATGCTTAGTTGTTTAGTAATATCGATAAAGGATCTCATAAGTGTGTGTGCAGGAATTGCACGAACTGATACCTTTTCCTTTACCTACTTCCAGGCGGGGAGAGTCGTTTCACCCGGACGTCGTTAATATCCCACCTAGGGTAAGCCCTCCATTGAATGAACTGCTAAGCGATTTTTAAACATTAAATATTTTTTCGATGAGATTCAGTGGTTGAAGCATATTCATAGTTTCATGACATCCTCAATTATCAGACAAGAAAGTATTTTGTCTAGATTTTGATTTATTTAACAATATTATTGAAATGATGCAAATTACCAGTGAATGAACATAATTTCTAGTGAATGAATCCTACCCGTACTAAGCGTTTCGCAGATTCCTTTATCATGCGGACTGCTAAGGAGTTAAAGGCTCTACCAGCGTCTTTGTTCCCAAACAGCTACAACTTGTGGCTTTTTAAGTCTAGAGTGAATAAGCATCTCATGCAAGCGTGCTCCACCTTAGGCCACATCTTCGCTTTCCATCATATAGAAGACAAAGATACTTGGAACATTCTACATCTGCAAAGTAGCCAACGGGTACTTAAGATACATAAAATTGTAGAAAACCAACAAATCGTAACAAAAGCTCTAAAAATGCTTCTCAGTTTCTTGCCGTATCTTCTCAGTAGTGGTTCTTATTTGATACTATAGTAGTTGTGATAAATTGACGTTCACAAGTGCGTCTGTGATACCTAAAGTAAATGAAGAGCTTTTGCTTGATTTTGATTGATTGAATGAATTCTAGAGTGAATGATCCACATTGTAGATGGACTGATTCCTTACAGTAAACTTAGGAAATAGGATTTAAGATTACGAGTACTATATAGGTACCTACCTATCTTTATGCAATAAAACATCGTTATTATTTTCAAAGCTCTTTATTGATTTTATATTAAAACTTATAATAATCACTAATGGAGGCTTATACAAAGACTCAATAATATCACATTTCTGATGTGGATATTATCAATCCACGAACTAAAACTAATGATAAATCTATTTTCTCTAACTACGCTCTAAGTACCGCCAATATAAGCTAAATAAATAGAAATCTAGGAATATGTGCCTCAGTGTAAAATTACATTTGTGTATTTGAAACCGCACTATTAAAAAAGCCACTGGCACTTATACTGCTGGTTTCTGATACTAAGGTAATGTAGTTCATTAAGGTGGTACGTTACCGTGGTACGGTACGTAACTTGTTCACTGAATAGAAGAAATGCCTAAATTTAAGCGTGGTAACTATTTACGGGTTATTAACTATTTATATCATAGGTATATGGTTTCTGATATAAATTGTTCCATTTATTTGTTTATTTTTTTAGCAGCCTCTGTGGTGTAATGGTTGGGCAGGTTGGCTCAAATGTCATACATCACTGAGGTTGCGGGTTCGATTCCCGCGACGGAACAAATGTTTGTGCACAGAAAAAAAAGCGCAAGCATTTGTTTCGTTGCATTGGTTGGGCTTCCAGAAACTAGCAGTTAGTATCACTTAATGATAAAATTGATCTAAGACGATCAGTTAGTTGAGTGAGAAAATAAATATTACGGAAAGAGGTAACTGATGTCGCGGTTTCAAATTCACCGTTTATAAAAGTAAGGTATAGGACACATTAATAGGCGAAAGCGAGCACGGAAGCGTCTGGTTTGCAATTTCGCCGGCATGTACACATCTTGCTACTTACTAAAGTCTGTTAAGTCTACTCTGACCTTTTTTATTATTACGAGAAAACGAGAAAGTGGCAGAGTTTTTTTTTACTTAAAACCACGTTTTATGCGCCTTTTGAGGTTAGGTCGGCATTGCATGCTAATATATAGATTTAGAATGCATTGTCATCGAGTTGTGAGCTACAATGAAAGTTTCAGCCGGATAGCTAATCGGGAAGTGCTCGAAATTTGAGTTGCAAGATTCCAACCGGAACGAGAGACATGACAGAGAAACAAGAAAGTGACTTAATAAAAACATCCTTACTATATACAGGGAATAACATTAATGTGTAGTAATACTGAAAGGTGTGTATGGGTATCTAGTCATGAATCATCGGGCAGAATATACAACCAAAAAAACACTATTATATTTTCCATACAAAGTTTAAAAATTATTTATTTGAATTATTTTGGACAATCCTAACAAACTGTGGCCTAGTCGAGGTAGTACGGGTCACTGACCGAGCTACTTTGTGCCTAGGCACAAAACAGATAAGTACAGGAATCAATCTACATACAAAGTGCGCTCGAGCAACGCACACATAGACACCGCTCACGGACACGATATCTGGGCACAGTTGGGATGCGAGCGCGAGTGCCATCCGCTTGAGACACGCGTCTGTGAACATTTTTGTGCAAAAATGGAGCAACGAAAAAAGGTTATTATAACTGTTCGGTGGACGGTTGTTTAAATTCAACATTAAACGGTGAATTGTCGTTTTTTAAGCTACCAGTTGTTTCTGAGAGGTAAGTAGGTATTTGCTTGTATTTCGATGGTTAATTTTCACGTAACACAAAATAGTTAGGTAGGTAGGTAAGCGCCCCGGCCCCCGGCCCTGCGCCGAACAAGCGAACATGACTTTGTGGCATTGTCATATTTTTACAATTTAAAATTAGATATTTATTGTAGTATAAGCTGTGTTAGCCTTGTGTTCAATAATCTAATGAGAAAGATGTTAATGTAAACTAATCGCATTTGTTTTGTCTTCAAAAAAGCTTTATTCAGTTATAATAGTAACTGCGAAAAAATTATGTCGATATCTTGTACACTTATTTTTTTTAAATCAATCAATTTTCCTCCCATAAACTTCCTGCGCCGTCCGGTATGAAAGGTATGAAAAGTACATACATGAGATTAACTTCTGTATTTATCTGTTTTGTGGCCTAGGCGCTCTGTCTTTGAAAACGCCGAACATTTTACAAGGGCTTGATTTCGAGTCTCAAATACCGGAATTTCATACTGAACGGATCTTTGGACTCGGTCGGTTCCGTTCCGGAACCCACTCGTAAAAAAAAGGTATTTCCACATTTTTACACGACTGCCCAAAAAGGAGTATTTCAGGGTTTACGTATGTATGTATGTATTTATTTATTCCACCATTACTTCTTATTGCCTGGACAGATTTCAATGCATTAAAACCATAATAAAAACATAGGTTTAAGTTTTTTTTGCATGTTCGGGAACCGGTATACAAAAAAATCTCCGCGAACGGTACTTTTAATCTATGCGTTAACGTACCCGACTTGGCCTTGCCTTGATCAGTTTCAATTTTATCCAACTTGACGTCTTAGAATTCATATTCAGAAATAACCTAAAACGAAATTTCCGAAACGAAATCGGTCCTTTCCGTTGTATTTTTATGGGGCGGCGTTAGAAGGTAACTTTGTTTGTGCCGCTCGACCAATGAGGATCAGCGGCTATTATTTATTAGGATTACATCTTTATGATTGGTGCAATACGAAACAACGCTAGCGAATCATGAAGCGGCGGCGAATGTTTGATAGCTTTAGTGTTTGCCGCGTTTTGTCAAAGATTAAACAGGTTTATTTCTGAAAACTGACTAAGTAAAGACGCTTTATTGATTACTGACTTACGAACACTCTTTTACTATGCAATGAAATTAAATGTTGGAAATGTCTTAACCATCATTATCAGCCTATTACATTCCTACTGTTGAAATTCATGCATGATGTTTTTTACATCCTATTCCTACGGTGGTTGGTGACCTCACGTATTTTTAGAGAACATCAGCCATGCTCGCTCTTATTAGACGTTTATACTGATTAGATCCTTATTCCTTAATGTTAATTGGAGCGATGATGCTTAATGCTGTAATATGTCACTTGGGATGATTTAAGGATTCCGAGGATACCCCATACATCCAAATCTGTTGAGGCATTTATTGTGTAATAAAAAAACGCACATACATTAACCCCGAAAACATTACATTCCTTTTTTGGGGAGTCGCGTAAAAAGCAGTTTGCTTGAAAGTTAGTTGTAAAGTAAGGTTGGTAGGACAGCTGGCTTTGCTAAGATAAAAGATAAAATTTGTTTGTCAGATCTGTACACGCGGCGCACTAATATTCTTTGTCACAAGTTCATTGCTCTTTATCAGCTGATTGTTAGGGTTGAAATGAACTTGATTACCAGAAATGTTTAAATTATCATATCTTGTGATTTTAAAAAGTTTCTGGTAATTTGCACTTGGACTTGAATTATTAATAAGCTTCTATATGCGTGGTTTAATTATTACTACACATTTATGTTACACGCTGTATATTATTATAATCGCGAAAGTTTGTATGTATGGATGGTTCTTTGTTACTCTTACACGCAAAAACTACCGAACCGATTTTGTTAAATTTTGGTATGTACCTACATACCTGTACATACGCTTTAGGGCTTCGAATAACAGATAGGCTACTTTTTATCCTGGGAAACCGCGGGTGGAACCGCGGGGCGCAGCTAGTGGTAAATACATATCTGGTAAAGAGGAAGAATTTCATTAATTGCCTAGACTAGACTCTATATCTAGGTGATAAAAATATGCCTTCTGCGTTCATAATCAAGCACTTACGAATGTTACTAAGTAATGTGTTGTGTGTATGCTGGCGTGTCTCGCTTTTACCTAAGTTTTTGAATAATTTGGAAGTACAATTTTAAGTACATAAATATGTGAGATTCGACTATAGTAACTAATTTGTCAGTCGCTAAGTTAAAAGTACAATTTGCCAAAAAAAAGTAAGTAGGTAAGTGTAACATTGTTTCTTTGCTACGAAAATAGATGAAAGATTTGACAGATGAAACTTACTCGTGGTAGGTCTCTCGTATGCGGGAGGCCGTCTGGGTAGATACCACAGCTTTGCCAGTTATTCAGCCGCCAAGCAGTAGTGCATTACTGTGTTCCGGGCATTGTAGCCAGCGAAATTACTGGGCGTATGAGACTTAATATATCTGATGGCTCGGGGTGATGAGCGCAATGCAGAGCTTTTTATGGTATTAAAAGTTCTGGGTGGCAGTGAAATTGTTGTGGGCAGGCGTGGCGCTTACCATCACTCAATTCTATAAAAAAAGCTCACGTCTGAACACAACCCATAGAGGTAGGAAAATTCTTTAACACAACCGTCACAAAATGGTCAGACTTGGGTCTGTCTGTTTGTCTGTCTGTTTGCGTGTCAAAAGTATTTCAACAAGGTAAGGTTAAAAAATATGTTGTTTCATCTGTCAAATCTCACGGCAATATAAACTCTGGCAGTAAAATATTTGCATTATTTTTTTTTTTTTATATTTTCGGATTAATATAATTCCTTCGAATATTGAGGTACTTTGATATATATTACAAATTATAGGAACGCAATTTCCTTAGTGCTAAAAGCCATATTCCCTTGGCTTATCAAGTTTTCGAAAAATTATAAAAAATTTTACAAAAAAAAGTTGAGGCACCACTAAAAATAAATTAAAAATACATCAGCTGTGAATCGGTATCAAAAATTGTCGATATCAAAAAGATGTGTTCAGAAAAACCATAACCGTAGTTTTTATTGATATAAAATAGTTTTTTAGTCTTTTCAATTTTGATGAAAATATATAAAAATATTTACTTTTAAACTATTTTAACTCCAATAAAAGTTACTGGGTCTCGGGAATCGCGTAACATTGGTCTTTTCGAACTTATCTTCAACATACTAATTAAATGTATGAAAAAATGTTTATACATACCTTAAAAATACCCAACATGTCAACTAAAATTACTGTCAAAATTCATAAAAATAGAAAACAAATATATAATAGAGTAAAATTATTAGGTAATTATTATAGTCATTGGTGGCAATAAAAATATTTACTAAACAGCTGATGTAAATTTAATTACAAAACGAAAATACAATTAAAATTATTAACTTAACAAAAACAACCGTAAGTACTTCATACTGAAAATAAAAATATTTTTTCATCATGGGTCAACAAACCCAGTAGGGTAAGTTTTCTTGCCATATTTATCAATAAAGTTGTTTGCTATAAAACTTATATAATCATATTGCTTCGCTCACTCATTTCAAAATGTTATAAACAGTTTACAAGTCTTTTCCGAAAGTGTCAAAATATGGAAGAACACATTTTGATAAAAATGAAATGGTTAGAAAAACACTAAACGGAATAGACATTTTTAACATGATGTCAAAAAGTTTAAACACTTTCAACTATTTTAAATAAATATTTTTGGATATTTTTACATAAATATTTTGGTAACGCTCATCAAATACGACTAAAATCTGTACTCTTTGGTACACTATTTTATAAATGCTCTATCTATTTATATTTTTTCGTTTCTAACACATTTTCGGCCATAAAATGAAATCAATTTGGCACAGTGTTTAAAAAACATGAAGTAACGAAAAAACTATGAGACTACTTTAATTTAGAAACAAGCTAAAATTAACATGATTTGGTACTACAATTATACATTATTATTTTTTATTATAAATTTCTGTTCTTTTTTTGGTAGTGTTTTTATTTGCATAAAAGGCACGTTGTGAATTTGCGAGAAAAAAAACTTAATAGTAATCTACCAGAGCATGAGAATTTTAGCGCGTAGTCCTTAGGTTTACGTATGACGATATGCTTTTAAATTATTTCTCCTTCCAACATAAAAATCACATAGTGTCCTTACACACAGATATTATCAAACACACAGCCTTTGACGCCATCAGAAATCGCTACAATGGCTTCTCTTATCCAAATATCACAAGTAAACCTTTGACACAATATAAAAAGAAAAAAGATTTTTCAATTACATTTAAAATGGTTTCACTTGAACCAATAAAAAAAGGCGGATGCCTCGTCACCGAATTCAAAATGAAGCACTCAAGCTTTGCCGGTGTGCTCGTTCGTACACACGCCTTACGCAAACATTAACATCATGCTATGCCGATCGGCCGTAACATCGGCCCTCCGTCCACTCAAACAAACGTAACGCCACCGCCATTGCTATGCTTCAGTTGTTGCTTAACGCGATTCTGTCCGCCTTTTTTATTCGTTAATATATTGACTCATTGAAATACGCGTGATCGTAATTCGCATTCGCCATACCGAATGGTTAAGATAATGGAACGATTTGTTTAAACTAACAAGTTTAAATCAATTTAGGAAGCAATTTAGAATTCTCGCTAAATTGATAAAAACATATTTAAATATTGTTTAAAGTCTTAGAAACCGGCCTATACACAGTATCTGACACCAAATGGTTGCATTAATAATTGTAACATATTGTATTGTTGTTGTATATACAAATTAATTACGTGATTGTAATCTTGTAATCATTGTAATCTTGTAAATATTTTATTGCTTCTTTTTTAGTAAAATTATTTTTTTAAGCAAAATCTGACTTATTTATGTAAATATGACGCAAATATCTTTTCACTATTGCCTTCGCGTTAAAATTAATTATTCATGAAGCCTGAAATATTCCAATCTTACCTACAGGTAAGTTCTTTCATACCAATCACTCTTCCATACATAACACTCATTTTCAACCTCATTTTTAATTTAAATGTATGAAAAATCTTTGATTTCTTATTTATATTGTGCCTTCAAATATTTCGCCAATTAATCAATAATTTATTGTACCTACAGCAGAGACGGTTTAAGGAAAGGGCAAGAGGCCCCTGAAACAATCTGTGACACGATAAAAAGACAATGCTTCTTGGAATTTCAGTACGATGAGATTTTTACAATATTTAATTTGATGAACAAAGATTAACGTTTAAATATTTAATATTTCAACCAATTCTGCCAATTTCTGTAACATGTTATTCTTTGCTATGGTGGCTTTTATAAAGTATTTTTGTATTGTATTATATAGTATTGTATGTTAATTTTTGTTCGTAATGTCACAGAAAAGACCTGAAATCAGTGTTAAGAGGGAAACTTATTTTGACAGTTAACGGTATTCTGTCCTGAATTTCTGTGCCAATGGCAGGCATGTTCTTGAATCGTTATATCTGACATTGTCAAGACCAACAATAGATAGAATGTCTATGATAGAGTCTTTTATTATTTTTACTTTGATAGCATCTGTGGTTTAGTGGTTGGGCAGGACAGCTCAATCTCATATACTGCGGAGGTTGCGTGTTTGATTCCCGTTACGTGACAATTTTTTGGGAAATCTTATGATTGGATTTTGATTAAATCTCTTGGAAAAAGACAATACTTTCAACTATGCGCGGGTGAAGCCACGGGGCGTAGCTAGTAGCGAAAGTTTGTGACGATGCATGCAAAAACTACTAAACGGATTTTGATGAAATTTTGTAAACGGATTTTCTAAATCCTGGAATAGGACATAGGATACTTTTATCCTGGAAAATTTTACGCGGGAGTTAAATAGTCAGAAAGAAGCTTTTTTTGTTTTATCGTGTCACAGAGTCAAATCAGTGCGGGGGCTAAATTTCAGTCATTTCTAAGGCTGCCTCTGGTTCTAATCATATCAGATGAACGTTAGTAATCGTCTGGGTACTCCATGTTTGTAATGAGGTTCTTCTTCTCTTCTTTGCCTGGCTTCGAGTCTAGCAGTGTTGGCCGTATCGTCGATCTGGGTTCAAAGCATGGCTGTAACAAAGGAAGGTTGAATTACTTGTTGCTTTTTGAAATTAGAATAACTTTTTTTTGTTGTTTGAAAGAAATTATTTATGATTTTTTTTTTAAGTTTTTAAAATCTGTAACTAGGGAAGGTTGAATTACTTGTTGTTTTTTGAAATTAGAATTACTTGTTTCTTTGCTGGGTGAAAGAAAATGTTAATGAATGTTCTTTTTTTAAAGTTGTTTATGGTTTGCGTTTAGATATTGTGCGCTATGAATTAGAATGTTACGAATGACATTATACATTTTGCTCCCTTGGATCAGTTTTAGGGCATTGTAGCCAACGAAATTACTGGGCATATGAGACTTAATATCTGATGTATCGTGGTATGAATATGAGTAATTTTCATGCCATTAAAGTTCTGGGTGACACTGCAATCATTATTGGCAGGCGTGGCGCTTACCATCAGGCGAACATGCTCGTCTCATCACTGTCCCATAAAAAAAAGATGGCGTTAACCAAACAACATCGATTTTCCTCTAGCAATTTTTTAGGACTTTAAACATTTGTGTTGATATTATATATATATATATATACTAGCTGATGCCCGCGACTTCGTCCGCGTGGTGGAGTATTCATCCTGCATCCGAACATTTTTCATCCCATCATATTCACGTTCCAGTTCCCGTCCCGCTCCTATCTCGTTACCGTACCTTACCGCTTCTGTTCTGTTACCTTCCCACTCCCATCCTGTTATCTTCCCGCTCCTATAGCGTTACCGTAATGCTCTGGTCCTGATTCCGTCCCGCTCCTATATCATTATCGTCCTGCTCTGCTACCAATCATATTCCGATCCTAACCCTTTATCGTCCTCCATAGCGAACCTCCTACCGTGTTATAGTTCCCCGCCATGTACATACATGAAGCCTGAGTTACAGAAAACTTTGAAACCACCTAAATCTCCTATTTACATATACATAGCTGTTGCCCGCAACTTTGTACGCTTAATAAAATAATTCATTTTGCTCCTGGCTATTTCCGGCTGCCCTCGCTTCTATGTCGATTTTGTCCTGCTTATATCCCAATCCTATCCCGAATTCATCGCGTTTCTTTTCCGATCTCTTTCAGCTCTTATCTCGTTTTAAATAGACAGAATACTTACATTATAAACATATATTTTCTTTACAAATTTTACCATCCGTTTAAATCTATCAGGGGATGCTATTCAAAACAATCGTAATAATACATGTGTCAATAGTTTTTTTGGCTAAGTATATGTAAGTTTTTTGGCCAAAAGTCAATCGTCGTAGCTACAGAAAAAATATTGTATGTCACAGGGAAATGAGGATACCAGGGATTTCACGAAATCTCTAGGGATACGACGTACAGTTTTAATAAATAGGCTCTCGCCAGAACTCTCGCTTCGTCATCCCTTCGCTCCACTCGCGCACTCGACCATCACTCCACTCGGGAGGTCGCCGGCTCGCTACGCTCGCCACCTCTCACCCTCGCTTCGTTCTGGCCTTGCGCACTCGTTCTGCTCAGGAACTCCTCGCGAGCTCCTGGCTCCGCGCTTTTTATATACACTATAGGGGTAAATGCTAGTCGGACCACGGAGAAGTGGTCCTTACCATACATGATTATACCATGATTTTGTCGTATCCCTAGGAATATCGCGATATCCCAGATATCCTCATTTCCCTGCGACACGTACGGTCAATGACAAAAGTTTAGTATTCCTTATTTTTCTGAATGTTGCATTTTAAAAGTCTTTTAAAATCCTGTACGAATAAGAAAATTGCAAAAAATTGCATAACGTTAGAAATCATTTATTTTGCCTAGTCTACAATACAAAGTTTCGCTTTCACCTGTAAGGTGACAAAGGTTACAAAGGTAACAAAGGTTTTCCACACAAATATTTGCCATCCCGTTAAGACCTTTTAAGATGTTTAAAAAGTAGTGAAACATGTGCGTATAGTATCTTCGATTAGTATATATGTACCGAATTTCATAGTCATAGGTTTAGAAATAAAATTATTATCTACCTTGTTTAACGTTTTTAGAGTTTAATTAATATAGCGTATTTCATTTTAATTTATTACTTTTGTTTGGTCTGTATACGAAATTTCATTGCTACAACTTCATAAACAAAAAATTCTTCACACAAACTTTACCACTCTGTTAGGGGATGATTTCAAGACATGGTGAAATAAGTGTTTATAATTTTATTGGCTGAGTACTTATAATAAATTTCAACATTGTAGCATTAACAAATTTTTGATACTTTCCACCTTAACCTTGTTAGAGGGTGAATTAAAAAAAATGGCGAATTACGTTTAAGTTTATTTCTTTTGCTTACTCTGTGTACCAAATTTAATTGCCATAACTTCATGAACAAAGATTCTCCATATACACTTAACCACCCCGTTTGAACCGGTTTAGGGATGATTCCAGCAAAATAGTGAAACAGGTGCTTAAAGTTTATCCGTCTGAGTATATGAACCGAATTTCATCGTCGTAGCTTCAAAAAATGTAACTTCATTTCACCCTTATTAAACTTGGTTATGGGTAGATTAAAAAAAAATGTGAATCACGTTTTAACTATCTCCTTTTTCTTAGTTTGTGTACCAAGTTTCATCATAACCACAAACTTCATAAATAAAAAAGATTTTCTATACAAACTTTACCACCCTGCTTGTTGGGGGATGATTTAAAAAAAATGTGAAATATATATCTATAATTTCATTGGCTAAGCACTTATACCACATTTCATCGCTGTAGCTTAAAAATAATAATCTTCATTTTCCACCCTGTTTAACCCTGTTAAGGGATGATTATCAAAAATTGTAAACCACGTTTTAATTTTATTCTTTTACCAAGTTTTATCATAGCCACGAAACTTCATAAACAAAGATTTTCTATACAAATTTTACCACCCCGGTTAGGCTTTTTAGGGGATGATTTTCAAAGAATGGTGAAGTACACATCTATAATTTCATTAGCTTACCACGTACACCAAATATCATCGTTATAGCTTAAAAATAATAATCTTCACTTTCCACCCTGTTTAACCCTTTTAAGGGATGATTTTCAAAAATGGTTAATCACATTCTAATAATGTTTTGTCAGGTATGTACCAAGTTTCATCGCTATAAACAAAGATTTTTTATGTAAACTTTACCACCTCGTTTAACCCAGTAAGGGGTTGATTTTTGAAAAATGCTGAAAACTTATTTTTAAACTTGATCAAACTTAATTTATTTACCCTGTTTCTTTACTGTAGCTACAGTGTCGCATTAATAAAAAATTCTACTCCATACAAACTTTGCGGCCCTATTTAATTACCTTAGGGGTTGATTTTTGAAAAGTTACTGAAATTATATTTTTATATTCTTATGTTTAGTCAATTGATTAAGTTTCATAACTTAACTAAAAAAACCTACACCATGGAAACTTTGCGACCCCAATAAATGACCTTAGGGGTTGAATTTCGAAAAATGCCAAAAACAAGTTCCTTGTATTCACATGCTTAATGTTCACACAAAATTTGATAACTATTGGTCAAGAAACAATCACCGCAGCATACATTATAGTTTCCGCATTCCAATCTAAAAAACCACCCTAACCCCCCTTTAACGGTTGATTTTCAAAAAACTGTGATACACGTGTTCTTTTATTTTATTTGCATAGTATACTGCCAAAGTTTCGTGATCGTGCGACAAAAGAATTTTTTTTCTCCATACATCCTGTATGACCTCATTTGACCCACTTAAAGGTCAAATTTCGAAAAATCCGTTCTTAAATGACGCCTTCACTACTTGTAGAATACGTGATCCAAATTTCAGGTTTCTATGTTAAGCGGTTTTGGCTGTGCGATGATTGTAGAAAAAAACCCTGTTCTTTTATTATATAGATTATATATATATATATATATATATATATACTATCAATATATAATCTATATATTAACTTAACCTGTTTTATCTAAATTTGTTTCCAAAATCTTCAAAATTAATACTTTAGTGATATCACAGAATAATTAATAGTACATATAAGTGGTGATATAGTGGTATTTTCATGCAATATCTTAAGTTTTAGTAAAATGTAACTACTTTATATTACCTATAAGTGTACCAACTATTACAATTCCGGCAGTCCAGCTCTACAAAGGATTTTAGCTTGAAAAGGCTAAAAGGCTAGTCTTTGAGACCATTGTCGTCAGTTGCAGATATCTATCCATAACCTTTTAAAATAGTTTTTTCTACTGTCCTATATTATCTACTACTGACTACTACAGGGTGGAATCGAATTCGATACTTTTCCAAAATTTATTTTTTTAGCTTAATAGATCTATGTTTGGCCACTACCTCGCCTGATGTGAAGCGATGATGTGGCCTAAGATGGAGCACATAGATCTAGAGAGAGACGGCAGTTGAGCGGCTGCTCAAATCCGTCTCCCCGATGGTTCACCGAACATCATCCCGAAACACGACTAGGTAAATGTATGTACATTATATTTTGGTCATTTATTTTTTTTGTTTAACGCTATGGATTCATTCTAAAACATGGACTGAGTAGGCACATACATTTCAGAAAAAAAATCGAATTGAATTTCACCCTGTCACCGTTTGCCGATATTTTTTATGACAGAATGGGTTCTTCACCACCATCACCATTATCACCAAGACTATTATTATTAAACTCTTTATTTAAGGCAATATTAAAGTACAACAAAGTAAAATTAACAGAGGCCCATAGAATATATACCTTACAGACTAACACACATACAAAAATATAGCATTACATTAAATAAACCACACACACTACTTCACAGGGATATGTACCTCCAATATCATGGCGACCCTACCTCTCTACATTATCTGCCTTATGACTTAAAGCTAGCTATGACGGATTGGTTTATTTGTAAAACATTAGTAAGTTAATGCAATCAATAAAACTTCTCAAATCATTAGTAAGTTGTTAACGAGATATGTAGGACTAGGTATTGTTGATTAATAAATTAACTACTGCCGCATACATACCTACTGCCACTGAAGCACAGGCAAGAAACTAGAAGTTTTACGCTTGATATACGAGTAAGTAGGTATATAATTATTACTGAAGAGTTTAATTAAATATTATTTCCCAATTCAGTTTTTAAGATGAGATATTAATGTCAGATTGCAATGGAGCTGTATATTATTATTTCCATATTTTAATATCTCGAAATATTTTAAAAATATTTCGGTGTAATGAAGATCACGGGCCTAAGCCAAGTGGGCTTCATGTTCTAGTTGATTATTGCCAAGGTCTTCTTGCAGAAATTTGCGGACAATGCGACAAGTGTTTAAAATTGCCGCTTTTTGCATGGTGATATAGGTATTTTCTGATATATCTATTATATTTAATGATTGGAGTAGGTGTTATTATTATTATTAAACTCTTTATTTCAAGCCATATTAAAGTACAACACAGTAACAACACGGATAAAATAGAAAGTGAAAATATTTGGCCCAATGATAACTGAAATGGCCCAAATCCGTGTTCTTAGTCTCTTGTATCATTATATCATACGTTAAATTATGATTTAAAATTTTAATTTGATAATTAATGCTAAATATATTATGTTGTAAAATTTTTTGTAATAATTTTAACTGACATTTAACTTTGCATTTACTTATTTAAAAATAAATTAGTTTATTGTGATGTGAAATTTTAATTCGATAATTCTATTTTATTTAAATGTTGATGCTATTAAATTTAAAAATAATATGTTTACATACCATTGTAATGGTAGAAAGTAATGATTATAATTCTAATGATTATCACTCTTTATACTAAATTCTGGCAAATAAATTATGATTTGATTTGTTTTATATCCACTATGACAAAACCACCTAAAATGTTTGTGGTAAATAAACCATTACAATTTCATCGACATACTTATTTCAAGCGTAAAGCGTCTTACAGCTCCCAAAGCACACACAATACAGACACCATTCAAATAATAAATTATTTTAATGGGGACTGATACGATAGATCAACAGTTCATGATATCAACAACTGCCAGGCACAGGTGTTGATATCTTACTTTTGTTTCAACTATTTAATAATTATGTTTTAGTTGAAAAAAAATATTTGAAAAAGATTCATGATATCAACATTTACAATATCAAAACCACTAAATCTTCAATTTCTTATAGCAAAGCTTATTTTCCTTTCCAACTAAAAACATAATTATGTAATAGTTGAAAGCAAAGCAAAATATCCACACCTGTAGGTACCTGCAGGTGTTGATATTTTTAATGTTGATATTATGAACTGTTGATCTGTCGTATCAGTCCCATTTTAATGATACACTTCGTAAATAAAAGTGGCAGCGCCTTTACGAATCGTATCATTAAAATTTTAAGAAATAAACTTCTTTATATAGAAAAAATAGATGGTTAGTATGGCAGGTGCACCCTTAACATGCAGGGTAGGCGTAAATTTGATCAAAATGTAAACCTTCGTGATAGGGCTAATCAGCGTAGTTCAGTTGGCCAAGCAATGTCCTGTGTTCAAAACAATTGTATGCCATTTATACCAATCAAAATTGAATGGTCTACCTTACTGGTAGGTAGTCACGAAAAAGAAAAGTTCCCAATAATAAATCCGTTTCAATTAAGATAAATTAATCTAATGTCTGCACCCGCAGGGCTTGATAGATAGGCCTACCTACTAGCGAGGCGCTTACCATCCGACGAATGATTTGCTCGTCTCATTGGTTAGATACATAAAAAAAGATTTTTTAGGCGGCTTTACACTCTCGCCCAAGTGCTCTCGCCATGGTGCCATTCGTTTTATACCCAAATTTCCACACACAAGTAAAAAGTAATATTAATTAATTCTGATTCCACCTGTTTAGTTTTTGGAGAGTTTAAACCTACTTTACAAGCCCTTCTGCTAACAGAGTGTTTATTTTAAATTTGTCAATATTTTTCTTATGGACGTTCACAAACATGCATCGTTCTGTTGACACAAACATGCTGTCGACATAGCATTGTGTTATTTACTTGTCATTTATATTATTTTTTTATAAATATTTAATTATTATGGCATTAATTGAGTAGGACTCTATAAGGCTTAGATTCTGTAAATTACAGTACACAGTACAATTATAATTAAATAAATAACCAAGATACATCAATTAAATACTACTTAAGGATTTTTTGCTACAAAAATCTGGCCTTTTATGGTATTTTTTTATGGTAATGCACCTACTCAAGTATGCTACCTAAGTACCTAAGTAACAACATACACATTTCCATATTTAAACAGAATTATTTAGGTGTATAGATAGGGAAAGAAGTAAATTTTAAAAACCAGTTATAAATTAAACAATGTACGTGCAAGTGCGCAATATAACCGGTAGGTAACAGTAAAAATCACATCTGCTTAACTCACATTTGTTCAACCGCAAAAAAACGGAATAACAAGAATAACTTTTTATTAAAATTCCAATTTCGTCATTCAAAAATGCACCATCAATGCCACAGTCCAAGCAACGCCGTAAGACAACTGCACAGCAAAACTAAACCTTAGCGGTCGAACCAATGCTTATGCCAGTAAAACGAAACATAACCCTACTTTAAAACAAAAAACGGTAAATAAATCCGAAAATATTTTTAAATAAAGTTAGTTAAAAAGGATTGTTTTACTTACAGTTTCACAAATATTCATATTACAACAGTTTTCAATGGTGATCTCGCACTGGTCCGGGCGCGCCGTCATCGGCGTAACGTTCTTGTTTACGATTATACGCTTCTTGATTCTATAATCATAATGGTATAAGGTTAATGACGCATTTATATTGTTGAGCGTGAAATGTAGATTGTTTTGTTGTTACTAGCTAGATATAAAAGGGAGGCCATTGATTAGACATTTTAACGTACGCAAACATAAATTACAATTATATTTTTTTATTTAATTACATCACATATCGACGATAACTATTACATCAGGCACGGGATTTTGAACCTAAATACATAGACACATTAAAAAATCTATACTGACTCAGCTAAAAGTATATAATAACTTATTATTCCAGGTAGCTTGATTAATTACATCAATGCTATCAAACTGACCCAAATAAATTGTAATGCAGTAAATTATATTATTTTTAAAAAAGTAAGCAAATATTTTGTTTGACGTCAAACCAAATTTGAATTTAAAATAATGCAGAAAATGGTTTTTTTCAGACATTTCTACCGTTGAAAATTGTGAATAAAGAACGGCAATTTTGATAGCGCCAAATATAAAATAATAACTAAGTCGTTTTTGAATGTGTCTAAGAAAATTTCTGCGTCGAAGTTCAAAGGTTGTAATACATTTTAAATCCCCGTCATTTTTTAAAGCATTACGTGAATGAGCTTTGCGAAACACAGTTGGCAATTTGGTTGTTATTTCATCCTCAATTATGTCACATCAGACTTTTTTAGCTGAATGAAACTCTTCAGTGCATTCTACGGTTGAGTAACGTAGAAACTTTCAGAACAAAATACGGGGTCATTGTGAATAAAGTATACAGTAATTTAGTTACAGTTACAATATTTTATAGCATTGACTAAGAGCCTCATTGTCAGAAGTATATAACGTACCTTGGTCGTTTCTTCAGCTGCAAAATCTTGGTGATGAGCAATGCGCAAGCTAAAAACAGAAGGCCACATAAAACTCCCAGCACCATGATAATAGGGTCTCTAATGGTATCCCAACCATCATTGCAACTTGTGGGCATGACAAATTCTCCATCAGTTGGGCTGAGGTGTTCCGATGAGTACACTGAAGCCCTTGTTACATTTTGTGTGCAACTGAAATTGAAAATATAAAAGGTATTAAAGAGCTGCTGAGGAAACTGGAGTTTTCTATGTCGACAATTGTCTTTGTTCTTACTTGCAAGGTTTAGCGCCGACGACTACCGTCTCTGTGGTAGTGGTGAAGACTTTTTCTGTCTCACATCTGGTTCCTTCGAAATCGGTAGCACAGTTGCAGACAGGCCTGTATTGTTCATTTAACCAGCAGACTCCGTTGTTTAGGCAGTAGCCGTAACATAAGCTAACTTCACACCGATCGCCTGTGTAACCATCTTTACATCTGCAACAATCAAAATTTAATAAATATGTCATCTGCAAATTCTTGCCTTCATCTTTAAATACTTGAGATTAAATTTGAAGTCTTATTACCTGCAAGTTGGCAGTCCGTCAGCAGTTAAGCTGCAATCACCTTGGAAACAAAAGTTCTGGCACACGGAAATGTCACATCGCTCACCTGTGTAACCAGGTGTGCATTTGCACTCTAACTGTCCCTTGATCTTAACGCCGTGCACACAAAATAATCCCATATCGGCAGGGACACTGAAAGAGTCATTCAAAGCAGAGTTGTTTTGGGAAAGACTCCTTAAATTTTGACATTCAAGCACTCCCTCAGTCTGATCTCCTATTTGATAGTTTGCGACGATACCAAAAGGCACTTCATTTCGGAATTCAATAAGTTGCTCAGGTTCTTGCGTCACAATATCCTTTGGCAACTTCCAAACGGTTTTAAAACCCCAATCGACCCAGTAGAGAGCGTCCTTTGAAACTGTTAAAGCGTTTGGCTGGTGCTGTGTTCCTTTGAGCAAAGTAATACGGTTTTGTCCTTCAAGGTCTGAGCTTTCGATGGAGTAGTGGATGCCTTCTTTATCGTCTGCCCAGTAGAGTTTTTTGGCGTGTTGGTCGATGGCAATGCTCACAGGCATGTAGATTTCAGTTTGAACGACGACGTGCCTGTCTGATCCATCAAATCGTGCTCTCTCTATTGTAGGTTTTGTGATATTTGTGTTGGTCCAGTAAATATAACTAAAACATAAAAAATGACCCATTAGTAGTGATGAAAAGCTTCTGATATGTCTAAATTCTCATTGAATCCAATGAATGTATTACTTACCCTCTACAACTATCAACAGCAATAGCCCTCGGGATCTCGTCATCCATTTTGATTAAAAGGTTACCATATGGGCCGTTTACAGAACCTGGTTTCAATGAAATCCAGAAGATGCTTCTCTCACTGTAGTCAGTCCAGAAAAGCATGCTAGTGACAGGGTCGAAGGCAAGGCCTTGAATGTTGTCGAAGGACCTCCTCCTAACCAAGGACTGATATTTCTTCGTAGCTAAGTGGTAGCTAAATATTGAAGCATTGTCGTTCTGTTTGTCAACAAAGAGCAGCATGTTGTGAACAGCGTCGTAAGCTAAGGCTGTGAGATCTCTGAACTGCGTGCCTACATTGTTAGTTTTTGTATTATTTGTATAGAATTCTAGCTGGTCCCCAGTGGTTATTGCTATATCTGAAACAATAGAAAAAACTTATAAGCATACGATTATTTTTCTAAGAGGAACTGATTGTATACGTCCTACGTAATTCAGCAGAAATCACATTATGTGAAAAAATAACTTTTTAACGTTGAGTGCGTTATATAACAATGCAACTGCCAAAACCGTCTCCGATGCATAGTTTGGCAGCACTTCAGTCTGAATCTGAATATCGTCCCGTGACCATCACAACGAATGGAGGTTATTCACATAGTCACACTACCGTTTACATTTACGTAACGCTCTCCTATCTACGTAGAACTATTATTTATTCTGTGTCTTCGCCCACTGGTGTTTGCCTGCGCTGTGACGTCACGAAATTAGGAGTATCAAAATGGAATGTAACCAATTGTTGCCAAGAGCTCACGCACCCGTTTGTAAACATTAAACACTATCTGATTTCAATCGATGGGACAATAAATGTCAACACATTGGCATTGTTCTGAAGTCAACGCAACAGATTTTTCATTATGGTTTGTTAGTAGGTATGGCTAAAACAAAAGCTCTGGCAAAAGAACTGCCCAGTGGGCGGCCAGACAGAACTCGGTATTTGAGAACCCTACATTTAGATTTTTGTTTTTCATTCACTTGGACGTTTTTCAAGGTAATCTTCAGACTTATGTGCCGTTTAGTCTAGATATAGATAATCACAGTGGTAAGGTAAATTACATGGCGAAAGGAAGTCGTTAAATTTATCTTGTTTTGTAATCTTTCTTTTTATCGATAAATCAAATTCATTCGTCATCTATATATTTTTTGGCAAAAACGCCTTGTGGGACGTACGACGGACGGGTAATACGCAACGGTGACGCTGTGTCCTATAGGTTCATATAGCACATAGCGTAAAAATGTCCACTATCCAGTCTCTATAAGTTCCATAATCGCCTACGCTTCGTTAACAACAATGTGCGCCCATAAGTTCAAGGTTTAGTCAACAAGTTTTATTTTACCTACTACTTAGCTAATGCTTATGTAACTACTATAGTTTATAATAGATGAGTATGTATTTGTACATATATTATATCAATTACAGTAGGTACCTTACCTAGTCGAAAAACAAGTGGGCGAAATTAAATTTCAATCTGTTGATGACGATTGAGCTTTTAATGTCGATGTACTGTTAGATCGAATCACTATTCGTCGAATGTTTAAAAGGTCGATGCATGTTTAAATCGATATTCGATACTAGGAGCTTGATTCAAACATGTACTGAAGTGTTTAAATCCATCTGACACTTATTATAAATTGTAAGTAGATGCTTACCTAATTATGAACTATGGCATAATTAGTATCTATATTCTACTGTAGAATGTCAAGACCTTCAAATACATATATTACTAGCTGACCCGGTAAACGTTGTTTTGCCATATAAATTAAAAAAAATGTTAAGGGTGAACAACCCTTATCAATTAGGGGTATGAAAAATAGATAGTAGCTGATTCTCAGACATACTGAATATGCATATAAAATTTGGTAAAAATCAGTAAAGCCGTTTCGGAGGAGTAAGGTAACTAACATTGTGACACGAGAATTTTATATATATGATGATGATGATGATGATGATTTACTAGCTGCGCCATACAAAATTTCATCCCAATCCGTTTAGCCGTCGCAGCGTGAAAGAGTAACAAACATCCATACATACAAACTTTCGCGTTTATAATATTAGTAGGTATACATAAACTGACGCCATTTGCGTTATTAACATTAACATATAACTTCTTGGAAGGTTATTTCATTCATGAGGATGTTTAATTTTATTTACGGTGTCAATGTAACAATGATGTTTCCATACAAAAAACAACATTTTGAAATTGACGCACGAAACGAAAATTAAAGTTATTACTTTTGTTTCCTTCTGATAAACGCATTACTAATTTATCAAAAAACATGTTTTTGTAAAATGTTAAAATGAAAAAAAAAATTATTACAATGTGAATGAATTTATTACTGACAAATTAATTTAAAATGCATATCTTCCAATATATAAAATTCTCGTGTCACAGTTTTCGTTGCCATACTCCTCTGAAACGGCTTAACCGATTTTGATGAAATTTTTTGTGCTTATCCGGTATCTATGAGAATCGGCCAACATCTATTTTTCATCCCCCTAAATGTTAGGGGTAGTCCACCCATAAATTATTTTTTAATTTATATGGCAAAACAACGTTTGCCGGGTCAGCTAGTATCCAATAAATTTTTGAATGAGATTGTAATTCTAGTTAAACGTATTGCCTAAGTAATTATCGATGTTGTAACTTAATATTTTTATGACTTGCATTTTCTAAGATAGCCGCCTCTCCATATTTGTACGCCTATATTTATAGGCGAAACAAGTCGTACTCACACTATTTTAAGATCTATATGCTCTGTATCACAGGTTTTACAAATTGTCTTCTTTATCTTTGTATTTCCACTTTTTTTTTCACTTAATAGATCTATGTTTGGCCACTATCTCGCCTGATGTGAAGCGATGATGAGGCCTAAGATGGAGCACATAGATCTAGAGAGACGGCAGTTGAGCGGCTGCTCAGACCCGTCTCCCTGATGGTTCACCGAACATCATCCCGAAACACGAATAGGTCGCTTGACGGCATGGCTTTGTTCGGTGGGTGGTATTACAACCACGGCCAGAGCCTACCACTCCAAAGCGCGTAAGCGGGTTTCATCACGATGTTTTCCTTCACCGTTTTAGAGCGAGCGTACAAAATCTGCACTTAACTATAAGTCATTGGTGCAGGGCCGACTCGGGAATCGAACCCAGGTGCGTCGGATTGAAAGGCGCACGAGTTCCCGCTGACCCACATTTTAAGTTAATTCTTTTTGATAACCTTTTAACAGTAGGTAGTATAAAATACATTGTTAACAATACTAGTTTTTTGTTTTTGACAAAATTGAGATTATGATGGCTCCTTTGAACAATTTTCTCTATCCTAATCCTGAAGTGGGAGTATGGAAAATATTTTAAATTTTCTCAAAACCTTAAGATTTGATTTGATGGGTTGCTTTGAGGGAATCTTTCCTAACGGGATATAGAATCGATTAAGCCCATGTTGATTTTGAGAAACTACAGATTTAATTAGAGTATCTTTAAAAAAAGGCATATTTATTTTCTCCGAAGTTCACCCGATATTTCCTAAGAACAAAACTTTCTAACTGCCAAGGAAAGGTTCCGAAAATTGCCACACCCTGTAAAGTTTTAGAGTTGTCTAACTACACTACACCCTTCCCAAAATGTTATCCAGTTACCCATCAATGTGCTGTCACTCAGCGATGGTGCAGCTCTATCAGTGCAACAATGTTTAGAAATAGATCAGTAGTTCCAAAGATTACCTCCCACAAAACATCTACAACTTTACCTTTTTAGGGTTCCGTACCCAAAAGGTAAAACGGGACCCTATTACTAAGACTCTGCTGTCCGTCTGTCTGTGTATCTGTCTGTCTGTCTGTCTGTCTGTTCGTCTGTCACCAGGCTGTATTTCATGAACCGTGATAGTTAGACAGTTGAAATTTTCACAGATGATGTATTTCTGTTGCCGCTATAAGAACAAATACTAAAAAACAGAATAAAATAAATATTTAAGGGGGCTCCCATATAACATATTTTTTTTGCCGTTTTTATAGATAATGGTACGGAACCCTTCGTGCGCGAGTCCGACTCGCACTTGGCCAGATTTTATAAACTTAATATAGGTAGATTAGACGTACCTACTAGAAAGTGTGATTATTACTGATTTGATTATGTAGCCTTGCCTCTACTTAAGTTCATATCTGCCAGATAATCGAATTTTTATAAATGCATATTTAGTAAACAAATAATGGCGTACGTGACAGTTAATAAGCATAAGTATAATTACGTCTACAAATGACTGAGTATATCTAGTACATTACTATATTGTATATACTTACTACATATAAATATATTTATACGTATTTTTATATATATTGTATATCTATATCACATATATGTACGTATATGTAGTCGTAACCTACGAGATATACATGTATAACCTATTCCATTTCTCTGTGTAGAACACTACTTAGGTATATGCGAGTTTGTAAAGTAATGCATAATGAGTAGTAATGAATAATGAAGGGCGCAAGCGATGTTGCAATGTAGGCACAGGCAAAATCTTTACTTCTAGAAATACTGTGTATACTTTATATCTTAAATTAAGACCATTTAATGTTTCACTTCAAAACATAAAAAAAGATCAGCTTATGATAAGCATTTATTAATGACATATCGAATTAAACTTACATATTTAAGAACATTGTTCTAAGCAATGCGGAAAAATCCAAATTAATCAAATCGTTCATTAATAGCGTTTCTAGTCTAAAGCGAATAAATAGAATATAAATATCAGACGGTCTTATACTTAACAAACAATCGCTGCCAGACAACCTTGGCAAAAGTTTATAGGTATTCATTTCTGAAAATATTCAGAAATATAGTGTGGTGCCTATACTTAGCAAATTAGCAATATATAAGAAAACTTAACTAAACGACGCTACGTAACAATATATCAATTTTGCAAAGTTAGCAAACATAGAATATATCGTTGGGCGTTATTTATTATTATAGAAATGTGAAATGAGGCGAGACGTTGCGAAAATGCATCTCAAATCTAAAATGTAAGGAAAATATCTAATGTAATTCCGCAGAATAAATTAAATTTGTAACACAACAAATAATAAAATGTAACAATATTATGTTCAATCGACTCGATTCAACATTAGTGCGTTAAAACACGTAAGCGTTTCATTCGCGGAACTCAAGTGACCGCTAATTTTGAATTTGGAATGGAATCTACTGTATTCGGATTTCACTAGCTCTAGCGCTTGGCCTTAGCATTTTATCCAGCTCTCAAACCTATGCGACTGGAAGTTGTCTATTGCACTGCCTATTGTCCGGTAGATTAATGAATTCTCCCCCTGCGCTCTTAATTTGTATAAATTTAAATACAATCCTTTATACGTTTACATCCCCGTATTATTTACTTTTCCCCTACGACCCCGGCCTGCCTAAAGGACACCGATAGAAGCCCATATTACAAATTTTATTAAATTTTATTTAGCGGAATTAAACTAGATATTTTATTTACGTTTTAGATTAAACATAGAAATGTTAGCGAGCTTAAACAACCCAACAAAGGATAAAATACTTTCGCCGATTGCGTTGGTTACCAGTTGCCGTCAGCAGAAAAGAAGTAAACCGCAATAACTTAGATGTGGTTTAAGGTACTATGTACTATGTAGTAACCACTATTAAATATTATGCGGTATTTCTAAGAAACACATCCTTGTTGCTACGTGGTTTACGCATATAAATAATACGAGTACGCTAGAACTATTTCACGCCTCTTTAGATGGATGCACGATTCGTATAGTCAGTCATTGACTAAATTTGCTTAACATATTTCATAATAACTTCTTTATTTCTTTTTTTTTGAAGGGGGAAAATGTAGCTGCACTGCGCTAAGTATAAGTTAACCTAAGGTAACATAAACCAATATAAAATATACATATATTATAGACCTTTTTAACACATGAAGGTGCGCCCCACTACATTTTATGAATGTTGTAAACGAAGTCTAGCAATGTCCTACATAATTAATTATATTTTATTTTTCATTTATTTTATTATATTCGCTTTTGCTGTCTATGCGTCTTTAAACATATTGAAACATCTTGTTAACACGAGTTTAAGTACGATGTGTAATTGGTCAAAATACAATTTCCAGAAAGTTCAGTAGGTCGATGCATCACTAGGACATAATTAAAATTCGATCAAACATTAGCTGTACCGTCATCGAACTAATGAATTTCGACCTCTTGTTTTTCGATGAACCACATGTAAGATATTAAGAGGCTACAATTAGGGCTTTGTTTGGGATTTGTGGAGTATACCAACTCTATAAATGTTCCTATCACATGAAGATACAAACCTAGCAAGCAACGATGCGGGCAGTTATATATAATTCATATTCGTGTAATGTAGGTTCGGTGTATGTAGGTATACCTCTATAGGAAATTTATTATGTCGATAATTTCGTATAATTTTATTTGATAAAAAATATATTTTCAAGACAACCTTTTAACGAATTCGTAATCGGAACCGCGAGCAGATTAAAATGAGCCCAAACACTAGTAGTTTACAACCGTCAAGGAGTTCTATTGCCCACCTTCCATCTCCATCATCAGATCAGCTGGCTGTCATCATAATATTGCATTGTCATCGGACTTTAACAAGTATGCAAAATTTCAACTTTGTAGGACAAGAGGAAGTGGTTCTGATACTGCTTGCAAGATTCCACCAGAACATACATATATATGTTACGGCTAAAAGCCGAAGTGCGGCTACACCTAGTTTTAGTCGGCTACAACTAGGTGCAGCCGGTTACATGCGGTTAAACTTAGATATATCCTACCTATCTTCGGTTAGAACTAGGTTGCACTGCACCTAGTTCTAGCCGGCTAGCTAGAACTAGGTGCAGCCGCATGTGAATATAGCTGCAGCCCTCGGTAGGTTAGGGTGCGGCGGGGGTGGCCCTTGGGCCACCCCAACGCCGCGAACATGTATATTAGATATAATATAATGTAGATTATCATCTATCACTTCAATAGATTATAATCTACTGAAAAATAATGCGACGCCGGTTAGAACTAGGTGTAGCCAAGAGTAAGTGGCTACACCTAGTTCTAACCGGCTAAAACTAGGTGTAGCCGCACTTCGGGTATTAGCCGTAACATATATAACATACATCCATTGTAAGTTAAATAAAAGCTTGTAATAAGTACCTACCTAACTAATGCTATTTGCATTGTATCTAAATATATTATAAACTACATACCTACTTACTTATATAGTTTCCTGTTTTATAACAACATAATGAATACTATTTAAATAAACGATTTATGTATTTAGCTACGCCACGGCTTTACCCTCGAGTACAATTTTCCGGTTTTCTCGTGGTAGGTCTCGTATGCGGGAGGCCGTCTGGGTAGGTACTACAGCTTTGCCAGTTATTCTGCTGCCAAGCAGTAGTGCGCAAGCATTACTGTGTTTCGGTTTGTAGGGCATAGTAGCCAGAAATTACTGGGCATATGAGACTTAATATCTGATGTCTCGGGGTGATGTCCTATGTCGTATTCCAGGACTAACAAAACTGTTGAACCTATACCAAGCTCAAGTCCGTTCGTGTGTGGAGTACTGTTGCCATCTATGGGACGGTTCAGCCAAATACCAGCTAGAAGCATTGGAGGCTGTAGATCGACGTGCAAAGCGGCTAATTGGTGACGAGCGACTGGTCGCTACAAAGCTGCATAGTCTTGAGCATCGGCGTAAGGTAGCATGTCTTTCAATCTTTTATAGGATACATTTCGGTGAATGTGCACAGGTGCTTCACGACCTAATTCCACCCTCTCCCTTCCATCACAGGACGAATAGAAGATCGGCCAAATATCACCCTTATTTAGTAGACATTCCGCCAATTCGTACAAAGCGTTTTGGTTCCACATTTATAGTGCGTACTGCTAAGGAATGGAACTCATTGCCGTCTTCTCTGTTTCCTGATAACTACAATCTGGGTATCTTCAAGGCCAGAGTGAATAGGTATCTTCTAGATCTACGCGCTCCATCTTCGGCCACATCGTCGCTTAACATCAGGCGAGATGGTGGTCAAACGTAGGCCTATATTTTGTAAAAAAAGAATCTATTCAGTATTGTTTGCGTGATTGAGTAAAAAAAATTCCCTCGCTAACTAGTTCATGTGATGTATTAGTTAGATGAGATTATGAATTACTAGCTGCACCCTGCGGTTTCACCCGCGGTTTCCCGGGATAAAAAGTAGCCTATGTGTTATTTTAATGTGTAAGCTATATTGTTGTAAAGTTTCATCAAAATCCATTCAGTAGTTTTTGCGTGAAAGAGTAACAAACATATATCCATACATTCTTACAAACTCGCTTTTATAACTCTTAGGAAGATTTTTTTACCGACTTAGGGAAATAGTATGAAGGAAATAGGTAAACGCAACAGTCGTTCTGGGCCGGTCCATATGATGGGCACGATGAAGATGTTATCTGCTCTTAATTTTACCAAGCAAGCGCTCTGATCGTCCTTCTGAGACCTAGATCTTTTTTAAATCTCAAATGGGTAATAAATTCGTACTATTTGAGAGAACACAGGAATGAACTTAGCCACCCACACAGGCACTAAGAATAGATCCTTTACTATTCTTTGTGGGTTCGTGCTTTTATTCTTAGTTGACCTTGCAGGTTCATTTGATTTTAGGATAAGACCACATAATTTATTATTATTTTATTTACACCGCCGACCTCTCTCACTCAGTTATTTAACTCCATCCAAAGGTTGACTGGAAGAGATCGCTTTTAGCGATAAGTCCACCCATTGTACTTTAGTTTTTAAGTTGTTTTCATGTACCTACTGATTATTTTTGTTTGGTGTACAATAAAGTATTGTGTATTGTATTGTATTGTTCAGTTGCGGATAAAAGATCTTTTTCCACTCTGAAGAAACTGTAGATAAAATGGAAGTAAGCTGTACTTTAGGTAAATCGCGTACATAACTTTACAATATGCATTGATGAGGTTTACCCCAACGCATTTCCCTATGCAGTACCGCATCGAGATAACGAGATGCAGGATTGACGTAAGGTAAAAAGTGATAGGGGAACTAAAATACCACTAAATATCCCAGAGTATCGTACATTCGTATACCCTACGTCATTGGGAAAACACATAGGTTAAAATTTAATTTTGTCTCAAACGCACCTTACTTTGTTAAACTGGTTTTATATTCATAAGAATGTGATTAATATACTTATTATGTGTGATTCAGATTAAATATTTGTCATAAGTGGGGACCAAAGTCGAACACAATACCTGGTAAAAGGCATAAATAAAATATATTAAAAAAAAGTTATCTTGTGAAACTTTTTGCTAATCCTTGAATAAAAAAAAGTTGCCGCGCTCCGCGGTTTCACCCGTGCAAGAAAGCACTTTCCGGGTTTCATAAAATTTCCGGGCAACTTACCAATTTTTCTTTCCATAAAAACCTAATTCGGACTATAACAAACATTAAAAACTTACCAATCGATCAAGCCATTCTCAAGTAATGTGCTTATTAACGAATAGCATTTAATTGTTATTTGTAACAACTCACCTCATTCCAGATATGCAATAGTAATTTTTTTTCGACGCAAATAGAAACACAAAGTTAAAATAATAAAGTATATTACCATACCAATAAGTATATTATAAAAATTATGTTGAGAAAATTTCCTACAGATCCATAGAAATTGTAAAACTGTGCCCAAGTAGAATTAAAAGTTTTGCGTTTTGTGATCAGAAATTTCATACCTCTCTGTTTATACGTCTTTTAAGCTTTTTTTATGTAACTGAATTACAACACGACCGGGTCGTTCGCCTGATAGTAAGCAATACGCCTACTCATAACAGTTGCAGCACCACCCAGACCTTTGTATTGCAAACACCTGCGCGGCACTGCACTACGCTCGTAACCCTGAGACAATTATTAGCTGCCAATAATTTCGCTGGCTACAATAACCTTCAAACCGGAACCAGGCCTAGCGCACTCCGCACTGTAGGTACGAAGCTACAAGTACAAAGCCGGACACCGACGGCGGGTCACGCGTCGTTACACGTGTCGCGTCAGAAGAGATAAGAGCTATGCAATAGAAAGAGAGGCGCTCTGTAGGTTAATATGACTGGTAGGTATACAGCGCTACGCGAGCCGAATTTAATTTTATTGTGCCATAGCAAGAGTCGCTATTTGTTTAAATTTCTTTGCGGAGTGATGCTTCTGTCCCTTAATATTCTGTGCCGGAACACAGTAATGCTTGCGCGCTACTGCTTGGCGGCAGAATAAGGCTAAATTAAGGAAGTACCTACCTAATCTAGTAAGCCTAATAACCAAGATGTGAAACATGAGTTGAAACAGAGGCCGTTCGACAGAGAGACACTTCAATTTAATTTTCTACGTACATATTTCCATTACAATTATTATTATAAATTATTCAAAGTACACGGAACTACTGTAGTCACTTTGTCAACGGGCAGAGTAAGTTATAAATACGTGGTAAAACAGCTTTATAACCGGATATAACAAATGGGAAGTTAAAAGCGTAAAGGCCGGTTATTTACCGGTCAAATCAATGCAAAACAAGTACCTACCTAAAGCTTTATATTGAAATTTTCCTTCTGTACTTATTGGCAACTGGGCGATTTATTCGTTCTTTTGAACCCTACACTTTATTTTCAACAAAGTTAAAAGATATATTTTTAAATAGGCACAAAATTGAACTTTTAAACGTCATATACGCAATAGAAACCAATTGAATTTGAATTAAAATACGTTAAAAATTGTAACTTAAGATATTATCTCTCTCTGAGAGAAGGCCCGTGTCCCGGGCCCGAAGGCCGAGTGGGAACGTGATGGGCTGATGATGTAGATATTATGACTTTGAAAAAAGGTAAGCATGTTTACCCATTTCTTTTCCCATAGGTACTCAAATTGGAGTCCGGGCCCAGACGGAAAATGACTCTAAAATTGCTTCGGAAATACGCTTGGCTTATAGAATAAAACTGCTATAGAGAGAACTTATATGTTCTCTGGACTTTTAGATTTAAAGGAGCAACAAACAGATAGATAGGTATTATAGACAATATTATAAATCTTTGGGAGATAGCGGTTTCTTTGACCCGTTATTTTTGCGTTAGATAAACTTATTATGTATGTATGTATGTTTGTATTCTATTCTAATATGAATCTAAAATCAGACACTAAAAAGAGCTCCAGTTTTTTATTAGATTGCTTGCCAAGACTTGGATAATAATAAACTCAAGAGGTATTATGATGTATTATTATTATTATGGTATTATCTATTATAGATCGGACAGAAACACAATCACATCTTCAATCTTCAATTATTTAACGAGCTAATGAGACGATCATCTCGTACATCGTTGATAAAAGCCTGCTGTAAACGCCACGCCTACAAGTAACAGTTGCAAATTGCTCGTTTGAAATACGATTGGTCATGCACGGCGAAAAAATTCGACGACATATGAACTGGGCCAGCACGGTAGCCCATAATCTGTCTATAAGAGAAGGCCCGTGTCCCAGTGGGAACGTGGTGGGCTAATGATGATGCACGAAATTGGATGAAGCTCATCCTCTTGAAATATGCCAAGTTATCAACCCGAAACAGTTATATTTTGAATGTATAGAAGTGAGTTTGAATTAGGGTAGTCGACAAACCCTTCCCCAAACCACGCCACTAAGCCCGATCTTTTCGATTCTCCTTCGAGAGCCGAAGATCGGGCTCCGTCCAGGAGGGCTCAGTGGAGAAGTCCAGTAGCTGCCAGTTACACTGCGTATATAGTCACTACATCTAGTTCGCAGAACGCCCTATAGAACGTAGTGAACGTTTGCCAGCCTCTGTGGTATAGTGGTTGTGCAGGTTGGCTCAAATCTCATACACCACTGTGGTTACTAGGTCGATTCCTACGACGGGACAAGTGTTTGTGCCCAGAAAAAAAAGCGCAAGCATTTGTTTCGTGTCTGGGTGTTTTGAGGTCCTCGTAGTTCCTGGTTCCCTAGATAAAGGGAATCCTAGTTAGGGACCACGGTATATGTATGTGATAGTCGAGCGTATTATATTATTTAAAAAAAAATGCAGTCTAAATAGTACTGGGCACATCCTAAACTCAACGCTGCTCTAAAAACAGTAGGTATATGTTCCAAACGCAATAATCAAGTCGGTACTATGTAGATATACTCAGTTCATTATTCTTATAAGTTTATTGATTGTTCGTAATCCTATAATTCATAATACTTATTTGATAAGAAATCAAACCCGGAAATCTCATAATCGTAATCAGAAATTGCGCAACATCACTTTGAAAATGTATCACGGTCAGAGCTCGGAACACGTTTGATTTCATTTAAATTTTCATTAACAACTTGATATTACTACGATCAATTTTATTATAAGTAGGTGGTGGGGAACACTAACCCTCGTATTCACAAAAATACGATAAGACTTAAGCCACAAAATAGATAGGTATAATTTATTTGTGCTACATTGTTAACCGACTTCAAAAAAGGAGGACGGTCTGTATTTGATTGTATGTTTTTTTATGTTTGTTACCTCAGAACTCCGTCATATAAGAACCGATTTGGAAAATCTTTTTGCGTTGAGTTCAGTATAACTACGAAGTGATCCCATATAAATTTCATCGATATTTGACCTTGGACTTCGAGTCGGTTTTTTTTATAAAATGTATTCTTGTTAAAAATCTTTGGTCCCCCCTCAACTAACGTCAAAATAAATGTATTTGAAAGTGACAAAAAATAAAAATCGATATTTTTTTCTTTTACTTTGTTTGAACAACAGAGAAGCATTGCCGAATTGCCGATGTAATGTCCCTGACCCTGTCATAATTTATTGAGTTAGGGGGATGCCTCCTAGACTGCACCAGCGAAACCAAGCCGAAATGATAAGGAATAACAGATTAAAAACCTTGTTTGTTTCAAAAGGCTGTAGAGTACGTGCGGCTTGTGTTTAGGGTTGCCAACCAGACTGTTAAAACAGTTGTATACTGTTTTTCGCTCATGAATACTGTTCATCAAAAATAAAGTATGCAAAATACTATTTGTTTTATCACCAGTAGAAAAATGCTTTTTTGGTCAGTCAATCTAGCGCCGATTGCTCCAAGCCCCAAACGGGAAGAAAAACAGAGCAATTGTAAGTATTCTATGTGTATATCTAATAGTTCCATGTACCCATCGACTTTTCTCGTCGATATTTGAAGTACCTATACGTATTACGTAATATTTAAGCTTTTTACTGTTATCATGAAAGTCTGCTGTTTTTATATAGCTTTTTATATTATAGATTATGTACATTTATAACTATATATATATATATATATATATATATATATATATATATATATATATATATATATAAGAGATCGCTGCTTAGTGATAAGACCGCCTATTGTACGTATAGGAAATTATGTATTACCAACTGTAATTCTGTTTTCTTTTTTTAAGTGCAATAAAGTGTTATCTATCTATTTCCGCAGTTATACTCTACGTCACGAAGCTTCGAATTTACGTATACAGTCTTGGTATAAGTGTTAGGCGTTAGCTTACCCCCATTGTTTCCCCCCTCCCCCCTACACATCCCATCGATCATGGGGGCCTACGTGACATGGAGCACGCTGCACGTCTCTACAAATCAGACTCGAATTTCATAATTTTTTTGCCGTCTTCAATTACTGGAGCAGGTAGTCGTAAAAGCGTTTGTCGGTCTGTTGTAATGGAGTATTGTTTACGTAAGAGGTTATGTTTCAAGCTTATTGAGCATTTGTTTGCAGATCAGGTGATTTCATTGTTGATGAGCAGGTAGTATTGTGAAATTGTATTTAGTGATATGTACATATATATATTTTTTAATTTTTGGGTTGTTGTACTGTATTATTAAATTATTTTGTTTTTTTTTTTATGTAACTTAATGACGAGACGAGCTGGTCGTTTGCCTGATGGTAAGCAATACGCCAGCCTATAACAATAACAGCACCACCCAGAACTTTGTTTTGCAAAATCCTGTGCGGCGCTGTACTGCGCTCGTCACTCTGAGACAATTAGCTGTTGAGTCTCATAATGCCCAGTAATTTCGAATATTATTTTCTTCTTCTCAATGATATAATTCTATTAATATAAATAACTTCTTTTGTACTATTAATTATTCTGTAGTTGAATGAGTGTTTGTTGCAAATTACGGAAGTGAAATTGGGCATTAGCACAATAATTAATAGCACAAGATTAGTGACGAGCGCAGTGAAGTGCCACGCAGGATTTTGAAAAACAAGGTTCGGGGTGGTGCCTTTATTTTTTTTTTAAATACATATATTTTTTTTATATCTATTTTGTTAATAACACTTGTCCTATGTTAGTAAAAAAAAATACAAATAATAAAAATAAAAAGTACAAACACACTGAGACATTACTGAGACACACACATTGACAACGGCTTGTGAGCCGCTATGGGCAAGTGTGTTGTTTACCATCAGGTGACCGACCTTGCTCTTCTTGGTACTCAATTACATAAAACAAATATTTAGGCCTGTTAACTTTGAAGCAGGCTATATGTACTTAATAATAAATACAGGTTGATATCAGAAGTGCACATTATTTGTTTTTGATATGAAAACGCCATATCTAATCTAAGCTGATAAAAAAATTGCAATGCCATTTTTCTGAAATAAAACATACCTAGCTATACTATTATATTAGCTATATTATTATCTATAATACCTACGAATCAGAATCAGAATAATATTGATTGTATAACTGTGGGCAGGTACATAAAATTAGATAATAATTTTTATATAATTTAATTTAAATAATAATATAAATAAATAAAAGATATGAACGTACAATACAAAAGTACGTGACCAAAATGCTGGCCTATATTTTTGCCAAAGGATAAGCATTGCCATTCAACGTGGCAAAGCTGTCAGCATTTTGGGAACGTTGCCCACTGGTAGTTGTTAATTACATTAGATTACTTTAGAAATATTATATAACGCTTTATTGTTACGTACAATATTATTTTGAACAAGAAGTAAATTACACTCCAATATTTATAACGGAGCTCACAGAAAGTAGATTCAAATTGAGTGTGAAAAATATTCTAATGAAAAAAGCATACTATACAGTTAGTAATTACATAGAAGACAAAGATGCATGGAACATTCCGCTTCTGCCAAGTAGCCAACTGGCACATAAGAAAAATAATATGTATTGTCAAAAACAAACATTAAATATTGTAACAAAAGTTCTAAAAAATATGCCCCTCAGTTTCTTGCCGTATCTTTTGAGTAGTGGTTCTGTTTCCGATACGGTGGTAGATTCATTGTAATAATTGACGTTCATAAGTGCGTCTGTGACGACAACATTGAAATAAGGAAGTTTAGAATTGAATTGAAAAACACTAAATCGGAATAATACACACGTAATATTAAGAATAACATTTAGGTAAAATCCAATAATATTTTTTTTAACGTGACATTTATATTATTAGGTTTGAAACAAAAAAAAATGTTTAATTGCTCTATATTTTATGTTTCTTTTTCAATATCTCCAACACGCCATATATCCTTATTATGACTACAAGAAAATATGTATGGAAAAAGATTCTTTTACGATTTGATTTGATGGAAACATTCCTAATGGGAAATAATCGATTGAGCCCATTTTATATTTTTGGGGCTGACTAACTTTTTCAAAAATCCAAAAGAGCTCCTTTTATTTTCTTCAAAATTCACTTGATGTTTTATTAGAGCAACACTTTGTCACCGTAAAGGGAAAGAAACCTGATAATCACAAAATGATATATAAAAAAAATAAAAAAAACATTTTTAAAATCATAAAAACTTAAAAAATTATAAAATTTTATTCGTTTTATTTGCAGCGTAAGTGCATCAAGACATATAAATTGTCATGTATTTAATCAAAACGGTTGTATTTTTAAATCTAGATTTACGATAACGTATTGACCTATTTAATTATATAAATAATTACATAAAACATTAGATACTATGTGCACATATATTTTTAACTTTTATGCGATATGTGACTTGCATAAAGATAAAATTATGATTAATGTATTTCAAATCGCAAAAAAATGGATATAATAAAGAGTACGATAAGACGTACGTTATCATAGTAACCACATGTACCTATTTTTAAGGTTTTTAACAATAAAGTGTTTATCTTTCTATCTATCACATGTTTTTTTATAGCTGTATAAATGCTAATAGTTTATCAATTTCATCAGTTTAGGTAAAATTACAAAATATGATATTATTACGTAAGTAATAGTAAGTATTTTTTGATATCATGATGATTAATATTAAAAATGATATCACTCATTTTAATTAACCTTGAGAAATGTAAATTTATTTGACAGAATTTTATCAGCTTAATCATAAGGCGGCCTTTGTATACCAGACATTGTAGGTATATCATATAAATAATAACATCGTTCTTTATGACATACACATAAAGAGTTGTATTTATGTATCTTATCTTTTATAGCTCTTTCCCGCGACTTGTGCGCGTGTAACCAACAGACGAAGCCCATATTCGTCCTTTTTCAGCATCTTAGCAAGACCGCCCCAGTGTATGACAGCGCGTATTACGAAGAGGTCAAGCTGTATCTTTGTAGTCACCAACCGATTTTGATGTAACATACCCTATAATCTAAGCTGCGAATAATGCTAATGCGCTTTGCCAGTTATTCAGCCGCCAAGCAGTAGTGCGCAAGCATTACTGTGTTCCGGTTTGAAGGGCATTGTAGCCAGCGAAATTACTGGGCATTATGAGACTCAACAGCTAATTGTCTTAGGGTGACGAGCGCAGTGCAGCGCCGCGCAGGATTTTGCAAAACAAAGTTCTGGGTGGTGCTGTTATTGTTATGGGGTGGCGTATTGCTTACCATCAGGCAAACGACCAGCTCGTCTCGTCACTCAGTTACATAAAAAAAAATGCTACCAAACCCTGAAAACCAAATTAAAATCCGTTGAGCAGTTTCCGAGTCTTTAGATAACAAACAGACAAACATCCTAAAAACCATGGATTTTTATTCAGTACCCTCCAAATAATCTAAATAGTAGAACCAAGTTGGGTTTTCAAAGATATGTTTAATGCACAGAATTGGCTCAGTTCCATTTTAAAATATAATAAAATAAATGGTAACAGTATAGTAAATAGTAATGTAATAATAGTTACTATAATAGTTAATAGTAGAGATTTAACCGAACGTTAAATAGATTATCAGAGACTTTATACAAAAAAGTTGAGGTTAATCAAAACGATTCATCATTGTTAACGGAATAATTACCGTGGCAACTAAGAAAACTATAATTCTGTAACAGGAACCATGCCAATGACCCAATAATGGCATGGTTGCTTTTTTCTACTTAATCGTTATGACTATGTTTAATCTCAGTAAGGCCCATGAACATGTTCAATGCCACCGTCTTTTAAGTCAGTTCTTTTATAGAAGGTCTTGTTAATCATGAATGAATTTATCTACCTGCTATTATGTCAAAGACGAGTCCTCCAAAGTGTTTTTTCGGTTGGTCTTATCAGGTTGGATATAACTCGGAGATAACAAAATAGTACAATCTGAAACCCGCTTACGCGCTTTGAAGTGGTAGGCTCTGGCCGTGGTTGTAATACCACCCACCGAACAAAGCCATGCCGTCAAGCGACCTAGTCGTGTTTCAGGATGATGTTCGGTGAACCATCGGGGAGACGGGTCTGAGCAGCCCAACTGCCGTCTCTCTCTAGATCTATGTGCTCCATCTTAGGCCACATCATCGCTTCACATCAGGCGAGATAGTGGCCAAACATAGATCTATTAAGTGTAAAAAAAAAATGTATATAATATGTAACTTTATGACGAGACGAGCTGGTCGTTTGCCTGATGGTAAGCAATACGCCAGCCCATAACAATAACAGCACCGCCCAGAACTTTGTTTTGCAAAATCCCAGAATGCCCAGTAATTTCGCTGGTTACAATGCACTTCAAACCGGAGCACAGTAATGCTTGCGCACTACTGCTTGGCGGCAGAATAACTGGCAAAGCGGTGGTACCCACCGAGACGGCCTGTCGCATACGAGGAACCTACCACCAGTAAACTGCTTTTAGTCAGGCCACACAACCAAATCACCAATATGATTTAACACGTCTGTGGTCGCGCGTCAATAATAGGTACCTATACCTAGAGAAGATACAAAATCGTTAAATCATTTTTCGCAACAAAATTTAGTCGTGTTTCGGGATGATGTTCGTTGAACCATCGGGGAGACGGGTCTGAGCAGCCGCTCAACTGCCGTCTCTCTCTAGATCTATGTGCTCCATCTTAGGCCACATCATCGCTTCACATCAGGCGAGATAGTGGCCAAACATAGATCTATTAAGGGTAAAAAAAAAACAATCTGAAAGAAAATAAGACTTATTTTCATGACATAACAGCAATATGCAATGCTACACCATCTACCCCGAACCTTGTACTTTATTATTTATTTATTCTGTGCCCAAACTAAAAAGACTCTATTTTATAGACGCAGTAGTTTACCACTGATACCTGCCACCAAACTAAAGTACGAATTAAAAATTAGTAGGTACCTATTGCTACTACAGGTACCTACTATTTATACGTTTAGTTATGCCGTCAGTCATCAGTTATATTCTGTGGTGATGCCTTTATTTATTTTGAATCTTACAAGAGGACTTGTCCCATTCCATATGTTATAGAGTAAGCTGAAAAAAGATATTTATTAAATTCAATGATTAATATTATAACTCTGAGTTGAACTCTGATGTGTAGTCGTATGATCATAGGACTCGGACGGTATTAATATAAACTCATTTGATTTTGTACGGATCGATGAGTTATTTGTCTCTTTTTTATAGAACTGAGTAATGGGACGAGCAAGGCATTCGCCTGATGGTAAGCGCCACGCCTGCCCATGACGATTGCCGTGCCACCTAGAACTTTTAATACCATTAAAAGTACTGCGTAACACTTCGTTGCGCTCATCACCCCGAGACATCAAAAATTGCGTCTCATATGTCTAGTAATTTCTTGAAGATATCCAAGTTGAAGTCGGTCATCAGTAATTTGCTAGCATAAGTGCCGTGTTTTGGCTTATCTTGTTCAACACAACGTGTAATTTTCAGGTAGCTTTTTAAAATCGTGATTTTAATTTAGATTTGTTTACTAACTTTAAAATTACATTTATTGTAAAGCAGACTAATTGCCAAGCTAGTAACGAAGTAACCCCTGACACTTATTGTTACCTGACAACATAATGTACTTTTCGGACAACAGAAATGGGGGCACGGTCACTCGAGGAATTGTCTACAACATTCTGGCAATTGTTTAATTGATAATGTACTTGTACTCATTTTTTGTGATGGCAATCGAAGGATTGTCTGATAAAGACCTACTTTGATTTAGGTGAATATGAAGTACATATAAATTCATCCAATTTTAAGCAAAAGTATTTTTCAACTAGAATTAACTTATATTCTACGAATAACTTGTATTATTTCCTAAAAATAAAGTAATTTTACTAAAATTAAAAACGCGAAAGTTTTTAAGAATGGATGTATGGATGTACCTTTGTTACTCTTTCACGTAAAAACTACTGAATGGATTTTGATGAAACTTTACAATAATATAGCTTATACATCAGAATAACACAGGCTACTTTTTATCCCGGGAAACCGCGGGTGAAACCGCAGGGCGGAGTTTTATATATTTATCTTAATCAATCTGTATGTAGCGAATCTACATTTTTAATACGTTTTTATTAAGTTTTGTCTGTCTTACGTTCCGGGTTCTTGCAACTCAACAACGGAACTACACCCAAATTTCGAGCACTTCCCGATTCCCGATCTGGCTGAAACTTTTAGGGTAGATATATTTTTAAATCTATTACGGATTCTTGTTTCGTAGGCTACATTTTAAGTCAAAATAAAAAAAAACGTGGAACTCGTTTATTATTAAATTTATTGTTGCCTTATTTCTGTCATCCCGCCACTTGGCATTCATTACAAAAATACTCCCCTATAATTGTTTTTTTTTGTCTCCCAGACGACAGGGGTTTCGAGCAATCGGAGCTAAATTAACTGACCGAATATTTTTTGATGAACAGTAAACATTATTAATGAGCGAGAAACAGTATAATACTGTTTCAGGTAGTATGGTTGGCAACCCTAACACTAAGGTACAACAATGCCACAGTATTACAATCGTGAATTGTAAAACTGTGACAATGCGTAGTATGTCAAAGCAGGCCCGATAGGCCTGTATTCTGTGCCCAACCAATGAATGTATTTACCTAAATACCTACTCGTTAATTGACTGACTTATTCCTTAATTGATTATTTATCGAACAGCCGCAGATTAAACAATAGTTATTACGGCACAGCCCTATTTCAAGCCAAATGAAGAGTTCATTGACTCTTCAGTCAATGGCTGAAGGCCGTTTTTACAACTCAATAACAACCTCAGTGGTAATTTAAATAACTAGGAAGAAGAAAAATGATACTGCGTCTGACGCCAGTGGCCAACTGCTCGAGCAACCACATTTCTTGTATCCTTCTTATATCGTCTTACGGGGACGCCTAGCATGCGCTAATACGTTCAATATTTAAAAAGAACTCGGTGGTAGATGGTAGAGGGTGACAGATCTTATCTAGGCTGTTTGATGTCATTACAGTACCAGATATTGTGAATTTGTGACACATGCAAGTATGGTAGGTGTAGATGTAAATTACTGTTTATTTTTTTATGAAACTAATGAGACGAGCAAGTCGTTTGCCATGGTAAGCGCCATGCCTGCCCATAACGATTGCAGTGCCACCTAGAACTTTAAATACCCTTAAAAGTATTATGTAGCACTGCATTACGCTCATCACCCCGAGACATCAGATATTAAGTCTCATGCCAGTAATTTCGCTGGCTACAAAGCCCTTAAACCGGAAAACAGTAACGCTTGCGCACTACTGCTTGGCGTAAGAATAACCGGTAACGCGGTGGTACCTACCCAGACCGTCTCCCGCATACTAGAGACCTACCACGAGTAAAAATGTAATTGTCAAATCTTGTACTATTAATTATTCTGTAAACAAATAAAAAACTCTACGTAGTAGGTACGTATATGCCAAATTGAATAATGTACGTTTTTTTAAAGATTTGTATTATAAATAGGACCTGCATGATATACAAATTTGAGCAAAAAATGATAAAGGATTTATTTGATAAAATGATATATAGGTAGGTACTTTGGTATAGATTAGATAACTCTTTATTGTTTCACCACCTGAGAACATGATAACAAAACGAAAAATAACAAACTTAATAACTAAAGTGTTACAATGGGCGGTCTTATCGCTCAAAACGATCTCTTCCAAGCTACCTATATATATTTGTATTATTTGTTTATCAGTTTGTTGTTATGACACGTAACTACGTACGTATTTAGTTTAATGTAGCAACATTGTATGTAAGTACCTAGTTAACATTTTGGTTCATGGTTAGCAACATTTGATAACAAATAAGTATTAAGATGTCTTAACATAATTGAATTGTAGAAGCTAAATAAAGTCAAAGTGCCCTGGAAATAAATAATAAAACGAGACTATTATTTACAGTGTTGCCAGGTCCAATTTTTGTAAAACGGGAGGTATATCATGAAAAATCGGGAGATGTATGAAGGCCAAATTAAAAATATCGGGAGACTATTATTTAGCATAATATCCACATACGACCACAAAAAGCTTGCAAAAAAAAGGGGGGATAGAGAAGAACATCGGGAAACTTGGCAACTATCAAATCTTTCAAAAAATGCCCCTCAGTTTCTTGCTGTACCTTCTGTGTAGTAGTTCTTTTTCCAATACGGTGGTAGAGTCATTGTGATAATTTGACGTTCATAAGTGCGTCTGTGATGCCAAAATAATTAAAGAGATTTTAACTTTGACTTTGACAGTGATTTATCCAAATTCGATGGCTGAGCTAAATGCGATCCAAATCCTTCATTCATAAATGAAAAACGTAATTGAACTTAGCAGTATTGAGTTGCAATCTCATGGCAAAACGTATATTTTTTTTTAATGCATTATTATGTTAAATGCCTACACTATTGTAATATGAACAACATGTTTATTATAACACTACAAATATAGACTAGGTACACTACAAACTAGATTCAGTATGGACATTTCAACTGATATTATCTTCTAAAAGATATTCCAGAAAATGTCTATCAAACATCAACGAGATATTTAATAATAAATATATCTATAATAATAAATATCTATAATCTACATATACATATACCTAATTACGAATAAACAGGAATATCTCGTCAATACTAAGTATTTATGTATAGTAGTGTTGCAGGTATATATATATGTTACGGCTAAAAGCCGAAGTGCGGCTACACCTAGTTTTAGCCGGCTACAACTAGGTGCAGCCGGTTAGATGCGGTTAAACTTAGATATATCCTACTTATCTTCGGTTAGAACTAGGTTTAGCCGGCTAGAACTAGGTGCAGCCGCATGTGAATATAGCTGCAGCCCTCGGTAGGTTAGGGTGCGGCGGGGGTGGCCCTTGGGCCACCCCAACGCCGCGAACATGTATATTAGATATAATATAATGTAGATTATCATCTATCACTTCAATAGATTATAATCTACTGAAAAATAATGCGACGCCGGTTAGAACTAGGTGTAGCCAAGAATAAGTGGCTACACCTAGTTCTAACCGGCTAAAACTAGGTGTAGCCACATTTCGGGTATTAGCCGTAACATATACACCTAATACTATTAATCCGTCCGAGGGGTTGTCTAAAACTAATATTACAAAGTAGATTAGATTTAAAAAAGTATCGTCAGCATTATTGAAGGACTTTCAAAATGTCCGAAACCTAGTCAGAATAAATTTCGACGTTTTTCCCGCGAGTCTTAGCCGTTTGTATAATATAAATTACACAGTTCATTGCATAGCTAGTACTTATAACTTAGATGAAACTTATATTCAAGTCCAATATTAATTTAGGACCGGGACCGAAATACCGGTTAAAATCAAATTGGTATCGATACATAATCAAATTGTAATCGATTCATTGATACATAAATGTAACTATAAAGGAATCGATACCTAAAAGTATCGGTAAAATTGAAATACCGGTATGAATACTTTCTACGGAAGGAAGGAAATAACTTTACTTGATTAATATCTTCTTCTTTATTATTCTTTCTGGCTAAGGCTTGCTAGCCGCCGCCGCACAGTTTGACTCGCTCGCACGGCGAATAAGTGTGCAACGTCGCCAGTACAGATACTTTATTACCAATAATTATAACGTTATTTTGGTATCGATACCTAAACACCGGTATTTTGATACTTACCGGTAAAAACAGGAAAGTATCGTTATTTTTCAACCGACTTCAAAAGGAGGAGGTTCTCAATTCGACGGTATGTTTTTTTTTGTATGTTTTACGCGGTTACTACGCCTGTTATGAATTGATTTTGATGATTCTTTTTTTTTGTTTAGTAGGTCATACTTCAGAGGTGGTCCCATATGAATTTTATCGAAAATGAATAAGTGCTGTTTGAAAAAAATGACAAATACAAAAAATATAAGTTTAGTCTTGAAGTCGGACCATGTATTTAATAAATTATTTATTCAAGTATTGGTATCGGCCCCTGATTTATAAGTGTCCATACGGGTTGTTTTATATTGCAAACAATAACAACTGAAGTGCTGACTTTGACATAGCAAAGTGCATAAGAAGTGTGTATCCTTGAGGACCGGCGCAAGGTTTCAATGCTTGCAAATTGCCGTTGTCACGATTTGTTAATGCTCATTGCAATTTAACATTTTGTAATTACATAATACACGTCTCGTGTTTGGTAGCTAAGGCTAATTTAAGTGTTTAAGTTAGTTTAATTTGAATTAAGCAATTTCGTTTAACTTTGATTGATTAAAACAAACGGGTTAGCAATGTATGTATAATTGTTGCAATTTAAAATACTAAACTACTAACTGGTGGTAGGTTTCTCGTATGCGAGAGGCCGTCTGGGTAGGTATCACCGCTTTGTCAGTTATTCAGCCGCCAAGCAGTAGTGCGCAAGCATTACTGCGTTCCGGTTTGAAGGGCATTGTAGCCAGCGAAATTACTGGGCATTATGAGACTCAACAGCTAATTGTCTCAGGGTGACGAGCGCAGTACAGCGCCGAGCAGGATTTTGCAAAACAAAGTTCTGGGTGGTGCTGTTATTGTTATGGGCTGGCGTATTGCTGACCATCAGGCAAACGACCAGCTCGTCTCGTCACTCAGTGACATTAAAAAAAAAATGAATACCTAAATCAATTTTGTTAAAGTTTCTAAATAAATATAGGTACTTATTTGTAAATGTACTTATTTTATACATTATTATAAGTAGGCAGGTATAACATGTACATAATGTCTATACTATGCAGAGAATTTAGTATTAAAACCTACTTAGGTAAGGCAAATGTATAAATGGTACTATGAAAAAACTTTAAAATAAAATTAATTGTATTTATTTTAATTTAATTAATGCGGTTACATAAGACCAATTACATTAATTATTATATTGCAGTAACATTAAAATGTTTAGAAAACAAAATAAACATAGAATTAATGGTAATTCCAAATACTTATACATACGTAGGTATATAACATATTAGCCTTTCTTATAAAAAAGATCGCTAACCCCTACCTAACGAACGTAGTTTTAAGTCATGAATAAGTGTAGATTACATTTATCATTATTATGAATAGTCATGCATCTCTGTCACAAAACTTCAGACTGACAATATTTACATCCATTCAAACATACACTCAATTTCACTCACATGTGATCACTATAGTTTATGTATATTATACTTATTATAATACAATATAATACAATACAATATAAATACAATTACACTTTATTGCATACCACAAACATACAATACAATACAATAACACTTTATTGCATACCACAAACATAATTACATGAACAAAATAGAAATCTTAACTAGGGTAATATAATCGGCGGTCTCATCGCATAAAGCCATCTCCTACAGACCTTTAGAGGGATTGGACAAATGTATAAAAGATGTATGAAATGTATAATGTTCATTAGATAAGAGTAGATATAGATACGTTTATAATTGATCCTATCTACTAGCAATTAATACTATCTATTTACTAGTATCTATCTAAAAAAATATCTCGATAAAACCGTCCGTGTAATTTTGTGAATATTCCTCCACTTCTGGGTTGTCTGAAAGAGATCGCTTTGACCGATGAGACTGCCCGTTGCGACATTTATATTAAGTTAATCGTAATTTTAGTTTATGTATTGTGGTATTATAATAAAGAGTAATGATAAAAGATATGAAGACTTATTCTATTATCACTCTTGTAATAAGGGATCAGACAGTAATCGAAAAAAAAGTAAAATGTAGTTAGAACGAATGTTTGTCGAATCTGAAAGATCATTCAATCAACATTTTTGTAAAATAATAATAATGTATGTGTATCGTAATCAAATCAAAGTAGTAGTTTCTTCCTAGTTGTATTTCTCAGCGTTTGCATTTCCACCTTGTTAGTTGAATTGCTAAAAGAACGACAAGCGCGATGAAAAGCGCAAGCAGGCTTCCTGGGGAACCTAGGGACAGCAAACTCGAACTAAAACAAAATCGACTACCGTGTCGTTAACTAAGCGCCCATCCCTACGCGCGTTCGATTATATGTGACGCGAGCGCATCCCTACGTATCCATCACTGAGAGTGAACACCACATTAAAAGAAGCGCGCGCTCCTAAATCAAAAACTCGAAAAAATTAGTTATTGTGGATATTATTTGTGTAAATTGTGTAATCTAGACTTCAGTCGCAGTTGGGGACCTGAATAGTGGTAAGTCTGCTTTGTATTGTCTGTATTTTAGTAATTCGACGTACATTGTATTTTTGCAAACGCTTTGGAATCAACAGATTTCATCCCCTATGGTGCAAGAACCACCCTTCTTGCAACATTTGTTTGGTGCCGAAACCAGGGAAATACTTTTTAAAAGTAATCGTAAAGAAATACGCGAGAAAACATTAATAACTTTCGTAATTTGCACAAATGGCGGCCTCATTGGTGCCATATTAAATCGCTTCAAATCACGTTATTTATTGAATATTTCTCCAAAGTATATGAACAACACGTTAGGATTTATTATCTAGCATTTATTAGCATATATATTTTTAGTCCAAATCATAATACACTCGAGAGCAATGAATCCGGGTCACTTAAAGAATCCTAAAAATCTCGGAAACTAAAAATGCTAGGTTAATGCAATAAATTGTATTTAATACCATGCTTCGAAATCGCTTTCTCACAGGAACTGAACTCACCAATCAGTTTCGACGCCTCGGAGGAAGTAACCCAAGTGCATGGACAGTAAGACGTCGGCTTGCTGAATCTAACTTAAAACCCCTTAGACCTGCAAACGGCCCTAAACTGGAGCGTGGGCATCGTATTTCGAGACTAAGATATGCCCAGAGCCACGTAAATTGGAGTATTGAAGATTGGTCAAAAGTTATGTTCTCCGACGAATCAAAATTTATGCTCTACAAGCACGATGGAAGACACAGAGTGTATCGAAGACCAGGGGAAAGATTCAAGCAAGCATGCATCGAAGAAAAAGTAGCCTACGGTGGTGGGTCTGTACTTGTGTGGGCCGGAATTTCTTCTGAAAGTCGCACAGAGCTGGTGATCATAGAAAACGGCTCTTTAACTAGCGTAAGATATGTGGAAGAAATCCTCAATGATCACGTTGGTCCATTTATGGTCAATTTAGGTGAGGATGCTTTATTTATGCATGACAATGCCCGACCTCATACAGGTAGGATTGTGAATGACTACCTTCAAGAGATGAACATTACTCGTATGGAGTGGCCAGCGCGCAGCCCGGATATCAACCCGATCGAGCATGCTTGGGACGAGCTAGGCAGATGCGTAAAACAACGAAACCCTCCCCCAATCACGCTTCGTGAGCTCAAAATTGCTCTCACAGAGGAATGGGAGAATATTCCCCAAAATCGTATAAGGAACTTGGTGTACAGCATGCCAAACCGCGTAAACGCAGTAATGGAAGCACGAGGAGGCAATACGAAGTATTAAAATTCAAGAAAATCGTAATAAAGTTAAAAAATTTCATGTTTCCTATTTTTGTTTTAAGGAGAGATCAGCAGTTTTTTTCTTTATGTAATTTTGTGTTAATAAAATGTATGGTGACTCATATTTTTTTTACTTTCATTTAAGGAGTATTACATTGTCTATTAAATACAATTTATTGCATTAACCTATCATTTTTAGTTTCCGAGATTTTTAACATTCTTTAAGTGACCCGGATTCATTGCTCTCGAGTGTATGATGAAGAAAGTAACAAACATTCCAATCCGTTCGCCGTCGTAAATACCTGCATCATAATGTCGCCGTCGGTAATTACTTAGGCTGATTCTATCCGTTGTTTACTACTTTATCTGGACATCAGGATCGCGCTGCTTTATTACGTTCGTAAGTTCATTCAAATATCTATTCAGTAATTTGTACAATTTCCATTCAGAGTTGTTGTTTCGTGTGGGATAGTGCATGCAATTGCAAATATAGTTAGTTATGTTCAGTGCATTATAAGTACTATTGCGTACATTTTATTCGTTACAACAATTAAAGTTAGGTAAATAATAAGTTGTTATTGTTACCAAGCTCAACGTATACGTAGGTACAAATTAATCTATTCGTGTTCGGTGTTTGTTTTACAAACAAATATATCGTTTTAGTAATCTGTAAGTTGCAATTGTAATAAGTACGTAACTTATTAGTTATTACGATCTTATAAATTGTAATAAATACGTAATTTAAGGGTTCCGTAAGCAAATTAGGTGGTGCTTTTGTGTTCCGTCGAAAATATTATTTACATAAATAATATTTTGGTATTAAATATCGTTTAAAAATGGCTTATGTTCCTAAACGTGGTCTTATGAAAAAGACTAAATCTAAGTCAATAGAATCTCGAAGTCTAACAAATAGTGACTTGCCCGTCTTACGACGTAAACGGACTTTAGCTCTTAATCGGTTGCGGAAAACGTTGGAAGTTGCTCAAATAGCTAAATCGGATTCATCCCACCTAGATGAATTTATTGTTTATTATTCCGCGGTGCAGAAACTTGCAGTTAATTTCGAAGAGTCGCACGGGGATATAGTGAGCCTTATTGATGAAGAATATGTCGAAGAAGAGGATGTTATTCGTTGTGAGTTTGATAGTTTATATTTTCAAATACTCGCGATTTATCGTGCACTTGTTCCGCCGTTGCCTGTTTCTGTGGAATCGCCTCAAATACAGCATCCGTTAACGTCAACGTCAGCGATTAGACTTCCGAAAATAGATTTACCGAAATTTTCAGGTAATATCAAAGAGTGGCCATTGTTTTACGACGCGTTTAATTCACTCATTCATATGAATGAATCGCTTTCGGACTCGGATCGGATGCAGTATCTCCGAGCGAGTTTATTCAGTGACGCGTTAGGACTTATTCGTACCTTGCCTATACAAGGGTCGTACTATGACGAAGCGTACAAGACACTAGTGAACCGTTATCGTGATAAACGCGAACTCGCTTTTACGTGTTGGCGGGAAATGCAAAACATTAATTTAAAGGTGAACTCACCTACCGAATTTAGACGCGTGTTGGACCTTTTTAACGAAAACTTAGTTATTCTAAAAGGTCTTAACTTACCGACGGACCAATGGGACTTCATCCTATGCTATCATTTATTATCGAAGTTAGATTCGAAGACGCGCTGTGCTTTCGAACAAGCGCACCCGTCATCGGAACTACCCAGCTACAGCGCCCTAAAAGACTTTCTCGAAATGCAATGTGATGCACTCGTGCGTGACACCCATTTTTTGGGTCATCGTGATTCTAATCAAGCGTCTTGTTCTAGTAACAAGAATCAGTTCATCAAGTCTAGTGCCAACAACAAGAAAATTACTTCTTCGTTGTTATCGAACTCGGACAAGACAACAACTCAACCGGAAGTAAAGAAATCGTCTTCTGCTTCGACCGCCGTGACGGGATTCACTTATAAGTGTCCTTTCTGTTCGGAACCTCATTCGATTTCGCATTGTAAATCTTTCGCGGCCAAGTCAGTTCACGAAAGACAAGAGTTCGCTAAAAAGAATCGGTGGTGTTTTAATTGTTTGAAACCTTCGCATATCATTCGCGATTGTAAATCGGTTTTCACTTGCCAGATATGCCGCCACAAACACCACACACTTCTACACGAATCGAATAATCAGAACTCTGCTGAACAGACGCTTCCGGTCGTAGAACCCGTTCGTGTTTTAACTAACATGGGTGATAGTTCGGTTGTTCTTCTATCAACTGCCGTTATAAATATTCGTGACTCGTCGGGCAACTATCAGTCATTTCGTGCTGTAATCGACACTGGTAGTCAAGCTCATTTCATTTCAGAACGTGCAGTAACTCGTTTAGGACTTGACAAACGTGTGACTTCGCGCCAAGTTCGTGGTGTAGGTCAATCGTCAGCTTCCGTTTCTGGAGCTGTTCAACTTCAAATAGGAATTAACGGTCAAGTAGCTTTCAACATTGACGCCTTGACAATACCGAACATTTGCGGAAATATGCCAAGCGTGAGGCTCAACAAATCTTCTTGGCTTCATATTCGTGGTCTCAATCTGGCTGACCCAGATTGTGATAAACCTGGTCCGATCGATATTCTCCTCGGTGCTGAGATCTTCCCCTCTCTGATTCTACCTGGAAGTGTTAGTGGAGGACCGAAGCAACCGTCAGCGTTAAATTCTGTGTTTGGCTGGCTTCTTCTAGGAAGTGTTGGCGACAAACAAGCAGAAGATGACATCACCTCGTTCTTCGTTTCGGATGATCAGCTTTTTCAGGAAGTCAAAAGGTTTTGGGAGTTAGACAACCTTCCGTCCGTCAACAAGTTGACTGCGGACGATCAACGTTGCGAACAAATTTATTGTGAGACAACGACTCGTGATCAAACCGGACGTTACAGCGTAGCCTTGCCTTTCAAGGAAAACAAGGAACCATCATTTCCAGGTTCGCGAGATTCGGCCCTTCGGCGTTTTCATTCGTTAGAGCGTAAACTTTCCTCTGACCCGGTGCTATACGAACAGTATTCGGCTTTCATGGCTGAGTATCTTCAGTGTGGTCACATGAGCGTAGTGCCTTCACAGGATTTGTCTCACGGAAAATATTACATACCACATCATTGCGTTCTTCGGCCCGAGAGCCCAAGCTCTAAATTGCGTGTAGTCTTCGATGCATCAAATCGTGATCCTCTTGCAAACGTATCGTTGAACGAAACCTTGCTTATCGGTCCGAAGTTACAAGCTAACATACTGGAAATCCTCCTGAGATTCCGAGTACATGCAGTGGTGTTCTCTGCAGATGTGTGCAAAATGTATCGACAAATTTTAGAAAACGAAAACCATCGCGACTTTCAAAGAATCTTCTGGAGATTAAATTCTTCTCAACCGCTTCTAGAATATCGTCTGAATACTGTGACATACGGGGTTTCCACATCTCCGTTTCTCGCGTGTCGTACCGTCAAAAAACTCGCTGACGATGAGGGTAGTAACCTCCCTCTCGCCAAAGCTGTTTTAAAATCAGACGTGTACATTGATGATATTGTTACTGGCTGTTCTGATTTTAATCGAGCTTTACAAACTAAAGCAGAAGTAATAGAACTTCTTAAACGCGGTCAGATGGAGCTACGTAAATGGGCGAGTAATTATCCGACGTTACTTGCTGATCTTCCGCCTGAGCACTGTCTCACGGACACCGTGTCCATGGACGTTGAGAAATCCAGTACTCTCAAGATTTTGGGTTTAAAGTGGGAAACTGGCTCCGACCATTTCTTATTCGAAGTAAAACCTCAAGATCGGGTCTGTAGCAAGCGAAATATTCTGAGCGAACTTGCCAGGACGTATGATCCTCTCGGATTTTTATCTCCTTTGACTTTCTTTGCGAAGTTCTTAATTCAGAAGTTGTGGGTCCTCGCAGTGTCTTGGGATGAAGCTCCTCCTGAGGACATCAAAAGACAATGGAGTCGCTACACGGAAGAGCTTCCCCTCATTCAGAATCTTAGAATTCCGCGTCATCTATCTGTTCCAGAAATACAGTCTTGCGAAATTCATGGGTTCGCAGACAGTTCTGAACGTGGCTACGGAGGTGTAGTGTACCTACGCGTACTTGATATTCGCGGCAATGTCAAGATCTTTTTTGTGATCTCAAAAGCCAGGGTTGCTCCTATTAAAGTAGTCTCCTTACCTAGACTTGAACTTTGCGCAGCCGTTCTATTGGCAGACTTACTTAAATTCGTTGTTGAGGTTTACCAACCTCTTCTCCCCATTTCAGCCATTTTCGCGTGGTCTGACTCGACCGTCACGCTCTCATGGATCAAGTCGGCTGCCTCTCGCTGGAAGACGTTCATAGCAAATCGTGTCAGCCATATTCAAGATGCGGTTCCTGGCGCTCGTTGGCGTCATGTGCCCTCGGCTGATAATCCAGCAGACATTTGTTCACGTGGTCAGACACCCACGGAACTCGTCAACAATTCCTTATGGTGGGCGGGGCCTAGTTGGCTTTCTCAAGACGCTCAGTCTTGGCCTTGCTCAGGTTCTGACATTTCAGAGCATGAACTTCGTGCCGAAGAAAAGGTACAAGTTCTCATTGCAAATGAAGATAACTTACACCCAATCGACTTCTTATTTACTCGATATTCGTCAATTCGTAAGATTCAGCGAATTATTGGTTTATGGTTTCGTTATATCCATAATCTGCGTTGTAAACAAAACCGCTGTTCTGATCTTCCTTTAAATCGCGCAGAACTTTACAACGCGTTGTTAAGGATCGTCAAACGTACTCAGTCTCTTCATTTCCATGAAGACATCAAACGGTTGAAAGAAGGCAAGCTTCTTTCAAAACAAATGCGAAAGTTAAATCCTTTCATCGACAGCCTTGGGGTTCTCAGGGTGGGCGGTCGATTGTCGCGATCCGGCTTAGAGTTTGATCATAAGCATCCCGTCTTGCTCCCTCGACAGGCTCAGTTAACGTATATGATCATCGACGCAGTCCATCGTGAAAATTGCCATCCTGGTATCAATACGTTACATTATTTAATAAGTCAACAATTCTGGATTTTATCCGCTAAGCGTGCCATTCGACATCGAGTTTCGAAATGTTTAAAATGCTTCAAAACAAAACCTACTTCGCTCGAACCGTTTATGAGTGATTTGCCTGCTGTCCGAGTAAACCAAGTAAAACCGTTTAGTATTAGCGGTGTCGACTACGCAGGTCCGTTCCGCATCAAATCAGGCAAGCATCGTGGTGCTAAAATCAGCAAAGCTTATCTTTGCCTATTCGTTTGCTTTACGACTAAAGCACTTCACTTAGAAGTCGCTGCTGATTTAACTTCAGATGCGTTTATCGCCGCGTTGCGTCGTTTCGTCGGACGTCGTGGTCGTGTTTCTACAATTTATTGTGACCGAGGAACCAACTTTGTAGGAGCTACCCGCGAACTATCCTCGTTCATGCAAGATGCTTCTCGTACTGAACACATTGAGTTTAAATTCAACCCGCCTGCAAGCCCTCACTTTGGAGGCGTTTGGGAAATCCAAGTGAAAGCAGTCAAATCACTTCTCTATCGTGTCATTGGCAATCAATCGTTGACGTTAGATGAACTATTTACGTTATTCGTTCAAATCGAATCCGTGTTGAATTCGAGACCACTTTACCCGTTGAGTTCCGATCCGAATGACTTTGCGGTGCTTACACCCGGTCATTTCTTAACTCTAGAGCCATTAACGTCGGTTCCGGATGAGGATTTAACATCAATCAACATAGCTCGTTTAGGGCGATGGCAACTTATTCAACGTTTTCAGCAAGATTTTTGGAAGCGTTGGAAAAATGAATATCTCCATTCACTCACTCAACGTGCCACGTGGACTAAACACTCGCAGCCGCTAGAAATCGGTTCTGTGGTCCTAATCAAGTCTGAAACTCCTCCATTACATTGGCCTATAGCTCGTGTAGAACAGATACATGATAGTCCAGATGGAGTAATACGCATCGTCAGCCTACGTCTACCGAACGGTTCGTTTCTCACACGGCCATTGACAAAGGTCTGTCCTTTGCCTAACCAAACGGATTAGTCGTTACGTCATTTTCTTCATTAGTTAAGTTAGATTTAATGCGTTAAGTTCATGTTATCGTTGTTCATATACTTGGATCTTACCTTATGCATCGTTTAGTGTATCGTTTAATAAGTATGTTTAGGCACATCTCTAATAAGCCTTCAGCATAATCCTCGTGTGCCCTAAGCATATCGTTATTTGCCTTCAGCGTGTCTGTTCAAACAGACATTCTCATATTGTGAAAATACCACTACCGTGTATTTTGGTGGGCGGTAATGTATCGTAATCAAATCAAAGTAGTAGTTTCTTCCTAGTTGTATTTCTCAGCGTTTGCATTTCCACCTTGTTAGTTGAATTGCTAAAAGAACGACAAGCGCGATGAAAAGCGCAAGCAGGCTTCCTGGGGAACCTAGGGACAGCAAACTCGAACTAAAACAAAATCGACTACCGTGTCGTTAACTAAGCGCCCATCCCTACGCGCGTTCGATTATATGTGACGCGAGCGCATCCCTACGTATCCATCACTGAGAGTGAACACCACATTAAAAGAAGCGCGCGCTCCTAAATCAAAAACTCGAAAAAATTAGTTATTGTGGATATTATTTGTGTAAATTGTGTAATCTAGACTTCAGTCGCAGTTGGGGACCTGAATAGTGGTAAGTCTGCTTTGTATTGTCTGTATTTTAGTAATTCGACGTACATTGTATTTTTGCAAACGCTTTGGAATCAACAGATTTCATCCCCTATGGTGCAAGAACCACCCTTCTTGCAACAGTATGTGTTTAAACGGGTTATTCCCAAAGTACTCCAAGAAATTTTCTCAAACTACTCCACGAAAAAAATATCAAAAATATATTTTATAATTTAAGTTTCATTCTTCTCCATGAGAATATAAAAATGTTCTCAAAGTACTCCACACTACTAGTTTCAAAAGGGTTGTTTAGGTAATAAGTTCATAAACCGTATATTCGTTCTCAAACTACTCCAACCATTTCTGTTTAATGATTATTAATTAAAAAAAACTGTTTTATGCTGCATCCTATATATACTCCAAAATGTTAATTTTATAATATCTAGATGGAGTAGTTAGGTATTTGATGCTGCAAAATCACTGGAGTATTTTGAGAATAAAACCAGCAACACGTGGAGTAAAATGCAACTTAAAAAAAAAAAATATACTAATATTTCTTTAGAGTAATTTGAGAATTAATGTATGGGATTCTTATCTTCTTGGAACAAAAGAATGGAGTACTTTGGGAATAACCCGTTTAAACCAATAAATAAAATCTAATAACTTTTCTTTATCTCAAACGAAACTCCAATCACAGTGCATGACGTCATTTCAAAGTAAATACCGTGTGCGAAGCTTGTGTTTATTTTATATTTTTGCTTTTTATCTAAATCAAAACAATGTATATATTTATCATTCCATGACGAAAAAAAAAACGACCCTAATGTTTTTAAACTTCACAAAAACGTTTCGGAAATGTTGTCCGATCCCCTATTCATAAAACAATTTTCTCAATGACCATGCTTTTTCAAACATCCACACAAATGATTTATTTATACTAATAAACTAGTACTTATATACCTACTTATTATGAACTAGCTGCGCCTCACGGTTCCCCGGGTTTCCCGGGATAATAAGTAGCCTATGTGATATTCCAAGTCCTAAAGTACCTACATACCAAATTTCATCAAATTTAGTTCGGTAATTTTTGCGTGAAAGAGTAACAAACAAACATCCATACATTCTTACAAACTTTCGCGTTTATAATATTAGTAGGATGAAATGTAAAATAGGCACATGATAGATTAACGAGTCACGTTTCTGATATTTTCCCCGATAACAGAATTATGCGCACTTGACTTCTGAGATTGTTTGTTTTAATTATCAATTTGATAGTTATAAATAATTTGATAGTGAAGAAATGTAAAATTTTACTAGGTACATTATGAGACTTAGACTAAGAGCTAATTGTGTCAAGGTGACGAGCGCAGTGCAGTGCCGCGCAGGATTTTGCAAGACAAAGTTCTGGGTGGTGCCGCAACTGTTATCCAAATTTTAGCACATTCTTTTTCAACTTCAATAGGTCCTGGCCCAACTAGGGTTTCCTGTATTTAGGGAACCAGGAACTATGAGGACCATGGTCCTACAACACCCAGACTTTGGAGTGGTAGGTTCTGGCCGTGCGTGGTTGTAATGCCACCCACCGAACAAAGCCATGCCGTCAAGCGACCTAGTCGTGTTTCGGGATGATGTTCGGTGAACCATCGGTCCGAGCAGTCGCTCAGCTGCCGTCTCTCTCTAGATCTATGTGCTCCATCTAAGGCCACATCATTGCTTCACATTAGGCGGAATAGTGGTCAATCATAGACCTATTAAGCGCAAAAGACACACAAAACAGATGCTAGCGCTTTTTTTTCTATGCACAAACATTTGTCCCGTCGCGGGAATCGAACCCAACCCGTAGTGTAAACCTGTCTAACCACTACACCACATATTACTCCACATATGTGTGGATTTAACTATAATATATCCATATAGTATATGTACTATATGGATATATTATAGTTAAATAGGTAATTCTTAATCTAGCCAAATATAGGTAGTTTAATGAAGTTGTAATTGTCTTTTACTAAAAATGAACGATAATAGGCAAAATATCAAATATATTATAATTTTAAGCAAAAAATACCGATGTTTTCCAAAAATGCAGTTTTATTGGATTTGAAATACTAGATGGATTTCTAACAAATTATTATCGAACGGTTAAGGTGGTTGCCATATATAGGGACCCCAGTTCAAAAACTCAGCCTGTATAAGTAAATTCAGTGTTAAAGTCATTGAGCTATTATTATACGTTGTAATAATAGCTCAATGGTTAAAGTTGAAAATTTCTACAGACGCACATAAGAACGACAAAACAGATTCTAAATTGTATGCATAAAAGTACACAAATTAATAAATATGTGACATATTCTCAATAGATGTTGCGCCCGTCACCGACGGTAATAAAAGGTGTGCAAGTATTTCGATACCTGCCCTGGTAGCTCACTTGGTTTAGACAGAGCGTTTCCTGTACTGAAGGAAAACGTCCCGAGTTCAAATCTCGGCTGCGGCGAAATATTTTGTATACCAAAAAAGTTTGTTAAACTACCTACTATAGCCAAGCATGCGTTATTAAAAACAAAAAAGAATAACGTCACGATTTATTAAAATTATTTATAATTTATAATAAGCCATATAAGTACCTACAATTACGGTTAGTTACCTACATAAATATCTTCGAGTAGACAGCTAAAACTTTATCTGAGATAAATATATATAAGGTTGAGCTAGTATGTCGTCGGCTGAATGGAAAAACCTACGCGTTTTAAAAAAAGAAAGTAAAAAGAAGGTGACAAGGCGGGAAGAGTTAAAGACGAAAATTGCAAAAATTAATTTAATAAAATATGATTATATGTTTTGAAGGGAATCGAAGTTTAATTAATGTAATGATAAAATAGTTTAATATATTGAGATACGGATTTGGTAATAATAAATTGCCCTTGTTTATTCAATTCGATTTCATAAATTGCCTTTGTTTAAGTTTTCTCTAAACTAAGTTATAAGTAGTTATTAAAATATAATGTCTGACAAAACAGGATAAATAAATAATAATCCTAATCTAATTAAAAACGCCATTCGGCTGAACGCGGCATGCATTAAGTATGTATTTCATGTTATTCCGCTCAAAACAAAAGGCAAAATACCACACATACATTTCAGCAGATGAACTGAAAATGTTTTAATACCTATTTTTAATTAGATACCAATTGGCATCATAAAAATAACGCCCAACGATGACATACATAACCCTTGGCCTCTAACTAAGATTCCCTGTATCTACGGAACGAGGGCCTATGAGGACCATGGTCCCACAACACCCAGATATATATAATTAATTATAGATATGTGTCATTAATTCATTATGTAAATATGTATGTTCATGAAATATCTAACTGATTTTAAATAATTTAAGTACATAAGTACCTATACAAGTGTTAAGTTAAGAGCACTTCGACACGTGAGTATTAATTAGTGTGTACTTGAGATATATTTTAATTATACCTACTATAATCGTAAAAAATAATATCAGACACTTGTTACCTACGTAGGTTTCGTTTTATGTACTGAACGCACGCGACTTGATACGTTTGTATACGTAGGTTACATACCTAGTTCATATATATGTAAATTATTATTATTTCTGTGCCTAAGGTTATATAAAAGACAGTTATTTGATCAATAATAATATATTATATTGCATATAGGTAAGTACGCAGCCGTCTTGTGAATGAAATATGCCGGTGCATAATTTAATTTAGATTCATGAATTAAAGTAATAAAATAGTTTTTTTTGCGTTAATGATTCCATTGATGAGAGCATTCTGCGAATAACCATGCGTTTAGTAACAGAGTTTTCTCACGCTTTTCCAGATTTCTGGAAGGTAACGCGGCCAAATAATGTTGACTACGTCACGCATGCGAGTTCACGGACGCCAGGCGCTCCTGAAGCCGGGCGGGTTGCGCCGATGGCCTACGTGACGAGCGGCCCCCTAGCAATGGCGTCGGGGCGCCAAACGAATTGCCACCTTAATGACATGATTTGAAAACCGTACCCGAACAGTTAACCTCTTTATATTCTCTAACAACCATCTACGGTTCCTCACAGAACAACAGACAATTTCAGAGATTCACATTATGTAACAGCAAAAAATAGCACGTGTCAAGGATCAGCTGATTTTTTCGAAATACTCACCCCACGAGTGGACCGCGCCAATCGACAGTGCGATTAGGGCGAACAAACACTGCGTTCGACACATGTTATTTCATAAAATGTCCAGTTGTTAACTTAAATGCACATTTAGTTTGAGCGTTGCGTGTGCGAGTTTCAGAGCAATGACGTTTGGAGGGCGCGCGACACGACCGCGCCGGACGCGTGTCAAACCGAAACTAAATAAAAGCAGCTTGCCGCGCGAAGCCGAATTCTAAATAGGTTCATTGAAAAATATTCGCGCATGCCCGTCACTATCTAGTATCTTATCACATCACTACCGTAGGCTCGGCCTTCGGAAGTCGCGACGCGCGGCTTCTTTCCAATTAGACCAGATACAGATAGTGTTGATTGTTATCTCGCTTGCATATACTAGTACAGTAGGTATGTCAAGTATTTCATTCGATTGCTATACATTTTATACAAGTCTGGTGCATGTTATTCTGACCCTGTGTGCATAGAAAACTTTCACTTAACTAAAGTACTGAGTTCTCACAAAAGAGTTCAACGCGCTCAATTATTTGGCCATTGGCTTTCAATGAAATCGGCAAACTAGGCCAATAACAAATGTGTTTTAACTGTTTATAAAGATTAAGGATTTTACCAGTTCAATTAGTAAATAAACAGATGCAGTTATTATAAAAAACTGCTTGGTTGAACTGCGAAGGTAAGCGAAACGAGAGTCAAGACTTGGCTAATATATTAAATTGTGTATAATATTTATACCAGACAACATCAACTTAATCAATTATAATAAATAAAATATGTGATATAAGTAGGTGTGTTTTTTTTATTGAGTAAAAACGAAGAAGCACCGTGCATGCCCAAAGCCTATCACAGTTGCGTTGCGTTACGCGTTAACTTTAAGAAATCATGGAATCTCTCAAATATTTTTTTTTTTCAAAATGTTCAACAGCTTTCTTGTCCTCTGGTGTTGAATTTATTGATATAACGTTCGTGTACTAGGGTAAAATTACTAGTTTATAAATTTGTTATATTTATGTAAGATGTAATAAGTTTTTATGAAAAATCAATCATCATCAGCCCATTGCGTTCCCATTGCTGGGACTCGGGCCTTCCCTCGTAGAGAGTATGGGCTCTAATTCACGACGCTGGCCCAGTGCGGGTTGGTGAATGTCACATGTCCTTAAATTATTGTGATAAATTCTTGGACATGCCGGTTTCTAACGATTCACGATGTTTTCCTTTACCGTTTTTTTAGAGCGAGTGTTAAATCCGCACATAACTTAAGAGTATCAGTGGTGCGGGGCTAGCGGGATTCGACCTCGTGTGCGTCGGATCGAAAGTTGCACGTGCTGCCACTGTGCCACACTCGAATTGAAAAATCAATATCGTAATCGAATATCATAATCGAAAAATCAACGGCTGAAATAATTTTGATGAAATGTAGTAGGAAGTTTAGGCCCTGGAATACTTTTTATCCCGGAAAACTAATACTTTTTTTAGGGAACAACTATAAACCGAATTCTACGCGCACGGAGTCGCGGTTACAAGCTAGTTTGCTCATACACGTCAATGACCAGGGATAGTTCACCTAGGCTATTTTGGGAAGAATATTTTTGTCAGTGTGTTTATTTTATAGGACTCCTTTACCGATAGAGTTATAAGAATAATGTTAACGGTGTAGGCATTTATTAATACCTACTTAATTACATACTTAGGTTTTGGGTTTTTGGGGATCTCCCATCTAACTTCTGCCATAGAATACTTAATAGTACCAAGGTAATTCTTGTTTGTTTTAATTATTTCAATCTTCTATAGGATACATTTCTGGGAATGTGCCCCTTGAACTTCACGACCTAATTCCACCCTCCCCTTCCATCATAGGACGAGCAGAAAGTCGGCCAAATATCATCCGTATGATTATGTAGTGTGTATATAATGTTATGGTTAGTTTTTTTATACACAACACCACCGTCCCTTACAGTTTCTTTGAGTCCTCTCCATCCAAAGGTTGTCGAGAAGAGATCGCTATAAGCGATAAGACCGCCCATTACTTTAGCTTTAAGTTTTGTTTTGTAATTATTTCTTGTTGTTGTGTAACAATAAAGCTTTATTTTTTTTACTATTTATTGGCTTGCGTCACTTAACAACAGGTGAGATGGCGGTCAACCGCCATCTCACCTGTTGTTAAGTGACGATGCGGTCGAAGATGTAGCACGCTCGCCTAGAAGAAACCTGTTCACTCTTGTCTTAAAGACACCCAGATTGTAGCTATCCGGAAACACAGATGCCGGCAGAGAGTTCCACTCCTTGGCCGTTCGCATTATGAAGGTCGAAGCAAAGCGCTTGGTGCGAGCAGGAGGGATGTCAACCATGAATTGATGACGGCTTGCCGTACGTCTGGTCGTCCGGTGATAGAAGGGGGATGGCGGAATAAGTTCATGTAATTCCGTCGCACACACTCCGAAATGTATCCGGTAAAAGACCGATAGACTGGCAACTTGCGCCGATGTTCAAGACTCTGAAGCTTAGTCTTAACCACCGCATCGTAACCAATGAGCTTTTTTGGCTCTTTTGTCAATGGTCTCCAAGGCTTCGAGCTGGTATTTAAGCGTTATCTATGTATCTATCTATCCTTATATAATAGATATTCCACGTTTATAGTGCGTTAGTGCGTACTGCTAAGGAATGGAACTCCCTGTTTCGTGATAATTATAATTAGGGTATCTTCAAGGCTAGAGTGAAAAGATATCTTCTAAATCTACGTGTTCCATCTTCAGCCACATCCTCGCTTAGCATCAGGCGGGATGGTGGTCAAACGTAGATTTATCATTAATAAAAATAAGAACAATTCAATCAGGTGTTATATATACATAGGTAACATTAATTAGATGAATGTGTCTTTAACAAACTCCTGTATCTGTAGACTTTATATCGGGTATGTCAAAGTATTTCCGGTCACGATTTTATACTTCCGTCTCACTTCCCGATAGTTGAGAATTTCCGACTTCTAAGAATCGATAAAAGTGATAAATCATTCGCATAGAATAGATATAGATACACAATATGAATTTACTATTTATTTATACTTATGTTTTTTTTAACTATCATACCTATTTTTGTATGTGATCGTTCAAAATGGAGGATATATCAACAAGGATTCCCTGTATCTAGGGAACCAGGAACTACGAGGACCATGGTCCCACAACACGCAGACACGAAACAAATACATGCGCTTTTTTTCTGTGCACAAACATTTGTCCCGTCGCGGGAATCAAACCCGCAACTTCAGTGGTGTATGAAATTTTAGCCAACCTGTCCAACCACTACACCACAGAGGCTGTCGAATTAGATATTGTTTAAATCTGTATTAAGAGACGTACGCAACATCTTCCCTAGCAACGACTACTTTTGCACAGCGAGTTGTTACCTGGGATCCGTGGAGCTGCGCTTTGGTATGCCAAAATTATCATCATAATCATCGTTCGAACCTTAATTATGCGACGGTTAATGAACCATGATTAATTTCCTATGTGGGACCAAAGTCACAGTTCCAAGTTCAGTAATTACAGGGAATCCTAGTAAGAGGATCTATCTAAGCCAAGCCGTGACCGTTGGGCGACACATTTTAAACATTCGACGAAACAAAGGTGTAAATTAAAAAAAAATACCTTACTACAAATCCACTGGTGGTAGATTTCTCGTATACGAGAGGCCGTCTGAGTGGGTACCACCGCTTTGCCAGTTATTTTGCCGCCAAGTAGTAGTGCGCAACAGTCACTGTGTTCCAGTTTGAAGGGCATTGTAGCCAGCGAAATTACTGGGCATTATGAGTCGAGCTAATTGTCTCAGGATGACGAGCGCAGTGCAGTGCCGCGCAGGATTTTGCAAAACAAAGTTCTGGGTGGTACTGCAACTGTTAAGGGCGTATTGCTTACCATCAGGCGAACGACCTGCTTGTCTCGTAATTCAGTTACATAAAACAAAAAGATTCCACCCGAAAAAACATAGTTACATACATTGTAAGATAAAATAAAAACTCGTGCGGGAACTCGTGCGCCTTTCGATCCGACGCACCTGGGTTCGAATCCCGACTTGGCCCTGCACCAATGTCTTACAGTTAAGTGCAGATTTTGCACGCTCGCTCTAAAACGGTGAAGGAAAACATCGTGATGAAACCCGCTTACGCGCTTTGGAGTGGTAGGCTTTGGCCGTGGTTGTTATTACAACCACGGCCAAAACCACACCACCCACCGAACAAAGCCATGCCGTCAAGCGACCTAGTCGTGTTTCGGGATGATGTTCGGTGAACCATCGGGGAGACGGGTCTGAGCAGCCGCTCAACTGCCGTCTCGCTCTAGACCTATGTGCCCCATCTTAGGCCACATCATCGCTTCACATCAGGCGATCTGAGTCTATGATAGTATATAAGATCATACAGTCAGATTTTACAAGCTTTTATTGCTATGTTTGTTTGGGTGGAATTTTGCAAAAATGAATTAGAACCGCTGCTTATCCTACGGAGTCGAAATTTTGCATACTTGTCAAAGTCCGATGAAAATGCAATATTATGGTGACAGTCAACTGATCTGATGATGGAGACGGAAGGTGGGCAATAGAACACCTCGACGGATAATCGTAAACTTCTAGTATTTAGGCTCATTTTAGTCTGCTTGCGGTTCCAATTAGGAATTTGTTAAAAGCTTGTCTTGAAGAAATATTTTTCAACGAAAATATTATTTCTAAAACGTAGCATACTTGTTTAGAACTAGTTTGTTTCTTACTTTAAATGTATAAAGTAGTACGTATGTGTTTGAAGTAGATTTGATTAATGGAGTGTCGTTGAAATGTTTTATGTTAGTTAGAATAGCTTCAGTAGGTATCTAATTACTTTAAACATCAAGAACTATGTCGACATATTTTTCCACGGATGTTATCATTATATATTGTACAATTTTGTCACACAAATTTATTAAGACAAAGTATGATTGGATTCAAAACAGCAACAGACCAAATCTCACCACGTAGACAGTAAAATACGTGTCATATTTTTTTAAATTGGGAAATGGGTGCGTTCAACGACATCTCGCCTGATGGAAAGCGAAGATGCGGCCTAAGATAGAGCATGCTTACCCATCAGGATGCCTATTCACTCTAGACTTAAAAAGACACAAGTTGAAGCTGTTTGGGATTAAAGAAGCTGGTAAAGCGTTCCACTCCTTATCAGTCCGCATGATGAAAGAATCAGCGAAACACTTAGCACGGATCGGTGTTATATAAACACCGTACGGGTGAAACGACTCTCCTTGCCTGAAAGTCTTTAGATACAAAGGAGAAGAAGGGATTAGTTCGTGCAGTTTCTGGATACACTCCACGTCGATAGAAGTAGAGCCGATAGAAGAGCGACAGACACCCAAATTTCCGTCTGTGTTATAGACTTGTCAGTTTCTGCTCCATGATTTATATCTAGTCGAATCGATTCGATATTTGTTATCGTGAGCTTCTGAGTCGGGGTGCTTGGATCGGATTTGACAGATATCTTTAAAATTTAAAGCTATGAAGTCTCGATATTTTTTTCTTTTTTTTGAGCCTGTTCGTCCCACTGCTGGGCAAAGGCTTCCCTTTCCTCTTTCCATGACCCAGAGGGTCACCATTGCTTTTAAGGGCCATTCCTTGTGTTGCTCCGGCTGGAACTCATTCTGTAAGTACTTTTGCCCACAGCAGGTTTAGCATACGACATACGTGTCCAGCCCAGTCCCATTTCAGCTGGGCGGCTTTCTGGGAAACAATATACAGCAGTCTATTTTGTACTTTATTTATGTAACAATATTATTTTAATAAAATATCGAGGTTACTTTTTGTCAACAATTATTTTTGTAACATTTATTACTGCGAGTATATCCTAATTACCCATTTCAATGGTTTAGTTACACTACATAATTTTTATTCAAACAAAAACAACTTCCTGTTACAATTATAACGTGATTAACATAGGGGATATTGGATTGGCATATAGTAATTAAAAGTAAACCAGTTACTTTGTTTCCTATTCGGTGGTTCCATTTCGCAAACCTCGAGGTCAATGCTCCGCTCCGCAGATTTTAGGTATGATAAAAAAACTTTTTTTTAATGTAACTTTATGACGAGATAAGCTGGTAGTTTGCCTGATGGTAAGCAATACGCCAGCCCATAACAATAACAGCACCGCCCAGAACTTTGTTTTGCAAAATCCCAGAATGCTTAGTAATTTCGCTGGTTACAATGCCCTTCAAGCCGGAGCACAGTAATGCTTGCGCACTACTGCTTGGCGGCAGAATAACTGGCAAAGCGGTGGTACCAACCGAGACGGCCTGTCGCATACGAGGAACCTACCACCAGTAAACTGCTTTTAGTCAGGCCACACAACCAAATCGCCAATATGATTTAACACGTCTGTGGTCGCGCGTCAATAATAGGTACCTAGAGAAGATACAAAATCGTTAAATCATTTTTCACAACAAAATTTAAAATTCTCGTTTAAAATTTTTTTATTTAAATCTCAGATAAAATATCCAGTATCAAAATAGAAAAGAAGAAAAAAAAATAGATTAAATAATTTAGTTGTAAAAAAAATCAATCATTTAATTACTACGTTTTTATTAAGTCACTTTCTTGTTTGTCTTATCCATAGAGATCAGATTAAAGATCTCCCTTTCAATATCTGTGGTCTTATCTGCCTATCTGTAGTTCCGAGTTGAATCTTACAACTCAAATTTCGAGCACTTCCCGATTAGCTATCCGGCTGAAACTTTTAGTGTAGCTCACAACTCGATGAAGTAAAAAGAAAAAAAGAGGGTAGGGAGGCCTTTGCCCTGCAGTGGGACACCATAGGCTTGTAATAATAAATTGAAATATCTCGTCAATTTATAACTATTTTAATTTGGCGTAACAAATATGAAATAAGGCAAAAAAACCAAATAATATTAACAATTAAAACCAGTTGCTTTTTTTATAGTTCCGGTTATTTTATAAATAGCTGTCATAATTACTAACCTACTCGTACTCATTGTTTTCTAAAAAATACTAGTTTTGGTGTACTTACGAGTAATGAGTAGGTATGTAGTAATGTCTCTTGGTAAATAAACATACTATTGTAACGGTTTTTCGTTCTGCATAACGTATTTTTCAGTAAAATAGGATGACTCTTTCAACCACTACGCCATGGAGGCGATCGATATCACTTCAACAACACAAGTCAGCACTTTGCGTTGTTGTATAATATTGTTAACAGCGACATCTCTCTGAAACCATCTGAACCTTTTGCGTTTCGAGACTACATCCAACGCACTTGTTTTGTAATCCAACAATGCAGAACGAGAATTATCTTGTTGCGACCGTTAGTGGCTAGATGGCGCTACGAGTACCTTTCAGTCTAGACAAGAACGTAAAAGTACTCATTTTGTATTTTTACTGATTAAGAACTTGAAATTTGCAGATGGATTAGGTTTTGGCCGTGGTTTATTTTTTACTGATTGATATTTTTTACAAACATTTAGCAGAAAATTACTTAGGTATAAATGATAATTTGTAGTCATATAAGTATAGCTAAACAGCGACCTCTGCCACGCAATTTTTACAAGTTTTATTTAACTTTGTGTCAAATCTTGCAAGTTGAATCAGAACCACTCAGAGTAATAGCAATATTTAGTTTTCTTTGGTAATAGTGTCATTACTCTGAGCAGAACCACTTCCTGTTATCCTACGCAGTTGAAATTTGCATACTTGTCAAAGTTCGATGACAATGCAATAATGCGGTGACCAAAGAAAAAGCATTAAATATAATTAAATCTTTGGCGGTGACAGCCAGCTGATCAGCCCCCCAGATTGAGGGACATATGCGTATATGTCCCTCAAACGCCAATCGTATATCGTGTTGAGTTCAGTTTAGGGTATCGGGGACTGATGATGGAGACGGGAGGTGGGCAATGGAACTCCTTGACACATAATCGTAAACTACTAGTGTTTGGGCTCATCTTATCTGCTTGCGGTTTCGATTACGAATTTATTAAAAACTTGTCTTGAAAAATTTTTTTTAACAAACATCTTATTTAAACATGATGGCAAAATTATTAAATTATAATAAGATAGTATTAAAGTATACTTACTAATTCAGAATCTTTACAGAATAATTGTTCAAACAGTTATCGAATTGGGAGACGCTAGCTTTAAAAATATAATAATAAAACCACTAACAAGTGAAAGTCCCCACGTCCACCACGTGTTACTTTCCCCCGGAGATAAATGAATCCAAGGATTATAGAATACAATACCCTGCACTTGTTTGCCAGCCCCCAGGGACGCAATGCTTGGGGGACATCTATTGTAAAACAGTCTATTCATTTATAACCAGATGTACGACACTTGGCTAGTTTCGTCTACTGTGTCGTGTAGTGTGAGATCGTAGTAAAAGCAAGCAATAATATCCTTTCTAGTATCACGTCATATTAATTCGTTGGGCATTTGTTTTTTCAATAAGTTAATTTATTAATAAAAAATGGTGGACGCCTACCGCTTTGCCAGTTATTCTGCCGCCAAACCGTAGTTCGCAAGCATTACTGTGTTTATTTTTGAAGGGCATTGTAGCCAGCACAATTACTGGGCATTATGAGACTTAAGAGCTAATTGTCTCGGGATGACGAGCGTGTTAGAAATGACATTTTTGACATGACGTTTCTAATGACTTTATGACATGACATTTCTGATTTGATGTTTTTGACATGTTTGACGTTTGACACTTGGTGACCGATTGTGAACTACACATTGAGGAATGACACGACTTCAATGGAACTACATAATACATAATGACATAATATTAAAAAAAAAGTAAGACTCTTTGTGGTAATGGTACCAGAATAAAAGTAATTTGGTGTGCAAACACTATTAGAAATGAGAATAAAATTTGCTATTTTAATTATTTTTACGACTATTTCGTTAAATGATTATTTTGAAAGTTGGTAATCTCTTGTTTGAACAATGGGAAAGTTTTAAACTAGAATTTATGTTTGTATTGGTATGATATTTAAACTATTGTGTTAAATGAATGTATGGTTTGTAATACTGATAACTTTAAAGATACTGTTTCAATGGTATTATTTTTGTATTATAAGTTGGTGCTCTGACTTCGTAGTACATGATGGTATTTTACTGATATTGTTTAACAACTGAATGTGTGTTGATAGAATATTAAAACTATAACGTAAAATATAAATATAGTTTGTAATACTAATTACATAAGGATATTATATCTGAAAAGTATCATTTTTATAGGAAGTCTGTGTCTTGATATAGTGGTAGGTTATACTACTTTGCTGATGATGATCTATTTGACTTGATTTATGTTTATAGAATATTTCAACTACTGTGTAAAATATGATTATAATTTGTAATACTAGTTGCATAAGGATAATTTGTTTAAAATAATGTTATTTGTGTAAAGTAGTTGAGTATTGACTTTAAAGACTTCGCTGATGTCTCATGATTGGTAGATTTGGAAATCGGGTTATGTTTTTCTATAACCAATCTGGGGGTATTAAAAGGTTTCTATAAAAAGCGGAGTATTTCCTAAAATCGGTTCAGTAGTTTTTCACTGGGAGCTGGAGAACAAAGCTAAGTACCATTTACTTTGTCTGCTAATTTTGTTGTTATATTGTTCTGTGTTATTCTGTGCAATATTCTATGAATTTCTTGCTTGTCATGTTGATAGTATGTGCTTGAATTATATACTGATGGTGAATAATTCATGTACTATATTTCCAATCGTATTTTATTCTGTAAAACCCATTTATCTGGCAGTTACCAGATTATGTAGCAAATGTACGTACTGTAGAAATATTAGAACATGTAGGTACATTTCGCATATGTAATAAATTGTGCTTGTTGATAATGTAATATGATGGAAAATATTTGATCGGATAAATGATAACTTTGGAAATGGTATTTTGAGTAATTTTTTGCATAAAAGTAATAAATCCCATTTTGTTGATGAGTATTTTCTATATTTTATTTCTAACTACCCACTTCTTCCTGACTTAACAAATCATTTTTGGTTATTTGAGCTAGGTTGGTAAATCCTTTTGATAAAGTAGCAATATCTACACATATATTTAGTAGAGTCATCCCGTTTCTATCAAGCGCAATGCAGTGCCACGCAGGATTTTACTAAACAAAGTTCTGGGTGTATTTGCAATTGTTATGGGCAGGCGTGTTGCTTACCATCAGGCGAACGACCTGCTCGTCCCCTCAACTGATTACATTAAAAAATATTGTTAAGACTAAATGTGAGGAGAACTTACAATCGATTTATATTGTTCGATATTTATGTAAAAATTAATTTATTGTTAAGACTTGAATTATAAAATGCCTAGCCAAAGCTTGCTCGCGATGTGACTATCGAAATAAGAAAGAAAGAAAGAACGAAAGAAAGAAAGAAAGAAAGAGAGAAAGAAAGAGAGAAAGAGAGAAAGAGAGAAAGAGAGAAAGAGAGAAAGAGAGAAAGAGAGAAAGAGAGAAAGAGAGAAAGAGAGAAAGAGAGAAAGAGAGAAAGAGAGAAAGAGAAGAAAGAAGAAAGAAGAAAGAAGAAAGAAGAAAGAAGAAAGAAGAAAGAGAGAAAGAGAGAAAGAGAGAAAGAGAGAAAGAGAGTGAGAGAGTGAGAGAGTGAGAGAGTGAGAGAGTGAGAGAGAGAGAGAGAAAGAGAGAAAGAAGAAAGAAGAAAGAAGAAAGAAGAAAGAAGAAAGAAGAAAGCTAGCACTGAACATACTAGAATAAAGACAAAACAAAAACAATAAATACAAGACAGTGAAATGTTGCGCGATGTCAGTAAAAGGATCCTACTCGCTATACGCTAAGGTATTTTAAGTACTTAAGCACTGATTTTCAGTCGGAACCCTGTCCATGACATCACGAACAATCGGACGTCACAGACATATAGGTATGTATTACGTTTCTACCTATTCGATACTGTCGAATGTCGATGGCCCTCAGGGCTCTGTTGAGGCCATTATTCAAAAAAGTCCAGCCAAAAGTAATAAACGGTATCGGTTTCACAGTTACACGCGGAATTTGGCACGACATCCGAAGTTATATCATTTGGACATGAGCTTTTAACATTTTACTAGCTTATTCCGGTCATTCGAAAGAATTTATTATGAACATATCGTCGTATGCTTATCTTTTCTTGTTATCTTGTCAACCATTGTCCATTGCTTTTTGTAAAAAAAGTGCAAAAGGTTATCTATACTAAGAACTATACAGTATCTATTCTATTACTATTATTTTTAACTATTTACTATTTGACAACCTCTGTGGTGTAGTGGTTGGGCAGGTTGGCTCAAATATCATACATCACTGAGGTTGCGGGTTCGATTCCCGCGACGGGACAAATGTTTGTGCACAGAAAAAAAAGCATTTGTTTCGTGTCTGGGTGTTGTGCTGGGACCATGGTCCTCATAGTTCCTGGTTCCCTAGTTAGGGGGCCAGGATCTATGTATGTGATCGTTTGGAATTATTTATTTATTTATTTATTATAAAAATGGAAAATAGCCAGTTCTGGGATGGACTATTTAGAGGAAACTGAACGCATCGATAATTTTTAGAATTTTTGTCTGTTTGTTTGTTTGCTTGTGTGTTTGTTATCTATAGACTCGAAAACTACCAAACGGATCTTAATGTGGTTTTCAGTGTTTGATAGCCTACTTCTTACCTTAAAATCTGGTGTATGTTTCAATGCGCTGTGACATCGTAATGCTGAGATATTTACACATAAGCGTACGAGGTCATGCAGAAAAAGCCAATTCTCACATTTTTAGCTTCTATAGACTCGAAAACTACCGAACGGGTTTTAATGCGGTTTTCAATGCTTAATAGCCTACTACATCTTAACTTAAAATCTGGTGTATGTTTCGTAGCGCTATGACATCGCAACGCTGAGATATCTTTACATAAGCGTACGAACGCATGCAGAAAAAGCGAAACATACATCTGTGGAGTTCTTGCTTAGATGGTCTTTGAAAAAATACGAAAATGGGCTTCCTCTGACGAAAGATGATGATGATGATGATGCTGAAATGTCTGTTGGTAATACACTTCTTTTTCTATACGCAAATAGCTGCGCCCCTCCTGGAATAAGAAGTAACCTACATATGTATGTGTTAATTCAGGGTATAAGCTATCTCAATTCCGATTATCACTTAAACCCATTGAGCCGTTATAGGCAGCGTGAAGAAGTTACAAATACACTTAGGTACACACTGACATACAAACTTTCGCATTTATGATATTATATAGGGTGATATAATTCTAGTAACCCAACCAATAGAACAAAACTTCACCACGATGTATCTCTATGCAAATGTGAGTCAAGCTATACCTTCATGAGCTCTTAGCTCCCAGCATCCCAGGAACTTCCCTCGTTCAACATCAACTTTGCACATAAAGTACCTAGTACCTGGCGTAAAGGAAATTTACTTGTGTAGCTGTGAAAATGCGGGATCAGATATTACGTGGTCTTACTAGTGATATCTAACACAGTTTTATTAAAGTGGCATATGTCGTAGTGAAAGCTCTAGCAGGAGTTTATTTAGCTGAAAGTATCATTGCAGTTTTAGTTATTAATGTTAGTTATGAAATAATATATATTGTACATTACTGTGGTTTGTGGTGGTTTGGTTATATTAGGATTTGGATTGCGCTGTTGCCAGCAAAATTAAACATTATAGTATATTTCCTTGACTCGGAAGCTGGTACCACAAGGTGACGAGCGCAGAGCCATGAAAAGTGAAAAGTTTTGGGTGCAGCAGTTAAATATGGGCGTGCAAAGCAATTAATTACTTTCTAGTGCATGAGTTTGCCCGACTTATTTCTCATTAAATTAATAGATATGGAAATAATAACCTTTTCATATTTATGACTCAAGTGTCGTTTAAGGTTATTTACACAAACCAAAAGAACATTCTCAATACTAAAAAGAAAAGATAAAACAACTGAATTTTCAAAAAATAAAATAAGAAGAATTTCAAAACAAAAAGTTTAATTAGTTTAATAAAACAGATTTATATTTACAGTATCAATTAAAACCTTACTAGTAAGTCCTCGTAAAAACTATTTTGTAACTTTCACAGCAACACCTGTTTCTCTTTATCCGGCAACGAGAGTGGCGGAGAGTTCAATTTATTTCGGCTTAAATTAATGACAGGCCGGTAATTTATTTAAGGAGTTTGTTTGGAAGAATTGGTGGTAATGCCCGCCTTGAGCCGGGAGGTTAATCAGGTTAAGTTATTGGGTATTGAATATTTTATGGTTTGCTGTTAACGCGAGCAGAACGCGAGTGATAAGTCAAGAACGTGTTTTTTTTCAAAACTCATTTTGTTCTTGACGTCTCTAAAGATACCTCGAAGAAAAATTGCCAATGAGATATTTTTATACCTAGTCATTAAATGTTGGAGAAAATGTTTAGTATAAGAGGGTGGGTTATTGAGGGTTTAAGTTTTTCTGAATAAATGTTTTATCAGATGTAACATTTTCCATAACTCTACGTTGAAAATATGGGAACGTGCCTCATGGGATGATGATGATATCTGTGATGTTATAGACTTACAAAAATTTTACTTATCATTATATTGATTAGTTCACGTACCTCAGAAGTTTTCTTATGCAGTTTCCTTGAAGTCAATTCTATAAATAACAAAATCTTTCCTTTCCTTGTCTCTACCCAATCTAAAATTCTAATTCAGATTCCAATTCCATTCATTGTCAATCGCGTAATGAATAAAAATCTTCTCTTTAAAATAAAAAGAATCCCTCTGATAATGCCGATGATATATTCGGAAGATGCGGCACCAATGTTGGCCAGGATATCAAAATTAAGTCCACTTAGCACAATAATTAACTAAGTTACACCACAGAATACTAAGGGACAGAAGCATCACTCCGCAAAGAAATTTAAACAAATAGCGACTCTTGCTGTGACGCAATAAAATTCTCGCGTAGCGCTGCATACCTACCAGTCATATTAACCTACAGAGCGCCTCTCTTTCTATCGCATAGCTCTTATCTCTTCTGACCTGGCACGTGTAACGACGCGCGACCCGCCATCGGTGTCCGGCTATGTACTTGTAGCTTCGTACCTACAGTGCGGAGTGCGCTAGGCCTGGTTACTTTAAGTTAGAATTAGATGTGTCAAACAGTTTCGTATTCTGACGCGCACGCTATCGCTTCACTTATTTTTAGAGAATCATTCAACTTATATATTCTGCGCTACTTTCTTACTGTCAGTTTTGACGAAAGTTTACACAAAAATGTTTAATTTTAGCGCTGTCAAACTTTATTTAAATTTAGAGAATGCGGGAACTTGAATACCAAATACTTACATAAATCTTCTATCTTCTATATAAATAAAAATGAATCGCCGAAATGTTTGTACGCGCATAACTTCCGAATGACTGCACTAAATTGGATAATCCTTTTTTGTGTACGTTATCGTCAGGACAACGTGTGCATAAATTTTTTTTTCTTAAATTGATAAAAATAAATGGCGGTACGAAGTTTGCCGGGTCAGCTAGTTTTATATAATTAAAATTTTAATTTAGAATTAGAGAATACAACACAGAATCGACCTCTATATTGGCACAGCTTTGCAATTAGCAAGTGACTTTCAATTTAATTGAGCGAGGGCTGGAGATAAAAAAAAATAGTGACTTATAAACTGAAGACCCTCTTCATAATAAACGGTACCTCAACATCAAGCTTCAACACTCGATATGTTGTTAATGCGTTGAACACAACCCTTCTTTTTAAGTGCATCATGATCCTCATACCAAATCTCTAATTAACGAAAAATATACAAAATCCCCAAACCGCACAATATTTCAGTTGCCCAAATTCCAATTCGACACATGTCAAAATGGACAGCCGCTAACCAATATAAATTTTTGGGAGTTACGTGTCCTTCTTTTTGTATCTCCATTGGATCCACCTTGCTTATTCAGTTCTTGTCGTCCAATAACTAAAGGAAATCATGGCATAGGTAACCAATCAAAAGCGTATTATACTTATTATGGAAGGTTTCTAGTACCTACACTATTTCAGTAGATCGGTATAACTTACTGTATGACCAGGATAAGCTGAGCTCCGTATTTCCTAACTCCTTACGAGTTTTCAGGTGGGTACATATGGCACACGCGAATGTAGGATTCACAGAAATCTAAAGAATATTTATTTATTTATTTATTTATTTATAGCTTGTATCAGATTCAGTTTTGTCTATTGATCTTTGCTTCGATTCCTTTTGTTTGGGTTTGAATCTGTGAGCCCTTTGGCAAAGGCCTCCTATCCTATCACGGGAAAGGGAAGGTTGGAAGGGGTTGGACCCCTTCCAACCTTCCCTTTCCCGTGATAGCCTGGACCATGTTCTACCAGCTGTTTTAACAATCTCGTTATCCTATCTTTTAAATTGTCGCTCTTGCTTTCTCTTTCCCTCTCTTGGATACCACAAACTAGCCGATTTTCTCGACTACGATAGATAGATACTCAAATCTAAATAATAAGGTAACCTTAAATAATAAGATTACCTTATTATTTAGATTTCTTTGGTAGGATTCGACTGCAAGCTTAAGCTCTATAATAGAAGTTCAAAGACCTCATCATCATTTGCAACATGTAGAATTGTAGATGATGGTGTGCAACTGCAAATCTTATTGCTCCAAGTACTCAAGGGCATAGATGGTTGGCTAAACCAAAAAAAGATGGAAGGATTCCCTATTGCTCATTGGTAGATATGACCAGCAGAGCCGGAAAATAGCAAACAGAGAACCCTTCTTTATTTTAAACAGTCAAATAAAAATTCGTACATTCAGCATGGTCAGCAGTCATAGACAAGTAGCTTCATAGATCAGTTCCATAGACAAGTATCGAAGCTTAAGCGATTTTCAATGTTATTAGAAAATAGACGTAAAATAATGGTCAAATGTGAAAACAGAATAAAAATTTGTTGCTAAGTAAAAACTTAAAGCCGTTTACAATTCAGGAGTTAGAGATAAATGTCAATAGCTTAAATGTGACGCCACAGTCTGGTAGCGGTAAGTATATAAAATGGCACAAGCTACATACAAAAGACGTTTTGCTAGAAGGGGATGAAGCCTCCCCCCAGAAGCCTAATTTTTACCACAGTCTATGATTACTATGTTAAGATTCGAAAAGTCCTTTTCCTAAAATGTCCCTCGGTTCCAGAATGTACCTTTTTTTACATCTGACTGGGTCAGCGTTTGACCACGATCTCACCTGATGGGAAGCGACGATGTGGTCGAAGATGTAGCACGCTTACCCAGTAAGTACTTGTTCACTCTTAATTTGAACACACCTTTCCCAAAATGTCCCTTCCTAAAATTTCCCTTTCCCACAATGTGTTTAATTAGTTGACCATTATGTTATGATACTTATTAAATCAATAATCTAATCCTCTAGTGATTGTATATGTTATTGTAATGTTATTATGATTCATTAAGGCATACATGCTTATTTGGCTCAACGTATCAGTATTGCAATCCAACGGGGCAATACTGCCAGCATCTTGGGTACGCTGCCAACAGGTAGTGGGTTGGAGCATTCGAGCTATCTATAGGCCTTTAATGGTCTATGGGTTGTCCATTTGCTTCTCCTTGTAAGTAGTTAGTTTAGTTTTAGTTTAAATGCATACATAGTTTTAGAATGTGATATAGATCTGTAAAATTTTAACAATTCCAACAAATTTGGTCAATATCTTTAATTTATTACATTTCGTTTTGCATGTTGAAAATGAAATAAATAAATGTGCTTTTCTCAAAATGTCCCTTGCCCAAAATTACTCTTTGCCAAGATGCCCTTTCCCGAAAATTTGACTACCTTTACCAACAAATATCTTTGGTGCTAATCGACATTTCGAAAAACTAATTTTAGATCAATTTTCAGCATGTTTATGTGATTATTAATAATAATTTACGGGTGACACTCACGTTTAAATTGGAGTAATCCAGCAGTGCGACGCGTTCGCGAGCATACCGCACTCCTCACACCTTGAAAAAGACCATCGCATGTGTTTTACATAGTAAAAATGTTTATGTGAATTGACACAATACAAAAAAAATTGACAAATACCTTATTCCCACCTTAAGTCATAAGGTGGTTCTAGTAAGGCAGGTGTCTTGCTACATTAGCCAAGACGGAGGTGTCATAACTAACCTGCGCCTACGGAATTTAAACGAGCAATATTCGAGAATATTCGATTGAATTTCCTTAGAGCTTCGAGAAACACGGACTTGTATTTACATTTGTGTCAGCCTTTTCCCTTTTTGTGCGGGTAAATAATTTGTTAGTGGAAATTATTAACATCGGGTATTTTCGAATAAAACTCGAGAAGATATTTTATATGTGTAATATTGAGTAGGTATAGCTTCATAAAGTAAATGTATTTAGAGATAAGGCATTAATTATATTGTTTCATTTATTATTTAATTGCAAAAATTGGTTTCAAAACCATGTTCATATTTTTTGCGGTAAGTAATTAAAATAATATCAAGATATTAATTTCATTTCTAATTTAATTGCATACATTATTTTCAAAGCCATGTTAATGTAACGGTAAAAGTAATTAACATTTATTTCAGAAATTATTACATTTATTACTTGAGAAATTATTTCAAATTTTCCATATTCAGACCTTCGGTCTATCAAATATCGGGTAACTTGAAATCTGGTAGAGACTTAATTAATTTCTAATTATAAGTCTGAAGAGTTAATATTTATTTTCTTCTCGTGAAGTTACGAAGTCCCATAACAGGGGTACTTATTAACATTTGATAATACATTATACCTACTTAAAATATATCCTGTTCAACTTCGCGGTGACGACTAGAGACTCGTGGTAATAATTTTTTTATCCAATATTGTGGATAGAAACAGTTTTAAGGGTTCCGTACCCAAAGGGCAAAACGGGACCCTATTACTAAGACTCGGCTGCCCGTCCGTCTGCCTGTCTGTCCGTCTGCCACCAGGCTGTATCTCGTGAACAGTGATAGTTAGACAGTTGAAATTTTCACAGATGACGTATTTCTGTTGCCGCTGTAACAACAAATACTAAAATACAGAATAAAATAAATATTTAAGGGAGCTCCCATACAACAGACATGTTTTTTTGCCGTTTTTATAGATAATGGTACAGAATCCTTCGTGCGCGAGTCCAACTCGCTCTGAGTGACGAGACGAGCACGTCGTTCCCCTGATGGTAAGCAACGTACCTGCCCATAACAGTTGCATTGCCAACCAAGCATTTTATTGTACAACATTTTAGAGCGGCACCGCAGTGCGCTCAACACCTCTCTCTGCTCTTACCCATGGCTCTAAAGCGTCATAATGCTTTCAAACAATAATTTAATTTTAAAGGTAGTAATGTATGCTCACTACTGCTTGGTGGTTGAAGTTCTGTCGAAACTTGGTACTTCCCAAGACGGCCTTTAGTAGAAGAGGCCTCTACTACAGGCACAGAATAACAGTACAACTACAGGGCCAGAAGACTGATATCCTATTCTACTATTCTTCTTTCTACTAATATCCTACTTCCTACTAATGTATGAATGTATGGATGTATGTTTGTTACTCTTTCAAGCAAAAACTACCGAACCGATTTTGATGAAATTTGGTATGTAGGTAGTTTAGGACTTAGAATAGCACATAGGCAGGCCTATCGCACTCCGCACTGTAGGTACGAAGCTATAAGTACATAGCCAGACACCGACGGCGGGTCGCGCGTTACACTTGCTGCGTCAGAAGAGATAAGAGCTATGCGATAGAAAGAGAGGCGCTCTGTAGGTTAGTATGACTGGTAGGTATGCAGCACTACGCGAGCTGAATTGAATTTTATTGTGTCATAGCAAGAGTCGCTATTTGTTTAAATTTCTTTGCGGAGTGATGCTTCTGTCGCTTAGTATTCTGTGACATAGGCTACTTTTTATCCCGGGAAACCACGGCTGGAACTGCGGGGCGCAGCTAGTATTACATATAGGTACCTACTTATATATGATCGTTGGGCATTATTTATTTAAAACTGTATTAATATAAAACTACATTTCTTTTCCCAAGATCCTTTTCCACGTTTCAATTCGAGCACATTTCCCAGGTGTTTACATGTAGAAACTGTGTGAACTTATTTTCATATGTACGAATATACCTGGTGCCATGTGTGCGGCCGTGAACACGTTCAAATATTTACGTTTGCGATCGAACGACCTTACGAACACGGTTATTTTGACTCTGACCGGGACACTGTGACCTCGAGGAAATTATTAACTGAAGCCATGTCCGTCGAACATCATCCTTCATTTTTTTTATCAATGGGCATTCTGATCAGAATGGAGTAGGCGGACTTACAGAAAGTAAAACAGTACCAAATACGCGAATAATTTTAATGATGTAAAATATAATGTATGTAACAGCACAGAATACTAAGGGATAGAAGCAACACTCCGCTAAGAAATTTAAGCAAATAGCGACTCTTGCTATGACGCAATAAAATTCAATTCAGCTCGCGTAGCGCTGCCTACCTACCAGTCATATTAACCTACAGAGCGCCTCTCTTTCTATCGCATAGCTCTTATCTCTTTTGACGCGACACGTGTAACGACGCGCGACCCGCCGTCGGTGTCCGGCTATGTACTTGTAGCTTCGTGCGGAATGCGTTAGGCCTGTGCATAAGAACCATAATTGTACATTTTTTCCGAATCCTTATTATTATTATTATTATTATAAATGGGCATACCTTTGCCGACATCTCGCCTGATGGAAAGCGAAGATGCGGCCTAAGATGGAACACGCCTGCCCATGAGTTTTTTTTCATGCGATTTTCTAACCAATTTTCTTTTTATGAGGCGACCATTTTTTCTGATGGTAAGCGCCACACCTGCCCATTTTTTTCTGTTTTTTTTTTATATAGTTCACCGAACTGGGTAAACACTGAACATAAAGACAATAAAAAGCATATACAAACGTGCGTATGTGTACATAACAATAGGAAATCGGACGGTAATCGAGAAAAAATCTAAAATGTAGTTAGAACGAATGTTCGTCGAACCAGAAAGATCATTCAATCAATATTTTTGTGAAATAATAATGATTTATATTTTTAAATCCATAAATAAAATCTAATAATTCTGACATTTTTAATTTGTTCTTCATCTCAAACGAAACAACAATCACAGCGCAAGACGTCATTTGTAGGCAAATGCCGTGAGTCAAGCTTATGTTTATTTTACGTTTTTGCTTTTCATAAAATGTATTTTTGCCATTTTTTTCGTTCCATTACCACAATATCGTTCCCAAACTTCACCAAACGTATTTAAATCTCTTTGCAAGTTTTATTTCGAAGAGTTTGTCGTTTTCTACCTTCATATGACGTCACTAATTTTGAGGTGACCTTTTGCGCGGCAATATTGGAAACATAATATTTAAACATAGTTTTAGGTACTTTTAGAGTGTTATTTAATGAAAATAGTATTTTTCATGGCTATATATATTAATTGTAGTTAATATAAAACACTTTCTGAAAAGTTGTCCGATCCCCTATTGCAGCGCCATCGCCACCCAGAACTTTTAATACCATTAAAACCATTGCGTAGCACTGCATTGCGCTCATCACCCCGAGATATTAGATATTAAGTCTCGTATGCCCAGTAACTGCGCTTGCTACAATGCCCTTCAAACCAGAACACAGTAATGCTAGCGCACTACTGCTCGGCGGCAGGATAACTGGCAAATTTGTAGTACCTACCCAGACGGGCTCCCGCTTACGAGAGCTACCACGTCTCATCTGAATCGAACGAGAATCTGTCGATCAACCCTTTCCTTTTAGAGAAATCCGTCGACCATTTCTATTATTTTTAGGAGATTGCTATAAAAACCCGACTTCAATTCTGATGTATCGTCGAAATCCAAGGTCGAACCACCTTGAAGCTATACTGAACTTCAGTATATCTAGCTCCATATATTTTTGGAAAATTTTCCAGATCAGTTTATAAATGTGTTAATTTTATTAATGTCGGAGTTCTGAGGTAATAAACATAAAAATAAAATACAATTGAATTGAAAGCCACCTCTATTTTATAAAAGTCGGTTAAAATAATGATAATTCTTAACATTCTACTGAATATATTATAACAATGGACATTATTGTGTAATATCAACATTGAATAGTAAATCTCATAAAATAAATTCAAGTTGTATTTTTTTTAATTATTTAATGTCATAATTTCTAAATTTAATTTAAGACAAAATATTAAATTAAAAAAATAACTATTATGAGATACTGTCAATCTTCTTTAATTGGATTATTTAGCAAATATGATAATTATGTAAAAATGATAAATAATTTAAATAAAATGTATTGATTTTTAAGTCAATAACATGTATTTTAATTATTATTATTTCATTTATTAAAAGTAAAAAATACTCATTATTTATTTAAAAACTTAAACATTCCTTACATAACTAATTTTTAAATACAAAAGGTAATGGGAAATAAGAGCCGTTTTCTATCTTTAGATTGCGAGGTTTTTTAATTAATAGACAATTAATTACAGATCTTAGTTACCAACGAAAAAACAACGTTGCCTTAATTCTAAATATACACTCGAGGAAATTAAGGCCATTAAACCGCGAACATAAATCTCATTTAAGATTTTATTCTAGCACGCGGATCTTTCAAAACAATTGCCCAGCTTGAAGCTCGTAATATCCCAAAATACGATGCAACATCACTGCGACAAAGTTTCAAGTCCCAATTAACTGAATTATAATTAGCAACTAGGCTTCGAAAGTTTTAGAACCTTGTCATTCTGAGAAGATATTGCATGTGCAACGATGCAGTTTTGAGGATGTAGCTCGTGTTTTACTTCTATCTCTTTCTGCCACACATATTTTAAGCGAGTGTGAATGAGTACGGGTTATCAGGTAGATTGTGTAAGCGCTCGCTCGCTAGAGTCGCTCGCGGCTCGCTAGTTGATGCAGTATCGTTGAGACGGTCAGAGGTGGTGAACGTCTTTCGAGTTTTTTACTCCACTTACGTATTTACAAACTTTGTCGTGTTTTGTTTTGATTGTGACACCTTCCGCGTCTGCAGTGGACGTTTATGAACGAATGTAGTGAATTAGTATCTGAGTAGAATATTGTTTTTGTAGAACAATTTGTTTTAATTTGAGTGTAGTTAGCCGGTGTTTAACCTTGTGTTGTTGATTGACGTGTGGTTTTTCGTCGGAGTTTATTTCGGCGCGGATGATGTAAGCGGAGGAGGTCCCGGGTTCGATTCCCGTGTCATGCCGTGCTGAGTAACATGCATACTTCTATGATGATGGTGAGTTAATTAATTGAATAACTAATAGGTTTGTTCAGTTTTTAATTTGTTTTCGTTGTAGGTTTTTATATTAACTGCTTACATTTTCAAGTAAATTGTTTTTCTTACAATGAACAAAAGGTTTTACCACAGTGGTTTTACATTTTTTAAACTTAAAAACATTAGGGATTCGATTTTTAGATAGATAGTCTTAGGTGTTTAGTCATTTGAGTAAGTTTCAGTAAAAAAATTAACAGTGCAGTATATAGATTGTACTTGTAGATAAGTTATGCAATTTTATTTATTATTTATTTACTTTATCTATTTTAATTTTGATGTACATTAGTATTTTTTAATTACCTACTAGTTAAAGTATTAAGTTATTAGGATTTAAACTAACTAAGCTCATGTTGAAACATCTGTAAAATGTCAAGGAATTGGTCTAACAAGCCATGTTCTTAGTAGACCTTGTTTTGTAATCGAGAAATAATTAAAATAGGCACTTAATTCTACCTGACCTTTGTTTTATAGTTGGAAATTATAACTCGTTTAAAAAAATTAAACAACAAGTATTTAAAACATCTATTTGAGTATATATTTTTGAGATCCGTTTGACTAACTTTGACCGACCCACTTTAACCTGTTATTTAAAAGATTACTCGTATTTCAAAAAAAACACACTGATAAAAGAAGAAAACACAAACCGTCACTAAAAGTTCACAAACCGACCCAACGGTTAAACGGAGTTAAAATTGGGTTTATCCATAGGCAAAAGCTGGTTAAAAATAATGTGCGTTCAGAAATATTCATACATAAAGCATTAATTTGATCGAAGGTCAATCACGCGTTGATGTCTAATACACTGCAATTTGTGACCTCAAAAAGCTCAATTATAAGAAATTAAGATATATAACATAACTCGTAGGTGAAGGTGGATAACTGGATACCTATTTGGGTGGGTTGCGTAGACATTCTTGATCAGGGTGAAGGGGTCATCACCTTTATGACATATCTACCTAACTAAATGCTATGGTTAAATATATGCCATCCTCAAAATCCCATTTGTAAGAACGAGGGTTTCTTTTTTATATTTTATGGTAAGAAACAGGCAGTATTCGCCTGATGGTAAACGCCATGTTGCCCATCACCGACAGATCTACATAATAAATGTAATACTGATCCAAGGAAGCGGTACCATGTAACCGTAACTAAACTTTATTTTTACACGCCACCCCCGTGGCAGAAGGGGATGTGTAAAAAAAGTAGTAGGCTCGGGTGTAAACTGGACCACTGCCTGTGTTAAGGAAAGTTAAATGTGCTATTACACGTACCTACATCATCCTTATTCGGACTTTTTTCCCACGTCCTTGCATGTATCAGTGTTGTCACACATTTGCACCAGTAAGACCTCTCCTCTTCATCTTACCGGGTGGTAATGGGAACCTACAGAAACATTTAGCTGACTTATGAAGAGTCAGTTACCACCAAGTGGAATCCCTGTACGGTATGAATAAACCATAGAATACCTAATAGTACTATGGATAGACGGCGACGTCGTGGCAGGCCCTAAAAAGATGACGTGACAAGCTTAACATCTTTGAAAAGACTACCGAGAGATGTACAGATTGTCCAGCACCAGATCGCGGAAGAGGCGAGAAGCCTTTGCCAACAGCAACAATACTAGAGTCTATTCGAAATTCCATTTATTTCAAATGGTTTACGTTTTACATACCTACTTTATAACTGTACAAAAATCCGCAACTGGTTGTATTTTGTTACATAATTAACCGCTTTGTTCAAAAATTGTTTGCGTTGGAGCCGTTATTCACAGAATAGCACATGTTCTACCAGCAGAAGAACGTCGTAAGTTCCATCATGCATTATCGGAGTTACGACTTTTATCCTAAAACACATGCCGCGCTACCAGTACTAGAAAGTCGTAAGTTTCAAATGATATATGGAATGTACGACGTTTTTCTACCGGCGCACATGTGTTGTATTAACTGGGTACAACAATAGAAAGGCCTGTGTGCAGAAACAATACGATTCAGTTTACAATTGAATGCGATTCACGATCGAACACACTGAGTTTCATGTTGGCAGATTTATTTTTAAACTTCTGAAACGCTGAAGCAATTTTGCTAATGAAATGCCGAGTGAATTTAACAAGTTGGTGCTCAAAAATAAGCTACTTAAGTTTGAGCATAAATTTGTTTATTTAGCAAAATGGTTCAGAGTGTTGCGAATGGTGTTCTGTATATTTTATCAATAGTAGGACAATAACTTTGATGTCATCCCGGGTTGACTCCTTGAGAGATTAATCTAGCCTAATCTCAAGTAACAAGGTTCCTGGCAAATCAATCAATCTTTCATAATGATCAATATTTGAAAACTGCGTAGAAAGTAAGTAGAAAAGGGAAGATCGACAATCACAATAGGAATGAGAGAATGATGAACTGATGATAATAGCAATAGTGTAACTTACTTAGATTTTATTATTTTTCCAAAACCTGTTTCATATTTTCATTTCTGTACATCACAAATTCTTATATGTATATTAGTATTAAATTATAAATCAGGTATAAATAGTAAGTTTTTAACATTCTACTATTTAACGCAGGCGAAGACGCTGTCTTTTGTAACACAGTTTTAATAACTAAAACAAAAGGTAGAGTTACAACAAGCCCGTGTAACACATATTTTGCAATAAAGAAATTTGTAATAGGGAATCGGACAACTTTTCAGAAAGTGTTTTATATTAATTACAATTAATATATATAGCCATGAAAAATACAATTTTAATTAAATAACGCTCTAAAAGTACCTAAAACTATATTTAAATATTATGTTTCAAATATTGCCGCACAAAAGGTCACCTCAAAACTTGTGACGTCACATTTAGGTAGAAAACGACAAACACTTCTAAATAAAACTTGCAAAGAGATTTAAATACGTTTTGTGAAGTTTGGGAACGATATTGTAGTAATGGTACGAAAAAATTAGCAAAAATACATTTTATGAAAAGCAAAAACGTAAAATAAACACAAGCTTGACTCATGGCATTTGCCTACAAATGACGTCATCTGTGTTGTGTTAGATTTTATTTATTGATTTAAAAATATAAATCATTATTATTTTACAAAAATATTGATTGAATGATCTTCCTGGTTCGACGAACATTCGTTCTAACTACATTTTAGATTTTTTCTCGATTACTGTCCGATCCGCTATTGGTAATTGCAAGTCGTCGTTTTCTTTTATCTTATTTTTTACACTCAATTTGTTATCTGTTCATAGCATCACTTACCAACGACATAGCTATTTTACCTTACACTTTTCGAAAGTGGTTAGTTCGTCCAACTGGCCCGTAGGCCAGATAATTAGAGCGTTTTAAAAATCAATAACCCTGCTAAGCTTACTGACAGAAAGCAGATGGGAAACCAAGGTTTACTTGGTCGGTCTTGGTCGGTTTGGTTGGTGGTTGTTTACTTTTGTCTAAACCAAATAATTATTTGCGTATGATTATTTGCATAAATTAATTATTATTGGGTTACTGGCACAATCGATAATGAGGTAACAGGGCATCTGGGACCAAATTAATTATTATTTATTATACAGCGATAGTGATCGAGAATGGGGCTATGGTTGTAAATATTAATATTCATTTTCTAGCTTTGAATTTTAATGAACTCGTGATTCATTATTGTTATTTCTAGGCTATTTTATTATTTTGTACGAAGAATTAAAAGTTTAGAAGTTGTTAGCTTTTATATTATACAGCAAAGTGTTGCTCATTCTATTATATTTCATCTCCCTAATGCAACAAGGCTGAGTATTGAACAATGTATTATCTGTCATCTAAATAGAGCTGGCTTTAGGTTGAGGCATTCATGCTGAAATTGAAGAAAACGGGTAACAATAGAGAAGGTAAAATCTACCCGGAACCTGTGTGCTCACCATTAGAGGCTGAGCGCGCTCTACTGGCGTGACTATGGTGATGTCAAAGTCAAAGTCAAAATCTCTTTATTTATTTTTAGCATCACAGACGCACTTATGAACGTCAAATTATCACTATGACTTTAACATTTTTATTTTTTTTTGTTGGTCGAGCAGTTGGCTCGGTGGCCCAGTGGTTAAGGCGTCGGGACGGTATTCCGAAGGCGCAGTTTCGATCCCTGCCCGAGTAATATCATTTTTCTCCCTAATTATTTAAAATCTTATAACTAACATGATGCAAAAACTCTAAACCGTTCTTAGCGATGAACACAGCAAAAAACATTTTTTTGTTTGACAGTGTTTCATCAGAATAAGCATCAGTAAACTCTTAGCCACCAAATTACAACCTCGTGTTCTTCCTCTGCCCCTGACGCGCTATGGTAAGTGTGAGGTAAGGAGACATAGGCAGGCTAACCTTTCATTGGTTTAATGCTCCATATGCTTATAAATGAGTTTCGAATTATAAGACTATATTATACTATAGTTTCGAATTATCATAAGGACTCTTAAATTCTCTCATTTATCGCGAATTAAAATATACCCCTTTTTACAAGCTTTTATTAATCTTGCCATGTTTGGATCAAATGTTGCTAGATGAATCTGAACCACTTCCTCTTATCCTACGGAGTTGAAAATTTGTATACTTGTCAAAGTCCGATGACAATGCAATATTATGGTGACAGTCAGCTGATCTGATTCTTCTTCTTCTTCGTGTCGGTGGTCCTTATGTTTTAATGTTTAAATAATTTGAGCCCAATGTTCGGCTATTGCTACCCCAGGAGGAGTAGCTTCATACAGATCTTGTAAAGTGCAGGTGTTGGGGCACTGAGGGCAATATAGCAAGTGTTGCATTGTTTGTGCTGGAGCACCACAGTCACATCGTGACCCACCGGGGTCAATGTAGCCCCATTTGGCTAGGTAGCTGCAGGAGCTGACCTGATGATAGAGACGGATGGGTGGACAACGGAACTTTTTGATGAATAATCGTAAACTACTAGTGTTTGAGCTCATTTAAATCTGCTCGCGGTTCGAATACGAATTTGTTAAAAGTTTGTCTTGAAAAAATATTTTTCAAAAAAAAATCTTGTGTTTATTTACCGTTTTGGGTGTTTTATCGTCGAACGCTGGTTGTACTTCGCAAGTAACTAGTAGTCAGTTCAGACTCGGTCTAGACATATAAATAAAGATAAAGCGTCCGTCCGTAATTTCCAGTAAATAAACTGCAGTTTGTGCTGCACTGGACTAGTTTTAATGGCTGTTGCGGGAAAGTTTAATCTTTTTTGGCCTAGTTAGAGAAACAGCTGCAGGTATTTCTAATTAGGCCGTACGTAGGTAGGTTTTTTTATGTACTGAATGACGAGACGAGCTGGTCGTTTGCCTGATTGTAAGCGATACGCCAGCCCATAACAATAACAGCACCACCCAGAACTTTGTTTTGCAAAATCTTGCGCGGCGCTGCACTGCGCTCGTTACCCTGAGACAAGGTGCTGTTGAGTCTCATAATGCCCAGTAATTTCACTGGCTACAATGCCCTTCAAACCGGAACACAGTTATGCTTGCGCACTACTGCTTTGTGACTAAATAACTGGCAAAGCGGTGGTACCCACCCAGACGGCCTCTCGCATACGAGAAACCTACCACCAGTAAAAGAGCTTCCTCGAAACGGAAATATAACCTAAAGTTTGCATCATACATCATACAACATTACATCACATTTACAGTATCATGTGCACCTCGTTAGCATGAGTTAGCACATAATTGAGGAGCAAGGCCATCCCTACATGGCACTAGGCTCAGTCCAGGTCCAGGTTAAACCTTGGGTTTAATAAACCCGCTGTTATGGTTATGGCGGACTGGATTAGTTAAGTAGGTAATTGCATGTCATTTAAAAGTGTTTTATACAACTCGTGCAGCAGAGGTATGAGTATTTTGTTCAGTTATTTAGAATATATTAGACAACTCTTTATTGTTACACAACCAGAAATAATAATAACAAAAGGTATAATTCATTAAATTTTATGACAAAAAAATACCGACGTCAATTCTGATGTATGAAAGTTTTCGTGAGTTTGATTCATTATAAATATTTAATAAAACGGCTAGGACTCACGTAGTTTGTCGAATTAGTCGACCTAGGTTTCGAGCATGTCCGATGCTCTTCATCAGGGGCGAGTTTGAGTTTCTAAGTGAGTCCTAGCCGTTTTATTAAATATTTATAATTCTGATGTATCTTCGAAGTCCAAGAAAAGCTAATTGAGTACCTTCTCCTTGGTTGTAGTCGATTAAAATGAGCAACCACGGTTGCTGAGTGCTCAATAACAGTCCAATACCATTTGCAAATATGGACGATAGAATTTTCGCTATTAGATCTGTAGCCGCCACCCAGAAGAAACAATATTGGAATATTATTTTGCTGTCGGTTTCTAGATTTACGACGTTATCATTTATCATTCATCACGTGATTTCAAAACACTGATTGGAACAGAATAGTATAGATTATAAAATCGAGTGCATTCTTATCATCATTTAAACCATAGCACACATACATTCAAATTAATAAAATTAAATAAAATCTTGTTTTTTATGTAACTGGGTGATGAATGCTTGCAAGTCGTTCGCCTGATGGTAAACTCCACGCCTGAACATGACAATTGTATATTTTTTTACCAGCTTCAAACACAGAGGAGGTCCCATACAAATTTCATCGATACTCGACCTTGGACTTTTGAGATACATCATAAAAACTATTTAGAAGTTATTTTTTTGTAATAAAATTAATCATCCTTAGATTATTTCATATAGAAAAAACTACAGCAATAATTCATAGAAGTTACTTAAAATTTCTACTGCAGCTTAAAAAAATTTATCGGATATAGTTTATTATTGCAAAAGAATAAACGATTCTTAATAAAGACATTCAGGAAATCCGAAACAGTCGACGTTATTTCGCCAATGACAACCGTCGTAATAACCCCTTCGTTCCCATGTTTACATAACTTTTATAATAGCGACGATTGAATCTAATTGCCGAGAAATAGCCACGACTCGAACACAACATTCACACGTTACATAAAAACTCTGATGCAAACTAGCATCACAAATGGTAGTACCCCCCTTGGTTTCTACGCAGTATTATAACAAGTCTAATGGAAACTAGAAACAACGCACGCCATGATACCCCTTTTGGTTTCTACGTAGTACCATAACAAGTCTAATACAAACTAGAAGCATCACAAATGGTAGTACCCCCCTTGGTTTCTACGCAGTATTATAACAAGTTCTGGGTGGTGCTACTATTGTTATGGGCTGGCGTATTGCTTACCATCAGGCAAACGACCAGCTCGTCTCGTCATTCAGTTACATAAAAAAAGAAAAAAAAAAAGAAGCATCACAAGTGGTAGTACCCCCCCTTCGTTTCTACGCAGTATCATAGAATACTGAATAGTACAGGTACCTAGTAGTAAACAATGGAATTTAGTGAGTAAATAACTAGCACAATCGCCCTCGTATTGTTTCAATAAACAGTAGTATTGTTGCTGATACAGAACAGACCTTGAGTTTAAGATTCATCAAGGTTGGTCTGGCAGTTTCAGCGTGAATTTTTGTTCGAGATCTAAAGCAAAAAACACTAAACAATTTGTTAGTCTATGGTTTCTTTATTTACATTGATCCTCGCCCCTAACTACATATGTAGTTCAAAGTAGTATTTAAAAAGGCCCCTTTGAAAGGAAAATGCTTAAATTGCTTGGGAAGTCAGAGACAGAGTACCTAAAGCAAATTTTTCAAAAAAAAATTACAAATTAATTGCTATTGAATTTTATGTAAAGTCAGTGGTAGCTAATACTAACTGTGTCCCGCGGATTCATCCGTTTTCCGGGATGAAAAATAGGCTTTGTTCTTTTCCAGCACCTAAAGAACCTAATACCAATCAAATTTCATCAAAATCCGTTCAGTAGTTTTTTGCGTGATTAAGTAACAAACATCCATTCATCCATCCTCACAAACTTTAGTATTTATTATATTAAGTCGTAGGATGTTTTATTGTGAATATATTTTTATTATTTTTACATATTTTACATGTTTTTTATATTTTCCTTCTAAACAGATTTCTAAACTTTAAACTCTCTTAACTATATGTCATGTCAATCTACTAATGCATTGCTCACAGTCGTATGATTTTTTGTGCGTTTTTAAACGTGCACAAAAATTTCAAGGTAGCCACGATTTGATCTGAGATATTATTGTATTAAAATGTCTACAGACGTGTTCTGGGAGTGAATAACCTTCCGGATGTTTTGTTAGTAGTGTTAGTAGTTATAAACATCGTAATATATCAAGAGATAACTGTGTAGGTATGTATGTATTGTAGATTGTTTTCGCGTACACATAGAGGAAGTTGCGCGTTTTATTGACATACATTTTTGATAATATTTTTACAAGCTTACTAGCTGACCCGGCAAACGTTGTTTTACCATATAAATTTTAAAAAAATGTTAAGGGTGAACAACCCTTATCACTTAGGGGTATGAAAAATAGATAGTAGCCGATTCTCAGACCTACTGAATATGCATATAAAATTTGGTAAAAATCAGTAAAGCCGTTTCGGAGGAGTAAGGTAACTAACATTGTGACACGAGAATTTTATATATAAGAAAAGAAGAAGATATGTTACTCGGTCGTTTAGGTCAAATTTTCTTAGATGAATTTGGCTTACTATCTGATGTCTCGGGGTGATGAGCGCAATGCAGTACTGCGCAGTCCGTTTTATGGTATTAAACGTTTTGGGTGGCACTGCAATTTTGATAGGCAGGCGTGGACCTTACCATCAGGCGAACGACTTGCAAGTCTCATCAGTCAGTTCCATAAAAAAATAAACTAATTTCCACCTGCCCATAACATGCTTCGCCATAGATATTACAATATCTTTCGCTTTGCTGATGATGCATTTAATAATAACTGAATGATATAGTAGAAATAAACTTCTAGCTATGTTTGGGGTCATTGTACTCAGTTTTAACTTAGGCTTTACAAAATCTTATTAAAGTATTTGTCGTATTGTAATATGAAAGCTGTGAATCATAAGAGGTACTTAAGCTTTTATTTAACTTGCAATGTATGTATGTTTGTCTGGGTGGAATCTTGCAAGCTGAATTAGAACCACTTCCTCTTATCCTACGGAATTGAAATTTTGCATACTTGTCAAAGTCCAATGACAATGCAATATCATGGTGACAGCCAGCTTATCTGATGGTGGAGACGGAAGGTGGGCAATGGAACTTCTTGACGGATAATCGTAAACTACTAGTGTTTGGGCTCATTTTAATCTGCTTGCGGTTCCGATTACGAATTTGTTAAAAGCTTGTCTTGAAAAAAATATTTTTCATCAAAAAACTTATTTTATTTTACTCTAACATCACAAAACCAAATTAGCCTCATAATTAATTTTATCATTTATATCGCTCAAGGTTATAGGTTAAATGCGCTAAACTGCTAATAACAAAAAAATAAATTACCTACTGCTTTTTCTCCCCACGTTAACAAATCCACAAAAAAACAATCACAAAGGAGTGAGTTTTAAATATACGGCAGCTCTTTGGCCCTATGGCTATAATTCAAAAGTTGGACCATACAATAGCAGCTTCCCTTCGTTCCAGCGTATTCCAACTATAAACACAATATATTTCTGTACAGATGGTGAAATGGACCATTCTCCCATCGAATAGACTGATTCATTCATGATTCTAAAGAATTCAATTTCGAATAATAAGATTAAATATTACCGTTATGGTCAATTATAAAAATATTACTGCTGCCCGTGACTTCATGCTCGTGGGATTGATGTAAAATCTATACCATACAAACGATGTGTTAGGTATTTACATCTGAGCGCTACAGAGTTTCGGGTGGCACGTTTATCCGTCAGTCCGGGGTGTTGTTGTACAACAGTCGTTAGGTCATGTCGGAGGCCTTCGGGCGGTTTATGACTCCGACACTAAGGTTGGCCATACACACATACGAGTGAGTCTAGACAGAGATAATTGGAAAGAGCGTAGAGGGCCTCTCCTTGCAGTGAAACACAACAGGTTCTTAATAAAATAATAATAATTTATTGTAAGTATTACAATATTAGTTTTGAAGTCTTTAGACCTCGACGTAGCTTGACGTTTCAAGGACTTTTCTCCCATTTTTGATCCATATAACAAGTTATCAAACAAAAAACTGACTTCAATGTATCTGCGAAGTCCAATGTCAAATATCGATGAAATATTTATGGGACCACTAAAATATAATTTTCGAAAAGAATTTTCAAACTCGGTTCATAAATGACGGAGTTCTGAGGTAACAAACATAAAAATAAAAATACAATCGAATAGAGAACCTCCTCCTTTTTTTGAAGTCGGTTAAAAATGCCAAATATGAATGGGTAGTTGAAATAAACAAAAAGAAAATATGTAAAAACATGCAACGTGTGTGTGAATTTGTGAAGATTTTGTAGACGTGTGAAGGTGTGAAGGTGTTGAGGGTGTGTTGGCGTGTGAGGGTGTGTACGTGTGATATATGTATTCGTATGTGTGTGTGGTAGTGGTGAGAGTGTGTGTTATTAAATAATACTTATTAATTGTGGTACCTGTTCAAGATACTAATGGACATACTGTAAAGCAAGATAACGAATGGAAACACAAGTTGAAAAGACGTCAGTTGGTAATTCAATGCAAATTATTACGGTCTTGCTTGAGCGAGCGGCGACAAAGATAGTCAGTTATATCTTTACTTGTTACTGTGTTCAATTGACCGAGTTAAAGGACATACTTGTTCGATAAAAAGGTTTATTCCCAACAAAGAAATAAAGAATTAACCAACTTAAGCTACCCAAAATTTCATGGCGAGTTCTCTTTTAGAGCTGCCGCTATTTCCGCGAGTCTACCATCTAATAGAATCTTTACTATTATAAAATTGTAACTTTGAATGTTTGTTACGTATAGACTCAAAAACTACGGAACGAATTTTGTTTTGGCTTTCAGGATTTGGTAGCATAAGTTCCAACTTAGATTATAGGGTGTGTTACATCAAAATAGGTTCCGTAACAGATAAACCTATTTCCTCACAAAAAAAACAACAGTTCCATAAAAAAATTTATATTACTTATTCTAGCATGGAATACACAGTCAATTTGTTAAATAAAACTGACAAGAGAGACATACATTTAAATTTGAATCAATAAAAATATGAAGGATGACAACGAAACAACTGGATGAAACAACTCGAATTAGTAATTCGAGCTAAGTATAGGCAAATATAATAGATATTCAAATGCCAAAAGATTCAACGCCCATTTGAATCAATATCTGTGTTAGCTATGAAGCCCCTTCCGGCTCAATCAAACACTTCCTGAGGGGCCGTTAGATTAGACAAGTGCATTGTTACTGCTAGATGCACTGTTAGGCCATTACGTGCATGCCGAGTTCCTAGGTACAATACGATATATTTATGAACTAGCTGCTCCCCGCAGTTTTACCCGCGGTTTCCTGGGATAAAAAGAGAGCAAGGCAATCGGTGCATTCATTAGCTTATGTGGGACGGCCGAGTGGCCGACGCCCAGTCGGCCGAGTGGCCGACGACCAGTCGGCCGTCCCAAGTACCGCTGAAAAGACGAAGTGGAAAAGGACTTGCGTGAGCTCCAGGTCGAAGAATGGTAGGAGTTGGCGCAAGACAGACTAAAGTGGCGTGGTGGAGGCCAAGACTCACTTTGGGTCACTGCGCCACCCTAGTTAGTTTAGTTTTAGTTAGTTATTAGCATATCGTTTATTTAGCAGCATATTCATTTGTCATATCATTATTAATTAATAATATTTAGCCTAAAACTAGTAGTGAATAAAGCAGATTTATAGTCGAAAAGCAGTGTTTCCATCAGTCGCTTCCACAGACTCACTTCGCGTGCTATCTCGCACGTTTTTGCGTGATTTAATAACAAACATCGATCGATCCTCCCTCACAATTTCTCAACGAGTTCGGGGCCAGCGGGATTCGAACTCTGGTGTGTCGTATCGTAAGTCGAACGTCTTTCCGCTGAGCCGCACTGGCTTATAACTAACTCAAAATCAAAGATTCATTTCCAATAGACGGTAACTACGGCTCCAAACGCAGGGATATTTCGAAACCCTTATGAAATATGCAAATGCATTTATAATTCAGTCTCAAGAGGCGGATTCCGACGTAATCCCGAGTTAAGATCGACTCGAGTGGTAGAATGCAAACGTTATTAACTTTCCCCGGTATTGGGATGGTACGGATTAAAGGTATTAATGAAATGAGTATCTGAAAGTATTTGTTATGTTATGATCTTCTATTTGGAAAAAGATTTCGACTTAGAAACGTTGCCACAAAATCTTGATATCTTGTGGTTATCTTCTTCTATCTTCTATATATATGTTCTTTTTTGCGACCTAGGTATTAAAAAGAAAAAACTAAAAAGCATTCCTTCGTCTTTCTCGCGTGAGAGTTTAGCCAACCCTAAAAACCCAAAAAGAGAAAACGTTTTTCTACCCCTAAACATTAACCCAATCGATGAAATTTGTGCATACAAAACAAATTACAATATTTACTCGAAATGTTTTTTTGAAGTTTGAAAGCTTTTAACTTTAAAAATAGACATAAACTTAGAAAAATGACCTAGTTAACCAAACCTACAAACCTAGTTTATTCACCATTTAATAAATTGAGACCAAAATTACCAAATTTGGTTGAGAATTAGTGTGGTAGAAATGTTTTCTCCCGAAACGCTAATTTTAACAAAAATCTGAAGTTGATACGAATTTAGTTAAAATGTTATTATTATTATTATTTAGTTAATTTATTTAATTTAATTTACGCATTTTCTGCGAGACCGTAAAACATTATTCAAATACCTAGTGCTCGCTGGCCGCGGCTGTGCCATATCCTCTCATAGACTGCCCGAACGCCTCTGACATTGCCTAACGGCTGTTGTCAAATGACAACAACCGGGACCAACGGTTAAACGTGCCCTCCGAAGCATGACTAAAATAAATAAATAAATAATTATGATATTAACAAATAAATAGATAACACTACTTGACCCGGCACGTACTGTCAGGAGGTTCTTTACTCTGCAGCCCTAATCACCGGTAGTTTGAGCCCTGCCCCGCTGCCGGCGGCGCTCTAGGTTTAGGGTTTTTATAATATATATATATATATATATATATATATATATATATTTACAAATATAAAAAAAATAAGAAAGAAAATTATTTCTAAATAAATATATAATAAAATAGAAAGAAAATACTGGCAAATAATAAACATGTAAAATAAATTCAGATAAATTAATCCCCAATATCAGACCTCAATGAAATCTTGGTCGTGGCTCGACAACAGCTTAGTTCAGTAGAAAAATGAGAAGTGACCTTTATCTGATCAAAATACCATAAAATTGCTATAACCTTCGTCACCATTCCATTTCATGGACAGTGACCATCAAGGTCGCCTAGGGCTGGACCAATCAAAATGAAATTACGGGATATGCCAAAAACGGTTGCTTGATGTAGGTATAAAGAATATATGCCAAATTAATAATATGTAAATCTATGAATTTGTGTCCTGCCTGGTATTGTGGGACCGTGGTCCTCATAGCTCTTGGTTTTCTAGATACAGAGTAACCAGGATCTTCCTACATATGTGTAGGGGGAAGTCCCCTAGTGGCGGACACCTAAGGTTTTCAGAGTACTATGTGAACTATGAGAGTCGTAATATGTTTTTTTAACTAGAATAATTTGCACACACAATTTGAATTAACTTTCTGTGAGATCCGTTATTACTTACTTGTGAATTTAACTCTAAACCCTATTTGTTATAAAATAGGTTTTAAAGTGATAAAGATAGTATCTTGGCTATCTAGGCGCCAGATCTTACGGAACGGCTTTCGTTTTCAAATTTTAAATATTAATTTATGTCAATTTCAATTTCTTACATTTCTATAATTCATATGACCTAAATTCTGCGTTATATATTTAATTTCATTTTTTAATTTTGTTGTAGGTTAGTTTAGTTTTTATCATTCTATATGTTTGTACATAACTGTTAATTGGTTCTGTAAATAAAGTCTCATTCATATTTTATCATTTAAATAATTCAAGCGTATCATTTATCCTGCCAAATAATTCAAAATACCATCTACTGTAACCTAATTTCCTAATAATATGCCTTACGTCTTCGCACCGGGGAATTCCAACGAACAAATGCCTCCAACAGATGACTTCTTAATGTTTAGTAAGAAATATAGCCTCCACGAGACTTGTAGCGATATTATCACAATAATAACGAATTGACAGAATTATACACATAAAAAGTAACACAGCAGCATTTTAATGGTAGTCATATTTTTTATAAGTGAGAGGCGAAGCAAGTGTAGCGGCGATCAGCAATATGGCGTAATTTGGGTGTCTATATGCGATTGTTGGTGCTGTGCTGACTGATAATGAAAACTTTTTTTATTATTGAATAGGCAAGCATTTGACCACAGTTTTACCTGATGGAAAGTGACGACGACGCGGTCGACGATGAATCATGCTTGCCTAGAAGATACCGATTCACTCGAGACTTGAAGACACCAAGATTATAAGAATCGGGAAAAAAGACGCTGGTAAGGTAATCCATTCGTTAGCTGCTCGCATTATAAAGATCGACGAAAAAGGACGACTTGTCGTAGGTATTAAAAGATAAAAATACACACTCAGTATATACCATTTCAAGTCAAGCTAAGAATAAGAATATGAAACATTATTTGCAGAAAATGATAAAACTAAGTTTAGTGTAACAAGTGATTGATTTGGAAATTTAAAGTTTTTTAAAGTTATGCGCGTAAAACATTTCGGTGATTCATTTTTATTTATATAGATTGATGGGCATAAAGTCGAACAGTTAAACAATAAACATGCACTAAGATCCCAAACAAGGTATTAACTCTTCCCTCAGCGTGAGAAGCGCTCTACCAATTAAGCTACGGCAGTCCACTCGAGTGTTGAATATTTTCTTTCGTTATTTAACCGTTTTAAGGGTGATATTTTTCGCTTCGCATTCGTTAATGCTTCATATAAATATAATGAGAATTCACTAAGATGACGTAATGCGCGATAAACTAACACCGTTACTTAGTTTTATCACTTTCGATAAAGTATCTTTGAGTATTGAGTATTTTGGGAAGGGCCGATAAGGAAGTCCACAAGGACATACCTTCGATATGTTTACAGATAGCATTGTTTGCAGTTTCACTTTTATCGGAGAAATATTTGGGTTTGGGCACGCAACTGCATTTTTTAAGTTTTAGATACCGTAGAGAGAGCATGCATTTTTGATAGTTACCTAGAAATTTATTTTAGAAATAAATGTAGACGTAATTTTATACTGTTTCAATGTCTTGCAACCATGTATGATCCTCATATTAAAAAAAAAAACTTTGAATGGCATTATAGAATAGGATTCATGAGCAAAACAAAGATATCCGACAACAACGACAAAGATAGACCGAACAAAGCCATGCCGTCAAGCGACCTAGTCGTGTTTCGGGATGATGTTCGGTGAACCATCAGGGAGATGGGTCTGAGCAGCCCCTCAACTGCCATCTCTCTCTAGATCTATGTGCTCCATCTTAGGCCACATCATCGCTTCACATCAGGCGAGATAGTGGCCAAACATAGATCTATTAAGCGTAGAAAAAAAAAATATATATATTACACGCATTCCTCAAATTTCATTCATTATAAATTTCCTATTATTCAAGATACCTACATTGCATTAATTTGAAATCGACAATAACGCCAAATCAAAAATACTTTACATATCTACAATTAAAATTGACGCAAAAAGCGCAGACAACATTATTCCACGAAACGCAGCAATTATCCTTCAACAAGACAAATCGTTTAAAAAAATATTTGTAAAATGCTTAACACGTCCAGGACGATCTGTTTCCGTCAACGTATCGGCATTCGGCCCAGCTGTGAATCAGACGGCCAAGGCGCAGCGCGGCACTGGGCGGATGCGCACGCGCATGTGTCTGCTCTATAATTAACACCTCACGTGGAAAAATGAACGGGTAACGTAAACAACTGCGTTTAGGTAAACGTTTGGGCGTGTAAGATTCTTGACGCGGTTCACGCAACTCTACGTTTGGACTTACTAATGAAACCATTGGAATTCTTAACTTATCTCATGTGGGTGTGTGGCCACCTGGGGTCGGAGTTTTTAGATCGCCCGAAGGCCCCTGACATGGCCTAACGACTGTTATCACAACAACCCAGGACTCCATCCAAAAAGGTTGACTGGAAGAGATCGCTTTTAACGATAAGTCCGCCCATTGTACTTTAGTTTTTAAGTTGTTTTCATGTACCTACTGATTGTTTTTGTTTGGTGTACAATAAAGTATTGTGTATTGTATCCGTTATTGGCTATAAGTTTTATCATAAGCGTTAAACGTTTGTTTCTAAGAGCTGTGGATTTTGTTAAATAAATAAATAGATGAACACAATGATAGTAAAACAATTGCAACAATAATTTCGAAACAATACGTTCGTTTTTCAGTCGCCAAAATAAATATAGCAGACAAAGCCAGTCCACAGGAAATGAAATCTAACGCCTTTATGTCCGATTCTCGGTGTTAATGTAACAGACATTTTGCAATTGGCAAGTGGCCGACTTGCTGGGAACTTGGGCTGGGACAGTTTGCAAAACTATCCTCATAATAGAGCCATTACACGGCCAGTTGCTGACTATATAACTGCTATTGAACAGGTCATAAAGTAGGAGGTTTATATAAGTATCTAAATAGAGCGCATGCATTCAAATCAAATCAAAATCTCTTTATTCGTTTTTGGGATCACAAACGCACTTATAAACGTCAAATTATCACCATGACTCTACCACCGCGGAAAAATAATCACCAATCAGAAGGATACGGCAAGAAACTGAGGGGCATTTTTTAGAGATTTTGTATTTTTTTTTTGGTTTTCTACTATGTTATGTTTTTTATGTACCAGTAGGCTACTTTGCAGCAGTGGAATGTTCCAAGCATCTTTGTCTTCTATGTTATTACGAACAGTATAGTATGCTTTTCTGAATTTAGGTACTGTGTTCCGGTTTAAAGGGCATGTAGCCAGCGAAATTACTGGGCATTATGAGACTTAAGAGCTAATTGTCTCAGGCTGACGTAGTGTAAGTCCGCGCAGGATTTTACAAGACAATGTTCTGGGTGTTGCCCAACTGTTATAGGTAGACGTATTGCTTACCATCAGGTGAAAGACCCGATCGTCTCTTCACACATTTCCATGAAAAAAAAAATATTAACTACACATATATGCTAACATGAATATTGAAGATAGTGTTATCTTAGCTTTCATTGCTCAACCTTTGATTGACAGCCTCTGTGGTGTAGTGGTTGGGCAGGTTGGCTCAAATCTCATAAACCACTGAGATTACGGTGATTCCCGCGAAGGGACAAACGTTTGTGCACAGAAAAAAGCGAAAGCATTCGTTTCGTGTCTAGGTGTTGTGGGACCATGGTCCTTATAGATCCTGGTTCACTAGATACAGAAAATCCTAGGTAGGAGCCAGGATCTATGCATGTGATCGTTGAGCGTATTATATTAATATTTTATCATTTGATTTTTTTTCCTGTTTTTGGCAAATTATATGCTGGCGTAGTTTAGTATCAAAAATCGGAAGTGGAAGTCATGCGGTCCATAATATTTAGGTTTACGAGCACTGCATTCGAAGTGCTTTTGATTTTAGTGCATTCACATCGTGTTTTACGATTTCTCGCATTTTCATACGACCACGTAGACAAGGAAATCGCCATTGTGGCGGAAATAATACGAAACGGTCCCTACAACGTCGAATCTTGTTTACGTACTCTAAGCTCGTGGTAAATCTCTCGTATGTGAGAGGGGACTGATACGGCAGATCGACAGTTCATAATATCAACATTCACAATATCAACACCTCTCAATCAACAGTTTCTTATATCCGGTTTGAAGGGTTTTGTAGGCAGTGATATTACTGGGCATATGAGAATATCTGATGTCTCGGAGTGATGAGCGCAATGCAGTGCTATGCAGTACTTTTATGGTATTAAAGGTTCTGGGCAAGCGTGGCACTTACGATCAGGCGAACGACTTAGCCGTCTCATTAATCAGTGCCATAAAAAAAAACCACATGAAACGCATGCGTGCATATAGGGAGTTCTGATTGCATATGCTTGCGTATGTGGTTGATCTCTTACTTTGCTAAGTCTTCCAGCAAGTGTTGTTCATGAATACGGGCCTCGGATAATACCAGCTTCTCTGTTTCGAACGCCTTTGCGTCTGATCCACAGTCGCACTAAGTTAACTCAGCCGCATGCTCTTCGCAACATAGGTATTTACACAATATTAAATGAATCAATTGTGAAACAGCAACTGGAAATAAAAAAATAAAAATATTTATCTCTACCTGTCATATGCATGCGTGGTAAATTTTCCGCAGTTGTTATCAGGAGCTGCATGCCTGTACGTGACTTGTCACTTCATTTTATTGGTAAGCATTGCCGTATCTACTTGGTCAGTTTGTTTTTATTAGGAATTAGATTTGTTTTTTAAAATACATTGGTACTTTTTTATTTTAAAAACTTTACCCTTCGTTTTATTATATTGGTCGATGTTCTTGAAAATATTAATATGATACGAGTTTGGAAAAATATCATCCAAGACAATCAAACAAGACCATCCAAGTGCAGGTGAGACGCGAGACTGGTGCAGATGATTGGGAATTTAAACAGCAATATAATATAAACAGCGAGGGATATACGTATTGTTCATTCAGTAGTGTCTGTAAATAGTCATAGTGAATTCTGCAGCAATACCTTTTTTTTTGAGGTCGGGAAAATGCCGCTACACTGCACACACCCCCTTCTGCCACCCCCGTGGGGCTCGAACCCACTAAAAAGCCCCCGGTGACCGGTCCTCTGCCGTGGTGGGGCGAGATGAGGTCGCGCTAGCATTCACCTTCTCGCCCCGGTGCAGCAATACCTGCCCATCTCAAGGCAGTAAAACATATTTATATAAAACGTCTTATGCACAGTTTTCATTCACGTAAACTAATAAGAACACAGAAGAGAACAAAGCGAACTAAGTAAAACTAAGTAAAAATATCACATTTTTGGATAATGAAAGCGACGTTTTATTGCTAACTTCTAAAAAATAAACTGGCAACTGAATATCGAAAGCTATTTTCGAAATATGTGAAATGGAGAAGCAGAAATGCGTTCGGCTCACGTACAACCTCAAACGGATGCATCCCTGGAGCATACATCGAATGCTCACAGTTTCATAGTCGCAACCTAGAAGAATATCAATTGCAGGGATCTCCTAGCATAGATAGCTACGCCATTTTGTCACGTAATGTGGCAATATAATTTGGGAAATATACATAGACTATGACGTAAAACGACAACATACTACAGGACTGCTACAGATCGTCAAAAACTGTGAACTTTTAGAATCTTTTAATTGTCAATAACGCCGAAAATATACAAATTATATGCAACATTTTGCAATTTGCCTATTCACGCAGGATATGAACAGACTTTTTAAATTCAACATTCAAAGAAACACATGCTTCATATTTAGTAGACATGATGGATGATTAAAGAATTAGCTGATAAAAATAAATAAATAAACTCCATTTTCCTCAAAATTGTGGTTATTGACGTATCGTCATCAGGTGCCAAGACACACGTTTACAATAGCCACTAATTGAGTATAAGTACAGAGAGAAGCATTCATTGAAAGGAAAATAACATTGAATGAAGCGTTGAATGATCATCACGTCATTTCAAACGACTCTGTGGCTTATAGGACTGAAATAGATGAAGAACTACAAACGGATGACGCGATACGATTCGACAATGTTGGCTTGCTAGCTGCTACTGAATATAAATTATTTAGCAAAGGAATGGGCCTGGACGGTAGAATAACTGATATGGGGGTTGGTACTTTTAGACAGGAAGCCCAGCAGAGCTCTTCTACAACTTACCATGCGTAATTGCTTAAAAACAGAAATACAGAAATTCGAGGATCTACTTCATCAATACGGCTTTGAAGCCTGATTGAAGTTAATCCTAATTTAAAAATGTCGTGTGATAAAAAATATGGTCTATACATGTTTCACCCACTGAAGTATCTGCACCGGTAACTCATTTGGTTTGAGTGCTTCCTATAATGGAGGAAGAAGCCTGAGTTCAAACGTCAGCTATTTTGAATAACCAAAAATGTATTATTATAAAATATTGATGTTGATAATGAAGAAGTGTCGTCCTTTGACAGTACTTACTGCGTCCCTCCGACGAGAATAGTATATCCTCATAGATATACTATTCTCGTCGGAGGGACTTGTACTGTTTGATTCAATTGTTTCTCCGTTTCTGTTAAATTTCGTTCCCACGACCTCCTCAATATAGGACAACGCGAGCCCAGTAGTTTACTTACTGTTTCATATTCTGTGACTCCGTCAGTTCTGCCTACGCTTCCTTCGATGCCTATGAATCCTATGATCTCATCCGTGATGAGCAGTTGAGCACGTCTGCTTGTTTACGATGTAGGACTGCTCTAATTAGGAAATAGGGTATTGTGATTCAAATTATGACTAAACTACCAACCCGCCGCGGCTTCGCACGGATGACTTTTACTAATGTGGTGTCATTTTTTAACGACTTGATTTCCAAACATTGAATACTCTCTACAATACAAAATCTGGATTAGAATGTATATTGGATAATCGTAAACTACTAGTGTTTAGGCTCATTTTAATCTGCTTGCGGTTCCGATTACGAATTTGTTAAGCTTTTCTTGACAAAAATATTTATCAACAAAAAACTTATTAAATTCTTAAATTGATGGGTAAGATATCATTCAATCAATACAATATATAAAAAGACAATTAGTCCATACTCTTTATAAGGCAATGTGGTAATATGGTTCACAGCTGCAAGTTGAGTACGACTAGGGAATGAGATCATTCGCGATTTTTTATAAACTTGACCCACTTTGTAACTGAGATATTGTTTTTTTATGAACTAAGTAATGAGACGAGCGAGTCGTTTGCATGATGGAAAGCACCCGCGCCTGTTCATAACAATTGCAGTGCCACCCAGAACTTTAAACCATAACAAGTATACATTTTATAAAAAAAATACCGACATCAATGTATCTTCAAAGTCCGAGGTCTAATATCGATGAAATTTATATGGGGCTACTTTGTAGATTTACTGAACCCAACGCAAGAAGAATTGTCCAAATCGGTTCATAAATGAAGGAGTTCTGAGGTAACAAACATAAAAAAATACAATCGAATGGACAACCTCCTCCTTTTTTTTGATAAGTACGGCGCATTGCCGCCCTTTACCCCGAGACATCAGACATTAAATCTTATTATGCCCAGTATTCGCTCGCATCGTCTAGAAGTCCTTAGGTAGAAAGGAGAAGGGATCAGTTCGTGCAGTTCCTGAGCACACTCCTCGAAGTGCAGTCGATAGAAAAGCGACAGATCCAACACTCCGTCTGTGTTTGACAGGAAGATTAAACATATCATTATGGTGTTACGTACAGAAAATAGGAATATTGTGAACCTCCGATATACGATGGTATAAAGTAAAGTATTGGCCAGCGTTCAACCAGAAAGTAAACGGCTTCCTTCCGTTCGTTCATTGCATTTGAGATTTTATGCTCAATATTTTATTAGACCTAGTTTCCGTTGGATTTCATTGCATTTTGAGATATAAATTGGAGTTTCTTGCCAATTTAATTTTATATGCTTTGAAAGTACCTACCCACTTGTGATACAGTTGTCGTCGACATTCACATAATATCAAAGAACACAGTGAACTTTACCTTCTATATATATTGAAGACTCCAAATGAGCTCGTGTAGCTTAGCTCGTTCTTTCGTTCTGACGGATCGGAGTTTGAATCCCGCTTGGATCCTCGCCGCATTATATGCAGAACACTCGCTCTAAAACGGTGTAGGAAACCATTCTACCAACCGACAAGAGAAGGCTTGAGTCTCAGCAGAAGGAACGTAATGGGCTGATGCTGATGACGATCCTAGACAACGCTATTTCTTAATATTCTGTACTAACCAACTCAACCTATCTTTGTACTAAACGCCATTCCATGCAATCAAATCAAAGAAGTTGTATGCAACTACTAACTGCGAAATTACTGGGCATATGAGACTTACTATTTGATGTCTCGGAGTGATGAGGGCAATGAAATACTACGCAGTTTTACAGTATTAAAAGTTCTGGGTGCCCTGCAATTGTTATGGGCAGGAGTGGCACTTACCATCAGCCGTTACCATCATCAAATTCAGTCAGATGCGCATCACAAACACAGCAAGCGTTGGCACGCGACAGCTCTAGCATACACCTGCCTAACTAGCTATATCACAGACTATCTCCACTGTCTGTCTGTACGCTTAGATATTCGAGTAGCTGCTGCGTCTATTTTAAAGTGCGTTGCGACACTAGGGACAAACAAACAGACATTTTTTATGACGACAGTTTATGACTCGGCGACCTTCCTACGGCCCTTTGGATTCCGTTTTGTAAGCAATATTTCGTGGGATCAGAGATGAAAACATGTTTGTCAGGTTTTGACTTTGTTTTTCGAGTCTTGCCGATTTTAGTACATAAACTACTCTTAAAACTTTTCCTATTTTCTTTACTTAGGTTTACTTACTTAGTTGTCATTGAATTTTAGCGTATACGCTCAAAACTTCTACTAAGATACTTTTGAACTCGTTATTCGCTAGGATTTAGATATCTATTTTACTAAATCTGTCACGATAAACTGATTTTAAACCGAAAATACCCGTATTTTTCAAAAACTCATGACAATTCACTTGTATAGTCAAACTGTAACATTTTTATTGAGCAAAATAGAATTTATTTTTCCTGATACTGACAATTTGTTCTAGTAAGAGCATATCTCGTATGTAAAGACGTGATACCTATATGAGGTGTCATATCACCGACCGCTGCAGTATTATGAAAGAACTCATTACCCCTGCGACCAATTCCAGTAATCTAATTTTAGTGTGGTTGTGTGGCCAACCCTGGTGTCGCTGTCGGTCGGAGTTGTAGATCACCCAAAGATCTCCGACATGGTCTTACGACTGCAAAGTTGTTCTAAAATAACAACCGAGATCGACGGCTCCAAAACACGGTAGAGCTCAAAATACCATATAAACGGTCACCCATCCAAGTGGTGACCGCAGTGAACGTTGCTTAACCTATCAGAGCCCTAATTCACTATGACCACTTAGCGATTCCTTGTTGCGACATCATGTCGATTCCTTAATGTAAGTAACATTCGCGAAATTTGTATTCTCCGTATTTCGCAGATGTAAGTAATTAAGGAATCGACGTGATTTCGAAGCAAGGAATCAGTTAGTGGTCTTGCGAATTAGGGCCCAGATCTGTAACAAACGGCTAGGCGGGTTACGCTACTAGCGCTAATTCATAATAATCAGTTAACATTTTACATGGTAACATTTTGGTTTCATCGAAGCGCTTTATAGCATCCGTCAACGGCTTCTACTATCGCTTAAGATACCGACTTTTCCAAGCCAGTTCTCTCATTACTACACTTTAATACCACTTGGTCACGGTACAGCCGCTCGGCTCATTTCACTCGCACAGATTTCGATTTCACTGCGCTCGCGCGTGCCTCGGAGAAAAAAAGAGGTTTACTTTTAGATTGATGTGTGAAACCGCGAGTTGAAGTCACGCATTGGCAATGTGTTTATTTAGGTGGGTGGCTTGTGCAGTGTTGCATTATATCGAGTTTTTTAACCAACTAACTAGGGTGGCACAGTCATCCAAATGAGTCTTGAATACCTATTAATAAATTATTCATATTTTTCAGTTACTGATGACTAACTATGACTACGTAGTAATATTTAGTTTTCTTTGCTATGACTACGGGACATCTCACTCGCACTTCTTGTTTGACATTTTGTTATTTAATTTGTACCTACTTTATTGTTCATTGTTATATTTTGAGACATTTTATAACTTATGCATTTTATAACTTAGGCCGCCAGAGTTTCTTGGTGATGCTATTTTCTCTAGCGGGCGTATTTCCGAAGCATTGGTAGAGTCAAATTTCGCATTTCTTTTCTGAACCCGGACTTCAATTTGATTATAGAAAAGGCTTGCTTACCTTTTTTCAAAATTAAATATTTAACTAAGTCAAAAGGTTTTGTTCTATTTAGTCTTCTCACTAGATCTGTGTTGTCGAGGAACTAGATTGCCTCGACGTCTATGAAGATGAGGTTACGATACTGCGAGAAACAGCCAGAGCATAAAGCTAATTTGATAAACTGATGCAACCTCTAGCATATTGTGATTGATTTTTCACTTAATCTTAGTAGTTAGCTAAGTAGCTTTCCATCGACATATTCACTTTCATACAAGCTATTGTAAGCAAATTACTTCTTATCTCACATCATGCGAGACATAATCGAAAGGCTATATCATAACACTTACTGGTTTGTCAGCCATATTGTCACTTAGGGTTGTCTACCCTATCATTTTCAGCTTTTTGTTTGTAAACCAAATTCTCTGTATTCTTCCGTTATTATCTTTTACTCTCAATTTCTTATCTCTTATTATTTCCGTCAAGGTTAGGTACTCCCTCAATAAAGTAAGTTCTGTATATATTCTTCTGATATACCTAGTCTTTACTATTTTTTTCTTTTCGTCTCTTGTCTTTTTTGTCTTCTTCCTCACTCTCTTCTTGTACTATTTATTATCATATAACTCTATTATCTCGTACTTTATGTGCTTGCCACTTGTCAGGTCTTATTTTCTCCTTTTCATCATTTGCTAAGAACAGCAAATAAGTAGACCCTTTTGCTGGCCTAGAAAGAGGTCAACGTTGGCGTCGTGTCGCCTGTGCACATTTGCAAGGCTTCACCTGTTTTCCAGATTCCTTACGTTCGATGGCTCTGTTTTTTTAGATGTCCATTAGACTACTGTAAGATGTGAAGAACGAACGAACTTTTGCAACTTGCTCGTGGAATGTCTTTTACGGGACTAATATTCAAAGAATGTGAATCTCTTTTCCAAAAAGTGGCAGCCCTACCAGTCACGCCTAATTACAGTAACTCATCTGTGACTCGATTCGAAAGCGGAATGACTACCACACTTCCGATATGTTACTTTCAATTAACTTGTTTTATGACGCTAAATATAGTCATGAGCTTATTATTACATATTGATTATATAGCTAATTTCTATGATGTAAAGTCTGGAGATTGATTATTATGGTCTATTGGCATTGATTGATATCAGAGATTGATGTCTTCTTCTTTATAAAATCTTCTATACAGGTTTGATGCAAGGATTTTTGACCGCACTGGGCCAGCTTGGCGGACTATGGCCCATACTCTCTCTATGAGAAAAGCCTGTGTCCTCGCAGTGGGAAATGGGCTGATGATGATGATGATATTGCTAAACAATATTTATCAATTCAAACATTTTTTTTATGACTTGTTTAAAAAGCAAAATTTTTACTCAATATAATAAAAATAAATTTAGCTAACCATTACTAAACAAACACGCACTATTTATATTTACGTAAGCCGATATCCCGTTTCCTGAAGCAGTACTCGAAAACCAGACGGGCCGCACTGACCTGCGACACGACGCGAGCGGAAGTCGCCCGTACCGACACGTCAAGGGAATTGACCTACTTACATTTTACTGTGACAAGTATGAGCGTAATATCCAATGGAGTAAGATATAGTTATTAAGAGATAGTTTTAATTAGATACTAAGAACTCGAAGAAGCTGTGTATCTTTTGTTTGTAGTTGCAATAAAGAATTTCTTATCTTATCTTATATTCGTTTTAATTTTTTAACCGACATCATAAAAATGGAGAAGGTTCTCTGTTCGATTGTTTTTTTTGTTACCTCAGAACTCCGTCATTTATAAACCGATTTGGAAAATTCTTTGCGTTGGGTTCAGTATAGCTACGAAGTGGTCCTATCTAAATTTCATCGATATTCCACCTTGGACTTCGAAGATACATTGAAGTCAGTTTTTTTTTAAATTATGTATTTATATTTTACTAAGTACTAACCACCCTGCAATACCCGAGCGCGATTTATATTAAATGAGTATTATAGGTACCTTCAACTCTTAAACAAAAAAAAAACGAAATAATGGTATAATATGCATTAAAGTCCGTCAAATCTTTTATGGATAAATTTCGACGAAAAATGTAATATTTAATGTATCGGTTCGCTTCTACTCATAATGCTATGCGCTAAATTGGGTACATATGTCACTCTGTATTATAATATTTAAGACCCCTGTAACATGTATGATGCAATAAATGATTGAATATGAATAAGTACTAAGCGAGTAAGAGACGCGGATCAGTAACTTTGTTTTACCTATACCTAATATTTAGAGTAGTGGGTCACACAAATTGTATAATTATAGAGTTTGGGATCCTTAGGTGTTTAATATGTGACCAAATTATTTTCATCCTTTTGCAAAGAAAGTATCTTAAACTTTTGAAAGCTCTTTGCATCATATATCATATAGATAGATAGATAGATAACACTTTATTGCACTTAAAAAAGAACACAGAATTACAGTTGGTTAATACATAATTAACAACATTAATTTAATACTTAATTAATTAATTAAGGTTAATACATAATTAACAACATAAAACTTAGCATCAGTATTTCTGAAGTGCAGTTTTACATCCGAATGAAGTTTTTCCTGTACTGTTTTATATTATTAAGTATTTTGTTTTGTATATGTTGTACTTGTCTTGTTTATCTGTGTTGTGTATGTATCAAGTTAAGAACCAGCTTCTAGTACGATCAAAAAACCGTTGTTATCTGTACAACTCGTGGTCGCGTAGCGAGTGACGACGGAAGACAGGAATGCGACCAAATCGAGGAAATTGGACACTTTGTAGGTGTTATAAAGTCATTGCGACAAATTGCAGGCAGGAGCGGTCGAGAATGTGGCAAATTGACATGAGTTAAGGTGGAACAAAATTAGCAAGTAGAAGTGGCAAAGGGCCGGCCCTATAGCTCGTAGAACTGATAACTGTTGGGGTAAAAAATTCTCTAGTGGCAACCATGGATAACGAAACGAAGAGCGCAGCAAAGCCCCCACAAGGTGATTGGTGAGAGTCACGAGGAGCTGCTGCATGCATACAGCGAGCAACTGCTCGTTGTGGGGATCTATGGGGAAGGCCTATGTTCAGCTCCCACTGCTGAGCGTGTGTTCGTCTTCCGGCTGATGATGACGAAGTTTTTTTTTTAAGCTATGTGAAGCGATAATATGGCATAAGGTGGAGCACATAGATCTAGAGAGAGACGGCAGTTGACCGGCTGCTCAGACCCGTCTCCCCGATAGATAGATCTCCGAAGATAGAACTAGGACGTTTGGGAGGGAAGTGAAAAGTGATGGTATTCAATTATTTTTTCCATTACAATATTTTGTGTACTATTATGTATTCTGCGACAATGGTATTTATAGTTTATACACAGATGAAATATAATAAATGACATATATGTACCTGCCTACATCACTACATAGTATAAAACAAAGTCGCTTTCTCTGTCCCTATATCCCTATATCCCTATGTATGATTAAATCTTTAAAACTACGCAACGGATTTTGATGCGGTTTTTTTTAATAGATAGATTGATTGAAGAGGAAGGTTTATATATATGATAACCGTGCGAAACCAGGGTGGGTCGCTAGTAGCTTATAAAACAATGTTTTAAACAAAGATGTTGAATAAGGGACTGGTGCAAGTAGTGTGCATGGGGAAGAAATAATAAAATGTAAATAATAATGAAACGCCATGTCTGTAAATATATTAAAAATATTTTTGCAAAAGTCGCGGGAACAAGCTAAATTCCAAATTCCAAAAATATTTATTTGCTTAAAACATGGTACATTAAATCATATAACACAGGTCTTAAATGTTTTAGTTTACACATGTTTTATTGCTTTATCAGCGTACAAATGTTTATAATATTGTATTTAAAAAAAATCTAATTATTTGTAATGTCAATACACCACATGATTTAATTACAATTTACAACATTCGATTTCATAACACCATTAAAAAGTCAAATAAAATAATAATTATTAAAATGTCAATGTTTCAAATAAATTCCAAAATTGTCACAATAAAAATAGTATAATTGATAACGTCGAGCCTTTACACTTTTTATAAATAATAATAAATTAAGTCACAAAATTTTAAAGTTAAATTAAAACAACTACATATTTATTTTCATAGAAAAAAATTCATGGACCGAATAAAAGCAACAAAGCGAATAATTTAGATATGTAATTATTAGTTATTATTATTAACGTTATGTTTAATAGGTATTATTACAATTAAATAAAACGAAAGTATCTACAGTAATACCTATAAACTAAAATTTAAATAACCTCCGATACAAAAATCCTATAAAAAGTAAAAAGCGGCTTGGCCGATTTTGATAAAACATATCTAAGAACGGTGGTTCTTAGAGCAGGTTTTCTAGCATTGTCTAGAAGGTTTTCTAAGTTTAAGTTTTGTAAGCAGGTTTGCTTACAAATAAAAAAAACCGCATCCAAATCGGTTCGGAGCTACGCATACGGGGCCACAGACAGACACACATAGTGGTCAAACTTATTACACCCCTCCTTTTTGAATGTTTGAAATGAAATGAAGATACAATTCCATATTCCGTAGTTCAACTTATCATTATTAACTGTATTTTTATGTCATGTTCCCTGAAATAAACGATTATTGTAATATCATTATTATAAAAGGACAAGGTTACAAAGATCTTTAAGCTCAAAGGTCACTGTTCCGGCTGGTTTGTGTCAATGCCACTTTGCTTATTCATTTAGAAGACGCGATTATCGAGCTTCTTGGGGCGTTAGTAAACACACATATAATTATAAAACAAACAATAGTATGTAGTGTAACAATCAGCGGTCTTATCGCTAAAAGAGATCTCTTCCAAACAACCGTGCAGGGAGAGGAATAACGAATAAATACAAGGACGGTTGTTTTCAATTTCTATACCTATAGGTACTCTTACATAAACCAATGACATAAAATACACATTAATAAAATAGTAAATAATCTAAATATATATACAATACTAAATATATAATATATATAATAATGAGCGAATGTGGCTCCGTGGGAGCACGTATGACTTTCGATCAGACGCACCCCAGTTCGAATTCCGCTGGCCTCGCACCACTGACTTTCTTAAGCTATGTGCGGATTTAACGGCGATGGAAAACATCGTGAGGAAACATGTCCAAGAATTTATCACAAAAATTCAAGGACATGTGACACCCACCAACCCGCACTGGGCCAGCGTGGTGGATTATGGCTTACACTCTCTCTACGAGGGAAGGCCGGAGTCCCAACAGTGGGAACGTAATGGGCTGATGATGATGATGATGATGATATACTATAGTTTTATAATAATGATGATCATGAATGACTTTTAAATATTTATTCTGTTTTGTTGCAGGTAAGCTGTGGAATATGTAAATGATCTCAAATCAAAATCACCACCGAAGTTGCGGGTTCGATTCCGGAGACAAATGTTTGGGCACAGAAAAAGAAATGCGCAAGTATTAGTTTAGTGTCTCGATGTTGTGGGACCATGGTTCTCTTAGTTCCTTGTTCCTTAGATATGTATAATCTATGATCGTTGATCGGTATTTGTCTGGCTGTGAGTGGTCCACAAGTCATACTCGTGAACGGGTGCTGTTTTTAGGGACTGGTCTGATCTGGTCACTCTAACTGCTACCACCTGCTACTGTATCTATATACCTATTTAGATATAACTCATATTTTTATGTGAGCATTTCTAGTTTGACATTGAGTCATGTTAATCGTAATTTATACCTCATTGTTAAGTGTTATATGTATTTTAGACATTTAAAAAGATTTCAGCAATGAGACATCCACGCAGAGTTTTCTGTGCTATCTTCTCGGGGAGATGATGCTATTGTTAGGATGCTATCTTCTATCTAGCGGGCGTATTACCGAAGCAATGGTAGAGTTTGTTTTTGTTTTTCTTCGCATTTGTTTTCTGGTCCCGGACTTCAATTTTAGTATGGGAAAGAAATGGGAAGAGAAAAAAATAGGCAAGCAGCCTTTTTTTAGTCATGGTATTTTAAGTCACAATTTTTAAATTAATTTTATTTGTTTTATTTGACGTTTAAAAGCGCATTTTCGTGCCTATTTAATAAGTATTTTTAATTTTAAAACCCCCTCTAACCCTCGCTAAGGAAAACCACGACGCTGAATAACCAACGCATACACCATCTTTTATACCACGACCACTCTGACAAGAGTGTCCGATTTAGGAAGAAGAATTTTAAAACAAATAAATAAAGAAAAAATGGTGGAGTAGTTCTAGTACTCCACTTTGACCCTAATTAGGGTCGTAGGTTCATTCTCTCGTTGCACTAATTACTGCCGGCAGTGCCTTATGAAGTGGGAAATTTGACCGCACAATATCAAGTTTGCAACGGTGAGTAAAGGTTAGGTGCAAACCTTTACTCACCGTTCATTAGATCATTTGCATAGATGAAATCAGTTAAATGTCTAAGTGCTTGCATCGAAGTGTTTTAGCGCTAGTGCAGGACTGCAGGGTAGCTTTTTTCTGATATTTGGCTTGCGTTTCACCACTATGTCACCTGATGGTAAGCGGCGATGCAGTCGACAATCTAGCACGCTTGTTAAAATAGGACCTGTTCACTCGAGATTTCAGATTTCCTAGATTGTAGCTATCGGGAAAGATTAACTCTGGCAGGGAGTTCCACATGTTAGCAGTGCGCATAGTAAATGTGGAAGCGAAGCGATTAGTGGGCGCAGGAGGAATATCCACCATGAACCGGTGGCGTGTTGCCGTAGGTATTCAGAAGTGACGGCAATCGCTTTCCATCGTAGTCGGTCCACGGTCTCTATACTTTCATAATTTTAAAGTACCAATACGTCCGTCGTTAGCTGTAATTAAATTATCCGAACAGAATAAAAATAGACAAAACAAAATTTAAATCAAAGAATACACAAAAAACAGGAAAAATAAATGTTGCCACTCGCCACCAAAGCTGACTAGAAATATGTAACAATTTTACCGAAGAAAAGCGACAATTTCCGGCCGGATTTCCCTTGCTCAGGCAAAAAACAAAACACGTTGACAGGTTTTCTTATCACAAAATGTCTTATGTCTTTACCCTTTTCGATTTCGCTGACGAACAAAATGTAGCTACATCATCGAGGTATAAGACCGATGACCTAGTACCTATAGATTCCGTCGAGAGTATAGAAATTTATGTTTTTTCATCACTGTCTCTCTATCTACCTGTCTATGTTTATCTGTCTCTATCTACCTATTTAGATCTACCTTTCTATGTTCTGTGTGACGTACCAATGTTTGTCCGTTATTTCGTCTGATGAGCGACGATATGTCCATCATAGATAGGGCATATAGATCTAAAGGAAGACGACATTTGAGCTCGCTTATTTGAATTAATTACATTGAAACCCCATAGTAAATGTTCATACGATACATTCACCGTTCATTAACAAATAAACCACTGCATAACGGTCTTGGCTCATTACTGCCCCCACGATGTGAAGGAGTGCAACCCCTTTTGCGACCCTTGGCCGGTGCATAAACAAGTTTTCTTTAAACGGGTCTTTCCTTTGGACTGGCCAGTTAGTCATAGGTCTAGTAATTATACGAACGTGTGTTAGGCAAAAGACGTAGTAAGTAAATTTTTAAGACTTTCTGCTATCCTTTAATAGTGTTGTGAATATTTTTAGATCTAGTCTAATTTGTATTGTACTGTATCAATTTTTTTAAAATACTTATGCTTAATACTTACTTAATAATAGTTAGGTAATTAGTTTCGTGTCTGGGTGTTGTGGGACCATGGTCCTCATAGTTCCTGGTTCCCTAGATTCAGGGAATCCTTATTAGATGTCAAGATCTATGTATGTGACCGTTGGGAGTAAAAAAGTGTACTTGAACCTAGTCAAGGTACGTCACTTTCTGGTGCTTTCAAGACTGGAGAGAAGATTTCCTAATTACATGATACATGATATGAAATTGGAAAAATAAGTGATTAATTTCTTGTACCTAGTTTCCCATCTGATATGTTAAAATACAACACGCCTCAGGATACCTTGTTCACTTCCAGAAAACTCCTTGATAAGGTAAACAATAGGCTGATAAGGAATTACAAAAAGACACGGTCCTTCGACGTACCTTTCTTACAATGTAGAGTCTACAAACTAGAGCACCCAAGAGACGATTGCCCGATTAGGACGGTGCACACTGCAAACAGCCATTACAGATAATGCCTTAAACCGCAGGTTAGTTAACAGTTACTAACTACTGAGAACTATGAGGATATGCCAAAGGAGGCGGCAATCCGACGTGTAACAAAGCTTAATGGTCATTTGACCATACCAACGTCCTCGTCCGTTTTAAAGAACGTGTGTTTTGAACGTGCTTTGTTTCAGAGTTGTTTTTATTGTGGGGTTATAGGCGGTATTCCGAATAGCACCATTTGATGAGCGCCGATGTGGTTAGCACTAAAGTTATTTCAGGAATAGCATCTAGTCAAAATATTAGGGACGAGATGTTTGTATTGGTAATACGCAGATGTTTTTAAAACCCTCTTAAAATGGGAAAGAAAAATACTTCGAGTCAAAAAATCTTTGATGGAATTCAGTTGATATAAAAGATTTATAGAATTTTTGTCTCTAAGCAATAACAAATGCTAGGCTATAATTGAACAAATTTTTAGGTATGCATATAATGCTTTTTAGGTATGCAAGTATTTCGACCATTTCGATGGTTTAGCTCATACCTTAATAATCGCGAGCAATCGGTAGAAATTGAAAATTTTGACCATCAAACCTCGAATCCTGTATACTATTTGCGGACGACATTTCTGTTTTGACATTTTGTAAGAATAATTTATATTTGTATCAGAATCTCACTGACATTTTTAATACTATAATGAATTGGATGACTGACCACAACCTTGACATAAATTTTTCTAAAACAAAAATAATGCAATTTCGACCGTATCAAAAAACCCCCCTTGAGTTTTAATTATAATAAAACCAAAATAGAATGCGTAGACTCGTATACCCTTCTAGGATTAGAACTTGACTCGAACGTAAACTGGAAACGTCATGTCCAAAAGATTAAAGGTAAACTGTCGAGCTTCAGATACACGTTAAGAGAATTACGACGAGCAGCAGACCTCAAAACAGCTTTGAGCGCATACTACGCATATCTGTACTCGAGGCTTACCTACGGCATTATATGTGTACTGTGGGGATATAGTGTCGATGCGCATAACCTTTTTATAAGCCAGAAGAAATGTATACATATCCTCACTAATATTAAAGAACCGAAAAGCTGCAAGCCTCACTTCATAAAATTAAATATATTAACCCTACATTCAAAATATATTTTGGAAATATGTAAATTTGTACGCAAATACCTCAAGTTTAAAAAAAAATAGACCAAGTACGAAGATTTGCAAGTAGGAGCAAACACAACCACGTGCTACCGACCTCGAAACTAAACATCCATAGCTCAGGCCCAAACATCATGGCAATAAAAATTTACAACAAAATTCCAGACAACATAAAAGTTGAAAACATCGAATCAATTTTCTTAAAAAAATTAAAGCAATACCTAATTAACAAATGCTACTACAACTTACACGAATTTTTTAATGACAAGTAAATAGATATTTTAAATCAATATACTAATAAAATTAATTCTTTTTATGACTATAAAATACCAATGTTTATTTAATGGATCGGTCCGCTCGCTCCTATTACTCCTATTGCCATACCCTGTCAGGGTCATATATGTTAACTTACCTTTTCATAAGACCTCTTCAAATGTACATACATATATGATTGCAATAAACTATTGAGTATTGAGTATTGACCAACGAGGTACCTGCCGTGGTAGCTTAGTTGGTTTGGTTTGGAGCGCTAAAGGAAAATGTCCCGAATTCAAACCTCGGCTGCGGCGAAATGTTTTGCATGTCTAAAAAAATGTTATATGAATAGATTTTGATTGATGAATAGAGTTGATGTTACCGCGTTGCCATCTCCTTTTGTATTGTAACTCATTGACATGGGAAGGTAATGAGAACGCTACTTGCTGTGTGCTCGCTTTATACCCCGTTGTTGATGTTTGTAGGATCAGTTGCGACTTGCAAGTGGCAATGTGGTGATAATATCCATAGAACGCTAGCTAAGCGAAGTTGCGAATGTCTTCGTTTGCCGGAGATAAAAGACCGTGATTCTAAAGGTTGGGAATCTAGAGCGATTTATCGTGGAAAAAATACGTCAGTAACAATGGAGAAAATATGAACTGTCCAGAAATGTCCAGAACACGTCGAGATAATTCAACGGTTGAAAGATTAGAAACATCTTTTCCGGTAAGGTACGTTTCAGTGAGGAGTATCAATGTAAGTACCTACCACTTAGAATGGAACTATAAGAAAATAAAAGGAAATTAGTAACCAAAACTACAGTTCCAAGACACGCAGCAGACGGCATACGGCAGCGGCTGACGGCTACAACTACTTATTTATTATTTATTTATTTATACTTTAGCACAAAACAGTTTGAACATGGAGGACTTAATGCTAGATAGCATTTGCTACCAGTCATCCAGGACGTGCAAGAAAAAATGGTAGCGGTGCAGTAAAGTGTGTTATAGGAAATATTAAACCACATAAACTTAACAGTACTTACTTAGCAGTATAGGACCGGTTTTGACACATGACTGCAAGTACCACCGCTGCTCCGCATCAAAACAAATGACGTCATTGTCGACTACTTTTCTATCCAATACCAATGCTGTCTGCCGCTTGCCGTCCGTCGCGTAAACCCAAATCATAAAGACCTAATAATATACTTACATATCTATACACTATTACACATACACAACCACGCACGCAACACATACATATCACGCCCAATACACACATACTCACACCTTCACACACACCCTCTCATACACACATATACCCTATGCTCACGCCTTGTCATTCTAGTTCGAATATGGCATACTGAAAGCGCTTCTGGTTACTGCGACTTAAATATAATTCATTGTTAATAATCTGGTATTGAATGTAACCTGCTATACCTACCATCTCGACGAAAACCAGTTCGAGCACCGGTGTAAATTGAAAAACAGCGCTGCGTCCTCATCTACGATGTGAACCCAGCACATGCTGAATTTACTCCATTTGCACTCTGACTGTAGGTACATTGCTTATATTGTATAGTTTTAATTAGATACTAATAACTCGAAGCTGTGTATCTTGTTTGTAGTTGCAATAAAGAATTTCTTATCTTATCTTATCTTATCTTATCTTATCTTATCTTATAAGATGCAGGCACACTTTCTCTGTTAAAACAAAAACAGTTAGCAAAGTATCTTTTAGATTCGAGCTTTACACAATCTGCATAATTGGCTAAGCAGCAAAAAGGCAAAGCGTAGGGTACATTTACATAACGCGTTCGGGATCAACAATGTTTAGCATACGGAACATTCTACCGATGTTATTTGCTTTGGAAACGCCACGTGGGATAGTGTAGTTGGAGAGAAATGCTTGAAGGTAAGGGAAAAGTCTAAAAAGGTTAAGAGTGTCCTACAGGGTCGCATGACCGCGAAATATCCACAGAATTTCTACTACGAGAAAAATAGCTTGTTTGCTGGTGGACCAAAATCCGTGCTTATGATTAGATACGACTTTTGTACTATTAAATAAATAAACAAATACGCCCAACGATCACATAGGTAGTACATAGACCCTGGACCCTAACTAGGATTCCCTGTATCTAGGGAACTAGGAACTAGTAGGATCATGGTCCCACAACACCCACACACGAAACAAATGTTTTTTTTAATTTATGTGATTGTTAATAACCCAAAAGAATGCTCTGATTACAAAACGCTAATATGGAAAGTCTTTATAGGAGTATGTACTTGCTCGGGGGCGATTTCTTAGAGATGTTAATCTCTCCTCTATTTTTATCTCCCGGCAAACATTTTACCGTTTCTGTACAACATCTCTGAATGACGTTCGATATCTAATACTCATACGGTATCATAGAAATGTAAATCTGATTGTTCATTCGAGTAGTCGAGCTTCCTCTCTTGGACATACCTGTCCCGTGTTGAAGCTATGCGCAAAATTGACTATGTGTTTTCGATCAAACTAAATGTAAAGTGGAAGTAAATTTATTAAATCTAAATTGTAATACCAATTAATAACATGAAACTAAAACTAAAAACCTTAAAAAATATAATACTAAAATATATTATTAAAAGGAGTCCCTTTAAGCAAGGTTCCGAAGATACTGGTAGCGTTCCCCCTTTGAATAGCTAGACTAATTCTTTGTCCGAGGTAGCTGCCAGCTCTTCGGTCTCCTGTGATGTCGACTATCCTTTTTGCTATTTCTTTAAATAGTTTTATAGCTTTTTATGTCTTGTAAAATTAAATCTCTAAACAACACGTATTTCAAATTGCAAATATTCTTTGCATTTTAACAGTAACATCTGTACATAACTACATAGATCCTATCCTATTCCCTAACTTGGATTCCTTGTACCTAGGAAACGAGGACTTACCTTTTTTCTATGCAGCCTCAGTTACTCGTACTCTTCCACAATGGCAATGACATGGGTCTTGTTCATCATACAATTTATAAATAACTTGATTAGACTTGTGATTCGTGAGTGAGGATTAGTGAGGTCATTGAACTATCGACCTTAATTAGTTTTTAATCGGCGATCAATTAATGCGTCTAGCTTTAATTAACCCGAAGTGCAGGATATGTTTAATTGAATGTAGGTAAATAATTAAAAAAAAACTGTCTTACTAGCTGCGCCCCGCGGTTGCGCCCTCGCTTTCCCGGGATAAAAAGCCTATGTCCTTTTCCAGATCCTATATACCAAATTTCATCAAAATCCGTTGTGTAGTTTTTACGTGATTGATTCATCCATCCTCACAAACTTTTGCATTTATAATATAGTTGGAAAGTAGGAATAGGAATAGGAACTAGGATAGGTGTTTTTTTTTTTTATGTAACTGAATGACGAGACTAGCTGGTCGTCTGCCTGATGGTAAGCAACACGCCAGCCCATAACAATAACAGCACCACCCAGAACTTTGTTTTGCAAAATCCTGCGCGGCGCTGCACTGCGCTCGTCATCCTGAGACAATTAGCTGTTGTGTCTCATAATGCCCTGTAATTTCGCTGGCTACAATGCCCTTCAAACCGGAACACAGCGATGCTTGCGCACTACTGCTTGGCGGCTGAATAACTGACAAAGCGGTGGTACCCACCCAGACGGCCTCTCGCATACGAGAAACCTGCCACCAGTAAAGGATAGGAAAAGTCAGATTACGATTGCGCCATGGTTTCCAGAGCTTAGATACATAGGTGACTTAGCTCATATTCTTGTTGACAGAGCTTCGCTCGTATCTCTATTCGGAAAGTGACTGGGACTGGTCGTAGAGGCAAGGGATAGCTGCGTCTTTAACTGAATGAACTCGCGTAGCGTAGCTTGGCTAATGTTGAACATCTTGCCATGAACCAAGTGCTAACTCAAAGATTCAAATGAGACTTGTTCATGGTTTCTTTTTCTACGTTTACCCGAAGTCGACAAGGTTCATTATGAGACTCAACAGCTAATTGTCTCAGAGTGACGAGCGCAGTACAGCGCCGCGCAGGATTTTGTAAAACAAAGTTCTGGGTGGTGCTGTTATTGTTATGGACTGGCGTATTGCTTACCATCAGGCAAACGACCAGCTCGTCTCGTCATTAAGTTACATAAGGTTCAAAATGAAAAAAATATTGTAAACCGTAGACTTGTCATTAAGGACGTGGACTTCCTGTGTTGACTAGGTGGTGGTCATTATGTGCAGTTTATCACTTATTGTGTGTTAAGGTAATTTATTTGTAATGGAGAGTTATTGAACAGGTGCTCGTAAGATGCCTTTATTTATGTTGCGCATAGTCAAGATACACTTATCGACGGTAATCAACGTTTGTCCACACAATAGAAATCTAAATAATATTATTAAGAATACAGAAGTCTAAATACTATTATTTTGAACACATAAATCTAAAAAATGTGTGGTCCACACAAAGGGGTAATTCCGAAGCAGCGTCGCTCGCGGTCATACAAAAATGATCAACGCGTGCGCCGCGGAACATTTTCAGAACTCGCCCAAGAAGAGTATAATGCGTAAGTAATCAAGAGCCTTAACTGAGCTGGATGACACGTAAAAAAGCCACTATCAATTCCGAGGTTAGCCACACACCCACACGAGAGAAGAACAACAACTCCGAGATGACTTGTGTCTCTGCTAATAAAACGATTAGTTCTTAAGCGTGATGTCTACTGCGACCATGTTTTTATTATTTCTTACACCTAACAAGATATTCTAATAAAAAGTGGGCGTGGCCTAACTGTTAGGCCTATTAAAAACGGTTAGCGATTGGTCTGTTTTGCTAACACCATGTTTGAAAACAAGGTTTTGTTAGAAATTTGCCGCAACAGTCATGGCAATATTCTCAACAACACCTTCCCATTGTTGGGTCACGGGTCTCCTCTTACAGAGAGAGTATGGACCATAATCCATCACGGCCCATTGCGGGCTCGTGGATGTCGTATATCCTTGAAGTTTGTGATTCGTGTATTTCTGTTTCTTCACAAAATCTTTGTCGCACTCAAATCGGTATAATAAACTCTCTCAGGTACGCTTTTAGCGAGTAACATTTTAAAAGCATTGTCAATATTTCTTGCAATAAATTGGTTTCTTTCCTTTGTTTGTGTAAAATGCACAACACATTAGTTGAAAGATAGTGAATGTAGGCCACAGCCGGCGTCAACGCCCTAGAGGCTTGTACTGGCTTATCTAGATAGATTTTTGGTGTAGAGTTGGTGTTTCTTGTTAGCTCCTTTATGTATTGAGAGATAAGACTCAAAATTTCCAGTTCTGCGAATAATTAGGTAATAAGTTTTAAGTTATCTTATGATTCGGCAATGATTCAAATGGTTTCATTATTCAGTTCTGTTCTATATCATCATCAGCCCATTACGTTCCTACTGTTGATACACGGGCCTTCTCTCATAGAGAGAGTATGGGCCATAATCCGCCACGCTGGTCCAGTGCGGATTGGTGGACGTCACATGTCCTTGAAGTGTTGTTATGAATTCTTGGATTGCCGGTTTCCTCACGATGTTTTTCTTCACTGTTTCTAGGGCAAGCGCACATAACTTAAAAAAGTCAGTGGTGCGGGGCTAACGGGATTCGAACTCGGGTGCGCTGCGTCGGATCGAAAACCGCACGTTCTCCCACTGAGCCCCACTCGCTCAGAGCGACGCATCGAGCGAGTGCGGCTCTGTTCTATATGAATTTACTTTGTCTCAAATGTTTTTTTAATAATATTTACTTTATTGATAAAAATTACAATCTATACTTCTAAAATAATATTATAAAGAGGTAAAATTGTAATATATTTTTATACTCGTAAGAGGTAATCTCTAGAACTACTGATCCGATTTAAAAAAATCTTTTACTGATAGAAAGCTACACTATCCCTGAGTAACATAGGCTATGTTTTATAATATCGACGCGAATAAAGTTGTGGGTGGTTGCTAGTTTTGTTATTATTAAATCATTTATTTCAGATAAAAATCCATATTACGCATTATGTCAACATAAATAAAATTAATTTCAAACAATTCAAATTAAATTACAACATATCACATTAAATATAAAAATCAAAATAAACCAACTCAAATAAATTACATCATTATTAAATTTATTGTTATAAAGGGCTTGTAATTATAATTTTAAATGGAGAATAATTATTCAAAGCAACTACATACAAAATTAGACAAGTAATACATATAACTTAAAACATAGAACATTAAACATAATTACCTACAGGTACCTACGCGTGGTAGGTTTCTCGCATGCGAGAGGCCGTCTGGGTGGGTACTACAGCTTTTATTCTGCCGCCAAGCAGTAGTGCGCAAGCACTACTGTGTTCCATTACTGGGCATTAAGAGCTAATTGTTTCAGATGACGAAGCATTCGTCATCCTGAGACAATTATTAGTTCTTAAGTCTCATGATGCCCAGTAATTTCGCTGGTGCAGTGACGCGCAGGATTTTTCAAAGCTAAGTCCTGGGTCGTACTGCAACTGTTATGGGCTATATGCTTACCATCACATATATATATATATATATATATATATATATATATACCTTCTTAAACGGGGCTTTGTGACCTATCATGAGTGCATTATATATTGGTATAGTAGATAATATATATAGCCTCAGTGTCGATTTAGGCTCTCTTTATACCGATACTCGTAATCAGGTAATAGTCGCATTAATCTGTCTACCCCTGAAATATTGTATTACCGTTAGGGACTAGTAGGTACCTAAGCGAATTATTTGTGATCGTTAGGGTTTTTTTAATCGCAGACTAAAAAGGTTTATGCATGAGCAGATATAAGCTTAAAGCTTTTGTCAAGTATTTTTTATTTATTTATTTCAGGAAGTATTAAAGTACAAGTTTTTGTACTTTAATACTTCTAAAAGTAAGTATTAAGTTTGTTACTCTTTCAGGCAAAAACTACCGAACCGATTTTGATGAAATTTGGTAAGTATGTAGGTACTTTAGCATTTGGAATAGCACATACGATACTTTTTATCCCGAGAAACTGCGGGTGGAATCGCGGGACGCAGCTAGTAAAAAATATAGCACGAAATTCGCGCAAATATATCCGTATTTCGTAATGTATGTGTAGCCATGTCAGCAAAGGGTGTTATTTACTCAGGTGAAATGACCTAGGCCGGGACAGGACATTTATTAACTCAGTTCATGCCCTGGCTTACTCGTAAAGTAAAGCCTTTTTGCTTGAAATATTCAATAAACACAGCTAGGGTTGGCAGATTCGTAGAAAATTGAAATACGACACATTGCTTGTTTCTATGACATATTTCATTTTTTGTTACAATAATATCTCAATATAGTTTTTTTGCTTACCATTTACTTCAAAATACATGAGAAGATGTTTCCAATAATTGATAGTTCAGACAAGTTTTGATTAAAAATGGTTCGTTTGATACAATTTTGTAACTTAAAATATCATGACTTTGAATAGGTAAGTATGTCTACCCCATTTCTTTCCCATACTCAAATCGAAGCCGTCGGAGTGCTTCGGAAATACGCCCGCTAGAGAAGATAGCAAGAAACCATAATAATATATAATTCCAAAAAAGGAGAAAACACGATAATATTAATAAGAAGAAGAACCAAGAAGAGCATCGGATATGCTCAAAACCTAGGTCGACTAATTCGACAAACTATGTGAGTCCTAGCCGTTTTATTAAATATTTATAACAATATTAACGTTTATTGAAAAATAAATTAGGTACACAACATAGTTTATTTGTCCCCAAACTAGGTTAACCGCTATCTTGGGGACCTCCTTCCTAATTGATATCTATTAAACCTATTATTGCCTATTAAATATAGTAACAAAACATGCGTTATTGTTTAGAAACAAAAATTCTATAATCTTTTATTTTTCTCTAAGACCCGTTTTATCCAAAGTGTAACATGCGTATCTAATAGCTGATCCCATATCCCATAAGAACCACGACATAACCTTATCCCAAATCGATAATCCCATGGCTCCATGGTCCATGGTCCTTACAACAACCCTCTAAAGGAATGAAACATTCAAAACAGATCGCCGGGAAGGAATATTCAAAGGCAATATGGGAGATAGCAGATGCCATTATGTTGGAAGGACAAACAAATAAGGGTCAGATATACCCCGAAGTAGTGGGCGTACTAAGGATAAAGGGGGGTAATATTTATACTACAGTAGTTGCTGTCTTCGACTTTTTTTTATTTGGCACTAAGTGATGTATGAGCATGTCGTTCTCCTACTGGTAAGTGCCACGCCTGCCCATAACAATTGCGACTTCGCGCTTGGGATTTGGTTCGGGAGCCACGTTTTAAATGGGGATGAAATTATATTTCCGTCTCCAGGCTACAGACTTTCTCTGTGCTAACTTTCATCCACATTCTAACAGACAGACAGCAATTGACTGCAAACTACATTTAGAGCGCAAATTAGACCAATATGTGAAATTTTATTTGATGCAATAAAGTAAAAAGAATTGAAAAACTTACCTCGACGATGTGTTGTAAAAAAATATGTAATATAACATATTTTTCAGTAATTATATCGTTATATTCTTCTAATAAAATATATTTAAAAACGCCCTCTATCGCAGCTACCACGGAAAAAAACTATACTTACGCACATTCCTTATTATTAGGTATAGCAGTTTAAATTTCTGAATTTCACTATCAAAAGTAAACAATTATTTAAAAAAAATTACATTGTACATGGTCACAAATTGACAAAAGGATATCAAATTTATTGGAATCGGGGCAATAAGCCCGGGAGCAAAAAGAACCGGGGGCATAATCCACGGATCCAAATGTTCTGCAATGCCAACTTTTCTGTTCACGGTCCTAAGTACGGCCTCGTACAGACTACCCTGGCGGGCGGCGTTGCCACGGGCTGCCGCTTTCATGGTGTGATTCCATTAACATTTCATTCGCGCCAGACACTCGAACTGAAACACCTTTGAATTTTTAATACAAACAGTAAGCGAAACGAAATGGTGGAGTTTCCCTCGCGGTTTTTTTCATACGTCCCTATTTATGCAGATTCTGGTCCATCATAGAAGATTCACCAAACCACACTGCAGAAGCTGTTAGCTAAATGGATGTGAATTGTAGACAAACAAATGTTTGTGCACGGTAAAATAAAAGTGCAAGTGTTTCGTATCTGAGTGTTGTGAGACCGTGGTCCTCATAGTTCCCGGTTCCCTAGATACAGGGAATCCTAGTTAGGGACCAGGATCTATGTATGTATGTGATCGTTGGGCGTTATTTTGTTTTAGATCTAACCTAACTTTCTACTCCCATAAAACTATAAAATGTTAAATCGTAATGAAGGAGCTAGTCCTTGAAACACAGCGTCAAGCTAAGTCGAGGGACCTCAAAACTGAAATTGTAACACTTACTATGGCAATACTTTTTTTTATATGTTACGGCATACAATTTTGCAGTTAAAAGCAAGGCAACTCAAAATGGATTCAAAACCAATTCGCCTTACTAGCCTAAGCAATGCAACACTAGAGTAACCGAATAGAGATTTCATCGCAAGCTTCATTGAGCTCGTAAGCTGAGTCCATGGACCAAGAACTAGTTTAGTTCCTATTCCAAACTTTTTGTTACATTGTGTCCTAGTTTAGGATACAATTTTGATATATTCATACATACTTAGGTATCGATGCAATTTTGGGTCGTTCTGCACATTTTACTTTCGGTAATTTTTTACAAAGCTTTTCTATTATTTAAAAAATATTTATATTTGATCTTTTGAACATGTATATTTAATTATTTATTGAAAATTCCTCAAATCAAGCAAAAACTAATTTTAGAAAGAAATCCATAAGTATATGTAAATAACATTTTTAAATGTAAATTGTATATTTGAAGAAAGATTTTAACTCGCAAAAATGTGAATATTCCCGCGGGAGAAATGTTGAACTAACTAGGCCTCTAAAATTGGCTTCGCAAGTCCCCAAATGAGGACGAGATCGTTAAATTAACTAGACACGTAGGGTCTAAGACCGAAAGGCGGCGCTAATTCTGTCCTAATAAAACTAATGCACGCTATCGGCTCCCAATCAATACGGCCTTGCGTCCAAACAATCAATCACAATTTATGTGGTGGACCCTTGCGGCCCCTATTGACCGATTTAAAACGGCCACCGCACTTTGAACCTTTCTCTCGTCCAACTGTAAGCTTGTGAGGGATCGTGGTACACTGGTGATGCAATCAACATTTTGATAACACGAATTTTGTCGGAATGCGGTTTTTGGTCCTTAGGTCGAAGTTATCTAAGCCTGTAATGGTATGACGATGTCAATAGTTGGCGTTATGTAACACTTATTTGGAGTTTATTGTTTTGATGCGTGCTTGATCGGAAGTTTTACTTTTGGTTGCGTGTTGCACTTGTGATTGACTATTACACGCGCATTGTTTTGGTCTGAGCGAGTGTGGCTCAGTGGGAGCACGTGCGACTTTCGATCAGACGCACCCGAGTTCAAACCCCGCTGGTCCCGCATCACTGATTTTCTTAAGTTATGTGCGGAATTAACACTCGCTCTAAAAACGGTGAAGGAAAACATCGTGAGGAAACCGGCATGTTCAAGAATTAATCACAAAAATTCAAGGACATGTGACATCCACCAACCCGCACTGGGCCAGCGTGGTGAGTTATGGCCCATACTCTCTCTACGAGTGAAGGCCCGAGTCCCAGCAGTGGGAAGCGGGCTGATGATGACGATGACGATGATGTATTGGTCTTTCTCATTCAAAATCTTCGATCTTACGTGCATGGCATGGTAGATAAACATTTCGACAATTGTTTTGGAAATTATTCTGAAACCATACGATTCACAAATCACCTTCTCAGAGTGATAAAGTATGAAGTATAATATTAGATACAGTATTTGGGTGTCTACTCGAAGAGTATAATCCATCACCATATCTAGAAAACCACGGTCCCACCCAAAACGAAACAAATGCTTTTGCATTTTTTCCTGGGCACACACATTTAGTCCCGTAGCGGGCATCGAATCCGCCACCTCCGCGGTATATCAGGTTTAAGCTGACCTACCCAACTACTACACCAAAGAAGCTGTCAAGTTTGGTCTGCTATACCACCACACCTACCTATACTAGTTGCTGTCTAATTCATGGCATGATAACTGACACTGCTCGCTTACGAACGGTTATACCTTTTTTTACCTAACCGAACAACGAGACTAGCTGGTCGTTTGCCTGATGAAAAGCAATATGCCAGCCCATAACAATAACAGCACCACCCAGAACTTTGTTTGCAAAATCCTGCGCGGCGCTGCACTGCGCTTGTCACCCTGAGACAATTATCTCTTGAGTCTCAGAATACCCAGTAATTTCGCTGGCTGCAATGCCCTTTAAACCAGAACACAGTAATGCTTGCGCACTACTGCTTGGCGGCTGAATAACTGGCAAAGCGGTGGTACCTACCCAGACGGCCTCCTGAAGAGAAACCTACCACCAGTAAAATTCTATTTTTATGAGTTCTAGCCTCTAGTTATACTGCCCTCCTACTTAGATAACATACTCGGAGTGTTCCATTGATAGCCGTTACCAAGAGCCTCCAAGACACGCGTTATTGTCAGCTATTGTGGTTCCGTCCCGCCATATCCTGTGCGGTTAACCGTCGATTTACCATTACAACACGATCTCATAATAACGGTAGTCGCCTCGTTCAAAACCCGTAAAGTCTCATATCATCATAACACTGCCACAGTATAACAAATACCCAGCAAGCAACTATCATTACATAACTCTGCACAAAGCGCGATCACGTTACGTTCCCGGTTCGTAAGTGTCGGTCCGTATTAAATTTTTACGTCTCCCATTTGCCGTAGTGGCGAAGGTACGAAGTGCTGAATAAAGTAAAGGGTAGCCCCCTAAATGGTACGTAGGCCCCTTGCTTTCTTTTTCTGTTTTTCCTTTTTTGCTAGCGTTACAAGTTTAGTAACTACTTACTATATAGTACGAGATTCGGTTGAGGCGTTTGTAGTAATGGCGAAATTATGTGTGACTGGCAATCGCCCGCAACTACGTCTGTGTATAAATTCGTCCAAGCCACTTAGTGTGGCCAATTGTGTCCAAGATGAGCATTAGATATATGATAGTCACATCAGTCTGGCAAAATCAAAACGGTGTAAAGTCAGAAGTGGTTCTTTCGCATCCAAGGTAATCATAGATAGATAGATAATACTTTATTGCACTTAAAAAAAAACAGAATTACAGTTGGTAATACATAATAAATAAGATCATCATGATCATGATTATCATAATCATTTATTCACTGCAAATATGGGACCAATTGGTCTCGTTGTCAAAATATTTGTAGCAGTGCTCCATATCTAGCCTTATTATGGCGTGCAATTAGACAGAGGAATTTATATAATTAATTTTTAGAAAAAAACAAAAACCGATTTCAATGTATCTTCGAAGTCCAAGTTCACATATCGATGAAATTTATATGGGACCACTTCGTAGCTATACTGAACCCGACGCAATAATTTTTCAAATCGGTTCATAAATGACGGAGTTCTGAGGTAACAAACATAAAAAAAAATACAATCGAACAGAGAACCTCCTCCTTGTTTGAAGTCGGTTAAAAATATAATAAAATTAGTAATACATAGGCACAATTTCAAATAATATGTGGTTATTATAATTATAAAATAGAGTCAAATAGTCATGTCAAAATAGAGTATCGCAAAAATAAATATTATAATAAGTAATAAAATTAAATAATATAAGATTGAATTGGGATTATTAATAATAGTTTTCGCCTTAATAGAGATACCAAGTTATTTTTATTACAATTTGTCACTTAAATATTCTGTGATATCATACTAACGTTTGTCCGCTAGTAATTTAAATACAACAAGTATATATAATTGTATATATAAGTGTATAATATACGGTATGCAAGGTACTCCGATTGGATTGAGTAGTTTAGAAATTCATTAGTTACAAACTACACCCAAACTATCTTCCAAATATTACCTTCTAAATGTTAGGACTGGGGATCGTCATGAAGAAGGAAATAGTGTTTTTTTTACGCTTAATAGATCTATGTTTGGTCACCATCTCGCCTGATGGTGAAGCGATGATGTGGCCTAAGATGGAGCACATAGATCTAGAGAGAGACGGCAGTTGAGCGGCTGCTCAGACCCGTCTCCCCGATGGTTCACCGAATATCATCCCGAAACATGATTAGGTCGCTTGACGGCATGGCTTTGTTCGGTGGGTGGTATTACAACCACGGCCAGAGCCTACCACTCCAAAGCGCGTAAGCGGGTTTCATCACGATGTTTTCCTTCACCGTTTTAGAGCGAGCGTGCAAAATCTGCACTTAACTATAAGTCAAGTTGTTACTGTATTTCTGATACAGATTCTGTGTACATTCTGATTCTTCAAAGCTAATAAAACTCCGTATTTGTTTCAGGTAAGCTGTGCGCGAGTTTTTGAAAATATACCGGAAGTACTTGTAGGAACACAGTAAGACCTTTGAATTTTATCGAACATTCAAACATCCAATAAGCCGTGAATGGTTTGATTGCCTTGCAAATTGTAACCAGCCAATTTCTAACAGGTAGTTGCTGGCATATAATGAATCCATATTGCCTCAAACGATTGATTAGGACCATTATCCATTTAAATTCTATTTAAAATCCCCAAAAATGGGCTCTTTAATAAATGGAACTACCCACTTACCAGTAAATCCGAAATTACAATCCAATGTTGGAATTAGGAACGAGGATTTTCTCACGCGGCAGGCAATCTCTCTGACCCGGGATTACCATTGAGATTCCTTAATTTACACTTCGTAATGGCAACCAATAGAAGTGATTTGCTTGGCACACCCATGGTGCGACATATTCGGCGAAGTCGGAGAAAAACGGGCGGTACATTTTCTGTTATTTTTAACCGACTTCAGAAAAGGAGAAGGTGTCTATTCGATTGTATTTTTAACCGACTCCAAAAAAGGAGGAGGTTCTCTGTTCGATTGTATTTTTTTTATTTTTTATGTTTGTTACCTCAGAACTCCGTCATTTATGAACCGATTTGAAAAATTCTTTTTGCGTCGGGTTCAGTATAGCTACGAAGTGGTCCCATATAAATTTCATCGATATGTGACCTTGAACTTCGAAGATACATTGAAGTCGGTTTGTTTGTTTGATAAAACGTATACTTGTTGTACAGTCAGTGTTTGTGCGAGATAACACGCGAAGTGAGTTTGTGGAAGCAACTCATGGAAACACTGATTTTCGATTATAAATCTGCTTTATTCATCATTGTATTAAGCTAATTACTATTAATTAATAATGATATGACGAATGACTATGCTGCTAAATAAACTATTGCTAATGAATGTACCGGTTGCTGCTCGCTGCACGCGAGCCGCGATAGCCGCGGGCATCGTGCAGTATGTATTACTGCCTCAGCAGTTGATCGACTGCATAGAACAGCGTTAATATACTACTCATGTCGAATTAATGGATATTTTTGCGCCCATAGATCCTGGTCCCTAACTAGGATTCCCTGTATCTAGGGCACCAGGAACTATGAGGACCTTAGTCCCACAACACCCAGACAAGAAACAAATGCTTGTGCTTTTTTTTCTTTGTACAAACATTGTCCCGTCAAGGGGATTGAACTTTAGTGGTGTGTGAGATTTGAGGCAACCTGCCCAACCACTACACCACAGAGGCTGTCAACAACATTTTAATGACAAGGTATTTGAAAGAAGCATATGTATGTCAAACTGATCATTATGACATGATAATAAACCCCTGGTTAAAGTCTGGATAACCAATGTTTAGATTGAAGTAAGGTATCTATAATATTAAATATAATAACAGTATCTATTTTGTAATTCTTATCGCTGAATTGACAGCAGTTGCCATGCGATTGTTAACGAGGCACTGTCGAAAACTAATTGGCAAGTAGTTTTCCAACAATCGCAAAATATGAAAGAGATTAGCGATCAACTCTATCTAGTGATAAGACCATGTTCAAGTGCCTTCGCCGAAGACTTTTTGTAGGTCCGATAGTCGGTCCGATATTTTCATTGACATTTGTCACCTATTTTGTGACCGACTTTTTGTAGGACGTGTGCGTTGCGATATGAAACTCCGTGTGTTTAATTTTCACCGACAAAATTCGGTGATCCATTGTCGGACGTGAGAGACCAGCCTTAACGAAACAAAATAAAAAGACTGAAAGGCTGTCATGATTATTTGACAGACTATCAGCTAGAGCATTCTGAAGCACAAAAAGCATGACAATTAATCACCAATATAATAGAAAGTAGAAACAACTCTCAAATTCCCCAAGCCCATCGAGTTCCCCTCGTAGCATCCAAGACTTTACTTATTCAGGGCTGTTCCAGGCGTGCCTTATGCAGATTAGTTCCCGCCCTGAGACCAGCCGAGTACTTCACTGAATAATATCTACCCTCGCGAGGTCAGCTGAGGGAAACATGGTTTGTTATAGGACAATGCCAAGAGCACCACATTTACAACTGATTGCTTTCGTGTTGGTTGACAAAATATGTCAATTCAGTAAAAGGATAATATGTCAGATTCAGATTCAGATTCTTTTTTGCTTCCATAGGAAGTATAAGGGGTAATTTGGTAAACGTACAAAGTCTTACATGAACCGTCCCCAGTTTTATATTACCGTCGAGCGCAGCAAAATTAGAAGAGAGGAGGACACAATTATTGGCATTTCAAAGTCAATGGTTCATTATTAACAGTGAATATATATTATATATACATATTTATATAATATTATATTTACTATAGTTATATATACGTATATACTGCTGTTGTTTTTTCCAAATCACATATTTCTGGCTGACTGTACTTTTCACAAAAAAGTGGATTAAGTTTTCTCCAAAATTAACCGTTTCCTAAGAACAAAACATCCTCACTGCATAGGAAAAGGTATCTACTCTGAAGGTCCCAAAATTTTGCAACACCTGTATATTTCCCTTATCTTGCAATGTCTTATTCAACGGCGTTATACCGAGATCTGAGCTTTATGCAGATTAGTTCCAGGCAGTGAGACCACTGAATAATATCTGCGGCGTTCATGATATAAGCCAAAATAATGGTTTCTAAACAAGACAAGCCGGAAATACAGTAGTATTTTGTTATTCGTAACTATAAATAAAATAAGTTTTTTGTTGAAAAATATTTTTTTCAAGCCAAACTTTTAACAAACTCGTAATCGGAACCGCAAGCAGATTAAAATGAGCCCAAACACTAGTAGTTTACGATTATCCGTCAAGGAGTTCTATTACCCTCATTAGATCAGCTGGCTGTTACCATAATATTGCATTGTCATCAGACTTTGACAAGTATGAAAAATATCAACTCTGTAAGAGGAAGTGGTTCTGATTCAACTTGCAAGATTAGACCCAAACATAGCAAGTTAAATGATAAAAGCTTGTAAAAAATTACGGGATGTGTGGGATATGGCACCACAAAGCGGGATAAAACTCTTTCAACCGATAAAATTATCTTCTTCTTCTTCGACTCTCCTGTGTGTGGCTAATCCTGGTGTCGGAGTTTTTAGATCGCCTGAAGGGCTCCGACATGGCCTAACGACTCTCCTAAGACAACAACCGGGACCGACGGCTTAACGTGCTCTTCGAAGCACGGTAGCGCTCAGATGTAAATACCACACAAACGGTCACTCATCAAAGTTGTTCACACAAGATCAACAAGTTGTTCACAAATCACACTTCCAGTTCAGTAGTTTTGGAGTCTTCAGTGTACATGTACACACGAGCAACATATTTTTTTTATGTAACTGAATGACGAGACGAGCTGGTCGTTTGCCTGATGGTAAGCAATACGCCAGCCCATAACAATAACAATACCACCCAGAACTTTGTTTTGCAAAATCCTGCGCGGCGTTGCACTGCGCTCGTCACCCTGAGACAATTAGCTGTTGAGTCTCATAATGCCCAGTAATTTCGCTGGCAAACGTACGCAATGGTACCTATAGCAAAAGTAAAAAAAAATACATGCGAATATGTCGAATCGAGAACCTCTTTCTGAAAATCCTTTGAGAGCAACTATTGACCAGCTCCGACTATGCACGGATGTGGTTTACATTAAATATGAATGTTGTTCATTTAACTTTTCCTTAAGTGATTATCTATGATGGCGAAAACTGCATTAAAATTCATCAAGTACTTTGGTACTTTATAAGTTTAGTACAAATACACAGACAGGTAAGAGACATTTTTATATTAAACTGTATAAAAAGCTACTAGGTACTTCTATACTCGACATCCACTGTGGTGCAGTGGTTGGGCAGGTTAGCTCAAATCTCATACACCACTGGAGTTGCGGGATCGATTCCCGCGACGGGACAAATACTTATGGTAATAATAAAAGAAAAATACTAACTACTACTTTATTGAGCGAACTCTTAATATCATAAATTACAAAAGTCTCGAAACTCTCATAATAAATCAACTTACCATCAACAGCTTTCTTATACACGCAATATTAATAATAAACGATTTAAGTCTAACTTTATGCGATCGTAAATAATTTCACTCTTATAAATGTCTTTACCGAAAACATGTATTACCAAAAACGCGGTAAAGCGAAAGTGTCGAATCCGAATCTCGTTAACTCGCTGAACCGGTAAAACAGGAGTGTATTCAGGATCACTTTAGGGCCTCAGGGCCAGGATCATTAAGATGCGTAGAGGAAATTGTAACAGTCAAAAGAGGCTAATATGTACTTGAAATATAAACACGTTTATAATGATGAAGATAAATCTAGAGTGAATAGAAGTTTATAGACAAGCATACTTCTTCTTCAATTGCATTGTCAGTTACCGTCATTTCTGAGATCGATAGTTTAAATTTTTTTCGTTTCTGTCTCTCCGTCTTGAAGTCCTAAAATACCTTCCTCATTACGCCCCCCACACGGTAAGTAGAATTCTTGTTGAAAATGTGCGGTTGATGAACATACATACCTATATATATTATACAGTTTTATATCAGCGCGGGTCAGTGACAGCTCGACAGAGACATATGGCGCGTCGATATCTCGAATTATCGATATTTCACGTCGATAAAAGTTTAATGACAGTTGCAAAAGTTGCACAGCCATTGGATAGCGATATTGTGAACATGGCCAATGTTGCAGTTTGAGAAATGTGTATTTTCGTTTTGGTATTGTTCAATTTTGATTAAAGGGTCGTATTAGTTTCTTATTAGTTAGGTTTCGTATTAGTTAGGGTTTGTATTAGATTCCGTAAGAAACTAAAACAGTCGGAAAGTTTGAGAAATGAAACAGTACATCTCTAGTAAATAGGGTTTTTTTTTTATGTAACTGAGTGACGAGACGAGCTGGTCGTTTGCCTGATGGTAAGCAATACGCCAGCCCATAACAATAACAGCACCACCCAGAACTTTGTTTTGCAAAATCCTGCGCGGCGCTGCACTGCGCTCGTTACCCTAAGACAATTAGCTGTTGAGTCTCATAATGCCCAGTAATTTCGCTGGCTACAATGCCCTTCAAACCGGAACACAGTAATGCTTGCGCACTACTGCTTGGCGGCTGAATAACTAGCAAAGCGATTGGTCTTATTTTGCTCTGTCAGCAATATACCTACATCTAAGACACCTATCGACTTTGGGTGCGTCCGAGTCGCACCAAAGTCCTTTGAAAAGCACTGTACAATTTTCCAATAAAACTGACGTGGCTAAAACGTAAACTAGAAACGTTTGCGTTTACGTAAATTGTGATTGTGCTCGTATCATCAGTACAGAGTACAGACACAGACCTGTTCACTTTGAGCCGAGATTGATCGAAAATAGAACGATATAAAAAAGTTTGTAAGCGCGGCTTGCACACTTGTCTTTATCTATAAAAAATATTTTTCAAAAAAAACTAAACCGACTTCAAAACCACGAATAGGCACTCAAAGGTGAAAAATAAATTAATATAATTATCATAAGCGCTACCCACTCATATATTTGAAGTCGGTGCCAAGAATCATCGAAATCAATTCATAATTGGCGGAGGAATCGCGTAACACACAAAAAATAATAAAAAATACATACCGCCGAATAGTAGACCTCCTCCTTTTTGAAGTCGGTTAAAAACAGCGAAAACACGTTAAAAATACCTAAATTATAAAAATAAAATAACCAGTTATATGAAATACTCCTACAGTTCCTATAATAATCATTAAAATTTAATTTAACCTGATAACGTTTTGCTAAATGAAGTTAAGCTGCAAAAGATAAACTAAAAAAAAAAAAACAAAGATTTGTGATGCCAAATGAGACTTTTGTTCACTACAAAAATATCTAGTGACATTGACACCCGACGTTGGTTTTCAGCGAAACCCCAAGGCAAAGACGAAGTATATAATACTTTATCTTTGCCCCAAGGCCTAAGAAAAAATATTTATTTTAAAATATTTTATGGCTTCAAAGTCAGTGTGACACCTTGGGAACTCTCCTGGAAGAGAATAACATTATGACTCGATGGGAAAGACCCAACATTGTGATATGACTGGGTGTGACTTTTTGGGAACCCAACTATATAGAGGATAATAGAGCGACAAATAAAAGTTAATCATATTAATCTAAACTATTTCGATTATGTATCTCAAAGTATACGAGTAGCTACCTTCTTAGTAAAATCACAGAGGATTTAATATAAGTCTCTAAAAACTCCGACACCAGGGTTGGCCACATACCCACACGAGAGAAGAAAAAGTAAAAATCTCCGCGATTTTTTCTCGAATGATTAACCCTAAACGTTAACACAAATTAGTACTGAATTACATACAACCAGATGTTAAATAAAAACTTCCCTTATTTCACCATCAACAAATAAAACTGAAACTCAAAGCAAACAACACTGAAACCGACCACAACCCTAATCCCAAACACGAGTTACCATTCAATACATTTAACACTTCACCGCGCGGCGGGTAAAAACGGCCTGGACGATAAAGTAGGGGCAAATACGACCCGATACAGATAATTTAAATTAGAATTTATTTTATCGCTCTCCCGCGAAACTTTTTTGATTTATTAACGGAGAGTTCGAATGTCACGGTGCGTTTAGTGGCCACGGTATTCGGAATTGGGGGTTTCGCAGCTTTTATTCGCTTTCGCGTGCGAGTTGCTTTTAGGCGTGACATATGAATAATTACGCGTGACTAATGCATTACATTTGTTTAAAGAAAACCCGTGTAGTAGGCTTAAAGAAAATAAATAAAATGCATTCATTTCAGGTTTCTTGTGACCCATACAATTATCAATTTACATAACAGAACAAAGAACAATTAATAATCAATTAAATACATTATATTAGAATTTAATTTAGTAACTTTATTCTGTTCTCTAACTTAATCAGGCGTGACGTTGCGGTAATTCATCTCTCATGAAAATATCTAGTGTAATTCTGCTGAATATAAAAAAAATAATTTTTTTTCATTGCGTTTCAGATTATTCAAGCAGTAGGACGATAAAAAGTCTATGAAACTATAATAATGCAACATGACGTTATTTGTAGTTGCGGTATGTTAGAAATTTCAAGGGACTCATCAAATATAAATATACAAATAGCATATCATAGCTTTTGGTATTTTTTTTGTTTAATTAAATTTAGTCTTTTTTTGTTCTATTCCCTGATAGGAAATCATTTGACCGAAGTCCCACCTGATGGAAAGTCATGATGAGCTCGATGATGGATCATTCTTACCTAGAAGATACCGATTCACTCTAACATGATTCCGAGCATAGCTGTGAAGCACCGCAAACCACCACCATCAAGAAACTATTTAACAGAAACATATATGCGAATAGGTAACTAACACCATCTTCTTTCTTTTATTTCGTTCGTGTGGGTGTGTGGCCAAACCTTGTCTCGGAGTTTTTAGACCGCCCAAAGGCCTCCGACATGGCCTAACGATTGTAGTCCTACGACAAAAGCGACCGGGAGCTCCGGGAGCGACACGATGGCGACGGCTTAAAGTGCCCCCACGCACGCTAGCGCTCAGATATAAATACCACGCAAACGGTCACCCATCCAAGTTGTGACCACTGCGAACGTTGCTGCGTAACAGATCTTCTAGGTAAGAAGATCTGTTACGAACGGCTAGGTGAGCTACGCTATAAGCGCTACTAACACAATAAGTGAAACTAATACATTGACTGGATCTCGCTGCGATTTCGCCGTCGACAGCTTTAATCTTGTCTTAAGAGCCGATCTGGCTAATGTTTCTCATCATACACCTTCAGTAAACCTGAAAAGCATCCAACTTTCAACCCTAACTTTGAAGACACTAGGTTGAATCTCATAGGTCGTTTTTGACCCGCGTGTTTCCGTCTACACTTTCACGACCGCGTCACGGGTTATGTTTATCCCTGTAAGTTACCGGTTATGAAATAATAACTAAGATAAGCTTAAACACGTGTTGAAATATCAATAAAGCGGTTACATAGTCTTTGGATGTAGTTATAGAACTATTAAAGCAATCTGATGAATATCAGATTAAGCGAAAGGCCTACTTCTATCTATTTATTCATTTTTATACTATACCTACCTAGTATTATAAAAATGGAACTGAGCCAATTATTAGAAGATATTTTTGAAACACCAACTGGTATCGACTATTTAGAGGGTATTGAACACGAATCCACGGTTTTTAGAATTTTAGTCTGTTTGTTTGTTATCAACTAGAAAACTGCTTAACGGATTCTAGTGTGGTTTTCAGGGTTTGGTAGCATTAATCCCAAGGTAAATTATAGCGTATGTTACATAAAAATCGGTTGGGCGACTACGTAGATGCCGTTTGTCCTCTTTGTAGTACGCGCTCTCGTATACCTACTAGGGAGGTCTTGCTCAGATGCTCTTGAAAAAACACAAATATGGGATTCCATCCGTCATTTACGCGGACGCAGTCGCAGAAAAAAGCTAGTTTGATCATAAGTATCATAACAGAGTATTTAATATATGTTTAAAGTAATGTTATGAGAACTGTATAATAACAACGAATTGAGTGTCCATACGTTTGAAGACGATACTGCTCGTGTATAATATTATTTCATTATTGAAGTAACAACGGCTGCTACATTTGCTATAAATATTATACTTTATGCTTTTCATTTGATGCTTGACAAAGTCTTAGTCAAGGTTTTAAGTTTATTGACGATTAGCAGAGGAACCAAAAATGAAAATGCAGGTTTGATGCAATAGCGATGTTTGGGAGGGTGCTGGACGCCCGTCCAGCTTCGAAAATCCTGAGATTTTTAGCACTTTTTATAGCAAACGATTAGTGGAGACCGCGGCGTTTTTTTCTCTCGTAAAAAGTATACCAACATTCAAAAAATAAAATAATGGCCGGGCCCACTTGCATACTGCCAACATACATTTATTGGTTTTTTTAGTTACACATCGTGTCCACAGATAGCGCTAAGAATTCAAACAAATATTTTTATTGACCAATTACGTACTTATTTTAAAAACAAAATGTAAATATAAAAATCTCAAACAATGTGGCGCGCGTCGTCCACAAAGTTAGTTACTAGGAAAGAAGAAAGCATCGCCATTCCACCATCGGACAACAAGACGAACGGCACAACACCACCCCTACATGGTGGAAGTTCCACCTATTCGTACGAATTGTTTGAGTTCATCCTTTTTAATACGTGCAACGAAGGAGTGGAACGCCCAGCCATCGTCTATGTTTCCTGTTAAATACAACCTGGGTGTTGAACACCCAATGTACCTATAGAGTGACCCAATGTACCTATAGTCTTGATTGTTCAAATCATACTTATCTATTAGGCAAGCGTGCTTCATCTTAGACTGCATCGACACTTCTCAGTGCGGGTTGGTGGATGTCACATGTACTTGAATTTTTGTGATTTTGGTTCCTCACGATGTTTTCCTTCACTGTTTTGAGAGCGAGCGTAAAATCCGGACAAAACTTAAGAAAGTCATTGGTCAGCGAGATTCGAACTCCGGTGCGTCGGATCTTAAGTCGCATAAGTTCCCGCTGAGCCACACTCGCCCACTCTATAGGTGTCTATTTAAAATGCAACGCGAGATGAATACCGCCATGAATAATGCAGTGTAATGAAATTACAGAGGCCGCCATTTGTAATGAAGGCGCCAGAGAGGCGCTGCAGGCATCCAGCAAGATCGCGGGCTTAAAGAATGAATGTTGATAGGAGCGGGGAATTAATTTTAATAACAGCGAAAGGGGAATAACTTAGCTTGCCAAAATAGTCTGAGCGAAAACAGTTTTTTTATACCAATACAGATATGGTTGTGATATTTATGTTGGGGTACCTCAACTGTATCCTTCTGCAACATCAAAATCTGACCCGGCAGTTCTGAGAAAAATTGATTCTTGAACATCATTTTGCAGCAAAATTAATATTTTTTAATTAAAGGTTTCAGTTTTCATTCCCTTTCTTTTCTTTTCTTTTTTCTCACCCTTTTATTTTCTTCTTTAATGGAAAGTAAACATGTATTCGCTTGTTGCCATGATAAAGTTTGAATTTTTCAAAACTCTTGGCCTGCTGAACTTCTCGTTTGGCAAGTCAGACGAAACACATATTGTTAACTTTTAGATATTCGGTCTTAAAAGAAACACTAATAGCAGGTCCCCCCAGCGTCCTCCATAGCACTGATATGCTGTTGTTATTTATTACAGATTGTATTATCGTTTTCGATTACGAATAACTCGACTATTCACCATAGGTAATGCCGAGAAATCGCTAATCGATTATTCGTCATTACCACTATCCGCGACATCTCTAATATAGACACAACTTCCGATTTCTATGTGAAAAACTATAGCTTTTGCAGTAGTTTTAAAGTTTATCACTCGTACCGTCGTTAATATAAAAGTCAAAATGAAAAGTAGCACACCATAAACGAGTGAAATCGTGCTTGAATGAAATATGCCGCCTTCCCAATGTTGTTAAACGACTGTCTGTCAAACGATATCTTTGATGAAATATCGCTTTGCAGCGTCATTACGAAAAGTCATTCATCGGCTCTGTTCTGTATCCATCATTTGTTAACAGGTGCTTTTGAGCTGTCGCAAATTAAAACCTGCGCGCTTATGTGGCAACAGTTTATGTAACCGACATCCAACAAGGGAGAGGTTCAAAAAAACAAAATCAATCTTTTTTTGCTAGAATTTTACATAATTATTATATACAGGTCTTAGGTTTATTTATTAGTATTTAGCCTGCAAGCAGTCGTGCAAATATTCAGCATTTAATTTTATTTCTATGACAAAAATCGATAAATTCTCAATATGACGTTGCCTTGCTGATTGCATTTCCGCCGCGTCGACGAGTTATGTTTTCTAAGTTTAAAGTTTTTTTTTTCACGCTAATAGATCTATGTATCTCGCCTGATGTGAAGCGATGATGTGGCCTAAGATGGGGCACATAGATCTAAAAAGAGACGGCAGTTGAGCGGCTGCTCAGACCCATCTCCCCGATGGGTCACCGAACATCATCCCGAAACACGACTGCCTAGTCGTGTTTCGGGATGATGTTCGCTTGACGGCATGGCTTTGTTCGGTGGGTGGTATTACAACTAATACTTAGTCTTTGTTACAACCACGGCCAGAGCCTACCACTCCAAAGCGCGTAAGCGGGATTCATCACGATGTTTTCCTTCACCGTTTTCGAGCTTGCAAAATCTGCACTTAACTATAAGTCATTGGTGCAGAGCCGAGTCAGGATTCGAACCCAGGTCCGTCGGATCGAAAGGCGCAAGAGTTCCCGCTGAGCCACAATCGCTCTAAGTTGTATTACTTGTTCAAATATCAATTCCAAAAAATGTTGTTTTGAGTCAAATTTCATACTCACTCTCTCAATTCGCTAACATTTATTTTGCAACACAATACGAGTGCCGTATCAAAGTCCAAGTTTATTTAACAGTCCGGCCTGCCATGCGCCACAGCAGTCCCTCGCCATTTCCCTCCGTCAGCGTATAAAAATAGCGCGTCAAAAATGCAAGCTAGAACGTAAACAAACAACACTGTTATGTTAGGGCTGTGTTGCCATATTGGTTGGGATTTCTCCCTAAAATTGGTGGAACTTCCAGGAACAGTTTGTTACATGTTTTGTTGCAATCTAATACCTAATCCACACTCGATATTACCTAGTATATGAAATAGTTGTTACAAAATGTATTTTTTCGGAACGATGCATTGCAACGGAGGCCAAGTGATCAAGGAGACTACAAGATATAGTCTGCCTGATAAAAATGCAAACGGAATTGTTCAAGAACAATGAAAGCCCTGTCGTTACGAAGTTTAAAATGAAAGGGTTGATTTAATCTCTACAAGAAATTTATTTCGTCTGGGACTCCCAGATATTCATCTAGCAACATTGAATCTCCGCGCCATACGCCCGAGCCATACGGCAAAGCGACTTAAGCGACGTCACTTGCGCCATAAAATTTGGGCGAAATGGCGGGAAAACGGCAACTTTAGCCATTCATAAAACCCGGGCAATGAATGACTTAGAAGCCGGGGCGAGGCTAACAGGCACGTTAGGGTGCCTTTATACAAACAAGTTTTTCGAAAGTAAAATACGGCGGGGTTGAGATGTTGATTCAAAGCTCGTCGTATAGTTTGTTTGTTCTAGTTGGGTTCCAGTCACCTATTTTGTCTGTCAGGTTCAGGGTGCTGATAGCTTACCATCAGGTAAACGACATGCTAGTGTCGTCATTCCGTTACATCCAAAAAAAATACTTGCCTATTACATATTTAATAAAATAAAATATGTTTCCGAGTGATGAGACAAACAAGTCGTTCGCCTGATGGTAAGCGCCACGCCTGCCCATAACAATGGCAGTACCACTTTTAATATCATAAAAAGCACTGCGTTGCTCTGCATTGCGCTCATCACCCCGACACATCAAATATTAAGTCTCATATGCCCAATAATTTCACTGGCTACAATGCCCTGCAAACCGGAACACGGAACACGGAGGCCCATAGAATATATACCTTACAGACTAACATACATACAAAAATATAAAATTACATTAAATAAACCACACACACTACTTCACAGGGTTCAAAAATTTCGCTCCTTCCCTGTATCTCCGGTATACTACCCCTACAGGCCAGAAGTCAGAATTCAGGAACAGTTCCTTGTGCACCGCTGGAACTTGGAGCCTATAGGACTTAAATTCAGTGGTCCTAGTCGACTCCAGCATCGACAGTCGCTTTGCTATCTGTCCCTGAATCCGTCCATAAAGCGTTTCTTTGATCTACTTCAACACTTCATCCCCTGATGTTTCGGGGTTCAAGCGGGAGAGGTAGATTGATACTGTAGGCTTCACAGCACGTAGTGCAGATGATGTATTACCTACCCAGACGGGCTCCCGCATACGAGGGACATATCACAAGTAACTAGTAATTAATAAATTAGATACCTAAGTGATTTTTAGGCTTCGACACGCGCAGCTCTGGGGAAGCCATGAACCTGCGGTACCTATGTGTAGGCATCATAATACTACAAAGGGTGGATGTAAATCAGACCCAACCCAAATATGATGTGAGATATGAAGCCTGGGATAAACCGGGCTAAGGCTATGTATTTCACAATGTGTGAAAGATAACATGCTCAATATATTTTTGTTGGAATATTGGAGAAAAATGTGTTATACGTTCGGGTAAATATCTCGTCAAAGGCATTATTATCGTTGGGATTTAGTAAGTTGGTTATAATAAGAAATAATATAGGAAATTGAGTAATTTCCGTTTTCCACAGACGTAGTAGTGGGCTCTATGTAATATTGCAAAAAATCTACATCTCGTAAGTTTCTACAACGTCAGTTTATGAGTCGAAACGTAAGGTTGCCTTCGCTTGCAAAGTAGCCAACTGGTACATAAGAAACATAACGTTGCAGAAAACAAAAAAAAATTACAAAATCTCCAAATTGAATGTTCGATTTAGACGATATTGTAATTCCCCTGCTGTTCTAAATGGTTCTAATGGAGAATGATCCATGATGATGACTCCATCCAAAGGTTGACTGGAAGAGATCGCTTTTAGCGATAAGTCCGCCCATTGTACTTTAGTTTTTATGTTGTTTTCATGTACCTACTGATTGTTTTTGTTTGGTGTACAATAAAGTATTGTGTATTGTATTGTATGGTTGACAGCAAAATGTGTATAATGTAACTTTCACAAATAACCTTTCTCAAATTAGAGTCACGTTTCCAAAGCATTTCATACTCTGACACGTCTTTCAATCGTGCCACCCATCCTCACGAACTCGACTCTCGGATTCTAGCGCCTAATATTCTGCGACAATACCAAGTAAGATCGGCCCTGACATATACAGTAACTCGATCCCCCGAGAATGCTGGAATGTCTGCTGGGCCGATTGCGAAATGTTACGTGCTTTATTCCGTGTCAGGTGGAATCGTTCTGGAAAGGTACACACGTCCTTGAGTACTGGACGCCCTTCGGACATGTGGAGCAACGACCTATGGATAAAGAGCATGATTACTGGATCACAGTTTTTACTCCCTGAATCCGCAGCACTGGACATGCACTCGTCACCTCGACTTGTCGCGTCAATTTACGCGAAATAGTGCCCTTCAAACCCGAACACAGTAATGTTTGTAAAAGAGGTCCATTTCTAGAATAAAATTCAAAGATTAGGAATTTAAAATCTTTATCTTTGGTAAAATTGATGACACTGAAAATAATGACAAAACTCCTTAAAAAAAAAAGAATACAAGAAACGGAAAGATAAAAAAAACACGTATTATTCGCCTTTTGAAGTTAGGTCGGCATTGGATTGTAATACATGGATTTAGAATGCATTGTCATCGAGTTGTGAGCTACCCTGGAATTTTCAGCCGGATAGCTAATCGGGAAGTGCTCGAAATTTGAGTTGCAAGATTCCACCCGTAACGACAGACAGACAGACAAACAATAACGTGATTTAATAAAACATGATAGGAAGAAAGCGACTTAATAAAAACGTGGTAATAAAAATTAAGAAAATTGTTTGATTCCTGTGTAGGAACCTCAGGTCAATGGTAGGAACATCAACGTGCATAGATCGTAATGCGTGTCCATCGGGCGTGTACCTTATAATTCAGTTATGTTCTACGCTTCGCAATACTTGTACTATTAATTATTCTGTGGCAATACAAGAAAAGAAACACATTATAGTTACAGCGTACATATAGGCAACTTGTAGCCCTTTTGAAATACTGGTTATAACCGGTAAGGAAACAGTCGTCGTCATAAAAGGACTTAGCGAGAAAAGATTGCCAATGATGGCACGAGACTTGCGTCTACAAATAAGCGGAAAATGATTAGGAAATCGACTTGTTTATCCATCTGATGAAATGTTCGATGTGATTTATCTGAATGCTTCAGAAGTATTGGAAACGATATAACTTTTGCCTGTATTGTTTGTATTATGGTATTAGTCCTACAATACTATAAATGCCAAAGTTTGTGAGGACGTATGTTTGTTAGTCAATGATGCAAAAAAACGATTTTAATGAATTCATTTTGTAAATAAGTACTTTTTATCCTGGAACGTCCACGTGGAAACGACGAGGCTTACATAATTTTAAATGAAGTCGAAAATAGCAATACCTGATTCTGCACACTAAGTCTTACGAGGGGGCGTTTTTAAGTTCGCGGAATGGAGGGTAAGAAGTGTAAATAAAAATACAAAATTATTTTTCTTTTTCAATATATTCACCTGCTACTCTTATACATTTTTCAGATCTTTCAATTAGCTTATGTATACCTTCATAAAAAAATGTTTTGTCTTTGTCCGAAAAATAGGCTGAAACCGCGTCCTTCACTTCTTCATCAGTAGAAAATTTCTTCCCACGAAGTTCTTTTTTGAGTTTTGGAAAGAGGTAGTAATCACTGGGAGCCAGGTCTGGGCTGTAGAGTGGATGATCTAAAATATCGAAGTCCACGTTATGCAGGGCAGCCAAAGCAACACGGCTCTTGTGAACTGGCGCGTTGTCGTGTAGAAGAAGGACACCTTTGGTTAATTTTCCCCTCCTTTTTTCTTTAATGCTTTCTTTTAACCTCTCGAGGATGGAAGCGTAGTATTGTCCGGTTATAGAAACGCCTTTATCTTTATAATCGATCAACAGGATCCCTTCCGAATCCCAAAACACTGTTGCCATGATTTTTCCAGCCGATTGTGACACTTTAAACTTCTTGGGTGGTGGTGTGCCTTTTTTGTGCCACTGCATAGAGTCCTGTTTCGACTCAGGTTCATAATGATGAACCCAAGTTTCATCTCCAGTAACAATTCGACTTAAAAGTCCATCCTTATCTTCGTTACAGAGGTCCAAAAACGTGCGAGAACACTCCACGCGGCGTTGTTTTTGAGGCGGCGTGAGCATTCTTGGCACCCATCTTGCACTGACCTTTGTCATGCCAAGATGATCATGTAGAATTTTGAAAATTGTCGTATCCGATACTCCAACCATTTCTGCAAGCTGTTTCTTCTTTAGTCTGGCATCTTCCAATATAATTTTTTCGACTTTTTTAATGATTTCCGGAGTAGTCACCTCGGTCGACCGTCCGGGCCGAGGGTCGTCTTCAAGTGAGGTCCTGCCTTGTTTAAAGAGACTGTGCCACTTGTAAACCATGGTTTTACCCGGGCAAGAGTCCCCATAAACGGATTCCATCTCTTCCAGTATATTTTGAACTGACTTTCCTTGCTTGGTAAGGAACTTTATTACGGCACGGTACTCGATTTTTTCCATAATTCACACTTTCTTCCCGATTGAGTTGTTTGCTTGACGATAGTTCAGAGACTAATGATCCAATTAAGATAAAACTTGGTATTTATACTAATATTGAGTGGCTGAAGTCGTGGCCATCCCGATAATGACCTATTATTATCCCCTCCCCCCCATTCCGCGAACTTAAAAACGCACCCTCGTATATATAGATATAGAAAAAAAATAGAAATATAGAAGACTAGCTGCGCTCTGCGGTTTCACCCGCGGTTTCCCGGAATAAAAAGTAGCCTATGTTTTAATCCAGGGTATAAGCTATCTCCGTACCAAATTTCATCAAAATCCATTCAGTAGTTTATGCGTGAAAGAGTAACAAAGGTACATCCATACATCCATTCTTACAAACTTTCGCGTTTGTAATATTAGTAGGATAAAAACATAGAAACATATACATATAAAACATAGAAACAGAAGAAACGAAGAAATTTGGTTGCTCGAGCAGTTGACTCGGTGACCCAGTGGTTAAGACGTTGGGACTGTATTCCGAAGACGCAGGATCAGCCCTGCTCGAGGAATATCTAATTTCTTCTTCTTTATTATTTAAATTCTTATATAGGCTATAATATTTATTGTTTGTGGGAGATATTGTTGGTGATGTTACCGGTAACTATAAGTTACACCTTTGGCAATGTTCATCAATATCTTTGTCACACATATTAAGTTTATTTGACCATTATAATCCAACTGTTTTGAGCAGGCACTGCGTTTTCTACCAGCTGTTCGAAATTGACTGTCTCAGTTACACATTAGATTTAAAAATAATTAAATTATGTACTCGTACGTGACCCGTAAAGTAGGTACATTAATACAGACGCAGTTAGCTCTAAACCCATAAATCTACACTCATTTCTCAGTACACCGTAACCTGACTCCTGTCCCACTTTACAACACCTGCTAATTCATGACTGCATCATCCACGCACAGCACATTACCGCTCTTGTATCACGATCTTACCAAACTGCTATAGCTTAACACGCAATGAAGATGGAACGAATCATGATTACCTATTGCAATTTGAATGGAATTGCGTAAGAGTAACGTTAGGTAGTTCCGTGGAATATGGGTTACCTACTACTCAATGAAACTGAGAGTGTTGAGTTTTGCTCTTTATAGAGTTCAAGTGATTAGCACTGCGCTGATAAGGAAAGAAAAATATGTACTAATTACACTGTTTGACAATTAATGGGTTACAACAGCTATTTCTGTTGACTATGTCTTCTGGATAGTTTGATTTTGTTTCAACTAAGCTGTAATCTGAATTTAGTTTACAAAATCGTATGACTCCGAATATAGGTATACCTTTGACATTACATGCGACAAATTGGTTATGAAAACAAAAAACAAAACAGTGTTTTGGCGGGAGATTGTAAAAGCTAATAAAACATAATAAATTTTTAGAAAAAAACAAGAACCGCCTTTAGTTTAAACTTATAATTTTTGTTTTTGTTATTTTTTCAAAAAGTGTTGAATTAATTTCGATAAAATTTATATGGGACCACGTCTGAAGTATGACCTACCAAACAAAAAGAATCATCAAAATCAATTCATAATTGGCGGAGTAAACGCGTAACAAACATACAAAAAAAAACATACATCGAATAGAGAACCTCCTCCTTTTTGAAGTCGGTTGAAAAAATAAATACTACGATAGCCCACAAAAAGCTATATTAGAATAAAGTCACAATGTCTGTCAATCACGGAAAAAAATCATACCCACTTTTACAAAATAAAACCCTAACCACTAACTAGATCATAGTCCTAAATCGATATCATGGAATTGCTTCAACCGAACCGAGGCGCATCGCTGCTATGTGGGATTTATTCAGGTGTGTAACTGAACAGCCTCTTGGGGGTTTGGGAGTGGACGTAGCTAGAGAAGTCTTGGGGGGGGGGGGTCTCCCAAACACATTATTACGTTCCCCCTGGGAACTTGATTGATTAGACTCTTTTCTGAGAGAAGACAAGACTTCTTTTAAAAAGAGAGGCATAATTCAAGTTGCGAGCCCTCTGCGGCTTAGTGGATGTCTTCATATCTATGCAGTAAACTATATCTGAGATAACAAGAGAAACCGAGCGTAAAGAACCATACAATAAAAAACCTCTTAGACCTTATAACTAGAGCACTACCTACAATGGGCAATCTTATATCTTAGCTCGCAGCGGTCTACCTACATACACATGTTGTAATTTCTTTGAATGTTTTTTTAATTTGTTTTTATTTTTTTCTCCTACACTTGAATATGTGCTATGTTTGTTATGTGCAGTTGTGTCAGAATAAAATAGTTTCTTTCTTTATTTCTTAGCTTAGATTGATCTCTTCCGGATCTCCAAACTTAGACATCGCTAACCGTAACTTTATTTACGTCCCCCCTTTTTTGTGGGGGGAAAATGTCGTTGCACTGCCTTTCTGCCATGGGGGTGACAGAAGGGGGTGTGTGGGGTTCGAACCCACTAAAAACTCCCCCGTGAGCAGTCCTCTGCCGTGGTGGGGAGAAATGGGGTCGCGCTAGCATTCACCTTCTCGCCCCGGCTACTTACGTCCCCCCTAAATCAAGGCCTCGCTACTCCCCCTACGTCGGTCCTAACCGGAGCATGCGGGAAATAACCGGAAAGATCCCGGAGTACATTGGAAATAGTTGGATGGATTGAGACGCTTACCAGTTTGACACGAAGGGAAAGAAAGAGACAGGTTTCTGATAGAATAGGTATGTTTTATTTTGACACTGTTCCGGATAAACAAACCCTGATTTCATTGTCGGATGAAAATTGGACAGCTCTGTCTGTAGGCTGATACATCAGCTTGGGGCAAAGTGACCCGCAGATCAGTGGGATAAGTTTACCATTTTAACTGAAATTAGGGAATAGTTGGCTCGAAAAGCAGAACATTCAAATTGGCTTTTTAACGATTTTTCATATATTTGCTCGTTCTAAACTGGCTATACCGCCGGCAGAGGCGCCGTCCTACATAACAGTGCCAAAGAACTTCATAATGCCCTCTTTTCTAGGACATAAGTATATTTCTTGAATACTGGCAAGAGATCTGAATTTAATGATGGGAATGAATGACATATTTATGTACATATACTATTTTTATACAGCCTTTAAATAAGGATAGAATTGCAGTACCTAGGTTTAGACTGAGTAATACGAATAAGTCCTTCATGGACAGTTGTGTACGTTTTTACAATAAAATTCCAAAATGTACATATAACGGAGCTCACAGAAAGTAGATTCAAACTTAGGATGAAAAATATTCTAATAAAAAAAGCATACTATAAAGTTAGTAATTCCATAGAAGACAAAGATGCATGGAACATTCCGCTTCTGCCAAGTAGCCAACTGCCACATAAGAAAAATAATATTGTCAAAAACAAACATAAAATATTGTAACAAAAGTTCTAAAAAAATATGCCCCTCAGTTTCTTGCCGTGTCTTCTGAGTAGTGGTTCTTTTTCCGATACGGTGGTAGAGTCATTGTAATAATTGACGTTCACAAGTGCGTCTGTGACGACAAAATTGAATAAAGAACTTTTGATTGATTGATTGATAAGGTTCACATAGAGATGCCTATGCTCTATTTAATGGCTGATGATGGAGAGCGAGAGAAAGCTTGTAATATTATTCACATCATCATTATGTTCTATGAAGCTCAATGATATTTAAGATTGCTTTTAAATCTCACTTGCCCTAATGAACCAGTGTTTAATACCTAATTTCACCTCTGTTTTTGTACCACCTACGAGACTAAGTTTCGCATATTATATCGAAAAACTTTTTCTTCATTTACCACCTTTCACAACAGCCTCGTATTAAGCCTCCATGTAAACGGCACGTTAATAAATCCCGCCATTTTTGGCAGTTCACGTGATGTGAATATAATTTACGTTAATAAATTGCTTCACCTCGCCAGCCGATAGCGAAAAAAAGCACACACTCTTTGTCAGTCTGTGAAGTCCTTTCAAAATGCTGATAAAATGGTTTTGGAAGGTGTCCATTTGTTTTGACGGGTCAAAGCTGTGGTGGGTTAATTTTATCATGAACTACAGTTGGAGACATACAGGATGAATAACATTTTCTTAGCGGCATTTGTAAGTGGACTTTGCTTGCCATACCCAGGCTTTTTTAAGTCATTAGGAAGACGGAAATATTAAATTAGAAGCACTCCGGCTTTTTAGCTCCGATTTACACAATTAACTTTGGAAATGGGATAATATTTACCATGCTTTATTTATATTGAGAAATCGATACTTTGGCATGGTTATCAGAGCCATGATTACGAAAACCTGAAAAACATCAGTGTAGAGTTCTCATATAAATAAAAAATGATGGTAACTATCCCGTTTCTAAAGTTATTTCAGATATTGAACAATCTATTCAAGAATGATAAAAAATCGCATCAAAATCCATCAAGTAGTCAATTTAATTCAAAAGTTTTTTACTTCAATTTTGTCGTCACAGACGCACTTATGAACGTCAATTATTACAATGACTCTACCACCGTATCGGAAAAAGAACTAACTCAGAAGATACACCAAAACTGAGGGGCATTTATTTTTAGAACTTTTGTTACAATATTTTATGTTGACGCAAAAAAGCAACTTTAGATGTCGCGCAGCATGAATCGCCCCTACTAAGAGTCGTTTTTTCGTAATCTGGAAATATTTGAACTGTTTCTGACATAAAATAAATACCGTGCTATAAACAATCAAACGGACATTCTTATAGCACGAAGAAACGGGATATTCCTTGTACGGCAGACCGGTCCACAGTAATATAAAGGGAGCGGTTTACTTTCCCACACGAATCAATGGTTTTTGCTGTGAATATTGCCGGCCTTGGACTCGCTTGGATTGGTATTGCGTATCTGTAGAAGGGTTCTACAACTGGAGGAATCTTAAGTATTAGATACAAGATTTCGTGTGCAAACGAAATTTTACTTTAACAATGTTATAAATGGGTATTGTATAGTTGTCTTGTCGATTACTATTTTAATTAGAGAGTGGTTGTTGACAGTACGTTGACAGACTACTTGACAGCCTCTGTGGTGTAGTGGTTGGGCAGGTTGGCTCAAATATCATACATCACTGAGGTTGCGGGTTCGATTCCCGCGATGGGACAAATGCTTGAGCAGAGAAAAAAAAGTGCAAGCATTTGTTTCGTTTTGGGTCTGAGCAGTCGCCCAACTGCCGTCTACCTCTAGATCTATAAGCGCCATCTTTGGCCTCATCATCGTACATCAGGCGAAATTGGGGTCATACATACGATAAAAAATCGGATAAGTCTAAGTCGCGCAACGAGGATTTCGTTGTACCGAGCATTTGTTTAACAAAATGATATAAAAGGATTGAAGAACAAACTTAACTTTGCTGTAGGAAAACTGTTGTCCCCATTCATCGACATATGTCGCGGTCACTTCGAACTGCAAATAAGTTAATAATCGCATAATAAAATATATTTTGTATAATTTAACTACAAATTACGCTTTTCGGAATTTTCCATTTACTTGTGCTAGACATTGGTTTTTGCCAAATTTCATGATTTTAGGTCAATGGGAAGTATAGGTTTTGATTCTTTGGCGAGTGGCACAAACGGCCATATCTTTTGCTTGCGTTGACTTAGAAGTTTGATTATGTCATAGTTCCAAGGGATTACATGCCAGAGTACTTATATGATAACATAATAATTTATTTCAGCATGATACCTCCACGCGTTCCTGAGAAAAAGGGTCTTGACAGACAGACAGACAACGAAGTGATCTTATTAGGGTTCATTTTTCCTTTTGAGGTACGGAATCCTGAAACTGTAAGAAGCAAGGAAATTCCTGTCGCAAGATTCCTGTGGAAATAGGGAAAAGAATAGCGTTTACACGGCGTAGTTAATAGCAGGCTGTCTGCTAATGAGAATGGACAGAGAGACGCACCGCCTGCTTTGTAGCGACGGGAAGGGAGCGACAAAGTTATTGTTACTACTAAGTTGTGAATGGGGCTAAAGTGCTAAAGGGGAATGTTTAATTGTGCCCCGCAGTCGGAGTGAGAATAAATAGTTGACTAAATGTGCGACAACTTATTAGGCACTAAGATAAAAAAAAATATGACTTAAATATCGAAAGAAAACGACGTAATTAAAGACGCCTTTAACATCGCAAAGCCTGGCAGTTATGGGGCCTCTCGACTTGGTAAGTGCCCTTTCCGCGTCTAGGGAAAAAAAGTTTGATTATCTATATTTTTTTTACATAATTGAGCGATGAGACGAGCAAGTTGTTCGCCTGATGATAAGCGCCACGCCTGCCCATAACAATTCCAGTGCCACCCAGAACTTTTAATACCATAAAAAGCACTGCGTAGCACTGTTTTGTCATCACACCGAAACATCAGATATTAAGCTCATATGCTCAGTAATTTCGCTGGCTACAATGCCATTCAACCCGGAACACAGTAATTATTGCGCACTACTGCTTGGCGGCAGAATAACTGGCAAAGCTGTGGTACCTACCCCGACGGCCAGCATACGAGAGACCTACCACGAGTAAATATAGCTGATGTCAATGTTGACAGCTTATATATTTTTTTATGGAACTGAGTGATTAGACGAGTAAGTAGTTTGCCTGGTAAGCGCCACGCCTGCCCATAACAATTGGAGTGCCACCGAAACCTTTATGTAATTAAATATATATGCAACCATAACTAGCCCATCAAACGAGTGGGTGTAACTCTTGGTTTCGACGCATCTGAGCTCGTTACGCGTTTGAGGAAACTGGCTCGTCCAATAACAATTTTAAGGACATCCGACAACCCGCACCGAACTCGCGTGGTCGATGTTTGTCCGTACTCTCTCTCTGATAATCAGCTTATGGGGTAGCAGTGGGAACGTAGGTAGGCCGATGATGAAGAATTCAAAGTTCAAGTTCAAAAGATTTTATTCAGTTTTCGCATCACAGACGCTCTTATGAACGTCGATTATTGCAATGACTTTACCACCGTACCGGAAAAAGAACCACTACCCAGAAGATACGGCAAGAAACTGAGGGGCATTTTTTTTTTGAACTTTTGATACTATATTTTTTACATATATTTTTTGACACTAATATGTTTTTATGTGCCAGTTGGCAGTAGTGGAATGTTCCATGCATCTTTATCTTCTATGTTATTACTAACTTTATTTTTTTATTTTTAGCGGGCCTTTATTACTGAAAACAACTCTACACTCTACTTACTAAAACTAAACTAACTACTTAGAAGGAAAAGCAATTGGGCAATCCATAGACCATTAAAGGCCTATAGATAGCCTATAGATATTTTAAATTGTATATGCTGTGTTTGTAACTACCGAATCCATGTACCTGGAAAATAATCGAAGAAGGTAACAGGTGTTTAAGTGCGTGCTAAAGGAGGCACTTCAATTAATGCTAGACCCATAAAGCAAAGTGAACACTAAGTAATTGCAGGTTGGACCTGGAACTGAAGATTTAGGTGGCATTAACACGTATACGATCTATCCTCGTCTCTGTCTATTAATTATTAGAGTTACATTCACCTTGAAGTTCATTATTGTAAGTTTCCCGTTCTCATAATGAGTAAGCAATAACCGGCCAAGCGCGAGTCTAACCTGCGCACGAAGGGTTCCGTACCATTATCTATAAAAACGGCATAAATCATGTTTGTTGTATAAGAGCACCCTTAAATATTTATTTTATTCTGATTTTTAGTATTTGTTGTTATAGCAGCAACAGAAATACATCATCTGTGAAAATTTCAACTGTCTAACTATCAGGGTTCTTAAGATACAGCATGGTGACAGACGGACAGACAGACAGACAGCGGAGTCTTAGTAATAGAGTCCAGTTTTACCCTTTGGGTACGGAACCCTAAAAATTACAATGAACACTAGCACTTTTAGTGATTATTATGATAGCTTTTAAGTATTAAAAAGAAGCTTTAAGCTAAAGTTGATGCCTCCGAGTGACGACGGCAGTGCAATGCAGCGCAGGACTTGCAATTCAATAATTAGGGTGGCACTACTACTGCAACTGCAGACGTGGCCAATCTCTAGAGCACGGCCTTGCAAACCATTTATGGCATAATCATTATCAGCCCATCACGTTCCCGCTGCTGGGACACGGACCTTCACTCATAGACAGAGTATGTGACACAATCCACCACACTGGCCCAGTGCGGGTTGGTGGTTGTCACATGTCCTTGATGAATGTTTGTGTAAATTCTTGGACAAGCCGGTTTCCTCACGATGGGTGGAGGAAAACCGTCCACCGTTTTTTAAAGCAAGTGTTAGATCCAAACATAATTTAAGAAATCCAGTGGTGCAAGGCCAGTGGGATTCGAACTCGGGTACGTCGGGTCAAAAGTCGCACGTTCTCCTACTAAGCCACACTCGCTCTCTTTATGGCGTAATGTTACTTATTAATTGATTAGTAAGTATTTAGGACTAAGAAGCGTAGATAAAGTACTTATGTTAAAACTGAAAAAGCTCGTCAATTTCTCATAAACCACGAACTAAGGCGCTTTTTCAGAACTCGTGTAACGATTTGTTGGTTTACATTATGCTTTTTGTGTGCCAGTTGGCTATTTGGCAGAAGCGGGTTGTTCCAGGCATCTTTGTCTTCTATGTAGTTACTACAGTGATGTTTTTAACAATAGGATTGTTTTTAAACGCAATTTTAATTTACTTTTTGTGAAGTCCGTTATATATTTTGTTTACCGCCTTATATTGTTTACCTAATTATATACAATGTGGAATTGAATCTGATATTTTTCCGAAATGTATGTACTCAGTCCATGCTTTAGAATAAATCTGAACTAAATAAATAAAAAATTAAAAAGAAGTAAATATATCACTAAAAATAATAGTAAATTAGCTGAAATGTCAATTTCACTAAACACGTGAGCGAGGGCGAGGCGGCGAGGCGGCGAGGCTAATAGGTGCCGCCGTGCCATGCGCCTGCGCCCCGCCGCGGTACATACATTAAAAGAAAGGGTACAAACGATCCTTAAAGGTAGGCAAAGCTCCAGTAAATCAGGTGTTGCAGGTGTCTTTAGGCGACGGTAACCGCTTACCATCCAGGCGGGCCGTCTGCTAGTTTGTCTATAAATCTAATTATTAAAAAAAATACATTAAATAATAAAATAAAATAAATAATAACGTCCAACGATCACTTACATAGATCCTGGCCCCTAACTAGGATTCCCTGTATCTAGGGAACCAGGAACTATGAGGACCATGGTCCCACAACACCCAGACACGATACAAATGCTTGCGCTTTTTTTCCTGTGCACAAACATTTGTCCCGTCGCGGGAATCGAACCCGCAATCTCAGTGAGTGAGTCATTTCGGAAAGAAATCGAATTTAATCCTACCGTGCATAATTACAATCTCTTTGTGATTATTTTAAATGTTTGCAATTTAGTTCTAATATTATTATATTATTTATTATATTTTGTATATATATTTAAGTTATTTTGTATATATATATATTTAAGCAATTTTAGTTTACACTTAGATGTTTCTTTGTTAAAATTTCTAGTTCTATATAGTTTAGTATATTATTTACACGAGAAATAAATACTTCAATTTAAAAAAAAAAGTCTAAAATAATCGATATCTTTCAATTTGTTTCAGGTAAGCTGCGAACGAGTGAAACGGTATTTAGCAAAAAAACAACATTGAAAAGCTTATTGAAATAAAATAAATTGCCCTAGTTTATGCGCCGCTTCACGGCTTTCTTCTTATTACGTTAATAGCCGTGAAGTTACGTTCAAACTGTGGATTTACGTTTTTCTGCGAATCTACGTTGCTGTGATTTGAATAATTCACGGTTGATAATTAGTTTTTATTTATTTAGGAGAAATGGTAATATTGAAGTCAACCGTCGCAACGAGAATAAAAAGTGGTAGATCAAAATGCTGTTACAAAAATTAAAAAAAACGTGTTCAGAGTCTAAACTAAACATTTACTGAAAAAAAATTACAAAATTAATTCAAAACTCATATTTTCCCTTTACCAAAAAACTCAAATAAATTTGAATAGAAAACTCTGCACACCCAGATAGGGCCGGCAAATTGCTATATCACCACACTTCCTACAGGAGCCGACAGTTTTTTTTCGTAATGGAATTTCTTAATAAGACACCTCATTAACATTACGATCTAGCCTAATTACACTAATAAGTAGTTTGAGTTTAACTTAACCTGCTAAGTAGAATAAAACTAAGAATGTGTCCATTAACACTTTTCTTACTGTCTCTATTAAGGCGAATAATGTTTTTGTGTTCTCTACGGCAAATGATTTTGATGATTTTACGGGAGATGAAAAAGATCGTGCACCTGATAATAAGCACAACGCCTGATCATAACACTTTTTTGTTTTTTTTTTTTTATTTGTAATTTTTAAAATAACATTACAATAGTAAGTTGCATGGCATTCGTAAACCACTGAGGTTTGTGTTCAAACTTGTACTCCCACCCAGAACTCTGAGTAGAAAGGTCCTCCGCGCCTAGACTATAAGAGCGTCACCCTGAGACATTGACTATACGTTTCAAATGACCTGTAATTTCGTATCAAAATTACTATCGCAAGAGCTTATTATCTATAAATAATAATTTAACTACTACCCAATAGTCGACTAGTTGAATTCCTATCGCAATTTGCTATGTAATATGTAGGTAGGTACCAACAAAATCGATTTCAATATATCTCTTGAGCCTATTCATTAAATAAGACGTGTATGTTCAATCCGTTGACCTCCGTTTTTTTGTACTATACAGTACTGTCAGCTTCTATAATAATTGTAGATTTTTTGATATTAAATGCAATAGCGGATGCTAGGCGTAAATTTTAATATTTTCAATAATTAGGAAGAAGAAAAATAATATTGGTTATTATTTAAAATTATATTGATCAATTTATATATTGTCGACATATGACGTAGAATCGTCCCCGTGAGACGATATAAGGATAGAAGAAATTGGTTGCTTGAGCAGCTGGTTCGGTGGCCCAGTGGTTAAGGCGTCGGGACGGTATTCCGAAGACGCAAGTTCTATCTTTACCCGAGTAATATCATTTTTCTTCTTCCTAATTCTTTTTAAATCTTATATGTAGATTTTAGTACCCTGGCATAGTCACTAATTTGAATTTTCTTCTCTGAGATACCTTGTTAATGAAATCATTGTTACGACACGGTAATACGAGTATGACAGTACCTACCTGAGTTTTTTAAACCGGTTTGTTAAGAAGTTATCATAGTTAAGGGTATCATCATCTTCATCAGTTCATCACGTTCCCACTGCTGGGGAGAGAGTATGGGCCCACGCTGACCCACATTCACCGTTTTTAGAGCGAATGTTAAATCCGCACATAACTTAAGAAAGTCAGTGGTGCAGGGCCAGCAGGATTCAAACTCGGGTGCGTCGGATCAATTGTCGCACATGCTCCCACTGAGCTACACTCACTCTAAGGGTATGTTTTCAATAAACTTAAAAAACCCGGCTACAATAATTAGTATTATTTTATGTAAGAAAATGAAAATCCAAGCAATATTTAACTCGGAAACTGGATGACTCCAGTTACGACAAACCTTTGTCACGCAAAGTTTTCGTTTGATTTTAAATAGCCCAGCTGGTCTAAAAGCTGGTAAAAGGATGAACAAAGTGGTATTACACGCTGACTAACCTATTTCACACAAGATAATAAACCTACGGACAGTCGAATCTACAATCTGCCTCCCCAATTTGTTGCCACTTTGAATACTTAATCGATAGTCGTTAAAATCGGCTCTGACTCGAGTACAAACGTCGAGAAGTCGGAGTACTTAATCAGATTCGTCACAGCAATGTTTCAATGCCACGAGCCATGTGTTCATACTGGACCATTCAGCTGAGAAAACAAGTTGATGCGTTGTGCAAACCAGCAGTGCAGACAGAAACTACGTGAGTTTGTTTTGATGCGGTGAATGCGGTTCTGTTGCTACTTGCTATGACATATTGGAAGGACTTATAGGAAATAAGTTTTTTTGTTGAAAAATATATTTTTCAAGACAAGCTTTTAACAAATTCGTAATCGGAACCGCGAGCAGATTAACATGAGTGTTTGGGAAAGTTTACAATTATCCGTCAAGGAGTTCCATTGCCCACCTTTCGCCTCCATCATTAAATCAGCTGGCTGTCACCATAATATTCCATTGCCATCGAACTTTGACAAGTGTGCAAAATTTCAATTTTGTAGGACAAGAGGAAGTGGTTCTGGTTCAGCTTACAAGATTCCACCCGAACAAACATAGTTACATTCATACTTACATACATTGCAAGTTAAATAAAAGCTTGAAAAAAGATACAGCCGAATAAAAATAACAGTTGCACTGCAATCCTACATTCAGAAATTTCAATTGCACTCTCATCGCTACATTACACTTATGTATGTTGAGTTCGCACAGTGTTTTTTTTTTATGTAACTGAGCGACGAGACGAGCTGGTCGTTTGCCTGATGGTAAGCAATACGCCAGCCCATAACAATAATAGCACCACCCAGAACTTCGTTTTGCAAAATCCTGCGTGGCGCCGCACTGCGCTCGTCACCCTAAGACAATTAGCTGTTGAGTCTCATAATGCCCAGTAATTTCGCTGGCTATAATGCCCTTCAAACCGGAACACAGTAATGCCTGCGCACTACTGCTTGGCGGCTGAATAACTGGCAAAGCGGTGGTACCTACCCAGACGGCCTCTCGCATACGAGAAACCTACCACCAGTGTTTGCAGCAGTTCGATTTAAATCTACTTAGTATCATAATCAATTAAGGTCGGGCTACTGTATTTTCGAGAGCGAGTGTGGCTCAGTAGGAGCACGTGTGACTTTCGATCCGACGCACCCGAGTTCGAATCCCACTGGCCCCGCACCACTGACTTTCTTAAGTTATGTGCTTGGGATTTAACACTAGCTCTAAAAACGGTGAAGGAAAACATCGTGAGGAAAACATGTGACATTCACCAACCCGCACCGGGCCAGCGTGGTGGATTATGGCCCACCATACTCTCTCTACGATGGAAGGCCCGAGTCCCAGCAATGGGAACGTAATAGGCTGATGATGATGATGATGAACTGTATTTTCCTATTGCTTGCTAACCTCTCTAATCGCTTTTTGGCGGTGACAGCTCCAATAACCGCGCCTTACTCGTCAAAGCACGATTCGGGTCACTGTTTGACAGTCAATATAATTACTAAATAGATTGGCCGATGCCTTCTCCAAGTATGAATTTTATAAGTTTTAGAGCTCCCAAAAATACGCGGCCACTCCTATACAAACTAGTAAGTTATTATATCTACATTACAAGTAACTTAGACCTGTTCGTGTCGAACTAATCTTGGCGCAATTGTTGTTGTTAACACATACCTACTTGATACCTATCTGTGTAAGGTGAACGACCTTAGAAACCAGAACTCTTGAGGTTGAGATGTGGGCAGAAAAAGTTATGGTATATTTACTGCCAAGATTAATTGAAGCTTGTGGTTCGTTTTTGTAATTACTTATATGAAAGAGAATTGATGGACAATTTAATAACTCTATGTTGTACACTTATAGGTGAGTAAAAATATACACAATTGTTAATGTATAGTTTTTAAACTGTAGCGAATTTTTGCTTTTTTCTCTTCTTCTATCTTTTTTACGAAATTCTTAAAATATCTTCAAATCTTTAAATATCGAGTGAAAAGGTAATATCTTGTCAAAAGTGCTACATCGTCGGCCACATCGTCGCTTACCATCAGGTGAGATAGTGGTCAAACACAAGCCAATTAAGAATTAAAAATAATAAAAAAAAATTTGACACACTTTGTATTTTTTTAACATTATAATAAACCATTTACATTTTTGGTCGGAAATTGCAAATGTTCTTTGCGTGCTGCAAATGAAGCCAAATTACAGAGTCCAAGAGCAAAACCCGGCAGTGTGACAGTCGGTCCTCGCACTGTTAGGATCCCGTACAAAGTTTTACGAGTATTTGCTAAATGTAACGTTTTAGCCACTAAAAAATCTGTGAGAGACTTCCGTTTGAAAGTATTTAAACCTTTCTGCAAGAATTTTGGATTTCTAAAGGATTTGCAGAGCCCTAATTTCGATTGAACTTTCCTGATATTCCGAGATGATAAATCCTAGGTGATTGACAGATATCTTAAAAACTTTAGATTTCGAGGCAAGTAAACGTAGTGATTGCTTAATCTATGGGTACTCGTATCTAAAGGTCCAACATGGAGTATAATCGTCATTGGTTTCCAAGTTAGTTGGAGTTAATAAGTGATATGTAAGTTTATTTCAATTATTTTTAAAGTAAAAATGTGGATATACGCGTGCAAAGATGGGCGCATTGTTAATCTTTATTTCAACCGAAAAGATCTCTTCTTTTCAGCGGAAGTGCGAGATTGATGGATGTTGTTAGAAAAAGGTTTATAACAAATGGTTTATAAAGATATATTATAAACCACTGCTTACCCCGAATGGAACCACAGCGTAATGATAAATAAAGAATGCACAAGCGTCACATTCATACATAGATAACCTCTTACTATCCCTGTATCTATCAGGAACGAACTACGATGACCATGGCACAAAATACTAAGGGACAGAAGCATCACTCCGCAAAGAAATTTGAACAAATAGCGACTCTTGCTATGACGCAATAAAATTCAATTTAGCTCGCGTAGCGCTGCATACCTACCAGTCATATTAACCTACAGAGCGCCTCTCTTTCTATCGCATAGCTCTTATCTCTTCTGACGCGGCACGTGTAACGACGCGCGACCCGCCGTCGGTGTCCGGCTATTTACTTGTAGCTTCGTACCTACAGTGCGGTGTGCGCTAGGCCTGACCATGAAACGCGAAACAAACCCAATTGATCAGTGAACTCGTTTGGTAACCGTTGAGTGGTGAACCCACAGCCTCCATGTAATAAGACTATCTAAGCCTATTCACTGCACCACAGAGGCTTATGAATGACCCACATGTCATTGGTTGCTTTTCGTTTATTATTTTGGTGACTTTTTGAAGTGGTGTTAATAAAATTATCGATATCATTGTCGCGACACTGTCACTAATCGTTCATTGAGTTCAATAACTACTGATACTGCTGAGTTTAATCGATAGATAAGTGATAATCCCTTTGATATATTATTAACGACCGACTTTCCAGACCTCGAATAAGTAATCAAATCTAGGTTTGGAAACTATCGTGAGTCGAAATATTCTTTATAAATATAAACGGTTACATAACGTGAGTAGCCGTTTATATTTATAATAATCAAATCTAGTTTAATATTTTTCTTTATTCGGTATTGTGGAAACGAGATCCAGTTTGTAGCATTGAATATGAGAAAATGAGAAAATGTGCTCGAAAAAAATTATCAGGCCGTTCCATTATCAGCTTGTTGTCTGATGCGATATTTTGTTAAAACCTAAAATAAAACTGTTATGTTAAATCTAGAATAGAATTGAATATATTTATTATCATAAAGTTACACATTGCATTATACTTACATAATGAATATCACACGTTAAGACTCGTCTATACATGGGGTAAAGATAACATATTACGAATATTGTTATTTTGCATATATATGTAAGTATAGGTACACATTTTAGGCACTTGTGATTGAGATGCAGTGTCTTACTTTGATGCCATTAAGCATAATTAATTAATTAATTTATTTCGGACAAACAATTAGTCTAGCTATTCAAAGGGGGAACGCTGCCAATATCTTCGGAAACTTGCCTAAAGGGACTCCTTTTCATTATATATTTTAGTTATTATATTATATTTTTTAAGGTTTTTAATTTTAGTTTCATGTAATTAAGTTCAATTTAATACATTTAATATATATTTTTTTTAATTAAATAATTTTATAAATTTTGGATAAAAATATTAAAAAAATCCTAGTCCATAATTAATATATATAAGGGCTTCGTCCTTTTTTTTTCGTCTAATACTTACATAGCGTAATGTCATTTTATAACAAAAATTATACACCCCAAAATTATTTATTTAACCCATGCTGTAAATTTTAATAAGTGTTATGCTTACAAAATGTTTTAATATGCCACTAGATTGTACTCCTAGGATTTAATCCACACTGGAATGTACAATAGTTTGTAAAATTGATTTATATTAGAGAACTTTTAAATTGAATTGATTGTTTGTCTGAGGATGTAACAATCGGCCTTACTCCTAAAGTCTTGAAGCTTCTAATTTCAACTGCCCTCTCCAGATCTATGTGTTTAATCTTCAGCCATATCGTCGCTTAGCTTCAAGCTAGATGCTAAGCGACGATAAGGCCAAACATACGTACAATAAGCGGTAAAAGTCCTATATTTCGATCCCACCAATATTGCCAGTTAGGTTTAATAAGACACCGCATTATCTAACAGGTGAAATAATGGGCAATTCGGTTTCCTTCTAGAAAGGGATCCAGGCGATTATCGGCCTTTTTACCTAACCTCGTTGGGGGCTGCTTCAGAACTCATTTACATTGGCAAAAACTCTATAAACATTCGAGTAGTGGAATGGCGTAATAAAATAGGTCTAGCCTTAGATCTTTATGTTTTTGGATTGACAATGGAGGAGAAGGAGAGCAAAGAATTCAAGGTTCAAGGTTCCGGTAAACTTCACATGGCTTAGTTCTAGATCTAAATTATTCAGAACTCTAAAGACGTATGCATATTTACCCAGATTCAGAAATCATTGTCAAGGACTTGACGAGCAAAGAGGACATGAGTGACATCGCGCGTCTAATGATTTAAGGCATAAGAATAAACAATAGTTGATTACTCTACACTGCCTAAACTTATTTGGCACATTGATCAAAACTGGAACTAACGAAGAACAATAAAAAATGATACCAATAGCAGAATTTCATAGCAGCGACGCTGTCACGGGTCAGATAGTTTGAGGCACTGGCCTATTTATCTCTTCTGTGCGTCTACATGCGTTTACCCAAAACGGTACAGCAAAGAGCTTTAACACGTCCCACGCAGTGGTTTGTCTAATGTAAACGAGCAAGGTCCTCGAGTTTCGAGGTGACTATAACGATTCCGAGAAACGGTCGGGTTGTTAGTTTAGCCTTCTTGTCGTTTAGTTTTAGTGTTATGGTAGGTTTTTGTAAGAGTATTGTTGGCACAATCAGCGTGTTGAATGGGAATCTGTTCGTGAATAGTAAAGGTTTTTCACAAAAGAAATACTTAATAAAAAATATAGAAAATAGAAAAGGATATGTCATATATAGGTTGATTCTTATAAGTACTTATTGTTAGCATACCATACTGCTACTATTTACTTAGAAGACACAGATGCATGAGCAATGACTTTCGATCCAACGCTGACGCACCGGAGTTCAAATCAGCTGAAGATGACGAGGCATGGTGTTTGTAGAAACCAAAATAAAAATTGTAACATGACATTGGCTAATTACGTATACTGAATTTGGCACAACCATTAGTGTATTAGGTATAATTCAGTGGAATGAACCGCTGCGTTTCACAATATGAAAATTATCGTTCTGTATTATTATAATCTCCCATCCGGTGAGATAATCATTATCTATTAACCTTTCATTTCAAATCCCACTGCTGGGATCTTTCATATCCCACAAAAGAGGCCTATCTCTTGTAAATTCGTCTTCAAAGGAATACGAATTTACAAGAAATGAAATGAAATGATAGATTGGTAAAGACCAATCTATCATTTCATCTTATCAAGTCAATATCTCATCATGATCTCTCCATGGAGAGATTATCTAAAAAAATCGTAGAAAAAAATCTTAATCGGATTTTACTCACTTTCCATTCCACGTGCTAAATTTAAATTGGTACTTTCAAATTCTATACTTCTTATTGTGTCATCTTCAAGTCATTGGTTCCACCAAGTTCAACGAACAGCCTGTCATTTGACTGTCAAACGGCGAACAGTGGAAGTTTATTCACGGTATCAATGGCCACATTCAACACATTGTGCCAATGGCCACATTTATCGGTCAGTGTAACATCGCTTTCGTGGCGCTCGCGCACGTCGGAAAATCCAATGTCAATGTCAATTACATGCGTGGATGTCATCCAAGTGACGTGGTCTTTGTGCTTTTTATATGGACTTATTACACCAATCAATATGTTATTTTGAACTATAGATCTAGGAAACTCTTACAGTTTTATATCGTTTATATTAGAATAATCTTATTGTGACACAAAAGTTTTCCTATGGGTAATCCATTACTTAGTCGGTCGCCCTATACTCAGATCAAGAGACTGAATCAGCCAAATCCTGCCAAATTTGTCTCTAGATCTTGGGAGAATTCTGGGCATTTTGATATCTCCTGTTATCAAAATGTGCAGTAAATCTGATGTCGTAAAGTGCAACGGCGTAAGGCCTTTCTTCTTTAAGCTGCACGAACGAGTGTCAATAAAAAACCGTACGAACCGTCTCATTTATTAAAAAATTAAAATCAATGCCCATACTGTCGCATCATCTATCACAGGGAATGTTCATTGTAAGTAATTCCACCAATCTAATAAATAATTTAGCTGAACACGTACAAATTAGCATTGTTTACAGCCCCTCATCAACTTGCTAATTGCTGTGATCGACATTAAACATAATTGGATTCTGAACACGACAGTTTATCGCGCATTTACATTTTGTTTGTTGGTATGTTCGAATTCAAATTAGATAATACTACATTTATTTATCCCGTTTCGATAATAATTTAATTTAAATTGCAATCCCGAGTTCGATTCCCATTACAAATGTGTGTGCACAGAAAAAAAGATAAGCATTTGTTTCGTGTTCATCGTAGTTCTTGGTTCCTTAGGAATCTTAGTTACATACTACTCTCTAAGCTATTTGCGACCCTTAAAGAAACATGAATACCACTACGAGAGGTCGCCCTTAAAACTGCAAGCGAGGCTTCTTCAAAATCTGACACACTATCGTCCCTTACAAATCGTAGCAATAGAATCTAAACAAAGCAAACTAGTCACGTTCTCCATAAAGGGTCTATTTGCATCCGCGACACGTATGGTCTCACTGAGTGACCTCGACCGGGTACTGGGTTAGGGATCTACATACCGCGGGTTGTACTGGAGTGTTTTATAGAAATGACGTGATGGTATTGTGGAGCATTTGCTTCAGCTGTAAAAGTGTAGATACAAGATAAGACGACGTATATAAAGTTGATAAAGGTTTGCTAAACCAGAAGCAGCAGACTCGAGTTCATTTGAACCAGTACACAATAAAAACCTTTTGAAGATGTTCGGTGGTACCCTTTCATAAGGCATCGTGGAGTCACTCTCAATTGTATTAGTTATAAACTGTAGCCCATTTAGACGATGCACGTTTCTTGCCGGTTACGTAACGGGTGCTTGAATATTGTGTGTTTCTCACGATTTTTCCTTATTATATATATAAGCATATATTTATCAAATAGAAAATTAGTTGTCCGTGGTGGTTATAGGTGATTACGTGTTTACGTGATCTTCCAGCGTATAAAAATACAAATAGAACGATTTTCATTTAACCTCGTATCAAAATTCTCAGCAACAAATATTGGGTATTCATCACGCAACCCACCTGTTTGCTCAGGTTACGTTGTTTGTATTGTCTTCGGAATTGGACCTATGGTGTTTGTTTACAGTTCAGTTCTCGGAAACTTCTTTTGTTTTGGGGCAAGGAAAACTTGAGTCAATAGGTAATATTGTTAGTAGTTTTCCAAGGAAAGTGGCACATAATACGAAAGTGTGGACTACTTTTTATGGCTATATCTTTGTTTGGTCACTATCGCCTTATTATCCGAAGATGGAGCCAACAGATCTAAAGAAATATTGCATTTGAGCTACCTTTGTCAAACATCATCCCAAAACACGACATGGTCGCTTGACACCAAGCTAGTAGAGCTCATAGTGTAGCTCGCCTAGAGGTTCGTAACATATCTTCTAGGTTAAGCGACATTCGCAGTGGTCACAACTAGCATGGGTGACTGTTTGTGTGGCATTAAGCAGTCGGTCTCAGTTGTTTTCTTAGGATAACAATCGTTAGGCCAGTTCGGGCGGTCTAAAAACTCCGACACCAGAGTTGTGTTATCTATCAAAACTTATCTAAACGAATCTAATCTAATAAACCACTGTCAGTAAGCAACGTTCCCGAAATGCTGGCAACATTGCCACGTTGAATGGCAATGTTTATCCTTTGGCCAAAATATAGGCCAGCATTTTGGTCACGCGTTGCTTGGACAAGAAGTTTTGCAGTAAATAAATAAAACAAATGAAAATTAGCAGTAGCATATCATAGACAGCAGCGACGCTGTCACCGGGTCAAGTTAAACTTGTAGGTACCACGTCTAAAATGGCACCCCGTTGATCACGCACGCACAGTCCTTTAAAAAGCTTCCATGCTATTTTTACCCGTCCCATAGCAAATCCTTCCCTGCCAGTGACATCTGCCGTCCTTTGCAGCTGACATTTCTAAATGTTCGTGTTGCGCACGTGAGCAGTTGAAATGTACCCGATTTGAGCAGCTTGTACATGTTTCTTTGGAATTTCAGAGTCAGTCGAAGTGAAGAAAATCTGTGGCTTAGTCATCCTGTAGCTTGTAGGTAGACAAATGTTTGTGCTCGGAAAATAAGAGCGCTATATTTGTTTCTCGTCTGGTTGTTGTAAGGCCGTGTTTCTTGTAGTTCAGTTCCCTAGATATAGGGAATCTTAGCTACAGGCCACGAACTAAGTTCTAAAAAAAGGATAAACTTAATATCATTTGAGTGGAAGGATTTCTAGGGATTTTCTAGTATTAAGGTGAGATTGTTTTTGTTTGTTGGCAAGCCTGGCTTAGTGGTTGTACGAATGTTTTGTTAAGTGCCAGTACATAGTAACCTTAGTAAAATAACTCAGTTTATTTTCTTGAACAAATATGTTGTAATATAGTTGTTGTAGTTGTTTGTAGCAAGTAGCAATTTTAATTTACAATAACGTCACTAAAGTAAATACCACTAATTTTGAGGATGAAGTTACGGCTTTGGCATAATTATATTACAGTAAAGTAAAAAGTTGTCTACATGTTAGACAATTTAATTTAGACAGCATGTGGTGTAGTGGTTGGGCATGTTGGCTAAAATCTAATAGGTTGCGGGTTTGATTCCCGCAAAGGACAAATGTTTGTGGACAGAAAAAATAGCGCAAACATTTGTTCCGTGTCTGTGTGTTGTGGGACAATGGTCCTCGTATTTCCTGGTTCCCTAGATACAGGGAATCCTCGTTAGGGGCCAGGATCTATGTTTTTTTTTTATGTTACCGAGTGATGGGACGGGCAAGTCGTTCGCCTGGTGGTAAGCGCCACGCCTGCCTATAAAAATTGCAGTGCCTGTGCTTTAAATACCATAAAAAGCCCTGCGTAGCACTGCATTGCGTTCATCACCCTGAGACATCAGATGTTAAGTCTCATATGCCCAGTAATTTTGCTGGCTACAATGCCCTTCAAACCGAAAGACAGAAGTGATGGTTACACGAAAAAAAAATTACAAAAAAATTGTCTGATGTGGGTAATTTATATTAACCGCAGCTACCTGTTTGTAATTGTAATAAAGCTACTTAAAAAAAATGTTATCTCCAAAAAATATCTAAATCGAACGACATTTTAAACCTTAAAACGTCGTCATACAGCCAATGCATACAAACTCCTTTCCACACAAGGTCACCTACTCTCCCATATCGCGGAGGGAATATTGAGAAACAGAGTGTGGCAGCACACGTGGACTTAACTCCTTTCGGCTCATGAATAATTCAGGGCGCAAATTACGTTCGTGTAAGTATATTACGGATTGTATCTATGGGCCCGTAAAAATATTTGTAATGGAAAGTCGGAATCTTTTTTTTTTATTATTATTTGATAGGCAAACATTTGACCGCTGTCTCACCTGATGGAAAGTGATCACGCGGTCGACGATCGATCATGCTTGCCTAGAAGATACCGATTCACTCTGGACTTAAAGACACCTAGATTGTAAGTATCGGGAAACAGAGACGCTGATCTACGATTCATAGTTTTTTAACCGACTTAAAAAAGGAAGAGTACTACACAGTTAGGAGTTACTAGGTTAAGAGTTACAATGTAGCTTGCAGTACCTACTTCTTCGAACTAAGTGAACCTGGCCTGCCTATACTACATATTATTATATTTTTAATTTTTTATATATATTTTGTTCGTTTGTATTATTTGTTGCAAATAAAAGTTTCTTATTTTATTTATTTATTTAATTCTTTATTGCACTATTACAAGTAATGTACAAAAGGAGAACTTAATGCTAAAGCATTTTCTACCAGTTATCCAGTGATGGTAAAAGAGCCCTACAAAGCGTGCATCAAAAATGAAAAAGAAAAAAAAAACTAACAGTAAAACAAAATAAATATCATAATACATATTATCGTAAAATATATAACAGTAAAACACACAACATATATAATCCAAAACTAAAATACATAGAAATGAATACTTATATAAATAAATACTTATTTCTTATTCTTTAAAATGCAATAATTTATCCATCAACAGGAAGATTGTTTAACTGTAGACTTGTTGACTATAAATAAGCATTATTTCTTTTAAATAGAAGACTCCAAAATATATAAGTACCTACCAATAGAGCTGGTATGGTCGTAACGACAAAAAGTCCCTAAAAAATATAGAAAAAAATAAACATAAATAAGTAAACTAAGTACCAAGTAATATCTAAGTTAAGGGCTTTCTGCTCTTAACTTAGAGTCCCTGTTTCATACTTTTCCCTCCCCCGGGCATTAATGTAACATTTCCCTTTATTTACAAACATTTTTCAGCAAGAAATGCAGTGGTTTGAAAGCGAAACCATGTTTTTCTTACTCTTTTAAAAAAGTTTGCCGCAAGCTTGAACAAATCTAACTAAACATTGCTTGCACAGTGAAGAAAATTTACTAACTTTTTCTTTTGGTGTAAAAATAAAGAGTAACTGCGTTGAATATACAAATCAGGCATTAACTATAATAGTTTTAAGCAAGAGAAAAAAATGCTTATTAAAACCATATCACTCGTTCTCGTTTTACTCGTGGTAGGTCTCTCGTGTGTGGGAGGCCGTCTGGGTAGGTACCACAGCTATGTCAGTTATACTGCCGCCAAGCAGTAGTGCGCAAGCATTACTATGTTTCGGTTTGCAGGGCATTGTAGCCAGCGAAATTACTGGGCATACATGAGACTTAATATCTGATGTCTCGGAGTGATTCAGTCAGCTCAATTCAGTCCTACCCAGTAATTTTTATTGGTGGCACTGCAATATGAGCAGGCGTGGCGCTTACTATCAGGCGAACGACTTGCACGTATCATAAATCAGTTCCATAAAAAAATAGTAACTATAGTATATGGGTCATTCTCCATCTATAGGTGACGTCAGTCCAACTAAAAGTATAGATGCTTAGATACCTAGTTTGAAAATATCGCTCTCAGCGCTAAGCCAGCTCTTCGCATCAATAATTGGTTTACACCTAGTCGTATCCTCTTACATCCATGAGTGGAGACCGCGAATCTGCAAAACAAACGTAGTGTAGGACACCCACCACCGACTCGATGGAGCGATGACCCGCGGATGGCGGCCGAAAGAAACTGAATAAGAAGAGTCGAACACCGGGCTCAGTGGCGTTCATTGGAAAAGGCCTATGTCCAGCAGTGGACAACTACAGGCTGATGATAATAAAGATGATAATTGGTTCTTTTATTGTTACCAAAGTTTACAGAAACAAGGTGTCAGCCCTAACGTCATCACTATCATGTCATATCTAACCATTGCATTTTGTAAATGGCATTGCATGGTGCCATCTCGCATTTATTTTTGGTTTGATCATTTAGTTGTAAAAAACTTTAGTTTTAATGATACAAGAAACAAAATTAGAAAGAAAGAAAATTATAGAAGAAAGTTAGTTAAAGCGTATTGTGAAAAATTCTGGAAACTAAACATCGAGTTCCACACACAATTATAACGATCACTATCCCGTGGCTTTCTATCTAACAGCATGAGGTCTCTGATAATAGCCACTTAGGCTCTAGGCAATAGAAAAGCCGGTAATAAAGACTTCTCATCAAACTCTTCATTTCATCACGTACGAACTTTCATACAACAGAATAAATAAACGAATAATCTGTACATGCCATCGGCTCGGCTATGCCTGAAGAATTAATAGAAACGAGAACGGACAGGAACGGACGGACTACGTGATACTACGTTATTGGTTTTCATATAGGGCTGCCACTGTGACCAGCAGACTATCAGTAATTAATTCAATTCTTTATTGCAACCCATAATGTTATTAGATGGTAGGTAAATTAAAATACAGTTCATCATGGACCCTGTTGGGTGCAGCAATTAGGAGAGAGGAAGACTATTTGTGCATTGTATTAAAACATGTCAAATTAATTAGGAAATATAAAAAAATAAAAAATAAATATCATAGAAATAGTATTATTGAGTCAATCAAAAGTCAAAAAAATAATGTTAATATCATAATATAATACGGTTAATTATTGTAAGTCAATGTTTTTAAAATGATAGTCATTAATGTTAAATTCAATTAATTATGCCCAGTTTCTTATTAATTTAATTTATCATTCAAATATTCCTAAAATACTATAAATTACACTATAAATCACTACAAATTAGATCACTATAGTGAAAGCAATATAATTAAAAATAATAGTTATAAACTCAGTCTAATTTCAATTTAGTGTTTTTGATATGCAATAGCGAAAACAAAGGTACATTTTAGAATACGCAAAATACAACTTACGACGGGAATCGAGCACGGGTTGCCACTTGCCTGTTAAATTACTTAGGTATGGCAAACGCAAAAGAATACATACCAAACTGGGTGTAGCAATGCAGAGAGCATTAAGAGAAAACAATAAAAACAAAAGACTTTAGAAAAGAAAAACTTTAGCAGTGATTAAGAAGTTGGACGGTAGGGTTGGAAAACTTCAGTAGCTACCGAAAATCTCGTTGGAAGACCGGGGACGTGCATGGACGTTCAAAAATGTAGGACATTGTCCTAGCAAAAGTAGAAACGTGCCAACCTTGTTCTCATATTATTTATTTTATTGCTTTTCGATGCGGCTTTCTGACGCCTTTTACTGGTTTATTGTTTGATCATATTCGCTATTATTGCAGACAGAAATTGTTTAAGAATTCACCGTCATAATTCTATTTTTCTCGATTTCATTTATTAATAAGTCAACAAGTTAAGTTTGACAGCCTCTGTGGTGTAGTGGTTGGGCAGATTGGCTCAAATTTCATACGTCAGTGAGATTGCAGGTTCGATTCCCGCGACGGGACAAATGTTTGTGCACAGAAAAAAAAGCAAGCATTTGTTTCGTGTCTGGGTGTTGTGGGACCATGGTCCTCATAGTTCCTGGTTCCCTAGAAACAGGGAATCCTAGTTAGGGGTCAGGATCTATGTATGTGATCGTTGGACGATATTTATTTATTAATTTAATTAAGATAAAATATGCAATCGGAAACTATGTTGATTTTGTATAAATATCAGAATTAACGAAGGACATACTAAACACTATACTATATATATTGGTGAGACCGATAAACAAAAGACCAAAAACTTGCGCTTTTTAATATATTAAATAAATAAATTTTTGTGTTAAAAAAATGTTAAAATAATGCACAATTATATGTCCATTACCTAAATCGTACCCACAGCCACAGTATTTAGAGCATACCTGCCCAACCACCCAGCCTCATACAAAGAGACGCTAACTCAAATTTTTCTTCGTAGAGTTCACTGGGTTTCTAGTCCAAGCCGATGTCTCACTGAATTATTTATTCATTTTCGTCACCTTCACCTAGATATTGAATTTTGACCTCGATCAAGTCAATGCCTCGTCGATCGGGTTTACCTACTTAAAATAGATTTTATCTTTTAGCCTATTGATTATGTGGGCTTATGGAATTTGAAACAGCACCAGCCAGTGAATGGAAAGCGCCAGCACCAACATAGATATTATCTAGATGTCCTCCTGTACATGCTGTAATTTTTTTCCATGGCTTTTATAACTTTTTTTGTATATAACTGAATGACGGAGACGATCTGGTAGTTTGCCTGATGGTAAGCAATACGCCAGCCCATAACAATTACAGCAACACCCAGAACTTTTTTTGCAAAATCCTGCGCGGCGCTGCACTGCGCTCGTCACCCTGAGACAATTAGCTGTTGAGTCTCAACGCCCAGTAATTGTTGCTACTTGTTTTTTTTTGTTCTCCTACACTTGTGTATGTCCTATCTTTGTTGCGTGCAGTTTTGGCAAAATAAATCGTTTTCTTTTTTTCTTTCTTTCTTTCTATGTCGCTTGTGTATTTTTTTATACCACAATTTTATATGTCGAAACGAGTAGGTTTTTCTCCTAATGGTGAGCAACACGCCTGCCCAACAGTTGCTTTACCATCCAGAACTAATTTCCAAATTACTTTTGTATAATATTTTTACTTAGACTTAGTCTTACCATAATATTAAAAAACAAAAAATTTAAAAAAATAAAATATAATTAACAGAAAATACCGCAAGTATTAGTTTTGTGTCTGGGTGTTTTGGGACAATGGTCCTCATAGTTTCTGGTTCCGTAATAACAGTAAAACCTAGATCTATGTAATCGTTGGGCGTGTTTATTCACCTTTGGTAAATAACACGTCTGCACATAAAAGTTGCATCACCACCCAGAACTAATTTGCAAATCAGGTTTGTAAAATATTTTCCACAATATAGAAAAAATTATCATATTTCTCACTTAGCTTAGTATGTAGGCACTGAGGAAGTAATATAAACACAAATAAGGTCGCAGACACCATAAAACTATGCCATAAAGTCATACTAGCTCATTGAATAATTAAGTAGAGTAGTTTTCCTAAGGGCTATTTCATTAGCATTATATAGTTAGCATTGGTGTCTAAACCTGGCTATAGATGCCCTAGGCACAGTTGCTAATAGCCGTTAATTTATTTATTTCGGAACACAAAACAGATTACAGTCAGTTTAGAAATCACGTTAATAATTCATAAAGCTGATAATAAATTAGGACGAAATTATTAGTATTTCAGAATTAGGTCACTCATTGACATTTTGACATTTTGCGAAGCCAAAAGCCACCTTGAAGACGACATTAATTAATTATTGGCGGGTGATAATTTCATAAAGAAAATTTTATGGAACCGTGAGCAGATGTTCCGTCAATGGCTCATCTTTTCTATCTTCAAATTTATTAAATTACCTACTTGTTAAATTTTCATCAAAATATATAAGAGGAAGGTTTGATAAATCAAAATCTACAAATAACAGACTATTTATTAAAAGGACAGACTTAATCAGTATGTATTTAAATGACCTTCAACCCCTTTTACCAAGAGTGACAATTTACAGCAAAATATTGAAAAGGGTATAAAAGTACTTACAAAGAATCAAACATTACGAGTACAAAAAAGTCCTCTATTGTAGGTTAGTATATCGGATATTATAGGTTTTATAATTTGTTAAAAATTCGATTAAAAACCTTTTATTAAAATAGTGGAGGACGTTAAAGTCAAAGTTTCCTGTTTTTTACCATAGTATAAAGACTACATATTTCTTTGTTTTTACTCTGAGTAAAGTTCAGAGAAATATATCTCTGGTATAGTCTATAACATAAGCATAAGAATAGACAATAACAGTAGGTATGTTCTTAAGGTGAAAGGGGAGGGCGTAAGGTGGTAAGGGGAGTCACTTGTACCAATATTTAGTTTTCTTTGCTTGTACGGTCCTTACATTCCGTTATCGATATATTTGTTAGTCATGCACGCCACTGTGCCCGATCTTTGGCTCTCCTCATGTAATTGCTGCCAGCTACTTTGCACAGGTCGTCGCTCCATCTGGTCCGAGGGCGTCCTACACTACGTTTGCTTAAACGTGGTCTCCACTCTAGAACCCGTTTACTCCATCGGTAATCGGTTCTTCGACAAATGTGGCCGGCCCATTCCCACTTAAGCTTGCTTATTCGAAGTTTTCCAAATGCTGCCCAGCCCAGCTGAATCTTCCTGTCGGTCTCCCTCTCAAAGTTGTTTCTATCCAGTCTTAGGGTTTGTACTAGTAGACATACTCCTGCACAGTTTCTGAATGTACATTTATATACATGTGCCTATGTACCTTTCTAACAACTATATACCTATGAACCCCGTAATCACTAGTTTGACGTATCCCCATCTCAAACACCGTATTATTGAAATCATTATTGTGTCATAGTACTGTATTATGTTGACGCTGACTACGCTTAATTACCACCCGCGTTGTAACCTACTAACAATACGCTAATTAATAGTGACGTTCGAATTATATTCGATTTGGTTTAATTAGATTGGGCGCCGAGTCGATCATAATCGATTATCATTTAGGTAACAAGCTGTAACTGTGCATAGAGCGTTGATGGGAATAGTTATTTGCAAGATTATACCACACTACCGACACTGAGATCCGATTTAATTACCTACTACTTCTACCGGTGCACCGGCCTGTCCGCACACGGTTTGTGCGTGTTGGTAATTATCGTAGGGACAGGCCTAGCGCACTCCGCACTGTAGGTACGAAGCTACAAGTACATAGCTGGACACCGACGGCGGGTCGCACGTCGTTACACGTGCCGCGTCAGAAGATATGCGATGCGAGTTGTTATGCGATAGAAAGAGGCGCTCTGTAGGTTAATATTACTGGTAGGTATGCAGCGCTGCGAGAGCTGAATTGAATTTTATTGCGTCATAGCAAGAGTCGCTATTTGTTTAAATTTCTTTGCGGAGTGATGCTTCTGTCCCTTAGTGTTCTGTGCTAGGGATGAGCTCAGACAATTGAGCGGGACAAGGGCAGTGCTATACGTAATACATAAGCAACATACGTGTTTTTCTTTCTAATTACTTTGTATTGTGTACATTTTGACGAATTTATTGTTTGGTAATTTAATATTTTTATTTGGTATTTAATTTAACAATAACAAACCGTTTTATTGTAATCATCAATGTTTAGGATTTACAATTCATTTTCATCGAGTTGTGAGCTACCCTGAAAGTTTCAGCAGATAAGCTAATCGGGAAGTGCTCGAAATTTGAGTTGCAAGATTCCACCCGGAGCAACAGACAGACAATCAAGAAAGTGACTTAATAAAAACGAGGTAAAATTGCTCATGAAATGAAATGAATATGAAATAACTCGTTATTGAAACACACACAGATAATTAAAAACTAACAATAAAAGCATATTTATAGTGTAACAATTGGCCGTCTTATCGCCAAAAGCGAATCTCTTCCAGGCAACCGCTCATGTTACTATCTTATCGGGACACATCGGAAAAATATTCTAAAATTAGAAAATTCGCGGATTAGGTAATCTTGCTACAAGAATTATAATTACACAGAATACTGCCTATACTTATTGCACTGTACTCTTGCATAGGAACAGGGAGCTGAATGAGATATTTAAGGTAGTTATATAGATACTTGTACCATATCGATATCGATTTTCATCACCTATAAGGCTTTAAATAATTTTATTTTAAACTAGTTGCGCCCTGCGGTTTCACCCGAAGTTTCCCGGGATAAAAAGTAGCCTATGTGTTATTCTAATGTGTAAGCTATATTATTGTAAAGTTTCATCAAAATCCATTCAGTAGTTTTTCCGTAAAAGAATAACAAACATACATCCATACAACCATACATTCTTACAAACTTTCACGTTTATAATATTAGTAGTATGACGCCCACGACACAAGTTTCGAGCCTAGTGTAGGACAGTTATCAGAAACGGAGTGCATGGTAAACTGTTTCATTGCAATGTATAAAACATGTGCTCAACATAGCTCAGTTTTATAAGTACCTACAAATAAGTTCTTAAATAAAGATATTTATTATTTCATATTGTAAACTAAGCCTGAAGCTTTTGTTATAATGGATTTTAATTAGAATAATAGGTGCTATGTAGGTGCATATTAAGAAGTCAGGAGGTCTATAATTTGACAAAAAACGTGGGAGGCACAGGTTTTTGAACCCACTATAATAAACCTCTACAATTAAACGTACCGTTACATGCAGTACCTAGAGAACTCTAGAATTACTAACGTAAAATGTAGGAAAAATATTATCCTAATAATGATACTGTTCCTAAAACAATAACTTTTGTTATTATTTTTAAGTAAAATAACTAGGTGGTAGGACTTTAATATATATACACATATATATATATTCATTTCTTCATGCTCATACAAATATTATTACAGACAGGTATTAAAATAAAATATTTTCCTTAAACAAAAACTTTTGTTATTATTTTTAAGTATAATATAACTAGGTGGTAGGACTTTAATATTCATATTCATTTCTTCATGCTCATACAAATATTATTACAGACAGGTGTTAAAATATTTTCCTAAAACAAAAACTTTTGTTATTATTTTTAAGTATAATATAACTAGGTGGTAGGACTTTAATATTCATATTCATTTCTTCATGCTCATACAAATATTATTACAGACAGGTGTTAAAATATTTTCGTGAAACAAAAACTTTTGTTATTATTTTTAAGTATAATATAACTAGGTGGTAGGACTTTAATATTAATATTCATTTCTTCATGCTCATACAAATATTATTACAGACAGGTGTTAAAATATTTTCCTAAAACAAAAACTTTTGTTATTATTTTTAAGTATAATATTACTAGGTGGTAGGACTTTAATATTCATATTCATTTCTTCATGCTCATACATATATTATTACAGACAGGTGTTAAAATATTTTCGTGAAACAAAACTTTTGTTATTATTTTTAAGTATAATATAACTAGGTGGTAGGACTTTAATATTCATATTCATTTCTTTACGCTCATACATATATTATTACAGACAGGAGTCACAATAGTATGCTATAGGTATGTACCCTGTAAGGATGTTGCTTAATGGGTGGAGTTCTATTACAGTTCAACATAATTAAGTATTCATACCTACATTCCGATTCTAATTGTTTATACATTATTAAATTTATGTCATAAGTAGTTGGTGCTTAGTCAGTCAATTTCAATTTAATTAATAAAAATTTGAAGTGTCATTATGTTGATTTACATAGTTAATTAATATGCTTTTGTGATAAAAATATTAATAAGATTTTTGTTGAAAATACTTTTTTCCAGTCAAGCTTTTAACAAATTCGTAATCGGAACCGCAAGCAGATAAAATGCGCCCAAAAAATCGTAATCGTAAACAACTCAAGGAGTTCCATTGCCCACCTTCCGTCTTCATCATCAGATCAGCTGCCTATCACCATAATGTTGCATTGTCATCGGTCTTTGACAAGTATGTAAAATTTTAACTCCGTAGGATGAGAAAGAGGTTCTGATTCAACTTGCAAAATCTTGCAAAAGCTTGTAATTATCGAGCAGTTCCACATAAACCTTCAAGCAGACAAAGTCGCGGACCAGCTTGAAAATTACATTTTTAAAGGTCTGACTGTTTGTAAAATAACTTACAACCGTGGTACTATAATACCGCAATATGTTTAATGTCTAGACGACCACAGAATAAATACTAGTTACTAAGCAAGTAAAGTTAGTCACTGTCTCGGCCAGTCACACTATTTCACACTTGTGTTTGTACAGTAGAAATGTGCCGTTATAACTATAGTGTACACAAGTCATTATTTTGACTTTATTGCTGTCTAGCTTTAGTTTAGGTATCGTTGGGTTGATGAGTCTTTGTTTTCTGGTTTTTCTTCTTACAGCCTCTTGATTTTAACCCCCGACGCCAAAAGGAGGGGTGTTATAAGTTTGACCAATATGTGTGTCTGTCTGTGGCACCGTAGCTTTTAAACGTCTTTTTTATTTGAAAGCATCTCGGATCGGTTTGATTTCGATTCGATCGGTTTTCTAGTTTTGTTTAATCAAAATCGGTTCAGCCGTTTTTAAATTTTTATACGTTTTTTTGTGTCGGGGTTATTTTAAGTTTTAATTTACTCAAATTTGCTTGTCTGGTTTTCCTTCTTTCAGCCCGTAGACAGATTATCTGTCTACGTTTCAGCCTCTTGATTTTTCTTGAGCGTTTTGGCTTTATACATCTTGTAAATCTGCCAAAGCCAAGTTTCGGTCGAGTTCCTCTTGTTTCTTCAATAGTTTGGCTTTTCTACATCTGGTATCTTGAGGTATCTTTGATCTATAATGAGAGATTTAACAAGTAATTCAAACAAAGTTTTTTTTAAACGGCGCTGTTTAGTAAAGAGGCTAGGATGATGATAGAACGGCTGATAAAGCTAGTTGACTGCGACATATATACGCCTCTATACAAAATATACGAATCCGATAGGTTTCTCATGTACCTCTGATGTATCACGATACGACACGTGTAAATAGTATGAATCCGGCTTAAGTACCCTGTTGAATATCGAAACAACAACCAACAAGTTTTCTAAAACGTTACAAATAATCATATCTGAAGGTTCGAAAGTAGCACTGCGCTAATGTTGACAAAAGCCGTTGGTTCCGAGAAGCGGGGTGTCGTTGACTAATCACTTGCAGGAATGTCAGGGTATTGTGCATTCATCGCGCATTCGGAGTCAGATATCGGAGCTTCAAGATGGGAAGATAGTTGTGTGTGGCCTTATGTACCTGCTGTATAAGAAAGAAAGAATAAAGAAAGGGACGTTTATTTGCAACAACTTATACAACTATAAACAATTATATAAAATAAATATGTAATAGTATAAACAGTTATATAACTATAAACACAGGACATAAAAAACAAAAAAACATTAAAAATGTAACAGATTAAGAGGATATGGCACAGCCGCGGCCAGCGAGCACTAGGTATTTGAATAATGGTTTACGGTCTCGCAGAAAATGCGTAAATTAAATTAAATAAATTAACTAAATAATAATAATAATTTAACTAAATTCGTATCAACTTCAGATTTTTGTTACAATTAGCGTTTCGGGAGAAAAAGTTTCTACCACACTAAATCTCAACCAAATTTGGCATTTTTGTCTCAATTTCTTAAATGGTGAATAAACTAGGTTTTTAGGTTTTCCTTTTTCTAAGTTTATGTCTATTTTTAACCGACTTCAAAAAAGGAGGAGGTTCTCTGTTCGATTGTATTTTTTTTTTATGTTTGTTACCTCAGAACTCCGTCATTTATGAACCGATTTGAAATATTTTTTTTGCGTCGGGTTCAGTATAGCTACGAAGTGGTCCCATATAAATTTCATCGATATGCGACCTTGGACTTCGAAGGTACATTGAAGTCGAAATGTTTATTTTATATGTGCGATCCATTATGTTATTTGAGGTTGTTATGACCTTTTTGGATGACGATGGCGACCTGCTTTACAGAGGTAGAGCAGGCCGGCTGACTATTTGACTTTGACGAAACTTATTAAGAAAAAGACGAAGAACGGCTGAAGACGGTGGAGCTGACCAGGACCTGACCTGACTGACGGAGGTCTGCCTTTATCTTTTAAAATGGTTCATTATTGTTCTGTGTATGAATGTAAAGTAACCACTTACACAAATAAGAATCGAAGATTTTTTGGTTTTTCGCGTCTCCCAGCCAAACGATAGTGGGTGTGAAAGAGAAACACTTAGGTTGCTTACGTATAGCGTTGTCCTTGTCGCGCTCGAATCGTATTAGCTCATCCCTACAATAATTACGCACACACACACAACGTGCGCGGCCAGGCCGTAGTAGTACTAGACAGTTAACTCGGCGAATTTGTATGGAGTGTCGGGGGTCTGCTATAAGTACCTATATAATCGTAACAAGTTTCATCAATATCCGTTCAGTAGTTAATGCGTGATTGAGTAACAAACATCCATACATCCATACCAACACTTTCGCATTTATAATATTCATTATAATAATAATAATAATAGGATAGGTCATCACGGGCCTTCTCTCCTAGAAAGAGTAAATAATTAGAGACTAGGTAACTTAATCTAATGTAGAGGTTTTTATCATAATTATTATGTAATTTTTCTGTGTAAATAATAAAAATAAATAATAAATTATTTATTTGATTTCATCGACATCGATAAATTACTTTTGTTAAATGTTAACTAATGCTAATGCTTTTTTCGTGCTAATGCTTGGTAAATGGATGTTCTTCTGGCAATGAAGCGAATAAATTAAACAAGAAATGTGCATATAATAGCATGGGTAAAAATTGGTTTTCTTTAAAGTCGTTTCCAGCCAACACAATTAAAAAGCAAGAATATCAAAGACCATACAAGCAAAGCCTTGGACTAAATTAAAATAAAAAGGTCTCCATTTTCCGCATAATTGGAAAGTCCAGACCAAGTTTAAATTAATATGGCGAGGTACACGGAAACTATTCAGCGAAACTGCCGCCTGCAAGGGAAACCAAATTATATATGTCACTATATTAGAACTAACCTTAATTTATACTTAATGCTTAGGCTTAATGACTGCTCGGAAGGTAGACTATTACGAAATAACTGTTTACTTATATGTATTTTTGTACTAGCGTTTGGCAGTTTTGCAGTGACAGCGAAATAACTGGGCATTAGAGCTAATAGTCAGAGTGACGAGCAGTGTATTGCCACGGAGGATTTTGCGTAAAAATGATATTGGTGGTGCTGTAACTATTATGGGCAAGCATGTTGCTTACCATGAGGTGAATGACCTACTCGTCTCGGCACTCAATAACATTTTAAAAAGTGTCATTTGGGTAATTCCTTCTTCTCCCTTCCACCGAAGGACTTCCAGGCGAGGAGAGTCGTTTCACCCGTTCGTCGTTAATATCCCACCTATCTGTACTAAGCGTTTCGCTGATTCCTGAACTGCTAAGGAGTGGAACGCTTTGCCAGCGTCTTTGTTCCCAAACTCTTTAAATAAACTCTTTATTTCAGGAAATATTCACGGAACGGAACATACATTTTAATGAATTTATAAAGCTGAGGCAGACCAGCCCAGACCTACACCGTGGAGATGGTGGTCGCCGTTCCCAAACTAAGTATAAACTTGTATCTCGGTACACGGCATCCCACCCGCAGCTGCAGGAATGAGCTTTACAACTTGTGTCTCTTTAAGTCTAGAGTGATCTTCTTCGCTTCCATCAGGCGAAATGTCGTCAAACGTATGCCCAATTACCAATAAAAAAATAAATTTCGTATTTTTATATGTTGACATGCGACAATGTAAAGTGTCCGATAATATTTCATACGTTTTCTGCTTCATATTTGTGCGAAGAAAGCTTTGTACTTATTGGCAAACCACATTTCAAGATCTCTTTGTCTTATCAAAAACGTACAAAAAAGGTTTACTTAGGTTAACGAACCAAATCTCAACACATACGTATATAATATACCAACACGTCTCACAACTGAATACTTTAGTAAAAAAATGTAGCTTCAGACATTTGATATTTTTCCGGAGAAAAGTTTATTACGTTCCTCAGGAGTGACATAAATTTAATGCAACATTGTCAATTTGGTGAAACGCGATGATGTCAGCCTCACGCCACAAACATGAAAGCATTGCCATTAAATTAAAAAAAACTGACAAGTGCGAGTCGGACTCACCCACCGAGGGTTCCATACAAAGACTGTATTTTTATGATGACAAACGTATAGTTTTCAGATTTTGCCCTGTACTTGTAGTATAAGACAATATTACTTGCAAAATTTCATAGTTCTAGGTAAACAGAAAGTATCCTATAAATTTTGATTCCGTTGAGTGTCGAGATATTAGTTTTCAGCGGCATAAACGGCCGTATCTTTTTTACGTTAACTTCGAAGTTTAATTTTTTAGAGCTTTAAGGGACTGTAGACCTGAGTATATGGTTTTAATTTCAATTCGATACCTCTACGCGTTTCAGAGATAGTCTTGACAGATAAACGGACAGACAGACGGACAACAAAGTGATCGTATAAGGGTTCCGTTTTTTCTCATTAAGGTACGGAACCCTAAAAAATACTGGAATCGCTCCTTTACTAATACTACGTCATAGTCTTATGAAATATTATACCTAATTGAACCGGACCTTCATTTTTAATCATAATTTCTATAATCATTTTAATCATCGAGTTCTTGAACTTAAAACCTGACGGAGACCAATTTCAGACACGAACATACCTAGCTGCCTCAAGCCTGGAGGCATCGTTTACGTTTTTATCTGTTTGCATAACAAAAGAATGAGACAAAAAATGCCTAACGATGCTGCTATACTTTTCTGCTATACTGCTATATATATCTGTCTATGCTGCTATATATATCTGGGCTATTTTTAGGAACGTACGAGTACCTACTTGTTAGTTACTCGTTCCTGGATACTTTTTTAAAGCAAGTATTTTATAAATAGATGCTCTAGACTCTAGATCACAAATATACCTAAAAGTACTCCAAAGTCAACCCTATTCTTTTTAACTACGCTATTAAGGATGTACGAGTGTTTGTTCGTTCCTCGACATTAGATACTTTTCTTTAAACGCAAGTTCTGTCGAAATAAGTCTTCTGAATGACAGACGATACCTACTCTACTTTTGCAAGCTAGTAACACTACTCTGTTTGATTTAACTTATAAGTGCACAAAATGTGAGTTGTAATGTATGTTACATTAACTAATTATCTTTTTCTCTTGTTTACAGGTAAATTTGGGCATGATTCGAATCCAACTCGCAACCAAAGTCAAGAAACAATTGCTATGACAACGGCAAGTGCATAATAGATCAGCATAGTCATCAGAAAGGAGATCAGAAAGTATTTATGATATTATTATATAAAGTATTTATAATTTTATTATAAATACTATCAAGTTCTTGTAAATACTTCCAAGTATTTATAATATGAATATAATGATTTCAAGTATATTATAAATATTTTCTAACTACGGAAAACCTATTATTATTCGTAGCTATGTAATAAGTATCTGTGACAAGTATCGATATTTTTATATCTTAGTAACTATACTAAATATTCATGCTATTACATTTTACAGCTTAGATAACGAGTAAAAATATCGATTCCATTGCGGTATCGTTCTCTTTGGGTAATTTTATTCAACGGCCGAATATAAATCTCTGGTAATTCAATTTGCTTAGAGGCTGCAATGAGTTAGTAATGAGACGGGATATTGCCTTCCTGTTGTGGCGTTTGTTTACTTTTTGTAGCTTTTTTCTGCTGTTCATAAACTTTTTCAGTAACAAAATAGCTTACTATGATAATACTTCATTACTGCCGTCATTCTCTAGATATATCTATCTATCTTCGACCACACGAGATATTGGCCAAACAGAGATCTAAAAACGATATAAAAAACTTATAAGCACCTATCGTATATTCCATACAGAGGTTGTCTGGAAGAGATTGCCTTTATTACGGTGTTGCTTGTTGCTCAGTTCTATCAAGTATTCCATCTATCTAAATGTACAAAACTTTCCTTAGAACTACTCATTTCCTGTTAAAACTTTCCTATTCTTATTTTCTTAAGATGGCGAGCCATAAAATCTGTGTACTGCTTCTAGAGATTGCCTCGAGCATGACACAAAACACACTCAAACTTTATACCTTATAAAAACTAGTGTAAATATCTAAGTTCGCCAGCGAAGAGATGCAAAATAAGTCTGACTTTTGATACTAAAAGAACCCGCTTCTTTAGAACCCGCGCAAGTTGATGGCATCAATTTAGGAGTTTCCGTAGACATTTGGCCACTCCGTCCTTTCCATCTATGCCTGGGAGTGCCGAAAAGCCATCGAAATTTTGGCGGTTCTAAGTATCTAATATTTATAATATGTCACTGTGCATTTTAAATATGCCAAGTAGCCAACTGGCACATAAGAAACATAACATTGTCAAAAACAAACATAAAATATTGTAACAAAAGTTGTAATATTGCAAGGAGACAAAGCAGTCGTTTTTCCCAACAAAATTCGGCCATTGTAAGCGTACTAATATTGAACAGTTTTGTTATTAGAGTAACATGTCAGTAATTTCAATAAAGTCATGGTAAAAAAGAAATACTAAAATTACGCCCGATTCCATTACATTTATGGAATCAGGCGTGACGTTGCGGAAATTCATCTCAAAACTGAAACGCAATGAAAGTATGTAGCGTAATCCCGCTGAATATAAAATCATTCAATCAGGGGGATTACACTACATATTTTCATTAAATTTCAGTATTAAAATTATGAAATTAAAACATAAACATTGTATAATTATAAATCAAGTAGTCTCGTATTAGAAATCAAGTGATTAAATTATTGTACTCGCAATAGGGGATCGGACAGTAATCGAGAAAAAATCTAAAATGTAGTTAGAACGAATGTTTTTCGAACCAGAAAGATCATTCAATCAATATTTTTGTGAAATAATAATGATTTATATTTTTAATCAATAAATAAAATCTAATAATTCTGACATTTTTAATCTGTTCTTTATCTCAAACGAAACAGCAATCACAGTGCATGACGTCATTTGTAGGCAAAAGCCGTGAGTCAAGCTTCTGTTTATTTTACGTTTTTGCTTTTCATAAAATGTATTTTTGCAACATTTTTCGTTCCATTATTGCAATATCGTCCCCAAACTTCACAAAACGTATTTAAATCTCTTTGCAAGTATTATTTCGAAGAGTTTGTCGTTTTCTACCTACATATCACGTCACAAGTTTTGAAGTGACCTTTTGCGCGGCAGTATTTGAAACATAATATTTAAACATAGTTTTAGGTACTTTTAGAGCGTTATTTAATTAAAATAGTATTTTTCATGGCTATATATATAAATTGTAGTTAATATAAAACACTTTCTGAGAAGTTGTCCGATCCCCTATTGAGAAAGGCTTATTATTACATATTGTTAAATAATGCTCAATGTTGCGCGTCGCCTTCACGCTCTGCGTAATAGAACTTTGATTCCCCTTGTATTAATTAGGGTACCTAGTTAGGCTGAAGAAGGGCAAACGAAGGCGTGACAGGTAAAGCAACTAGTGGATTAATTTACTGGATCTAACTGGATTAGTCTGGATTCATGACGCCTGAAGGTTTGAATTTAGCCAATTTAGAGCTGAAACTCGTGTTTTCGCCTTGATTTACTATAATTGTTTTATAGGTGGGTTGGGTGCGGTGTAGTATATCCGAGTAGTCTAACTTTTAAAGGTAAATGTATATTATATATACAGATCTATTTCTGTATATAACAATTTTAAATATTATTATTAAAATTAATACTAAAATGTATTATCATAATATTATTATTTCTTCTTATATTCTTTATTGTACACTATTGTAATATTTACATCGGTGATTATAAACTAATGTACAATGCCGAGCTTAAACCTATAAAGAGTTTTCTTCCAGCAAACCCTTGAGGAAAGAGAACTGTTACATGAGCAAATAGGTAGGCAATATTTCTTTGTTGTACTTTATATTAATTATTATTCATACAGTTTAGTTTTTTAATTTACTAATAATGATGTATAAATGTATGTATGTAATGTATGTATGTGTCTATTCATATTATAACTTATTATGTTTTATTGACATTGACACTCGTACTAATTATGTACCTATTATTGAAATAACTTTTGTCGTGTATTCTACGAATAAACGGAATAAATTATTATGTAATTATAATATATATACATTTATTGATAAGATGTAAATGTAAATGTATAATTCAAGTGCGTATACTAGGAGTCCTACTAATTATACATATATTATAAATGCGAAAGTTTGTGAGGATGTATGTTTGTTACTCAATTACGCAAAACTACTGAACGGATTTTGATGAAATTTGGTATGCATATACATAAGGTTCTGGAAAAATACATAGGATTTTTTATCCCGGAAACCACGGAGTGCAGCTAGTATTATGATATTTTATACTAATATGTCAATTTTTAATGAATTATTATGATCCTGACATAATAATCTACATATACCTTTTAAAAATTCATTGTTAATAAATTTAGAATTGATTATTGTCATAATAATGTATCGTTACAATTTTTTAAAGTATATATTTAACTATGATAATTAACGTGGTTTGGACACATTATTAATAATAATTTACGGGTGACACTCACGTTTAAATTGGATTAATCCAATAGTAAACTAATAGTTGTAATAGTATACTATAGTAGGATTACTCCTAACCTACCTCATAACAAAATCAAAATTCGAAATGACATTTCGGCAGCCCAAGAGAAACATTGTGTTTTATGGATTGACCCAAATACCTGTAAATGTCATAAAAAAGTAAAGTCAAAATCTGCGGTTCTTCGAACAGTTTTCCCTCAGGAACCGCGCTTTTACCTGATACTTTAGAGCGAGTGTGGCTCAGCGGGAACTCGTGCGCCTTTCAATCCGACGCACCTGGGTTCGAATCCCGAGTCGGCCCTGCACCAATGACTTATAGTTAAGAGTAGATTTCGTACACTCGCTCTAAAACGGTGAAGGAAAACATCGTGATGAAACCCGCTTACGCGCTTTGGAGTGGTAGGCTCTGGCCGTGGTTGTAATACCACCCACCGAACAAAGCCATGCCGTCAAGCGACCTAGCCGTGTTTCGGGATGATGTTCGGTGAACCATCGGGGAGACGGGTCTGAGCAGCCGCTCAACTGCCGTCTCTCTCTAGATCTATGTGCTCCATCTTAGGCCACATCATCGCTTCATATCAGGCGAGATAGTGGCCAAACATAGATCTCTTAAAGTAAAAAAAAACTTATTCAGTTTTACGAAAGTTATCTTTCCATTAGCACAGACAGGCATTTCACTCGTACCTCAATTATCATGATAATTATGAAATATGTCATGATAAACATAAGAAGGTTCTCGTATCTCTGAATGCCTTTGTCGTTTTCGTACGAGTATGGAATATTTCATATATAGAAATAAACATACTTTATACAAGATAGTATAGGTGTAAATTACAAAATAAACCAACCCATTGAGCTATCAACGATAAAATACAAGTACATAAACGGATCCCTTCTGCCTTACCATTATATGGCCGCCTAGAATATGGCGACGGTCGCCGGGAATTAACATTAATTGATAGATATATAGCCGTCGCTGCCCCTTTATTTATGGACTACAATTTGCCGTGATTGCTAGTGTTGCCTATCAAGAAGTCTCACTGCTCGTGACAAAATCACAAAATCATGTTTCTTTGTGTTAGCTGCAGGTGAAACGCCTTCCAAATTTGAAATTGATAGCGATCGAGAACGATGTTGGAGTTACACGATTGCTGGTCTGTTGCCATCCATTTATGTACTGCTGGAATGCTGGTCGTTAGAGTAGGAATTATCTTCATTCATCTTCAATTCTTCTTCTTTTCCAAAACCCATTGTAATTTTGTTGAAGCATGCAATCACTTTTTATTATTTTTCTATTCGTACAAAAATTCAAGGGATAACTAAGTCAATATGATTTTTCCTTTTTTTTTCTTTTATATTTTGTATTTTGGTTCTGAAAATATCGTATATTTTTTTTAAATTTAAACTACTGTTGGAAATAGATACTAACTCTCCGTTGAAATAAGAAATAATAATAATAAAATGTTTACTTCAAAGCCATATATCATACAATTTAAGTTTGTTAAGCTTAAAAACACAGTAATATTTATGTGGCTGTTGGGATGCAACAAAAACTATGAGACCGCTGAATCCGAAACTAGGAATATAACCTGTATGATCAGATTCAATTGTTCTCCAAAGCTAACAGTTTTACAGTAGCAGCAATGTTATGACAAAAATGAAATGTGCAAAATGCTTAAAGAGCTATCTATGTAGGTATTATTTAGTATCATATAGAGTTCAGAATTCCTGCATCAAGAAGTTTCAGAACTCTATGTAATCTCTAAAAAAGACAATATTATAACCATCTGTTTCTCGTCAATTCATAGCTAAATATCGGATAAATGATTTCCCAAACAGAAGTACAGAAAACTAAAATATATGCCCACTACAAAATAGCCCGCGGGATTGAGTGAAAACATTCGTACATAATCCTGCGGGCATTCTCTTTTTTATTTCACTTCACTAGCTGGGCTGCAGCCGAGGCACGAGATTTCCCGACCGTCAGTTGACCTTTGAATATAACTAATTCCCGGTAATAAATTTAATAGACTCCGTAGTGGCGAGAGAGAAAATAGATTGATCTAGTGATTGGCAGAAACGGACCACCCAGACCCACCCACGCCTCTATCCCTGAAATCTGTGACTTGAAGATTAATGTGTGAACGATGAAATATAAAATCAAAGATATTTATAGTTTAAGAATTCCATGTATATGTTATTGTGTTCATTTATATATTATCATGTAGATAACGTAGAAAGCAGAGTCCAAGATAGGTACCTAGATGATTGATAGGCTTAACAGATTTGAATGTCCAAAATATATAAACCAGCGTCGGGTGTCAAATAACGACACTTCATTTGTGCTGATTGAAAACCCTATTTGATACCACACAGTTTTGTCATTTAGGTTTAGCTGTCTTTTATACTGTTTATATATTTATTTCTTCTTTTTGTATATTTGTTTTATTTTTTAATTATGTTAGATGAACGATTTTTTGGTTGTCAAAAAAATGTTTGTTCTTTTTTTGTTTCTTTCTTTCTTTCTTTCTTTGAATACAGGATATATAGATAATATCGTATCTTTTTTTCTGAAGACGATTAAAATGATTATATTGATACAGATTGTTTATTAAATTGGTTCAGATTTAGAAAAAGGTAGCCATATTCAACTGAAGCTTTCTGCCCGTGATACATACTTGATAATTATATTTATAACGGTTTCAAAGTGATCAAAATTATGAATTAAATGTAATTCAGAAATAAAAGAAATAGGTACCTACAGTACCGTATTGTTAAACGATACAAAAATAACATCAAAATCACAATATGTTTTATCATAATCAATAATAAGAAAAAACCGGCCAAGTGCGAGTCCGACTCGCGTACGAAGGGTTCCGTACCATTGTCTATAAAAACGGCAAAAAAATCATGTATGTTGTATGGGAGCCCCCATAAATATTTATTTTATTCTGTTTTTTGGTTTTATTTGTTGTTATAGCGGCAATAGAAATACATCATCTGTTAAAATTTCAACTGTCTAACTATCACGATTCATGAGATACAGCCTGTTGACAGACGGACAGACACACAGACGGACGGACAGCGGAGTCTTAGTACTAGGATCCCGTTAAACGGCACGTAACCCTAAAAACGATCATTAGAACTTCAAGGTCACCCTAATTTACTACCGGCTGCTAAGCAAGCAAAGACAGACGTTCAGAGAAGCCAACATTAAACGCAATCGGCACGCGCCACTCGCGTAGCGCCGTACAAAACAACTGCAACAAAAAAGAATTACTTTTTTTTTCGTCTAATTTCTGTTTGTGAATTGATAAACGAATTATAACGAATATTCGTGTCATGTAAATATGGCTAATGATTTCAATATCACCCTATATATTTGGAGCACCAAAGCTACACGTTGCGTATTACAGTAGAGAACTCATGTGGTGTACAGCTACAGTCGTTTTATTTTTACAGCTCTTTTGGGGGTCATAATGCATTTCTGTTAGTGGATTGATAAACGAATAATAACGAATATTCGTGGATGTAAAGTTAATATAGCTAATGATGTCAATAACACCTATTTGGCGCACCAAAGCTACACGTTGCATATTACAGTAGAGAACTCATTTGGAGTTCGGCTCCAGTCGTTTAACTTTTACAGCTCTTCTGGGGGTGATAATGTATACGCGATAGCGCAACGCAATACCTCTCCCAGTTTCAAACACCTCGTCAAGAACAAACCGTCAACAACCATTTACGACAATTTCATCCATTTACTTTGTGATAAACTTAATGCTGTTCCTGAAGCTTACGTAATAATAATTTTATTATTGTAATTAAATAAGTAAATACAGCCAACGATCACATACATAGATCCTGGCACATAACTGGGATTCCCTATATCTAGGGAACCAGGAACTACGAGGATCATGGTCCCAAAACACCCAGACATGAAACAAATGCATGCTCAAACATTTGTCTCGTCGCGGGAATCGAACCCGCAACCTCAGTGGTGTATGAGATTTGAGCCAACCTGCCCAACCACTAAACACATAGGCTGACTGATTATCAAAACAATTATTTATGATAATATAAATATTATTATGATTAAAAAATAAGTTTTATATAAGTATATTATCTTGCAAAAGGTTACATAACGGTAATAAAAGTTGCATAAGGTTAAATTACTTGTCGCTTCTAGAATTCATGTACACCAGAAATGAACAATGGAACTGTATTTATTAATAATAATAAAGCTTTTTTAAAATAAAAAAATATCCATTTACTGTTTTGTTGTGTGTGATTTGGATATGTAAGTGTACCTATAATAATTAACATACTTACTTTTGACACACTATCGTCCTTAAAATGTTGTTTTCCTTACCCTATGGTTGCCTGAACGAGATCGCTGGTTAATGACAAGACCGCCTATTGTACTTATAAAAAAAATTGTATTAGCAACTGTAATTCCTTTTTTTCAAGTGCAATAAAGTGTTTCTATCAATCTATGTAGGGTTTAGATAATTCTAGGGTTTTTTTTCCTTAGGGGACAACCATAAATGGAATCCTACGCGGATGTAGTCGCGAGTATCAGCTAGTTCATAAATGTGCAAGAGATTTGTACCTTCTATCACACTAATACCGCCTTTATAATGGGGAATGTTCTGAAGAGCTTTTTGACCTGCTTCCGCCTTCCCAATTTTTACACCGCACATCTCACCATCGTCAAAAAGCTCACCCCCACATCTTACAAAACTGGACTTCCCACACCACTCGCTTCACTCGCATTTTCCTTCCTCGCACTTGAATGATGTGGAATGACCTACCTTCGTCAGTATTTCCTTTGAGCTACAACATGAGAGTCCTTTAAAAGGGGAATTAAAAGGGTCGGCAACGCATCAGCAATGCCTCTGGTGCTGCAGATGTCCATAGGCGACGGTAACCGCTTACCATCAGGCGGGCCGTCTGGTTGTTTGCCGATAAATTAAAAAAATAATATTATAAATGCGAGAGTTGTTTGTAAGTGTGTTTATGTGTTTGTTATTTCGGTCGGGTGTAATCGTTAGGCGCAGTTAGTTTCTTCATAAATGGCGTTCCAAATCCGGCCGATAGCTTCTAGAAAAATACCCTTTACTATGTATATATTATTATATATAGCAGTAGTGCGCAAGCATAACTGTGTTCCGGTTTGAAGGGCATTGTAGCCAGCGAAATTACAGGGCATTATGAGACTCAACAGCTAATTGTCTCAGGGTGACGGGCCCAATGCAGCGCCGCGCAGGGTTTTGCTTAACAAAGTTCTGAGTGGTGCTGTTATTGTTATGGACTGGCGTATTACTTACCATCAGGCAAACGACCAGGTTGTCTCGTCATTCAGTTACATAAAAAAAAGTATTCTTATTAATAAAAATATACATGAAAATCATATAGAAAGATCGGAAGTGAACATACAAAAGCTCAGGAATACCCGAATCCGGTTCCAGCTAAAGAATACAGCCTGCACAACTATGAAATAAAATTGAAAATATAATATTTCCGATGCCCGGGACGGTGCCCCAGGAAGGTCTAGCAATAAAGATGGTGATTCCGTTTGATTGGAAAATCTCCTGTGATATGAGGATGACACCCTTAGAGTAAGTTCGGGAGTCATATTGCATACTTTGGTATTTTATCGAAATTGAACTCGAGAAGTGTAGATTATTCAAGTGAGTTTCTTGCTACGCAGTGCTTTCTCTGACATTAAAAGTTCTGGGTGGTACTGCAATAGTTATGGGCAGGCGTGGCGCTTACCATCAGGCCATTGACAAGCTCGCCTCATCACTCATTAAAAATGTTTGAGTGAAAGTCACATACAGCGTGAAGAAGTAACAAACACACTCACACACTCACACACCAACCTACAAATGTCGCATTAATTATATTAGTGTGATTCTAATACTTTTATCAAGAGATTCAAGATATTTACAATTCAAGAGCGAGTGTGGCTCAGCGGGAACTCATGCGCCTTTTGATCAGACGCACCTGGGTTCGAATCCCGACTCGGCCCTGCACCAACGACTTATAGTTAAGTGCAGATTTTGCACGCTCGCTCTAAAACGGTGAAGGAAAACATCGTGATGAAACTCGCTTACGCGCTTTGGAGTGGTAGGCTCTGGCCGTGGTTGTAATACCACCCACCGAATAAAGCCATGCCGTCAAGCGACCTAGTCGTGTTTCGTGTGTGAGCAGCCGCTCATCTGCCGTCTCTCTCTAGATCTATGTGCTCCATCTTAGGCCACATCATCGCTCCACCTCAGGCAAGATAGTGGCCAAATATAGATCTATTAAGCGTAAAAAAAAAATATCTGTTACATCTAAAAATATTTCTCGCTAACAAACGAAACATGTAACAGTAAACAGGTACATATTTGGGATTTATGTTAAACAAAAAATAAATGTACGTCTTTATATAGGGGTTTAAAAAAGGTTAGGTACAGTCAGCTGCGCTGATATGTGTACACCCCAAGTTTTGATGGGGTCGAGGTCGGGATACATAATTTTGATAAATTGTATACCGCATTCTGATAAATAAGATGATTACATATATTTAAAAAATGTTTGCGTGCACTTGTCTTTGAAAGTTATGAGAATATATAGATTTGATAACTTGGGAGTGTATACATATCAGCGCAGCTGACTGTACCTACTTGAAACTTGATAGGTATGTTTCTTAAGGATATATATAGCTCAAAGACGACCTACTGTCTATTTTTTAAACAAAACTCATATTATAGACGTCAGTTAAATTATACTGTATCATGCCAACCTAAGGAAATATTCCTACCATGTCCTACCAACCTAAGAAAATTTATTCTTATGAACATAAAAAAGAACTGAAAAAGGACAACACTTTCTAAACGACCACTTCAAGAGAACATGCGGTTACTTTTTCAAACTAAACTCATATTAAAGACGTCAGTAAAATGTTACTACCATATCCTGCCAACTAAGGACACATTCCTACCAACTACGTCCTGCCAACCTAAGGAATTCATTTTATATTTGCTATCTACTCTAACAACAACCTACTACTATATTTTTGACCTACATAACATTCAGTGGGATTACACTACGTATTTTCATTGTGCACAACTACCCATTTTTGGTATAATTTTAAGTTATTATTCTGTAAGGGGGTGACATGGTCACTATGTGACAAAACCTCATCCTAATTAATAAAGACAAAATAAATGTTTCATTGCGTTTCAAATTTGAGATGAATTTCCGCAACGTCACACCTGATTCCATTCGATAACCTAAGAAACTTTATTCTTATCAACCCAAAAAAAATTAAAAAGGACAACACTTTCTAAACAACCACAGCTACTTATGTATAAAAAAGCAAACACGGTCACGTGGCGCCACAGAATAAATAACAGTACACCGTGGCGGCGGTATCGTCGTACCGGAAGCGGCGCTGGGCGGCACTTCCCGCCCGCCCTGGCTTATCTCCTCCATTGTGCTTCCAATGTAACGGAGCCTTCGATAGCCGAGTTCCGGTATCGGGGTAATGCACCTTTATAACTTGTACTCGTAGCGGGAAAAATCTTGGGATACAAAAGATCACAATGATGATGGTTTGCGTGAATCAGAATTTCGAAACGGAGGTCGCATTATAGATAAATGTACCTATACTTACTATACCCCTACTTATATTTCAAATTCAGATTGTTTCTATAGAAGAATTTGTATGTAATTATTATATTTCTGAAAAAAAATTGCACCAAAGTAATAACAGTACCCAAGGGATGGAAAAAGGAGCAAAGGACGAGCTTATTTATCTCTTCTGACGCGGCACGTGTAACGACGCGCGATCCGCCGTAGGTGTCCCGCTTTGTACTTGTAGCTTCGTACCTACAGTGCGGAGTGCGTTAGGCCTGCTATGACTGAGGTCTGGAATAGGGTCATCACACTGATATTAAAAATGCGAAAGTGTGAGTGATTGAGTGTGTGACTATGTACGAGTAAGTTTGTTACTTCTTCCAACAGCTTAACGGATTTGAGTGAAATTGCTTATACTGAAATAGCTTAGACCTTGGATTAACACATAGGCTATCCCGGGAAACCTTGAGTGAAACCGGCACAGCTAGTTGGAATAATATAATTGGAATGACCTACCCGTCTCGTCATTTAATTAAATTAAAAAAACAGAACGCCCCACTTCAACAGGCGATTACGTCAATATTTTTACTTGGGTGTTATATGTTTGACCACTATGTGTGTCTGTCTGTCTGTGGCACCGTAGTTAAATGGGTGAGCTGATTTGTATACGGTTTTTTAGTATGAAAGTTATCGTGAGTTTGATTCATTATAAATATTTAATACGGCTATGACTCACGTAGTTTGTTTATTAGTTAACCTAGGTTTCAAGTATATCCGATGCTCTTTTTCATCAGAAGATTTATAACGGCTTTTTTTATTTCAAAGTACATTTTCTAGCGGTGGTTCTTAGACATGTTTTATCATAATTGGTTCAGACGGTTTTTTATGGGTTTTTGTGTCGGGTTTTTTTTAATTATAGTTTACTGAAATTCGCATGTAAAATCATAAAACAACCTAGCCCTTTCTTCATGTGTCTACTATTACCCCATAAATCTAATTTACTAGGTCCAAAGCTAATATCATTATGACATAACTCGGCACACGTAGGCTCGCCGATGGGCACGCAATTTCGTACTCCGACGCGACATCTTTATTGCGCTGACGATAACGTCTTATTTAGTGTAGAAGAATATTTACTGCGAGAAGAGTAGGTAATTGTAGCAGCTGTAGAGCCTTTTCACACTATCCGATACGATATCGGTATTGGATACCGATACGATATTTTTTTTTCTTTTTCAGCCTGTGCCATTCTACTGCTGAGTATAGACCTCCTCTCCATCTCGCCAACCCTTTATATTCTGTTTCATTCTCCACCACGTCTTTCCACGCGTTTCCACATTATCCGATACGCTTTTTTCTTTTTTCTTTTTCAGCCTTCGTCATCCCACTGCTGAGTATAAGCCTCCTCTCCATCTCGCCAACCCTTTCTATCATGTGCTATTCTTCACTACGTCTTTCCACGCGTTTCCAGATTATCCGATACGCTATGTTATTTTATTTTATTATACATAATTATAAAATAGTAGCTATTCAACCGACCAAAAAACCTAGCATTTTAACCTAAGGCTAAAGGAAATTCCACGGCTGACTGACACCTAATGATATATTAGATCCTAAACACTGGGCAGCGGCCATCTTTCACAGTGTCCCTTATTAGTGTTGAAGAACACTAAATATTACAGTACGAGGAGGTCAGGTACACGGGAATCCCATTATAGCACGTCCTATTTCCGTAGGGTCAGGTTATAGTTGTTGCTAGAAACGTCTATCGGCTTCTGGACATTTTGTTTAAAGTCTAGTCAAAGTCAATTATCATTTATTAAATAGACACACAAATGCACTTATAAACGTCATGAACACATAATTTAAATCAAATTAAAAACAAGTTAAAACATTTAACTTAGGTTAACATGACTTTGAAATAAAAAGTAAGTTCAAAAACTAAAACCCGACACTGAATGTCACGCTCTAACGTCACGTCAAAAAGTATGAAACAAGAAAATATTCTGAAATAGTTGTGCCAATTATTCAATACTTGACGTGTATTAAATAAACAACTATTAGTCACATTAACCTTCCATAAAAATGTATCCAAATGAAGAAGAAAGCGGAGAAACAGAAATGAGGGCGCGGACAGCGACTTTGTATTGAACTAGGTAATAATAATAATAAAGATGATGTATCTGTTTCGGGAGTGGAAAATATAGCATTTTTATAAAACTACTAGTTGCGCCGCACAGAGTTTGGTTTATAGTTACTCCCTCGGGACTATTAGTTTTCCGGGATGAAAGTATCTTATGTATATAGTATATAGTATTCCAGCTAAGGTAAGCTGTTTCGAATGGCCACTTAAATATTTTTCAGAATGTCAATAATAAAGTAACTAATTATATATAAAAAAAGACAAAAGCTTCAGTTAGCGGTTTAAAAGTGTGCGTGCATCATCATCATCAGCCCATTACGTTCCCACTGGTGGGACTCGGGCCTTCCCTCGTAGAAAGTGGTATGGGCCTTAATCCCCCTCGCTGGCCTAGTACGGGTTGGTGGATGTCACATGTCCTTGAATTTTTGTGATAAATTCTTGGACATGCCGGTTTCCTCACGATGTTTTCCTTCGCCGTTTTTAGATCGAGTGTTAAATCCGCACATATAATTATAATTTAAGGAAGTAAGCGTGAGTATTTTTTGCAAATGTTGAAAGAAAATAGTCGTTAATGACTAACTAGACCACCAAAGTTCTCCACAATATACTTTTTGTATTATTCATACAATTAGAGATGTTTAAAACGCTTACCTAAAGTAGATATCTAAGTAAGTTTCTCAATTTAGTCAAGTAAAATATTAGAATAAAATCCTACGCGGGTTTTTTTAAGACGACATGTAATCCTTGAAACTTTAACTGCACAGGTAGTTATTACCTCGACCTTACCAACAATAGAAATGACTACACGACCATAGTGCAGTGGGACATCTGTTTGTAAAGCCAATTGTATGCAAATATCGAATGGAACAATTCGCGAGAGAATCGATTTTAATGAGTTTTTAATAGGTCACGATGCCTGAGTTGCGTTTTGATTCGGATAAATTGTGCAAATGATTACATGTTTTAATAATGCAGATGATATGATGTTATTCCGTATCAGAGAACAAAATGCAATAAAGGTCCATCTAGATGATGGAAGTTTTTTACTTTTTTATATCATAAAAATCAAGTAATAATTTGCCTTCCACACTTATAAAAAAATGAAAAGAAAGGGAAAAAAGTTAAGAAAACGGTACTGAAAGAAAGAAAGAAAATGGTTTTTTATTGCCAATAACTTAACATAATATAACTACAATATTTATATACAATTATGGTTTGGCAATAAGGGGTAGGCTCAGCATCGTTCTGTGTAAACTCTAGTGAGTTTACACAGGGCTGGTTTTCAGCGTAGGTACCCCTTTGCTTGACCTCAGATGTTTGCCAAGAAGTAAACAACTGAGCCAATCCTGTACATTGAAAATATATTTGAAAAACCTACTGGGATCGACTACTTAGAGGGTACTGAACACGAATCCACGGTTTTTAGAACTTTTGTCTCTCTGTTTGTTTATATGTTTGTAATCTATAGACTCGAAAACTACTGAACGAATTTTGATATGCTTTTCAGGGTTTGGTAGCATAAGTCCCAACTTAGATTATAGGTTATGTTACGTCAACAATGGTTGGGTGATTACGAAGATACAGCTTGACCTCTTCGTAGTACGCGCTCTCATATGCAGAGGCGGTCTTGCTAAAATGGCCTTGGAAAAAGACGAATGGGCTTTCTCTTTCGTCCACGCAGACGAAGTTGCGGGAAAAAGCTAGTATGAAATAAGAAGCAACTTTTTATCGTATCTCTTTTTTTAATATTTCGTAGTTACTTAACAATTTATAAAAAGCACTTTGTTTTTTCAGCTAAAAATTGTAGCTAGTTCAATACCTTTCCAGTAATCTTATTTATAACAAGAATTATTATTAAAATCTTGAGCTTTATTCATATTTTATGATCTGTAATGGATTGATATTAAAATTTTAAGGAATTCTTAAAACTCGATTCCTCTGTTGAGCTTTACATTTAATTTTAAAGAGAACTTATCGATTCAACGAAAACCTTCGATTAAAAATGGTCTCATTCTGTATAATACTTTCTTATTCTGTATTGGATTTATAAAATCTATTTTTTATTACGTTAGCCACATATGTTTCTCAAACCTTAGGTCACAAATCGTATGAAGTCCTAGATTACATGCTTCATATACACGATTTATCTCCTCATTCATGAGGAGGACCTTGACCGACAAAGGGATATTTGCAGTTTTGGGTAGAAAACTGAAACGCAATGAAACTATGTAGAGTAATTCCGTAGTTTTGAGATGAATTTCCGCGACGTCACGCCTGATGACATTACATTTCTTAGTTTTGAGTAGACCAGGTAGCAATCCTAGCATGTCGTCAGCATATATGTGAAATTTACAGTGTTTTATTACAGTAGTTATTAATCCAAAGAAAATCTATACTCACTTTTGTTACACACCGAAATATTTCAATACCTCTAACGAGAATAACATATCTATAAATCTATATCGAATAATAGTAGTATCGATATGATAGAGATGTATCGAATATATAGTATACATCCGACCACTCTATCTGGTAACTATGAAACTGTAATTTTGAGTCTTACTGCTCTTTAATAAAGTCTCAGATTTTACTTTCGGTAAAGTGCGTATAATGAGTTTTTACTGGAGCCTGAGGGCTCGAATACTAAAAGCGCTATTATAATAAATGAAGAAAGTACACTTATTTAAAGATTATTTGAAAGCTTGTTTACGATTCTATTCTGTTTTACTTTTAACTGACTTAAAAAAGGGGGAGGTCTTTTTTTTATGCTCTGAGTTTTTGATTATCATTCATTATGTAGATAGCAGAAAATAAATAGTAATTTCTTTCTTGAGCAGAAACTTATTCATGGTTAGGTCTCTCGTATGCGGGAGGCCGTCTGGGTACCACAGCTTTGCCATTTATTCTACCGCCAAGCAGTAGTGCGCAAGCATTACTGTTTTCCGGTTTGAAGGGTACTGTAGCCAGTGAAATTTCCGGGGATATGAGACTTAATATCTGATGTCTCGTAATGCTTTGTATTCTATTAAAAGGTCTGGGTAGCACTGCAATTGTTTTGGGCAGGCGTGGCGGTTACAATCAGGCAAACGACTTTATTGTCTCATCACTCAATTCCATTAAAAAAACTGTCAAAATTAAGTAGTACCTTTTTATATATTGCATATTGGAAGATTATAATAATAATAATAATTTATTGTGACATAATAGATATTTCTACAGAGTAGTATTGAATCCATAGGCTCTCGAACTAGTTTAAACTGTGTTTCGAGAGCCAGTGGCTTCTCCCAAAAGAATGTGCTAGTTACAAACTATTATGTAGGTTAAATTATTATGTGGTACAAAAATATTTAAATGTATTTGTTTTAAATTAAGCTAACAATTATTAAACTTAACATTAAGTAGAAGAAAAGGGATGCGTACGCGCTAGCAATAGTGATTTGGAAGCCTTTGCAACGAATAGAAGGTAATATTTTGCGATAAGAACAGTTCCTCTGTAGGCTTTTAGGAAGAAAATAAAAAAATGTGCTCGTGATAATAATAAAAGGAATATGCGACGTAAAACAAAGAAAACACGTAAAATGTTATTCCTCCATGTGCTCACAAATGTGTCTTCTATTATGAAATGAATTTTCTCATATGAATAGTATTACGAGAATGTAAGATTTTATGAGAATAGTTCTTTGCATGTTTTGGTTTCAGAAAGTTGTTTTTGTTCAAATGTGTGGTTTGGTCGTTTGTGTAATTTGGTCGTTCAATTGTGGTTTCTAAAAAGTAATTGAGAATATAATTGAATATTATATACAGTAATTGTTTGTCACACTGGGCAAGTCAAATTTACATTATTGTTTCTCACGGGTTATACATCCGGTCCTTTGGAAGGCTTGCGCGGGGACATGAGTCCAACACGTAGAGGCCTCTTAGAGCATTTAGTTTAGATATGTAATGGACAACACTTATCGGGGGCTGTCTCTAAGTGTATCATTAGATGATACAATGAAAGACAGCCCCCGATAAGTGCGAGGACTATTATTGAAGATATGAAAATTACTTATGATTGGGCTATTGAGGTGAATTTTTAATGGATGAGAGCCGGTCTATGATATGAGACCTCGGTACCTGCCAGTTCCGCCTCATAAGAAAATATTTTGGCAGGTGGTGACTCGCCACCCAAACGGGCCCCCTATAAGGGCCGCCGTGCATCGGCGACGAGAGGGGCAACGTTGGTGTGGGTGGCTAAAGGGTGTCGAGAGGTGTGCTGCAGTTTCACTTAAACGCTACTACCGGCGTTATGCCCTTTAACACTTCCACCCTTGGAGCTTAGTTCTTAGCTCTTGCATCTCCACCCTCGGACGGCCAGTTAAGGCAAGCCGGGGGTCAGGGGTCTCATTTGTCCCCAGGGAGAATCTCGGGGTAAGGCTCAGTGTCACCACGCACCGACGACTCGCCACAATGTCGCCCCTGGCCTTTATTATTATTATTATTATTTATGATGCACTAGCAGCTTGTTGAGCTGATGCGTGCGTATCGTTGCACTTGTGATTTAATTTTATATGTTTGTTTGCGTTTATTGTATTATTAGAATTAAGAATTATACATTATAAGATGTCAAATAAATTATATTATAATAAAATTCTTAAATTATTGTTAAGTTGGAAGTTATAGTTTACCGTTGATAGTTATGATACTAGCTGCGCCCCGCGGTTTTCCGGCATAAAAAAGCAGCCTATGTATATGTATATACATATATATATGTGTTAATCCAGGGTATAAGCTATCTCTGTTCCGAATTTCGCAGAAATCCGTTTATCAGAAGAAGTAACACACACACTTGCACACTTAAATACATAGTCCTTCGTGCTCCGGCTTCCACCGAAGTATAATTTGAATAAGGTGATGTTCCTGGCTCCTGAGTTTTGGCCCGAAGGCATAGTATTCCTGCGCTATAGGTATATATCCATACTGGTCTGTAAGGTATATATTTTATGGGTCACTGGTACTTTTAATTTTGTTAACTGTATTATTGCCTGAAATTAATAAATTAATTTATTAAACAAACTTTCACATTTATAATTTTAGTGTGATAACTTACTTTTTTAGCTCGTTTTTATTAAGTCACTTTCTTGTTTGTCTGTCTGTCGTTCCGGGTGGAACCTTGCAATTCAAATTTCGAGCACTTCGCTATTAGGTATCCGGTTGAACCTTTCAGGGTAGCTCACAACTCGATGACAATGCATTAAAACGTGTATTTAAGTTTTTTTTTAATCTGTCGCTTTTGTCAAACCCAATACTTATTTCGTGAAATAAGTAACGTTTGATTGACAAAAGTCGCCTGGAGATTTCATTTTAATTTATTCACCTGAATACCTCTTTTGCTCATCTTTGGTTATTTCGTCAATACTTTTCAAATGTCTTTAGTAGCCTTTCTCCATTGCTATTCCCCATCCTATATCATCATGATCATCAGCCCATTACGTTCCCACTGCTGGGACTCGGGCCTTCCCTCTTAGAGAGAGTATGGGCCATAATCCACCACGCTGGCCCAGTGCGGGTTGGTGGATGTCACATATCCTTAAATTTTTGTTATAAATTCTGGGATATGCCGGTTTCCTCACGATGTTTTCCTTCACCGTTTTCAGAGCGAGTGTTAAATCCGCACATAACTTAAGAAAATCAGTGGTGCGGGGCCAGCGGGATTCGAACTCGGGTGCGTCGGATCGAAAGTCGCACGTGCTCCCACTGAGCCACACTCGCTCCTCCATCCTATATAACAATGATTAATATAACAAAATACTAGCTGCACCCCGCGGTTTCACCCTTGGTTTCCCGGGATAAAAAGTAGCCTATGTAAAGGACATAGGACAGGGCCCAGGACAAACAAACTTAAAGTACCAAATTTCATTAAAATCCGTTCAGTAGTTTTTGCATAATTGAGTAACAAACATCCATCTATCTATCCATCCTCACAAACTTTGAAATGAAAAAATCATTTATTTGCAATACATGAAGTTATTTTAAATACGGTTGGATAAGATACTATAAGTTTCAATATAAGCTTTCGCATTGATTAGATTAGTAGGATAGGATATTTATGAGCCACATCAATTCATAAAAATTCTCCGCTCCCGTTGCTCTTCATTCCTAAACCCCAGGGTATTTTATTATACTAAATATCAAATTCCTCAATATATCTTGAGGGTGCAGTTGTAATAAAAATAATGGTAAGCAAGCACATGTGCCGAAGTTGCCGCGAACGCCCCGCAGGCGCAGCCGCAAATCTACCCGACGAGCAGTATGGAAAGTAATAGGTGGTAAGTTTAATGTATGCGAGAGACCGTCTGGGGTAGGTAGTGCACAAGCATTACCGTTTTCCGGTTTGAAGGGCATTGTAGCCAGCGAATTACAGGGCATTATGAGACTTAAGAGCTAATTGTCCCAGGATGATGAGCGCAGTGCAGTGCCGCGCAGGATTTTGCAAAACAAAGTTCTGAGTGGTGCTGCAACTGTTATGGGCGTATTGCTTACCATCAGGCGAACGACCTGCTCGTATCGTCAATCAGTTACATAAAAAAAAATACTTATATACAATATACAAGATAAGATATATAAGACAATCGGTGGTATTAGGATAAAGATATTTGAGATTATGTCTTATACACAATATAATAAAGTAGAAACGTACGTACATACGTGTTAAGGTTTATGACAAAGTAATAACTTCTAATTAAATCAACTTCACATAATTTTATTAGGTCCGAGTGTTGCAAGTGTCCATAGGCGACGGTAACCGCTTACCATCCAGGCGGGCCGTCTCTGCTTGTTTGCCTATATGTCAAATAAAAAAAAGGTATTTAACAATAATAATAAAACATACACCAATAATAATAATGGTAAAGGAAAACATCGTGAGGAAACCGGCATGTCCAAGAATTTATCACATAAAAAAATTCAAGGACATGTGACATCCACCAACCCGCACTGGGCCAGCGTGGTGGATTATGGCCCATACTCTCTCTATGAGAGAAGGCCCGTATCCCAGCAGTGGGAACGTGATGGGCTGATGATGATGATGATGATGACACCAATAATAAAACATACTAATCTTTTAAGTAGAAAACATATTTCAAGTCACTGTTCCCGGGTAAAGTAAGATGAATAGTTATATTTTTTTTGAGACGTTTTCATTCGACGTGTGGTGCCCTTACTGTTATAGCCGTATCCCGTAGATGCCTTAAGGCATTCATAGCGTTTTTTATTTCAAGCGGCCCCGTAACATACTAAAATACAACAATGTGTGTATCACATCAATATTTAAATAGCATTGAAGGATTTTGCACACACAGTGATGTGAAGGTTGTTACACACAATGCAGATGGAGTGTGGGACGAACAGGGCTGGATGACACCCCAGCGGGCACTTTCGTTGATATGTGGGAATATGGAACAACTGTATTAATTACTTAGGTATATATACGCTAGGTACTGGTACTTCTACCAGGCGTAGCGCACTCCCCATTGTAGGTACGAAGCTACAAGTACATAGCCGGACACCGACGGCGGGTCGCGCGTCTTTACACGTGCCGCGTTAGAAGTGATAAGAGCTATGCGATAGAAAGAGAGGCGCTCTGTAGGTTAATATGACTGGTAGGTATGCAGCGCTACGCGAGCTGAATTTAGTTTTATTGCGTCATAGCAAGAGTCGCTATTTGTTTAAATTTCTTTGCGGAGTGATGCTTCCGTCCCTTAGTATTCTGTGTTTCTACTGCAATCGCATTCAACGATTTGTGTGTAAAATACTCGTGGTAGGTATCTCTCGTATGCGGGGAGCCGTCTGGGTAAGTGCCACAGCTTTGCCAGTTATTTTGCCGCCAAGCAGTATTGCGCAAGCATTGATGTGTTCTGGTTTGAAGGGTTAACCAGCGAAATTACTGGGCATTTGTGACTTAATATCTGATGTCTCGGGGTAAAGAGCGCAATGCAGTGCTACGCAGTGCATTTTATGGTATTAAAAGTTCTGGGTGGCACTGCAATTATTAAGGGCAGGCGTGGCGCTTACTATCAGGCAAACGACTTGTTCGTCTCATCACTCAATTCCATAAAAAACGAACTAAAATGTGAAGTAGCTTATACCAACCGGTGCACGAATTATCTTGTCTCAATAGCAATACTGCCTAACTAACAAGTATACGTTTTATAAAAAAAAACCGACTGCAATATATCCTCGAAGTTCAAGGTCAAATATCGATGAAATTTATACGGGACCACTTTGTAGCTATACCGAACCTGAGCTATATTGAAGAATTTTCCGAATCGCTTCATGAGTGACGGAGTTCTGAGGTAACAAACATAAAAAAAATACAATCGATTAGAGAACCTTCTCCTTTTTTGAAGTCGGTTAAAAAGTAGATAGTTATATCATATTTTTTCCGACTTGTCCTATTAATTATTCTGTACCTGTAATGATTCAAAATCTCCAAAACATAAGCTTTGCCTGTTTTCGTGGAAAGCTGTCGTCATAGTTTGTACAATGTACAATAATTTATTAACGAAAGTTAATAACTCCGTGCCCTACTAAATAAACATTCCAATACAAACGTCTTTGTTCTAAATCTGTCCGAGACAAAGTAGGCACAAAATGTTATATTGTTGATAAAGGCAGATGACGCACACATATTATTACTACTAGTAAGTAATATTATAAATGTGAATGTAAGATTGTTTGTTTGTCTATCCTTCACATCGTGCGATGTACGAGTTACACACAGAGCGAGTGTGGCTCAGCGGGAACTCGTGCGCCTTTCAATCCGACGCACCTAGGTTCGAATCCCGAGTCGGCCCTGCACCAATGACTTATAGTTAAGTGCAGATTTTGTACGCTCGCTCTAAAACGGTGAAGGAAAAACATCGTGATGAAACCCGCTTACGCGCTCTGGAGTGGTAGGCTCTGGCCGTGGTTGTAATACCACCCACCGAACAAAGCCATGCCGTCAAGCGACCTAGTCGTGTTTCGGGATGATGTTCGGTGAACCATCGGGGAGACGGGTCTGAGCAGCCGCTCAACTGCCGTCTCTCTCTAGATCTATGTGCTCCATCTTAGGCCACATCATCGCTTCACATCAGGTGAGATAGTGGCCAAACATAGATCTATTAAGTGTAAAAAAAAAAAAAAAAAAATCGTAACGGAGCAACAATACCACTTGCCTTTTGCCATAAATAACTAGATTGTAAAATGCTAATAAAAATAATAATTCGAATTCTGCAATAAAATAGAAAGTAAAGGTATAATGTCTTAATTTATTTTATATATTCATGTGGTATACAATAAAGAGTATTTATATTCTATAAAGACCCATTTAGGTGATGCATAAGTAGCGTATCATAACAGTACCTATGCAAATAAATGATATGATATAATGTAAAGAAACTTGCACTGTCTAAATAGACCTTAACCACAGAATAGGTACTAAGGGACAGAAGCATCACTCCGCAAAGAAATTTTAACAAATAGCGACTCTTGCTATGACGCAATAAAATTCAATTCAGCTCGCGTAGCGCTGCATACCTACCAGTCATATAAACCTACAGAGCGCCTCTCTTTCTATCGCATAGCTCTCATCTCTTCTGACGCGGCACGTGTAACGACGCGCGACCCGCTGTCGGTGTCCGGCTATGTACTTGTAGCTTCGTACCTACAGTCCGGAGTGCGCTAGGCCTGCCTTATGCCTGCAAATAGAGTCGTGGGCAAGAAGCTAAGAAGCTAGTAACTTTATTTGTGATGACAACAACCTTACTACACTAAGACTATATTTATGAAATTTTCTGATTTATTTATTTATTGAGGCAATGAACAGCGTTACAGAAAAAAAACATAAGTAAGATTTGTACTATGTTATACAAATAAGGCTAATTTTGAAGACAAGGTAATCAAAATTACTTTAAACGCATAAATGCAAGAAGAAGGTGCGTTATGTTTGGAAATATATCCAATAATCCTCACTGCATGCGGGCAAAGTCGTAAGCAGCAACTAGTCTATAACACAATCGGCGGGACCACGATGACAATGACACTATAATGGGAACAGAATGACAAAGATTCTGTTTACTTCTTTGACATACACAACCGCATTCAGAAGTTTAATGGTTGATGAGGAAGTTATCCATAGTTATGAAACTGCATTTAACTTTGTAATTTTGGAGATTTTAATTATTTTTAAGACCTATTGTGTTCTGTGATTCTGTGTAACCAACAAAGTAATGAACAAACGTAGGCTTACTCATGTGTACCTACATATTTTGAGAAACGTTCGATATATTTCGTTTCCAGTTTCGTATTAACATTTATACATAGAGAGCGAGTATGGCTCAGTGGGAGCATGTGCGACTTTCGGTCTGACGCACCCGAGTTCGAATCCCGCTGGCCTCGCACCACTGACTTTCTTAAGTTATGTGCGGATTTAACACTCGCTCTAAAAACGGTGAAGGAAAACATCGTGAGGAAACCGGCATGTCCAAGAATTAATCACAAAAATTCAAGGAAATGTGACATCCACCAACCCGCACTAGGCCAGCGTGTTGGATTATGGCCCATACTCTCTCTATAAGAAAAGGCCCGTGTCCCAGCAGTGGGAACGTAATGGGCTGATGATGATGAAGTGTGGTTATTTGGTCGTTATTTTTTAAAACAATATTACGCTAGTCGTTTAGGAAAACGTAGAATAGGATGCCCTCCAGCCCGATTTAATGATAAAAAAAGCAAGAAGCAAAGAAGCTCGCATCATGAGACAAGCCGCAGATTGTGATCAGTGACGTCAAAAGTCAAAAATCAAAAGATATTTATTGAATAGGTACAACAATGCACTTTTAAACACCTTATAACACAATAAAAAATATTAAAATACGTTAAAAATAGTAACATAAGTTATCATGATTGAAAAAAAGGTAAGGATATCTACTCATTCTTCCCCATACTCAAATTGAAGTCCGGGCCTAGAAAAGAAATGCGAAAACTGACTCTACCAATGCTTCGGAAATGCATCCACGTCAATTGAGAGAGGCCCATTTCATGTCCAAGTGTGAACTAATAAAGGCTCTTGATAATAATATAACGTAAGACGTGCCTCCAAGTTCGAGACATAAAAACAAGCAGCCACGCCTCAGGCGGGAAATATTCATAATCTGCAAAAATACTCCCAACTTCATTAAACCAAGCTCTTAAAAGGGGTCAAAGCCTTGCTCAAAATATAAAAAGCCTTCATTACGCTTAATTTGGCTTTGATACAGCATCTGTCCCATAAATTTCAGGGGAAGGGGGCAGCAGGGGTTTTGTATAACTCTAATTACACTAGGTAATTACTGCTTTGCCTGCAACGTCTGCAAGCCAAGAGACAAGATAAGTAAAAGGAATCCAGGCTCTGGTTTCCTGATGTAAATGTGAAGGATTTAAATGTGCGTTCGTGTAGTTTTGCTACATTTGCTGCGAAGTCTCATTAACGTTGAGTTTATAGGGTGGTAATTAAAACTAGTTGCATGAGACGGGAGAGGGATTGCTTTCGTTGTCTTCAGTTTGGACTTGACGACTGATTTTGATTAGTTTCGGTGTTATTTAGAAAAGTCCTATTATAGAACAGCTTTGTCAATAAGGAATATCAAGACGTGAGGCGTTAGAGAAGTGACACTACATTTATAGAATGCGTTCTACGACTGCTCTCAACTAACTCGACTACACTTTATCAAAGAAGCACGATTTCTTCTATCTTCTACTTCGAGCATTACAGACCTTTTTTATGGAACTGAGTGATGATACGAGCCAGTCGTTCGCCTGATGGTCCTGACTTTTTTTTAAACGCCCAACGATCACTTACATAGATCCTGACCCCTTACTAGCATTTCCTGTATCTAGGGAACCAGGAAATATGAGGACCGTGGTCCCACAACACCCAGACACGAAACAAATGCTTGTGCTTTTTTTCTGTGCACAAACATTTGTCCCGTCGCGGGAATCGAACCCGCAACCTCAGTCTCATAACAAATTGCACACACAACACATGCCTGCCCATAATAAATTGCAGTGCTACCCCGAACCTTTAATAGCATAAAAAGCGCTGTGTAGCACTGTGTTGCGCTCATCACCCCGAGAAATCAGATATTAAACATCACATGCCCAGTAATTTCGCTAGCTATAATGTCCTTCAAACCGGAACACAGTAATGCCTGCGCACTACTGCTTGGTGGCAAAATAACTGGCAAAGCTGTGGTACCTACCCAGACGGCCTCTAGCATACGATAGACCTACCACGAGTAACCTGTAGATAGCCTAAAATTTCTCACAATCAGCCCACTAAGAGTCGGCAAAGTCTCCAAGACGGCAACATTTCCCGTCAAATTGCAATGACGAATAAAATGGAAGCTTAGAAGGTGAAATGTCGCAAAGCTATTTCCCTCCCACCTACTTAAACTGACTTGATTTCCCGAGACGACGCGAGGGAAAGCTTGCTGTTAACAAAGTAAAGACACTCCAATCTCAAAACACAATATCTTCGCTTAAATCTCATTTTTTACCGCGAAACTTAAGTAAAGGTCCATTAAAGGCGCTGTAGGCGGCGAAGGCTCACGTTACACAGATTATCTCGCTCAAATTGTGCTATTATAGTAATTTATGTCTCGTTGCGATAATATTACAAGAGAAAAGTAATTTTTAGGGTGATTACAGTGATAAATATTTAACGTTGCTGACGTAAATAGAAAGCTAGCAAGTCTAGAAAGTATAACAAAAGTTTATTGTCTGAAGCAAGAGCTTCGTCTTTACTGCATAGGTCAAAACAAAAACTACGATAACTCGGCGTGCATGTTAACTAAACGGTCCTTTCTGGGGCTAAATTAATCCTTTTGAGGAACAAATATTATTTTTAGGTCCAAATATTATTTAAGCAATCCCCATTATTATGCCCACGCGAATTGACTGAAGTTCACGCAGTTCTTTTTTTTTGTATGGAACTGAGTGATGAGACTTAATAAATTAAGCAAGTCGTTCGCCTACTGTAAGCGCTACGCTTGCCCATAACAATTGCAGTGCCACCCAGAACTATTAACACCATAAAAGCACATCGCGCATTGCGCTCATCACCCCGAGACATCAGATTGCTAGTTAAATACCTTTCTATGGATCTTATGTTTTAGAAACATACCAAAACCCACACAAACTATAATCAATACTAAAATAGAATCATTCAGACATCTGTGCAACTCTATCACACGACGATTCTGCCGTGAAAACATCACTTCCATAGTCAATTTGGTCCTTAAAAGTCGTTACACCAATCGTCAACGCCTCACCCGTTCCCCGTTTCCCCAAGCATGTTCGAGTCGAGCCCATTTCCACCATTAGGGAACCCATAAAAAACAAGTAGTCTTGAGTGCAGCACCGCGACATGGCATTAACGCTAATGGGCTTATGATGTCCCTTCCGGCTGGCGACCTGTATGCAGCTATTGATGTTTAGCTAGGAAGGTACGGTACTGCGAAGCTTGAGCCAATGATGCTTGACGTTTTACCAATTTTGAGTGAATGTGACGAAATGTGTGAAAATGAAACAACCAAAGCGAAGCCACGATGCTTAAATAGGTTTTTTTTTATGTGACTAAGTGACGAGACGAGCTGTTCTTTTGCCTGATGGTAAGCAATACGCCTGCCCATAACAGAAACAGCACCACCCAGAACTTTGTTTTGCAACGTCCTGCACAGTACTGCACTGCGCTCGTCACCTTTAGACAATTAGCTGTTAAGTCTCATTTATTTCATTGTTTACTTAATCAGACACAAAACGGGATATTTTGGCTTTTGACTTGCTTTTTCCTAAGGCTGCTCTCTTGAAACTGTAATAGGTATAGGTAGAATGAGAATTATAACAAAAAAATTGAACTAAAGCACTGAAATGGTAATGGGTTTCTCGCCAGTACCAAGCCTAGCGCATTCCGCACTGTAGGTACGAAGCTACAAGTACATAGCCGGACACCGACGGCGGTTCGCGCGTCGTTACACGTGCCGCGTCAGAAGAGATAAGAGCTATGCGATAGAAAGAGAGGCGCTCTGTAGGTTAATATGACTGGTAGGTATGCAGCGCTACGCGAACTGAATTGATCCTTATTGCGTCATAGCAAGAGTTGCTATTTGTTTGAATTTCTTTGCGGAGTGATGCTTCTGTCCCTTAGTATTCTGTGCCAGTACTCTCAGTTTCTTGCCGTATATTCTGCACTGGCTTTTTTCGTTACAGTGGTAGAGTCATTGTGATAAATTGACGTTTACTGATATTATTATTTTCTCGTTACACTGAAAAGAACTTTAGTTTTAATTCTGGTACTAAGGCTTGTAATATAATATAATACCTAATCAATTTTGAAAATCAAAATGTTATGGAGTTGGACGATTTGAGCTATCAATAGGCCTATATAATATAATGGTCTATGGGTTGTCCAATTGCTTCTCCTTGTAAGTAGTTAGTTTAGTTTTAGTCGTTTAGAGTGTAGAGTTGTTTTCAGTAATAAAGACCGTTAAAAACAAAGTTATGTCAAATAAACCTTTAGACTAGGACTTGACTTTTTAAGGCGTCCTATTTTGGGATTTAAGTGGACGTAGCAGTCTTGTGATCAAAAAGGCAGTACATAAAGACTTATTATGGGTTCAACAAAAGTTTGACGCACTTGGCAGCCAGCAGCCATTGTTCCCAAACTGTATAAGAGCTGACCCTCTTGCTAATTAAGACCTTAGACTTAAATTAAACGGCTGGAAAAGTGCTTACGTTCAAAATTAAAGAAACTGAAGAAACGAGTTTCTAATAACTTGGGAAATTGGAATCTAAATGACGTTTTTGTGAAATTAACAGGAACAATATTAGTTAACTATTGTATACCTACAGTATTTTTATGCCATCGTTGTAACAGATAAAACAATATTTATTTTACTTGTTTTTATGGGTTTTCAACTTTATATTGTACCTACCTTTACTATGCAATAAAGAAATTTTGTGTTTGTATTTTTGTATTTATATATTGCATTCATTGTATATTTATTACATATATAGATAAACTAAAATAACTTAAATATATATACAAAATACATCAACATTATTCTAAAAGGCCTATGGTAGAGGGAAAGTGCCCAGAACGCTGGCCGCATTGCCACGCTGAATGTCAATGCTAATTTTTCGACCCAAATATGAGCCAGCATTCTGGTCACACGTTGACTCCACCAGGCGTTTTGCCAAGTCCCTATAGATTTCATGGGTGCTCGGCCTCCATGGCCCTAATGTTTCTACCCCAAACGGCACAAACAGATAGATAAACTAGATTTATTGCAAACAGCAAATTACAAAATATTATCCAAATAATCCTATCCTACTTCCTACTATCCTACTTACCTATATATTATAAATGCGAAATTTTGTACATGAGGATGTATAGATGGATGTTTGTTACTCAATCACGCAAAAACCCACTGATCGGATTTTGATGAAATTTGGTATGTAGGCAATTTAGGTCCTGTGGAAAAGGACATAAACTTCTTTTATTCGTGAGTGAAGCCGCGGGGCGCAGCTAGTAAAAAATAGAAAAGAGCGTTACAATGAGCAGCCTTATCGCTAAGATCTCTTCTAGGCAACTTTTGGATGTAGAAGATTATAAAAATGTTAATAAACGGAAGTCCATAGAAATAGAATCCAAGAGACCTTAAAAAAAAATTCTCAGCAAAAATAAATTATTATTTTAGGCTTTTGATTTAGTTTTCTGGCAGTAGGTACTATCAAAGAGCGAATCTAGACAAATCACCAATATTCACCAATATTTCACCTCTATCAAACGGTTATTTTCTATAAGAAACTTTGACAAGTATCCACTCTCTAAATCAATAAATAACTGTAAATAAAATTCATTGGATTTAGATCCAGTTGCCATTTTGATTATTATTAATGCGAATAATGATCTACTCTTACCATAATCAATCTCAATAATCATTCATTTACTGCAACTACATATGTGTTCCGGTTTGAAGGGCATTGTGCTCAGTAGGGCATTTTAAGACTTAAGAGCTAATTGTCTCAGGATCACGAGCGCAGTGCAGTGCCGCGCAGGATTTTGCGAAGTTCTGGGTGGCGCTGTAATTGTTATGGGCAGGCGTGTTGCTTACCATCAGGCAAACGACCTGCTCGTCTCGTCAATCAGTTACATTAAAAAATCTATGTATGTACTTTAAAAATATTTTTTAAGAAAAACTAACATCGTACATAAGTACAGTTATAAATGTAATTTGAACCCAAACGATAATTAAAATTCGGTAGGTCAGGCATTTTTCTTTCATAAAAAGATCTTCCTAAAACGCCTTCCAATTTGGAATCCAGCACATCTAGTTAATTAAGAATTCCGTTCAATTTTGACATTAAGCGCTTTTAACATAGAGATAGGAAAAGAGATGACAATATATATCAACATAATATATATATATATATAATGTTATGTACCCTAACTTAAAATAAATTAATGTTTTTGTATATTTTTGGAATTAAATGATTGATTATTATTTATTTTTGATTGATATGTATTATTTAGGTATATATTATCAAGTTCTGTCCCGACACACACTTAAAAAGCCACCAATTCGATAAGTGCGCGGTAAGGTCAAAGTGGCCATATGCCTTGGCAGAGGGTACCCGTCTGTTTGCTACCTCCTTATGTATGTATATCCTCAAAGGCGAATGGTATCCGGCGACCCTTTCTGCAGAAAAGCATTAAAAATTAATACCTATTATTCGACATCCTTGGAATTTTAATCCTATAAAAAAGGGAAAAAGCTGTGGCTCCCTGTTCCTTCGATGGCAGATCTCGACCTTAGATTGTAATGGTGTTTACCTTACATAGACATATAATTATAAGTTTTCAAGCTAAAATAGAATTAGTGCCAAAGCAAAATAGAAGCTATTTTCCCAAAATATATTTCAACTTTTTGTTTATAATCCCCATAACCTTGTGTCTGGAGATCATAAAAAAGGTTAAAAAACGTTAAGTAGTTTAGTAGATCAAATCAAACTTAAAGTATTTATTAGACTTCTCTATTAGGTTAATATTTGGCTTGCGTAAATATGACCATATTTCCCAATTTCGTGTAAAGCTCAAGTGGCTGCCTATTCGCCTTCGTCGGAGTGCTCACATCTTATCCTTGCTGTTCAATATATTGTTTAATCCCTCCACCCCGCGAACGCTTTGAATTCTTACATATTTCCGAATCCCACACTCTTAGGTCATCGGAAAATTTTGCACTTAAGACACCCTCGCACGGTAGCACTTTTTATGACCGCTCTTTTGCCGTCCAAGCTGTTCGCCTTTGGAACGCACTGCCCGTGCCTATACGACGTGCGCCATCATGGCAGGTGTTCAAAGAGAAAGTGAAGAAGTTCTACCTGGAAGATTGCTGATGTTTCCTTGTTTATTTTGTTGCTATGATATATTATAATTATTTATGTAAGTTTATAATATAATGGAATATGTATGTTTATGTAGGCATTCAGTATGTTGCTGTTGTTTTGTATCTATTATTTAAGTTTATTTTGTTGACATTGTTTATGTTTATATATTATTATTGTAGACCTTACATCCCCGTCTTTAACATATTGAGAATTCCTCTCCATCCAAAGATTGCCTGGAAGAGATCGCTTTTAGCGATAGCCCATTGTAACACTTTCTTTAATTGTTTTTTATGTAATGTCTATAATTTAATGTTTAAAATAAAGCGTTCTATCTGTCTATCTAGACTTATTAGGCTAGATTAGTAATGTTATTGGGATTCATTTTGAAATAAGTCATATAGTTCAAGTTAAAGTTCGAAAGTTCTTTATTTCAATTTTGTCGTCACAGACGCACTTATGAACGTCAATTATTACAATGACTCTACCAGCGTATCGGAAAAAGAACCACTACTCAGAAGATACGGCAAGAAACTGCCTCACGCACACATTTACATCTATGCCGATCGGCCGTCACATCTGCTTGACATCGACCCTCCGTCCACTCAAACAAACATAACGCCACCGCCATTGCTATGCTTCGGTTGTTAGCAACATTCCGTCTGCCTTTTTTTAACCGACTTCAAAAAAGGAGAAGGTTCTCTATTCGATTGTATTACCTCAGAAATATGTAATACCTCAGAACTCATGTTCATGAACCGATTTGGAAAATTCTTTTTGCGTTGGGTTCAGTACAGCTACGAAGTGGCCCCATATCATTCATCCATATTTGACCTTGGTCTTAGAAGATACATTGAAGTCGGTTTTTTTGTTTTTTAAAACGTGTACTTGTCTTCTTTCAAGGGCCATATTTACATGGTGTTAGAAATTGTGATAAGCTCGTCACGGGTCTCTTGCAACACAAACACAATACAGTATTGTTAAATTCTGCAATGCAACACTGCAAACTAATCCAATATATGTTTGTATGCGGGTATCTCAAACAATGCCAATAACAAAGCTAGCGGTTTTGATTGATTTTATCGGCTCGCTCGCCAACATTTTAGTTTTGGAAACGAAATACAATTGCAGTGTTTTTGTTTGCCAATGCATTTGTTTTTTGTTTGGTACCATACGTTGTTTAAAATATGGTTACAATGAAACAAAATATTTAAAACGTTACGTGTTTAAATCTGATTTAGATTAAAAACTTTTATTTGAACACCACTAAATTAAAGGACAAAATAGATTAAATATGTATCAGAGTAGGCGGTCTTATTGCTTAGTAGCGATCTCTTCCAGATAGTAATGCGAGGCTCTTCTAAATTATTAGAGCTAAAATAGTAGATTAAAACTTCTAAAATACAAACAAAGTATTTTGAAAGAAAAAATACGACCACTGGCTGGGACTTGAACACGCAACTCAATATTCCTTCAGCGCGGTGCCCAATTGAGCTACGGTGGTCACCAAGTCGATCGTCGAATATTTTCTTCCGTGTGGTCAAAGATGGAACACGTAGATCTAGAATATTCCTACCTATATAGTCGTTCTGGCCTGAAGATACCCGATACTCAAGTTGCAGTCATCAGGAAATAAAGAAGACTGCAGATTTCCATTCCTTAGCAGTACGCACTGTTTATAAGCGTGAGACCAAAAACGTACGTAGGAACACTTTCTGGAGAAAATTTCTCGCGTCCTAAAGCCCTCTTTTCCTTCGCGTTAGTAATTTTCCGTACACATTCTTGCTTGTTGGACCAATGCCAAATGTACTTCCAATTAGACCACGATAGCATCTCTAGGGGTGTTCAATTTGACCTTTCTAATTCCTAAACATCTTTGACAGATAGATAGATAGATAAACACTTTATTGTTAAAACTTTAAAAATAGGTACATGAAAAATCAAGTACATTTCTCAGTAAACAGCATAACAAGACGCGGTCTTATCGCTATCTAGTAAAATAAACCTTACGACCTTATTACCACCTTATTATAATATATGTCTTTAATGCCATCTCTCAGAGTAAGTGTCCACCTTGACCAAGTGTGTGTGTCACACAATTTTCTTGAAAAAGCCTCTTCCTCACTAACTAACTTTATTTTAATCAGCAGCTTTAAGTAGCATAGGTAAATAAGTAAAATAACAACTAACTCTTATTGTGAATTTGTGAATTTAATTTCTTTTGAGCATAAAATTAAGCATATATTGTTTTGTTTCTGGTAATTGTCGAGTTACGATGAAGATTTTTCCAAAAATTCATACGTGCAAAGGCGACAGACAACTACATAGCTGTTCCAGTAAGATGGCACCGTGAAACAATATATTTAAGGATAGTAGTAAATGTAGTGCGTGATGCCGACGGTATGCTGCGGCCGCGTCATAGACGCACGCAGTTTAAGCTATTAAAGAAAACTCCTAAGTCGAGGAAGAGGCGGTTCGACCGCCTACTCCACCCTCTGTAGTGGGGTCACTGGTGGAGAGTCGGAGGACTCTCTGCCGGCTTGCACGGCCCCACTCGTCTGGGGGTGGCCTTGGTGAGCAAGGTCACTCCTCCACAGGCGTAGTGGCCCGGTTAACAACCGGGCCTACTGCCGGGGTGAGACGATGAATGCAAGCGCGACCCCATCTCGCCCCACCATGGCAGAAGACAACTGCTCACGGGGTTTTTAGTGGGTTCGAGCCCCACACACCCCTTTCTGCCACCCCCATGGCAGAAGGGCAATGCAGCGGCATTTTCCCCCCTCAAAAAAACTTCTAGGTACATCCATTACTCGTGATAGGTCTCTTGTATGCAGGAGGCCGTCTGGGTAGGTACCACCGCTTTGCCAGTTATTCTGCTGCCAGGCAGTAGTGCGCAGGAATTACTGTGTATCGGTTTAAAGAGTGATATTTAATTGTTCATTATTTATTTGAATGGTTTTTTTTTAGCTTATTGACTATAATTTGTAATTTGACTGACTGCGTATTTTAAGTATTAAAAAATCTGAGTGGCTCTGCAATTGTTATGGACAGACGTGGCGCCTACCATCAGGCGAATGACTTTTTGGTCTTATTACTCAGTTCCATTATAAAAAAAACTAAATTATCTAAGAGACCTCTACGTGTTGGACACGTGTCCCCGCGCAAGCCTTCCAAGGACCGGGTGTATAACCCGTGAGAAAGAGCGATATAATAATAAAAATCATTCTCACCATTGGCACATAATAGTTATTGCACAACTCTACGCATATGTACTTATACATATAGATCATCGTATGGTATAGCAAAGGAGAAACATGAAACCTTGGTACTTGTACCAAACCATTTTTTTACGCACAAAAATGTAATCCATATTTAAAAACAGGTAGTAAACACTTTATAACTTTACTTGCAACGAAACGTGCACTTTATGTTATTGCATCGCATTTCGCTGAATTCTCAGCGGCAGCTCTGAGAAGATTTATATTCTGTGTGTATTTAATCTGGTTTCTAGCGGTATTTCTCGTGATATGTATCTTTAAGTAACACTTTCCTGAAAAAGATGTTATCATTTCGTACTGCAGTCCCGTTTAAGTTATACTGAGCTGCAATTCAAGCCTTTGTGGTTTTTTGACGTACTACAGACGCAAAAGTCAGTCAGTCAGTAGATTACTAGAACCACAGAATACTAAGGGACAGAAGCATCACTCCGCAAAGAAATTTAAACTAATAGGGACTCTTGCTATGACGCAATAAAATTCCATTCAGCTCGCGTAGCGCTGCATACCTACCAGTCATATTAACCTACAGAGTGCCTCTCTTTCTATCGCATAGCTCTTCTCTTCTGACGCGGTACGTATAACGACGTGCGACCCGCCGTCGGTGTCCGGCTATGTACTTGTAGCTTCGTACCTACAGTGCGGAGTGCGCTAGGTTTGACCTCTCCGTAGTATGCGCTCTTATATACTTGGAAGTTCTTACGAAAATGGTCGAGGGTAAAAGACAGCTACATGTGATTTTTTGTTGCACACGCGGACAAAATCGCGGGAAAAGCTTGTGTATAGCATACTAGCTGTGTCGCGCGGTTTTGCCCGCGTAGAATCCGGTTTATAGTTCCTCACACGGGGACTGTTTGTTTTTCCGGGATTAAAGTACCTTTCCTATGTGCTGATCCAGCCTATCTATAAGCTATAATATCATCATTATCACGTTCCCACTGCTGGGACACAGGCCTTCTCTCATTGAGAGAGTGTGGGCCGTAATCCGCCACGCTGGCCCATTGCGGGTTGGTGGATGTCACATGTTCTCGAATTTTTGTGATTAATTCTTAGACGTGTATTCTTCACCGTTTTTAGAGCGAGTGTTAAATCCACACATAACATAACTCAGTGGTGCGGGGCTAGCGGGACTCGAACTCGTGTGCGTTGGATCGAAAGTCGCATGTGCTCCCAGTGAGCCACATTCGCTTTTATAAGCTATATTCATTACAAATTTCATCTAAATCCATTTAGCCGTTGCGGCGTGAAGAGGTAACAAACACACTTACATACAAACTTTCGCATTTATGAATATCAGTATGAAAATGCATCAAGCAATACAATGTCATCGTTTAGAAATGATCTCTGAGCCACTAGACCTGCTGTAATTCTTGCCCGGTTGTTTCAGAATAATTAATAGTGTATGAGTTTCTTTCTTTTCCTTAACCAGCAGAGCATGGCCCAAAATTACCTGATATATCCATACCTTCTACCTGAATGAAAGATAAGACTCAAAAAACGGGAAAGAAAATGCGCTGCGCCTGACATTTTGCGGCCTCTTTTGCGCCTTAAAACTGAAACAAGAAAGTAATAGATTAAAATAATCTAAAAACCACATTTTTATGCGCCTTTTGAGGTTAGGTCGGCATTGCATGCTAATTAATGGATTTATAATGCATTGTCTTCGAGTTGTGAGCTATCCTAAAAGCTACAGCCGGATAGCTAGTCAGGAAGAGCTCGAATTTTGAGTTGCATGATTCTACCACGAACGACAGACAGACAAGAAAGTGACATAATGAAAACGTCGTAAAATACTAAGTAGGTACATATAGCTATTTTAATTTCAACCAACTTAATAAATCACGACTAAAGGTCACAATTTATAAGCACAGACAGATATAGATATTATACAGACATATTTCACACCTCCTAATGTAATGCCGCAGCCTAAACATGAATCAAAATAATCCGACAATATTGTCGGGGGGTAAAAATAAATTCTCCATGTCGTTTCGACGCGATAGGGTAGGGGATGCATCCTTTGTTAGCGGATAGCGATATAAAATGGTCTGGTACATTCAAAGAACGAGGATACCCAAATACTGTACAATCCGGCAAAAGGTTAACGATTTTATCTGAAGTATCTTTAGGTTATTATTTTGTTTGTTTTATGCTTGTGGTCAATCATACTAAATAGTATAAAACAAAGTCCCTAACCGCGTCCTCATTTTGTGTCTCCGCTAACTTCTTCTAAACCACGCAAAGGACTTTGATATGGTTTTCACTGTAATTTAGAGATTTTTTTACGGAAGGTTAATATGTAAATATATTTGAATAAATGGTTTATATAGGTATAGTTTTTTATACGAAAAACTGGGTCTGTGTTTGACCACAATCTCACCTGACGGGAAGTGACGATGTGTTCGAAGATGTAGCACGCTTACCCAGTAAGTATTGGTTCACTCTACTGGTGGTAGGTTTCTCGTATGCGAGAGGCCGTCTGGGTGGGTACCACCGTTTTGCCAGTTATTCAGCCGCCAAGCAGTAGTGCGCAACATTACTGTGTTCCGGCTTGAAGGGCATTGTAGCCAGCGAAATTACTGGGCATTATGAGACTCCACAACTAATTGTCTCAGGGTGACGAGCGCAGTGCAGCGCCGCGCAGGATTTTGCAAAACAAAGTTCTGGTGGTGCTGTTATTGTTATGGGCTGGCGTATTGCTTACCATCAGGCAAACGACCAGATCGTCTCGTCATTTAGTTACATAAAAAAAAAACTCTAGAATTGAACTTTGAACATACCCATATTGATAGTAGAGATAATTCAATGTTTTGTAATGAGGTCGCCTAAAAATGACCCCACATTAGTGAATTGCATCCATGCGAAGCCGGGGCGGGTTGCTAATAGATAATAAACGGTAAAAAGGAACACATATAACAGTACATTCGGATTCACGCCTAAGTGTAAGTCTAGACAGACAAAATAAAGCAAAATATAGCGCTACAAAATAAGGTAACAGGTGAAACGGATCACTTTCGCAATAATGATTGAAGCTTCACTCTCACTAAGTAACTGGTCTTATTACGAGGAGCCAGCGAAGCGCGAACGATCACTCATTTAGATCGTAGAAGTGTTTTAATTAAGTTTGGAGACTGGAATTTGAGCAGTTAATATAAATATAAAATAAAATAAAATAAAGAGTTTTGCGTTAGTGAGTATAAATATTATTCGATAAAGAACCAAAGTCAACGACACAGCTTACATGATTAGCCAGCTGAAGCAGCAGTGGGCCGGCCATATCCGTAGAGGCGATAACCGTTGGGGTAGACGCGTTCTTGTATGAAGACTACGGATTGGCAAACGAATTGTAGTACGCCCTCAGGCTAAGTGGGGCGACGAGTTTCGCAGGGTGGCTGGTAACAGCTGGATGAGAGTTGCCGGGGATCGTGCTCAATGGCGTACAGTTAAAAAGGCCTAGGTCATGCAGTGGACTACAACAGCAACAATGGGTATAAATAAATCTAGCCCTTACTATTTGATTCACTTCCTATTTTCGAAAATTCTGAAAATTTTCATCAATGAAAAAAAAAACTTAGGTGTAACCCGCTTACACTTGCACCACTCCCCATTGTACGCGACTGACCCGCCCGGGTCAGAGTGCGTGCAGCCGCGCCCGTAGGGTTTCTTTATCAGCACGCTCATCGCGGTAGCTCACACCGCTGACGTTATGGCCCCACATTAGTGAGTACATAGGTCTCAGGTTAGACGGGCCTTGACTTTAAAGTAGGCGCTAATCTATTATATTAAGTAGCAATTTGTTTTGTTAAATAGGATTTGTTGTAAATGGAAACCAACTTTAATCGGATTCGGAAAAAGATATTATACTTTCACTTTACATTTTTATAATATTTTGTGTTTTCGTTGTTCTTTCTTCCTTCCTTTCTTTTTCTATTTCTAAATAGTATGAAATTAAAGTTACTTATCTATATCTGTCAGATTATTTGCTTAGCACTTCTAATCTACTGCATGAATTTTGTTACGGTTTTTACTGAAAATTAGCAGCAGTCAGATTTTTTAACCGACTTCAAAAAAGGAGAAGGTTCTCTGTTCGATTGTTTTTTTTATTTTGTTACCTCAGAACTCCGTCATTTATGAACCGATTTGGAAAATTCTTTTTGCGTTGGGCCCAGTATAGCTACAAAGTGGTCCCATATAAATTTCATAGATATTTGACCTTGGACTTCGAAGATACATAGAATTCGGTTTTTGTTTTTTCTTAAAATTGATTATATTAGAAACAAAACCTACCGCTCAGCTCTTCCAAAAGAATTGGCGATGGCCACATCCGTCTAGCTCCATTTCCAATTACAACCCAGAATACAACTCCTAATATTGCGCTCAATAATTACATAATTATTGTGTATCTCAGCTGATAATTCTCACGGAACAATACAGAGGCAGGATTAATAACTCGTCACGTCAGTGTGTAATCCGCGGTGAGCCAAGTAGGCCTACAGCCTATTGTTTTCTTGAATGTATGGTGTTTGACATCACGCTTCTCGGGAACCGTTGATCTCATGATGAAACTGTAGTGAGTTAGATTAGGTAACGTTATTGATGGAGCGAGTGTGGCTCAGTGGGAGCACGTGCAACTTTCGATCTGACGCACCCGAGTTCGAAACCCGCTGGCCCCGCACCACTAACTTTCTTAAGTTATGTGCGGATTTAGCACACGCTCTAAACGCGGTGAAGGAAGACATCGTGAGGAAACCGGCATGTCCAAGAATATATCACGAAAATTCAAAGACATGTAACATCTACCAACCCACACTGGCCCACACTGTTTGAGGGAAGGCCTGAGTCCCAGCGGTGGGAATGAAAAATGAAAATGGTGGCCGATGATGATGATTGATGGAGTAGTATAGCGTACCTATAGGCTCCGGCTGCGGTTGTTATACCACCCACCGAACAAAACCGTACCGTGAATGGTTTGAGCAAGTGTGGCACCAATGACTTATATATACTCTGTGGTGTAGTGGTTGAGCAGATTGTCTCTCATACACCACTGAGGTTGAGACTTAATATCTGATGTCTCGGGGTGATGAGCGCAATGCAATGCTACGCAATGCTTTTTATGGTATTAAAAGTTCTGGATGGCACTGCAATTGTTATGGGCAGGCGTGGCGCTTACCATCAGGCGAACGTCTTGCTCGTCTTATCCCTTCCTACTAAAATTATAAACGCGAAAGTTTGTAAGAATGTATGGATGTAAGTTTGTTACTCTTTCACGGAAAAACTAATGAATGGATTTTGATGACATTTAGTATGGAGATAGCTTATAACCTGGATTAACACATAGGCTACTTTTTACCCCGGGAAACCGTGGGTGAAACCGCAGGGCGCAGCTAGTAATTCCATAAAAAAATATTTAACGCAAGCAACCCTGAAACTAAGCAAGTACCTATATAATATATAACTGTCCACTCCACGTTCCAAAAAAACAGGCCATTCGCGTTATCATCATCACTTTGTTATTAAATTATAACATGCGACAAAGGAATGCTTTTATTTCATTATTTCATTAGCCATGACAAAAGCATTATTATCAGTCAATCAGAATTCGCGTACAAATAGCAGTACACTCTCCCGGTACAAAACAGCGTTTTCACTCGTTTTCCTTTGCGTGTCACCGCTTATTGACATTATAATATAATACAACAGTATACGCGTCAATAACAGTACCTCAAGTTTGTACAAAATATTTATTACGCACATATACGCGAGTGAAAACATCGTGAGGAAACCGGCATGTCCAAGAATTTATCACATAAATTCAAGGACATTTTTTTTTTTTTTACGCCTTATAGATCTATGTTTGGCCACTATCTCGCCTGATGTGAAGCGATGATGTGGCCTAAGATGGAGCACATAGATCTAGAGAGAGACGGCAGTTGAGCGGCTGCTCAGACCCGTCTCCCCGATGGTTCACCGAACATCATCCCGAAACACGACTAGGTCGCTTGACGGCATGGCTTTGTTCGGTGGGTGGTATTACAACCACGGCCAGAGCCTACCACTCCAAATGTGACATCCAGCAACCCACACTGGGCCAGCGTGGTGGATTATGGCCCATACTCTCTCTACGAGGGAAGGCCCGAGTCCCAGCAGTGGGAACGTAATGGGCTGATCATGTCAATCAATCATGTAATTTACGCGATTAAATAATCTCCATGCGTTTGGAAGACATCAATGAAATACTCTGTGTTTTTAGCGTTTTTGTAAAATCAACTAGATAAGTTTATTTAAATTTCTCATATACCTATGTCTTGCAAACCCTCACCGCTATATTTTTTATTTTATTTTCATTTATTTATTTTGTAATAAGCTTTTATACCTTCTTAAAAACTCATGATCAAACTAAACCCTGAAAAATTATAATTAAATGCAAAATTATAATATACGTCTGGCTAAAAACACATAAATTGCATAAATCAAGGACTCAAAAATATATTGACAGAACTTATGTTACTGCAAACTAAGCATAGTTTCCATAATACATGCTTGAGTGTACAGTTGATATAATGAGGTAGAATCACGAGAAAGTGGCGAACACTACTTAGCAAATTACTAGGATGGAAGCATTACCGCGCAACTCTTCGCAGCACTCCCTGGTAAATGTATTAACGCCCCAAAAAACTATAATCAGTTATATTTATTAAAACGATTAGCTACGCCCCACGCAGTTTCCCGTTACCTAAAAGTAGATAGATAGATAGATAAACACTTTATTATTCACCTTAAAAATAGAGATACAGTACAAGTCAAATGTTTACAGTGCGCGGTCTTATCGCTTAAAGCGATCTCTTCCAGACAACCTTTGGATGGAGAGGAATAACGTAACATACCCAGACGGTGGTGATAGAAAATATAATAGACATACTAAGGGCTTACATATGATATACAATATATAATCTAATTACTGAAATATATATATGACTATATAAATAAACTTATATACCTAATTAATATACATACATAAGTATGCATATGTGTTAGTCCAAAATATAATTATAAGCTATCTCCATTCCGAATTTCACTCATATCCGTTAAGCCGTTAGACCATGAAGAAACAAACACACTACAGACAAACTTTCGCATTTATAATATATTTTTTATGAAGATATGGGCTTACGTTTGACAGCAACTCACCTGAAGGTAAGCGTAGTTTCGGTCTAAGATGGAACACGTTCACCCATGAGGAGCCTATTCACTCTTGTCTTAAAGAGACCCAGGTTGTAATTGGAAGGAAATAAGTATCCCGGTAGAGAATTCCACTCCTTAGCAGTACGTATAATGAAAGAGTCAGCGAAGCGCTTTGTGCGGACTGGTGGTATGTGCACAAGGTAACGGTGGAGTGACTCCTCGCCTGGTAGTTCTATGAAGGAATGGGACTGAAGGAATCAAATAATAGCGCATTTATAATACGAAGTGTGAAATATATATACTTAAATATAAATTTGAATCGTGTTAAAAAGTCTACAAGTTATGTATATTTGCATGAGATTCAAAGCTGCTACGCAGTTCCAGCACGCCAAGCAGTGCCTTGGGATGCGTAGAATGACTCTCGCAGAACTGTTTTCTGATCACTGTTTAACCTCTTACTATTTATTTTCAATTAATGAGCTGTCGAATTTCTAACTCCTACCTAATCTAAAGACAATGTATCTCTTATGCAATCTGGTCTTGGCCTACGACTGCACAACTCTAATCATAGAAAATGCGGCCGTTGTCTCAGAAAGCGAGCCCAGCGCTGGGCCTTACACATTCTCCTGCCCACGTATTGGCATCAGCTGGATTCGAGATCGATACACACGTGACAGCAGACGCTTGATTCGCCGGTCAGGTCATTGACACAGATCTGGGGAACTATTAATTGACATTGTCGGAATAGTGACCGTTTTTACCTTGTTGGTATTTTGGGAAACGCAATGAAAATATATAGTGTAATCCCGCTGAATATTATGTAGGTTGTTGTTAGAATAATATAATATGTATGGGGTTGATAGTTAATGTAAAATATATATATATATATATATATAATCCCTCCGCTTTTTTTTAATATATATGTATATTTAATAATAAATATGGTAATGAGTTTAATATTATATATAAGAAAAAAGATAAATATGTGTTAATTTAAGAAATAATAAATAATGTTGAATAAAGAAGGCCCTAACAACAACACTCTTTGTACGACACGTGTTTCGCCGTCTGCACGAGGCATCATCAGATGTCGACTCGCCGAACGCTGGAACGAGAGTGAGCTCATAACGGCTCTTTCTATATATTTTCATTGCGTTTCAGTTTTGAGATAAATTTCCGCACCGTCACGCCTGATTCCATTGCATTTAGTATTGCGTAAGTATATGTTACGGTGGGTAACGTTGATGAGCGCAGTGCAGTGCCGTGCAGATGCAGTGCTTGCTTTAATTGTAGGTTAAGTATAGTCAAATTATTATACGTGCTTGAATTTTTAGTAGAACTCGGTCGTACGCTGTAGTACAAAAATTCAGCAATACAGAAGAGAACACGTGTAGTCCTTGATATCATTGCCGATATGCATGACCAAATCACATTAACAAAAAACTGCTTATAATTATAGTTAAAAACCATTTGAACTAAACTACATACTACTAACAAGTATCATCATCATCATCATCATCAGCCCATCACGTTCCCACTGCTGGGACACGGGTCTTCTCTCATAGAGAGAGAATGGGCCATAATCCACCACGCTGGCCTAGTGCGGGTTGGTGGATGTCACATGTCCTTGACTTTTTGTGAAAAAATCTTGGACATGCCGGTTTCCTCACGATGTTTTCCTTCTCCGTTTTTAGAGCGAGTGTTAAATCCGCACATAACTTAAAAATGTCAGTGGTGCGGGGCCAGCGGGTTTCGAACTCGGGTGCGTCGGATCGAAAGTCGCACAAGCTCCCACTGAGCCACACTCGCTCTAATAAAACAAGTATAAATTATTTCAAATAAAAACCAAATTATCATGATACGAAATCATCCTTTTGTAGGAGTTTTTATTTCCATCTCCTAATTGCATCATAAGATCTTCATGGCAAGTATATTCATTTAACCGATAAAAATATCACATAGTAGTTTTAGAGTAATAAGTGTACATACATAAAAAAGTAAACAACCGTACATACGCGTCGAATTAGTACCTCGTATTTTGAGGATCGGTTAAAAAGACACCTGATAGGAGCTAACTGGAACTAACGGCCTGGTAATATCAATGTATTATTGTTAGCACAGAAACCAATATAAACTAACATAAGCCAGGTAATGTGGGGCATGGAAATAAAACCTAAATAAACAGTTCTCATTTTCGTCTTACCTCTCCATTCCTAGGTCAGCACTCGGCAGTACCTAAATACTGGAATGAAATGAAACCTAACGTTCGTGTTTTGTGCCACTAATTCTCATTTCTATCCCTTAGTTGAACGTACTTAGGGCAGTTTTGACCAAATAACATCAGACACCTGAAATGGCACAAAGAAACCTTAATAGTGTAAACTTTTTTAATTGTTCAATTTAATTATATGATTATATTTTTGATAATTAATGTAGGTATATTATATTTATTAATGTATATATATAGTATGTATTTATTAATATACTCATGTATTTAGTAGTCAGTAGCCTCTAGCGGTGCTGCAATTGTAAGTTATCAAGTAACCTGTGAATAGCGTTGTGGGCTACATTGTTAGTATTAAGCTATAGTTATAATTATGTGTTTATAAAATGTACAATGTAACTGTTTGCTTTTCCAAATAAAAAAAAAAAAAAGTGGTACCTAAAGTTTATATACTCGTATATAATTTTGATTAGTTATAGGCTTGCGTTTGACCGCTATCTCACCTGTTGTTAAGTGACGATGCGGTCGAAGATGTAGCACGCTTGCCTAGAAGAAACCTGTTCACTCTTGGAGTCCCTCTCAGTTCACATTCTAATCTCCGGAATTGCTGAACCGATGAAAGATCTTTCACAATTAGGAAGCTTATGTATGTATTACTCCTTATAGTTATGTATGGTAAAGATATATTTATTTGTGTATTTATTATATTTATATATTTAGTTACTGATATTTATTTTAGATATTTATGATTACAGTTGCTGATTTTTTCTTGTCTAACCGTAACCGTACACTGAAACCTATTTGCTCATGTGACAGTTCTCTTTCCTCAAGGGTTTGCTGAAAGAAAACTCTTTTTAGGGTTAAGGCTTTTTAGGTAAAAATAAGAAGCTTTATTCATTTACCTAGAGTCTTGTTAGGACATATTATTATGGGACATATTAAACAATGACAGTTTCAAACAGAAACTGTCATTGCCATTGAGGAAGTTGAGACCTCAATGGTCATTGCATATAAAGCTATTTTTTCGCGAATTCACTTACACAGATGAACTGCATTTGAACTGCAAAGTTGCAGTTTAATGCGGTTTCGGTGCTGAGTGCATCTGTGAGGACTGCACTGTCGCAATGCATTTTGCAGTTGAATCGCAGACATTGCAGTTCAAATGCAGACCCTCTGAGACTCTAAGCTGCAAAGTTGCAAAGATGGCGGGTAAACTGCAGGCAGAGCCGAAAAGCAAAGCAGAACAGACATTCCGGTATTTGCAGCTTAGTAAATACCTGAATTTCTGCCCAAAATTTTCATTACAGTAAACCTAGGTCAAGTGAAATTACCAAATCCTTGAATGACCTAATGAGGTGCCCAACCCGGTATGTGCGGTCGCGCGAACTTGGAATGTTTGGGATATTTGTTCGAGATAGTTCGGATATTTTCGTGATATCTGGGGCATTTGGGATGTAGTGGGAATTTTTGTTTAGCATTCCCATCGCGGCGCGAATAAAGGTGAGATTATTTCGGCTTTATGACGGAGAGTGATGATGTGAGTAGTGTTGGGACATTTTTGGGTTATTTTTAACGATAGAAACGGTGTAAAAGTATTTTCTTGATGGAATTGAGTGATGAGACGATCAAGTCGCACGGATGCCCATATCAATTGCAGTGCCACCCAAAGCTTTTAATATCATAAACTATGGATGGATTACTAAATGGATGTTAATAAAATTTTGTATAGGTTCTTTAGATACTTGAAAAGAAAGAAAGAAAGAAATAATGTATTTTGACAAAACTGCACACAACAAACAATGCACATACACAAGTGCAGAGGCAGAATAAAATTAGTTAAGCAAATAGTTACAGCATGTGTATGGAGACCGGTGCCGTGTACAGTGCAGTCAAAAAAAGTCTGTGCTCAGCATAATGTTGTGAAGAATTTACAACGCTGGTTGTCAGCGCAAGCCCTTGCTGACACACGAACTTGTTGTAATAAACTACGAACAGGACATAATAGGTTACCTTTATCGAAAAAATGCGGGTAAAACCGCGGGGCGCAGCTTGCTTATGCGCCTATTTGGTGGTAGAGTCACTGTGATAATTTGACGTTCATAAGTGCGTCTGTGATGCCAAAATGATTCAAGAGATTTTGACTTTGACTTTGATTAAGGTCCTGGTTACTTTTATCCGGTAAAACTGCAGAGGCCGCCGGGCGTACCTAGTCTAACTTAAAAATTAACCTAGTAGAATCAAATCCAATGTAGACTGACTTCAAATCCCTGCACCTGGCCATTCATCCCGTGTTATTTTAGTTCAGAACTGGGGCAGCACTCGACCCAGTGCTAGACTTCCTAGCGAATGGAAACATTCCGTTAGTTCACCCGTAGATCAGGTGGTGTTGCCCTATTTAACGCTTTGAATTAAATTATGTTAAGTGTTGTGAGATTTTTGCACTGGCTACGCTGATTACGTAAGTTTTTCAATAGCGAGTGTGGAATAAAATTTACTGGGGAAATACAGTTTGTTTATATTTTTATTTAAGATAAATTGTGGCGACCACTCGGTCAGATCTCGCAGCGTAAGCTCGCCTTGAAGAAGAGCATCGCATATTATCGAAACCTAGGTCAACTAATTTGACAAACTACGTGAGTCCTATCCGTTTTAAAATGTATAATGAATCCAACTCACGAAAACTATCATACTAAAATTGCATAGCAAGTAGCATGTTTAAGGGTAATATTTCACCTGCTAATGAAATTAATGAAAAGTAAATAAGAGATGCTGAGGCAAGAGATTGAGGTGCGGGTTCAAGTATTTTTTACGCTTTATAGATCTATGTTTGGCCACTGTCTCGCCTGATGTGAAGCGATGATGTGGCGTAAGATGGAGCACATAGATCTAGAGAGAGACGCCAGTTGAACGGCTGCTCAGACCCATCTCCCCGATGGTTCACCGAACATCATCCCGAAACACGACTAGGTCGATTGACGGCATGGCTTCGTTCAGTGGGTGCTATTTAAACCACGGCCAGAGCCTACCACTCCAAAGCGCGTAAACGGGTTTCATCACGATGTTTCCTTCACCGTTTTAGAGCGAGTGTGCAAAATCTGCACTTAACTGTAAGCCGTTGGTGCAGGGCTGAGTTGGGATTCGAACCCAGATGCGCCGGATCGAAAGGCGCACGAGTTCCCGCTGAGCCACACTCGCTCCAAAAAGTCCCAGCTGAAGGTCGTATTTTTTGTTTACGAAAAACCTTGTTTAATGAAAAATAGCAATAATTTCCATCATTGCTCTGGACGACCCTTCCCACCATAGCTGTCACCAGCCATCCGTTCAACTTATGAACTAGGCCACCATATTTACGATATTGCTCCATGCACTACTAATAACATTTATTACACCAATGCATTCTAGAGACTGCATGGGAAACTGCGTCATACCCCGGGCTGTCCACACGTGTTAGAATGCGGGGGAAAGCTTTAATTAGAATGTTTTGTCATTAATTATTATTACTTTGTTATTTTACTTGGTATACTTGTGTAATAATAATTTTTAATTCTAAATCTTTTAATTTGGTTTATGATTTTAATTTTTGAATTCAATTTAAATTTAAATTTTTAATTTTAATATTTCATTGCAATTTCTAAACATGGATGTGTATTATCCGAAATAAACATTTTTTTTTCAATTACATATTTCATTTTTTTTTATATGGAACTGAGTGATGAGACGAGCAAGTCTTTCACCTGATGGTAAGCGCCACGTTACCCATAGTAATTGCAGTGCCACCCAGATCTTTTAATACCAAAAAGCACTGCGTAGCACTGCTTTGTTCTCATCACCACGAGACGTCAGATGTTAAGTCTCATAATTGCGCAGTAATTTCGCTGGCTATAATGCCCTTCAAAACTAAACACAATGCTTGCGCACTGCTGCTTGGCGGCAGGATAACTGGCACAGCGGAGTGACCTACCTAGACGGCCTCCCGCATACGAGAGACCTAGCACGAGTAAAAACATTGCTTTATTCTGTGCCTCTACCTATCTATCTATCTATCTATCTCGTGAGATCAATTAAGAGAGAATCAGACAGACTGAGTTAGGTACTTTCGCATTTGTATATATTGTGGATGTGGAATTTTATGGATTAGTGTGGAAAAATTTTGTACCTATGGATGAGTCGATAAATGGTAGAGTATGGTAGACCTATAATGCGACGTGGCTTTGGAAATCCATCTTCTGCTTCTTCTTTTTCGAACGGGTTGCAAATTATATTAACTTTTGCTACACAAAACCACACATTTCAAACAAAATGAACAATATTTATTTTATTTGGAAAATAAACAGTAATACATTACTAAATTACTAAAGATAAAATACATCTAGACACCATTTAGACGTTTTCGCATATTGAATCTAATCTTAATTTGTTTGCTATACAATTTGGATTTTTATATTGGTAAAACTACACCAATAATAAATTAGTTATCAACGTTTTTACCAGACCACAAAAAAAAAAGAGAAAACATATGAGAAACGGCGTCATACTCATATCCCGCGTTAATATGCACACGTGCTAGAATGTGACTCAGAAGGGTTTTAATTATAGATTGTTATTATAATAATTAACATACAATGATTCAACCTTCAATATAACCTTTCGAAACGTATTTTTTCCTGAGCAATGAGACGTGCAAGTCGTTCGCCTTATGGTAAGGGCCGCGCCTACCCATAACAATTGCATTTGAACTTTTAATACATCATCATCATCATCGTCAGCCTGTATTCGTCCACTGCTGGACATAGGCCTCTCCCAATGAACGCCACTGAGCCCGGTCTTCGGCTGTTCTCATCCAGTTTCTTCCGAACGCCTTTCGCAGGTCGTCGCTCCACTTGGCCGGTAGGCGTCCTACATTACGTTTGCCGATTCGCGGTCTCCACTCAAGGACACGTCTACTCCAACGGTTGTCCGTCCTTCGAGAGATGCGTCCGTCCTTCGTTTTAATACGATACAAGCTAATTTCAGTATAATAAAATTTAAATAGCCCCCGACACCAAAAGCCTATAAAAAGTAAAAAACGGCTGAACCGATTGAGATAAAATGTCTACAGACCACCGCTAGAAAACCTGCTTTCAAATTAAAAAAAGCGCATCCAAATCGGTTCACCCGTTTGAGAGCTACGGTGCCACAGACAGACACACATAATGGTCGAACTTATAACACGCCTCCTTTTTGCGTCGGGGGTGAATCGGGTGCTCATCACCCCGAGACATCAGATATAAAATCTCATATGCCCAGTAATACCGCTGGTAACGTATCGAAAATAAAGTAAAGGTAACCGTGACAAAACGAGTTTGCTTTTCGACGAACGTGTTAATAAATTCTGGCAACAAGTCCGAAATAAAACATAACTCTGCATCTGTATCTGCATCACAAACGCCTTTGTTATTATTTCTTGTAATCCCACCCAAGACATAAGGTGAATGTCTCTAACGTCCTGATTAAATAATTCATTTCTTTGTGATCTGTCATGCAAAGAATTAAAATATTTCTAAGAATATTTTTTGCGGGTACAATGAAAATTACGTCATTGGCGTACAAAACGCTTACAAGAAAAATGTATCTTACCTTGTTAATTTTCGAGAACGTACCATTATAAATACCATTTATAAGCAACAGTTTTGTTTGCCAATTATGTACTTAAACTATTATTCCGCATTTCATTGGATAAACATTAAAAATATTGAACCATAAAAATTTCTCAATTTTTTAAATGATGTTAAAAACCGCATCAAAATTCATTAAGCAATTTAGAAGTACGCGACTTCTACATGCTTTTAATAAGCATAATGTCTTAAAATATACCTACATTCCTAGTCGGAAATATTGCATCGGGGAGTTTTTCGGGTGGTAGAGTAAGAATTAGGGAATTCGTGTTTGACTCCGTCATTTTTCAAGATGGCCGCCACACAAATTCTTTTGTGTGGCGGCCATCTTAAAACGAGAAACAAAAAAGTTCCTTCAGATTCAGATTATTTATTTAATTCATGCAATAATAACATAGTAATATTGCTTCCATATTATTGCTTGCATATTGCTAGCATATTATTGTTATATTATTTCCTCCATAGGTACAAGGTGTAATTTGGTAAACGTACGAAGTCTTATATGGACAGTAAATATTATTTTATTCATAATTTTAAAATAAAATAAATAAAAATAATTTTATCAATATTTTTTTTATTATTTTACTTTTGTATTTCTATTGGAATGATTTTTCTAGCATGGGATATCTCTAGCGTTTTGTATTCGTTGCTTATAAAAAAAAATCTCCGAATAACGACACGAAAATTTCTAAAATCAATCAGTACCGAAAATAAAAGTTTTATACAACCTTAGAGACTGTACTGTATTTACATCTGTATCACCGTGGGACGAATGATAACACGATAGCAGCGAGAACAAAAGCTTCGCTTTCACTTGGTTTGCCGGCTTGTGCGGCTTGTGCCACGATCGCAGACGCCGACTACTGTTGCATAATGTAGGAAAATTAACCTCTTGTTGTGGGCTTTAATAATCTAAAGCTGGTTTCGCTCCGCCTTGACTTATGGGATCGGAGAGAGATGGGAATTGCAAGTGTTTCATCGATATTATTGTCAACTAGCTCCTAGCGCCCCGGTTACCCGGAATAAAAGTAACCTATGTTGTGTCAATCCAGGGTAAAAGCTATCTCCATTCTGAATTTCACTGAAATCCGTTAAGCCGGTGTGGCGTGAAGAAGCACGCTAATACAGATACAAACTCTCGCACTTGTAATATTAGTGTGTGATTACTGGGTTTTGACTTCTTCTTCTCCTCTTCTCTCGTGAGGGTGTTGCCAACCCTGGTGTCGGAGGTTTTAGACCGCCGAAGGCCTCCTGCGTGCTTAACGAAACGGCCGTTGTCCTAAGATAACTATCGGCTTTTGACTGATTGGGTAAATAATGCAAATAGCAAGTAGGTTTAGTATTTTCCTTGGATTTTCGGGTATCTGCATAAGCTTTAACGTTCTCTGTCCTTCCAAGAAAAACAATAACCAGTTTTCAGTAGTAGTACCAGTGTAAAGTTAGTATCGTTTTCATCACGTTTGAGTTACAGACAATAAATATAGGTACCCCCCGATTCAAAACCTCACGATAACGAATACCGAATCGATTCGACTGGATATCGATCTCGAAAATTCGATACGGTTTCGGTTCCAATATCAGTATCGATTACATGTTGCATTTACGGAATTTGTTTTGTGTGCAGTGTGATCATTTAATCATTTCATGTAATCTTTTGATCTTAACATATCAATCCGAATTGGTCGACAACAAGTTATGGGGAGGTTCTGAATCGGCCAGCAGGGTGGAAGAAATAAGGGTTTACAGTACATATATAGGTATTAAGAAATATTGGTATTAAGAATGTACCTAAAGCAAGTTGACCTTGCTTCCCTTGACACTAGGCCATATAATAAAAGTAGTAGGCTATGTAATAAAACCTCTTGATTTTATTACATGGTCCAGTCCTCAGACGTAATGAAACACATACTAAATGTACCTCTACTTACAAGTATGTAAGTACCTAGCTAAATGTTTTTGGTAACATTCGGTGTAGAAAACGTTTTTACGCCTATTTCCAACCGCTTTCTTACATTTACAGTATTAAATAGTAAGTGTGAACAGCAAAACCACTAAAACCAACGATTCGTTGACCATTTCACGAGGTTGTTTTCCAACACGCCCTCTGTTCGCAATTCGTTTGATTTTATTAACACTTTTACTTGGAGTAGATTGGGAAAACTGTTTCAGGACATTTTCCGAGGCCCACTCCAGTTTATTAAAAAACTGTTAAACGTCACGGCTGTGGAACTTTTATCAAGGAATTCTTGGGGTGAAGTGTTTTTGTAATAACCCTTCCCTTTTTTCATTATCAAAAAGCCTTTTTTCGCTAAGCTTATCATGGACACACATTTTGGAATATTTATATTTATAGGTATATTTTTGTTTAAAATGTTTTCTATTTGCTAAAACAAATAGGATAATTTTTAACCGTTCACTGAATACTGATTGTGCACCAAATTTGGTCTGTGCATCAAAATTCACAAAATAGGTGCTCATTATGAAATATTTTAATGAACATATTTTGGTGCACAATCAGTATATTTGGCAGAAAAACGGGAATAAATTGAGGTACAGTTAAATACGAGTCAAACAAATATACACTACTTATATCTATTATCCGCGGAATAATAAATATTATGAATGCGAAACTAAATCTGTCTGTTTGTTGTCTTTTCACGACAAACGGCTAAACTGATCTTAATGAAAGGCATAGACATAGCATGTAGCTCGGAGTAGGACATAGGATTCAACCCAGTTAAACACGTTGTTTCCCGAGGGATACCAAACCAAATCTCACACGCACGAAGTCGTGCCTGCGGATCATTATTGGCAGCCCCTGTGGTGTAGTGGTTTGGCAGGATCAGATCACATACACTACCGAGGTCGCGGGTTCGATTCCAGCGACGGGACAATTGTTTATGCACAGATAAAAAGCGCAAGCATTTGCTTCGTGCCCGGATGTTGTGTAACCATGGTTCTCGTACTTCCTAGTTTCTTTGATACAGGGAATCCTAGTTAAGGGTCGGGATCTATGTATGTGATCATTAGGCGTATTTATTTATTACATAGTATAAAACAGTCGCTTCCCTCCGTCTGTACGTTTAGATTTTTTTAACCACGCATTTTAATGCGGTTTCCATCAATAGACAGAGTGATTCAAGAGGAAGGTATACATGCATTAAAACTATCCTCTTCTTCCATGCGAAGCCGGGGCGGATCGCTAGTTTATCATATATGACTTAAATGCTGTTTATTGTTGTAAATTAATTGATATATGTAAGGTGAATTCCAAAAGCTGAAAAATAAACCGAGTGAGTGTGGCTCAGTGGCAGCATGTGCGACTTTCGATCCGACGCACCCGAGTCGAATCCCGTTGGCCCCGCACCACTGACTTAAGTTATGTGCGGATTTAACACTCCAAGTCCAAGAATTAATTACATTACAATTAATTACATGTGACATCCACCAACCCGCACTGGGCCAGCGTGGTGGATTATGGCCCATAATCTCTCTATGAGGGAAGGCCTGTGTCCCAGCTGTGGTAACGTGATTGGCTGATGATGATGATGATGATGATGATGAAGAAAATAAACCAATATAATATACGTTCATTCTATTCTCATTTCTTTTAAAAGCTTTCGCTAAATCCGTCAGATAGTTCCTTGAAGTTATCATCGTTCAACAATTAGGGCCGTTATCTGCTGAAACCGAATCAGTTCAGTAGTTTTATTGTGCAACCCACAAACCGGCGGAAGCGGGTTTTCATAGCTTTATTAACGCGTCTAAAATACCCGAGAAAATAATAAATAACTCGGGATGGACTAGCGGAAGTTCGTAGTTGGACGTGACAGCTCTTGACAGGGACATATTAAAAAGCATTCGCTCTTTAGCTTTTATCTACTCTCTTTGGTGATGGAACGTACGAATTTCTTTCTAAATTGAATGAAAATTCGGGAAGATATTTAGTGTGTTGTGTTTCTCTAGTGTGATGAAGGAGGACGATCCTTTGCACCAATTATATCTCTCGGTAGAGAGTATTATTTTTGGCGACTTCAAAAAAAGGATGAGGTTACCTCAGATCTCCGTCATTTATAAACTGATTTGGAAAATTATATTTGCGTTGAGTTCAGTATAGCCACAGAATACTAAAGCACAGAAGCTTCACTCCGCAAATAAATTTAAACAAATAGCGACTGTTGCTATGACGCAATAAAATTCAATTCAGCTCGCGTAGCGCTGCATACCTACCAGTCATATTAACCTACAGAACGCCTCTCTTTCTATCGCATAGCTCTTATCTCTTCTGACGCGGCACGTGTAACGACGCGCGACCCGCCGTCGGTGCCCGCCTATGTACTTGTAGCTTCGTACCTGTAGTGCGGAGTGCGCTAGGCCTGGTATAGCTTCAAGATGGTCCCTATATTCTTCAAAGATACATCAAAATAGGAATCTTTTTTTTTTGTTTTAAAATGAATTACCTGTCTATGAACATGAAAACAGCTGAAGATCGATACTGTAGATCATTTTAAAGTTAACAGTCTTTTGTTTTCCGTTTTTATAAATACTCTAGCAGTCTTGTTGTACTCTACAGTCCAGTGCTTTTATTCTTGCCTCTCAGGCCACCATTCAAAATTATATTACCTAGTGAACAACAAAGTACCAGCATAATAATTCAATAATAAATACACAACACACGGAAGCCCATAGCTGCGGCTGACAGTTGTCAGTTCGTCTTCTCAGGAGCATCTGTCAAGTGGCACATGTGACATTTCCGTTGATATTTAGGCAGGATTGATCGTTGGGAGGATGAATAGTGACGTGCGCTGCGGGAGCATGTGGTAACTGGTGGTAGTGTTATGAGCAACAGATATTGTTAAGGGTTTAATAATTCATATAAGCAACACGATAGCGTTACTACTGCGTTACGTATAACTTGATTTGATGATATTCATTTATTATTATTATTATTATTTCGCTCTTTTTCACGGGTTATACACCCGGTCATTTGGAAGGCTTGCGTATGAAACCCCAACTCATATTTTTAACCGACTTCAAAAAAGGATTCAACTGTTTTTATTTTTTGTATGTTTGTTACGCAATTACTCCGCCAATTATGAATTGATATTGATGATTTTTTTTTTGTTTGGTAGGACTTCAGAGTTCCCATATAAATGTTATCGAAATTGATTCAGCACTTTTGCGCCAGCGGGATTCGAATTCGGGTGCGTCGGGTCGAAAGTCGCACATGCTTCCACTAAGACACACTCGCTCGATAAAGAACACAAAAAAAATAAAAATAAAAAGCCAATCTAAGCGTATCGTGGATTAAATGTATCCATTACGTAATAGGATTGTTCAAATCATTAACACTACCAACGTTCACATTCTGTATAGGATTCACCTTTCTCATCATCATCAGCCCATTACGTTCCCTCTGCTGGGACTTGAGCCTTCCTTCGTAGAGACTTTAACTTTCTCGTTTGTCTGTCTGTCGTTCTGGTTGGAATATTGCAATATTCAATTTCGAGCACTTCCCGGTTAGCTATCCGGCTGAAACTTTCAGGGCAGCTCACAACTCGATGACAATGCATTCTAAATCCATAAAAACGTGGTTTTTAGATTTTTTAAATCAATTTCGGATTCTTGTTTGCTCTTATAAACGTTCGCTGATAGCCAAACTGTAATAACTAAGACTAGGCTCTAAAACTCGCTCTAAAAACGGTGAAGGAAAACATCGGAAGAATACCGGCATGTCCATAAATTTATAACAAAAATTCAAGGACATGTGACATCCACCAACCCGCACTGGGCCAGTTTAGTGGATTATGGCCCATACTCTCTATGGAAAAAAGCCCAGTGTCCCAACAGTGGGAACGTGATGGGTTGATAATGATGATGATATCTTACTATAGTGTAGTATCGTTCAAGAAATTGTCTGCAATAGAGGTCGTTTATAAATAGAACAGCTGAATGTTTAGAGTGCAATCGTAGAGTGCTATCGTAGAGTGCTATCTCTGATGTAAAGACGGCGTCTTTGATCAGATTCGTAGGTAGTTTATAACATAATTAGGAACAAGTAAGCAAAGAAACCCTTTTAAATGTACTGATGATGATTTGTTTATTAGGATCTATAAGCGGGTGCCGTAAGTTACAATACAATAATACTTTATTTAATAGTTAAAATAGTCAATAAAAAGTGGGCACAATGGGCGGCCTTATCGCTATTAGTAATATCTTACAGGCAACCTTTGGATGACAGGAAGTTTAATATAAATATTGCGGTAATTTGGTGTACAGCATAAAACTTCAACTATATCTAAATATGATATACTATTAAGAATTAAACAAATATCACAGAACGATTATAAATAAATTAAATACCTATTAAGTTGAAGTACAATGTAAATTACTTCATAATTTTGGTACATATATAGGTTAAATCAGTCAAAAATAAAGCTTATTCTAGAAATATTAAATACGCTAATCAACGACCATCTTTCACCGAGAGAGCTGCTGTGGTGTAGTGGTTGGGTAGGTTGGTTAAGATCTCATACAACATTGAGGTTGCGGGTTCAATCTCACGACGGGACAAATGACTGTGCACAGAAAAAAGCACAAATATTTGTTTCGAGTCTGGGCGATGTAGGACCATGGTCTTTATAGTTCCTAGTTCTCTCGATACAGGGAATCTTAGTTAAGAGCCAGGATCTATGTATGTGATCGTTGGGTGTATGATAAATAAAATAAATATTAAGTATAAAATAGTAGTCAAAGTAGATATTCATATGCCGCTTAAATAAATGGTCACTAATAATCATTATTCGTGTATAAACCATATAACATTAATTTACCATCAAATTATTTATTTATATTAATCACCTTATATCTTAAATAATATACAGGTAAGCTTTATATGAAACATTAATTTATTTTCTATTAATTTATTTAATACAAACATTATATAAATCTTGTTTAAATTCATGGGGAAGCGCAGATGCCTTCAGTACCTATATATTACAGGTATACGCCTAGCTTAGGCTTCTGAGGCTCAACAACTGCTAGTGTATCTGTTGTGTTTGTATAATTATTGAGGCCAGTATGTTGTTTAAAACATGTTCTTTAAAATTGGTTGCCTAATAAATTATATTATTATTATTATAAAGATACATATTCTCAGCAGAAACTTACAGGTTTTCTCGTAAGGACATCATATTTCTTGTCGAACTACGCGGCACAATAAAATTTGAAATGAAAACACAACCTTAGAGGTAAACAAGCGGGTTCATAAAACAGGGGACTCGCCCCAAGGAATTTGACTTCATTATATTTACCTTCGTTAATTCAAGTCACATTTCAGTAACAAAGATTTATTACGCGACAGGATCACAACGGGATCCCGTATACAAGGCTGCATACCCACCGGTTCATTTTCAGCGCTATTCCTCGAATAGTATGGACTGTTTTATTACTTATTTATTATTGCAAAAAAGTGGCTTGATGGGAAGCGGTCACCGTCGCCTATGGACATCTGCAGTACCAGAAGCAGTAAGGGCTCTTACGGGTTATAAAAACTGCATGCAGCCGGTAATCTAGCTGATAAATTTTAAAGGGTATATACCGCTTTTAAAAATTACTTTATCTTATTTTATGTGGGAGCGATAAGTCCTGCACTGACGTTCCGCATGGGGTGTATTGTGCATTTCCCCCGCCAGTACCCACCCAAGCCATCCCAGATCATTAAAGTAACGAGATGCGGCTTTAGGGGCGTTGGCATACCTGCTCCAGTGTTAATGCAGATAGTACAGATGATGATGGTGGTGGATATACGTCCGGTTTCTACTGTACCAACCATCTAGTGGCTATTGCTTTTGCTCGAATGTCTTCTGTGGCCGCACAGTGCAGCAACACGTGTTAACAATTACTTGTCCCTAAAAACGACTTGACTGCGAATAAGAAAACAAAAGATTGCCGGCAAGGCAATCAGTACATTTAAAAGCACTGAGTTGCAACGTTACACGAGGGTGGCAACTCGACGACTACTGCAGCAAGAATCGCGGCAAAACTAGCCAGCTTGCAAGCGTCGTTACAACTCGGCGCTGATTAATATACATAAGGGATAAGGATAGGTACAGTAAATTTTTTACTTTCACTCTCGGCATTTTATGCTGAGCTGAGCCCATTCGGCACATATATTTATTATTTAAGGTTTTATTTTTTACGTCGTTTTTGTGTTCCGAATAAATAGTTTTTCTTTCTTTCTTGAAGACACTCTGTTCTTATCCTGACGTCGCAGTGAGTTTACACCCTTTCCCTCCTATTATTGTATATATTAGGCCAAACAAACAGAACTTATTAGTACAATCCAGTATACACCGGTCATAAACATGTCAATGCTTTAACGAACAAACATCAAGTCGGTACGTTTATAAATACTTTGGAGAAATTAACTCCGAACTCTGCCCTGTTTTAGGCGGAGTGTATCGGCAGGGGCAAAGTTGAAGCGAGATATTTTTCAATCGTAATTAGCACCTAACATTCTTGTTATGATTTATGAGTTAGTACCCGAATTATCTGTTTGAAAGAAATAATGTTTTGGTTACTTAGTGAGTGTGTGGAATTTGTCGATAACCTTTGACACTTCAACGGATTTTTCATTACTCGATCTCACACAAGACGTATAGATACTGGATTATCTTTATCTAGGGAACCGAGTACTATGGGTTCATGATCCTACACCACCGATTACATACAATAGTCCCACTTCAATTTCACCCTGAAAGATTAAATTTTTGCATGTCATAACACAGTAGAAAATAAATATGATTTCATCAGCTTTTTGGCCTTTCTGTAATATAAAAGAAGATTTCAATTACTAACGATTTTCCTATATGAAAATCTTAGCAGTGCCTAATAAATTTTCGTCGAAAGGATGGCTTTAACGAGCTCCTTCAGACTTGTTTTCATGACAATGCCATTGTTACTTCAAGAATTCTTGTTGTAAAGATTTGTGTATTCGTAAAATTCGGTAAAAAGTACAATATAGTGGAAAATCCCAGTTATAGTTGTTATAGTGTAATTCAATTCTCATGTGTTCTCTAAACCTAACTTAATCTTTTTTCTATGATGTTAGAAGAGGATCGGTATTCTGAAAAAATACTTTAGCCATACACACGGTTTTAGAAATCATTTTTTAATTATAATTTTTTTGCCTGCTCACTTCGATCATATATACCCCGGTATATATGATCGAAGCCTGCTCTAATCCATTTAGAGGAATAGAGTAGTAGCTCATAATTTCTTAATAGCTAAATAAATAATAATATATTTTCTTATCTCCACCTCACGTATTAAAGCCACAGTTATTTAAAGTAAATTAAAGTCTATTCGAATGGAGAAAGCGAGTTAATTTGTTTAGACTTGACGGGACTCACGGCGCGGCGGTCTTGTAGTCAGGAAGCAGGTGTCACGATTAATTACTACTCAATTTAGCGATAACATATTTGGATAGTACTTTAGATGACATCTGTTTTTAATAAAACAAAACAATAATGCTTCTTTGCCAATCGATTCCATTAAATGTATTAAGTCTTATATAAAAATCATGAGATTCTACGAAAAACACTAATTTTGTAATACCTACATATATGGTTTAGAAAGTCAAAAAGTAAAACATACAAAATGTAAAACCAAAGATGCCTGCTGATGCAAATACTTGGTTTCACTAAAGTATCTAACATTCTAGAAAAAAACTAGGTATGTAGAAAGATAAAATTATATTATTAGTGAGAAATTAAAAGCCCGAGCTCCGTTGACTTAGCTTTATTCTCTGTAGTTTTGTACATAGATAGCTAATTAGGTACATCAGATATAAAAAATCATAGATAATCAGAATAATGGACTGAATATCATTCATAATATAATGTCTTGAACACTATATGTTATTTATAAAGAATAATTCGCAGACGGCGCATAGATATATATGCGGCGGCATCTATAAGTAATTAAATGTTCCGCTGTATCCTCACTACTCATGTGGGGAGAGCTCCTAAAATACCGCGTGGAAGAGAGGATTTCATTAATTCGGGATAAAGGATCTTTTTCTAAATGAGATGGTTAACGCGTGTCGAGTCATTTAATTTTTAATTGAGAAAGATGTGGGTGGTTGAACTTTGTGTTTTGATTGTCTTAGATATCAGGAAAGCTTAAGTAATGAATATCTATACCTACGTTTATTATGTTTTATGTACCTGATTGATGAGACAAGCAGGTTGTTCGCCTGATGGTATGCAATACGCCCATAACAGTTGCAGCACCACCCAGAACTTTGTTTTGCAAAACCTTGCGTGCTACTGCACTGCCAGTGCGCGTGGGCGGGTGTCACATGTCCTTCAATTTTTAGATTCCGGACATGACTATTTCACCGCGATGTTTTCCTTCACCGTTTTTAGAACGAGTGTTAAAAACGCACTTAAAGGTTCAACGGAATTCGAACTCCGGTGCGTCGATCTCAATTCACAGTCCCACTGAGCCGCACTCGATGGAGGAAGTATACGTTTAAGCACAATACAATACAATAATATACAATACAATACAATACAATAATGCTTTATTGAATACCAAACACGGGAAAAACAATAGTTAACAAAGTTAATAAACAGTGGGTACAATGGGCGGCCTTATCGCTATGCGCAATTTCTTACAGGCAACCTTTGGATGGACCGGAATTTTAAAAGTAATATTGCGGTCAGTGTGGTGTACATTATAAAAAAAAACTCCAATTATACGTAAATATGATATACTACTATTTAAAAAAATGAAATAAAACAAATATAAATATATACTAAAAATAAGTAACATAAAAATTAATATACATAAATAAAATAAATAAATAAATATATATATATATATATATATATATATATACATATATAAATACATAAATATAATTATACTTACAATGTCATTTAGCTGTTATTGGACAAGTAATGTTTCTTCACCATATTCTTAAAAATAGCAATGGACTTGGCATATCTAATTTCTATGGGCAATGCATTCCACAGACGGACAGATTGTATGGTGAAAGATTTGTCGTAGAAAGTTGACGAATGGACAGGAGTTTTGAGCTGAAGGGTATCTGAAGAACGAAGGGAACGAGGATTGGAAAGATGGAGAAACTCAAAACGTTCTTTGAGATAAGGAGGGGTAGATGGAATAAATAGGACACTATACAGGAGAGAGAGAACATGAGCATCCCGGCGACGGCGGATAGGTAACCATTTGAGCTTGGTGCGAAATTCTGATATGTGGTCATACTTGCGCAAGCCAAATATGAACCGTATGCAAAAGTTTTGTATGCGCTCAAGCTTATTAAGCTGCTCTTCGGTTAGATCCAGATAGCAGGCGTCGGCGTAGTCAATTATTGGGAGAAGGAGGGATTGTGCTAACGCAATCTTGGTGGCAGTTGGAAGAAAGTTGCGTAGTCTCCGAAGCGATGCCGCAGACGCAAACACCTTTCGGCTGACTTCATTTAGTTGCGGTCCCCAAGATAGCTGTTTGTCCATGAGCACACCTAAGTTTTTGACAGTTTCACTGATTGGTATCGTAGTACCATCGAAAAGAACTTGTGGGAGGCGGAACCAGTCGATCTTCAATACTAATCTAGTACTGCCAATTACAATGACTTGTGTTTTGTCAGGATTAATTCGAAGACCAAACGATTTGCTCCAGTTAGATATGTGTTTCAAGTCATTATTAGTGGTTTCTATTGCAGTGGGCAAACAATCTAGTGGAGCCTGTGTATAAATTTGTAAGTCGTCTGCATAGAGATGAAAGATGAATAATATTTTATTGAAAATAGGAAAAAAAGTTTACAGTTACATATAATAAAAAAAGAAAGAATAATAATAATAGTGGTTGAACAAATTGCGGCCTTGTCGCTAAGTGCAATTTCTTACAGACAACCATACTACATAGGCACAAAAAGTTTGTCTGGTATTCCTTAGGAATTCCACAGATTACCATAAGACGTTATATTGTCTAGAAATAGCTAGGCATGCCTTTGTACGTGGGTGAGGGGTAGGCGTACCTATTTCAGAATCTTAATTTACTACACAGATAGACGCTATTTACAGAATTCAGCAGCATCCGTGCACTTGACTCAGACACACACATATACACCTACGTATGTATATTCCAATTTATATTTGGATCTCCCTTTGGTCTAACACTTCATTAGAGGAACGTATAGGAATTGCAGAGCTCTTTGATTTAATATTTAGCACTTTGAGTTGAAAGGTTTTGTACGTAACTCTGCGAGCTCTACATGTAGAGATGTAGAAACGTATTCTACGTTAGAGAAAGCAAAGAAAGCAATGTTAAGAAGTTATAAATGTACAAAGTACCTAGTACCCACCTACTTCGATTTATTTATGATATGTTACAGCTATCATCCTCTATTCTGTAGCCCTTTTCTGCACATTGGGAAGTGCCATAGTTAAAGGTGGTGATGCATTTGTTATGGGCAGGCGTGTTGCTCAGAGCGAGTGTAGCTCAGTGAGCGAGTGTGGCTCAGTGGGAGCATGTGCGACTTTCGATCAGACGCACCCGAGTTCGAATTCCGCTGGCCCACACCACGGACTTTCTTAAGTTATGTGCGGATTTAACACTATAACTTAACTCTAAAAACGGTAAAGGAAAACATCGTAAGGAAACCCGCAAGTCCAAGAATTAATCACAAAAACTCAAGGACATGTGACGTCCACCAATCCGCACTGGGCCAGCGTGGTGGATTATGGCCCGTAATCTCTCTATGAAAGAATCCCTGTGTCCCAGCAGTCGGTACGTGATGGGCTGATGATGATGATGAGGATGATGAAGGTGATAATGATGATGATGAGGCGTGTTGCTTATTAGTTGATGGACCTCGCCTCGACACTCAGTAGAGACAAAAAAAACATGAATTTAATGATTTATTATTTGATGCCGAACACCGGGGCAGAGTCGGACACTTTCTTGATGAATATTTTAGTTTATCTGACGAATAAAATTATGTATTTGATTGATTGACACGAGAACCAACTAGTTCCGGAATTCACATAATGATCTAGTTCACGTTGTTTATTTCGAAAATTATATCTGGATCCACAGAGTCAGTTCGTTAGTCAGTTTCATATAATTAGTGCGACTAGAATATAGATTAACACGGCCATAATTGGTATTAACTTTCATTTTATGATAATTTAGCTTAATCAAGGACATTATAACTAGTGTACTATCACACACATCACAACAGACTGATATTATAATAAATGCGAAGCTTAAAATTAAAAAATCGGAATAGCTTATACCTTGTACCCTGTATTAACACATAGGCTTCTCTTTATCCCGGGAAACAACGGGAAAAACCGTGTGACGTACTTTGGGAGAGACCTATGTCCAGTAGTGGATTGATGTAGTTTGATGATTATGATGATAATTGAAAGTAAAAATAAACTAACTAATTGAACATAAATATTTACAAACATATTTTATTTAATTATTTATATATAATTAAGTAATGAAAGCCAAAGCCAAGCTTATGACGAATAGCATGAAACGTAGGCTAGAAGTTGATGGCGAGGAGATTGCATACGTCCATGAGTACCTTTATCTAAGCCAATTAGTTTCCTTCCAGACGAGACAAGATTTAGAAGTTGCAAGACGCACCGAAAACGCCTGGAGGAGCTATTGGTCTATGAAAAATCTCATGAAAGGTAACCTTCCTTTAACACTTAAAAGGAAACTAATGGACGTATGTATTCTCCCCATCCTCACCTACGGTGCTCAGACTTGGTCTTTGACAAAACATCAGAAGTCCGCACTCGGGGTTTGCCAGCGAGCTATGGAGCGTAGCATCTTAGGTTTCAAATTGTCGGACCGAATAAGAAACAGTGAGCTGCGCTCCAAAACCCAAATCGCCGACGTGGGACAAAAAGCTGCTAGCTTGAAATGGAACTGGGCTGGACACGTCTGCCGCATGTCGAACGAGATGTGGGCTAAACTTATCACTGAGTGGATCCCACATAACGTCAGGCGACAACGCGGCAGGCCCAGACGGAGATGGCGGGATGAGCTGGACTCCTACTGGAAGGATTGGCCGCAAGGAGCATTGAACCGTGAGGAGTGGAAGGAGGGTAGGGAGGCCTTTGCCCTGCAGTGGGACGATAACTGTACTGGCTTACTCTTCCCTTTCTTTCGTTTGTAAAATCATCTCCACAAAAGGAGAGTGACAAACTGAAAAAGTTGAAACATACGTAAAAGCTTTGGCACATCAAGAAAAAAATCGCCTGCATCTCGTCTATTTTCTTGCTTATTTTTACGAAAATATTTTAAATAATTCATTTTTTTAATTGCATAATAACATGCACTTATGTTTGTACTGTCTTTCACTATTTTTAATGTCAACATTTTTATAAACAAAAGCTCTTTACTTATTTAAGAAGTTGTATTTCAGAGCTCGTCGCTCCTCTATGAAAAGAGCTTTAGGTAAACCGCTTTGTAAGCGAATAATATTACCATTTTTTAGAAATATGTAAGAATATTCGTAGGTTGGTACATGATATATTATCAAGACGATATTTCTAAATATATGTACAAGCATGGACTAAATATACATATACTTGTATCATTGAGGTCTCCTCAATGACTTGTATATTTTATATGTTTTGACAACCTCTGTGGTGTAGTGGTTGGGCAGGTTGGCTCAAAACTCATACATCACTGACGTTGCGGGGTCGATTCCCGTGACGGGACAAATGTTTGTGTACAGAAAAAAAAAGCGCAAGCAGATTCGTGTCTGGGTGTTGTGGGACCATGGTCCTCATAGTTACTGGTTCCCTAGATAAAGGGAATTCTAGTTAGAGGCCAGGATCCATGTATGTGATCGCTGGGCGTAAAAAAATTTAAATAAAAAAAAAGAAAAAACTTGTCCATGGTACAAGTTAGCATTGACAAAACTAGGTTAGATAAATTAGATAACGGAAAAAACTACAAAAATTAAAACCATTCTGATAAAACTAAGTACATGTATAATTATCAAAAGCTCAACAAAAGTAAAGAGTTGAGGAGGAATTCGTCTATTTATCGTTGAATACAAGGAATTTATATTGTTTTCGACATTTTTTACTCTGACTGAATGGTTCTCGCGACCAAAACAAAAAAAAAACTTGAGTGGCGAAGATTCCACGTTCCTATGTTAGAATTGCATATAAATAAAAACAAAAATCCGTATGTTCTGCGCGTATAAATAACTAGATTTGTGGAGCATCGGGAACGCCGACCGTTTTATTATAGAGATGGAGTGAGACTAGTTATCGTACCCGACTCTAGTTGAAGAGTTAAAGACAATGTTTAGTGAGTGGGTATCAATTTAGTTTAAGTGGTGGTTGTATTATGTCTAATTATTGAATGTGCTTTAACAGGTGCATGGTTATCTGTGAAAACCCGACACCCAGATTACTATAACATAATAAACACACGTTTGCGTCATTCCTTACGAAAATGTTCAGTCAAAACAATGCCTTGTCGAATTATATAGATAGAGTAGATTCAAATTGAGTGTGAAAAATATTCTAATGAACAAAGCATACTACACAGTTAGTAATTAAATAGAAGACAAAGATGCATGGAACATTCCGCTTCTGCCAAGTAGCCAACTGGCACATAAGAAGAATAATATTGTCAAAAACAAACATAAATTATTGTAACAAAAGTTCTAAAAAATATGCCCCTCAGTTTCTTGCCGTATCTTCTGAGTAGTTCTTTTTCCGATACGGTGGTAGAGTCATTGTAATAATTGACGTTCATAAGTGCGTCTGTGACGACGAAATTGAAATAAAGAACTTTTGATTGAATGATATATTTTTTCGAAGTGTCGTGTCGAAATAAAGAACTGTCGAAGTTCAAAGAGTTCCCTTACAAAATCTATCTTCCAAATAATATTTTAAGACAAAGTCCTATTTAAATATGTATAATATGGATATGCACACTTCGTCGAGTATTATTATTTTATATAAATAAATAGTACAGTATAGTTTTATAATCTATAGATAGAATAACAAATAATATATGGGTATCAAAGACATCGGCAAGGAGTTTACACCCCATCGCACTTCATGATGTCATATGTAGTTTGAGCACAAGTATTACCAGTCGATTAATAATTCCTACTAATATTATAAACGCGAAAGTTTGTAAGAATGGATGTATGTATACCTTTGTTACTCTTTCACCCAAAAACTACTGAATGGATTTTGATGAAATTTGGTATGGATATAGCTTATACCCTAGATTAACACATAGGCTACTTTTTATCCCGGGAAACCGCGGGTGAAACCGCAGGACGCAGCTAGAAAATAAATAAAATAAATAACTCCTGGCCCCTAACTAGGATTCCCTGTATCTAGGAAACTAGGAACTATGAGGACCATGGTCCCACAACACCCAGACACGAAACAAATGCTTGCACTTTTTTTTCTGTGCACAAACATTTGTCCCGTCGCGGGAATCGGACCCGCAACCTTAGTGATGTATGAGATTTGAGCCAACCTGCTCAACCACTACACCACAGAGGCTGTCATAAACCGTGTCGATAAACCGACTATAAGCTGCAAACCCATTCCTCTGTCTACACAACACGGAAGCGTGAGATAATTAACTATGTTTGAATACACAAAAAGTCTCCCTCAGTGACAAACAAACACATGTGTTCTTTGTGTATTAGGAGCTGTGTAGTCTGAGATATGGCTAAGATTACCCCCAAGTCGAGAAGTAGACGCGCGCGCCGCCGACGCGGATAGACGTGCGCGCGCGCATTTAATAAATTAATAATATCACGTAGTAATTAAATAAAATAGACTTACACAAATAGCCTGTGAAGTTTTGTGCTCGCTTGTGAACTTTTGTGATGATAAAAAGGACTTAAATAGAGAAAACAGTGTGAATTTAAAAGCAATTTTACTTATGGATTTAATGGATTGGGACTTTAATGGATGATACATAACATGTTATCAGATTATTAATACTCGTAAAATAACATTATAGTGTACTTTTGTTTAATAAATATCGAAATAAATATTAATATGATAATATAATTGAATAAATTACAGAACTAAAAATAATAGAAAGTGATCTTGCAATTCTCAATAAATCTCTGTGTATAACTCATTATTATCTTCGATAATTAGTAATTACCCGTAGATTACAATATTGCCTACTGTACATAAAACAACTGAGACTGTGTTTTATGTATTAAAACTTGTGGTTATTCATTCGATCCTGTGCCAGAACATCTTATAGTGGGTGTTAAAAATATTGGTGGTGAATATAAATAAACGCTTTATAAATATTTTTATGTAGTGATAAAAATGGTGGCGGTGGTCAGCGAGCGGACTAACAATGAATATTTCAGATCGTTTTTACCTGTAAGTTTTTATGTTTTATCTTTGGAAGTTAACTGTTTTCCACTCACAGACCAAACACTTTTGAGATTGTTATCGGTTAAATTGTTCGAAAATTTATAAACATAATAATTCGAAAATTTATAAGTATTTGCTTCGGTTCAAATCAGTGACATACCGATATTTATGCTACATAAACCTACTTATATGTAGGTCTTATCTGGCGGAGTTAAAGCTATAGCTAGAACATGCATCTTTATAAAAAACATATATTTGAATAGAAATGCCAAATACCTTCCAGGCATTTCAGCATTGTCAAAGATAGAGAGTGGAATAAAACATCAAAAAATAATATTTTATCATTAATTTTTTTGATAATATTATTCATTGTACCAAATCTTTTGAGGTTTCGTAAAGCTCAAATTAAAAATGAAAATCTATAAATACAGAGCGTAATGCAACACTTTGGTGGCTATACTTCAATCCATATTATCAGTTTCATAACAGTATCGTAAAATAATCACAACAAATACACAATTGACATTGAACCCTTGGGCTATTGGCGATACGACGCAAATGTTTGTCATGTTTATATTTCGGCAAACAAAATGTTTCCTGGTAAGAATTTTGTGAATATAGACAAAGGAATGAATTACCTCTTTTTTCTTACCTACCTACTCGTAACATTTTTAAATTTTGACATACGGCCAAGAAGATGTCCTTGAATAGAATAGGTACATTTCCAGACAGCAAGGCGAGATTTCTTCAGTGTATTTACGACTCCGTACTATATTGATATACTTTATTGGGTTTGTAAAATATGACGGAGCACGTCGTATATTTTGTGACAATATTTAGCATAGTTTGCGTTCCTAAATTGGGTCATATACCGAATAGAATTGGTTCGGTATTTAGATTTTTATTGCCCAGACTTTAGAATGTTTTTTTTTATATTATAGTGGTACCGTTTTAACCTGGTTAAAAACCTCTAAATTTAATAAGTAGATTAATGTCCTTACTGCTTTTTGTATTCTTTAACGTACTCAGAAGTTCTTTTCTCAATTTCAGGCTGTCAACTCTCCGCCGGTCCCGCACCGGGACGTGTCAGCGTCGACGGCTGCATACCGACCCTACAACGAAGAGTACGCGTCCGTCCAACGCCGCGTCGACAGACCAGCCCCGCCAGAACCCGACCCTGAACGCAAGAAGGACAAAAAATGGTCCATTGGAAAACTATTCCGAAGAAAGAAGAAGGAGGAAGAAAGTTCCTCAGAAGAAAGCGACGAAGGAGTCAGCACAAAGTCCCCGTCAAAAAGAAAATCAAAAAAGAAAAAGAAGACGCCTGCTGTAAATAACTTTGACCATATAGTCATCAGAGATTCGAGACGAGCACAGAGTTTAGCGAAGGCGAAAGTTCGAGATGCTTCAGACGATGGCGTATTGTCAGACCCATCTGCAGGTTTCATCAACTATAGAGCGAAGACTCAAGAACTGTACGGGGCATCGAAAGAATCGCTCAGTCTAAGAGATGATAGTACAAGCAGGTCTGGAAAGTCTCTTCTAGAAACTCCATCCAGGAAAACGAGAAAAGGCAGATTGAAAGCTCGAGTGGAAGCGTTGAGAAACAGTATGAGAGGAGAATCGAGCAGTGAGGAAGAGTCTTCACTAAAATCCTCCAATTCCTCTTCGATGATACGGTTTCGAAGTGAAGATTCGTTAATGCGGTCACGCGATAGCTCTCTAAACAAGAGGTCAAGAAGCGCAAGAAATGAAAGATACATTAAGAGATTATCGCGTGATGAAGAAAACCAGCTTAATAAGGAAGCTGAATTATTGCAACAAGGTTATACAAAAGCTGAAGTTGAATTGTTGACAAGAACACCCACGAGTCAAAGTAGCGGATACGGCACCTGCAAACGTGAACAAACAAATAAAGTGATACAAGAACAACTATACGCCAATGAAGCAAACAACCGTCCCATGAAATCCGAATCAATTTCATCCTTCCCATCGACTACTCAAAGTTATCCATCATCCATTAACTTTAACGCTAAAGTTAACAACGAGCATATTAACTATTCCATCCAGTATCCGAGCAATAACATAAACCGCGATAGAGAAACGCTTTACGCTAATAACAATAGAGATCGGAGCGTCAGTAATCATTACGAGAGTCCAGAGAACGTCTTGTGCGTTAAGTTTCCACTTGGGAATGTAACAAATGTGAAAAGAGAAGAAAAAGCGCCTCCAGTACCACCTCCCAGAGACATGCAAAGAAAAGTCACTACTCCTTTGTCTATGTATTACGAAAACAATCCAATAATAGCTGATAGAATGAACCATAGCAGTAATAAAGTTGTTCACGGCGTTCCAAACAATGATTTTGAGAAAATTATGCGAAGAAGTCAAGAAAGATCGTCACATAATGGGTTCAACGGGCTGAGACGACCAATCTCAAACTCCGAAGATCATATTGCTATGCAAAACAATGAATTTATTCAAAGTTTTCAGTATAAACCTGAGCAACCTCGTAGGCCAGCATCAGTGTCAGCAGAACCCAACCACTATGGAATTTATGCAAATTCGTCACCCTGGCGAAAACAAAACATTGTAAATAGTATTGTGAAACCCGAGCCAGTACAAGCAAAAAATGATTTTTTGTATTACGCGGATCAAAGTCCCAGATCTCGTAGACCAATTAGCGTTCGAACTAGTCAAAACGGTCTTGATAACCAATATTTAAGTGATTCTCAAGCATCTTTGAATGTCGCTGACAGTGTGTACAGAAAGCCTCGAAATGCTTCTGATTTTTGGAGAAAAATTGATGACGCTGAAAGACAAAAGAGGAACCAAAATATTTATGCAAATTCCCGAAGCAGTAGTGACTTCACTCACACACCACTAACTAGAACTCCATCTTATATTGAACAAAATAAACAGAGGCAGGATAATAACGATATTCTGAATAAAAACAAACCTAACTTACGCAGTGCGTCAATTGATACCACGGATGATGCTAAGATGTGGAAAGCTACAACTGAATACAAACGATCTATAACAGTTGAACCTCCCAAGACTGTCACGTCGCCAACAAACAAAACCCACGTGCGTCACAAATCTGACACATTCGTTCCTAGTACATACCAAATGACATCTGACGACGAGAAAAGCTCCGAAAGACGAAAGTCTACCAACCTTGACGACGCTCTCAACGAATTGGAAGCGATTTATAACAGCTTAGGCTTGGGCGATGAAGATTTGTTGGATCGAGCGGAACGTCGGGAACTAATGACTCCGAAATATAACGACCATTTCAATGACTGGAATGGAAACGATGACGAAGTGCAACTGCGAAGTCAGCCTACTACGCCGCTGAGACGAGTACCTCGTAGATCCACCCTCCCAGATAAACTACAGGACGACATGGCATTCAGAAGAATGAACTCTTTTAATAAAGATAAACCTAATAATTATAAGGAATCCCAGGCACAAATAAGTTATATGTTAGCATCACCTGTATACGTTCCATATGCATCAGATGATGATAGACAATCGGAACGTAATGAGCCTGACATAGTTTACGACGATGTCGTTTACAGAAATATTAAACAAACTAATAGCAGATTGAAAACACTGGACCCTCAACCACCCTTCGGAATACCGATAGGGCCAGTATCTCCAGCCCCTCAAAGTGATTACTTGCATGCTATACCAGATAATAAAGGTAGATCTAGATTTGTACCAAGAAGGTCACCCGATATTGTATCAGACGATCTAGCTTATAGGAGCTTGCGGAAAGATCATAGGCATTCCTCAGTGTTTAATGGTGAAGATTACAATGGCCATTTAAATAACAACCATAGCAGTTACAATGAGATCCCTTCAAACAAAGAGTCTGCTGCTACACTCAAAAAGAAAAGAGCTGTAAGATCTCTATCAGCTAATATTTTTACTATGATTCAAAAAGAAATTGATGATGCATTGAATATGAGTAAAGTGGCCACTTTACAAAAAACACAAAGCAACAGCGATGTCATGAAGCGACTTCGCGATACCTTCGAAAATAATGACATCGAAAAGGATCACTATCCCCGTAACAAGGTAAAACAAAGACACAATACTGTCAATCTATTTGTTAATAACATTCACGCACCTTCTCATCATTTCGCAAAGGACGATTCATTCATTCACAAAGACGATAAACACCTTGCTAAGCCACCATCTTGTGATAAATCCAAAAGTTCATCACCATCAAACAGATCTCCTCAGGCATCAAAACGTTCATCCAAGGATGAATTTCAGCATGTGCTCAGTATGCTTGCGCAGGAAGCTATGGATACTAGTAACAAGTTAGGGGTAGCTTTAGCGGAATTAGATAAAAATCGTAATGCTGCTGAAAAGAAAACAGATGTTCAAACGAGAATATCTGATAGTAGATTAAGTTTCCTTAATGGATTAACTGAGAAATGTGATGATCCTCAACCGGAAATAAAATTAGTTAACGTACGTTCCGAAGTATTCAATGAACCCGAAGAAAAGCAAACTGTAATTCAAGTCAAACAAGATTCTAAAGCTCAGAAAACTGAAGATAGCTTACTAGCTATATCAGATCAATTACATAGAGTAGAAGATCAACTTAAGCATAGTTTTGAAAAGGAACTTAATTTCGAAGACGAAAGTATGAAGCTTTCAGACTACATATCGAGTACAGTTACTGAGGAAAAGATGAAGGCTCAAGAAACTACAGTTCTTTTACCAGAAAATAAATTGATACCTGATGTTGTTCCATTGACTGTTCAAAATGACTCGTTAAAAATTGAAAACCATGATAAAAGTATTAAAATCATTGAATCACAGCCAAAAACACCAGAATTGAAGTCAACAAACCCTTTTTTGAATATGGATGATAAACTAAAAGAAATTAACGAAATAAATGCCTTCAAAGAACTAAAAGATGGAATATCTGATTTGATTGCTGGAATTACACAGGTGAATGAAAAGCTTTTCCTATCTAAAGGGCCTAAAGTCGAAAGCAATAATCCTGTGCAAGATAAAGTATCAGGCATGACCGAAGCCAGTGAAAGGTTAAACCAAGCGACCCGAAATGTCGTTAAACAAGAAGTTCCTAATAGGGCTTCCGTTAATCTATCAATATACGAAGACGACCTAGAAATAAAGAGGGATGCGGCTGATTCAACGGAATATAATTCCTCTGAGGAGTTGGCCACGATATTCAAGCTAGACAGTAATAAAAAATCGCAAGTAGCTGCTAGTGAAAACAACGACGACGATGAGAAAGAGATTCGCGAGGAACTAAGTTCCCCGAAATTGGTACAGACGATGAATCAGCAGCTCAGAAGGCTCTCTGTAGACCATACAGATGATTGTGCTCCTAGTCAAAGCAACTCACTGCCAAATAACGCTGTGCCGTGGAGGGCTAAAAGGCAAAATCATAATTCGCAAAAAGAAACTCGAGGTACGTGGTCCATACTCATGCATGGCGTTCGGTTTTCACTTTAACCATTTTTGCATCCGGCTTTTGTCGTTTTCATTTCACGTTTTATTTTTTCATTGAATTTTATAGCATGGATGTTGTGGCTAACGATTAAGGTGGTGTTTCGTTCTGTGCGACTGCGACAGGTGGCTATCAGATGTAACTACATATTATGGCAACGATCGTTCAGCTTCGACGACCTATCTTGAATCTTACCGAATCTGATTCTGAATTTCAAGTAATTTATATTTAAATTAAATCTCTAACCTACCTATATCTTATCTAACATTCAGTTGATTGAATATACACCTGTCCTCCTGGTAAAGAAACTGCTGAATCTGGTGGAGGATTCCTTAAACTTTTCGAAACGGATAAACGTTGCGTGATAATATCATTGAATTCCTGAACGCCTTGTCAAGTAGTAATGATTACCTACATAACAGCAATCTATTAACACTCTTTAAACTAAAAGCATTACCTACCTAGTAGAGTAGTTAGTTGGTCAGATGGACTGAATTGAGAATTCAGAGATCAGATGTTGAAAATACAATTGCGTAATCTTTTTTTTATTTATTCATAAAGCCATTTAGGTATATAATTGTAAATATATTTTTTTTATGTAACTGGATGACGAGACGAGCTGGTCGTTTGCCTGATGGTAAGCCAATCCATAACAATAACAGCAACATCCAGAACTTTGTTTTGCAAAATCCTGCGCGGCGCTGCACTGCGCTCGTCACCCCGAGACCATTAGCTGTCGAGTCTCATAATGCCCAGTAACTTCGCTGGTTACAAAGCCCTTCAAACCGGAACACGGTAATGCTTGCGCACTACTGCTTGGCGGCTGAATTACTGGCAAAGCGCATTAGCATTATTCGCAGCTTAGATTATAGGGTATGAAATCAAAGCGGTGGTACCCACCCAGACAGCCTCTCGCATAAGAGAAACCTAGCCTACATATGATATGTACGAAGTACATAGATGTCATTAAGTAATCTGAAACGCAATGAAAATATCTAGGGTAATTCCGCTGAATATAATATATCCACTGAGTATATTCAGCGGTATGACACTAGATATTTTCTTTGCGTTTCAATTTTAAGATGAATTTCCTTAACGTCACACCTGATTCCATTAGATTACAATTGCCATGATCGCAAGTCGTACATAACGAAACACCCCTTAACCAAGACTTTTGTTTTTATAGTTTGAGTTTTTGTGTCACAGGCGGTAGCGCGAACTCGAAGCGCGATTGGCGCGACTCTGGCACGTTGATGCTAGCTTGCACGTACACCCTGATGCTCTCGCAACACCTGGCAGACCTGGACTGGTTGACGATGCTCGGCTTGCTGCTCGCAATCATCACGATTGTTGCTATGCTAATAATATAATGCTGGATGGCAGTTGTAACGTGTCAGGGATTAGAACAAAACAGTCATAAGTTGTTAGAAGTAGAATTTTACAGTTGCTAAAGACGAACGATTGGTGATATTCCCGAGTTTAGGAAATTTTTCAAATACGGTTTTATTGCATTATTATTAAAATAAAGGTTTTATAACAGAAATAAAAATTAGTTTAAAGTTTTTTGTTCGAATCCCTGAATAACGATAGGCAACTTGTCCTGTTCATAAAGTCCTAAACGACGATTTTTATAACGATAGCTGCTACCCAAGACTTCAGAGAAATTTCATTTATTTACTGTTTTTTTTTTTTGGTTTATTTTAAACTCTACCTTTATTAAAATAATTTTAATATAAAAATTATAAAATATTATATAATAATAATAATAATAATAATAATAATAATAATAATAATAATATTAAAAAATAATAATAATAATAATGATATTAATAATAATATTATTATTATTATTAATAATATTATTATTATTATTAATAATATTATTATTATTATTATTTATACATTAAAATTATACAATCGTTCAAAATTTCGATCGTTTACCCATTTGTTTATTTTAATTAGTTTTATGTTATAGAAAGAATAGTTTGCACGGTGAATAGAATGTACTTTTCTGGCCATAGAGGTATAAGCATAGTGTGTAATATAATGTCCCCACAGCTAAAAATAATAATAACATAAATCTTAAAAACAATAATCATTAAATTATTTAATATTATGTCAGAAGACTGTTAATCTATGTCTCTGTGGCCAAAATAGTTTGTAGCAAATAGAGCAGCTTTTCATTAAATATTTTTTTTTTATTAATAACAAATATGTAATAAAAATTAGTAACTTGGATAGAACACGTCACTTATTAATAGATACTTTATTTTTATTATTTTTTAATGTGGAATTAATTTGTTTAATAATTCAGAACAGAGATTCACCATACAGTAGTCGACTTAGATTAACTTTTAATTTACTATTTTGGTAGTTACCGTTCTAGATCTAATAGAAATTTTAAAAAGTAGCAAGTACTTACTATGTAGCTAAATAACCAGCTAAAGAAAAAGTATCTAGACCGTTTGTTAATATTTTTCAATTTAATTTTAAAATACGTAGACGATAGGCAGAGTAACATTATTTTTATATAAAAAATAGTTTAATTCGTATCTATGTTAATCTGTAAGGTATATTTTATGGACCTCTGATACTTTTACTCATGTTTGTTATTGCCTTAAACAAATGACTTATTAAAAAAATGGCTTAAGTTTACGTTTTAAAAGTAAAATTAACCATTAGGTAAGTACCTAATACCGTTTATAAAATGCCCCTTAGGTTTGCTACTTTTACCCTTCAGATGGTAGCCACCTTAAGGTAAAAAGGTTTTCTTTTTATAAGTTTATTAGCTACTAGCTGCGCCCCGCGGTTTCACCCGCGGTTTCCCGGGATAAAAAGTATCCGATGTCCTTTTTCAGATTCTAAATTATATACACAACAAATTTTATAAACATTTGTTCAGTAGTTTTTGCTTGAGTAACAAACATCCATCCGTATATCAATCCTCACAAACTTTCGCATTTATAATAGGTATATTAGTAGGACTAGCAACCTGATAGAACATATTTATTTTTTGCGTATATGTACCTACTTACCGAATTTCTGTGCTGTCTTACTTTCTATAATTAAGAAATAATTTTTAAAGTATTTAGCTGTGATTTCTATTTTATCTTCTTAATCTATAAATCATTTACATTACCTATATTGATTTTAATTTGTAGATATAATCGATTTCATCATAAATATAAATTAGGTATTACGCCATTTGTGCCAAAATTAAAATTAAAATATTTCTACTTAGAACAAATCTTTTCGAAATTATATCTTAATTAACACATCTGCGTAAGTTCTTATTATTCTGAATTGCAATAAATAGGTTCATATTTGTGTTAAAATTTTGAACACCCGCATGTATTGTATGTTTGTGATTTGACGTTTTGTTAAAACATTAATTCAATGTTTGCATGGAATTTTGTTGTCTTTTTAATTAAATCTAACTACCTATAAAAAATTTGGTACCTACTTATTAAAAAGATATATGTTTGGTAAGTAGTAAAAAAAAAACTTACCTACCTATTGAAAAGAAAAGGAAAGAATTATGTTTCTCGATTTCTACAAAAATAAATTATGAACAAAATAAAATGCAAAGCGTTAATTTAACGGTTTTATTTAAATTATGCGAATAGATATTACTCCCGTTAGGTATCTAGTTAAAAATATAAATTATATGCCTACTAGTATATTCTAAATATAATAAGTCTAATAAACATTTTTTTCTAGGTGAAAATTGATTGCCTCCAGTCTTCAGCTGCCAGCGTTTAGATTTAAAATAACATAAGCTATACCTATGTTTTAAATTAAGCTACTTTCTGTATGTACTCTATACTACTATAAATTACGTTTAAAATTTACTATGTTTACGTAGAGGCTTCCAGTTACATATAAAAGAGCGTTATTTATATGAGACAAAGTTATAATTTAATTAAAATGTTTCAGTTTTACATCTGACTATTATTTGGGTATCTGCCCACCTCACCTACCTACAACACTTGCATAGGAATCATAAACAAATTAACTAATAGGTAATATGTAATTTCTTCTTCACTAATTCGAATGTGTATTACTTAAAAACTGCTGAACTGATTTTAATTTATTTTTCAGGGTTTACCTTGTGCACCTTAAGTCCCAACTTAGATTAGGGTACCTAAGTATGTCTTGTCGATAACTGTCAAAGCAACATAATACATACCTATATAAATAACTAGCTGGGCCCTGCGGTTTCACCCGCGGTTTCCCGGAATAAAAAGTAGCCTATGTGTTAATCCAGGGTATAAGCTACCTCCATACCAAATTTTATCAAAATCCATTCAGTAGTTTTTGCATGAAAGAGTAACAAAGGTACATCTATACATCCATTAGTAGGATAACAGAGCTGACAAAGTCTCGATAGTATCGATCGATACTATCGAATGGAAGATATCAACTATTGATAGTTTGGCGACACTAAATTGCCAAAACAATGATAGATTCACACACGCCTTCCGCATTTATAATATTAGTACGAAGTAGGATAGGAATTATATTTTATTCAAAAACAACAACAAAATAAAAGCTCTGCACCGCTGCGTGTGGCACAGCTGTCGACCGGCTCGGTCACCACGCCCTGTCGTGCATAAAAAGTACGGGAAGACTTCCCCGCCATGCCAGCCAAAGTAAGCAATGTAATTCGCTAAGTATGTAATTCGTCGGGCTTTTACCACCGCCACCTAAGTGGCTGTACTGGAACCGCAAGGTCTCGTACGCGACGATGGTAAAAGACCCGACGGAATGACACTTATTCCTTGGAAGATGGGAAGGTCTTTGGTATGGGACGCTACTTGTGTAGATATCCTAGTGCCGTCTCATCTTCCCGTCACCCAAAGTAAGGCTGGCGTCGCCGCTGAAGGAGCGGAGAACCTCAAAAGGCGCAAGTATAGTAGCCTAAATAGTGGCTATATATTTGAACCTTTTGGGGTCGAGACGCTAGGACCGTGAGGACCGGGGGCGCACAGAGTTTTCAAAGATGCTACAAAACTTCTTGTCGAAGCAACGCATGACCAAAATGCTGGCCTATATTTTGGCCAAAGGATAAGCATTGCCATTCAACGTGGCAATGCTGCCAGCATTTTGGGAACGTTGCCCACTGGTAGTAGTTAATTAGATTAGATTAGTTTAGATAGATAACGCTATTTAATGGAATGATCTAAGTAAGATGACAAGACTGCAGAAGGTCGATTTTATTTTATTTTATTTTATTCTATACATCATGGATGATTTCGATTCGAAGACGCATTTTTGTGAAGTTGTTCTAAGCGCCATCTGTTCGGTATCTTTAGTATTAAATAAGCTAAAAATTATATAAGATTTACGTAAGCGCCATCTGTTCGTTACCTATTGTACTGAGATGAGTCATAACGACCTATTTTTGCCGACTACATAGTTACAGAATGGGAACACAGATGGCAGTAAAAACGCCTACATTGTGTTGAATCAACGTAACTTTTCTGTTGGTAATATTTTTTTAAAATCTCTAATTTTTAATTGTTGATAATTACTACTATTCGAAATTCCTAATTTTAAATTTGAACAAGTACATTCCGTAGCGATCAGGAAAATGAACTGAAGCGTAAACTTGAAAAGAAAAAAACTGTCAAACACATTCACAGCTGTCATATGTCAGACAGAATTTTCGCCAAGAACGATTGTGTTGTGATTTTTATTTTTAAAAATAGCTAGATTTACATTTATTTTGGATCGCCATTAATGTAAATATTGTTTATTATAACTAGTTAATGTGGAAATTTTGTAATTAGTGTTCAAGAAGTTTTATACGCCTTTGCACGTGTAGTTTTACGAGAATATTGACCACAACCTACTTTGTTCCTGTTGACCTGTCTCGAACTGTGATTGTTTAAAAGGTAACGGTTTTGGATTATCTTCTAGATTATAATTTAACATTTTACGACAAAAAAGTAAATATATTTTATTTCGAAGTTGTGCATAAAATTATTTTGTGTTACAAACGTATAATAATTGCCCAGATATCAATTTTTTAACTCATCTCAAACTTTACAATGCAACCAACATGCATTGTTTTCTGTGATTATCCTGAAATAAACTATACTATACATAAAGATGATTGCAAATACAAAACTCCTGATAAAAAAGGTACCCCTTTGGTCAATATAAACTCCTTGTCCTTGTTCTTGCGAAGTTTGTATTGTGAAAGGGCAAAGGACTGCTCAGTCCTATTTGCAGTAATATTTCATTGGTGAGAAGTTTGCACTCTGCTCTTGAAGCAATCTTTTATAAATATAGGTATGGGAGATACTTTTTCACACTCTTACCTACTCCAATCCTTCAAGCATGTCTTGATAGGGATGTGTACAGGGACTATAACTAAACTGATCTAAGTCAACTGCAATTTTAAAGTAAGCAGGTACCTAATATGCAAAAAAAACCCATTCAAATTTTGAACATGTAGGTAGGTACAAGTAGGTTATGTAGGTATGTTAAGGCACATGCATTGTTTTCCAAAAATCTATACTTAATAAAACTAGATAGCTAGTAGTATTAAGTATGTAATGCAAGTGAAATGTTGAGCTATAATAAAATTAAAGAACCCTAATGAAAACTATTATTCAAACTAAAACATAATAATCCTTATCTTCAGATAATGCATTTACAAATAAAAATAATCTAAACAGTCTTTAGCCATAACATTAAATAAATACTGTATTATTTCATAATCATGATAGCAGACGGAATTTTAATTAAAGTTCATTATTTCCTTATTTCTCTTAAACACACTGGCTGATGAAATTCTCTGTTCTAAACTTTTTCGAAACAGTTTACAATTTTAATAAAAATTTCTGGTTTTTTCCATTGCTGGGCTGAGAGATCAGCCTCAGTCATGGTCTAATCTAAATGATTCATCTTGGTCCAGTTGTTTATTTGTTTTGGTCGAAGCTATAGTAATTTGTTTTGTAAATAGTTAAAATAATAATCAACATAGCCTTCTAATAGTTAAGTTGTTTCATAGTTTTTTCCAACCTGCTGTATAACTCGAGTTTTGCTATTTATCAAATAACTCATTAAAGTTGGAGTCATGTAAATTATCATAAGGAATTTGATTGCACGATGCTGATGAGTTGAGGCTTGAAATGCTCCACATAACAATGAACCTAGATTAAAATTTAACTGTCTAGCTGGCTAGCTAGACAGCCAAGGTCCATATGGAAATTTTAGTACATTAATAAAAAAGACCAAGTTTTAAAGTGTCAAAGCCAAAAAATCAGGCTTGGATAGCTTGCACATTGCATTATATTAAAAGTATACATTATTAAACTATTTTTGATCAAAGTAAAATAGTTTAATATGCATTTAAATGCACTTTTAACGTCAGACATACAAAATACAAATTAAATTCAGGTAACAACTTGTATGGTCATCCATCACCATTTAGACAAACTACCGGGAAGGTGACAAAAGTCAAGACAAAGTATAAAGCAATTTAGCACTTGGAAGTGATAAATCTCCGCTATGATTTGGTTTCGTCATGGGATCCCGGACCCTCATCTAAATTTAGACTGAATAATAGATCTAGGGCTATATTTAACCTGTGGCACCGTACAGGCCGGACCTTTTATTGACCTGGTTAAAAGTGGTTTGAACTGGTTAGGATGTAAAATAGGGTGAAAATGAATCAATTGAGTGTTTACCTCTCTTCTTTCGTGTGGGTGTGTGGCACTGGTAACACTGGCGTCGAAGTTTTTATACCTCTCAAAGGCCTTCGACATGGCCTTACATGGGTTAATGGGCCAATTTGCCATAATTTAAACATAGCCTAACATAGGTTAGGTTTGATAAAAATTTTAGTTTAATAAAACATAGCCTAACACCTATCCTATGTTAGGCTATGTTTTATCAAACTAAAATTATTAAAAAATTTAAATTATTAATATCACTTTTGTTTACTGGGTATGGCTGGTTTGACTTACCCTTTGACAGCCAAAGTGGGCTATAAACTAAGTGCTCTCTACTTACAGTATGTTTTAGTCGGAAAGACAATGGAAGACATTTGGATAGCGCATGGCCAATTGGTAAAGCTAATTAAATATCACCTATTTTCCTTAAAATATTTTACTATAACAGTAGGATTTTCATATCGTTGAAGTATATAACATTTTTGAACAGGCATATTTGTTATTGATAGATTTATTTTTATATACTGATTATAAAGATGCCTATCATTAAAACATGATGCAACAAACCTGCTGTAATATGTTGATAAGCTGAAGCAGTAAAATTAATTTTAAATTAATACAATAAATATTATTCATAGATAAAGATTTTACCAATTATAATTTATTTAAATTAATCTTAATTTTGCTGGCTTTTATGGCCTTATCGGCCTCATATCCTACATTTTTAATAAGGCCGCCTGTCCAGTTCGTTACAAGTTACCTATAACATATTGACTTGCTAACTTTCTTCCTCCTTTTTATTCTAGTGGTTATGGAATTTTCCTTGTGTAATATTCCAATGTGTAGAATGTATATAAATATCCAGGATACTGTACAGTATTTTTTTTCGATAGAACATACCATAGGATTATTTTAGAAGCATTCCCATTTGAGCACCTATTTTTTTTAACACCAATGCATTGAGCACCAATAGGTATTCCCATTTGAGTACCTATTAATATTTCAGCTTGACGCTCAATTCGGGTTTTAATAAAAATCCTATTAGCTTAGAAACTTCATTCCCATTTGAGCCTATGATGCAGTAGTTATTTTATTGTATCCATCAAAGATTAGGTATAAAAATTTGTTTTGCATTCCCTATTTATCTCAACCTTATTTGGGTTCTATGCTAGATAGCTCCCACAAGATAATGATAATGCAAGGTCTTCTTATCTTATCGGCATGTTTTTGTTCGTATTCTTTGTACTGTCAGCCAGCGATATCTGAACCGCTCTCGGCTCGGATATCGCTGGTTACTAGTAAAGATTTGCATGAGCTCACAACTGACAATAGATGGCAAGAGATTTCTCAGGGCAGGCAGACATGGCGTTGTCTTGTTTTGGAGGTCAAGACTCACTGTGGTGGTTGTAGAACTGTGGTTTGTTGGTCAATACTCACTTTGGGGGTCGCGAAAGTTTCGGAGTTCATTTCCTTATTTTATATTGGAATAGCTACATTTTTTACCTACCATAACAGTAGAATTTAAATTATCAGCCAACATAATGTGCGCGAAGAGCAACCATATCGCAACGTACTGCCATCATCATATCAGCTCATTGCGTTATGATCTCACAGCGGGCTAAGAGAGCGAAGAGAGAATGAGCCAAAGTAAAATATTTTATATCTATGCTATTTTTATTATTGCGCCACAACAATGGAATCTGTTCCTACCATGAGCCAAGTTTTCTAATCACTTGTTTCTACCACCTGTCAATTCTATTACCATACTTAAATTTATCAATATTATAATTGCGAAACTTTGTGAGGTTTCTTACTGTTACTGTCAGCCTGTGTTGTCACCCATGACTTCCAGGCTTCGCGATCTTGGGGTATTGTTGATCAGGATGTGAATGTTACTTAATCACGCCAAAACTACTGAACAGGTTTTATTGAAATATTGTATGCTGATCCTGGAAGAGTTTAGAAGTTTTTTAATACTTAAAAAAGGGGGATGAAACCGTGGTTCGCAGCGAATACATATATAAATTAGTCCAATAAACATTTTCTCTATTTAGAAATTAAAGAAAACGCAATAAATAAACGGAAGCGGGGATTATTGCAGAGTATTATGGATATGCGCGTGTTTACGGTCCGCCGACCGTTGCGATCGTTGCACTGACCGTTACAAGTTACAAGCTAATATGAGTAGGGGTGCTATTAGAAATACGTATGACAAAAGGCAGGCAGATTTCTGATCAGTTTAAGGCTCTTCCTCATTGGGCCGACACGACAGCAACACGATACGGTAACGACACATGTTTCCGTGTCGTGAATGGACTACCTCATCAGTCTTTCTTTTTCGATTCTTATAATATGGGTGTCTTCAAGTCTCAAGGGAATCGGTATTTTCCAGACAAGCATGATCTATCATTGACCGCGTCGTCACTTTCAATTAGCCGAAACTGCGGTCAAATGCTTGCCTATTTGGTTATTGAAAAAAAAGAAAATTCTAATTTAACAAAAGTCAGCGCTGCATCAGATTGCACGTTGAAAAATGCTGCCACTTTCAACGAGTTTCCTTGGGCTAACATTACACTGCGGGGTAGGTATGATTCTCTCTGCTCTGACCTTCGTGCAGTGCAATTATTCCCAGGGTTAAGTTCCAGGGTTTCACCATAGGCAGTTATCTGAGATTAGTTAAAACAGTTAAATAAGATTTCCTCTCGTAAAATCTCGAAGAAGAAAAAACTAAATTACTCGAAAGGACAACCCTAACTTTACTGTATTAAAAGTTGATATTGTACAATGACGGCATATCGTTTTACCATTGCGTCTTCAGCGAACCATTTGACTTCAACTTATAATTTACTCCTACAACTATAGATAGATAAATAAACACTTATAGGTAAAATTCCTAAAAAAAGTTTTTTTTTTTTTACGCTTTATAGATCCATGTTTGGCCACTATCTCGCCTGATGTGAAGCGATGATGGCCTAAAATGAAGCACATAGATCTAGAGAGAGACTGCAGTTGATCGGCTGTTCAGACCCGTCACCCCGAACATGAAAAACAAGTACATTTCACAGTAATCAGCATAACAATATGCGGTCTTATCGCTATCTATTAAATTAAAGCCTTACGACATGATCTCCTTTAATAGTAGAACAATGTATTAACTATTAAATGTATTAATAACCTTATTATATACGTCTTTAATGCCATCTCTCAGAGTAAGTGTCCACCTTGACCCAGTGCGGATTGGTGTATGTCACAAAATTTTCTTGAAAAAGCCTCTTTCTCACGATTCACGATGTTTTCTTTCAACGTTTTCAAGTGATTTGTCTGCCATTAAATTACCATTGACCCTATTTCATGCACGGATGTGCATGTATGATGGTTTCATCGGACCGTTCTCAGTCGACAATCCGTGATCTATCTTGTACACTTAGTAACAATGGATTGGCTAATCTTATGTTATTCGGACACGATAGGACATAAGACCTGTCTACATATACGCCCCACATTTGATCGAACTGGCCTATCTCCTTCACATAAATTATCTGCTTCACATATCTAAATATGGATTAGGGTCACTGGTGCAAGTATTCTAGTGGCATATTGATAGATGACGCAGTCTAATGTATCATGTATCAACATGACTAAGTTAATCGGCCGTATACATTTACTAGGCATTATTGCATATTATTCATATAAATTTACTTATTTTATCTGTTTATGGTTGACGTTCCTCCTGTGAGGACAAAACGTTTCGTTTCAACTTTCATAATGCGAACAGCTAAGGAATGAAACACCTTATCAGCGTCTGCTTCCCAATTCTTATAATCTAGGTCTTCAAGTCCATAGTGAATCGGTTTCTTCTAGGCAAGCAACTATCCATCCTCGACCGCGTCATCACTTTCCATCAGGTGAGTCTGCGGTCAAATGTTCCCTTATCAGATACTAAAAAAATACTCATTAAATCATTAATCTCACCTTTACTGCACAAAACCTTTAAATTGATCGGATCCTAAAAACCTTCGACATATTATTACTAGTCTTGTTACTGTACTGCTTAACGTTTACTAAATTGTTTTCGTTTCATATTCTTACTGCGATCAGTCATCCGTTTTACCACAACCTGTTAAACATAATCTCCTAGAAATTATGGTCATATGTTTGGAATAGGCTGTTAAATAAAACACTAGGTATTATAGTTAATGAGGCACTAAACTTTCCCGTACAGCACAATATCTTCTACGACCGTGGTTTCTTTAATTAAATACAGTCGTTTAACTTTTAAAGGAGCTATTTTCTTTAAAGCGTGCTAATCACCAATTAGTGGGACTTTTGACCTTGTTTCCTATTGACCGGTCTTAATTCGTTGGCGAATATTAGCCGCATCGCCCCTTGCAGTGATCGTTCGAAACTGGCTTCTTTGATCCGTGTCCATTTGGCACGCCATCCGAGAAGCATGGTATGAACAGTAGGAGAAGTCCGTTAAAATGTTTGGATTCTATTCAAACACGCTAATTGATAAGTGACACGCTGAGCGAGTGTGGCTCAGTGGGAGAACGTGTGCTTTCGATCCGACGCACTTGATTTCGAATTCCGCTAGCCTACCCACTGACTTTTTTAAGTTATGTGCGGATTTAACACTCGCTCTAACACCGGTTAAGGAAAGCATCGTGAGGATCAAGAATTAATCACAAAAAATTCAAAGACATGTGACATCCACCAACCCACAATGGGCCAGCGTCGCGGATTATAACCCAGTATGGGTTATAATCTCTCTATGAGAGAAAAAAGCCCCATATCTCGCAAAATGTTGACATGCAGAGAATGAAAATGGTTAAGGCCTAGATAATAATCATAATTCGTCTCAGGTAAATCCGAAACGTAATGAAAATATTGACTGTAATTCCGCGGAATAACTACACTAAATATTTTCATTACGTTTCAGATTTGAGATGAATATCCGCAACGTCACGCCTGATTCCATTAGATTCGTCTCAGGTAATTAAAATGAAGAAAATAATTGCTCAACATGACCCCACGAAAGACACTGACATGAAACAAATTGATCTTAGACCTCTTCTACTATAATATGTCAAATAAAATATGCCTCTAGTATTTTGATTTATTGTTCACTCGTTTTGAATGAGTTATTGCAATGTCTTACAAACACTTTCGTTAAACGAACTTTAATAGTGTAGTCGATTGCATGAGTTGTTTATAGCTATTTCTAAGCTATGCCCTTACTGCTTGAACATTTCGATTAGTTTCAACTTCATCTAACTCTGAACTATAATCCATTGATAATAAAGTATCAATTACTCCACTAGTACATTTCTTATATCTGCGAAAACTGTATTGTTTTCTGTAATTGCCTAGTTCCAATGAAAGTGGGGTATGCGGTCAACGTTATTTGTGTCAGAAAATAAAGGAAGCGTAATAACAAGCAAATGTTTGGGGAGACGAATGCCGTATCTCGGCAGGCAGTAAGGCCAGTGAGTCAACAAATTCCTTCTCGTGATGGTCCTGATTCCAAGAGCGGGCAAGTCTTATTGGTCACGTAATTGGGTTCAACCGAGATTATAGCTGGTGGTAAACATTATTCTTGTAATTGGAAATCAAAATTGAAACACGGAAACGAATTCACGTTCACAGTGAGTCGTCACTCGTCAGGGTTCTATAAAATCGGTCGCAAATGGACCTTAATCTGATCGTAAGTGGCCCTTAGCCCAATTTGATTAACCACGAGTGGAGATGTAACTCAATTGACGCTGCACAGTTCATCTCTTAGAGATATTAATAGGCCAATGATGATATACCAATCGAGTGTCACATGACAGTTCAATCAAAAGCTTCATTAGGTTGAAAAAGGGTTGGTGAAATGGGGAACTCAAATCAACGCCTGAACTTATGGTAAACCGCAATGCAGTATCAGGTAGATAAAACTTTCTTGGTAGTAGTGACAGGTAAGTATAAGTACTGCATCTACGCGTTACTGATCGCGAACTTATAATTTCTGGTGGTGTAACAATAAAGATTTAGATATTTATTCTAATCTTCTAAAATTTTTCGTGAATTTCTGAAAATTAAAATCATTAAGGTTCAAATAATTTTTGTGTGGTCAATATGAAAAAAGTAAAGAAATTGGAAAGTCCTTTCTTTACGGGCAAAACCATTGCATGCCGATATCAACATTTCTATCTACACTATATATCTAGATCCACTAGAAATTTAATTATAGATAAGATTTTAGACGAAATACCTCTATCAATATGAAAAACAATAGCGCTATAGTACTAAAGTTTAGCCAGATCACCAATATTACTTTATATTAGCTTTAATAATATACAACATACATCCAAGGTATATAGTTCAAGGAAATAATTCAAATTAGGGCAAGTATCTCGAAATGAAAGAAAGTCAGCTATAAAGTTTTATAAACTTTTATTTTGGCACCCTAAAACTTGTCTCAAAACCTACTTATTGTAGGGTGTTCGCGACTACATATATTCCAAGGTCAATCGTCAATTGTTTACACATTTGTTGCAAATATCTCTTTTCCTATGGATTTTATGCTATTTGCATCTATGATAAATATTGTAGAGGTTTAAATGTTCTATGACTTTTGTTTAAACGTTTTTTTATATCTTGAACCATTTTCGATATAGAGGGCAGAGCGCGCACAGCACCCTACGATAAGTAGGTTTTGAGACACGTTTCAGGGTGTCAATATAAAGGTTTATACAAGTTTATAGCTCACTTTCTCTCATTTCGAGGTGAAACCCCTAATTTTTCTGGACTATTAAGCTATCTTCATTCTAAATTTCACTCAAATCCGTTAAGCTGTTACAGCGTCAACAATTAACAAAAACACGGACACACTTCTACAAAAATTCGCATTTATAAAATTAGTGTGATAAAACAGGGCTAGTATCCTCTACTGGTCTACTACTAGGACTAGTATCCTCTGAGGGAATTTTGCTAGTTTCACAATACGTTTCAATACAAAGGAAAGAGAAATCGTCCCTCTTAGGACAGGTAAATAGCCTAGACACTCTTGAAACCCACGCTGGCGCTGGTACTAAGCTTATTATACTTGTTTTTATCAAAGTGGTTTTTTGTATCTATATTTTTGTATATATCGTTTTTTGTAGCTATCCCGTAATTTCTAAGTCATTGAGAATTATTATGCTACATGTTATGTTACGTAAGATTATTACCTATCTACTGACCTTGTGTCCAAATCTGTCATAAATGTTGTTAGGGATGTTCATTGAAATTAATAATGATACAATTGTCTTCCATAAATAAAAAAATAAATATTTTTATTTTTAAAGGTCACATTCATTATGGGAAGCGGGAAAGTGTGTCTGCCTGTAGAATTTATAATAAAAATTATAATATCAATGTTGTAGAAGCTGAGGGTCGTTATGAGAGTGAACACACATGATATTATTTTGCCGTTAGAACATAAGTAATCTGATGGACCTTTGAGTAAATGTGCTTTATCTTGTCCCATTGATTTTATAAGCTTAGATTAAGATGTTATTTTCTCAGATTTTAGCCAGTTCGATTCCCGAGTGTGGCGAGAGAGTTTTCGAAAATCTTTGAATGCAGATTAGTTTATTTTTAAAAATAAAGGAATGTTTCATTTGAGTAATCTCCAGTATTTAGAGTACTTTTCCTCCGGGTGCGGTTAACAAATTCCACCCTGTATATTATTTTGTCCTAATTGTATTCGTCTGCCCACACCGAAGTAAAATGAGTGTCTTATGATAATCAATTTAAATTATTAGTTGTACGATGATACTTTGTTTATGCTATAGACCGACAAGACTTTCTCCATAATTTAGTTCTTAATTCAGACAAATCGGTGCCATCTTCTGAATTAATCATTTCCTAATGTATGCGACCTCATCGTAACATTGTTAATGTCCATATTATGTCGCGTCCTACTTACCGATCGCCCGCTGATATGGTTTACTTTTTAGGGTTCCGTATTAAAGGGTAAAACGAGACCCTATTACTAAGATTCCGCTGTCCGTCCGTCTGTCTGTCCGTCTGTCATCAGGCTGTATCTCATGAACCGTGATAGTGAGACTGTTGAAATGTTCACAGATGATACTAAAATGAAATACTAAAAAAAAAAATATTTAAGGGGGCTTCCATACAACAGACATGATTTTTTTGCCGTTTTTATAGATAACGGAACGGAACCCTTCGTGCGCGAGTCCGACTCGGTATTGGCCGGTTTTTTATATGTTTAGTACAATAATCATAACCCTTGTTTAATATAATTATATAAATTCTAATAATAATAATTAGAGATCGCTTTTAGCGATAAGTCCGCCCGTTGTACTATAGTTTATAAGAGTACCTGTCTACTATTCGCTTTGATTGTTTCACCCGCAGCTTGCATAAAATGTAAATGTATTCAGATCACGTATTTTTTCATTCCTATAGCCGTAACTTAGCTGTTTCATACAAAAATAGCCGTAGTCAAGTACACATTTAAGCGGGTTTGACACTGTCGTTCCATGGCTTCCTCTACTAGCATTATATTAGAGAAATATGCATGCATTTCTTGCGTTTTATAGGTGGTTTAGATTTGGTCCTCGTCCTGGTCCTGAAATCCTAGACCCAGGACTACTTAGAAGTCGTACTTAGAAGGGTTTATGATGTAAATGTTGGGCATTATTTGGGATTTAATATTTATTTTATTTGTATAATGTCGCTCAATATACAATACGCTTATATTTTTATCTAAACAAATGTCAAGTACGTGCTTGGCATGTGACTATTGACAAGACTTTTCATGACTTCTTCTGCGTTTTTGCGTCCCAGTTCCGCAAATGCATGTTTATCGCGATTTTCTTCGAAGACACCACAGCTCCGTCCGGATCAGAACCGGCTTCCGCATGACGTGTTCGGAGTGCGACTAATGGGCCGCGTCGTGCCAGTAACGCTTCTCGCGTCGCGCTAACAGGTGCTATCGGTACGGTACCTCCACCGCGATTCTGCCACCCTGGTACTCCGGTGCACTCATAACATAAATACGGACTTTGTGTTTTGGTGTTCTGTGCGTGATTTTCTGTGTATTTTCTCTACCATTTATATAAACAGGTATATATGTTTTTTGTATATATTAAGAAGAATGAGGTGATACGCTGAAAGTTTGATAACTTTATCCTTATGCAACAAAATCGATCAAAATCGTCTTGACCCAATCTCGGCTCATCCGTTCTAGAGAAAGTTACTTCCAAGACTGTTCTGTGTTCTTTTACTTTTTCAAATTATTCGTATTTCGCAAGTCTCAATATCTTCTGTTTTAAGATTGCTTTTCCTTATTGTCGAAAGTTCAAACTTTTGATATACTCGTAAGTACGTTTGTACTATTATGTTTGTTTATGCAAAAAGTTGTCTGACTTTCTTCAGAGAATATACTCGAATTTGTTTGGGAGACTTTTACTTGTAAATATTTCTGCAGACTGTATAGAGTTGAAAAGTTTACTTACTTTGTTATAAACCTCTATATCTAGAGCGGCCTTTAAGGTTACGAATAAAATAAATGCAACAGCGACGCCGGTACTTAAATAGCAGAGTCATTGAACTTGATGGTGACTTGATTAATACATTAGCACTAAGTTTTGTATTACAATGTTAGTGCTAAACTTGCAGTTTTAAATGACATTGCGTGAATAGAGTAGTGAAGTGAATTTTGGCTACTTTGACCCAATGATAATGACAATGTTTCATTTATGTATCAGAAATAAAGCAGTATATTAATTTATTTGAAACTTCTAAGTTTATCAGCAAGAATTATTAACTTTTAAATTGCATGTCACAAGAGAAATCAGATACCTTTACTCACTGCGTGATGCGTCAATTTCTGTGCTATTTTCACTAAATATTTCTGGCGTATCCTTTAGTGTCTCTGCCAAAATCTCAGTTTTTTTTTTATATCCAATTAGAGTTCTTATTGCAAAATTGGTTACACCTCCATAAAACATAGTGACTAATCTAAGGCCTAGAACGCTTTGCGGTTAAAGACCAATTATAATGATTTTTGACGCCTGAAAAAAATTACATTGTTTACAGAAAGTAAACCCTTATATGCCCATACGGTTTTCCGCGGGAGAATGGTGATCTATGGAATAGTATGATGTATCAAATTAACTTACATCATTTTTATACCACTTGAAAAATTAAAAACTTACGAATTATAATCGTGGCAGTACCGGTACAAGCAGGAATCCGATTACCTTTACACGCAACCAAAAACGCATATTGTCGGAATACCGGCGAATCAAAACTGCAATCACAAGCGGTTTTCGTGGTACGCGGTTTTTTTCGCAGCTATTTAAAAACGTGATAGGTATTCTAGAATTAATTTCGCTTCAATAAGCAAACCCAGATGAAAGATGTAGGAAGATGTGGTTAGGAAAGGCACAAAACTGGAAGGGGTGGCGTGATGGAGAGGAGGCCATTACACAACAGTGGGATAAGAAGGGCTGAAAAAGAAGAAAGAAAGCAAACCCAAATCAGATCAAAATTGTGCAACATGTACTACCTCATGAGTGACTAAGATGTTATCTGTATGACAGCAGAAGTGTGTCGTGAACTTGATTTAATATAAATTGTTCGGATTCGAATCAACACTATTAATGAATGTTTAAGGAAAATACTGTATCGAAAACGGTAAAGGTTGTCTTTAAGCTTTCAGGACAACCAATGACAATTATCGTAAATATACGGGCTCTTATCTTGATATTACATGAACTCTTAATCGTAAAGAACAAAATATTCAACCCATCAAATCGCGAGATCGAATTCCCTACGACAACGCGCATGGCTCGGAGTAATACGTTGATTCGTTTTATATGATTGAAGTGATTACTTTTTCCAGTAGAGTTTTTGCACGTCTCAATCACGCATCCTCTGAGCTACCTGATATTTTGACATGTGCATTAATAATGGCACGCGTTGCCCAGATGGTACCAGGCTAGCGAATCTGCGGCTTTAAAATAATTGACAACGGCACAATTCTAAAAATACAGATGATTCTAGAACTGTTGAATCACAAACAAAATAGCATTGTGTTCTTGTACCGTGAAAAGTATTAACGCTAAAGCGTGAACATTCGAAATGTATGAAATGGCTTTGAATTTGAAGACTATACTTACCCAATAATGCATATCCAACCAAATAATGCTCCGACGAATAACATGTGAATTGATGCATCACGTTTTCAATACACAATATTTGCAGGAGGTACAAAATTATATATAGATATGTATTTTAAATTTATCTTTCACGTTTTCGTGACCTTTTACTAACAAAACGCACTATATCACTACGAGTACATAGTATAAAACAAAGCAGCTTTATCTGTCCCTATATCCCTATGTATGCTTAAATCTTTAAAACTACGCAACGGATATTGATGCGGTTTTTTTTATAGATAGAGTGATTGAAGAGGAAGGTTTATATGTATAATAACCGTGCGAAGCCGGGGCGGGTCGCTAGTTATAATTATAACAAGAAAAGTAGATTCTCAAATACACCTCCTTTAATTAATCTTTCTCAATAATAAATAACCAATAACACCGGTATCTTTGAAATATAATATCAGCAGTTAATTGCCAGTAGAATCGATATTTCGATGCCTAATAAAGCCAACGGTGCTCAATGCCGTCGTGTGCCAAAAAAGTCCGGTCCGACTCCGAGTTTCGAGTTACCGTATATAAATCGTGATTCTCCAAGGCGAGGCTTTCGATAAACATGGCCCGTATGTTCGTCGTTCTTTTATTTGTCTGGGATCTGATGTAAGACGCAGTGCGCTTCGTTACAAACAGGAATATTGGTCGGGTGCATCGTAATTTTTCGATATGAAAGAGGAAAACATTGTGTAACTTTCCGAATATCCCTCCCTTCTGGGAGTCGCGTTATCAAGATGGGTTGCTTGAGATTGACTTTGTTGCTTAATCTAATCTAATCTCTATTGTCGCATCTGTATCTATGAAGTCAATAGTCAAGTCATTTACATGTAGGTACTTAGTGTGATTAGGAAGTTGAATATCTTGCATGTCATGTGTAATCTAGTTCACATGATGTGTGCCTACAGACTTAGCTGCCTCACACTCTAGCTAAAGCGTCTGAAATGTTCCCATAGCCAGTTTTCTCCGAGCAAAAAGCCGAGCAACAAGTCCTGACTCATTCGCCCGTCTCGCTTCAACCTCGATTTCGACTACGTGATCTCACTATCTTTGGAATATGAATTTACATTTTGTTCTGTAATTCGCAAAAACATAACTTGGCGGAGTGTTCCTATTTTGCTGTCACCAACGGCCCACGGTACAACACTGAAATTCTCTTGAGATTTTATGTCACTAACGAATATGAGAACTGAGAATAACATGCTATGTAATGTCAACCTTCATATAATGCTAGAATAAATAAAGTTAAGGTCTTACGTAAACTTTGGTAATGAAACCACTATCAACGTCAATTGCTTGGTCGTTCGCGTCTATCACAATTATGATACGTGCAAACATTGACGAGACGCATTATTATCTCTGTTTAGTCGTTTCACTTTTAACGGGCCATAAATAACGAGGGACTATGGAAGGCAATGTGACTTATTGGTTTCCAATACATGTAATGATCTAACATGTAGCCGTGACCTTAAATACCGTGCACGATAAAATTGCATGAGGGCGTCATACTTTACTTTCATAAAATGATAAGTTCATGTCAATCATATCGACAACAATATTATATTTCAAGTAATTTATTTTGTTTGAATCTTTTTAGTCGTCTTTAGTAGGTTGTCGCTCTACCTGACCTACGTGTGCCCCGCACTGAGTTTGGTGAGATGAGGATTCCGATTGGAACATTTATAACTTGTTAGATTTTTACTTTTTTACTGTACAAAACCTCATTGTTATTTTTATGTTCTTCCTTTTTAGAAGTTCGATCTAGATCTTAGAAATTATAGTATTTGTCCAATTTCTGTTTGCATAAGCTGGTCTATCTCACACAAATGCAAATAGATTACGCACCAATTACATCCATCAATATCGTTCAACAAGTAATCGTCATTATCAATCACATGACATTCATTTATATCTCAATAAGTGCTTCATTTGCTCTAAATTTATTGACAACCGTTTTCACTTTTTTCTCGTCGCCAATCCATATAAAGGTCTGGCAAGGTGATTTAAATTTATTCGAGGTCCATATTAATGCGATTTTATTCGAGAGCGCCGATACGATGTGAATGGCCATTTATTTCATTAACCGATTTGTACGCTACGCCTCTGAGATCTTATTGGACTCGATCGATTAAAATTTGTCTGAAAACGCCATGGATTAGTTTCGATTGATTTGGCAGAAACATTTCACTAGAACGAAAGTGGAACTCTTGAACCGATAGCTCGCTAATTTCGAATTTCTAAATCTTTTATCATGTGCAAAAATTACTGAACTTACCAGTTATCGTAGGATTCTAACTATCTAGTAAGAATTAAAAATGTATTAATAAAAACCAAAATGCTATTAGCATTCACACTTAATCTCCTGCTTCATGATTAGCCGTAAAGACTTGAAATGCCTAATATTCTCTGCTTATAGGTTTTTTCCGCCAACATGTCTCAATCAATAGTCTTTCAATATACGATACCCATTCTGGTTTTCTTTCCATCCGCTATGCGGATCTGGTGCATCGACACGAGCGATCGCCATAATAGCGTCCCGCACGCGCGTGTGAATCAGACTGAGAGACGCACGCGATTCATTTGTCCCATTTGCGGCTCGGCCGAGTGCGATGAGTTATTAGGGGTACGCGGTTCAACTGGCTCTAGGGTTTTTGCATGTTTATGAGCAGAATGTAGTGCTATCGTTGACTGAGACGTTTGAATTTGCAGACTGTATCACCTGACCTATGGAACTTTATTAGCATGGAGACTGTTGTATTGACCATTCTAACGTAGTCTCGCATTTGATGACTAAGTACTTCTTTTGATGATGTACTCGTATAGATGGAAGCTGTTACATGTGAATCCTAGATACTACTAATTTTGTTACCGATCTTAATGAATTCACCTTTTCACGCTTGAATTGCGTCTTGTCCTTGCATGTCAGTTTTGATTTCACCTTCTTAATTTAGATTGAAATTTATGTTTTCCTGTTGCAACTGCATTCAGGTGCATTCTTATTTCTTACCTCATGGTTATATTTTTGGTTTTTTTTACAATCGGATTGGAATGTAAGTTAGCAGACTCTCGACTCTACGATTGCGGATGACCCATTTTTCCAAGACCCGATAAGGACTCGCAAAAATGGAGATAAAGTCTGTCTGGTGACGTTATCTTGACATAACTGAGTGGCAACGAACCGCCAACGGCATTGTTGGAAAGGTTGCCTTGAGTTATAGGATGAGACATTCCTAAATCAGACTGCCTTCTTGGAAAATGCTTGCCGGTGAATAAATCGTAAAGCGTAAATTTTATGCTTGTGTGACAGTGGCGCTGTAGCCTTGTCTTGTTTATTAACATTTGTGGCTAACCACAAACCTTAATCAGCGTCTGTCTCAAAGTGTATAGTTTTTTTAATACCTTATTAGCAGGCATAACTTTCGCGGCTGCTTGGTCGTAATCCTTCCAACCTTCTTTTACGAGACAAAATATTATAAGGAACAGATGTTACATTGTCCCTGTAACGTTCGAAAAGTTATACGAAGTTATGACGATATAATACGTAACTTTAAAAGCCATCTCAGTTGGGATTACGCAGCAGTAACTTTGTGTAGATGCCGCAGACGGTTTAAAGCCGTCTAGACTCGTGAATTTTCGCTAGCGGTGCTTATTTAACTTTGCTGAAAGTGCACGCTAGAGTATTAGCTGAGGGATAGCTTATGCAATTATGCATGTCTCGGTTATTGCCTGAACTGGGTCTAATTCGGTAATTTGTTTGCAGATTTTCTCTTGAATTTGCCAACATAATTATCTTGGCAAGGGGTCCTTCAAATGATAAAATCCAGTTTCAAGTATTTTCAGTCTTAAAGGGTTCGCTCTCAAAGCTCGCTCATAATTTACAAATGTGAATGTCTCTTCTCAATAAATCTCGAAATAACTTCTCCCCAGGACGCAATAACTTGTACGAGTGGTTCAACTTGTTGTACACGCGTAAACATTAAGTACAATGTCAATGCCAATTACAGTTTATGCTGTAGACACCGTCTCTAAGCCCAGCCGAGGTCGTGACTGGTAAGCAGTGTTCGCTTCAAAGACTCCACCTGGTTTTACCCCTACCAAGCTACTATCACCTCTACTGTTGTGGTCATAAAAGCCAGTTTAGATTGTATGCTAATGTTGTTGTAACTATGTAAATATGATCCATGGTTTGTAAGGCTATATGGGTGGATTGGGAGGATCACAATACCTAAGCAGGCCTTGTTCCTCATTTCAGTCAGTCAGTCTGTACTTTCTTTATTCTCTTTTATTCTCTTAAAGTGTGATCAAGGATTTGAAATAAATAATTAGGGAAGAAAATGATATTGCTCGGGCAGGGGTCGAACCTGTGTTTTCGCAATACCGTCCCGACGCCTTAACGACTGGGCCACCGCTAATGCGTTCAATATCAGATATGTAATCAAGGTACCTGAATTCTTCTTCTTCTGTCGTGTGCGTGTGTGGCCTGTCCCGGTGTCGGAGTTTCTAGACCGTCCGAAGGCTTCCAAATAGGCCTAACGATTGTTGTCCTAAGACAACATGAGTTGAGGTATTATTTAAATGCTATTCCAATAAAACAAACCATTTTAAAAACAACGCAGTTTAAAAAAAACATGAAAATAAAACTAACGTTGAGATTGAGAATTTAAGACACTATTTTCCAATTTCCAAGAGACCTTATCCTAATTTGTTTTCATCGTGTGTCCTTACCTTTACACTTTCACCTTTCCAAGTTTTTTTTTTTATGTAACTGGATGATGAAACGAGCTGGTCGTTTGCCTGATGGTAAGAAATACGCCAACCCATAACAATAACAGCACCATCCAGAACTTTGTTTTGCATAATTCTGCGCTGCAGTAATTATGAATGTTATTTAGCTTTATATTAAAGCTAAGTTATTAGGTAATTTCCCCAGTGGATAGGTATTATGTTGTCATGGAAAATACTACCGGCACGTAAGCCTGGAAACTTACAACTGGACAATTATCACATTGTTTGTTTTTACATGTAAACAAACGATGCTCCAGATACAAGTATGCTATAGAAAACCGGTTATATTTACATTATCTCTCTATTTATACTTGAGTAGAATATTTAGTAGCTTTCTGTTTGAATGGGGTTCCTTAATGAGACTACACTGCAGGTTAATATGATACGCTTGTATTCAATGTCAGCAGTGTACGATTGAAATGCAATGCAGTATCAAGAACGATTTGTGATCATCATCTCTAAATACACTTCTAAGATTCGCAAAGATTGATGTCGTCGAAAATTATCTTTAACTGAATAGTTTTGCATTTAATGGCTTGATTGTAAAGCTGATAGTTAACTAGCAATCATCATCATTAGCCCATCACGTTTCCACTGCTGGGACACGGGCCTTCTCTCATAGAGACAGTATGGGTCATAATCCACCACGCTGGCCCAGTGCGGGTTGGTGGATGTCAAATGTCCTTGAATTTTTGTGATAAATTCTTGGATATGCCGGTTTCCTCACGATGCGTTTCTTCATCGTTTTTAACCCTAGCGTTAAATCCGCACATAACTTAAGAAAGTTAGTGGTGCGGGGCCAGCGGGATTCGAACTCTTGTGCGTCGGATCGAAAGTCGCACGTTCTCCCACTGAGCCACACTCGCTCTTGAGTAGCAATGGAATCACCTAACTCGAACACCGATACCGTTTTTTTTTACAATGTCTACGTTTGTCCACCATCTCGCCTGATGTTAAGCGATGATGTGGCCGAAGACGGAGCACGATGTGATCATGTTTTGTGATCAGTGTTTGTCTGTTGTGGAATTGTCGAACTTTTCTACTCAAATTCCGCGTCCCAATCCCTATTCCAATCACGATTGCTAAAAATTATTCATATTGCCATTTGAAAGATGGATACGTGTTCCAAATTTGAAATTGAAAGCGATCGGGATGGCTGTTCGAGTTACACGATTCCCCTGCAGATCTGCTGAGCTGCATATGCGAGCTTCGAATTACTACATCAATGATTGAGTAGGATAATGAAAATCATTTCTTTACTAAGTAACTCTGCTGTAATATAAATAATTGCACTTCATAAAGCACGGAAAAGAGCACCCATCTCTCCTCTTCCTTCGTGTTGCTAATGTCGCAAATCGGTTCTTCAGTAATTTTTTACCGACTTCAAAAAAGGAGGAGGTTCTCTGTTCGATTTTTTTTTTTTTATGTTTGTTACCTCAGAACTCCGTCATTTATGAACCGATTTGATAAATTCTTTTTGCGTCGGGTTCAGTATAGCTACGAAGTGGTCCCATATAAATTTCATCGATATGTGACCTTGGACTTCGAAGATACATTGAAGTCGGTTTTTGTTTTTTTCTAAAAAATAATAATAAGATTTACTACTTGACAACTTGACACCCGAGACTTCGACATTCGTTGAATTGGATTACAGCTATTTTAGGAATTCTTAGTATATCAGAGATGAAAGTACCCTAGATGATACTTCTGCCTAGGTAGATCGACAGAAGTAGCATATCTATCACATGTCACATCTATGTGTATCCAGAATATAGGCTAACTCTTCACCAATTTTCCTTCAAATCCGTTGAGACATTTCTATTCTTCTTCTCGTGTGGATGTGTGGCCAAACCTGGTGTCGGAGCTTATTTTAGACCGCCCGATGGCCTCCGACATGGCCTAAGGACTGTTGTTCTAAGACAAAGCCGAGACCGACGGCTTAACGTGCCTTTCGAAGCACAGTAGCGCTCATATGTAAATACCACACAATCACCCATCCAAGTTGAGACCGCTGCGAACGTTTCTTAACCGTGATGATCTGTTACGAACGGCTAGGCGAGCTTCGCTGCGAGAAATTTCTATGAATGAGAAACAAATATACAAGACGCATTGATTGATTGATAACATTTTATTGTACACCAAAAACATAACAAGAACAAATAAAAATAGAACTTAAAAATTTAATTAGTACAATGGGCGGTCTTATCGCTAATAAGCGATCTCTTCCAGACAACCTTTGGATGGAGAGGATTTGTAATGATGATTATGACATTAAAAATCTCAATACACTTAAGATTTATTGAACCTTGTTGCTCAACCAGCGCCCCATTAATATAATTAACGAGTTCAGTTAATGGGGTTACCATCTACCACTTACCATGCAGATAAGCGAGTATTGCGCTAACTGTCCTCGAACAGTGATGCGTTTACCGCTTGATTTGAACGACAGCATACGGATAAGATTTACGTACACCACAGAATAATTAATAGTATTACCTACACGCAGAGACTAGCCAGTTTTCAAGATAATTACTGTCAAAACGCCTTAATTACTGGATAACACTTTAATTACTGGCAAAACGCGTGTCCATAACAGCTGCAGCACCACCCAGAACTTTACTTTGTAAAATCTTGTTCAAATTTCACTGCGCTCGACACCCTAATGCCCAGTAATTTCGCTGGCTACAATGCCGTTCAAACCGGAACACAGTAACTTTTATCATAAATATGAGAAAGGCGCATTTGTAACTGTCAGAAGTACTAATATTGAACCGTCAAAGCTCTCTACCACTGCAACTATTATGGACTACTAAATTTGTGAGATTGTACGGATGAATGTTTGTTACAAAAACCACAGAACAGATTTTGATGAGATTTTAAATAGGTATCTAAGTACTTTAGATTATATACTGGAATAAAACATAACATACTTATTATCCCGAAATATGGTCCACGCTTAACCGCGGGGCGCAGCTAGCCATCACGTAGAAACACAAAAGGAGCGCTATCCAAAAACTAAATTTTACTCTCGTTTCTAGCGCGAAACAAATATCCATTTATTAACTTTACATAAGCAGCATTACACCTTAAAAGTAGTTCTACACATTTGCCATTCACAGTCGATTCCACCTACATTCTCTTTCACAAAAAACCTCCGCGAATCATAAATAACGTAGTTAAATCCGTGATGAAACGGTAAATGATGCGTTCACCGCACTGTTTTCATCATTCTAATCCTCGGTTGTGTTGTGACATCTCGTTTCATAACTTCATACCCGCAAGTCAGGACAATGATTCTCATGACAATAGAACAAAGAGTGCACTGGAATCGTTTGACGCGAAAACATAACTTATACATCATTGTTTACGTAACAATATTCGCCCTTCGACCTTCTTGCGTTTACGTTACTCATTTGTACGGGGGCTGATGTGCTTTTTATTTACTAGTGCTAAGAATTTATTGGCACTTTGACTGCAATTCTAGTCCATTCCATTTCATAAATGAGGACAATCGTTTCCATAACAATAGAGGTAAACAAAGAGTTCACTAGAATTACGCGGAATCATAACTCAAACTGCATTGTTTCCTTTCTGAGATTCGCACATTTGACCTTCTTGTTACATTACTTACGCATTCGCACGGGAACTGATAGCACGTCTGATAATAAATGAGGAGCTTCTTTTCAAAACTTGACTATTCCACTTTCGAAAAAACTGTTTTTATTTTGTTTGGTAACATTCAATTTTTAACTCCGCGAAAAGAAAATTGGGCCAAAACTTGATAATTACACCAGAGAAAATAGATTAAAAGGCATGATTTCGTCACAAACAGATTATTCCAATACAAAGCTGCATACCTAAAAAACTATTTTTTCAGATTGTGAAAAAAAAACAAAAAGTGGAATAGTCAAGTTTTGAAAAGAACCTCCTCAATCTAAGTCAAATACATTTGCTGAACAAACACACATTTACTCATTTTACACACATACACACTCACTCATTACACACATTTTTACACTCATTTTTTATATCATACTAGCTGCGTATCGCGGTTTCACTCGCGTAATAATTTTGCATGACAAAAAGTATCTTATGTGTGAATCCAGCGTAAGATATTTTCATCCGTTCAGCCGTTGCGGCGTGAAGAGGTAACAAACTGTCGTTATATTTTTGTATAATATTAGTGTGATCAACGCCAAAGTGGATTACGATTTATTTAGTTTTCTTTTAAAATTATATCATTATTCATGCAATTATAACATTCATAATTATTATAAAAATATTTTTCATCTATATAATAGAAGGAAACTAGATGATTGTAATACTCCATAACTGGTAACCGGTAAATATAGCCAGTATTCATATAGGTAACTAAATATAACCGAGTAATTTGACGATGAGTTAAGATTAGACCTATTACGTCATACCATTTCAACTAAATAGTATTGAGCAAAAACGTCACAGATAAGTAATAAAATATAACAACTGATTCTGTACTAAACCGTTTGATAACGGTGCTCATCGTGTCCTCGTATTTGTCACTGACTGTACTCGAAGCTGACACGTTTTGCCCTTTACGCCTTCAGTCATCAATTTAAAGCGTAACTGTTTTTTTTTTGTGCGACGAGACAAATTTTAATAGGTCATTCGCCTGATGGCAATCCCGTGCGAATTGCCAATTAAACTTGAATTCGGCACTGGACAGTTAACCGTCCAGTAATTTCATATCCTCGTTCGTATGTCACACTGACGCGTGACCGGAGTTCTACTAGGAGCTGACACCCCGAGTGTCATGTTTCAAATTGAAACGTGTCGGTGATACCTAATCTCTGCAATTTGTGTGCACAGGCTATTACATAAATTGTTTAAATATGGATTTAGCAATTAATTGAGTTGTTCAGTTGTTTACAATTTTAACTTTACATCAATTTTTTTTTGCGGGATACAGGTGAAGTATTTGGTTTATTTAAAAATTTGAGGAAATTCATCACACATCATCACTTTTATCAGCAGTTTTTCATTACTTTTTAACACCAGTCTAAATATTTTATTCTCCTTACTTTCAGGTTCCACGCCCTTGCCAACTCAGCCTTAGTCTGTGTTCGTCACTGCCAACTATTCCGCCCTCAAGCGCGCCTAATGCCGACATGCTAGTACATATCCACGTTAGCTATAAGTGCCCCCGACTGCATATGAAGACGTCATGAGCGCCGCGGACGAGGCCCGAGCGGCCAGAATACAGAAGTATAAAGAGGAGAGAAGGAGACAACTGACTGCTAAGACTGCGACGCTGTTCTCTGGAAATGTCACTGAACGGTGGGTACCTTTAATTTAGTGTCAAACTATCTGTCTGCTCTAAAAGAGCGAACAATTTTCAATATTGCCGATCACAGTTTAGAAGACTTGATATATAAAAAGCTGGCTTCATTAGTTATTTATACTCAAAATATATAGTGCAAAATTATTTGATTTTTCTTTATTTCTATTGAGAGTGTCAGATTAATCCTGGTTTCGAAGTTATAGGCCGCCCGAAGTCCTGACATGACCTAACGACTTGTCCTGAGACAACAATCAGGACTGACGGCTAAACGTGCCCTCCGAAGCAGGTGGCGCAGATGTATTTATATCACAAATATTTGAATAAATATTAAGGACAAAATATAATCAAACGCAGGATAGAGAATAAAGATTGCAGCTAATGTGGTGGTTTTGTTCAATTTCAGGCGTCCTAGAAAAGGAGCTGGGCTTCCATCTTCAGATGAGACTGCAGAACACCTCAAGTCTTCCTCGGAGCTCAATCTTACAACGGCTTCGACTTCAGTGCCTATTAGAACCACTCGCGCTTCTCGCCTACGAGCCGCCGCAGCGCACCATTCCGACACCTCTCCATCCTTAAGAAAGTCCAACAGAAGCTCTTCAGTTCAATCTCTACTAGATGACACCAAAACGAAGACAAAAACATCTAAAATAATAGACAGAGACAAAAGACCCAACAGACGACAGAGCAAAGAGAAAGAGAATGTGAAAAATGCAACGACTTACGATATTGGTGCTACTAAAACGAAATCTAAACATTCCATTAATAAGAATATATTAGAGAAAGACAAAAGTAATTTTATAGTGACTAGTCCTAAACGCAAGAATGATGAAAAACTTAGTTCTAAATTGAGGAATTCCATTAACGAAGACACGAAAACGAAAGAAGACAAGATACATTTACACGTGAACGGTGTGGAAGTTTTTGAGGATATCGTCGGTGATAATAGTTTAGAGACGGAGAAGATTGATGATTTGTTTAACGACCTTGTTGTGAATGGCGTAGAGTTAAAAATTGATGATGACGAAGAAACATGTCGCGTTAGTCACCAGAATCCTGCCGACTGCGCCAACAAAGTTATAGCTGTTAATAATATTGTGAAGGTAGAAGATTGTGTAGTGCCAAAAGTGGGAGACGTTGGTGGATTGTTGGGTGCAGTGTGTGTTCGTAAAGTGGAAAGATTCAGTGAACTGCTCAGCAATTTGTGTTCCCCGTGTGAAGCTGATTTGCTTTTTGAGGACATTTTGGTGGAGAATGGGATCAACGGTGAAAGTACTTCGGTGAGTTCCTTATTAGGTTGATTAATTACTTATTGTTTCCTTATAGTTAGATATAAGTTGTGATATGTATTCCTATGTCCGTGTCTTCTAACTTAGGTCTACTGATAGTTTTACGTATTATCATACACAAATTCCGAATCTTCACTACGCATATAATGCAAATACCTGGCACTTTATGTGGAAATTTAGACACAGGCTCACCAAAAAGACTGTTAAGTCAAGCAATATGCAAAAATAAGAAGTTAATGAGTCAAGGTTATTGTTTATATTTGTAATAGAATCTATTAGGTGGGTATTTATGGACTTAATATTATACCTAGATGACACACTCAAAAAATATGTACTCTCAACTTGTTTTGGGTCACTGACATTTCCTGCATGCTCATTTTAAATATGATAATCTGTTACTCTAAGAGTTGTTTACCTTAGACTTTGCAATTTGTATTTTAATTGCATTAAGTTATTAAAACAACACGACGACGATCGAGTCTTTGTAAGCGTTTATTAATATATTATCTTTTAATTAATAATTAGTATACAAATTAGGTACGTTAAGGCACAATTCACACACAGCTTCTGTGGTGTAGTGGTTAAGCAGGTTGGCTTGAATCTCATACACAACTGAGGTTGAGGGTTCGATTCCCGCGACGGGACAAATGTTGTGCACAGAAAAATAAGCGCAAGCATTTGTTTCGTGTCTGGGTGTTGTGGGACCATCTCATAGTACCTGGTTCCCGCATGCACAAATATATAATTTTAACATTTATCTGTTTATTTAAATACATGGCAGTCGCGCCGAATCAGCCACAAGCGACCGGCCAACGTAGAATAGCGACGCAAGCGGTCACTGCCAGCCGCTGCGGGCGCCTAAATCGTCACACAATTCCTATATAAAAAGATTATAAATGCGTTAGCTGCTCCCCACAGTTTCACCTTACGTGTCCCGGAACGAAAAGTAGTCTGTGTTGAATCAGGGTGTAAGCAATCTCTATTCCGAATTTCGCTCAAATCCGTTGAACCGTTACTGCGTGAAGAAGTAAAGTCATTTACTTTGTCAAGAGCTTAAAGCCTTGAGGCTTGAGACCTGAACTTTTACTTTGCGATTAGATAATAGCAAACTAGATGGCGCTGTTAACCTTTGAAATACGCTCGCCGTATGTCGCACTAAGACTTGTCGTTGCGTGATACTTTCATCAAATTGTAGTTAAACATTAACATAACAACAAGTAGGTAAATTTTATTCTAAAAAAGTAGCACTTATCCAAATTTAAAAAGTTTATTAAATAACTAGGTTTATACTATGTAATATCACAGAATACTAAGGGACAGAAGCATCACTTCGCAAAGAAATTTAAACAAATAGCGACTCTTGCTCTGACGCAATAAAATTCAATTCAGCTCTCGTAGCGCTGCATACCTACCAGTCATATTAAGCTACAGAGCGCCTCTCTTTCTATCGCATAGCTCTTATCTCTTCTGACGCGGCACGTGTAAAGACGCGCGACCCGCCGTCGGTGTCCGGCTATGTACTTGTAGCTTCGTACCTACAGTGCGGAGTGCGCTAGGCCTGGTAATATGTAAACAATCTGAAGTATTCTACAAACTGCGTTAATAATTATTAGAATATAATACGTGCATATAAAATTTACCTTAAAGCCGCACCTAAGCTATCAAGTCAAATATAGCTTGAATGCGAAACCTTCGCCTTTATAGCAGCAATCTACATTATAATCTTGAATTTAATTTTTTACCTAAGTTTTAGCCACGAGATGCGGGTTCCGTCAGAGACCATGTTTTTCTGTCGAGGAAATATCTACTTACGGCGCCCTCACTAACTGCACAGCACGGCAAATAATTTTCGTAAGCTGAAATGATTTTGACTATTTGCCTGTAGCACTCACATTTCGTTGATATCGTCAAAGGTCAAATTATATTTATTAAATAGGCACAAAAAATGCAATTTTAAACGTCATTATACATATCTTACGAATTTGATAAAAATAGATAAGCATATCTACCCTATGATGTCTATGTTTTAAAATATTACACTGATTAATGAGGTATAAATTATAATTAACATAACACACCAGAAGTGCTAGTGGGATGTTCCATAGTCATAGTATCAGTAACATGAAAATATATAAATAGGTATATAAATACAGTAGCAGAGGGACCAGGAGACGTCACAACTAGACGTGGGCATGCTTCGGTACGCCTTGACACGTGGCCTGTATACTTCAGGCGCGAGGGCTAGCGGCGAGGTTCGGGGAGTTACCCTACGGCATGCCTCGAAGACCTTTGGCATGAAGCGTCGAGCTTCCCTCGGCATTCCAATGAATAATTTGCCGTGACGTGTGTCGTGTCGCTGGTGAGTGCCGGCCATTACTTACCTAAACGTATGAATATTTTGACCGTGTACGCGATAATACTCGTTGCACCGCAACGCAATATTTCCGGGGCTATATCAAGACCTAACCACCGGGCTATGACTCTGGTTGGTAGATCTTAAAAGGATCTTGAAAGCTTTTAGACAAACAAAGAAGTTTCCTCCACCGTATTTAGAAAATTAACTACTGAGTACGTGACCCTAATTTTAAGTAAAAAAGATACGATCTCATTTCCCGAGGCCAAGGTTATACGTAATTGTCTCCTTTTTCCTGAAGCTGTTATGATTCCCTAAATGCCAATGAAATTACATCTTTATGTTCAGCAGCTTTTAGTACACTTCGTAGTATAGTCGTTCATATTTTAACTCAAGGAAACGTTGCAAAAAGAACACAAAGTTCCGTCTAATCGAAATCCAAGAAGTTTCCTTATGAAAAGTTAAGTTGACATTAAGTTGTAGCTTTCGACTATTTCGAATATTTTGGTATAATTGTTTGAATTTGCAAACAAAGTCCATTCATACTGAATTTAACGGACACCATTTTCTCAAAAATCGTATTGAATTGACTGTGTAATTGTCAAATGTCATTTGCCATAATGATGATGCTAGAAAAGTCCCCCTTTTCTTCTCTTTACTTTTCTCCTGGTATTGAAAGCTCTCGGCGGCAACGGGCGTTTTCTTTACTTTGAGATGTGTGTTTACCTGTATATGTAGGTACATAGGGAAAATATGTGACTAGAATACACATGCAAGGTTAGATAATATAATTTCCGCAGATTAGTTTACAGTTAATTAAATTACTTGCTTGTCTACCAGGCTCGTGTTCCAGGGGTATTATAATAATGTTAAGTATCTCAGGGTGGCTGGTCCTGTACCAGTTCTAAAACGCGCCGAGGCATACCTATAAAGGGCATGTTTAAAAGGATAATAAACCTTCAAAGGTCTAAGCTATAAATTAGGCCCAATAGATCAGAGATGCCGGAACCGCAGATCAGCATCGTAAAATGCACGAATAACGTCCCATACAATGTAACCGATGAGATTAAACAGTTTATGACCAAATGTTATAAGTAGATACAGAATACTAAGGGACAGAAGCATCACTCCGCAAAAAAATTTAAACAAATAGCGACTCTTGCTATGACGCAATAAAATTTAATTCAGCTCGCGTAGCGCTGCATACCTACCAGTCATATTAACCTACAGAGCGCCTCTCTTTCTATCGCATAGCTCTTGTCTCCTCTGACGCGGCACGTGTAACGACCCGCGACCCGCCGTCGGTGTCCGGATATGTATTGTTAGCTTCGTACCTACAGTGCGGAGTGCTCTAGGCCTGGTAGAAATACGCACTACGAAGTATTTCCTGTTTATAAATATTAAGTTACCCCTATAATTCTGTGGCTTCGCATCCTCAGATTTCCCTTGAGAACTCTAAATTTACCATGAGCGATCAAAGTGTAGCACTCACAATGTGCAGCAAAATTAATCATCGTTTCGCATTATGTCAGAAAGAGAGCACCATCTAACGATATATGAATACTCACAATTGTAGGTTTCCATAAGAAGTAAAAAGTAGGCATTAGTGTCTCGCGTATTCTAAATAGGTATATGATACAATACCTGCTGCGCTCTAAAAAGTCAAAAGTCCAACAGTATATTTTTATTCCAATCATTATATCTTACACGATGTGCATCACCAAAAATTATAACGAGAAAAGGAAAAATGAACTGCAGTGTGACTAATTAATTATTTATCTGTGTAAGTATATACTATATTTTAACCTCCTTATCATTATAATAACTCAAGCCTAGATTAAGTATCAATACTATATTTTTCAGTCACGAGAATTTAACATGCAGACCTCGTGCTCCCTTAGTAGGTCTGACAATGGCTTCGATAATTTACATGCAATTTCACGACGTGGCCATATGCAGTCAGCGTCTTGACCTGGTTGCATATAGCGCCACCGTTTGCCAACGAACCTCTAGGCTGTTCTTACTGCGAGTTTCAAAAAACCTGATATATTTTTTGAAAGAAAATGACAAGTAGACTCATATTGGACATCGTTCTATCCTATTTCTTTCGTTCTAGAGACGAAACGAAGATTGATTTGACGCGATATTTCCTAGCTCAACGAAAGGGCGAAATCACGGACTAGTCATCAACTAATCCATTTTCGAATAGCTCTTTCCATTTCCCGTTTGGTGACACTGGACCATCGAACCCTACTAAAGTATGGATATTTCTAACTCGTATAACTCCGTACGTAATGTGTTGATCGGTTTCTAAGATATGATTGATATATTATTTGTGACAAATGTCAAAAAAATAATCTTCAACTGTTTCAAACAAAGTAAAACATTTTAGTTTATACCTACGGTTTGATTTTGATACGAGTAGTTAAATTGAATAAAAAAATAATTCATTTTTTCCCTACGATCATATATATGTCGTGTCAGCGGTGGCCGGGCGCAACATCGTTTCGTCATTTTCGTTGTTGTTCATTTCTATGATGGTGAGTTGTAGGTAAGGGAATAAAACACTCAGTAATTGACTATTCGGGCGGTCACAGACAAGTCCTTGGTGCACGTCCGCTCTCAACCAAGCCTCGTGAATCTCTGCCTGGAATAATTTCAAATTAAAACGTCACTAAGGCCTTGTCCAGGCGCATAGACAATCGCTACTCCATGCTACCTGCGTTTCCGCCCACTTTATTGACATTTCAAAATCAAATAACTAACCACAAAGAAAATAAAAAGACTACGCTTAATCAAACATGAATCAAAACTAATTAAATTGAAACCTAAAAAAAGAAACAGTTTGACAAAATCAAAATAACTAAATCAGAGAAAATCAAAAATCATTATTGCGACATATACTTATAGATCCTGTCCGCTAACTAGGATTTCTTGTATCTTGGGAACCAGGGACTACAGGGATCATGGTCCCACATCACGCAGACACGAAACAAATGCTTGCGCTTTTTTTAACTGTGCACAAACATTTGTCTCGTCGCGTAAATCGAGCCCGCAGGCTCGGTGGTGTATAAGATTTAAGCCAACCTGCCCAATCAGTGCACCACAGAGGCTGTCAGAGATTATCATCATAACGGTACTTAATGCCAATTTGTAATTTATGCTTCCGCTACTTCTTCGGAAACCCTAAAAAAAGGTTAAAAAAATGGACAAGTCTCAAAATGCTTTTGTATTTTTTACGACATTGACACCATTGAATAAACATCGCTAAAGAACCGCAATTACTCATGATGAAGTTTTTGTTCGTGACTCAAAAATCAACAATATGGCCTATGCTAATGAGCCTGACATCACACGCTATAAGTAATAACTACCGTGTCACTTTATTATTATGAGAACAAATTACATCGCCTTGAAGACCTCCGTTGTGTGGGCTACCTTGATTCTGAAACCTTCATTGAGTATAATTTTCTTCTTGGAGCAAAAAGGCTTGCTTCGACCTCTTAAACTTTTTAAAGTATTTCATACTAGCTGCGCCCCGCGGTTTCCCGGGATAAAGCATACCCTATGTCCTTTTCTAGGACCTAAAATACCTACATACCAAATATCATCAAAATTCGTTCAGTAGGTAGTTTATGAGTAACAAACACCCATTCATCCATCTATCCATCCATCCATCCATCCCCACAAACTTTCGCATTTATAATATTAGCAGGATAGTCTTAACTCTTGACTAATTTAATTTCCTTCTAAAAGTACCAATCGGGCTAGCAGTATCTACTCTAGACTTCTAGAGACTCTTCAAATCGATTGAACAATCTTTACTAGCCTAGCAAATATTTAAGTTCATGCGGGTTAAGTTATACGAATGAATCTGATTAAACTGGTCAAATGGAACACCAAAAAGAGAAAAAGCTCACAAGAGCTCGCTTTTGGAAAAGATCACAGATATCACTTTCTTTGAGCAAAAAACCACACACCTTGGACCTCCCAAAGTGAAACCGACCAATGTTGAAAGATTCCAAATCGATCCATATAAATATCCTCGAATTTGGAAATGACGGTGCGTTTCAGCCAGGCTGAGATATGCGAAGGTGTCTCAATATATTGGTCAAGTACAACACCAATTTTGGTAGCAGATGGGCTTCCAGTAATCGATTGTCGGTATGCTATTGTAGTATTGCCATGTCATGGGGAGACCTCGCCACCCCATAGCGAGACTTATTTGGATGCGGCTACTTCTGTATCGTGATGACCAAATTGTTGTGCAAAGATTGTATTGTTTCGTGGATTGTTAGTCATGTTGAACAGTTTTACTCGATGATATTTTTATTTTTTTATATAAATGCGTTGAAAATTGTGAAGGTTTCATAATACGGCAAAAAGCTTAGGTTAGGAATATCTTGCACATACAGTTTGCGATGACACCAGTCAACCTATATATTACCAATGTATCTATCTACTATCTACAATTATATTTTCAGAAATCTTAAGCAAATTAGTTCATGAAAGTAAAATCGAAGACATAAAAGTTTTACAAGTAAATCTGCAAACAAAAAAAATTTCGACGCTAAAAGTTTGTTACTATGGATACTAATATAAGACTGAAGTATTTTATTCTCGAGAGATCTAACCCTTAATTCTTTTAAGACCCTAATACAATAAAAGAGTAAGTTTTTGTGTGCCTTGAACGTAATCTCCGTTACTAACGGATTAATTTAAAATACCTGGATTAGTTACTGAAAAGGTAATGTCTTAGTTTGACAGGGGATCGGACAGTAATCGAAAAAAAATCTAAAATGTAGTTAGAACGAATGTTTGTCGAATTTGAAAGATCATTCAATAAATATTTTTGTAAAATAATAATAATTTATATTTTTAAATCAATAAATAAAATCTAATAATTCTGACATTTTTTATCTGTTCCAAAACACCAGCACACTGCATGACGTCATTTCAAAGTAAATACCGAGTGCGAAGCTTGTGTTTATTTTATATTTTTGCTTTTTATCTATACCAAAACGATATGTTTTTCATGCCATGACGACCCTTAAGTGTTTAAACTTCACAAAAATGTATAAATCACTTTGCAAGTTTGCTTTTGTAGAGCTTGTTGTTTCGTTGGCCAGCGTGTGACGTCATACGTTTGAGGTGACCTTTTACGCGGCAATATTTGAAACATAACATTTAAACATAATTTTAGGTACTTTTAGGACTTTATTTAATTAAAACATTATTTTGTCACGGCTATATGTATATATATACATTATGGTTAATTTTAAACACTTTCTGAAAAGTTGTCTGATCCCCTATTACAGCCAAAATTCCAAGAAAATTGCACGATTTTCTCTTTAAAACGGTATTGAAGGCAAAAGGGGAAAGTATAATAAGTAAAGCCATGAACACTTGCCTATACAAACCTCATTGACTGACTTAAACATATTTGAGGTTGACGACTAGATAGCGTGTTTATACACAAATAGATACAAACATGGCAGTTGTCTAGGAAAATATTTTAATCAATACCGCATTACGAAATGAGTTCTGCTCGGGTGCTCTAATTGTGGCTGCGTTTGCGCATCTTTTGATTGTACTGTTAGGGTATATTCAGATACAACAAAACTATATATCATGCTGTTTTATTATTCGCTCGAAAACGGTAAAGGAAAACATCGAGGTGTTGAGACCGGCATATCCAGGAATGACAACAACAATTGAAAGATTGAAACAATTGAAAGACCTCTCTTATGACACCCACCAAACCGCGCTGGGTTGTTACGGAAAGGCTGTCTTCGTTCATAAAACATACTCTCTCTTTCTGAGGAAACGCTAGTTTGCCTCCCTGCAGCTGGCATTTGCCTGGAATAGAGGTTCTTACGCGTATCCTACAATATTATAAATGAGAAAGTTTGTGAGGATGGATGGATAGATGGACGGATGGATGTTGGTTACTCAATTACGCAAAAACTACTGAATGTATCTTGATGAAATTTAGTATGTAGGTTCTTTAGGTACTGGAAAAGGACAGGAAAGCGCGGGTAAAACTGCGGGGTGTAGCTAGTTATTAATATGTTAACAATTCTGTAACGCCCATTCTACCGGCGAAACACATATTTCGCTGTATAAAAATAACTTAGTTATTCACACCTGTAGAGGGTTAGTATTCTATTCCAGTATAACCTTTCCTATACCTACTAAAATATTTTATATGGTTCAGTAGTTCGCAGAACATTATTTATAAGGAATTAAGATCATGCATTTACGTTTTATCATAGATCGGTTGAGAAAATGTTCTGAGTCTATATTTAAAATATCGGTTTAGATATTAGTCACATATCCCGTTTTTGAATGCCTCAAAATTATTTCATACTTTAGCTTTGCCCCGTGGTTTCCCGGGATAAAAAGTAGCCTATCCTTTTCTAGGACTTGCATACTGAATTTCATCATTCATCGTCCTTACAAACTTTCGCAAATTGATTGAAAGTAAGACTTAGAAGTCTTACTTTCAATCAAGGTTCAACAGGTTCAGCGTCTAGATTCAGAACCTCACGATAACGAACACCGAATCGATTCGACTGGATATCGATCTCGTGTCGTAGCTTCCTTTTAGAGCTATTCCGCTCCGACAATTCGATATAATTATCGATTACGTGTTGCATTTATGGAATTTTTGTGTGCAATATTTTGGATCGTACGATATCAAACCGAATCGGTCGACAATGAGTTATCGTGAGGTTCTGAATCGGCTAGCAGGTTTTCACAGATACTATGTTTTTCCGTATAAGGCTTCTCATTGTTAATGCATTCAGCCAATGTCATAAATTGACGCACTTAATCTGTATCTTGATGCATTTTCACTGTAAACTTTTGGTGATTCAAAACCATGCAGATAGGTATTTATTACATAGTTACCACAATCTATTTGATTGATGGCCGTAATGATTAATCGCTCACAGATCCATATTGGAAAATGTACGGCAATATATTATCTCTCCTAAAGTGGGAAACATTATCTTTTTGATGAATCTACGCTCATATATTATTTGTATATATTATATAGCTCATATATTATGAGATAGCTGACATTAGTCGGGTCCACACGTTCCGATCGAACATTTGCTTCGTTTGCTTCGTCGTCACAGATTACTTACTAGGTACCTAGTAACGTCTCTTTCTGTTTTCGTTTGGATTGGGTGAGTCGCGTTCACACCGATCGCGATTCTGCCGCGTGAGTTGGAGCGAACGTGGATCGGCCGGTGTGGACTCGGCTATTCGCAATTGCCTTCTCGTTGTGTGTCTCTTTTGTAAAAGTCATATACTTGTGAGTCGGGTGACGAGACGAGCAGGTCGTTCGAATATCTGGTTCGTCAAAGAATAATAAGCTGATAGTCTGTTTATGTCTTTTGTTGAGACGGCCACTCATGTGTTATTTTCCGTTTTTTGTTAATCAGTTCATGAATCTCATTCGTTCTCTTTGGCAAAAGATTTAAGACGTCAGCTGATTATTTCTTGACAAGGAGCTCAGAAACCGTGTTAAGACATTTATCACACGAAATATAACGACGCAACATGCGGTTGATGCCGCCGCTGAAGTTTCAGTACAAAGCCTTTATTACTTTTATATCCACGCGCGTCACTCTCAGGAGTTCCTAAAAGTCTCTTACGATGCGCGTCTCTTCAGCTTAGTGTGTCAGTGTACACAGCTGAAGATACGCATGTGTGTCGCTACCCTAAGCCATGAACTATTTAACTAATTTTATATCTACTTCATTATATTATACAGTCATTATATTAGTCAACGCACTGCCAATTAGAAACCTCGTTCCGTTTAGGCTACTTTTTACGGTTTTGTGATTTTGATTAGCCTTCAGTTTTACTGTTTCGCATAATTTATAATATCTCTAAAAAAAGGTTGTGCAACCATTTATTTAATGTAATTGGTAAGAGTTGGGATTATCGTGGTCCATTTAGAAAAATATTTTCGAAACAAGTCAAATTCCCAGGTATTGATTATGTCGATCTTTTCCTATGTTTTATTTTTAGTGATGGTGGTCCTATTGCACTCCTTCCATTCCTCTCGACTTTATGCTTTTGCACAGCTTATTATGAGTCAAGCTCTTCCTTACCAACGTTAAGCCATATCGGAGGCCTTCGGGAGTATAAAAACTCCAGAGGAAGAAAGAAGGATCCCGCTGTCTCAGTCTGGGCCTGTCTCCGTCAGTACAGCGTGTTTGTAATAGTGTCCATCCCTATGATTTTTTTATTTCTTCTAACTTCTATCTTAATATCCCGTTAAGAAATGAGGATTATATAGCTGTGGGCAATAGCCAATTTATTATGAAGTATAAATTGGTGTTTTTTGTCTGACAAGAATCTATGAATTATTGATTTATGGATAACACATTTAGACGATGTGATTAGGGTAAAATAAAATAGCTCGAACTGCGTGAATGAGTTATTCAAAACTGTGAATTGATTGATCTTGATTGAGTAAGTCATTAAAATAAACTAAATTGGTATTTATAATTAGTCGTTGGAGCTTAAATCTTGCGATTTATTATATTTCATTAAGTCTTGAGTTTTCCAGCACTGAAGTAGCTGCTTTTATAATAAATCACCTGCTATAAGTTAATTTTACTTTTACTAGCAGCATACTCCACAGGTGAGCAATTTTATAACTTATTTAATTAAAATACACTAAGTACTTACAACAATTCAGGTAAATGTCGCCTCAAGTTGTACATGTATTATTGCCTGTTATTATATAGGTACTAAACTTGAACATGTAAGTTATAACTCTATAACTTAAGCGTAACATTTCAATACAAATTCGACACCAAAGACGGTTTTAATTTCCATATCAAATGGCTTTTTCTCACTAAATTGAGCAACAATAGTAAGAACTTTATAATCTGCCATTAATCGAATAACCATGAATGGAATGAAAACGTGCCTTTATGAGATATCGTGCCGAAACTAACAAAAGTGAAAGACATGCGCGGGCGCACGGCATGCCGCTATTGGTGGTAGTATGTTGCGCGCTTGCTTACGGCACGGGTCTGGATGGTGTCGTTACGCGTTCTCTAAAGTATTATTGCTATTAACAATTGAGAAAACATATTGTTTTTGAAGTGTTGGAATGTGGTGTTAGATGTGTTGCAATTTGTTGGATTGTGTGTGATTTTTGATCAGCGTTTTTGTGACCGTGATGTTTTCTGTTGATGATATTTCAAATGAGCCGGCTTTTAGAATTGTTTCTAAGATCTAATATGTATATTTTTTATATATATTAAAGTCGAGCCTGATGTAGATTGTTATGATGCGATGTGTAATGTGATGAGCCAATATAGGATAACCACTCATATAGTAGGGGTATATTGCATGTTGATGCAATAATGGATTGCAATATTGTGAAGCATAGCTAGTTGAAGTTAAAACCGTTTGGGGCTGTATATGCTAGGTGGTGTAATAAAGAAGCTCCTAAACTACTAAGTATAAAAAACTAAACAACCAAGTACAACTTTACTGCGATATGTCGCCGGCTAATATTGTCGTGACATTGTTTAATTGATGATCCATTTTTTCCGTCACAATTACTTACAGTTTTGAACCGCTGACAAAATTAAACTTGCGGTGGATTGCTTGTGTTGCTTCTAAAGCCCTTAAAAGTCTCATTGGTTACATGTTTGTTAAAACAAATGAATCTCAATCGATTTTTTATATTGATTTTTAAATATAAGTCTAATTTTTTGGTAACCACTTAAATAATGTGAGCATCTGCTTTCTCTTACCAACCTGGAAGCATTTCTGAGTCACGAACATCAAGCAACACTAAGAAGCTCACGGGCCGAACCAAAAACAACCATATAATTGAAAATTTTGTTTCAGTGACAGGCAAGTGACGAGCTTAATTGAAATTTTAATCAGTAGAACATAAGGTTCAAAACTAATGCAGAAAACTTGTATTTTAAATGTCTCACTTTTGGTGACGTCACGCTTTGACTTTATTGTAGTAGGTATATCGATAGGCACGATAAAACTAGTTTGTCGAGAAGAGTAAAAACAAGATCATATCTTAAAAACTCGAAATGTATGACAGCAACCAATTAACTCCTCATTTCCACCGCATCCGAAATGGAGTTCTGTTCTGTGCTTTACTTAGCGAAGTGTTTCGACGAGTATTGTTCATGAATTCGGGTGTAAACTTATGCATTCAGCGTCTTAATTTCTTTTGTTCTAACCCACATGAACTCTTCTTCCGGTTTTACACATATTATAATGACATTGACACATGTATCTAAATACGGGTGTGCTTGTCGGAAGTGTATGTATATCACTAGCCTCGTTCAGACAGAGCCTTGTATGGAGAAATTACCTTGTACGGCTGATATTCTATGATGAATATCTAAGGCTGTTGCCGTGTTTATCAATTCTCAGAGATAATTTCAATGATGTTCGGTAATTAAAAAATCTTAAAAAAAATATTTTTAATTTGCTACGCGCTAATACGCTTTTTACAGTTCATTTTAATTTTATCTATTCGGCTTATGCTAGCATAAGGTACAAGGTAAACCTACAAGGTAGGTTCTAGAACTTACCTTGTAGGTTGCCAAGAATAATAGTAGAGTTTATTGGTTATCAAATAAGGTGAATGAAATGACAAGTTAATCGATCTGAAATCTGATCTGTCGTGTGAATCTGAATCGGAAAAATTTGGTACCTACTTACAGACTTGAATTTAGAACGCCCACTTTTTGAGTGCCTATTGTATTACCGAAACTTTCTACTAAGAATTCGTACAAAACATTCAGACATCTGTATTTACTTCTGAAAACTCTCCAACAAGTTTCAAAAGTATCATTAACAGAATCAGAGCTGAATTCAAAGGTTATAATGCCGTTTGAGGACTGCGCATACCAAGCCACATTACTCACAGAACATTAGCGGTTTTTATCCAATATTTACGTAAGTAAAACCAGTGCAGCTCTACTATGAGGGCAGTTTATTCTCTTTACCTGCCAATTACAACTGCCCTATCTCCCTCTGCCTCGGCCCGCACTGATAAGACGAGTTTCAATGAAAAATGGACAGACTATAGTTCTCCATATAGGTACTCCGTGGCTGAATTCTAGCTTCAAAATCCTTCGATTGCCAACTTTCAAGGATTTTAAAGTAAACCTCAACAGAAGTGATCGTATCTAAGAGTGGGAGCGATGAGAATTCTCATCAATCAGCTTGATAATGAGATCGAACGTTTCTAACGTTTTGAACAAGATTTATACATTTTCGATCCCGTCTTTTATTCAAGTGACACTTCTCGGGAGTTACAGTTGATTCTTTGATCGTTCAATTTGAAACTGATTTTCGAGTTTATTTGTGCGGATCTATTTTGGTTTTGAAGGGCTGTTGTGTCTGGCATTTATTGGCTCTTACAGTCCGTCAAATCTAAGAAGTACCGTTTGACAGTTCTGACAATTGAATGATAGGGATGGGATGAAAAAATCGATTACTATAATATCCGAACTTTAAGAGATCGATTACTATAATATCCGAATTTTAAGAAATCAATTGTTATAATTAAATAAAAGAAATGTTTAGGATATTTTTTTATTCACTACTAGTACTAGTATCGTCGTCTTCGTCATCATCGTCATTTAAATTAATGACCAGTTGATTGTCCATTACATTATCAAAGTGTACGTCTCTTTCGAAGTCGTCCATTATTATTTTCTTTGTTTTTTGTACTACTTTACTCCAATCCTCCTGTGTAACTTGGGCACATGCTTCCTTTAATAAACCTTCCATTTTCTTGACACTGAAGGGTGGTTTTGTGTTGTGTCTTGCTGCATAACCTGTAAAACAATAATGTAACTATTTGATAGCAGACGAAAACCATTGTTTAAATTATAAATGTTAGAAGTACTCGTGTTATTATTATAATATTATAAAATATTACCTTTAACTTGGGCCCAAATCAGTTCAATGGCATTATATTGGCAATGGTACGGAGGAAGTCGTATGACTTTGTGCCCGTGCTCTTCGGCCAATTGGTCAATTACATATGTCGGTTTTGGTGGTTTATGCAATTTCACTAACTGTAATAATTCAGCTTTTAATAGTGACATGTCGGCATCCACTCCTTTTCTTTGCAGCCATGCCACCAAATCTGCTTTCTTATTGGCTGACGTAGGTGCTTTATCAATTTGCACAGAGTGGTATGGGGCATTATCCATTATAATTGTGCTGTTAGGAGGGATATTCTGTAATAAATTTAAGAACCACTCTCGGAACCTTACTGCGTCCATTTCTTCATGATACTCTTTAGTGCTTTTGGATTGGAAAGCTAATAAAGAGTTTTCCACGAAGCCTGTAGACGCTGACCCAGCATGGCATATTATGAGGCGTCCACCTTTTCCTATCGGCACCTTCGAGCACGAAGCTTCAGAATCATCAGTCCATGTTTTCGGCACAGAATAGTTGGAATTTAGCCAGGTTTCGTCCAAAAATATTACATTATCCCAGTTTATAATTTGTTTAACTTCGCGCAGGAATGTTAGTCGCTGCATAATTATGTCATGTCGCTCCATAACAATTTTTCGTTTGTCAACTTTTTTGTATCTGAAGCCAATTCCTGTTATTACCGTTCTCAACGACTCTATGCTTCCCTTATACAGCCCGGCATCTTCTAAAGTTGCACATAACTTTGCCAATGTTGGAAATTCGCCTCTTGTAAAATACCCGTATATATGGTTTCTAATAGCATGACTATCGAATTCATCGATGCCTGTCACAGGTTTATTTCTTTTTCGTTTTTTCGGTGTGTGAAGTACGTTACTGTCACTCCCCGAAGGCCCATATTTTTCACTTAATATTTTGCCAACGGTGCGGCTACCAATACCGAGAGCTTCACCGACGCGATCCCGAACTTGTGTAACTGGCAGTAGAAGTCCACCATTTTGAGATTCACGCTCAAAATACTCGTGTAATTTCACCACCAATTCACGAGCCTGGCTGTTCAAAGTACGTCCTCTTTTCGACATTATTAATAAACACTTGCTTAGTTCGGAGTCCAGTATAAATATTGCCAAGGTAAACGGATAAAGAATGATCAGTCCAGAAAAGTAATAGCCAAGTCACAAATTGTAAAACACAAACGAGAAAGCAAGTACGCGCACAGTCAGCTTCCAAGATGGCGAGAGACTGCTGACGCCGAACCGACCGAGCGGACCGCGTGCGCTTGTAGTTGGCAGTGTTGCCAGAAAAAAAAAAAAATTTAATTTTTTCGCTTTCGACAACTTTTTAAAGAAGCAAATATATTTGATTTATAAATACGTATTTTTGGTGAATGGGTTTTATCTCATATTTTACGATTACATAACTATTTAGTTATGTAATCGTAATATGTGAGATAAATCCCATTCACATGAAAAAATATTTGTTTGGTTGTCAAGTGTAATTTGTAAATAATACATTCGATTTTTCGTATATGTAAACGATTTTTTTGCATACAAGTGTATCCGAAGAGTCGCAACACTACGTGCAGTGACCTAACTACGTAACTTTGTAATGAGGTCAAGAATATAACTATTAGAAATTATTTACTGTGTAAATATGTGTTATTTTGCTTTGTTTGAAAGTTTTCAATTACATTTAGATATTAAGAATTGTACATTTTTAGATACAATAATGAAATCTTTCTAAATTCATGGTTTTATGAAAAAGGTTATCGAAACTGAATAATGTACGTATGAACAAAGTTGTTTCGGTTTGAAAAATATGAAACGTCAAACGGTACCTCTTAGATTTGATGGACTGTAGAATTGTATTTTAATTTAGTTGTTCAGTTAAGATACCTGTTGTTGACAAAATACAAGAGTTATAGGAGAAGAGACCACTTCAACAGTCGAAGAGCGATATTTTTCAAACAACTTACCTACATGGATAGTGATTATTGATTGAGGTTGTTCGGTGGTGTAGTAATTATTAAATTACACGGAACAAAAACGTCGGATTTTCATGTTGGAATATTTTTAACATAGTTTTAAAAAGATTTTAAACAGTGTACAATTAGGTAGATTACCAAGTTAATTTTTATTACTATAGTCTAGACTAGGGTCAGTGTTAAATGCTACTTTGCTAATGTAGATTTTGTTCTAAAAACTTAACAGTGTTAGTTTTCATTACCTATTTATCCTTCTGTTATTAGAATACTTTTTTTTTATTATTAAATGGAGAGACTCGTTTTTCCTTATTTTATTACTGGCATGAAGAATGTGCAAAAAGTATATTTCGGTGCAATTAATTTTGATTTCAGTTTTTAAAAAACTAGCACACATTATATTAAAAAAAAAATCATAAAATTGTTATTTTATGTATTCAATTTATTATATTATATGTTATGTATGGTTTTAAATGTTTGTGAGCTATCTCACATAATAATATTGAGAGTTTGTACGTTTGTTACTCAATCACGTAGCAATGGATTTGGGACATTATACATTATACATTTATATATTATACATATATATATATATATATATATATATATATTTATTATACAATATACTTAAATGTTAAAGCTATCATGGTCACTAACACTACTATTATTATATACATTATTTTTTTACCACTTTTTTTTTTGACTTTACGATATTTCGGCAGCATTACAAGTGCCATGGCCCAGTGAGCGAGTGTGGCCCAGTGGGAGCACGTGCGACTTTCGATCCGACGCACGGATGTTCGAACCCCGCTGACCCCGCACCAATGACATTCTTAAGTTATGTGCGAATTTAACGCTTGCTCTAAAAACGGTGAAGGAAAACATCGTGAGGAAACCGGCATGTCCAAGAATTAATCACAAAAATTCAAGGACTTGTTACATCCACCAACCCGCACTGGGCCAGCGTGATGGATTATAGCTCAAACTCAGATGAGAGAAGGCCCGTATCCCAGCAGTAGGACCATAATGGGCTGATGATGATGGTGACAAGCGCCATGATCACGAATAAACTGAATATATACTTCAGTTCATTCGTGATCATGGCCCATTTTTTTGTACAATATTGACTATTTGTTTATATTTACAATAACTTAATGCAAAGTTGCGGGTGTGAACTAGTTTGAATATTAATCAAATAAACATTCTGTGTAACAAATTCATAACCATAAATTTGCAATCCGATGCGTAGGCTTCAATTTATGCTCCATAGATTAGTATGCTCCAGTTTGTTTATCTAAACATAGATTTATATCACACTATTATATGTATTCATAACCAGTAACAGTACCACTTGATAAATAAAAGCATATATAGATATAAGTAGCTCACATAATAATATAAAAAAGAGATGGGTGGGTCCAATAAGTGCTAGTTTTCAGTAAATACAAAATAACGGTATTACTCTTTTCCCTGGTTAAAGTTATGTATATATAAGAGTATATCCAAACCTCAGGCCATAATTTTTTTAAGAAAGCTGTGATTGTTTTTCAGAACATGATGTAAAGACCGCCCATTGTAACTTATGTTTTGTAATTATTACTTGTTGTTGTGTAACAATAAAGCGTTATCTATCTATCTATCTAAAGACAAATTAATGCAAGGAATCCAATGCGCTTATTTATCGGCACCATTTGGTCCGAATGTCAGCAATGTCCTTTGCATTGCGTAGGCTGGTTAGTCTACCTAGACTGCCTCAGGTTATCTAGACCGGACAATATATCTACTTGTGAAGGCTGCGCGGCTACTTGTGACCTAAAAACTAGGTTTCGAAATAACGACTAACTTTACTACCGACTAGCTGTAGATGCAAGAATGGAATTCCAAAATAATAGCCAGATATTAGACAGGTACTCGTTTCAGAGAATAAGATGATTTTCACTTGTTTGTTTGTCATTGCCGTGGCATTGGCACCATATATTTGGTACAAAATTGTATGTTTAGTGAGTTATAATTAATTAGCTATTAATAAAACAGCCGTAGAAAGTGATTAATCGTGACAGTGATTAATTATCTCGAATTAGAAAGAAAACGGCTTCCAAATTTTTTATAGTTTCGGTGACTTGGCAGATCTATTTTTATACCTACTCTTACGTTTAGTTTTTTTGTTGGTTTTCAAAACAAGTTACCTGCCCACTGTTTGGTAACTATTTAATTACTTAATCTTTTCTGAAGGTTTCGTGGACTGTACCGTAGCTAGTGGATTGTTTTTCATAATGTATGTTTTGCTTTAGTATTTTTCGTTCTCATGTACTTTTAATGATTTTTTGGGAGTAATGTTTAAGTGCAGAATTCACTTAAACATTACATTCGCTAAACATTACACTTAAACACTACATCAGAAGATATAAGAGCTATGCGATAGAAAGAGAGGCGCTCTGTAGGTTAATATGACTGGTAGGTATGCAGCGCTACGCGAGCTGCATTGAATTTTATTGCGTCATAGCAAGAGTCGCTATTTGTTTAGATTTCTTTGCGGAGTGATGCTTCTGTCCCTGAGTATTCTGTGCATATAGTTCCAATAACAATACGATATGACATGTGATAGTGCCCCTGAGCTGATTTGATGATGGAGTCGGAGGGTGGTTGACGGTTTGCAATTTTGGCGGTTAGCAATATTGACCAATTGCTATTTTGACAGCTTGCAATTATTCATGTGTGCAATTTTGACGGTTATAACTATTTTGACAGTTAGCAATTATGACGATTTGCAATTTAGATCGATTGAGTTTCTAATGAATCTGACTAAACGTGACGAAACGAACTCTACAACTATATGTATTAACGTATCGAGTTTGGACTCGTTTGACTTGTCTCCATGAGTAATTTGGATGTATATGGTGTCCAGTTCATCCCTTTAAAATATTTTAATATTTAATAAAAGCTTGCCTTCAAAAAGTTTTTATACTTTTATTTTAGGTAAGTATTTCAAACTGATAGCTCTGTATTTCATCCTTTTAACACTGAAAGCTTTTTCATTCAGTTTTGTTGCCCATTAAATTTTCATTTAATTTTTGTATTAATGTCAGCACGAGAGTTAATTAAAATTATATTGAATGTAAGAGGCCAGCTATATTAATGGTGGCGGACGAACTGTAATTTCAGTTAGTCTTTAATAATAATAATAATAACTAATGCTTTATTGTACACCAAACAAGAAATTAACAAGGTACACGAAATATTCTTACAGACTATAGTACAACTGGCGACTTATCGCTAAAAGCGATCTCTTCCAGTCAACCTTTGGATGGAAAGAACTAAAGGAGTGAGAGAGGTCGGCGGTGTAAATAAAAAGCAAAAGAGGACAACTAAATCACATAATATATATATATATATATATATATATATATATATCCGTAGAAGCCGTTTGCGAAAGGGTCAAGTTATTAAACGTTGATTTCTTATCCCCTTTGAATTGCGCCGATCGGGCTCGAACGTTTTGGAGGGAAATTTGCGAGAATTTTCGAGTAACTTGTCGAGGGTGTGAAGTGGCGTCGTGTGCCAAGTGGTGATAAGTCGCTTATTACGAGCTCTGGGAACTAGATGACACATCATACTTGAAAGGCGGTGTATACGCGCCATAATTTATTTATAGATTGGCATGTCATGTTAGCTCTAAATTTTATTCGGCGTATATATGAGTAGGCTTCAGAGTCTGTGTGTGTCAGAGTGTAGGAGTGGAGGGGTTACAGCAGATATGGCATCTTGATCGCGATGATTGGATTTGTCAGCCTCTGTGGTGTAGTGGTTGGGCAGGTTGGCACAAATTTATACACTACTGAGGTGCGGGATCATATCCCGTGACGGGACAAATGTTTGTGCACAAAAAAAGCGCAAGCTTTGTTTCGTGTTTGGGTGTTGTGGTACCATGATTCTCATAGTTACTTGTTCTCCAGATTCAGGGAATCCTAGTTAGGGGCCAGGACCCATGTTAAAATAATGATTACCGTTGACTTAGTCGTCTTAACAGACAAATGGAAAAAATGAAAGTAGTGGACGATATTAAATGTGCCGTGCCTTAGTTTCTTAATTACAACAACAAAAGAACTTATAACACACAGCTATTAGTTCTTTTATTGTTGTAATTAAGTGACTGATATTACGATCCGCAGTTTTATACAAATACTTGATCATCGGTCACAACAATCCACGCCGTTCCCTTTCTAACAGGTTTTCTTGTTAAGTGGCAGTAAGTGAATCATATAACGTGGATGACTACGAGTGTTTGGTGATAGTGATCGGCTGATACTCTTGATGCTTATGTGACATCATAACATTCATGAGAGTTGCCGAGCAATATGCGGATATACTTCAAAGACCATAAGGCTAAAGTGGTAAGTTGATGAGTGAGAGTCTCCAAGCTTAGCCTCAACAAGGAGCATTAGTAACAAAAAAGTTCTTACTAAATTCTGTCAAAGTAAAACTATTGTTGTACGAAATTTTTCGTGAGTTTGATTCATTATAAATATTTAATAAAACGGCTAGGACTCACGTAGTTTGTCGAATTAGTCGATTTAGGTTTCGAGCATGTCCGATGCTTCTTTTTCAGTGGTCGCCCCGATCCCGCAGCGTAAACTCGCCCTGATGAAGAGCATCGGATATGCTGGAACTGTTTTTGAGTTTGAACACTGTTTTTGCCTCGAAGAGCGTACACCAATTGGCATTCAAGCCATTCCATAAATCCGGCACAGCGCCGTCGAATTGCAGCTTTTCGCCGCCACATAATATCCACAATTGCATATTTAATTCACATAATATGGCCCATTGCTTCAACGATAGGGGTTGAATTGGAACGGCTCTAACCTCCAGTCACCGTCTCCCTGTGTAGACACGGACTCCCCGAAAACTCCTCGAAACCTAAGGGACTAATTCGACAAACTACGTTAGTCCTAGCCGTTTTATTTAACATTGATAAAAATCAAGCTAAGCTAGGATATTACACGAATGTGTATACCTATACCTACTCTATATGTATACATTTGGTTAAATAAATACCTACTTTTAAAAAAGGTAAGAGTAAAATATTTTGCCAAAATGTTTTCAACAATTAAGTCTAAGAACTTCGTAATAAGACGATAATAATCTTCTTTAGTTTTTGTTAAAAACAAGAACTTCTTTTGTTACATTTTGTTTGATCAATAAAAAACTTTCCGAAGATGTTCAATGAATAATATTTTATTAATTGGTAAAACGTTAAGGTAATGAAGAAAGTACTTATATAATATGAAAAAGTACTGAGTCTTAAAGGTCTCTCAGTTTTCCGCATAACAGAATTTATCTCCATCGTAACCTGTTGATATTTTTTATGTCTTATACTTCGTAACAAGTTACATTAATATCGGTATTTAATTCAGACACTTTCTAGAAAACTCCAACTGCTAAAAGTAAGTCAGTCGTGAGGGGCCAGCAGAATTCGAACTCGGGTGCGTCTGATGGAAAATCACACGTGCTCCCACTGAGCCACACTCGCTTTTATAGATCTATGTTTAGCCACTAACCGGCCTGATTATTAAGCGACTAGCAACTGCCCGCGACTTCGCGTCGACATAATAAAATATAGCTTATGTTACTTAGAGATAGTGTAGCTTTCTATCAGTGAGAGATTTTTCAAAATTGGATCAGTAGTTTCAGAGATTACCCTTACAAACATACAACTTAACTTCTCTATAATATTAGAATAGATATAGACTATGTGGCTGTAGATGGAACACGTATATATCTAGAAGAAGACTGCAGTTTAGCGAATGCTTGGACCAGTCTGTTTAGTCGTGTTTCGGGATGATGTTCAGTGGACCATCGGGGAGACGGGTCTGAGCAGCCACTCAACTACCTCTCTCTCTAGATCTATGTGCTTCATCTTAGGCTACATCATCGCTTCACATCAGGCGAGATAGTGGCCAAACATAGACCTATAAAGCGTAAATAAAAAAGTCTCTCTCATGTAAAGATTAAAGAGTGGGAAAGAAAAAGAAAGATACAGAAATTTTACATTTTCGTACATTGTTTTACCTATAAATGTGCATTTTTGTACCTATTTGCATTATAAAAACCTTTTGGGTCTGGTTTCGAAAAAGTTTAGAACTCTGTTGCTCCCATCGTCCGTTCCAGCATTTGTCCTTGCTGTCTAAACCTACATCTTTTGTTTTAGGCATTTTACTCTTTATCTCCTTAAGATTACGCTCTGTACCTAAGTGGTTTTGTTTGGGACTAATTACTACTTAGGAATTATCTGTGTTCCTGACAAGCTTACGCTTGTTCTGGCTTTTTATGTTTAGCATCCTTAGGGCTTTGTCTTTGGCAAGCCCTTAATTTATAAGGGTGTCTATAACGTCTGTATTACGCCGTGAATTGTGAAAGATAAGACAGTCTGGTAAAAAATTTAGATAGCGTTAACGTTTTCCTGATTACAAAAGCTGTCACGGTTTTGTTCGGAATAATATTTGGTAAATAAAATTGTACCTCAGTCCTTGTTTTTTTACCTTTATTCCTTTTTATTTGTTATTTAGGGAGCGAGTGTGGCTCAGTAGGAGAACGTGCGACTTTAGATCCGACGCACCCGAGTTCGAATCCCGCTGGCCCCGCACCACTGACTTTCTTAAGTTATGTGCGGATTTAACACTAGCTCCAAAAATGGTGAAGATAAACATCGTGAGGAAACCGTCATAACCAACAATTTATCATAAAAATTCAAGGACAATGTGACCCATCTACCAAACCGCACTGGGCCAACGTGGTGGATTATGGCCCTTACTCTCTCTATGAGAGAAGGCCCGTGTCTCATCAGTGGGAACTTGATGGGCTGATGATGATGATGATGATGATGATGATGATTTGTTATTAAGATATAAGTGGTGAGCAGTTAACTATCACCATGCCCTGTACTATGAAATATGAAATTAAATAACTCTTTATACACACAGATAATTAAAAAACTAACAATAAAAGCTTATTTGTAGTGTAACAATTGGCTGTCTAATCGTTTAAAGCGATCTCTTCCAGACAACCGTGTCTATTACTTATTCTTTGACCATACATTGAATTAAACGGATTTATTTTCTTTATTTGGCTTACCAACGATTGTTACATTGTTCCTTACATTAAGGTATTTAACAAACATAACTGCAAAGTTATAACATAGTGCTAAATGAGCAATCAATGAGAGGTTTAAAAACAGCATGCAAAAATATATTAATAAAAAGTAACATCTCGTTGGTTTTAACGGATCTTTTACTTCGCCGCTTACTTAAAACTCTTTTTTAATATGCTTATTGCATTGCATCTATACGTACCTGTTTGGCTATATTACGAATATGAAACGTCCAGTTATAAATGTAAGGGCAATGAAAAGAACGGAAAGGAGACATCTCACATACTCAATTTTATCATGTTAGAATGCTTTGTTTTAGTATTATACGCTTTCTGAAGCCGCGATACCATCGCTCGTATCGGTGTAATAATGCATCCGGATACATTTCCAAGGCGGAAAGTCAATTATTTCTAACTGACTTAAAAAGGAGGAGATTCTCTATTCGATTGTATTTTTTAAGCTATTGCATAGCTTCTATCGCGGGCCTTAGCGTGGAGACCTAATCCAGAAATTCCGTAACGAAAATAACCTAACACCCCCCACTCCGACCGGCACAGCGGTGATACTTTTTAGTTTTGCCATCTATCGATGAATAGCAGAACTTTTAATGACTTTTTGAAATATCACGCTTGTCTCTTTAGTTCAGCAACTCGCCTCTAGGTGGCATTGGTTGTATCGGCGTTACTGCGTAAGTATAATTGCATAAGTTGATAAAAAATGCTATGCAATAGCTTTACCGCGGCAGTCTCCGAGTGCCACACGTCTTTATTTTTTTATATTTGTTACCTCAGAACTCCGTCATATACGAGTATGAACCGATTTTAAAAATTCTTTTTGGGTTAGGTTCAGTATAGCTATGAAGTGGTCCCATATACATTTCATCGATATTTCACCTTGGACTTCGAAGATACATTGGAGTCAGTTTTTTTTTGATAAAATGTATACTTGTTCTATAAAGAACAAGTATACATTTTACTTACCAATTACGTACGTACGTATTACGTATAATTATTATTTTATTTTACTAGACGCTTGTAAACTACTGGTGAAGCGATAACGTTTCACCAGTAGTTTCCAAGGGTTTGAAATGAGTGTCGCCCCAAACTTATCGACGCTAGCAGGATATCATCAACTTAGAAGCTATTTAGGAGAACTTTAGTATAGGTGCCGGTTTGAAGGTTGAAATCACAGGTCGCTAGCCAACTTTGCAGTTTTGTAAACGAGCTGACGCACTGACTGTTTATTATTAGTATAATTATGTATCTTAAATAGACACCCCACTTTGATTACAATCTGAGTTGTTTGTTTCAACCTCTATTATAGGTTTAATTTGTAATATCTTTGTTCTAGCGCACGGCCCCGGAATGCACACCGCCGTGTCGTCGCGCGCAGCCAGCACCGCGCATCACAAACACCCCGAAGCGTGCGCCTGCGCAGCCCAACGTTGTAGCTGCCAACGATGTTGTCGGTGAGTGATAAATGAGTCAGCATTTTTAATTTCGGAATTCGACATGCTTGCTATTAACGTGAAATGACTTGAAAGTTAAATGTCTGGTATTGTGTTTGCTTTTGATGCAGTAACTCTTAAAAGTCCTTGTTTTTATTTAAGTGATAAGTATACAAAGGAGCTTTATCTTATATGAACTTTTTAAATATTTCAACTGAAAAGTAGGCAAATTTAAAAGAGTAAAAACTTAAGCATTTTCAAACAAGTATTTCTGATTCAGTAGGTATTATGCTGACCTTAAATCAACTAAAGAATTCAAAGCAAATGCAAATACTGACACTGGGGGTCACGGCGTTAGATAAAAACAAACGAGCGAAAAACTCGTGCAGTTAATGGTTATTCTCACCATTTGTTTCAATGAATGACTGGACTACATTTGCATTTTAATTTTCTTCACCCACGCTCTATAACTTTTAACCGAGGGCAAAAAATCTGCAAGTTGCAGCTAAGCAAGCTGTTGAAGTCATCAAACATAGCTGGTGACTTTATCGCCAAACCGCACGGTACGCGTTGGCGTTTCATAGTTTAATGTTTATCCAAGTAATATTATAGACAACATAATACTAAATTTTAATTTATTTTCGATAAATTTCGCAGATTTTTTACGGCCGAGGTTAATAATAAAAGACAACATAATACTAAATTTTAATTTATTTTCGATAAATTTCGCAGATTTTTTACGGCCGAGGTTAATAATAAAACTTTTGACGTATTTTCTTCAAAAAACTATAAAGATGCAGAGGCTTCCTTGACGAATGACAGGACCATATATATTAGTTATAAACCAAAACTTAAGTAAGCAGTTATCCATAGAGCTTCTAGACTATATTCCTTCGATATAAGCGCGCTCACTATTTAAATCCTAAGAGAAGGTACGAGGACTTTATTATCCTTCAATATACTATGTCTAAAATCATTTACTGCCATCTTTGCTGATATGATATGTGCGATGGACTGATGGTGGTCAAACTTCGATCAGTATTGCGGATATATGTTAGAATAGAAATCTTTGACAGGATATACGAGAAACTTGTGCACATATTGCTCAAGTTTCCCATTCCGATTTGTCTGAAATATCATCGCGGTATCACGGTACAGTGTTTCAAAAGCATTTTTCTAAATCACTTTAGGCCCTATACCAGGCCTAGCGCACTCCGCACTGTAGGTACGAAGCTACAAGTAGGTACATAGCCGGACACCGAAGGCGGGTCTCGCGTCGTCACACGTGCCGCGTCAGAAGAGATAAGAGCTAAGCGATAGAAAAAGAGGCTCTCTGTAGGTTAATATGACTGGTAGGTATGCAGCGCTACGCGAGCTGAATTGAATTTTATGGCGTCATAGCAAGAGTCGCTATTTGTTCAAATTTCTTTGCGGAGTGATGCTTCTGTCTCTTAGTATTCTGTGCCTATACCCTAAAGTGATACACAGCCTTCAAAAAATATCAAGAGAAAGTAGGTATTACTCATTCAAAATGTAACAACATTGCAACTAACAAGAACAATCAAAATTTGCTCCAAAATTAACCAAACGGAATGAAACTCAAACTAAAAGTGTTTACAAACAAGATAAATAAACATATATATAGAATATACTACTGTATATATGTTGGGATAGGGAACACTAGCATACCTACAGAATAATTAATAGTGGCATACCACGCGAACTTCGGGCACGTACAAAAATAATATGCATTCTTGAGGCACAACGCGATTAAATAACAGTAGTACTTACTTATTATGAGAGGCCCGTGTCCCGGCAGTGGGAACGTGACAGGCTGATGATGACTTATTATAACTTGAAACTAAGTTCTTATAGTGTTATAACTTCAGCTATCAAATCCCGAAATAAGTTTAATAATCCGTAAGGAACAAACAGGAATTCTAAATCCTTTATTTGGTTTCAACTCCAAACCGTTAATCATTTATTTTTAAAGTTACGTACATGGTTTAGTTCTATTTCAGATTAATCCTAGGATATTACAGTTGAATTTGCGTCCACCATTCCACTGGGATGTTAAGAAATCCTCCGACTCTTGTTGACGTAGCTTTGCAACTGTTTCAGTTACACGAAGTAACCATTCAATAAAGATGATCTCTGTTTGTACTTTGTAATATTGGAAGTTGGTATTACATGAGAAGTTCTGCTTTTTGTTCTTATTTCTGTACACATCTAAACATAGTATTACTGGTTTTCCACAATTGGATAACCGTATCACTAGAGGTTTATGCGAGTTGGTTGTATTAAAAATATTTCTAGAAAATGTAGCAACTTACAATGGAACTGTCCAGATGTTCAGTACCATACCTATGACCTAGTTCACGACTATTCGGACGCCATTTTTATATAAAGACGAGCGAACGTGATTACCAAAGTTCCCGATAGTGAAACTCTAAATTCACCAATTGAGAGTTTCATTATCGGGAAATTTCCACCCACCGGAGAGTGAAGGTAACAAAGTGTTTTAATTCGAAACGCAGTATTGTATCAAGCCAAGGTCGCGTATAGCACCTACCAGTAATGACATGGCTGACATAAATTATTCTATGCACAACAATGCTGGCAGTTTTAAATGCGATGATGGTTCATTGACCCATGCGGATCACTCGAGCGACTTCTGCGTGACTTTGTCCATCTATTTATAAATCATCGTCAACTCTGACCTTGACCGTTATGTCAATCATATCTTGCGCAAGAACTCAGGTGTTATCGACGTTATTGGCATCAGTTGTAACTAGCCTTGTGCCTCATACAATTAGATCTAACAAGGGTATACCCAACTGGGAATATAAACACTCGCGTCTTGTAGGCAACATGAGAGAATAAATTGTTTTAGTACTGTTTATGCTATCCTATATCGTCGTGGAGTTGCCATGCGAGACTGTTTCCTCTTGAACTGCAATATTTTAGTAAAAGGGGTTTGGCAATTTACTATACTATTTTGTCAATGCTTTAAATAGTAAAGGCAATATTGCCTCCTTCACAAGCAATTTTGTTGTTTAAGAAGCGACTTTTTTGAAACACGATAGAAGTAGTGCAATAGAGATATTATAAATAGTAAATTTAAAAGTTAACATCATTAATACGGCATTGATTAAAGTAATAATAGAGGTAAGCCCTACACTGGTTAACAGGGTTACTTTTTCTTGGATTAGTTGTTTCGTTGTTAGAGCATTTGCGGGCTAGAGCCTTGGCCAGACAGGTTCAATTATCATGCTAAGTTATTTGTTTGTTCTAAAAAAGAACGATTAATTTTATTTTTTTACGCTTCATTGATCTATGTTTGGCCACTATCTCGCCTGCTGTGAAGCGATGATGCGGCCTAAGATGGAGCACATAGATCTAGAGAGAGACGGCAGTTGAGCGGCTGCTCAGACCCGTCTCCCCGATGGTTCACCGAACATCATCCCGAAACACGGGTGGTATTACAACCACGACTAGAGCCTACCACTCCAAAGCGCGTGAGCGGGTTTCATCACGATGTTTTCCTTCACCGTTTTTTTAGAGCGAGCGTGCAAAATCTGCACTTAACTATAAGTCATTGGTGCAGGGCCGAGTCGGGATTCGAACCCAGGTGCGTCGGATCGAAAGGCGCACGAGTTCCTGCTAAGCCACACTCGCTCAAAATCTTCTTCTGACAATACAAAATCACCCATCACACATCCATCTAAGTCTTCCTCAATTTCATCTTACTACATCAATTCTTTGTACATAGATAAGTGGCACTTATTCTCTAGAGTCTAGACAATAATATATATCTTAGTCGTTAATTCGCCAGTAAATGTCGCAAGCGATTACTTGGACCGATCTATAGAGAGCATTAACAAAGAAAAATGTGGTAAACTAAAAACTAGCTCACTTTGTAACTAGATATCTTTTACAAAGAATGAAATAAAAAAGTTAGAAAAGTCACGCCTGAGTCCATTAACCAACGTCGAAATATATCTACTGACTTTTAAAAGTATTTTTATCGTGGATAAAGGGCTGTTTTTCAGACTTGATGAAGACTTGCCCGCTGCAGTTTTTTTAATATTCCATTCCTTGGCTCTATCTCATCGCGGGGAATAAACGTCGTCGAAGATAACGTGGTAAGCTGACAAGTTCTAAGTAAAGCTCCTGCAAGTGCTCTATCGACGCAGCGTGGTAGTGACAGTTAATTGAAAAATTATATTATTTTTATTGTTTACAGAATAACTTGTATAAAGGCTGTTATTTAAAGACTCCAATAAGAGTTATCTTGGCTCCCTTCACTCAGAACTGTGCAAGAGATTCACTTATGCAGCATTCAAAAAGCGAGAAAAGGATGGAATATGTTTGATTTGATGTTTATTATTTCATCCGGCTGTTCCACTATCTGATTGTATTTCTGTAAATAAACAAACGCAATGTATGCGCTTTCAAAAATGAGAGGAGGATAATTTGTTACAATGCGCGACGAACCTAAAAGCAGATCAATCGCTAATATACGCATTACAACTTTATAATAGAATCCTAACGTCGCGTCGTTTTGGTGTAGTAATCACGCACATTCACTTCAAATATTGGCTACATTAATCATATTAGATCATATCATCAAATCGCCGCGATCTCGCGAAACTCACCCTGATGAAGAGCATCGGCTATGCTCGAAAACTAGGTCGACTAATTCGACAAACTAAGTGAGTCCTAGCCGTTTTATTAAATATTCATATCATCAAAGTTCTACTGATTAGAACGCGGAAGCGGTCGCAGTGACCGAACTCTGCATTGATGACATTACGCATTACGTCTTTCAGAGGATTGAATATGACTTCCTAAATATTGTGAAGCTCATGCAGACTCGCCTTATACAGTTGTCGATATTTTGCTCGTAGTCTTATACAAAGTAATGATTCAAGGTTGATTTTCTACAAAGCAAATTACGTACGCTAGAATAAATCTCTTAGAAATAAATATTTTACGGTTTTCCTTATCTTTAGAAAGCTATACCTTTCAATAAACAGCTCTTTTAATCAATCGAGTATCTCTTAGATTTACTGAAGAATTCCGAGTAAACCAAATAAAGAGCAAAATAACGTTCAGTTTAATGCGAACTTCCGGTATTTAAGAAATTAACTGTGTTTCGAAGCATTGTTCCGTTGTTTACTTTAAAGTTTACGTAGATTGGTATTGGCAAGTGAAGTATTTTCAAAGCAAGTAAGTTTGTTTTTAAGAGCATTGTCCACTCTTCAGGGAAGTATAACAGCTACCGGAAAAAATGCTACGTTTATAAGCCTGGTGTAATCATTTTTGACAATGAACGCTCCCATTGCTTCGTATAGGTCTTGAGCTCTTGTGAACCAATAGGCGTTGATACCTTTAATAGTCACATAAAAATCTTAAAATTATAAATCTTTTTTAGATATTTGCTCATCTTCGATGAATACTCCTTTTATTACAGAAATATCTTTTTTTGAAATAGTATATGAAGCCTTAGATGTTGCAGCATGATGTTGACAAAAGAAGGCATTTTTAAAACGCAACAACCCACCAGCACACACAGGGACATGCCAATGGAAGATATTAAAACAAAACGAATACTTAAAGAAAGTGAAAGGTTCTCGGACCCTTCACCGGTATATGAACTAAGGTAGTTTAAAACTATATAGTCTCTTTCTTTGTCACGCTATTATGGGTATTTTTTATGTAATAAGGGGATTCAATTTATGGGCCAAGATCTAAGTTATTGTAATAAAAATAAGTTTCGGTAAAATAGTTTCTGAAAAAAGACAAAATGCACAGTGCAAGTAAATCAGTGTAGGAGACAAAAGTCATCGATCTCCTTAAAAGAAATACGACGTAAATGATAAATAAAACTTCGCTCACATCACAAATATAGCATCATAAATAAATATCGATGAGCATATACACGTGAGATCAGAATAACGATAATTCAACTCGATTCGCTAAAAACTATACCTGTCTCATGCACTTATAAGAAAATATCATTAATTGGTTAGAAAATGAACCCGATGCGTGTCTACCAATTTCGCTTCGTTTAACTTATCAATTAGAACCATGGATGGTAACGTGAAGCGATTTCTAGATTTCTTTCTTAAAAGTGAAAGCTATATCAAAATGTGCACTTCTAGAGACGAAAGTCTTTGAACTATGATACTTATATAGTATCTATTTACCTATGTTTATATTTGAATCCCTCTTCAGCTAGGCCGCTTTCGTGACTCCAATTTATTTTGATATACTTCTTTCGCTCCTACATCCATCAATCGTCTTCTCATGCATATTTCATAAGAATCGTATTGTTGTTACCTAACCATGGCTATGTTTAACCTTTATGTATTATGTAGGCATAGAAGGTATTCTAATACGGCAGACTGATAGAACATCATTAGTGTCATCATCGTATATAGCGGTCTGTTTATACTTTAATAGCCTGTATTCACTTTCTTATATACACTTCGATAGCTACAACTCAGGAATCCAAGACCAGAGAAATCACGAGTTATCTCCTAGATCTTTGTGCTCCATCGTCTACTTCATCGTCGGTCATTGTAAATCAGACAACAGTCAACCTAGATTAAGAACAAGTAATTAATTATAAAATTGCTTAGATTCTTTTATAAAATAAATATCTTAAACCCGAAACCTGAGAGTCTGCTCCTGCTCTATAATATGGCTAAAGAGTTTTTTTTCCAAACTCATATTTCAATCATTAAATCATTTGCCAACCTTCCCAGGTAAATCTATTATTAAAGCAGCTCCAATTTATAGACCGAAATTAGACCTCGTAACTTAGTACCAGGAGAGCAGAACGCTAACGGGCTCTAAAACTCACGTTGGCGGCTTGAATAATTTAATGTTACATGTAGTAGGACCTGAAATATTGTGAACGTGGCCTCCGTTGCGGGGTATGCTAGTAAATAAATAGGGCAAGGCTGTTTGCTTAGCCATGTAGCCGTGTACACTAGTTGAAGTTTGCACTCTACTTGTTTGCGGTGTTGCGACACTTGCTGAGTACTAGGACTACATTCTGAAGGAGCAATATAATGCCTCTTTTGTTATAAGGAAACTGATATTGATGCTTTTTGTTTTGTATCGATGAACCCTTCGAACGGCGCCTATTTGGCGGGCACTTATTTAGGCATTGTTCGTTCATGATGTTGATCGGGAAATAGAAGGTAAATGTTAATGAAAGAAGTATTTATGCGTGTAAAGGTCAAAATCTGTGAAGCTCAAACCAACGCGTCCAGCTTGCGGCCGCTGTGGCGTTGCACAATGCAATCAGCAGGGGAATCGTCGAACTGGAACACCGATCCCGATCGCTTTCAAACATGTCTTGTGATCGGTATTGTTGAACTTTTGTACTCAAAGTCGGCGTCCCAATCCCTATTCCAATCATGATCGCTAAAAATGATCGATATTGCAGTTTGAAAGATGCTAACGCCTTCCAAATTTGAAATTGAAAGCGATCGAGATCGGTATTCGAGTTACACGCAGATCTACCAACACGGATGACCTGACTTTTGCACCCAAGTAGGTTCTATTTGGGTGTAAAAGTCAGGCCAGTAAAAGAACTAATTCAATAACAGATCGCGACCATGCACGCCAACTAGGCTGCAAGCTATAGACGCTTTGTTCTAAGCGTAGCTTTATATGCTTTCAAATGTTGTTCTCGAACGTCTTGTTTCCGTATAGCTAGTATAGTTTCTAATAACATAAATCAATTTTATAGCGTAGATTACACTAGAATTTAATTATAATAAAAGCATTGTTGCGTCACTACATTTTTCGTGCCGAATTACAGTTCGTGGTTTGTCAAATTTATAAACAGTTTTGAAGTTCTACATTACACACATGGATGAATGTAATATTGTTTTGTTTATCATGAATCTCGGTAGTAGTGATTTATTGGAAAGAAAAGTTTATTATTGTTGAACATATCAATGTAAATATTTAAATGGGATGTTGAAAAATAGGATTATTATTAAGAGTGATTCATCAGGAAGAAAATAGAATATTGCTGGTATATTAATATTAAATCTCGGTAAAAGGAGTATAGTGACAAAGCCGCCTATTGTATGTACCTCGAATGTATGTATTTTGTCATTATTATTTCTATCTTTTTTTTGTTGTTTGTTTATTTAGTATGCAATAAAGTGTTATTGTATTGTATTGTAAAGTCAGCTACATCAATAAGTAAGTATACATACGTAATACCATGTCTTACTAACAATTTCAATAACAAATTATATGTTAAAAAGAAATGTGAACCTGTTCAATATGACAAGGATCTAAAACATATAGGTTTGTCCATCTTCGTCTCTATTTTTTATTACACGACTAGCGGTCTAAAAGATCCTTCCCAAGACCTAAAACATTATTACCACCCTGAAAATGTAATTCCATTCCTCATTCCCCAGACCTTTATCCTTGGTAATATAAAGTGCAATATTTTTGCCATTAAATGTTACCATAGTCCTTTTACGAGTAATTTATAGCACCTCTAATGCATGCCTCTCGAAGCCGTTTCTGAGAACCAGATGGGACGTCAAATATTTGACATCAAATATTTTTGTTCCAAAAATGACACATTTTTAATAATATAAACAAAGGCACTAAAATAATATTAACAACGGTGTGGTTTTTATAGGTACCTACATAAAAATTCAACAATATTGCATGCCAATAACGGTGATGTTACTTTGTGTAGAAATAATTTAATTATTTTGTACCACCTTATAATAACCACATCAAAGCAAATCCATTTAATTTCATTTCAAGAACTTTTATTTGAGGGAAGGCATGTGACCCATCAATGGAACCGTAATTGGCTGACGATGATGATAAGGTACAACAAACCAATCGCAACCGTGCATTTGATACTAAAATTCCATCACATGGCTGCTTAAAATCCGACTTTCCGCTTCCTAATTATAATATAACACAAGCTATATCTTGAAATACGCAAAGGGTTACCGCAAACGTAATGCAAATGGTGTAATTCCTCAAGATTCAGTGTCGTGTCGTGCCCGTGTATTTGCCAGCTGAGGACCTTGACCTTCGACCACCATTCGTAGCCTGGGGTAAACTCCCAAAGGTCACAACGGAGCGCAGTGTTTGAACTTGGCAAAATCTGCGTAGTCTCACGCACACACAGATACGAGCGTCAAACCCAGACGAGAAATCTTGCTTCATGTCTCAAGGGAGCCACAATAGCAATGCTAAAGAGTGTTAATTCTATGATATCATCTTGACTCAAAAATTACAACGAAATTGGACCGTGTGCTTTTGAGTAAGGTAGGAAGGATTTAAAGCTTAGCCACATGACGGTATTATACTTATTTCATCTCAAGCCCGTATAGATGATACAGATACCGTATTATTTACATATGTTTACTTAATATGTTGGCCATGCACGTATCCTCTACGGAACATTCGCTCAGCTAGAGCTATTAGCTGGAAAACTACTTCAGCAACTTTTATCTTGAGATCTATGCAAACGATGCGACCTTTGCTACTGTCCACTTATCATTCTGTGCAAAGGTCATGCCCAGACTCCCAGCGAAATGGGGCAAGGTCGAGACCTTTACCTGTCGAGTGTCGTTGCTCTTTTGATTCGCATTACAATAATATCTAATTGCATAGTGCACCAAACAGCGGTCTTATCGCAAAAACTAAGCGAAAGCGTTCTTTCAAAAATTTCTTCTGACAAGAAAAAATACTTATATATTAATTAATTTATGTATAATTCTTACACTTAGCGCTGCTTAGTAGAATTTTATATAGGATATGTTTGTTATCTGCTGTCGTTTCGTTTCAGTTTTAGTACATCATATCGGTCAGAATAATCGCTTTTTTATTGAACACATCATCAGCTATTTATATCTTGACAAGTGTCAATTCAGAAACGGGCGTAAAATTTCATTTTTTCTGTTTTCATTTTAATAATCTTTTAGCTTAAAAATTGATCGAAATCAAATCAGAACGACCCAGACGATCAGTCAGTCTGCTACTTTTTTTATAATGCGTTTTCGTTCCCAGTTTGTCAAGAGCTTTATATTTATAAGAAATGCTCTTCTCATAACTTTTGGAGTATAAGCAGACAGCAGTGCTATGTTTCTGTGGGTAGCTTAAAACACAAGTCTTAAAACTTAAAATGCCTACAGTATTAAGGTATCCTAGTGGTGAGGCACAAACGGTTATACAGAAGAAGTAGTATACCTACTTTAAGATGCTTTTATATAGCAATTTTAGGACTTGTCAGTTACATGTGTAATACGAGAAATATGTAGGTAACATGAGTGACATAAAGGTCCCTAAAACGCCTACGTCTTTTTAGATAAGAAACTTTACCCCATCCTGTGTTGATAAGGACTAATTGTCTGAAAACGTAGGCGTTATAGGGGTTATTGTATTATGAACGCCTACACGTTTCTATAGCATAAGTCTATTAGTGTTTTTACAATAGGAAGCTGCTAGGGGACAGTACCCTCTCGGTATATAATTTTCTCTTTGGATGACCGTGGAAATGTGCTCAAGCGTCTTATTGTTGGCACGCCTGATATCCTGTAAATATTAGAGTAAGGTATACTGGCGAGTTTCTAATTTGTTTCTTAGTCACATATAGGTAAATGTTTTTATCAAATATAATATATAATAGAAATACAGAGACTCTCTCAGAGATTATTTCGGAAAATAAAACACCGCACATCAGGGTGAGAGTTACTGCGGTGTGAAAACTTATAGTATGCTATAAAGTTACAGCCTTAACGAAGCATGTACATATATGGTCAAACAATATGTTTGTCAGCGATAACCATATCACTTTCGCAGTTGACCGAGTTCACAGGCTTAGGTTCAAAGGCATGTAATGAGAGAGTTGTCATGTCGCCATGCAGGGATAAACAACCTCTGTACTCTGTTAACAGTGATACAATTCTAAAATTGCGATTCATGTTAGTCGGTAAAATATTTTTGAACTGTCAAAAACTGACCAGAAACGATCGCAAAATACAAAATATGTAACCTTAAGGCTCTTTCCGATAGACTTGACTAATGATCATTGCGAGAGACTGAATTAAGGTCCGAGTTTTCAATTCATTCTAAAGGGATCATTAAATGCTCAAATCAGTTGTTAGTTGTTACCAATATTCTATCAGTGTTTAATGAAGTGATAAGCTGTGGTGGTAATTGTGTTATTACGTTAATGAAGATTAAACAGTTCCATTTGATAGTAATAACACCCTCAGCTAGCAAAGGTGCTGTGTCTGAACTGCTTGCGTAAAATAAATGTTTTCGTCTGTCTTACAATGTATATTGACTGTGGTACAATAGCCGACGCATTCTTTAGATGACCCTCGCCTTTACATCAAAGGCGTTTGCTCTCTCTGGCTTCCAAGTTGTGTGAAACTAAACCGTTCTGGGGTCAATCCTTTGGGATTATGTTCGTCTGAAAGTGTTAGATGGAAGAATGTTTGTTATAGTGTTGCTGTTGTGTAAATAATTTTATTTTGTTTTTACTTTATAGGCATTAGACGAACGCTGATTTTGATTTGCATTCCCTCTTATTATTTAGATACGATTTAATTTTTTTGTAGCTTCTTTCGGTTTACAAAAATTGTTTTAATTTGATTTGATCAAGGTTTTGAAAGTTAGTTTACCATTTTTTCGTCTCTAATTTCCCAACATTCATATGACTTTCCTCATTTCAAACTATCTCCAACTGTATTAATAAACATAGATCCCAGCGTATGTCCTGCATGGCCTATTGGCAAGATTCCACTAGATTTAACATCGTGTAAGCGAGCATTCAAGGTCGACCGGCTCGTTCTGCCCTTATACGTGAATGGACAACGCCAAACGTCTGCGAATCTTTCGCTTTTACTAAACGCCTGTTACCGAGTGGAAATAAGTAAATCTCATTATACCTTTAGATCTTATTTTACTGTTAGACGCATGCGTTTTTCCATTACAGTCATTGTTATCATCATCATCATCTGCATGCTTTACTTTACTGGCTGCTTCTTCACTCTTAAATCCGGTGCTAGCATCATCTACGTCTTTATGCCTTGATCTTTTTTCTATGCACCTGACTGACGAGACGAGCTGGTCGTTTGCCTGATGGTAAGCAATACGCCAGCCCATAACAATAACAGCACCACCCAGAACTTTATTTTGCAAAATCCTGCGCGGAGCTGCTCTGCGCTCGCCACCCTGAGAAAAATAGCTGTTGAGTCTCATAATGCCTACTAATTTCGCTGGCTACAATGCCCTTCAAACCGGAACACAGTAATGCTCGCGCACTCCTGCTTGGCGGCTGAATAACTGGCAAAGCTGTGGTACCCACCCAGACGGCCTCTCGCATACGAGAAACCTACCACCAGTATAATCAGATCTTAATTTGGTAGTTGTGCAATAATTATTACATTCATGTTTTAAAACATCATTATTGTTATCAAATCATCTATGTACAAGATGCAACGTGTAAAAAAGAAATTCGTGCCAGTCCATACAGACAATATCAGTGTATTTCCGATGATTTATGTCATGTAGCAAAAATGTGAAATGTCGGTACGCATTAATCTTTTTTTTGCAAACACTGACAAGGTGACATGACTTCCAGCTTTACTTCGATACTTTTATTTTGTATTTATGACAACATTCGCCCAGCTTTCGACATTATTATCCATAGTGATTTTAATGTCAGCAGCTGCTTAATGTGATTGTATTAAGATTCGTTAGTCGTTGCATCTGTCTCAGTTTTCGTCAAGGCTATAGTTATTTAGTAATACCAAAGCTATGTGTGGTAATACTATTTCACACGTCTGCACTTTAGCAAAGCACTCTCGCTTCATCAATATTCATAATGTTTAAGTACAGCCACCAACCAGGCTTCGTGTCTTTGACATCTCGGTGGTCTTCAGAAATGTAGGATTTTTCTTTTAATCGTCAAGTTTACTTTGTTATTATCCAAGCTCTCTTCTATTTCTAAAAAAAATGTATATTCATTTCATTAGTTTTTTTTTTATTAGGAATACCCCTCGAATTGGTGAGATTGTAAGGTTTTATTTTGTTATTCACATATTGAACATCTGAAATGGATAGGCTGTTGTGACTTTATTTATTTATTTTAAAATCTTAAATGTACACAGTTTTACACAATAAAGTTTATTCTTATTATTTGTGAGATTTTGCCGGAAAATCGTGGGGCCCATTTTCCTCGTGTAATCAATCAATGGACTTCTGTTATAGCTTGTGAGTGCATTACCTTTATCAATTTGCCTTCAAATGCAAACCATACGTAAACGTAGAATCTTGTTCCAAACTCAACATTTCCTCTGACCGTGCTCCAAATGCTCCAATTACGGGAATTTCGTAGTAAGCGCAGTTTGTTTCTCGCTTTTTCTTGGGTTTAAAAATCCGAGATTGTTCGTAATAGACTGTAGGAAATTTTAATTTGATCTTGAAGAATTCACTGACGTTTGTGAAGAGCTTTTGAAATTTTCTTCTGGTTTATTTTTTTATTTTGTTGAGTTATATAAGTGATCGTTTAAATTATTCGTTTCTAAAGTTATCTAAGAGATAATTAATAGACAATTATACTTTGTCGTTATTAATTAGTATAAAAACCAAACAGTAGCGCAATGCAACGGTGCCACTGCAATTGTTATGGGCAGGCATGGCGCTTACCATCAGATGACGACCAGCTCGTCTCATCGCTCAGTTCCATAAACAGGTATGCGTTTTATTAAACAAAAAACCGACTTCAACGTATCTTCGAAACCCAATGTCAAATATCGATGAAACTGAACCCAACTCAAAAAGAATTTACCAAATCGGTTCATGAATGACGGAGTTCTGAGGTAACAAATATAAAAAAATACACTAGAATAGAGAACCTTCTCCTTTTTTAAAGTCGGTTAAAAAAAAACAATTTGTAACTATATCAAAATGTAATGATAAATAAACCACTCCCAAACTGAAACGCAATGAAAATATATAGTGTAATCCCGCTGAATATTATGTAGGTTGTTGTTAGTTCCTAACAACAACACTTTGTACGACACGTGTTTCGCCGTCTGCACGAGGCATCATCAGGTGTCGACTCGCCGAACGTTGGAACGAGAGCTCTCGTTCCAACGTTCGTCACGTCACGCCTGATTCCATTGCATTCACTCCCAAACTAGTTAATTTTGATTAACCGTAATTACACTAACAGCATGCGATATAAGTTAATATTAGATACAAACGCGTTAGTATTATATTGCATTAGGCATTATAAAAAAGTAACAAGAATTTAGGTTCATGAAGCCATAACACTTACGATTATTATCAACGCGGTCACGTTGTAAACCTATTCTTGCCAGCAATTCGAATTGCTTCTGGAAATCATAGAATAGCTAGTAAATATTAAAATGATAGGTAGGTATATCAGCCATCCGCTCAATAAATGAAATTAATATTTAAAAAATGCCTTAACTGATTTTCTATTAAAAAAACTTACTACACCACTGACGATTTATACATGACAAAACAGAAATTGACTAATATATAATGTGTGATTGGTATACTGATAATTTGACATTTAAATTTTTATAATTAGTTTTAATTTTTTACATTTGTATTATATTTTTTTGACTGACATCGCAATTTTAAATCCTATTATTATTATTATTATTCATAATTTAGTCAATGTCATTGTTATTTTATTGTTATATGATTAACTTGTGACCATGTCTGTATGCCAATATCGCGGAACTAGAGGAACTATCCGTTAATAACAACTATAGTATATACCTAGATTCGCAGACTAATAAATAATTGTATCATTGTACCTAACTAACAATGTGTTTTTAAATCAAAGGGCTTATTGAAGGAAGAAAATAAACAGCAGATTTAATTATAGTATAACATCACAGAATAAATAAATACTACATGAATTAAAGTAAATATAGCTTAATAGCTCATTCGAAAAGTTTCCAGCAATATTCGCAGCAGCATTCGGTTGTAAAAAGTACACCAAAAAATTTATTTCTAATGCTAGATTTTTAAATAATTTATACCCAAGGATGGTTATTAAAATAATACTTGATTTTAAATGTTTTAACAGAATTTACATAAACTGTACACACCAAAGGTCAACAAAGCAAATCTGCATTTATAAAATTTAAAATATTATAATTCATCAAATCTGTTTAATCTACTGCTTAAGAAAACTTGTTGAACGTTTGCCATTTATAGCCCCTCGAAAATACTACTTTACATAGTTCGTTGACACGTTAGCTCTGATCTTGAAACTCGAGTTATATTAATATTTTAGTAAAAGTTTCTGCTTTTTATGCATGTCTTCATGGGAGGCAGGTTTTATTTTTGTTATCAGTGCGAGAGTATTGTACCGACAGCAACATATGTGCGGTAGATGTAGAAAGGCGCGTGCGTTGGCGTTGCTCGGGTCAGTCGATACGGTTCGTCGAGGCGCGCGCTTATCCGTCTCTCTTATCGATTTAAAATCGATATAGACTGCAATTAGTGAAATAACGGTGCGTTTCAGTTATTTCGGGATATTTAAACCCGATTTTTCCTCAGAGCGGGTAATAAATACGGCTAAATGTTTCTTCGATGTGAAGTGCGATCATATTTCACTCCGATTCCGTTGTTATTCCAAACAAATGAGTAATTAAATCGTGTAATTTCGGATGTTGTTCGTATCCACTCACGCGCATGTGCCAAGCGTTTCGGGCGCATTTCTTTAGTGTCGAACGATGACACCGAGCCGTCCGGCGTCCGTCTACCCCACACAAGAAAAATATTCTTGTTAATTCCGCGTCCAGAAAACAATGAACTTTCTTACGCTAAACAGTTTGTCGTGTTTGCTTGCACTAATTTTCAGTAAAGCTATTAAATATAAACTTTTTTGGAGCATCGCATGATTTGTTTGCGTGTTCGCGAAGTTTGTGTGGAAAAATAGTACGAGTATATTGTGTGACAAAATGGAATCGTTGTTGGTGCAAGATGGACCGATAGTGTTATCTTGGATCGTTTTCCTTCTGCTGATCTGTCGGTGCTATTATCAAATTGGTGCGATAAGTGTGGCAGGTGAGTTTAATTGTTTTGTGATCACTTTTCACTATTACCTTCGTTCTGTTTTTTCCCAGTGTTAACTTGTTAACGCGTGACCCTCTTTCATTTATAAATCTTCTATTTTTGGTCAAATTTATAATTCTTAGGGTAGGCCAGCGCAATTACTGAAATTATGAGACTATATAATACTATTATTTATTCTGTGACTAGAGCTATTGTCTCAGTCTGACGAGTGCATTGCGGTGCGGCGCAGGATTTTGCAAAACAAAGTTCTGGGTGGTACTGGAACTGTTGATCCCATCCTCGTCGCCAATGTTTTATTTGAGCTTTTATATATGCCTAGGTGCGTAGCACGCAATCAAACCATCATATTTTCAAGACTGATTTTAATACGAGAGAAAGAGAGAAAAGATCTAAATATACAACTAATTGAGGGTAGGAGCTATATGTAAGCAAACATAACAATGGGCAGCCGTGTTGCTTAACCATCAAGTGAACGACATGTTCGCCTCTTCACTCAATTACATAAAATGTTGGCTTGAGAGTTATTTGTTCACTTTAGATAGTCCTACGGTAGTTTATCAGTAAACCTTGTGTCCTTCCAAAGTACTTAACTCCTGCTATTTTCTTCTCCCAAGACACTACTGGCATTTTGCTTGTTCAATAAAGTAGTTAGTGATATCTAATTCTCAAGTAAGTACACATGAGGGATTCGATGTCTCTTGATTTATTGATTGACAACTCTTTATTGAACAGCCTCTGGTGTGATTGGCTGGGCAGGTTGACTCTAATCTCATAGACCGCTGAGGTTGCGGGTTCGATTCCAAAGCGCAAGCATTATTTTTTTTGTGTCTTGGTGTTGTGGGACCACAGTTCTCATAGTTCCTGGTTCCCTAGATAGGAAATCCTAACTTGGGGCCACTAGCGGCAGGATCTATGTATGTGATCGTTGGGCGCATTTCTTTATTTATTTTATCAAATACAAAAAAAATACATGAGAAAACAAATAACCATGAAATGAAAATGAAATATCTCTTTATTGAAACACACACAGATAAAAGTAACAATAAAAGCTTATTTATAGTGTAACAATTGGCGGTCGTATCGCTAAAAGCGATCTCTTCAAGACAACCGTGATGTAATTTAGACATTCAAATTCTACAATATGTGGTTATATCTTTAATCGATTGAGATGAGCTATCTCTTCCAGGCAACCTTTGTATAGAACGGATTTATGATACGGCAGAAGAAGGTGGTTTATATTTATATGTTTATAACCACCTACTACTTATCCACACTATCCATATTAAGAATATAAATGCGAAAGTTACTCTGTCTATCTGTTTGTTCCTTTTTACTAAACTGATCCAGTTGGAATTTAGCACAAGGATATCGTATAGCCTGGAGAAGAACATTTTCATCCCAATTTAACACTCAATTTTATTTTTAACCGTCTTCAAAAAGGAGAAGGTTCTCTGTCGGATTGTATTTTTTTTATTTATTTTTTATGTTTGTTACCTCAGAACTCCGTCATTTATGAACCGATTTGGAAAATTCTTTTTGCGTAAATACTGAACCCAAAGTATAGCTACGAAGTGGTCCCATATAAATTTCATCGATATTTGACCTTGGACTTCGAAGATACATTGAAGTCGGTTTTTGTTTTTTTCTTAAAATTAATTCACAATACTATTTGCAACTCATTGTTTAATTTAGTTACTTATGTATTTTGATAAGTATACGTCATAGTCTTTGACGTCATAGTGTTATCCTCTGTGGTGTATTAGTTGGGCTAGGTAAGCTAAAAGATATCGGGCAAATGCACAACGTGCGACGCCAAACACCTCATAAAGAGGGAAAAAAAAAAAAAAAAAAAAAAAAGATATTGAATCTCCGCGGAGATTTTCCGCTACAGGGTAAACAATTTCCGCAAGCATATTTATTTCGTGTCTGGGTGTTGTGGGACTATAGTTCAGGAACTACAAGTCCCCTTAGATACAGGGAATCATAGGAGCCAGCATTGTGTAATCGTTGGGCGAAATTATTATTGTTGTTATCACTATTATAGTCTTCTTGAATAATGAAATAGAAAAACAGCTGTTCCATCAAAAAACCCAACACAATGCCCGTCGATGCGTCCAACGCATTCAATTCTAAAACAATGCGTATTCAATAAAATCGTTATAAAACTGTCGTCGATTGAATTATTGGTTTGGGTAATAAACGTTGTTGCCTACGTATCAATATCAGGTTGTAAATCAAATATTGCCGCATTCTGTTTGCGTGTCGATATCAAACATAAGCGAGCAAACATGTTACGTGTCGGTAGTCATTACGGCATAAGGGGATGTGATTTGGAAATGTAGAATATGAAGAGTTAACAGGCTTTTCATTGTCAGTTATGTCAACAGAGAAACTTTGATGCAACAGAGATGCTCTCTGTGAGAGAAGACCCGTGTCCTAGCTGTGGGAACGTATGATGAAACTCTGATTGGCTAGACCAACCTTGGGTAGGAACATCAAATTGTAAGTCATCACTTTAGCGAAATATTAATATTGTCTCTAAGGGCCGTATTTTCCTACCCTCATGAGGAATAATAATAAAAGTCAAGTCCGGCGCCAGAGTTGGCCACTCAGCGACATCACACGAGAAAGGAGAAGAGCGTCAAGTCAAACGAATGTTGTCCTTTCCTAGCTTAGTGAAGTGCATCTCGCTTGTAAAGTTCAAAATTATTTAGTTAGATAACGATTGAATTTACAAATATTTGCCCTGAATAAAACAAATGAAAGCATCGAACGAGCTACGTATCTCAGCTGATGAAAAACTACGAGGCGTCGCCGAGTCGTCTAAGTGTTCTATTGGTTTTTCTCACTTGAGCGCTCAAATAATAGCGTACTAGCTGCTGCCTGCGACTTTGTGCTGTAGAATTTGGTTATATCCCGATCCCTCGGGAACCACGTGTTAAATTGTGATGGAAATGTCCTTGTGGCTGTTGTCCTATGTGGCTACAGGCCGTGTGCCAAATTTTATCAATATCAGTTCAGCCGTAAGTCGTGAAAAGGTAACAAACAGACGGAGTGACTTGCGCATTTATAATATTAATGTGGATAGCTTGATCACTTCGTGTTAGCCTTTTACATGCTCTTGTGTTAGTCATTTATAATTTTTTTTTTTTTTTTACGCCTTATAGATCTATGTTTGGCCACTATCTCGCCTGATGTGAAGCGATGATGTGGCCTAAGATGGAGCACATAGATCTAGAGAGAGACGGCAGTTGAGCGGCTGCTCAGACCCGTCTCCCCGATGGTTCATAAGTCATTGGTGCAGGGCCGAGTCGGGATTCGAACCCAGGTGCGTCAGATCGAAAGGCGCACGAGGTCCCGCTGACCCACACTCGCTCAATAAATACACCAAAAGCGATAGTCACGTACCTTACACGTACTTATAACAAATTTCAGTAAACTAAAATGTTAAACCCCCAACAAAAGTCGACCGAGAAAAATCCTATAAAAAGTAAAAAAAACAACTGAACCGATTTTGATAAAACATGTAAAAGAACCATCGCCAGAAAACCTGCTTCCAAATAAAAAAAACGCATCGAAATCGGTTCTCCCGTTTAAGAGCTACGGTGCCACAGACAGATAGTGGTCAAACTTATAACACCCCTCCTTTTTACGTTGGGGGTTAAAAATAGAATAACCATTAACAAATTTAATGTTTTTCTAGCATTATTGTGTTTCTGCTTATCTATTAGACATCAAATATTATTCATTTACTTAAGACACAAAACCTTATCTGTTTTGTGCTTAAGAGGTCGCTTTGAGGCATTAACATAATTTATTTATACGTCAACATTAGTTGATGGGATTATTGAAATATCAAAATCTAGACCCTTTTCTTACAGAGAAATATAGCCGACTTTTCCTTTAGGAATATAGCCGACTTTTCCTTAAGGATTTAGAGCGACCTTGGATGTAAACAACATCTTCAAGTCTTTGTTCTCTATGCCATCCCCGGTTCTGTTTTCTTTCATCTCTTTAGATAGCTCAGACATATTTTCTCGTAATGGGTGGTACTATCGGTGAAGTCTGATATAACTTTTTATTATTTAGTAAGCTGCTTGTAACTTTATTAAATTGTTAGTTCGAGACTGCTCTGTTTTAACATACCATCTCTGTTTCAATACATTTTTATTATATGCTCCCATCCACCGCTTTTTGTTTGGTAGGTCATACTTCGGAGGTGGTCCCATATAAATTTTATCGAAATAGATTGAGCGCTTTTTGAAAAATCAACAAAAAGTATAAGTTTAATCTTAAAGTCGGTTCTTTTCATAGCAATCTTTTAAAATCAACACACGTATCTACTTATTTCGACAAATACATTTACCTTCATTAACAAACCACTCGCCACTATAGCACCGTTATAGAACCATTATGATCACAGAACCATTGTCAACATCATTTGGACCGCATTTAGAGCCAGTGTCAATTACAAATGTGTGCTGTCCTGTCCGTCCGTACATCATTGTTTTATGACTGCCGTTTGGACGTCAAATAGGCCGTCCATTAAAATAGATATGGCCACGTGCTGATCTAATTATTCAGATATGCGCGTACAGGGTGTCATCTACGTTATATGAACCGTTTTATATTACTGATAACATAAATTATTACTATAGAGAAAAATATACATAGTAAAGTGTACCTATGTATATCATGTACGTATAGTTCAACACAAAATATAATATAATATAATAAACCGATTGAATCAAAAATCTTCAGCTAACAAACAAAGAGGAAAATCTGAATATCTCCAAGTGTTACACTGGCAGCTTGATCAAACGTGTAATTAATAAACGATGCTCTTTGTCTTCGACGTCTTCGTTCTCAAGACACTTTCTAAAAGCATGACTTATAACTATTGGCTTAAAACTATTTAAGAACAATTAAATAGGTGACTTTTGCAGCACAGGCAACTTAGCCGCTTTTCCATCTGTTCTGGATCCATGACTACAGGCGAGACTTCTAAATCTCTTTCAATTTTAATTAACTTTATTGCCAATGTTTATTCTTTAAGCTAATGCAATTGGCATTTATTTGCAACACCAATTTATTTTCAGATCCAATATTATAGAGTCTATAATTAGTAAGAACTAAACTACGAGCTGACTAGAACAGTTATCCACTCATAAATTACAAATAATTAACCTACCACCTTAGAACTAATTGTGGAAAGCTAATAAACAATATGAATATGAAATATAATTTTTTTTTTAATCACAAACTTAGTTCGTGGCCCATAACTAGGATTCCCTGTATCTAGGGAACCAGGAAGTGTTAGAACCATGGTTCCACAACAACCAGACTCGAAACAAATGCTATTTTATTTTTCTGTGCAAAACATTTGGCCCGTCGCGGGAATCGAACCCGCACCCTCAATGGTGTATGTGATTTGAGTCAACCTGGCCAACCACTACACCACAGAGGCTGTCGAGTAACAGTGCATATTTTAAACCAACACTAATCTTGTTCAAAGAAAACATCGATTCGTTTCATGTCATCGTATTATGGCCACCCTATATAAACATGGATAACGAAATTTTACACTGTTTGCCGGGAAGCGTTAAAATTTCACAGCCATTACGAATAGAAATGACAACATGTGATATTCATGTTTTATGTGGGTTTTGTGTGCAAATATTTTTCCGCACATAATGCATCGGTCATTCTCCGAAAATTCTAACACGTTTTATACGTTGTCTACTGATAAAATATGCGCTCTTATAATTTTCCACGATAGAATCGTTCACTATCTACCTCGGACGTCTATTTATTTATTTATTTATTATTACAAAATCCACAGCTCTCATCTACTTTACAATGAGATGCTTAATGCTTAAAGCCAATTACGGATTTACAATTTATATGATGTTTCACTTAAGAATTTATACATAAAAAAATGATTGGTCTAGTCTGTATAACCACAGAATACTAAGGGACAGAAGCATCACTCCGCAAATAAATTTAAACAAATAGCGACTCTTGCAATAAAGTTCAATTCAGCTCGCGTTGCGCTGCATACCTACCAGTCATATTAACCTACAGAGCGCCTCTCTTTCTATGGTATAGCTCTTATCTCTTCTGACGCGGCACGTGTAACTACGCGCGACCCGCCGTCGGTGTCCGGCTATGTACTTGTAGCTTCGTACCTATACGCGGAGTGCGCTAGGCCTGGTATAACTAAGTCGACGTCCACTATAATTTATTATCGTGGAGAATTATTAAAGCGATTAATTTGACTAAGTGATTTTTAGGATAGGCAGAGAAGGGATGCCGAATTACTTCGTTGTAATTCTTACGTTGTCTAATCTAAAGTATAGAGGTATTTATGTAGAAATAAATGTATCAAATTAATGTGCTTTCCTTATATTTCGCAACGAGCAATTCATCAACGCCAAAATTTCAAAACAAATGTTCAAGTTGAATAAACAATTTCAAAATAAATCCTAATCATAGTGATTTAATATTCAAAACATTACGTAATCATGACCTGTTTCATAGTCTTTCCTTGTTATTTATAACCCCAATAAAGATAGTTCTAAATTTCTAATCTGAGCTCGTAATACTAAATATCTAACAGAATGTAGAACACAAGAACCCATATCTCATGAGAACTTAAATTAAAAACTTATCAAAAGTTACAGCTCTGCGAAGTTTTTAAATATATTACGTAACTATCGAAACTGGAAAATTTAAAAGGAGAGACTTAAACAGGCCATATTTTTGGAGGGCTTTACTCGATACTATAAGGAATACCAAAAAATAAATATTTAATAAAGCGGCTAGGACTCACGGCGACCACTCACCGCCGTGGTCGCCGCGATCTCGCAGCGTAAACTCGCCCCTGATGAAGAGCATCGGACATGCTCGAAACCTAGGTCGATTAATTCGACAAACTACGTGAGTCCTAGCAGTTTTATTAAATATTTATAATGAATCAAACTCACGAAAACTTTCATACTAAAATACCAAAAAATGCTCAAAAAAGTCTCAATGCCGATATTGAAAAAAAAAAATCTGTGTTATTGAATTTTTGGAAAACCTTTTTTCCTAACCAGAGCCATAATTCACTATGAGAACTTGGCGAATCCTTGCTTCGAGGTAACGTCGATTCCTTCATTAATAAAAGACATCTGCGAAATGTGTATTCTCTATGACGCGTCATATACAATACATATATGAATATATAAATGCGTCATAGAGATGTCGTTTATTAATGAAGGAATCGACGTGATTCCTTCATTAATAAACGAATTAAAAACGAATTTAATTCGTTTATTAATGAAGAAACCTTGACTTGTTGAATATGCATACGTCATAATTCATTTTATAACAAAAAGAACTGACTTCAATTCTGATGTAATTATAAGTAAGTCCAAGGTCGAATATCGATGAAATTTATATGGGACCATTTTGTAGCTATACTGAACCCAACGCAAAAATAATGTTAAATGACGGAGTTTTGAGGTAATAAATAAAAAAAGCAATCAAATTTAGAACCTCCTCCTTTTTTAACCAACTTCAAAAAGGAGAAGGTTCTCTATTCAATTATATTTTTTTTGTGTTTGTTACCTCAGAACTCCGTCATTCAAAAACCGATTTAGAAAATTCTTGTTGCTATGGGTTCAATATAGCTACGAAGTGGTCCCATATAAATTTCATTGATATTTGACCTTGGACTTCGAAAATACATTTAAGTTGGTTTTTTGTTTGATAAAACGTATACTTGTAAAACAAAAAAAAACTGACTTCAATTCTGATGTAATTTGTATCAGTAGGTCGAATATCGATGAAATGTATATAGGACCATCTTGTAGCTATACTGAACCCAACGCATAAATAATTTTAAATGACAGAGTTCTGAGGTAATAAATAAAAAAAAACAATCAAATTGAGAACCTCCTCCTTTTTTAAGTCGGTTAAAAATTAATAAACTTCAATTGTACCTGCACAAAATGGCAACGTCCCCAATTGCCCTCGCTTAAATCCGAGCTCACCCTATTGGAGTGCGCCAGACGTCTCGACGCTCACAGGGCCACGAATATAGGTGACCTGCTTAGCTTGGGCCGCAACCAATGTAACTATAATATATTGCAAAATTGCATACTTTGACATTCCGTAGAGTTTCCGTCGCATAGAGTTGGTGCGCTGAAAAGATTTTCTCGTTTTACGTGATTCAGCTTTTTGAGTTAGAAACAGTTTTGTCGACCTAGCATCGTACATTGAGCTTACGTCATTCTCTTTGAATACAATATGTGTACACTCGAGAGCAATGAATCCGGGTCACTTAAAGAATGTTAAAAATCTCGGAAACTAAAAATGATAGGTTAATGCAATAAATTGTATTTAATAGACAATGTAATACTCCTTAAATGAAAGTAAAAAAAATATGAGTCACCATACATTTTATTAACACAAAATTACATAAAGAAAAAAACTGCTGATCTCTCCTTAAAACAAAAATAGGAAACATGAAATTTTTGAACTTTATTACGATTTTCTTGAATTTTAATACTTCGTATTGCCTCCTCGTGCTTCCATTACTGCGTTTACGCGGTTTGGCATGCTGTACACCAAGTTCCTTATACGATTTTGGGGAATATTCTCCCATTCCTCTGTGAGAGCAATTTTGAGCTCACGAAGCGTGATTGGGGGAGGGTTTCGTTGTTTTACGCATCTGCCTAGCTCGTCCCAAGCATGCTCGATCGGGTTGATATCCGGGCTGCGCGCTGGCCACTCCATACGAGTAATGTTCATCTCTTGAAGGTAGTCATTCACAATCCTACCTGTATGAGGTCGGGCATTGTCATGCATAAATATAGCATCCTCACCTAAATTGACCATAAATGGACCAACGTGATCATTGAGGATTTCTTCCACATATCTTACGCTAGTTAAAGAGCCGTTTTCTATGATCACCAGCTCTGTGCGACTTTCAGAAGAAATTCCGGCCCACACAAGTACAGACCCACCACCGTAGGCTACTTTTTCTTCGATGCATGCTTGCTTGAATCTTTCCCCTGGTCTTCGATACACTCTGTGTCTTCCATCGTGCTTGTAGAGCATAAATTTTGATTCGTCGGAGAACATAACTTTTGACCAATCTTCAATACTCCAATTTACGTGGCTCTGGGCATATCTTAGTCTCGAAATACGATGCCCACGCTCCAGTTTAGGGCCGTTTGCAGGTCTAAGGGGTTTTAAGTTAGATTCAGCAAGCCGACGTCTTACTGTCCATGCACTTGGGTTACTTCCTCCGAGGCGTCGAAACTGATTGGTGAGTTCAGTTCCTGTGAGAAAGCGATTTCGAAGCATGGTGTTCACCAAGTATCGGTCTTCTCGTGCTGTGGTACACCTGGTTCTGCCCGTTCCTGGTCTGCGTAGGTTAGAACCAGTTTCTTCGTAACGTCGGAGAACTCTTTGTACTGTTGACAGCGACACACCGACAGTCCTGGCTGTATCGCGCTGACTCCGGCCGGTTTCCAGCATTGTAAGTATTCTGGTGCATTCTTCAGGCGTAAGCGACATAATTTCAGCTTGAATAATGAATATAGAGCACTATCAACATGGTTTATGTACCCACATAAATGACAGATTACAAACAAAAGCAAAACCAAATGCTGTAATTTCGTAGTTCCATCTTCGAAAGTGGCCCTTTTTCAAATTTGATTTTTTTATGATATAACTTTACAATAACTAAGAAGTTTTAATACCTTCATTTAAGGAGTATTACATTGTCTATTAAATACAATTTATTGCATTAACCTAGCATTTTTAGTTTCCGAGATTTTTAGGATTCTTTAAGTGACCCGGATTCATTGCTCTCGAGTGTAATATTATGTGTGTTATCTGCGTTACTTGCTCTAGCTGCTAGCTGCAACTAAATGATTAATGAATCCATTAATCAATTAATTAATACTCTTGTGTTAAATAAGGCTTCTGATGAATAAAACTTGATTAAATTGTATTATGTGTATATATATATATATATATATATATATATATATAAAGGTATATACATATATATATATATATATATATATATATATATATCTTATATATTTTGTATATTATATTATTATGTATGTTCATAACTGGTATATATTATTGTATATTTAATATAGATAATAGTATATATTATTATAGTTTGTACTCTTTCTTCTTTGACACCCCCGTCTCTTACAGTTTCTTTAAGTCCTCTCCATCCAAAGGTTGTCTGGAAGAGGTCGCTTTGAGCGATAAGACCGCCCATTGTAACACTATAGTTTTAAGTTTGTTATTGTACTTTTTGTTATTATGTTTTCTGGTGGTGAAACAATACAGAGTTATCTAATCTAATCTAATCCTTGTCATTCTGTAGTGTTGTACTTGTTGTGGGGTAGCGCTTCGGCAACATTTTGTTTCTGAAGCATAGTTGTGTATCCTTATTGGTCACTAAAAAAGTAAACTAGGTAAATAGCTCATGCAGGCCATTTTAGTATTGCTTATAGATATATGTTTGGCCATATCTCGCCAGAGGTTAAGCAACGATGTGGCCAAAGATGGAGCAGATAAATCTTGACGAAGACGGCAGACAATTGTACAGGTACTCTTATTGTTGTTTGGAGCTTTGTCTTACCTGTATCGGCAGGGACCGCGCTTGATAGATTCGATTTTACCTTAACTGCAAATTCTAGAGGTTTTTACTTCTCACGTCATAAACTAAGAATATTCACTGAAAATAGGTGACCTGCATCCCTCGTACTACCGCAACCAATGAATTACAAAATTGCATACTGCAGAAACAATTTTAGCATAGCTGTGAAGAAAGTTAAGGTTTGATTCATTTACTTACAGTTTCATGTTTTTCATTTACCTACATACCTTAAAGTTTTGCTAAATGTGTGGTAAATCACGGATTCTCAATCAATACCAATAGCTGATCCCTAAAACAGGTGATTTACTTGATCTAACTGCAATCAAAGTATTATCAGGCCTAGCGCACTCCGCACTGTAGGTACGAAGCTACAAGTACATAGCCGGACACCGAGGGCGGGTCGCGCGTCGTTACACGTGCCGCGTCAGAAGAGATAAGAGCTATGCGATAGAAAGAGAGGCGCTCTGTAGGTTAATATGACTGGTAGGTATGCAGCGCTACGAGAGCTGAATTGAATTTAAATTTAAAATTGAATATTGCGTCATAGCAAGAGTCGCTATTTGTTTAAATTTCTTTGCGGAGTGATGCTTCTGTCTCTTAGTATGCTGTGGTATTATACATTTGCAGGAAGTTAAGTTCCTAAATAACATATTTCGGGTCACTTACTTTGAAGCTGTAGTTCATAGTGTTTGTTTTTAAACTTTTTCGATAGTCGCATCAGTCTTCGAATATACCTATATGCCCCGCTTTATTCGAGTCTGGACTCAGCTTTATGTAATTTCGGTTCGAATGCAGCTTGCACAACTCTAGATATCGCCGGAATACCAATGTTTACATAAGCCAATATTTTTATTAAATGTTGGTTATTGAGTTGTATTTAGATTCTGATACAAGATTAAAAATAAATGGAGAAATTTGCTCTGGCCTTTTTGAGAATATTTTAGAGTATCTAACTCAAACTGAAGTGGTCTCAGATATACGTTCATAAAAGTAAAAAGTACCTCTTAGATTATTTTATTATTGCAAAATATACCGTACTAGCTTGTACTCATAATTATTCTGTAGCATTAGAAAGTATTTGAATCTTATGCTACAGAATTTGAAATTTCATAAAAAATTTGATCTGAAAATACTAAAAGATGCGCTTCAGGTTTTTTTAAAAAAAATCAGTATCATCAACTTACGAAGCTCCCAATTAGACCTCCAACTATCGACGTCAATGCAAAGCTTCCCAAACTCGATTCTGATCTTTGAAAGTTTCTATTTTTAATCCAAGATCAAACTTTAAGTCTATTCGAGGGTTCGGCTGGCATTTTCCAGGAAATGCTCTGGAAACTGAGTAATGAAGCACTGCCTGCGGTTTTCCGATTTTATCAATTCAATCTGTAGTGCCAGCCTTCGCAAACATTGTTTAAAAATGCAGAACAGGCTTTTTATATATTTCATAAATGGATCCGAAGGCTGCGTTGCATTTTTGAAAAACAAACACAGCCTTCGGAATACAATCGAAATTTCGATTCGTTTATCGAATTTAAAGTTTGATTTATAATTTTAGTATTTCGAGTGTGTATACTGCTGTCAAATAGCTATGCGGCTCATAGAATAGAAAGGGATTGCCAATTGACAGCGTTACGCGGTTACTTGATGAGATGCTGTCAAAAAAACGAAACGGTTTCATTCTAAGTATAGAATATATATGGAAAATTATTATCTCTTTTTATTCTATGCCATGCCTTTGTGTATTACGCATCAATTTCTAATGATATATTTCTTATTGTTTCAGGTACGTACATAACCCGTCAGAAAACTTAAGGTCATATTGAAGTACATCTATACTATTGTAGAATTATTGATGTGGGTGTTTGTTTATTGACAAGTATTACATTACTATCTATAGTATCTATAATATCTATAGTGAGCGTTAATCTTAAATACTTGGCGAATTGTTGTTGCGGCATGTTTAATTTTTTTATTCGAAGAACACCTATAGAAAATACGTTTTCATGCAAATTGTAGGTAGTTCTGTATAAGCCTCGAGTATCTGAGTAATTTACGTTCTCAGAGTCGGAAGTCGGAGTCTGTTTTAGTGTATTTCGTGTTCCTCGAAGTCAAATGTCTTAAAAACTAATAGCGCAAAAACCGAAGGCATTAAAGAGGAACTGCTAAATACAAAATGTCCTAGTCACTATATAGGACATGGAGGAATTTTTCGTATCTGAGCTTTGAACTCACTAGGTCCTAGTGAGTTCAAAGCTCAGATACGAAACATTTGAAAACGGACAAAGAAACATTTTTTTTTGTTCGAGCAATGATACTACCATGTCGTTCACTTGATGTTAAGCGTCACGCTTACCCATTACAACAGTGTTATCCAGAACTTTCAATGACATATAATGTACTGCGTAGCACTACATTGCGCTCATCACCCCGTGACTTCAAATATTAAGTCTCATATTCCCAGAAACTTCGCTAGCTGCAATAATAATAATAATAAACTCTATTGGGACAGAACAATAATTACAGATAAAACTATACATTACAATAGACCGGACATAACTGTACTTGACAAACTTACCAAATCAGTTCTCATTTACATAGCCATATGCAATACACACAATTTACAGACAACGTATACAGAGAAAATTGCAAAATACACTGATCTATCTATTGAAATAAAAACACAATGGCAAATTAATAATATAAGAACCATCCCAATCATAGTATCTACCACTGGAGTCATACCGAAAACCCTAATCACAAACCTCGAGATCCTTGAAATAAATTCAGCTACTTACAAACTTCTCCAAAAGGCAGTAATAATGAACACATTCCGATTGGTTAGAAAGTTCCTTTCGCTTTCATAGCAGTTGGCTTCGGCCCGTGCAATTAATTATATGTACCTCCAACAAAAAGGAGAGAAAAACAAATAAACACGATAATAATAATAATAATAAGGAGGCAGTACTCCTTGACACGGCACGTATAGTCAGGAGGTTCCTCACTCTGCAGCCCTAACCACCGGTAGTTTGGGCCCTGCCCCGCTGCCGGCGGCGCTCTAGGTTTAGGATTTTTATAGTGTTTTTGTATACATATTTTTATAGAAATATTGTAAAAATCTTAAATCTAAGAAATTAAATAAATAAATGAATAATAATAATAAATGTTTTTATTTATATATAGTAGAGTAGTAGTAGTAGTATTCAGGCGTAAAATATCCATACAAAATTAAAAAATAATATTAAAAAAATAAATTAAAAATAAATATTCGTATGTAAAAACTGCAATGCCCTTCAAACCGAACATTAATGCTTTCGCACTACTGCTGCGCAGCAAAAAAATAACTGGCAAAGCGGTTGCACCTAACCAGACGGCCTCCCACATACGAGAAACCTGCCACGTAGTTTAATTGAAACTAAATAGTTAAATTTAAACTATCTCAAACACACTGACCGGCTCCAGTGAGCAGCTACTAGTATCGACTAGCCAAATGGCTTTCTATAAATATCAACAACAGTTATTTGAACTGTACATTCTAAAGTTCTATTTAAGTTTTTTGGTAGGTTTTGACAAAGAAAATGTTGTTTTACAGTAAAAATACAGAATACATCAAAGTTAATTCCCAAACTCTTTGTCTTATCACCGAGATGGCCATACAGCCAACATCCAAAACATTTTTCGTCTCAAAACGCTATTTTTATTTAAATATCAACTCAAATCATTTAGCTTACAAATAACAGTTAATAATAAATAATATAAATCAGGAAATTTAAAGAAATGGTTAAAAGATTCATTCTGATTATTAAAATGCATCGTCTGCGGGTGGTTGACGCTTTTAGTATCTTTTTAAACAAACCCCTATAAAAAAAGCACTTAGCATATTTAGAAGTTAAGTCGTTTTTTTGTAATTAAGAGCGTAGTTTTCAATCAGTTGGACTTAAAAATCAATTGGACAAAATCTTTCGGAATTACGTTAAATTAGGAATCCAAAATGTGTGTATATCGTGTATGTAATGTTTAATGACACTACATTTTAGTGTTTGTGTCAAAAAATGTAATTTCTTGTTTTAGCTTTTCTTAGTAAGTGTACAAGTTACATGCACTTAGCGCTACGGGCTTTCAGCAAAGCTATTTGAAATTTCTTATTCGATAAAAGTTATATGCAGTCTAATTCGGCAGTTTTATATATATTTTGTAAACAAAGAGATGGTTATGCTTTTCGATAAAAAAATGCGTACGTATTTCAATGTTTAGTAATCGCTCTTGGATTTCATACAAAGGCCTTTATGTCTATAAACTCTGGGTTCTGATTTCGAAAATGAATAACATCTACGTTTCCATAATATAACAGAACAGCTAGTTTAATCATGCAGCAACTTAAACTACCTACTTTTTAGCTCTTTTCAAGTCTCAAAGTTTTGAAGTGCAACTGACAGGTGCAGTCCCGCTAGTTTCTTTTTGGGCAGCCGTGACGTCACAGCCCGCAGGCGGCCTTCGCGGTCGGTCGACGACCCCTCCAGTCGCGTCGACGCGACGTACCGTTAGCAATGCAAACGTATCGATTCTATAGTATCGACTAGTATCGACACGTCTCGATGTCGCATGTCGCGCTAATCGAATCCGACGTCGTTTGCAAATTAATTTGTTTGGAAATAGGTGGTAATTTGAACGCTCCGTCGCTTCGAACTATCCTAATGCGAGTTGACAGATTCTGTTTGACATGTCATGTTCCGAAAAGATAAATACCTACTGATACAAACAGCGTGTGACTTAGCATGCGATGGAGCATGCTCTTTGTGTACTTGTATGCTAAACGTATAGAATACCTACGCTAAAAGCCTACCTACCTTAAGCTAACATAGATAAACTTGGTAACATTGTTCTGAAAAAAAAAAAGCTCAGGAATATTCAGGATAGGGACATGTCTAAGGCAGTAGGCCCAGCTAAGTTAGGCTTGCTCATTAGTGGGCGTCTAAGGCAGAGACTATAAGATCTTGGGCGAGCTTTTCCTTAAGTAAGTAGTGAGTATAAAATATTACAATATAATAGCTCTTCATTAAAATTCTTTTAATATATAAAATGTAATTCAACACTTATAAAACTTAAATTAATTCGCTGGTAATTAGTACTTAAACTTATTGGATTAGTTTTAGGGAGTAAATGTTTAATTTATAGAATTCTAAAAAGCATTTTGAGCGTCTGACTCTTAATTGACTACTAACTTAATAAGAAAAGTTCAACCCTTTAATTATAGGTCTTGAAGTTCATTGTACCTTTGAATCCAGTGTACAGCAAAACAGTTTACATACTAAATCCTTGTCGAAATAAAATAACATAAATGATGCCCGACATAAACATATGTATGTTTTATGATATTATCGGGTCTTTTCGCGCACAGTTTTTATTGTATCAAAATAACATTCTGATTCAATAAAAATTGTGCGCGAAAAGACGAACGTTTCGATCAAGTTGCAACAACATCAAATGCGGGTAGTTGGTGACAACGCCCGCCGTTTCTGACGCTGATACCCGCTTCTCCAGTCTTCTCGTGACCACGATCAATGCAACTTGATCGAAACGTCGAGGTTAGTCAAAATGTTATTTTGATTTAAAAGTTGTGCGCGAAAAGACCCGATAATATCATAAAACATGAGTACAATTCGCGAAAGTTTAAAAACAACAACACTTATGTACATAGATGTTAGCCCCTAACTAAGACTTTAGCTGGCTGTGACGCTAGTATAACCTGTGGTATAACTGGCAAAGCGGTGGTACCAACCCAGACGGCCTTTCGCATACGAGAGACCTACCTAGTCCCGTACCTCTAGGGGTCGTGGCTATTAGCCGCATCAATTACAATAAAAATTGCGCTTTCTTCTTCTCTTGTAGCGGTGAGTGTATCAAGGAGAAATAGCACACTAGCTCTTTAGTTTTAATCATTCACGATGCAGTATGGCCCCTTTCTTTGTTTAGTCTTAGTACGTAAGTAATTGTTAGTTTTCTTTGGTCTTAGTACGTTTGCGTTCTTGCAATTAATACGGTTTAAATTAAGATTCGTTGCAATTGTTGTCAACATTTATTAAGATTAGGATTTGGTATATTAAACTTAAAGCGAAAAGCTCATGGCCGAGCGCAAACTTGTGCGACTTTCGAGCCCAACCACTGGAGTTCGAATCCCGCTGGCACCGCACCTTTGACTTTCTAAAGTTATGTGCGGATCTATATAACTTTGTTAACAAACATTTCAAAAGTGTAATATAATAGTTTCAGAAGATTTTTTACCATGACAAATTATACTGTAGACAAAAGATGACCGTTACGAAATGATCTGGGAGGTATTAGGCTTGTGATTAGGCTGCCCGCCAAATAGTCAATCATTTAAATAAACGTCGGTTTTATTACGTGTTTATTTTATTTTAAATAATTTAATCAAATACAATACAAATCCTTTGGTGTTTTCTAATTATGCGCCCAAGAATTACACACATTAATCCGGGCCTCTAGGATTCCTTGTATGTAGAGAACCAGAAACTTCCGTGATTCAAACGACATAAATGTCTGCGTGATTCTTCTGTACATATGCAATTATTGCGTTAGACAAAATAACGAAGATTAATGAATAAATGACAATAAATACACCCAACGATCACATACATAGATCCTGACCCCTAACTAGAATTCCCTGTATCTAGGCAACCAGGAACTATGAGGACCATTGTCCCACAATACCCAGACATAAAACTGCTTTTGTTTCTGTGTCGTCGTGGTAACCGAAACTGCAGCTTCAGTGGTGTAACAGAAGATAAAAACACCTCAGATAAAATATCGGATAGGTACTTGCCCGTAATACCTTGTCTAGACTGCAAGTCCATAATACCAGTACTAAGAATCTTTTGTTCCGGTACAAATGAATGCCTTTGGGGGATGCAGTACTGCAGTATTTATGCATGAAATAAGCATAACAAAAAGTAGAGCACTCTTTGACTATCTCCCTCTGGGCTCTAGCTGGGAATTAAACAGAAAGAGAATAACAATAAATACAAAACGTTATCTTAAGCTAGCTTGCAGAATCTATGCAAATGTTTATTACGCAACGGAATCAAATCTTTGTACCTAGAGTGTAAGAAGTCTATTTAGAAACGGAATATGTGAGAACGGGATTAAATAACATAAAAAGAAGTAATACTAATTTATGCGTTACTGCTCATACGTATAAGATTAACATCGCTGTATCTAATACCTTGTTATCTACACTTATAAATTTTCCATCTTATGGATCTATTTTGTATGTATCTTATTAACTATCGTTCATATGTCTTAGCAAATTTTCTTCTTGAGTGTGTATCTATTCGTGAGTACCTGTAATTGGCTTTCTATTAACTATCTTTCTGTATATTCTTATTGTAAGCGCTGTTGGTTCTCCAATAAATAAATAAATAAATAAGTATCAAAAATAACATCAATCTAACAACTAATTTCTACTTATAGGTGAAAACTTGTAATTGGCCTAGTTATCTTGTGCATAATTTCATTATCTTAGGCATGTATTGAGCGTAAGTTTTAGCGCATACCGTGAATGTCGTATGTCGAGAATCGAATCGAGTTGTGAGTGACAAAGGTGAAAGTGGTAATTGCGTTGCGCACAAAAAACGCGAGAGGAAGCGGGTAGATAGATACTATTGCCCGTTATGACATTAACAACCCACCTGCAAAAACTTTGTACCTATCTTCGTGATCATGGTGCTTGCAACAGTGCCGAAATCTCGAGAACTCAAAACAAATTTGGGTACTTACCATCTGTTTTACTATTCGTTCTACTAAGAGAACAAGTAGGGGAAAAAACACATTTGTTCCATGTGTGGACCATCGTAAATAATCTGTTTCTAAATCAAATTCTAATGTCTATGACAGTTCAAAAACGTGTATGTACGGTACATATTATGTAGTATTAATTGAGCTTATTTTGCTAAAGATAATAAGTATAAAATAGGTTTAACATGTGTATAATTTTCTTTTCTGAGTGTTTTCGTTTAATAAATATTTCTTACATTACTTTCTGTACTTCGCCGTTTGTATTTTAATTTGATCGTATTGAAAATTGAATATATATTTTAATGGAAAAGCGTATCTTGGCTTACTCGTAATGGATTTGCGTCTAAAAAGTAAATACGAAAGATCTGTTAAATATTGAAAAAAATAATTTAAAAAAATTCAAAAGATTTTCATCTTCTATCTACGAGTGCCAGTAGATACCAAAGTATATATAACTGCTTTGTACCGAAAATTAATCGCCTTCAATAGGATTTGTAACTACGCCTTTTGGCTTTCAGGCGCAGTTACGTCTAATTGAACCACAAAAGCCGACTCGGGCGTTTAATTTTGCTTCTTTAATTCTTACACGTCCTAAGGGATGGAAACGCCGTCTATTGACAATCATAAACATTAGAGAAGTAGTACAATCACAATGAGCAAAGTTTTTTTTACTGAGTGATGAGACGAGCAAGTCGTTCGCCTGATGGTATAAGATATTAAGTCTCTTAATATCTGATGTCACTGGATGATGAGCGCAATGCAGTCCTACGCAATGCTTTTTATGGTATTAAAATCTCTGGGTGACACTGCAATTGTTATGGGCAGGCGTGGCGCTTACCATCAGGCGAACGACTTGGTCGTCGCATCACTCAGTTCCATTAAAAAAAGTAAATGTATAGACTAAACCTACTGCATTGGAATGCAGTAAGTTTAATCTACCAGGCACCCCGGTAGAGTTGACATAGATATTATACATTATCAGATATTCTTGTCACTGTTGCACAGTATGCGACCAACGCCGATATTTCAGTCTTCCGTCGCGTTCCGAACGCGTTCTGAAATATATATGAAGATGGAGACACAACACGGAGCAACTTTGGAACGTCGATATTTGAAACTTGGACGATCTTGCTCGAGTGTCTTGACAATTCGGTATTGGAGCACACTCAAATAAAAGCCAAATGGCTTTTACGTTCTCACTTTCTCACGCTTGACTGGTAGAGAAGTGGAGAAGAAGTAAGGCAGCCTGGCATGGTCCATTCAGAGAGTTCTTCCATTTTCCAATTCTTCACAAAGATGATTCGGATTGTCATTTTAAGACCAAATATAGGTACTGAAAATATCCATACAATTTGTTAAAATCAGAGAAATACAAAAGCATATTATGGAACCAACAAGAGATAGAATCTATCAGAATCAGAAAATTTGCTTAATTTATCATTCTTTTACTGAAATAGCTTAACAAAAAACTGTTTTTTTTAACAAGCTATGTGAAATTCAATTATATACGGGCTATGTTCAAATTAAATTCATTTGGAATTCCGGTTCGGTCCGGTAGAGGCAATTAGGTCACAAACCTGAATCGAAAAGGTTTGTAAAAATTGTGAATGAATGATATAACAGATATTATGCTGAGCTAAAGTAATGGAAGGGTAAAATGGGATTGGCTAACTTCATACATGTTTTCAATCATTATTGTTGAATTTTGCGATTACATAAGATTAAACGTATGACCTTTAAATGTTAAAAAATTATACCTAACATATAGGTAAATATGTTATATCGATGTGCGCCCCCCTATGTGTAAAAATTTTTTTTAATCAGTTTCATAGTTAAATATTATGAACTCGTATATTTATCAGAAAATCTGACGTGAAATATCGAAGAAATTTCTTGTCAAATCTATCTAAAACGTCTATCTGAAATGTCATATTACATTGAAAGGGGTGCTATTCTTTGCAGACGGCCCAGAACGTTGAGTACGTTGACTCGCAGCTTTTAAAGTCAACGGACGTTTTTATAAAGGGCGCTCTTCTTATTATAAGATCGCGCGAATGCTCAAGACAGTCGAGACACTAATGGGAATGTATGCTTAAAAGAAAAGAGAAAAAGCTTATTTTATGAGGCGCATCTTGGGTATGTTAAATATTGTACAGAGGAAACAGGAGTATAAAGCAGGGAAGACTGCTTTTACTCGTATAAGCTTGTGGTATTTGTCGGTGATGTTATAGTTAAGATAAGATAGATAGATAATTATTTATTGCCAAAAGAAAATTTACAAATTTTTCTTACAAATAGGACAGAATACTTATTATCTAAAAAAATAGAGTTATCAGCGAACCCCAAATTAAGCACGAGGCCTGTGTCTTGGGAGTCGAGTGCAATTTTAACAAATCAAATTTAAAATATTGTAACCAAAGTGATTGAAAAACTTGACAAATGGCAATGTGGGATAGGTATAATAACTATGGTATGTATATATTTATTGTTAATGTAAAGTTTGATAGATATTGAGTTAGTGTGAGGGTGTGAGTCTGAGCGTGATGAAATGTGAGTGTGGCGAGGGTGAGTGTGAGTGAGTGTGTGTAAGTGAGGCGTGTGAGTGCGCGCTAGGCAGATATTAGATCTTCAGTCTCGGCATAGCTTAGTTTAAGTAGCCATTCTCTGAGCGATTTTTTACATGTGTACTTGGAATGAGTGTTAAATTCGAACTGTTTGCTAACCTTGTTGTAAGTGCTTGGGTGAGAATAGGCCGGACTACGTCTTGCTAAGAGAGATTTTGCCTGTGGAAGAGGAATCCTGAAGGCTCTTCTACTCATTATTCCTTCGTAGTTAGTGCGACTTTTCAAGCTGAAGTGAATTTTTAGGACGGCGTTATAAATGTAAAGTTGTCTAACACGCAGCAGTTGATGAATATCATATATTTTTTTAGTTAGCAAGCCCTTCAATTGCGTTCAAGATCTTCATGCAACGGTATTTTTAACCGACTTCAAAGGAGAAGGTTCTCTATTCGATTGTATTTTTTTTTATGTTTGCTACCTTAGAATTCCTGGAAAATAATTTTTGCGTTGGGTTCAGTATAGCTACGAAGAGGTCACATATAAATTTCATCGATATTTGACCTTGGACTTCGAAGATACATTGAAGTCGGTTTTTGTTAAAATTAATTATTTACTTATGAATCCTTTGACGACGTTGATTCATTCGTCGTTATTTTTACTACTTATGGGCTTGCGTTTGACCAAATATCGCACCTGATGATGTTTCAGCAATACGAGTACCACCACCCAAAACAGTCCGCTTCCGGATTTTGAATGGAACCCATGGTCAATACAAAATATAGTTCAGTTCCGAACTACATATTAACTATATTTTAGAAACAGAATTGATTTCTAATCATGTGGTAACTTGTAATTGCATCTTTGTCAGCTACTTGTACTCGTATTTTGTAATTGATAGCTAGTAAGTCACCAAATAAAATAAAATAAAAATCATAGGAAATAAACTCTAAAAATACGGTATTCAATGATGTACCCGATGACTTAATTATTAATATCCAAGCCAACTCGGGAATACAAAGTCGCGTGAGTGAATCCAGGAAGTCCCAACCAATAAAATGTTCGGCATTCTTTATATCGGGACAATTCCGTGCCCTATTTAAATATTGCGCGATGAGGACTGCGCTTCTAAAAGCGTACACGGTTTACGATCGATCCGAGTACAATCTGTGGCTGAGTTAATTTGGTTACAAAGAATTGCAGCTATTTCATGCTGAAAAGTTATATGTAATAGCTTCTATTGGCAGATGACACGGCGTAAAAGTTAATATTCTTAAACATTGAACCTTTTGACAAATCAAGCTATATGCTGGAATAACCGGGTTCGTAGTCTTGATGTTCATAGTACTTCTAATATTACAAATAATAATACAAATGCAAAACTATTTATTGTATACCAGCAACATAAAATCAAATCATCGATAAATCACTCGGAGAAGCAGAAAATGCAATACAGATAATGCGAAAATTGTTTATTTGATTTATTTTTGATACCAATTAGTAAATTAACTAAGACGTACACAATCTTAATAAAAGCGTCACGCAACATGTTGAATTAGTAAGTACCGTACCTATATTTCAGGCTTAGATCCATCTGAAATAAACACACGAAAACGCCTGCCAACAAAGTACTAGCAACGTACGTTTCGTACGACCCACGTGGTGTAATAATGCCCACGTGTATACGATCATTATTATCGGATGTGACCCGACACAACTCGCACCCTTTTATTCTGTCTAACAATGTAATAATGGGAAAATAATTCTCGTTCCGTGTCCGGGATTCACCCCAAAAGTTTATAAATTTATATTTGAATAGAGTTTCATCCATATAGTCCATTTTTTAAACGCAAATAGAAACGTTAGTGTCTGCTACAGCTTCGCTAATGCCTCGCAAAGAACTCGACATGGCGTAATTCATTCCGTTTTCATTCGTGTAAAATTCAGTTCCTATTCTCGTTTCTAGAAAAAGTTATGTAGGAGATTTGTGAAAGGGCAATCGTGAAAGGACTTCATAATGCTATCGAAACTACATTGGAATCCGAGTAGGGCAGGACGGTCTGCATTTATGAGGTCTGCCTGACCCAATTTGCGCCACCTGTTTAGTGTATATGTATATTTTAACACACACTGTACAGTGTGTGTTAAATTTGACACTGGTTTAAGATTTCCTTTCTCTTCCCTTTACATGGTCGAAAACATATTGATAGATTTGATAGTGCCTCTGGTTGCAGGGGTTCAGATGTATATCTATAGGCGGTGGTAACCGTTATCTGAATCAAACGACCGTTGGTCTATTGACATCTTTGTAATTTATGGGAATCGTTCTGGAAAGCCCTGATCTTAAAGTGCGCTCAAGGACATAATTGCGAACTGCTAAGGGCTACTCAACTTAGTGTACCCAGACATTCACTCGAGGGTCGTTGTATGCGTTCGCTATTTAGACAACGACACGGCTATGGACCTTTTCACTACATTAGTAGCCTAATTGAAGTCAAACAATGTCTGTGTTGTGTTTGGTTTTAATTTGGGTATGTATATGATCTGATAGAGTTGTGTTACGGAATAAAATTAGTGATGAGGCGTTTCAAAAACGCGCTCGTGTGTCAGGTATTGTAAACCTTTTTCGAACATCGAGTGAAGGTTTTTGATAATAAAACAATCTGTAAAGAAACTTGATGCTATTGAGCGTAACATTTTTTGACTTCGTAAATGTGAAATGTTCTCGAAATGTTTATTTTTTATTTGTGGTTATTCCATCACCGTTTTTCACCGAAGTTCCAACAATCCTTTTAAACTGACTTCAAAAAAGGAGGTTCTCCATTCGATTCAACGATTGACCTTGGACTTCGAAGACACATTATAGTCGGTTTTTTTTATAAAACGTATACTTGTTCATAAATGCTTCGTTGGTGCGAGACCGTTGGTAAGCACCGGATACCCACACTGCCGTTTTTAATGTAATCCGTGGACTAATTAAAGTTAAACAATGTCTGGTCACGTCTGGTGTTGTGTTTTGTTTTAATATGAAAATGATTTGGTAGCGCTAGGCTTGGTACTATAATTAATGATGATAAAGTAACTCCTGTGAAAGGTTTTACCTCTCTACCTAACATGGCCTACAATAGGTATCAACCTTTTTTGCGACGAGACTGGTTTTATGAATATATCTTTTAATCTCACACATTGGATTAAACTTAATACTTAAGCGTTTACGTGTTACGCTTACGTTATAATTTCAGCTTTCCTGGAACGGAAATTAATCGTATTTTCATCTTGTTCATATTTAAAATGAATGGTGTTAACGAAATGTGTTTGCGGCAATTTCTGTTAATGTCACCCATTTGTGGAGCGAAATGTTTGAGTTTTCTGAAGTATAAATTGTCATTATGATAAAATATAGTGTCAAGATACGTAGCTTGCTAATGGTTCGGGGAAACTAATGAAGATTCTATACTTATTTGATTTATTAAAAGTTTAAAGAGTAACAACTAACTAAGCTACTGTGATATGGACCTAATCATAGATACAACGCATGTTTTTAGGGTATGTACCACATTATAGGGGCCTAATGCGGCTTATTGGATGTTATATGTGAACACGTCTTCAAGTTTTGAGGTTCATAATTGATATAAAACGGCTAAGACTCACTGACTCACGGACTACTTTCGACTTTTACAGTAAGTCTTAGCCGTTTTATATCAATTATGAATAATAACACCCACGAAACTTTTCAAAATCTAGTTTGAGGTTTTTGGCGTGTTACGTGTTCGTCACGAATTATTTCAATTATTTTAAAAATGTTATTGATTCTAAGAAAAAAAACATTGGTACAACATTTTACTAATAAGGTTCCTGTTAAGTAATAAGATAGAAGAAAAACGCCATGCCTTATAATTATTTTTCGCTTTTATTATTTAAAGTCTTCTGATTTTCGCCTAGCGTGCGCTACATCATATACCTAATGATAAATTTGTTGTTATTATTTGTTACTACATTGTGGGTAAATAAAGGGTTATCCATTTGTTGGCATGAGGCCGAGATGACATTTGTTTTTATCCTGTTCAAATGTTCATATTATAAGTATACATTTTATTAAAGACCGACTTAAATGTATCTTTGAAGACCAAGGTCAAATAGCGATGAAATGTATTTGAGTTCACTTCGTAGCTATACTGAACCCAACGTAAAAATAATTTTTCAAATCGGTTCATAAATGACGGAGTTCTGAGGTAACAACATCAAGAAAAAACATACAATCGAACAGAGAACCTCCTCCTTTTTTAAGGCGGTTAAAAAAACGTAACAGTTACCGGACAAACATATTCGCACATCCATACTATCTAAAAACTTGTTCCAAGAGGTAATTACGCTGCTACGATTTGTCTTAGCGTGTTGCGTGTGTTGCAAAGATAAGTTACGATGACAAATCGCTGACATCATGAAGCAATATCAATGGTTCCGGTTTTAAGATTTATTCACAGTACTAATAGACCCGGAAGAGTTTTATAGACTGAAATGATATAATAGTTCTAATAGTTGCTTACCTATTTGAAAATATGATCATATTCAAAGATACAAATTAAAATAGGCAACATTCTTAAAACTCGTGTCCATGCACGAACGCTGGATAGTTCTAAACGTAAAGATTTCAATAATCTAAAATTACATAAGCCTATAACCAACCTGTTTAACCCTTCGTAGCATATTTCTGTAGGGATAGGTTATTGAAAAAGCTAAGGAATGGAACTCCTTATCAGCGTCTTTGTTTCCCGATTCTTGAAATCTGGGTGTCTTCAAGTTTCGAGTAAATCGGTATATAGGCAAGCATGATCCATCTTCGGCCGCGTCGTCACTTTCCATCAGGTGAGACTGCGGGCAAATGCTTGCCTATAAGTAATAAAAAAATAAATAAATTGAAACGAATTTGAATGGGCTTTTCTATTAGATTAGTAGTTACGATGTCACGTTCATAACCTTTGACATTCATATCCCCTCCTCCTCCTTTTGACTTTCTGGTAAAAATATATCAACTCTTATACGCCGTCCAACCATTTATTTAACTTTTGACATATGTATGAAGTTCCGTAATTATTGAAGTGATGAACCATAGTGAAAAAATGCAATACTTTAGAGGCACTGTTCTTTTTCATAATAGTGAAGAGACGTGCTTATTACCTTCGATATTTTCCGAGCCCATAGATTGATAACCAAAATTATTAAGGTGGTTTCTCCATAAAAAAATGTAAAGGGTTGTTAAATATTTTCATTTCTACATAATTATTATCGATCAGTAAAAGGTTAAATATTAAGATATAAAGTCAAGTAAAGCAAATAAAACAACCAACATAATAAATGTATTTTTTTACATGCAATATAGTCATTTAACCAATTGATTATTTCTATAAAACAATACAGAACGTTGTGCAAAAATGGAATATCAACATGTTAAATCGATTAAAACTTTTTCATAAATAAAATCGATTGTTTTCATAAATCGAATCAGTAACGCATTAGGACATCACTAATCGAGCTGACAAGTTAAATAAATGGTTGGACGGAGTATAGTCTGATTCAGATTCGATAGACATATGATATACGTAAAAAGTCTTTATGAACCCCGTCGAGCAAAAAAAAGAAGGCATATCAAAGTCAATAGTTGATTATTAGTAATATTTTATTTTTATTACTAATTTTCTTATTTTTGTAGTTTTCTTATCGTCTCTTATAATTATGATGTTTTCTTCACAACTGTACATTGTACAAGTAACACTTGAAGAACCGCGTCCGCTGTAACGTGAGTGAGCGAGCGTGGTATAAAATACCGGCTTGACAATACCAGCAAGTTTCGCAGTTGGACATGACCTAAATAATAATGGTAGCGGGCGGTCTATTGTTCCAACTCGAACGTACAGACGTACAGACGTTCAAACGTAGTGCTCTGTACGGATGAGATATCGCTCGGTGAAACTGTGAAATTAGCTGTAGAATATATGGAAGTTGTAAACGTTCTAGTAGAAATATCGTTTGATTGTTTGCCAGTAACCACCAAAGCGGAAAGAATAGCTTATCTCCGCAGTTATTCTGCCGTCACATAAAACTGGGCTACGAAAAATGTAATAAAATTAAATTTGTTAACAAACTTTAACTTCAATGTTTTTTGTACAAGTCTTAAGTTAACAATCCAAAGAGCGTTCGCACCCAAACTAGGAATTTACAAACGGAGAACTTAATGCTAAAGCATTTTGTACCAGTTATCCTGCGACGACGTAGAAAGATAGTAAGCTTAAATCAAAAAGTTAAAAAACTAAAAGCGAAACAAAATAAACATCGTGATACAAATTTTGATGATGTTGTGATTTTGTGATGTTTATTTATAATTAAATTTATAATATATAACATTTATTTATTATTAATTATGTTATAACATTTATATTGTTTTTTTTGGTCAAAAGGCCCGTGTACTTGCGTGTTGCTATGTGCAGTTTTACGAGAATAAATAATTTTCTTTCTTTCTTTCTTTCTTTCTTGGAACACAACCCCCCAAATAATAGTAACCCACCATCGCTTAACTATCCAAACAATAACTAAACGAAAATTATAAAAATAAGTTTGGCAATAGTTATAAAGACTTCCATGTTAGAATGTAGGTACATAATATAAACCATAAGGTAAAGTATTCGTAGTTATAGTATACCAACAAGATAACAAACAGCAACAAAGCAACGTACAACTTTATCTCTCGCACGTGTTATTTTTAGTATCCCGATAGCAAATCCCATAAATTCACAATGATAATGTGGCAGTGAAGGCACATAAATATGACAATTCTAGATTAAATCCTATTATTTTGACAAATGTCCGCTGAGAACATGTCCGACGTGAAATTACGACTGTTTTGTGCTAACTTGGCTTCTGGTATCAATTTTATTTGAACTGTAAAGCTGACGTTATCCTGATCCCATATCTAACATATTCTCTATCTAGAGTGTCAGGGGGTTACGAGAATCATGGTCCCTAATCCACGCAGCTTATTAGAGTCATGCAGTATTTACTTTCTGGTTTTCCTTAGTGGAAATTGAAGCCGCTGCTGTGATATTTTAGCTGACCTCGATTGATCCACCAGGGGTTGTTTTGTTTGTTCTTGTAATATATACATACGTAGATTTCGGTGGTACGGATCTACGTGTTTCGTAGTATGATCATAACAATGACAATCATAATATATGTTCTTTTATGAAAGAGCTTTGCCCTAGGATTCAGCCTAACATCGTGGCGAAACGTGCTGGAAAATGTTGTTAATTTATTTTTTTATTTGAATAAACCTTTGTAATGTTTGTGGTGATCAAAACATCGTCGAAATTGTATTGAAAAAATCTACACATAATTTGCATTGAATATCTAGGTGGGTTGGCAAAAGGTAGCGGTGACACACGTCCCCTTTGGCAAAGGTGGCCAGGAAGCAGCGGTCCAGATACGCAAAAGGCCGGAAAACCGTCTCGGGTAAGAGAAAATCTGCACGCAACATATACCTACACGACATATACATACATGTGTAGTGGTAGGGCAGGTTGGCTCAAATCTCATACATCACTGAGGTTGCGGGTTCGATTCCCGCGACGGGGCAAATGTTTGTGCACAGAAAAAAAAGCGCAAGCATTTGTTTCGTGTCTGGGTGTTGTGGGATCAAGGTCCTCATAGTTCCTGGTTCCCTAGATACAAGGAATCCTAGTTAGGGGCCAGGATGTATGTATGGGATCGTTGGGCGTTATTTATTTATTTAAAAAACATATCTGAGATATGATACGATTGTTATTACCCGACTACGCCATTACGAAATAGAGATAAATGTAAAAGATGAAACATCGATCTAAAAGTACAAAATCTTTAGAAGTCCGGCCATAGAACCTTATCCGTAGGTGGGTTTTCGTTTTCTAGACGGGAAACCCTTTTTCATATCTACCTACCTAATTCATAGGGATCACAACATTTTATTTAATCAGAACTTGCCATCGTGTTTCTAAAAAATTACAGCGACAATTTTTAAATTATTTTCTTCCGTTATTTAACCGTCTTAAGGGTGCCTTTCAAAAAAATGAGACACTCGAGTTGTTGACCACCGCAGCTCAATTGGGCATAGCACTTTGAGATGCGGGTTGAAGTCCCAACCGGTAGTCGTATTTTTTCTTTCCGAAAAACCTTGTTTTAGTTTTTCGCTTGGCTTTCGTTAATGCTTCATATTAATGTAACAAGAAACAATATTTATGTTCACCGTTTTTCGTCACCATGGTTTTTATTCGCTTAAAGACACATCGGTAAACAAGCAGTCCCTCGGCTAAACACGTCTGTAAACAAGTTGAGAACTTCTCAGAAGCGCTCAACCTCAACTGGCTATTGACACCTATTTCAAGATCGTTTCTAACTGGAAATAAACATTTTTCATCCAAAAGGGTGAAAATAAAAATCTAACTGGTTAGAGAGTATCCACGGTCGAGCGCCGCCAGTTCTATTACTGGCTACTGGACTGTGCATTTCGTTGGTCGTCTTTGAAAACTGCAAACACTGTTAGAACAATAACCTTCTAGCGGTTTATCTCGCTAAGCCGGCGAAGGCTTACTGTGAGTTTTCCAAAGCCTGACCAATGTTAATCGTCGATTTAAATTGTGGCTGACTTGACCAATGACATACATAGAGGCAATAGAGAGACGATGAGTGACTTACATTGATCATAATTCCTAAAACCTATTAAGTATTCTGTGCTAAAACTCATAGTTAGGGTGTTTAACCTGCGCTTTGTCCAATTTAATTAAGAAGTGCCTCATGTATAATTAGTATGTATATTTAGTCGCTTAACAAATCCATTCCAATGTTTGTAGGAACTAAAACGGTTTAGGTATAAATCGTCGTAAATTTCACAAAGCCAACGCTCTAAGTTGCTAATTACTTTGCTGTAATTTACTACTTACTGTGTCATTGTGCCAATGAGTCTCTTCATTCCTGCATTGCCCGTCCTGGCCTTGGGCGTAAGCACGGATAAGCTGTTAATACCCAGTAAATGCATTTTCACTAGAGTTTGCGACTATTCGCCGTGGCATTTCGTGTAATGCCAGTAAAGTTTGAATACCTCTAAGGAATGTTTGTTTTGTTTGTTCAGAGTTTGTGAATTCGTTGATCTTTGCGATCACCGGCTCTTTACATCAGAGGATTATATTTATTCTGTGACAGAGGCTTTCTCCCAGGAGTCCAGGGCACCTAGGGGCCCTATCCAGCTTGGCATATTTCAATTTCTATGTTTTTGAACTTGCTTAGCTGGTTTCTTCACGATGTTTTTTTTACAACATTTTAGAGCTAGTGTACCAATAACACAAGTCATATACGCAGACTTTTATCTAGATTTCTGCGTATAACTTGTGTTATTGGTGCAGGGTAAAGCTGTGATTTAAACCCCGATGTTTTATGATACTCATGTCTAATCAGCGCTGTCATTTTACGTGATAGATGTTATCTCGAATATCGTTACGAATTGTGGCAATAAACACGTTCCCTCTCAGTAAGTCTTCCGAGCAATTAAACGTAGTAAAAGCATTATCACTCTGAATCAGCTGCCGCCTCCGGCTGACATACCTAGCTAAATTGCATCTGGCATCCGTACGTTGTTCAGCTCATTAACGCTCAGCCACAATTCGATTTTATTGTTAAAAGCACTTGTCTCGTCTAAATTGGATTTCAGTTGCATTGAGGACGCTCGCAAAGCGGAACAGTAATGTATACATCCAGTTCTCACTTTTTAAATTTATTGATAGAGATCGATTGATAAGGGTTCAGTGGTCCCGCGTCACAGATGCCACATCAATTAGCCTGGCAGCGGTCGTACCTCCCCGTCGCACCTGGTGGCACTCGCGACGAGCGAGTCAAGCGTCAAGCTGGCCGCAGCCAGTCTTCAGTCGGCCGCTGTCGAGGACGCACGCCCTTTGTCCTCCGCGACGCCACACGCCGAACGCGACCCTTTTAAATCTTTAAATATTTTTAGTACACGGAAATCGCGTGTCGTCATTTTTGTACCAATAGAAGGAGTGCACCAGGAAGTTTGTGCTACTTTGCTATCGAACGTTTTACGTCGATGTGATTGTTTACCGTAATGTCATAAGGTGAGTTTGTTTATAAGCTGATCAGCTGTGAAACAGAAGTTTATTACTATACGGTGATTGGCGTTCATAATGCTCTCGGTGAATTCCTAGCCGACTCGTGTTTGTATAATTAAACTTGTTTTGAGTAAGTGAAGATTGAATAGTATAAACAATAGAATGTTGTTGTAAGAGTTTTCATATTACGTCAATCTAGCTCATGCTGTCGCGTTATGAGTACTACATCCGTGGTTATGTTACCGATGAGTAAAATAATAGTGTTTGAATAAAAAGTGACGCGCACATCGCACATAATTACAGACAGTGATCGTCGCGCTATTAATTAACACGAAGAATGTATTTACTTCGAAATTGTTAATTACAGTAGCAACCAAGTGTTATATGTTATTTATTGTTGGTCATATATATTGAAGTATGAGTATAAAGTGTATTACAAAAGTGCGGTTTCGTTAGACAATTGGTTTAAAAATATTGACTAAGTTCGTAATCAACTTTAACTAATGGTTTTGTGCTAATTTTACAAGTAACGATATTCTACAATGAATGCCCTGCAATAAAAGGCTTGTCCGCAGATATCCGTTATAACTTTTAAACCCTTCCAGTTAAACAGTTGAAACAATCTAAATCATTACTTAAAAACTTTCGTAAATTCAAAGGGAGTCTCGAAAAGCGATGCTTTGATACCTGAAAACAATATACCATGGAATCTCTCTTACGGATACTAAATTAATCTATGTTAAATAGTAACTTTACGTTTAATTTCTTTTTAATACTTTACCTATGTTTCATTAGATAGCCATCCTTTTTGCATGACGTATCTTCAATACCAGCTTGATTACAATCAATCCTAATTAACACTAATATTATAAATACGAGTACTTACCCAGACGGCCTCTCGCATACGAGAGACCTACCACGAGTATGTCTAAGAAGTACCTAATGAAGATACACTGGGCAACATACATATATAGGTAGGTATATGTATGTTATGTTGATAAACTTCGAAGCAACCTTGCGGATCCAAGTCCGTAAACACTACTTACGCGAAACCTGAAAAGAAAACGTAAGTATATCGATAAAAGTACTTGCTTGCTATAAAAGCTTGTCTAGACCATTTTTTGTCGAGACACTTAATATTATTGAGTGCCATAAATGGTATGAATTTGTTGGTTTACTTACTAGATTTCTCAATAGCAAGCTGTTCTGCTTCGCACAGGTACTTTTCTGTTACCGAGCTCCACTGCTACTACATCGAACACCTACTGATCTGAATAATATTATTAGTTTTCGATTGTTATGTTAGTTAATTAATCAGCAGTTGATTAAGTCAATTCAATTTAATTTAATTCAATCAACATAAGATCATATAAAATACAATTAATATTATTATTCAAGAAAATTATTAAAACGATTACTAAACAAATATACAAATAAATAACTCATAAACAATAATAATAATATATATAAAAAAATACAATATATTATTATTATCATAATATCACATTATTCATTTGTCACATTTCATCATTTGTTTATTAGTCAGTACATGAACCCTACAGCAATGGTTTATGTACTGACAGTCAAACTTGTATGATAAAGTGGTTATGATAGTTTATGATAGTGTCGGGCTGGCCCGGACTCACCAATGTAATAAAATGCGTAATGCAATAGATATTGATATAATATTTAATTATTAATTTAGTAGAATGTTCAGTGACAGTTTACGTTTTGATGTCAAGTTAATGGAAGTTGAATTTAATATAGTTTTTTTTTTTTATCTGGTCGAATCGCTACGAATAAATGTTTGTCAAGGAATTATATGGAAATTTATAATACAAACTAAATTGACACTCGAAGAGATGTTATTTTGTGGTATCCTAAACTGTTCATTACATTTACGATGTATTAAGAAGTGTTGAGAACTATTTATATATAACTATATAATTTGGCTAGAAGTGTAGAACTGATCTTCCATTACTTATAAGCACGCTAGTAAAGTTTTATCTCTAAATCATCATCATCATCATCATCAGCCCATCACGTTCCTATAGTACACGCTGGTCCAGTGCAAGTTGGTAGATGTCACATGTCCTTGAATTTTGTGATTAATTCTTGGACATGTCGGATTCTTCACGATATTTGCCTTCACCTCTCACGCAACCTCACCAGTCGCGCAAAAATTTGCGAACGGATTTTGATGAAATTTGATATATACTTTAGGTCCTGGAAAAGGACTTAGGCTTAATTTTTTTCCTGAAAAACCACGAGTGAAACCTTCGGCTTCGCGCCTCAGTAAGAATATTAGTAGTTTTATTACATAAGACCGCCCATTGTTCTACCACTATTACGTATATGTAACTTTAAATATATTTCCTGTTTTAGTGTTCAATAAAGTAGGTATTATTGTTTTGTATTATTTAGATAATATTCTTAGTGAGGCGCGAAGCCGGAGCGAGCCGCGAGATATTCGAGTAAATCACATACATATGTGAAATTACTGGGCATTATGAGACTCAACAGCTAACTGTCTCAGGGTGACGAGCGCATTGCAGCTCCGCGTAGGATTTTGCAAAACAAAGTTCTAGGTGGTGCTGTTATTGTTATGGGCTGGCGTATTGCTTACCATCGTCTCGTCATTCAGTTACATAAAAAAATTGGTATATTAGTAAGTATATAGAACATTTCTAAATCGACAATAATGAATTTGTTTGTTTGTATATAAATTATATACAAACAAACAAATTCATTCTTTTTCGATATTTCTTGTATGGATAAAGTATATTTGGTTTATCTACGCCAAATCAATCATCTTATCAATAGATATCCTATCTTTATTGCGCTCTATTGCAATCACTGATCTTGACCCTATCTGGTTACATTCTTCAGAGAAATAGGTATCAAAGCAGATATCTTTTTTGTATAACACTAGTTGCTTCCCGCGGCTTTATCCAAAATTTTCCGGGCTATACTTATTTAATTTTTTTTTTCTTTGTGATGGGCCAATGTTTGACTATACACAGTTATTCTGCCGCCAAGCAGTAGCGCGCAAGCATAACTGTGTTGAAGGGCATTGTAGCCACCAAGATTACTGGGCATATGAGACTTAACATCTGATATCTCGGGGTGATGAGCGCGATGCAGTGCTACGTAGTATTTTTATGATGTTAAAAGTTCTTGGTGGCACTTTTTTATAGGCAGGTGGGGCGCTTACCATCAGGCGAACGACTTGCTCGGCTCATAAGTTAGTTCTATAAAAAAGAAACTAAAGCCGGACGATCTCCTGAAAAACACAACCTTACTCACTACAAATTTGTTTAGTTTTTTTTTTACGCTTGGTAGATCTATTTTTGGCCGCTATCTCGCCTGATGTGAAGCGATGATGTGGCCTAAGATGGAGCACATAGATCTAGAGAGAGACGACAGTTGAGTGGCTGCTCAGACCCGTCTCCCCGATGGTTCACCGAACAGTAGTAGCAGTAGTTTAATTTGTTTACTTTTTACAGTCCGTCGTAATATGCTCATGGATTGTATTTGCTTTATGTGTTACTATACAATGTACATAGTTGTACAGTTGATGATACTAAACACGTCGTTGTAATTCATGTCAAGGTGTCACTAACAATACATTCTACTATTAGATATAGTGTAGTCACAGTCGTTCAAAGAAGTATCAATAAACTGGCGTTTATATATCTCGATACTAGCTGACCCGGCAAACGTTGTTTTGCCATATAAATTAAAAAAAAATGTTAAGAACCCTTATCACTTAGGGGTATGAAAAATAGATAGTAGCCGATTCTCAGACCTACTGAATATGCATATAAAATTTGGTAAAAATCAGTAAAGTCGTTTCGGAGGAGTAAGGTAACTAACATTGTGACACGAGAATTTTATAGTTATGATGTTAGTTTGTTTATTTTTGTTTTTCTTAATACATGCGAACGGCAAAGGAGTGGAACTCTGCCGGCATCTGTGTTTATGAGTTCGATTCCTGCGACGGGACAAATGTTTGTGCAAAGAAAAAAAGCGCAAGCATTTGTTTCGTGTCTGGGTGTTGCGGGAGCATGGTCCTCATACTTCCTGGTTCCCTAGCTTCAGGGAATCCTAGTTAGGCGCCTGGAGTTAAGTATGTAATCGATGCAGGTAAAAAAAAGCTAGATTCTCTCCAAGCAGTCTTTAAATGTCAATTTTAAATAAGTTGATGACTTGAAGACTAAGTGCCACTTGCGTGACTTGCGCCAACGTGAAATCGAGGGTAACCCCCGGGGTTAACTTAATTTTTGTCTGTACCCACGCGTCAATTTTCATAACCGCTTTCATGTTGGCTTGTTTGTAGTGAAATCAAAGCTTGGCTTGGTTCAATAATTCAAATCTCCCCTTAAGCTCTAGGTTCAATCAATTTAATCTAAATTGCATCGCTTGCTAAGTATTTCTCTTACAATTACTCGCATATATCGCTCGGATCTTACTCTCTACAAGGAAATAATCTCCCGGAAGACATTATGCTAAGACGTCGAGAATCGAGATGGTAACATATCGAGATCTTTCAGAGACGGTGAATACTTATGTATCTTATCGTATTTTTCCGTATTTAGGTACTACATAAGCATCGAGTCATTTGAGAATCACTGTTACTAATTGTTAACCGACTTGAAAACAAGAAGGAGGTTCTCAATTCGATTGTATTTTTAACCGATGTGAAATAAAGGAGGAGGTTCTTAATTCGATTGTGTTTTTCCCTTTTTCCCTTTGCGTTGGGTTCAGTATAGGCACGAAGTGGTCCTCTTATAAATTTCATCGACGTTCGATCTTGGCCTTCGAAGATACATCAGAATTGAAGTTGGTATGTAATGGAATCAGGCGTGACGTTGCGGAAAATCATCTCAAAACTGAAACGCAATGAAAATATGTAGTGTAATTCATTGCGTTTCAAGTCAAAGTCAAATATAATTTATTAAATAGGCACAAAAGTGCACTTTTAAAGGTCATAAACACATGATACAAATAAAAAATGTTAAAAATTGTAACTTATGTTAACATGACTTTGAAAAAAAGGTAAGTATGTTTACCCATTTCTTTCCTATACTCAAATTGAAGTCTGAGATGTCTTTTTCCAGCACAATTACGTATAAATTAGAATTAACAGAATGTAAAACAAGAAATGCGAGTGAGATGTCCCATAGTCATAGTATCAGTAACAGAAAAGTCTAAATAAAATATAAGTAGGTATGACAGTAGCAGTAGGAGTGACTAGAACAGACCAGTCCCCGCAAGCATCACCCGTTCACGAGTATGACTTGTGGACCAGCCATCAAGTTTTAGTATTCAAGTCGGTTTTGTTTTGTTTAAAACGGAATTCTTTTTACGTTGGTTTCCACATAACTCCGTCATTTATAAACTGTTCATTTGGTTCAGTATAGCTTTAAAATGGTCACATATAAATTTCATCGGTATACGACCATGGACTTCAAAGATATCAAAATTGAAGTCGGTTTTTTGTTATTTTTTATTTTGGGAAATGAGACAAGCATGTCGTTCGCCTGGTAGTAAGTTGCCTCAGTCGCCACTTTTGCCTATAACAATTGCTGTGCCACCCAGCACTTTGACAGCATGCAAAGTACTGCGCATTGCGCTCGTCACCCTAAGACATCAGATAGTAAGTCCCATATCCAGTAATGATTGCTCGAATGTTGTTTATAAACTTTGTTATGAATGTTATGTGTGATTGTGCATATTGTATGTTTATTTTAGTTTGTGTGTGTGTGTGCGTAGTTGCACATTCCATTATACATAATGAATGGTACACATTAAGACTCGTTTGTACATGGGTTAAGGATAACGTACTTTAAATAATTATTAGTATATTTTATGTACTCATTTTAGTTACTTGTGATTAGTCTTACTTAGACAAGTCGAGACTGGATTTACGATCGTAGAGTTTCTGTGTAGCTTTTTATAGCCAAGAGTTGAGATGAAGAAACAGTATTGCGCAAGCATGACTGTGTTTCGCTTTGAAGGGAATTGTAGGCAGCGAAATTACTGAGCATTATAACACTTAATAGCTTATCGTCTCAGGATGACGAGCGCAGTGCAGTGCCGCACAGATTTATGCAAAACAAAGGTCTGGGTGGTGCTGCAACTGTTATGGGCAGGCATATTGCTTACTATCAGATGATCTGCTCGTCTTGTTATTCAGTAACATTAAAAAAGATAAATAAGATTTATATTTTACAAGACAAGCTTTAATGAATTCGTAATCGGAACTGCGAGCAGATTAAAATGAGCCCAAACACTAGTAGTTTACGATTATCCGTCAAGGAGTTCCAATGCCCACCTGCCGTCTCCATCATCAGATCAGATGACTGTCACTATAATATTGCATTGTCATCGGACTTTGACAAGTATGCAAAATTGCAACTCCGTAGGATAAGGGAAGTGGTTCTGATTCAACTTGCAAGATTTGACCCAAATAAACAAACATTGCAAGTTAAAAGCTTCAAAAAGATATATTTAAAATACCTATTTAAAATAAATAATTACTTGCTAAGAAATTTTATTCAAACTTGCTTAGGCCTAGCGCACTCCGCACTGTATGTACGAAGCTACAAGTACATAGCTGGACGGCCGACGCGACGGCGGGTCGCGCGTCGTTACGCGTGCTATAATAGAGCTATGCGATAGAAAGAGAGGCGCTCTGTAGGTTAATATGACTGGTAGGTATCCAGCGCTACGCAAGCTGAATTGAATTTTAATCATAGCAAGAGTCGCTATTTGTTTAAATTTCTTTGCGAAATGATGCTTCTGTTCCTTAGTATTCTGTGGTTTAATTTTCAAACATTGTATGACATTTGCCGTGTGATGGGTGTGCAGAACCAGCCTTTGAAATGCAAAGAATGCTTAGAAAGTTCCCACGTGATTTAGCTCTGATTGAATAACCTGATAACCTCATTCTAAGCATTCTTACCTCTTCAACTGAAATGTAACGGTACAAAGTAACTGGTAAAAATACAATGCATGTGGTTTGTTTTATGTTTCTCATCTGTGCATCACTACTAAGCTCGTAACGGCTTACTATTACTTATACGTCTGCTGAAACATTACAAGGTCTCGTAATTATGTTCTTGGTCTCTGTTTTTTATTCATCAACGAGAATTAAGCAAAATGTTAGCAAGACTGAAGAAAAAGTTCTAAAGAATAGAGGGTTTAGGGATTTAGTTATTTCATCGTGAAATGCCATTCAAATTATTTAACTGATCATGTACATACCATTAAATAGATTAGATGATATTTAAGTAAGATTTTTGACCATAAAATAACAGACTAAATCCGTTTAGATAAGACTTATCACGCACTACCACTTCTCAAAATGTCCAGTTTGCATAAAGACTAGAGATACCGCGAATAGTGATAATGGCGAATAATCGATTAGCAATTACTCGGCATTCCCTATGGCGAATAGACGAGTTATTTGCCACAACTATTCGACATCAAAAACGATAATACTATCTGTAATAAATAACAATAGTACTAATAGCAGGCCTCCGGCTGTCTCAAACCTACGGATTTTTTAGTATTGTTATATTACTAGAATTGTTTTTGCAAGTAATTATAGTAGGATTATTTCTAAATCTGTGGTTTTATTTCTTTCAAAAAGTTAGCAATCTAATTATTCGCCATTATCGAATAGTACCCACTATTATTCGTATCTCGAATAATGACCATTTCTCGTAATGTCCATTTCGCTCAAAGACCACGGAGTTTAGTCTATGCTACCCGGCAATCATAAACGTAAAAGAACTCGTTAAAAATTGTATACATGGTTTTCTAAAATTGCGTAGGATTTCGCGATTTTAGACCTTACCGTTGAATTGACTGGTCATCATGGTGAAATGTTTGGTCAGTAAAAATTATCTGTACGATGAAGCTGAATTTAAAGTATGTAGTAAAATCTTCCCGGGATGTTTCTTCCATGTTTCCCATTTATCGTAATGTAAAAATTACAAGTAACCGCGATTCGGTTGCCAAGTCCTGAGGCATTTTCTCATTACTTTTCGGCGACTTAAAGTGGTTTGTGATGACCCGTTTCCGTCATAATTTCTCAGTTATTACGTGGAAATGGATGTGATTGCATCTCATCTGCGAAATTGGTTTAAAAATCTTTTACCTAGAACTTGGAAATTTAAAACAAGATTATTGCTAAAAATGTTTTTTTCAAGACAAGCTTTTAACAAATTCGTAATCGGAACCGCTAGTAGATTAGAAATGAGCCCAAACACTAGTAGTTTACGATTATCCGTCAAGGAGTTCCATTGCCTACCTTCCGTATCCATCATAATATAAGCTGGCTGTCACCGTAATATTGCATTGTCATCGGTTTTTCGACAAGTATGCCAAATTTCAACTCCGTCGGATAAGAGGAAGTGGTTTTGATTCAACTAGCAAGATTTGACCCAAACATTGCAAGTTAAATAAAATATTGTACAAAAGATTGCCAGTAAAGAAAATGTGGGAAACGCAGAAATAACAAGTTAAGAAAAAACTATAACGACAAAGTAATACTTTAAATTTTTTACTGGTTCACAAATTACTACAATTACATTATTTATCATAATTTGTATTATTTCCAATCAGTGGATCTGGTCGTTGTATGCTTCTAAACTACTTAGAAAACAAACAATTACTTGAAATATAACACCAGCAGACATTAGTCACAAAATAGATAAGCATTAGTGGACATAAAGTGTCTGGACTAGACAAAAACATGTTTGAAACTTACATGTTATGTTGACATAGTCTACGTGCTTTCAAACACTATCGATCGTTGTTCTAAAATATCCTTACTACGCTAGCGGCACTGAATATGACTAGGTAATTTAGTTAGGAAGTGATACCGTTGTATTCGCGAACTGTGGCACTAAGCTGTTACATTGGTGACTAAATACAGTTTGAATGGCATCTCTCTGGAAGTTTAGTCCCCGATATAAAGAATGAACAATTTTTTTTGGAACTGATACGAACATGTCATTCGCTTGATGGTAAGCGCCACGCCTGCCCATAACAATTTCAGTGCCACCCAGAACTTTTAATGCCAAGTACCCAAGTAGCACTGCATTGCGCTCCAAGACAAGATATTAAGTCATTTATAGTAATTTTGCTGGTTACAATGCTCTTCAAACTGGAACAAAGTAATGCGCACTACTGCTTGGCGGCATAGTAACTGGCAAAGCTGTGGTACCTACTTAGACGGCCTCCCGCATACGAGAGACCTACCAGGAGTAAACATTTAACATATATATGTATTAATAATAATAATAATTTGTTTATTCATTTAGAAATGTTGGTATAAAAAAACTTAATATTAGAGCACTCGGAAACTTATTCTAAGGTTTACAAATAGGGTAGGAATAATAATTAAGTTATTTAAAGTCCACTAGTTCCCACACTAGGAATAATAATTAAGTTATTTTAGGTCCACTAGTTCCCACACTATTATATGTATAAAACTATTGTTTCTCTATCTCTAAAATAACAACGATCAATAATATGCAACAAAGTTATTCATTCGCGTCTGCCGGTACAATTGTTTAGTATTTCTAAACCTCTTGATGCATTTTGTTTTTGCTGCAGTTTTCGCTATCATTTTAAAAATTCTATAATAGGTTTAGGTGCATAATACATTCATATTATGTAAATGGCACCCGTCCGAACCTGGGCGGGCCGCTAGTCGGTACCTACTCATAAAGCGAAAAAACAGACAAAAATGATTAATTTTTAGAAGAAATACAAAAACCGACTTGACTATATTTTTTGTTCTTGTTGATTTTTTCAAAAAGTGCTGAATCAATTTCGATAAAAATTTACATGGGACCACTTATCAAATAAAAGAATCATCAAAATGAATATCATAATTGGCGGATTTATTGCGTAACAAACATACAAAAAAACCGTAGTCGAATTGAGAACCTCCTCCTTTTTGAAGTCGGTTGATAAAATATGCTAGTTGTTTTATTTCAACTATTATTGGAAACTATCGTGAGTACACTCTCGTTATGATTGTGTCGAAACTATCTATAGTAACAGCTACTGTCATGCAAAAAGTTAGGGACCTCTAAAAATCCCTATTTTAAGTAATAACTATTTTGTTGGAGCCAACCATACACCTAAACGTAGGTGGTAGATAAAAAACATATACTAAGTATACATAGGTAGGTATTAATCAAGAATTTATATAGGGCTTTTAGAAACTCAGTTGATAATCCATTTATGTATTTCGAACACGTTTTATTTGGAATGAAACAGTCTTTCTATTTAGATAAAACCTTGAATGGACAAAAATGTTGTACATTTAGAGATAAACCTCCCGACTTTTTACGAAAAACATTTGTTCGTCGAAAAAATTCAGTCCAAGAGCCAAGATTAAAAATAAACCTATAAAATAAAATAGAACTAACGAAAGAAGGAAGTGATAAGTCTCCGCGTTGCAATAATTGTTTGTGTTAATTATAGTACATGCACTCGTGTGCCAAATACAAAGTAAATGTCGATATGCCAAGTATCTGTTTTTTTTTTGTCTATTCTATGTATTATTGTAGTTCGATTCTTCATTCTTTAAGTGCTTGCCTTTTTAAATAAAATCCAGGAAAGATGATGAAGACCTTGATCTTTATCCTTCAGTTCTCTGTACAGGGAACCCTTGGACAGCTTTAGGGACTTGAGTTTCACTACTCTCACGAGACTTTAGGGTCTTGATTTTCTAGTAACTCGTTCAAAAACTTTATTAATAGTGAAGTAGCATTTCAGACACAATGATTGAGATTAATTAATCAAATAAGTCACTTTATTCGGCACCACTATAACTTACTAAATTTTCTTATGACTTACCCTACACACGTAGCAATTAAATTACTTTCAAATAATGTTGTCGCCTTGGTGTCAGGGGAAGCTTTAGTATAATAAGCTTATTGAAACACATAATATATTATATTGAAGTGCCTGCATGCCGCTCAAGATGTCACGTTAGCAAATCAATATTTGACACAGCCTCTAAATTCATATTCGTTGTCTCGAATGTTTCTGTTGTTTTAAGATATCTGTATTTTTCGTAACACATACACGTCTGCTATACTCGTATAGTGCGACAAACGTTTTAATAAACACGGACAAAATCGGGACTAGTCATTTCCGTCAGTATTACAAGTGTCCACAACACTTCGACGTTGAAAGTGGCGCTCAGACCACATGGAATTGACATGAGTGTTGTTGATGATGCATTCCTAGCCTCACTTCAGTTAAGTTACTGTACGTGTTTGGTGCATCCTCACATGACTGACGTATCCAATTTTAGCTGTAAACGTACGATTACATGTGCTACATGTGAGGACACCGTTCACGTAATTATAAAATATGTTTGAAGGAGGTTTACTTTTAGAGTGTTGTTACAATACGGGTGTCGTTTGTGCTCACTCAGATTGTTCTCAGGCTAAGTTAATTTGTAATTTGACGTTTACTTATAAAACTACTAGCTGCGCCCTACGGTTTCACCCGCGGTTTTCCGGGATAAATAGTAGCCTATGTGTTATTCTAATGTGTAAGCTATATGATGTATAGTCTTATCAAAACCCATTCGGTAGTTTTTGCGTGGAAGAGTAACAAACATATATCCATACATTTTTACAAACTTTCGCGTTTATAATATTAGTAGGTTAGTAGGATCTTTATAAATATACGTTATATTAAATACACTCAAATAAATCTCCTGATAGAATGATCTGTCTATTGTATTATAAATCTTACGATGGTTAGATGTCGCTCTAAATGAAAAACACAAGAAGCGATCAAAGAAATCTGAAATAACATTCTTGAGTTATCATACACTCAAACAGAAACACAAGTATTTGTACAAAAACGCTTAACTATTATTTTTGTCTCAGTTGCGTCATAGAATATAACATATTTGTAAGTACATACAAATATGGTAACCACCGAACCATTTCATAAAGCATTTAAAATATTATTTTGCGTATGTTTTCTTCCCTCATTCGCTGTGAGTGACAGTTCTTTTAAGACAAGTATATGTATATAATAATCGATATACGTTTGTGTCTATGTAAGTAATCTTTGTATTTTACCGAACGCTATATCACCATCTTATTTTTTATTTATTTTTACGCTTGTTCGATCCATGTTTGGCCACTATCTCGCCTGATGTGAAGCGATGATATGGCCTAAGATGAAGCACATAGATCTAGAGAGAGACGGCAGTTGAGCGGCTGCTCAGACCCGTCTCCCCGATGGTTCACCGAACATCATCCAACATATGGCATCATATGGCACTTATCATCAGGCAATCGACTTGCTCGTCTCATCACTCGGTACAATAAATAAAGAAAAAAAAAACAGCAGGGAACAGTTCTTACACATGTTTGCAAAGTTTTCTTCAACGTAAGCCTAAAACTCTAAAACATTCAGGTCTATATATCATCCGATCGATGTGCCAGTGTCTCATCTTCAGTATAACTTAGTTATAACCAGCGAGGCATTTTCGCTTTGGTTTTAACATTATTTGCTCAATTTTCATTGTTGCTTTCATAATTTGCCTCAAATTGTTCAACTTCGAGTGCAGCAAACTCATTCGACTTTCAAAGACTCTTTTGCCCCTGTACTGATGGGTCGTCGTCATGAGATCACTCATTAAAAGTTTACATAGAGCTTTTAGAATGGTCTCGTTGTTATCTATCAATGTTTGATTATTATAATATTGTTACTACTTTTGCAATAAAAGTTTTGTAAAGATTCATTTGATAATGTTGCCGATGACTATTTTAAATTTGAATTGAATACTTCTAAGTTATCATAAAAATGAAACCGTGGTAGAAAGAGACTTTCTTTTGGCATTACTAAAGCGAAAATTATTGAAAAAATAGAACCAAGGTAACTTTTTCAATCGCTTGCAGCTATTTAAAGTAAGAACATATCTACTCGGTTATCTTCGACACAATATACGTTATATTGGGGAGTAAGGCGTCCGATTCCAATACACCACTTTGTATGCTTGGATGATTTGAAACAAAACTTTCCAGACAATGAAATTGCAGTAAGAATATATTTTACTATAGTTCATTGAAAGTGAAGAATCGTTGTCTATTTTTATTTCCTAATCTATTCGCGGGTACTATTCCTGGGTCTGTCTTAACAAATTTAAACGTAGTTTTTCCCGCAATCCTTAAATTATTTTTAATCCCAATGTTTGAACACTTCGCAGACGTTTCCGTCGAAGTATTTAGATTACATGTTGTTTATTTCCATGCGTACATTCGCGATATCCTAAAAAACTACTGTGTTCTGTCTAGTTTCATAATCAGCATATATTACACGTAAGATATCAAGAATTCAAGATATATCTTTATTATGATATTATACAGTGTTTGATCCTGGCATACATGCAAATATCTAATTTGTTTAGTAATTGCCTGCAGCGAATTTTATTACCTCTGCGGTTTACCGGTTCCTTTTATGGGGTAATTCCATGGCGCATGGCGTAAACGCAAAGTTAATGTTATGATGCTTTTAGTATTAGGTTCCTTAGAATCTAATGTATACCTTATACTTGTTTTCAAGCCTTAGAATATCTAGCGTCAATTATTTAAACAGTTTTATTGTATTTCAGCTCTAAATTGCTGTGGCAAAACAGCAATTTGCGTAGTCTTTTCATAATCTACTTCTACGTAGGACTAGATAGGATCTTTCTGGAACTAATTATAATTCCTAGAATGAGAATTTTCTTAAAGTTCAAGCTTTATCAAAAATATAATAATAATATCGGTCTCCATTTTGCCTATTTTCATATGTTGTTGCTCTTTATCGTATTCTGAGAAGTTATTGGAATATTTTTCATTTATATTTATTTCTCCATTTTTTGAAACCTGTACAAATAAATTTAATAAAAATAATTATTCTTTTGTCCACAGTCTCTTGGAAATCTTATCGTAAGTCGGCAATATTCTAAAGAACGCGTGTAAAAGCTCACCTTTCTGCTAAAGTTAAAGGTTTTCTACCTGTTCAAGGCTTTTTGTTTGTTTGCAATACAAAAACTCGCGCCTTGCTTGTCCCAAATTTACAATTACTTGTATGTTCTTGGTAAAAAGACTAGATAGGTACTAGGTAGCACAAAGTTATATACCTACCTATTGAATTTGAATTTTTGTCCTTGCCTAAAATAGTTACACTTGTATAAATACGAAAGTTTGTATTTAAGTGTTTGTGTGTTTGTTACTTCTTCACGCTGTAACGGCTAAATGGATTTGAGCAAAATTCAGAATGGAGATAGCTTATTTTTTGTTTTGACACATAGACTACTCTTTATCCCGGGAAACTGCGGGGTTCCATATAGAGATAAAATATAAGATGTCATTATGAAGTAGACTAGATTCTAGGTTAAACGTTTTTTTTTTTTACACTTTATAGATCTATGTTTGGCCACTATTTCGCCTGATGTGAAGCGATGATGTGTTAAATGTTGTGTTATATTGTCGCTTTAAATACCTAATTTTACACTGAACCTAGAATTCTTTATCAAAGTGAAATTGTGTTTGTCGTTATTTTTACTACTTTTGAAATAATTCTACGGCTTTTTATTCTGTAGAATATCATCTGTTCCATTCTGTACCATTGTGTTGTTCTGTTCTGTTTCATTACCTCATCTCTAGAATGGTTAAGGCAAATCAAATACATTATTTAAAATGATATTTATGTCTTATTAAATCTGTTTGTACAAACCGCTCTCGAAATGTAAGATCTAGATTTTAGACTTATTCTAACTGTCGCTGGTACAGCCTAAATTTAAATGAAAATGTAAAGGGTCCTTTGAAAATGATTTCTTTAGTGTTTTGAAAGGGTCCTTCATCAAATTGTCTGGTGAATTTCGTTACACATTTAGGAAAAGTAACCACACCACGCAACATGTTTTTATTACATAATATTCTTATGAAATATAACAGTGACTTGAGTGTGTCTGAACACAAATCAGTTGCTTTAAGACAGCCTTGAATTGATGAATTCAAGATTAATCTCGATAATATAACTTTCTACGGCTTGTTCAACAACGCCTTTGTAACAACGCATACCTTTCGTTATTATTTTACTCTTACTGTTACATCTACTGGAGAAGGACTTGCGTGAGCTCCAGGTCGAGGAAAGGCAGGAGTTGGCGCAAGACAGACTGAAGTGGCGCCTTTTATTGTCGGAGGCCAAAACTCACTGGGTTACTGCGCCACCCTAGTTAGTTTTTTTTACTGTTATATAGATACGTAAGTTGTGCGATTCGTCGTGCCCTTTCTACATATTCTGAGACTATTACCATACATAGCTACCATTCAACAACCAATCAAATCCAATCGGTAGTCTACGGTGTAAAATACGTTTAACATGCATACAAAAATAAATAATACGCAATTTTACTATTACGACAAAGCGCACAATCTACAACATCAATAATTTGTAATAATTAAATTTTACATCAGCTGGCCCATTCAATAGTAAAATAACCAAATTAATAAGCCTCGCTTGTATTGAAATTGACTGAATGAAATATTTTCTGAATTAAAACTCCGGATATGAATTTTGTTTATTGAAAAACTCCATTTTCAAATGAAATCCTGTCCTATTTTTTCAAACAAAATTTCGTAATAACATTGCAGTAGTGTTTGCTATGAACTTTTCGTAGGATTATTGACCGAGAGGAGTGAAACAAATCAAAACTACGACGCATTTGAGAGACCATTTGCACGGCTTTTACGTCAAAAGAAAAACTGCGAGCCAAAATCAAAATAATAGTAACGTTTGTGCGGCAGCCTTATAGATAAAGCATGGAAGGCAAAGTTTCGTTGAAGTTGAAATTACCACCTCTTACATATTTTTTTTGTGTAGTATTATAATGTACACGTACATATGTAGAACAATTCGTGTTAAGATTAAAAATATCTATAACTAGCTTTTCCCCGCGACTTCGTCCGCGTAAACGACAGAAGAAACCCATAGGTATTCGTATTTTTTCCATCTTTGCAAGACCTCCCCGGTATATGAGAGCTCGTACTACGAAGAGGTCAAGCTGTATCTTCGTAGTCACCCAACCGATTTTGATATAACATACTCTATAATCTAAGTTGGAACTATTGCTACCAAACACTGAAACTCAAATTAAAATCCATTAGGCCATTTCCGAACCGATAAGAAGCAGACAAACAAACAGACAAACATTCTAAAAAACCACGGAGTCGTATTCAGTACTCTCTAAATAGTTCAATGTACAGAATTGACTCAGTTCCATTTAACAGTATCTTTATAGATATAGAAGACATGCCCCACATTAAACCTTTCTATTACAATGTAGCTTTAGTATTCGCGACAATGTGTAGATATCCTGTCATTACACTCTTTATCATTGCTGTTAACTTTCTAGAGAAAATAACAGTTTTTCGTTCATTGCTTTTGAATCGTCTGTCGTCGTTTGCTTCAAGATTGTAGTTAGGATCTTCAATACGCAGTTTACTACAATATTCTTCTTCAAATGGTATAAGAGAGTGTAAATATATTTATTGTTGACATCGTGGTAATATCATATTTGTAGTATAAACCTATTTGTCGGTTCGAAGGTTTTCCGAGGAAGCCTCAGCTGCTCGTTGCTTTTATTGCTTGTGAAACGTCGTCGAATCGTTTGCTTCTACGCATCGCAGTCGACATTTGCGACATTCGATTCCAGTAAACTAGAAACTATGTAATCAGATGAGGCTTTACCTAAGCCTTTAAAACGATGTTAGCAGATCGTATTGCTGATTGCAGATTGAAGTTGGAAACAGAAACTGCATCCTAATAATTCGGTTTCTGATTCTATGCTGTTGTGGTATTTCTATATTATTTATTTATGATTGTTAGAAAAGTTTTACATGTTTCAAGTTGTTTATGAGACTCGAACGCATTCGCAGCCGTCTAGAAAATTACATGCTCTTAGTGATATTGCGCATGTAAGTAGGATTTCAAGCTCAAACTACTTACGATTCTATCTCATAGTGTAGGGGCTCTTCTTATTCGAATTTGAAACATGTTTGTCTTAGATATTGTTGGATCTAGATTTTTCAGTTTAATAAGAGTTTCGTTTATGTTTCCGCATTGGTTGACTTTACTCTATTTAATTTATCTAACTTACTTGGTCCATCAATCAATCACGTTTTATCGTGGCTCACCAACTTATTATATTGAGTTAGGTTCATAAATTATCTAACTTTATTTGCCGTCCTCGTGTGTCGTATCAATCAAATTATTTCCATCTTCTTATCTTTTATGCACAAATTGTTTGCGAATTTCGTATCTCGAAGTCTCAGAATGTGATTATGTTAATTTTCATGTGTAAATTTTGTTGTACATGTAAAATTTACATGTCACACAATCCCTGAAAATGTTAGTTTGACTTTGCCTTGAACCGAGTACTTTTGAGGGACACGCTTGATACTTCGGTCATTGAAGCACAACGACTTTTCATATTGAAATATTTGGAAAGACAATATTAAATATACACTCGAGAGCAATGAATCCGGGTCACTTAAAGAATCCTAAAAATCTCGGAAACTAAAAATGCTAGGTTAATGCAATAAATTGTATTTAATAGACAATGTAATACTCCTTAAATGAAGGTATTAAAACTTCTTAGTTATTGTAAAGTTATATCATAAAAAAATCAAATTTGAAAAAGGGCCACTTTCGAAGATGGAACTACGAAATTACAGCATTTGGTTTTGCTTTTGTTTGTAATCTGTCATTTATGTGGGTACATAAACCATGTTGATAGTGCTCTATATTCATTATTCAAGCTGAAATTATGTCGCTTACGCCTGAAGAATGCACCAGAATACTTACAATGCTGGAAACCGGCCGGAGTCAGCGCGATACAGCCAGGACTGTCGGTGTGTCGCTGTCAACAGTACAAAGAGTTCTCCGACGTTACGAAGAAACTGGTTCTAACCTACGCAGACCAGGAACGGGCAGAACCAGGTGTACCACAGCACGAGAAGACCGATACTTGGTGAACACCATGCTTCGAAATCGCTTTCTCACAGGAACTGAACTCACCAATCAGTTTCGACGCCTCGGAGGAAGTAACCCAAGTGCATGGACAGTAAGACGTCGGCTTGCTGAATCTAACTTAAAACCCCTTAGACCTGCAAACGGCCCTAAACTGGAGCGTGGGCATCGTATTTCGAGACTAAGATATGCCCAGAGCCACGTAAATTGGAGTATTGAAGATTGGTCAAAAGTTATGTTCTCCGACGAATCAAAATTTATGCTCTACAAGCACGATGGAAGACACAGAGTGTATCGAAGACCAGGGGAAAGATTCAAGCAAGCATGCATCGAAGAAAAAGTAGCCTACGGTGGTGGGTCTGTACTTGTGTGGGCCGGAATTTCTTCTGAAAGTCGCACAGAGCTGGTGATCATAGAAAACGGCTCTTTAACTAGCGTAAGATATGTGGAAGAAATCCTCAATGATCACGTTGGTCCATTTATGGTCAATTTAGGTGAGGATGCTATATTTATGCATGACAATGCCCGACCTCATACAGGTAGGATTGTGAATGACTACCTTCAAGAGATGAACATTACTCGTATGGAGTGGCCAGCGCGCAGCCCGGATATCAACCCGATCGAGCATGCTTGGGACGAGCTAGGCAGATGCGTAAAACAACGAAACCCTCCCCCAATCACGCTTCGTGAGCTCAAAATTGCTCTCACAGAGGAATGGGAGAATATTCCCCAAAATCGTATAAGGAACTTGGTGTACAGCATGCCAAACCGCGTAAACGCAGTAATGGAAGCACGAGGAGGCAATACGAAGTATTAAAATTCAAGAAAATCGTAATAAAGTTCAAAAATTTCATGTTTCCTATTTTTGTTTTAAGGAGAGATCAGCAGTTTTTTTCTTTATGTAATTTTGTGTTAATAAAATGTATGGTGACTCATATTTTTTTTACTTTCATTTAAGGAGTATTACATTGTCTATTAAATACAATTTATTGCATTAACCTATCATTTTTAGTTTCCGAGATTTTTAACATTCTTTAAGTGACCCGGATTCATTGCTCTCGAGTGTACTTTTAATGGCGTCTTAAGTTAAAATATAGAAATCGTAAACGCGTTATGGCAAAACGTAACTGCGCGCATTGAAGGTCTCCATAAACCTTTATTTATTCTTTAATCAAAGAAGATGACGACCTGCCCTCTAATACAAATGCTAATAAGTTTTAATTAAAACTTTAGTTACTGAAGCTACCTGAGCTCTGACCACCTAGATATAACAAAAAGAGAAGAGCTCAGAAAGTTAAACATAAAACTATGTAATATAAACGCGGCTGTAACAAATGCTGTTCGCTTCTTTTAGTCGCAACATAATGTAATTTTTGCAAACATTTGTCTGTATTTGAACAGCTGGATAGTGTTGCCATTTTGGTACTACGACTTAAATTCTGATTGGAATGCCAATTGTAACCGTTATGTGATGAGCATAGAAATCGTTTTGCTTTACAAGACTTGTAGATTTGGGAACGTTTACCGGAAATTGATTTCCCTACTCAATTTACTGCGCAGTAGGGCATGTAAGCCTGTTCGTTTAATACCTGACTATTGAGAGATGAATTGATGAATATGATTAGTGCAGTGTAGATACAAAGATGAAATAAAACTGGTGAGCCACACCAAAACCTGATATTTGCAATCTAACGCACTAGAAATTTTATCCCAACTCTGTCCAATTCCAATAAATTAGTGCTGACTCAACATACTAAAATTAGATTCTGGTATATTCAAGAACTTTCTAGACTGTGGTACTGGTACAATTAATGCTCCCATACTCTCTGAAAAGGGAAAATATTTAACCCTGGTAATTGGCACACAATGATGACGGAAAAATTCAATGGACCTTTGTGATAATGATTGATACGGAGAGGCAGCGCGTGAATCGTGAATGTTATTCGATTAATGAATAGCTATTAACAGAAAACGGCTTTTGTATCGGGAACCAATTATAGATCGGAGATTAAACAGACAGTTTCAGGATCGTAGCCAAAATTAATTGAGAAGCCAGACGTCAAAGAAAGTTTATTTATGTTTATTTTTGTTACCATCTAATTCTTGATATCGTTTTATCCTTGAGCCTAGCTAGAAGGTAACCTACTCACAAAAACGTAAGAGGTTGTAAAATAGACCTTTTCCTCGACGAAATAGTCACGTAGCAAGTTAAATGGGGTGTACCAATGGAAACTATAAAGAGTATAATTAAATAGAACTACCATATAATGGGGCCAACCCTGTTAACCAGCTTTCAAGGATAACGCTTACCGAAGCTGTGAAAGCTCCAAAAAACATAAAACAGGGTCAAACATCATTTCGGAAAACGTTGACTTGCAACGAGCCCTAATAAAACATCACGTACACGACCCGACGGAAATATGCCACGCTAGGTAATAAGAAAGGGAATACAGCGATCTTTTCAAAGCACTTTACGAGACATGTCATATGGGCCTACAATGTACATACTGCCTAAACTTATACAACATATTTATGTATCTCCTCGCAGATGAGTACGAGAAAATTCATAAAGAAAATTCATAGTGCTATTATATGTACATAGTTACTTTTATTGTGACATGTCTATTTGCTAAGTGCGCAATTGGACGTATAAATACAAAACATACGGAGAAATTGTACTTTATATTCGGTATATGCGCGTTTGAGCTTTAGTAAAGCCATTTACTGTCTTAAAAATTATAAATATACATTACAGCGTGACGAACGTATAGTGCATTGTCGCACAGAATTTCACATTTCATATTCAGAGTGGCACTGCATTTTCATGGGTAGGTGAGGCGTTTATTTTTATTTAACCTGCTTGCAACAAATGTCAGCCAGATGTGACACCGTTCTATTGTTGTTCTTACATTATACAAATGAAGTAGCCAGTACATAAGCGATTTAATAACTAGCTAAAAAGGTTTACGCAATGTTTTGAGAGTAAGAACATAACATTAAACGTATTTATAGACCACGATATATCTTTGTACCGACATTTCCCACTTTGTAAAAACTTCAGCGGCTTCTTAATAAAACTTTTAATACTTATTACTGCAAATATTTACAAGGAGTGGATTCCTAACTGATAAATAAACCGTTTCTCTGTTTACCCAATCCGATCAATTATTTCTTGTTTGTATTGGAAGTAACTACTTGGAATTGACCTACTGGGAAAATTATGCCCTTTGGGAAATGGGATATAATGACTCCGATTTGTATAATTTGACCGCTACCAATGGTTATTTGCGAAAAAATAATAATAAATGTATTTTTGCTAGAAGTGCCTGACTGTCTATCTGTATCCTCGTGGGAAATATTGTTTGTTTCCATGAAAAGCTTCGATGCAATTCCCTTGATGTTTTAGTACATTAAGGGAATGTAGAGGTATAGTCAGTGTTATTCCATGTTGTGTGGCGTGCTATAAGACAGGCTTCTGGCCAACAGTAGACTGACATCGTCTGATATTAATGATTTGTCCAATAAGTATATGTAGTCCTTGCTTTTTTTCCATAACAACGGATAAGATCTTGAGACTGATAATAGCCACACCTGCCAACAACAGTCACTGTGCCACCTACAACAATTGCAAAGTTCTTGCGCGGCACTGTACTATTGACTCTTAAATGCCCAATAACTTTACTGGGCACGAAATACTAACCATGTTTATGAGAAAAAAAGATTACCAATTATTAACATTTAGATGTACCCCAAGAAAAAGTTCCACACACACACATGTCTCTGATCTGAACTAGAAGAAAAAAACAAGAACCGACTTCTGTAAGACTAGACTTATATATTTTAAATTTTTCAAAAAGTGCTAAATCAATTTCGATAAAATTTATGTGAGACCAATAAAATAATATAATTCTTTATTTGCACAAAATTAAGGAAATTTTTAAAACAACATGCTAGCCTCATTAGTTATACAACCACAACAGTGACACTACCAATTGTTAAGCCTCAGATGCCTAAGCTAGGCGTATACCTGTAATATAGGCATCTGCGCTTCCCCATGAATTAAACCAGATTTATAATGTTTGTATTATCATAAAAAAATAATGTTTAATATAAAGTTTACATGATATTATTAAAAAAAGTTATATAGAGATTAACATAAATACATTTGCAAATAGTAGGTACTTATGATATATTATATTTGGATAAATTTCCACGTAAAAGTGCTTTAAATGCAACATTGCGCAGTCTAGACGAGCAAGTAAAACTTGTTTTCCTTTTTAAACGATATTTATTGCCACTTTAATGTGATAGATTCCACGTAAAGTGAGATAGATCAGTTAGACTTATATACCTCGGTCCCACCAATCCTCCGAAACTGCTCAATGCAGAGTTTATTGATAAAGTTTTTCGCAAGTGCTGCTGGTCGCAGTTTAACATATTCTAGGCTTTACACACTACCCGATGTGATCTGTCGATACAGTCGTATACGATTTCTTGTAGCGGATGTATTTTACCTTAATCCGTGAGAAGATCGCTGGTTTGCTAGGTCAATAAGTGATCTGCCGTCAGAGACAGATATCGTATGGTTTTAGAAACATGAACTATATAACGTATTGCATATTGGACTGTCTTTAAAACGTAATCAGTGGAGGTAGTCCTGCAAAGTGGCCGGCGGATCGGATCGTGTGAAGTGAACGAAGGCTTTATACAATCTTGTGAAAAATTTATAAGGCAGTCTATAAAGTAACTTTATTCAAATTGATGGTGATGGACGACTCTTACCAAAGCTTGACATATTGAAAGGTCTCTTAGTTATTTTTTATGCTCGGCCAGATCGTGCGTATGGCAAACATATAATACATACTTACTAAACGACATGACTGTCCTCCTCTTATCTACATCAATTTAGCTGTGCCCAACAGGGTCCATAATGATCATTTATTTATGTAACCTACCACCTAAGAACTACATTGTGGAATGCTAATAAACTATATGAATATGAATATGAAACATGACACCTGCCCTTAAGATCAGAATACGTATTTCCTTCCAATTACAACCTGGGTCTCTAAGACAAGAGCGAATAGGCACCTAATGGGCAAACGTGCTCCACCTTAGACCGCAACTACGCTTACAATCGGGTGAGTTGTTGTCAAAAGTAATCATAAAAAAAAGTGTCGTGTATTGACGCCCAGAACTTTATACGTTACAAAATGTTCTAAAACAGTCTAGTTCTAGTACATCAATAAATAGATTTTATATAAACTTTGACAAGATAATCCAATAGCCCAGAATAAAAGGTTGTTTCATCAAATTCGTTAACTATTCATATTGCGACAAGGAACCTCAAAACTTACAGTTGGTACCTTCAAAGTTCTAACCTTTCGCATTAAAGTTTAATCATTAAGTCCAGCGTTACCCAAAATTTTAACTGTCTTCAGGCGACAGTTTATTCATAATTGGATCTTTATTTCTGTTGAACAGTAGTAAACTATAAATCAAATGTAGGTTAGTTAAATTAGAAAATTGCGAAAATATACGAGTATAAATGAATCCCTATTTCCCTTGGTCACGGCATCACGCGTGAACGGCTGGACCAATTTGGCAAATTCTTTTTTTGTTGTGTTTTTTATTGTCAGGAGAAGGTTCTTATGAAAGAAAAAATTAAGAAAGTTGCGCGAACATTAGAAAATTTAAGATCTTAAATTAATATAAATAAATTAATATAATTTATAGTGTGTCGTTTCTTAAATTTTCTAATGTTTTAATTTCTAATTAACTTCTGTAATGTAACCCTATGGCGTTTGACATAACTGTCAGTTGTTTGACAGTTGGTAGTTAAGACAGGACAACGTCTGTTGGATCAGCTAGTCTTTTATAATTTTTCAAGCTCTTAGTGCCACTTGCGCCAATGGAAATCGAGGTTAACCCGTGAGTAAATTTGCTTATTAGTATGAAAATTGACATTCCATGGGTTAACCGGGGTTTTACGTTGGCGTAAGTGGGCCTAAGGGTGTAATATTGGCTCTCCAGTGTTGTCTAGTGAACTATATGTATATTAGTTGGTAAACCACACTGTTAGCATCCATGTCGGATTAACCACATCAATATTCCTGGGTATTATTAATTAATAGTAATTCTAGGTGGAAACTAATTAGTGGTTCACTAAGCTTGTTATTTTGGTTATTCCATTGTGTAACTTTAGTTGTTTTGATTGGGTTAGTCGTATTGATATGTCTTATCTATTCGTATATTTCATTTTTTTTATTAATAATTAAGAAATATTATATAATTTGTTAGATAAAATACAAGTTCATAAAAATGTTAGTAAGTAATTAATTTGTTTCATTAAAATGTCAATAAAATCAATACAATAATCAATATGTTAACAAATAATTTTAAATCAAAGTCAATATAAAATAATAATTTAAGTCTATTCTATATTTATTGTGTGACTAGATGGGCTATGGGCCTATGAATTTTTACCCAGGGCCTCATGAAATGGGAGTTAAAATTACTTTCTTATTTGAAAGTGCCGACACATTTATTACAATACCACAGTCTATTTACTAGACTGTGTTGTTCAACTCGACGGAGGGGTGACATATACCAAAAAGCCATTGAGGCTAGCACCCAACTAAAGTTTTGCATCAGAGGCTTTTTCATATATTGTACTGAGTGAAGAGATGAGCACGTCGTTCGCCTGATGGTAAGCGCCACGCCTGCCTATAACAATTGCAGTACCACCCAGAACTTTTAACACCATAAAAAGAACTGCCTAGCACTGGATCTGAAGCTTGTGTTCATCACCCCGAGACATCAGACATTATGTCTCATATGCCCAGTAATTTCGCTGGCTACAATGTCCTTCAAACCGGTACACAGTAATGCTTGCGCACTACTGCTTGGTGACAGAATAACTGGCAAAGCTGTTCACGTTTTGTCACAGTATCACATAGTATGCGCTTATTATCGTTATGTTCATACTCTGTTACGATTTACTAAAGTCAGTTTTACCGATTAGATCTTCCCATTAGACATTCCGAGAAATTCCGAAAGATACATTCTAATTGCCAAATAACTTCTTCAACGTTTGGACTATCGTTAAATCCTTAAATCCTTAAGACGTCATAGAATCCTCTCGTCTTGTCTAACATTTTATTTCTTATCTGACCCTGATAGAGTCCTCCATTTTGCATTAAAACTTTTATTTGGGTCGTTAATGAATGTCTCTTTTTGATTGCCTGAAATTTGCAATGTAACTTTAAGGGTAAACGACCGCGCTAAAGGGTTACGAACTCTTGACCCGGCGTCATTGGTACCATTAATTTTGCAGGATAAAACTAAGTCTTAATATCCCAGACTCGCCCTTTTTTGTATAAGACTTGGATCTTGATGGAGACATCAGTTGGAGAATCAAATGAGATTAATTGTCAGTCACCCCGAAATGACAGAAAGTTTACCTTTAATTTCGATATAGAGGTCTTTCACCCCTCTTGAGGTTTTATCATTTGGATTGATGCTCCTGAATATAGAATTTTATATCTACAACAGTTTTAGATTAAATTTGATATTTAAATGCTCAATTTTATAAAAGTCCTAAGTATTATGTGCATGGCATTTGATTATTTTAAAAGCTCGTTTCAATAGAGACGAGTTTATCTTAAAACAGCAATTCAATTTGTCCACGCAAGAATTATCAATTACTTTTTTTGGCAAGGACTCGGATTGACAACGGTTCATGTGATGGAAAGTGACTTATACATCAGGAGATGGACCGCGCATTTCTTTTGGCTGACCAATCTAATTCTTGGAAAATCAAACTGAAGGGCATTGAACTCTCTGGGCTTTGGCAGCAAAGACAGATAACTGCTACAGGTGCTAACAGTCAGTAACAGAATTCTCATAAATAAGAATAGGTTAGCGTCTAGCAGTCGAGAGTCTGGACATGACGAAGAATAATATACAAACAATCTTGAGTCACGTCTCGTCACGAAGATGGAACCAAAACATATTCACGATCGCAACCTTTCAGCCAGCACCTTGAATTCGCAAGGTTTGCAATAAAACTGACGTTAAATATAAATCGATTTGTAGCTTTACTGCACAGTACACTCCGCTGCATAATATAAACTGTTATTTTAATTGCAGACCGTCGAACGACTTATTAGAGCCGGGTTGCTTTATGACGCGGGGTTATGTGGCAGACGCTTCCTTGTGCTTTATGTTCGGAAGAAAATTTACTGTTTGACTTATGTATGTACGTAAACTGCTATAGGTGTATGACTGACTAGTACGTATTAAACTTTAATAGACAACGGTAACAGTCTCATACGTCTTGGTGCTGTTTAGTCGGTTGCATCACGATCCGGATGAATTTTCTACAGCGTCAGCGATTAGAATTACAAAATTATCCCGAGGAAACGAGCGGGGCTGACTGCTTTACGACTTGACAATTTATAACAGGTGCTTCCTTGTGCTTAATGTATCAGATCTGTGCCTGCAGTTCTATATAATTAAATATTTAGCATACTGCGAAAACATCATCTATAAAAAAAATACTTCGAGCGTGCCATTATTGTTATTCTCTTCAGTATTCTTACTTCATCATCACCATCATCATCCGCCTATATCAGTCCATTGTTGGACATAAGCCTCTCCCATAGCACGCCACTGAGGCCGATCTTCGGCTTTTCCTCTCCTGTCACATTTTTCTTTAACTTAGTAACGCATGGAATATTAATTTTAGAACCTTATCTTAAAAAAAAATATTAACAGATCGACTTACTCATTGTCAAAATGATATTTAACACTGATGAGACCTTGGTGGATCGATTTGTTGACCCATAAACCTCTAAGCCGTAAATTTTATCCAAATTTAACGAGAATCCATTTACTGAATTGTATTTTTTATCTAAATATCTATAGTGTAGTATGAAATAGGTTGACTCGACCGTCCATGTATTTTTATGTTATTTCTCTCCATCCGCGGTTGTCTGGAAGAGATCGCTTCTAGCGATAAGGCTGCCTATTGTGAGACTTATATTGTAAACCTTGTGGAGATGTTAAAAAAAGATTATTTAATTATTCGATTATTATTTCATAAAACCGATTTTTTTATTAACGTTCATTATTTAAAAAAATCGATTATATATTAATGGAAATAAACATTATTAATTGATCGATTTTTTGTACATTTAAGGCACGTCCCCATAACTATAACCTTGTATTTAATTGTTATTTTGTCTGTATTGTGGTGTTACCAATAAAGAGTTCATTCATTTATTTGCTCCAGTGTTTGATATTTACGAATTGGTTCTACTTTTCCAATTGATGGTTTAAATTGTGCGAGACTGAGTTTTATAAATATTCTCTTACTCGTATATCGCGATCATTTTAAAATTATTATCATAGTAATTTTGTATCTTCGAATTCAATTGCTATGATATGTACGACTTATTGAACCAATATTCAATATCGGTTATTATTGACAGCGCAAATTACCTTTGAAGATATATATATGCGAGTATATATATTTACTTAATGGAAAAACATTTATAGATACTTACATTGTTATTGCCTTGATAACCTCCGAGCGGTAGGTAAATAAAATGTAATACAAAACACATTTCAGTACGCCTCAATTTATAGTTCAGTGTAGTAGGTACTTACATAATATAGGAAAAAAAATAAAAAAAGGTTTTTAAAGGTATTTTTAATTCTCATCTGTGAAACATGCTACAACAAACTCGTGAGGACAAATCATCATCATCAGTCCATTATGTTCCCACTGCTGGGCCTTTCTCTCAAGGCAAGTATGGGCCATAATTCACTACCCTTGCCCAGTGCGGCTTGGTGACTGTTACATGTCCATGAACAGTAAATTAAGAAAGTCATTAGTCAGCGGGAATCGAATTCTGGTGCGTCGGATCGAAAGTAGCACGAGCCCCTACCGCTCTCGCTGAGCCACTTTCGTTCTCGTTAGCCAGTCGCTCTGGATGAATAGAAGGATGGCCATTCCAAAATGATATAGTCTTTACTCTATTGTTATAATTAACTGAGCCTACCTAAATCACGCCTGTCTCTCCAGCAAATACTTTGAGCAGTTAATTCGATTGAAACATACATGAAGTGGGAGACATTCATCATCTTTTGAGGGTATTCCGTACTGCTGTAAAATGAACAGCCAAATGGCTTCATATCGAACATCGAGTGGCTTTGTTGACAATAGAAGTAATAGCTTTTCTCCGTTGTAACTGGGAATTGGTTTATCGTGTGCTGCTTCAGTCCACTAGTGTCTATATGTACTTATATACGTATGTGAAAAAGATTATAGATATAGGTATAGATATATACGAATATGCTTTGTGGTCAGTGCGCTGCATTCGCATACATTTGAAGCAGAAATCTATTTATACTTTTTATTTGTATTTTTGTATACAGATGCGGAGTGGGTATTACAGTGACATGAAAGTGCGAACTCTTGTTTCAGCGGATTCAATAAAAGTTCATCCATCATCCATCTTTTTGTGACACTTTGTGTCCCTGTCGGAAAACGGCATGCAAGCCGTACATCATCAGAAATCATGTGGCTTTTTGACAATAGCTGTAATGTCCGCTCCAATCAGCGGAACACAAATCTCATTAGTATTGAGCGCAGTACTACTCAGCACCAGGATTGTGGCACTACTCAGCACCTCGGCAGTCACGTATTACGGAAATTAAAGTCAAAGATTACGGAAGGAAGTAACAAAGAATAGAACCCCAATCGTCACTCGTAGCTATACGTGTCGTGTTTCTACAGTGTTGTTACTGCAAGGTTTCTGGTCTTTTAGTACGAGAAAAAACGATTTTTTCTTTAACAATCACTTTGAGGTCGTTGACAAAGCCTCAATATTTTATCGTAGTTATTGAGGTGTAGAGGTTCCTATGTTTTTCATGAGAAATGAGCATTTGTTCTCTCTGTGGTGAAGTGACTATTTGGATAAATGTAGGTAAAAAGGTAATATTCGAGATGAAAGAAATGTTCTCACAGCTATGTTTATACGGCGCGATTAGGTCCTGACCTTCAACGGCCTTTATCAACAACGTTATGTCTATGTATAGGATAAGTACATAAGATCCCATACCTACTAATTCGACAGCCTCTGTGGTGTAGTCGTTGGGCAGGTTGGCTCAAATATCATACACCACTGAGGTTGCGGGTTCGATTCCCGAGACGGGACAAATGTTTGTGCACAGAAAAAAATCGCAACAATTTGTTTCGTGTCTGGGTGTTGTGGGACCATGGTCCTCATAGTTCCTGGTTCCCTAGATACAGGGAATCCTAGTTAGGGGTCAGGATCTATGTATGTGATCGTTGGGCGTTATTTATTTGTTTATTTATTTAGTTATTACTAGTTTGTGTAAGTGTGTGTAGGCGATGCGACTTAGGTATAATTAGTACTGGCTTGATCGATTTAACCGAGAACCAATAGTGAAGCAACTGGTTGTATAAATAATTCCGTCTGTTCCCAACGTGGAATTTGCCTCGGAACACTCCTTAATTGTTCCTAGAACGAATGACAAATACCTAGTATTGGCAATAGAAACAGAACTATAGATAGTCGGTATTTTAATATTTCATGATATTGATCTTGAATTATTCACTGAGATTGTATTAGCCTGTGAAATCTCAAACGGTTAGATTATCATCCCTCCTCAATTTACCGTTAATATTAAAGCAAATTATAGCCAATAGGAATTCGTATTAATGGAGAACGAGCAAAAACTGCGACGCATTTACCAATTATTTTTTGCAAGTGCTTTGATATTAATTTATTTATTTTGTACAAGTGTCGCATCGTTTAGACATGATTACGTATTGATAAGCAGTTTTTTTACTTCTGATACCTTCCACCTTGCGACATTTTTTTAATATTTTAGTTTAAATACAGGTTAGTAGAATTTTTTAATGTAATATATTCTATTCAAGAGGTTAATCTTCAATTATGAATTTACTAAAAATATGTACAAACGGTTATTTACAGACTAAAAAATTAACGTTTCCATAATTATTTGATGCAATAATTCAATTAGAGGTTAATTGGATTCCTGTTTCTACATAAAAGAAGCTGTTTTTCTTCCAATAATTAACCTCAGATAGTCTACTGCTGGAGCGTCTTCAAAGGCAGACTAATAAGTCCCAGTTCTTTTTATTGAACAACTATTAACCGCTCTACATTATACTATATATGAAAGTCTCTTAAATTTAAATTAAATCGAAATCATTTGCAGAGATATCGCCCTTAATTCTAACAGCCTAGTCATTAATGCAATCGGTACACTGGACTGAATTTCAATCAGTGTAATCCAATGATCGGGTGTCATCGCACTAATAGACAACGCATCAGAGCGGTCGGTAATCTCATAGTCTATAAATAGATAACACTAGTCTCCTAATTTTACTTAAATCACCTCTGATATAACAATATATTTGCCACATTGGGCCTTTATGCGCGTTAAGATAATGACAATGATGGTTTCTTCCATCCCAATTTCGGCTGCGCCTACGCTCCCGTTGTGAAAATTATGAACCACTAGAACTAGCAGGTTACGTAAGAGACCTAACATAAGGTAAAGACTGTTCTAATGAGAAAAGCATACTATACTGTTCGTAATTATATAGGAGACAAAGATGCTTGGAAGATTCCACTTCTGCAAAGTATCCAACTGGCACATAAGAATCACCACATTGTAGAAAACCAAAAAAATTTTAACAAAATCTCTAAAACAAATGCTTCTCAGTTTCATGCCGTATCTTCTGAGTAGTGGTTCTCTTTCCGATACGGTGGTAGAGTCATGGTGATAACTTGACGTTAATTAGTGCGTCTGTGATGCCAAAATTAATAAAGAGATTTAGCCTTGATTTGATTTGGTAGGTACCCTGGCTTTACTACAAATATGTACACTATTGATATAGCACCAGTGACGATAATCATTTCGTATAAACGAAGCTAGATCTGCCTCGTATCTCAATCATCCATCTATTCCTCTATTCCCTCTCGGTTAAAGGAAGCGGTGATACCATTAGCGTAGTTTCCCGTTTCTCGATATACTCGACCCGGGTGTAAATGCAAGCCGTACTGCCGCCACAGTTTGTTTACCTACAAACAGTATGGAACACCACCAATATATAATGCAATTTAAAATTATTTTAATTAATATCATCATTAATGACTCGATTATTAATTTGTAATCGTTCAAATAATCATTCAATTAATAAATAAACTATGAACTATAAAATTAGTGTCAATGGATAATATGAGTAATCTGTAAATATATAGCTAAAACCGCTTTAACTTCGATTACAGATCCAAATCGTTTTCTTAAACACTTTCCATCATCATCATCATCATAGACAGCTCATTCCGGCCACTGCAAGCCTTCATTCATCCGTGTGTTGAGCCAAAGTAGTACTTAAATACTTTTAGGATGAGTCAGAGAAGGCGCAACGGTCAATAGTGCAAACTCTGCAAAGATATCGATTGTATTCCCGTTTTATATAATGCTTTATAAAGAAATGTGCCTCCGTTTCGTTTGTTTTACTTTTCGATGAGATATATATTGGGTGCTATCTTCAAAAAGCCTGGATGTCAGTCATCAAAACTTCTTGTGGTCCCAATTTGCGTCATTTTGCCATTTTAATTTCAAAGCAGCACACTACAAGTGCAGCGCTATTCCTAAGCTATGGAAAGAAGATAACCTCCTTCCGTAACCTGACATGTTCTCAAACATAGATGTGTATGTGTGAGGGTATAATATTGCAGGCATCGAAGTAGAGCCCATACTGTTATCGTGACTTTATACTCTCGGTTGCTACCTAGGTTGAATCGGATACCGTGCATCCATTCTGTTTTATAACCCTTTTTATTGTACTCTGTTTTACTTCACGTGTGATCCTGGTTTTTTTAAAAAGGCATCTGTGTGTGAGTATACGAGTATGCGTTGTAGAGAGTTTCTATTTGCTGGAATATTGTAGGAGATCTTGAAGTTTCCAGTTTTACTTCGAGTTCATAGCATTTTATATAAGGTGTGCATTTTGAATATTAAATTCAAGCCGTACCTACATCCTAGATTACATTTTTTATCTACGCAGTTGTCGTATTGGCTGATACAATCACGCTGAATAAGGCCAAAGAAGATACAATCCATGAAACGCAATTAGGAGTCGTTGGGTTTTTTGTGATTAGGAAAAAGTAAGATTGTTTTTAAGGTTTCGTTGCGAGCTATTTCGGTCTGCATATGCATAGGGCGTGGTGTCAAAAGAAAATATTCAAACATACAAAGTATACAAACTACTATCAAATATTCTGCCGTATGCCGTCCTCTGTAGTTTTGCTTATCACGCTACCTTTTTGAATTTAACTATTCTTATCTCCCACTATAGGCTCCTTCTCTAAGATATATCTCTATTCTATTTCAAAACAATTACAAGTTTTATCGCTATAATAAATCGTAAGTCATAATAATATCACAAAACATTAAATTACTGTTATCATTCAATAGTAAATTAATAATTATATAAATTATGACAGTATGTGGCAGATATGTTCAGTGTATTTTGTTGGCGGGTCGCATTATAAATTGGTTACTCTCCGGACCGCACCATGCGACTGCTGAAAATAACGAGAGCGAGAATATGTTTACTGCCAAATATTATTAGTACAACTTCGACTCAATACATGGATGAATGAATATTTATGGCTTGCAGTGGCCGGAATGAGCTGTCAATGATGATGATAAAAACTGTTAAAGAAAACGATTTGTAATTATAATCGAATTCAAAGCGGTTATTAGATATATTTACAGATGTAGTTTAAAATACTCATATTATCCATTGATACTAATTTTAATTGATACATGCACATCAGAATAAGTTTTGCGCCAAAGACGATGCTTTCACGCATGGGACACAATATAAAGATACTTTCGTGCTTTGGGCCGCATGAAAATGCTACGGGCCGGCAATTTGAACACGCCTGATCTGATCTTCCACTTCCAGGTACTTGGAGTGTAGCCAAGAAAGTTACGTACAAACATAATATATGTACATCATTATATATTGTGTACTATTAGTTTATATTGATGTGTTCTAGTTTAATTTAGTAGAATATACTTAGGTAAAGTAATAAGTCGATATCGAAACTTTGTTAGCAAAAGATTCAAAGTTCATTTCAGTTAGTGTCTGACAGAGACTGCCAAGTACCTATAAGAAAACTAGATATTCATTACTCATACAGTTATTAAAACTACCGTGAGAATCCTTACTTCCTTACTAATATAATAAACGCGAAAGTTTGTATGTATGGATGTTTGTTACTCTTTCACGCAAAAACTACCGAACCGATTTTGATGAAATTTGGTATGTTTTCATGCTATTGTATGTTGTTTAGGGTATCCCGGGAAACGCGGGTGGAACCGCGGGGTGCAGCTAGTTATTTATAATTTGTTTTAATAACCGGCTATACTCACGGGTATTAGTCGAGCGTCTGTACCGCTCGAACACCGGTCGAGTGTCTCGACTAACCGTGAGTGTAGCCGGTTAATAAATCAAATTGTTAATTACTTACTTCATCATCATCATCAGCCCATTACGTTCCCACTGCTGGGATTCGGGCCTTCCCTCGTAGAGAGAGTATGGGCCATAATCTACCACGCTGGCTCAGTGCGGGTTGGTGGATGTCACTTGTACTTGAATTCTTGTGATAAATTCTTGTACATGCGGGTTTCCTCACGATGTTTTCGTTCACCGTTTTTAGAGCGAGTGTTAATTCCGCACATAACTTAAGAAAGTCAGTGGTGAGGGGCCAGCGAGATTCGAACTCGTGCATTACACGTGTAGTGTTTATTTTAAAGGGCAGGATGCAAACAAAATTCCAGCTTATCCCGTCGCCACAAACATTAAATCAAGGACGCGTCCGAAAGGCTTCTTCCTCATGCGAAATATAAGAAAACAGCTTCTACTTATAAAGGATTGTTTTGGTCCTAATTCGATCGTTTAGGATGTAAATTGAGGTGTACTGCAACTGCGATTTCGAGCGCAATCTTGCCGTATCTTCTGAGTAGTGGTTTTTTTTTCCGATACGGTGGTAGGAGTCATTTTAATAATTGACGTTCATAAGTGCGTCTGTGATGCCAAAAATGAATAAAGAACTTTTGAACTTTGAACTTGAACTTTACATAACCTGGCTCCTGTTTACCATAAATATTTATAATTTTTAAAATTTTTATTCATAATAATGATTTTTCCTAATTAGCATTTCCTATTGAACACACAAAAAATTTATCAACTTACAATAAAAGCTTATCGGTAGTGTAACAATTGGCGGTCTTATCGCTAGAAGCGATCTTTTCCAGACGTGCATTTCCTAATCAAATCGCTGATAGATAATTAAAATAACGACAGAGCAATTAAAACGATGGAATTCCTGGAACGCCACACGTCCTTGAGCGATTTAAAAGTTGTAAAGCCAATTAGGAAGCCTTTTGATGATAGAGGCCTAAACAAACAAATGAAAATATAAGGATCACAGGCAGGAGTTTCCTTTTCAAGTGTTGTGAAGTGTATCACTATGTTAAAAGTATTTATTTACCTACTCGAAAGTAGGTATGATAATTTGTAAAGTACCTAACCGTATCAAGTGAGATGAAAGGATTTGAGGAAGAAGAAAAATGATATCGCTCGGGCAGCGATTGAACCTGCGTTTTCGGAATACCGTTCTGACGCCTTCCGAATCACTGGGCCGCCGAACCAACTACCAACGAGATCAAAAGAATCCAAGAAACGAAACTACTTTACAATTCGGTTTGAAGCTAATGTATGATAAATAATAGAAATTGCGCATAAATTGATTTATTTTTAATAGGGAAATGACAATACAAAACGTTATCTTTTTAATTTATCGAAAGTAGCCAGGATGCTTTAAATTTTATTTAAGAGCTTTCATAACATTGTTCTACGACATAACCACTTCAACATTTCAGCTTCAAAAAAGATATTTATGAGTAAAGCCAAAAATGTTTCATAAGAAACCTTGTTGCAAAGTCGTGTTCGAACATAATTCTGTTACATACTAATTAGTTTCACTTGGAAAGCTCAACGCTCCTATTGAAGTACCAAAACCCTGTGATTTTTCCCGCTCCATTCGTGTTATTTCGTTGTTTCTCCCCACATGGTCTTTAACTTGGTCGTATAATTAAAAATAATTCGGCGTTTCGGGCCTCGTTCGTCAAATAAAAGTAATGCTCGGACACGCGAGCGCGTGAATAAATTCGTATTTTACACGGTATGTATATACCCATAAATTAATAACTAGACATGTATAGGTGTAACTAAACTAATAACAAATAATAGTACATACGTGTAGAAACTACGCTGATGATTTCCAAGGTCGAAATATATTTTACGTTTTGTCTCGGTTTAGGAGCTATACTAGACGATCAATAAAACTGTGCAATAAATGGACGTACTGCTATAGTTACTCTGTGCCAATGCGCAATATTTTTATTGGTTTAATGAGAATATTGAATATTGTTTAGGTGTCAGATGTGAGTAATAAAATTACTGTACTCATGTCTGATATTTGTAGATAACCTAAACCGCGAGCGAAGCTAACTTTGCCTAGCTCTTAGTTCTGCAGCTTCTTTTCGTACTTTGGTTTACATCGCGAACTTAGCTTCCCGAGCTGATAGCATGCTAAGCTACCTAAGTTAGCTTTGCTTGCGTTGCGGCTATTGTTATTAAGCCGCAGAATGTTTTCGTTATTATTATTATCAGGAAACACGGTATGACGGCCTATCCTTGCGCTGCTTGTCTTAACGCACTGCTGGGCAAACGTTTTTTGAGCATTCCATTTATTTGCTGACCTCATCCAGGTCTTTACTCCCCACTGTTTTTATGCCACATCAAATTTACAAGCATTTTAAGTGTCTACGACCCTTACACATTAGCAACACGTGAGATGACACACCCCTGATGAATATTTGGTGGTGGTTTGCCCTCTGCCACAAGCCTTTGACCTGTCAATGGTACCAATCAAATTGTATCTCTCTATCGAACCAGTTGATTAAATATTTGTTTGATGTTTCATTCAATTTGTCGAATAACAATTTAGAATGAAATTAATGTTTTACCTATGGAGTTATATAAATTACTACCTGCGCCCCGCAGTTTCACCCGCGCTTTCCCGACATAGGCCAAGGTCAAAGTCAAATATCATTTATTAAATACGCCTCAAAGTGCACTTTTAAAAGTCATAAACGCATGATACAAATTAATTTATAATATTTTAAAAATTGTAAGTTATTTTATTTATTTTATTTTTTATTTTATTTTATTTGGGGGACTTACAGCTATCAATTACAAAAACATGAGTACAAGTAGCTAACAAAGAGCCAATTACAAGTCTCCACAGATAGTAATAAAGTAAGTTAAAAAAGATAACATACAAAATAGTGTCTTAATAATAAATTTCTAGCCATTAACATACATAGCCACTACAACTCGTAGGCGGTGGTATACTTTTTGAACATTATTGCATTTGCTGACGCTATACTACTAGTAAACAGATCTATGCTGGAGAGTTCAGACTTCAAGATGCTGTTAAAAGCTATAGATGATCGAATAATATAAGAATTTTGACGGTAAATAGTGCGTGCAAATGGAACATGGAGCAGGTTTCGAACACGACAATGCCTTGGAGGTACGTTTAAGGACAATTTGGAAACTAATTCTGGACAATCAACTTTAGATTGTGCTATTTTCATCAAGTAACGTAAATCAGAGATATTGCGACGGGTTTCGAGAGGTAGTAAATGGAAACGTGAGCAACGTTTTTCATAGCTTAATTTGGGGATTTTGAATTTATAACCTAAATATCTTGTAAACTTCTTTTGAATTCTTTCTAATCTCAATGAGTGCGATGCGAAATGAGGGTTCCACACTTGGCTTGCGTATTCAAGGTGACTGCGGACATAGGCACAATATAGTAACTTTATGGTTTTCATTTTTACAAAAGAGCTAGAATTACGAATGATAAAACCTAAGGCCCTAGATGCCTTTTTGACGACGTGGTCCAAATGATATTCGTACGAGAGCTTGCTATCGAGAAAGACACCAAGATCTCTGGTGACATGTGTTCGCGACAATAGCTGATTAGAGATGGAATAGCGATACTCAATATACTGTTTCTTACGGGTAAAACTGATTACTAAACATTTCGGTATGTTGAGATCTAGTTTGTTAATTGCGCAATAATTAATAACTCTGGTCAAGTCTTCCTGCAGAAGTATGGCATCAGACAGGTTTTGAATTGATCTATATATTTTCATATCATCAGCAAAGAGCAAGTATCTAGAGTGCATAAAACACTTATCGATGTCATTGATAAAGGCCACAAATAAAAGAGGACCAAGCAAGGACCCCTGTGGTACACCTGAGGATATCGTGGCCCATGATGACGTAAAGCCGTTCAGCACCACTGCTTGGGATCTATTCCGAACATAGGATGTGAACCATCTATAAAGATCGCCTCTAATGCCAAGATTGTTAAGTTTCCTCAGAAGAATGTCGTGATCTATTTTGTCGAATGCTTTACTATAATCGGTATATATAGCGTCAACCTGGAAGCCACTGTCCATGCGCTCCGAGATAAAATCAGTGAATAGTACCAAGTTAGATACGGTTGACCTCCCTTTAAGGAAACCATGCTGCTGCAAACTAAGGCTCGATATCAAACTGCTATACAGCTGATTGTACACTATACGTTCAAATATCTTAGCCAAGAGGCATAGCTTGGATATCGGCCTATAATTTTCAATTTTATTTTTTTCACCTTTTTTATGAATAGGTGATATTAATGCAGATAAGTTATGTTAACATGACTATGAAAAAGAGGTAAGTATGTTTACCCATTTTATTCCTGTACTTAAATTGAAGTTTGGGCCCAGAAAAGAAATGCAAAACTGACTCTACCAATGTTTCGGAAATACGCCCGCTAGAGAAGATAGCTCCAAAAAACTATGCGGGGATGTAGGACCTAGAGTACCTACATACCAAATTTTTACTAAAGCCGTTCAGTAGATATTGCGCGATTGAAACAAACATCCACCCATCCATCCTCAAAAACTTTCGCATTTGTAATATTAGTAGGAATTAACGAATTCTTCCAATATAAGATGTAGATTTCAAAGACATTTTCATGTCATATCTGCCTACAAAAAGGATTTTTGGATTGTCTTTAGCTTTAGTAATTTTACGTCTATATTAAAGGTAGGTTTGTTTTATCTACATTGCTGCGAACAAAGCATAACGACGTAATAACTTTTAGTTACAGAAATAATAGTAACTTATCTTACGTTTTGTTACCCCTAGGGTCTTGTGAATCCTCCGACTAAGGTTAATTAGTTATAGACAAAAGTCTGAAAGCCTTTGCAGATATAAACCAGATAACTGTTTGTTTGATTATTAATAAAGAATATTGAAATTATATTAAGAAGAGCGAGTGTGGCTCAGTAGGAGAACGTGCGACTTTCGAACAAAGGCACTCGAGTCCTGGTGGCCTCGCACCACTGAATTTCTTAAGTTATGTGCAGATTTAACACTCGCTCTAATAACGGAGAAGAAAAACATCTTGAGAAGACCGGCATGTCATAGAATTAATCACAAAAATTAAAGGACATGTGACATTCATCAACCCGCACTGGGTCAGCGTGGTGGATTATGACCCATGCTCTCTCTATGAGAGACGGCCCGTTCCCCAGTAGTGGGAACGAGATGGGCTGATGATGATGATGAAGGAAAAAGCTATGACAGCTGATACAAAAATTCATATTTTTTAGTTACGGCCGTTCGGTAAGTTGTTTAGTTTTGAATACGTACTGCATTATATATCAAAGTGTATTTATTTGCGTAGTCTTATCTAAACAGCTATAATATAAGGACACCATACCAGCACCTGAATGACTTTACTTTAATCATTCGTGGTGAAAAAGAAAAATGGAGACTGGATGTATTCAGTTACTTGTGGTCTACAAAAAGTATTCCAGGCTAGTGAAGCAGCACCCAGATGCTAGTGAACGTATAAACGGGTCTAAGCTCATCATTTATTAACCGACTTATAAGTGCAGCTTTTACTAAGGCACTAGATGCTGCATTTTCAATGAAACTCGAAACATTTCTGCATTAAAACTCAGCAAACTTTCTAGGACGTTTTCAACTTACAGTAGTTTCAACATCTCGTTATTTTTTATAACTCTTGCCTTTGTAAAATGAAAAGTGGGGCATTTTTGAACAGAGCAAATAGACTTGCCGTAAAATAAAGTTTTAGTTGTTTGTAGAAAGACATTTTTATGCTAAAACCGAGAAGGAAATCCGCACTTTTGTTTAATTAGATAGTTGCTTTGAGTTAATTGCCAAAGGGATTACTTGAGCTCTGTAAGGATAAACAATATTGGATATATGATATGAAGCCCCAAATTCCTAGAAAAGGTTTTTATTGAAATGTTATCTTCTTTCGGTAAAATATTTTGTCAAAACGCTTATTATGCCTAATTCTTTTCAAAAACTTTTAGATGTAGTAAAAAAACGACTTGATTTTATTGTACTTGCTGTTTTTGATATTACAGTTGTGTCAAACTTTACTTAACACCAGGGACATTTTGATAAGTTTATATTAAAGGTACCGCATATTGATAGATAGATAGATAGATAAACGCTTTATTGCAAACATTAAATTAAAGACATTACATAAAAACAATTAAAGAAGTGTTACAATGGGCGGCCTTATCGCTAAAAGCGATCATATATTTGTTTTCAACTAAATATTTTTCAGGTCATAAACCTCTTGAAAGCACCCAAAGCTAAATAATAATAACAATATTGAAGATAATACAATAAATGTTTTTCAATATGGTTGGTGCGTGGGCGACTATCCATTTTTAACCGACTTCAAAAAGGAGGAGGTTTACAATTCGACGGTATGTTTTTTTTTTTTTGTGTGTTTGTTACGCGATTACTCCGCCAATTATGCATTGATTTCGATGATTCTTTTTTTGATTGGTAGGTAATACTTCAAAGGTGGTCCCATATAAATTTTATCGAAATTCATTCAGTAGTTTTTGAAAAAAATAGCAAAAACAAAAAAATATAAGTTTAATCTTCAAGTCGGTTCTTGTTTTTTTCGTAACCAACTTTCTAAAGGTGGAGGTTTGTATTCGACTGCTTCACCTGCTTCACCCAGGGTTGACTTCCGGTGAGGGAACTCCTCAACGGTGAATAGTACAGACACAACATTTCGTAAATGGATTTAACCATAATAGCCTGTTCTAAATTCCATCATGACATGGCAGATACACCCAGGATTGACTTCCGGCGAGGGAACTCCTCAACAGAGAATAGGACAGACATGAAATTTTTTTGCACATGCATTTAATTGTGATAGCCCGTTTTAAACTTCGTCATGATGTGGCTTCTAGATCATAAAAGCTTGTCTTTAAAAACTTTTTGAATTAATTTAATTAAAACATGTTTTTCTCTAATAAGGTTAAAATAAATTATTTTTCAAAAAAAACTAAATCGACTTCAAAACCACAAATGGCACTCAAAAGTAAAAAATAAATTAATATAATTATCATAAGCGCTACCCACTCATATATTTGAAGTCGGTGCCAGCCAAGTCTAAAAGGTAGTAGATAAATACTACCTACAAGTAGTACTTACTATATACATAGTATTTATCTACTACCTATTAGACTTGGCTGGCACCGACTTCAAATATATGAGTGGGTAGCGCTTATGATAATTATATTAATTTATTTTTTACTTTTGAGTGCCATTTGTGGTTTTGAAGTCGGTTTAGTTTTTTTTGAAAAATAATTTATTGTTACATTAGCTTCTGAACGTATAATAATATATAATATAGTATTTACCTTAATTTCGTCAAAAATGACTTAGTATTGTTTTATCTTGACTTATCACACTATTATAGGATTGTAAAACTGTGCTTGTATAACATTGACTATGTTCTATAATGTATATTTTAATAGTGCTATGGCCGTTCTCGTGGCCTTGCTCCTACTTTTAGCTAGATTAACGAGATATGCATTAATTATTTTCGCGTTTAATGGTCGCGCTTTTTTAATTACTTAGGGTTTCATAGAAATGTAAGCTTGACTATGAACTATTTGCATAAACTAAAATGAAACAAAATGTAAGCCGCATAGATTTTTTTGCACAGCCTTGCAATTACTTTTTAATCTTTTGTGTCCCAATGCTGGGCAAATGTCTTCTTCATTTCCTTCCGAACAATTCTGTTCTTTGCTATTGCCCTCCATCCGGGAGCGTCACGCAACCTTCTAGGCTAACCACGACGTCGCCGCCCTTCTTGACGCTACCATTGTGTGACGATTCTGGTTCACCCCTCCGGATGCATCGGCAGGTAGTTTTATAGGTAAATTCTTTGATAAAAATTACATTGTATTTTTTTTCCATCGGACTAGGCCAGCGCGGGCGTTTGGAAAATGATTTATGTGAATTATGCGGTCGAAGATGTAACACTGATATCTGCGTCGAAGGGATATATTGATTCAGTACGAGTATTTATTATAGAAGCAAGAGATGAAATTTGCCTTCTTTTTAAATTGTGTAGCGTAAAATGTGACTCTTAAATAAGAGTTATTTCCCTCTGCTCATTAGTCGAGCACCATGTACAGTGGCGGTCAAAAATCCAGTAGCAGTCTCACAAAGCAATAGCATCAAAGTAAATCGCACTAATGACCTTCTTCTACAAAGCGTTTGCAGGCACACACACACCCATACAATGTATTCTTTCATTATGAACCAATCAAAGAGCGAAATTATCAATCGTCTTCCTGTCGTAAACTTTTCAAGTTAATAACTTTTAATTTCGAGTCATTGGATAAGTGTCTATCTGGTTCAGTGGTTTAGCACAGTATTTAATTGTCAAAAATCATATTATGCGACACGTCGGTTCGAATCCTCTCGTACTATAAATCGTTTTTACTTTTTAGTTTTTAGAATTTTGTTTGAAATGTCATCGATGTGGTGTTGTTTCTTTATTTCAATGTTTTAACCAGTTTCTCAAAAGATGAAGGTAGATTTAAAACAAGCTGCAATAGAATAGTGAACTTGTCGGTTGGTGAACTTTGTTGCGAGCGGTAGATTTATTGTTACTGGTGTTGTTTCGTTTGATAGTTATTATTACAAATGCAAGCAAATAGAAATATCGATGAAAGGGCAAATATAGTGGCCTTTTATAGAAAAATGGACTTAATATATCTCAAATTTCCAATGAAACCGGCTTATGTGTAAGTTATAATAGATTATGTGATGATATTATTATAGTTGCGTTGTGGTGTAAATTGCTAGTTTAAAAGTGTTCTAATAATTATAATAAAGATTACTCTGTTTTAGAGAAATACTGTGAGTCGTTGGGTAAAACGACACAACGAGGAAGGCAGTCTGCAGATCTGCCAGGAGTAATTTTTTTTGCCAGTCTCAGCGACGTTTTATGGTGGAACAATATGAAACGAATACAGAACAATAAGTGGAAACGTAATTGCGCACTGTCCACCGCGGACTCCATGCCGAAGGATTACATCACCGAATACCTGCTAAGAAATCATGTTTGACGCGAAGGCATATAAACAGGAATGATTGCGTTTTGCTCGAGAATATATGGATTTTAACTGGAAGACTACTACAATATTTACCGATGATAAAACTTTTGAGTCATGTTAGTAATAGTAATAGTTAGTAGGTAAATTTGAATGATTTTTTAAAGAAAAATTTGTAGTTTGTGGTTATAAGGGGTTAAGCTTCAAACCTCTTTTCCTTGAGAAAATGAATATTTTAAGCTTATATAAACCTTTAATAACCAATAGGTAATAAGAGATGTATTGGTTTCTATTTCTTTTAAAAACTATAAGTAAATAAATGTTTATCATAAGTAGGTTATTAATTATTAAATTACAAAATGTTTTTTAACTTGGATTTTAATAAATGTTCCCTTATGAACGACTATTTTAATTCATGTTTAACAAAGGCTGCAACTTATAGTTTGTTATATTAACAGGGATTTAAACTTAATAATAAATACCAAAAAGTGATCACGGCACTCAGGATTGAACCCATACCCTTATTGACCATCGTATAAGAGTTTACTACTTACGCCACTCCACCATTGTCACATTATGTAAGTAAACGAATTTAAGCTGTTGTTTTGAGTCGGCTCAGCGTAAAAACTGGATAACTCACTAAGAAGAAAGCGAGTATATACTGTTATCTTTTTCTAATGTTTACCACATGCATCTGACGAAGTGCACCTCCTCATAGTTATACCGTATGACGTTTTGTTGTGTGCGTAAGGACATTATACACACAGAGATAAAATATGCAGCATGCGCGGGCTTACACCGTGTGGGCGATTATCGACTTTAAGGTGCTAATGCACTTTTGTCCGTTTACTGTACAATCGAGCAATGCAACTACTAATGGATTGCTGTGAAGGTACTTGGCTTGCTGTGACGTCACTGCCACGGATGTAGGTCAGAAATTCGCGTGAGCGGAGCCGACCTCTGCAGGAAACTGTTAAACAGCCACATTTATACAAGTTGTTAGTACTAATTGGAATAATTGCGGGAACAGATAAAATAACGTTATTTCCTTGGTTTACTTCATGAGTTAGGTATGAGTACCTGCCTAGCTACTCATAGCTCTTCATATAACCAGGCTGTGATAAAAACATATAATAAATAGATACGCCCAACGAGCACATACATAGATCCTAGCCCCTTACTGGGATTCCCTGTGAGCCAGAAACTGTGTGGACCTCATGGTCTTGTGGGACCATTCCTACAACACTCAGACATGAAACAAATGCTTGCGCTCTGCATAAAAATTAACCCCGTCGCGGGAATCGAACCCGCAACGTCGTTTCTTTAGGTCCTGAATACGGCCATAGATACTTTTATCACAGGAAACCGCGGGTGTAACCGCAGGGCGCAACAATTTAAATTATATGATGGGATATAACTAAAATAAACCATGCATACTTAGCATGTCAGCGACAAAAACGCAAAAAAGATGACATAAAATTACTAGGCATATGATATTATATATATATATATATATATATTCATACTAAAAACTAAATATCTGATGTCCTGGAGCGCAATGCAGTGGTGAGCAGTGCAAAGTTGGCACTGCAATTGTTATGGGTAGGCGTGGCGTTTACCATCAGGCGAACGATTTACTCAGTTCCATAAAAAAACATACGATCTGCCAAACTTTATGATCCACAGTTATCCGTGAATCATGAAGTTAAATATACATAATACATTTCTATCACTCCATGCATTCGTCAATAATAAAACATTGAGACGAACTAATTCCAATTTATTTACCATATACATATAGGTAATTAGATATAATTTGTCTCTTCATTGCTCCTGATAACCCTGTACCCACGGAATGGACAAATTAACTATCGCATCAAGACAAAAAGTTAATATCATATTACCATAATACACTCTATTTCTGTCTAGGGCTTACGCGTATCAACTTTTGATGAGAGAACTTTTACACAATAAACAATATCACTAAATAACCATCATTAATCATCATCATCATCAGCCCTGCTGGGACACGGGCCTTTTTTCGTAGAGAGAGCATGGGCCCATAATCCACCACGCTGAATTTTAAGATTCTTGCACGTATCGTTTTCCTAAGGATCTTTTCCTTTACCGTTTTAGACCGAGTAGTGTTGCCTAAATACGCTTATAACTTAAGAAAGTCATAGCTCCGGCGGGATTCGAACTCTGTTGCATCAGATTTAAAGTCGCACAAGTACATTCCCATTGTCTAAATATTGTTTATATTACTTTTGATAAGAGTTGTATCTTTTACATATACATAATGATTTTATGAGAACATTAACTACAATTATTAACATATCATCATTCTTATAATTAACAAATGACAGGTGCCAGAAGTAGAACCTAACTCACAAGGACAAACGTCGGGTGTCGTATCAAAATAATCAGGTATCAGTTGTTCGCACTAATGGACCGAGATAAGGTGATAATCCTTCTAACTTCTGGGAAAATGGTGCGTGAAATACCAAATGGACATTACCAAAACTCTGGCTTACTCCTCTGGGCTAACTCTGGTCTGGTCTAGTTTTGGTACTGTCCATTTGGTTTTTGTTGTTTAATACATCCAATTCTCAAACGTACTTATGTAGTCGGGAAAGGGGACCTATATGTTTTCTAGAGAAGCGCTGTGGTTGCGTTTAGTATACTATTCAAAATCTAAACACTTAGCGAACCATACAAATGTTTTTTTATAAAAAAATAAGAATTTCATAGCAATTCTCCCACTTCGCTTTGCTTGATGAGCGTCATTTGGCGCAAGTGGTCTGTCTGGCCAATTTGTACGAAGTTTAGAAACTGCTACGCTGCGACAAGGACGCTCTTTCACAAGTATTCATTAACTTAATATCCCTGTTCCCAATAGTAAGAACATTCTTTTCATGGCAAAAATAACGTTTCATTAACCTACTTTTCCGTGTTATTGGTCGAGGTTATTTGTCTTCGCCTCATTTGAGGGTCGACATTTCTCTATTTGTATCCCTTCTTCAAATAATTCTAGCGCTTTACGGCTCAAATTTTGAGTAATCCATTAATATTCATTAATATTATTCCAACTAATCCATTAATATCAGTCCGAACATTTATCATGAAACTAACATAAAACAATCATTAAAGCTAGTGAATCAAATAATTGATGTCCGAAGATGACGAATTTAGACGTAACCCTGTGAATTAATATTACTACATCCATGTCTCAGGCATGTAAGGAAGATTCTCGTCCCGCTGAAATAAAAATAAAAACAAACTGGCAACGCGCGGTCGTGCCTCTCTGAACCGCATCGACCACAGCTCGAGGTTTTGCACGTGATTGCAACAAGTCTACATAAAGTTTAATAATAGTGATGTTCTTATGACCTACCATAGTATACATTATTGTATAGTTCTATCACCATGTTACTCAGACACTACAAGTCGTAGAAACGTGTGGTCGGATAACACGCGTGAACCTCTTGTGATAGTGCCAATCACTATGATACGAGGCCTCCGCGTGCTCACAGGCTCCCGTCCCACGTCAAGTGATCGTCTCGTTCAAGAGGTTTATGTAGTCATTCCTATAGCGGTGACTTCTTTGGACATAATACCATCCGTGACAGGACTGACAGGTCCTTAAAACTGACCAGATTTGGTGGTAGGTGCCCGGTGTCGCAATAATAATTGAACAATTATTAAGGAAAATTTGATTATAATTTGTATACCTACTTGATGCTTGGTGTCACACGTCAGTAATGTGTGTTTACTATGTACCTGTTAGTAAAAAACGCTAAATAATTTTTACTACTAAAACTGTTTCTCTTACTTTTAACTTCTTAGCAATCTTAGCATAGCTTGAAAAGCTTTGTCGGAGATGTAAAATAGTGTGAGAATATTTATCTTATGCATTTCTTATTTACGTGACCGTTGTACGAACGAGAACTAGATTAGTGTTATATTATTGTTCTTGTACATTGTCAGTTCTTTCCACCGCACACACAGTGCATTGTATCTACTGCATGGTCAGTAAGGTATCCTACATTTTTCTTACATAAATGGCTGCCGCTTGATCAGAGTGCAAGATACGCTACAAGTACAAAATACGTGTAACAATTTAAGGCGAGTTTTAGCACGATGTCCAACTGTGACGTTCACACGCATGAGCTTGTGTCCATACTGGCTTAGTAACGTACTGCGATAATACAATGCGTCACCTATTTACGTTAACAATGGCGCTAGTGGCCATATCGCGCTAAATGTCACACGAGCCTGCGCTTGCGCAGTCACTGAACTCCGTTAGAACAATGCCCACGTGCAGTTCAACACTTTCCGACTTCCGTTCTAACACATCCATTTGAGCTATTTTTGTACCATAAACTACGTGTTTTTATTCGCACTGTGTATTAAAATACGCTTTTGTTTGTTCCAGGAAACGCCACGAAATCGAAAAACCGTCGATCCCTTGAAGTTTCACACCCCAAGACTGAAAGCTCACTGCCGTCTTCCAAAGTATCTCCTAAATCTACTATTAACTTATCCTTCGGAATCAAAACTTCTCACCTTAAGACTTTACCTAATGCTCCCGCTCAAAAATCCTACGAAAGACGCCGAAGCACTGAGGCTAGCCCAAGACCTAGTTGCATCCCTCTGTCCAAGAAACCTTCTGAAAGAACCATTCGAACATCCACATCGCCTGTTAAGCAGGACTTAACCTCAAAACTTGATCCTAAAGCAAAACTAGAATCGCCCAGAAGCAAACCCGTTCGCAAGAGTCCAGAGAAGGCGAAGAGTGACTCGGAAACTAATCGAATTGAAAGAAGACATCGAGCTCAAAAGGATAGTGAAAGTCTTAGCGAAAAATATCATTATTCAAAGAAAAGACTGACTAGTTTAGATAATTCTCCAAGAGACACGAATGATACTAGAAAGGTTTCGCCTAAAAATGTTTTGAATGCTGATTCCAAAGCGGATAGCAAACGTGAAGTAAACGCTTGTGGAACAGGAGATTCAAAAGTCACTATGAAAATGTCGACGCTTCACGAAGTGAGACCACACACGAGTAGACTTTCTCAGGAGATGGATAGCTTAGCCGCTTTGACGAAACAGACATTAGATAGGGTTAACAAATTGTCGAATAACTTAACTAGTAATAAGTTAAACTTAGACACGCCTGAGCCGCGCTTTGACTCTTTATTCACATCGAAACCCGAACAAAGAAATAATAACCATGCAATTAATTATGGCCTCTCAAACGACAGGTCTTTTCATCATAGAGGAGTGACGGAGAGACTTAGAGATATAGACACGGCAGCTCAGAGACTGATTGACTTCGAAAAACAGAGTGCAATGTTTTCTGATCTCAGTAATGATACGTCTAGTCAAAATCGCCGTCTTGAAAATTCGTCGATGTCCTGTAGTCTTACGCCTGTGTCTATTTTAAAACGCAAATCTATTCACGAAGATAATGCCGCGTCCAGCACTACGACACATGCCATTGCTTCGCCTCCAGTCACGTTTTCGCCGAGCGTTATTGAACCACGCAACTGTCGATCAGATAGTAGGCAGCGCCAAGGCATACTCAAGAAACGTCGCAGCTTGGACGAATCGCAGGTCGCCTTAAGACGCTCATGCAGTCCAGAAGTATCATTCGCAGAAGACGGTACTGTTGATACAAACAAACCTATCTTGAAAAATAGGAGATCATCTTTGGAAGATATCATTCGAAATCGATCGCCTGATGGACAAATTCAGGGTATATTAAAACGCAAGATGAGCAAAGAGGAAGACCTACAAAACGAGGAATTATCGCATGGCTCCCCGGAACCCCATGGGATACTTAAAAGAAAATCTAATTCGAGTTCGAGTAGTAGCACAGCATCGTCTCACGTATCTATTGCTCAAGCGGTGCTGTTAGCCGCCGCGGGTGGCGCTGAATTAGTCGATGACGAGAAAGAAATTGTCAGACCAATACTGAAGAAAAAGAGTTTTTCCGAAGAACGTCCCTGTCTAGACATCGTTCCATCTGACACACCGAAACCGATCTTAAAGAAAAAATCAATGGAACATGATGAATATGATTTTGACCTGCCAAAAAAACCGATCCTGAAAACTTCGAAAAAGTTGTCCGGCGACGAAGGACACGCTTCTAGTTTCGATTTGAGCGAAGACGACAGAAGCTCTCGGAGACCGTCCCTCCTCAGGTCGCGGACATCAGATCACTCGGGATCGGAGTGTGAGACGGCAGTGAGACCTATTTTAAAGCAGAGAGGTTCGAGCTTGACCAGGGAACGCAGCCAATCGCCGCGCCCACGGCTTTCATTTTGCGCGGACAACGATGCGAACATTAGTGTGACGAATTTCAGTGGCGACGCGGGTGAACTGTCGGCGGCTGGACTGCGACGCGTGTTGAATCTCGCGCCTGCGACCGCACCCGCGCCCGACCCGGAAGAGAGCTACCCCAGTGCCGTGCTCCGCCGGAGAAACCTTCGACCCAAAACGAACACCCGATCAAAGAGCCTCGCCGGTGACCTCAACGATGAGTTGCTCTCAATCCTGAATAACCGAAGACAAAAAGTTGACGAAAATTGTACGAACGGCCGACAAAATTGGACACGCGATCGACAAGAGGACTCCGACAATAATGAAAAGTCGTTCCCTTCGATCGCGTCTAGGATAAAGAGTATGGAACAGGCCCTATCTCCCAGGGACCAGCCGTCTACTTCGAGATCGAAGACACGAGATAAGGAGCGCTACAAAACCCAACCTATCACTGTCGAAGAAATGAGGTCGATCACTTCCAGGTAAGCGTTGAACAGATGTCTTAACCTTAATTCTAATCCCATATTTTTCCCGGCGAGTGTTAGTTTCGACATGTGAAATTTGTATTCATTGCATCTGCCGTCGGCGAATCTATTTCCTACACAAGACTGCACAAATACATTATTCATTCTCTACGTCACAGAGAATAACATTGAGCGTTGTTTTCATTCATCTACTTCTTTTTCGTGGTGGTCCTTTTACGCTTATTACTTGGGAAATATGTATTTGGTTGATTTCACACTCGACCGGTACTTAAATATGTTTTTGTGCAAAGGTGATTGTGCCGTATGCCGGCCTCCCTCGTCAGCTTTCGGGAGCCGAATCTTGGCAGCCCGCCATTATTTTGATGGGAGCGTGGAGCGTGGGTCGCCACTAAATGTTTTGTTCCAAACACTGTGTAGTTTTCCTGTCCATGTGCATTACTCATTAGAATTCCTAGTCGATTCTTTGTTAATCATTTCCAGTATAGCACGTTTAATAGTGTGAAATTAATTCTGTTCGGTTATTAGAATCCTTCGTGCTTGTATTAATAGATTTATTCGTCGTTTGAGTGGCATTCAAGATTAAATATTTATCAGTCTTCACATCAAAGCACCATATTTGTGTCGTGATTTTTTTTTCGTCGATCCATTGCTCTGTAGGTGAATGTTATTGATTATTATGTTTATTTCTGTTAATAAAATTGCCTAAGAAATTTCAAAATTTTCAGTTGTTTTCGCACCTGTCGTGCCTGTCTCCGTCGGCTCCTAAGCTAGGGTATCCTTCCCTCAAAATTCTTATGTTTTTCACAATTAAGTATAACAGTGTTAGTAAACAGACCGTGTTAATTTTGCGTTACTGTCTGACATCATCTGAGATCACTTCAGTTTACAGTTTGAACACGTTTCGGACAACAACGTAAGAGATATTTTAGAATTCAAGAATAGCAAGTGTTCCATTTCTTAAATTATTGAATCGCTGTGCTTGTGAAGTTATGGACCGCTATTGTAAGGATTGGCCCATTTTCTGGAAGTAAGTATTTCAGTTCCAAAATAGCGAAGCGATGTTTCGAAATGTAGTCGTAACTTTTAGAATGTTCGTTTTGTGAGTTTGATACAATTTTTGATTTAATTCGGCTAGAACTCTCGTATATATTTTGGTTGTAATGTTGTGAGAGGCCAGATACCATGCTACTAATATTGTAAATGCATACGTTTGTGAGGATGAATGGAGGTATGTTTGTATCATTATTCATATCAATTATCCAAAACCTACAGCTCGGATTTTGAGAAAATTTGTAGTTTTATTATGTCCTGGAAAAGGACGTAGGCTACTTTTCATCCCGGAAACCTGGAAGCGGGATATTTTATATTTTCTAATCTCGTCTAAATACTGGCTGCTTTAATATCGACACTTTACCCACGCATTTTCTTTCGTAGGCTCGTTCAATACACGAGTGGTGTCCTCTTGTTACCCGGATTTTTTTTTCAACGATGACAATAACAAATTCCTCGATTTCGAGTATTGGTTAACGCGGGTGACCCTGTTAACGTAGGCCGTGACCCTGTTAGAAAACTGTCGGTCATGATCAAAAATCTATTGAAGCCGATTTCTAGCTTTACATTACAGATTACAGTTAGTATAAAAAAACACGGTAGATTGTAAATAAATTAAATAAAATTGGCTTTCCGTTCATTTCTTTTTAATCTTATCCATATACCTATTAATTATTGTACAGACTATACGACTATAACATAGTACTTGTAGTTATTGGATTTTAAATGTATAGAGGTGAGCACATGCATAAAAACGAGCTTAATCCTAAATTTTTTATCGTTTTTGTAAGGTTTTCGAATAAGCACAGAGTAACATGCAGTACTTAATATAAACTATATAATCTCTATATGCTTGCCAAACAAGTTCGTAGGCTTTATTAGTTCTGGAGATTTTGTTATGACTCAGTCATATAAAAGATCGAACCAGCATACATACTCTAAAATGGAATCAAATTTAAATGTATCTTCTACTCTTGTCACATCTATGAATTTTGTTTTGTGGATCGTCCCATTTCTGGTACGTTAGTAATCCGCCACCTTGCCAATACATCTAGGCCGTAGACTGGTGGCCTATACGTCCGCTTTAGAGGCTATTTAGGTCATTCGTACAAAAGTGACGCAGTAATTTAATATGCATTAGAAAAAAGCTGTTATAGTTTGTGTCATTAGGGCATCTAGATTTTAGATTGCTATTAGGTAGTGCTAGCGTCACGCTATTCTCGACTTTCAACAATTATTCCAGTAGATTTCGGCTTATCTTGATCATTTATTAGCGTGTACTCTTTGTTTCAGACGCTTTGTTTTGATCCGAAAATAACTTATTGAACGAACATCAGAAAATACAAAAGGTCTATTTTTAAAGGGTTAGTAGACAAAACATATTGTGATGTGATATTTACTAGTGTATCAACTGCCCATAACTATTTTATTTTTAATGAGCCTCTGAAAGAACGAAAATATAATAAAAATAAATCTTCAAAAGTTCCATTTTAACTAAGTTGGATCGGGTAATAAGACTCTTAAGTGTGGGTATACCTTAGTTTGCTTACCTTTTCTCAGTAATCCTTACCTACACCAGAGGTGGATAGGACGCCACGCATGATAGAATAAAATAATTTTACACGAATCATGTAAAAGTGGGCTCATTAATATCGTGAATTGCTCCGCTTAATCTTAAACTCGTGAATAAATCTAAGGGAATTCTTAACATCGTTTGTTTTATCTTCACCATTATCCCTGGTGTACGGCGTAGGTAGATGGTTGAAAAAGTCTTTATCCCCAAGCTTGGTAAAATCTTGTGATCTCTGAACATAATGTTACCGAGTTAGTCTTTCTTTTAAATCTACATATTCTTCGTCGTATAGTTCTGACAATGAACAGTATCGCATCCAACTATAGATAATACATTTGGAAGCACAAACATGATGTGGTGAATGATGAGGTATTACAACATAATGTTCGAAAATATATTGACTCTGTTTCTCTTCTGTGATTCTCTGTCTCTCTAGCTATGGAAAGCAAGTCACCGTCACTTCGATGGAGCATGGTTTGGAAAAAGCTGGCAATTCGTTAAATTATTCTATCTTTATAACTTTCGTTTCATGCCGTACAAGTTCTGCAGTTACCTATTATCAGCCCAAGTGAAATTCGATCAATCAACAGGCAAGAAAATGTTGTTTCTATGAACCAAACGTGTGCAATAATTTTAGCTCACCTGAAACTTATTGCGAGCTTCATATTTAGAATTCGATGTTTCAAAGCGAATCCTTTAATCCTAATCCTATAATAATAATAATAATTACTTAATAGCTCTGGTGAAGGCCTCCGTATTTCTTATGATAATAACAATCACACTCTTACTCATCTCATGTATATGGACGACATCAAACTGTATAGCAATAACACTGATTCCTTACACCGTCTAGCCGATATTACACAAAAATTCTCTAATGATATAAAAATGCAATTTGGAATCGATAAATGCAAAACCTTCTCCATCCGACAACTTTCCATCACACTCCAACCTTATACTCTTAACGCAGGAGAACAAATTGAACCAATAGACCAAAATAGTTACTACAAATACCTTGGATTTCAACAAAACCATCAGATCACCCATAGTAAAACAAAATCTGAAATTAAACGAAAATTCCAAAACAGATTAAACTCCATACTCAAATCGCAGCTCAATGGACGCAATCTAGTAAAAGCTATCAACACATACGCCATACCTGTTCTCACATACACATTCGGAATTATACATTGGACACAAACAGATCTTTTAAAATTACAACGATCCATCAACACATCTATGACCAAAAACCGCAAACACCATCCTCGATCCTGTGTTCAAAGGCTTACTCTGTCAAGAGAACAAGGCGGTCGAGGAATTATTGACATCAGCAACCTCCATAATAAACAAATCTCCACTTTAAGAAAATTCTTTTCCGAGCGCGCACAGCACTCGGTCCTACACAAAGCAATAGTTGTCTCTGATAAACGTTTTACTCCACTAAACCTAGCCGACAATACCACACAAACTAATGAACGGATAACTGATCCTAAAGAAAAAATAGCCGCATGGGAACGCAAGGTACTCCATGGCAGACATTACCACGATTTGCAGCAACCACATGTCGACAAGACAGCGTCGAACGCGTGGCTGCAAAGCGGTGAGCTCTTCCCAGAGACTGAGGCGTTCATGGTCGCTATTCAGGACCAAGTCATAGACACACGTAACTACCAAAAATATATAATCCGCCGACCTAACACCATTGACACATGTAGGAGATGCTGTAGCGGCTCTGAGACCATTCAGCACATTACCGGGGCATGCAAGGCCATAGTCCAAACAGATTATAAACACCGACACGATCAGGTAGCTGCCATTGTTCACCAACTCCTTGCGTACAAATATAAACTGATAACTGAAAAATTACCTTACTACAAATATAACCCAGAATCCGTACTTGAAAACAGTAGCTATAGGCTCTATTGGGACCGAACAATAATTACCGACAAGACCATACACTACAATAGACCTGACATAACTGTATTAGACAAAACTAATAAGCCTGCTCTTCTCATAGACATAGCAATATGCAACACTCACAACCTCCAAACAACATACACAGAAAAGATAGCGAAGTACACAGACCTTTCAATAGAAATTAAGACACAATGGCAGATAAACAGCACCAGAACTATCCCAATCATATTATCTACGACAGGTGTCATACCCAAAACCCTAGCCAAAAACCTTGAAACACTCAAAATACAATCTTCGGCGTATAAACTGCTTCAAAAAGCGGTAATATTAAATACATGCCGAATAGTTAGGAAGTTTTTGTCCCTCTCATAGCACTTGGTTACGGCCCGTGCAATTTTTCCACCTCCAGAATTGGAGAGAAAACAAAAGTTTAAAAATAATAATAATAATAATAATAATATTATAAATGCGAAAGTTTGTGTGTGTGATGTTTGTTACCACGTATCACCGTAACTACTGAACCGATTTTGATGAAATTTGGAATAAAGATAGTTCAAGTACTGAATTCAAACATAGGCTATGTTAATTTTCAAAAATCAACCCCCAAGGGGGTGAAAGGGAGTGGTAAAGTTTGTATGGAGCATTTTTATTCCTTAGTTCAATTCGCTCGAAACTCGGTACAAATAAACTTTAAACTAAATAATGAAACACGTATTTTTTATTTTTTCAAAACTACCCCTCCGAAGGGTGCATGGGAGTTCTAAAGTTTGTACGGTTTTTTTCAGTGTATACTTTATTCCGTGGTTCGATTCACTCACAACTCAGAACAAATAAACTTTAACATATATTATAAAACACGTGTTTTTTTTTTTCGAAACTACCCTTAAAAAAGTGTAAGGGCGTTTTAAAGTTTGTATGGTTTTTTTTTAATTTTAGTTTTATTCAGCCGAATACTTTTCTTACTTGCGACACATCAATCTCCACGCGGGCGAAGCCGCGGGGCGCAGCTAGTACTCTTATATTACGTGTAAACATTAACGCTCATATTAAATTTGTGACGAGTCTGAAAGTACAATTTGTGTTACAACTTCGTTAGCTTACATTTTCTCTGCTGTGTATTTTCTGGTATACACGTTTTACATATTCATTGTCTGTCTGCCATTAATCGTTAACGACTGTGTTAAAATGTAGAGGCAAGCTTATCTGATAATTACATACATGTTACTATGTTGTTTATGGAAAATTAAATTGTTTCTGTTATAGAAAGAACTCTCGACCTGGCCATGTACTTATTTACTCCACATAGTAGCGACGTGAGCCTTCGACAATATTTATATATCTAAACGAAAATGATGATTTTGAAAATTATATTTCGCTTTTCCGATGTTTTGTGCGTGCAAGGAAACAAAATATATTAATTGCACATCGCACTATTACAATATAATACATAACATTACAATTTGGCTATCGTTAGATCTGAACATATTTTAATTGTATTTTACACCAATCTATCAGACAATTGATTTAAAATTACTAAAACTTTATCTGGGCTTAAAAACGATAAAATCCACGATCCACGGTCTGTTACAGCCTATTTAAGCCTTTCATCCAGAGCTGGCTGTATTTACAGACTAATAAATAACAAAAAATACGTGACTAATGATCTAATCCCAACTCCGTAAGCCCTTGTTATTATAAATGTTTGGTTGTGTAACTGTTGGCTACGTCTGTCCTATTTCAGTGTCTATCGCATTTGTCTATATCTTCAGGCGAAATCCCTTTGAGGAATTGGTTGGGAAATGGAGTGCCATTTCAAACTAAATTCACTCTTGCTGTATTTACTCTTTTTATATTTCATAAGATATATCCATATTTACCCACAAAATTATTTTCGGAATTTACTCATATCTCGATATTTTATATTTTGATGTGCCAGTCAACGTTATGTACAACAATAAGATGTAGATCTTTACTACTCTAAAAGAGGTAAGGTGAATGTTGTAATTATTTTTTGATATTTATTAGATTTATTTGTAGTACATTTCCAAAAGTTTCAACTAATTGTCTAGCTTCGTCTGATCTTGTTTACTGAACTTGATCTTCGCACTTAATCTTGTCAGATGTTTCTTGGCTACCACTCCCAGAATCTTTTCCATTCAGTTGTTTCATACGTTTAAACGTTTATATACCTTTGGCTTTATCTCCAATTTATTATATTTGATTTTCAACTTTGTATTTTACGAACCTGAATCAATGCGTAAGTACTTATAAGCATAAGTACTTTCGCATTGATTCAGCTTCGTCCAACTTATCGTACCAATTCTTGTTCTATTTTCTGCAATTGCATTAATCTATCATGATTAAAATCAATTCCGGCTGCAGCCGGTCGAGTGCCGATGCTGTCTTGATGACGGAAATAATCGCTCCAGCCGCTCAGTGGGTCAAGCACTATTTCTGGATCTGTTGTGCTCTAAAGCACGCTTGGTTGCTTGAGCGGCTTTATGAGCGAGCGATCTGGTGCGCCCAACTCGATGCCCTTAATGGCATCGATGGCATGATCCATTCCTGATGCAACTGCCCGCTGCCTACCTCCGTCTTGTAATTGAAACGTTGTACAATTTCTTGGAGTGACTCACGGTCTTGCGTGGTTTGTTTGGATAGGGCACGCTACGGTGATACGGTTTATTTACTTTATACTGAAAGGAAGAGTCTCAAAAATGTAAAAGGCTTGATAAATCTACCGAAATGTTAAAGGAACGTTAATACTCGTGTTAGTTTGCCTATAAATCGTATTGCAGATTGATTCACTTAATCGGCGATTCCGGAAACGAGAACAGACATTTATATTTAGATAATACTCCCAATGGTGTCAAACCACCCTAAAACGATCTATCGGCGACGCCAATCGAATCACTCATGCCATAATTCATCGAAATTTATGAAGGCGTACCGAAACATCTACCGTCTCTGTCTTATGTACGCCGGCGATCTGCATTAACGCGTTTCTTTTCTCATTTCGCAGCTTGGAGCCGGGCCAAGCGAGTTTCCAAGCGTTCGGCCAAGCGGGCTGTAGTTTTCCGAGCCGAGCCGTCGAGTCCGGTGTTGCTCCCGTCTCCAGGGGTACGTTTCCTCAACCTGGGGAACCCGAGAGAGATCCCTTCGCAGACTTCGCGAAGACATTGGATTCGCCGCCGTTCGGCGCGAACTCTTTTACTGTGAAGTCGCCGACTACGAACTGCTTCTCGGACGGTGGATGCGCGAAGGACGACAGCTACGGCGAGGCCATCTTCCTGGACTTCGCAGCCGAAGCCGATAGGAAGCAGTCCACCTTGGATGAGATAGAACAAGAAGTGAACAAGGTCCGCGTCGCGCTTGACGAGGACAGCCGCGCTTTGGAAGAAGACGAGCGCTACCAAGCCGAAGCGGACAACTGGAGCCTGAACGTGTCGTGTGACAGCGGAGTCTACAACCGAGCGTCGTCGAGAGACTCCGGACCGCACTCCGGTTAGTATATTATATTGAAAGTTGCTAATCACGCTGGTTTATTAAACCCATAAACTTATTTTTAACGAAACGGACACGCGTTGTTCCATAGCTCAAAGACTGGCTTATTTAGTGCGCTGCCCGGTCACAACTGCTTCTGTCATAAAATAAACATGTGAAAAGCGATCAGTCGATCGGCCCGCATCGGCTTGCGGTTTGTTTACGTTGTGTTTGGTAAAATTAGAATTACCGAATGCGCTACTATTCGTATTAGGTCGGTTTTGAAAATAAACACGACATAACCTTGTGGAATGTCTCTCGGCCCACTTATTTGGGTCAATGTGATGAACGTGCTCTGTCAAATACATTTTTGCTGCAGGTGTATTGAGTATGCCCTATTGCTAACTTCACTCCAATAATTTGGAGACCATTGACATTGAATTAGTTAATAATACAAATGCCAATTTCAAATCTGAGTTACTAAAGATTGAACTACTCGCAGTTTTTTCATTTAGTTTGGTAGCTTCAACTTGTGACTAAACAAAATATCTGCGCAAGCGCACTCGCCAATTTCACCTTCCTCTTATAATTACTGAATAGCTTGCAAAATTTCAATTCTAAAGCTTCTCCTCATCACATTTCAGGTGAAGAACTCGGCCTGATAGAGAGCCAAGAAATCCGGGACAACCACGCTACCAACAGTAGCAGCAACGAGTGGTCATCACCTTCCATAGAACGTAACCTGCTCACAATGGACCGTGCTAGGAAGTCCACTGAGAACGAAGCTATGGGGAGCCCTGAGCAATCTGATGATGAGAACAGCGGAGGTTTTGCGTTGGGGCTGGTGAAGAGCAACAGTGTGGTGGCGAGAGCCAGCATGTGGCAGCAATTGCAGCAGCAGGCTAAAGGTATGATATCTTTTTTCTTAGTTTTCTTTGAGTATCATGGAAGAAATCTTCTAACAAACCAGTTTAGTGTGATTTTGCTCTCATGTCCTTGAGACAGCATGTTCTAAATATGCGTTCTCCACCCTTGGCCTTATCATCTCTTACCAATGAGAGGAATGTCGAACTCTATGCGACAATAGGATGTCTATATGGTTAAACATTTATTTCTACTTACAATCAGAAAACCAGCGGTCCATGATCCATCATAGTGTGATAAATAGAAGGGAACTAACAAAGGCCTGAGAGCTAGTGTTTTTGGTCAGGGCAGGGCTAATTTGATATAGGAAATAGTAAGATTTTATTGCTGTTGACAGGAAGTTGGCTTGAAACACACAATGTCGACTGGTGGTCTGTAGTCTGAGCCAAATTATGCATTAGTAGGATACAAAAACATGACTAATTATTTATTTAACTTGCGATCATCGCCAGGAACGCTTAAAATGTAAACCTGCAGTTTATAATGGTGTAACTAGACAGGCAAAATTTTGCAGCTACCCACGTCACATGAACCATCTAGAACTTTGTACATTTTGGCGGGAAGTAAAAAGCGAAGTAAGATACAATACAATACAAATACTCTTTATTGTATACCAATAACATAAAAAAATTATTACAGATAAACTTTATAACTAGGAGATAAGATAAGATATTGTCGCTCGCTCGCTTTGTTGTTAGCTCGTCGCCGGCGTGGGGGGCACGGCTTTGCTTTACAGCGTGGCGCTGAAAAGGTTAACCATGGGTTCATTAACGTGCACAAATTTCAACAACAACAAATAAAACAAAATGGTATAACATTGCTTTTCATGTTCTCCCAAGAAATCCATAGAAAGCTTTATGTAAAAATTGAAGCGCTAAGGAAGAGATAGTCTGGAGGATCCGGCATGTAGCCGATTACCCTGAACTCTACTTGAGACTTGTTATTTTATACATTACTAACTTGTACCCGCGACTCCGTCCGCGTAGAACTCGTTTTATAGTTGTTCCTTAAGAAAGTGTTCGCTTTTCCGGGATAAAAAGACATATGTGCTAGTCCAGGACCTAACGTGCACACCAAATGTCACTAAAATCCATTCAGTTGTTATGAAGTTATGTGGTAACAAACACACACAGAGAGACTTAAGCAATTTATAATGTTATTAGGATTACTTTACACCGGTAAAGGCACAGTATGTGCGAAGCCAAGAAAAAAAACTTTGCAAAGTTCTTTGCGGCACTAAACACCCTTCGAGGCATAAACTCGTAACCTCGTCTTTTAATGCTTATAAACTCGTCTTTGACAGTTTATTTAAGTCCTGTCCATCCAAAGGTCTGAAAGAGATCGCTTTGAGCGATGAGACCGTCCATTGTAACACTTTAGTTTTTAAGTTAGTTATTTTTCCTTTTGTTATTATAATTTCTAGTGATGTAACAATAAAGAGTTTTCTAGTACTAGTTACTAATCTAACTTCATTGTTAGTCGGCACAAGCGAAAGTATAACTTCTTTTTTTTTCAAATTCCAGGAACACCTAAGCCCTTGCTTCGCCACAGCCGCTCCAAAGCGAAAGACGGACCTTCCGTCGCCGAACGCTTCAAGACCCAACCCATTCAGTTCTCGCCTCCGGAGCCAGTTGAATCGCCGGTCAAAATTGACCCTCTCGCTCAGTCTAAGAGCACAGCTAACGTGTTAGACAGGGACGAAGATGGTGAGTGACAACTCTCTTGTAAGATGTAGTTAGTGTAATTAAATAACTGATCTAGCTGACTTCCTTACACGGCGCGGTGTTAGAATATATCTATCTCTTTCTACAAATATTATCTATTACAGCTCGCTCCACACATAATTTCAAAAACCAGAAGACAAACGTGTGTGTGTGTGGAGCGGGCTGATAAATGTATGAAATTGACTGGTAGCTTAGAAAGTATGAATTTTGTATGAAAGTGTTAGCCGATAGCGTTTATAGAAAGAGATATCTTCAATGTACATTTACATGATAAAAGAGGGATACAGCTAGATCGAAGTGAACACACTGGCAAAGAAGTTAGTTAACCTAGTTGTCTAAATCTATCAAATTCATTGGCAGATTTCGAAAGTTGAGCAATCCTTGTCTCGATTTAGTAAACAGGTGATGTTATACTATTTCTATGTTACTAGATAGATTGAAATGTTTGTTAAATTTTGTTTATTGTTAAAAGTAGCAGTTTGTCATGCTAAGGCTTCAAAACGTTCGTGTTTTGTTATTGGTAATAGTCATTAAATTGTCTTGGAACAATCAACAGCTGACATAAACACATAGCAAGTTATTGTTATATCAAAAATGTTCTGTAGCGCGTAGCAGTTGGGCTTGTTACAAGTACAAAAAACTACGTTTTGAGGCCTTTTAATAGAGATTTAAATGTTATTTTGCTCAACATTTTTCTAATTCGAAGATTCGATACCAAAAGCATGTAAATTGCATTACAATCACGAAACTTGAGCTCGCTTCCTGTCTTTTGATCGTCGGCTTTTCTTTTTTGCATGTCCTCGACTACTATGTGTATGTCCGGGCTATTACGCACACAACCGCACAAATATGTATGTAAATACGCACATTCACCGGTGGCAGCTAAGTTAGACGAGGACGATCCGGCGAAAATGTCCCTCTCAGACAAGATGAAGATGTTTAACTCTAAGTTGACGCACAAACCACCCGTGGCGGGGTTGCCGAGAGGCCGCGAAGACAGGACGAGAACCTCAAGGCTGCGAACGATGCCAGTCCTAGCCAGCCAAGTACAAGAAGCGATGGAACAAAACGAGAGACTCACTAAATCCTTAACCCACGAAGACGTCCCGAGAAATCCCGATTTCGCGCTGAAAATGGAGCTATTTCGTTCTGCGAGCGCAAAGAACACATCTCTAGAGTATCTTATACGGCAGAACTCAAAGTTTAGAAGCTTAGGTCTGATTTCATTTTTCGTTTGGTTGGTTGTCGATTTTCGCTTGGGTTTCGCTTGGATCGGTACTAATCACTAATGTTAGTCTTGAGGCATGCGCGTTTGTTTGCACGGTGTGACTGCTAGTGTTATCTATAAACTGAAGTGTTTTCGTACCATATTGAATTAATCTGTTGTTTCAAACGTAACGAACTAGGTATAACTTCATGGCCGCTCACCGGCGTAGCACGTGACCTGCGCAGATATAATTTTATATCCATTTTTTGCTGTTCAGGTCACGTGGTAGGGCGCAAAGTGGCCATAAAGTTAGGCTCGAGTTATACCTACAGTCATCAGCAGTTCCTATGTTCGAAGAATGCTTAATCGTTTCAGCTACGAACCGTATGTAGGTATTTCAAGTATTGAAAATATGGCTAAAAATGCTATATATAGCTAAATATATATCCGCTATATATAGCTAAAAATGATTCAATAAAAAAGGGCGTATTATTACGAAGCTTTTGGTATGAAATCACTTCCCCTATTCCTGGCAACATTCATTGAGTTGTATGACCTTGTATTTTTTTACAAATAATAGTGAATTGATTTTGTAGTATTCTAAATGGAATTTATGTAGATTGCACATGGCTGTAAAATCGAAGCTTGATTGAAAATTTGCATGCGCTAAAGCATTTATCTTAATATTTATAACCTGCTTATTAAAGGACCCTGACGTCTGATATACATATTATGGCTAGATATAGTTGATATAATGAATCTTCTGACTGAATTCCTGTCTAAATTATCTTTAATTGACAACAAAGTACTTCATAACAGCCGTATCATACACGGTAGCCGATCAACTGTTACAATTGTGCATATATAAAGCGAATAGCGGATAGTGTATTAGATAGACTATAAGGTCTATAACGCTTAACTCTGTCAACGCCTGACCGGCAGAAACGGCTTAGAAACTGACGCCCATTTGAAGTCTGATTTTGAACTTTATAGACATTTCGCGTCACAGTGCATAACACACGCACCGCAGCCGCAGTTACCTAAAGATCCAACGGAGTTAAACTGTCTAGACTATCTCTGTCTGTACCTATTCTAGGTACCAATAATAAATCATTGCCCCAACAAATATTTTTTTCCGTCTTTCTATCACCACCCTTTGGAGTGGTAGGCTCTGGCCGCGGTTGTATACCACCCAACAAAGCCGTTTCGTAAAGCGACCTAGTCGTTGACATGATATTCGGTAAACGATTAGGGAGACGAGTCTGAGCAGTCCCTCAACTGTCTTTTTATAGATCTATGTGTTGCATCGTCGCTTAACATCAGACGTTATAGATATACAATACTATAAAAAAAATTCTTTATTGTATACCAATTTACAAAAATTAACAATAACACAAAGTCCTTAACTATGGTAGAACAATGGGCGGTCTTATCGCTTGAAGCGATCTTTTCTAGACAACCTTTGGATGGACAGTATCGAAAGAAGAAGTAGGCTAGACTAGATAAAGCGATTTAAGCGGGTATCAATATTGTTGTGCCTACAAGGAAAGGTTGAACGATTTCATAGATTATATTGTTAAGACGTTAGAAATCACTGCTACGTGTTTTCAGAAGCCAGTGACTGTTAGGTACTGAGTAATGTTTATTTTGAGCTCAATCTTCCAGTTAGTCATACTCATAACGTTTGGGCGGTGTTATGCACGTTTTTTTAAACGTGAGTTTGTTTCGTTTCTTTGGGAAAATCCTTCTACATCTAGTCACCAGTCACTTGTAAAGATTCTCGGAATTACCGTTATATTATCTTTGATAGGGGTTGCAACAGAAAACGGCTGTTGTAACTAAATAAATCGTTATCGTATATTGCAATTTAAAGATAACTATTATTGGATGACCGAGGATCCGTAACAACCTTAGGAGATATTATTCTTCCAGCTAAACCCATCTGCATGCGAATTCCTTACGATAACGCCTATGGCCTGGAATTCAATGAGTAATTTATCAATCCAAATGGGATTTAATGAGTAAAATTCAGCAGCGGAAACTATTTAATCAATGGAGGAGCTTTAGAATGCACTTAGAGATTCATGCTGTTGAAAAAAAAAGTGCATAAGGCAGTCGAAGGATTAAGGATAGTATGGGCTAACCGGTTAAAAAACACCAGCACGCAAGCTTTTGTTAAGAATTACTGAATCTTTAACACAGGGCACACCGATACAGTCTAGATAAGAGTACCTATTATATATTAGCTTTTTCCCGCGACTTCGTCCGCGTGAACGACAGAGGAATCCCATTTTCGTATTTTTTTCTAACCATCTTTACAAGACCTCCCTAGTATATGACAGCGTGTTCTAGGAAGAGGTCAAGCTGTATCGTCGTAATCATCCAACCGATTTTGATGTAACATATAATTTAAGTTGGGACTAATGCTACCAAATCCTGAAAACTACATAAAAATTCCGATTCCGAGTCTATAAATAACAAACATACAAACATACAGACAAAAAATCTTAAAACCGTGGATTCGTGTTCAGTACTCTCTAAATAGTCGATCCCAGTCGGTTTTTTAAAAATAACTTCAATGTACAGAATTGGCTCAGTTCCATTTTTATAATAGTATAGATTACAATATAACTTTTTGAGCGCCAAGATATAGAAACAAAAGCGTGCCTTTCACTTAAGCTACGAAATACGCATTTACGCTTTAGTCAGCATAAATGCCGATCTCGGCGTAGAAATCACTTCATGTCGAGTATATCCGGCCTTGGCGGTCGAAAGGTTATGTTAAAATGTAAATATGTACAAATGCATATATGGGTGCTTGACTCACAAACTGGCCATGGTATCGAAGCACAAATCTCAACCACAATGTCATTGCAGACCTCGACGATGACTCGCCTGCAGAACTGGCGCAGAGGATGATCACGCCTGAAGTCAGGGGTATCTTGAAGACCGGTTCCACAGTGGTGCCCAAGCCCAAGACACTGGCGAAGGGGGAAAGCTCTGAGGTTAGTAAGGTAAAATGTAGATGTGTTTTTTTTTGCTTTTTGTTTCGTCAAAGGCTTTGTTTTGTCAAATGCTTCATGTTTTGCTTTTTGTTTACCCCAAAATATTTATGATATGAAAGAGATCCGATTTTGTATTTAGGTGCTTTGAATTAAGTTCCATAAAAATGTTTCTTTTACTATTACTAGTTTGTTAGACGCTGTTTTTTTTTAATAGATCGCCGTGTAATCAAATTATTGTAGTAAAGCGATATGTTAAGTTATAAATGTTTTTGTTAAAAACAATATTTTGTAATAATAAATAGCAACGAATAGCTGCTTTGAACCCCGTAGCTTCTTTTTATATGCTTTTCTATTTGATTATATCATACAGAATGTATCGCTGGCTTAGGCGTTTAATTAATTATAGGACATCGACTTCCAGGCAGATTTAGTGGCTGATTCATAAAGCGCTATATAACTAAAGACATATGAGGACATTAAACAGCTTTTATAGCATTTGATCTTAGACCTTCTCACAGACAAAGCGGCACTGCTATAATAGGATGTGGCAATGTTTTGGGATCTTTAAAAGTATTTTTTCTTGACAATTTATACTTGTTTCCTAAGGACTTAAAGACACTGTTTCCTTAAATACTACAAAAGGCCCAAGATCCCAAGATTTAACCACAACCTCTATAAGGCCTATAAGTAATTTAAATTTAAATTTAAACTGTTAAGTAGAGTAAAACTAAGAATATGTCCATCAACACTTTTTTTATTGCTATATACCCGTAAAGAACACAAGAACATAGTGTCTTCGCCTTAACCTCTATATGGGTGACGAATTTAACCGTTCCTATTCTTCAATGACTCATAATAAATCTTACTTCCAGGGTCTTAAAGACGAAGGCATCGACAGCTCATCGGACGAATCCGTATCCGCTTCGACCGTATCCTCGTCCGAGAAAAGCTGTTCATCATCAGACAGTTCCGACGAACTCCCCGACCCGAAACCTCGTCGATTCCAACGAAAGAACAACAAGCTCAAAGCGTCCAGAACTGAATCAGACATTCCTAGAACTCAAGATCCTTTCCCTAGAAAGATTGGCCTAGGTCTGCAGTTGCCAGCTGCGAATGAGTTTAAAGAGCGACTGAATCAAGCGAAGAACCCGGATGTGAAGATTCCAATGCTAGCGAAGCTCGGGAGGAAACCGTCCGAAGAGGTGAAGAAAGAGGATGAAGCAAATAGATACAGACGTTTTGTCAAAAAGGTATGATTTTTCGTATGCAGATTTCTTTTTTTATTCGGTGACTAGACAAACAGGTCGATCGCCAGATGGTAAGCAAGACGCATGCCCATAAAAGTTGCAGCACCACACAGAACTTTGTTTTGCAAAATCCTGCGCCACACTGCACTAAGCTCGTGAGCCCGAGACAATAGCTCTTACGTCTCATAATGCTCTGTAATTTCGCTGGCTACAATGCCCTGTAAACCGGAACACAGTAACGCTTGTGCACTACTGTTTGGCGGTACAATAACTGGCAAAGCGGTGGTACTAACCCAGATACCTACTACTATTAAAAATTATTGTCTTATTGATTGTGTAGTTAGTAGTTTGTATTGGCCATTGCGAGCGAGTGTGGCTCAGTAGGAACACGTGCGACTTTCAATCCAACGCACCTGAGTTCAAATTCCGCTGGCCTCGAAACACTGACTTCCTTGAGTTATGTGCAGAATTAACCAAAAATTATAGGTAAAAATATAGTCTTGAAGTCGGTTTTTGTTTTTTTTTTTCAATTATTTTAGGTTTAAATTTTTATTTTAGTTTATTTTTATTTTAGATTTAGATTTGAATTATTGAATAAAATTGTCTAATTTGTTTAATCACAATCGCTAATAGAACGAATGTATTACTAAGGTGTAAGAAACCGATGCATAGCAGTACATATAATGCGTTTTGTTACTGCCAGGCTAACCAAATAATACTAATTTCCAAGTATAAATAATTTAAGAACATTAAATGAGCATAAAGTTTCACCAAATATCTTTTAAAAATGAGTCGCGATCGCTATAGCAATCACAATTGTTAGTTTGTCGATCTGTAGTTTATAAATATCCTTCAGATGTCAAATAGAAAGGTATCGAGATAGATGTAAAAGTTAGTGTGTCGTTTAGACAATAAGCCGCTATCAATCAATCAATCAATCAAAAGTTCTTTAATCGATATTCGCATCACAGACGCACTTACGATCTTCAATTATTACAATGACTCTACCAACGTATCGTAAAAAGAACCACTTCTCAGAAGATACGGCAAGAAACTGAAGGGCATTTATTCAGAACTTTTGTTGCAATGTTTTAAGTTTGTTTTTGACAATATTATGTTTCTTATGTGCCAGTTGGCTACTTAGCAGAAACCTAGGTTTAGGTTTTAGACAGGTATTTCAACCGCTGCTGGAGCCTACAAAGTAGCTTTGCAGTTTGAATGCAGTGCATATGCTTTGCCACTGCACCATGATACACGCCTTGAAGTAATGTGTTTTTTAAATAAATTTTAATGTATCCTGTACATTGAACATTCTTGAACATTCTTGCACGCTTACTGAACTGAAAAGTATGATGCAGTGCGAACTGCTGCGGTTTCTAATCTAAACGGAAAATTAACGCTTGTTACTTATATTTTATCATAGTTCTCCTACAAATTTCTCTCACTTATTTCCATTTTCACTGTATAAACCGTGTTTGAATAACAAAATCCTTTTTTTTTATGCATCTAAGTGACTGGACGAGCAGCTCGTTCACCTGATGGTAAGCGCCTACATAAAACAAGTGCAGTGCCAAGCACAACTTTTGCAAATTGCAAAGTCCGATGTAGCACTGAAGTACCTAGACACATAGAAAATGCTTGCATGCTGCCTGGCTTAGATAGAGAACTAATAGAAAGAAAGAAAAAAAGAAAGAAAGAAAATACATTTATTCAAGACTACACGCAACATTACATTAAGCTATAATACTATACTACACATATAACAGAAAACAAATAACACATGTAATACAATTATAGTATACTATTTACATATAATATAATTATAGTATAATGGAACGTTGCGCGAGTTTAGGAAAAGGTTCCGACTCAGCATAAAAACAAAGGTAATAAATACCTTAGTACTGATTTTCAGCCGGAACCTATGACCGTGACATCACGAACAGTAAGATAAGAGACGAATACAACATAAATATATAAACATAAATATAAAAGTAAACAAAATACACATAAAGCAAAAAAATAATTATTCATAGGCACAAGCTAGGCTAATTAAACTTAGTCTTTCCTTCTTCTCTTGTATGAGTGTGTGGCCAAACCTGGTGTCGAGAGTTATAGTCGCCCGAAGGCCTCCGACATGTTCTAACGACTGTTTTCTTAACACCATAACTGGGACTCACAGCTTAACCTTTTGAGTACCACACTATAGAAGCAAAACCGTGCCCTCCACGCCAAGCTACGAAATCATATGTTTTGTCGGCATATGCCGACAACGTCGGCGTAGAGAGAACTTTTTCATATGTCGAGTAAAGCCAACCTTAGCTGTCAAAATGTTACGTTCCCTCCGAAGCACAGTAACGCTCAGATGTAAGCCGCTAGAATGCCGCTGAGAGCGCAACTAGCGGAGCAACCACCAGCGGCCTGCCAGTTCCCTGGGGGTAGAAGCCCCCGCGCTTTTACGCATGTGTAGAGAGAACCACCCCGAGACCCACCCCTACCACCACTCAAGGGAGAAGGAAGATCACCTGATTGATCAGATGTAAATACCACACAAACGATCACCCATCCAAGTGGTCGCAGCGACGTTGTTTAACCTATCAGATCTGTTACAAACGGATAAAATTAATCTTAAAAAACTTGCTACAAACGGAGAGCTACGAATAAAATTAATCTTAAAAATACTTTTTTTATACAGATGGACGAGCCAATCCAGCTCGGCAAGCTCCGAAGGCCTCAAGACAAGCCGGTGTTGGTCCAAGAATCCCCGCCGCCGGTCATGAAGATATCGGCATTGAACGAAGCGGCTAAAGCGAAGTTCTTCGGCATCGATCCTAAGAAGGAGAAGAGTGTTGAAGAATTAGCTGCCAGTGTAAGGAAGTATATTGCGCCGGTGAGTAAATTGATAAATCCTGTCCTATTTTCTACTCATATCCTACGTCCTATCCTATCTTTTTTTTGTTTCTGTGTTATAAAACGAGCATGTCGTTCGCCTGTTGATAAGCGCCACGCCTGCCCATAACAATTACATTGCCACACAGAACTATTCCTATCTTATCCTATTATATTCTATCCTATTCCTTCCTACTTCCTACTTCCTATCCTACATATTTTACTTCCTTTCCTTTCCTATTCCTACTATATTGTTAATGCAAAAGTTTGTAAGAATGGATGGGTGGATAGTAGAATTAGTAAGATATATGACATATCGATCATACCTATACTTCCTCTAAAGGTTGCCTGGAAAAGATGGCTTTCGGCGATAAGGCCGTCCATTGCTACACTTTTTTGTAATATTGTCATATATATTTAGTCACCACCAGGTGAACGACATGCTTGCCTCGTTATTTAATTACATAAAAAAACCTCTTAATATATAGTGTTTAATGTAATGGAAAGGTATTAAAAATCGCAAGTTCCAACCGTATTTTTCTTTGTTTAGATGACGAAATCGATGTCGATTCACACAATGGAAGTTCCTGGTTCGGGAAGCGACGGCGAAAGCAGCGGCGGTCGCGAGGTTCGTCACATCAATAGCAGAGTTCGACACAGGTATGTCTTGTTTTATTAAACAAATATATTTGAAAGTCTAAATTCTTAATCAGTTAGGCGCTTGTTTACGTAAAGAACAAATGATTTATGCACAAAAGTCAATAAATTTAATAAAGATTAAATAAGTTTTTTTGTTGAAAAAAATTTTTTACGACACCCTTTTAACAGATTCGTAATTGGTACCGCTATAATATTAATAACGCCCAACGATCACTTACATAGATCCTGACCCCTAACTAGGATTCCCTGTATCTAGGGAACTAGGAACTATGAGGACCATGGTCCCACAACACCCAGACACGAAATAAATGATTGCGCTTTTTTTTTCTGTGCACAAACATTTGTCCCGTCGCGGGAATCGAACCCGCAACCTCAGTGGTGTATGAGATTTGAGGCTGTCTAAAATAACCCCAAACACTAGTAGTTTACGATTATCCGTCAAGGAGTTCCAATGCCCACCTTCCGTCTCCATCATCAGATCAGCTGACTGCCATAATATTGCATTGTCATCGGACTTTGACAAGTATGCAAAATTTCAACTCCGTAGGATAAGAGGAAGTGGTTCTAATTCCGCTTGCAAGATTCCATCCGGACAAACATACATACATTGCAAGTTAAGTAAAAGCTTGTAAAATGAAAATGATTTATGCGTTTTTATGAATTCAAATGAAATTCGAGGGAATTAATCTAAAACGTAGACGAAGACGAGTTGAAATTCGGAGAAAATTAAAGGTCTATTTATAAATATTATTGCTGTTTTACCTCTGAATTATGACAACAATCCATTATTATGGGATTTAAATCTCTAAATAAAGAACATAAGGTAAGATTTTTCATTTACTAATTTCGGACATGTTTTGTAATAATTAATTTTTAGAAAAAAACAAAAACCGACTTCAATGTATCTTCGAAGTCCAAGGTCACATATCGATGAAATTTATATGGGACCACTTCGTAGCTATACTGAATCCGACGCAAAAAGAATTTTTCAAATCGGTTCATAAATGACGGAGTTCTGAGGTAACAAAATAAAAAAAACAATCGAACAGAGAACCTTCTCCTTTTTTGAAGTCGGTCAATGTATCTTCGAAGTCCAAGGTCACATATCGATGAAATTTATATGGGACCACTTCGTAGCTATACTGAACCCGACGCAAAAAGAATTTTTCAAATCGGTTCATAAATGACGGAGTTCTGAGGTAACAAACATAAAAAAAATGCAATCGAACAGAGAACCTCCTCCTTTTTTGAAGTCGGTTAAAAACTCGTAGGAATGTCTACCATTTCTTGGCCTGGACCCGTAAAAAAAAATGATGTGGTGTACTCTGTGGTCATGCCGTGTGGATATGTCAAATGATGTCAATATCAACTTCATGAGTGACACTGACTTTTTGAAATAATCAACAAATTCAAAAAATATAGTAGCTAGTCTTAAAGTCAGGTTTTTATTATTTATTTATTTCTAAAAAATAATTATTAAAAGTTGGCAACGGCCTGCCCTTTCATTCTTGCCTTAATCGGGAACAGCAAATTTTTAGTGAAATTATCATAAAAAAAAAAATACGTTGCTACGTAAGTACTTATTTTTTTTCTTTTTATGGACAGATTTAGACGTAAGTTATAATAATGGTAACAATGTCCCACATTTCTCACAGTAAAAAAGCAAGAATTAATATACCAATGCAATATGATTGCGGGTTAGAGGAAAGTCACCAATTACGCGAGTACTTACGCTTAGTGACTGAGCAAGAGATCGGGTGTAGCGGTGCATTAAATGACTTACTGACATTTTCTTTTACTGTGTGCAGATTTTCACTTTCCTTTGTTAGTTTGTTTTGTTTTCTTCTCAAATGGTTCGTAATTTTGTTACGTAGTTTTTGGGAAGTGATGGAGTTGATATAATTTTGTTTCTAAAACTTGTGTTTTCTTTGAAGAATTCATATGATATGAATGATGAGATGATATGATGAGATGATATAAATATAAAAATGTTATAAAATATATTAAATTTCATCAAAATCCATTCAATAGTATTTGATTATGTTATTTATATAGATTTTATTTAGTAGATTTAGATTTTATATCTTATATAGTTTTTGAGATTGAGTAACAAACATCCATCCAACCTCACAAACTTCCGCATCCTACTAATATAATAAACGCGAAAGTTTGTAAGAATGTATGGATGTATGTTTTTTACTCCTTCACGCAAAAATACCAAACAGATTTTGATGAAATTTGGTATGGGATAGCGCATAGGCAACTTTTTATCCCGGGAAACCGCGGATGGAACCGCGGGCGCAGCTAGTTTATAATATTAGTAGCATCCGTCCATCACAGACTTTCGCATTTATCGTATTAGCAGAGACAAAATAAATGTTATAGCAGAGAAATGAATGTTCTTCAAACCGATTTCCCTGTTCCAAATTTGATCATGGTTTTCTAACAGTTGTTACGCTGTTTCCGGCAATTACTCGATATTTACGTAACTTTTTTGTTATATAATAACCCTTTACACGCGCTCTTTGCACGCGTACTTTTCTAAGGTAACAATAGAGGACCGGACAATAATCGAAAAAAAAAAATGTATTGTAGTTAGAACGAATGTTTGTCGAATCCGAAAGATCATTCAATTAATATTTTTGTAATATAATAATGATATAATTTTTTTTATCAATGAATAAAATCTAAAAACTCTGATATATCTGATATTTCTATTATCTGTTCTTTATCTAAACGAAACAGCAATCACAGCGCATGACGTCATTTGAAAGTAACTACCGTGTGCAAAGCTTGTTTATTTTATTTTATATTTTTGCATTATATCTAAATCAAAACGATATATTTTTCATGCCATGACGAGCCCAAAGCCTTAAACTTCACAAAAACGTATAAATCACTTCGCAAGTTTGCTTTCGTAGAGCTTGTCGTTTCGTTTGTCTTCATATGACGTCACGCGTTCTGAGGTGACCTTTTAAACGGCAATATGATGGCTGGTCCACAAGTCATACTCGTGAACGGGTGCTGCTTGCGGGGACTGGTCTGTTCTAGTCACTCCTACTGCTACTGTCATACCTACTTATATTTTATTTACACTTTTCTGTTACTGATACTATGACTATGGGACATCTCACTCGCATTTCTTGTTTTACATTCTGTTAATTCTAATTTATACGTAATTGTGCTGAAAAAAGACATCCCCGCAGAGTTTCTTGGTGCTATCTTCTCTAGCGGGCGTATTTCCGAAGCACTGGTAGAGTCAGTTTTCGCATTTCTTTTCAGCACTCAGACTTCAATTTGAGTATAGGAAAGAAATGGGTAAACATACTTACCTTTTTTTCAAAGTCATGTTAACATAAGTTACAATTTTTGACATTTTTTATTTGTATCATGTGTTTATGACCTTTAAAAGTGCACTTTTGTGCCTATTTAATAAATGATATTTGACTTTGACTTTGACTTTGAATATTTGAAACAACAAGCGCCACGCCTGGCCATAACAATTGCCGTGCAAGCTAGAACTTTTAATACCATAAAAAGCACTGCATAGCACTGTATTGCCCTCATAACCCCGTGACATCAGATATTAAGTCTTATATGCCCAGTAATTTTGCTGGCTACAATGCCCTTCAAATCGGAACACAGTAATGCTTGCGTACTACTGCTTGGCGGCAGATTAACTTGCAAAGTTGTGGTAGACCCAGACTGCCTCTCGCATACGAGACCTACCACGAGTAACAAACTAGACATGCACCAAAATCTAAAGTTATATTCTGACCTATGTTTTTATGATATTACACACATCTAAGGCACTTTTCGCTGTGTTGTATTGCTTGTTGTCATATATTGCTTGTTGTCTTAAAATCACCATAAGGTGATTTTAAGACAACAAGCAATATATGTATACCTACCTACCTATATATCGTAAGAGATAACAGATTTTATAGACCATCAAACGCGCTTCATTTCAAGCTTAAATTTAGAAGCAAACCTCGCTACCGTATTTTTATTACGCCCAACCACGCTACCGTCTGCACAGAGTCTTATTACCAAAAATGGTCATTTCTATCCACCTATCTTCTTACAAGCGTAAACAACTCTTATTGCTAGAACACAAGGTTCGTTGTAGAAAGTACAGGAAGTGATTCGACCGAGTAGCACAGTTAACTTTGCGAAATGGGTAGGAAGCCAACTTAGACCTTGTATGGTGTAATGTCTTGGTACAAGTTAGGTACATGTTTTTACTTGATCGTGAGGAAATACAAACCTAGTTTTTCTAATAAAGTTTTACATTATTATTTAAAATCTATTAGTAATTTATTGGACATGGCCCAGTTTAGTTACTTAATTGCATATATTTATAGAAATCATAAATTAATGGTAACAGAAATCGATTCAATCGTTTACCAAAAGAAAGCAAACCGAAAGCTTCGGAAATAGAGCTCAATTTGAGTTGGATCATCTGAGTATGAATCGTAGGTGCAAATGCTGGATCATATTAACACAATGGAAGGATCTTCCCAAGGCCAATATGATAAAAATTTATATAAACACGTGGAGTGTTTATATGGCTTCGCACGGGGTAGTAATAGTTAGTATACCTACTTTGGCACGGGTATGAATGAGAATTTATTTTATCTACATTTCTCATGAAATTTCGTATACAACACTTGTCAAACGTCACAACAACTTTATTAACAACCGTTACACGCATGCGTGCAAATATGGAGTGTGATTGGCTGTTGTGCCTTACTAAGCCAAGTATTACGATAAGTGTTGGTCATGAATACGGGTCTAAATGGATAGTAATAATAGTATCAAAATGTATGATGACAACTTTTTTATGCTATTTAGGGAAAAACACCTAATTCATTTATTGTTAATTTAATTGAACTATGTAGGTACACCGTTATAATTGCGTGGGTAATTGAAGTAGTTATTAACAATTAATGCCTAGGAACGGAACTGAAGCTCATTGTGTAGGTTTTGTATGAGCACTGAATAGAGACAATGTTGAACTGTTATAGTGCTCATGTGGGTTCTCAATGCACTATTGATCGATTCGTGAGAAGTAAGACCTCCGCCGTTGCATAGAACCAAGTGCCTTAATAAAAAATGAAACATTTCTTCAGGACTCGCAGTTCACTAGTCTATATATACATTAGTAAAATATTAATTTTAAAGAGGTAAAATTGTTGTATGTTTGTAGGGGGTAAGCTCTGGAAATACTGATGCGATTTTGAAAATTATTTCACTGATAGAAAGCTACACTATTCCTGAGTAACATAAGCTATATTTTATTATGTCGACGCGAACGAAAAAGAGACATCCCCGCAGAGTTTCTTGGTGCTATCTTCTCTAGCGGGCATATTTCCGAAGCACTGGTAGAGTCAGTTTTCGCATTTCTTTTCTGCACCCGGACTTCAATATGAGTATAGGAAAGAAATGGGTAAAAATTACCTTTTTTTTTTCAAAGTCATGTCAACTTTAGTTACAATCTTTATCATATTTTTAATTTGATTTTTAATATGTGATTATGACGTTTAAAAGTGATTTTTTTATGCCTATTTAATAAACGATATTTGATTTTGACTTTGACAAAGCTGCGGGCGGTTGCTAGTGCCTTAATAAAAACGGAAAATATTTCGACTAGATCAAGCGTCCAGTGCAGGCGCAATATTATACGCATATATTAGTCAAGCATTTAATGACATAATCTCAGTTTATTATTGTTTTACTTTTTTAGTAAAATAATATTAATTACTACAAAATCTAGAATCAAATATAAACCAATTTGCCACTAAGTTACAGCGCTCACAAGTGGGTCAAGTACGCCACCGTTGGATGCTCAACAAAGAGTAACAATAGTTACAGCGAGCCGCAATGAGTTGCATAAAATTATGTTTAGCAACTTATCACTGTCTTACTTGTCGAGTAAATGCAATTTGTTACCAAGTTAGTTCATTTCAGCAGTAAAATTATGAGATAGTACCCTATATGTTTCCTAATATAATCTTATACAAATCATGTTATACCTACTGCCTTTTCTTTTATAACAATAATAAGTGTATTCTATTAAGTATTTACAAATTTATCTGTAGTAATGTTGAAAATATCACCCTCCTTATAAATTATGTTAGTAGTTTCTGTTCAAAGTTTGTCTGGAAGAGATCGCTTAGAGCGATAAAATCGCTTATTTTTATGGTCATTACTGTTAAATTCTTTCATGAACCTACCTATTTTTAAGGATTGTAACAATAAAGTGTTTATCTTTCTATTCTAAATTCTGATTATTGGGTTCACATAATTATTCTTACATAAAAAATATTAAGAAATGTTATGTACGACAAGTTATCCTCACTAGATGCTTAGTGACTATGCGGTGAACGATGCAATACGTTTTCCAAGATAGTACCTGTTCACTTATTTTATTTATTTGGGTCAAAAAACACTTAATTATAACTTAAAAGCATGCATAAGAGTAACCCACATCGTTAACCACTTATGACTTGAATACGTCGTCGTAACTTTTTTTTGCTTAAATAAATTGAATTGAATTGAACTTCTGTTCGGTTTAAAAATGGATATGATCCTTAAACGATCGTTGAGTTGGGTCATTGTACCTACTTGAAAGATCAGTGAATGGAAGAGGTGGGATGGGAGGGTGGAGGTACACACGTGCCCGCTGGTTTCAAAGGGCTTACGAGAGAAAACATCTTTCGCCGAGCCGCCTTCCATGTACTCACGAAGTTTAAAACTTTCATATCTAACAACATAACTAAACGCCACATTTGCTTAAGTATACTATTATCAGCACCATAATAAATCTTGTCAGTTTCACCAACACACAGACAGTAATTATCATCTCATTACCTATATTGTAATGTATTGGAGAGTCGATCTTAAGTTCATTGGGAACTTTCGCCAATATCACATAATGTCAGAAGCGATTAGAAGGCTTGTCACATGCCAAGAAAAGCAGAGGAAGCTTCGGAAAGTTGTGAAGTTATAAAGATAACGAGCAATGTTCGGCGATTGGTGGAGGCCATGTTTGACCATAGCATTTATAGATACTAGTCAATGCTTTTTATCGCTTTTCTAGCGGCTTTGCACGGATGTAATTTACTAATGGTAGGGTCATTTTTTGACGACTTGATTACGATACATTGAATTCTCTACCGCACAAAAATTTCATTAGAATGTATTGTACATTTCTTTAAATAAGAGTGTAAACCGTATCAAAATCGGTTTCCGTGATTTAGAAGAAGTAAGAGGAGAAACAGAAATGAGGACGCATATAGCGACTTTTTTATTTTTATTTATTTATACATACTCGAAACAATGCCCATCATTCAACACAGTAATGTATTTACACAAATTTTTTGAGGTTATGTTATAATTATGTCGTCAAATTAATGAAATATATTAGAGATAGCCTTCATCGCTTATTGATGACGTATTGTCAGAGGTCAGGTCAAGCCCCACTTCGTCTTTGCGTCAGGTTTTCAAACTTCTTTAATTTGCATACGCTTAATACCATAATTGAATGCAGTTAGCGACGGCTACTGTACTAACAACTGTATCCAACAGTCAAATCAGTCCAACTCTTCTAACCTAAATCGTAAATTTAATTACTCCATCAGTCACGATCGCGCTGCTCCGGTCATTGCCGGACCTAAAACGGGGTCGTATTAACTGGAAAGTGACAGCCAGGTCAGCCAGGTGGATGACCTCGTACATCTGAGATGCGTGAGTCATAGGTCAGTTGTGCACCAAAGGAGCTCAAGCAAAATACTAAAGACAGATGCATTTGAAAACTCAAAGGTATATACAATAGTAGTATGTATGTAAATAGGTATAGATAGGGTAGGGTATAGATAGGGTATAGGGTAGATATTATAGCTTGTACTCTTGTACATACATGTCATTTATGTTGACCCATCTCTTACAGTTTCTTTAAGTGCTCTCCATCAAAAGGTTGTCTGGAAGAGATCGTTTTTCCTTACATTTTCGTGTTTCCTCCTCCTCCTTGAATCATATTTGTCATGTCTGAGGGTCGTGACCACCTCCATCCATTATCTTTTCTTTGATGATGCTACGCCATTTTTCTAATCCTTTTGTTTTTAAGTTTATTATTTTTCCTTTTGTTGTTATAATTTCTGGTGGTGTAACAATAAGGAGTTATTTAATCTAATCTAAAGGTAGGTAAACCTTAAAATTGTAATATTCCTAACGAAGACAATATTTAGACGTATTTGTAAGGACTATTTACTTCTCACCTTTTTGTTTCGTTTTTTAACGACATCTCGCCTGATGGAAAGCGAAGATGCGGCCTGAGATGGAGCACGCTTGCCCATAAGATGACTATTCACTCTAGACTTAAAGAGACATAAGTTGTAGCTGTTTGGGAACAATGACGCACATAGAGCGTTCCACTCCTTAGCAGTCCGCATGATAAAGCAATCTGCGAAACGCTTAGTACGGATAGGTGACATATTAACCACGTACGGGTGAAATGACTCTCCCCGCCTGAAAGTCCTTAAGTAGGAAGGAGGCCTGTCAGAGGTAACAACTGGATGAAATTACTCTTAAAGCATAAAAATGTGCAGTATTCAGTCGTATACTAATAGCTTGGTCTTCTCATGTTTTTACTTGTGGTTTAAAATTGGATGTAATATCGAGAAAAAATTACTATTAATTTATTGAAACACCTAAATCAGAAGCATTTAATTTAAAAAAATATATGTACAAAGCGTATACAATAACGCACAATATACGTAAAATATTACTCCTTTGTTTTTATCTTAATTGTGCATCTCAACGTGGAAGCGCAAAGCGTGTTACTCGATAACACAAGCGCGTGGCATAATAGAGTTAGTGTTGTAGATCTCGGCCGCTCTCGATTGTTATCTAGACCACTGTGCCACTGTTTTTGGTGTTATGAAACTGTGGCCTTCGGATTTGGCGCACTATGACGTCAAAAAGCATTCGGCATCCATCTTGTATTTTTATTAGTCATCATCAGTCTATGATCTTCGCTGCAACACAGGACGATTAAACTGTATATACAATTAACCTTGCGGGCCTAGTGAGAGGTCACAGTCATGTCCTCGAATTTTGTGGTTCTTCGTGTTTTCCAACACAATGAGAATCATAAAACAACTAGGTAATTCACGGATAGGAGTCGTAATACTCAACCGGTGTTCGAGCAATACAAACAGTATCACGGAGTAGGCACGACTGAGCGCGACTCTTCACCAGATCCTTTTTCATTATCTGTTTAAAGAGAAAGTGTGGTCATTTTTTTCCAATGTGTACAGTAAGGATTGTAGGACCAAAACATCATTTTACCATCACAAAAATATATAGTGGTACTACATCCTCCTTCATCGACTCTATAAGAACTAACATCGGCAATTTGTTACGAACTCACGACACCCATGCACCGTCTCAAACACGCACTGTCTCCGATTCTAATGCAATTACATTGCACAATGCTATACAATTAGTATGATACAATACGAGTACAATAGGCTGTACGCACGAGTGTCCCACAAACTTGGCTGTCACCGATTTTATAATAGCTTCGAGGAAATCCGTAGTATTGTAGCAGATTAGGCAGAAGTCTCTCTGCAACTAAAAAAACTCTAGCTTATTAATTGATAAATCGTTGAAGTATAAATTATTTTTCAAAAAAAACTAAACCGACTTCAAAACCACAAATGGCACTCAAAAGTAAAAAATAAATTAATATAATTATCATAAGCGCTACCCACTCATATATTTGAAGTCGGTGCCAGCCAAGTCTAATAGGTAGTAGATAAATACTATGTATATAGTAAGTACTACTTGTATGTAGTATTTATCTACTACCTTTTAGACTTGGCTGGCACCGACTTCAAATATATGAGTGGGTAGCGCTTATGATAATTATATTAATTTATTTTTTACTTTTGAGTGCCATTTGTGGTTTTGAAGTCGGTTTAGTTTTTTTTGAAAAATAATTTATTTTAACCTTTTTAGTGAAAAACAAGTTTTAATTAAATTAATTCAAAAAGTTTTTAAAGACAAGCTTTTATGATCTAGAAGCCACATCATGACGAAGTTTAAAACGGGCTATCACAATTAAATGCATGTGCAAAAAAATTTCATGTCTGTCCTATTCTCTGTTGAGGAGTTCCCTCGCCGGAAGTCAATCCTGGGTGTATCTGCCATGTCATGATGGAATTTAGAACAGGCTATTATGGTTAAATCCATTTACGAAATGTTGTGTCTGTACTATTCACCGTTGAGGAGTTCCCTCACCGGAAGTCAACCCTGGGTGAAGCAGGTGAAGCAGTCGAATACAAACCTCCACCTTTAGAAAGTTGGTTACGAAAAAAACAAGAACCGACTTGAAGATTAAACTTATATTTTTTTGTTTTTGCTATTTTTTTCAAAAACTACTGAATGAATTTCGATAAAATTTATATGGGACCACTTTTGAAGTATTACCTACCAATCAAAAAAAGAATCATCGAAATCAATGCATAACTGGCGGAGTAATAGCGTAACAAACACACAAAAAAAAAAAAAAAAAAAAAACATACCGTCGAATTGTAAACCTCCTCCTTTTTGAAGTCGGTTAAAAATAGCGGTCGGCGATTTAATTCAGTTTATTCTGAATCATTCCAGAGCTATGTTGCATGTTGTTTGTTAGTTGATAATCACAAATAAATCAATAGCTTCTGAATCATATCAGCCATTATAATTAAACCTGATTAACATCTACCAAGTATTAACGATTTGTACAATAAGTACCTACATTCAATAACTAAGCACTGAAGAACTTAATCGCCATACGACATTTTAATTAATCGTCGAATATTGAGGGAAAAGTTGGAATTACTTAATTGGACAAAGTACTTAGTATTCCATACTTTTGCAGTTCAATTAACTCGACACGGTTTTTAACTTTTCTGTGTCTTATGCATTGTTTTGGTCGTGAATAGGGTTACGCGGTATGGCATCAGAATTTCGTTTTTATTGCATGTCGTAATTTTGTAATATTATGTACTCGCGTGTTTTATGAAAGTTAACGTAAGAAAATTTAATTAACGTTTATTTTCTGTGTTAAATGTTCTAGATACTTAAAATAAGTAAGATTGTTTAATCGTAACTATCTTTTCTCATTTTTAGGTTCTCGCAAAGGGCGAAACGTGGCCTATGCTTACCTGACTGTCTGTTCGTCTGTCACCTTTAGCGACCTTTAGCGGCCAAGAAATAAAAATAGTCTTTAAATACTCACAAATGCTGTAATTAATTGACTGAAACAACATAGTTTACTAATAACTACTGAGTTCTTTGTAAACTTTATATCATTCAGCATACGTAGGCGTGTGGTTCGATTTACACTAGCTGATTATCGTTTTTGTGCTAAATGAAGAGTACCTAACACCTCATAATACCTATAGGGCCTGCGAAATTATTAGGTACTGTGACTTACAAAGTAAAAGTCTTAGGGTGTCGAGTGCATTGCCGCGGAGGACAAACAATGTTCATAGTGATGTAGCAACTGTTCTGCTGCTCGCTTCTGAGTAGTGGTTCTTTTTCCGATACGGTGGTAGAGTCATTGTAATAATTGACGTTGATAAAATAAGTACGCCAAAACTGAATAAAGAAATGCATTTCGCTTACCATCTGGCGAACGACCGGCTCGTCTCGTCACTCAGTTTCATAAAAAAAACACCTATCTATTTATAAGAAAGGAAATGCGTCATACAAAGCTAAAGAAAAAGCCTCACACGCGCTCATGCCTTTGATTAAGCTATATTGCCGCAATAATTTCCTTTGATCGACAACGGAAGTGTCATTTACCATCTACAAAGGTTACTTACTGTCACACCGCACGACGCGACACAGAATAGGCAACAGTAATTGAGAAGTCTGGTCGCAGAAAGTGACTAAGTAAGGCGCTGGTTTCACTGCGCGCGGTAAGGGAACAAGAGACGTAGCATTTTTAACCCCTGACGCAAAAGGGAGGGATATTATGTTTGACCACTATCTGTCTGTTTGTGTGTCTGTCTGTGGCACGGTAGCTCTTAAACGGGTGAACTGATTTGTATGCGGTTTTTATTTGAAAGCAGGTTTTCTAGCGGTGGTTCTTAGACATGTTTTATTGTGTGGGGGTTTTTTTAATTTATCTTCGTCAAGTAACCAGCGAATGAAGGACTGTTAGCAGCTGCGTTAAGTCGATGTAATAAAATTATTTGATTGATCAAGTAAATGCTTTAACTCTTGTTAAACTAGAAGAGGAAACTTGCTTGTTATTGGTAAAACAAAATGGTTCACGAAAAGAGAGTCCCCATCAATCCCATACGTAGATCGTAGCTCTATAACTAACTACGATTCCCTGTATTAACGTCTATAACTATGAACGGAAGCGGAACTATTCCTCCTTCATCCAAAATCCTACTATAATATTATAAATGCGAAGGTTTGTGAGGATAGATGGATGAGTGGATGTTTGTTACCTAATCATGCCAATAATACACAACAGATTTTCATGAATGATTTGGAAAGATCTTTTAGGCTTTTATCCCGGAAACCGCGGAGCGCAATTACTTTCAAATATTCAAACTTAATTACACCAATGTGGAGTTGCGGAGGTTATTAAAGTTGTAAAGACTATAACTCGCTACTCGCCAACAGTTGGCCATCTCCAAGTCCGGACAGATAACGGCGTCGGAATTAACACCGAACGTGACTCAGACCGGGGTTTCCATCGCTGTGAATTTTCACATCGATCTAAGTGTTGAGCATTAGGAACTACTGTAGGGTATTATGAAGTAACTGTTGTTCCTTTGCGGAGACTCTTTATGTTAAGAATTTGCAGAAAATTAAGCTTAAACTTAGACGTAACCCTTAAGATTAAGCTTCGACGCTCTATGAACGAGGCTAAAGCAAAATTGCTACCTATAATATTTAGTTTATGTACTTGATTTGTTTATGTAGAGGTATATTAAGTTGTTAGCTGAAAGTTACCGTCCATTTATTTTAGGCTTACTCCTTTCCTTGCATGGTTGTCTGGGAGATCTCTTTTAAGCGATAAGAACGCCTAGTGCGACACAAATTAATCGATTAATGTACCTTTGTCTTTTAATTTAGCATAGCGTGGTGTTTTAAAATGTTTAATAGAATCTTATCTTTCTTTTGGTGCATTAGAGTTAAAATCTAAAAGATTAATCCCTGTATATTATACAGGGATTAATCTTTTAGACTTTAACTTTAACCTGTATAATATACAGGGATTAATCTTTTAGATTTTAACTCTACTCTCTCTCTTTAGATTTTAACGATAACAATGTGGTACCTACTATATTTATGACATATTATGTCATAAAAATAGTAGGTACTTACCACATTGTTATCGTTTAATTGGCTCATGTTGTGATAATTAGACCCAACATAACAAATAAAACATGCTATACTTACCTACCTATTTCATGGTAATGTATTATTAGTTCACCATACATGTTAGACGTAGATTAACGAGCCTAGGTTTCTTCCGCTATGACCATAATCTAGCAGGAAACAACACGGAATATACCTACTAAAGAAATAAACTGCACATTGTATGTTAGCTAAAAGTCAAGTCAGTTTAATATAATTCTCAGATATTTCTTCTCTGTGATATTTAATGTCTAACTCATATTCATAAACGTTTGATAAAAATAAAACAATGTTTAACATGTCTTACAATGTTTCAATTTTATAAGTGTAACTGTATCTGATGCACCTAAGTCTTGCAGAGTTAAGCAAAAAAATACCTATCATGCTCTTGCCACAAACATTAAGACTTCAATTTACAAAATACAAACAAACACCTGAACTTGCAGAGCGAGCCGAATAAACATTTTTATAAACGAATTACCGCAATGCACTGAGCACTCTGATGTTGCAATTTTTATCAGCAGCGCTGTGAAGTCAGACTTCCCTTGATGCATGTTTTATGCTCACACTGCGCTGATTCCTAATAGCTTCTGCTGCCGGACTTGTGTTTACAGTAAATGTAGCTGCAAATCCGAGAAAAATAATGCTAAATTCACTATATTCTCGTCAGGTAGATCTAAAGATATGCCTAAAAAGGTACGAGCTGAAATTTAACTTGAAACTGGAACACCCCGTTAATTGTCCGAAATTTTTAAGTAGGTACGTGTTAAAATCTGAAGCACTATAAGTGCTTCTCAAAATGCTGTAGAACAGTAAACATTTTCCAGACGCTGCTATTGATCCTCAGATCACGGAACCTCTTAAACACCAAATTACCTCCCTAAAAATCAAATCGTCTAGACTCAGTCTAGAGTCTAGACTTACTTTATTAGGACAATAAACGGATTTGCCGGGGGCACCGACCACCGATCCTGGAACAAAGAGTCCTAGAACTGGAGTCTGAAAAATGTTTTTGGCATCCAGTTCCGAAGCTTTAGTACCTACTCCCAATAATTCAGTTACTCCTGATACTCGTATTTGCATTTGAATATGAAACTCCATTGTTAATGGAATAAATTTTCCTTGGCTAGACAGAATCTAGTCACGTACGCTAGAAAATTTAAACTTTTCCTCTTCCCATTCCTGAAAGTGAACTCTAGAATGGAATAATGTCTTGTAGAGGTACTTTACAAGCCGAGTTCTATTCAAAAGTACCTAGATACCTAATGCTGTCACAGTCGTCTGAGCATTTCGTAATGAGCGGTTTTCAAATAGCAGTTCCGTGTCGAACGCCTATGTTTTTGCACATCCGTTGAAATATCAACAAACCGTAATATCATTAAACCAGATACGGTTACGTCATTTAGAACTACGAAAACTGTGTTCTCTTTATATTCTGTAAAGTAAGTGTCAAGTATCGTAATTAGAAATTTAACAACTTTCGGTTTCGACAGAACTGTGCGAAACGTAAACCTTCGTGCGCTGGTTTCACACACTCGTGCGCAATCGTTATATGAGTTACGATCAGATGGATGTGGGTTAATGTATATGTATCAGAGATAGTGTTGATAGCCGAGCTGGTTCTGTCCATTAGAATTTATGCTTTGCTTCGGTATTTATGTGCTTTTAACTAAATTTATGTTTGTTGTTACAGGTATGCATCTGATCATATGAAATACTCAAGCTTTAATGTAAGTGCAACTAAATTATGTCGTTTTGTTAACGTTGCAGTTCACGTATTTATTCATGATTGCAATTGACTGAACCGTGAGAATTTCAAAAAGATATCTCGCACGATTTTTATCCAAACATCAACAATATTGTTAACTACCTTCTTCCTGTCCTTTATATTCTATAGGTTCGGATTTACCGAACATCGATAAAAACTCGGTCGTGCTGTCTGCCGCGTCTCGAGTCGCCCCCACGCATTTTTCCCACGTTTCCTCGTCTATAAGTCACGACCTTTTTATTTTGTAACGCTAATTCACGAAGATAACAGTTTTGTGTATAACATTACTGTTTATCGGCCCTTTCGACGTATTGACATACTGATTTCTTTCCTCGTTATAAACCCGTTTGGCTGCTATCTGGTTAGTTGACGTTTGACGTCTCTGGCTTCTTAGTATGAATCTCGGAGCATTTTGAAATTTCAGTAAATTGTACATTTTGAAATTTCAACTAAATTAGTCAACCGAGAATAAATACAGAAACGATTCCCTAGTTCATTTGATTATGTTGTTGAATTTGGAGTGCATTTGATATTGACTGTTCGGACGTTTTCATTTCGATAGTCCATTCACAGAGTTTTAAGCGACATCGTTTCTTTTGAATTCTCTTTCCTTGAGATGTTTCAAGCCCACGTGTGCCGACACGGTCGACGTGACGTCCAAAGGTCACTCAGTGAATAGAAACGCCGCAGCAGATGCTCCGAACACAATAGTACCATTACATAATAATAACACATACTGTGCTTTAAAATTCTTCATGTCTTCCTATATTTCTTCTAAATCGTATATTTCTTTAATTGTCAATAATCGTTGTATCTAGTCCACCATCGATAGCTTCTATAACCTTTGTTGTTCATTCATCGCTCTTGAAGAATAGCTCCTTTCTTTCAACCGCGTGTCATCTTACTTTCAATATGTTGTTGAGATGCCTGTTATTAAATACGGCGAGACATGTGTTTATGACTTCCGCTTAGCTATCGTTGCCCTTAATGATTTGGTCATCATTACCTAACTGGGTTCTTTATCTCATACTTATTACTTTACGCCTTTTAACTTTACGTACGAATAGTATTATGGTGTATGGCGCAAGATGGTTAAGTGACACAAAAAAGACTAGAGGCTTGCTTCATGGAACCCTTGAGATTTTGGCATTGTTACCGACATTCCCTAAACCAGTTGGTTTTCGTCACACTAATTGTTCGTCGTCCGTTACGTTGACCTGTTCTCATTGTTTTTTTTATGTTGAACAACATTTTTTTGTTCGGATAGACCTAATAGAAGTGTACTACTAATGCTTACTACTTAAGAAATAGATAGGTATTCCAATGCATTAGCAGCTGTCCTGCTATTTTAGAAACCTTAGCCAAAAACAATCAATAATGCTACAATGACGTCAGATAAGCCATCAACTCTGAATCTGAGGCTCTGTTTAAATTCCACATGCGAAATGGAACAATTATACCGTTGCATCTCGTTCTGAAACTCACGAGAAGATTTAAAGGCGTGTTGTTTGTTTACGTATCGTAGTACCATGTGTAGTGTAGGTAACGGGCTGGGCCAGCGGCAGCCAAGACAGGCTGGCAGCGAGTCAGTCGCGCGTGGAACGCCCGTACGCTCGGACGCTCTGTGCCCACTCCCGCTACGTGACAGCTGATCGCGACCTTTCGTACCATATAAACAAAACATCACATACAACACACACCAATAACATTTATTTTGATGACTAAAATGTGGTAAACGACGAGGCTCCAAACACAGCTGTTACTGCAGCGCGTCAGGACTCAGATCGATATCCCGAAAACGGTTCTCGGTCCTGTCCCGGCTCAACAGCCTAGCAATATTTACGTGCAAAATACATAAGTCATTAATTTAGTTTTACCGTGTAACCGCAACAGTTCCTCTAACAAGTGCAGTGAACGTGAGAATGGATTTCATTAATTGATATCAAGTGGTTTTGCTGCTTCTACATCAGAATTGTTTAGACCGTGTGAGTACTATTCAATATTCACCTACTCTATGAGCATCGATTACCGGTTTGTTTTGTTTACAGAATTATCTATCACTTTGTTGTTCTAATGAAGTGTATTTTAAGAATATATGTACTTCATTTCTTATCAACTTATTGCTAAAGGTGACTATTCCAGCACGATTTGCTTCATTAATCGGTTATCTTTTTTATGATTTGATTATGCGAAAGTTGGAAATCAATTCGATTTAAAATTTCGCGTGTATAATTGCAAATCGTGAATTGATTGTATCACTGGTTTGTCTCGGATTTACTAAATATACAAGTTTGCCAAATTCCAAATTACGCACACTGTGAAAACGCCTGAGAGAATTTGTGGGTGGTTTTGCGCAAATCAATTCTGTTCGTTATGATTGTGTCTTGTGTGTGTGTGAGAACAACCCCTAGCGCCGCCGCCGCGTCGCGACGTCCCGGGGGTTGGTTGGCTGTGAACTTGAGGGGTGCGATACCCTCTACCCTCGAGGGCGCTGCACTGTGGTGGAACGACCTGCGCATTATTACAAGCTCTTGTCAAACTCAATTGTAAGGATTATTACTTTTACTGGCCCTAGAAAGTTTTCTAATTTGTCCATTTATTTAATGGATAAACTATTGCTAAACCTGGGATTATGTGATTTACGTAGCTTTATAAACCCTTTCATGTCATCACCAAAAGATGTTTAAAACTGAATTCACGTGTGAGATTCTTAACATATTGCACCGTGTGCAATGCAATGAATATCTGGAGTTATGCCACTAACGTAACGCATTTCATGCTCCGTTTGTCCATTGTGTACAGAATTTTTAAAATGCCTTAGATTTCTGCACAATTTAGCATTGTCACTGATATGTTCATAACTTTGCAACAGTCTTCTTATAAAGCATTTCTATCAAGACATAGCTGGACCCAAATTTCCAAACATTATGAGTATGTTTCTTAACATTGCTTTTGTTTTTTAACACTGCAAGTTCACGCACTAGATTCATATCGTCTTGCACCTCGTGAAATGCAATGCAATGAATAACTGGAGTAATGTCCACTGACGTAACGCATTTCATGCTCCGTTTGCCGGTAGCGTATTGAATTTTGAAATACTACCTATGTTACTATCGGTTCCTTATCACTTCACGTTTGTGATTTCAAGTAACTTCTCCTTAGATGTTTTTTATTAATAGCCATTAGTTCAACAAAAAAATATTGTTTTGCATATCTTGAGACAATAACTTGGGTTACATGAGCAATTTTATTTTAAGGCCTTGTACGGAATTTGGAAACTGCAAGTATTTTGAACAATGAGTATATTTTTACAGTTTGTCCTTAATGGTTGTTACACTTGTTTGCTGATAATTTCATTTTAATTAAAATAATTATAATATAGGTTTTCAGGGAAGTGTGTTGTGTCAGTCATTTTACTTGAATCGGCACATTTCGTCGTACCCTATATACGAGTTGAGCCAAGACTTTCACTATAGCTTCGCTGACCAGAACTTTCATTATCTATGTTAACATTTGTATCTTCTGTCTGTTTCATACATTTCGGAAAGCAGTTGTCTGCATATAATGCAACACATTTAATGAATGATCTACCAAAGAAAAGTTTGTTTGTACTGATTAGAACATTTGAAACGCATTTTCACGTTTATAGCTCAATATCGATTTTCAAAGAAAACCTTATTTAGAACCAGGTAAAAGCTGTCAGATTTGATAAACCAACGTTTCATTTGACAAATCTCAGTCGTCTGATGCCATCTCAACGACACGCGGCCTCGGACGAGATCGACTGCTTTCACTAACTTGCATTATGAATCGGGAACTGGTATTGTTCGTATAAATTACGTTTTTGCTTCAATGACTCATTGTTTCGGTTGTAGATATCAATTTGTTCGTGTCCGAGATTTGAGTGTTCATAAAGTGTCACAACAGCCTTATTTCTTTTACCCAATATGGACCTTGGATAGACTATTAAACAAGGTTATAATTATTATGCCAATCCACCAAGAGACGCTGAAAATGTTCATGTGTCGAGGGGTACCTACAATATTTAATTTTGTGCCCAGGCCTTGAGCGAAACCCCTTAGAAGTCTTTTATTACAATGGTATTTATTTTCGTATGCGGAGTCGTATCATCATCATAGGACAATTTACGTTCCCACTCTTGAGAAAGATAGCGTATACGTCATCTACGTGAGTATTTTTAACTGACAGTTGATCGTTGTCACGAAAAAACTTCTTCTCATCTCGTGACGACTTTCTTTGAAAATTTGATTGAAACATTGAGCTAAAACTAAATTATGTGTTGATGTTTATTTGTGCGTGAGTATAGTCAATATATTCCTTATTTTTTTTATTTGCGGGAGCATAAACGTGCAACACATTAAGAATTCTAAAGGGATCGCGATGTCAATTTCCTTTCAACAATCAACTCTCATTCACGTCCGAGCACGCGTGATGCCAATATTTAGCGCAAAGTGGTCAGATCTTTCTGAACTATCAAGTTTCACCTAATTTTGTATTCCGGGAAATTATCAAGGCGAGTAAGAAAGCACATATTCCGTAGATTAAGCATCTCTGAGCATACGTAATGAGCGCTTATCACTTTTCCGCATATAGTTAGTTTATGGTTGCCGGTATCTGACTCATTCTGTGGTCGTGCGCTATTAACCGTGACACCGCTTTTTTCTCCACCACTTTACTGACCACTAATTTAAATTGAAGTTTAATATCAAGGGCAAAGAGTTCATTATCCATAATCTTTAAAACTAGTTGCATGGAATATAAAGTATTCATTGAGGACTATTAAGTTGCCAGTTATCGATAAATTATGTGAGTTTTTGAGCTGGTTTTAAGGGGTCCAAATGCTGATGTGACATAAACCTTTATCGGTATTGTCATCGAAACTAGTATTCTGACATGTTTGGTTTTTGTGGCATCTTTACAAAAGCTACAATTATTCCTTATATTGACAAGGTTCCATGTCAATTGTATTCTATGAATTCCAAGGTTGTCAAGATCAGGATACGTTCCGCTCTGGCTATATTTGATTGAATTTTTCTAACTGTAGAGTAGAGTAGGTAATAGCGATATTTTGTGGTTGAATCATGAAGCTACAAGAGTAATTCAACGCTGCAAGGTTGGTCACGTCTTGAGCGCAGAGCAGCGATTTGCGAGGTGATTGTATTTATTAACCTTCGTGACCTGTCGTTGTTTCTATGCTGTTTAGTTTCATCTCCTGTGTATGTGTGTATTTCATTACCTCTTGATTTTTTCCCTTCACAGATCATTTGTTTTCCAATTGTTGGATTTATTTTAACGTTTTGATAAGCTGCTACTTAAGTAATATCATTCAGCGTTTTCTGTATGAAAGGTATTTTTCCGTTACGTTAAACACGGTCGGACATGATGGATTTATCTATGTATAACCATTATGGTCATAACTAATTTTATTAAAAAATGTATAACAAATTTTATTGCTTCTTTTACTGACGACGCGATGAGTGTATCTTCTTGCATTTTTAGGAGTTAACATAAATCCTGTCTAAGTTGCCCACCTATTACTCCATTGCTATCAGTTGACCTGTCGACTCTGGCGTGGCCTTTCTTGACATTCCCATGCGACCTTCTCACGACTATCAGAGCTAAGTTTACCTTAAGTTTTATCAAAACTTTTTTATTAAAATCATCAAAAATTTTCAATATCTTACAATATTTATAATGTCTAGGTAGAGAATAATATACGAAAATTAATTTGGAAAAATAAATGAAGTTAGGTCCATCAATTTGCTGTAATAATAATTAAAAGTTTCATATCCTGTTATTTTCTGACTGCTCTTGTAAACAAACCTCCTTCTGCTTGACTCACGTTTAAAATACCACTTCAATGATTCCTAAATCTGGATCTTCAAGTGTTCGCATTTCAGTTTCACTAAAAGTGGCTTCAAGCAGTTGCTCTTTAGCCGTTCAAGCTTAATCCCCAATCTCTTCGTTCCAAGGATCATTCTCTTCGTCCGTATCATATTTCAAGTGTCTTAATTCATTAGTGGCTAGGTGCGGTCCAGAATTAGTATAATGAACTCCGGAATTGTCAAGGCAATTAACGTTGAGTCTGCTTCCGGCACGCGTTATTTTAGTACTGGTGATTGATAGATGCTGCTATTTGAATGAGGGTGGGCTATTTTGAGCTATTTTAAATGTTAAAATGTGTATAGCATCACACGTAATGTATGTGACACTTCATTCAGAAATGGTCATAAAATTGTCAAATTTTGAGACTTAAGAGCTAAAACTACATTGGAATCGTAAGATACGTAAGTAACATACATTTTAGTGATTTTTGTTCAGACGTATACGCTGGGTTCGAATATTTTTAGACTGTTATAATGCTTACCGCATTGTTTGTTCTAAAATGAGACATCACTACCCAAATTGTTTTTAGAATTTGTAGTAGCTCTTGGTATCAGCCTGCGATCGAAAAGATTATTTATGTTTCGTATGTTTTTTGCCTTTCTGCTAAAGGAAACATGTTTTGACGTTTGTACGTTTTAAGTAATAGTAGGTGGACCGATTTAGACACTTTTTTTCACAATTGTATCCATATATGTACTGGCAAACTTGTATAGCTACTTCAGTGATCTACAGCAGTAGGTTGCTTTTGAAGCTGTTAATTCATGCAGGCACGTCAACATATAGCATTTCTGTCAGGTTATTTAAATACAATTATAATATCATTATATCTTTGCGAACATGCCGCCGTTTTTGCTACCTAATCGCCTTCGTAATAATCGAATCAAGCTCATGAATCGAGATAAACCAATCGATTATCATCGCGTTTTTTTTCTGTCGTTTACTCAATAATAATTGGCACTAGAGGTGTGCTATTATCGAGACGTTAATAACCGAACATATCGAGAGAAATGTCGTTATTGATATCGCGGCACGCCTTTTCGTGCGCGCGTGTACCTATTGAGAATGTTATCTCGATTGGGGTTGCGAGTACAATTTCTTCTTTTACGAGTATTTTTATTGATATTCGGTTTATTAGCTTTGTTTTATATTTCTGAAACTGGTAGACGGAGCATCTGGTGTAAAGAATTTTATTTTGAATGTCTTCACAGCTGCTGCATGCGCACGATAATTACGGATTCGAAATAATTAACTGTTGAATTTGATCAAGTTTTTATCCCTATTCAATTTTTATTCCATTATTCGCATTGTAAACATACAATTCAGTTCGCAATTGGAAGATATACTTGTTTATTTGTAGCCTTGAATACCTAAATTGATAAATGTTACATGCCGCGTTTAAAATTAAAAGTACAACCTATCATTCACGTTATACATCTTTTTTTTTGTATAGATATGTTTTGTATATACCCACGACAACGGAACGGAGATGCTAAAACCGATTTCGATGCGGTATTCGGTAGTAAATTTGAAATTTATCTTAGATTATATTGTGCCAATCCGCGGGCTCGGGCGCTACAAAACGTTTATATATGTCGTGGGATTTTCCAAAGTTTTATTTTTGTTAATTAATTAAATAAGTTTTATCACCAACTTGAATCTCCATTTGGTTAGATACTTCGCCCACGTAGCCTATACTATTTTATTGTATCTAAAATATTTAGATATAACGTGACCCTTGCTATTTTAAATTCGATATCAAATTGTAAAAGTAACAAAGCGTAAAAAGCAGTTAATAAATTTATTTTTATTATTCAGTGTGCACTATTCTTACGGTGCCCTTTGTGTCATTGACCTCTTCCACTCGGGTCAGGCACAGAATACGTAATCTTTGTGGCAGAATAACATCTTTATATTTTCTTAGACTGAACGAACCAATGGAATCATTGAACATCCATTTTAATTAATCGCTGTATTTGACCTCTATCTCGCTTTAAGCGACGATGTGGCCGAAGATGGAGTTTATAACATAGATCTAGATTTTAGAGGAACAAGGCTATTGATTGACAGCACACACTTGTTTTCTTGATGGTTTACCGAAAATCATTCTAAAACACGACAATACAATACAATACAAAAATGCTTATACACCATAACAAAGAATGACAAGGTACAGGAATTGGCTTACAAACTACAGTACAATGGGCGGACTTATTGCAAAAAGCGATCTCTTCCAGTCAACCTTTGGATGAAAAGAACTAACGGAGTGAGATACTAGATCGGTTCACGTCATGTTTGTGTTCGGTGAATGGTATTACAACCAAGGCCTACTTCAAAGAAAAAATACTCCCGTCGTGCCTTTGTTGATAAGTTCACTTCAGTCATTGCATTATATTATGTAACGCGACAAGGGTATGTATATAAACATGGCCAATATGTATAGGAGCTAATTAAAAAGTAAGGTAAATTAAGAATTTCCCCAATGATAACCCGAATGTCACATCAGAGCCCCCGATTCACGTTTTTGAAGACCCTGAAAAGTAAAAAAATAGCAGATGGCTCTATACGTAGAGTTACAATAAAACAGCTTTAAATGTGTTATCAACCTGTAATTTTACATACGTGCAGTATCTTTTTGATTTAATATCACTTGTGCATACACTACGTCATGTTTGATTTATTCATAGCGAAATTGTGAAGCAAAACGTGTCCGATTAAAATATGTAAGCGGAAGATAATTTAAATCATGTTATGCGTTTTATTTCATGTTATGCTCTAATTTATACGTCATAATGGTTGTTTTACTACCAGGTGCTTTGTCGACAAGTCTTTTTAGTGCTAGCTACAGCTCATTTCTCAACGAGTTGGCAGCGGCCGGCTGCGTGCACACAATTACGCAGAATTTTAACCTTTATCTATATTACTGTAACACGTAGTATTGCTCGAACCCCTCATGCAATACCATCAGACCGAGAAAAAAAAGCAGTGTATATATTATGTAAAATGCCTGTTTGATTGTCTCACTTCAAACCTATAAGCACCCAATGCACCTCGGAAAGAATAAGTATCCACTTTCACGATCCCTACTAACCAATCCTTCCAGGATTCAACGGCCATTTATCATCAGCTAACTGTTCCCTTCGTAACCTAGTCGATAGTTTTAGTCCACACGAAAAGAACTTCTCATAAAGAGAAATACAGTAGACGAAGTATGTAACTTTATTTAAACTAAATATAGCCGTCAAAATAAATCAGTAAAAAACTAAAGACTAGACTTTATGCTATAGGTCATCAGTTATGTAAACTAAAGAAACAATGAATATGACTTGAACCAACTTATAATATAAATACTAGGTATATATCCCTGATAAAAATATAATTTCTTATTTTATCAAAGTTAACCTCAGTTATGACGTGTTCTTTATTTGGTATTATTTGCTCTGAGATAACCAAGAGGTAGAGTCAAGGCCACCACACGGCCTCAAGGTTTTGTTCGCAATTAATAATAGATACCGACTGACCTGTTGAGTGTTGAGTCGTAATATAGTCGACATCATTAATAATATCAGTACTTGTTACACTCTCACCTGTCGAATATATGACCTTTTCGAACTTAGCCGCAGGTTACTGTTGTCAAACCAATGGCATTAAAATTGTATTGACTTAAAAAAAATTACGTGAAGTTTTTCTTGATAAACATACATGCCTATTTAGATAGTTTAGATAGTTAGGGCGTCGGCTAAAGGAGAGAGGTCGGGACCCGCGGTCGGGACATTTTTTAGCCCAACGCATCTCGCTAGCGATCCAGCGGGGAAATGCCGCCAGTTTGATGGGCACTTTTAGAAGCGGGGTCGATCGCGATGGACTCCTTATTTAGTTTTTAACTTTTTGACTCGCGCGTGCCTATGTACGTTTTTTTTATGTAAAATTTGTCTGACCATATATATATAGATTTTGCAATAGCCCTGATCCACCTACTTCTATTAGTGATTTATAAAATTTATAATTCATATATATATTTAAAAAACGATATCTAATGAGTTTCCTCATGTGTCTTCGAAGTCCAAGGTCGAATTTCGATGAAATAAATATGGGAACCTCTTCCATTTTTTAAAGTCGGTCGAAAAATAAAACACATTTTTGCCTATTTGTATAATAGATTTTGGTAGGCGGTTTTAGTGTTTTTATAGACATTGTGTCAAATAAAAAGCCGTGTCTGTGATGTATAAAACGTTCTTGCTGGGGTCTATCCTACTTACTTTATTATAAATGCGACATTTAGTATTTGAGAATGTGTGGATGTTTATTTCTCAATCATGCAAAATTTATATATAAACGGATTTTGACAAAATTTGGTATGCAATGACTTTAGGTCCTTAGAACAACATTGGATACTTTTTATCCCATAAAATAGCGGGTGAAACCGCAAGGCACAGCTAGTTTTCAATATTTTAAACAACAACCTATACTCCAACTGAGTCCCTAGTCATTAGTAGACCATAACATGCAAAAGTTTACCTTTAAAATGTCGAAGTAGATCATTATAATTTTAGCAACATCTTTAAGTCATATATCACGCCAGAGTAATGGGCTTCTGCAGACCAGCCTCTAGATTACCATCACGTTCAATTAGAACTCCACAATAATCTATCATCCTTCATCGTCTTTCTTCCTGGGTCTAATTTGTTTTGTGGTTTTTCTACAGAACCCAACCGCGGTTGGGTCCGTCTAAAATTGCAGAACGTGACTAAATTTGATAACATACATTTTGATAGCACAGTGTTGTACAGATTCTGTGAATTTTGTTTTGAGATACGTTTTATTGCGATTTTTGTTTAATTACATATAAGCAAATCATTACTTAAAGTAAGTACTTATGTCTCATGCAAATTAGATGTTTTTGTCATACATTGAATGAATAGTACAATAAAGACTTAATTAACGTACAACACTTATGTCAAAATTTTTTTAAATTCCTAAAATAAATAATATATAAATGTAGGTAAAATATATCACAGCTACTAAACCAATAGTTCATATTTTATGTACATAGGAATCGTAATAAACGCGTTGTGTATTTAAAAAAAAGTTACATAACAAAAAAAAACATACCGTCGAATTGTAAACCTCCTCCTTTTTGAAGTCGGTTAAAAATAAAAAAAATAATAAAATTATCATTACCCGTTATTGTGATCTATTTTGTGACCTTGAGCTTGAGTAATAAAAAGACCAAAGGTATACATATAATAAGCACACTAATTGCGTCAGTCATTAACTAACGGAAGTAATATACGTTTTATCTACCTTACTAGATATATACAAAGAGGATCCTCAATAGCAATTAGTAAAGAACTTCATAAGTAAAAAGGTAGTCACAAGCTTTATCCACTATTAAAGAAATATAATATACCTATCTTAGGAAATAATTAATTACTCTGATAATTAAGACAAGCTTTCAATAATACATACCTACTCCAATAGGTTTAATTAAGACGATTTAAAAGGAGTTAATCAGTCATGTTTTAAGTTGTATTGTTTTGGCTAAACAAAGCCCCTCACGACAATCTATACAAGTCATGTAGGCTGTGTCATACACACACATTGAAACTGTTCACACACGTATCCATGTTGCGGCGTTATTGTTTAATTTGGCGGTTTGCAAAATCTCTAGTAATTTTGCCATACACCTTGGTCGTAATTTAAAACGATTAATATACGATCAGCTGTTTTACATAGGTATTGTAAAACTTATATTTCTATATTGTTTTTACACGTGGCTATTGTCAGTCTGTCTAAACGAGGGCTGTATTACAATAATAGCAATCTGGCTGAACATGTTTAGCCGTTTTATAAACCGGCGGATACAATAACACTGAAATCCACATGTCAATTTTGTTTGTATGAACAGCTATCTAGCCGAGGTCAGTGCGAATAAAAGACTGGGCCTTTTGTTTGCACGTTTCCGTTGTTAGAAAGCGGCTTTCACTCTTATGTGGTGTAGTTATGATGGGGTCAAAGGGTTCATATGCTGTCCTGAATTAGAGCGACACATATTTTGTATTGTATCGAGAAAATTGATGGGAATTTCACTGGCAAACGTACGAGGTACTCAACATAATATTTCCTATAGCTTTGTGGTAGTGTAATAGGGCAAGTCAAGGATTTCGGATATTTTCTCTTTACGGAAAATGTAGGCTTTGAAATGTATATTAGTTCCGTGTCTAGGTGTAGTGCGTGAACGTTCTTCGTGATTTCTAATTCATGTGATGAAGCAATAAAAAAGGCCTGACCTATATGTGTAATTGTTTGACGTGTTTTATTTCTTTGCACATGAAATTGTGACGCTTCGAATATTCTCGTACTTAGTTACTCTAATTCTCAAGGGCTACCTGTTGTTGCAACTTGCTTGCGTAAATTGTCAGTCCATTCTAATGAGGCCCATATTCGTCTCACTTACAGTTTTTTTTTGCGTTTCACTATGAATTTGTCTATATCCATGTTTGTTCATGGAAAAATAGGTATTTACCTACATATATCTTCAGAAACGGTATATTTTTATGCATGATTTTACCTTCCCGTCACAGTTGATTTATCAGTCAAAAAGAGTTTTTATTTCACAAGGGTTGTATTTCGACTAGTGTTTATAATTCAATTCAATTCATTTATAGACCAAATTATAACAATTTACGTTAAATTTGGCTCGCCATTATTATACAAAATTATTCAAATAATTATAATCTGCTTAAAATAAGAATATTTGAATATAGGTGAGATTAGAGAATAAACATTTCTGCCTTCCAGCATTTCGTCTTAATTTCGTTTATTGTGAAGAAAGAATGTGTGGCGAAGATCGCTTTAAATTACAATATGGTTCCCTTGCTTAGACCTTTCACTTACCCCTTGATACTTGGAGAACGTCCAAGTATCAAACCGTAGTCTTCTTGTCGCTATTTGATGCTTAGAACATTATACATATACGACATGTATCGTGATTCAGTTGTGTCAAAACTGTTGCTGAAATGATTTACAACATATCATAACGTATGCAAATTATTCACATATGATTATCATAAATAATTTACAAGTCAACGCTTACCTAACACCACGATGTGACTACCATATCATACACAGGATAGGTGCTATATGTACATTTATATATTATGTTCAATGACATAGCTAACTCACAATAGAATATTTATCTTTAAGTAAAAGGCACTGACTGTTTGACTGACTAATACAGAAACCACGAAATCTCCAGAACTATAAAGTGTACGTGCTTGCTAACATGAACTTTGTCTTCATGTATTTCTCTTCGATTCTTGGTGTTTGCTAAAAATATTTTTCTAAATTTCCATGTGGCAATGGGAAAACCTTAGGCAAAGCCGCGTATGAGAAAGCAGAATATTCTATGACACAGTTCACAATAATATAGTCGTATTAATGATTCTAATGATTCATGTTATCTAGCGCGATAGCATTCGTTTGTTTTAAGTTACCACACTCGCTCGTGTGCTCGTGGTATCTGATTGTGTCAAGTGTTTGAGAACAATTTTGTTTGTAAATGCTTGATAGTTTGGTATACATTTGGTTAATTAGTGTTTCGTAATTTTGTCTATGTTTTATAAGATACAATAAAGTAAAGACCTGACGGCATGACCCTGATCCCCTGGAAGTTGGGGCGGCCTCTAGTGTGGGACGCTACTTGCGTCGATACTATGGCGCCGTCACATCTTACGGAGACGCAGAATAAGGCTGGCGCGGCGGCTAATACGGCCGAGCAGCTCAAGCAGCGGAAATATGCTAACCTTGGTAGCGGTTACATATTTGAGCCGTTTGGTGTGGAGACTTTAGGTCCGTGGGGACCGGGAGCTCATCGTATTTTCTAAAGTCTGTGAGAGCGCCTGTTCGATGCGACGCGTGACCAAAATGCTGGGACTTATTTGGCTCAACGTATCAGTATTGCAATCCAACGGGGCAATACTGGGTTGGATCATATGAGCTATCTATAGGCCTTTTATGGTCTATGGGTTGTCCAATTGCTTCTCCTTGTATGTAGTTAGTTTAGTTTTAGTAAGTAGAGTGTAGTTTGTTTTCAGTAAAAAAGGCATTCGCCCGTTAAAAAAAATAAAAATAAAGTAAATACTTCTTTTTTTGTTTTAATGGGTCTGTATTGACTCCAGTTTTAATCAAATTATTGACATACATTTAACTATCTGATCGTCTCTAATACATATATCTGCAGAAACTGGTCAAGAAATATCGAAGTCTGGGGTCAATAACTCTAAGAATTCATTATTCTGAATTCTGATCTAAATTCCAAATATAGAATACCAATTATAATTCATTCATTGCATATTTAGGTCACAAGCGAAACATCGTCACATAATCGAGACATTTGCATTACATAGAACCTACAGCTGTATATGATAATCCTCTTCTCGGAAAAGGCAATCTACATAACGATACAAGTATCGAATACATCGCACGTGGTATTCACAACACCAGCTTTTGTTGATAAGATAGATCGCCTCTCAACGGATACTGGTTACTAATTACGGAGAGTGCATGACGCGCTGATATCCACAACGAGCATGAGGGGAACAAAATGTAATTAGGAGAGTAGTGGATTGAAAATTTCACGTCGAGGTTTTGGGTTAAGAATAATAATTTTACGGATGATACTTGCTTACTTCCGCAGTTAACAAATCAGAATTGTAGAGTGTATTTAACCCCTGACGCAAAAACAGTATTATAAGTTTAAAGCCTGGTTGCGTGCACATACTACAAACGGATGGACCGATTTCAATGCGGTTTTTATTATTAAAAGCTACCTTTATCAGGATGGTTAGCTTCTCCAAAATATGATCAGCTGTTTAAGCTGTTCACTATTAATCGGGGGATTTTTACACTTTTATTGAGGTGTCAAGTCATTCTAATGAACTCGTCTTTTTTTGACCAAGTTATTTTAATATTTTTTTTCTCTATTATGCTTCGGCATCGCAAAGAGCTAGAAATAATGCAAAAGAAACAGCTTGTAATCAATACGTGCATTAAAATTTCCTTGAATGCTGATGAAGCGAAAGAAAGAAACGACACGGTGATAGTACCCCCTACCCAATATTTGTGCACCATCTGTTTCTAAAAGTAAACAAAAAACAAGTGCATAGTACTTGAACTATTGAAGTGGGTTGTGTGTGGGAGGCGGGCGTCCTCCTAACGGTGGTTTAAAAGGGAACGTTAAACGCGTAGGTTATCGGTACCTGGTAGCTTTACTTTACGTGCTTCTGTGAAGGTTACTGAGGTGTTGGTATTGAACTGATGGAAATAAGCTATCTTAATTGTTTTGGTAGATACAGCTCTATAGCAACCTTTTCCTTTGCACTCATTTTAGCTATCGTAATTATTTTGATTAACGTTGAGGCAGAAGCGTTCTTGAGGGGAGACCATGGAATGGCAACCGTGGTGCAGGACCTCCTCAGGCTAGGTGGAGCGACGATTTTCGCAGGGTGGCTGGTAGCAGCTGGATTTGAGTAGTAGGGAATGTGCTCAATGGTGTGCAGTTGGAATGTCCTATGTCTAGCCGTGGACTGCGATAGGCTGATGATGATGCATTATTTTGGTAGTGATGCCTCTACATACCTATAGCAACCTTTACTTTTGCACCTCTTCTGATTAGGGTTTGTACCAAAATTCTTACATTTCGAGCGATATTTGGCATCTTACATGATGTTGCCTCTCATATCGCCACTGTTACATAATAAAATGTAGAAGAAGATTTTACAAGGCGTTGTTATAATAAACTAGCTGTGCCCTGCGGTTGCACCCACAGTTTCCCGGGATTAAAGTAGCCTGTGTGTTAATCCAGGTTAGAATATCATTATTCCAAATTTCACTCAAATCCGTTGAGCCGTTATAGCGTGAAGAAGTAACAAACACACTAACATATATACAAGCTTACGCATTCATTATATTAGTGTGATTCGTGTTAATTGATATGATATGATAGAGAAAAAGTTAAAGGTCATAGCTACATACTAAAATTCACTCACGTGGTCAGCCACTTTCAATGTTTAATATTGTTTGGACAGACCAACAGTAAAGAAAGAACCGTCGACGTTAAAGTTAGCTTCAAGACGTCTGGAGAGAAAATATAGTGGCTTATCAAATCTTCGAATAAAATGTCTACATATTGACTGTCTTTTTTTAAGATACCGACAGAGGCTGGACATGATCTAACAAATTCGAAAACAAACGTTATTTACTTTCGCTTCTCTTAATTATCTCGCTATTATACTTCTTTATTAATATTCAAATTACAAAAACAATATAAATAGAATAATTTTTGTTTATACTTTTTACATAACTTACATCATAAAAAACTTTTACACCACGGACGTAAAATAAACTCAATAACGATCAGGCATTATAAATAAATACTCAACGTTATTTCTCTGATTATTTACAATTTCTGATGGTTAATTTGATTTTTATTCAAATTTTCTTACATCACAGCAGGGGGCACTAGGCACTAGTACTACTTTCAATATGTTTGCTCGATACATATATTTTATTTATCGTTGTCGTAATCTACGAAGTTGATGATAATTGGTATAGAATAATCTTGTACGTATTTTCTCTCTATATTATATTTCTCGTAGAATAAATCATTAGTGGTAGGTAGTACCGTCTTTAGTTGGTCTATGTTTTTTAAGAATAACATAAAATTTCATTGCTGTCATGATTCTTCCTATCTATAGTCGTGCTACTATTACGTATGGTCTTTTTTATCGAACTGATTGATGACACGAGCAAGTGGTTTAACTGATGGTAAGCGCCACGCCTGTCCATAACAAATTAGAGTACCACTCAGAACTTTAAATGGCATTAAAAGCACTGCGTAGCACTGCATTGCCCTCTTTACCCAGAGGATCAGATACTAAGCCTAGTAATTTCGCTGGCTACAATGCTCTTCAAACCGTAACACAGTAATGCTTGCGCACTATTGCTTGGCGGCAGAATAACTGGCAAAGCTAGTACCTGCTGGTAGGTACCGTCATTAGTTAGGTAGTCTATTTGTGATAGTTGTAAAACTATCACAAATAGTGGAACTAAAGTTCGTAATGAATATTGCATAAAACACGATTTTCACAGGTTATCATTATTACATTGATCTCGGATACAAACATATGACCGCGAATAAACTTTACAGGATAACCTAATCCTTATTACAAATAATTACTGGCTTCGCGTGCATCCTTGATGAATGATCTCTCGGGCCGAAGCCGGTTGGATGCCTACCTGCTGAGACGGCTTTAGACGGAAGATGAACGATCAGGATGCAAAGGATATTACTAGATAATAAGGCTTTAATTAAAGAACATTACACATTATGTATGTATGTACATACAGCTTACACATATGTTATTTATACCTTACCTAGATAATCAGTTCGTACAAAATAATAGTACACAATTTTAAAGAAGTACCAGGACAGCAGAAACCAGTGGCGATTAATTTATCCTAGAATCCGCAACAGTTTTGTTTGTAATCAGTTATGCTTACCACTTTTTCTGACATATTGAGCTTGAAAGTACCAGGCGAGCAGAAACTAACAACGATACTCAGTATAAGAGCTGACAACGATACTCAGTCAGTAACAGGATAAGCGAAACCAAGAAACAAATAATTACTAGTTTTGCGAACATCTTTGATAAATGATGTTAGACCGCAACCGGTTGGTTACCTACCACCTGCCAAGACGGGTAGACGGAAGATGGACGATGAGGATGTGTAAGAAACTACCATTTACCAACTATATGTTAGAGAACACGTATATAGCTAACGTAAACATATTTACTCTTTTATGTAAAGAGAATTGATGCTTTTTTGTTAGATACACCGGCGATTTTGGGGATGTTTTCCTTCACCGTTTTTAGAGCGAGTGTTAAATCCGCACATAACTTAAGAAAGTCACTGGTGCGGGGCCAGCGGAAATCGAACTCGGGTGCGTCGGATCGGAAGGCACTGAGCCATACTCGCTCTTCTCAGATAAAGAAAAGTGTAGATGATAATAATAGTAAGACCTTTATTTAATGAATATTACATCATTTACATTTCACTTCTCACACATTAAGTACTAGTTTGGTTCGGCGCGTCTTTCGTAGATCCAAAGGCCTCCTTCAGCTTATTCCATTCTTCTTTCCTGGCTCTAAAACCAGTTTGGGGACAATTTACTATCAAATTTAATCCAGAGCTAACTGCTAAACCCAGGGTAACATTCCTTGTGGCAATCTATATTTCGTTCCGTATTTCCTTCAGGACGTCAATAATTATTTAATCTTCTAAAATCGCAGCAGAAGTATAATCATTTCACAACAGCGAAATAGAATAGTACTGGAGACTACGTGAGGGAGACCTACTCAAAGCACACCTCATTATTAAGGCATCGGCTAATTTAAGCTTTAGGTTCTGTTCTGTTCTATTCTGTTCTAAATAAACGGAATAACATACATGGCACTGAACTGCGCTCGTCACCCTCAAACAATATCTCTTAACCCCCTATTCTAAACTGCTTTTGTGTTGTAGTGGTTGGGCAGGTTGGCTCAAATCTCATACACCGCTGAGGTTGCGGGCTCGATTCCCGCTACGGGACAAATGTTTGTGCACAGGAAAAAAAAACGCAAGCATTTTTTTGTGTTTGGGTGTTGTGAGACCATGGTCCTCTTAGTTCCTGGTTCCCTAAATAAAGGCAATCCTAGTTAGGGGCCTGGATCTATGTATGTGATCGTTAGGCATTTTTTTTTTATGTTCATGAATAAAAGGGTAAAATCTTATGAATCATGCCCAGTAATTTTGCTTAAAACCAGAACACAGTATTGTATGCACATTGGCGGCCATGTGGTACCTACTTTTCAAGGCGGACTCTTTCAGTAGAGGCCGAATTATATGTTCACAAAGTCATACGGGATGTGGTAAGCTTGCCCTGGACGTGGATATCCATAACACCTGATATGCTGCCGTAACATTATCTGCCATAAAGATATTGATGCCTCGTCGACATGAGTCTATATGGTGAAAAAACTCCGAAATGTTAGTTCATAAATGGGCGCAGGTTAGCTCATATGCCACGGAGGTTGCAAGATCGATTCACGCTACTGGACAAAAATTTTGTGGGACCATGGGTTGCGTTGTTCGTGGTTCCCGAAATATAGAATCCTAAGGGGTCAGGATCTATAACTATGTGAACGTTGAACAAAAAACCAAGATAGTTGTAGACTTTTAGAGCTATATTGTAAGTTTCTGGTATTTATCACTGTTAAAATTAATTTATCCAATGGCTAAATAATATCCTACCAATATTATAAATGTAAAAGTTTGTTAGGATGGACGGATGGATAGATGGATGGATTTTTGTTACTCAATCACGCAAAAACTACTGAACGAATTTTGATGAAGGTACTTTAGGTCCTGGAAAAGGATAAAGGCTACTTTTATCCCGGGAACCAGCGGGTGTAACCGCAGGGCGCAGCTACATATGTCCAATAAATGTGAAACAGACTATAGTCTATCTAGGTCTTATAGACTTGCTAATATTCGAAAGGCACCTGTTTTCATTGCTAAACTGTCGCGTGGGAGACTCGAGTTACGAAACTGAGCCCTTTAAAGCCCAGAGGGATTATAGGTTTATTTCTTGTACGTGTGGCGTCCCTACAAGGTGCTGTGAGGTGTGCGATGGTCTTTCATAATTGTGAGGTGCACTGTCGCATTCCCAATCGTATTTGGTTATGATTAATGCGTTGATGGATAGGTTTCATATTGATTTAATAGTCAACAACTCTTTTTAATCATGTTTTGTATTTACTTCACGAAACGAATATATTTTTGGTCCAGTCGTCTATAAGTTCACGGGTTCTGTCCTCGTCAGGAGTTGTATAGGTACGGCACCGACACATAATAACTATACTGTATGTTTGTTGTCAAGATAAAATAATATAATAATCTAATAGATTTGTAGGATGACCATCAAAAAATGTTGCAAAAATAAATAAATGTTGCAGTTTTAAGCAATTTTCCTAAACTGCTCAACTTAACTTTATTTGATTCATGGTCCAATTCTTCTAACAACCCGTGCGTTAACTTACCCCAAATTGGATGAGTCGATGTGTTGGTAAACAAACGAACGTCAACGACCTACGAATTAGGTCTGCCAGTGGGTGCGCTAAAACGACTTGACCCTTTTGTATAGTGATTGTCTTTATCTTTTAATCGACCTCAATATTGGCAAATGAACGGTTGATTGTGTATGTCTCTGTCTTTTCATTTACAACGATGTGCTTGAATGATTTTAATACAAATATATGGCAAATGTTAAGTAAATAAAATAAAATTCAAGTTTTGGGTTTTGGATCTTTTAAGAAAGGATTTAGGTCTAATAGATAACATAGACCGAGTAACAGGAATAAGGGAGAAGCTATTGTTTGTCGATTGTTTTAAGGATTTTAAATTGAAATTACATCGCTTTTGATAATGAGAACTTCATCCGCATTTACTTTAACTTTGGCATTTGTAGTTTACGTATAGATAAACCTTCTTATGGTCATTCAAGCTCTTCTCCGAACCATAACGCTGATACACAGAGAGGTAGTTGGAATCTGGAGCATTGCTGCTGTTTTCCTTATACAATCTTCACTAAATAACCTGTTCTCAATTTCATGATCATTACGACCTCTTTCCTCACCGGTTACACACAATATTAGTCATCGTAATGACTAAGGGGTTGGTTATCGTAAATCATACCTTATCTCGGTATCACCTGCTTGATTCGCGAGTGATTTTATCAACTCTAATGAAAAGAGCTATTAGCGCGTAAACTGATCTTGTAAATGAATCTGGTAATTTCAACGTTGCATTCATGCAATAGCTGTTTTGACTTTAGTTTCTCTGAGGGTTGTAACTAATTAACAGTGTAGCAAATAGTCACTCTGATAAAGTCCCACATTTGTCTTTATGCAAGTACTTCTTAGAATCAACATAAATATATTCTAAATATTCTATCTAACGTTACGTGACATTCGTTTATCTTTGTTTATGGTTTAGTTTGGTTTATAATATTCATGGCATTGATTGATTGATTAATAACGTATTATTGTACACCAAAAACATAACAAGAACAAATAAAAATAGAACTTAAAAATTTGATTAGTACAATGGGCGGTCTTATGGCATTGATATATGTATCAAAAGCAACATATCCAGCCGTGTCTCCGCCCGCATTTTCTTGTTTTCCCTTGGATTTTTTAGATTTTTCTCCCTTGTCCTCAAGCTAACACTTAAATTATCTTCGAATATTATCTTTATAAGATATGAAGAACTTCACACATTATACCAATCTCGTTTTAATACGAACGTAAACAAGTACAGTAAATACGTAACATACTAAAGTATCGTACTAAAACTTTGCTGTTATCTAAGCCTATGGTGACGATCGTAAACATTTTATGTTCACTTCAGAACTCTGTGACATCAAGGCCGTATGCGCAACTTTATTAACAGATGAAGCTTGCATCATATGGTACTAAAACCTAAGTACTCGTAGGTGTACAAGAATTGCGATGCAACAAAATATTAAAATGGCTAAAAGGATTTTACATCATACTAGTAAGTTTATTCGACTTGGCATACATTAACGTTGTTTACTGCATTTTAAGGAACCTTTGACATGTCTCGCCTGCCGTATGATATACAACACAAAATGTTGTGCATCATACACGTGTTTGTGTAATCTTATATATAAATATTATTTATATTTTTCATGACATATGTTCATAGTTTATTAGTTGTTGCAAATAAACGTTTCTTTCTTTCTTTCTTTTTAAAATTCTCGTGTCACAATGTTAGTTACCTTACTCCTCCGAAACGGCTTTACTGATTTTTACCAAATTTTATATGCATATTCAGTAGGTCTGAGAATCGGCTACTATCTATTTTTCGTACCCCTAAGTGATAAGGGTTGTTCACCCTTAACATTTTTTTTTAATTTATATGGCAAAACAACGTTTGCCGGGTCAGCTAGTCTTCTTATATATAAAATTCTCGTGTCACGATGTTAGTTACCTTACTCCTCCGAAACGGCTTTACTGATTTTTACCAAATTTTATATGCATATTCAGTAGGTCTGAGAATCGGCTACTATCTACTTTTCATACCCCTTAGTGATAAGGGTTGTTCACCCTTAACATTTTTTTTTAATTTATATGGCAAAACAACGTTTGCCGGGTCAGCTAGTTTTATATATTACTTAAAATCATTAGGTACCTTATTTTGTTTTTGTTTTAATCTCAACATACTTAGTAGCTAATATATTGTAGTCAACGACGTTGGTCTCACAAAATAAAATAAAAACTTGATATTAATCAAGTATATTTTACATAAGTCTTTCCTTTTTATATAAGTATTTTCATTCCATTAGGAATGAAAATAATGGAAAGGGTCGTAGAGTATCGTAACTGATTCGAGTCTCAGGAAGTTAAACTTATAAGTAAACGTATCAAAGATGTTACAAGATTTGCAAAAGTAGGTAATGTTACTTGCTGAGATGTTATGAATTGAAAAACGTAGTACCTTACTGCACAAATGTTAGGCATTGGTAATGGACAGAAATTGCAGCTCAAGATCAAGTTATTCTAATGCCAAGCAACAGCATGCCTTAGCTTTTGTGTTGCCTTAGTCATTCTAAAATATAAACATCATTATTTAAAATACTCATATTTGCGCCAGTAAATATCTTCTTTTATAATTTAACTAGTTTCTTGGCTCAATAGTTTAAAGGCGCGTACTTTGCATCGCTTGATTTGTGCTCCAAGGCCGCAAGTCGATTAATAATGCTCGTTGTATCGCAAGCTACTTTGTTGAGGTACCTTCGGCTAACCGCTAATGGAGGCTGAAGATTAATTCATAGATAGTCATAGACTAGTATTACCGATAAAATGCTTACTTAGATGGGTTTGCAGTAGATAAATCAATGCGAGTATGTGTTAATTTTTCAATAATTTCAATGTAGATTTGACCACAATTAAATATAGAAGCAATTTTATCTGTTTTAAACAACACTCATCAACACACTGAGACTGGTTTTCTTAACCGCTGTTCGCATGATGAATGTAACTGCGAATCAATTGTGCTCTGTTATAGTATGATTTCTTTAATAAAACTTAATTAATGAACTTGCTCATAGCATGTCTAAAATGCAGCCGGCCTTGTTACAATGATAATGGAATGCAAACAAGATTAGCAAACACCATCAGCATTTCAACCGACGTAAAATACCGGAAATGCCGCCGAATTTCAGAGCCACGATTTCGAATTTCGACTGCAACCACAATAATAGCCAATCGCATCCGCGATAATCCTATTTGCGGTCGAGTACGGTTGGCCGACCGCCGGGAAATTGGTTGGAAAACGGCCGGAATGGCCGGCTTTCGGTTCAGCTCACCGTGTTCGGGATTGACTGAGTTGTTGATGTTGCGTAGCGTTGACACTGTTTGCATAGATTGTCCTTAAATAATTGAAGGACTCACTTTGAAATAGTGACCATAAGTAATCGTAACTTGTTTTGATCACGTTGTTAGTCAAGGAATAGTTATTATTTTTATATCAACCTATTGTGTCCCACTGCTGGGCAAAGGTCTCCCCCATCTCCCTCCAAACATCTCTGTCCACAGCTACTTCCATCCATCCAGGTCGGTAGATCACGTCGTCTCCGCCCGTCTTGAGGCTCCCACTTTTAAAGCCTGCGCCAGCAATGCCTGTCTTCGAACGCAGTGTTGTATTTCGGATCTTATCGGTCCTTTTCACCCCGAGTATGCTGCGCTCCATTGCTCTTTGACAAACCTCGATTTTGGACAAGGAATAGTATAAAGAGAAAATACGATACCAGATTGACCCAGAGACGTCGAAAGAGAATAAGACTTGGATGGAGATACAGAGAGAAAACACAAGACCTGCAATTACTCCACTGCCGTCTTTATCTAGATTTATGTTCTCCATCCTCCGCCACATCGTCGATTAACATTAAGCGATATTGTAGTCAAACATACTTACATCTATAAGCCTAAAAGGCAGAGGATACTGAACGTCAAGAATTTGATTTACAAGAGCAAATAAAAGCCATAGACATAAAACAATGTTCATAAACTTGTTTTGTTAGAAGAATATCGTTGATTGGATCTCGTAAAATGAAAACGCCTTCAAAAAAGCTATTAAAACTTCCAGACATATTAATTTCGCTAATTACAAGTCGTTACAACTTCCTAACCTTTTAAGTATCAGCCACTATAGGCAGTATAATACAGGTCTGGTTTGATTTCGAGAGATTTATTGTATGATAACTTGTTCGTTGGTTCTCTTAATTATTAAAGGCCTTTATTGTGCGCACGCTCTAAAGAAACAAAGTGTAATACTATTTTAAATATTAACTTATCAAACTCAATTAGATATTACAGATATGACCAAGATACAGATATCGGAGAAGCAATATATCTCCTACATGAATGATGAAGGCTTTTATTTGGTTATTTTCTGAAGAACATTAATATCTATAGACCATGAATGAAGAAATTGTTTCCATTAGCTATACAAACCTACTAGCTAAAACATAATATCTCTGACGAAGAAATTGGTCAATCAAATAATCATGAAAAGTTGTAATTTCGTTGACGACATAAGCCCAGGAACCATTTTTGTAACCTTACTCTACAATTAAAGAGCGGTCGCTGTTGAAGCTGGTATAAACTTGATTTTCTAAGGAGATATTGTTATTGTCTCTCCAGAACGAAAAACCGATGTTACAGGATGTTCTTTACTAAACTTCTCATATCTTCTGTTTTATTCAAATGTTCCATACGAGCAACCAACCGAACAATTGCTCTCAATCCGGTATTCCAATTATTAGTGCATCGCATGTTATGTCACCGCCGCATTTGTTCCAAGGCGATCACGGAGTGGGAACAATGCGATTTGTGTGGAAACCGTTCTGTCTATTGTGTTCGCGCATCGGCCGTACACTTGTCGATTGCGGTGATGCCTGGCCGAAATGCTATGGGCTTTTAGGATGGAATAGACAGTAAGGATACTCTACGACAGCATCGCATCGCTGCGTTGCTGAAAGCTGTGCTTGCACTGCTTTAAAAGCATGGTGAGCTTTGCGCCGACATCTACTCTTTGTCTTGTCGTCAGTTTACCTTGGTTTGTATCTATGCCGAGATCAGTTGTTTAATAGTTCATTCTATCTATATACTGAAGAGTGCCTATATTATATTGTTCATACGCTACTCTTCGGGGCTCGTATCGACCTCGGCCATAACGAGTCTTTACGCGTCTTCAACATGATTTCTGTTCCAAATTATTTTTCTTTTGCGATCGACGCTTTATTCTGTGTATTAATAGAACAGTAGGTGGCATTACCCCTACTGTTTCTATACTACGTGCTCTTTATTTGTTGTATTGTTTAACATTGTTCTGCAATAGTATTATGTTAAACGCTGTGTGGTCTTACAAAAGCTTTATCAAAGATCTTTTTGTTAGTGTATCTATGTTCGTTCTCACTTCATGTTTAGTTGTAATACGTGTATTTTCACAATAAGTCTTGGTCCCACTTGCTATATATCGATAGCTGTCGATTATGGAGCTATTTTTTATATGCAGTAAATATTACCATAATATACTCGTACCAGTCCTTCTATCAAGTTTCAAGACTTGTCGCATTTCCTCACATCGTATTAGTTTCTTGCCATTTCCAAGTATCGTAAGCTGATACTCCAGCACACTAAGCCTAAGCTATAGATAGGTACTAGAGTAGGTATCCCGAGAGTGTAGTTTTCACCTTGCGCACTCGAGTGCAAAGTGCAATCGCTCTGTCGGCTCGGCTTCAGTGTCGCGAAGCCGGTGCAGTGCAATGTTGCTATGCAATTAGTTTTATAAGGCTTGAAGATGATTATATTGACTTTGTCATTATCGAAACCAATGAAGTGAATGCTACTCATATTATGTTGGGAATTGATACTGGTAGTATATGACTGTGATTGACATTTAATATTACTAAAGCTAGTGGGGTCGCCAAAACATTATATTTTTTCGTCGCCGCAGTTTTTTAGATAATCTTTTCACCGATATACTACCAACATCTAAAGATTAAGAAAAACATGATGCTTGTTAGAGCAATATTATGATGATGCCAATGTCTGTGCTGAATTGTCGGTGGAAGCACAGAATAATGAATAGGTGGCAGTTACAAAAACTGTTTGTCGTAACTAAATAAAGAACATTTATTCAAGAGTGCTGAAGCAGGCTACAAAAATGTAAACTAGACACTAGTAATCAATTTGTTTCATTGAAAGCTAGCAACAACACATGTTTGCTAACCTCTGTTTGGGCGTCTTTATGACGTCCGTTCTCTTTTCCTTTTTGCCCCAATTAACGTCTTTGTTTGCCGATGCCTAATTTATATCTTGTTTTTGTTTCAGGTATGTATATGCCGTTACCAAGTAATTGAACTTTGATAATGTTATCTACGGGATTTTTGGATTAGATTAGATTAAGGTTTGTATTTCCCAATTAATTTCTATCAGCAGGTGTAGAATGTGAGATGATATATGTGAGTTGAAGGATTTCGACAAAGGTACTAAACTTATGAGCTTGAACAATAGAGACTTAATACAAGATCAAAGAGTTCTTTACGGTTTTGCGATACTCAAATCGTATTTTTGAAATATTCTTTTTAAGAACATTTATTTTTACTGTGAAAGGGATGCGCCTTAATAAAGCAACCGCGGTTGCTTGCTTACAAGCCAGGTCATGAACCCGAAACTACGGGCTGTGATGGTTACGTCACGGATACCAATTACCATGCTTACTATGTAAATGTACACAGTACCTACATAAAGTGTAGGACAGCGAACAAACTTTATACAACGACGAAACACTAGTGTGTTACTGTGTACTTATGTTTTTGTACTTACATGTTTGCTGACATTGATAAGAGTGCTGTTCAACGTTTCGACACAGTTTAGCGGATTTTTTCATATATCCCTCATGAGGGCTTTCAGTGATGAATCGGCTCATAACATTAAAGTTATGGCCTGATTAAAGAGATAAAATTATCTAATCTCAAAACTAATTACTATATTTAATCTCATGTTGAACTATGCAAAACTTGTAGAGCAGATGTTGCATTTTACATCCGGCTACTTGTCACCAGCTACTGTGTCAATTTACATTGTATTCAATGCCTCAGTGCGGGCGTTTTCTTAAAAGCATGCATGCATGTTTCGTAGTAAGTTTAGTCACTGGCTAGTTACACTGTGTTATAGGTTAACCGTGAACGATTTATACGTGAGCAAACCATGCGCGACGTGACAGTTAATTTTATGCATAGTACGTGTAGAATGTCGTCCATTCCTTGACAGGTCGTTCTAGGTTGGGAAAGCTTAGTTGCGGTTGTCACGACTTCTAATATTTGTTAAATAAAGGTTTTTAGTCAGGAAAGTGATTTGAAAAGCGTAGCTTAAAGCGCGGAAAACGATCCATCAGCTGCTTATTAATTGTTATATTAGACGCGTATTTTTATCTTTCAAATTAATTTTGTCCCTGGTCCGTTTACCGTACTTGGTCCGCCAAGTATTCGTCTTCTGTATTATGTCTTACGCTAAACCAAGAGGAAAGGATTAATATTTTGATGAATGGCTACTTGAGCTTAAAAAATGAATAACCTTTTTTGAAATCCATCCTTTCTTGAGACATGCGATATTGCGAAATTGACAATATAATGTAGGTACTTAGTAATAGTGCTACTACAAACATAATTTTCGCTCCGTTTTTGCCAATCGGTCAAATTACTACGCAACCTAGACATTTTGCATCCACCCTCCATCACTAAATTTGTTATGATCGGAGACCTTCAATATTAATGGGTACACTGGAAATGAATGCGTTGCGGTTGCATCCGGGGTACACTGCTTTTATCTAGTTTTATCCTGTAATTTCCGGTCTGTGAACTTACCTATGTGTGCGTAGTGCGCTTTTCCGATTCCTGTAGGTTTGTGTACAAACATAAACACCTTTATGTGAACTTGTGGAGAGCGCTCTTCGATTTGAGTACGGTTGTGTGCTGTATGCATGATGCAAACATGTGTATGTGAGTATTGCGCTTTTCAGTTTGTGTAAGTATATGTTTGCTAACATGATGATGATATTTCGGGATTTCATTCGTTTCACGAATTGTAATTAAATGAGACGTACGCCTAGATTCTCTCAAACTTTAACTGCGTGTTTATTGGTTTTATTAATTTTTAGATGAATTGTTTTCTTACTACCTTTGCTTAGATTATTTGGTACAGCGTATTACTGCATCTCATGCTTTCTTACTATACCTACCTTCTAATAATAATATATACCTCCTCGGAAGATAGGATACTGGCTTCTAAGTTACAGGTGTATAACTCACTTAATTTAGAAGACAAGGGTCCAAATTTTAAGCATAGCATAAAGAGCCTAAGGAACTGTTTTTTATTTGCATTCATGTATACCTATGTAGTAATTAATTAGCTGTAGTGTAACTTTAAAATAATTTAGATGTTACCTACACTCGAGAGCAATGAATCCGGGTCACTTTAAGAATGTTAAAAATCTCGGAAACTAAAAATGATAGGTTAATGCAATAAATTGTATTTAATAGACAATGTAATACTCCTTAAATGAAAGTAAAAAAAATATGAGTCACCATACATTTTATTAACACAAAATTACATAAAGAAAAAAACTGCTGATCTCTCCTTAAAACAAAAATAGGAAACATGAAATTTTTGAACTTTATTACGATTTTCTTGAATTTTAATACTTCGTATTGCCTCCTCGTGCTTCCATTACTGCGTTTACGCGGTTTGGCATGCTGTACACCAAGTTCCTTATACGATTTTGGGGAATATTCTCCCATTCCTCTGTGAGAGCAATTTTGAGCTCACGAAGCGTGATTGGGGGAGGGTTTCGTTGTTTTACGCATCTGCCTAGCTCGTCCCAAGCATGCTCGATCGGGTTGATATCCGGGCTGCGCGCTGGCCACTCCATACGAGTAATGTTCATCTCTTGAAGGTAGTCATTCACAATCCTACCTGTATGAGGTCGGGCATTGTCATGCATAAATATAGCATCCTCACCTAAATTGACCATAAATGGACCAACGTGATCATTGAGGATTTCTTCCACATATCTTACGCTAGTTAAAGAGCCGTTTTCTATTATCACCAGCTCTGTGCGACTTTCAGAAGAAATTCCGGCCCACACAAGTACAGACCCACCACCGTAGGCTACTTTTTCTTCGATGCATGCTTGCTTGAATCTTTCCCCTGGTCTTCGATACACTCTGTGTCTTCCATCGTGCTTGTAGAGCATAAATTTTGATTCGTCGGAGAACATAACTTTTGACCAATCTTCAATACTCCAATTTACGTGGCTCTGGGCATATCTTAGTCTCGAAATACGATGCCCACGCTCCAGTTTAGGGCCGTTTGCAGGTCTAAGGGGTTTTAAGTTAGATTCAGCAAGCCGACGTCTTACTGTCCATGCACTTGGGTTACTTCCTCCGAGGCGTCGAAACTGATTGGTGAGTTCAGTTCCTGTGAGAAAGCGATTTCGAAGCATGGTGTTCACCAAGTATCGGTCTTCTCGTGCTGTGGTACACCTGGTTCTGCCCGTTCCTGGTCTGCGTAGGTTAGAACCAGTTTCTTCGTAACGTCGGAGAACTCTTTGTACTGTTGACAGCGACACACCGACAGTCCTGGCTGTATCGCGCTGACTCCGGCCGGTTTCCAGCATTGTAAGTATTCTGGTGCATTCTTCAGGCGTAAGCGACATAATTTCAGCTTGAATAATGAATATAGAGCACTATCAACATGGTTTATGTACCCACATAAATGACAGATTACAAACAAAAGCAAAACCAAATGCTGTAATTTCGTAGTTCCATCTTCGAAAGTGGCCCTTTTTCAAATTTGATTTTTTTATGATATAACTTTACAATAACTAAGAAGTTTTAATACCTTCATTTAAGGAGTATTACATTGTCTATTAAATACAATTTATTGCATTAACCTAGCATTTTTAGTTTCCGAGATTTTTAGGATTCTTTAAGTGACCCGGATTCATTGCTCTCGAGTGTAGTTTCCCTATGACACTTAAGGCTTCTGATTAAATAAATTAAATCTAAAAAATCTAATCTTTTACATTATTGTTGGTATATCTTACTACCTATATGTTGACCTAGTATTATAAATGCAGAATTTCAGAGCACAAATTCATATTCAAAGCTTATACAAGAGCTTAAAATGTAAAACAACGAGCAACAACCTCATATCAACTTCTTTGTTGTAGAGTGCATAGTTTCATGACTCCGAGTGTTACATTTTCAGGCGAAAGCTCTACCTATATGTATAGTCTACATGATATACTAACATAAGTGGTGACTACCTTGTTGGTATCATGTCACAGAGTAACAAGTATGGTATTACCACCCAACTCTTTAATGTGGACATGCCCAACAATGTTCTCACTATCTGTTAGTGTTAAGAGTTTTGTCAAAAAAGCTCGCTTAGGAATTTGGACGTGTTTAATGTTTATGTGCTATTTGCTACATCAATCAATCAATCAATCAAAAGTTCTTTATTCAATTTTGTCGTCACAGACGCCCTTATGAACGTCAATTATTACAATGACTCTACCACCGTAACGGAAAAAGACAACACAATTACAACAACACAAACACAATTAATACAATTACTTGTATTCAAATGAAGACTGCCAATTCCTCTCTCTCTCTCTCTCTCTCTCTCTCTCTCTGTATGTGTGCGTGTGTTTTTCATTTAATTAAGTCATACTGGACTGGAAATTTGTACCCAACGGACCATATTTTTTTTCATAAGTTTCGGGACGCAAGTATTTCCTACACGCCTGCCCATAACAGTTGGAGCACCCAGAACCTTGCACTGCGCTCGCCACGCTGAATTAATAGCTCTTAAGTCTCAAAATACCCAGCAATTTCGTTAAAAATAATGCCCTTTGAAATAAAGCCGGATCACAGTAATGTTTGGACACTACTGCTTGGTATGTAGACACAGAAGTTTACCCCAAAAAACCGTGAACGAAACCGCGGGGCGCAGCTAGTAAATAGGTAATTTAGATCGTATGGCTCTTGGTAAACGCCCCCCCTGCTATAAGTAACAATATTATGCCATTCAATAATCGCTCAAACTTACCTAGTCCATCTTTTCGTTAACTGTGACGTCAGATGCCAGGTACGACCAGATAAGTTGATTCCCTCGCTCCACCGGACCGGAAGTGGATACCCGGATGCGCACTGCGGCTGGCAACACTCGCATTATTAGTGCACATAGCGATACGTAGTGCACATGGCAACAGTCTAGACGGGGTACATAATGTGATTATGTATCGAATGAAAGGTTCGAAGCTCATCGAACATTTTGGCGGAAAATGCACGCTTAATAACATGAAATTACCATCCTATTTTCACGACAAGCGCGCCATGCTCTCTTTAGGAGATACCTTTGAACTTACTACACTGAGGTTGCGGGTTCGATTTCTGCGAGTTCCTGGTTCCCAGGCATCCTATTTAGGGGTCAGAATGTATGACGATCACATCGTTGGGCGTATTTATTTTATTTATTATTACATCTTTGCGGACTTCGCCGCTTTTTATGTAACTAAATGGAGAGACGAGCAAGTCGTTTGCTTGATGGTAAGCAACACGCTTTCGTACTGTCGCATCCAGAACATTGTTTTACAAAATCCTGCCTAGCACAGCACTGCGCTCGTCAGCCTGAGGCAAAAACCATATATCATTTGTGAAGCTTAAATAATTTGTTATTTAGAATTATTTTTAATATGTTTGTTGACATAAAAATGTCAACAAACATTAAAAATTAAATTAGGTTTTTTCAAATTTTATTTTGAATAATTACAATTAAAAGTCCTTATTTCAGACCATTTCAAATTTCAGACTTTGGCTAAGGTTAGATGTGTTAGTAGTACCTAAGTACTAGGTGTTGAATTTTGAATTACTTATGTTAAAGTATGATAGAATGACCTGAAACCAAGGTGTTCATGACTGTTAAAGTAACACTATTCTTACTCCACGTAAACCTTGATGGGTGAATTAACCACCCCTGAAATCGCAGAGTAGTAAACTAACTTACAATAAATCACTACAAATTTATAAAGTAGGTTTGTAATCTCACCTGTAGGTAAGAATTTTGTATTGAAAAGCCACCTACCACCAACTTAACCTAAGCCGAGGTCGTTTACACTCCGTGTATACCGCGGAATATAAATCGCTGAATTTAGGTAAATGTATAAATAGTCATATATTTTCCAATTACTCAAAAAGCGCTTCGCTAACTACTACCTTTCACCAGACAACCCTTTCTCCGTCACGCGGCAGACGTTCCAGACGTATTACGTTTATAAAAGGGTTCCGTGACTGAGATATCATTTGCCTTAACCAGGACCCTAATTCACTATGACAACTTGGCGATTCCTTGCTTCAAGGAAACGTCGATTCCTTCATTAATAAACGACATCTGCGTACTGACATATTCTCTATGACGCGTCATATATATGAATATATGAATGCGTCATAGAGATTTCGATAATTAATGAAGGAATCGACGTGATTTCGAAGTAAGGAATCGACGTGATTTCGCCAAGTTGTCATAGTGAATTGGGGCCCAGGGCCCTAATTCACTATGACAACTTGGCGATTCCTTGCTTCAAGGAAACGACGCGTAATATAGGTATATGAATATATGAATGCGTCACAGAGATGTCGTTTATTAATGAAGGAATCGACGTGATTTCGAAGCAAGGAATCGACGTGATTTCGCCAAGTTGTCATAGTGAATTGGGGTCCTGGGTTAGCGTAGTATTGACTTCTATCATTAGCTACAAAACTGTCAATCCTGCCTGACAGGGTGTCATTTTTCAATTTTATAAACCCTAATTGACGCAAGTTCCGTTTAAAAGATCAAAGGCTGGGATATCCGTCAGAGTTAAAGGGTCCCGGACAATTTTCAGTTCCCGTGGAACCCCCGAGCGATTCCAGACTCGCAGCGACTCGACTTTTATTTTTTAATCTAGGAATTTTCCCCATTTCCAAGATGGCGACAGGCGTCTTAATCAAAAGGCCTTGAGCGCTTGCACGCATTTGAAATCGCTCACGTGGCTTCTTCGCCTGGCGAGGTTTAAATGATGAGGGTATTTTAGAGATAAAATGCTAGAGGTTGACGGTAGGCAGAAGTTATTTTGCCTTTGCGTAGACTGTAGACGAATCTTTGGTCGTATGATGGCTCTAGGAATCAGTAAAAGTAATGATAAAAAGCTTCTCAGAGGTACTTAGATTTGTGCAAACCTTCTTGCGTGTGCTTTAATATTCTTTTTTAAATACTGTCTTATGTAATAATGTGACTTTTGGTAATACATCATTTATTATTATTATATTATTATTATTCATTAAAACGTAAAATTACTCGACTCGTGTATACATAGATCGGCTGTACCCAAGTAGCAATAGATTAACTATTTATTAGATATATTTGTTAAGCGGGGAGTCAAAGAGGTGTATTATTTACTTAATCATATTAAACATCTCTGTTTAATCTAACAAACTCTTTCACCCGCCCGATTGCTTGCTGTCGCTAACTCAACTGGTATATTAAATCCACATGAGTTAAACTGTTTTTTTTTTTCAATATTTTTAAATTATTGTGTCAACTCGCATATTTTTATCAAATTATTGAAAAATACATAGGTTGAGGTTATTCGACGACTAACAAAACGTAAGGAAAAATGCTTATTAACTTAGCCGGCTTCTCAAACACGTCAGAAAATATAATTTTCCTTACTTTCTCTGCAAAACTCCTGTTTTTTCCCTCAACATAATCACACACTTACTAATCGCGTAACCGGTTTCACGGACCACCGGAACAAAAACAAGCAGGAAGTTCGCCTCCAGATGTTTCACCTCTAATTACAGCAATAACCAAGTTTCTAAGCAACGTGATCATGTATGATCATGGCATACTTACCGCACAGCCTCCGCACACTGAACATTTAGCTTGTGGCAAAAAATTATGGTACTACGGTTAAATTTTCCACTAGCTCTAAAGGAAAAGAAAAACATCAAAGGATAACCGACGCAATAACCACAAAACTCAACGGCATGTGAGATCCATCATCCAGGGTTGTCCCAGAGTCACACTCTGAAAGGGCCTACAAAAGGAGGTTCCTCTCAGAAATATAATAGTAGAGAAAACATGGTTGATCATGACACGCAGAAACAGATACCAAACTCTTTAGTGTTTACTATGAATTTTTAGAAAAAAACAAGAACCGACTTCAAGACTAAGCTTATATTTTTTGTTATTGTTGATTTTTTCAAAAAGTGCTCAATCAATTTAGGTAGAAATTATATGGGACCTTCTTATGGAAGACTTCTGAAGACCTACCAAACAAAAAAATAACCATTAAAATCAATTCATAATTGGCGGAGTAATCGCGTAACAAACATACAAAAAATACAAAAAAAACATACAGTCGAATTGAGAACGTCCTATTTTTTGAAGCCGGTTAAAAAGAAACAATAAAACACAAATTCATTATTGTTAAGTGCTTATTAAATACATAGATAGATTAGAGGCAATGTGATCAATCGCTATTTTAAAGGACATCGATAATTTCACTGAAAGGCATAAACTTATACCATTTCTCATGCCTATTCTTTGAACATAATACTAACTATATGCCTTCTCAATATAACTACTATATCCAAAAGCATTAAGTGTGTGAAAGTTGCCAGATACCAACGCCTGACGAACTATTATAGCAACAAATATTTCCACTTAGCATCTGGTTTTCGTCAGGCGTCCTTCTGTCTGCTAAACACCTATATTCGCAGTTGTAGACTTGAATGGATTTCAATTTAACTTTGACTTGAATGCGCTTCGAAAGTCATTGGACTATCTAGAGATTGAATGGATGGCGTACGTAAGCTTCAACTCATCATGTTTTATAGTAGGTACCTGCCTAATCAGTGGTTATGTTATTCAAGTTAAACGACAAGTGTTTAAAGTGAGATAAAATAAATAAAAACCAAGTTAATTTTTTTTTTAAAACCGCACAAATTTCTAGCTAATTTTTAGTAGTTACTAGTTTTAGAGTAAACAGTGTCAAAATGTTTTTAAAAACAAAAAGAGACATACATACTCGACAAATTGAGAAACTCCTTGGTTAAAATCGAATATTTGAAAGACTATTACTACTACTATTATTACTATCATGATAGTGTATCCTCCTGTAGTAACCTACTAATAAAACAATATTTAATCATCATCATTTTTTTTTTATTCCTAGAATAAACATCCAATTCCGTGTACCAACTGTGGTTTCCAATCATAACATCGGCGTCGTGCTTGCTGCTGTTGTTCTCATGAATTTCATTATTTTCTTTCATTTCGTACAAAGAATGCAGTCTGGAGAGAGCTTTAAGATTTTTGTTACTACGCCGCGCCCAGTGTCAAACAGTATTCAAGATCCATACAAAACTGTTTGTAAGGTTTCAACTTGCTCTTAATAAAAGTAGTAGGTACAGTCAGCGACATAAGTAGCTGAACTTTTACAATCTTTCAATAGTCTAAACAAAAAAAAATAACACCTAAAATATACAAATTACATGCAATTTTTTGAAATTTCCCTATTTGCTCAGGATATTAACAGACTTTTTAAATGCAACATTCAGAGATATAACACAAATATTGAAGGTGTAGTCAATCAAAGATTTACAAATGTTCAGCAACTTTTGTCGTTGACCGTACGACCCAAAACAAATCTAAACAGCAAGGCTTAGATGCATTCGTTTATTTTTAAGTATACTCGTATATTTGAAGAAATTTGCAATGCGCACTAAAACTGCATGATTATCTAATCGAATCATTGTCATCGATTGATTACGTTACATAGGTACAGCTCGGTATGACTTCGTAGATGCATACGTGCATACAGAGATATCCTAGACAGGTGCTTTTAACAATGTCTCCTTCATTGTTTTGAAAATGGCGTGGACCCTCCCTCCCTCAAATTTCTTGAGCTCTTCAGACCACACTAAATATTTACCGAGCTCTGGTACTGCCCAGTTCAATGTACTGTAACTTCAGTCTAGACTTGGGGTAAGAGGACGGGGTAGTGACGGGGAAGGGCTTACGTTTTCGCTGAATCCACAGTCCGCAAACCTTTTATTATTTCCCCAAATAAAATGATTTGTTATACGTTTTGCCACACTGTTGTCAGTGGTTTGTTATGTTTTCAAAGTTTGTTTGTTCCTAGAGCATTGATATTATTATTTCGTCTTAAGGACTTTTGGACGCTACTATTGTGAGATGTTTCTGCATAGTATAACTCTTGTAATAAGGGTTGTGTTGAGAAAATTGAGTTTAAGATTTAATTTTGTACAGTTCCTAAAGAAATATCAAGATATTCTAAGATTTTAAAAAATTAGGTAGAAGAAAAATGATATTGCTCGGGCAGGGATCGAACCTGCGTCTCCGGAAAACCGTCCCGACACCTTAAACAATGGGCCACCGATCAAGCTGCTAGAGCAACCAAACTTCTTCTATCCTTCTTATATTGTCTTACGGGGTTCTCGCCTCGGTAAAGACATACTAAACTTAGTTTTTGGTATCATCCTACATTCTTGACTATGCAATGCCTATTCCAAATCCACAATTTATTTTAGTCCATCGTGAAGCCTATTACGATTATAGGAGCAGTCTTTTAGTCTAACACGACTAGAATAGAAACCATTAATTTTCCCAAGTAAGATAAAACTGTTGCTACGTGCTACGAAATAAACTCCTTAAAACTTAACGAAAGCACCATTGCCTCTAATCTATGTAACCCTTCTTATCTATAATCTAGAGAATACTCCAAAAAACAATAAAGCTCCAAAAAACAGTAAAGTGAAATCGCAAATTATGTTGACTTTTCTAAATGGTCCTAATTAACCTAAGGTCTTTATGCCATTACGTGGGGAAGGTGAGAAAGGGACGACTAAAGGACAAATTATAATTTGACAAGGTTCTACATAAACACGATAAAAATTGGCTTTTATGTAGGAAGTAAGGGATATTGACCGAGTGGAGGTCTCCCAGTCTACTGGGAGAATTCGGCGTTTGTATGTTTGTTCGAGGATGTAATTTTCGTACCGTAGATCCCCAATCTTCATACAATTTTGTGGACTAGTAATTCACTTTAATACAATTAAAAAAATTGGAATTCGGATAAAATCGTTCAAGGGCTTGCAAAGATATAGGAGTCGCGAGGTCTAGTTCAGAGTGAACTACTAGTAGGTATCTATTCTAATAAAAGCAGAACAAGTAAAGACAAGCTATAGGCAAGTAAACAAAACCATAGCAAAACAAATGCGAGGCTTTCAAAGTTATTAGGCCTGAGAAGGGGATGTTACAAAGGGCGGAAGGTGATTAACTCACGTGCCCTTTAACATATGTTAACGAAGGGACGAGATGTATGGATGGAAAATAGACTGTTAGAATTGCTTACCACGATATAGGAGGAAAAGAATTAACACAAGTTTATTGTCGGAATATGCATTCAATATATTATAACGTACTTGACTGTGCTGTGCTAGTGTTGTGCTGACAAATGTCTATCCAAAAAATGTGAATGTACATAGGTATTTATGTGCTTTTCAATCAATGATAAATTTTAATGCAATGCATCGCTCCCGTTGGAATATTACCGTAAGTATTAATGCAATAATAATCTGGGACTTCAATTAAAACTAAAACAAACTTAAACAGTAGACAGGGAGGAACTAATATCCTAAATACAGGGTAACCTAGTTAGGAGTTAGGGATCGGCCATGGACCTACTCATTTAATAAAGTTTGTACAGTGGCTTCTCCTACGCCTATATACGTACTTTAGATATGGTATTCAAGTTTTCTCAACGATTTGGAAGCCAAGAGCACAAGCGAGAGGCATTAAAGCGCCAAATGTCCAAAAATGATGCAATCCCAAAAACTAAAATTCCCAGACTGTTGAATTCTGGGATGCGAATTCCTAAAATGTTCACTTTTCTATGGACCTGAGTAATAAGACTAGCAAGTCTGATGGTAAACGCCACGCCTGCCCATAACAATTGCAGTGCCACCCAGAACTTGTAATACCATGAAATGTACTGCGTAGTATTCTATTGCGCTCATCACCCCGAGACATCAGATATTAAGCCTCATATTATCAGTAATTTCGCTGGCTACAATGGCCTTCAAACCGGAACACAGTAATGCTTGCGCACTGCTGCTTGGCGGCAGAATAACTGGCAAAGCGGTGGTACCTACGCAGACGGCCTCCCGCATACGGGAGACCTACCACGAGTAAAATTGTATTTTTATTGCAGTCACTTTTTTAAAATTAGTAATTGGGCATGCGTTTGACGACATCTCGCCTGATGAAAAGCGAAGATGCGGCCTAAGATGGAACACGCTTGCATGAAATGCCTATTCACTCTAGACTTAAAGAGACACAAGTTGTAGCTGTTTGGGAACAAAGACGCTGCGATGCTCACAATGTAGGATTATTTACACGATTGTTGAAAAATACAGAAGTGACAAGCAACGTACCCGTAGATAACTGTATGTGGGCCCCGTTATCGTAGTACTGACGCCTCGAGTCCCGTTTTCCGTTTCCGGTATCGATCTCGAACCTCATTTCCATGTTCACGTGTTGCTTCTAATGATGTGTCATAGCTGTACGGCCTGTACGTAGGTTTATTTTTTCCGTGGCAGTGTTATTTAGAAATGTTAAGTTAGTGAAGTAACAGAATTAAATATTCAAAAGCTCTTTATTTAGATATCGTAGTATAAGACACGTGTGCCATTCTATTAAAAACTCCATAGTAAACAAAAAGAAAAAAAGGTGTGTAAAGACAAGTATAAAATTACCAAAAAATAACCGACTGTAATTCTAATGTATCTCTGAAGTCCTAGGTCGAAGGTCGATGAAATGTATATATGGGACCACTTCGTAGCTATACTGAACCCAACGCAAAAAGTTTATTCCAAATCGGTTTATAAATGACGGAGTTCTGAGGTAACAAACATAAAAAAATGTGAAAAGAAAAAAATATACATCAGAGGGTCGAAATATTTTGCACACTTTTTATTTGTTCTCCATACCTTCAATACTGATTTGCCAACACTATATAGTCTATTACAAAATTTGCCAATTCTGCTGTTTAATCCGTACCTTGCTATATCGCTTGGAAACAACAGATACGTGCCCCGCTGTCATCAGCTACAGATCTATAGCTAAGGATAGGCCTCGCTATAAATTACAGCTACATATTACGATATTGTGAAACGATGGGGTAGGCCTAATTTATAACTGAAATTTATCGGTTTTCATATTACGTTGTATTATGTTACAGCAGCTTTTGCACACGGCCTGGCCTCTACCATTCCCCGTCAATAAGAATTTTCTGGACACTTTTTTAAAATTGGGTAATATTGTTAGCAGCTACTGATAAATATAGCTAATAATATTAGCAGCTACCGATAATTGTGGCTATGAATTAAAGATAATTCAACTAAAACAATGCATCTATGGCTAAATTCTGGTAACTAAAAACACTTTGCAAGGATTGCTAAAGACTTGGCTGTCCCTATAGTTTGAAAAGATTTTAGCTAGCTCATCTAAAATTTAGTAACCGTTGCTAATTTATTTTTTCCCTACAGTTCTCTTCTTACAAGCAAATGGGTAATTAATTAATTACTTATTATCAATTTAGACAAATAGTTCATCATATTGTTAAAAGTGGTTAGCAATAAGAGTTCATACAATGTATTTTTAAAAACTTAATAACAGTTATGTCGCGCTACAAATATCTCAGCACATCTAAACATCTAATCGTAGAACTTCATGTTCTGTTCGTCTCCCTCTATTCTCAATAGCAGACCATCATTTCAAACTTCCAAAAACACGGCACACTTTGACGTCATCCCATCCACCAACTTTGACACTTCTCCCCGCGTCAGTACACGTTGATATTTCCCTCCGCAAAGGAAGAGCGTGAAAGGCAGTCTAGAGTAGCGATGAAAAGGATGACTCGGTAGAGTCGTGACGAAAACTGTTTGTTATCTCGGGGCTCCGGGAGTGAATGGGGACTCAATACGGATGTGTTAATGAAGATAGCTTTGTTGAAAGTTGACGAGGATACGTGTTGCTGCAGAATAAACTAGGATTCTATTTGTTTAAACAGTTTTTGAAGAAATCTAAGAAGCAAACACTTTTTCGTTATATCAGCGGCTGGACCAATTGAACGTTGCATTTTTTTATATTAATTATACCAATTTGATTTTTTTTTGTAAACCCCCAACGATCACATTCATAGATCCTGACCCCTAACTAGGATTCCTTGTATCTTCCACCAGGAACTATGAGGACCATGGTCCCACAACACCCAGACACTTGCGTTTTTTTTTCTGTGCACAAACATTTGTCCCGTCGCTGGAATCGAACCCGCAACCTCAGTGATGTTTGAGATTTGAGTCAACCTGCCCAACCACTACACCACAGAAGCTGTCAATTCAATATTGATATTTAACACAGGACAACGGACGTCTGTCAGCTAGTAATATAAAAACACTACATCACTATTTGACCTTGTTATTCACTTACGCTTTTGCAAAATATAACATAATTATATTTCCGGGAATATTATATCAATTTGATAATCTAGTTCAACAATGCATTTATAATAAAATTAATTGATAAATTCACAGTTATCAGTACGCCTAGATAGATAATATTAAGTACCTACCTGACTCCAATTTTGGTTATGCGTTTATATTTTGATACCAGGACAGAGTACGTTATTTACAGTATAAATAAAGTGAATTTCATGTGTGCTAGTCTAGTGAAGTGAGAAGTGCAAGTTTTAAAATGTGTTAATGTTTTATGTGCAGAATTACGTGTCAAAGGTTTTACATAAAAATGGTAACGGGTGCCATCTTATGTCCAGTTGGATAACTGACAGTTGACGTCAAAAATATCTTTTTTTGTAACTCAATTTTAAATACAGGCAACTAGTATGATTCCTGCAGAAATAAAATTAAAACTCATTCGTGTCTAAACGATGGCTTCCCAAAATGTTGAATTTTCAAAGGTCTTTGAAAATTCTCTAACTTGACATGAATTTGATCATGACCAATTTTTAACTTAGACCACTTTTCAAGGATAAAAATATCATCATAGGAATCCCCTGTTTCAATCTAGCATATCTTAGCTAGTTCAGCCAAAGAATACTAACGTTCAGTTACAAGTTTAAAAGAATCGTTCCCGTAAGACGATATAAGAAGGACAACAAATCTGGTTGCTAGAGCAGTTGGCTCGGTGGCCCAGAGGTTAAGGCGTTAGGACGGTATTCCGAAGACGCAGGTGCGATTCCTGCCCGATCAATTTCATTTTTCGTCTCCCTAATTACTGCTGATTAGATTTATGAGTAACAATATTGTTTTATGTTCTATTTATTACTCTTATCTCTAAATCAATAAACAACTCTAATAGCTATTTAGTAATTTCTGCAACCCACTTATACTGTAAGGCGGTCATTACGACCGTAACTCGATTGATATTAATGTTCTATAACCACGAACAACCATGCGCATGCGCATTATATCTCAATTACATGATTTATCACTTAAACGACTAGTACGTATGACTCCTCAGAAGTATATCATATGGCTTTAATTACGGATCAAAATATACTGGACTTTTCCAGTGGACAAGTTATATTGGTCTATCGATTGAACGACCTATCAGATGACTAATAGTTCAAACGATACTGGTTTTCAGTTTTACTACATTAACAAAGGAACTGATTCCTTCAAAATGTATAACTCATTGTTTGAATTGAGTACCAACCTTTACTAGTTCAACTTCACTTAGCCACTTACAAAGATTTGCTGTTTGACGGAAATAAATAAAAAATTCTCATTCAAAAAATTCTGTCTATCTATTGCCAGTCCTTGGCATGTCTCTATGTATATTGTCATATTGTTAATTTAGTTCATTGCTTGTATACGAGAAAGTGGTAAGTATAATAAATTATAATTTTGGAAAAATTTAGTTGGTCATTACACGATTGAGTTTCATAGTAAATCGGTTCTCTATGATAAGGTGCTTTGCAAGTACTTCTTTGCTTATTTTTAAATAGCTCTTCTAGCTTCTATATGTATTCCTTAATTAAAAAAAAACGTTAAAATGGTGGTTCTTAACTCACCAGTTTTAAAAAGTGCTTTGTATCAATTTTTTAACAATGAAAGATCTAACAGAATTGGTTTTGAACTAGCCCGTATTTCACGACAACCCGCGATGACGCTCACAAACTGCCATTCGATTCAATTACATTGACATGTTTTATTGAACGAACATTATACATTTAAATTACCATGTGCAAGGATTCTGAACCTTATCGTACAGAGATTAGAGCTCATAACTTTAAGTGGTCGTAGAAAGCTATCACTTTAGCCCAATCGTGATGAATGTCATTTGAAATCGATGATTAGATATTTGCTTTACGTTCCCGATATGAAATCACACGTGTTTTACCATCGTCGCTTATTATCACAGATAATAATGATATTTATCATTGTCTCATCATTTTGCATTTAATTTTATCGATTTTCTCGATGTTTATTCGGTTTATTCGATATTCGATGTATAAATGTAGGTACAATAAAAATTGTGCAGTTAGAATTTATTAATACCCTTCTTGTCGTATCGATTCAGTCTATCTGAAAATTTCACTTTGGTCCCTTGGGCTCGACGGTTTAGCCTAACTTGTTTGTTGAAAGAATTTGTCCGCGGGTCCCTTTAAGACAATACAATACAATAATGCTTTATTGTACACCACTCTGACATTAAATTTTTCGAGGAATCACTCGCACAAGCATTCACTTCTTAGCCACAGACGACCCTTTATTTACTTTAAATACCTTTAAATGCAAAAGATCTCGCTTTTTAAAATTGAAATAGTAATTTAGTCAAAGCCAGGGCTGTATATTTATCTTTATTTTGACACAGATTAATTGACATATAGATAGATAGATAACACTTAAAAAAGAAAACAGAATTACAGTTGGTAATACAAAATTTCCTATAAGTACAATATGCGATCTTATCGCTAAGCAGCGATCTCTTCCAGACAACCATAGGGTAAGGAAAACAACATTTTAAAGAGGATAGTGTGCTTATAAGTAGAACGAATGTAAATGAAATATATTCTAAATATAAATTATCGAAAAGCACGCCAGTCTCGGATAAAATTATTTCATAGTGACGCAAGTAAAGGAAACATCTCAGCTATTTTAATTTTCTGTACGTTTTCCATCGACGCCAGACGGCCAGGCATTTATTCTAGAAAATTTCACCGGGCGAGTGTATTCAGGGAATCTCATAAATTCGCAATCAAAAGCCTGCAGTCGAATTCCGTCGCGTCCACTCCGGTCTCTCAGTATACAGGGCGGCTCGTATGAACTATACACGGTGCCGAGTGTAAACTAGGTATATAGTGGGTATGGAACGCGTTTCAGGACTGATTACTTTCAGACTGTTCAGTAAAATCAGTAAATATTTGTACGTATAATATATAATAATAATATATAATTATTGTAATTATTATTTTTTTAAAAGACTTCTTCAGCTATTCTTCAGCTATTTGATAAAAAAAAAACTTATTTAAAAGTTAAGTAGTTCTAAGTTCATTTGTAACATAGCAAAATATATTTTTTACCATACATTAGTCTTAATGACCGAGCTTTGAAACATATTTTTTTAGAAAGAAAGAAAGAAAAAACATTTATTTGACGACCACAATCATAACAAAATAAAGAAAGACAAGAAAACATAATTATAAAAAGAAAAAATAATTATATAAACAGTATGAAGAGATAATTATACCTAAACGACGTTTTCCTTTTTTTTATGCTTAATAGTTCTATGTTTGGCCACTATCTCGCCTGATGTGAAGCGATGGTGTGGCCTAAGATGAAGCACATAGATCTAGAGAGAGACGGCAGTTGAGCGGCTGCTCAGACCCATCTCCCCGATGGTTCATCGAACCTCATCCCGAAACACGACTAGGTCGCTTGACGGCATGGCTTTGTTCGGTGGGTGGTATTACAACCACGGCCAGAGCCTACCACTCCAAAGCGCGAAAGCGGGTTTAATCACGATGTTTTCCTACGTATGTGGTTTTAATGTAACGTGATAATGAATTGGGCAGTTTTTCTGCCCAAGTTCAGCTGTAGACACAATTTAATCAAGCGTGTATCAAAATATAAAGTTTTGAGATAATTTAAAGATGGAAAATGGCCTCTTACATTTTAAGCGATTTGAGTGAAACTAGACGTAAGCCCATCATAAAATACCACTGTGTATATTGGCACCGCATTTTCCCGGTATTCCTGGGAAATCCGACATTTTGGCGGCCATATTTCAAATACAAGTGGGCGCCTGGCTTGGCCGTATTAGGGTCACCATATGTTTTCTTTTGTTAAGACAGTTATTGCTGAAAAATAAACCCTCAAAGAAACAATTGGAAAAGTCCATCCTATTTTAATCTTCCATGTCATTATCAAGTTTTTATTTTATTTATAAAGATACATTTTACAACAATTTAGCATTGTAAAGAACTATAGGAAAAAGAAACCTACTTACCTCAAAAAGTCCTTGCCAGAGAAATCCGTTATAAAATTTAATTAATTTTCGTACGTGAGGAATATTTTTTTTTGTAAAGAAAACATAGCCAGACATTAAAATATGGCCACCTTCTCCCGACTATTAGTGCAGCGGCCACCCTAGGCTTCATAATTTATGGCCAGTAAGGAACCGGTGTGAGTATTGCAGACGATTTTGAGCAGGCACTGGGAAAATAATATAGGTATCGAAAAAAATATCATTACTAGATTCTACCGCGTAGATTTCGTTGTTTGTAGAAATGTTCTATATATTTTTGTTTTAGAAAATAAGAAATGTAATACCAATTAATTTTAATGATGATTTGTAAACAATTTTGTAAAACAATGTTCTTTTCCCAAAAATTGACAGAATAATCTTGTATTTTTGAATCCTAATTTGTTGTCAATTACGAAAAATATTAGACATTTTATATTGTAGTCTCTTCCTTTCCAAATAGCTTTTGTCATTAAAAAATTAATTGATAAACGCAAAGACCTCTTACTTTCCAGCAGCTTTAAAGAGAAAAACGACACGTCTGCCTGGGCCCTTAATGAAAACGCTTCAGACGGGCGATGTCCTAGCCATGCTTATGTATGCATGCTAGTACTGCAGTTGTGGGCTTAGTGAGGGAAAAGAGAATAGTATACAAGTTATTAAAGTTAAACATAAGTAAAATGACCGCAATATTTCTATTAAAATCCACGTCCATCTAAATTGCCTGTAAGAAATTGCGCATAACAATAAGGCCGCCCATTGTACCCACTGTTAATTGACTATTTTGACTATTGTTTTTCCTTTGAATTTGGTATTCAATAAAGTATTATTGTATTGTATTGTAAACTGTGTTCGTAAAGTTCAGAAAACTCATCAGTGTTTCGCCAAATTTTATAACTAACCCCGCCAGAATCAAAACCCTGGAGGGTTAGATGGATCTAGAGACCACTTAAGCTATATCTGTTTTATCCCCTAAAATCAAAATACTGACTACGTCCTTTCTGTGTGGTTGAGGGGGAGAAGTGTTCCCGCGAGGTTGTCTGTGTTTGTACCTTCTCGATTTCTTGCAAATGGGTAAATTGATAGTTCACCTGGCCGCGTACCTTGTTACTTGCATTATTAATGGAAACTATTCAATTCCTGGTATAGGAAAGTAAATTACGTACAAATCCGGTCGTTTTAAACTTGTGGTGGGTCAGTTCTTCTTTGTGCTGTTACTTGCTTCCGGTTGTGTCTTTATCTGTTTCAACATCTCATCTGTGACATTTTTATAGCAATTTGCACCGTTCATGTTTATCTTTTTTTTCGGGAAATACCTATCGGTAACATAGCTAGTTCCTGTATGGATTTGAGTTCCACTACTATTGCGTAGGTACTGATTTTCGCCTTATATGTGTTAATAATACAGATTTTTTCCAGTTTATACAGTGTTGCACATTAATGAGAAAGAGTCTACCAGACTCCTTTCCATTGTTCGCCGGCACAATGCCGTCTGAGTGTACAGCCTGCAGCCAAAGTTTGCATGTTATATCCTGTATTGTGTTTTCACTGTTGTTACACACTAAATGGGGAGGATGTACTACAACCTGTAGCTAAAGTTTGGCGTTAATATCCTGAAAAGCGTTTAGCCCATTGTTACTGTTGAATGGTGGGTTGTACATACAATCTTCAGGAAAAGTTTGGAGGTAATGTACTGAAGAGTGTTTAATCTTTTGTGCATACTTTAAGCTAGACTGTACGGAATACAACCTACAGATTAAATTTCAATGTGTATATTCTGCATTCTGTTTAAATTCTTGTTACATAAGATACAGTTTTCATATCTAACCAAAGTTTGTTTAGAAACTCATGCATTTCGCGATCCCAAAACTATTTGAACAGGACTTAGAGTTGAGGTTTGGTTAGGGTTGAGATTTGTTACTGCTAATTCGTAGCATTGTTTGAAATATGTTTAGATCTTCAAATGTATTAGGAACAATGAATATTATACGACTATACAAAATTGGTGAATATGATATGTAGTGGTTTTATGTTTCCTGTAGTGCTAGAGACCCAAGCGATGATAGGTCTCTAGGCACTTACTACAAGGATCTTAATATACCTACGTGGCCAAATCTCGATTTGGTCATTTCGCCAATATTTTTCATAGACCACAAGTATCGACGTCGACAAGTCATCTACATTTATATAAAACCTTGTCTAAAAAAGATTTATTATAAATATGTAAGTAATTTAAAAAGTAATTACATAATCGTTTAACTCTTCTGGATAAAACACGCGTAACCCATTATGACAGGCGTAATTTCATACCGAAACGTAATTAATTCTAACATAATGAAAACCTGTATGCTTTATAAATTTATAAAGTAATAACAAGCAGCCTTTTCTGAGCAATCAAATATTGAATCTCTATATAATCCTAGTTACATTTTACCCTAAACTTACTACCCTACCCTACCTATACATAAATGCCAGCTTTGACAGTAAACTAAGCGCATTAAAAATTAACTTACAGCCGTTTATAATATAAACAATGGTGCCGACGCGGCGGTGATCGAGCATAGTTTGTGATAGAGCTTTTACAAATGTACCAAACGTCGCATTTCTGGTTCTTACTATGGAAACTCGAAAGACGTTCTCCAGCAACATGCCATTTAAACAAGTGTAAAAAAGTGAACTGACACATCTCTCTTTTTCTCTAATATCGAACGGCTATTTTCCGGAAACAGTTAATGTCTAATTAACATAACCAAAGTAATAAGTAAGGCTGTAAATGTATAAAATCCGCGTCTGTCACGGTTTATACGTTTAGTTTGTTTACAAGTCTAAACTGCGTAATAGATTTCGACGCTGCTTTTAACGTCATTTAGAAAGGTCGCTAGTGAATTAAAACCACAAAATACGATTTAATGATATCCACAATGCACTAAACTGTCGAGGTGAGTTCATAATTAACTATTGCTCTCAGAAATAAGGTTTTGAGTGATGGGCTCATTATTATGGTTTTTTTTAGCTAAGAATCGAAAGCTCGGCTAAATAATCTCTCTGATTAAGTAGTTTGTTAAAAAAACTAAATCAAATTGAATCAGTCGTATTTCTATAAAACTCAAATAATATAAGGAAACAAATAGTAGTGCACACACGCGAGCTCCGCCCGCCTAACGACGACGAACGCCCGTCGCCCGCCCAGTCGCGTTTCGTTACCCGCCTTGCGCGCTCGTTCGCAGCTTTCCGTTAAAGGCATAACGAAATAACGGTGCACTTAACGTGTTTTCTCCTTGCTTTATTTGAGACTTTGTTGTTGGTTTGTGGCACGAAGCATTTAAGAGGTATTTGAGATATTATATTATGAAAATAGCTGTGCTCCGCGGTTTTTTGGGATAAATAGTAGCCTATGTGTTAATCCAGGGTATAAGCTTTTTCCATTTCAAATTTCACTCAAATCTGTTGAGCCGTTACAGCGTGAAGAAGTAACAAACACTTATACATACAAACTTTCGCACTTATAATATTAGTGTTATAGTTATTTTACTTATAGTGTTGAAAAATTGGTTTAATTTTTTTAAGCTATTGCATAGCTTCTATCGCGGGCCTTGAGCGTGGAGACCGAATCCAGAAATTCCGTAACGAAAATAACATAACACCCCCCACTCCGAATGCTGTGCAATAGCTTTACCGCGGCAGTCTCCGAGTGCCACACGTCTTTTTTTGTTTTTTTACATACATAGATCCTGGCCCTTAACTATGATTCCCTGTATCTAGGGAACCAGGAACTATGAGGACCATGGTTCCAGTACATGGTTCAACACCCAGACACGAAACAAATGCTTGCGCTTTTTATTTTGTGCACGAGCATTTGTCCGGTCGCGGGAATCGAACCCGCAGCCTGAGTGGTGTATGATATTTGAGCCAACCTGACCACCCTTACACCATAGAGGCTGTCTGGTTTGTGGCACGAGACATTTGTCAAGAGGTATTTGATAATGTTATATTATGAAACAGTTTTGTTCCCTATAGTTGTGTTCAAAAAATTAGTTTCAAACATTCCGTGTAGGCTGGTATTAAAGTGGAATTTAGAATACAACGTATTTCGCTTGTTTTTAAAATTGGACATAAATGCTAACATTTCTGTAATACTTTCCGTTTTACCTATATTTTTAGAGTACTGAACATTCTCGAGACTGAGATAATATACTTTTACTTTTATATATGTATACCATTTTACTTGTATTTCTTTTAAACCTACCTGTATACATTGTACCTGAAATACCGTCAACTTTAATAACAAAGGTATCTATCTAGGTAGCTCTACCTAAACTGAACCTTTTATATGGAATCCTTTGCAAAACAATGTTATCAAAAACTATCTTTTAAAACGACAATTGGAAGTGAATTATCTATCATTGCGCATTGCAACCGCTGACTAATTCATTATTTAGTATTTACTAGGTGGTATAAGTCAAAACTCAAAAGTGAAAAGATATTTATCAAATAGGCACAAAAATGCACTTTTAATTGTCTTATACACCTAATACAAATCAATTAAAAATTCTGACTTAAGTTATCATGACTTTGACAAAAAAAATTGCATGTCTGTCTACCTATTTCTTTTCCATACTCAAATTGAAGTCAGTCCAGAAAAGAAATGTAAAGACTGACTCTACACCAGTGCTTCGGAATAGCACCGAAGAAGATAACAAACTGCGGGGATTGTCTCGTGTTTTTTCAAATCTTTTAAAATGTCTTAAAATGTAACAATGCCCATTGCCATGATTGCCAGGCTATCAGTTTTTTATCGGATACATTTCGGAGAGTGTGCGTCGGAATTGCACCAACTAATTCCCCCAACCCCATTTTATCATCGGACTACAAGACGTACGGCAATACGCCACCGTTTCATGGTGGACATTCCTCCCGCGCGTACTAAGCGCTTCGCTTCCACTTTTATTATGCGTACTGCTAACGAGTGGAACTCCCTGCCAGAGTCAGTCTTTCCCGATAGCTATAATCTGGGAATCTTCAAGTCTCGAGTGAACGGGTACTATCTTGGTAAGCGTGCTAGATCGTCGACCGCATCGTCGCTTACCATCAGGTGACATAGTAGTTAAACGCAAGCCAATTAAAAAATAAAAAAGCAAACGCCCAATGAACTAGGTATAATTAACAAAATGTAAAACTGCGAAGTGTGAGTGCGATGTCCCATAATCATAGTATCACAGTAACAAAAAAATAAGAGTCATATAAATATGTATATGGACACAGTAGCAGGTAAAGTGACCAGACCAGCGCCAATCAGCACTCATTTACGAGTAAGGCTTTTGATAGTATGTACAACTATATATCTGCCAATGCTTGCTAACAATACGTATAATTTCAAATCACCAACAGCGTGCAGGATTACTCCAGTCACCTATTCCCTCTCCCACACATCCCCCCAAACATTGTTTCATTGTCCGCCACCATTGGCATTGTAATTTTTAACCAAATAGTTCCCTTATCGAATCCGTTCAGAAACCGTTCGACTTCGTTCCTACAACGACGTCACTCTGTCAGTTATCTATCAAACACGACGGGGCACTGTCGCCCCTTGGTTTATATTGTTATTTACTTCGATTTTATAAACTATTTATTATGAAGTAGTATTTGCATTTTGCGATTAAAATGGATTGATTTGTAGTTAAGTAATTAAGTTCTATTTTATTGTGAGCTAGAAAGACAATTCCAAGTTCGTAGTTGATCATAAAAGTTTAAGTTAAGTGATATAAAGTAAAAATGTTGTCGGTAAGGCCTTTGGAGGAACGTTTGTACAGCTTCAAGTCTTTGAAGGAAAAGTTCGAGCAAACAAGGTAATTTTGTTAATAGAAAATATTCGTGTGACTTTAGGGGCCAGGATCTTAGTATGTGATCGTTAGGCGTATTTATTTACGATTTATTTAATTACTTGAATAGATAAGGAATGCTATTATATCATAATCGAGCTTAATTGGTAGATATTGCTTTCTAGCATTAAGTTCGCCTGTGTGGCTACAATAGTATTTATACGAAAATATTTTCTATGGATCTGAGCAACGAATTGAACAGTTCGCCTGATGGTAAGCGCAACGTCACGTACTTTTTTTTAATATCTATCTAGGTATCTATCTATCTACATTTGTATTACTCCATTCATATATAGGTATTCTTCTCTTGTGTGGGTGTGTCACCAACTTTGGTGTCGGAGTATTTAGACCGCCCGAAGGCCTCCGATACGGCTTAACGACTTGTCCTAGCACAACAACCGGGATCAACGGCTTAACATGCCCTTCGAGGAACGGTAGCGCTCAGATGTAAATACCACACAAACGGTCACCCATCCAAGTGGTTTCCACTGCGAAAGTTGATATTAAAGGGTTATTTCTGTTTGTCTGCAGGCTCAGCGGCGGCGTCCAGCGAAGCGCCACGAATGCCGACATGCCACACCGGGGAGGCACCATCGCCGAAAGGTAATTCCTTAATACAATACCCTTCGGAACACAGTAATGCTTGCGCACTACTGCGGCGGCAGAATAGCTGACAAAGCAGTGGTACCTAACTAGACGGCCTCCCGCATACTAGAGAGCTACCACGAGTTCAACCTCTAAGTTTAAAGTTCAAAAGTACTTTATTCAACTTTAGTATCACAGACGCACGTATGAACGTTATTATTACAATGACTGGACCACCGTATCAATAAAAATAATACTCATAAGATACGCCAAGAATCTGAACGGCATTTTTTAGAACTTTTGTTACGTTTTTGACAATATTATGTTTTTTATGTGCCATTTGACTACTTGGCAGAAGCGAAATGATGATTGACGTACTAGCAGGCCTAGCGCACTCCGCACTGTAGGTACGAAGCTACAAGTATATAGTCGGACACCGACGGCGGGTCGCGCGTCGTTACACGTGCCGCGTCAGAAGAGATATGAGCTATGCGATAGAAAAAGAGGCTGTCTGTAGGTTAATATGACTGGTAAGGTATGCAGCGCTACGCGAGCTGAATTGAATTTTATTGCGTCATAGCAAGAGTCGCTATTTGTTTAAATTTCTTTGCGGCGTGATGCTTCTGTCCCTTAGTATTCTGTGGTACTAGCTGAACCCCCGAACAGTTTTACAGGATAAAAAGTATCCTACTACATACTAAATTTCATTAAATATAATTTTAATAGTTTTTGCCTGATTGAGTTACAAACATCCGTCCATCAAACATTACAAACTGTCACATCCTATCCCATCCATCCTATTTGCTGCTAATCAAACTATCCTACTGATATTATAAATGACAAGGTTTGTGTGGATGTATAGATGGATGTTTGTTTATTCGGGTTTGAACCGATTTTGACGAAATTTGGTAATTAGGTAGTTTAGGTTCTGAAAAAGAACATAGGACCTTCTTTCTTTTAGGTGAGCAGCACAAGAGTGGATGTAGTAGTAGTATCTTTAATACAATGTTGAAAATATTTTCACTTATTACACTACTTACCTATGTGATTATGTTCAAACAAGTTTTATTAATATTTACATTAAGGAAAACAATAAGGATAATAGTTTAATGGAATATTTCAATACACAAATCACACGTTTGTGAGTACAAATGGTATTAATATTTTAATCTCTATTTTCTCTGTTATTGAACAGAAGTGTTGAGTTAAATTAGTAATTTAAAAGGCCGTTGGCTTCATCCACTGTACTTCTTTTTTAGTCTGTCTGTCTGTCTGCTGCTTATAGCACGAGAACTGCTGGCTTTATTTACATCTGCATTATATAAACTGTAGCTATTGTAAAGCCCTGATTTAAACGAGCTTTTAACTTTTCTCAATGTTTTTTGCGATAATTACAAGACAGTCTCCAAAGTACGTCCATTATAAAAATAAAATCCTGTATGCGTCTAATCAGTATGAAGTATGTCATTACACACCAACACCAATAAGTTAATACATCTTAATAAATATAGATAATAATAGCGCCACCTTATTGTATGTATGTAACACTTCAGAAAAATCATTTATTTCCCGTTACATATAGATACATAATTCAAAAATACGCATCCTACATATAAAATTTACCATAAAATCAGTATGAAAGTTTTCGTGAGTTTGATTCATTATAAATATTTAATAAAACGGTTAGCCTTATATATTTATAATAAAATCAGTATTTCAATATGTGCTATGTACTCATGTTTAAAGAACATTAGATATTTATTATAGTTTACTAGCTGCGCCTCGCGGTCTTACCCGTTTCCCGGAATAAAAAGTAGCCTATGTGTAAATCCAGGGTATGTCCATTCCGAAATTCACTCAAATCCGGTGAGCCGTTACAGCGTGAAGAAGTAACAAAAACATATACACAATAAGATACAAACTTTCGCACTTATATTACTGTGATTCTATACTATTGTGGCCAGATTTTGAATTATTAACTATCCCGCTCTAGTACATAAGACAGGAGCAGCAGGAACAGGAGCAATGGTTTTAGTGGCGAAACGCCAGTATCATTATGAAATTCACTAACCAATATTATTTTGCTGTTCTACTGTGATATAATAGTATGTCAGACTAGACTTATCAGATCGGTGTTTTTTTATTAAATTAGACATTTTTATGATTGATAATTTAGTCGTAAAAAGGTACATCATTATATGTTTAAGTAAGAATATTATAGGTTCGGTATAGGTAGGAAACGGCTCTAATTTTATTTTCACAAAGTATACGTGCTGGGGATTTTCCTGTCTGTAAGTCTCCAATAGTCGTATAATTTTCGGAGAAATTTCTTTTCATTCCGAACAAAGTTTTGCCTCTTTGAAGTTTAGGTAAAATCACTTGGAAACCTATAGCCATCACGTTTATTGTAATTATACAATTATCTGTAGTATATATAATATTCAAAAGGCGTTCTTGTCGCTTACATATGTGGGAGATATCATTTATTGGGAGTCTACTTGCCCCAAATGACGGTAAAATTTTCCCGAACTTCTCAAATTTTCGGGTCACGTTTCCAATTTTTCTTTCCATTTCATTCTTCTTCTATCACGAACATTAAAAAAAAATTGCCATATCGATCCAGCTTTTCTTAAGTAATGCGCCTACCAACGAACCGCATTTAATTTTTATTTGAATAGATTACTAAAAGATTACCTTAAATATTGGTCTATCGTGGCAATGGATAGAGATAAATGGAGGGAGGGTAGGGAGGCCTTTACCTTGCAGTGGGTGGGACAAAACATGCTTCTAATAATAATAATAATAGATTACTAAAAAGTAGACGGTGTATTCGTTCAGTGATTTATAAAATGTACTTCATTTTTTACATGAAATATGTACTCGTATTAACTATTAAATTTATAGCTATAGGCATCTTTCTCTCGCGGTAAAATTATGAATTTCATTGCACAAGTATTCCTTAGCTACGAGCTATTCAGGTAAGAGCAAGAATGACTCTTTACCAGTAATCTTATTGTTACTAATTGCTAAACTATTCAGGTTATCTAACTCCTCACTTGTTCAACTAATTAGGGATGAGATAAGAGACAAAAGAGAAAAAAAAGGACAAAAGGACTATTTACTCAGTATATGTTGGTAAATATGCTTAGTATAAGTGTAGTCGGCTAAATTAGAGACTTTAATCTAAAAGTTGATGTCAGTGATGAGCGGAGCAGCTGTTCAACCGATCTACCCACTGGTCCCTGAAGCGCCAATCGTATATCGTGTTGAGCTCAGATTAAGGTGTAGATTCACTGCGACAATGTTGTGTGGTAATACCATCTTGTCCCATGAAAGTTCATCTCAATTGAGTGGTTATCGTATGTTAGTGTAAATTAATTGGATTAATTCGATTAATTGCTTCATTCGACAATAATTGAACCGTATCTCATTAGTGGCAGGGCTATACCTTAATTTGAGCTGAAAACGATTTACGATTGGCGTTTGAGGGACCAGTGGGTAGGCCGACAGTTCTGCGCATTGTTACCTGACAGTAAAGACATCACATTAAACTAACTAATAGTTATAGACAGGTTTGTGAAAAACCCCAGTGTTACAATATTAAAGTTGATAAACAACAGCAAGCAAATTCCTTGTGTAGATCCACTTAATATTATAAATGCGAAAGTTTGTGAGAATGGATGGATGGATGGATGGATGGATGTATGTTTGCTACTGAACGGATTGTGATGAAATTCAGTTTTTTATTTTATTTTACTGAATGAAAAGACGAGCAAGTCGTTCGTCTGATGGTAAGCGCCACGTCTGCCTATAAAAATTGCAGCGCCACCCAGAACTTTTAATACCATAAAAAGTACTGCGTAGCACTGCATTGCGCTCGTCACCCAGAGACATCAGATATTATAAGTCTCAAATGCCCTGTAATTTCGCTGGCTACAATGCCCTTCAAACCGGAACACAGTAATGCTGGCGCACTACTGCTTGGCGGCAGAATAATTGGCAAAGCTGTGGTACCTACCCAGACGGCCTCCGGCATACGAGAGACCAACCAGTATTTAGGTTCTTTAGGTCCTGGAAAAGGAATTAGGCTACTTTTTATCTCGGGAAACCGCGGGTGAAACCGCGTGGCGTTGCTAGTCTATAAATGAGGTCATGAACGCGAACCTCGTATGTCTTCGTTAGAACGTAAGATAAGGACTCCATAGTTCAACCCTGATGACAACTTGACAAGTAGAGACAATAAGTATTTGATGGAGACAATAAATATCTGATAGAGACAATAAATATCTGATAGAGACAATAAATATTTGACAAAGACAATAATTATTCGACTGATTGAAGGGCATGCAGCTCAGTCGATCATATATATGTTTCATTAAATAAATGTAATTTAATGCGTTTTATATTATTAACGGGATGTTTACCTACAATGCTTAGTATTTGTTTTGAGTTTTCGATATTTCGGCACCCATATAAGCGCCATGATCACGAAATTATTATTATTAATATTATTAAACTCTTTATTTCAGGCAATATTAAAGTACAACAAAGTAAAATTAACAGAGGCTTATAGAATATATACCTTACAGACTAACATACATACAAATATATAAGTACATTAAACACACACGACTTCACAGGGTTCAAAATTTTCGCTACCTCCCTGTATCTCCGGTATACTACCCCTACAGGCCAGAAGTCAGAATTCAGGAACAGTTCCTTATGCATCGCTGGAACTTGGAGCCTATTCAGTGGTCCTAGTCGACTCCAGCCTCGACAGTCGCATTGCTATCTGTCCCTGGATCCGTCCATGAAGCGTTTCTTTTGATGAGTGTTGAAGTATTTCAACACTTCATCCCCTGATGTTCCGGAGTTCAAGCGGGAGAGGTAGATGGATACTGTAGGCTCCACAGCACGTAGTGTAGACGCCGTGAGCCGTGAGTAGTGTAAATGCCACCCACCCGCAAATACTTCAGTCCATTCGTGATCATATTTAAGATCTCCTACCATATTTGTGTAGTCACAACACATGTATCAAACTGATATTATAAATTTCAAATTTTTGTGTGTCCTCCTCACTACTACACACTACACAAATCCTCTTTATCCATGACATTTGGAATGGAGATAGCTTATACTCTGGATTAACTCATAGGGTACTTTCTGTCCCGGGATGCCGCGGGTAAAACTGCGGGGCGCAGCTAGTTATATTATAAGTTCATAGATGTATTTTTATTTAAGTCGTATTTAATCGTCAATACGAAGATTCCTCTATAAGGATAATTTTAACCGTTCACCAAAAATTCTGATTGTGCACCAAATTATCCGTTCACCAAAAATACTGATTGTGCACTAAATTTGGTCTGTTTTTAGCACTCAAACGTATAGGTGGCCCAATGGCCACCCCAACGGTATAAGGGGCAGCCCTCGGTAGGTTTGTAATATTCATAAAATAGGTGCTCTTTATGAAATATTTTAATGATCATATTTTGGTGCACAATCAGTATATTTGGTGAACGGATAATTTGGTGCACAATCAGAATTTTTGGAAAAACGGGAATAGATTGAGGTACAGTTAAATACGATCCCCTCTATAATATCTGTACAACTATCCTTTAACACTTGAATCGTACAAAACAGATCGATGCTCGCATTACTACGGATTAACCCGATTCTTTCTAGTTATAGGTATGTACTCCTATTGTGCTCCGATTTACTTTAATACAGTAAATAGGATTTATATGAGCTCCATTGGTATGGCCATTCGAGCTGTATAGCATTGAATGATTCGTAGAAACTGAGTGATTTATATTTTAAACTGCCAAAGTTAAGTTAAAGTTAAGGGGATGTTTCAAGGAGTGATATCCAAATATGATAATTTTCAAAAGTGCTCATTTCTATAAAATAATGATTTTAAACGCGCTTAAATAGTTGTTTTAACCGCTTAAAGGATAAGATATTAGATAAGTTGTACGAGTTAGTTTTGTTTGCATTACATAAGCCTTTATATAGTTAAAACGTATAATTCTTATGCTATGCAGGGTGTCAGCCAATCCTGGCCTAAAGCCTAGATTATTTTAACCAATAGAACGCTTTTGTTTTTCAACTGACAGATTTGGAGCAATTATATTATTGGCTTAATTTTCTTAGCTCTGTACTTTCACTATTAAGTATTCTGTTCTCCGATTGTGTTGGACTACACTCATTTTAGGTGATACTATACCTATTTTGAAATCTATTTTTATCCGACTACTGCAAAACCAAAAGAAAGGATTACGTTTTTAGCAGTCTTTGTATGTTTTTATTTACGTTTGTTCTAGTAGTCCGTAGTGCCTGTAGCTCGTAGCGTAGCTCGCCTAGCCGTTCGGGACAAATCTTCTAGGTAGAGCAAGTCACAACGTGGATGGGTTACCGTTTGTATGGTATTTACATCTGAGCGCTACCGTGATTCGGAGGCACGTTAAGCCGTCGGTCCCGGTTGTTGTGTTACAACAGGCGATAAGCCATGTCGGAGGCCTTCGGGCGGCCTAAAAATTCCGACATCGATGTTGGTCCACACACCCGACACACACACACGAGAGAAAAAGAAGATGAAGCCTAAAATACTCATCCGATTTTGATGAATGAGGTGTCGACTCGTTATTGTGGTCCGGGTGACAAAAACAATATTTTTTTTATGTATTGTGGTTGCATCTTAGTCTTTAACTTTAACTCTTGTTAAATTATAAAAAAAACCTTTATCAATTACAACGTGAGTATTAACGAGGTCAATTCGTCGTAATTTGCTTGTTTTCAATACGTCAAGTCGAGACAGAAACATGACTTATCTGCCTAATAAATTACTCATTATGACTTAATTGAGCATAAAAGAAATGTAAATAAACATACAATTACGAATTATTATCTAAGTGACACATATCTTTATTATTCCGCATTTTAAAAGGGCCTATTGTTATTATAAGAACGTAGATAATTTATATTATTTGGAAACCTTTCTATAATTGGTATTACATTGATAATTTTTTTGGGATCACTGCTCAAAATAGAATGCCGTTTGATCGAATATCAAATTTAATTCAAATAATTTATTTCAATTTGGTACATCCGTACACTTTTGAACGTCAGGTAACAATAAAATGTATAAGTCAACAAAATATTATAAAGCATTAAATATAAGCATTAAGTAAGTTTTTTGGTCTACTAACATTAATAACAATTATAATTATAAAAAAGTCATAATTTATTTCAAATTAAATTAAATTATGTCAATATGCTTGTTCTTGAGATCGATAATTATAAGCATGACTGCGCGATAGCTTATTTATTATCTTTAAGCATCATTTCGCAAAATATCATGTAAGCCAGTTTAATTAAAATATCGTTGTGACATTATTTACTTAATTTAGGACAAAAAAACAATAAATTCTAATATAATTCTTAATATAATCTTCCTAATATAATTCTACAATAGATGATAAAAGCGATTACTCCTTTCCTTCGTCACATATAAATCTAAATTTAAAAAATAGCAAAAATACTTTTTTTTTACTTAAACTTTTTTACGCTTAATAGATCCATGTTTATTTATCTATTTATTTACCTATGTTATCTAAAAGTAAAGTTTCTATTCTACTTCATTTTTATTTTTATTTTCATATAATAAAAACTGTGTTTATTTCCAGGTTGGCGGCACTGCAGGCAGCTGGCGCGAACGACTGGCGAGCGAGGGTATGCCGCCTCAGCCCTGAAAGAGAAGACTCGAAGGCTATAGAACGCGCTAAGAACAGGATCAATGTAAGTATCCTAATTAAACATTAAAGTTAAACTTAAGGCTCACTTCTTGCAAAACATTGAATGTTAAGATTGCTAAGAAATGCACTTACCAATTTTCGAAAAAGTTCAGTCAAAGTTATTAGATTGAATTACCTAATATCGATGTTGATTAAATATGGTATTGAACACAGTCCTCATTGGTTTAAGAATGCCATGCAACTTGCTATTGTTATGTTATTTTTAAATGATAAAGAAATAAAAAAAAACTATTATATTTTAAATAAAGATAACAGTTCGTCTAAAAAAGTTTTAAGGATTGATTAAGTCGATTCTGTGTTGCATTCTCTAAAACTAAATTAAACTTTTAATTATATAAAATTAATGTATTTGGTATTCTAGTTTCAGCGTTCTCTAAATTTAAATTACGTTTGATGGCGCTAAAATTAGGTATTTTTGCCTAAACTTACGTCAAAAGAGACATAGTCGCGCAGAATACAGAAGTTGAATGTTTCTCTAAAAATAAGTGAAGTTTAGAGATAGCATGCGCGTCAGAATATGAAATTATGTTTGACACATCTAACCTTAACTTAGTGCAAATTAGATTAGGAATGAGAGCCATTATCATGCTTTGGGACATGAGCGTACTCTCAAGAAAGAGAAAGGGTCAAATATTTTACCAATCATTATTTATTATATTATTGTTTTTATCATTATTTTATCTCTCTATTTCTCACATTAACAAAACGAACCTAATGCACGTTCAGTCTTAAAAAATAGCTTTCTTGTTAATAGCTTTATGTATAGAACGTGTCCCACGCACTTATAAAAGCTCAGTGCTAAGTCAAAATTGGCCTAACAATGGCCTCTGACGCAAGAAAGCTTCGCCTTGACCTCGAAAGAAGTGTCTAGATATAAATTATTTTTCAAAAAAAACTAAACCGACTTCAAAACCACAAATAGGCACTCAAAAGTGAAAAATAAATTAATATAATTATCATAAGCGCTGCCCACTCATATATTTGAAGTCGGTGCCAGCCAAGTCTATTAGGTAGCAGATAAATACTATGTATATAGTAACTATTGTACTACTGTATTGTACTGTATTGTATTGTACTACTTGTAGGTAGTATCTATCTACTACCTTTTAGACTTGGCTGGCACCGACTTCAAATATATGAGTGGGCAGCGCTTATGATAATTATATTAATTTATTTTTCACTTTTGAGTGCCTATTTGTGGTTTTGAAGTCGGTTTAGTTTTTTTTGAAAAATAATTTATTTTAACCTTTTTAGTGCAAAACAAGTTTTAATAAAATTAATTTAAAAAGTTTTTAAAGACAAGCATTTATGATCTAGCAGCCACATCATGACGAAGTTTAAAACGGGCTATCATAATTAAATTTATGTACAAAAAAAATTCATGACTCTCCTATTCTCTGTTGAGGAGTTCCCTCGCCGGAAGTCATTCCTGGGTGTATCAGCCATGTCATGGTGGAATTTAGAACAGGCTATTATGGTTAAATCCATTTACAAAATTTTGTGTCTATACTATTCACCGTTGAGGAGTTCCCTCGCCGGAAGTCAACCCTGGGTGAAGCAGGTGAAGCAGTCGAATATAAACCTCCACCTTTAGAAAGTCGGTTACAACAAAAACAAGAACCGACTTGAAGATTAAACTTATATTTTTTTTTGTTTTCGCTATTTTTTTCAAAAAGTGCTGAATGAATTTCGATAAAATTTATATGGGACCACCTCTGAAGTATGACCTACCAATCAAAAAAAGAATCATCGAAATCAATTCATAATTGGCGGAGTAATCGCGTAACAAACACACAAAAAAAAAATTAAAAAAAAACATACCGTCGAATTGTAAACCTCCTCCTTTTTGAAGTCGGTTAAAAATTGATTGTACTTAACTAAATTTTAATTATTATCTGCTATCATGCTACGATGTCGACTTAATTATACGCTATGAAAAAGAAGTAGCTAATCCACGCTATAGTGCTTGTCCATTTTCTATTAAATGAGAAGGGTTGTGTCATTCTTAAGAAAAAATATTAACTAGAAAACATTTCTCGCATTTATTGAGACATGGTCATTCTTTTTGTTTCAAATACCTACTTACTTTGGTTATCTCTTATAATTATGCCAAGTACATGTTCTATTATTAAAACCTTTCAACCTCCATCACACGATGTATATGAACTCCTACGTATTCACCTCCGCTAATATTTAACCCCTGCATAAAAGCCCCCATCAAACCTGAAGAGCACTAGTGTACGCCGACCTTGCATCGCTCTGACGCCCGCTGCTGCCTCGAGGCTTGATGGTCTATTGTTGGACGAGTACCTGTCCGTATAACTAGGCAATGTATACGATCGGTACCTATTATTTTCTCTGTGGGTGTGTGGAACATCCCTCGGAGTACTAAACCGCCCAATGGCTTCTGACATGGCCTAATAAAATAAATAATTTAATAGCAATGTGTCGCGACTCTAGCCACCAAACTAGGTGTTGACATACCTGTATCTTCGTAGTTCGCTTCTTCCCAGCTTTATTATGACTGTTGTCCTAAGACAGTTACCGGGACCGACGACTTAATGAAGCACAGTAGCGCACAGATGTAAATCCTACTAATATTATAAATTCGAATGTTTGATGGATGGATGGATATTAGTTACGCAATCATGCAAAGATTCTGAACGGATGGTGATGAAATTTGGTATGTATATAGGATACTTTTTCTACCGGAAACCGCGAGTGAAACCGTGAGCGCAGCTAGTACTACATAAATGGCTACCCATCCATGTGGTAACCGTAGCGAAAGTTGCTTAACCTTGCATAGCGTTTACGATTAGGCGCGAGACTTTGGCACCCCATATGATTTAAAACTAGCTACTGCTATTGCAATTGTTTGGGATGAAAGTTATCCTATGTCCTTTGGGCTTCAGTATTTAGTTGCTCCCCGCGGTTTCACCCGTAGTTTTCCGAATATAAATTATCTTTTATCGTTTTCCTGGACCTCATAATATATACCTACATATAAAATTTCTTCACAATTCGTACAGTAGTTTATGCGTCATTGAGTACCAAACAAACATCGATTCTTCTGAACCTGCACAATTATTTATCTAGCCGAATTAAAGTATTGAACGACAATAAAAGTCCTTATCAAAATTTATTCTCAAAATAAATACTTTAACATGGGGTAAGTTCAAAGTTTCAATAAAATGACACTAGTAAGTATTCACTGTGTTTAGCGCCATCTATCTAACAGCAATGACGGTTCCAACATATCCATGCATATACTTGCCGCGCTATAAACATTTTATTAGGGTCATGTGCTAGAACTATAATGATGATACAGCAACTAGCTCAGCAATATTTCCTAAACAACTTTTCTTCCTTCCTGGCCTTCATCCAAACTACAACATTCCACGATAGGACGTAAACCAATTTCATATCGGACATAAAATCGATCACCGATGCCTCCAGTCAAGGCCGCTGAGCTTCTCGTGCCGAGCTGTGATATCTCCAATTTACGTCCTACGTCAGTACCTACACTACTAATATAGCCTGGGTGACGTATCAGAAAAGTAAATTTTGCAGCTTTTGTTTTTTTTTTAAAGTAAAACTGATTTGTAATAGTTATTTCAGAGATGATTGAATAAACTTACTTCAACCTATCCGGATTATATTCCCTTAACTATCTGTTCTGTTGGCTAATTTATTGGATATGTATTAGTTTGTTAATAAAGAAAAGGAATCTAATTCAGAAAAAGCTTTTTTCTTATAACTGAGTTATTTGACGAGCAAGTCATTCGCCTGATGATAAGCGCCACGTTCACCCATAACAACACCAGACCTTTCAGAAGATTTAGGATAAATAAAGGTTCCATTTAAATCTTTCAGTCGATTTGTTAACAAGAAACCCGCACTAGATAACAAGTAAGCCGCGCTAGGTAACAGACAACCCGCACTAGGTTTGTTACCTAGTGCGGGTTGTATGTTACCTAGCTACCATAAGGCTACCGCGAACAAAAACCTACTGAGGGGCTGAATAAAACTTTGTCGACGTAAACCTAAGTGTGTGATATTGAATGCATTAGCGCATGCTTAGCGGAAATCTATGACATTTCAGAAAGGAGAAAAAATATGTTTCTCCGTGTTTCGAACCAGCTTCTTTGGTATAGCAACGCCCCAACTTAATTTTTCTTTCTTTGATTGTATAAAACTGGTAGAAATGGGGGAATTTTGATTTTCATTTAGATCAAGTAAATAATAAAATTATACAAGGCTATCCAGTATGCTCAACTAATCATGTTCATGCTCAACAATGCTCAAAATATAAAATGGCAGTTTCCTTTTACATTGTCATTCCGTTCAGGTCCTAACATCCAAACTTTCGTATTAAAACGGACATAAATATGTACCTACATAAAACCTAGGGATTATTATTTCGCATGCTGAAATCACGCGAAAATATTTTAATTAGTCGACATTTCCGCGTTACAATTAGGGAAATTTAATATTTTAACAACCCTGGGCGTAGGTACAAATGAGGGTGTGACGATTCGTGCGCGAAATATTTAAATTTGGATGATTATTACGCGTCACTGAATTTGGGAGTGTATGTGTTTTAATTTCTGATGTGTTTTTGTTTTGTGATATATTTGTTTTGGAGATCAAAAATGTAAAAATGTAGATGTGGATAAGTATGGTTAATGAGTGTTCTAGAGAATTCTATATTATTTGACTACAACCGCCCGTGACTTCGTTCGCGTCAAAACATTTTTTTTTTTACGCTTTATAGATCCATGTTTGGCCACTATCTCGCCTGATGTAAAGCGATGATGTGGCCTAAGATGAAGCACATAGATCTAAAGAGAGACGGCAGTTGAGCGGCTGCTCAGACCTGTCTCCGCGATGGTTCACCGAACATAATCCCGAAACACGACTAGGTCGTTTGACGGCATGGCTTTGTTCGGTGGGTGGTATTACAACCACGGCCAGAGCCTACCACTCCAAAGCGCGTAAGCGGGTTTCATCACGATGTTTTCCTTCACCGTTTTTAGAGCGAGCGTATAAAATCTGCACTTAACTATAAGTCATTGGTGCAGGGCCGAGTCGGGATTCGAACCCAGGTGCGTCGGATCGAAAAGCGCACGAGTCCCCGCTGAGCCACACTCGCTCAAAAACAATAAAATATAGCCTATGTCACTCAGGGATAGCGTAGCTTTCTGTCTGTGTAAGAATGTTCAGAATCTGATCAATGTTGCTACACTTACCATTTACCTCTTTATTCATTTACCTCTTTTTCGTTGCTTACAATTTACCTCTTTATAAAATAAGTAAATAATATTGGCCATGTGTCCATTCCACTGCGAACTCCCCGGACTACGAATTCTGGCACGTAAACCATCTCTAAAAACCATGTCTAAAAAGTAATTGTAATTGTACCTACTGAATTATCTTTGTTTGGTGTACATAAAGCATTATGTATTATTGTGTTGTAATTTTCGTAATATATACTGAAACTGAAAGCCATCAATCTCTCTGTCCACTGGATTTTTGCTTATCACGTTCCCATTCTCGACCCAATTTACATGTAACACAACGTTATTCAGAACTATGTATTGTGATTTTTATATGGATCATAAATTATCTAAAACTAGCCCTACTTCCGCTTTTAACTGGCGCAATACCAAAGATAACGCGCAACGGGGTCGCTGACCTAATGGCCAATGTCACGCATGTCATAAAGCCGAGGTACTTTCACGCGTAGTGTAAATTCGTGCAAACGACCTTTGCTACTTTGTAAAACTATTTACACTTTAATAGGCTTTTCGAATGTTCCAGGTGCACTTAAAGATAAAGCTTTGTTTACGCTGAAAAAGGGGTAAGGGAACTCCGTTTAATTAAATTAAATGTCAAATCAGTAATTTTCAATTAACGTAACTATAGCATTTTTGAAAAGTTTATCAATCATATAGTTAATTCAAATTCATTGTTGCCCCTATCTATCTGTAAGTAATTGGTAGAGACAGGTACATGATGATAACATTGATTTTCATATTGATCTTTCAATAACCGTCCATTTTCAGTTGGCTTTGGCATTAAAATTAAACGGAGTTAAATAAATAATAATAAACTAATATTATAAACGCCAAAGTTTGTAAGAATGTATGGATGTTTGTTTGTTACTCTTTCACGCAAAAACTACCGAACCGATTTTGATGAAATTTGGTATGTAGGTACTTTAGGACTTGGAATAGCACATAGGCTACTTTTTATCCCGGGAATCCGCGAGTAGAACCGCGGGGCGCAGCTAGTTAAAAATAAATGTTAAGTTAAATATAAATGCTATCTACTTGAAGCAAGATTCGCTACTGACAAACATTGACAAAGATAAAAAACAAAGACTGAAACTTTCTCAGATCTGTCAATATTTGGTTTTGTTTACATTATTCGCTAAAGTTTGTTAACAAACTGTCCAGCACTCCATTAGGGACTTCTCTTTGTATATTACCAATCGATCACAGTAGTTGTGACTGTTTAGCGACGACGATGAAGAATAATTTTCAACAAATTTACAAATTACTTTATTGCAAAAATATGTGTTACATGTGGTTGTTGTAACTCTGCCTCTTGTTTTAGTTATTAAAACTGTGTTACAAAAGACAGCGTCTTCCCAAGATCAACCTGCATTTTTACAATAGTAGTATATTAAGAAATTACAGTATAATGGTAGTTTATATTTAATCTGAATAAGGTAAAGTTTTTAATTTGAAGCCAAAAATTACCTCTTCGGTAATGTATTCTTTCTTTCTTTTTATTCTTTCTGTCACACTGTTTCTGAACCCCTAATCATCTAAGGTGAGAAAGCACTGTCTGCGGTAACCAAAGTTCATTATTAAGAAAAAACTATAAAATCTACAAAAATTTTATATGAATTTAAAGGCATAAAACATATTTTGAAAGTGAAAAAAAAAAAGGTTTTAGTATGAAAATAATAATATGTTAAATATTTATAGTGAAAAAATTAAGATATTACGAGATTTTAATTCTAAAAATTTGTAGAAGATAAAATATATTAATAAATAACACCTATCGATCACATACAGTGGCGGTCAAAAATCCAGTAGCAGTCTCACAAAGCAATAGCATCAAAGTAAATCGCACTAATGACCTTCTTCTACAAAGCGTTTGCAGGCACACACACACCCATACAATGTATTCTTTCATTATGAACCAATCAAAGAGCGAAATTATCAATCGTCTTCCTGTCGTAAACTTTTCAAGTAAATAACTTTTAATTTCGAGTCATTGGATAAGTGTCAATCTGGCTCAGTGGTTTAGCACAGTATTTAATTGTCAAAAATCATAATATGCGACACGTCGGTTCGAATCCTCTCGTACTATAAATGGTTTTTACATTTTAGTTTTTAGAATTTTGTTTGAAATGTCATCGATGTGGTGTTGTTTCTTTATTTCAATGTTTTAACCAGTTTCTCAAAAGATGAAGGTAGATTTGAAACAAGCTGCAATAGAATAGTGAACTTGTCGGTTGGTGAACTTTGTTGCGAGCGGTAGATTTATTGTTACTGGTGTTGTTTCGTTTGATAGTTATTATTACAAATGCAAGCAAATAGAAATATCGATGAAAGGGCAAATATAGTGGCCTTTTATAGAAAAATGGACTTAATATATCTCAAATTTCCAATGAAACCGGCTTATGTGTAAGTTATAATAGATTATGTGATGATATTATTATAGTTGCGTTGTGGTGTAAATTGCTAGTTTAAAAGTGTTCTAATAATTATAATAAAGATTACTCTGTTTTAGAGAAATACTGTGAGTCGTTGGGTAAAACGACACAACGAGGAAGGCAGTCTGCAGATCTGCCAGGAGTAATTTTTTTTGCCAGTCTCAGCGACGTTTTATGGTGGAACAATATGAAACGAATACAGAACAATAAGTGGAAACGTAATTGCGCACTGTCCACCGCGGACTCCATGCCGAAGGATTACATCACCGAATACCTGCTAAGAAATCATGTTTGACGCGAAGGCATATAAACAGGAATGATTGCGTTTTGCTCGAGAATATATGGATTTTAACTGGAAGACTACTACAATATTTACCGATGATAAAACTTTTAAGTCATAGTTAGTAATAGTAATAGTTAGTAGGTAAATTTGAATGATTTTTTAAAGAAAAATTTGTAGTTTGTGGTTATAAGGGGTTAAGCTTCAAACCTCTTTTCCTTGAGAAAATGAATATTTTAAGCTTATATAAACCTTTAATAACCAATAGGTAATAAGAGATGTATCGGTTTATATTTCTTTTAAAAACTATAAGTAAATAAATGTTTATCATAAGTAGGTTATTAATTATTAAATTACAAAATGTTTTTTAACTTGGACTTTAATAAATGTTGCCTTATGAACGACTATTTTAATTCATGTTTAACAAAGGCTGCAACTTATAGTTTGTTATATTAACAGGGATTTAAACTTAATAATAAATACCAAAAAGTGATCACGGCACTCAGGATTGAACCCATACCCTTATTGACCATCGTATAAGAGTTTACTACTTACTCCACTCCACCATTGTCACATTATTTAAGTAAACGAATTTAAGCTGTTGTTTTGAGTCGGCTCAGCGTAAAAACCGGATAACTCACTAAGAAGAAAGCGAGTATATACTGTTATCTTTTTCTAATGTTTACCACATGCATCTGACGAAGTGCACCTCCTCATAGTTATACCGTATGACGTTTTGTTGTGTGCGTAAGGACATTATACACACAGAGATAAAATATGCAGCATGCGCGGGCTTACACCGTGTGGGCGATTATCGACTTTAAGGTGCTAATGCACTTTTGTCCGTTTACTGTACATAGATCCTGGCCCTTAACTAGGGTTCCCCTGTCCTGTATTTATAGGGAACCAGAAAATACAATGACCCTGAAAAATATGATTCCCAGAACAGCTAAAAACTATATAAATACTTGCACTTTCTTATCTGTTCACAATTATTTTTCGAGTATCGAAATGATCGAGTGATCGAAGCCACTATCTTCATTCGTCAGATCAATCGATCTTCATTCAAATATGAGTTGACCCGAAAACCATGGCACCAAAAAGACTGTACAAATTTGATTATACACATCGCGCTAAAATGTCGCGGTCACACTGCAAATCTTTCTGTTATTTGGAATCCCTAGTCATGTCAATCATATCATCCTTTAATGGCACAGCCCTAAATGACTGTAAAAGCTTGTCATAACATTTACGACTTTTGAGCGAACCTTGTCCAAATATTTCAATAGGGGTGTCAGAATTTGTCAAAATCGTTTAGGGATTAATAATGACCCGATTCTGGACAGGCCTTTGAACTGGATATTATTTTATTAGGCTTTAATTTTAAAAGCATTTTAGCATTTAATTTTCTTTTAAATATAAAATAGGATAATAGGTTTTTAAACATAATATTGCATAAATAATAAGAAGTTATTGTAATTAAAATATATGTTTTATCAACATAATTTATGCAACGTTTAATTAGCCTACTTGTTTAGTGAGGATATTTTTGTAATACTATTTTGTATTAAGTAATAAAATTATTCTACGAAACAGCTATATAAGACAAGGTCAGCATTTGTAACTGTTATAGAAAGGGTTTAGTCGCATAATGATTAAGGGTCGCAAATTGTCAGAAGAGCAAAATGTCCAAAGAGTGTTTCGTCCAAGGAGTACAATGACCAAGAAGCAAAATGTCCAAACCTCACAAAGACCAAACAGCGAAACGTTTATAGCGAAAAATGTCAAAAATTTGAATGAATGAAAGCGAAATGAACATGAATGTAGTTTATTTCAGTAATCAAACTAAGTGCCGTATCTTCTGAGTAGTGGTTCTTTTTCCGATCCGTGAGGAACTCCTCGCGACCTTCCTTCCTCACGACCTCATGCCTATTCAATAAAATGGACATATTAAGTATCTTGTATTCTTGTATCAATAAAATTCCCTTCATCCCCGGAATATTGCCCTGTCATCCCGTCTTACTTCCGTTTTCTGCTCGCTTGGCTTCGGATATACGTTATTAATGCACGGTAATAAAATCTATTGAGCGATATGTTCTCTTCAAACGTTTCGTTCTTTACATAAGGCGGAAAAAAGAACTGCCTAAGAGAAATATTATAAAAGAAAATATTCTACGATTAGGTACGTTCCCATTCCAATCCCGTCAACATTTGATCTTCCACCAATCCTGGAACCTTCCTGAAACTACTCTACAAAGGTAAAAGCACTGAAAGCGTTATACTGCATTAGTTTTAGGTCAGTTGTCATACATTACGGAGGTTTCAAAAGCGACGTGCAATACTTTCATTCCACCTCAAAAAAATATCGCTCTCACCCTCCAGGGAGGGAAATACTTAATATTCAGTATTATATGATCTTAGGTATAGTAATGTAATAATAAGGATTAATATTTTTATTTATTTTATAGCTATTTCTATTTTGATTTATTTGCACCGCCGACTTCTCTCACTCCGTTATTTCTTTCCATCCAAAGGTTGACTGGAACGGTACTGTAGTTTTTGAACGAGAATAATATATTATTAAGATGCTTGGCGACACAAATCTATTTTTCTTGTCGCATGTGAAAGCCTTGTTATTAATCTTATCCTACCCGACTATTCCTACTATCTTACTTCCTACCTACCATATGTTATAAATGCGAAAGTTTTTGAAAATGGATGAATGAATGGATGTATGTATGTTATTCAATCGCGCGAATCGTATTAGGTCCTGAAAAAGGACATACGCTACTTTTTATTCCGGAAAACCGCGGAGCGCAGCTAGTCTAATATAAATAGAAAACACACCCCTCCCTATAATGCTACGTCCTCGCCTTACATAGAGTGATGTTCCTAAAGTTCAATGTCTATTTTTGCCGAAACGACATGGCTAATAATAATGTAGCTCAAATACCGGCTTTCGACCTTTAACGGGCTTTGTTTTAGGTTTATTGTAATAAAAGGTTACTCACTGTCGTCCTTTGGACGCCAGAATTAGTTCGCTATTATTGTAGGTTGTAACACATTTATTGTTTGAAATATAAGCGAAGCACAAAGTAGGTACAATAAAATGTATAAGCAAGTTTGCCAACCAAGTCAATAAGGTGATAGCCACGTTGGTTTTTGTAAAATTTTCGTATTAAAACTACCTTCTTTATGAAGTTAGTTCTAAAATATTATTTTATTTATACATACTATAATATTACTGGTAATTGGTGTTTTTGGAATGATAAACATTATATCAAGAATTTTTAATGTACATTGAATGTCTATTGTTTATGTGCTTGCTATGTTAGACAAGAAACAATTTATATTTTTTTAAATCGGACAAAACAATGCTGCTTGTCCCTAACACAATTAGAGTTCCTCTGCCCCAACGTGAGACTTCCAAAATTTCCTAATTTTCAATTCCAAAATCCATTACCCGCATTTTCGTAATGCCTAAAAGAATTTGTTCCGTATTTATCGAAGCGTCAAATTGAATTTTCCCGGTTCGCTGTTATTGAATCAGTCAGCAGCGCCATCTATGTTTGGCGTCGGATATTAAATGAGCGCGACGGTGGCGCTGCGGGCAACGTCGTAAACAAGTAATGCGCGGGAATCGGATGAACGGATGTTTACCTTCGCCGTGCGGCTAACATTTTTATTTGCATGATTTTCTTGCGATGTTTGTTTTTCTGAACGGATTTGTAATTTGTGTGTGCTATCATATTATATATTTTAAGTGTTGAATATTAGTATCGAAAGACAAAAACTATTAAGTAGGTAGGTATATTTTAGTGTAAGATACTTTGATATAGGTATATGTATGTTACACAACAATTCCGTACATACTTTTATTTATATGCTCTTGAAAATATGCGTTCGTTCTTAATTGTATTATATCATCTTATTAAAAAGCGCAACCATTATATTTTTAGAAAATGAATGATTTAGTAATAAGTATAATTTTATTCGCTTATATGCAGATTACGCAAAATATTTTCATATATTAATATCAATTTTTAAATGTAGGCTTCTGGAATTGTTTGACATAGCATAGAACTTTTACTGCGCTTATTTTACATTGTTATTCAATGCTGTTTACGGTTTCAATACTCCTTATATTTACAGTTTAGTCGTTTGGTTACAGATGACAGCGGATTTACGGGTATCAGTTTAATAATAGTATTTTTACTATTATTAAACTGTTACTGAACCTATTCTGTATCTTAAAAATATTTTTTAAAACCCTTCTTTAAAAAACTGCGATCGACTATTTAGAGGGTAGATACTGAACATAAATCTACGGTTTATAACAATTTTATTTGTTTGTTTGTATTTTTGTTATCTATTGAATCGAAAACTTCTGAACAGATTTTAATGTGGTTTTCAGGGTTTGATAACATAAGCCCCAACCTAGATTATAGGGTTTGTTACATGAAAATCGGTTGTGCAATTACGAAGATACAGCTTCTCACTGCGCGCGCTCTCATCTGGAGAAGTCTCGCTAAAATGTTTATTGAAAAAAGACCACTTTCATTGTCTATGGGCTTCTTCTGTTGTCTTCGCGTACGAAGTCGCGGGAAAAAACTAGAATCTGAAACGCAATGAACATATCTAGTGTAATTCCGCTGATATATGAATATATATATGAATATAACGCTAGTTATATTTATTGCGTTTCAGATTTGAGATAAATTTCCGCAATGTTACGCCTGATTCCATTATCCTGATTCATTAAAAAACTAGGTCATACATAAATTAACTGTGAATTAATCGAAACCTTTCAAACGATTACCTCTAATTTGCCTTCCACATCCACATTCTAGGGCGAGACCGTATAAAACCTAATGGTATCAAGCACAGTTGCACACGTCCTCAATGCCATATAAGGATCACTGTCGTATAGCCCTCTCTATATCCGGCATTGGTTAACAGAGGTCACTATTAGTAGGTTCCAGAAGGGCATTTCTCGCTTAATAGAAATCATCTCTTTAATTTTGTTTTGTTCCCTGCCCGAGCAATTTAATTATTTTTCTTCCTAATTATTTAAAATCTTAAGATCTCTTTAATAGTTAAGATATCTCTATTTCGTTATATTTAATTAGGCATTAGGAGACGCATGCGTAAAAATGTAAACAAGTTTCTTCGAAAGAAAAAATACGACCTCTTTAGCTAGATCTCTATTTTCATCTTACTGACGAAAGAAAAAAAACGTCTATGAAAGAATAAAATATCTATCATAGAGATAATCTCGACTGTTCGAGCAAGGCCGCCCTGGTGGTCGATCTACATAAAACAAACTTATGTAATTATTTTGGTACGCTCAAGTTTGGTACATGGCGTTCTCTATGTGTTTGTTTTGCATGCCTTTGCCCTTGCCAATATTGTTGGTTATATATTTCGATATATGAATTCAGAATCGAAATCCTTTTTCGAGATATATATATTTATTATTTCTGTCGGTACCAAGTCCATCCTACTATTTAATCTATTACTAAAAAAAAGTTACACCAAAAAGCCCAAACGTTCAAATCCTGCAGGCTTACCAGCATCTCTTAAACCAGTATTATTTTAAGCTTACTTCCGTTTTCCGTACCACGAAATCCTAAAAAACAGCTTACTTTGATATTGTGTTGTTGAGAAGTTTTGGTGACGTCATCGTAAATCATTCATTCAGGTGTTTTTTGACAGTTGACACTTCGCAGGAACAAAAATATTATTGTTTTATGAAGGCCATGGTACGAATCAGAGTACATAATATGATTGTAAGCTTGAAATAAACGTTCCTGTAGCATGGTTCTCTTGTAAAAGTTGGTGGTAAGCCCCCTGCCCTCTCAATAATATTACATCCAAAAAGAGCAATTTCAATTCTAAGATGATTTTGTAGGTCTCATGATTTTCTTGAATTATATAATAGTAGTATCGACCACAAGCCTGTGTTATATGATTCTGTATATCAGGTGATCTTTTCTCCTACTTACCTACTTATAAACGAATGACTAGATAAAACAACAAATATTGTTTAATTGCGTAAGTATGTATTTAAAGGGTGTGATGTAAACATCGATTTAAAAGACAGAACTTTCCGATCTCCCAATTTTTGCACTTAATACTTCCTAAATGTCAGTAAATGTCTTGAAAAATGCGCTACAAGATTATGAACAACCTTTTTTTTTTGATCCTAGGAAAATGCGGAGCCTCTACAGGACAACCGGACAATTGCTGCCATAGCCGACGATATAAAGGCTAGTAAAATAAACAAATACATAAGTTCATATATGTATATGATGTATCTCATTCTTCGACAGTTATTGAAACCACATTTGAAATTGACAAACTAGTTTACAAATTGTAGGCCTATTTCTCTCTCCCCCTCTCTGCATCTCTCTCTACCTCTCTATCTCCCCTATCCCTCTCTCCCCCTCTCTCTCTCCCCTCTCCCATCTCCCCTCCCTCTCCCTCACCCTCTCCCCCTCTCTCTCCCTCTCCCCCTCTCTCCCTCACCCTCTCCCCCTCTCTCCCTCACCCTCTCCCCCTCTCTCTCCCTCTCTATCTATCTATCTCTCCGAGAGGGACCCCAGTAATGATAGTGATCGTTATCACTATAAATGAACAGTGAGAACGAATGAACTGATGTATAAATCGTTCCGCAGCCGCAGCGCTGGTCCATTACTAAAAAAAATATATAGCTCATTTTCAACTAAAATGGTTTAAAATTCCTATTTTCACGATTATTGGTTCATAAGACGTGGTCTCAATAAATGTCATTGCTACAGATCATAAACCACATCATCGTCATCTTCATCAGCCTGTAGTCGTCCACTGCTGTATAAGCCTCTCCTAATGAACGCCACTGAGCCCGGTCTTCGGCTCTTCTCATCTAATTTCTTCCGGCCGCCTTTCGCAGGTCGTCGCTCCATCTCCCACAGTAAAATTCATTTTTCTCCGCTCTCGTTACGATTATCATGATAGCTATTATTATCTATCTATAGCATAGATCTTGAACGTAATGCTGCCGATAACTGTACTCACGATCATGGTAATTGATATCACCTTCAAATCTTAATGGTGATTAATGAATCCGATCTCGAGAGAGATAATTAACTCGAGCCTACAACTAAAGCATCTGAGTCTTAGATAAATGTTAAGTGATATGATTTAACAAATGCTATGATGCAACAATAAATAGCTAATAGAAAAACCGAACCAAAAATACTGTTCAGTGGCTACAACATTCAGAATAATATAAAAATATTCTCAACATTCATTTCAATATTTTGGTTAAGAATATATTCATAATAGGAAACACTTTATTGCACTTAAGAAGGGATTACATTTTAACATACTTTCTTATGATAAGTACAATAGGTGGTCTTATCGCTAATCAACGATCTCTTCCAGACAACCTTATTATTGTCATATCAATATTCTTTGACAGTGTTTATCTTCTTTAGAATTGTTGCCGGAATAAATATGCTTTTTTATTTATTTTATTTAACTTCTCATTATAATGAGGTATACCTTATCTCGAAATAGTATAAAACAAAGTCGTAATCCACGTCCTCATTTCTGTTTCTCCGCTTACTTCTTCTTAACCGCGCAGAAATTTTGATTCTGTTTTTACCGTCATAAAGATTTTTTATACGGCAGGGTCATATGTACAATACATTCTAATTAAGCTTTAGTAAAGTAGAGAAAATTCAATGTTTAGTAATGATCTCACGGATTGTGTCAAAAATGACACAATCCTTGCGAAGCCGGGGCGGGTCGCTAGTATCTCAAACATTCCAGAATACACGTCATGACCATTTTCACCATGCATGAATTTCATTCTTCTCTGGTGTGTGTGTTTGTGTGTTGTGATGTTTTGCTGTTTGGCTAAGACTTAGATTGTTGTGTGTTAGTCTATACGCTAAACAATTACCACATGGGTGACTCTATGTGGTTATTGTTGAGCGTATTATGTTTGACAATAATAACGCATATTTAAATAAATCAGTTTCCTGAATTCACAAGAAAACAAACCTTTATTAAATGTACATAGTGCAAAGATAACTATCTGGAAACGAATGCTTCAAATACCCGCACATATTTCTGCCTCGTTTCCTCAGAACCTCATAGAAATTAAAAAATGCCGCTCTAATTTACTCTGATAAAAGATTGCCAAGAACCATATATGCAAGTTCTGACTCACTGCAGCTTGGCAGCTACTGTGTCATTTACTGAAACATGAGCATTCTTGGAAACAGACGTAGGTATAGCCGTATATGTCTATCGTTCTTTGGAAATCTTTGTTCCATTATAATAATTTATATGTCGCCTTCCTAAATTGAATTACAAACAAGAGATAATTTTAGATTGCTAGGTACACATAATTTGAAGCAGGGGTTTTGTCTGTGTTGATGTGGTTGCGTGGTCTTGGCAAGGTGACTTTCCAGATTTAAAAACGTTATTTTTATCCAGAGTTATGCAAATCTAAGACAGAAATACTCTATCCAATATCTTCTTTACTTTTTGGGAAAAATATAAACTGCAGAAAGACTAAATTGCTTAGAATATGTTCGTTAAAAGACTGCTGCCCTAATGTTTTAGATTTACGAAACGAAACGAAACTATCATTTTTTCGCCTAAGGTATACGACGCACTAAAATATCTTTTACTACAATACTGTATGCAATACAGTGAAATCTGAGTAGGTTTAATTTTAAATCACTTTTAATATTCATCAGCCAAGTGCCAAAAGCATAGAGGTGTTATGAAAGTGTCCCACATTCAGATTTTGGCGTTAGACGTCGATGCTATTAATACATTTTGGCCACTGCAGAGTTAGTGTAAACTCCAATGCCTCTGGAACGAAGGATGATACTATTTAGGTATACTAGAGGACGTACCATGTCGCAATCAATACTTGGACAATTGACAAAGACTCACAAGGCACTTTAATTGTTTATTTATCGTGTCAAGGTACTTGATGATATACAAAGTACGGAATAACGTTGTAAAGTCGACTAGATGAGATACCATGTCACAATAACTCCTTGAAAAAACTACTTATATAATAATAATTGAGCCAAGGCAACGTTATATTTGCATTGATACATGTAAATGTGACCTCTATTGTTTATGCAGATAATATTTGTACAGATAATTAAAGGGATATAAATGTAGGCAAAGAGCATTCTTGAGATGTAAATAATGAATATTAATTTACAATAACTAGTAGTAATAAATTAGTAGGTAATGTAGAGTCTATTTTATGGAAAACAGGTGCAAGGATACATCGTTACAATTTTGTTCTTGTAGTTCAATAATGGTATAGATATAAATTGTATGGTTAATTGCTATTGCTGTTGAGAAATATCTCAATATCCTCATTGTTCTAGGAGCATTTTCCTTTCCAACTACCTAATTCTGTTTACTTCTCTTGGATCTGCGGCTAATGTTGCGTGGGTTGTTTCGACAGGCCTTCCATCCGACCCACAAGAACATGGTCAACAAAAATAGAATAAATACCTAGATGCTGTTTTTACAACAAAATAACTACGTGATGCAATGCAAATAAAAATAAATATGCCTGCGGCTTCAAAATCAACGAACTAGCAAAAAATTTACAATCCGTAAAAGGCGCTGTTGATACATCAGAATATCAATTAAGGTTTGTTTTGTATGGTGCCAACTTTGTTTTAATAATATTTAACTTTCTTTCTCCAAATAAAGGTTTTCGCACGAATTTCAGTTCCCGCATCGGTTTACATCGCACACATCCGTAATGAGATACTGTCAGTTCGTTCACAAGTTAGTTTAATTGCTTGTGTAATGAGCATTACATTCACATCTCAAGGGGCTCGCGGCCGGAACCCACGGTTTTACGACCCTGTATTATAAAATCCATTGTGTAGTTTCAAGACTTTCTTGCATTAAACCGTAAATCAGTTTAACCATAAGCATTTCCGGGAAACTGCATAAAAAAGGTTAAAATTTCATGAACAAAAAGTGGTTTCGCATTGCACATATGAGTATGAATTCGACAATGACCCACCTGGTCAGTGAGACGAACTGGCACCGTCAGTTGTTTTGGCGGGCTCGCACAGTGCGCGCGCGCATTCGTAACGACGCGAATTCTGAATTTAATAATACGCTTTCTCTTCAAAACGCATCAACTCTACCCGAAAGAGTGTTACTCGCTCAGTTTTAATTGTTCCCACGTTAATTGGTGCTCTAGACTTTCGTGCGCTTTTATCTTGTGTATGATTATTATCAGTGAAATCTCCATTTCCTAAAATAATGAATCGTTCGTTTATATCTTGGAACTCGATTTCAATAGCTACGTGTGTTCAAGTGTGTTTACTCGAAACTTGAATGTTCAATTGGGAATAACGATTGTTTACACAATTTGATTTCGAGGTGAACTCTATGATTCGGCCTATAAAACTCTTCACGTTTCATTATCACTCTTTATCGCAAATTTATCTGCGCTATCATTGGTTTTGACCTTGATATTTATTATAGGTTAATGTCGTTGTTTTGCTGAAAATCTCTTTCGCAAACCATAATTTTCAATAGACTATCATTTAGTTTCTAAGCTTCTATGGTTGTAATTACAACTTTCGCTCGTACACACGTGCCATTCTATTTTCGTCTGTATATAATTACATTCTTTGTCTACGCGGTGCTAGCTTGTAAACATTTAGGTCCTTGATTGCGTATCATTTGTATTCAATGGATGCTTCTGACTCGGATGTACTTGTATCATTTGTATGTCAAGTATTGTAATTGTGATGGATCTGTCCCATATCGTCCTATACCGTTCTCTGTATTGATGTTTATTACATGTTGATTGGGTATGATGTATCGTCAAGATTCTTTTCATCGTTCTCCTTTTGAGATGTCTTCCTAAATATATTCTTAAATGCTTTATACGCTAATCTTTTCTAAATCGTGTCCATATTAAAAAAATAATTAGTTTCAAGTTTTTGCACACTTCCAGATTAGGTGAAGACAGGTTACATATTTGGCTTACTGCCGTCCGCCATTCGACGTTATTGCGTATCAAGCGGGTAGTCTGTTGCAGCGAGGATAACAACTCATGGTGTTTATGGTTTTCCTCGTCAGTATTACTATTTTCACTATTTAAAATATACATAGTAATAACCTTATTGCTTACATATAAATTCAAATCGATACTAGGAAAATCTGTGTTGTTTGTACCCTATTGGTGCTTATTGTATTGTTTTCCGTGCCATACGCGTCGTCTTAAGGAATCGCACCCGCGATGCCACAGGGTTAATTAGCATTTTGATATATTAAACATTTTAACACGGATTCCGGCAAAATTCCCATTTGAGTTTGCAAATATAATATTGATGCTAATAATATAAGTTAGTAGTCATTGGTTCATTGGCTTCAAGGTTCACTTGTGGGCTTGTTTTCCTAATTACTTGGTATTTCGAAAAGCCTTTAGTTAGCTTAACATTTTCTCGGTCTTGACACAAAGGTCCAGTCAAGAAGTCTGGTTTAACCTCCGGTCAAGGCTACCTGTGGCGCACCCATAACAGTCAGACAACATAAAATATACTCGTAGTCAGTTTTTCACAAGATGCGTCATTATTGTCGCTACTGGTTGATAATGTTTATACACATTCTAGGGACCTGCGTGTGAGTCACTTAGTACCGTGTCCGCCGCCAGATCAGAATGACGACTGTTCTCTGATGTTTTAGTTAAACACCGAACGTCGTCGCGTAAACTTTGTTTCATACGCATCGTTTTTCATTGTGTACCTAATTACTTGAATTTTTTGTTACTTTTTTATATTAAGGATACAAATTTCTGAATATGTAAGTCTGTGCAACAGTTAGTCAATTGACACCGCAATACCAATGAAGCGCGAAACCTCCAAGGACTGTTGAGTGTATCAATTCTAGGCAGTGATGTGATTGGACTTCAATTCAAAATGATTTATGAATCGATCATTGGACTTTGTGTGCTATTCTATCTGCTCTGGAAGTTCGTGTTCGCGAAAAGAGAACATGTAGAATTAGAAGGATGCAAGGAAACTGAAGTTGCTCACCACAAAACGGAAAGTACAACTTCTCCCGTACTAGAAAAACAAACCGTATTGGCTAATAATAATGTTGTAAATGTATCCACACAAGGTGATAATCAAACTAAAAGTAATAATATCAATAATATCGTGAAAGTTATTGCTCCAGAGTTTCTTCATGAAAAAGGAAATGATGGCATTGTACATTTAGAAACAGCCGCTTTTATGTCATGTACATCTGTATATGAAAGTTATACCGTACTGTCCGAAAATCCGGCGAAACTAGAAAGTCCACCGAAAGAAAGATTCGCCGAATTCCTCGAGAAAACTTTTAGCGATGACAAAATACAATCTATTATTCAGAACCTATCATTAGATACTGATGAAATTTTTAAACATGACGCACCCAAAGAAGAAAACAAAGATTTCCATCAAGAACTGAAACCACTCATAATTGAGAATAACAATGCGATAAGCGAAAAGGCGGTACATCTGCAGCACTCAATAAATGAAATCGCCGACAAGATAAAACTGTTGAATGATGTTAACATTTTAAAAGATAAAAAAGTAAACAATGAAATTTTGACAAATATAGACAACGAACCTTCAAGTGAAAACCTTCTACTACCGAGTGCGATAAAAGCCCGTGTCGCAGCTAAACTAGCTGAAGAAGCGACTGAAAACCAAACTGATGAAAACAAACCTTTGTTGAAACGTCTTCAACGGCAGTCAGGTATTGGGGGACTCAACTTCGGATCAGTCATTGGAGAATTGAAGAGTAGAACTAAGAATGCTAGCAATGGGAACTTGAGGCCGGTCTTCAAGAAGTTTGACATCGATGCCGATAGCTTGGACGGCTCTCAGGTTAATTTTGAAAACTTTTTATGATTCCCATAACAACACTGTTTAAAATAACAGATAGAGATAAAGACCGGAATATATTCCGACCTTATCCTTATATCTGTTTCTGCTAAACTATGCGGCTGCTATAATGCTGAAATGTAGGTAAAATTATAACGATTTAAAGGTCATCGGAAACTGAGGTCTATAAATTCAACGTTCATATTATTAATTACGGTTAATTTCCTGCCAACCGTTTACGATATTCCCTGTGGCGATATTTAAGTCATAAAATGTAGTTGCTCGATTAATTGCTAATGATACTTTAATAACCTCATCTAGTCGTGACTTTAACTGCGTAAGAATTATTGTTGTTTGATTTTTAGATAGTATTTACGTCTGAAAGTTGAAAGACATTTGAATTATTACTACACATTAATCTGTTCTGTATAACAAGTATCGCTTAGTATTTTGCGAAATTACTGTCTGAACTACATCAATGTTCGCTAAACAAAACACCCTTTTTTCACGATCGCGATCGCAGAATGGATTTGTGTAGTACAATAGAGTATAACACAACCTAGAAAATATAATTCCACAGAAATATGGAAGGGCAGAAACAACGCTGCAAAGTGCAAGGCCAATTGAGTTAATTAATATATGTAGTTACAATTACAAACATTCAAACACAATGACAGTGTTATTGATACAACTATTACAACTCTAGAATAGGAAGCCTATTATCTATAACAATATCTTACGCTATAAGACACGTATACCATATTCGTATCGTACCTATCTTTTGTTATGAGGTATAGGTATATACGACTATCTGCTGCCTGCCACTTCAAAATCTTAAGCCTTCTCCGGACTACAGTCTATCTCTGCCAAATCGGTTCAGCCGTTCAGTCGTGAAAAGCTAACAGACAGAATTACTTTCGCATTGTCACTATCACTACATAGTATAAAACAAAGTCGCTCTCTCTGTCCCTATATCCCTATGTATGCTTAAATCTTTAAAAACTACGCAACGGATTTTGATGCGTTTTTTTAATAGATAGAGTGATTGAAGAGGATGTTTTATATGTATCTACATAGTATAAAACAAAGTCGCTTTCTCTGTCCCTATATCCCTATGTATGCTTAAATCTTTAAAAACTACGCAACGGATTTTGATGCGGTTTTTTTTAATAGATAGAGTGATTGAAGAGGATGGTTTATATGTATAATAACCGTGCGAAGCCGGGGCGGGTCGCTAGTGTAATATAAATGTGGATTTATGTATATTGTTGTGTTTGAAGTAATAAGTCTGTGGGTTTTACCCCACAGAAAACTAAATTATTTAAATTTCTGTGGGTGAATCCCAAACTAACTTTTGTGTTACTATTACAAATAATTATGATATTGCTAACTCATTTTGCCGGCACGGTTTTTCTTTTTTCTTTATCTGCATTTGACCGCAGTCTCACCTGATGGAAAGTGACGACGCGGTCGACGATGTATTATGCTTGCTTAGAAGATACCGATTTACTCGACACTTAGACACCCAGATTATAAGAATCGGGAAACAAAGACGCTGGTAAGGTGTTTGAAATGGTTCTACCTCCTTGGATAAAGATGCCATGCACTATTGCTCTCGATCCCGCGCATCAAGTTATAATATAATCATATCTCATTAAAACATAATGAGTCAACAGGCTTTTCCTCGCCTACCATATAATACAAATACATAATGGGTTGCATAACTTACATGACATAAATTGACTACCCGTGCATGCATGTTTTACCCTCACTCTGTGTGTAATTTATACCTTGAGACGTAACAATAGGTTTTATAACTATATTAATAAGGAAGCTAGGTATCGTTGTTTCTCATTATTTTATGTATCTGATTTCTGTCACTCACAATGAACATTGCGATTGCAGACACGTTAGATCTAGATTAATTTATGAACAGATTACTAATTTGATTTTCAAATGATATGTTCGTTTGTAAAATGAATACGTTTTTATTCTACTGATTTAATAGTTTAGTTAGTTGCCTTTGGAAAACTAGTTTTTATTAAGTGTTAGGTCTCTCGTATGCGTGACCGCTTGCTACCATCGCTTTGAAAGTTGTTCAGCCAAGCAGTAGTGCGCAAGCATTACTGTGTTCCGGTTTGAAGGGCATTGCCGGCGAAATTCCTGGGTATGAGTTTTAATGAGTCCTGGTATTGAGCACAATGCAGCGCTACGCAGTACTTTGCGTGGAGTTAAAAGTTTTGGTTGCCACTGCAACTGTTAGGGTAAGCGTAGCTTTCGGGTGGACGTTACGAAAGTTGCATAAAACATACAATAAAGTTTATAACAGCTCTGTCATGTATCTTGACGTCGTATTTCCTAGAATTTGTTTTAGCAATAAAACATGATCAATGTAATCTTCGTTTTGAATAGTCAAATTATCAATATTGTTATTTGGCAGCTTATCTACTGACGAAATACTTAGTATCGGACCGATGTTGCAGCCGAAGGCAGGTTTTATAAAACAGAATTGGAAAAAGCATAACAAATAGTACCTTAGATTAGAATTTACTGTGAATCTCCTCCATCTCCCATTTACTTCCAATACGAAATTGTAATTGTTTAATATTTATTCTCATAAGAATATACAATATTCACTTAAAATTATATAACATATAATTTGCAAATTTTGTCCGATTAACATTTATAAACAAATGTTATTGTAGGTATCCGCTTGTATATAGGGTTCTCTGCCTGTCATGTGATCTGACTGTCCGTCTCAATTACATACGAAAATTAGTGAGAAGGCTAAAAAAAGTCAAAACCTTTTGAGTTAGTTCAGTGAAGTGTCAGTGAACCGTGGTATAAACAGTTAGTGCTGCTACTCTTAAAAGGACAAGATCATAGTGTCTTCGCCTTAATAGAGACATTAAGAAAAGTAATACGTTTTAAATAAGTAAAGATATATTCCTAGATTTACTTTACTTAGCAGTTTAAGCAAAATTAAATTACTTGTAAGTCTCATTAAGCTAGATTGTAATAATGGCAGATATTGTAATATAATATCATTTTTGAGACATGTTATAATATAGAAAAGAAAAATGAAAATTGAGCTTAAATGACCGGTTTTAATTTATTAAAATATAAATCTATGTTGTTACAGGAATCTCTAAACAATGGCAACGGGGATGAGAAAAAGAAGGTGCATATCGACGAGAACGAGCTCGGCCAAAACATCCTCGCCGATAGGCGGAACAAATTGGAAACTGCTGCTCAAGTAAGTTAATACACTTTTATTTTATATCGGTGTCCCTCCGAACTTCGACAGTTCTTTATTTCGACACGACACTTACTTTGAAAAAATATAGTTCGACAAGTCATTGTTTCGACTGAACATAATTCGACAAGTATTAGTTCAACAGAAAATACTTCGACAACACAAACGGCCTTAAAGACTAAGTTAGGTTATGTTAGAGCAGTGACCATACATCGAGCGAGCCGAGCGAGCGAAGCGAGCGTGCCGCGGCAGTGGCCGGCGAAGCGCCAGAAAGTAAATTGAATGTCATAAACATTCAATGTACCTAATGCTAGCGCACTACTGCTTGGCGGAGGAATAATTGGCAAAGCCTACCTCCCCAGACGGCCTCCCGCATACGACGAGTCGAGACGAGAGACCTACCACGAGTAAAAATAAAATATATAATATACAGGTAAAATTCTTTGTATGTAAGTGTGTGTCTGTAGGGGGTCATCTCTAGTACAACTGAACCAATTTTGAAAATTCTTTTATTGATAGAAAGCTGCGTGACATCCCTGCGTGCATCCTAAATCCCTGCGTGACATAGGCTGTGTTTTTTTATATCGACGCGAACAAAGTCGGGGGCGGTTACTAGTCAGACATAAGATTACGAAACATGTGAACACCAGTTTTCAAAATCTGCTATTTCGCTTTCTTATTCTTTGTTTGTTATATTTTATTTGAGTATAAAGATTCCCAGATAATTAAGCGTCCTCAATGGACTTTCATCGTCTCTATTAGACACCATTTTTTAGCAATGAAATGTCTACAAATCCTTTTGTTATGTAATGATACAATGAATCAGACGATGTCATCAAGGCTCATGGGTCATCTCTATTAACCTAAAAGCTACAAATTTTCACACATAAGGCAACATGGTTTTTAACCGACTTCAAAAAAGGAGAAGGTTCTCTATTTGATTGTATTTTTTTTTATGTTTGTTACCTCAGAACTCCGTCATTCATGAACCGATTTGGAAAATTATTTTTGCCTTGGGTTCAGTATAGCCACAGGTATAGCTACGAAGTGGTCCCATGTAAATTTCATCGATATTTGACCTTGGACTTCGAAGATACATTGAAGTCGGTTTTTTTGTTTGATAAAACGAATACTTGTGGCTTTTGCGCTTGTATTGTGTGCGTAAGTTGAAACGAAGGAATTGTACTTAAAGTCCATACTGCTTTACAGTGTGCTCTCGTTGCGCAAACATGCGTTTAACGTTAAATCGCCAGTCGAAACCAGTCATAATGTCAGTAAAGCATTAAGCCCAAGTTCATTTACAAGATAAACAGCAATTTAAGCTGACAAATTTAATTTACAGTAATGACAAGTCGTGTGAAAATGCTCGCGTATATAAATTAAAAAAAATAATCCTATACTTACCTACATCTCGTATTGACTCATATTTATGATAATTAAATAAACATTAAATGTATCGGCTTCGATTAATTTGGTGTAATTTTTTGAAGAGTTGATTACACAACAGTGATTTTTCTCTACTATACAAAATTTTAATTAGAATGTATTGTACATACTAACTTTCCGTAAAAATCTCTAAATGACAGTGAAAACCGCATCAAAATCCGTTCCGTGGTTTAGAAGAAGTAAGAGGACATAAAGAAATGAGGACGCGGATAGCGACTTTGTTTTATACTATTTAGATATTAGAGATGGTATTATGTTATACCACGTTATACATACGTCCTATGCAAAATATTACTATGGTATAACGGTTACCCAATGAAGATGTAAATATGTAATATGTGCGGTTACCAAAACGCATGTTTCCTTGTCTTATTTTGTTTGTTAAAGAATTTCATTATATCCATTGCTTTTATGTATAGCCTTATGTTACCTCTGCTGATAGTATAAAGCCGGATTCACACTATTATTCATACTAGTAACACGTGTTGTGTCGTGATGCGTCAGTAGGTACATCAGAAGTCTATCGGATTCATATATTTAATATAGAGGCGTGCACAGAGCGTGAGAGCAGAGCGCATCTCGTCAGAATAGAAGCTTCGGATATTCCTATTGATACTCTTCATCTCTTCATCAGCCCATTACGTTCCCACTGCTGGGACTCGGGCCTTCTCTCATAGAGAGAGTATGGGCCATAATCCACCACGCGGGCCCAGTGTGGGTTGGTAGATATCACATGCACTTTTGTGATTAATTCTTACACATGCCGTTTTCCTTCACCGTTTTTAGAGCCAGTGTTAAATCCGCACATAACTTAAGTGGTGCGGGGCCAGTGGGATTCGAACTTGGGTGCGTGGGATCGAAAATAGCACACTCGCTCCCGCATCACGACATGAAATGTGTTGATAGTGTGTATCCAGCTTAAGCCTTAAAAAACATAAATAAAGAGGCAAAAGCTTTAAAAGTAATTATATCTGACCTTTACATAACACAAACAAAATTCGAGATGTTAAAAAGCGTATCCTTAACTTTAAAGTATTGTTAAAAGATCAAGGGTATTTTTGGTACCTACAAAAATGCCAATTTACTGTCAAGGCAAGTGCGCTGACAATCAAGTAGGTATATATAGGTATGTGTTCAAGTTACATCTGTACAACTTTGCTCCTATGGATTATTCCATAACCGGGATCTATTTTTCGTGTGTTATTATCTGTACTCCTCACGGACATACTTCATTCAATCGCCGGGCAGTAGCATACATTACTTTGTTCCGGTTCGAGGTCGATACTGTTTCAAGCGAAATTGCTCTGAAACAATGACCAGTGGCATTAGCGGAGTTTACAAAACTAGATTCTGGGTGGTACTGCAATTGTTATGGCCAGCCATTACACCACACTGATCTTAGAGTGTCTCGTTCGCGTATGGGTTTACCCTAGTGTCGGAGTTACCAGCCAAAGTGCCATCGAAATTACTATTTAGGCATATGAGGCTTAATGCCTGATGTCTTGGGGTGATGGGCGCAATGCAGTGCTACGCAGTGCTACGCAGTGCTTTTTATGGTATTAAAAGTTCTGGGTGGCACTGCAAATTCCTATGAGCAGGCGTGGTGCTTACCATCAGGCGAACGACTTGCTCGTCTCATCACACTGTTCCATAAAAACAAGTATACTTAATACAAAATTCCAAATCGGTTCATGAGACGGAGTTCTGAGGTAACAAACATAAAAAAATGCAATTGAATAGAGATCGTTCTCTTTTTTGAAGTCGGTTTAAAATACAGGCCGTCTGAAGGCAGCGAATATGTCCAGTGTATCATGTAAATATTTAGAATGATGAGTAGGTAATTGGATACAAAACACTGATTCACTAACCGCAAAATGGTTGCGCAAACAAATGACATAATGCGGTTCTTGAAGCTTCCCCCTTCAATTTAAATATGTTTACCATTATCGATGTCTGGTGACAGTTTTGAAACCCTGTTTCCTTGTTCGCTGCATTACAATCACACTACACTGAACTTATAATTAAAATGGCGACTTTGTTTTATACGAGTACAATGTTTCTGTTCATGTTCTGAATTCAAATCTTCGCGCCACCGTTTCATACCCTCGTTTTAAATTATAGAAGTTTATTATGCCTACTCCATATTTTTTTTATGTAACTATGACGAGCCGAGCTGGTCGTTTGCCTGATGGTAAGCAATATGCCAGCCCATAACAATAACAGCACCACCCAGAACTTTAATCTTTTATTTGTTCAATCTTGTTTATTTTCTATGGAGAACACGTCTTTGTCGAATTAAAATCATATTTTTATTTTAAACTATAAGTATTTGGCCCCCTACAAACTATTACTGTGTTCCGGTTTGAAGGCGTTGTAGCCAACGTAATTACTGGGGCATTATGAGACTTAAAATTAACTTTAAATTAAATTAAAATTAATTAATTTATACCTCGATGTGATAAGCACGATGCAGTGCTACGCAGTACTGTGAATGGTGGTTGGATGTCAATTGTTATAGGCAAACCTAGCGCCTCAGACGAACAATTTGCTCGTCTCATAAGTCAGTTGCATAAAGAAATGCTATTTAGAAATAATGTAAATGTAGGCATTCCAAGCTACTTCCCACCTGCCCCACATCGGCATGAATGAAAGTATAATAATACATAGTCGTATTACATACTTGTATAAGTAAATCTGTGCGTACTTAATAAGGCTATGAAAGATAATTTAAGTTTGTTTTACATATGTTCTTTTCCAGGGATGGCGCAAGCGTGTACCACAGACTGATGCGTCTCTCTTCACGGTCGCCGGACGACTGGAACGAGACAAAGTGACGACGACGACTCCACCATTGACGCCACCACCCGTCACCGCTGCGCCTGTGATAGCCTCCCCTGGGGTACCGCCGCCTAACAAGTTCAGGTAAGCTTTGAAACAAGTGACTCCTAGCAGTCTCTTTACGGTCGTCAAATGACTAAAGTGCGACAAAGAGAAAACAAATATCTACCGCTGAATCTATCTCTTATTGATCAATTCTTTATGACGTGACGACCACTTTAATTCATTTATTATTGCGCTCGCTTCGCTCACGTCAAAACTTCTATCACATTGAAATGTTAATAAAAATATTTACTAATTTAAGTAACCCTATAGTGCAATTATTTGTTTTGTGTCTGGGTGTTGTGGGACCATGGTCCTGGTAGTTCCTGGTTCCCTACATTCGGGAAATCCTAGTTAGGGGCAGGATATATGGTATGTAATCGTTAGGCGTATTTATACGATATAATACAATACAATAATACTTTATTGAATACAATTGGTACAATGAGCAATGGGTAAACACAAACAGAGGGTACAATGGGCGGCCTTATCGCTATGCGCAATTTCTTACAGGCCCTTGCCTGTAAGAAATGGCGCATAACGCAGGTTTATTATTTATTATATGTCCACAGATCTCGTAAACAGCCAAACTCACCCACAAATGGTTTCGCTCCGGGTCCGCTCCGCTCCGCTTCGTGCGCGGTGGTCTGCGCGGCGGCAGTTGAACAGAAACCAAAAGAAGCGCTGCGACCCGATAGAGAGTCGTTCAAACGCAGTCATTCCGTCAGCGAGAGCATCAGCAGAGCCGATGAGAGTAAGTACATGCAACAATCAGTTTCGCTCTGCTCCGCTCCTCTCCGCGTCGTAGAACAAAATCCGAAAGATGAGCTCCGACTCGACGAGCATTCAATCTCCTACTTCCTTTCTACTAATCATAAATCTAAGGTTTGCAAGGATAGATGCATGGATGTTTTTTACTTAATCACGAAAAACCTACTGAATGGACTTTAATGATGTTTAGTATATAGTTGCTTTTAGTCCTTATAGGCTATTTTTTATTTGTCTTTTATATAATTATTAACAGTAAAGGATTATTTTTATCAGAATAGTTTAACACTCAATTTGAATTTATAATGACCTTAATTCTATACCGCATTCGCTAAACCTAATTTGCACTAAGTTAGAATTAGACGTCACACACAATTTCGTCTTCTGACGCGCACGCTAACTCTAAACTTCACTTAGTTTTAGAGAATCCGTATTCTGCGCAACTATCTAACTGTCATTTTTTATGTAAGTTTAGGTAAAAATACTCAATTTTAGCGCCGTCAAATGTAATTCAACTTTAGAGATTGCAGAATCTAGAATATCGAATAGATTAATTTTAGATATTTTAAAGCCAAATGTAAGTTAAGAATGCATCACAGAATCGTCTCTATTATGTTGTTTCTTTTCAGAAGACGACGCATCCCCGGGCGCTGAGAAGACGGGATGCTCGGTGCGGGTGCCGCGAGCTGATGATGAGACGTTCCACGCGTTCTTCGCCCCTCTACAGCATCAGGACAAGATCCAAGACAATACGGACAGCGTCGATGTCGATTTGGACGCCATTGACAGCGGGTCCAGGCAACTGTACGTTTGTATTAATACCTAGTGTGTTTATGGAGTGCCAAAAAATAATATTTATTGACAGTGTCATTCTGGTCACAAAGTCTTTCTGGCGTAGTAGTTGAGCGCCTGAAAGCCAACTAACACTATAAAATAATAAAGATAATTCCTAATATGCTACCATAACAATGGTGTGCAATATTAACATAATTCAAAAAATATGATGTATTAAATTCAAATTGTCAGATTTAGATTTAGATTATTTTAAATTAAAAGTTATTAATTAATTTAATTTCTCCCACAGCTTAGCGAGTGAATGGGCGCGCCGAGCGAAGCGAGAAAGGCGGCACGCGGCATCTCGGAATCCTCTTAAGGCTCTAGCGGCCAGAACGGATATTAGAGAAGAATATGTCGCACCACCTTCCACGATTCGCGACCAATGGATCAAGGAGAAAGGTACACCTCTAAATAGTATAAAACAAAGTCGCTATCCGCGTTCTCATTTCTCTTTCTCCACTTACTTCTTTTAAGGAGGTTTATTAACCACTTAACGGATTTTAATACGGTTTTCATCGTCATTAAGTGTTTTGTTTACGGAAGGTTAATATGTACAATACATTCTAGTTTAATTTTTGTATAGTAGAGAAAATTAAATGTTTTTAATCAAGTCTTAAAAAAATTACTCCACATAAGTAAATTGCACCCGTACGAAGCCGAGGCGGGTCGCCTAGTACATTATTTATCAACTAGCTACATAATATGAAATTACCTACGTACGTAAGACTTACATTTGATCATAATTTTATCGATATAAAATTTAAAATGTATCCCATCCCTTTCAACAAACGTCAAATCAGCCATATATTTTGGTCATACTTTAGTTGTGTTTCGAGATGATGAAATAGGGAGACGAGTTTGAGCAATTCTTTTTTTATTATTTAATGTGTCGGCAAACAACCAGACGGCCCGCCTGATGGTAAGCGGTTATCGTCGCCTATGGACATCTGCAGCACCTGAGGCATTGCTGATGCGTTGCCGACCCTTAAGGACTCTATTAATTCCCATCGATTGCGCTACAGTCTGCCTTTGGTCGTTGTGTCCATCCTCGCCCACATCGTTCCTCAGGATTCAGGCGAGATATATAGTATATATATAGTAGCCAAGCATAATAAAAAAATAATTAGCCAGCGAAATTACTGGGCATTATGAGACTTAATAGCTACTGTCTCAGGTGATGAGTGCAGTGCAGCGCCGCGCAGGATTTTGCAAATGAGTGGTGCAACTTTTATGGGCAGGCGTGTTGCTTACTGTAGGATTAACGGCTTGTCTCGTCACTCAATTATGTTTAAAAAAAACTTTTCTATTTAAAGCGACTGCAAACTGCGGTCTAGCAGCGGAAGCCCTAGCGGCGCTGGCCACTAAAGAGGACTTCTCTAACGTCGCACTGCGAAGCGCTGCTGCTACCACCACCGTGCATGGCACAAAACCTGTAATGTTGCTGCACGTCAAAGGACGAAGGCGGGTCCAGGTGGGTTTACACCTTGCATTGTCAGCTTTGGTCTAGTCGTGCCTGCAAAATACTGGGGACAGTGGTGTAATTGAAATCTAACCTATTTGAATAGAACAGAATAGAAAAAATATTTATTGTCAAACTGTATACATAGAATAGGGGATCGGACAACTTTTCAGAAAGTGTTTTATATTAATTACAATTAATATATAAAGCCATGAAAAATACTCTTTTAATATGTTTCAAATATTGCCGCGCAAAAGGTCACCTCAACACTTGTGACGTCATATGAAGGTAGAAAACGACAAACTCTTCGAAATAAAACTTGCGAAGAGATTTAAATACGTTTTGTGAAGTTTGGGGGCGACATTGTAGTAATGGAACGAAAAAATTGGCAAAAACACATTTTAAGAAAAGCAAAAACGTAAAATAAACAAGCTTGACTCACGGCATTTGCCTACAACTGACGTCTTGCGCTGTGTTTGTTGTTTCGTTTGAGATGAAGAGCAGATTAAAAATGACAGAATTCATTGATTTTATTTATTGATTTAAATCAATATTTTACAAAAATATTGATTGAATTATCTTTCTGGTTCGACAAACATTCGTTCTAACTACATTTTAGATTTTTCTCGATTACTGTCCGATCCCCTATTTAGAGTAACACAATCTAATAGTTTATCAGCACTATAAAATAAACAGCAGCATTAGGGGTAGCCTCAGCACTGAGCAGCGTAAGCCTAACAGCTCACGCTGATTTTCGGCACACCACTTCATTCGCGGGTTATTTGTCGATATTGAGTCATGCAGATACATAAATAAATAACAAGAACTGCAGTAACAGAAAAAAAAATAGTATAATGTTCGTATTTCAGGTTTGTAAGTATGTGTGTGAAAGAGAGATGGTGTGTTTGTCTAGTTGCAATATTTTAAAGGTTGAGATATGTTCATAATAAAATTGAGAGTCGGAAATACGAACTAAAGGACCTTAACATAAAGCCGGTTAATAAAAAATACACCGGCGCTATTTAAAAAAAATAATTATGACAAGGTACTTACTGAGTCGAAATAATTTGGATTTCAAATTATGCTAGGCAAATAGATTTCAAAAACCAAAAGTTTCAGCGCCCATTTATAAGTAAATTTTGGGAGGTATCGCTGTTTCTGGTACTGTTACGCGACAGCAAACTAATGTTACGTCTGGAAGAGCGATATATGTCAACTATTGAAATACCAATTAAATTTGGATAATTTTTAACCGTTCACCAAAAATGCTGATTGTGCACCAAATTTGATCTGTTTTTAGCACTCAAACGTATGTATAAGGGGCAGCCCACGGTAGGTTAAGGTGCGGCGGAGGTGGCCCTTGGGCCACCCCAACGCCGCGAACATGTACTATTCATAAAATAGGTGCTCATTATGAAATAATTTAATGAACATATTTTGGTGCACAATCAGTATATTTGGCGAAAAATCGGAAATAAATTGAGGTACAGTTAAATACGATCCATTAATTTTTATTATTTATTTCTTTATTTTTTTATTTTTTCAGACTCGTTTAGTAGAGCCGGTGCATAGTAACGTAAACCGAGGCGATTGCTTCATCCTAGTCACTACAGATCAAGTTTTCCTGTACATGGGGCATTATGCCAATGTCATTGAAAGGTATGGTATACATAATTTTACGAAGATAAGATGTAACTGGTGGTAGGTTTCTCGTATGGGAGAGGCCGTCTGGGTGGGTACCACCGCTTTGCCAGTTATTCAACCGCCAAGCAGTAGTGCGCAAGCATTACTGTGTTCCGGCTTGAAGGGCATTGTAGCCAGCGAAATTACTGGGCATTATGAGACTCAACAGCTAATTGTCTCAGGGTGACGAGCGCAGTACGGCGCTGCGCTTTTGAAAAACTAAAGTCTGGGTGGTGCTGTTATTGTTATGGGCTCACGTATTGCTTACCATCAGGCAAACGACCAGCTCGTCTCGTCATTCCGTTATATAATTAAAAAAAAATCATGATTCCAAACTTTTTATCGCCCAATTGATCAAAACTGCTAGGCTAAAATGGGAGTGGGCGGGACACGTTAGCCAAATTTTGAATCTTTAATGTATGTGTGTAAACAGTTATTATTAAAAATTGGCAAAAAATAAAAGCATCAATATTTTATAAAAAAATATTGGAAACCCTACCGTGGTGGATTATGGCCCACATACTCTCTCTCTGAGAAACAGCCCATGTTCCAGAAGTGGGAACGTAATGGGCGGAAGATGATTCAATATCAACAGTAGAGCAAGTTGCGTCATTTAAAGTTGATCTACATAATAATAATAAATTAACAATGCCAAACGACCTCTCTATGAGAGAAGACCCGTGTCCCAGCAGTGGGAACGTGATGGGCTGATGATGATGAATGCCAAACGACGCGTTATTTGTTTATTCCTGGCCCTAATCCTAACTAGGATCTCCCTGTATCTGGGGACCAAGAACTACGAGGACCATAATTCCACAACACCCAGACACAAAACAAATATTTGCTTTGTTTCTGTGCTTTTTTTTTCAGTCCAGTGAAGTATTCCTAGTTAATGAACCTGCCATCTATCTTTAATTCCAGAAATCGCAGCACAGACATCGCTCTTCACATCCACAACACCAAAGACCTCGGCTGCAAGAGTTCAACAGGAGTAATCAAGATCGACGAACAAACCAAGAACTACTCGAACAAACACTGGAACCAATTCTGGTCTCTCCTAGGAGTCACCGACGGCATTGAGAACTACAAACCGGTTGAAACCGGTCACGCGGACGAAGACGAGATCTTCGAATCTTGCATCGTTCAAACAAACATGTGCTACGAAGTAATGGATGATGAACTGGTGCCGATCAAGGAATACTGGGGCCAGCTCCCCAAAATAGCCATGTTGAACCAGTCCAAGGTGATTGTCTTCGATTTCGGATCGGAAATGTACATCTGGTACGGAAAAAATGTGTTGTTAGAAACCAGACGCCGCGCGGCTCAATTGGCGCAAGAGTTGTTCGACGAAGGTTATAACTACGAAGAGTGTCATATCAATCCCTTAAACGCAGCCACGTATCAAGGAGCGAGAGATGACGTCACATCTCCGAGCAAAGTGTCCAAATCTAGACCCGAATGGGCTATCCTCTCCAAAATCACCCAGCACATGGAGACTATACTCTTCAAAGAAAAGTTCATCGACTGGCCTGACTACAGCAGAGTTATCAGAGTCAAGCCACAGGAAAACAAACCTAATTCCGTCGAGATAACACCGTGTGATGCCGAAGAAATGTGGTCGAACGAGTATCAGGACCCCGATCTCATTTTAGAAGGGTCTCACATCGGTCGCGGCACTCATTACTACGACAAAGAGAACATGAGGCACTACGATATCAAGACTAAGTCAGTCTGCAAGTGGGTTATTAGGGAATACGACTTCCAAAAGGTCGAAAATGAGACGAACGTCGGTGAATTTTACTCGGGCGATAGTTACATCATTCGCTGGGAGTATCAGATAACTAACACCGGTCGAGAGCTGAATGGAAAGCCGTCGAAACACAACGTGACGGGACGCGATCGATGCGCTTACTTCTGCTGGCAGGGGAAAGACGCTTCGCCGAATGAGAAAGGAACGGCCGCGCTTTTAACCGTCGAATTAGACAGAGAAAAGGGTCCACAAATCCGCGTCGCTCAAGGCAACGAACCGCCCGCATTCCTCAACCTCTTCCAAGGAAACCTGCTCATTCATCAAGGAAAGAAAGACACAGATAAAAGCCGCTACAAGCTCTTCGTCACACGGGGAAACTTATCCAACGAAGCGTATTTGCTTCAAGTGCCATGCTCCGTTCGGCAATTGAGAAGCCGTGGATCATTACTCCTGGTCGATAGCGAGAAAGGCTGTCTTTACATCTGGCACGGAGCGCGCAGTTTGAAGCACACAAAGAGCATCGCTATCGAACTGGCGAACAAACTGATCGCTCGGAAGTCTACCTACCTCTTCGGTACTGAAGATATAACGATAACGGAAGTGAAAGAAGGCGAGGAACCGAAGGAAGTCTTGGAAGCATTAGGCGTCGCGAATAAGCAGCATTATAACTCAGTACTTAACGGCGGTAAAGAATGTAGCGATGTGACGCCAAGGCTTTTCCATTTCACTGATCTGAGCGGCCAGTTCGAAGCGAATGAGGTGCTGTCGCCTTTAAGGCACGAAAAGCTGGTGACACCCTTCCCTTTTGAACAAAAGGAGCTTTATTCTGCTTCGCAACCTGGTGAGTTAAACTTTTGTCCCAGAAGTCTTTGTTCCCAAACAACTTGTGTCTCTTTAAGTCTATGGGCAAGCGTGTTCCATCTTAGGCCGCATCTTCGCTTTCCATCAGGCGAGATTTCGGCAAACGTTTGCCCATTTATCAATAAAAAAAGACGTGTGGCACTCGGACACTGCCGCGGTAAAGCTATTGCATAGCATTCGGAGTGGGGGGTGTTAGGTTATTTTCGTTACGGAATTTCTGGATTCGGTCTCCACGCCAAGGCCCGCGATAGAAGCTATACAATAGCTTAAAAAATCTTACACAGATTCTGTTACTGGTGATTGAGGTAAGTCGTAGGTAGTGGTAGTGAATTTTTTTGGTAGCTGCCTAAAATCCTACTTCCGTAATAGCGAGTTTAGTTTGTTTATATAACATACTTATGTCCGGTTCGCACTTATATGGCTTATAAAATTATGTATTTATTTTCTTGAACTAACACTTCGTGTAAAAAATGTAAAGAAAGGCATTAAGAAACCGGCTTGTCCTAGAACCACAAAACGAACTAAATCTCACTAAACTAAATAATTTGACTGAGAGAGAAAGATATAAAAAGGGTAAGGGTTCTGTCGAGAGTAAGTAACAGTTGTAGCTCTCAAGTACCTCGCCATTCGCAAAAGATCTGCTAAAGCAACATTTGCTGTGATCACCACTTGAATGGGTGACCGTTTATTTGGCATTTACAACTGAGTGCTAGGAAGAAAGATAAACATAACTTTTTTTTTTTATATGACTAATAGGCAAACAAGCAGACGGCCCGCCTGGATGGTAAGCGGTTACCGTCGCCTATGGACACCTGCAACACTCGGGGCATTACTGGTGCGTTGCCTACCTTTAAGGACCCTTTTCACCCTTCTTTTAAAGTACCCCATGTTATAGCTCTGCGGAAAAACTTCGGGCGGTAGCCCATTCCATATTATATTACATAACTGTTAATAATTCTTCCTAGCTGTTAACTGTTTGTACGGTGAGGTTTTACACATGTTTTGTGTTTTTTCCAGCTTTGTTCCTATTGGACGACGGTATCTCGGTGTGGCTCTGGCAGGGCTGGTGGCCGCGCGGGGAGGACGGCGAGCTGGAACCCGCCGAGAGGAATGCAGGTACTATACAAATACATGACTGGTGGTAGGTTTCTCGTATGCGAGAGGCCGTCTGGTCGGGTACCACCGCTTTGCCAATTATTCAGCCGCCAAGCAGTAGTGCGCTAGCATTACTGTGTTCCGGTTTGAAGGGCATTGTAGCCGACATTAGGGGGCATTATGAGACTCGACAGGTAATTGTCTCAGGGTGACGAGCGCAGTAAAGCGCCGCGCAAGATTTTGCAAAGCAAAGTTTTTGGTGTTGCTGTTATTCTTATGGGCTGGCGTATTGCTTACAATCAGGCAAACGACTAGCTCGTCTCATCATTCAGTTACATAAAAAGACATTCACTTTTAATACTTTGGCCCTCCTCTTATATTTCATTTCGCCTTTCCTTTATTTCTTCTCGCTTTAGACTGTTCCCTTTTTATGGAACTGAGTGATGAGACGCACAATATGTTCGTCCTATGGTAAGCGCCACGCCTGCCCATAACAATTGCAGTGCCACCCAGAACTTTTAATACCTTAAAAAGGACCTCGAGACATCACTTTTGTGACACTTATATTGTTGAGTTTGTTTAAGCTGTTACATTTTCTGCAATGTGGTGACCACATTGCAGAAAATGTAACAGCTTGATGTAACAGTATGCATGAACGAATAACTCTTTATAGGTAACAACCAATAAACAGTTATTCGTTCATTCATACTAAACAACCAATAAAGAGCAATAACAACAACCAATAAAGAGTTATTCGTTCATTCATACTAAACAAGGGGGCGTCCATAAATTACGTGAAGTGTTTAAGGGGGGGAGGGGGTCGAGTCATATCTCATCTAATCTTACGTTGGAGAGAGGGGAGTCTCGGGAAATATCACGCAATATTTTTTCTGATTGAAACAAAAAAAAACTATTTTGGTCCATTTAATCCAGGTTGTACATACTTAAGATTTAATCTTAAGCGTAATCGTTTATTACATTATAATTAAACTCTCAGCAATATTGATTACTAGTCTTAACTAGTCGTAAATAAAAGCACGAAGCAATTTTTTTTTCTTTTATAATAACGATCCAACGCGTTTACGTAAGAAATTAACCCACATTTTGAAAAATCTCACGTGAGATTGGGGGTTAGGGGAGGTGGTTGAATAAAATCTCACGACATCTCACCAAGGGGGGAGGGAGGGACAAAATTAAAAAAAACACCTCACGTAATTTATGGACGCCCCCCAACCAATAAAGAGCAATAACAACAACCCATAAAGAGTTATTCGTTCATTCATACTAAACAACCAATAAAGAGCAATAACAACAACCAATAAAGAGTTATTCGTTCATTTATACTAAACAACCAATAAAGAGCAATAACAACCAATAAAGAGGTTTTCGTTCATTCATACTAAACAACCAATAGCAATAACAACGACCAATAAAGAGTTATTCGTTCATTCATACTAAGAGCTGTTTTCATCCAGTTGTTTTATTGTCATCGTTCAGAAATTAATCAAAGTATGTTAAATTCCAGGTGTGGGCGCGTTCGCTGGTCGCTGGCAAGCAATGCGCGCGGCGGCGCTGCGTACGGCCGAGGCATACTGGCGCGTCTCGCGTTCCACGCGCGTCGCCACGCGTGTGGTGGCTGCAGGCCTCGAGCCGGCCTCCTTTACCGACCTCTTCGACCGATGGGACGATCACGATCTCGCGGCTGAGGCTAACATCGCGGTACGTCTTTGATAATTGGTTGCTGGGTAGTTTATAAGTATGAATGGGTTTAAATTGGTCTGAAAACTTGAGGTGGGAGGAATTGGTTGGGTTGTTGGTGCGAGCAGACGTGACTTGTGATATATTTAACCGACTTCAAAAAAGGTGTTCTCAATTCGATTGTATTTTTTTTTGTTTTTGTCTCAGAACTTTTCAACATTTTTAATCCGTTTTGGAAAACTCATTTGGATATATTTTATATTTGTTGTTAATCAACATTCTTTGGCAAATTGCATTTGCAATCTTGAATACAAAACGCTATAGAATCTTGAGAAAATTGCAATATTGTGTACAAAAATAGACTATCATTCTTCGCAGTCATGGTAATAGGGCGAAAAAAACGCAATTCCACCATGGTACTTGACAGCGAATGATCCATATTATTCTGTAAAAATCGCTAATAATCTTTGGAAAACTACGAACTTCTCTACAAAACTTTGTCCAATCTTGGGAAAATTGCAATCTCCTGTACAAAACGCTATCCTATCCTGGGAAAGTTGCAAACTCCTGTACAAAACGCTACCCAATCTTGGGAAAGTTGCAAACTCCTGTACAAAATGCTATCTAGTCTTGGGAAAGTTGCAAACTCCTGTATAAAACGCTATCCAATCTTGGGAAAGTTGCAAACTCCTGTACAAAACGCTAGCCAATCTTGGGAAAGTTGCAAACTCCTGTACAAAACGCTACCCAATCTTGGGAAAGTTGCAAACTCCTGTACAAAACGCTATCCAATCTTGGGAAAGTTGCAAACTCCTGTACAAAACGCTATCCAATCTTGGGAAAGTTGCAAACTCCTGTACTAAACGCTATCCAATATTGGGAAAGTTGCAATCTTCTGTACAAAACGCTATACAAACAAAAAACTGTAACCTCGCAACTTCGCTATACAAACCCGCTTCCACCGCTTACCCGCCGCACTGTACATTACAGCACGGGTACAAGGCGGGCGAGGTGCTCTCGGGCGCGTGCGAGCTGTCCCGGCTGAGCTGCCAGGACGCCGTGCTGCCGCTGGCGGCGCTGCAGCGGCGTCCGCTGCCGGACCACGTCGACCCTCACCATCTTGAGAGGCACTTGTCTTCGCCCGACTTCCTGGTATGTTAGCGTTCACGCCGAGAGACTACAGGTGTTGCCATCTAGCGGGGCATAACTGGAACTAATCAGCAATGATCTAATTCGAAGAATTTTTACAATTGTCTTTGCCCGACTTCCTGGTATGTTAGCGTTCACGCCGTGAAAGTACAGGTGCTGCTATCTAGCTGGGCAATGCGGGAACTAATCATCGATCCAATTCGAATAGTTTCCTGGTAAGTATGTTGGTGTTTAAGTCGAGAGACTACAGATGCTACGTTCTAACGGGGCAAAGTGGATAAAATCTTAGCGGAGTACTTTCTAGGCTGGTGAGGCATTTGTTTTCGCCTGACTTGACATGTTGGTATTCAGTCGAGAAGCTCTTTGTTAACTGACAAGTGCTGCCATCTAGTACCTGGCATCAAGATAAAAATCAATTTTATGAATGAAATCGATGTTAACAAACGTGCGAGGGATCTTGGAATACATAGGATACTTTTTATCCCGGTAAATTGTCCACACGGGTGAATCTTCAGGACATACCTAGTAACAAATAAACACATCACATCATCAGATTTCTGATACAGCGTTCCTTTTTCAGGAGGCTTTTGGGATGACCAAAGAAGAGTTCTCCATTCTCCCCGCTTGGAAGCAAACCAGCATGAAGAAGGAAGTCGGTCTGTTCTGATCCCCGGCCGGCTGCCGCGGTCTTCAATACACGCCCAATGGCGCAAAGAACCACAGGGCTCACGATAACATGGTACTCACAGCTAAACTAAAGAGGCAACCACTCATGTTAGACCCTTGGCCCTTCGAGCAAAGATGTATGTATATCGACGTACTCACATAGATTAGATATTTTGTACAACAGCAGCAGTTTCGTACTTTTTTACTGAGATGGATTTGATACGACGTTAAGGAGCACGCTTTAAATTTTCTATAGTAATACTGTTTTATATAACTAATGGTATGTATTGTATTCGCGCTGGTGATATTTTCATGTAACCGCCGTAGATTTGTAGTTTTACTTACGACTTTTTGATGGATTTGGATGTTTTGGAATTGTTACGATGTTGGTATATTGGTTGTCGTTTGTCGCATCCGAAGAATAGCGCGTTTTGTATATAACTGTTTATTTATTCCGCGAATTCAGTTTAACTTTGAATTTTAACCGAAAATGTTTTGTAAATGTAATTTTTAGTTTTAGAAATATGTTAATGAATTCACGCCGTCTCGGATGTGACGGAACGGCAACTTCGGTGATATTTTTCGATGTAACGATCGTGTGTTGTGAAACAGGGTGTTTCGCCAAAGATTTGAAGTTTTGATGTTGGATTCGTGTTTCAACCCCTGTTTCATAATGCATGTCGAGTAACGTTTTTGTAGAGAAATATGTATCTGGTCAAAGGTTATCTGTTATTAATGCTAGATAATTATACAACACTATATTGTATTCGCTTTAGGATAGGCTTAGACGCGATGTGTCGGTGAGACGCGATGCCGTTTGTGATATCATTTTCATACCTAATTCCCAAGTGTTTTGTCTCACCGCCGCACTGCGATCGTTCTAACACATCACATATATCTACTCATTGCTAATCTTTTATACTGTGCGTTAGGTGGACCACAATAAAGTTTTTGATAACTTAGTGAAGCTAAAACCGTACTATTGTTTCGCTGAGTAGCGTACTATGACCCCGCTCTTTGACTATAAAATGACTTTCTGTTGCCAAAACTTGACATATGAACATTAAAAATTAATCATGGCGTTTTATCACTGTGTTTTTTTGTACTGCGCATCTGATATAACGATTATAAATGTTGATGCCCTATCGGGCCTCTGTGCGCGTGAATGGAATCAATCGCCACGGATAGCAAGCAACCGCTTCTCGACTTAGTTGGTGACTGACAAAATAGTTGGTTTAAAGACTGGTTTACACATTACCAGACCAGTAATTAGTATTGTCGTGTCTAAGTTTGCTACATGCTCGATAGAAGATCAGCAAGTTCATTCTCAACTAAGTGTAAATCGGCTTTATAGTGCCGTTATTTAATCGGCCACCGACTTTCGGTCGCTTGCAAGCGCTATAATTTATATTTTAACAAACGCTGTTAGTATATTTATTGTACAATTTTAGATGTTTATTTTTCATACCTATCTTAACGCTCGGGTGGAAACGTCCTGCATAGTGACGTCATTCGAAAAATTGCCAGTATTTTAAATTGTTTACTGCCAATGAGTAGACTAATCCTAACAATCAAGTCATTTAACTTCTTCATACAAAAATAATCTCTGTTATTTATACCCTAAGGATGCATTTATGGCAAATCCTAGCGCGGGCCTACCGTGGCGTAAAGGTACACTACACTGGGACAAAACTAAATTAAATTAAATTAAAATTCCTTTATTTCAGGCAATTAATAAAAACCCATCAATATCAATAATTACACACAGTCAGTCAAATTACAAATTTAAATAAAATAAAATAAAATCAATCAAATAAATAATAAAACAAATAATCAACAGTCAAATAAAATCAAAATAATCGACTAAACGACTAATCTTGCATCTCCTTATAGTTCATTTTTGTATGTGAGCGCAATTAACTTGTTTAAGGGGTTTGGGAAACGTAAAACTGTTTTCATGCGTTTTTTCTCAGTGTGGCCCGGCCTTAGAATATACTTCTCAAATTCAATGTTTATTTTTCGCTTTGGTTGTGTTACTATAACTATAATTATTATATTGTATTTGAGATTTATTTTGTATGATAATAATGTAATAAATTGCTAAATTTGATCCTGGTCTTTTTCTCTTGTCTACCACACCTATAATATGGTTCATTCACACATAAACAGTCCAGTGTACCGAAGGAGCATAAAAGAGTAACCTTATTCCATGAGTTTATATATTTATTTACGAAGTAGTTTTTTTTTACGAAATTATTCGCCAGAGAACTAAAGTTATCGACATAGCTCAGCGGATTAGCAAGCTGAAGTGGCAGTGGGCTGGTCATATTTGCCGCAGAACCGATAACCGTTGGGGTAGACGTGAATCGGCAAACGTAGTGTAGGACGCCCTGCGACTAGATGGAGCGACGATATACGTAGGGTTGCTGGTGAAGACTGGACAGGAAAAGCCGAAGATCGGGCTCAGTGGCGTGCTGTGGGAGAGGCCTATGTCCAGCAGTGGACTGACGTGGGCTGATGATGATGATGATGATGATATATTTATTTATTTATAAACTCTTTTTTGTACAAACAGAAAAATAAGTACATTTTACATGAGACCTACTCATGTACTATTTTATCGACTGCACTTCGGAGACCCAGGAATAGGGAATATGCATGTGTTGTCGAAAATCTGGAAATTACTTTTTACGATAGATTACTCCCGTAAACATTTAGTAGTGATATAATTATTGTTATTAATTACGTAATTTTTTGTGTATTTCAATGTTTCTTTTTTCTGCAACCACAACCTGACGTCACGCGCCTCGCTGCTTATTGGTCAATTATTGACATAGAGCCCGCCCTATTGGTAAATTTTTGACATACACACACATGTAGCATAGATGGACAATGAGGAGGTCCTAGGTCCCCACGTTTGTTACGTCACACACAAATGGCGCGTTTATGTTGATTTAAATTGATTCAAATTTTCATTTAGTTATTTTATTGACAAATGATGCCGTAAAATTTTTAAACATTTTTTTTCATTAATAGTTTTCAACAATAAATCGATTCATGCATTAAAAAAATACATGCATATTCCCTATTGCACGATCTGATCCCTTCTCCCTTCCACCTAAGGACTTCCAAGCGAGGAGTCGTTTCACCCGTACGTCGTTAATATCTCACCTATCCGTACTAAGCGTTTCGCTGATTCCTTTATCATGCGAACTGCTCAGGAGTGGAACGCTCTGCCAGCGTCTTTGTTCCCAAACAGCTTTTTTTATATATCTGAATGACGAGACGAGCTGGTTGTTTGTCTAATGGCAAGCAATACGCCAGCCCATAACAATAACAGCACCACCCAGAACTTTGTCAAAATCCTGCGCGGCGCTGCACTGCGCTCGTCACCCTGTGACAATTAGCTGTTGAGTCTCATAATGCCCAGTAATTTCGCTGGCTACAATGCGGTCAAACGGGAGCACAGTAATGTTTGCGCACTACTGCTTGGCGACTGAATAACTGGCAAAACGTTGGTTCTCACCCAGACGGCCTCTCGCATACGAGAAACCTACCACTAGTAAACAAACAGCTACAACTTGTGTCTCTTCAAGTCTATAGCGAATAAGCATCTTATGGGCAAGCGTGCTCCATCTTAGACCGCATTTTCGTTTCCATCAGGCGAGATGTCAAACGTACGCCCATTTCTCAATAAAAAAAAAATTACGCTGTGGTACTTATACATCGCGTGTAACTATGAGCTCTAGTGCCACGGATTAGGCAAATTAGTCTGAACTTGTGACGAGGGAGACTAATAAACGAGAAATAAAAAACAACTAATTTTTCTAATGTACAATACATTCTTATTAAGTTTTTGTATAGTACTTCAACGAACAATAATTCATTTTATAACAAAAAAACCGACATCAATTCTAATGTATCTTCTAAGTTTAGGATTGAATAGACCATCTTGAAGCTATAACACAGACCTAATGAGAAGAATCAAAATGATAAAACCTTTTGAGTTAGTGTAGTGAAGTGACAGTGTATCTTAGTACCTATAATGTTTTTGCTTTAATAGAGACAGTAAGTGTTAATGGACACATTACATATTAACGGGATGTCTTTCTGAGACAGATAATTAAATATATAAAAAACAAATCTTGAAGCTATACTGAACCCAAAGAATTTTCCAAAAAAGTTTATGAATGACGGAGTTCTGAGGTAACCAACCTAAAAAAACAAAACAAACTTTTTATTCTGTTAAAGCGGCAACAGAAATAGGTACATCATCTGTGAAAATTTCAACTGTCTATCACGGTTGATGAGATACAGCCTGGTGACAGACGGACAGACAGACAGACGGAGGAACAGCGGAGTCTTAGTAATAGGGTCCCGTTTTACTCTATGGATACGGAACCCTAAAAAAGGTGGAGACCTTGTCTCGAACGCCCCCGCGGTTCCAATATAGGAAGCGCAGATTGAATCTATCCATAAAGGCACCCGTTGATTGAAGCCAATCCGCGCATCACTGCATCACACCTCCGGCTGTGATGGTACTTAAGATATCCACCAGGATCCGCAGTGTTGCGTACATGGATACAAGGATATAATTGCAGTACCTAGGTTTAGACTGAGTAAAACGAATAAGTCCTTCATGGGCAATTGTGTAAAATATTCTAATTAAAAAAGCATACTATACAGTTAGTAATTACATAAAAGACAAAGATGCATGGAACATTCCGCTTCTGCCAAGTAGCCAACTGGCACATAAGAAAAATAATAAGTCAAAAACAAACATAAAATATTGTAACAAAAGTTTTAAAAAAATGCCCCTCAGTTTCTTGCCATATCTTCTGAGTGTGGTTCTTTTTTTGATACGGGGGTAGAGTCATTCTAATAATTGACGTTCATAAGCGCGTCTGTGATGCCAAACATGAATAACGAACTTTTGAACTTTGAACATGGGGCCACTCAGGCAAGTGGCACGTTGCTGAAGGTGCATTCGGGGAGCGTTAAAATCGTTCGACCAGAACGGCTGCTGGTGTTTCAGGTGGAACGGTCAATACGTCACTTAGTGCTGCAGATCTTTGCATTCTAAAAAGACATTTTTTTGTTTTAGTCTGGTTTACTAATGCTTACTGCAAACAATTGAAAAATCTATGAAGTAAGTTTATGATATAGGTAGGTACATAACGTTATTGTACGTCCGGGCAAACCATTGATACCATATTTTACCAACCACCAGTATTTATGACACAAGTTATTTGAATACAAAAGGCTGTACCAAACAATAGTAGATGAATTAGCAGAAGTGCTTTTTATATTCTTTTGTAGAATAAAAACCCGGAGTCAATCAATTTTCCATTAGCTACGAAATCAGTACCCTAATTCTACTAAATACATTTATTTAAATTCTAGTTTCGATCTAGTGTGAATCTCATAAATGTCACAAATCGTAGTCTTCTAACCAAAGACAAAGACTACTATTTTATCTTTGTTTGTAACTTTAAAAATACGCCAAACACCTCATAAAGAGGGAAAAAAAAAACTTTAAAAATAACGTCAAACCATTGAGGAATGACACTACCTCAATGCGTCAAACGTTATCTGTGACAGAGAAAATTGAGAAACTTAGTCGTTGACTAAGAACTATAGAGGACATCTAACATTAAAAAATAAATGTTGAATAATCACACAAAATAATACAAAATGGAGTCACATCCGGCAACTTCTAGTACTTGCAATATCAACTGATTAAACCTTACTTAATTCATTGTTGAACTTTCACCGCAATTAATACATATAAACATTAAATATTCACAAATTATTTAAATAATTGCCAGAGAAGAATACTACGAGCCGAAAATTGAACAGGGAATCGGTACTTTTACCAATGTGCAAAAAAGACAGACAGTATTTTGGTATTTCAGTGTCGAATTGCATCACATTTGTATAACAGACAAATGTATAGTTATCTCTCCTTTTATTTCTTCTTTGGACGAAAATTATAATTTGTAAATAATTAGCAGAAAACCATTTTTTCTTCAATTCACAATATAATTTCGATTCGTTCAACTCTTATTTAAATTTAGCGGAATAGGCCTTAAGATCTGCATCGGCTAGCTGATCATGAACGTCGCCAAAGAATCAGTTAATTGGTTAAAACCACACACATCGGGCTTTTGAGAGAAGGCACGTAAGGGCAGTCACATGCTAGAATATGTACTGTTTCACTGCTTTAGTTGTGTTGACTGATTAGCAATCTAGAGGAACGGACGTGAGTCACACTTCTGAAGCTTACCTATGCGCTGTGGTTTACCAATCCTATCATAGGTTTCGAAAAGATATTTCCGGCGAAAACAAACAACGTCGCTGCAAATGTTGTTATCGGTAACCCGTTGTATATCGTGACATAGGTACCTACACGTTATCGTAATTCGCACTCGCGATTATGATGGGTTAATGGAAAATATTACTACCAGTACTTATATTGAGTTTTTAACCCACTTCAACAAGGAGGAGTTTCTCAGTTCGATTGTAATATATTTTACGTTTGTTACCTCAGAACTCCGTCATATAAGACAATTTTGAAATATGATTTTTTGCGTTAGGTTCTGTATAGCTACAATGTGGTCATAAATTTCATCGATATCGACATTGGACTTCGAAGATACATCAGAATTGAAGTCGTTTTTTTTGTTATGAAATAAATTATTAATTACTCGCTATCTGCTCGTAATCAATTAGTAACTAATTAATTACCTAAATAGTAAGTATATCGTCCCCTTAATGCAAAAACCAACTAAGTGGCTTTTTGACGCTATTAAAATTTTAACATCAGTACTTTGTAGATCTTGAAGAGGAGATTCTAATGGTATTCGTAACTATTTTTTTGATAAAAAGCGCACTTAGTTGGTTTTTGCAGTAAGGGGACGATATATTGATACCTTAACCTTTATGTTCAAAAAAACATAGCAAAATAGGCAGTTATAGGTAGGTAAGGTATACTTAGATAACTAAACTGTCGTAAAATTCCTGGAATCGAGTAATGTTTTCCGATTAGACTTTTCGGCAAACTTACGTTCACACAGTTTCTCTGTATTGGTAGTAAACATCTGCATCTGTTGGTACAAGTTGTATTTCCATCATCATCATCAGCCCATTACGTTCCCGCAGCTGGGATACGGGCCTCCTCTCATAGAGAGAGTATCGACCATAATCCATTACGCTAGCCCAGTGCGGGAGTTACATGTCCTTGAAGTTTTGTGATGAATTCTTGGATATGCCGGTTTCCTCACGATGTTTTCGTTCACCGTGTTTTAGAGCGAGTGTTAGATCCGCACATAACTTAAGAAAGTCTAAACGGTGGTGCGGGGCTAGCGGGATTCGAACTCGGGTGTATCGGATCGAAAGTCGCACGTGCTGCTACTGAGCCACACTCGCCTTAATTTCATGTTTTCATGGAAATTGGCAATAGTACCTACTACTTATTACGGATACGAATAAAAAAGAACATAAATACAACTGAATGCCACCTTAAATTAAGATAATTAAATATCTTCTTCGTGTCGATGGTCCATATGTTTAATTTTTAAATAGTTTCAGCCAAATGCTCGGCTACTTTTACTTCAGGAGGAGTATCATTAAAGATGAAAATCATACAATCATATTCTGAATAGTAGTCTTATGATAAGAATGGTAAAACTGGAAAGGTTTCTGATTTCTGATAAACGTGACATGTCCACTATCATTGACAGAAGTTCTTTTGATACAAATTGATAGATCAGATAAAACCGATAGGTCGGTTGCTAATGCCGTGTACTGTCGGAGAAAAACCTAGAATCTAAGGTATCTTATGTAAATTGATAAGTATCTCATCACCATCTTGCGGTTCGGTGTCTTGACGCATGTTGATAGTAAGTGTTGATACCAAATTGGCAAACTGCATGCATGGTTAAATTTTAACTGACTTTATAAAAAGAAAGAGGTTCTCAAATCTCAATTTTGAGAATGTTACTACTACTAATGTTGTAGTGTTAGTCCTCTTCTAAAATATTTCCATTCCATTCAAAGATTGCCTGAAAGAGATCGCTTTAAGCTATAAGGCCGCCCATTATAACACTTTTTTTCTAAGTATTTGTTTTATAAAGTTTTATAGTTTGATGTTTACAATAAATCGTTTATATATCTGTAATGCTTTTTTTATTACACAGTATCTAAATGGCATCAAAGCGAGGCCGGGGCGGGTGGCTAGTATTAAATAAGAAACTGATAAAGGTACCTATTTATTTTTCTAAACTTTTCAGAAACGCGATAAATGATAGAGAAGTCGACACGTGTACATCCGATGACAAGCTTCGTGAAATTTAGTTTATCTTGAAGCGTAGAGCCAAAGTTGAGCCGTAGATTTGTAAGGTAAATGTCATGATTGACCGTTGATTGACCCTGATGCTGGGAAGCACGCAATACGCATCAGGCGAGTGCTCACATGACAAGGGCATGCTAGGGCCTTGGTTCGCGATGTTTGACTGAAGAAATTGTCTTAAGCCGTAGTTTCATTGTCAAGACTCTACGACAAATACTCATTGTTAAATTGTCATTGTTAAAATGGACTACATAAGACAATTTTACGAAGATAATACAGTACCGACATATTTGTTAATTCCCAATCAAGGTAAGATTATATATTTTATTACAATACAATACAACACAATACATCAATACATTACTTTATTGAACACCAAAAACAGGAATAAATTTTACATTAATTAAAATAATGGCAAAAACTATCACAATGAACGGCCTTATGGCTATGAGCAATTTTTAATAGAAAGCCTTTGTATGGATATAGGGATAACAAAAAAGAAACATTGCAGTCATTGCGGTATAACAATATTGTCATAACTATATAGTTACATAAATATTATTATATTAAAAAATATGTGTACCAAAGTTTAATTCGAACTGATTTGCTAACATAATTTGCAATTCATAATGATTATATAATTAAAATCAAAATAACAAACTTATTTCCTTAGACCCATTTTCCTTCACCGAGTCGGGCATTGTCAGCATCTGCATTCAGTTTTATAATAAAACCTCCGGTTAAACGACATCTGGAAATGTTTTGTCGAAGCAGCGAGACCGTGGCTTAGCAAGATAAGTTGTTGATCGACAATATCTCGCATATCTGTTTATACCACTTGCTTTTATCATAACCAATAGATATGATGATCTCGATAAAATTGAAGGCTTTCGCTTGTTTATCTTACTTTTGTCGTGGATCGCAACAGTGGCACTAGACGCAGTGCCGTCAAAATGAACAGTAAGTTTTATTCCTTTTCTTAGCTGAAAGAAGTGTTAAGAATGCCTCAGAAGGTGTTAAATTTTCGGACCCAAATATGTACGTTGATAATAGTATTATTTATTTATGAATTACTGTACGCCAGCGTCTATTTCTTTTCTTCCGATACTGTCTATCCAAAGGTTGTCTGGAAGACATCGCTCTAAGCGATAAGACTGCCCATTGTACTACCCCCGTAAAAGGTAAGGTTAAAGGTAACAATAAAGAGTTTTTTATTTGTCTTGTATTTGTTGATTGACTTGGTTGTCTTTTATCACATGCTTCACTTACGACAAGCTACGGAGCGCAGTAACAGTGTTATTTTTAAGACTTTTTTGTGCTTAAAATAGAGTAAACATTCGTGTGACGTTTCGTTTCTGATATTTGAATATCGTTAGTTGCGAGTTGCCTATTTGGTACTTGAATTTGTGCTTTTAAATATATGCAGAGGTTTCGTTAGAATAAGAAACTTTCAGTTACAAATTGCATTCGTAGTACTTGCTACAGCAGTATATTACTCTGATGACACCGTTGAACCGTTCTCTTTGATGTGTGACTATTGCCGCTGCTTGGTTCAATGAATATTATTTTCCTGCCGTATAAAATAGAGCGACGTAAAAATCAGATGATATTTTATCTAGCTACTATTCAAATGGCAAATAGGGTGCAATTATTTAATCTGTGTTCTTGAAATTAAAATTGACAAAGAAACCGATATGTTCGTTTTTGTAATATTTAATAACAAACATTGACATTTGAGAATTGTCAGGGTCAATATGTTCTGTGATTTCAGAGAGGGTACTTGGATTATAATTTCGAATCGCACCTCTGTAACTTTTTTGTAGCTACAATTATGTAATCATATTGTGTTATGTAATACATATACCTACTTACATATAGCTACTCGTACCATAAAAGTATATTTTATATTACTGTCCATAAAACAGAACAAACCTACCGCATCGAATTTAACAATTTGCTCCATTGTACAGATTTATCCAGCATTCTTTCCATCTTATTGCAATTGTTAGTTAGATGGAATATAGACATGTAACTCAGTCATTTGAAAAGCTACCTAAGAAGTTTATAGTTGAGCTTCTCTTTTGCCACGTGAGGTGCTTTTGCTGAAATTCTGTAAAACCATAGTTATTTTTTACATACGAGTATGTTTGTATATATAGTAAGTAGGTATTCATTTAATTTTATATGTTAACTTATCATTTACTATTCATGTAAACTTAAATTAAACACCACAAAAAACCTATAAAAAGTAAAAAACAGCTGAACCGATTTTGATTAATTATGTCTCAGAATCACCACTAGAAAACCTGCTTTCAAATAATAAAAATCGCATCCAAATCGATTCACACACAATCGGTTGCCACAGACAGACACACATTGTGGTCAAACTTATAACGTCCCTTCCTTATTGAGTAGTTAAAAATCATCATCATCATCATCACCAGCCTATCGCAGTCCACTGCTGGACATAGGCATCTCCAATTGCACGCCATTGAGCACGATCCCGGCTACTCTCATCCAGCTGCTACCAGCCACCCTGCGAAGATCGTCGCTCCACCTAGCCTGAGGGCATCCTACACTACGTTTTAGTTTAAAATAAAACTTATAAAATAAAATCTTCTTCCAGCAGCCCTATGGCTCGTATGCTGCGCCGCCATCATGGCCGGCGCCTCCGCCTTCTCAATAGGCTTGAGACAGAATCCGGAGACACTATGCGCCGGCCAGGAGAACTTTCTGCGAATCGCGAACGAGCTCTCATGCCGGAAATACTACCAGTGCTACTCCGGCCGCTCTTACCTGATGGTCTGCCCGGACCACACCTGGTTCAATGAGCTCGAACAGGTAAATATGGTCCTATTTTGTTTCAAGTGAAGCTGTCGTGACGAAAAAATAGGCAAAAAATACTCAATACTCTATAGCCAACTGCCAAGTATCCAACTGGCACATAAGAAACATATTGTCAAAAACAAACATAAAATATTGTAACAGAAGTTCTAAGAAACCGGCCAAGTGCGAGTCGGACTCGCGCACGAAGAGTTCCGTACCATTATCTATAAATTATTCATTTTTGTTGAAAAATATATTTTTTAAGACATTCAGCCCAAAAACTAGTAGTTTACGATTATTTACACCTTCCGTCTCTAGCATCAGATCAGCTGGCTGTCACCATAATATTGCATTGTCATCGGAGTTTGACAAGTATGAAAATTTTAACTCTGTAGGATAAGAGGAAGTGGTTCTGATTCAACTTGCAAGATTTTACCCGAACAAACATACAAATAGCCTTGCAAATTTAATAAAAGCTTAATTAAAATACAACCGTCACAAACCCACTTAATTGATTTACAGGTCTGTGACTGGTCGTCGCCCCCAGAAGGTTGCCATACTCATCCTCATCCAGAGTCCGAATCCGAGGAAGAAGAGCCAGAACCAGAACAAGAACCCGACGTAGAACCAGATGAAGAATCAGAAGAAGTAGAACCAGAACCTGAAGAGGAACCCGAAACAGAAGTTGAAGAAGAACAAGCTAGTCCTGAAACAGAAGTTGAAGGAGAACAAGCTAGTCCTGAAACAGAAGTTGAAGAAGAACAAGCTAGTCCCGAAACCGTTGAAGAGGTAGAAGGTTCAGGTGAAGAATGGCTAGATGAGACTCTAAAGAGCTTTGAGCTTAAAAAGATTTACAAAACACCCAGGCAGGAAGAAATCGAGGCCGAAGAAGATGAAGAAGAGTCATGGAAACTAAAACAAGAAGACGAACAAGAGGATGATGACCAAGAAGACGTAGAAAACAAGAAAAAGCAAGAAGAAGAAGAAAATGAAGACGAGGTGGAAGAAAGAAAAACACAGGAAGAGATTGAAATCGATGAAGAATTAGAACAACGTAAAAAGCAAGAAGAAACTGAAGACGAGATGGAAGAAGAAAAAGTTATAAGACAGGAAGATGATGTGGAAGACGAAGTCAACACTGAAGAAGAAGAACAACAAAAGAGACAAGAGGAGGTCGAAGAAGAAGAAGAATTAGAAGAACAAAAGAGGCAAGAGGAAGTCGAAGAACAACAAGAAGAAGAATTAGAAGGACAAAAGAGGCAAGAGGAAGTCGAAGAAGAACAAGAAGAAGAATTAGACGAACAAAATAGGCAAGAAGAAGCAGAAGAAGAAGAAGGATTAGAAGAACAAAAAAGACAAGAGGAAGAAGATGAAGAAGAATTAGATGAACAAAAAAGACAAGAGCAAGACGAAGAACAAGAAGGAGAAGAAGGGTTAGAAGGACGTAAGAAACAAGAAGAAAGCGATGATGATGAGGAAGAAGTAGAAGAACTTAAGCGATTTAAGCGACACGTAAGGCAAAGCGAAGATAACGAAGATGTAGAAGAAGGTGATCAGGAAGCAGAAAGTGTTGAAGAAAATTCTCGTCAAGAAGAGAATGAAGAAGATGATGAAGAACAAATAGAAGAAAATAGTATGCAGGAGGAGGAATCTGAAAATGATGAAGATGTAGAAGAATTAAGACAAGAAAACAACGAGGATGAATCCGAAGAGGAAGAACTTGAAAGAACTAACAGGCAAGAAGAGCAAGATGAAGAAGATGACGAGAACCCAGAAGTAAAATGGAGACAGGAAGAGGTAGAAGAAATCGAAGAAGTTGAAGAAGCTAGGAGGCAAGAAGAAGCATTAGAGGAAGAAGCGAGGCAAGAAGAAGCCGAAGACACACAAGACGACGAAGAAGAAGAGAAAGCTAAGAAAAGCTTTTACAAACGGTTCATTAGATTGTTTGCATAGTTATTAATAGATTGATGCGTTCAAAAGCACTTCCGAAAGGAACGCCACTTTGAATGTAGCTAGACAGAAATGTAGTACCTACTTTATTTATTAAAATAGTCTAATTATTTTGTTTAAGTATCGATAAGATCACTTTGTGCAATTTTGTAAATATGCTGCTAATTTATTGGTATGAGTGAGAAATATATCGTTGAACGAATTTTCTTTTTACTTGTTTTTAGCTTGCGTTTGACCACTATCTCACCTGGGCCTTATTCACTATGACAACTTGGCGATTCCTTGCTTCAAGGAAACGTCGATTCCTTCATTAATAAACGACATCTGCGAAATTTGTATTCTCTATGACGCGTCATATATATGAATATATGAATGCGTCATAGAGATGTCGTTTATTAATGAAGGAATCGACGTGATTTCGCCAAGTTGTCATAGTGAATTAGGGCCCTGATGGTAAGAGATGATGTGGTCTATGATGTAACACGCTCGCCTGGAAGATACCTGTTTACTCTCGATTTGAAGACTCCCAGGAAATGGGTTTAAATTTTTAAATGTCAACCTCATCCAAAAGTATGCAATAAAAACCGTAATTGGACACACGAAGGTACATGGATTCTAAAATAGGATAAAATTGACCACTCGGTTAAAGCCGCAGAGCGCAGTTATCATTAAATAACTAAGCCCTTTTTATTATAAAAATAAATGGTACCTCATCATTTAAAAATCGTACCTAGATAGACGCATCCGCATTCATATCTACTTCTAAACTAGGTAGTTACTGGAGAAATACGCAATACCTTTGTTATCTAGAATGAGTGAACATTAATATATGCCACTAGGTATACTATACATGCAAATAACAGAGAAAAATTAAATTTATATAATACCAATAATACTATATAACACACAATAAATACATATTAAATACCTAAAGAAACAGTAATTAAATTAAATAGCGTTATCTATCTAAACTAATCTAATCTAATGAACCACTACCAGTGGGCAACGTTCCCAAAATGCTGGCAGCATTAGTACCTAGTTACCTACTTGTTAGCGGTGTTTTTGATGCGTGGTTTTGAACCTCTTAATACGCAGGTTGAATGAACGCTATGCGTTTAAACGTTTAGCGGTTTTGTAAAATTGCGTTAAAAGATCGTTCTCTCGTTGGATCGTAAATTTTATATGGAATATTAAAATTAATATTTTTTACGCCATTGGTTTATCAAAATGTCCAGTTGCCAGTTTTGAAACTTATAATACTATATATACTTATAATCAGTACTTACCTATAAGTTTTTACGCCCTGTTCAGTCAAAAATAGGTACAGAAGAAAAGTGCAATACGCATTAAAATTCTGCGCTAATATTTAGAAGTTTTTCCAAAGTGGTGTAGAGCACGCTCGCGATACAGTTAGCCCTTTTTTAAATGCGCTCTTATTAATTATTTAAATTTGACAATTTGGTGTTGCCATGTGCGTCAGACATGTAATTTATTTACGTAATCAACCTGAGAAAAGATATCTTTATCACGATACATAGTAGGTTGAGCTTTATTAAATGCCTGAACCTTGGTAACTGAAAACTTAGTAATTTACCCGAGACCGCGTTGACTCAGCCGATGTAGCTACCAATATTATACGTGTATTTACCTATACAAGACCCAGTAGTGTTATCATCAATGTAAGTGTGTGTACTTTCCGTGTTTGGATATCAGTAGGTGTAGCTAAAACTATTTTGATTGATGGAACGCCCAATATTTGAATAGGTTATTTTGACCTATGTACAGGCACTCAAGTTTATTAATAGTTTTGGAAGATTACTACAGTTTCGGAACACATTTAAAACTAGCTATTCCCTGTGGTTTCACCTGCGGTTTTTCGGGATGAAAATTTCCAGGACCTCAGGTACCTACTTACCAAACTCCATCATAATCCATTCAGTGTATGGGTTTTTGTATAAAGTAACACACCATATATCCATCCATCAATCGATCTACACAAACTTTTGCATAGTGATGATAGATATTTGTTCTCATATAAAAACTACTGAACGGATTTTGATGAATTAGATATTTTAACACTGAAAATTCTTAAAAATAAATAAACAAAATAAATATTTCAAAAACGATTACATTTCATGAATATTTCTTGGTCGTCCTATCCTTCTAATATAAATACTATTAGTAGGATAGAACGACAGCAAGCAGTAGTGCGCAAGCATTACTGTGTTCCGGTTTGAAGGGCATTGTAGCCAGCGAAATTACTGGGCATATATGAGACTTACGCAGTGCTTTTTATGGATTTCAAGTCTAGCAAGAGATATTTACTAAATAGGCACAAGAAATTAGGATTAGGATGTCCTTCTTCCAAATTATTCCTACACAATCATAACGTGAGTGTAGCCGTTTATTTCTTTTTATTTATTTATTTTCTCAAGCACAAACAGTTTACAATCAACTTAAAGATATTGTCTTAACTAAAAATACATAAACCAATCAAGATGCTACTAATAAAATACATTATATAGATAAGAACAAGACGGTACATTAAACAGAGTATACAATAATATAATTTAGTTATATTAAATAATCTGTAATATAATATATGGTTTTAGTTATATATTTTTATGTAGATTATGAGAAAAAAAAATATATAATACAATATAATATAAAATGTGCTACGTTTAGAAGAAATTAAGAAACAAATTTAAAATCACTTAAGAGACACTTGACTTTTAAATTTATTTGTTGTTGGAAAGCAAGAAAATATCGCATAAAGAAAAACGGTCATTGTAAGATTTACATGCTCTTGGTACGAATGAAATACATGCATAATTTGTTTTATATGTAGGTAAACAAAACAGTATTTATAACTATTACTTAGTCATAGTATCAGAAACAGAAAAATATAAATGATATATATATATATATATATATAGGTATAACAGTAGCAGACAACTCCTCGCAAGCAGCACCCGTTCACTAGTATGACTTGTGAACCAGCCATCACCCGCCGTCAACCATATTGGAGGAAAGGGAGTGACCCGACATACAGAGCCGCCGCATTCATCAGGCGAATGACTTCTTCGTCTCATCACACAGTACCATAAAATAAAAAAACTGGCCAAGTGCGAGTTAGACTCGCGCACGAAGGGTTCCGTACCAATATCTTTAAAAACGGCAAAAAATCATGTCTGTTGCATGGGAGCCCCACTTAAATATTTTTTTTCTTTTTTTTAGTATTTGTTGTTATAGTGGCAACAGAGATATGTACATCATCTGTGAAAATTTCAACTGTCTAACTGTCACGGTTCATGATATACAGCCTAGTGACAGACGGACAGACGGACGGACAGCGGAGTCTTAGTAATAGGGTCCCGTTTTACCCTTTGGGTACGGAACCCTAAAAAATTATGAACGTGCCTTTTCAACAGCACGTTCCTTATTAAACAAGATTGCTTAATAAAAAAAAACCTGAGAGTTAATACTTTCCAGAATTATAGGTAATCATCACACTCGACCTTTACAACCTCATAAGCAGAATAATGGCGATACTAACCGAACTGTTAATTAGCCTTTTTATGCGACAGGATTATAATAACTGTTATTAACTTTGTAATGAAACATTACATTCATCCTACTTCATTATATAAATAAAAAAAACCGGCCAAGTGCGAGTCATACTTGCGCACGAAGGGTTCCGTACCATTATCTATAAAAACGGCAAAAAAATCTTGTCTGTTGTATGGGAGCCCCTTTTAAATATTATTTATTCTGTTTTTTAGTATTTTTTGTTATAACAAGCTAGCCGCTATAGCGGCAACAGAAATACATCATAAAGAAAAAGTTATTTGTAAGTATGTGTGTGAGAGGTAATCTACACCTACATAATGTGCGCTAAAGAGTTCAAAATTCAAAGTTCAAAAGTTCTTTTATCACATATCATCGGCCCATTACGTTCCCACTGCTGGGACACGGGTCTCCTCTCATAAAGAGAGTATGGACCATAATCTACTACGCTAGCCCAGTGCGGGTTGGTGGATGTTACATGTCCTTGAAGTTTGGTGATGAATTCTTGAACATGCCGGTTTCCTCACGATGTTTTCCTTCACCGTTTTTTAGAGCGAGTGGATTTAAATCCACACATAACTTTATAAAGTCAGTGGTTCGGGACCAACGGGATTCGAACTCGGGTGCTTTAGATCGAAAGTTGCACGTTCTCCCACTGAGCCACACTCGCTCTATACTTATGAACGTCAATTATTACAATGACTAGCATCGGAAACGTTCGATAGTTCGGAGTTGCGAAGAACTTTTCTGCGAAAAAATGTGATAGATGTGTAGACCAAAGGTCATGCCCATAAACCCGACATAAACAATGGTTTGCATTGCAGTAGGTGTCCTTAATACTAACTATTAGTGAGTGCCGTTCCGTGTTCTACTGACGGACTCGTATATCTGACTGACACTGAATGAGTGGGCATGATAGAAAAATGTGGAAACATGTTTCTCCTCATCCAAAGTAAAACGGCACATATTTGAACCGCGGGACGACATGAAGTACAGGTTTTTCAGAACCTACAACAGGCAACAGGCCAGGCTAGACTAGGCATTAGCAGGCCTAGCACACTCCGCACTGTAGGTACGAAGCTAAAAATATATAGCCGGACACGGCGGGTCGCGCGTCGTTACACGTGCCGCTTCAGAAGAGATAAGAGCTATGCGATAGAAAGAGAGGTGCTCTGTAGGTTAATATGACTGGTAGGTATGCAGCGCTACGCGAGCTGAATTGAATTTTATTGCGTCGTAGCAAGAGTCGCTATTTCTTTAAATTTCTTTGCGGAGTGATGCTTCTGTCCTTAATATTCTGTGGTATTAGATATTTAGTTTTCTTTTGTATTAGTACCTATTTCATCCTATTACATTGTGAATACCATTACTTGTAAAAAAAAAAAATTGTATGTAATTCATCATTATCATCATTTCAGCCCGTGTCCACCCACTGCTGGTTGGTTATAGGCGCCCTCTCCGTCACGTTATTTGTTAAGGTCTTGTGCAATCCGCATCTATAGATTTCCTACCCCCTTCACTATATCATCGGACCATCTGGCCGATGGACTGCCTACTAGTCGTCCCTCCACCATTCTGTAACTGCCCTGGCCCATCTACCGTCCTCTCTTCTAGCCGGATGTCCCGCCCATCTACACTTTAACCTCGCTATTCGTGTATCCACATCTTTAACCTTTGAACGACAGAGCTAACTTATTATACGGGGTCGAATTGAATTTTACATTTTTCTTAACCTCAGTCCATGCTTTAGAGTAAATCTATAACGTTAAATAAAAATATATACTTATTTTTTTTTATCTATTTTATTTCTTCATTATGTAATTCTTGCTTGCTATTGTAATAGTTGCATCTAGTCTTCGTCTTCAATTTGAATGAATTTATATATAATAGAATTATATAACGATGTACGTTGTGTTGGCGTTCAATAAATAAATAAATAATAAATGACGAATAAAGAATTGACAATTAGTGAAACGACTATTTCACAGGTTACGCAAGGGAGCGCTGGTGCACGGCGCCTACTATTAGCCTCATATAATAGTATAGTATATAGTCCGACCCGTATACAGCCATCGAATTATTTAAACCGTATATTCCGTCACTAATCCCCGTACACAGTATAAAACAATGAGGCCGTATTATAGATTTTATACGTGTGCGCATCAGTGTTCGGGTCACGTGACCAATTTTATGTTACGATGTACCCGGTCCGGTGGACGGCACTATAAACTTGAATAGCTCTATAACTAAGCAGGTACTTTATACTCTTTTCATTCGGTTAAATAAAGGTATTTAAATGAGACTTCTGTTTGTCGGTTCTTGTAATCTTTCACATCTTTTAAAACTATTCCGACACATTCCGACAGGGCATTAACCTATTTAAAGTTTAAACTTAATATCTCAGCTTAAATAAATTAAATAAATTTTCAACTTAAAACAATATAATTATAATGGTGTAGTTATGATGCCCATATTAGCATTTAGGTGCACTTAATTATGTATAACTTCATTAACATCTAATTGAGATTTGTTTTAATTATGGTAATCTATAATTTGCCTTATTTGTATAGATAACATGTACATGAATTTCTTATGCTTTTTTTTGTAACGCTGTTGATTGCCGCAATATATAAATATCACTCTATCTATTAAAAAACCGCATCAAAATCCGTTGCGTAGTTTTAAAGATTTAAGCATACATAGGGACATAGGGACAGAGAAAGCGACTTTGTTTTATACTATGTAGAGATAAAAAATAAATTGTAGCTAGCGAAATTACAGGGCTAATGAGACTTAATACTGAATGTCTCGGGGTGATGAGCGTAATGCAGTGCTACTCAGTGCTTTTTTCTATTAAAAGTGCAGTTACAGTTGTTTGAGTCCTCACCATCCGAAGGTTGTCTGGAAGAGATCGATATAAGCGATAAGATCGTCCATGGTAACACTTTAGCTTTAAGTATTGTTTTGTAATTATTTCTGGTTTGTTGTGTAATAATAAAACGTTATCTAATCTAATCTATGGGTTCTGGATGGCACTGCAATTGCTTTTTCTGTAATTTTTTTTTTACTAAAGATTGGTCTGCGTTTGACCACTATCTCGCCTGATGTTAAGCGACGATGTGGCCGAAGATGGAGCACGTAGATCTAGACGATACCTAGTAACTCTGGCCTTGAAGATACCCAGATATGGGCGGGCGTGGCCCTTACCATGAGGGCGAACAATCCAAAATATAAAATTAAAACCTTTTTATAAGACAACCTAAGCAAGACCTAACCTAACCGTATACACTCTCTTAGCAACTCTTTTAACACAATTAAATGAACGTACATTATGATAAATCCTAGATAATGTTGAAAAAGGCGAAAGAAAACCCTTGAGCAGGAAGTTAAACCGCTGAAATTTTGATATATCGCACCTTTATTAAATGCGTATATCATTTTTATAGGTTACCATAATTCTAGAGCTGTTTTTATTTTTTATAGGTACCTAGGCAAGATCTATTTTTTAGCTATGTGCTTCGTTTAATACGTGTCTCACTCGCTGCGATGCGAATAACTAATTATAATCGATTTTATTGCAACATGCAAATTGGAGATATGTACCTACTGGTATTGATAGATCAGTGTAACCCTAGCTCTTTTTTTTTAACGGGCGAATGCCTTTATTACTCAAAACAAACTACACTCTACTTACTAAAACTAAACTAAATACATACAAGGAGAAGCAATTGGACAACCCATAGACCATTAAAGGCCTATAGGTAGCTCAAATGCTCCAACCCACTACCAGTTGGCAGCGTACCCAAGATGCTGGCAGTATTGCCCCGTTGGATTGCAATACTGATACGTTGAGCCAAATAAGTCCCAGCATTTTGGTCACGCGTCGCGTCGATCAGGCGCTCTGACAGACTTTTGAAAATAATCTACCCTAGCTCTCACGGTATGATTCCATATGTGTGTGTGAGCTAGTTTCCTCTCTAATGTTCTTCTTTAAAAGGTAGATAAAAAAAATTTGACGAATAGATTATTATTATTACTTACAGGACTACAAAAAAGAGTACCTACAATGGGTGATATAATCGCAAAGCAGCAATTTCTTTCAGGAAACAGTTACTCATACATTAAACCTGCCCTTTTTACCTGATCGGAAATTCCCGCGAGTCAGTGAAATAAAAGTCTTTTGAAATCCAAATCGTCATATAGAGTACCCCGTCCCGGACAAATCGCATCTTCATTGGCCAATTACAGCATATTGTAGACCTAACTTTTATAAGCGTTTATTCTTTTTTGGACAAAGTCTGAAATAAATGATTTTTTTTTTAAATTTACATTTACTACCTCAGAGTAAGTGTCATTACTCTAAGTTTACTACGATCGAGAATTTAGCTAAAACACGAGTACGCATCTATTGTCAGTTGTTCCGGTTTGAATATACAGCCTCTGTGGTGTAGTGGTTGAGCAGGTTGGCTAAAATCTCATACACCACTGAGGTAGCAGGTTCGATTCCCGCGACGGAACAAATGTTTGTGAACAGAAAAAAAAACGCTAGTACTTGTTTCGTGTCTGGGTATTGTGGGATCATGGTCCTCGTAGTTCATGGTTATCCTAGTTAGGGGCCAGGGTCTATGTATGTGATCATTGTGCGTATTTATTTATTATTTGAAGAGTATTATAGCCAGCGAAATTACTGAGCCTGTAGGATCAGTAATTTCACTAGGTCATTTGGCTAGGCTTAGGTCTTGTAAGACCTCAATGGAACGAGCGCAGTGCAGTACTGCGCAGGATTTAGCAAAACAAAGGTCAGCGTGGTGCTGTAGGTAAATGTTATTGGCAAGCGTATTGCTTACCATCAGGCGAACGACCTGCTAGTCATATCACTTAATTACATAATAAAAGAAGGTGACAAATAAAAAAATTAAGTAAAGACCACGTTTTTATGCGTCTTTTCAGGTTACGTCGGCATTGTATGCTAATATATGCATTCAGAATGCATTGTCATCAAGTTGTGAGCCACCCCGAAAGTTTCAGCCGGATAGCTAATCGGGAAGTGCTCAAAATTCAAGTTGTATGATTCCACCCGGAACGACAGTCAGACTGACAAATAATATAATTAATGATTAATTATTTTTAAAAACAAAAACCGACTTTAATGTATCTTATATGGGACCACTTCGTAGCTATACTGAACCCAACGCAAAAATATTTTTTCAAATCGGTTCACAAATGACGGAGATCTGAGGAAACAAACATAAAAAAACTATCGAACAGAGAACCTTCTCCATTTCTGAAGTCGGTTAAAAAGAAAGTGACTTCATAAAAACGTGGTAAAATGATGTGATTTGTCTAAAAATGCGGTAAGTGTCACACATTTCAGGCTCAAGTTGGACTATTGTACAGAGTTCTAATACTACAATACCAATCTAAAAAGTCTCCACTACTGATTCTCGCATTTTGTACGTTTAACGCAAACGACGGTGATTCCGACCTGTACAACAACTGTTTTAATTGATTGCAGAAAGAACGGTCTTCAACCAATGTCTTTTAAATTAAGCTGCCGGCCAACTGGCCAGAGATAAGAATGCTTTTCAGCAACAAAGTCATATTTTTAACGGACTTAAAAAAGAGGACGTTTTCAATTCGATTGTTTTTTTGTGTTTCTTACCACATAACTCTTTCTTTTGCGTTGGGGCACAGAATACTAAGGGACAGAAGCATCACTCCGCAAAGAAATTTAAACAAACAAATTGCGACTCTTGCCATGACGCAATAAAATTCAATTTAGCTCGCGTAGCGCTGCATACCAACCATATTAACCTACCAACCATCATATTAACCTACAGAGCGCCTTTCTTTTTATCGCATAGCTCTTATCTCTTCTGACGCGGCACGTGTAACGACGAGCGACCCGCCGTCGGTGTCCGGCTATGTACTTGTAGCTTCGTACCTACAGTGCAGAGTGCGCTAGGCCTGGTTGGGGTTAGTATAGCTTTAAGGTGCCATAGAACTTTAATCAATAATCGCACGACGGTTTTTTGTTATAAAATGAATTATTTGTTAGTCCTTTCTGTTCAAAGGTTGTCTGGAAGAGATCGCTTTGAGCGATAAGACCGCTTATTGTTACGCTGATTACTGTGAAATGTACTTGGTTTTTATGTACCTATTTATATTTTTTTAACAATAAAGTGTTTATCTATCTATCTATTTTGAAATAAGTAACTTCCGTACCCCTAACAACGAAAACTAACTATTACATACGTACCCCTAAAGAGCGCTTTTCATGGTGGATGGTGGCATCATTTCAGAGATGAATTTCAGCTTACTGCCACGAAAGAGTCCTCTGGCGGCGATTTTTCTGCATATTTCATTTGTTTTCTTATTCTGATACATCTTTATGGGCACATGTTTCATCATTTATGAAGACGGTAGGCACACACAGATGTCGCGTAGCATTTTGTGTGCTTAAAATTAATAATAATGTATGCTATGAGACTTAATACCGAATGTCTCGGGGTGATGAGCGCCGTGCAGTGGTACGCATGCTTTATATGGTAGGTATTAAAAGTTTTGGGTGGCACTGCAATTGTTATGTGTTGAAATGAATTTCCGTAATGTCACGCCTGATTCCATTGCAAAGGGTGTCGTGTTTCGACGATTCAGAGGACGGCTGCAAGCGTCACCGCTGACACCGCAAGCTGACACCGCGCAGTTGCGTCACACGTCGCCGACAACACGTGTCACATAAACATACATATTTTAATATAAATTATATGCATGTTAGTTCTAAGCTATATATTTATATGGGCCGTAGAATAAGTAAATAACATCTGTAACTTATTTTAGTGTTGCCTGAAATAAAGATTAAATAAATAAATTGCATTCGTTATGGGTGGCGTTTACCATCAAGCGAACGACTTACTCGTCTGATCACTCGGTTCCATAAAAAAATGCTTCATATACGTTTACACACATCGAATTTTTTTACTTTTGTTTCAAAATTGACAAATTACAACCACGAAATAGATATCTACAAACCAAGGTTTATTCGAAGGACTATTTTTCTTTGTTGATATTTTTTTGTTACTTCCCATTAGAGCGTTATCTACCTTTTTATCTTATGTAATACCACTGTCCTGACTAATTGACTTTCAGAACGTGAAACTTCAGGTTTATAGAATCACACCAATATTATATTTTTTTACTCGTAATAGGGCTCTCGTCGTGTTTTATATATATAAATGTATTATTTTGTTTGTATGTTTGTGTGTAAGTTATGTATTTACTAAATTATATCTTTTGTATTAGGTAATTACTTCATACACCAACTGACCGCAAATTTTTACCATTTTATTCCTGCCCATCCAAAGGTTGCCTGTAAGAAATTGCACATAGCGATAAGGCCGCCCATTGTTCTACCACTATTATTTGTAACTGTAAACTTCTGTTTCCTGTTTTGGTGATCAATAAAGTATTATTGTATTGTATTGTCTCTTGGAGGCCGTCTGGGTAGGTACCTACCACAAAGTTGCCAGTTATTCTGCCGCAAAGCAGTAGTGCGCAAGCATTACTGTGTTCGGATTTGAAAGGCATTGTAACCAGCGAAATTACTGAGCATATGAGACAATATCAGATGTCTCGGGGTGATGAGCGCAATGCAGTGCTACGCAGTGCTTTTTAAGGTCTTAAAAGTTTTGGGCGATACTGAAATTGTAATGGGCAGGCGTAGCGCCTACCATCAGGCGAACGACTTGCTCGTCTCATCACTCAGTACCATAAAAAATATATATAAATACGAAAGTTTCTGTCAGTGTGTAAGTTTGTTTGTAGGTAGCTCTTTACGCCGTAACAGCTCACGGAATTAGGATGAAATTTGGAATGGAGATTATACGCTGGATTAACACATAGGATTACATAGAATTAGACTTTTTTATTTTTTTTATGAGCCTGTTTCGTCCCACTGCTGGACAAAGATCTCCCTCCCCTCTTTCCATGACCCTCTGTCCATTGCTGTTAAGGGCCATTCCTTGTCGTAGGCGTCAAGGCCGCGCCACCTACGGCGAGGCCGGTCCCGTGGTCGTATTGCTCCAGCTGGAACCCAGTCTGTAAGGACTTTTGCCCACAGCTGTTTGGCATACGACATACGTTTTCAGCCCAGTCCCATTTTAACTGGGCGGCTTTCTGGGAAACATTCAGGATTTGAGTTTTAGAGCGCCGTATCGTATTCCTAATACGGTCTCTCAACTTTACTCCTTAGATTAAAAAAAAACAGTCCAAAAACACTTTTATTCCGGAAAAATGAAAAGTTCCCGAGAAAGCAACTATACACCGAATTCTACGCGACTGAAACCACGCGGTGCAGCTAGTGGAGTATAGATTAGATTAGACTTTAACTGAATTTAATGACCGCGAGTGCTCGGTCATTCCCGCCCGACGGAGGTGGTGAATAGATGCAATGCGGGAGAAGGTGCCCCCGCACCTGTCTACCGCTATTCACCACCGGGAGGGAGAAGACCACGTCTTCTCCTACCCCTTTTCCGTCTCCGCAGCGGCACCGCAAGGGGGTCTTCCTCCCTTGCGCGCTCCGCCGCGTCCTTTAACGACATCACGTCCTCGCAAAAGGAGGCGACCGCTGCCCAGGCCTCTCGCTTCCCAGCGTGGTCAACACCATGCTGGGAAGCGAGAGGTCCCGGCCGACGACGGCGACCAAGCTGCGGCGCAGCTCGGACCACGACGGGCACACCTCGAGGGTGTGCTGGTATGAGATTTGAGCCAACCTGCCTAACCACTATACCACAGAGGCTGTTAATATTAACATTTATTTACAATGTGTACAGTGATAATGACTAAACTAACCTATAACAAAATTAGAAAGTAAATTTAAAGATAAAGAATAGAATTAAGTATTATTATTATATTAGCTGCCACTATCCCACTGTTGGGAAAAAGCCTCATTTTCTTCCATCTGCGTTTAGGGTTGGTTGAATGCATCAATTTCATCCTGCCACTCGTAAAAAATATAAATAAACAAGCGACAGGAAAGGATGTCTGTAAGAGATTGTTTTAAGCGACAAGACTGCCAAATGTATTACCCAAATTAAGATTTATATTTTTTATGTTACTGTGGTGTAAAATAGGGTTCTTGAATTGAATTGTTTCTTCAAATCCATTTTTTTTTGTTTCATGCTGTAGAGACATTGCGACGGAACGTTTCAGTACCTCGCAGGTATCATAGCACGATATCAGGTAATGGACTTTCCATTGTTGAGAAACAATACGGCAGTATTCTTTGTTCCAGTTGCTATATAAGTCAGTTATGTGTGCATGTATACCCTCTATACGAAAGCAGTGAAGGTATATTTGTTTTTAATTGTTGCGTAACATGCACTGCGTAGGCGGACTACGGCGTAGACTTTCGTAGCAACAATGCAGGTCACACTAATATTATAAATACGAAAGTTTGTATGTATGTGTGTTCGTTCGTTCACCTGATGTTAAGCGCCACACCTGCCCATAACAATTGCAGTGCCACCTAAAATTTTTAATACCACAAAAAGCACTGCATTGCACTAATCACCTCGAGGCTTCAGATATTAAGTCTCATATGCCCAGTAATTTCGCTGGCTACAATGTCCTTCAAACCAAATACAGTAATGCTTGCCCACTACTGTTCGGCGGCAGAATAACTGGCAAAGCTGTGGTACCTACCCAGACGGCCCCTCAATCGAGAGACCTACTACGAGTTTGTTACTTCTTCACGCTGTAACGGCTCAACGGACTTAAGTGAAACTTGGAATACAGATATCTTTTGCCCTGGCTTAGGTTTTCGAAGTGCTCTGGCCGCAGTTTTAATACGAACAATTCTACATAGGCATGCCGTCAAGCGATTTTATCGTGTTTCGGGATGATGTTCGGTGAACCATCAGGAAGATGGGCCTGAGCAGTTGCTTAACTGCTGACTGCATTTAGATTAGTTTAAATCTGTGCTTCATATTAGGCCATATTCGAGATGGTGGCTAAACAATAATATAAATGATAAAAAAAATGATATCAAAAGCTCATTGTATTTTCAAACGTCTGTCAGAGCGCCTGGTCGACGCAACGCGTTACCAAAATGCTGGGACTTATTTGGCTCAACGTATCAGTAATTCAATCCAACAGGCAATACTGCCAGCTTCTTGGGTACGCCGCCAACTGTTAGTGGGTTGGAGCATTTGGGCTATAGACCTTTAATGGTCAATGGGTTGTCCAATTGCTTCTCGTTGCAAGTAGTTAGTTTAGTAAGTAGAGTGTAGAAATGTTTTTTGAAACAAAGGTACATGAAAAAAAAAATTTATAACAACGACTATCATTTATCACGAATTTTCCAATTAATTCAATAGTATATGTCGACTGTAATAAACTACTGAACTACATGAACTTAATTATATTATTGTGTACATTAAATCACCTGATAAACTAAAAACTATATAAAAACCAATAGATTTTTTAGGGATTTTATATAATTTATTTATGTTTGTGCTAAAAAAATAATACTTTATCTAAAAAAATAATATTTTTTGGTAATTTTGGTCTCAATTTCTTAAATGGAGAATAAACTAGGTTTGTAGGTTTTCCATTTTCTAAGTTTATGTCTATTTTTAAAGTTAACAGCTTCCAATCTAAAAAAAAAAATTTCGATTAAGAATCGAGTTTTTTGGGTCCATTTATTAAAATTCTATAGGAATTATCGAAAAAATAAAAACCTACAAACCTCAATAATGATAACATCTCTTACATGTCCAAATTTCATCGAATTTAGTTAATGTTTAGGGGTAGAAAAACGTTTTCTCTTTTTGTATGAAAATTTCAGCGTGCCGTTCCCTCTTAACGGATAATCGTTAACCACTAGTGTTTGAGCTCATTTTACTTTGCTCGCGGTTCCGATTACAAATTTGTTAAAAGCTTTTCTTAAAAAATATATTTTTCTACTAAACTGGACGTAGCACTATTCACATAGTTATAAAAACTAACATTTGAGGTACATGATTGTATGTACGGCCCTCTAAATATAACGAAAATCTCTACTCTGTAGCTTATAGTAATTTATAGCTACTTTACACAAAATGTTTACCTTAAAAATAAATGATAAAATTTGTACCTATTTGTATTTGAAAGTATAAAGCAATTGCCATAACTCATAATCGCCATTCCACTAATAAAAAAAGGCAACAACGGCTAGCCAGCGAAGCTTAAATAAATCCTTCCTCTATTTCCTTTCTTTGGCAGATGCAAAGTCCCTCAGGCTGGTTACTTTAACCTTTTCATACAGTTCACTCTTAAACGCAAGCTGGGATCAGGCCAATTGTGAGATCCGCAAGATCCTTTCCTATGTTAAAAAAGAAAAAATATTATCTCTGATGTTTTGTTTGAAGCCGAACGATTCTTTCGGGTAATGATATATCTTAATATATGAACAGTCTTGAAAGTCCGTCCGAAGTCCGGTGTAAACTGAAAAACAGCGCTGCGATGATCTACGATGTGATCACAGCACATGCTACATTTACTCCGTTTGCACTCTGACTAGGTACATTGCTTATATTGTATAGTTTTAATTAGGTATTAAGTACTCGAAGAAGCTGTATATGTTGTTTGTAGTTGCAATAAAGAATTTCTTATCTGAATTTCTTATCTTAAATATTGTCGAGGATTAATGCAGATTTTTCTACAGTCAAAAACTTCTCTTTTTCTTCTTCTTCTTTTTAACCGTCTGCAAAATAAGGGAGGTTCTCAATTCGGTGTGGAGTTTTTAGACACTGACATGGCCTAACGATTGTTGTCATAAGACAACAGGGACCGAGAATTACAACAGCGCTTAGATGTAAATACCACAGAAACGATCACCTATCCAAGTGGTGTCCGCTGTGATCGTTGCTTAACATAGCAGATCTGTTACGAACGACCAAAAAGCAGACAGTATTGTTTTGAATTAGCTGCACTTTAATTCACCTTGATCAGACCAGACTAGACCAGACCAGACCAGACCAGACCAGACCAGACCAGACCAGACCAGACCAAACCAGACCAGACCAAACCAGACCAGACCAGACCAGACCAGATCAGACCAGACCAGACCTGGTCATCACATCGATCGGTCATCACACGAAAATCGGTCATTTATTCAGATTTTCGGATTAGCATATCAAAAATATAAAACATTTGTAAACAAGGCATTCGTCGAGCCAAGATAAGGAAGAAATGTTTTAAACTTAATCACTTCCTTGATATCGTAGTGTAGGAGATGGTGCCGCTTTTTATTACTGCTCGAAGACAAGTGTTTTATTAAAATATTGTGCAAGACACGTATGACACGAAACCATCATGGTTCTCAGAGTTCCTGGTTTCCTTTATACTAGGAATCCTACAAGAGACCATGTATTTGGCTATGTATGTGATGTTTAAGGTATTCTGTTCAGCTTCCCGTTAAAATTGGAATGAGTTTTAAAGTAATAACCGCGTACCACTTTCTTATAATCCGAATTTCATATAAAAATTCAAATGCAGTTTATTGAAAGCAATACTATGTGTTCTTTGATCAGACCGTTACTTAACAGGAGATAGGTTGGTTGGTCATACGTTGACAATATAAAGAAACAACTCCTGGCCCCTGTTCCCTCTCTTTTTAGGGTTCCGTACCAAAAGGGTAAAACGGGACCCTATTACTAAGACTCCGCTGCTCGTCTGACTGTCTGTCTGTCCGTCTGTCATTAGGCTCATGAACCGTGATAGTTAGACAGTTGAAATTTTCACAGATGATGTATTTCTGTTGCCGCTATAACAACAAATACTAAAAAACAGAATAAAATAGATATTTAACGGCAAAAAAAACACGTTTGTTGTATGGGAGCCCCCCATACAACAAACATGTTTTTTTTGCCGTTTTTATAGATAATGTAAGGTACGGAACCCTTCGTCCGCGAGATCCACTCGCACTTGGCTGGTTTTTTATTTTAGTCCTTCATGTTCTCCTTTTCAGATATCGAGAGCATGTGCAGGAGTAAACATTTATTGCAACAGCTCCTAGCACTACTGATGAAGAGATTTCATCAACTTAATAAGTTAAAGCTCTAAGTCGTAAGATGCTCAAGTTATGCTTAGAATGAATTGCGTGACGTGATACAAATGCAAATTGTAAAAAAAAAACTTTCTTAACAACTTCAAAAAAATTACGCTCGACCAAATAAATGTGAAAAAACGCAATTTCTTGAAAGTTTATGAAGTCGAGAGGATCTTGAAGATTGTCATTTGTTATTTGGTCGTTTTTTTGCCTTTTTACAAACGTTTTTTGATAAAGCAACTTTTGGGGAAAGTTGGGGCTTTGGCCTTTTTGACTATTTAAGGAAGTAAGATTTTAAATAATCAGAAACGAAAAATGTGAATGAATAGCATGCGCTTATGTATTAAATAAAGTATTTTATTTAAAAACATTCTAAATTATGATGCTTTTAAATAAAATACTTTTGATTCGTTATGATTCATACTAAATCAATCTCTAGAAAAACACTAAAAAATGGATAAAACTCAAGAACGTTAGCAAAACATAAATGACAGTCCGACAAACAAAAAAAAATCATTTGACTGAGCAAGTCGTTAGCCTGATGGTAAGCACCACACCCGCCTTTTGCAGTGCCAACCAGAACTTTAATATCATAAAAAGTACTGCGACGCACTTATGTAATGTATAATTATAGATATTTTTTATGGTGGATAAGTACAGCCAAATTTTTACTGTTCTTATAGCAAAACGGGTATCAGCTGAAAATCAGCGTGGTGATGTGTAAAACTCTCGTCATTTTAAGCTGAGCTGAGCCCATTCAGCATATATATTTAGATTTTAAGTTTTATTTTTTGTTTGTCGTTTTTGTGAAAAACGTTTTTTTTTGTGAAGTTTTTGTGTGCCGAATAAATGTTTTTTTTTTCTTTCTTTCTTTACATTCGTTTCCAACGCATTATTACAGAAACCCAGCTAAAATAGCCCTATTTTATAATCTCTAATCTGAATAATAATTTACACAATATTTGCTATGTAACTTCTAGACAATCAGTTATATCTGGGTAGATAAAACTGACTTTCTAGATGTTGTAAACATAGTTTCTTAAGTATCAGTCGACTGATCAGACTCGTCTTTATTAACTCCTGGAATATGTCATCTGTTCTAATATAACATTCCAATCACAACTTGAGTATCAGCTGAAAAACAATACCATATTAAATTCCAGCGAGATCAGAATAAGGATGAAATGCGTCAACTATGGATGGATGTTTGGATAGATGGATAGATGTTCCAAAACAACAGCTAGAAGCTCGCGAAGGGGGTTCTGAATGAAGCGACGAGGCCAAGTGGAGCGAAGGGGGGAGGCGGGGAGCAAAGCGAGAAGACGATTTTTTTTTGCGACCATTTACTATTATTAAACTCGACTTAAAGAAAAAGCGGAGGTTCTCAATTAGATTGTATATTTTTGAGTGTTTGTACCTCATAACTCCGTCATTTATGAACCGAAACAAATGGATATTTGTTACTTAATACTACTGAACGGATTTCGATGAAATTTGATATCTTTAGGTCCTGGAAAAGGAAAGAGACTATTTTTTATACCGGGAAAACGCGGTTTAAAGCTAGTACAGAATAAAATAAGAAGAACCGAAATATAACAAACGTCTCGGTCGCGCACCTTGAACGCGCTTCGTTAGGTGTAACTCAAGCCTAAAACACCGCATCAGAAGATTACGCACAAAATGTAATATTTCCTGCGGTACTTACTTTATGAGATGAATCCTTACATAAGGTGCTTATACTCACGTGTGCCGTGTGGTTCAAACCTAATGTATTAGACTCTTCGTTTCCTAAATTGGAGAGATAAAGTTATTTAATTAGATACGAGTACCTACATAAACATGCTTAACATTATGGTATTTTACCCTATGAAAAGCATCGAGTATACAGGGTGGCAAGTTTGAATTGTATACCTACCTTAACTACATGATTATTCGTGATAATATGTTTATCAATCCACTAACAGAAATCAGACGAAAAAATAAAAAGTTAATTTTTTGTTGCAGTTGTTTTGTGCGGCGCTGCGCAAGTGGCGCGTGGCGATTGCGATTGGTACCTAATTTCAGCCTCTCTGAACGTTTTTGTCTTTTATTATTCATTTATTTATGGAATTCATTGTATATTCAATATATATAAGTCAGAGGTCTTAAAATATGCTATTATAGTAGGTTTGTACATTGACCCTGTGAGGATGTTTGCAATTGAGTGCACGTCTGTGGGCCATTATTATATAAATACTTACAATGATTCATTTTATTTTATACTCTAGTCAATTCATTATTAGAAATATTGCTATATTAATATAATTGTTCTTGTTATGTATTAGTGTGTGTTATTATGAAAATTAACGTGGTTTGGATACATTATTAATCATAATTTACGGGTGACACGTTTAAGTTCAGTGCGCGACGCGACGCGTTCGCGATCGTTCCGCACTCGCACTTCTTCCGCACACACTTCGTTCACTTGAGTAAGAGCATCGGATGTGGTTGAAACTATAGTTGGACTACTCCAACTTAAACGTGAGTGTCACCCGTAAATTATTATTAATAACGTCTATGTTTGTTTAGCAGCCGCGATAGTAAATTACGGTGATAATGAAGTTCTAATTCTCGTTTTTTAGAATTATTATTTATGAAATTAATTATTATTATATTATAAATGTGTTATAATAATTATTATATTATAATACATTATAAATGTGTGTTATTATTTATAAGTGTGTTGTGATTAATTTGATGTATTTTTTTTTATTAATTAACATTACGTTATTGTACCTATTTCTTATATTTCCAAATGATATTTCTTTTCGATCACTTTGTATTAAAAATATAACTAGCGTTTACATTAACATCCAGTTTTTAATTTTCTCTCTATTAGCTAGATAGGAAAGGTTAGTTGGCGCACTATCGTACCAAATATTTTTTCACCTAATTGCAATAAATGATGTATATTAATCAAATTTTACATGATTTGACAATTTAAAAAAAGAGATCATTATTTGTAACCTTTAAAATACCTAGAAATTGTAAATTACATTTCTATAAAATAAATTAACCATGTAAAGTATATTACACCTTTACACGTCGGGGGAAGCATGAAATAGTTTTTGCCTCATTATAAATAATTATTTACACCTAACAGGAAATGTAGCTTTCTATCCTGTATGTGAAATAACTTAGAGTCTTATTACACTGACGATTTGCAAGCGTTTTTACGCGGCGAACTCGCAGCGAGTTCACCGCGTTTCTTCAATATTACACTCGCACTCAACCGCTAGTGAGGCCTGACATTCCGTTTTGGTAGATATATCATTCACTATTCTGCTAGTGACTTCAAATGCTGCCGCGGATCCCCAACGTGTTCGCCACGAGTACGCATTGGCCGCGGGTGCGCAATGAGTCCGCCACGTGGACTGATGTAGGTATACATATACCTACATCAGTCCACTGCTGGACATAGGCCTCTCCTATAGTAAGCCACTGAACCCGGTCTTTGGCTTTCCTTCTCCAGTCGCTACCAGCAACCCTGCGTATATCGTCGCTCCATCTATATATTGTAAACTAGCTGTTGCCCGCGACTTCGTTCACGTAGATTATAGTTTAACGCTGATGTAGAGTCTTTTTTTGTAGAGAGAAATATCCCTACTTCGTTCGCGTCGACTACTTATATTTTTTAAATTGGTAAATGGGCACTTGTTTGATGACATCTCGCCTGATGGAAAGCGAAGATAGAGCATGGTTGCCCTTGAGATGAGATGCCTATTCACTCTAGACTTTGTAGCTATTTGAAAAAAAAGCTGGTAGAGCGTTCTACTCTTTAAGGAGTCCGCATGATGAAAGAATCTGCAAAACGCTTCATACCGATCGGTGGGACATTAAGAACGTCCGGGAAAACGACTCTCCTCGCCTGCAAGTCCCTTAAGTGGAAATGAGAAGAAGGGATCGGTTAGTGCAATTCTTACCGAAGTGCTGTCGATAGAAGAGCGACAGACACCCAAGTTTCCGTCCGTGTTTAAGACTTGTCAGTTTCTTCTCCACCAGCACATTATTATTCCCACCCCATAGATGGCTACAGTACTCCATACAGGATCGTATTTGTAGTTTAACGCTCAAGCAGGTTCCTTTGTAGGGACACTTCCTTTAGCCGAGATACGTTACACAATTTCTGGCCCAATTTTAAAGAAGCGTAATTTAACCTGCAATTGTTATCGATGCGCCAGTTTTTACGGAGTTCACGCGGTCTAATGAATCGCCACCTATAGCAATGACAACATTTTGTAGCATAGTAAGACAACAATTTATCTCCCTTTCGTCTGATACGTCCACGTCCTGTTCAAAGTTCTTCAAAGCATATAGGCGGGATATCTTCGGCAAGATGGTGTAGACACTTCTCCCACAGTTGCACGAAGCTCGAAAGCCCATAAAATACCAACACCCAGCAAACAAATGGCGCATACGTCGTGAAATATCACGACTGCATTTGCTAGAATTTCATCCCAACTTTGGTCGTCATTCAGGAGGCGCCTTAATCTGCAGGCTGCATGGAATGTACGGCATTCAATACTATCGACTGTTCTGAGGAACGCAAATGAGGTAGCGCCGCTGACAGAAATCGTGTATTAGCAGCTGTAAATAGTAGCATGCTTTGTTACTGGTATTGACAGGACAGTGTATATTGTCCTGCCTAAAGCATGCTTCTTAAAGACACTTGGTGCTCCCACCATATCGCGTCGTCATCTGTTAGGTAGATCAATTTGTTTTTCGTTGAACAAAGGTACTTCGTCGTACATTAAAGTTTCTGCAGAATTATCCTCTTGGCAAAACTTTAAAAACGCCAGAAGCACATTTCTGACACACATACCACAGACCACAGTCTGGAGAGGGTTTTAAAAGGCTTTTGGACGGTTTGAGCCGGTTTGAGCCGGACGGTTGAAGCCAAAATTCGCCACACCGCTTCAGAGGTACCTACTGATATACCAATCATAAATCAGGTAACGTCGACCTAAGCGAATTGGAAAAGAAAAATATTTTAACATTATTCACTGGTCTGGTGCATTCCATAAAGTAATTTTATGGTTGCGAGTTTTAATTTTACCACCATCTACTTTCTATTGCATAAACTAATTTTCAAGTGTTGAAAAAAAACGCTGAAATTATATTTCTACCATGATATTTTTTATGTAATTACTAGCTGATGCCCGCGACTTCGTCCGCGTAGTGGAGTATTCATCCTGCATCCGAACATTTTTCGTCCCATCATATTCACGTTCCAGTTCCCGTCCCGCTCCTATTTCGTTACCGTACCTTACCGCTTCTGTTCTGTTACCTTCCCACTCCCATCCTGTTATCTTCCCGCTCCTATAGTGTTACCGTAATGCTCTGGTCCTGATTCCGTCCCGCTCCTATATCATTATCGTCCTGCTCTGCTACCAATCATATTCCGATACTAACCCTTTATCGTCCTCCCTAGCAAACCTCCTACCGTGTTATAGTTCCCCTCCTATATTCTTTTGTCATCCCACTCCGGTCCCGATATAATGACCAAATTTTTTGGCCCTAACTTCATTTGTGAGTCATGTGTTTATAGTTTCTTTGACCAAGTATCAAACGTACAAAATGCTAGCGTAGTAGTTTGAAACATATTACAGACTATAGAAACCGGGTGGAAATGAAACGGCGTTGGGGGGAACCACCACGGACCCTTTACGATTCGTAATACCAGTAATACGTACAAACGGACGGACGGTGTGGCGCGCGTGGTCCCGGTCCGGGTTTGTAATCATTTACATGAGTTTGCGGTGCGGCGGCAGCGCCGGTCCGGCGCCATGTACATACATGAAGCCTGAGTTACAGAAATCTTTGAAACCTAAATCTCCTATTTACATATACATAGCTGTTGCCCGCGACTTTGTACGCTTAATAAAATAATTCATTTTGCTCCTGGCTATTTCCGGCTCTCGCTTCTATGCCGATTTTGTCCTGCTTCTATCCCAATCCTATCCCGAATTCATCGCGTTTCTATTCCGATCTCTTTCCGCTCTTATCTCGTTTTAAATAGACAGAATACTTACATTACAAACATATATTTTCTTTACAAATTTTACCATCCGTTTAAATCTATCAGGGGATGGTATTCAAAACAATCGTAATAATACATGTGTCAATAGTTTTTTTGGCTAAGTATATGTAAGTATTTTGGCCAAAAGTCAATCGTCGTAGCTCCAGAAAAAATATGGTATGTCGCAGGGAAATGAGGATACCAGGGATTTCACGAAATCTCTAGGGATACGACGTACAGTTTTAATAAATAGGCTCTCGCCAGAACTCTCACTTCGTCATCCCTTCGATCCACTCGCGCACTCGACCATCACTCCACTCGGGAGGTCGCCGGCTCGCTACGCTCGCCACCTCTCCCCTTCGATTCGTTCTGGCCTTGCGCGCTCGTTCTGCTCAGGAACTCCTCGCGAGCTCCTGGCTCCGCGCTTTTTATATACACTCTAGGGGTAAATGCTAGTCGGACCGCAGAGAAGTGGTCCTTACCATACATGATTATACCATGATTTTGTCGTATCCCTAGGAATATCGCGAAATCCCAGATATCCTCATTTCCCTGCGACACGTACGGTCAATGACAAAAGTTTAGTATTCCTTATTTTTCTGAATGTTGCATTTTAAAAGTCTTTTAAAATCTTGTACGAATAAGGAAATTGCAAAAAATTGCATAACGTTAGAAATCATTTATTTTGCCTAGTCTATAATACGAAGTTTCGCTTTCACCTTACAAACAAAGATTTTCTACACAAATATTTGCCATCCCGTTTAGAACTTTTAAGATGTTTAAAAAGTAGTGAAACATGTGCGTATAGTAAGTGTTTGGGCCATTTAAAAACGATGGGGTTACCATTCAATGCAAGGTTGGGTAAAGGGCTCACTTAAACCTCGCGCGCGAAATCGCGCCAGCCAATAAGAGCGCGCGCTGCGACGTCGTGCGAATCCTGTATGGGTGACTCCCGCGCTCGCACGCCACCTGTGTCATCTTTGCTCCGGCCATGTTTGATTGAAAAGTGCGTGTGGAGTATCGTATCAAGAAACTAAAATATTTAAAGGGAATTGGTATCTAATAGTGCGCTCAAAGTGTTTTGTGCATCACAAAGAACTGAAAACGCTCTTGTGGAGTGCGGTTGAGTGCATATTATATGTGGAAATTCGGAGGCGCCGCACCACGCCGTCGCCGGTTCCAGCACGGGGATTTGGACATTATATTCCACTGTATCTGCTAGCTGTAGCGTCAAGGTGAGTGGGCTTACGCCTTTTCCTTTAGCTTGTCTGGTAACCACATCAAAAATGTACCTCAGAGCCTCCCGGAGTCCGATTCAGTAATTACCTTTTCCCATTTTTGTGGCCTATGGCCCTCACATAATTTTGGTCACTTCTCACCGGATATCGGTATCCTACGACCTATAATAATAAAATATAATTTATACAGTCCACATAATAATATAATATTAAATAAGTTATTATTCATTAGTACCTAAATACTTAGTACCTTATAGTACCTGTCGAATGTAATGTTTTACCATTGTTTGTTAGCTTCAATCCAATATTTAGTGGTATTTGATTAATACAACGGGGTAATAACTAAGCCATATCGCGGGCAATAGGTATTTTAGTAGGTGATATGAATCACGGATTTCAATTGAAGATAGTAATTTACGCAGCGGTACTTTAATTACCTTTTCTACATACTTTACCAAACATTGTTTTGTGTAGGGTGTTTATCGTTACGAGTGTTATTTTGTGCTACAGCATACAGTTTGTGAGTAGTGTTAACGATCGTACCAGATTATAATATAGTAATCGGTAAAATTTACCGAGAGCGGAATTCCGCCCGCCATTTTTCTAAGTGTGCAGTGAATTTGGTAGTTGGTAGTAACGTGCTGCGTGGACGACGTCGACGTGACGTCACGTTCTTTACGTTCGTTCATTTAAGTCAACGATCGACGAGCCCTCTACCGAGCGCCTCGGTGCAACACACCTTATGTTGTGGGTTTATTCATTAAGTTCAGTTCACTTCGTTCATACGACACACCTGCGCCCCCTATCGTCTTTGACGGTAGCGGTTTTGACAGGTGAGGAGATTCTTTTTAATATTTCGGGCCTTCGGGATTTCGGGATAATTATTCGGGATTTCGGGATCTGTCATACTTATTTCGTACGTTTGTTTTAACTTCGTGAAACAAATTCAGTGCTTTATTTTGTTTAATTTGACGAAATACGAAGTGTATATTAGTGTACCGCCAAGATGACGGGCGAAAAGAAGTTAACGATGAAAGTTAAATATAGTGAATCAGTGTTACAGTCGTACTTTGCACAAATCCAAAGTATGTATGATTTTTCGTTAAGTATGAAGTCGGAATCGGAAGAAAATACCTTTTTAGTGTCCACTTCTAATTTAAATATGCTTCGCTCGGAATTTATGAATGCGTTAGAAGATTGGAATATGGCCCAGATGGAGTTGGACCCAAAGTATGAACCAAGCTTCAAGAAGTGGGAAGCATTTGAGGGTTTATATACCTGCTTGCAAAATAAATTAAGTACTCTGAAAGCTGACCACAGTAGTAAGAGAACTAACGACAATTTAAAATCATGCCAAATTAAATTGCCAGCTATTCAATTAATAAAATTTGACGGCAAGGATCTTAGGTCATGGCCAATGTTTATTGAGTGTTATAATAGCACAATACATAATAATGGACAGCTCACCAGTGTGGAAAAGGTGTATTACCTATGTGGTCAGTTGTCAGGCAAAGCACTTGAATCCATTGCAGGATTGGCACCCACCGGTGTTAATTATGAATTAATATATAATACCCTAGTAACGAAGTACCAGGATTTGCGTACCTTAGGCACTGCCTATTTGGATGAAATATTTAACTTAAAGAAAATGCAGGTCCCATCGGTGGACGGCTTGAATATGTTTATTGACAAGTTTGCAGTATCAGTAGCGGCTTTTGAAAAATTAGACATTGCTTCAAAATTAGACTTTATTTACCTGTACCTTGCATTAAAGAAGGTGGATAGTGAAACTGCGCGGTCATTTGAAAATTCTGTGCGTAGTGATCCCATACCTTCCTATAGCAGTTTTGTGAAATTCGTCAAGGAGCAAGCTAAAATATTAGAACGGACAGGATCGGGGTCGAATGCGAGTGAGAGAGGTTCATTTAGGTCGAATAATTCTCGAGTGCCAGTGACTTTAAAATCAGTGCCTGTTCCGGGAAAAAATACAAAGGCGTTTATAACTGCAAGTGATGGTGGGTTGTGCCCCTTGTGTAATGGCACGAGACATGAATACTTTTCTAAGTGCACTGAGTTTTTGAAACTCTCAGCTAAGGAACGTTTTAATGTAGTCAAAAGGCATAATGCATGTGTCAATTGCTTAAGTGTTCATCATCGCTCACCTTCGTGCGGTTCAAAAAATGGTTGTAATACATGTCAAGCCAGGACTCATCACACCTTGTTACATTTTCGGAATGCACAGTCTAGTACATCGTTGCCAGTGTCAAGTGAGGGACATTCCGAGGTTACGTCATTGTCAATTGGTGATTCTGGAATGAATAGTGAACCCAATGCAGGTGTATCGTTGTGTTCCATGCATAGTGCTAAAACACACAACTCTTTGTTGAGTTTGCATTGATCTACTGTGCTGTTAGCTACAGCAAGGATTTGTGTAGTGAGTTCGCTAGGTACATCTCACCTTGTTCGTTGCCTTATAGACAGTGGATCACAAAATCACTTCATTACCTCCAAGTGCTGTAAGCGATTGTCCTTGACATTGCACCAGCTGGAGTCTCCTATTTCAGTTCATGGGTTTGGTGGTGGTGTCAATCGAGTCCAAGGTGTAACAGAGGTGAAGTTCACTTCACGATTTGAGAAAAATGAATCTTTTCATATACGGCCATTGGTAGTACAGAGTATCACTGATAATTTGCCAACTTCAACAGTTGATCATTCGGTATTGTCATACCTGTCTGGCGTTCCGCTTGCGGATGATACCTTCCAGGTTCCAGGGGAGGTAGAAATGCTGATCGGAGCCCAATTGTTTGCCCGTCTACTACAGCCTGGGAGAGTTCGTGGACCATGTGGAATGCCCGATGCCATTCAGACCAGGCTGGGATTCATCATTATGGGGGAAGTTCCAGCTCTTCCGGCAACCAAGTTTTCTCATACTGGAGCATACTGCGCTCTCGTAGAACCGCAAATGCACGAGGCGATAACTAGATTTTGGCAATTAGAAGAGGTTCCTTCCTCTACCTCTGCCCGTCTTAGTCGCGAAGAGCAGGAATGTGAACGTTTTTATAAAAACACAACAACCCGCGATTCTTCCGGTAGGTATACAGTAGCATTACCTTTTAAATCTGAACCCACGGAACTAGGTAGCTCGTTAAAGGCCGCGGAAAAACGATTTTTTGCATTAGAACGGAAGTTAAAGGCATGTCAGTCATTGCGTGAGGCTTACGAGGATGTGATCAAGGACTATTTGGAGGTAGGATACTTGACACCAGTTCCTAATAATTATGTCTCTGGTGGTGATGTTGGGTATGTCATTCCCCATCATTGCGTCGTAAGAGACGATAAGGTTAGTACGAAGGTTCGGATTGTTCTCGACGCTAGTACACTTACGGATCGAGGCCTGTCGTTGAATTCAATACTTCACGCAGGTCCTAATTTACAGGGTGATATTTTTACCTTGTTATTGAATTTTCGTCTGTTTGCAATAGCATTCTGCGCGGACGTAAAACAAATGTATTTGCAAATAAAGGTACATCCTCAATATTGCAAATACCTGCGGCTACTGTATCGATTTAATCCTAATGACAGCCTGCAATTGTTTCAATTTGATAGGCTTTGCTTTGGTCTGTCTGCAAGTCCATATTTAGCGCTACAGACGGTTAAGACACTCTGCGAAGATGAGCAGGCTAATTTCCCACTGGCTGCACAGATCGTTGAAAACGGTTTGTACATGGATGACGTTGTGTATAGTGTGAGTTCTGTCACGGCGGCCACAGAAGCGGCGTTTCAGCTGATAGGGATGTTCAAGGCGGGGGGCTTTGACCTAATGAAATGGTCGAGTAATTCGAGTGATCTCCTTTCACAAATTCCTGAAACCCATTTGCATCCTCACGTACACAGTTTCGACGATGACGGGCATAAAATATTAGGCGTCAAATGGGAACCACGTACTGACGAATTTTCGTTTGAGGTTGCTCTTTGTCCGGACGAATGTACGAAGCGGAATGTTCTGTCTGTGGTAGCTAGGTTGTGGGACATTTTAGGGTTTGCAGCACCGGTGATTTTGTACGCGAAATTGCTTATTCGTGATCTGTGGGAGTTAAAAATAGACTGGGACGAGTTACCGCCTCCACACGTGGTGGAGAAATGGAGTCGTTTCAAGGCGGAGCTACCGTTGTTGTCACAGATGGTTATACCACGTCATATCGGAGTAGTGGAAAATGGAGTTATATCTCTTCTGGCTTTTGCGGACGCCAGTGAAAAGGCATACGGCGCAGCCATTTATATACATTGCCAAACACCCGATGAAATCAGTGTAAATTTCTTATGCGCGAAGTCGCGTGTCGCCCCTCTCAAAACTGTATCCTTAGCTCGCCTGGAATTGTGTGCCGCTCTGTTGATGTCAAAGTTAGTGAGAGTGGTTTTAGATAACTACGACCGTCGCTGTAAAATCAATCGCATTTTTGCGTTCTCGGATTCCACTGTAACATTACACTGGATCCATTCTAGCCCTCATAAATGGAAAACCTTTGTGGCGAATCGTATTGCTAAAATACAAGACAATTTGCCACCTTCTCATTTTTATCACATTTCGGGAAAGACAAATCCTAGTGATTGTTTGTCACGAGGTCTCAGCCCTGCTCAACTTCTCGAACACACATTGTGGTTCAAGGGTCCCTCATGGATGCAGAAGGAGTTTTCTCAATGGCCGATCCAACCTTTTCACGCAGATATGGATGTAGCGGTTCCTGAAGCAAAAACCGTATCATTGGCAACGGTCGAGCCGGTAGAGTCTATCTTATATGCCTTATCTCAAAGGGTATCTTCTTGGCCCAAATTACTGCGTGTTGTGGTATACGTGCTGAGGTTCGCGAGAAAATTAAAATCCCGTGGCATTCCTAATGCGGAAGATTTAGGTCAGGCAGAATTGGCGATAGTTCGGTCGCTGCAGGCAGTTCATTTTTCGGAATCGATAAAGGCCATATTGGCTGGTAAACCGTGTTCGAAGAGTTTGCAGAAACTACGACCATTTGTTGTTGACGGAGTCTTGCGCGTTGGAGGGCGGCTAGGAAATTCTAATCTTACATTCGATCATAAACACCCTATACTGTTGCCGCAGAAGGATCATATGGTTAACATAATCATTGATCATACTCACCGCGAAAATTGTCACGCTGGTCCCCATTTACTGTTGTCTATACTTAGGCAGCGATTTTGGATTTTGGCAGGAAGAAACATTGTTCGTTCGCGCGTTCACTTGTGCAATTTTTGCTTTCGTGCTCAACCAAAGGCTTGCTCTCCTCCTGTGATGGCTGATTTGCCCGAGTGTAGACTGCAAGTATCGAAGCCATTTGCGCATACTGGGTTGGATTATTGTGGACCTATAAATATTACTCTCACACGCAAGCGAGGTGTGCATAGCCAAAAGGCTTACATCTGCGTCTTTATATGCCTTACTACTAGGGCCGTGCATGTGGAGGTTGTTCCCGATTTGAGCACTGAGTCATTTCTCAATGCACTGAAGAGGTTTTTAGGTAGGCGCGGGCCTGTAGAAAAGTTGTTTTCTGACAACGGCACTAATTTTGTTGGTGCACGGGCTTATTTAGATGAGCTTCACAAGCTCTTACAATCGGACCAACACAAAAGTCAATGGAATTGCGAGTTAGCTAACCAACGTATTAAATGGCAAATGATACCGCCTAATGCTCCTCATTTTGGAGGTGGTTGGGAGAGTACTGTTAAATCTTTTAAGACTCATTTATTCCGCTCAATTGGCGCTCAATTATTGACATACGAAGAGCTTCTGACCGTGTTGATTCAGATAGAAGCTGTACTGAACTCAAGGCCGTTAGGGCAGGCATTGACCTCGGATCCTTCGGAACCAGTAGCTTTAACGCCTGCACATTTTTTGCATACCGTTCCATTGCGTTCACTTCCATCTGTGCCAACTACAGAGAACATAGATAAAATCCGCTCTAGATTTTTACTAATAGACAAGCTTGTTCAATCGTACTGGAGTAGATGGAGTATGGAGTATTTAAACACTCTTCAAGTGCGTGAAAAATGGCTGACGGATTCTAATCCTATTCAAAAGGGTACTGTGGTTTTGATAATGCAGAATAACACTAGTCCATTGCACTGGCCATTAGGTGTAATTCAAGAGACATATCCCGGATCAGATCGCCGAACGCGCGTTGTTCTAGTAAAGACCAAGGGGGGCATTTTGAAACGTGCAGTAGCTCGGCTATGTCCGCTGCCTGCACAATAGAAAAATATTGGATTGAAGATAATAGAATAGTAATTGTATTTATTTACCTATTAATGTTGTCCCATTTGTATGTATGTATTAATGTATTTTTATTATAAATTTCAAGTACGTCGTACTTTCTCAGTCGACTTAACCCACCATTGGGTTGTGCCTTAGTATGGTGTAACTCAATGTACTTTATTGAAAGGGGATCCTTTCAAAACCGGGGGCTGTGTTTGGGCCATTTAAAAACGATGGGGTTACCATTCAATGCAAGGTTGGGTAAAGGGCTCACTTAAACCTCGCGCGCGAAATCGCGCCAGCCAATAAGAGCGCGCGCTGCGACGTCGTGCGAATCCTGTATGGGTGACTCCCGCGCTCGCACGCCACCTGTGTCATCTTTGCTCCGGCCATGTTTGATTGAAAAGTGCGTGTGGAGTATCGTATCAAGAAACTAAAATATTTAAAGGGAATTGGTATCTAATAGTGCGCTCAAAGTGTTTTGTGCATCACAAAGAACTGAAAACGCTCTTGTGGAGTGCGGTTGAGTGCATATTATATGTGGAAATTCGGAGGCGCCGCACCACGCCGTCGCCGGTTCCAGCACGGGGATTTGGACATTATATTCCACTGTATCTGCTAGCTGTAGCGTCAAGGTGAGTGGGCTTACGCCTTTTCCTTTAGCTTGTCTGGTAACCACATCAAAAATGTACCTCAGAGCCTCCCGGAGTCCGATTCAGTAATTACCTTTTCCCATTTTTGTGGCCTATGGCCCTCACAGTAAGTATCTTCGATTAGTATCTATATGTACCGAATTTCATCGTCATAGGTTTAGAAATAAAATTATTATCTACCTTTTTTAACGTTTTTAGAGGTTAATTAATATAGCGAGTTTCGTTTTAATTTATTACTTTTGTTTGGTCTGTATACGAAATTTCATTGCTACAACTTCATAAACAAAAATTCTCCACACAAACTTTACCACTCTGTTAGGGGATGATTTCAAGACATGGTGAAATAAGTGTTTATAATTTTATTGGCTGAGTACTTATAATAAATTTCAACATTGTAGCATTAACAAATTTTTGATACTTTCCACCCTGTTTAACCTTGTTAGAGGGTGAATTTCAAAAAATGGCGAATTACGTTTAAGTTTACTTCTTTTGCTTACTCTGTGTACCAAATTTAATTGCCATATCTTCATGAACAAAGATTCTCCATATACACTTAACCACCCCGTTTGAACCGGTTTAGGGATGATTCCAGCAAAATGGTGAAACAGGTGCTTAAAGTTTATCTGTCTGAGTATATGAACCGAATTTCATCGTCGTAGCTTCAAAAAATGTAACTTCATTTCATTCTTATTAAACCTGGTTATGGGTAGATTTAAAAAATGTGAATCACGTTTTAACTATCTCCTTTTTCTTAGTTTGTGTACCAAGTTTCATCATAACTTTCTTAAATAAAAAAGATATTCTATACAAACTTTACCACCTCGCTTGTTGGGGGATGATTTTAAAAAATGTGAAATATATATCTATAATTTCATTTTCAAAAATTGTAAATCACCTTTTTTCAATTCAATTCAATTCATCATATACAATTGTTATTATTACAATGAATCCAATTAAAAAAGAACAAACATACAAATAAATAACAAATAATTAATAATAACAATAATAATAAATGTCACAGAATCATATATTATATATTTATTATCAATTATCATATTATTCTCCTGTCACATTTTCAGCATTTGTTTATTAGTCAGTACATGAACCCTACAGCAATGGTTTATGTACTGACAGTCAAACCTGTATGATAAAGTTGTTAGGATAGTGTTGGGGCTGGCCCGGACCCTGCGCACCAGGGATGTGCACCGTTTTCACTTTTAATTATCTTCTTTTACCAAGTTTTATCATAGCCACGAAACTTCATAAACAAAGATTTTCTATACAAATTTTACCACCCCGCTTAGGCTTGTTAGGGGATGATTTTCAAAAAATGGTGAGATACACTTCTATAATTTCATTAGCTTACCACGTTCACCACATTTCATCGTTGTACCTTAAAAATAATAATTTTTACTTTCCACCCTGTTTAACCCTTTTAAGGGATGATTTTCAAAAATGGTAAATCACATTCTAATAATGTTTTATTAGGTATGTACCAAGTTTCATCGCTATAAACAAAGATTTTCAATGTAAACTTTACCACCTCGTTTAACCCTGTTAGGGGTTGATTTTTGAAAAACGCTGAAAACTTATTTTTAAACTTGATCAAACTTAATTTATTTACCCTGTTTCTTTACTATAGCTACAGTGTCGCATTAATAAAAAATCCTACTCCATACAAACTTTGCGGCCCTATTAAATGACCTTAGGGGTTGATTTTTGAAAAGTTACTGAAAATGTATTTTTATATTCTTATGTTTAGTCTATCTACTAAGTTTCATAACTTTACTGAAAAAACCTACACCATGGAAACTTTACGACCCCAAGAAATGACCTTAGGGGTTGAATTTCGAAAAATGCCGAAAACAAGTTCCTAGTATTTACATGTTTAATGCTCACACAAAATTTGATAACTACTGGACAAGAAACAATCAGCGTAGCATACATTATATTTTCCGCATTCCAATCTAAAAAACCACACTAATCCCCCCTTAAAGGTTGATTTTCAAAAAACTGTGATACATGTGTTCTTTTATTTCTTTTGCATAATATACTTCAAAAGTTTCGTGACCGTGCGACAAAAGAATTTTTTTTCCCCATACATCTTATATGACCCCATTTGACCCACTTAAAGGTCAAATTTCGAAAAATCCGTTCTTAAATGACGCCCCCACTACTTGTAGAATACATAGTCCAAATTTCAGGTTTCTATGTTAAGCGGTTTCGGCTGTGCGATGATTGTAGAAAAAAACCCTGCTCTTTTATTATATAGATAATTTTAACGCCATCTACTTTCTATTGCATAAACTAATTTTCAAGTGTTGAAATAATTATAGTTTCTTTCGTGTAAAGAATCCAAGTTATTTTGTAAGATTTCCTGAAAACGCTGAAATTATATTTCTACCATGATATTTTTTTGTGTAATTATAATTTTACACCTATGTATTTCATTCATTTTCGTAGTCTACACAGCGTTTGAAAGTCAGACTAATTTTATCTATTTTCTGTCGTCATTGCTTAAAGAAGCTAAATTTTGAAAAATGCTCGAACCCGTATTTATTAGTTTGTAATTATAAGTATTCAATCTGAGTTTTAAGATTCTAGGACAATCAAATAACTTTTTCCATACTAACTTCACCCCCCATTTAACCCCCCCATAAGTAGATTTTTCAAAATTTCGATAGCCTATATTAGAATCAAGATTTAATGAAACAAATTCCTAGAAATTTTATCAAAATCCGTTTAGTAGTTTTTAAGTTTAACGCTTTCAAACAAACAAACAGAAAAACAAACAAAAATTTTAAAAACTGTTTAAATATGTTCAGTTACTCATTTTAAGTCGCCCTGGTTGTTTTTTTTTCGAATATCTTCCACGTACAGATTTTGTAGTTCTACGATTTTATTATATGTATAGATGTATAGATATATATATATATTATATATATATATATATATATATATTTACATCGCACTAACTATCCGGCTACCGCTGAACACAAAAATGCGTCTAAAGTGGCGACCACCGACATTTGGCGACCGGTATACGGTCGCCAAATTATTTCTCGAAAATTTTTACTGCAATCGATGTTAGATGTCGTTAGTAGTGCCATATTAAATTTTATGTCTGTCGCCAAATTTTTTCGAAAGTGCCTGGTGGTGCATATTTTTGTTCCGCGAGTTGTCAATAGGCGGCGCTACATACAGTGCGATGTATATCAGATTTCATTAGCCGGCCTATATGAATACCACACGTTGCCAGCTCGCTTGCTGTGCTGCGAAACGCAAGTGTGCGACGTTGCCGTGTTTCTTTTATTTTGATTTGGTCTCAGTTTGATTGATTCAAGCTCGCGTCTAAATTTTTGATCCCATATTCGTAGTCGGTCGCCAAAAACGTTCGCGAGAGAACTTTCAGGTATTTTGCCAGTGTGTGTGAAATTTGACGATAAACTGTTACGAACAAGAAATGAAGCGGTCATCATATACAATTAAATTAAGCTCGAAGTTTGAGATAAATTATATTATTTAAGGTTTACTATTGTATGGGCAAAAAACTATCCCAAAATATCACATTTTATCTTATCGCAATTTTTCAATTAGCAAATATCTTTTTTGGCAATTTATTGTTAACAAATAATGGCTTTGGATAATTCTTCTTCTGGCGCTTCGCCAGCCGCTGCCGTGGCACGCTCGCTTCGCTCGCTCGGCTCGCGCGTTGTGGTGCACCAGTAACCTAACACACCTCCTCGCGTCGCTCGTCGTCGTACCTATGTATAACTTTACTCTGAAGTTTCGCTATATAATTATTCGTGGTCTTAATATTTCGTTGTTTTAATTTTATTTTCTTTATTTGGTTCACCAACAGTAGTTACATTGTTTCTTATTCTAAAGACAAAGATTTCTTAAAATTAAATAAGGCTAAATGCACTACCAATAACAGGTTGTTGGTTTACTAAACATTTGCTATTATGAACATTTGACATAATAACATTTGACAAAGTAAAATGATGCCAAATGATAATTTTACCAAGTGAATAAAAGGTAAAATGTACATTTGCTTAAAAAATATTTGGGAAATGTAAATAGGGCGATAAGTTTGTTGGGAAGTGAAATTTGACTAAAAATATTTTGCCCAAAGAGAGCATACACCATTATTTAATTATATTGTAGAACCAAATGTTTTACAATATAGTTGAACCTTTAAAGTATGATTATAGGTTTGAGATTTGATCATAAAGAGTTAATAAGTTTGGTCTATATTTGATCGAGCAAACTTTGACCGCAACATTAGAGAAATAAATTAAAAAAATTAAGGTAGTAAGGTCTCCATACAAAATATCTGAAATTATATTAACCGGAATCCTAAGAAGTAGGTACGTACACCTAAAATGTCTTAATATTTTATCATATTGTATTTTACTGATTAAAGTGTTGTCGCGAATCCCAAAATCAAAGATATACCTATCGCATGTGATACAGATATAATTATAAAAAACATCTTAGTTGTACTTTTTAACTTTGTAAGCCAGTAGGTAAAATTTTAGATTGAATAGAGAGAGATTCTTGCCGCATCACGCCCTTAATTGGTAGATAGAAGTAGTTTGATGACTCTGACTTATTGTAAATCGGTTGGCTGCGACTTTGGTTGTTTTGATAAATTTAGTTTGTATGTCCGAAATATCAAGATGAATAAGTTTAGAGTCAAATTATTTATTTTAATGAATAGTGTGTAACTTTAAGTATTTTATGTGATAAAATTAGATAAATAAATAATGTTAAGTATATTTTTTAATTGGTGCCATAATTGATGTGTTCATGCTCTCCTTACTCCCAGAAGATTTAGTAATGGAAGACTTTTTATTTATTTTTTGTAGTATGATATTGGCGCTACTAAATAAACTTAAAACTAAACTTAACGGCATCCATTCCGTTTTGTTTCATATAGAGCAAAAGATACAGTAACAGAATTGATACCAAATCAATTATACTAAAAATACAATGACAAAAGTATTTAATTCGTGTGAACATTGTCAGTTTTGTAAGATTATTTAAAATCTCTAAAATTGTATTGTCTTATTCAAGTAGCACTAGCACTAACTGATTCAGACTTTTTGCAACCAGCTTTTGAATCGTAAACAAAAAGCGACTTAGTTATTTAAAATGCTTTATTTGCAAGTCCAAATCATCAAGATAAGATGAGTTTAGATTCGACTTGTTTATCGTGCCGTTTAAGATAATTTTTAGTACGTAGGGAATAGTAGGCATTTTTATTTAGTGTTGTATGGAGTTGTGTTGATTTTTCACCGTCAACCATTTGAGCAAATTCTTTTGACATATCTACAAAGTTTTCTGTGTATGCAAATAATTGTGTTGGTACCCTAAAGGAAGAATCTAAGAGTAATAATAAATCGACTGATAGTTCAAGATACGTGGCTGGTAAACATGCAACAAGGGCGATAAGTTTTTAGGGAAGTGAAATATGACCAAAAATATTTTGCCCAAAGGGCGGTACACCCAATATCTAACTTAGATACGTGGCTGGTAAAAATTTGCCTCACGTCACAAACCAAGTTACGTGGTGCGTCCTGTACCTGTACGTTAAAAGTTCATCAATTTTTTTTTAATAAGTACAGGTACAGGACACTCCACGTAACTTGGACTGTGCCGTGAGGCAAATTTTTACCAGCCACGTATCTAAGTTAAATATTGGGTGTACCGCCCTTTGGGCAAAATATTTTTGGTCATATTTCACTTCCCTAAAAACTTATCGCCCTTGTTTCATTTCCCAAATAAATCTTTAGCAAATTTACCTACATTTCGCATTTTATTCACTTGGTCAAAATCATTTGGCATCATTTTACTTTGTCAAATTTATTACGTCAAATGTTCATTATAGCAAACTACTAATCTAAGGCAAAGTTATATATAGGTGCAACGACGAGCGAAGCGAGGTGGAGCGTTAGGTAACTTGTGACCACCACATCGCACGAGCCGAGTGAGCGAAGCGAGCGTGCCGCGGCAGCGGCCGGCGAAGCGCCAGAAAAAGATTTTGCATTTTGTTAAAACGCTTTTTTTGTAAAACCATAATAATTTGCCAAAAAAGAGTTGCTAACTGAAAATATGCGATAAATTGATTTGACAAATGTTTTTTTACCAAATGAAAATTTGCGTAAAATCGTTTGCGATCAGATATTTTGGGAAAAATTTTTTGCCCATACATTAGTAAAGCTAATTATTGTCACACTTCTAGTACTTTATCTGAGTAGTCACAACACACTGAATAAACAAATTGTACCTATTACAATTTTTTTTATTGTGTTTTTCATATGGGTTTGGAACTAACCTAAGTATTTAGAAATTGACTGTACTGGCTAAGGATTTCATATCCAAATATAATGAAAGGTAGCATAGTTATTTTTAGAGTAAATTTAAATATACATCTTTTATATAAAGGCACCAAAAGTACGGTGCATTGGCTAGGATACTGAAAGTGCTAGGATATGAATGAAGTAAATATTAATGAATACGGGGTTGATATAAACGTAGAAAAAAACGGTAGTCATACTGTTGTAAAAGTAAATGGAAATATACGTTTAATATACATGGATGTTAAAAGTATAGCGTAGTAGTTAGGGAGTCAAAAGTTTTGTAAAGTGAGTGCACTGCAGTATAAATCTATTTTATTATTTATTGGAAATAGACAGTTTCTGTTTAATTTACGCTATATCCGGTGTTCAAATGAATGAACATTCGCAACTGTAGCTCTTCTAAAACAAACAGAAGTGGTGGTTACCATTTAGATGCAATATGAAAGGTCGCCAAAAGTGTTCCAGGATTTATATATATATATATATATATATATATATCGAGAGAACTCGGTGAGAAGGAATTGCCCGTATTCGCGGCGCTCACTCCAGTGGACGTTGTGAGCCAAGCGGGCGTCGGAAGGAGGAGGGAGTTCCTCGCGCAACGGCGGGAAGATGCCCAAAAGGAGGCGGAAAGTCACCTGGAAGAGCAGGCGAAAGAGGCTGCAAGAAACAGGGAGGCGCTTGGCTTGAGGGTTCCAGGTGGGGACGTTAACCATTCGGTGGACGCCCTTACCAAAAGGGTAATCGAGGACGTAGCCCTCATTTTCAATGTGGCTACGAAATCGAAAAACTTAAAAGGGACCAGCACAAAATACCTTAAAGATGCTGTAGCGTCGATTAAGACAGTAGTGGAGGTATTGCGGAAAAGGACGACAACACCGGAGAATATCAACCTGCAGGTGGATAATACTCGTCTGCAGGCGGAGGTGGCGGAGCTGCGCAAGGAAATAGCGGAGCTCCGAAAAGACATGACTAGAAGCCGGGAAGCTCCTGCTCCTCCATCTCCTCGGCGTTCGTCGCCGCAGAGAATGGAGGTTGCGGAGCCCATGTCCAGGCATGAGACGGGGACTGTTGAGGAGCTTACGCGCTCTATTATGCTGCAAGTTGGGGGCATGATGAGCGCACGGTTGGAGGCACTTGAGGAGAGATTACTCCCTGAAAGGCGCCTTCGGCCGCCTCTTGCGGCTGACCAGAGGCGTGCTGTGGCGAGCGCCCTTCCAAAATCCCAAACCGTGGTGGAAGGTGGTGGAAAGGCGGTTGACCCCAAGCCCCAGGGGAATAAGAGGAATAAGGGAAAAGCCACGAAGGGTATCCCAGTAAAGGGGACCTCGAGGAGGGTGGACACTGGATCTTCATCCAAGGAGAGCCCCAAACAGATGGCCTCACGGCCGTCTGCTAACGAGGCTCCAAAACGGAGAGAAGAGCGTCCCCTCCCACCTGCACCTAAGTCGTTGGACGACGGTTGGACAACGGTGGTCAGACGGGGAAGAAAAGGCACAGCGGCATCCCAACCTGTTGGGAATGCTGTGCCTGTGAAACCGAGGGGTCGGACAGCGGGAGAAGCTGTGAAGTTGCGCTCTCCAAGGTCTGCAGCTGTGGTAATAACGCTGCAGCCGGGGGCTGCAGAGAATGGCGCATCTTATGCGAAGGTGCTGACGGAGGCGCGAGCCAAAGTGGACCTCTCCAGTTTGGGGATAACTGGCTTGCGGTTCCGTCAGGCGGCCACAGGAGCACGGATGCTGGAGGTGCCGGGTGCAACCAGCGGTGCAAAGGCGGATTCCCTTGCCCAAAAGCTGAGGGAAGTCCTTGATACGGAGATGGTCAAGGTCTCCAGGCCAGTAAAGTGTGCAGATATGCGCATATCTGGCTTAGATGACTCAGTCTCGGCACGGGACATAGCCGATGCTGTTGCTGTGCATGGTGGTTGCTCTGCGGAGTCAGTCAAGGTTGGAGAAATCCGACGGGACTCGCAGGGCTTTGGTGCAGTGTGGGTAAGGTGCCCGATAATTGCTGCCAAGAAACTCGGAGCGGGTGGCCGTCTTCTGGTCGGATGGGTGTCTGCGCAAGTAAGGTTCTTGCAGCAGAAGCCAATGCGCTGTTTTAAGTGCCTGCAGAGCGGGCATGTGCGGGCGCAATGCACGTCAGAGGTCGACCGTAGCGAGGAGTGCTATCGCTGCGGTCGACTCGGTCACAAGGCGGCTGGGTGCTCGGCACAGCCTAAGTGTTCGCTGTGCGCTGCGGCAGGTAAACCGGCGGGTCATAGGTTGGGGAGTAAGACGTGCTCCCCACCTAAATATAAAAAAGGGTCAAAAGCGGTCGCGAGCACTCCGACCGCTACTGTCCCGGTAGCCACCAGCTTTCCCCCTTCCTGTACGGGGGTGGAGGAGGTAATGGTCACTGATTGATTTTAATCATGGCTCATCGCTTCCTCCAGGCGAATATCAACCACTCCGCCCGCGCGCAGGACTTGCTCCTGCAGGGCCTGGCGGAGTGGTTGATAGAAGTGGCGGTGGTCGCTGAGCCATACTACATCCCGCCCAGAAACAACAACTGGGTGGGAGACGTGGATGGCTTGGTGACCATCATAACCAGAGTAGCTTCCGGCGTTCCGCCTGTCTCAATCATTGCACGAGGACGAGGATTCGTGGCAGTGCAATGGCGGAACACGTTGTTGATCGGGGCGTACTTCTCTCCAAACAGAAGCCTCGCCGAATTCGAGTCGTTTCTGGGTGGGATAGGGGCCCTCATTGGGCAGACTCTACCTCGTCCAGCGCTTCTTGTGGGGGACCTCAACGCGAAATCTACTGCATGGGGTTCCCCAGCGACTGATGCGCGAGGTGAAGCTTTGGAGGAGTGGGCGATGATGGCTGGCCTCAAGGTTTTGAACCGGGGGTCAATCAACACGTGCGTTCGGCGGCAGGGAGGGTCCATTGTGGACGTGGCCTTTGCAGCCCCTGCAGTGGTGCGACGTGTTGAAGACTGGAGGGTTATGAAGGAGGTGGAGACGTTGTCAGACCATCGCTATATTCGGTTTGACATATCCCCTTCTCTAGAGGCTCCGTCGACGGCCCGCCGGTTCAACGACCAGGCGACACCGAGGTGGAAGTTGGGAAGCCTGCATCGAGAATTAATGATAGAGGCATCGATTGTCCAGGCGTGGCAATCCCCCCCGGATGGAGAAGTTGAGGTAGATGAGGAGGCGGAATGGTTTCGGGACGCCATGTCGCAAATTTGCGATGCTGGCATGTCCCGAGCCAAACCGTTTTCCTCCAGGCGTCAGGTGTATTGGTGGTCGCAGGAGATTGCTGTTGTCCGAAACAGCTGTGTGGAAGCGCGACGCCAATACACCAGGCACCGCCGACGCAGACGACGAGACGAAGAAGCTGAGCTCGAGGAGGATCAACTGTATGGAGCCTACAGGAGTAAGGTAGAGGCCCTACAGTTGTTGATCAGGAGAGCCAAGGAACAAGCGAGAGCAGAGTTGCTGGAGACTCTAAGTCACGACCCTTGGGGGCGCCCATACAAGTTGGTGAGGGACAAAGTACGTCCCTGGGCGCCTCCATTGACTGAGAGTCTTGAGCCTCAACTGCTGGGAGAGGTTGTGGCCGCTCTGTTTCCGAACGGGACGGCACATCAGCCGCCGGCAATGGGGTCGCTGCGTGCGGTAAACGGAAGTTGAGGAGGAAGTCCCACCGGTCACGCAGGGAGAGCTCGGTGCGGCCATCTTGAAGCTCCGTGCCAAAAACAAGGCTCCGGGCCCAGACGGCATTCCAGGACGCGCTTGGGTTCTTGCCCTCGATGCTTTGGGGGACAGGTTTCAGAGGCTGTTGAGCACTTGTTTGGAGACGGGTCGGTTCCCCAGGATGTGGAAGACGGGCAGGCTGGTGCTTCTGAGAAAGGAAGGGCGCCCCGTGGATTCTCCCTCCGCCTACCGCCCCATTGTCATGCTGAATGAGAGCGACAAACTATTTGAGAGAATCATAGCTGGTCGCCTCATTCGACATCTCTGTAGGGTGGGTCCTGATTTGTCCGATCACCAATTCGGATTCCGGGTGGGCCGGTCGACGATTGACGCTATCAAGCGAGTCCAGGCCTACTCGGAGGAGGCGGTGGCCCATGGTGGGGTGATGTTGGCGGTGTCTTTGGACATCGCTAACGCGTTTAACACCATGCCGTGGGCTTGCGTTAGGGAGGCGCTGAAGTACCATGAAGTGCCTCCTTACCTTAAACGGATTGTCGGGGCCTACCTCTCTGAGAGATATATATCTTACCCTGGGCGGGAAGGAAGGTTGTTGCGGACGGAGATGTCGTGCGGTGTTCCACAGGGATCGGTCCTTGGGCCGCTCCTGTGGAACATCGGATACGACTGGGTGTTGCGCGGTGATCTCCCTGCAGGCGCTAACGTGATCTGCTATATATATATAGAATATTATAATATAATATCTTAATAATACTTTAATGTTTTCGGCCAATTGTCGCTTAGCATATGGTCCCTGATTCTGTTATATATCAAACTACGTCATCGCATGTCAATTATTGTATGGATATTGTCGATATTGTCATTTTTTGTAGCCTGCTCACTATTTAAATTGATCGCAGGCCAATGGCCTGCTATCGACATGATGTCGAGCTATTTTTACTGAATTGGTATTCTGTAACCAACCCGTACTGGGCCGCCGAGTCGGGTTATGGCCCATACTCTCTCTGTGAGATAAGCCCCGTGACCCAGCTGTAGGAACGTAATAGGCTTATAATGAATCTAACGTGTTCCGATAGCGTTACCATGACAACACTAACGTTGCTAAGGCAACCTGAAAGATTTTCGTAACCGTACAAATGCAACACAATAGCGATTACTTGATTTAACAGAATACCAATTTTGACATCTCACCGAATCATAGAAAAGATGTATCTCAGATGCTTTTCTTTATAGAACTGATATGAGACTAATATTTCATTCACCTGATGGTAAGCGCCACGCCTGCCCATAACAATTGCAGTGCCACCCAGAACTTCTACATAATAACACTGCGTAGGATTGCATTGCGCTCATCACCCCGAGATATCAGATATTAAGTCTCATATATGCCCAGTATTTTCGCTGGCTACAATGCTCTTAAAAACTGGAACACAGTAATGCTTGCGCACTATTAACTGGCAAAGCTGTGGTACCTACCCTGTCGGCCTCCCGCATACGAGTAGTATGGTGTTTTGTCTTTAGTGGAGAAGAGAATTTGTGCCCAGACGAGGTAGTCACCATTAAATTGAAAAAAACATCGTAATTATTGGGCACTTGAGCTTATGTCCTTTTCCAGGACCTTAAGCACCCAGTTACTAAATTTCATCAAAATTCGTTTAGTAGTTTTTGCGTGTTTGAGTTACAAACATACATCCATCCATACAAACTTTTGTTTTTATAATATTAGACTAGGATAAATAGGATCTTAAGATTTTAAACATATTAAACAAAGTATGTTCTAGAGATCCCCTACGATTCTTGAGGGTTTCCCTAAATAATAATAAATCATTTATTCAATAAGGTTCTTAAGCTTATTTGACTAGTTAACAAATTTATAATATTGGGGTATCTGCTGCCGAACAAGGCTCATCGCCCGTGTTTCAACGTACAGTGCCCTCCCCTAGGGTTATACCCTACAATATATTAAGGCTAGCTTCTCAAATTTTTTTTTTTAAGTTCTCCCTTTTTGGCAGGTTTAAGTCTCTAGGACCATACCGCCATGTCCTACGTAGTTTTTATTTGATAGTTTAATATCCATTTATTATACTTTTATTGAAAATGAGGGTCATCAGCAACTAGCCGGACCCTCTCCTAGTGCTTCAATAAAGTGGTGAAACTTTATTCAAGCTTTCCATGGACTTTTTAGGAGAACATAAAAAGCAATGTTTTCTCTATTTTGTTTCATTTGCCTACACTCGTGCACGTTTACGAACACATAATGGTTAATATTCCACCGATATTACACATTATCACTCGATGTAACACTTGTTTGGAAAATAAAACAAAACCAAACTGTATCACTTTTCACTTCCCGCCAAAAAGTCCTCAAAATTTTGTTTAAATACACCTATACAAAGACAAGTATACATTTAATAAAAAAAACCGACTTCAAAGTATCTTCGAAGTCCAAGGTCAAATATCAATAAAATTTATATCGGACTGCTTCGTAGCTATACCTACTGAACACAACGCAAAAAGAATTGTCCGAATCGGTTCATGAATAACGGAGTTTTGAGGTAACAAACATACTATCGAATAGAGAACCTCCTCCTATTTTTGAAGTCTGTTAAAAATACAGAACTAAATCCTATTACAAACATATTTATTCAGGAACTTATCTAAGATATTCTGAGTTGTGTTTAAATAAAACTGCATAATCGATACCCGATTATATTTATTTCCATCCAAAACTTTTACATTGATATTTAACAACAAACTAAGCACATATTGGGTATCCAAACATTCACTTTTAGAATGATTTAATTCCCTAATTACATATTTATTAATTACAACTGTAAGTATGTATGTAGAGTGAGTATTAAAAGTTAGATTCGACTAAATTATTTTTTAATTAAATTGACACCAATTTTACCCAGCCTGTTAAAAAATAATAAAACAAGAGAATTACACTGATCTATTTTTCGATTTTCGGAACACTGAAGTTGTTGGCATCTCTAGCCTAACTAGAGATGCCAACAACTTCAGTGTTCCGAACAGTACAAGTATTGTAGGTGCTACAGGTAGCACAACCCGACCAACAACTAACTGTCTCAAATACTAGAATATAGGACACATGAAAAATCCTAGAACTTGAACGAGGTTGCAATGTCGAAAACTCTTGAATAAAGTTTTTGTTAGTCGATTTTGTGTTAGTCTAAACACTGGTATTTTTTAATCTTTTTTAAATGAAGAAAAAGAAAGTGTCTGTGAATTAGTTTTATAGCAGATTGATAGTAATTAAAATAACAGCTAACATTAAATTATTTAAGTCTTTTACCTCTTACATTAGTTTCAAATGCAATTAAAATACCATGACGGACACAAATATAAATTTAAAAGATTTTTAAAGATTTAAACAACAAGAATTTATGCTACATTTAATACCCTATGGACAGAAATCTTATGCCATAGAGTTAAAAATCTATTTACACAGATGATGATAATATTCGAACAATATTTTAATACTAAAATAACGTTTTTTATAGCATGGATAAATAACGAAAGCTTTTTTCCATTTCCATTTGCTTGAAGTTAAATATTTCATATCACAGTACGTTACATGCCTGTAACTCAATAAATAGGGTATTTGTGAAATAAATGTCGTGGTTACATTGTAACAAGGTAAATGTGGTTTGTAACAAAATTAACATCGCGATTTAGGCCGGGTTCCTGAGCAGTTCCTCCAGTGACAGCATTCCGTCCTGAAACAATATAGTTATAATGAATATTCAAGACCAATATATAGACTGTTCAATGTCTGTTCTGTTCTGTTCAACGGTGTGTGTTTTTTGGAGTGGTAGGCTCTGGCTGTGGTTGTAATACCACCCACCGAACAAAGCCATGCCGTCAAGCGACCTAGTCGTGTTTCGGGATGTTGTTTGGTGAACCATCGGGGAGACGGGTCTAAGCAGCCGCTCAACTGCCGTCTCTCTCTAGATCTATGTGGCGAGATAGTGGCCAAACATAGATCTATTAAGTGTAAAAAAAAAACAAGTGGTAAAATGGATGCAACTTATTCAACACTCTTATCATCTCGTCTTAAATGGTTTTTAACTTCCAGTTAGCATTTTGCTGCGTTTACACAAAGATCCTCATAGAGAGTATTCATTAGAACTTCCGGATTTACTTAGGTGGAAGGTTCTTTATAAAAAAGTCCTTTGAAAGTAATTAAATCACGATCAAAACGGGCGTCAAATCTCTTTCACTTTTATTAAAAACTTTTTTAATGAAGACCTTTTAACTTTTAATGTTGCAAGCTCGGTTTTTGGCGCATGAGAAAAAAATACTGATGCTGATACATTACAAGAACACTTTATTGCACATCATAAAGAAATTGAACTACTTTGTTGAAATATATGATTATATTAACAAAAAAAATTACAAAATAATTACATATCGCGCTAAAATAAATATTCGTTTTTTTTTGTGTAACTGAATGACGAGACGAGCTGGTCGTTTGCCTGATGGTAATGCACCAGCCTATAACAATAACAGCACCAATCAGACTTTGTTTTGCAAAATCCTGCACGGCGCTGCACTTCGCTCGTCACCCTGAGACAATTATTATTACATGACAGGAAAATGTGAATTAAATTTTTATTTGTTATAACTAGTTATTGATATTTATTTTAGAGTATATTAATGATTATTGATCCTAATTTATTGTAATCAAAACGTAACTGTACACTGAAACCTATCTTCTCAATTGACAGTTCTCTTTACTCGAGCGTTTGCTAGAAGAAAACTCTTCTTAGGGTTAATCTCGCTTTTGTACGTGTATTTTATAATCCTCGATGTAAAAGTACTGGCAGTGTACAATAAAGAATAGATAGATAGATAGAAAATTCTTTATTGCACACACAAATTGGTAGGTACATTTGCAGTTAAGCATTATCTTCAATTTACCTCGGTATACTGTGAATTTTTATAAGGTAGTGCAAACAAAATATAAATTAAATTTAGAAAGTTAGAAGAATGCCTAATAATTAATCGAAATTGACAAATATATACATTAGATAACCAAATGACTAGGAAAAATCTCACTAACTCCACTCAAAACTTGTGCAGCGCCCTCACAGGGCACATGTATCTAGTCTATAAGCGATCTTTACCACCTGTCTGGTACATTACATGTGAGCATTAATAAAGAAATGAAATGATATAATTTACCTGATTAACATCGATGAACTTGCTGATGACGGATCGCGTGAACTCGGGGTGGTTCAGCATTTCCATCACGAATAAGTCCACAGGAATACTGTGAAAATATTATTTTGATTAGAAAATTATCAAGGAACGTGTCATCAACATCATCAGCCCATCATGATCCCACCTGCTGGGACACGGGCCTTTTCGCATAGAGAGAGTATGGGCCATAATCGACTACGCTAGCCCAGTGCGGGTTTGTGGATGTCACATGTCCTTGAATTTTTGTGTATACTCGTATGTCTTGGACATGCCGGTTTCCTCACGATACTTTCCTTCACCGTTTTTAGAGCAAGTGTTTAATCCGCACATAAATTCGGAATGTCAGTGAGCCCGTGGGATTCGAACTCGGGTGCGTCGGATCGAAAGTCACACGTGCTCCCACTATGCCACACTCGCTCTGGAACGTGTGTTTATACGATTCATAGCAACCACACCTCAGCCGCGCCTCGCAGTCAGCGGTAGCGGCAATAGCATGCGCTTTTTTTTTTCTATGCACAAACATTTGCGGGAATCGAACCCGCGAACTTTATGGTGTATGTGATTTCAGCCAACCTGCCCAACCACTGCACCACAGAGGCGGTCGACTTATGTTACGTGGCGTATGTCAATCTGAACTTTATTTTACACTAGCTGCGTCGCACGGTTCCACACACACAGATTTTCGTATAATATTAGTATAAGATAAGATCGTCATAAAACTTTATTAGGTACATCTGGCAGATAAAATGGAGGAAATGTTGCTACCAATCAATAACAGCAGTAGTGCACAAGCATTATTGTGTTCCGGTTTGGAGGGCATTGTAGCCAGTGAAATGACTGGGCATATGAGACTTAATATCTGATGTCGCGGGGTGATGAGCGCAATGCAGTCCTACGCAGTGCTTTTTATGGTATTAAAAGTTCTGGGTGGCACTGCAATTGTTATGGGCAGGCGTGGCGCTTAGCATCAGGCGAAAGACATGCTCGTCTCATACTCAGTTCAAGAAAAAAGCAGAGAGATGTGAAAATAATGAATTTTATTGCTGTTTACGAAGTTCACCTTACCTCTCCGTCCATCTACGCCTATTTATGTATTTATTCTTAACTTTATTGAATGTATAATAATAGACCTCAGTCATAAAAAAAATGTTGCCTGACTGCTGTGCGGCTACGATGCGGCTACGGCTCGGCTGCGGTGCGGCTAGGGTGTGGTTTTCTCATATAAACGGGTAAATCTGGCTCTCTTTATATGAGGAATACATACAAATAGATCTTTTATAACGCATCCTCCCTAATTTGACGTATCTTTAATATGCCTAATATTATCCTCATATGTAGGTGTCATTGGTACATTGAATAGGGAAATTGCCTTATGTTAATACGCACAGTCCCTATACGAGGAAAAAGTTTTAAAGAACGACAAGGGTATGGATGAACACGGTCTTGGAATTGACAACGTTTCAAACATTTACCCCAATTTTTATATTCTATTTCGAAAGTAGATGGAAAAATAGGAAACACGTGATTCTTCTTTTTCTTAGGTTTTTATGATACTGAAATTAACTTTAAATGTGATCAAATCCACTGATTCCAAGTTTGGCAGAATGAATTAGTAAGCCGTTGCCAACTTTTTTAATTGTTCTCTTAATTTGATTGGGTCAGAGTACGAACCTAGTTTGAGCCCTCAGAGCTCAGAGGAAGAACACTATCTTCCTCTGAGCCTCAGAGGGTGTTTTTCCTCTGAGTTTGGGCCGATTAGTTAAAAATTTCAGAACTAAATTAAAAAAACTTAAGAACTGTCAATGTCACTTACGAAGTTGACATTTATATATTTGACATCAAAAAAACGGCGGGAAACACGAATTGGGCGGTCGTAATTATTTTCGCTCCGAAAATTAATTTACAAATTAGTGTTATATATTGAGTTAATACATTAATTTACGATTTCCGAGATGGAGAAAAACAGCTTAGGGGATGAGTGCAGTATGGGTAAAAGTGACACGGAAATTATAAATGAATGTGAAAAGGAACTTCAGGAGATGATGAATTGGGATAATGATCATAATTATACCAGTTTGCGAATAGGAGAGAAGAGGTTAAGAGAAAAAAGTGATGAAAGTGGCGAAGACAACTTTACTATTGTTACCAGAAGGAAGTCGAAAAAACTTGTAAATAATAAGCTTGAAGATAAAAACGGTAACAATGGTGATAAAATGCAAGACGAAGAAAGTGAAAATATCCAGAGTACGTATGAAATATGTTTGTTTTCACTGAAAATGCTACCTAAACAGATGGCTTTGGCAAAGTTGTTACAGGAAGAAGATATTAAAAATATTGCCAAAATTAACTACAAAAGTCCTTATAAGGTATTCATTCGATTAGATGACCAGCAGCAGGTGGAGACACTGCTAAAATGTCCTAAATTACTAGAACTTGAAATAAGAGCTCAACTTACGGACCAAGGTAATTTATCTTACGGGATTATTAAAGGCGTAGATTTAGAAATGAGTGAGAAGGAAATAATGAATGCCTTGACTACATCATGTGACATTACATCCGTAAGGAGACTACGACGTTTGGATATGAATGGAAAGTGGATTGAATGCGAAACTGTTCGTATATGCTTTAATAATGCTGTTGTACCTGCATTTGTATACGCTTATGGATGTAGATTTAAAGTGCTTCCCTACGTATTTCCGGTTACACAATGCTCTGCATGTTGGAGATTTGGCCATTTTAAAAAATTTTGTCCACTAAATAAAGTTCTATGTCCTAAATGTGGAAAGCAACATGACAATTGTGAGTCTGAAACCTTCACATGTGTCAACTGTAAGGGCGCGCATATGGCACTGGACAAAACTTGTCCATTATTTATAAAAGAAAAAAGAATTCGTGAGATTATGAGTAAAGAAAGTCTGACGTATAAGAGAGCCTTAGAAACGTACTTAAAATCTTATAAAGACGCAAGAACTCCACAGAGATCAACAGATTATAATGTCAATTTTAACCAACCATCCTTGCATCGTGATGTAAAGACATACAGTAGCGCAGTTACTAACACAGTTGATCTTCAAAAAGTAGAAGACGTAGTAGCTGAAAACGATATCTATAGTATGGAGGAAGAGGAAGAATCGCGTAATAAGCAGCAGCAGCAACACAAACTATCAAATGGAAAAAAGAAAAAAAAGAAGGTTAGAAATCAGGAAGCTGAACCACTAATCCTGCCAATGGAAACTGTAAATGTTTCTTCAAAAACCGCACAGGAAAAAGAAGAGAAAAGCACAAGGAAGTCAGAAAGGCGTTTTGAGTTAAAAATATTTATGTCAAAAGTTAAGGACATCATATTTTCTGAAGGTACCATTGAGAAAAAAGTAGTATTATTTTTGAAAATAGTCTTTGAAGAATGTAAGGTATTTATTTTGAATTTTTTCAATGGGCAGGACTTACTTCAAACTTTCTGTTCGCTTTATGATGGATAACACACCGTATAAAAATGTCGAAATCAATATATTTCAGTGGAACTCTCAAAGTATAAAACCGAAATTGACTAGCTTTGATAATTTATTATATAGAGAAAAAATACACATAGCTATAGTTTGCGAAACGTGGTTAGACTCTGAAACTAGTTTAAATATACGGGGATATAATATTTATAGAAAAGACAGAATAGATTCATATGGAGGTGTAGCAATTATTATTCATAAATCTTTACAATCGCAGGTGCGTCCAATTGATCTCAGTAATTCGGGTATAGAGGCAATAAATGTTAAGATTATGAACTGTAAAATGTTGGAAAACGTTGTATCTGTGTATTGTCCTTCATCAGTTCATACGTGTGTAAATGATTGGGATAGGCTATTTTCACAAGTTTCAAGAAAATCCTTAGTTGCCGGTGATTTTAATGGTCACCATACAAATTGGTCTAGTAAAACAGATCAAAGGGGAAGGCAAATATTTGATACTTCGCTAGAAAATGGATTCGTATCTCTTAATAACGGTGATCCTACTCGAGTCAAAATGGTTAATGGTGCATTACAGAGTACATCGCCAGATATTACTTTCGCGTCATCGGATATTGCTGTACATTTTAATTGGCAAGTTTTTAATGAAAATTTAGGTAGCGACCACCTTATTACTAAGATTTCTATAATTTTTCCAGATAACTTAGTGATTATGAAGAAACGCAATTTCAAAAAAGCTAATTGGAATGCTTATAAGCAGGATCTTGTTGAACCATTATCCATAATACCTGATTCTAACGGTAGTGTTCAAGATATGTACGAACATTTCCAAAATCAGATTAACTTTTCAGCTAATAAAAACATTCCAGAGTTAAAAATATTTAATAATCCGACTAGAAATTTTAAACCGAGAGAATATTGGAACGCTTCTTTATCTAAAGCTGTAGCAGAGCGTAGGCTTGCACTTAGTGTTTTTAGAAGGAATCCTACTCCTTCAAATCTTATAGTATTACAGAAAAAAACTGAAGATGCGCGGATTTTGTTAGAAAAAGCTAGATCTTGTAGTTGGCGTTCATTTTGTGATAGCATCAACGAAACTACTTCTGTTGCTGATATGTGGCGCAAAATGCGATGGTATAAGGGATACCGTCAATCCAAATTTTACGCTTCTAATGACAAACAAAAAGAATTATTAAAATCTTTAGCACCAGATACTGTATTGAATAAAATGCCTACGTTCAATTCCAGAAATGATTCATTGGAATCTCCTTTTTGTGTACATGAACTGAATAATTGTTTAAAAAGGAGAGACACGGCGCCCGGTAATGATGGTGTAACCTATTCAATGATTTTTAACTTACCTACTATTGGAAAAGAGTATCTACTGAAACTCTACAATAAAATATTTTTTTCAGGAGTAATTCCAACTCAATGGCGCGTTATAGATATTAGGGCAATTCCTAAGACAAGTCGGGATTACAATTGTGAGCCTAAACTCAGACCTATTTCACTTATATCATGTGTATGTAAGATCTTCCACAATATGTTAGGTAAGCGACTGGAGTGGTATGTAGAGAAGAACTTGATTTTATCCCCCTACACAACGGGTTTCCGAAGAGCCCAATCTTGTATAGATTCGCTATCCCGACTTATAACGTACATACAATTAGGATTTTCACAAAATAAGCCAACAGTTGCTTGCTTTTTAGATATTGAAAATGCATATAACAATATTTTGATAGATAAAGTTGTGGGCATATTAGATGAATTAAAAGTTGGTATGAATATTTGCAAGTATCTTTGGTCATTTTTAAGTGCACGCCATTTAACAATTAAAAATTTTAATGATGAACAAGCCTTATGTGTCAGGTGGACAAATAGAGGGCTAGCTCAAGGAGATCCAATTTCTCCATTGCTGTTTAATATTACTACCATCAATATTTTCCGTCAGATTAAAGGTATAATTATTTCTCAGTATGCTGATGATTTTGTTTTTTATCTCAGTCACCATGATTTGAAATATTGCGAATTTAACTTGCAGATAGCATTAAATGTTATGATAAAGATTCTTAACAATATAGGTCTTGAACTGTCCTCAAACAAATCTAATGTGTGTATTTTCAGTCGAGGTCGCATAAAAAATAATATTAGTTTGACTATTGAAAACCATCAAGTAACCAAGGTAGAATGTGTAAAATATTTAGGGCTATGGATAGATTGTTCGTTGTTGTGGAGGAAACACATTAATGAAACTTGCGAAAAAGCTTCAAAATTTTTAAATATTATGAAAGTATTAGCGGGACCTGCCTGGGGTATTCACCCCAAGCATTTGAGAACTTTGTATATTTCTTTAATTCGGAGTAGATTTGACTACGGTTGTTTCCTGTATGGCAATTGTGCTAAATGTCACTTATGTAAACTGGACAAAATACAGAATCAGGCCTTAAGGATAATAGGAGGGTTTATTAAAACTTCACCCATTCATGTCATGGAGAGTGAGATTTGTTTGCCTCCACTGAATATAAGGCGATTATACCTAGCTTACAAATATTGTATGAAATGTATGTCCTGGTCAAACAATATATCTGTAAAACTGCTTGAAAATCTAGACGCCCTTACACATATAAGATACTGGCAAACCAAAAAAAAGCCCTTAATTTGTACCGTTTATGATGAATGTAAGCTCTATCACATTTACTCATCACAATCTCTTAGTATGTATTCACTAGATGTTTGGGTTACGTATATACAAATAGACGATATTATTGAAAATAGTTTGGAATGTGTGAGCAAGTCTAAATTAAGTCATGAAATTTCTTCGCTCAAATTTGAGGTTTTAAGAGAATTAAATATTAAATACAATAATTGGCAAAGATATTATACTGATGGCTCAAAGGGCGTTAATGGTTGGGGAGCTGCATATTTTGACCAGAGTACAGGTAGATCAGCTTTGTTTAAAATAAATTGTAATGTTTCAATTATGACGATGGAGCTCATTGCTATTTCTGAAGCTCTAAGTTGTTGTATTAATTTGAATAATTGTCAACAAATTGTAATTCTTTCTGATAGCAAGAGTGCTCTTCAACATTTGACACGTTGCGTAGCTGGGAATAGTAGAGGTGTACCGATAGCTTACACAATTTTAAGTCAGATCCATAATCTTAGTAAAGCCGGTGTGCAGCTAAAGCTACAGTGGGTTCCAGCTCATATAGGATTACAGGGGAACGAGGAGGCTGACAGATTAGCAAAACTGGCTGTGGTGGAAGGTTCTCAGGCATCAATTGCACCATTTTACACGGAAATATTATATAAGTTTAAAAGTATTTGTCACGATTATTTTAAGGAATATTTTGATGAAAGAAGCAAAGTAAATGGAATTTGGTATAGGACTATACAATGTCAGCCTCCTCGAATTCCTTGGTTCCTAAAGGTAAAAATGTGTAGATCACATATTGTAATGGCTCATAGGTTACGTTCGGGACATTATCCATCAGGAAAGTTTGCATATCTTATGAAAAGAGTCGATTCGCCAAATTGTGATATGTGCGGCTCCATTGATGATGTCCAACATCTCCTGATGGAATGTGTTAAAAAGCAAGCAGAGAGGGAATCACTTATTAATAAATTTAATTTAAATAAATATGATTTAGGTGTATGTGTAGGCATTTTAGCAGAACCTTCTTGTGACGCTGCTAAAATGTTGTATGACATGTTGTTACATTAAGATATTGTAAATTTGATTGTATATAGGTAGGTATATATAACTATTATTATATGTAGTTTTGTAAATATCTAGATTAGGGTATGATGGGACTGACATACTCTGCTAGAGTAAAAGTCCCTAAATAAAAGCAGAAATAAAAAAAAAATAAAAAATAAAAAAAATATTTGACATAACCACACGACATGATCACAGAGTACAGCTACTTTTTATTCTTTTTAACTGGGTTAGGTTAATTAATGATCGGTATTCTGCCAAACTCGTTTACTTACGAGCGAAGATCTGAAATAACCTTGTAGATTTTTTTAGAAGGTTAAGTTACTTTGTGCCTTAGTTTTTAATTCTTTATTATATACCGATTGAATGATGAGGTCGCCCAGCGCCAAAGTACTTTTACATTTACCACAATATAATAAAAATAAGTGCTAAAACGGGCTTTTCGCTAAAACCGATCTCTTCCAGGCAACCTTTAGATGGAGAGATAAAGAGAAAAAATGAAGAAAAAGGAAAAAAAAATTAAGGAAAAATGGAGTGACTTGGATTTCTTTTAAAATTTAACATTTTAATAATACCTCAGGACTGACCAAAGTATCAAATTGACCACTGACCTTTTAAAGTGGTTTTTCAAGTAAAATCTCAGCAGTAGATAGGTTAAGGGTAAACAGTTTGTAATTTGAAACGTTATTCAGTGAATTCCCGAAGCGATATGCCTACGTCTTTTATTGTGTGAAAAGTATCAATTTGGATTACATTTGGGTGCTGGCGCCATCGGCAAGGGTCGTGACGTCGAGAATTGTATTCGATATTGGTGACATGCAAACAACGATGTCTACCTTTGTCTCTACGCGACTGTAGACAATTTCCTATTTTAATTTTAATTAGGTACGTGGTATCATGCTGGGTCATGCTTGCCTAGAAGTTTTTAACCGACTTCAGAAAAGGAGGAGGTTCTCTATTCCATTGCATGATTTTTTTATATTTTTTATGGTGTTACCACAAAACTCCGTCATTCATGAACGGATTTGGAAAATTATTTTTGCGTTGGATTCAGTATAGCTAAGATGTGATCCCATATAACTTTCATCAATATTTAACCTTGGACTTCGAAGATACATTGAAGCCGCTTTTTTTTGATAAAATGTATACTTGTTTGTAATAAGTTTGCAAATTATTTTTTTGCTGATGCTATTAATACATAATTCACGAAGACGGTAGTAATTCATCGTAATTTGACAGCTTCTGTGGTATAGTGGTTGGGCGGGTTGGCTCACTCATACACTTAGGAGATGCGGGTACCATCCTGCACCATTCCTGCACCAGAACAAATAGTTGAGCACAAAAAACGTAAGAATTGTTGTTGGACCACGGTCTTCATAGTTTCTAGTTCCCTAGATATGGGGAATCATAGTTGCCAACGTAGTCAATTTAATAAATAAAAATATTTGAATTTAATAAGAAATGCTTGTATTTTGAGTGGTTCCTTGTATAAATAATATAATAACGGAACATCCGAAAAGATTACCCGCTTAAACTAAAATAATCTTAATCGGTACTTAAACCCATCCTAACAATAACTCACTTAACAGAAATATCAAAAAGCCATTTATTTAGGTAAACTTTTGTCACAAAGTTAGCAAAATACGGATTTTCACCTACAATCCCCTGTCGCGGGGGCTATTGTTTGACATGAGATTTACTATTTTACCCCACCTCACCCTCGGATTCACGTTAAACCTTTTGACGTATCGGTTGCCACGATTCCTTGTTTGATAAAGTCAGACGTAATATTTATTTTTATATATTTCATACTTATTTATTTTACAGATATCATTTTTATCATGAAAAGTATTTTATCATGGTTTCGAGCTCAAATGCGAAATACGTTTTTTTTGTGGAATTGAGTGATGAGACGAGCAAGTCGCTCTCCTGAAAGTAAGCGCCGCGCCTGCCCATAAAAATTGCAATGCCACCCAGAACTTTTAATACCATAAAAAGCACTGCGTAGGATTGCGCTCATCACCCCGAAATATTAGATATTAAGTCTCATATGCTCAATAATTTCGAAGGCTACAATGTCCTTCAAATCGAAACACAGTAATGCTTGCGCACTACTGTTTGGCGGCTGAATAACTGGCAAAGCCCCTACCCTACCCAGACGGCCTCCCGCATACGAGAGACCTACCACGAGTGCATTAATATATTTTTGTGTGGTTGCCAAATAAATGCTTTCTTTTATTTTTCCTACAATATTTATGTCATTGTTTCTAGCCAAACAAATCAGAAGTCTTTACCAAAGTTCCTAGTAATTAAAAATTTTTAAACCAATTCTCGCCGAATTTCAGCAAAATTGAATTAACACGGAAATAGATAAACTTCTTTGACTTGTAATCTTTGGATAACTGAATTTATAATTCACCACCAAAGCCTGAATGAACCCAGTCTTACATTGTTATTCTGTCATGTCATAGCAAATAAATATACAACAAACGTGATATTTTGCCGTTTTTTTAGATTATGATACGTAACCCTTCGTGCGCGAGTCCGACTCGCACTTGGCCGGTTTTTATTAAGCCATCTCTACCAGGCGACCTCTGGATGGTGAGAAGTTATTAGAATGTAGTAAAATAAATGGTAATGTAGTTTAGAAGTACTTAGTGACTACTCAGACAGACACAGAAGAGTGACATTGTAATATAACAAACTCACTCCTTCCGAGACGATACAAATGTTTGTATAGAGAAAAAAGCATATGCATTTGTTTCGTGTCTGGGCGTTGTGGGACCATGGGTCTCATAGTACCTGGTTCTATAGATACAGAACATATAATAAAGAAAAATAATAAATATCGAAACACTATCTTTCCTTATATCTTTGTTGTAAAAGTACTAGTATGTAATATTCCTTATAGTTATGTATTTTGTATAAATATGTATTATTTATAATAATAATAATAACGTTTATTGAATAAATAATTGTTTACAAAAACCATAGTCCATTGGTTCCCAAACTGGGTTAACTGTAATTTATATATTTATTGATATTTATTTTGGAGTATATATTTAAGATTAAAGTTGCTGATCTTTTATTCAAACCGTAACCTGCAACTTATTTGGTCAAGTTTGATGACAGTTCTCTTTCCTTTGGGTTTGCTGGAAAACTCTTAGTAAAATTAAGCTCGCCTTTGTACATGTACCTACTTTATAATCCACGATGTAAATGTTCTGACAGTGTACAATTAAGAATTTAAGAAAAAAAATAGACAAGATTAATACTATTTTTATCATTATGCTGTTGGTCTTCTAAATAAATAAATAAACACTTTATTGTTAAAAACCTTTAAAATAGTTACATGAAAAACAAGTACATTTCACAGTAATCAGCATAACAATAGGCGGAATTATCGCTCAAAGTGATCTCTTCCAGACAGCCTTGAACAGAAAGGACTAACATAATTTGGAAGGACGGTGGTTTTTTGAAACAAATGCAGATTAAAGTACAAATATATGAAAATTATAATTATAAATATAGATATTAGAGATGGAAAATCTGGTAATATTTCTTATATTATGTAAGTATTAGTGTTTCTTGAATCGCGAGATTACTAGGTACCATACAAGTATTTGAGCAAGTATTACCTAAAGACAGGCGACTGTTACAATATATTTGTGTTCGTAATATTATTATGTTTACCTATATTTCATTAGGATTATATTCCAAATACAGTATTATTTCTATTGATATTGGAAACTATTATCAAAGGAATATTTAACTAGTCTAGTAATTGTTTGGCCATTTTCTTGTCTCGTGTGGGTGTGTGGCAACCCTGGTGTGGAGTTTTTAGACCGCCCGAAGGCCTCCGACATTGCCTAACGACTGAAGTCTTAAGACAAACGTGTCCTCCGAAGCACGGTAGCGCTCAGGGCCCCAATTCACTATGACAACTTGGCGATTCCTTGCTTCGAAATCACGTCGATTCCTTCATTAATAAACGACATCTGCGAAATTTGTATTGTCTATGACGCGTTATTAAATATATGAATGCGTCATACAGATGTCGTTTATAAATAGTGAATTGGGGCCCAGATATAAATACCAAACAAACGGTCACCCATCCAAGTGGTGTCCGCTGCGAAGGTTACTTCACATAGCAGATATGTTACGTACAATAGGAAATCTACGCTGAGCGCTATGGCCTTAAGTTCGGTTCAATCTAAAATTACTTTAAACACTTATACGAACCAGAATTTGTTTTCCACAGAATACGTACCTACATTTATAATATTGAGTGTGGATAAATAAAAATACCTTTCGATAGTCTTGTCGTCACCGTTGTCTTGGATCTCCTTCTCAGGCGCAGATCCGAAGATTTCCAGGAAGTCGTCAGCGTCCAGAACTAGAAAACGAAAAGGTTTTAATAACAACTCACAATAAGTGTCCTAGGCTTTATCGACTTTGATGAAGTTACATTGAAATGCTATTTCATTCTTTGAATAAAATTTTCGTTTTAAATATCTTAATGGCATTGGTTCCAAAAGGTACACTTTTTGAGAACTTATAGTTTTGATACTGTGGTCAAATAATATTATACAAAATCATCAACATGACTATAAAATACATGTGTAAGTAAATAAATAAACAATAGAGTTGTCTTTGTAATGGCTTATTAATTTATGTATACAGGTACCAAACCTTTTTAAACCTCAGTAACAAAGTCGATAAAAATATAAGTCGGTTTCACAAACTTTCGATAAATCTTAACTGTTGAATACACTATAACAGATACAGTAGACGACTGCTTCTTTCTAGCAAGCTGTCGAAATTTACAACACAGTCACATATTAAGTTAAATTCGTAAACATCACCCCTTGTCTAGGGGCTCAGCCTTTCAGCTATATCATATAATTTCGTATAGAAATAGACAAAAAGCTACGAATATTTGTACATATTTCTAAGGTTGCTATTCTACTTTCATACGATTACAAAACCTAATTTTGTATGAAAGCATCATCCCGTTTTCATACAAAAGTATTTTTTGGTAAACAATTTGCAGACTACACGAATGTCCTATAAGATAAAAAGCGTCTCCAATTAACCTGGCGAACACAGACACATTCACAGATCTTAATAAGCATTAGACACGAGCCCTCTCGACGCAATGTACACAACGAAAGCTTTTACCAGCCACGAGAAACAAGATATTCTTTTTCATAAGATGGTAGAGCAAACAGCCGGTAAGACAGGTATATAAAACCGAAACAGTAGCTTAGAATAGCACCGTTCGACTCACGCACACAGACGCACGCGTAGAAAAAGCTTAGGCGTTTCCTGTTATTCGACAAAAGCTTAAATGCACATTTTTATATAGGTAGTCTGAGATGCGTAAGTCGAATGTGATTGAAAATAACACCGTGAAGCTGTATTTTTCAGTCTTTTCAAATTGTTTATTAAGAAAACATAAAATAATGTTAGAAAAGATTAATAAAAATAATCTTTCCCGACGTACGAAAGGATTGGAAGTCATTGTATTGGAATGGTTTGTTCTACTGCTTGGACTTATGTACTGTAACGTGGAGCTATCCCCATGTTTCCCCATTATTAGAGGAAATGAGACTCTTAACATCTTGGTATATCTGACTTTCACACGCGTGGTGGAAACACAGCATCAATCAAGAATGGTCGTAAATGTTCCGTAAATGGCTTTTAATAAAAAAGAAAGCCTTTAATGCACAAGTGAACAGGTAGAAATAATTTATTTTAGTTTGTACTAGAGATGCTTTAGTTTCCCCACACACATTTGCAAAAATATGGACAAAAATGCGTGCACTATGTCTTCCCTTCAAGAGTATGTCATAAAAAGTAAGTAAGACGTTGTCGTACAAAATAGTCTACGGTATTTTGTCCAATTTTGTAGGTACTCGCACAATTTCAGCTCTGACCATTGTGAAGCCCATTTACGAACTAAAGTTATTATAGTAAGTATGTTCAGCAATGTTATGTATTGTAGGGTTTCAGTGTTAATGATTTTAGTAGTGTTTCGTGTTCAAGCGAGTATTGCATTGCATGTTTATGCCAGCCCAATATGTCGTGTCGGGGCGATCCCTGAGGCACTGTCTGTGTATACCTCGTATCTTTTTATCATATCAATTTCGCGGCGGTTTTAAGCCGGTTATCGATGTTTTCATAAACCAGACTATATGATTATACCTCCGTCGGTGCTCTCACTGCGCTTGCCGTAACCCCTCGCGATAAGAATGTTAGAGTGGGGCCTGAAAGTCCCCCTGGTCACTCTAATTTCTTCTTCTGTTGAAATTTAAATCAAATGCTTTAATGATTAAGTCTAAAAGCAAAAGCTCACACAGTTTAATTTACTTGTGGGACATAGGATAGGTGTTGCGTTTTTTTCATAAAGAAGCGCAGTTGGGGAAGTCGGTGGGATACTTTTTAAAGCGCTTCTTTTGCAGGTAGCAGCTTGCTTTTACCTTCGTTGAAATTCTCCTCGTTACCACTTCGCTTGCCGAAGTCATAGGCTACCATCAGACTGTTCTTAGGATTGAACTTCCGTCGAGCTGAAGCTTCATAGTTGTAACTTTCTGTTAATTTGTGTTAAATGTTCTTTAGAATAGTGTGTAATATGTTTAAGTTACATAACTTATTAATTAGGTCTGCATTCACTAGGGGACAAATGATAGTTATGCGTGAATAATTAAATATCATTAGCTGATAGTCAACTTTATAATTAATTATAAAGTAGGCCTCGGAAAATAAAATAAAAAGCAAATCCTATCACAAAATAGGTAAAACTCGTTTATCTGCCATAAAATTTTACGTTTTCTGATTTTAGTTGCAATCGTAAGATCATTGTCCTCTTGTGAATAAAGGTTTTCATTCAACTACACATTTACACCAGTCGAGTAGGTGTTTACACGACATATGTTTTGTTCAAGTACAATTGAATTACAACTCTCGAATTGTCTCGAAGTAATACAAACAACTCGATGCCCGAGCTAATCCAAATGTGCGAAAAGCAACGATGTAAAACAAATGAGTAAGATATATTACGTTTCTTACCGATTAAAAATATGTTTAAAACAATTGAATCTATAGAGGCTCAATTGTTTTTAAAACTAAAGAACATCGTTTTCGATAAATATTTACTTTTCTACTTCATCTTTTCATAGATATCAGTTCAAACCAAACTTTTAAAAATTTTAAACTGTAAATAGGTATGTAACATTATCTAGGTCGCCTACGACTACTCAAGTAAGACTCGAGCGAATGTTTTCATAGAACTTCTATGCCGGTTAAACATTCTTAAAGCTTCATTCACACTTTTGAATTCTCTCTGAGTAAATTCATTGAATTCACATATACAGGGTTTCCACTTTGACAAACAGCAGAAAAGCGCTTCCTTTCAGTAGCAGGCGACGGACCCAGTTCCAAAGGATTTCAGCTTTCGCCGTTATAAATCCATGAACAAGCTTCGACTGTGGTAAGAACGATGTATAAACAGTAGGGGAAATTGAAGAAGCGGCCAGATTCAATGCTTCCGTGTGTGATGTTCTCCAATGGGTTGTGTAACAAGGTAATGTTCTAACGTTATTCTGAATTTATTAAGTGGAGATTTTGTGTTATTGTGACAATTATTTGTAATAAGGTACTCGGATATTACTACGTTCAAATTTTTTTAAACTTCGAACGGCTCTCCGCTACGGCATCTATTAATAGCCAACACAGCACACTTATAATATTTCATTAGCTTTATACTATTTCTTGACTTACAAAGTACAGAATACACAGAATCTCGTTCTGCCTCGAGCTGCGTTACCGCCAAAATTGCAACGCGCATGGCTAGCTTACTTACCCAACCGCTTCTACAGCCCTTACTGTCTATACATCAGCAAGTCAGCTTGTTCAGTCTTGCTCAGTCGCATTCACATCACGTTTTGGTTCTTTCTGGTTGTATACCTTCGTTGCCCTCGGAAGATCTTTTACCGAAATCCCTGGCAATATTAACGGTGGGACTCTTAAAAGTGGGAGTGCTGCGACCGGCCCGTTCTGATGATGAAGACTGGTGTTCTACGTCTCCTTGGGAATATAAGGGTCTTGTAAGTGGAAGGCATCAAATATAAAAAAAATGTGGTAAGTGGACCCCATTTTGTAAACAGTTCATTTTAAAAAAGTTGATCACTCAGCTACGAAAATCCACAATAAAAATTAGGTACTAGAGAAAGTAACCAACGGAATAGGATTAAGCATTATTGAGCTCTTCGGGTTAGTTGTTTTAGTTTCAAGTGACGGCTTTAATTTAGAAGTTACAGTTTATACTTAAATAAATACATAATACGTTTTGTGTAAAATGTATTTGAATTTCAAAGGCAGCCAGATAAAATGGATTGAAAAAATAAACAGCTATTCAAAGCTATGAAACAATTTCCTTGTTACTTGCCTACAAAGAGGAAAATGAAAAGGTAAGCGGCGCGCGTATAATATTCATAACAAATTATTCGGCCCATTTGGTTCAAGAGCCGCTTAGAAGGGAGTCACTTGATAGTCTACGCAGCTGGTTTAGCATCGCTAATGGTTAACACCTTTATTATAAGCACGTAGAATTTCGTTTTACTAAACCTTGGCAACTTTAGAAATAAGCTATTTCATTTTTAATAGAATTCTGTAATTACAGATTCTTGTATATTGTGATAATTATGAGTAAAAAACCATGACATGACAGTTTTTAAATCTTTATTTATTTATAGATTAAATTGACCATGTCACGGGGCTTTCAATGACAGTTCTTGCATGGCGGTTCTTGTGTAATTATAATTACCTACTTATGAACATACATATATAGACTCTTACCAGGCTCGGTTCAATCAATTCGAATACTTTGAAACACTGCGAGGTAAGTTGTGCCTTATCTCTGTATACTAGCGTAGCTTTTTATTGGGGCGTCTTGACTGAATGAACATTCTGTACGTAGTGCATAGCGTATTACATAGCGTAATTAATAAGAGCAATTTTTTGAGACTTAGCGCGGTTTATACATTCAGTCACTACTAAATAGGGGATCGGACAGTATTCGAAAAAAAATCTAAAATGTAGTTATAACAAATGTTTGTCAAATCCAAAAGGTCATTCAATCAATATTTTTGTAAAATAATAATGATAAATCAATAAATAAAATCTAAAAACTCTGACGTTTTTTATCTGTTCTTTAACTCAAAAGAAGCACCAATCACAGTGCATGACGTCATTTCAAAGTAAATATCGTGTGCGAAGCTTGTCAAAGTTATAAGATTTTATATATTGAGTTATGGTTATTTTTAAACACTTTCTGAAAAGTTGTCCGATCCCCTAATAGGGGATCAGATTCAGAATTTCAAGTATTTCAAGCTCCAACTATGAGACCGGATATTGGCGTAAAGACGAACCCAATAACCCTATAATCCTTCTCGTATTTCAGTAAAGTTGTTGAACTATACTTGAGTCAAACTTTAAACGGACGTCTTGGGAGAACTTGTGAAGTCATGTTTCGCAACTTTGTTTCAATTGCCTACACGCAAAGTGTGACACTAAATGCCTACGTACGTGTAGAAACACGTAGTGCTACAATATTTAAAACTAGTTGCTCCCCGCGGCTTCGTTCGGTTTTCCGGGATAAAAAGTCCTATCCAGCCCGTTTACAGGACCAGTTCCATAAGAAATTTTATCGACACTATTATACGACGAGATACTAGTATCGGAAAATACAACAAAGTCGAACTCATAACCTTTTAGTTTGTTTCAAAAGGGTTAATTGACCAGAAATTAAAGAATGTGTAATTATCAGACACTCTTTTCTGACGATAATAAAAATGGAACTGAGCCGATTCTGTACATTGAAGACATTTTTGAGAAACCAACTGGAATCGACTATTTAGAGAGTACTGACTGAACTTGTATCTACGATTTTTAGAATGTTTTCTGTATGTTTGTTATTTATAGACTCGTAAATTGCTGAACGGTTATTATATATATAGTATATTTCATTCGGTTTCCAAAGTTTGGTAGCATATGTCCTAACATAAATTATAGGGTATCTTACATTAAAATCGGTTGGGTTGCTACGAATATACAGCTTGACCTTTTCGTAGTATGCGCTCTCATATACTGGGGAGGTCTTGCATAAATGGTCATGAAAAAGACGACTGGGCTTCCTCTGTCGACCATGCAGATGAAGTCGCGGGAAAAAGCTAGTTTTCATATAAAACAAACCGACTGGCAAAAGTATTTCATAAATATAACCGAATAGGTTATTTTGAAATATGGGCTGTAATACATAATACCTTTTTTAAAATAGAAGTTTAACCAAGATTTTCGGTAACCAAGCTTACTTGCAAACTTAACTGATTTAGCCCAATGAAATAAACTTCATTTGAGTCCTAAAATAGACTTGGTCATTTGATTTATTGGTTAATGGTTGTGTTCGACTATAAAGGATTGGGAAGAAAGAGCTAAAGAGCTTTTTAATCATAGTCTGAGAGCGATCGGAAACTTCAGGTAAGGTGCTTTGACAAGGCAGGTACTATGAGGTCAAAGTAGACCTCAACGTTGAAATTGTACGACTTCTAACTTTGAATAATTCCTGCATTGAGGTAGGTGCAAGTATGTCTCACAAGATTTTAATGTGAGGATTGGTGTTTTATGACCTTTCAAGTATCGTAGTAAAGCGTTCGTTTACGAGTGCTTAAAACAACGTTGTTAAGTGAGCATCTTCTGAGTTTACGTGTTTTTTTTTTAATATTTTTGGTCAGTTCACATGGATAATGCAATGGATCATGAATGTAGTTACTTTTATCAAAAAATTACAAAACTCAATAATTATGAATTAATATTACTACGATTAAACTCACCACAAAGTCATATTTTATCATAAAATAAAATAATAAATTCTAATGGCTCTCGTCATTAAATACATGGATATAGTTAATGGAGCGGATCAGCATTGCTATGAAATAGTGCAATAGTCAAGCAATCACTTCATATTAGCCTCGTCCAAGCACCCCATTCTAAACATCCAACGACTCTCCGTCTACAACGGAAGAGTAAAGAGAGACTGTTTGGTAATTAACATCGGCCAGTTAATTAATCCGCGGTGGGGTATCCGGTGACGTCGCCTGCGGCTGTCTCTAATTGTCATCGACACCTACCATTGTAAACTGAAGCACAGAAAAAATAAGCTGTAGTTAGCGTTGAAAAAGTTTTGAATTTTAGGTAAAGCTTTTATTCGATGGAAGAGCCTTTCTGTAGATTCTGTAAGGTTTAAGATTGGTAAAATAATTGAGAGATAGGTGGTTCATTTTGCCAATATTTGTGGAGAATACTAAGTACATAGTTAAAAAGAGATGTTTTGGATAAGAGCTTGATGAAGAGCTTTCGTAATAGATATTTGAATACATAATAATATAATTCAAGTATTGCACTGTTTTGTAGTATTTAGGTACATTTTAGTATAGCTATAGAAGAACATTATTTACATGTGATACTGTTAGCTTTTCCACCTGAAAAAACTGTTAATTACATAAATTAAATGATAAGTAAACATTTTCGTGAATATGAGATTAAAGGTGATATAAGAACAATCGTACACCTATATACCAAAGGTTACCTAGAAGAGACCGCTTTTAGCAATAAGGCCACCCATTGTAACACATACTTTAACTGTTTTTTTGTAATGTCTTTAATTTAATGTTTGCAATAAACCGTTCATCTATCTATCTATCTGTCTATACCTGTCATCCTATACCTACCTTCAGTACCTATTATACTTATTGGAGCGTGTAGGATTGTTCTTTTTCTGAATGTTGTTTAATTTGATTTTACTTTATTTATGCCAGTTAATTCTTTATTTATAACTCGGAAACAACGACATATGAAGAATCGGACATAGTATTCTACTCACGTTCAGCCCTGGTATGGGGTCGGTCGCGCTTTCCGAAGCCCCTTGCGGTCATCATCTCGACGTTCTTGAAACCTCTGGTTGGACGCTGCTGCTTGGTCCTCACCAGGCGCCCGTCTGGTGCCCCATCGGCGAGACACAGACAGGCCGCTGCTACTACTACCACGAGCTGCATTGAGATATTCATGGCTGTGAACAAGGAAATGCAAGAGTTCAAATCTGGGTAATGATGCTTTTTTTTACGCCTAATAGATCTATGTTTGGCCACTATCTCGCCTGATGTGAAGTGATGATATGGCCTAAGATGGAGCACATAGATCTAGAGACGGAAGTTGAGCGGCTGCTCAGATCCGTCTCCCCGATGGTTCACCGAACATCATCCCGAAACACGACTAGGTCGCTTGACGGCATGGCTTTGTTCGGTGGATGGTATTACAACCACGGCCAAAGCCTACCACTCCAAAGCGCGTGAGCGGGTTTCATTACGATGTTTTCCTTCACTGTTTTAGAGCAAGCGTGCAAAATCTGCACTTAACTATATCATTGGTGCAAGGCCGAGTCGGGACTCGAACCCAGGTGCGTCGGATCGAAAGGCGCACGAATTCCCGCTGAGCCGCACTCGCTCTAAATGCTGTCTTGAGTACGCTGTTAATAGCTGGTAGCAGGCTATATCTATTAGCCCGTACTGGTCAATATGTTTTTCATATACTTATAGATCTGTATGTACACCTGACTATCAACTCACGGGAAGACACAACGCACACGGCGCAATAATATAGGTAGGTGTATATATGCTTGTTTTCATGTATTTTTTGGAATATTAATGTATGTTATAGCTACGTATACATGTGACGGATTTTTGGAGACTGACATCAAAACATGATCGTAGACATTTTTTTTCATTAAATAATTGATGTCGTATATTACGCAGAAACTAGCTTAGACCGTCATTCATAGCTTGTTTATAGCCGTGGCAGATTACTTAAGCTTCTGCTTAGCAACAAACTTAAAATGACAGCGAAAGTTAATGCACTGTAATGGAGCACCACTCAGCTTAGTTTATGAGCTGTGGTTACGGCGAGCATTTGACAGTGTAAATTAGGATCAGTTTGGTTGGTTATACCATTTTTTATCATAGCATTGGATTGTGCATTTGTGTGGTTTAAAGGGATCTAACCCCGCTGGCCCCGCACCACTGACTGACTTTCTTAAGTTATGTGCGGATTTAACACTCGCTCTAAAAACGGTGAAAGAAAACATCGTGAGGAAACCGGTATGTCCAAGAATTTTCCACAAAAAGTCAAGGACATGTGACATCCACCAACCCGCACTGGGCCAGCGTGGTGGATTATGGCCCATTCTCTCTCTATGAGCGAAGGCCCGTGGCCCAGCAGTGGGAACGTGATGGGCTGATGATGATGATGATGAAGGGATCTATTTACAAATTACTTTGTTGAAGTTATCGATTTTATTAAAGTTATTAATTTATATATTTTGTTGAGACAGGTGAGACTACGAGTGTGACCTACTGAGAAACTAAATTATGTGCTATGTTTCTTACACACACGCCGTAATATTATACGGAATCAGTTGTTTTTGTCGCATACAAACCCACACTAAACTAAGGACTGCTAACTGCTTACTGCTATGGAGTGGAACGCTGACAGACTTTGATCACACAGTCTTTGTTCCCAAATAGCTACAACTTGTGTCTCTTTAAGTCTAGAGTGAATATGCATCTCATGGGCAAGCGTGCTCCATCTTAGGCCGCATCTTCGCTTTCCATCAGGCGAGTATCGTCAAACGTATGGCCCATTTACCAATAAAAAAACGTTTATTTCGTAAATTTGTTTCAAATCGTGCCGTGGACAAAGGGCCTTAGAATTATATTAATATAATTAGGGGAAATTCTTAGCTCAAAACAAATATTAATGACAGCCTAGGACAGGCTTACGATAATGCAGAAACTCAGTGTAAATTACTCTTTATACACAGTGAATTGAATGCGATATTTTTTGGAAATGTATGTACTCAGTCCATGATTTAGAATAGGTAAATCTATTTCGGAAAAATATCGAATTCAATTCCACCGAGTGTTTTTCATTGCGTCACTATACGTGTTTGTCATCTTAAGTTTTTTATAGAACTGACTCAGTTCTATATATAACTCAGTTCAACTGAGAAAATTGTGCGCTTGATTTTAAGCGCCTCGCTTGGCTATAATAATGGCTGTGCCTAGAACTTTCAATACCATGAAATGTACTGCATACATGCATAGCACTGCATTGCCTATTGCCTATGCTCATTAATTTCGCTGGCTACAGCGCCCTTCAAACTGGAACACATTTTAATGCTTGCGCACTACTGCTTGGCGGCAGAATAACTGGCCACCTGGTGGTACCAACCCAACCCAAAAAAAGACGGCTTCCCACATACGAAAGACCTACCACCTAGTAAATCATTATAAATATTTATATGTATATCGAGGTATATCCATTTCTACAATTGATCCGAATTTTGGTCCACAAATGCGTAAGTTCTCTTACTCTTAAGCTAATCCCGTGAAAACTAAGTAGGTATAACTTTCACATAATAAAGCTGAAGATTTTACGGTCGCGAAGTGTCACACCTACTTTACGGCACATTAGCTACTTAAAGTTTCCTAAGCGTGAGCTCAAACAGGGTTGCCAACTCGTTGATAAAGTTAGGTTTTGTCCCGATAAGTTGAATTGCTGTAAGTTTAAAATACGTTTCGAGGAAGTAGCTATATTATTAATACCTCTAGCAATCCACACTTTGCACGTATGCTATATTATATATTTATACTAATTGTGATATGTCTTTTGACAAATGACGTTCTATTTCATTACTACTACTGACATTCTATGAAGATGTATGCCGTATTTATGTTTTTTTTTATTACTGTTTGTATTGACTTGACATAATATATTGTGATGTAATGTCATAATTATTATTTATACTTTTACTTGTTTTTTTTTATTACTTTGTATTATAATTGTATCTGACATTATGAAATTCTGTTAATTGAAATTGTTTTTTTTTATCTCTGTATCTAATAATAATTGTACCTAATTGGCTTGTTGCCGTTCTTATTGTAATAAATAAAAAATAAATACTATATAAAATCTAGTGTAGTTTAAAACTACTCATTCTCAGGCAGATGATATGTAGCTTGCCCAGTCGTAACAAATAGATTAAGCAACGTTCGCTGCGGTCAGCACTTGGATAGGCGACCGTTTGTGCCGTAAAGCGCTACCGTTGTTTCGAAGGGTAAGGTAAGTCATCGTGTTGGTTCCGAATGTTATATTGAGACAATCATTAGGCTATGTCGGAAGTCTTCAAGCGGTCTGTAACTTCAATAGTCAATAGACATGTTCTTGAATTTTTGTGATTAATTCTTGAACATGCCGTTTTCCTCACGATGTTTGCCTTCACCGTTTATAGAGCAAGTCCATACATAACTTAAGAAAGTCAGTGGTGCGGGGCCAGTGGGTAACGAACTCAGGTGCGTCGAATCGGAAGTCGCACGTTCTTCCTCTGAGCCACAATCGCAATATTAATTTAAGTAACAATATTCCCAGCAGGGCTATTTATATACCTAGACTGTATTCTATATACATATCCTGTTTTCCCTTTTCTTTTCTCTTCCCAGTATAAATTAAAAGTACCCAACTAAAAAAGGTAACATCAAAAGAATACGTCAACCGTGAAGAAGAAGTTCAAGAGTGGGTGTTTCTTTTTTATATAATATTACATTATCTACTTTATTTTTATTAGGAAGATATTTACAATTAAAATTAATAAAAATTTGTGTTTATCAAGGACAAGTAGTAAACCTACTTGTTTTATTAATTAAGACAGTTCTGGTCAAGGAAACTAGATCAATTTTGAAAATATCAAAAAATACCTACATCGTTTTTTGAAAAACGATAAGTCGGTAGATGTTCTGTCAGCCAGAAAACCAATATATCGCAAAAAAATCAGATGAGCTCAATCGACTGTATTTCCAACATTTGTTTTCCCCAAAGTACCTTATAAAGTGATTAAATATAGAATATAAAGATAGTTATATGCAATTTAAAATTGCAAAAAACATTTTTCCGTACGTTTTTTATCAAGATGACAAGTATGACAACCCTAGCTTGTATTAGTTAAGGGTGTAACAATTCCATTTAAAGTAATTAAATAAGTTTAATTGTTTCGTCCCTTTACACTGTAATTACAGAGTCATTACTTAACGGAAATTAAACTGTAGGTATGTTTGAATGCTGGTGTAATTAGATTTCGGAACATGATGCGTCCTTCCGCCCTTAACTAGTATCAAAAATAAGCAGTAGTAAGCATGACTGTGTTCCGGTTTGAAGGGCATTGTAAGCAGCGGAATTACTGGGCATATATGAGTCTTAATATCTGATGTCTCAAGGTGACGAGCGCAATGCAGTGCTACGCAGTTCTTTTTATTGACTCATCAACAGCCTATAAGGGTCCACTGCTGGACATAGGCCTCTCCCAATACACGCCACTGAGCCCGATCTTCGGGTCTTTTCATATAGTTGCTGCCAGCTACCTTGCGCAGGTCGTCGCTCCATCTGTCCGGAGGGAGTCCTTTGTACGTTTGCCTAAACGTGGTCATCACTCCAGAACTCGTTTACCCCGTCGGTTATCGGTTCGTTGACAGATGTGACCGGCCCATTGCCACTTCAGTTTGCTAATTCGGTGAGTTATGTCGGTTACTTTAGTTCTCTGTCGGATCACTTCGTTACGAATTCGATCTTTCAGAGAAATTCAAGCATAGCTCGTTTCTTAGCTCGCTCAGCAACTTTCAACTTGTGGACCAGTCTCACAGTCAGTGTCCACGTTTCGGCTCCGCATACGGTAATAACATATTATTACGGGTAGAACGCACTGGTTGAAGACTTTATTAGCCTTCAGGCATTGTGGGATGGGTGACGAGAAAACTTGACGAAGCTTACCAAATGCCGCCCAGCCCAGCTGAATTCTCCTATCGGCTTCTCTCTCAAAGTTGTTTCTGTTTTATGGACTACTACAGTAGTATTGAGTACCTACTAGTATTTAGTAAGGTTACTAGTATTGAGTAACTCTGATAGTAGTGAAATTGCGATTAATTACATTATAAATTTTGCTGACAATATTATTGACATTTCATTATATAAATTCAATTTTGTAATTTGTATGTTAAACTTTTTGTGTGATAAATGTGATTGGTATAAATCGTTTTTATCCCAATAAATAAATGGTTCTGCTATTGTTATGAGCAGGCGTGGCGCTTACCATCAAGCAAACGACTTGCTCGTCTCATTACTTATTACAAAACGTGTCACTCAAATATTTTAATATAAATTGTATGTATGATAGTTTTAAGGTAGGTAGGTATATAAATAGATGTGGGCCGTAGAATAAGTAAATTACATCTGTAACTTATGTAAAGTTGCTGAAATAAAGAACAAATTAAAAAAAACACTCAGATTCATAAAAAAATTACCTACTCGAAGGCATATTACACAATTATAAAGCAAGCGGAATCACGAGTATATTCCGTAAATACTTTACTTGATAACATGAAAATTGCCTTTGTCAACATTAAATTTGCCAGAGGCGCACATGTTGTAATGGCACGTTTTGTCGATAAAATTATTCTTATCTTGGATTAAAATTAATCACAACTTGGATGGGTGACTGTTTGTGTGTTTTTTATTACTGGCTTGCGGTTGACCACTATCTCACCTGATGGTAAGCGGCGATGTGGTCTAAGATGTAACACGCTTACCTAGAAGATCACTCTCGATTTGAAGACCCCCAGGTTGTAGTTGTATTGGTATTTACATCAGAGCGCTATCGTGCTTCGAAGGGTACGTTAAACCGTCGGTCCCGGTTGTTGTGTTAGGACACAGTCGTTAGGCCATGTCGGAGCCCTTCAAGCGGTCTTAAACCTCCAGCACTAGGGTTGGCCACACACGCACACTAGAGAAGAAAAAGAAGAATCCTATATGTTTTAGTGACATGTAGAATGACCTCCGTTATTTATGTGATGAACTCAAGGTCTCTTTTCGGAGTTCTAGGCTGTGTCCGTGAAAGTAATGCACATATCGTGACATTTCAGGACATTTCATGACATGCTACATATCTGGTATGCTACTCTTTTATACAAATAAATTAGGTAAGCTAGGTATATTGTAAATTGAAATTGCTATTAAAAAACAATCTGGATCGCAATTTGACAGCAAATATAGTCCGATGAACCATTGGCATGTGACTGGCAAAAATTTGTATGTGTTGTCAGCAATGCTAGTAGGTATTCATTTTATAAAAACACTAGCGGCCCGCCCCGGCTTCGCACGAGTATTTAACAAAAATTTAAAATTATAATACACACACACACACACACACACATCCCGTACGGCTCGTACCCCAGTGACGCCTACATTGCATAAAGTGCTGCCTAGCTAGCCGAGCAGGGTGAGCGGCTACCACGCAACTTTTTTCTAATACTTACATATTTAAACTCGTGATATCTTTCAAATGGAATATCCGAATTGAATAATTCAAAAATTTATATAAAGGTATTGAAGCAGTCTTGAATACGAAGTAATTTATTTTGATAAGGATTCATACCCAGATACAAACAAAGAGCCTATTCTAGCGGCGGCATTCCAGATAAATTTTATTTTAAAAATTTAATTGGAATGCCCTGAGAGGAACACTTATTGTGGCATAACTATAACAGTTAGACATATGCTGCCGCGACACTTTTTGTAAATAATGATTTGTTCTGCAAAGTCGTAGTACATTATTTTATTCTATCATCAATAGTTTTCACAGTGCATGCGATGTATAGAATATTTTTAATTTTTTACACCTTGGGTTACATTATTGGAGTTTTAGTAAGAATCCCTAATCTTTTTGAAAATATAATATAGCCTATGTCACCCGGAGATAGTGTAGCTTCCTAACAGTGAAAGATATTTTCAAATCGGTTCAGCAAACAATCAAATATTTCCTCTTTATAATATTACTTTAGAAAACGCCTTCGATCCTGATGTATCTTTGAAGTCCAAGGTCGAATATTGATGAAATTTATATGGGACCACCTTAAAGCTATATTGAACCCAACGCAAAAATAATATCCTAAATTATTGTTGACTGAGTTCAGAGTTCACATACATTAAAAAATACGATCGTATTAGAACCTCTTCCTTTGAAGTTAGTTAAAAATATCTTGCTATAAGTGTGACTAGAAAAATTACTCCTGTAATGGCACGTGTGAGTTTTCTAGTCGCACTTGTGCCTAAAAACTCATGAAACTAATAACTGATGTGCCAGAAATCATACCTAATACTTTTTTCCATTATTCGCTCACGTGCGCGTGAAAGGTTTTTGTGAATACAACCTTTTTATATTACCTGTGTGTATATGCATTAATAATAATAATCTCTTATTTTATACCATAACACGTGTAAAGCCGAAGTTGTGTTACTTTTGAATATTTAAGCATTTTACACAGGAAACTCGAAAACACTGACGGAAAAGGGCAAGTTCACATGTTGATAACAGCCGGCTTTGTGTACATTGGCTGTCGATTTCCTCTAAACAGAAATTCGTTTTAGCTAATGAAAAGCCACTCACATCCTGCTCCGTTGTAGGTAATTTGGCATGACATTGACAAATGTTCGGAAATCGTAAATTTCTTTATTTTATCGGGAATTTATTTACTATTTCTCATTACCGACTTATTAACTCAGTAATCTCAAAAAAATATATATCTTATTTTAAATAATTAGGAAGAAGAAAAGTTATATTGCTCGGGCAGGGATCGAACCTGCGTCTTCGGAATACCGTCGACGCCTTAATCACTGGGCTTATTTGTGTGTTGTCTAAGCTATGTTCCTAACAATGGCTATTTATTATAACATAACAAGCTTTAGAGTTTAATTTTTTGAGTCTCATAAGAGATTTGGGCACGTGAAAGGTTTTGGTTGAAAATCGATGTTACTGGTGCGGTGGTCTTCGTCCCTAATGTCGTTCGCAACTCAGTCATTTTGCTGTAATCAACTTTTTCATATATTATTTCGTCTTCAAATGTCGGAACGTAATAAAAGGTCCCAGGTTCTTTCAGAGAAGAATCCCTTTGTAGAACTTGAATAAGTTGAAAAAATGTTTTATATACTTTTTGAGTAATTTGAAATGGGAGAGGAGACAATCATGTTATTTTGAAAAGGTTGGTATGTCTTATTGAAGTCTCCATTTTTGTATTTTTGGTTTCGCCCACTGTCCTCATTATAGAAGGAAATTAAATCTTCGAAGTGAATGTAAAATAGGAAAATTGGGAACGAATTTTTTGAAGATTTTCTCTAGAGGGTAAAGAAATATAAAAAAAGCTTAAACTGCAAATTTTCGCATTCACAGTTGAAGCGCGCGCTCTGCGAATGCGAGAATTCGCAGTTAAAGCGCATATCGTGCGCGTGGACCGTCCATTAAGTTCGCGTTGCATTGCATGTTGCAAATAGTCTGTATGCGGCTTTACAGTGTATAATGGCTGCGCCTATACCTAACTACCTAACTTTTTAGTCAAAACTAGTTTTATATAAAAATCATAACGCATTAATACGAGCTTCACATGAATCATCTTTCCTCTAAATTGCGTGCGACTCCTGTCGGAAGAGCCCTGCCTTAGCGAACTGTTTACAAATTGATCATATTGTACCTACTAACATTAAGGAATGCAATAATAAACGATTGAATTGAACCATTGCTTGAGCACCTACGTCTTTAGTCGTTCCACAAATCCTCTTCATCCAAAAGTTTTCTGGAAGAAATCGCTTATTAGCGATAAAACCGCCGATTGTACTGATAAAATTTTCTTTTGTAATTTATCTATCTACTTTGCCAAAGCTCACGAATATAGGCAAAAGCATCCAAAGGTTGTCTGGAAGAGATAGTTTATTAGCGAAAAGACCGCCCATTGTACTAATTATATTTTTAAGTTCTATTTTTATTTGTTCTTGTTATGTTTTTGGTGTACAATAAAGCGTTATCAATCAATCAATCATTGCTGTGAGATGACTAATTTATTTTTATTTAGATTTCTAAATTGACTAGTCAATTTAGTATTTTTAGTAATATTATTTGGTGTTTTTGATAGTAGGTATTATCGATAGATAGTAATCGCAGTCACGACTATAAATAGCATGAATATAGACTGATAACTTTCTATAATTGACATTACTTCCTTAATAAAAATATCAAATACCTATTGTATTTTAGTTAGTAAATCGAATACGTACTATATAGATTATATATGTTACTGTAAAAGCTAGAAGTATGGTAAATCCTAAGATGCAGAACTCTTCATGGTAGTAGGCCGAAACATTCTGCGATCATCGTTAATTTCGAACTTTTACATATACGAGTATACTATATAGTTTGACATACTTTTAACTTATATTCATCTTAGATCAGTAGTAAATTCTAGTTGTAACAAAAATAATACTCATAGCTTTATTCCCAAAACCAACATTTACCAACCGTCATTAGTAAAACTTAGCATGTTCGGTAAAAGTCCGAAAAATTTTCTCTTTTTCATAAAACCCTTACATTTACCAATCCATGTTGGTAAAACCTAAGATTTACCAATATACGGGCTTTTACAGTAACATATACATATACGACTAGAAAATAGGGAGTTGTAAATTATCCATTACGCCATTCTATATCCAACGGACAACAAAACAGCTCTGTTAATGGTATGTGATAGTAACATAGAAAATTATTATTTTATTGATTGCTGGGGCACTATTTGTACAGCGTAGCTATACTTTATTTATTTATTTATTTATTTTCTCAAGCACAAACAGTTTACAATCAACTTAAAGATATTGTCTTAACTAAAAATACATAAACCAATCAAGATGCTACTAATAAAATACATTATATAGATAAGAACAAGACGGTACATTAAACAGAGTATACAATAATAATTTAGTTATATAAAATAATCTGTAATATAAAATATGGTTTTAGTTTTATTACATTTATATTATTTTTATTAAGAAATGGGCTCACGTTTGACAACAACTCATATGATGGTAAGCGTAGTTGCGGTCTAGGGTGGAGCACGTTTGCCCATAAGGTGCCTATTCACTTTTAACCGACTTCAAAAAAGGAGGAGGTTCTCTGTTCGATTGTTTTTTTTTATGTTTGTTACCTCCGAACTCCTTCATTTATGAACCGATTTGAAAAATTCTTTTTGCGTCGGGTTTAGTATAGCTACGAAGTGGTCCCATATAAATTTCATCGATATGTGACCTTGGACTTTGAAGATACATTGAAGTCGGTTTTTGTTTTTTTTTTTAATTTAATTATGTCTATAAAATTCTAGCCGATACCCGCGACTTTGTACTGTGTTCCGGTTTGAAGGGCATTGTAGCCAGCGAAGGTACTGGGCATCGGTATGAATCTTCATATCTGATGTCTCAGGGTGATGAGCACAAAGTGTTACGCAGTATTTTTTTATGGTATTAGAAGTTCTGGTGGCATTGCAATTGTTATGGCCAGGCGAAGCACTTACAATCAGGCGAAAGACTTAATCGTCTTAACAAACAGTTCCATTAAAAAAATTGCAGTGCCGCACAAGATTTTGCAAATCAAAGTTCTGGGTGGTGCTACAACTGTTCGGTTGTGTTGTTAGCCATCAGGTGAACGACTTGCTCGTCTCCTTACTCAATGGCTTAAAAAAGAGCTGCCTACAAACCTGTCCACGCTAGCACAAAGGGGTAAATGACAACAGTTCCAACATTTATTATCTATAGACTCGAAAACTGCTGAACGAATTTTGATATGGTTTTTAGGGTTTGGTATCACGTCCCAACTTAGATAATATGGTATGTTACATCAACATTGTTGAGTGATTACGAAGATACAGCTTGACCTCTTCGTAGTACGCGCTCTCATATGCAGGGGAGGTCTTGCTAAAATAGCAAAATAGTAAATAAATAAATGAACTGCGCAGTGTAATGCGATTTGTTCGCGGATATAGAACGCGCTAGATTAGTCACGGCTTAGGGCTTCCGGCTGGCGATCTATTCCTGTTAGAGTTAGAGATGGATTAAAAGGTTCTCAGCAGCTATTTAGCGAACATATTCTTTAAGTGAAACAGTTATTTTTAGTTAATGTAATCAGTTAAGTTAATGTCATCAGAAGTTAGTTATCGTCAGGTGTTTTTAGATTCAGATTCAGGTTATTTATTGCTTCCATATGAGGTGTAGTGTAATTTGATACGTACCTATATATATACAGTCTTATATGGACCCCGTCGGGCACAGCAACATTAGAAGAGAGGAGGACGCAATTATTGGCATTTCAAAGTCCATGGTTCATTATTAGCAATTTCTTTTTATATTAGTGTTAATCATATTTTTGTAGATTTCTTATTAAGCAGTTATTTAATGTTTGTGTATTTATTTTTATTGATTCGCTACTATTTACACCATTAAAATCTATTGTATTATATTGTATTGCACTGTATTGTATTGTTGCTGTATATTTTAGTGATGAACATTGGTGAAATATGTGTACCGCGTTTATTTATTTGTTTGTAGTTAGTTTAGTTTTCGTAAGTAGAGTGTAGTTTTTTTCAGTAACAAAGGCATTCGCCCTTTAACAAAAATATATTTATTTTCTTTAATGATGAATATAAATTTTAAAAGGTAAGCTACATTCCAATACAAGATCACTAGTTCAGAAATACTTTACTAACCCGTTCAGTAGCCCGGAACTAAATTATAGAAGTTTTGCAACCACTTGAGTATCTGGCAACAATGCCACATTTGAAGTCCCATCGAGAAGTAACCAATATTCCAATACTCCGCCATAAGGTTGGCCAGAACGGAATTTAATCACTCAGGTTCATTCAAGGCTGTTTTCACAAACTAAGATGCCTTCCCAATAAGTACAAAGATCAGCAGAATACGTAAGTATAAACAGTATCGCAAGTTCGTGCAAATGTACCTATTTGCCGCGCGATTTGCACTGCTGCGGAGAGATAGTTAAGTTTTATAGTTTGTTATTAGTTATAGTTTAGTAAAGAAATCGCAATGTACAACCGGACTTTGTTACGGTTTTGCTAATAATATAAAACTACCGACATTTTATTTTCCAAAATTAGTTTTTAGATATTTTTTGAAGTCTTTTGCATTTTATAAAGTACGCTTAGCACAACATTGTTTAACATTTTTTTTTTAATTAAACTATCTTAAACCAAAAGAAATCTATTCTGTTATAGAATAGATATAATAATATCTAATAAAAAATTACTGCAAAAAACATTAACACAACTTGGATGATTTTTTTATCCCAATTCGACGCATAAGATTGTTTTAATTTATTTTACATTGATTAGTTTTTAATCATCTACACAATGTACACAATAACACATTTATTACATTTGTAAAATAATTGGTTTAACTTTATGAAAGAAATAGCTGTATAGCTCACGGACTGTATTTTGAGAGCTGGCTGCCGTGGTGTAGAATTTTTAGATGAAAATATAATAATTATAAAAACCTGTATTGTACGTAATTCACCCGTTGCAAGAGAGATCAGTACCTATTACCAGTATTTCCAGTATGTAATACAAAAATTATATATAATACATACAAACATATTACATAAATAACCAATAATGTTAATATATAAATTTACTACAAACATACACTTCTATACACAGACAAAATGATAAGTAACTGACAAAGACTACTAGCAGGGTCATATGTAATCTCACCACTACAATAAGAAATTTTGTGTACATATGTTTGCAATAAAGTATTGAGTATTGAGTATTGACAACTTTACATACACGCGCATGCACACAAACACCCACACATACATAGACTCACACACATATACCCTTTATACATACTTGAATCCTCTGCTAGAGAGCGCAAAATGCATAATAATTGTAATAATTAGGATGATCTTTCATTAGCCTATATTATGATTACTTAAGATTGTAACTGAAATTCTTGTATAAGCTGTTGATCATCTAATAATAAATAAATAAATAACCTTGAAATGTAATGTTGCCAATAGCTATTATCTAGCAGACGTTGTCTTATATAAATATGCTGCGCAAACCTTTGTGTATACTTAAGTTACTGCTTCTTTCAACCATATTGCACTGAAAGGGTCTCACCAATAAGGTTAATTGATTTCGATGTTCCAAAATAACTAAGTTTCATCAATTATATTAGAGGTAATTAATGGTTCTTTCGAATTTAATGAAAGATCAATGGAGCGTGAAGGCTCGGAGGTTGCGTAAACATCTTCAAAGGAAGCCTCGGTTGAAGTGTCTTCGCCTTTTGAATGATGAATTTTAACGTGCCATGGTTTTCGGAACAATTGGTGGGTAACCGAAGGGTGGAAGGATAAATATTTTATTATTTACGAGATCAGCCCCCTACCCATATGTCCCTCAAGCGCCAATCGTATATCGTGTTGAGTTCAAATTAAGGTTGCTGCACTGCGACTAATGAGATACCGACTTAATTATTGTCGATTTAGGCAAGAAATCGAATTAATCACATTCATTTATACCAAAATATGTTAACTACAAGTTGAAATAAACCCAATGGGTCAATAAATGGCATCCTAAAATATTGTCGCAGTGAATCTATACCCTAAACTGAGCTCAACACGATCATATGATTGGCGCTTGACGGACATATGGGTACGGGGGCAGATCAGACTTAATAAAAATAGAAAACATAAAAGCTACCTTCTTAAAATGTAAAAAAAAGCGTTTGATAAATTAATGCTATTTTATTAAATTACTTTTTCAATCACAAGTAAATAGGTAGTTATGATAAAATATACATTTCAATCAATCTAATAAGATTTTTTTTTAATTTGATTTTTTAATTTATTTTTTTGTGTTATTTTGGATCGGCCCGCGCGATCCTTTTCTTCTGTTGCCACATTCTGTCCGGGACATATTGTTCTCTAACTCTTTCATATTATGTATTGAATATAAATTATGATTGCAATAAACTATTAAGTATTATCACTTCTAGTATTTTCCACCTTCATGATTAGTAATCATTAGTATTTAGAATGTTTCTTTTGTTTAAAATGCTTAGTGATTTTTTTATCTATCCATTTTCTTTCATTTCTAAAATTTAAAGACTTACAAATTTGGTCTTAAGCTTGAAATATGGGCAAATAGAGATTTGAGAGTTTTACCGCTGATTTTTTCCTGAAAATTGCTTTTAGCTTTGAAAAAGTAACAAACATACATTCATACATTGTTACAAACTTTCGCGTTTATAATATTAGTGAGATAATATAATATATACATAATATAATAACTATAAAGTTATTAAGTCTAGATCTATGTGCTTCATCTAAGGCCACATCATCGCTTCACATCATGCGAGATAGTGGCCAAACATAGATCTATTAAGCGTAATAAATTATTTTTCAAAAAAAACTAAACCGACTTCAAAACCACAAATAGGCACTCAAAAGTGAAAAATAAATTAATATAATTATCATAAGCGCTACCCACTCATATATTTGAAGTCGGTGCCAGCCAAATCTATTAGGTAGCAGATAAATACTATGTATATAGTAACTATTGTACTACTATATTGTACTGTATTGTATTGTACTACTTGTAGGTATATCTACTACCTTTTAGACTTGGCTGGCACCGACTTCAAATATATGAGTGGGTAGCGCTTATGATAATTATATTAATTTATTTTTCACTTTTGAGTGCCTATTTGTGGTTTTGAAGTCGGTTTAGTTTTTTTTGAAAAATAATTTATTTTATCCTTTTTAGTGCAAAACAAGTTTTAATTAAATTAATTTAAAAAGTTTTTAAAGACAATGAATTTCGATAAAATTTATATGGGACCACCTCTGAAGTATGACCTACCAATCAAAAAAAGAATCATCGAAATCCATTCATAATTGGCGGAGTAATCGCGTAACAAACACAAAAAAAAAAAACATACCGTTGAATTGTAAACCTCCTCCTTTTTGAAGTCGGTTAAAAAAAAAGTCTCAAGCCCGTCGCGCTACTGCAAGAAATCTACACACAGCCAACTCACGAGCGAGTACTACTAGGTATTCTGTGCTCACGATCTATATTTAGAATCATGTTATACCACCTACATGATATCGCCTGTATATAAACGTAGTATGTGTATATCAGCCATATTATATCAGCTTGTTCGTCGAAACACCCCAACACCCTATAGTTAGCTCGAACACCTCGACACTGTATTTGACGTCCGTGTCCAAATATTGACACTGGACAGCTTGTCCGAACTGCAAACTGACTTTCCTGTTGTATGCACGAGAGTTTAATCAAATCATCAACTTGATAATTACCATCATTCTCGGGTGACACTATAGATATAGTGAATTGTCTTTGATATTGAATGCATTAGCGCACGCTAGGCGAAAATCCTAAGATTTTAAATAGTTAGGAAGAAGAAAAATGATATTGCTCGGGCAGGGATGCTCGAGCAATGTGGCCCAATGCTAGCCCAATGATATTGATGCATTCAGCCGAACCTGAGCGCAGATGGCTCGGGACAGTATTACTGAGTGGAAAATATGGTGGGAGGCCTTTAACCAACAGTGGGATAGTGACGGCTGATATAATAATAATAGCTTATAATTGTCGTTATTATTATTTTTATGTCGCTCTTTCTCACGGGTTATACACTCGGTCCTTTGGAAGGCTTGCGCGGGGACATGAGTCCAACACGTAGAAGCCTTTTAGAGCATTTAATTTAGATATGTAATGGGCAGCACCTATCGGGGACTGTCTCTAAGTGCACCATTAAGAAGATTCAATCTAAGACAGACCCCGATAAGTGCGAGGACTATTATTGGAGATATGGAAATGACTTATGATTGGGCTATTGAGGTGAATTTTTAATGGGTGAGAACCGGTCTATAATATGATACCTCGGCACCTCCCAGTTCCGCCTCATAAAAACTACACTCGAGAGCAATGAATCCGGGTCACTTAAAGAATGTTAAAAATCTCGGAAACTAAAAATGATAGGTTAATGCAATAAATTGTATTTAATAGACAATGTAATACTCCTTAAATGAAAGTAAAAAAAATATGAGTCACCATACATTTTATTAACACAAAATTACATAAAGAAAAAAACTGCTGATCTCTCCTTAAAACAAAAATAGGAAACATGAAATTTTTGAACTTTATTACGATTTTCTTGAATTTTAATACTTCGTATTGCCTCCTCGTGCTTCCATTACTGCGTTTACGCGGTTTGGCATGCTGTACACCAAGTTCCTTATACGATTTTGGGGAATATTCTCCCATTCCTCTGTGAGAGCAATTTTGAGCTCACGAAGCGTGATTGGGGGAGGGTTTCGTTGTTTTACGCATCTGCCTAGCTCGTCCCAAGCATGCTCGATCGGGTTGATATCCGGGCTGCGCGCTGGCCACTCCATACGAGTAATGTTCATCTCTTGAAGGTAGTCATTCACAATCCTACCTGTATGAGGTCGGGCATTGTCATGCATAAATATAGCATCCTCACCTAAATTGACCATAAATGGACCAACGTGATCATTGAGGATTTCTTCCACATATCTTACGCTAGTTAAAGAGCCGTTTTCTATGATCACCAGCTCTGTGCGACTTTCAGAAGAAATTCCGGCCCACACAAGTACAGACCCACCACCGTAGGCTACTTTTTCTTCGATGCATGCTTGCTTGAATCTTTCCCCTGGTCTTCGATACACTCTGTGTCTTCCATCGTGCTTGTAGAGCATAAATTTTGATTCGTCGGAGAACATAACTTTTGACCAATCTTCAATACTCCAATTTACGTGGCTCTGGGCATATCTTAGTCTCGAAATACGATGCCCACGCTCCAGTTTAGGGCCGTTTGCAGGTCTAAGGGGTTTTAAGTTAGATTCAGCAAGCCGACGTCTTACTGTCCATGCACTTGGGTTACTTCCTCCGAGGCGTCGAAACTGATTGGTGAGTTCAGTTCCTGTGAGAAAGCGATTTCGAAGCATGGTGTTCACCAAGTATCGGTCTTCTCGTGCTGTGGTACACCTGGTTCTGCCCGTTCCTGGTCTGCGTAGGTTAGAACCAGTTTCTTCGTAACGTCGGAGAACTCTTTGTACTGTTGACAGCGACACACCGACAGTCCTGGCTGTATCGCGCTGACTCCGGCCGGTTTCCAGCATTGTAAGTATTCTGGTGCATTCTTCAGGCGTAAGCGACATAATTTCAGCTTGAATAATGAATATAGAGCACTATCAACATGGTTTATGTACCCACATAAATGACAGATTACAAACAAAAGCAAAACCAAATGCTGTAATTTCGTAGTTCCATCTTCGAAAGTGGCCCTTTTTCAAATTTGATTTTTTTATGATATAACTTTACAATAACTAAGAAGTTTTAATACCTTCATTTAAGGAGTATTACATTGTCTATTAAATACAATTTATTGCATTAACCTAGCATTTTTAGTTTCCGAGATTTTTAGGATTCTTTAAGTGACCCGGATTCATTGCTCTCGAGTGTATTTAGGCAGGTGGTGACTTGCCACCCACTAAACGGGCCCCCTTTTTAGGGCCGCCGTACATTGGCGACGTTGGTGTGGGTGGCTAAAGGGTAGTGTTTCACTCAAACGCTACTCCCGGCGCTATGCCCTTTAACACTTCCACCCTTGGAGCTTAGTTAGACGGCCAGTTAAGGCAAGCCGGGGGTCAGGGGTCTCATTTAGCCCCAGGGAGAATCTCGGGGTAAGGCTCAGTGTCGCCACGCACCGACGACTCGCCACAAAGTCGCCCCTGGCCTCGCCACAAAGTCGCCCCTGGCGACGCCACAAAGTCGCCCCTGGTCTTTTATTATTGTTATTATTGTAATACCCGAGTGATTACAGTAAATTCGTTCCATTATTGGTGAATCGTCAAAAATAAATATGCTATTAACTTATCATACCCGGTTGTTAGTCTATTTAAAAATAACTGTTATATACACACATGTAGATATTTTTTCATTTATATTTAATTCTAAGCAAGTTTTGTTAAGTTAAAGCAACAAATATAAATTTAGGTGGATTATTTTGGTCTCGGAACAACTTTATTTGTCAAGAAACGTTAAAATCTCATGTACCTATAGGTACCTCAGGTTTCAACTATATGAAGTACTTAAAGTTTGAAAACTAACGTGAGTCGAAATATTCATTATAAATATAAACGGCTACACTCATGTTATGATTGTGTCTGCGCCGAATCCAAAGCGTAAACTCCCGGAAGAAGGACATCCTAATTGTCCGAAACCTGTTCGGAGTTATTCTGACACAATCATAACGTGAGTGTAGCCGTTTACATTTGTAACTATCGACTCGCCCCGGCGTCGCACGGTTATTATACATATAAACCTTCTTCTTCAATCACTCTATCTATAAAAAAAACCGCATCAAAATCCGTTGCGTAGTTTTAAAGATTTAAGCATACATAGGGATATAGGGACAGAGAAAGCGACTTTGTTTTATACTATGTAGTGATGAATAATTTATATGAACCTCAAGGTATAGAAGAACGTATTTTTAAAATTAGGTTTCGATACATCTTAGCTGCAACAGTATGTTGGATTTATGTTTCAACGGTATTACTTATTGAACGTGTATCTAGTCGAGCGTTGGATTCGTAGCTAATCTACTTCAAAATAACGGAGAACTTAAGACTGTTACGTTCTAGATCAGCCCTTCATAACAGATTATAGTTGCAGCGACCGGATAGCAGTAGGAATAGCCTGACTAGATGTAATCTTGCTTATCTTATCTCCTAGAAATAGACACTATAATCTTATCTGTCTATAAACAAACACTGAGCTCTAAGTTTTCCATTTAAATTTGTTCGGAGCGACGTTTTTTTATGTAACTTAACAATGAAACGAGTAAGTCATTCTCCTGATGGTAAACACCACGCTTGCCTATAACAATTTTTAACTTAGTGAGTAGGTAATGTTCCCTGAATTTAATTGGTGTTGTGAAATCCACTGTCTATCTCGGGTGTTATTATACGGCTCTTTTAAAATTTAAGGTTACAGTTAAGGCTACTAGGTAAGTTTGAAAAGTAAAGATTTATAAAATGTCGTATAAGACGGTACAAAGTACCGAGTAACACTGCATGGCGCTGATCACCCCGAGACATCAGATATTAAGTCACATCCCAGTAATTACAACCAATTGTAAAATCAATTGTTAACGTTATTTTGAGCCACCATGTATGTAGGTATAAGTCTACGCTTGTATTATTTTTATTTTCTTTATTTGGTTCACCAACAGTAGTTACATTGTTTCTTATTCTAAAGACAAAGATTTCTTAAAATTAAATAAGGCTAAATGCACTACCAATAACAGGTAAACACAGCGTTCACGTGTAAAGTAACATAGAATATATAACATAAAAAATAGAAAATAGTTCGCTCTAAATAAAGTAAGTAAGAAAAATGATGTGAAGCTTCCACCAGCGATGGTGGTATCGGGTATCCAGGTCACATCATTTTTCTTACCTATAAGTTTGATAGTGAGTTTTAACAGTTAATTTGCTATTTTCGTGAACAAATGCTCACGAAATTGGTACAGCTTGATTGAGAAAACATCAACAGGTTCGTTTCCGAACCACGTGTTCAGGGTCCTGCACAGTCTAGGAATCGGGGAGTTACTGCCATAGACTGTTGTGCGAGAAGGGGGAACAAGTATTATTACTACACCTTGTATTTTTTTCTGAAGCCACAAGTCTCTTAGTAAAGCTAAAAAATTCTCGGACCAATGACCTCGGACCGTGCTCCAAAGGGCACGCTAAGCCTCGCGTCGGTCTCAATTGCTGTCTTAGGATATAAGACGTTAGGCCATGTTGGAGGCCTTTAGGCAGTCCGAAACCTTCGACACCCGAAAGAAGAAAGAAGATCATCTGTAATTAAATCTATTTCTAGCTAACAGACTTTATTTTATGAAAAATATTTGACATTTCCATTGTATTTTATTAGAATAATATTTTTTTTTTATTATTTGAGCAAACATTTGAGCGCTGTCTCACCTGATGGAAAGTGATGACGCGGTCGACGATGGATCATGCTTGTCTAGAAGATGCCGATTCACTCTGGACTTGAAGACACCTAGATTGTAAGTATCGGGAAACAGAGACGCTGGATAGAGATAGCCAGTTAGACAGCTTTTGTAGTGTAGTGGCTAGTCAGGTTGGCTCAAATCTCATACGAGTTGCGAGTTCGATTCTAGAGACGGGACAAATGTTTGTGCAAAGAAAAAAAAAGCGCAAGTGGGATCATGGCCCTCATAGTTTCGAGTTCCCTTGATACAGGGAATCCTACTTAGGAGCCAGGATCTATGTATGTAATCGTTGGGCGTATATATGTACCTATATATTATATAAAAAAGTAGGTAAAATGCGCGTAATAATCGTCATCGGGGAGACAAGTCTGAGCAGCCGCTCAACTGCCGTCTCTCTCTAGATCACTGTGCTCCATCTTAGGCCACATCATCGCTTCACATCAGGCGAGATAGTGACCAAACATAGATCTATTAAGCGTGAAATAAAAAAATAAAAAAGCATATAGTAGTAGACTTAATAAAATATTTTTCGTTTCCTCTTGGCATCTCTACTTGTCAAATGATATCCACCCGATCTTTTTATATGTTAATGAAAATACAGTATTGGTTCTGAACTGCAGATTAGTTTTAGAGTAGATACAGGGAGTATGCTTTCATTTGCACCAGACGATGTTATAACTGGACAAATACAAACAATGGATACTAAAGCTACTTTAGTAAAGTATATATATTTTATCGCTCGTTAGTATTTCATTTCACTCGTTGTCCATTAAAATTAACTTTAATAAATCATCATCATATATATAAAATTCTCGTGTCACAATGTTATTTACCTTACTCCTCCGAAACGGCTTTACTGATTTTTACCAAAGTTTATATGCATATTCAGTATGTCTGAGAATCGGCTACTATCTATTTTTCATACCCCTAAGTGATAAGGGGTTTTTCACGCTTAAATTTTTTTTTAAATTTATATGGCAAAACAACGTTTGCCGGGTCAGCTAGTAATTTATATTTATTTTAAGAATCTGGATGAAGCTAGTGATTGCTTTACACAAATAATTTACTTTTATCCCGATACCAAGCATTTTTATGATTTGAAACAATATTGGGCGCTTTTATAATTCTCCACGATAACGGCACTCCACGATATTTTTTACCGGCATGTTTTAATATGGAAGCAAAATGTATGGGATTGTACGAAGACGCTCATAATTTTCCATCGACAATAACGTCCTACCCCGCTCTAAGTCACAATGCTACAAAAACTGGCAGCACGATGTATCGTGCACGATATTATCGTGGAGAATTTATAAATGCGCCCAATTATCACTGACACTACTTTTTATATTCACCAACATAAATACAGAAAGACACAAAAAATTAAAATAACACTCCTCAGACTCTTTGAGTGACGAGTCCGCTCAAAATAAAAGTAATTCTTACCTTTTTAAGGACGGAACACAAAAAGTCTCAGGATAACAATAAAGCTGTTAAAACGATTCGCACAAATCTAAAAAACGGACGCGAGCTTAAGATTCCATTTTTAAATGAAGACCACTTTATCCCATTTCCACAATATTTAGGAGCGACACTCCATATTATTTTGACTTAAAAGGTCAAAATGTTGAGTGAATAAGAAGTACATTTATGTTAAGCTCTAATTTTGTGATTCGTGGCCATGCCGATTTAATCACGATGGTTTTTCTTTCTAGTTTTCATGTCATTGGCCTGCGGGATTTGAACTCTGGTTCGTCTGATCGAAAGTTTTGTTTTTTTATGTAACTGAATGACTAGACGAGCCGGTCGTTTGTCTGATGGTAAGCAATACGCCAGCACATAACAATAACATCACCACCCAGAACTTTGTTTTGCAAAATCCTGCGCGGCGCTGCACTGCGTTCGTCACCCTGAGACAATTAGCGGTTGAGTCTCATAATGCCCAGTAACTTCGCTGGCTACAATGCCCTTCAAACCAGAACACATTAATGCTACTGCACTAATGCTTAGCGGCTGAATAGCTGGCAAAGCGGTGGTACCCACCCAGACGCCCTCTCGCATTCGACAAACTTACCACCAGTCTGCCTGCGCTATTTCGCGAGATTACTATAATAATAAATAAAAGATTTTACAAGCATAAAATGAGACGTAGGTAGATAAAGATAACCTACAATCCAGTAAAACAAAGTACACAGTACACACTCTTAAAATTTTACAACCCTCTCTCCCCAAACCTTCATTAATGTTTTAAAATTCGTAAAACATTTAAATGTGGAAAACAGAGATTTTCTTTTTCGAAGCAATCTTACTGTTAAAAAAATTCCAGACCTTTTAATTTCAAAACTCACTGTCCGACGCTCCGGTCCTTCTCCATGACTTCCGGAAGCTAAAACCGGTTATGTCCAGTTCCAGCTCATTTTCACAAGCTTTTATTTTACTTGCAATGTATGTATGTATGTAACTATGTTTGTTCGGGTGGAATCTTCCAAGCTGAATCAGAACTACTTCCTCTTGTCCCACAAAGTAGAAATTTTTCATACTTGTCAAAGTCCGATGACAATGCAAATGAATGATGAAAAAATATATTTTTCAACAAAATAACTAATTAGGTTTACAGTCTCAAGTAAATTAATTACGGCGGGATTGGGTTAGCGTTAAAAGTTTTTGCTTCTTCCATTCCATTACTCACAATAATTTCTTTTAACCGATCACATTTTTACATAATTTTATTTTAAGTTATTTAACCACTAAAACGCTGAAATTTTATAGAGATCATAACCGATTAAGATTCATTGCACTTAAGTGCCTACTAAACTGACTGTTATTAATTTATTTCATGATGCGAAATTATGCACGAAAATAGGATCTTGTCTACGCTCCACTGACCAAAACCAAATACAAAATACATAAGGATCGATTCTGTGTTGCATTCTTTAATCTAAATTTAACTTAAAATTATTGATTATCTAATATTTGGAATTCTACTTTCCGCGTTTTCTAAATTTAAATAACGTTTAACAGTGCTATAATTAAATATTTTTACCTAAAATTCATCCTAACTTTGACAACCCAACTTAGGCATATTAGTGTCAGAAAAATCTTCAGTTCTCATCTTTTTATTAACCTTTTAGGAGCACGTAACTCCTCTCAGTTACGTTTGCAATAAAAATAGGAAACGTCCTCTTTTCCCAACTACAGCCAAGAGTCCTACAGCTTTGAATCTCAAAGGTTAGTATTCAATAACTTGGTATTAGAAGATTACCTTTTATCGGGTCAAATACTTTGCCATCCAGAAAATTTAAACGAAGATTTTACGACGACGACCAATCCAATCATTGAGGATGACCGCTAGTGGTACCTTTTGCGGTCGTCACAAAGGGCTGTCACATCATACACTTTAAAAGGAACAAATTTTATTAAAAATAAAAATATTGTGAAAATAAGAAAAACAAAGTTTATTAAAGTTTGGAAACTATCGTGAGTCGAAATATTCATTATAAAAATAAACGGCTACACTCAAGTTATGATTGTGTCGGATAACTCCTACCAGGTTTCGGACAATTAGGATGTCCTTCTTCCGGGAGTTTACGCTTTGGATTCGCGGCGCAGACTGCGCGCCTCCGCTCGTTCCTGTCGCCGCGAGCGCGGTGCTAAAACCGGTGCAGGCGCGGGGTGCGCGGGCGCAGCGGGGGTTTGTTTATCCCGCGCAGCCATGTACGGTGGTGTGGTGTCTTCATCTGTTGAGCTATCATCGTCTTGACCAATCAGTTGCTGGCGTGAGTGTAGCCGTTTATATTTATAATGAACAAAGTTTATGACGAACCTGCATAGATCGGCACTATAGTAATCTAAGATGTCTTCAAACATAGACAAAATAAGTTTGCTCACCATTATTGTTATGATAGAACGTACTGGTTCTATATTCTAACTGTTACCATCTGCTTTGAACTGCATATTGTTAGAATTTAATAATTAGCGCCTTCTAATATTTGTCTATTATACATATATCTATAGTCTGTAGTCTATGGCTGCGCGCTCTCTAGAAATGTCATATATACATAGATATACCTCCTCCGGATGTTTTGGGAAAATAAAAGGTTTTCTTTTAATTAAAACTCGTTTAATTCATGACTGCATTCTGGCAAATAAACGATGATTGGATTTGATAGATTTTTAGCCTTTATTATGTATACAAATTCATATTATTTTATTAATATATTTTAAACCTTAGATGCATGCGCTAGAATGCGTACAATATCAAAGTTACGAATAATGTTTATTAGCCTAAAAAAGAGAGAGAAAATTAAAAAAAGGAACATTTATGACTTCCGACGGGCCTTGAATCCGCATCACAATACTGCCTAGACGCTCTTTCAATTTAGCTACGTGGTCAAGTCGAGTGCCGAATCTTTTCTTTCATTATTGAAATTGTGTTTATTTGTTTTTCAGAATACATATTATGAAATAAAAATAATATATAACACCGATTTTTTTCATCTCAATGTTTCAAACAATGCAAATTCTATTTACGGTAGGTATGTAAAAAACATAAGGCGACAACCCTGTAGCTTTGTGACGAAAGTAGTTTAGCTTAGGAATATTGAAAGATTTTAGGTGTTTTATTACTGATGGCTATTGAACGAATATTTTTACCAGAATTGTCCAGTAGGTAATCTTGAATTTGACACCAGTTATTGTTTTACTTTTTTTTCTGGCTTTGCAAGGTTTGCACATTTAGCCAGTATCAAGTAAATAATAATAAGTTTTTTTTATTTATTGCAGAGAGAAGACGAGAGAACATGAAAAGCAATGTTACTCGATTTTGTTCTATTTGCCTACACTCGTGCCCGTTTTGAAGTCAACATGGTAAGTATTTCACCTACATTCCAGTGTACCTACACATTATCACTGGAAGAAACTCTTGTTTTGATAAACAATACACAATTGAGCGAGTGTGGCTCAGTGGGAGCATGTGCGTCTTTCGATCCGACGCACCCGAGTTCAAATGCCCTTAGCCCCGCACCACTGACTTTCTAAAGTTATGTGCGGATTTACTACTCGCTAAAAAACGGTGAAGGAAAACATCGTGAGGAAACTGGGATGTTCAAGAATTTGTCACAAAAATTCAAGGACAAGTGACATCCACCACAGCTTGGTGGATTATGGCTCATACTCTCTCTACGAGGGAAGGCCCGAGTCCCAGCAGTGGGTACGTAATGGCTGATGATGATGACACAATCGAACTCCTTCACTTCTTACTTCCCCCCAAAAAATGCATTTGAGCTTGTTACTTGTTACCTACTCTCTTTTTTTATCTCTCTCTCGTCTGTTTAAACGTATTTCTTTCTCTATCTCACAAACACACACAGGATATATCAGCTAACATGGTAGTATGGGTCAGCTGAGGCATTGCTAAACGAATCTACGCTGACAATCGACATCGTCTTCAGATAACATGCATTCACTCATGGAAATGTTTAATAGCATTCCATTTTTAAAATATTAAAAAATATTATCATTCAATTTATAAAGGTAAACATTATTAACCCTCTTTTGTTTTATCGAAACCGTATACTAAGAATAATATTTTCGCAAAGACCTTAATATGATGCAAATATTGGCTTTTTATTATACAAATATTTGTTCCGCGTTGTGGTTTTTAAAGCCGTGCTACGGTTGCCTCCAAAATAAGGTCTGTTGACAATAAGTTAATTTTTCATAATTTAATTACACACCTCTGTGGACAGCCTCTGTGGTGTAGAGTTTGGAAGGACATGTCAACTCAAATTTCATATATCAAATTTCGATTTCCGAATACCGCTCATGACACAATGTTTGTGTACAGAATAAAAATAACGCAAGCATTTGTTTCGTGTTTCGTTATCAGTTATGGGACCATGGTCCTCGTAGTTCCTGGTTCTTTAGATAAAGATAATCTATGACGATTATCTTGTACATAAAAAGCTAGCGTCAACCCTCTACCCGCGACTCCGACCGAATATAATTAGGTTTATAGTCGTTCCAGGACCCAGGTATCCAGGTAGCACTGCAATTTTTGTGGGCGGACGTGGCGTTTGCCATCGGGTGAACTTGCTCGTCTCATCACTCAATTCCATAAAAAAATGCACGGACACACATACACACATACTTATTAGATGTCATCATATCAACCATAGAGATCAGATCGACAGTGATATAAGTTCCAGCTTTGAATATTTATCAATCATTGTAATATCTTTTCTACTATCAAAGTTATTTCTCAGTACACGAACAAAAAAGTAAGATAGATAGATAGATAGATGAACGCTTTATTGCAAACATTAAATTAAATACATTACATAAAAACAATTAAAGAAAGTGTTACAATGGGCGGCCTTATCGCTAAAAGCTATCGGTAAGAAGACTTTAATTACACTAAGTGATGTTTAACACATCATAAACCTGTCGCTCTGCCTACCACCTGCCAGAGCCTACTTACTCCCTGAGGAAATATCAGTAATGAAATGAATAATGTGATTAAAATGGACATTCAACTGTTATGACACACCTATAAACAACGTGGCAGTTTGTGAAGTGTTTGTGATGTTTCGTGATATTGCGCGTAATATTTTTCCATGGTGTTTCGAAATTGTAAATCATAATCGAAAGTGTTTCGACTAATACCCGTGAATGTAGCCGGTTATTAAATCAAACCATAATCGAAAGGTTTATTTATATTATAACTAGCTGTGCCTGGCGGTTTTACACGCGGCTTCCCGGGGTAAAAGTAGCCTATGTGTTAATCCAGGGTATTAGCTATCTCTATTCCGAATTCACTCAAAACCGTTCAGCTGTTGCTGCGTGAAGAGGAAACAAACAAACTTACACACTCACAAACCTTCGCATTTATAATATTAATGTGAGTTTGATGAAAATTATTGTGATAATATCGGAGTGCTAACTTATTATAGGTGACAAGGACGGAAAGATTTTGTTATGATAGGTATTTATACACATTATAGTCTATACTACCCACTATTATAAAATCTATATAATAAAAGAACAGAGTTTTTTTCTACAATCATCGCACAGCCGAAACCGCTTAACATAGAAACCTGAAATTTGGACCACGTATTCTACAAGTAGTGAAGGCGTCATTTAAGAACGGATTTTTCGAAATTTGACCTTTAAGTGGGTCAAATTGGGTCATAAAGGATGTATGGGGAAAAAAAATTCTTTTGTCGCACGGTCACGAAACTTTGGCAGTATACTATGCAAAAGAAATAAAAGGACACGTGTGTCACAGTTTTTTGAAAATCAACCCTTAAGGGGGGTTTAGTGTGGTTTTTTAGATTGGAATGCGGAAACTATAATGTATGCTACAGTGATTATTTCTCGACCAGTAGTTATTAAATTTTGTGTGAGCATTAAGCATGTAGATAATAGGAACTTGTTTTCGGCATTTTGCGAAATTCATCCCCTAAGGTCATTTATTGGGGTCGCAAAGTTTTCATGGTGTAGGTTTTTTTAGTAAAGTTATGAAACTAAGTAAATTGACTAAACATAAGCATATAAAAATATAATTTCAGTTACTTTTCAAAAATCAACCCCTAAGGTAATTAAATAGGGCCGTAAAGTTTGTATGGAGTAGGATTTTTTTATTAATGCGACACTGTAGCTACAGTAAAGAAACAGGTTAAATAAATTATTTTTGATCAAGTTTATAAATAAGTTTTCAGCATTTTTCAAAAATCAACCCCTTACTAGGTTAAACGAGGTGGTAAAGTTTACATAAAAAATCTTTATTTATAGCGATGAAACTTGGTACATACCTGACAAAACATTATTAAAATGTGATCTACCATTTTTGAAAATCATCCCTTAAAAGGGTTAAACAAGGTGGAAAGTGAAGATTATTATTTTTAAGCTACAACGATGGAAGGTTGTGTACGTGGTAAGCAAATGAAATTATAGATGTGTATTTCACCATTTTTTGAAAATCATCCCCTAACAAGCCTAAGCGGGGTGGTAAAATTTGTATAGAAAATCTTTGTTTATGAAGTTTCGTGGCTATCATAAAACTTGGTAAAAAAAGATAATTAAAACGTAATTTATGATTTTTGAAAATCATCCCTTAACAGGGTTAATCAGGGTGGAAAGAGAAGATTATTAATTTTAAGCTACAGCGATGAAATGTGGTATATGTGCTTAGCCAATGAAATTATAGATATATATTTCACATTTTTTTAAATCATCCCCCAACCAGCGGGGTGGTAAAGTTTGTATAGAAAATCTTTTTTATTTATGAAGTTTGTGGTCATGATGAAACTTGGTACACAAACTAAGAAAAATGAGATAGTTGAAACGTGATTTACATTTTTTTAAATCTACCCATAACCAGGTTTAATAAGGGTGAAATGAAGTTACATTTTTTGAAGCTACGACGATGAAATTCGGTTCAATTACTCAGACAGATAAACTTTAAGCACCTGTTTCACCATTTTGCTGGAATCATCCCTAAACTGGTTCAAACGGGGTGGTTAAGTGTATATGGATAATCTTTGTTCATGAAGTTATGGCAATTAAATTTGGTACACATAGTAAACAAAAGAAATAAATTGAAACGTAATTCGGCATTTTTTGAAATTCACCCTCTAACAAAGTTAATCAGGGTGGAAAGTATCAAATATATTTCAATGCTACGATTTTGAAATTTGTTACAAATATTCAGTCAATAAAATTCTAAACACGTATTCCACCATGTTTTGAAATCACCCCATAACAGGGTTATACAGGTTGGTAAAGTTTGTATGGAGAATTTTTGTTTATGAAGTTGTAGCAATGAAATTTCGTATACAGACCAAACAAAAGTAATAAATTAAAATGAAACTCACTATATTAATGAACTTCTAAAAACGTTAAACAAGGTGGAATTTAACATTTTTTCTAAACCTACGACGGTGAAATTTGGTACATATACTAATCGAAGATACTATACACACATGTTTTACCACTATTTAAACATCTTATAAGGTCTAAATGGGATGGCAAATATTTAAGTGAAAAACCTTTGTTTATAAGGTGAAAGCAAAATTTGGTATATAGACTAGGCAAAAGAAATGAATTCTAACGTAATGCAATTTTTTGCAATTTCTTTATTCGTACAAGACTTTAATAGACTTTTAAAATGCAACACTCAGAAAAGTAAGAAATACTCAAGGTGTAGTCAATCGAAGATTTTCAAATATTCAGCAACTTTTGTCGTTGACCGTACGTGTCGCAAATCGGGAAATGAGGATATCTGGGATTTCGCAAAATTCCTAGGGATGGTATAATAATGTATAGGAAGGACCACTTCTCCGCGGTCCGACTAGCTTTTACCCCTAGAGTGTATATAAAAAGCGCGGAGCCAGAAGCTCGCGAGGAGTTCCTGAGCAAAACGAGTGCGCAAGGCCAGAATGAAGCGAGGGGGAGAGGTGGCGAGCGTAGCGAGCCGGCGACCTCCCGAGTGGAGTGATGGTCGAGTGCGCGAGTGGTGCGAAGGGATGACAAAGCGAGAGTTCTGGCGAGAGCCTTTTTATTAAAACTGTACGTCGTATCCCTAGGGATTTCATGAAATCTCTGGTATCCTCATTTCCCTGCGACTTACAATATTTTTTCTGGAGCTACGACGATTGACTTTTGGCCAAAATACTTACATATACTGAGCCAAAAAAACTATTGACACATGTATTATTACCATTGTTTTGAATACCATCCCTTGACACGTTTAAACGGGTGGTAAAGTTTGTAAAGAAAATATATGTTTACTAACTGACCCGGCAAACGTTGTTTTGCCATATGAATTATTTCTAGAGTATGAAAATATATTTTATTTATTGAAAGTGTGTGCGTATGTGGTATATGAGTGGAAGAGGCATGGACCGCTGTGAACGATGACGTAATGTGAAAATAACAACACAACAAATTCATTTTTTTTAATTAATTGTATAACTTTTATTTTAAATTATATATACAACGAATTCTGTTCAGGACGATAAAGGTTAGGATTGGAATAGGATCGGGAGCAGAGAGGGACGGTAACGGAATAAGAGTGGGACTGTAATAGGATGGGAGCGGGACGGTAACGGGATAGAAGTGGGACGGAATATTAGGACCAGAGCAGGGCCCCAATTCACTTTGTAAACTCGGTAATTTCTTTCTTCGAAATCACGTCGATTCCTTCATATATAAACGACATCTCTATGACAAATTCATATATACATATATATGACGCGTCATAGATAATACAAATTTCGCAGATGTCGTTTATTAATGAAGGATACGACGTTTCTTCGAAGCAAGGAATCACCAAGTTGTCATAGTGAATTGGGGCCCAGTACGGTAACGGGATAGGAGCGGGACGATAACAGGATAAGAGTGGAAAGGACACGAAACAGAAGCGGTACGGTACGGTAACGAGATATGAATACGAGCGGAACGGGAACTGGAACGGGAATATGGTGGGACGGAAAATGGTCGGAAGCAGGATGAATACTTCACTACGCGTACGAAGTCGCGGGCATCAGCTAGTGATATTATAAGTAAGTAATAGAAAAGGAATGCGACACCCAAAACAAAGCTGTTTAAGGTTTAAAAGGAATAATATAAAGAAAAGTTGTAAAATTTATATAAATAAAAAAGAAACATATAAAATGGTTATCTATATTTTAAGAAGATATGGAATGTTAAACCAATAGTACTTAACCTATGTTGGTAACTGAAGCGGTCGAGTATTTGAACTGAGTATGGCTGGACAAATTCATACTCATCTCACATACAAGAGAATTTGAAAGAAATTCTTACACAATGCTAATAGCCAGCTCTCGTCATCATCTGGCGAGCAGTGGTCAGAAGAGCCAGCGTCTCCTCTCTGGACCTTCAAAATGGACACCCTCCGAGCTAACCTGCAATTCGCCACCAGTGTCCTGTGTCTCGCATCCACTCTCTAATCTAACTCTAGTTTTAATTGTGACATATTTATTTAAGTAATATATAACAATGCTTATATAAGAAGTAATTAAAAACCCACGTCGTTATCTCGATTTTGAAGACCTTTGTCAACATTGTCATTGAGAAACGAAACTTAAACGGCGCAAAATATAAGGATGAAAGAGAATATTAATTTGAAAAATTTAGATATTCTTCATATTGCTGGGACTTGTCTAAGCAGTAAATAATTAAGAAAGTAATATAATGGTTAATAATCCACGATATTACACATGATCACTCGAAATAACACTTGTTTGGAAAATGAAACAAAAACGAACTGTATCACATTTCACTTCCCGCCAAAAAGTCTGGGAATCTTGGGACATTATGGTGTAGATTGACATTCAGTCAGAGATAATAAAGCCTACCTTATATATACGTATTTGAGAAAATATATGTCACGAAATGAGAAGTGAGATACCCTTTCACATAAATAAACTACATTTTTAAAGCGAAGGCGTAGTACAATAATGTTTCCCGTCTCTTAATAGCCCATGCCATGCCGTCAAGCGACCTAGTCGTGTTTCGGGATGATGTTCGGTGAACCATCGGGGAGACGGGTCTGAGCAGCCGCTCAACTGCGGTCTCTCTCTAGATCTATGTGCTCCATCTTACGTCCACATCATCGTTTCACATCAGGCGAGATAGTTGCCAAACATAGACCTATAAGGCGAAAAAAAAAAAGCCCAGCTTTAATAGCCCAGCGAGTAAACACTTCAACTGTTTTTAACCCCCTACGCCGAAAGGAGAGTTGTTATAAGTTTGACCACTATGTGTGTCTGTCTGTGGCACCGGAGCTTTCGAATGGGTGAACGGATTTGGATGCGTTTTTTTATTATTTTAGAGGTTTTCTAGCGGTGGTTCTTTGACGGTTTTTTATATTTTACTTTACTGAAATTCGCTTGTACGAGATTTTTAAAGTATGTTTGTATAAATATTTTTATAGATGTATTGTAAAAAACCTTTAACTGATAACGTAAATAAATATCTAAATAATAATAATAAATGCTTAACCTTTTGAGCGCTATAGAAGCAAAAGCGTGTCCTCAATACCAAGCTACAAGATTTTCGAACGTTTTAGTCGGCCTTAGCCGACTTAAGCGTAGAGAACACTTTTTGGTATGTCGAGCATAGCCGACTTTGGCGGTCAAAAGGATATAATTTACACCTTAATGAAACAAAAACGAACTGTATCACATTTCACTTCCCGCCAAAAAGTCTGGGAAGCTTGGGACATTATGGTGTAGATTGACATTCAGTCAGAGATAATAAAGCCGACCTAGTACGATAGGCGCTTGAGGGACCAGCAGGCGTACCACTATCTCTTAAACCAGTATTAATTTAAGCTTACTTCCGTTTTTTGTATCACGAAGTCCTAAAAAAAGCTTACTTTGGTATTGTATTGTTGAGAAGTTTTGGTGACGTCATCGTAAATCATTCATTCAGGTGTTTTTCGACAGCCGACACTTCGCAGGAACAAAAACATATTAACATATTGTTTTATGAAGCTCATGGTATGAACCAGAGTAATATGATTGTAAGCTTTAAATAAAACGTTACAGTAGCATGATTGTCTTGTAAAAGTTGGTGGTAAGCCCCCAGTAGTGGTGGGTAGATAGGTCTGCAATAGTTTTCCGAAGTAAATCGCTTGAGACAAATTTCCGTCAGTAAGTCACGATCTTTAGAATTTGCAGTATCTCTCCGTTATCAATATTTGTCAAGCGAAGGCGTGTAACAATATTGTTTTTTACCTCGTACAGCCCGGATATAATGTAGATTGTAGTCAGTTCTTACATTACCTGGCACACAGAAAACTTATTATACACTACTTATAAAAACAAACGAAAATTACTCCCCATTTTTAAAATTTCAGGCCATACCATCAGGTCCTACTCGTCTTGACACTTAGTTGTCCTACAAATATTATAAATGCGAAAGTTTGTGAGGATGGATGGATGAATGGATGGATAGATGGATAGATGGATGGATGATTGTTACTCAAGCATGCAAAAACGACTGAACGGATTTTAATGAAATTTGGTATGTAGATACTTGAGGTCTTAAAAAGGATATAGGATATTATCTCTGAAAACCGCGGGGGAAGCCGCGGGAAGCAACTAGTATCAATATATGCCCGCTTTGTAAAATTTACTGACTTACATTGAGCAGTTTATTTTGTAAGTATAATCTGTACAATTTTTCTTAAGGTAGTAAACAAGCTCTGAAAAGTTTTCTACTGCTGATTGCGGTATCTTAAATTGAAGCGATAGTAGTTATAAGTTCTCAAAGTTCTAAGTGCTTTTATAATGAGGTTAGGTGCAGCTTTCAATATGACGTAGCTTTATTGCTACGTATTATGTAGAAAGTACAACGCCGCATCGAACGTTTGGATATTTAGTAAAAAGTAGGTACATGCCTATTTCCCGATAAAAAAAAATCAAAAAAACATGCTATAATTATCATAATGTGTCTTCAATATAAAAATTAATTAAAGTGAACTTTTATAATATAAAAATAATCAGTATTTATTAAAAAAGCGAGCGAGTGTGGCTCAGTGGGAGAACGAGCGACTTTCGATCCGACGCACCCGAGTTCGAATCCCGCTGGCCCCGCACCACTGGCTTTCTTAAGTTATGTGCGGATTTAACACTAGCTCTAAAAACGGTGAAGGAAAACATCGTGAGGAAACCGGCATATTCAAGAATTTATCACAAAAATTCAAGGACATGTGACATCCACCAACCCGCACTGGGCCAGCGTGGTGAATTATAGCCCATACTCTCTCTATGAGAGAAGGCCCGTGTCCCAGCAGTGGGAACATGATGGGCTGATGATGATGATGATTAAAAAAATACATTATAAAATATTAAAAATTACATCATAAAAATATTTAGTATTGTTAATCATAAAAGTAAATAGTAAAAGAATAGGTACACGTATACCTACCTACTTCTCAAAAAAGATACAATTTTAGTCAATGTTAGAATAAAATTATAATTTGTCTTCAATAATATGCAATAATTTCATCAAAAACATTGTTCGTCCGCTGCACGAAAATGTTTGCAAAATAGTTTGTTTGAAATAATATATTTTATTAATCAATCAATCAGTTTACAAGTATCAGTCTAAGCACAAATCGTGTGGTACAATCAATTTTATGAGCTCTGAATCCCACACTAGGATAAATCCTGTGTTGTACGGTTCAGTCTCTTTCATTCGGTATCACTACAAAGCGAAACGAAATTGGGTTAGGTTTATGAATAAAATCTTGATATGATGGGGGTAGGTATCAAATAAGTAAGTAAGAGAAGCGCACTGACATGGATCATTTGCCTATTTAAATGTTCCTGTTTACTTTGTTCCAGTTATGATACAGTATGATGACTCAAGAAACACGTAACAAGTAATCAGTTTCACATCAAACTTCAGACCCCTCAAAGTATTGGCCAACCCCGAACAGATTGGAAGCAGACTAGTCCAAATAATATTCAAATCAATTCAATCAGCAGATTCCGAGATACGTATTGAACTATTGAAACAATCGGAGATATGCCTAATGGAAATTGAGGTCGAGCAGATTGCGTGGTGAATTGATGATGGACCTAAATATAGAGCCACCCGATATCCATCAACTCCCCCTAACGGTAGGAGTACACACCGGCAATGACAAAATAAATAAATAGCCATGTACGGAGTACGCGTGAGGGGCCCATCAACGTGAGTTTATCGCGGCTGGAGCAGACTAGGACAACTGACTTCAAGTCCTACGCGCTCCAGGTTTCAGCGGAAGACGCGAAGATGTTCCTCGCCCCGGACTTCTTGCCTGCAGGAATAGTCTACCGCCGGTACAAGGAATGTAGGTGAAAACAATTCCCTGTTGTGTAGAAGCTTAATAAAAATAGTTTTAATATTCGGCATATTGTTATGTTAGTCTGTAAGGTGTGGGTCTTAGAATTATTTTAATTAACTGAAGCATAGCAATGACGTTGGCTCAAATCTCACCACTGAGGTTGCGGATTCGTTTCCCGCGACGGGACCAACGTTTGTGCACAGAAAATCGCAAGCGTTTGTTTCGTGTCTGCGTGTTGTGGGACCATAGTCGTCATAGTTCCTGGTTCCCATATACAGAGAATCCTAAAGTTAGGGGCCAGGATCTATGTACAATGTGATCGTTGGGCGTTTTATTTTATTATTCTACCAACCCAAGCATAGGTCGAACGCTTCATTATGCGGTTCAATCCTTGTTTTTATTAGTAATAATTAAAGGTATATTTTTCAAAGGGTCGAACAAACATATCGAATTATGCCTCGTCTAGACTATATTCTGGAAATTTCGGAATACCTAGACATTAACACGTATATTTAATGATAAATGTGGCGTAACCCGATCTCAATGACCTATAAAAAAACCAGTACGACTATCGAACTAGACACCTATTGTACCAAAATGGCATCCAGAGTAGGTAATCAACTTAGGCGTACAAACCGCTTGTACGTACGACCCTTGACCGATCGCCACACACTTAGCTCAACTTAGCTGGGACGTATTTAGGGCGACGTACTGGGGGTCCGCCAGAAAATGTTATAAAAATCCATTTATCGCGAAGTATCGATAAAAAACAATGCGTTCCGACTAAGGCATATTTAATTTGTGTAATAAAAGAAATTGAACTAAATGGGAAGAAACTGATTATTAAGACACAGGCCAAACAGCATAGTTTCGTAGTTAGGGTCACACTAATAGATGTTACTGAGAGATTCAATGAATTTTAATTTTATTTAATTTTCATATAACTGTAGACTGTGTTACGCCAGATTATTAATTAAATAACATTATTATCGACATTTTGTTTGCCACCAAGCAGTAATGCGCAAGCAAGACTGTTCGGGTTTAAAGTGCGTGGTAGCTTAGCGTAATTACGGGGCTTGTAAGACTTTTTTGCGCCCCGGAAACAAATCCTGAGTACGTCCATGGCTGGTCTAGCCACTTACTTAGGTCTCAGTCTAATTACTGACTGGGTATCTAATTGTTCATTTGCAGATTAGTACCCATTAGAACTCGATTAGTTGATTAAAATGCGTTACGAGTTACTATGCTAAACGAGATGAAGTCATCTTAGATAATATCGGATGATAGTCCTTGGCAGGCGTGTATTAATCACGTCTATGTATAGAAAAGAAAGAAATGGATTTACAAGATGAGCATGTTGTTGAGCATGTTGTGTATTGTTTTTCCTGTGTGTTTGGTATTCAATAAAGCATTATTGTATTGTATTGTATTGTGTTGTATTCGCCTGAAGGTAAGCGCCACGCCTACGGAGTGAAACATAGTAAACTAGTGAGATCGAAATTGGCGTATGTGAAATGTAGGCGTTTGCCAAACTTGTTGCGCAAACGTATATACCTACAGAAAAATTAACAGTATATATAGCTAAAGGTGGAAATCACTAACTTAATTACAGAATCAATTAACAATTATGTACAAATATATAGAATGGTAAAAACTAAACTAACCCACAACAAAATTAAAAAATGAAATGAAATATAAAATTAGCTAAATTAAAATTTGCTTATATCTAACTTAATTGATTATAATATAAGTAATAAGCAAAGTAGGGAATGTTTTTAAGATATTAAATTATACTCTGGAAAAGATCGCTCTAAGCGATAAGACCGTTACCCATTGCAGTTTTATTGTAAAAACCATTGTTCCTAATTGTTATGCAAAAGTTATTTCTTTTGTAAATATCATTATAAGACAAGGTCTTAACATAATAAAGCTATAATTACCGGTAAGAGCGCGCTAAGCCACTCTTTAGCAAAGAACAAGCTTTTCTATGCTTAGATAAATGTTTTCACAGAAGTTCCGACGCTGCCTTGTCACGATAAAGTAAATAAGTAACAACTTAAGCAACAACTTGGATCTCTACACGATGTTCAACTTACGAGTACGCCGATTAAGCTAAGACTAAGTTTGGAATGAGCAGCGAAATGGATTCAAAAGTAAACTAGATTATAGGCCGCAGAAATAATACGTAGGTATATCGCGAAATTCTATGTTCAAAAATTCAGTAAATATTAGTGTAACATTGATATGATACTGATTCCCTGAAAACGTGGAAGACCACTGGTGTGGGATGCTACATGGGTTGACACGCTAGCGGCGACCCACGTGTTCTCTATCTCCAGGGCGGCGGGAGTAGCGGCGGCAGCAGCGGAAAGCCTTAAAAGGCGGAAATATGAGTCTCTCGGCGATGGATACTTATATCTGCTTTTTGGGGTAAAAGCAATAGTTCAGTGGAGTCCAACCCCTTGGCAAATTTATAAAGAGTTATCAAAGCGAATTATAGAGCAAATGACCAAAGGGATGGTGTATACCTCGGCTAGAGAATCAACATCGATATTCAACGAGGTAATGCCCAGCGTTTGGGTACCTTAGCGGCGGTATAAGTTTTGTGTTTTTGGTTATTATTGTTAAATACCCAATTAAAGTAAGTTTTCTGTCAGTTGCTTCTAAATACCACTTGAATTTACGACCAAGCCTATCTCGTTTTTACAACGAATGAAACGTTTAGACTAATTGCAGATAATTTTTAAGTATTTGAACTTCAAAACGAATTCAGAGACTTCGAGAGCAGAATAATAACAAAATTAAAGGGTACAGAAATGTTGATTCTTTTATGAATGCTTACATGAAATAGGTTTTACATACGAAACATTTTACAAATAAATATTTCAGAAACAATTGTGAACTATATTTTATTGTTTTCACCTTTTTGTAATTTTTACAAAGTGTTTTACTTTTTCCAAATGAAATGTTTTTGAAGTCCAATTCTCTTCTTTGAGTTTTCAACATAACTATGGGGATGAACATGTTTCTGCGATTGACTCTTCTATTAACTTTAGGTATCTTAAAATATTTAAAATGTAGTTATATTTTTAGTCCAAATTCTTTGTTTTAACAAAAGAACAATAAAAGCATTAAAAGTTACACGTGTTTTTCATGAGAAGGTATTGCGATGAGGCGATAGTGTACCTCATGACAGTACCAAAACTTTTCAATGAAAAACAAAAGCCAAAAGAGTCTTACAAATCGCCAGCTCTGTTGATCATTCATAAATTCTTCTTGTTAAATTACTGATTATTACATATTCCTAGCGCTGCCGCTGGTTACTTAAAAACCACTATGAGAATTGAATTAATGGATAATAAGTTTTTGTAGTGTGTTAAAGCGAGTATAATCTGGATCATATTGCCATCTAAAACGGTGTAGGTATAGGTACTTAGCAAGACCTATATTGTTTATGCGCTTTTCATTATTTTATCGTGTGAATGTAGGTATAATGAATAGTTTAAAACCTACTAACTATAGTGTTACCGTATAAGATGAATGGTTATTTCTGAACTTTGTTTCTGTCTTATAAAAATATATTTATTTTATTCATCATCATCATCAGCCCATCACGTTCCCACTGCTGGGACACGGGCCTTCTCTCATAGAGAGAGATTTATTATATTAAATAAATAAATAAATAATTATTATTACATTAATTTTTTACAGTCTCAATAACTCAAGTATAAGTATACGTATTTTATACTTAATTTTTCTTATTATTTATGTGTCATACATATTTAATCTAAATTTTCTTCGATCATATATATGTTTAATAACTAATTTGACAAATCATACTAGTAAGAATATCTAATAATAAATACGTACCGATATGTTTTCGTATAATTTATAAGGAGACGGTGGTCGTCTTCGCTACATCTTTAACTTGATTCCTCTATATATAAATTTTTAAATTTCATTGGCCCATTCCTCTATAATAAAATAAATAAAGAAAAAAAATCCACTCACTGTGTTTGAAATAAAATTTTTTTTTTTTACTAAACTAATGAAATTTAATTACAGTGAAACTGAACAATTTATAATACCATTAAACTAAATAAATAATTAAAATAAAACTAAAGTAAAATAAAAGTAAATTAAATTATAGATACATACTTGCTTGGCAGCCTTCTATTTTTGAGCTTAATCAGATAGCATTTATTATGTACCTTTTTCTATAATTAATGTATATATTCACATATATATCAGTTTATTTATACATAATATTATCTAATTCACATATATTTTAATGATATATATTATATGTAATTTTATATATAATGTAATTATATGTCTCACCTACACCTCAACACAACACAAAACAACAATGTTTTTGTACTCCGACGAAAGAGGCCTGGAAGCTATATCACAGGCCACAAGCCTAGTTTAGGTTGCAGGTGCTCCACCAGTTAATTTTCTTGTAACAAATGTTTCAATAATAAATGATTTTGATTTGATTTTGATTTGATCCAAACAGGGGGTGGTTAAGGAACGGTCTGTCTTGAATACTGAACTAGCTAATCGAGCTCCCTTTGAGTAATTAACGCATTCGTTGTCTCCCTGCCGAAGCCGGCATGCCGACTTTGAAGCAGCGCAATCTAATCATAAGCTTATTGAGCATTAATTATATGAATACAATCCGTTTAAGGTAATCGTGTCTACATAAAGATGCTTGTATTGTATGGATAACTGTATTGTCATTAGTTTTCTGCCCACGGCTTTCACTGAGGAATACTTATTTGATGGCCTCTTTGGTGTAGTGGTTGGCAAGTCATATTTCATTTACCATGGATGTTGCCGGTTCGATTCCCGTTACAGGACAAATGTTGGTGTACGGAAAATATCGCAATTACATTGTTTTTTTGTGTTTTGGGACCATGGACCTCGTAGTTCCTGATTTACTGGAAACAGGGCTTAATATACATGAGTATCTATGTAGAGATACATAGATCCTCCATATAAGGCTTCCAGTGTACCTGGCGGGAATATAATGGGCTGATGATGATGAATATAAATCATTATCAATAATCCTCCTTTTTTCGCCGTTGAATGACTGCGAAAATAATAATCTTAATGCAAAACATACACATGTTTACATTTCCTATGTGGTACGTATATACAATACATTTTCGGCAAACCTAATAGGACAAAACGTAATCCGATACCCGAACCATGAATACTTATTTACATTTCAGCTTTGCAATGAAATTTGTCGCAAAAGAAAACCTACGGAAGTGCAGACCCTACATCGATATTGCCGAAAGTATTATACCCTCAGATGGATGGAGTTTTCCAAAGGTCGTTCACGCAGCTTATAGAATTTATTTTATATTAAATGACTTGATGGAGCGCAGTATCTTAGGTGTAAAGTTAAGATACCGTATTAGGAATACGATACTGCGCTCTAAAACGCTAATCCTGGATGTTTCTCAGAAAGCCGCCCAGCTAAAATGGGAATGGGCTGGACACGTATGTCGTATGCCAAACCAGCTGTGGGCTAAAGTAATAACAGACTGGGTTCCAGCCGGAGCAATAGAACCACGGGGCCGGCCCCGCCGTAGGTGGCGCGACGACCTAGACGCCTACGACAAGGAACGCCCTTGAAAGCAATGGACAGAGGGCCATGGAAAGAGGAAAGGGAGGCCTTTGCCCAGCAGTGGGACGAAACATGCTCGTAAAAAATGACTTTTGAATTGAGATGAACTGTTACCCCATGTCAATTATTATTGCTATATGACAGAGCGGCAGCATACACGGAGAATTCGCTAATATAATTCTACTTCCTACTAATATTATAAACGCGAAAGTTTGTAAGTATGGATGTACCTTTGTTACTCTTTCACGCAAAAACTACTGAATGGATTTTGATGAAATTTGGTATGGAGATAGCTTATACCCTGGATTAACACATAGGCTACCTTTTATCCCGGAAAACCGCGGGCGAAACGGCAGGGCGCAGCTAGTAAAAACATATTAGTGTAGGTACTTTTAGATAATATATACGAGTACCAAAGCTAAAGTTTATTATTTATAATTTCTCTACGACGTTTGTGTTGTTTCTCTTTTGCGACACAGCCAAGGATTGCCTTTTGGTTAGGCTTTAAAGGATTAAACACGATACTTTGCGGGCCCTTTGTCGTAAATCATGATATGTATTGGAACAATATTTGCTATTGGGCCGGGAACTTTTGACTAATCTGAGTTTAAGTGGCCACCTTTATCACGTGACGCGCGTGTTTAACAGCCCATATATAAATACCTATTTAGCTCAAAAATAGGTTTTTATAACGCCCACTGAGATTAAATGTTATGTGTCTTGTGAACCTGAGTTGGAAATACCCAAATTGTTTCTTCCCGAGGTCCCAGGAGTAACACATAAATGGGATACGAGAGCTTTTTAGCGAAAAGGTTGCCTTCATTATTAAAGCTATTAATACCAAAATAAAAAAAACCTGAAATAATTGAAGACCTTAGGTAGTTAGTAATATTTAGTTTTTGTTCGCTTAGGGGCTGTTTCACCTTAATTAGAAAAACCTATTGAATTTAAGATGAGAATCATTTTTACAATTTATATTCTAGTATAATAACACAAGAACATAGTGTCTTCGCCTTAATAGAGACAATAAGAAAAGTGTTGATGGACATATTCTTAGTTTTACTCTACTTAGCAGTTTAAGTTAAATTTAAATTACTTATTAGTCTTATAAGGCTAGAATGTAATTCTAATGGCGGGTCTATACTTGAGCCGTCATTACATAAAAAAAAAAAAAAAAAAAAAAACTAGTATAAAAATATGTTTTTATTTCGTTCGGCGTCTGTAATACATAGATTTATTTTATTTACCAACGATTGTTACAGTATTACGTACTCTAAATAAACATTATTAAGATACGTTTCAAACTAATTGCACCACTAATCAAACATTTTACTTAACATAAGTACTTTTAGATACTTATTTATTATTTGTCTTTGTCAATAAACACTATTGATAAGTGATTAATGGGTGATGAAAGCACATATTACCTATTAAACAGTTTAGAGATAACATAAGGCTCATGAATGGGCACATATGAGACTTAATAAATGATATCTCAGGGTGACGAGCGCAATGCAGTCCTACGCAGTGCTTTTTATGGTATTAAAAGTTCTGGGTGGCACTGCAATTGTTATGGGCAGGCGTGGCGCTTACCATCAGGCGAGCGACCCGCTCGTCTCATCATCGTCTCATAAAAAAATGAACAGTTTTAATTTATTTATTTAGTTATTGAAAAGGTTGGTGAAAAGCCCTCCTTATTAATGAAAAATGGCGCCTTATTTTATACTACATATTTACATTTTGATATTTGAAGGTTTTTTAGAAGAGATTTCTTTAAGCGATAATAAGGCAGCCCAAAGTTATAATTTTTTATTTGTATAATTCTTTTTCGATGTTTTGTAATTTCTTAAAAAAATCCTTCTCTGTTGAGATTTACCTGAACTTAATAAAAAACATTTTTTTAATTTATAAACAGTTCAAAAGTTATTGAACTTCTTTTATTTATTATTTAAAATTATAATAATACTATACAGAATAATTGGTTGTTGCCTTTCTAGCTGTATTATAAAATTTTGTTTTCTTTGCAAGAACATTATCATGTTAACAATGCAAGTTAATAACTTTATATAGGGTGGAGTGAGAGCAGGAAAGAATCTATTTTTAAATGTTCCGAGAACGACGGTGAGGTCGGAATTTCGCAAAGCTTTAAAAATAGCAAATTTTTAAATATTTCATTCAATTTAAAATCCTCTGCCGTACCGACCGATTGCGTTGGCCCTGCTACGCAGCTTATCTAAGTAACCTCAGAGAGAGCGTGGACTGTATTGATGGTGCAGTGGTGGGCCGGAGAGAAAAAGCACTTTTTAGGGTTCCGTACCCAAAGGGTAAAACGGGACCATATTACTAAGACTCCGCTGTCTGTCTATCTGTCCGTCTGTCACCAGGTTGTATCTCATGAACCGTGATAGACAGTTAAATTTTTACAGATGATGTATATCCGTTGCTGGTATAACAACAAATACTAAAAAACAGAATAAAAACTTCAAAACCACAAATAGGCACTCAAAAGTGTAAAATAAATTAATATAATTAATATAAGCGCTACCCACTCACATATTTGAAGTCGGTGCCAGCCAAGTCTAAAAGGTAGTAGATAGATACTACCTCCAAGTATCTACCTACTTACTACATACATAGCAGATACAAAAAACACAAAAAAAGAAATCGTCGAATTGTAAACCTCCTCCTTTTTGAAGTCGGTTAAAAAGAAACGTCTTGCTAGCTTAGTATACGCGAGGAAGGTGTGAGAGGAAGCCCAACCTTATACATTTCTACAATGCTATGTAGTAATCAGTATAGACAACATTAATATTGTACTCATGTTCGACATCAACATCATCATCAGCCCATCACGTTCCCACTGGTAGCGCCCATTGTACAAAACAAATCTTTAAGTTCTATTTTTATTTGTTCTTGTTATGTTTTTGGTGTACAATAAAGCGTTATCAATCAATCAATCACTGCTGGGATACGGGCCTTTTTTTTATATAACTGAGTGACGAGACGAGCTGGTTGTTTCCCTGATGGTAAGCAATACGCCAGCCCATAACAATAACAATACCATCCAGAACTTTATTTTGCAAAATCCTGGGCCTTCTCTCATAGAGAGAGTATGGGTCATAATCCACCAAGCTGGCCCAGTGCGGGTGGTCACATGTCTTTGAATTTTTGTGATAATTCTTTGACATGCCGGTTTCTTCACGATGTTTCTAATCATGATGATAATAATTATGTTAGGTTGCCAACCAGTATCAGAGTTAAGTTAGTATCGGCCAATTCGTCCGACATTTTTAGGTGAAAACGAGGCTGACTCTAATCTTTCAGAAATTGAAACAGAACAGCTGCTCACCTGTAAATCTATTGAAGGTGGTGTCTATAATAAACTTAAGAGATATTGTTGAGGTTTCAAAATGGAAGATCATTAATAACATTGTCAAGTAAACGCCTCGTCATTCTGTATCAATTGAATGGTATTGTACGCTAACCTGAGAAAGACGAAGGAATGACTGAGGTTGCATATTCTGACGTCTTTTTAGATGTGCCCCAATAAAGTGGATTTTTTAAGTCATCGAGCAGATGGACTTATCTTTCTCCTTTCTTTGACTAGAAGTTTTGATAAAGGACCGCCTAATTAAAAAATCATAACTGCCTGGGTCTTACGGTCACACTAACGATTTTTGAGCGTAGGCGATGGCCGATCTCGTCACAATGTCGCCGCGATATCATGTTTCCGTCACAATGGACGGTCACTATTCAAATTTTAAATCGAAATAATTATAGAGAGTTCCTACCTAGTTGTTTCTAGTTGCTACTAATCCCATAAAAAGCCTTCCTGATGTCAGAATGGCCAGTCATCTTAAAAAGTTGTTTATCTTTTTAATAACGTGGGTAGCAATTATTTCATGATTAGTAGCAACTAGGTAGCGATTCTCTATAATTATTTCGATGTAAAATATGGGTAGTGACCGTCCACCCTGACGGACACGATATCATCGCGATTCGCAATAATGTCGCGGCGATAGCGCAACAGTATCGCGGCTTCGGTGGCCGCCGAGGCTATTCTGTGTGCCTGGCCTAGCTGACTGTGAGATTGGAAAAAAGCAACCAAATTATTGTTTTTTATTCCTATAGCTTTGAATACCAGACATAATAAAAATTTGGTCTCTACGTGCAGTAGTCCGAATGCATGTACCTCTTTAGCAATCAATTTTCAAAACAGCTTAGCCTGAGTTTGAGCACGTGTTCCGACTCCTGTGGTAAACTGAGTAGGTAAATAAATAAAACTTAGGTACACGCGGGATTAGGCAACATGTAACCTCGAAAGTCTAACTTTCTTCCTCTTTGTTAGTGGTTGCTTAAGTTAAAACTTGAGTACAAACTTTCTAAGTATCTCTATACTACAGCGTTAAAATAAACGTGTGTGTTACGATTCCCTAATTTTAAGATAGTGTTTTATAAATTTTAGGTATATATATGTTAGTCTCTAAGGTATTTATGATATGGGCCTCTGATACGATTAATCTGTGTTCTTTTATTATTACCTGAAATAAATAAATAAATAAAAAAGCAATTGTATATATGAAAGAAATTAATTGTGTTTTTGGTAAATGAAACTACTTGAAATTTGAGTTTGGTTCCATTTTTTTAATATAATTACTTTCATACCTAGATATACATAGATTTCCATTTACCATGTTTCCATACATACCTATTCTAAATTATCAAATATCATTTATTGTAAATATAGGTGGTACATTGGTGTTACATATTAAATATTAGGTCGCTATATTCAGCCAGCGGCATGCAATAATTTATAGTGAATCGAATTAATTTATAAAAGAAAATTAACATTAACTATTCAATTATGAAATGTCACATTACACAAATAAAATGTCAAGAATTGTAATACGTTAGCTATACAATGATGATGCAATTAAGATAAAAATAATTAATTTGTCAAAATTATATAAATTGATCGGTCAAAATGGATACAAATGTCAAGATTTAATAATAATACAATAATAGAATAGAGATTTTGTTAAAAAGAAATAAACAAAAATGTTCACAATTAAATTCACATACCACCTAAGTTGTCACTTAAAAAATTTAAAGAATCAAGAAGAAATAAGTCCTTTGAATCACAAGTAGGCACTAGGCACCATATTAAGTTCGTAAACCTACCCCGGACCAAATAAAACGTCTCTCACTTAATATTGTTTTCATGGAAGCTTGCTCAATGGCATTTCGCTTTATAGAGTCCCAGAGAAGCTCTTGTCGCAACAAGAATGTAGGAGTAATAGAAAAGTCGTGGAGACGTGAAAATGGACACTCAAAGGTATCCTATGCTCCCACATACATCAGTGATATGCGAACTTAAGGAGAATAACCTCAATATTTTTGACAAAAAAATATTACAGCCATTAATTAGACGTAGTAAGTTAAAGTTAAACATAAATAATGAGACAAGGTGTAAATAAACTTAGCGAATAAATCCTACTAATATTATAAATGCGACAGTTTGTTAGGATGGATGGATGGATGTTTGTTGCTTAATCATGCAAAAACTACTGAACGGATTTTGATGAGATTTGGTATTTAGATACTTAAGGTCCTGGGCAAAAGACAGGCTTTTTATCCTGGGATGCCGCGGGTGAGACCTAGGGGTGCAGCTACTAAAATAATATAATACTAATCTATCAATATCTTGATTAGTTACGAGTCTCGACTTTGACAGTGGCGCCTTCACCTAAATATCATACATACACTTCCTTTCAAATTCTTATCGCATTATACCCATACCCTTTGATATAAGTTATATATGTATGTACTATGTATACAATAAATCTATAGGTCTTTATAAGACCTACGCCATCTTAGACCAGTGGGATGTGGGATAGAAAGTTCCGAACTCAAATAAGTACACTGGAAACTCCTCTACGGTTCTTATAGGATTTTCAATCTCTTTTCAAAGAATCAACCTCTTTTCAAAGAAAGATGATGTTACATGCTAGGTACACATTTTACTCAAAACCTTTGAGCAGTTACAGCTTGAAGAAGTAACAAACACACTAACACACTTACCTACAAACTTCTGCATTAATATTAGAGTGAAGTACAAATTTACTGAAAACCTTTCTTTTCAAGACTAGAAACGTCAACTTTGGAGAGCGTTTACTAACAATTATTAAAATTTCATTTGTATCATGTGTTTATGACCCATCAATGCAATTTTGTGCCTATGTAATAAACGATATTTGACTTTGACTTTAACACCGCTCGACGACGCACCGATCGCACTTTGGCCGTTCACAAAGTCAGTGCGATTATCCGTGCGATCACACCAAATCGTTCACTAACATGTGTAAGAAATCATAATGTAAATTCATTCCAACTTTTGAAATATTTTGTTTGTAGTTTCCAATGTGAAAAGTTACTATTATAGAAAAATAAGAACATGGCAACTCAAGAAATGATGTTGCATCCGTTTTATTTATTTTATTTTAAAAATTTAGGGAAAGCTATAAAATAATTATTCAGTTAAAATGTAGTGTTTAAGATGTATGTCATCGTATTATTGTATAAAATATATTTTTAACGTTAAAGTGTAACGGGCTCTTGTGAGTTATTTCCTTCTAGATCGGTCGTTGTATGGAGACGCGGGAATAAATTAATACTGCTAGAGTACATTAACTGTGGCTGTGTGTCGTCGGGCGAACGTCCTGGTCACCCCGTAAAATAGTGGGGTGAAAAACGCACTGCTGTCATTTTCACAAATAATACGTCATTTGAACGGCATAATGGAGGCATCTCTTTTTCACTACCGCAAAATTTAAAAAACGGGACTTTCTATATTCTACTCGTTTTGTAAGTGCCTGAAAATTGGCTTTATTTTGTTACATTTGTTTTTGTAACATCAAGTGGAGGTTATTTGTCATTGTTTTTGACAGATATGGCATATAATGTCAGTGGCCCAAAGGCGTTCACTAACATTGTATCCAGAATAATCGAGCAAGATTAATACGGTAGACTTTCACACTGAGTGCGTAGGTACTTACTGATACATTCCCATTTCTCACTTCTACCTGTTCCACAATAGTTTGAATTCTGAGTTAGACACTTTGAGACTGACTTGTGATACATAAAACCATCTACAATAAAAACCTTATTTGCTCAGTTACTCAGTACTTCTACTTTGGGTTCCAGGAACTATCTGAGTCATCACGATGATGACCCGCAAGGCCCTGGCAAGAGATATGGAAGAAAAACTAAGAAAAGCACTCCTAGAACTAAAAACCTACAAGGATCTCAGTAATCAACTACTACAGGAAAGAGAGGACAGTGAGGTTGAGGTTAAAAACATAATTGTTAAAAACACTGAACTTAAAAATGAATTATCGGAACTACACACCAAATACTTGGACTCAGTCGAACAGTGTGATCACCTCCAAAGCATTGTGTTAGCGTTCATAACATGTAGCGAGACCTATGAAGAGGCTTTAAGTCGTATTAAAGCCCTAGAAACTGAATTGAACAAAGCCCATAATGAAATATCAGAATTAAAGTTAACAAAACTTAATGATCGGGCCGCCGACACACTGAACTTATATAATGAGTTGGTATGTAGTGTCCCGAGGTCAAAGCCGATAACTACCATCGACCTTACAAGTGACAACTCCCCCTGTAAGAATCCTGTTTTGAAAAGCCACAAAAAGATGAAGCGATATATGAAGATTAAGAGAATTATAAACAGATGTCAAAAACAATTAAAAAAACGGAACTACTTCAGTAAAAATGTACACTTGATTAAAGATAATTTGAATCTAGAAGAAAAACTGCAAAATTGTATGGATGAATTAGACATCACTAGGCAGTTATATGATGATGACACACAAAAGCTTCACTCTGAGCTGCTTGCTAAGGAACAAATATTGCAAGATATCTTTTCTAGCTATAAATCAGCTCAAAATCAACTAAGTGAGCACTACAAGACCGCAATTGAACTGGCGGATTTGGTAAAAGACAATGTGGAAAGCATAGAGGCTCTACAGAGTAGCTGCTTGATGGACTCCACTCGATCACAACCACAACCTGACATTCAGTCTAGCCAGACACCACCCAAATTGAGTTCAGAGGCGGACCAGAGGGGGGCCCAGTGTGTCAACTCTAGACAAGTAACTGAACAAGAAAATATTAACCAAGTTTTGGTATTTTCAGACCAATTAGGTGTAGGATTAGGAGTACTACTCAACAATTGTATAAAATGTACTGTTATAAATCATTGCATGCCAGGAGCATCATATGCTCAAATTGAGAAAAAAAATTTAGATTCTAAGATAGATAGCAGAACAATTGTGATTATCTACCTAGGCCAAAGTTTAGGTGTGTCAAGACAAGAGGTAATTACTAGAATTACCTGTCTGTTGAACTTAAATGCATTTAAAATAATGCTTTGTGCCTTTCCATACTCAGACTCTCTGACTGATAGTCAGAATGATCACATACATTCTTTAAATGCATTAATGTTTAACTTGGTATCTCGTCATAGTGACAAGCTTTTATTTTTTGATAGCAATCAATTTATTTACAATTTTAAGTTAACACGGGACAGCATGTACTGTCCTAAGAAATGTAGACATATAATTGCTTCATTGTTAGCATATAATATTGAGTCAGTTATAGGAAATATAACGATGTGTAAAAATAAGGTTGCAGTTTTTAGTACATGTACTAATAATACTGTGATCAACTGTTTAAACTTGTAGATGAGACAACAGAGAAGAGTGCGGACATTTCTCTTTTTTACCAAAATATAAACCGCTTCTCTGGCAAAATACTTGAAATTGAATTATTATTAGATAAACATCATTTTGATATATTATGTTTTACTGAAACTTGGTTAAAACCAGATAGGATGATATTTAATGTTACAGATTTTCAGGTCGCCAGTAAGTTCAACAGAATATCTGCTGAAGGAGGAGGCTGTATTATACTTCTTCGAGATAACCTAAAATTTAAAGAACGGTCTGATATAGTACGATATTCTGTGGAACGTGTATGTGAGGTTGCTTGTGCAGAAATGGATAGTCATATAGTATTGTGTGTTTATCGACCACCGGCATCAAACTTCAGTAATTTCATGTCAACAATGGAATGCATACTAAAGAAAATTTCTAAATCTGGTAAGAGTATTATTGTTTGTGGCGACTTCAATATAGATATTTTAGTAGATTCAACTGACAAAGTTAATCTTATTTGTTTATTTAAATCATTTAATTTGAACTATCTTTTCTGTGAGCCAACTAGAGTAACTGCCGCTTCATGTACTTGTATAGACAATATATTTTTAACTTATAAGCCTAAACAAATGTTAATTATGAGCGGAGTCAGGTCAGATCACAAAGGCCTGGCAATTAAACTCGAAATCGAGAAGCGTCAAACAAAGCCTATAATCGAATATAGACCATTGACAAAATGCAGATTAGAAAAACTTAATAAAAGTATAAATTCGAAACTTAGTCATACCGAATTTACTAGTAATAACCCAAATATCATTTATAAAGAATTCTTCTCAGTACTTAGCAAAGAATTTAATCAAATTTGTCCCAAAACAAAGGTAAAAATAAAGGCGAAATTACAATTCAGTGACTGGGCAACTAGAGGTATACGCAAGAGTAGAGATAACATGTTTGAGTTGTATTACAAGAAATCTTTGACATCAAATAAAGATTTTCATGAGTATGTTAGAAACTATTCCAAAATATTTAAAAAGGTCTGTATTCGTGCAAAATCTTTGTATATTAGTACTAAAATTAGAAAATCAGATAATAAAATAAAAGCCGTCTGGAAAACCATTAACACGGAGACTGGCCAAACTAAGTCGAGGGATTCGGAATATAAGTTAATAGTTGAGAATAAACAAATCTCCAATGCAAAATGTGTTGCTAATGCTTTTGAAAATTTCTTCTCTAATATACCCCTGGACGTCACAAAAACACTTAACTCTAGTCCAGATGTAGCAGAAGCTCTTCTAAAAGATCACTTTCCACTAGATTTACCGGATTTTCAGTTCAGATATACTTCCACTATTGAAATTATTAAAACATTCAAAAGTCTCAATGCCAAAACCACTGAAGATTTGTGGGGCATATCAGTAAAGATGCTAGAATCATTAATAGAAGTTATTGCACCATATCTCGTGGCTATATTTAATATGTGTATTGACACAGGCTCATTTCCCGATTTAATGAAAAATAGTAAAATTACACCGATCTTCAAATCAGGTAGTAAAACTGATCCCTCGAATTACAGACCAGTCTCTGTGCTTCCGGCTCTGAGTAAGATATTTGAAAGACTTATTCTTAAACAACTTCTATCCCACTTCAACGAACACAAAATACTGAACGAGAGTCAGTTCGGTTTCACGAAATGCAGGTCAACATCAGATGCCGGGGTCGAACTAGTAACACATGTGCTTGAAGCTTGGGAGAGTTCACAGGATGCCATTGGTGTATTTTGTGATCTCTCCAAAGCTTTCGATTGTGTAGAGCACCGTACACTAATTCGTAAACTCTACCACTATGGGGTTCGTGGAACTGCTCTGAATCTTGTTGAGTCCTACTTAACCGATAGACAGCAAAAAGTTGGGGTAAATGGCGTAACATCTTCCGGATCCTTAGTCAGAATGGGGGTACCACAGGGATCAATATTGGGGCCGTTTTTATTCTTGGCATATATAAATGATTTACCCTTTGTAGTTAAAGACCTTGCAGATATTGTTCTGTTCGCTGATGATACATCGATAATTTTTAAAGTAAATAGAAAGGACAGTGAATTGGCGCATGTGAACTACGTATTGGATGTTGTTTCGAAATGGTTCTCTGCGAATAATTTGTTACTAAACGCGAAAAAGACGAAATGTTTAAAGTTCTCTTTGCCTAATGTTAGACATGTAGAGCCAAACGTAATGCTCAATAGTAATAAACTCGATACAGACAAATCGACGGTATTCCTAGGTATAGGCATAGACTCTAAGTTGCAGTGGGGTCCTCATATTGATGCTCTATCTGGAAAACTTAGTTCTGCTGCATATGCGGTTCGTAAAATTAGGCAATTAACGGATATAGCTACGGCTCGGTTAGTTTACTTTGCATACTTCCACAGCATAATGTCATATGGCATTTTGCTGTGGGGTTCTGCTGCGGATATAGATACTATTTTTATATTACAAAAGCGTGCGGTTCGCGCGATTTACGAGTTGGGTCCACGTGACTCGTTAAGGGATTTTTTTAAGCAAGTTAATATATTAACTTTACCTTCTTTATATATTTATGAAAATATAATGCATGTTCGCAAAAACTTCCAAAAATTCAAAGTAAATAGTGACCATCATAACATTAACACTAGAAATAAGGATAGGATTGTTGTACCTAGGTATAGACTAACTAAAACGAATAAGTCCTTTATGGGCAACTGCGTACGTTTTTATAATAAAATTCCAAAGTGTATAACGGAGCTCACAGAAAGTAAATTCAAATTACGCGTTAAGAATGTTCTAATGAGAAAAGCATACTACACTGTTCGTAATTACATAGAAGACAAAGATGCTTGGAACATTCCACTTCTGCAAAGTAACCAACTGGCACATAAGAAACATAACATTGTAAAATCCCAAAAAATTGTAACAAAATCTCTAAAAAAAAAAAATGCCCCTCAGTTTCTTGCCGTATCTTCTGAGTAGTGGTTCTTTTTCCGATACGGTGGTAGAGTCATTGTGATAATTTGACGTTCATAAGTGCGTCTGTGATGCCAAAATGATTAAAGAGATTTTGATTTTGATTTTGATTTTTTGATATTAATTTCAAAACTTAATTTTCATTTCATATCAAATACTCCTACATATACTCCTGGTCAAAAATATACTGAAATGCTGAAATGTCAAAATTGAAAGCCATATTGTTGTTGACAAAAGCTCTTGTTCTCTAAAGAATTATAAAATATTATCCCCACTCATAATTTGATACGATAATGGACGACGTCATGGAGACGTGCTTGTTGTTATACCTACCATAGGAGCTAGAAGACATATAATTAAACGAATAGGACTTTTGTAATCTACACATTAAAGTTCTTTTTAAAACAACGGTTATGACAGTGCCAAAATATCGAGAACATCAAATACATGAGTTTTTGAACTAAATTTTACTTAATTCTTCTATTATCAAATATCAAAGCTTATTTTTTTGTAGTTTTACTAATGAACATAAAAGTAAAATTAGTATAATTTATATTAACTAAAATTATTAAGGTTTTTTTTATGGAATTTGTCTCATTACCCAGTATTTATTTTTTACGCTTGATAGATCTATGTTTGGCCACTATCTAGCCTGATGTGAAGCGATGATGTGGCCTAAGATGGAGCACATAGATCTAGAGAGAAGCGGCAGTTGAGTGGCTGCTCAGACCCGTCTCCCCGATGGTTCACCGAACATCATCCCGAAACACGACTAGGTCGCTTGACGGCATGGCTTTGTTCGGTGGGTGGTATTACAACCATGGCCAGAGTCTACCACTCCAAAGCGCGGAAGCGGGTTTCATCACGATGTTTCCCTTCACCGTTTTAGAGCGCGGCGAGCGTGCAAATCTGCACTTAACTATAAGACATTGATGCAGGGCCGAGTCGGGATTCGAACCCAGGTGCGTCGGATCGAAAGGCGCACAAGTTTCCGCTGAGCCACACTCGCTCTGAAATATTAGTATTGAGACAAACATGTAATTCACGCGATGGTAAGCGCCACGCCTGCCCATAACAATTACAGTGCAACCCGGAACTTTTAATATAAAAGTTCCGGGTAAAACGGTTCCGGTTATAAAGTACTGCGTAGCACAAATTTTTCATTATGAATTTCTAAGAGGACAAATTCTGTCGTAAAATCAAGTATTTTCATTTAATCTAACAATTTTTAATATTCATCATGAAAAGTAAATTAATTAAAAGTATAACGCCTAACGATCACACAAGTCTTAGCTCCTCACTTAAAATTTACTGTTACTAGGATTATTTACCTAGATTACCAGTTACCCAGGTTACTAGGAACTACGAGGACCATGGTCCCACAACATCTAAACACGGAACAAATACCCGCGCTTTTTGCTGATGTAGGTCCGTTGTCCCCTTAAGCCGTGTCCCCGTTAAACGGGGATAGTGGTACTTTATTCAAATATTTAAAAATGCATCCCGATGTCCCCATACTCTGTTTCCGTTGATATAGTAAAGTAAACTTTATATGGAAAAACTACTTACTGGCGCCGTAGTAATATATTTAGTTTTCTTTGCTGGCGCTTCGCCGGCCGCTGCCGCGGCACGCTCGCTTCGCTCGCTCGGTTCGCGCTGTGTGGGCACAGTTCTAACATAACCTAACCTAGTGGCATTATCTCCATAAATGGGATAACGTTATATACGATAATGTAATGACGCCCTGTTGTCCCCGTGGCGAGGACAAGGCCTACGGGAGAGCTATGCGATAGAAAGAGAGGCGCTCTGTAGGGTAATATGACTGGTAGGTGTGCAGTGCTACGCGAGCTTAATTGAATTTTATTGCGTCAAAGCAAGAGTCGCTATTTGTTTCAATTACTTTGCGGAGTGATGCTTCTGTCCCTTAGTATTCTGTGCTAAAAGTAATATTAACAAATTATTAACCACACCTCACTTATCAAGTTATGAACTAAGTTCCTAACATTGGGTATAACTTGACAGTGATAGATCGACGTAGTTAGTACATAATGTGGTATTATATTAGTTCCTCAAATCATACTGACGGCCATTGTTAAGGTGCCCACAATCACTTATTTTTTACCGACGTCTCAAACGACGACTTCAAAACGAAGGAGGTTCTCAATTCGAATGTATTTTTAGGGTTCCGTACCCAAAGAGTAAAACGTGAACCCTATACTAAGACTCCGCTGCCGTCCGTCTGTCACTAGGCTGTATCTCATGAAACGTGATTGTTAGGCAGTTGAAATTTTCTCGGATGATGTATTTCTGTTGCCGCTATAACAACAAATATTAAAAAACAGAATAAAATTAATATCTAAGGAGGCTCTCATACAGACATAATTTTGCCGTTTTTATAGATAATGGTACGGAACCCTTCTAATTCTTATTCTTATTCAATGAGGGGCGATAAGTCCTGCACTGACGTCCCGCATGGGGTGTATTGTGCATTTCCCCCGCCAGCATCTACCCAAGCCTTCCCAACTCCTTGAAGTAACGGAGTGCGGCTTTGGGGTGCTGGCATAGGTGTTCCAGTGTTAAAGTTGATTGTAGGGAAGATGATTCGCGGAACCCTTCGTGCGTGAGTCCGACTCGCACTGGCCGTTTTTTTTTAATGTTTGTTACCTCAGAACTTTGTCAGTTATAAACCGATCTTGAAGATGCATCAAAATTGAAGTCGATTATTTGTTACAAAATGTATAATTGTTTTAATTTTTTTTCTTTCCGTTCTTGTGATGGCTCAAGCGGAAATCGTTTTTTTTTAATTAAATTTTAACTAGCTGTGCCTCGCGGTTTCCCGTGATAAAAAGTAGCCTATGTCCTTTTCCAGGACCTAAAGTACCTACATACCAAGTTTCATCAAAAACTGCCTATAACTTCTGCGTGGTTAAGTAATGAGTAACAAATATCCATCCTCACAAACTTTCGCATTTATAATATACTAGCTGCGCCCCGCGGTTCCACCCACGGTTTCTCAGGATGGAGGAAGTTCCTACATACCACATTTCATCAAAATCGGTTCGGTAGTTTTTGCGTGAAAAAGTAACAAACATACATCCATACATTCTTACAAACTTTCTTAGGACTCTTGTTACATAGCTTCCTTAGTTTTCGACGTAAGTCAAAGTGAAACCGTGACTCTAAATTGCAAAAGTTTGGACGAAGACATCAAGGATTTGTTAAAATTAATAATAACTCAATTTCATCATTATCTCATCTCATCCTCTTAGAAGTTATATTGATCTTAATATCGTTCCTTCTTGATAGTAAAATCGTAGTAATATTTAGTTTTCTTTGGTAGTATTCATTACTTACAGGAAGACAAGCCTTGAAAAAAGGAGTAATTTATTGTAAGACTATATTCGGTTCAGGAACTATTGATTTTCCGGGATGAAAAATCATAACAATGACAAAAATCTTGTCATATTCTAGGACCTACATACCAAATTTTATCAAAATCCGTTCATTCAGTGTGGAGTTATTTGGAAACAAACACAACCACCGCACCCTTACACGCAGAGAGAAAGAGATAGAGTGAGAAGGCGGGGAGGGAGAAGGAGGGAGAGGGTAGAAGGGAGGGAGAGAGAAGAGAAGAGAGATATAAAGAGAGGGAGAGACAAAGAGACTTTCATGTTTACAGTATTAATACGCGTGTCTGTTTCAGGTACTGTTGCAGGTTACTACTGTTGCAGGTAGAACATATTATTTTGTTAGGTTTTAGCAATTGTTAAATTAATTGTTGCGATACAAATCATCATCAGCCCATCACGTTCCCACTGCTGGGACTCGGGCCTTCTCTCATAGAGAGAGAATGGGCCATAATCCACCACGCTGGCCCAGTGCGGGTTGGTGGATGTCACATGTCCTTGAATTTTTGTGATTAATTCTTGGACATGCCGGTTTCCTCACGATGTTTTCCTTCACCGTTTTCAGAACGAGTGTTAAATCCGCACATAACTTAAGAAAGTCAGTGGTGCGAGGCCAGCGGGATTCGAACTTGGGTACGTCGGATCGAAAGTCGCACATTCTCCCACTGAGCCACACTTGCGATACAAATGATAAAACCTTATTGTAGGAAACTAAATTTTTGACACTTTTTCCAATTAATCTAAGATCAAATCTCGCAAATAAATATATGTGTATATTAAAAGATTTATTTAGGGTTTGCGTTAATTATTTTATAAATATTTATTTGTATTAATATTTTTATCACTGTATATATTTGGGGTTTGTGTCAAATTAGTTTATGAAATAAATCAAATGTTTCCATTTTCCTATTATAAAATTTATGTTAAAATATTTTATATAGTGTTTCAGTGTTTCCTTCGCACTAATTCATGCAGAGCTGGATCCACCCGTTTTTACTTTTAACTTGAATGTTAGCATCATATTTAGCCTGCAAATACTTTGTCAAAAATAAATAAAGGCGTGCTGACGATTAATATGCAACACAACACAAAGGTCCGCTTTGTAGAGGTATAAAAATTTTCAGCAGGTATTCCCTGTGAAGCGGGCAAGCGAAAAGTGTTATGCATACTAATATTTATATTTATATTTATACTTATATTTAAAATAATATTATTACCAATAGAAGTATGAGCGGGACAAGCCTACAAAATCATATTAACGGGTCAGCCCTCTATTTTTGAAGTATGAATACACTATTATACAGGCAGTGACACGGTGTTTTCACAGTTCGATATTCGGTATTCGATATCGTCTTTTTATGAACGAATTCCTAACTTGTACTTATGTTTAGTGTTTACGTTACTTATGTAATAAATTTAAAGAAATCAGTTATACTCGTACTACAGAATACTAAGGGACAGAAGCATCACTCCGCAAAGAAATTTAAACAAATAGCGACTCTTGCTATGACGCAATAAAATTCAATTCAACTCGCGTAGCACTGCACACCTACCAGTCATATTAACCTACAGAGCGCCTCTCTTTCTATCGCATAGCTCTTATCTCTTCAAACGCGGCACGTGTAACGACGCGCGACCCGCCGTCGGTTTCCGGCTATGTACTTGTAGCTTCGTACCTACAGTGCGGAGTGCGCTAGGCCTGGTTATACTCGTATTTAGAGGTACGAAATAATTATGTTTTTGCATGTTACCTCATTATATTGATTAATTATAAATAGGCGTCAATAAATACAAATAAATAAAAGATCAAAATACTGAGCCGGAAACTAATTTGAGCAAGAGCCGTCACGTAATGTGATGTATGTAACTGGTTGAACGTAGCACGCTACGAAGCAAGCACTCAACCAATCTCTTAGTTCGTGTTTCTACAGACAATAGCCGCTGTGTATCTTGCAGGCTCGCTCCGATTATTACACGACCGAATGTTCAGGGCCCCAATTCACTATGACAACTTGGCGATTCCTTGCTTCGAAATCACATCGATTCCTTCATTAATAAACGACCTCTCTATGACGCATTCATATATTCATATACATATATGACGCGTCATAGAGGATACAAATTTCGCAGATGTCGTTTATTAATGAAGGAATCGACGTTTCCTCGAAGCAAGGAAACGCCAAGTTGTCTTAATGAATTAGGACCCAGGTCATTCTCAGAAGAGCCCCCGTCAACGTCCGACTTTTTGTACCTCGTAACCTTTTAAAAAAAATTATGTGTTTCGGTTTTAATTGCATTGTAGCTAGATAAATTATTGGGCACATGAGAGATGTCTCGGGATGATGAGCGGAGTGCAGTGAGTGTTAAGTAGTGCTTTTTGTGGTTATAAAAGTTCTAGATGCCACTGTAATTATTATGGGCAGGCAAGGCGATTACCATCAGGCGAACGAATTGCTAGTTTCATCATTCAGTTCCATAAAAAATCATAATTATGTATATATGTTTTTTTTTTGTAAGCAAGTCGTTAATTCCTTGGAGCCGTGGAAGACCGTTGGTGTGGGACGCCACTTGTGCCGATACACTAGCGCCGTCCCACCTCAACGGTACTTCAAGGGCGGCAGGAGCGGTGGCAGAAGCAGCAGAGAGCTTCAAACGGAGGAAATATGCATCGCTCGGCGAGAGATACATATTTCTTCCGTTTGGGGTCGAACCTATGGGGTCTTGGGGGGCGACCGCGTGGCTTCTGTTTAAAGAGCTGGCCAGACGCCTCATAGAAACAACAGGTGACCAAAGAGCTGGCGCTTACCTCGGCCAACAAATTAGTCTGGCCATTCAACGAGGTAACGTCGCCAGCTTTTTGGGCACCTTACCCGCGGACTGTGACCTAAATTCTGTGTTTTATATTTAATTTCATTTTTATTTTTTTTAATTTTGTTGTTGGTTAGTTTAGTTTATATCGCTGTATATATTTGTGCATATTTGTTATCGATTAAAAACTAAGTTTTTTGTAAGCAAGACAATATAATAAAATATGATGATATAATTAAATATGTTTTTTTGAAGTACTAAGTAGATAATAATTTAACTCTATACCTACAATAAAGTACTGACGCAATGGGCATATCGCATAAAGATACACATTCAAAGACAAACAAATGAAGGTTCGCTCACTGCATCTGCGTTAATTTTTCCTCTCACAAGGAACTACAAGTCTCAGATAACTCATTAACTGAGCAACAGTGTCAAGTTTCAAAGTGAAACTTTACAGTGCAAGTTCAGTTGTGAAGCGCCGACTTGGGAACTATCGCTTTGATTTTTGATCTAGTTTCATTAGGACCAACCTGAGAACTGTGTTCTTGTTGGAAAGGCACTGCAAAGGGAAAACTTTGAGCGCATGAGATATGACCGAAGTGTTAGGTATTCGACACCTCAATTAGATACCGTATAGTGGACTGAATTGATCGTGCGGTGGTGAGCCGGAGAAAAAAAAAGCTTTTTTGAGTTTATTTCGATGCTCTATAGTAGATAATAATACGTCTAGTAAGCTAGCCTATTATACGAGAAAGATGTGTGAGAAATACCTATAACCTTCTAAATTGATACAATGTGAATAAATGTTTTTTTTTACGCTTAATTAATCTATGTTTGGCCACTATCTCGCCTGATGTGAAGCGATGATGTGGCCTAAGATGGAGCACATAGATCTAGAGAGAGACAGCAGTTGAGCGTTGAATAAATCCCTAAATAAGACAAAGCCTTTTTATATAATCGGTCAAATGCAGTGCCACCTAGAACAGTATTTATACCAATGTTGTTTTTTACACTATTTGGTAGATTTAGATGCGGTTTTCACCATTATTTAAAGAATTTCTTGAAGAAAGACTATGCATCCATGATCGTACGCGTGCTACTTCAGGCGGGTCGTATTAGTAATTAACGCCCAACGATAATTGTCCTCGTAGTCCCTGCTTCCCTAGACAGGGGCCAGGATCTATGTATGTGACCGTTGGATGTATTTTTTATTTAGCTGCGCCTTGCGGTTTCACCCGCGGTTTCCCGGGATAAAAACTAGGCAATGTGTTAATCCAGATTTTAAGCTAATATCCATACTAAATTTCATCCCAGTCTGCTTAGCCGTTGCGGCGTGAAAGAGTAACGAACATACATCCATACATGAATACATTCTTACAAACTTTCGCGTTTATAATATTAGAAGGGTTTTTGTTTAGTCTATCAAGCAAAAGGCCTTTTTGTTTGAATCGAAAAAAAACGTTGTTGTAAAAATATGGTGGTAATATTTTGATAGGAATATATTTTTATTCGTTTGTTGTAACACAAATGTTTTTACTGAATTGGATGATTACAAAAATATGTCTGAATATACAAAGACTTCCATCCTACAACAACAAAGAATCTCGAATATTTCTCCTGAAAAACTTGATTTATGTAGGTACAATAGGAAATCATCAACCCGCACTGGGCCAACGTGGTGGGTTATGGCCCATACTATCTCTATGAGAGAAAGCCCGTGTCCCAGCAGTGGGAACGTGATGGGCCGATGATGATGATGATGATGTATAGAAATTGTCGTAAATAATAAATTATTTAAATGAAACTGATTCCTGGGCAACAAAATAATCGGTAAAAAATACGCAAATGTTATAAAAAACGTACTATGAAAAATATATTTATCGTGTTTCTTCTTCTTCTTCTTATTTATTTACTTATTCAGTTTTAGGAAAACTATCAACTATTTACATCTATATATTTACATCTTTTTGTAGAAATCTATAAAAAGAATGCTTATAATATGTGTATTTATTTATATAACAGGCTACCAAAGGACATTCAATTATTAGAAGGATGTAAATTTAAGAAACGTTTAAGTGAGTGGCTCTTGTCTCATTGTTTTTATGACATTAAAGAATTTATAAACTGTAGTGACATAAATAAATAAATATTTGCACGTCTGCATGCAGACTGATTACAATGACATGTACTCTGTAACACCATTTCTAAGAATAATATGTACCTTCCAATATGTAATGTAATCTAGCAAATAAATAATTCTTATTCTTAATAAACGTATTGTACGAATCTAGAAAAGATTAATTCTTTTAAGGTTCTATTCTTCTTATAAATATTTAATAAAACGGCTAGGACTCACGTAGTTAGTCGAATTAGTCGACCTAGGTTTCGAGCATATCCGATGCAATTTTGTTTTTTACACTACGTGGTAGATTTACATGCGGTTTTCAACATTATTCAAAGAATTTCTTGAAGAAAGACTATACATCCATGATAGCACGCGTACTAATCCGGGCGGGTCGTAGTAGTAATTAACGCCGAACGATAATTGTCTTCTGTGATGCTCTTCTTCAGGTGAGCTTACGCTGCGAGATCGCGGCGACCACTAAATATTTATAATGAACCAAACTCACGAAAACTTTCTATTCTTCTATAAAGTTCTGTTTTGGTCCTTTTTTGAATAATATGATTAAGCAATGTACAGTATCAAAAATAGCAGAGTTTTACCTACCATTAAAACTCTTATTATGTCCGGAGCCTTATTCGAGGCCTTTAAACAATATTTGAGAAGCAGTCCTTCCGTTTCCGGCCGTGTAATAGTAGTTGTAGTTCCTTTTCCGGGCGGTAGAGGGGGTATTTCCCCACTTTGTTCACCAGGTGGCGCGCACGAGTCGCTCTCGTCATTGAGGTCTCAAATATATACCTAACTTATTTTTAAACTAAAATTAAGATTACAAACACCAGGCAGAACTTACCGTAAGGCCTCGAATAAGGCTCCGGACATAATAAGAGTTTTAATGGTAGGTAAAACTCTGCTATTATGTCCTATCGCCGTTATTCGAGGCCTTTAAACAATATTTGAGATAATGTTTGTTTTCGCCTGGTGAACAAGACGCCAATGTGATTACTAGTGATTACACATTTAAAATTTTTGCAGCTTGAGCATATAATGATGTAACTTAATTCTTAATTATATTTGTTCTTTGTCATAAACACATTAATGAGTAAATTTACAGTTTTGGTCTATCGTATGGGTTCAAACAGAGCATCTAATGAGTTTTTAACTTCTAAGTATACAATAAATAATAGTTTACAATAAAACGTTTATCTATCCATCTATTTATATTGTTACTGAAGACTGGCATCACACTTTTCGGGGCTTTCCTGACGCCAGCCTCTTCCGTAAAAAGGTTTTACTCAACTTACTGGTTCTAGAACCTAGTCATTGCTTACAACTCAGTGGCGTAGCTACCGGAGGGCTAGACGGGGCAGTCCTCGGGGACCCCAAGCTCAAAAGGCCCCTCGGACTCTGACCAGTGCTCTGACTTACAAACAATAAATTGAACTAGTGAAATTTTTTCCCATATTCGGAATATAAATAAACCAGAGAACGCGACGAATGCGGAACAAACGATTTTAAATAGTTTAGTTGGGGCCCTATATTGCCCCAGGGCCTTTGGTTACCTAGCTTAGCTACGCCACTGTTACAACTGTTCTATTTCGCGGGCAATAATGAACGAATTACAGACATCAGCTTTAGTACGCCTATTGTTGTCACATATAGGAACTTTTGAACTCACTTTACAGGACGAGGATAACGGTTTTCCACATAAAAAAGTTTCCATTTCGATTGTATGCATGCATAGTTCTTATTTATCCGTATGTAGGTCAATCTATGAAATTACCATCCGAAATACATAAAAGGACATATGACATCCACTGACCATTTCAGTTCGTGTACTTACGACCTGAACTAGTGATAGAAAGTGATTTCTCACTCATAGTTGATCTTATCTTACATAATATCCAAGATGTTAAAGTATTAGCAGGTATTGAAACTATTCTTTTTTCGTTTTCTTTTTTTTTTTCTTTTTTTTTTACCACAAAATTCACGTTATTTTCTGTACTTACTGCATAAAGCTGAAAACCACGGATTCGGAACGTTCTGTGGCCTTGAATGCCAAATGATGGAGAAATCTGTGCGATTATTAAAAACATGCCTTCCGCTCCATTTAGATGCAAGACAACTTTCGGCATCAGATTTAGTGACGGAAAGATCCAAACTCCTCCAAACTTTAATTCCCATGTATCATTTTGACTAATTAGACTAGCATTTTGGTACGACGTCGGCTCACGCTAACGCAAAAAGATCCATCTCCAGAACACCTCGTTTGTCGAGAACTATATCCATCAACCGCGGAAGCAGGTTCGGCCACGCGGGAAGTATTGACTTTAAGGAGATCCGATTGGTTATACTGATGTAACTGCCCGGAATATGAATTTCGAATATTTAATAAGCCAAATGATTTAGCTCTTTTGATCGACTCCCCCTCAAATATCAGATAACTTACGACAAATCTGCTGTGACACTGCATCACACTAACAAAATTGACGAGAAAAGGATTGAATCAAACAACGAGTTCTTCCGCGGCCTCCCGTCCTGCGTCAGCTGCCTCTGTTTTGAGAGAGTCTGATACCGATGAAAAGTGTAGTCGACACGATTTGTTGATACATAACATCCACCACTCGAGTCAGGCTATAGATTACAAACAACAAAAGTTGAACCGTCTCTGTGGTACAGCCAGCCGGGCGACGTAAACCTTAGACTCCTTACTATACTCTGAACATCTCGCAACGTTACCTTTTGGTCTGATTCATTAACTTATTGCATCGTATTGGTATTGTTTAGCTGTAAGGATTAAGGATGTTATATAATGTGATAAAAATAAATTAATAAATTTCAGAATCTTTTACAATATTTTATCAAAGCCCAGCAGTGTTTGCGATATGGAGTTACAGTCCATACATCTTCACAAACTTTTGCATCTTTATTATAGGACTAGGTAGGATCCGTTCATCCTGATTCTTTCAGAAAGTTGTCCTGTGGAAAAAATCAAACAATCATCTCAGATAAACAACAATTCGATTTTCCTGCTCTCGGAGTATTATCTTCCACTCAATTTAAAATAGGCGCGGAAGCTTTTGGATCATAATCTGAAATAAAGTTATATTATTCAGAATTTTATTACACAGCCAAATATATTTGAGGCTTTTTACAAAACTTCTACAAAAATACTATAGGAATAATAAATCCTATAAAAACTGATTAAAAATACAAAAAAAAAAAATATATTATTATTGTTTGGGAGCTGATGTAAGGCCAAATGGTCAACAGGTCATCTGTAGTAGTTGACTTCAAGAAACAACGATGAGATGGCCTGTATGAGATCAATTTTTTATTCAATTCCAATTCCAATCGTTTGGTTGTAAACAGATTGGAATCCAATGAACTAAATTCAGTATTAATTTGGTTACTTTTAGTTATTGCAGTATTTAATTGATATTTAGTCAATAATTTTAAATTAAATATGAGGCCTGAAGCCGTCGTATTATTGTCACACTTTCTCATGAGTAAGTATACACCCGGTCTTTTGGATGGCTTACGTAGGGTTATGTGTCCAACACGTAGACACCCCTAGGCCATTTAATTTAAATATGTAATCACTTATTTATTAGTACAATATTTACGAAAAAGTAGAAATTCTATAAAACTGGGTGTTTCGGGGATGTACAACTCGATGTATGCCCAAATATTATAAAATGAGCCATCTCGGAAGATGTAATAGTTTGATAGTTGGTACTGATCGACCGAGGCGAGACCAGCGGTGACCTCTCACCTCGAAACCCATGTGAAGAATCAATATTCCATAGCTTCTTCCCCTGCGTATTGATCTAACTAAATGAACTTTGTCGAATGAATCTTTTAGCATTAGTCGGGTTTCTTTAACGTGAGGTAAATGACTGCTCTAAATTTAGGTCGAAGGATACGCTAATTATACTAGCCTGAGCTAGAAATTCGTAATGACCCTCATTCGCACCCTTTAAGGAGGCGGATATCTTACGTTACTACAGACAAACGGTGCCGTGGAGTAACCAGCTTGGTTGTAGCCACTAGGTATAGGTAAAAATATTAGATTGCTAAACACAAACAGTGCCGTGGAGCGACCAGCTTGGTTGTAGCCACTAGGTATAGGTAAAAATATTAGATTGCTAAACACAAACGGTGCCGTGGAGCGACCAGCTTGGTTGTAGCCACTAGGTATAGGTAAAAATATTAGGTTATTAAACACAAACGGTGTTGTGGAGCGACCAGCTTGGTTGTAGCCAGTAGGTATAGGTAAAAAATATTATGTTGCTAAAGACAAACGGTGCCGTGGAGCGACCGTCTTAATGTAGTTGTTAGGTCCAGGTTGCGCAGCCTGGGACCCATAAAAAGCACTCTCTTCTCTTGCGCAGAGAAGGAGGATTTTTGAGTTACAAAGACATTTCCAAATCATTTTCAAATATATTCATAAGATGGTGAATATTTCTAAACTACTATTGAGAAATGGATCTTTACCCAAGCTCTAAATGAATATACTCCTTCTTGTTCAACAATATTGGCCCTCGAATTAACTGCAAACAAACAATCGTTTTTTTTTTTTTTTGTCTTGTGTCTATTGTAAAAGGGCTCTTTATTTAAAGCATTAGGCAACAACTATAGATAGGTTTGTATAGTTACAGCATAGGTGATTGCACCCAAAAGTACAAAATATATTATTTTGGCTTTTTCGTGTTAATTACGTCATTCACCTCCAGTTCAGTAAACCCCGACCGTTATTTTTTTTTTTTGCTTTTACCTAACTAACACTGCAATAAAAGAGGATATAACTACTACGTTTAACTACAATCTTCGGATTTAAAATGTTGTAATAAATTTAATTATTGCAAATACTCCTTTGAAGCTTTGTAACAGTTGGCTCTTTTAAGGTTGCTAAATCGAAATTTAACGCACCTGAGGGCCGATTTGGCGGGCACCTCACTAAGCATTTGTTCATTCAGTGTGTCTACGTTCGTATCCATATTTGAGTTACAAGAGGCATCCTTGCTTTTGGGAAGGTACTGACCAACTCGAAAGTGGATAGCCACTATAACTATGACAAAAAACAAAAATGTTATGTCACTTACTTGTTTAGTGAGGCGTTCCAAAGCCTCACTCTCTTTAGGAAGTTCCTCACTGTTCCGTCTGCTTTGCTCATTGTACTCACTTCACTTGTTAGTTTTTATCCCGCTAGCTACGACTCTTTTCACCAGACGACGAAAAAGAGAAAGCCTCGCGGTCCCTTACCACATGTATAAGATATTGTTAAAAATAAATTGTTAATTTTGATCCCGCTAGCCACGTCTCTTTTCACGAGACGATGAAGAAGAGAAAGCCACGCGGTCTCATCACTATTTTAAAGGCATTGTTAGAAATCACCTGAAACTTAATTAATATTTAAAAAATAATAATAATCGAAACTACAACTTAATAACTTATTCAATTATTTCAGAAAACTATTTTAAATTTAATTCTTTTTATTTTATCGAACGCTAACAGCGTTACGTCTTCACGGCACGAAAACTTAGACGCCAATGACGAGAGCGACTCGTGCGCGCCACCTGGTGAACAAAGTGGGGAAATACCCCCTCTACCGCCCGGAAAAGGAACTACAACTACTATTACACGGCCGGAAACGGAAGGACTGCTTCTCAAATATTGTTTAAAGGCCTCGAATAACGGCGATAGGACATAATAGTAGTAACGAAATTCTACAATCCAACAACCGCCAATTTATATTGACTAAGTTTGTTTCAATTCAAAGAGAAAGGCAGTTAAAAATTCTCTTTAAAAAAAAACAACAGATACTTTTGTAATTAACACTACGCTCGCGTTTTAACTTTTTAATCTAATTTTTATGCTCAACTCGTTCGGGTATTTTTTGTCTATTCTCTTTTCCGTAGGGATTTATACTCATGTTCCCATATTGGTAACGATGGAAAGTCAAGCAATAATGCGTGAGCCATAAACAAAAAGGAGAGAAATAGGGAATATGCATGTATTGTTGAAAATTCTGGAAATTACTTTTCCCTATAGATTACTCCTGTAAACATTTGGTAGTGATATAATTATTATTATTAATTGCGTAGTTTTATTGTATTTCAATGTTTCTTTTTCTTATTTTTGGAGAAACGGAACATAATCGCAAAACGCTTGAGTACGTGCAATCACATTTTGACGTCACGCGCCTCGCTGCTTATTGGTCAATTTTTGACATAGAGCCCTCACTATTGGTAAATTATTGACCCACACACACATGTAGCATAGATGGACCAATGAGGAAATCCTAGGTCACCACATTTTGACGTCACACGCAAATGGCGCGTTTATGTTGATTTAAATTGATTCAAATTTTCATTTAATTATTTTATTGATGAATGATGCCGTAACATTTTAAACATTTTTTTTCATTAAAATTATTTGATAATAAATCGATTCATGCATTAAAAAAATACATGTATATTCCCTATTGGGTTGTCTATAGTAATTAGAGAATACAAGAACCATCACAAAATTTTCTTTCAGCACGACATGACATTTTACTCACTGGTATGGTCCTCACTCGTTGTTTGCGCGCGTCACAATTGAAAAAAACGAAAACGACGCGTCAAAACGAGTGAGGAAGCGGGTAGATAGATATGTCTGCCCGTTATAACATTAAAATCCACCCGCAAAAACTTTAGTATCGTCGTGATCATGGTGCTTGTAACAGTGCCGAAATATCGAGAACTCAAAACAAAACAAATACATGGTAAATATCCCGTTTCTAAATCAAATTCTAGTGTCAGTGACCATGTTAATTTAAAAACGTACACAGAAGACTTATCAGTTATTATGCTGGATACTTGGTCGCTGTAAGCAGCATGAAGCAAAATAATTTAGATAGTAATTTTTGTATGGAAATTTTACATACAACTAAGACGATCGTTTATTTCGTCTATATTGATACTGATAAATAGCAGAAACCACCATTCAATATGTGTCTACTAAAACAACTCCTTATATCACTCACACTAATATTGTAAGTGCGAAAGTTTGTATGTGTGTTAGTGTGTGTTACTTCTTCACGCTGTAACGGCTCAACGGCTTTGAGTGAAATATCGGAATAGATATAGCTTATGCCCTGAATTAACACAGGCTACTTTTTATCCAGGACATCGTGAGTGAAACCGCGCGGCGAAGCAAGTAAGCCATAAAATATGTGTAAGACGCAGTGGGAGTGTTGAACGGGCTTTGTTTACACCCAATCTAATTAAAACAATAAGTTCTTGTCCATTCTATAACTTACAATACGATTGTCCTCTATGTTCATTGTTCCTTTAAGAAAACAGATTGAATAAACATAAAAGTGTAGCGACTGAACTTTTATTCCAAATACCTACCTACACCTATTTACTTGTGGTAGGTGTCTCGTATGCGGGAGGCTTCTCTGGGTAGGTACCACAGCTTTGCCAGTTAACTACCGCCAAGCATTAGTGCGCCAGCATTATTGTGTTCCGGTTTGAAGGGCATTGTAGCCAGTGAAATTACTGAGCATATAAGACTAAATATCTGATGTCTCGGGGTGATGAGCGCAATGCAGAGCCACGCAGTGCTTTTTATGGTATTAAAAGTTCTGGATTGTTATGAGCAGACGTGGCGCTTCCCATCAGGCGAACGACTTGTTCGTCTTATCACTTAGTTCCATAAAAAAAACCTATGTTCCCAATACTTACGGAACATTTATAAAAATTAAATTTACATTTTCACCAAAAATGTGGGGAAATCCAAACTCGATTATTGTTAAAGTTATTTAATTTTCAGCTGTTTTTCTCCAAGAACTCCAATGAGAATCGTATATGGATTGAAATAAAAGTCAAATTATGTTTTTAAATCGAGTTAGTCTTGTACTTCCAGATTTCCCCTCTCAAAAATTCGATTATACCACAATTTTCGGATTCGGACCTTTCCATAAAAGCTTTATTTTCCTTATACGTTCCCGGATAGGTAATTTCATAAGATAACGATTTTGACTTCACTTCATTATGTTGAAATATCGGTACTGATGTTACAGAATTGAATCCTGATTTTATTTATTATATTACATGCGGTCTATGTCAAGTTATATATAAAGATAGATAGATCAGGAGATAGATTGGGTAGATCAGGACTTCTCTTTGTAGGAACTTCAGGTCTATTTTTATCTGCACTTCTAAGTTGGTATTTGTGAGTGTCCTCAAGTTCAAGTTCAAGTTCAAAAGTTCTTTATTTAGTTTAGGCATCACAGACGCACTTATGAACTTCAATTATTACAATGACACTACCGTATCGGAAAAAGAACCACTCCGAACTCCGAAGATACGGCAAGAAACTGAGAGGCATATTTTTTGAGAACTTTTGATTCAATATTTCATGTTTGTTTTTGACAATATTATGTTTCTTATGTGCCAGTTGGCTATTTGGCAGAAGCGGAATGTTCCATCCATCTTTGTCTTCTATGTAATTACTAACTGTATAGTATGCTTTTTTTATTAGAATATTTTTCACACGCAATTTGTATCTACTTTCTGTGAGCTCCGTTATACATTTTGTAATTTTATTGTAAAAACGTACTTACGCAATTGCCCATGAAACTTATTCGTTTTACTCAGTCTAAACCTAGGTACTGCAATTATATCCTTATTTCTAGTGTTTATGTTGTGATGGTCACTATTCACCTTGAACTTGTGCAGATTTTTACGAACATACATTTTATTTTCATGATAATAATCCTAATAAATATTAATTTAAAAATTTATGAGGATGGATGGATGTTTCTTACTTCATAAAAAACTATACGGAATGGATGTTGATGAAATTTTTTAAGAATACTTTAGATCCCATGGATCAAAGAAATGGAAAAAATACTTTTTATTACGAAAAATTGTTCAGGCGGTGGAACCGCGGGGTGCAGCTTTATACATATAAATAAACTAAAAACTGTAGTGAAATTATAATATATCAAGGCAGGTATACAATTCACCATTTTGAGATTCAACAAAATTTGGGGCTCAACATTTTGATATTTGAAAATTCACATTTTAGGAATTCAACAGTTTAAGATAAACATTGTGGTATTGAAAAGTTCAACAATTTGGGATTTAAAAATTCAAGAATTTAAAAAGAATTTGGATTTCATTATCTTGGGAGTTCAACATTGGCTCTAAAGACTAAGGCTCTATTTTGAAAAGTCCTCAGTTTTGATATATATTATTACTACCTAAACAATAACGTAGATAACAGGAAGGAAAACTTCAAGTTATTGTTTGAACACAGCCTTCCTTTGTTGAGGAATCTAGAGTTGCCACAAGAAAATATATAACTTCAAAGACCGCCGTAGGGAAAGTGAAACTAGTTTGAATATTGGAACAAATTCTACAAAATTCTTTCGGACTATAGTAAAACGAGCAAAAATATTAAGGGTTTTTTTGTTAATTAGGAATTTGACAAAACCTCCGACACAATAAAACATGTCTAAGAACCACAGCTAGTAAACCTCCTTTCAAATAAAAACCGTATTCAAATCGGAGCTACGGTGACAGATTTATAACACCCCTCTTTTTGGCGTCGGAGGTTAAAAATATGTCAACAAACTTAACTGCTTTTAATATTTTGGCCCTAGGTTTTTAATTAATATTTTTTTAGTATCATTAATTTAATATTCAAAAGCGAGTGTGGCCAAAAGCGAGTGTGGCTCAGTGGGAGCATGTGCGACTTTCGATCCGACGCACCCATGTTCGAATCCCGCTGGCCTCGCACCACTGACATTCTTAAGTTATGTGCGGATTTAACACTCGCTCTAAAAACGGTGAAGGAAAACATCGTGAGGAAACCGGCATGTCCAAGAATTAATCACAAAATTCAAGGACATGTGACATCCACCAACCCGCACTGGGCCAGCGTGGTGGATTATGGCCTAAACTCTCTCTATGAGAGAAGGCCCGTGTCCTTGCTGTGGGAACGTAATGGGCTGATGATGATGATGATGAATTTAATATTACGGATGAGGTATAAATGGTCCTACCAGTCCTGCTAATATTATAAATTCTGTCCTACTTCCTATCCTCTTACTAATATTATCGAAAGTCTGTGTGTATGTGTGTGTGTTTTGTTACCACGAAACTCCAATATTTTAAGCTAAACAAAAAGTGGATATAAACAGTAGATATATTTTTTGTCTCCGGTCCATGGTAAGGGCGCTGGAACTTAGGACAAAAACGAACAGTTCCTTAGGGAAAATGTAGAAACCGAATTCCACGCAAACAGAATCTCGGTATTGGCTTGTAATTTGAGAAAATCCTTTTGTTTCCTACCTAATCATTTTCATTGAGTGTGATGTTTCGCAGACAATTCACTTTTTCAGAAACTTGTAGGAAAAGTAATATGGACGCATAAAATTGAATGGCTGCACCATTCAATTTAAGGCAAAATGGAGAACAATTTTAAAAAATATTTTAGCCTTCACCATCACGTGAACGTCGAGGCTATCCAGCTCCTCGACAACACAGACCTAGAGAGAAGATTAAAATGACAAAACCTAGTTAGCTTAGTGAAGTGTCAGTGAACCGTAGTATTTTAAACAGTTAGTGCTACTTGTAAAGAACACAAGAACAAAGTGTCTCCGCCTTAATAGAGATTATAAGAAAAGTGTTGATGGACATATTCTTAGTTTTACTCTACTTAGCAGTTTAAGTTAAATTTAAATTACTTATTAGTCTTATTAGGCTAGATTGTAATTATAATGGCGGGTCTTTATTTGAGACATCATCAGCCCATCACATTCCCACTGCTGGGACACGAGCCTTCTCTCATAGAGAGAGTATGTGCCATAATCCACCACGGCGGCCCAGTGCGGGTTGGTGAGACAAGTCATTCCATAAAAATTACAAAATTAAAAAAACTTAACGATACGCAAAATCTGTACATGCTTATTGGAAAACCTCAAAAGCAATATACCAACCTTTCATACATAAAGTAATGATTAAAAACAACATAATAAAGTAATATCCGTAACAATTTTTAACATATTTTTCTGATGGGACGTAGAAATAACAGCCTGTTTGATATTCGATAACCTTCAACCGGACCTCGTTTTGATAGATGATAGCTATAGTCGTAATATATACGTTTGCAATAAACAGGTGTATATTATTATATCAAATGAACTGTAATATCCTCCATTAGGAATATTTTCAGATGGATTTCTTCTGATGATTGTACTTCTTTCCTGTGACAATGTTATTAAGAACAAGAATCCGTAGTAGATTCAAAAAGTACTCTTAAAACCATTTTTATGGATTTTAAATGCATTGTCATCAAGTTGTGAGCTACCTTGAAAGTTTCAACTGGATAGCTAATCGGGAAATGCTCGAAATTTGAATTGCAAGAATCCACCCGGAACTACAACAGACAGACAAACAAGAATGTGCCTTAATAAAAACGTGGTAATAAATTGTGGTATAAAAACGTGGTAAGAAATAAATTTTCACAGAATAATGTTTTGTGCTCAGATACTATCAAAAACTGGAACTCGAACCCGGTCATCTCTTTTTAGACAAGCAAAAATGAAATTATAAGTCGCACAAATTCTTCATCTATGTATATTGTCGATGGTTTCTTCTTCTTCTTTTCAGCCCTTCTTATCCCACTGTTGGGTACAGGCCTCCTCTCCATCACGCCACCCCTTCCGGTCTTGCGCCTTTCTTAACCACATCTTCCCAACAACCCTGGCCACGTCGTCGATCCATCTGGCTGATGGTCGATGGTTTAGTCTACAAATAAATTCCGTATCCGGAATCGAAACAGCACAGCAGCTCCATTTTATAAGTCGACCTACCCAATCTACATACCATAGAGACCGAAAAATTGTGTTCAATGGTATAATGGCATTTTACACCTCATCTATCCTACTATTATAAAGCGAAAGTTTGTGAGGGTGGATGGATGGGTGGATGTTTGTAACTCAATCACGCAAAACTACTAAACGGATTTAATGAAATTGGTATGTAGTAGATATGAGCGCCGCGCCTCGAATCACAAAAGTCACAAACCAGGCTCACGTGAGTTTCAGCGCATCACATAGGTTTTATGCATTCCGATCGCTGGGCAAAGGTCACAACAAATAACTGCCTGTATTTTATGAGTTCCTGCCCAAAGATGCTTCTGCCAATCGTTAGGATGCGACATGAAATTCTGAAAAAAGAGTATGCAGGAAAAGGGAACCATTCTAGGTATATGTTGATTTCCCAACAAGAACTTATAAAAAAAAGGGAACCCTGAGTATCGTGAAAATTCCTAAGCCCACGCTTCGGCGGTGCGCCGCCGACGCCGCTGCCGCCCCGGAAAATTTTGAGCGGCGCCGCCGCCGTGGAAATGGCCATCGGTGCTCATATCTAATATGTAGATACTTTATCCCCGGAAAACGGCGGGTGAAACCGCGGGGAGTAACTAATAAAATATAATCCTCCTTCGATTTCCGGGAACTGGGAGCGAGCATAAAATCAGAGACTTCTTTTTACAGAATAAATAATAGTACTCTTTGTCAGTAAACTGCTTACAAATAAAGAGCTTTTTTTTTACTTGGAATACATTCAGCTTCAAATTAAAGAATAAGTTCGAGATGAGTAAATTCACTTTTCTCTTTTCTAACGATAGATTGTTATGGTTATTTTTATAAACGACTACACTCACGTTATGATTGTGTCGGAATAACTCCGGCCAGGTTTCGGAAAAGGACGGAAGAAGGACATCCTAATTGTCCGAAACCTGGTCGGAGTTACTAATCATAACGTGAGTGTAGCCGTTTATATATATAATGAATATTTCGACTCACGATAGTTTCCAATCCATAACGATAGAATTAGTTAAATTTCGTTATTGCTTTACGTACGACAATGCGGTCATTGGAATTTTGTCAGTAGATATTAGTAGAGAATTTTATTTTATGAAACTGTATGTCGCGACGAGCACGTTCGTTTGCCTGATGGTAAGCAATACGCCTGCTTGCAGTTGTAGCCCTGCACTGTGCTCGTCATCCTGAGACAATTATCTCTTAAGTCTCATAATACCAAGTAGCTTCGCTGGCTACAATGTCCTTCAAACCGAAACACAGAAATGCTTGCGCACTGCTGCTTGGCGGTAGAATAACTGGCAAAACGGTGGTACCCACCCAGGCAACCTCTCGCATACGAGTAAACAGTAATGACCAGTCTGGATGTGGATGGATGTTTTTCCTTACCGCTAAGAGAGGAATATCCGGGCATAGCTTGAATAAAATATAGGTGTTGGCCCTCATTACTCCAGATTGAAATTTACATGAGCAGAACGATGCGGCCTACGACGTTGTATACTCTAAAATTTAGAGTCTAAATGCCTGAACGAATAAAAAAGGCGGACGCCTCGTTGCTAAATTAAAAGTGAAGCACTCAAGGCATGCCGGTCTGCTCGTTCTTACGCAAGCCATACGCACACACTTTCGGCTTGACTTCAGCCCTTCGTCCACTCAAACGAACATAACGCCACCGTTGTTATGCTTCAGTTGTTGCTTAGCGAGATTCCGCCCGCCTTTTTATTTGTCTAAAGGTAAATTCAAACAGTGATGTTTTGTATCTGGTGTGGATTCGGGACAACAGCTGTTTGCGTACAAAAATAAGTTTGTTTCGTGTTGCGGAACTATGGTCATCGTAGTTCTTAACTCTACACAGGGCATCCTAGTCAAGGGCCAGGATATATTAAATAAGTATATACGCCCAACGATCACACACATAGATCCTGGCCCCTAGGATTGTCTGCATCTAGAGAACCAGGAACTACGAGGACCATGCCATGGTCCCACAACACCCAGACATGAAACAAATGCTTGCGCTTTTTTTTCTCTGCACAAACATTTGTCTCGTCGCGGGAATCGAACCCGCAATCTCAGTGGTGTATGAGGTTTTAACTATTGATGATGATGACAAGAGATAAAAAGATAGAGTAAAGCTGGTCGTGCTATAATGTGCCAGAGGTGAGGCCTCTGCGATCTACATTCTAGAAGGTAAAGATATAAACCACAATTATTGCCGGTCAATAAAAAGCCATTATTCCACGTAACGACGCAGTGCCGGTACTGATGCAAGTCTTAATGTCTTTTATTGTTATTTACGTTGACAACATGCAGTGAGAATGTATTAGTAATTATATTTTATTTTATTTTGTTTGGGGGGCTAACAGCTGTTGTAACAAAACAGTTTGACAAATTAATATAAGAAAAGCCAATTAGAAGTCTCCGCAAATAACAATTAAATAGAAATGAAGAACTTTTACAATTAAATGAAAAAAGAAATAAGAAGTGCGAGATGGCACCGTGCAAATCCATTTACAAATTAGAACAGTTAGGTAGTGATGACGTTAGGGCTGTATTAACCGCAGCCAGACTGCTTGTGAAAAGATCGATATTGGAATGCTCAGACTTCGAAAGCTTATTAAATGCTACAGAAGAACGTAAAACATAAGAGTTCCTCCGGTAGGTGGTGCGGGCGAAGGGTACATGCAAAATAAGTTTTTAGGTCTAGAGTGTCGAGGTGGAACATTCAGAGATATTATAGCAATAAGGTCTGGACAGTCAATTATGGACTGTGTCATTTTAATTAGAAAGCGCATATCGGAAATATTTCTACGGATTGTAAGAGAAGCAAATGCAAACGAGCGCAGCGTTGATCATAACTTAAGCGAGGAATTTTGAACTTGTAGCCTGGATACCGTGTGAACTTTTTATGTATTTTCTCTAATCTATGTACGTGTACAGCATAATTGGTTCCATACCTGGCTGGCATACTCAAGATGACTACGGACGTAAGCACAGTATAAAATCTTCGAAGATTTCATTTTATTTAGCTAATTAGCATTACTGATAATAAAGCCAAGAGCGGATGAAGCTTTTTTGGAAATGTGATCAATGTGGGCGTCATAGCTAATTCTAATATCTAGTATGACACCTAATCCCTAGTAATAGATTATTTTTATTTATAGGTACCTAACTTGGAGAAAAATGTTTTAAAAGCAAGTTACGAAATGACCACACATGACACCTATACCACGACTGCAGAGTACCAACTTAATAGTGAGTAAAAACACAATGGGCTTTTTAAAAGATTGCAACACAGTGCGGCTAAGTGCCCTAGGGCAATAATAAAAACGTCTCCGACGCCATGTCTATAGTAAAATAGAAGCGAAATAATGAAGACATCTGCAATCTAAATATATAAATCTGTTCAATAGTTACGAACGGCTAGACGAGCTACGCTACGAATGCTACAGCGCTACATAGCACAGTGGTAGCGTTCCTAACAGATCTACTAGTAAGCAACATTCGCGGCTGTCACAACTTGGATGGGCGTCCGTTTGTGTAGTATTTACTTCTGACTGCTGCCGTGCTTTGAGGGCACGTTAAGCTGTCGGTCCAGGTTGTCCACACACCTACGAGGGAGAGAGATAGAGAGGGAGAGGGAGAGAAAGAGAGATATAGAGAAAGATATAGTTTTGGCTTGAAGGAGTAACAATAAAATAGACACAATTTCGGATTTTTTGTGACTTATACTCGTAAGTCACAATAAAATCTGAAATATACAATTTACCAATCTTTCAAATATACCTCTTACTTAACTTATAATATGGGTATTGCTTGAATAAATAAGAGTAAAGCCCACTTTCATGATATCAAGTACCTATATTACATTTTCAATTGATTTAGCATTCTATGGCACTAAAACATGAGTTCAGAGAAACAATATCAAATAGAACTAAAATATGTTTTCACATCATTGTGTATTGAGTGTATAAGCACATAATACTAAAGGACAGAAGCATCACTCCGCAAATAAATTTAAGCAAATAGCGACTCTTGCTATGACGCAATAAAATTCAATTCAGCTCGCGTAGCGCTGCATACCTACCAGTCATATTAACCTACAGAGCGCCTCTCTGTCCATCGCATAGCTCTTATCTCTTCTGAAGCGGCACGTGTAACGACGCGCGACCCGCCTTAGGTGTCCGGATATGTACTTGTAACTCGTACCTACAGTGCGGAGTGCGCTAGGCCTGGTAATACCCCCACGAATATCTTTCCACATTGGGCACACCTCAAACACAATGTAGTGAGTAATGTTGTGGGTTTTTTTATAGTAGTAGTGAGCTGTGAGTAATTAATTTCTTGTACCTACTTACATTCGGTTTCTCCCACACGTAAATGACAATTATCAGATGAAAATATTAACTGAAATACTTCGTGTATTTTTTTCCGAATAAAGACCGCGAATGCATCCTTCATTAAAAGGATATTACAGAAATAAACTCGAAAAACGAAATAATTTTTCAATTTTTCGATTTTCATATATTTTTTTTTCCTTAAATTCAATAGGTATACCCTGGGTGAAAAACACAGCGTAATGTCGTGGCAATATGAGACTTAAAGGCTACGTCTCAGGGTGACGAGCAGTGTAGTGCCGCGGAGGACTTTGCGTAAAACTGTTCTGGATGGTGCTGGAACTGTTATGGGTAGGTGTTTTGCTTACCATCAGGTGAACGAACTGCTGGTCCCAACACTTCACTTCATTACATAAAAAAGATGGACAAATAAATAAATATTTATTTACAACTATAACAATTTAATAATAGAACAATGAAACTAAAACTAAAAACGTTAAAAAATATAATATAATAACTAAAATATATTATTAAAAGGAGTCCATTTAGGCAAGGTTCCGAAGATACTGGCAGCGTTCCCCCTTTGAATAGCTATACTAATTATAAAAAGATGGTATATCGTTGTTTTCTAATCAAAATAAATAAAAATTAAATGCTTTTCGTTAGTAAGCGTATTGTACTTGAGACCGGCTGGACCAATTTGGCAAATATCAACATTTTTATTGTGTAGAATTGGAAAAGTTGTTGGAAAATTTGGAAATTTGCGAAAAACTTAGTGTTTTCTCGCGTATATAGTATATTTTTAACTCGCCAGCGGGAAACCGCTTAAAAATGTATACTTATTAAGATTAATATTCAAGAAAGGTAATTTGTACCATTTCATATCATAGTGTTTCTTCCTATCTTGTCGAATTAAATTCCTATTCTAAATCGATTAAAGAATTAAAAACGCCTCCCAAAAATATAATTAAAAGCAACGCCAAACAAAGCAGAGTTGGAAACAAGAACCGAAACGTCGAACAAAACTTTCGAAAATTGGATTTTTTTATATTTTTCCATTGTTAATCCATTACCGCAATATTTTCCTTTTCAATAATCGAACCCAATCCTGACAATAAGCAGGATTCCTGTCGTTCCGCTTTCATTTCTCTGAGGGGTTTATTTTGCAAATTTTGCCTGCGTCTGGTTTCCGTATTCCGATATGATTTTTAATGTTATTAAAGTAAAATCAAAAATGTTCTACCTACGTGCTCTTGGGAGTGGGAAAAAACAAATATTTTCTGGCAATTTGACACTGCCTAATTACTATATAATAACGTTTTTTGAATAAAAATTTATTATTAGCCCACGATAAGTGCGAGGACTATTATTGGAGATAAGAAAATTACTTATGATTGGGCTATTGAGGTGAATTTTTTTTTTTGAGAATTAGTCTATTATATGAGACTTATTTTTTTATTATTATTATTATATCTACAGATAGAAATCCTACTAATATTATAAACGCGAAAGTTTGTAAGAATGTATGGATGTATATTTGTTACTCTTTCACGCAAAAGCTACCGAACCAATTTTGATTAAATTTGGTGTGTAGGTACTTTAGGACTTGGAATAACACATAGGCTACTTTTTATCCCGGGAAACCGCGGGTGGAACTGCGGGGCGCAGCTAGTACTATATAAAGCTGTATATTGTTGCAGAAATCCGGGATATTCTCATCGACGACGAAGCGAGGAGGTCTGCTACAATAGCAGACCTCTAGTTACATATTATAGTTCTTTCATTGGCGCTTGAGGGGCCAGTGGGTACAAGAGGCAGCTTATGTTTGTAATACCCGCTTAACATTCTCTACTTCTATTTTAGTTATTAAATAATGTGTTAACAGAGCTTTATGTTTTTTGAAGTATTAGAGCATTTTTACAGTTTTTAATTTTTATAAAGTACTTTATGTCGGACTAAAGTCTCTAAAGAGGTTTGTAGGAAGAGCGATGGAATATTGTTACTAAACAAGGTTAAATGCGACCATCGGTTGGGACTTGAACTCGTATCTCAATCTTTCCTCAGCGTGAGAAATGCTCTGCCCAATTGAGCTTCGGTGGTCACCAACCCTAGTGTCGAATTTTTTCTTTGCTTGGCTAATTTAAATATGAAAAGAATATTATTATTATTAAATTTTTTTCAGGTTCCTCAAGTCCTCAGATTCATTTTTTTTTTTGTTTTTTTTTACGCCTAATGGATCTATGTTTGGCCACTATCTCGCCTGATGTTGCCTAAGATTGATCACATAGATCTAGAGAGAGACGACAGTTGAGCGGCTGCTCAGACCCGTCTTTTTATTACATATTTACATAATATTTACATATTATTATTATATTTTATTAAATTTATATTTTTAATTCGTACTTCACGTTTGCTGATTTAATTAAATGCTATTGAAATAAAGATCAACGAGACGCAGCTCGGTTTATATAACAGAACGACAAAGGCCTCATATTCATTATTAATAAATGACAATCATTACAATGTTAATAATATTGATATACTTAATTCAATAGACGGAATACGTATTTAATTTTATTGTCATATAGAAGGGCGCAACTGGCGCAAGACAAGGACGAGTGCAAAGAATGGGGGGAGGCCTTTGCCCATCAGTGGGACACTAACGGCTAAAATAATAATAATAATAGAAGAAAGTGATTGCTATTCATAAATTTGATTTACGAAATTAAGGTTTTGAACATGGATTATAACGCATTCTGGTTTTGATGAGTCGCCGAACACGTGTCTACTTTATTACAAGCTTTTATTTAACTTGCAATGTTTGGGTTAAATCTTGCAAGTTGAATCACCACTTCCTCTTAGGCTACAGATCTGAAATTGTGAATACTTGTCAAAGTCCGATAACAATGCAATATTATGGTGACAACGAGCTGATCTGATGATGGAGACGGAAGGTGGGCAATGGATTTCCTTGACGAATAATCGTAAATTACTACTGTTTGGGCTCATTTTAATCTGCTCGAGGTTCCAATTACGAATTTCTTAAAAGCTTGTCTTGAAAATATATTTTTCAACAATAATATCTTGTATTTTTTTCTTTCCGTGATGTATTTGGCTTTACACGTCTATTATGTGTATAATATATATAATTAATTTTTAGAAAAAACAAAAACCGACTTCAATGTATCTTCGAAGTCCAAGGTCACATATCGATGAAATTTATATGGGACCACTTCGTATTGAACCCAACGCAAAAAGAATTTTCCAAATCGGTTCATAAATGACGAAGTTCTGAGGTAACACACATAAAAATAAATAAAAAAAAAACAAAAAAAAATACATCCGAATAGAGAACCTCCTCCTTTATGAAGTCGGTTAAAAAGCAAGTGACTGTAACATTTCAAAACATTGCTTTTTTATTTCAAAGGCTATTTTTGCAGAATTGCGGTAGAGCAGTTTAAAAGGTTTCTTATAGGAAAATGACTTTGAAGTTTGGAAAGGTTATTGTTTTTTACCGGTGTTATTAAAATTTAATTTATTGGATCTGAAATTAACTTCTTTTGTTGAAGTGATATAAAGTTTTTTGTGCACAAGTCCAACCTTATTATTAACCGACTTCAAAAAAGGAGGAGGTTCTCAGTTCGATTGTATTTTTTTTTATGTTTGTTACCTCAGAACTCCGTCATTTATGAACCGATTTGGAAAATTATTTTTGCGTTGGGTTTAGTTTAGCTACGAAGTGGTCCAATATAAATTTCATCGATATTTGACCTTGGACTTCGAAAATACATTGAAGTCGGTTTTGTTTTTTCTAAAAATTATCTCGTTTATGGTTATCTGTGAATTCTATTTATTATTTTCCTAGTAGATATTTACATACTTATAATAATTATTTTTTATATATCAATATATATATATATATATATATATTGATATATAAACCAATTATTGAGGCTTAATTATTATAGTTAATCTAATTATTCTTAAGATCTGTAGATTTTGTCAACTCAAATAAATAAACTGATCAATTATTACTTACCTAAAGTTCTAAAAAGAAACAGCTTATTACATTTTAATAATTGCTACTTAAAATCATGACAAATTTTTTTGCTACTTAGAAATTATATTAAATTATTTTAGCGCTCATATCGTAGCTCGCCTAGCCGTTCGTAACAAATCTGGCAGGTTAAGCAACGTTCAACGCGGTCACCACTTGGATGGGTGACCGTTTATGTAGTATTTACGTTTGAGCCCTACCGTGCTTCGGAGGGCAAGTTAAGCCGTCGGTTCCGGTTGTTGTTTTAGGATAACAGTCGTTAGGCCTGGCTGGAGGCCTTGGGGCGGTCTAAAAACTTCGACACACACACACACACACACACTCACATACACACACACAAGAAGAAGAAGACCTATAATATATATAATATATATATATATATATATATATGTCATATATTATCTATATATATATATATATACACTCGAGAGCAATGAATCCGGGTCACTTAAAGAATGTTAAAAATCTCGGAAACTAAAAATGATAGGTTAATGCAATAAATTGTATTTAATAGACAATGTAATACTCCTTAAATGAAAGTAAAAAAAATATGAGTCACCATACATTTTATTAACACAAAATTACATAAAGAAAAAAACTGCTGATCTCTCCTTAAAACAAAAATAGGAAACATGAAATTTTTGAACTTTATTACGATTTTCTTGAATTTTAATACTTCGTATTGCCTCCTCGTGCTTCCATTACTGCGTTTACGCGGTTTGGCATGCTGTACACCAAGTTCCTTATACGATTTTGGGGAATATTCTCCCATTCCTCTGTGAGAGCAATTTTGAGCTCACGAAGCGTGATTGGGGGAGGGTTTCGTTGTTTTACGCATCTGCCTAGCTCGTCCCAAGCATGCTCGATCGGGTTGATATCCGGGCTGCGCGCTGGCCACTCCATACGAGTAATGTTCATCTCTTGAAGGTAGTCATTCACAGTCCTACCTGTATGAGGTCGGGCATTGTCATGCATAAATATAGCATCCTCACCTAAATTGATCATAAATGGACCAACGTGATCATTGAGGATTTCTTCCACATATCTTACGCTAGTTAAAGAGCCGTTTTCTATGATCACCAGCTCTGTGCGACTTTCAGAAGAAATTCCGGCCCACACAAGTACAGACCCACCACCGTAGGCTACTTTTTCTTCGATGCATGCTTGCTTGAATCTTTCCCCTGGTCTTCGATACACTCTGTGTCTTCCATCGTGCTTGTAGAGCATAAATTTTGATTCGTCGGAGAACATAACTTTTGACCAATCTTCAATACTCCAATTTACGTGGCTCTGGGCATATCTTAGTCTCGAAATACGATGCCCACGCTTCAGTTTAGGGCCGTTTGCAGGTCTAAGGGGTTTTAAGTTAGATTCAGCAAGCCGACGTCTTACTGTCCATGCACTTGGGTTACTTCCTCCGAGGCGTCGAAACTGATTGGTGAGTTCAGTTCCTGTGAGAAAGCGATTTCGAAGCATGGTGTTCACCAAGTATCGGTCTTCTCGTGCTGTGGTACACCTGGTTCTGCCCGTTCCTGGTCTGCGTAGGTTAGAACCAGTTTCTTCGTAACGTCGGAGAACTCTTTGTACTGTTGACAGCGACACACCGACAGTCCTGGCTGTATCGCGCTGACTCCGGCCGGTTTCCAGCATTGTAAGTATTCTGGTGCATTCTTCAGGCGTAAGCGACATAATTTCAGCTTGAATAATGAATATAGAGCACTATCAACATGGTTTATGTACCCACATAAATGACAGATTACAAACAAAAGCAAAACTAAATGCTGTAATTTCGTAGTTCCATCTTCGAAAGTGGCCCTTTTTCAAATTTGATTTTTTTATGATATAACTTTACAATAACTAAGAAGTTTTAATACCTTCATTTAAGGAGTATTACATTGTCTATTAAATACAATTTATTGCATTAACCTAGCATTTTTAGTTTCCGAGATTTTTAGGATTCTTTAAGTGACCCGGATTCATTGCTCTCGAGTGTATATATATATATATATATATATATATATATATATATTATACCTATTTATACATATATTTATAATAGAATTTGCATTTCTTTCAAAAAACCACCGTCCTTCCAAATTATGTTAATCCTTTCTGTTCAAAGGTTGTCTGGAAGAGATCGCTTTGAGCGATAAGACCGCCTATTGTTATGCTGATTACTGTAAAATTTACTTGTTTTTCATGTACCTATATTTAAGGTTTTTTAACAATAAAGTGTTTATCTATCTATCTATCTATCTATCTATAAATAGTAATTAGAATCGTGGCACCTATTTTTGTTAGAATTCCAACCTTGCGACAGTTACGATACGGAAAATTGCAGACAGTTTTTCCGCTTTCAAGAGGGTGGAAAAACTGTAACTTAAAACTTTCCCTCCACAAATGCATATAGCTAGGACGTGGTTCACAGTTGTAACATCTTTAAGTCGTGAGATTTTAATCTGCCACGGAGGAACGCAATTTATCTGGTGTTATGTTTGTAGTTTTACTTGTGGTAGGTCTCTCGTATGCGGGAAGCCGTCTGGGTAGGTACCACAGCTTTGCCAGTTATTCTGCCGCCAAGCAGTAAAGCGCAAGCATTACTGTGTTCCGGTTCGAAGGGCATTGTAGCCAGCGAAATTACTGGGCATATGAGGCTAAATATCTGGGGTGATGAGCGCAATGCAGTGCTACGCAGTGCTTTTTATGGCATTAAAAGTTCTGGGTGGCACTGCAATTGTTGTGGGCAGCCGTGGCGCTTACCATCAGGCGAACGACGTGCTCGTCTCATCACTCAGTTCCATAAAAAAAAAGTTTCGTAGTTAGTAGGGAAACATTATACCTACTGGTTTTATCATATATCTTGTATAAAAGCTTTAAATATTTATATGGATTTTTAATTTACCGTTGAATATAATAACAATTATATAATATGGGTTCGCGTCATCATCACAGAGCATGTATTGCAACATCGATCTTGCTCGTTGAGAAAAAGGTCCACTCCTATCTCAATAGATGGCGTACATGTCACCCTTAAGACGGTTTAATAACGGAGGGAAAAATTCGACACTGAGGTTGGTGACCACCGTAGCTCAATTGGGCAGAGCACTTCCCGCGCTGAGAGAAGATTGAGATGCGGGTTCGAGTCACAGCCGGTGGTCGTACTTTTCTTTCCGAAAAACCGAGTAATGTTTTTATAGAATTATTGTTTTAAAGCGGTTATCTTTTTCCTCCAAATTCTATATTTTTACTGGATAAAAAAGGAATTTTATCCCAAATATATATTACGATTATAACAGGAAATTATTTTATGTTAAACAAACCCAATGTTTTAGCGCGATTACGTCCCGTCTTAATAATATATAACTAAGGAAATTATTATGTTTCTTATAAAGATAATTATTCTTCTTTATTAAACAAAAAAAGATCCTTCATTAAAAGGGACTTTTCCGACAACATTACAGCTCAATTAATTCATTAAAGGGATTCCATCTCAAGTTTTCATACACAGGGTGTAGGCATATGAAAATTTGAGATGGGGGCTCCAAAAATCTTAAATCATGTGATATAAAAAGTTGTGATCATGACAACTAAAACCCATTAATTGATTCTATTAGTATTTAGTTATTACACAGCCTCTGTGGCGTAGTGGTTGGGCTGGTTGGCTGAAATCCCATACACCACTGATGTTGCGGATTCAGTACCCGTGACGAGAATGTTAAAAATAGCACAAACATTAGCAATAGCATTAATTAGCATTCCCAGGATAAATTACTGCTAAATTTAAATTAGCATTATATACCTAGTTAATTATTTACTAACATTATTATGAACTTTTATTTTTACTATCAAGTATGGATGTTATGTCTAAGTTATTAATATATGAATTGAATTTATTAATTCAAATCAATTGTAGTTGTGAAATTCGATGAATGCTAAAATTCATCTCTTAGCACACCACTTTGCATCGCTTAGCATACCGCATAATGCGAACTGCAACGGCGGTCTGCTAATGCTAATGCTGCTGCGATTGCGAATCGACGAAGTATCCCGTTAACTACTGTTTATTTATTTATTTAATAGTTTTGCACAAAATGGTACAAGGAATGACTTAATGCTATTTAGCATTATCTACTGTTCTTCCGTGTGCCTGGTCTGCGTGATTGTTAAGGCAGATTTTTATATCAATTTTGTTTGATGCTATTTTGTATGAGGTTGTAACTCATCGAGGCCTTTTATTTGAGGCCAAAAGTGGCCAAAAGCCTTCGCCTTGTCGCACGAAATGGTGAATTGCAAAATTTCATATTAGCAATTAGCATCACAATAGCACATATCATGCTACAATAGTTAGCATGCGAATGAAATTAAGGAAAAATATCAATAATTTCCATTACTATTGTACACTGCAATACTAAGCTATGCTGCTAAGGTAGAGCTATAGGTAAATGTACTTTCATGCATGTAAATTCATTTCCAAAGTGATGGTGTGACGATTTTAATGAAATTCACGAACCAAAGGACTTTTTACGGACCAATAAATTGATTGACAATGTCCCGCCATTTTGGAGGAAACTCATTTTGACCCTGAATAAAGAACCGTTTTGTTCAAGTAATTGCGAATTAGCTATAGGCATTGCTTTTTCGGTAGCCATATCTAAAAATATTATTCTTAAGGCTGGATACGAACACATGCTTTAAATGTATCACACGTATATTATAAATGTAAAAGTTTGTATGTAAGTGCATTTGTTTCGTGTCTGGTGTTACAGAGTACAATAGTCTTTGTAATCAGTCTGCATGCAAACGTGCAAACATTTATTTACTTTTGTCACTACAATTTATAAATTATTTAATGTCATAAAAACTATGTAACTATGTATGTATGTACGGCTCAACAGATTTGAGTGAAATTCGGTATGGACATAGCTTAATTATACCTTAGATTAATTCGCTACTTTTTAGAGAGAGAGTAGCGCAGAGTCCCGGGGACTCTGTGGGTGAAACCGTGGGCGCAGCCAGTTGTTAATAAATGTAATGGAATCAGGCGTGACGTTGCGGAAATTCATCTCAAAACTGAAACGCAATGAAAATATGTAGTGTAATTCCGCTGAATATTATGTAGGTTGTTGTTAGAATAATATAATATGTATGGGGTTCATTTTACATTTGCTATCTACCCCCATACATATTATATTATTGTAACAACAACCTACAAAATATTCAGCGGAATTACACTATATATTTTCATTGCGTTTCAGTTGTTAATAAACTTATAATATTAAAACTGATGTATAATTTGTATTAATGCTTACTTTAATCGTGTCGCAGGCATATGCCCAGTATCATTATTGCCTGGTAGGAACATACCTACCTATAAAGGGATTTGTCGATTTGTGCTAAGCGGAATTGGCTCAGTCAACAATTTTAATAACGAAACAAATATTGTTTTTTGTATGGTACTTAGTGATGAAACGAGATACCCTGATAGTAAGCGCCACGCCTGCCCATTACAATTATAGTGCCACCCAAAACTTATAATACCATAAAAAGCACTGCACAGCACTGGATTGTGCTTGTCACCCAGAGACATCAGATATTAAGTCTCATATGCCCAGTAATTTCGTTGGCTACAATGCCCTTCAAACCGGAACACAGTAATGCTTGCGCACTTCTGCTTGGAGGCAGAATAACTGGCAAAGCTGTGGTAGTAGAGTTTAAACGGCATTCCGCTAACACAAATGACCAATATGAATTCAAAAATTGGTATTCTCGGATATCAGTTTAACGTAACGGAGATGTTTCAAAGATATGACATACAGAGAATATACTAAGAATTGAGATCATATCGAAACTAGACTGTAATTATTACGAGCAGAATGCCGATTTTTCTTCAATTCACAATTAATTTCGATTCGATCAATTCTCATTCAACGTCATTTAAATTTAGCGGTAAGCCTTCAGGTATTGAGTCTCATATGCCCAGTAATTATCCATATTTAGTCATAGTTATTAAGCTTTTTTTTTGTATTTTTGTATAGTTATTAACCATATTTAGTTCGTATTATTATAACTAACAGTCAATTAATACAGCTAGTGTATTTAACTAATTGGCTACCTGGCTTCCCTTTACCTGAAAATACAAAGTGCTTGATACAATTAGTACGCCTCGCGTACAGTCAGTGACACAAGACGCTGGACATTTTTAAATTATTCACACACAACGAATGTTTTAACACATAAATCAGTGACATCAGAAGTGCCAAGTCTTTGACTATTTTAAAACATATGGTAAAAGCTCACTTCTTATCCTACCCCTAACCCACTGCTACTTATTATCTTTATGTAATTATGAAAAAGTATATGGTATGTATTAGTATATTGATATATTAGTTTATAATATAATAATATGTATTAGTAAGTATGTATTGGAATGTATGTTTAAGTGTGCAGTTATTTATTATATTATTATAATCTAATTGCACACCTCCGTCTACTCCTTCTTTCGATTCTTTCCATCCAAATGTAGTCTGAAAGAGATCGCTTCAAGCGATAAGAGCGCTCATTGTACAACCGTTGAATGTGCTAATATTATTTATTGTTTTGTAACTGATATGCAATAAAGAGTTTTGTTATTTGTAATTTTTACATTAGTTTTGTGTGTTTAACACAAAATGTATGTAATGTATGCCTCTGCTGCAAGAGTCCGCCACCAAGCAGTAGTGGCCAAATGTTACTGTATTCTGGTTTGAAGGGCATTTTCAAGTAAAATTACTGATTATTATGGGACTGAAGAGATGGTGTCAGGACTATGGTGTCAGGGTAACGAGCGCATTGCAGTGCCGCACAAGATTTTTTTAAATTGTTTTTATTGAAAACTACCCTTTCTGTATTTCAGCGTCATTCCCCCTCCCTGCACGGTTGGCTGAAAGATATCGCTTTTAGATAAGATAACCAATTCGTACACTTCTGCTAAGTCCATTTACATTGTCAATTGTTTAAATTGATCTTAGATGTTTCAATAAAAAAATATTTTATGCATTTTTTTATAAAAACAAAATATTTTTTTGAATTCCATTTCATTTATTTAATGTGTACTAATTTAATCTTATCGAATTTAATATACGTGAATTTTGTAATACTTAACTTTTAACATGGATAATTTTCCTAAATTATTTAATACATAATAGTAATAATAAAATCGCAAATGTTTAGTGAGTTTTATCGCTGACTGTATTACAATTCGATTTGACGTCAAACAAGGGTATTATTCGTTATTTACTTCGGACGCGTAAAGGAATAATTATTTTTTTATCTGTGGAATTCCATAAAGAGCTTTATGTACTTTATTGTACTTTTTGCTCTGATACTCCTGGATAGGCAAGACGGTTTGCCTCAAGATAATACTGAACCTCTGAAATACTCCTGAACCTATAGAAAGACCCCTCAGGGAATAGAAAAGCGTAAATCAATAGAACAGAAGGATAGTTGATTAGGTAAACAAATAGTAAGATTCGATTTGTCTTAAATCTATATGCGGGATCAAATGACATTTGAATTTTTATCTTTTTACGTGACTTGGTCTTGGCTTTGCTAAACAAGAGCAATATATAAATCTCTAATAAAATTCTCAATTATTATTTACTTAGAACTGTTTGTTGACGTTCTAATTGCAAAAAATATCTTTATATCTTGTATAACGGACTTAGTTATATGGCCAATAAAGAATTCTATTCTATTCTATTCTATATAGATGAAAAATATTTTTCCGAAGTAAACGAAGGACCGTATTAAAAGGAATACAAAAGACGGTTCCAGCTTTTAACTGGGACTGTAGAATATATTATAACGTTTTCTAGTTTTTTTGTTTTAAATGTGATGTACAAGAAATGAGCGAGTGTGGCTCAGTGGGAGTATGTGCGACTTTCGATCCAATGCAGCCGAGTTCGAATCCCGCTGGCCCCGCACCACTGACTTTTTTAGGTTATGTGCAAATTTAACACTCGTTCTAAAACGGTGAAGGAAATAATCGTGAGGAAACCGGCATGTCCAAGAATTAATCACAAAAATTCAAGGACTTGTTCCCCCACCTCATTCACCCCGTTTCTTCATTGTTTCGTTTGTTATAATAAAGTCAGTAGTACTGTATTAAAACATTTCACGTGTGTATAGGATATTAAAAAAGTTGTCGCATACATTACAGTATAAAAGTACGAGTATCAACAGGTAATGTTACTAAGAAAATCTCCGAATGAAAGCGTCGCAATCCGGTAACATTATTTAAAAATAATGAATATATTTATGACTTGATGGCTATGATCTCGGACAACGAAAAGAAAAACATGTTCAAAGTTCAAAGGTCAAAAGTTTTTTATTCAATTTTGTCGTAACAGACGAACTTATGAACGTCAATTATTACAATGACTCTACCACCGTATCGGAAAAAGAAGCACTACTCAGAAGACACGGCAATAAACTGAGGGGCATTTTATTTTTTAGAACTTTTGTTACAATATTTTGTTTGTTTTTGACAATATTATTTTTCTTATGTGCCAGTTGGGATTGCTGCTGGGACAAAGCTCTTCTCTCAAAGAGATAGTACGGGCCATAAACCACCAAGTTGGCCCAGTACGGTTTGGTGGATGTCACATTCACATGTGTCCTTGACATTTGTGATTCTTGGACATTTTTAGAGGATGTGTTTAATCCGCATATAACACATAAGTCATGAGTAAGGCCGAGCGGAGATTCGAACTCCAGTGCGTCTGATTTTAAATCACGCGCGTTTTCGTTTAACCACACGCGGTCATTTACTCATTAATAATTAATTATGTTCGATTTTGTAGTGTAAGCTTCGGCGAATAATTAAAATAAATTTATTTTTTGTCAAATCTTGGATTTATTCATAGTTTCAAGTTTTTAGTGCCAGTTGAGTGAAATCAAGGTTAACCAATGGGTTGGTTACATCTATGTTGGAAACATTAAGTTTTTTGGAAATCGACACCTAATCCGCGGGTTAATGGCGATTTAACGTTTGCGCAAATGGGCCTTTTATGTATAACTTGACGTGTAAAGTGCAATTCTACTAAAATTATAAATGCATAATTTTGTGTAGATGGTTGGATGGATCTTTGTTAACGAATCATGCTAAAACTACTGAACCGATTTTGATGAAATTTAGTACGTAGATACTTTAGGTCCTGGTAAAGAATACATGTTACTTATTATCCCGGAAACTACTGATGAAACCGCGTGGTGCAGCTATTTTATTCTATTAAATAACCTACGTACCAAATTTAATCAAATTGAGTAATTGTGTAACAAACATCCATGCATCCATCCACATGAACTTTGTCATTTATTATTTTAATAGAATATGTAGGATATTAAGCCATGTCGGGATAAAAAATGTTGCCTCTTTGCGATTTTTTTTTTCAGTGAACTAGTTCACTTTAAATAGGTCAGTTATCTCTTTTGCACCTATGACCAGGCGCTGCGATAAAAATAACTTTGCAAAGAATGACTTATCTTATATTTTCTCTCGAATTTTTATTTTCTGAATTAATAGGATTCCCTGTCAGTTAGTAAAGAAAAACTTGGAAATCCCCAACTTATATTGGAGTTGAAATTTAAATTCTAACCGCCAAATACGATTTCTGAATGAATTTTTGAATAAAAATTGTACTAGTTGAATAACAACTAAGTAACGTCTGAATATATTATGAGTCGTCATTAATAATATCATAGTATATTATTTATTATTTGGAACATAAAAGTGCATATTTAAATAAAACGTTTGAAATGCGTCACTTTAAATACCTTAAAAAATATTGTTTGTTCAATTGTTTCCGATTTAACACAAAAGTTCTGAAAGTCCTGAAAATGCACATATTAATTTAAGACTCACCTGAAAGTTGATTGGTCTCACTTGCTCGTCACGACACTAAACCGATACTTGGTTACTTCTTACTGCGCGTGCTTCGCGCTGTGCCGATTGGACTCAAATGGCCACTGTAACTGACTCCACGCCTTTATATACCCCAACCGTATGACGGGTGGTACAGGCTACGAACGTAGCGGTTGGTGCTACGGTGCTACGCCGCGCCCCGCGTAGGCGTGCGTAGGCCATGCTACGCCGATAATTTACGTGAATAAGAACGGGTAAATGATGAGTAAATATGTACTTATTAGGACATTTTTAATTATTTCTTTTTTACGACGAATTGTGTCATAATGTAACATCTATTATGCCACAGAAGCCCGTAGTTGATTAATTCCATATAATTATTACCTTCCTCAGGGAAAAGTTCCGTGTCTCATTGTAATAATTCTAATAATTAACTACTATTTTGTGTAACGTAATATATTAATTTAAACTACTACAAAAGAGACTATTTCTAGTCGTCATTTTGAACCGACTTCAAATAATGGAGGAGGTTCTCTATGAGATTGTGTTTTTTTATGTTTTTTACCTCAGAACTCCGTCATTTATGAACCGATTTGGAAAATTCTCAGAATTCTGATAAGGTCAAATATCGATGAAATTTATATGGGACCACTTTGTAGCTATACTGAACCCAACGCAAAAATAATTTTCCAAATTGGTTCATGAATGACGGAGTTCTGATGTAACAAACATAAAAATACAATCGAATGAGATCCTTCTCCTTTTTTGAAGTCCGTTAGAAATTGACTGTATTCAAAAAACCCAGTTGTAACCACTGAGGAAATCGGAGGTGACAACTGGGAATGACCCACCAACCTTGTATTTACACTAAGCACAAAAATATCTTAAAAAGTATTTAACGAGATTTTCTGTAAGTTTTATTTTCCTTCCTTTGTTCTTTTTAGTTTAAAAAGGTGTGTTTGCAAAACGCTTTTTAAATATTAATAACGCTTATACTTTTATAGTGACATCTCACTTAATTATAAAAGTGTTGTTTTATAAAAAGATAGTGCTACTGGAATTGACTTATATAACATCCATCTATCCTCACAAACTTTCGCATTTGACCTTTTTTATACTGGAAAACCGCGGGGTGCTTCTAATATATTAGCTGATGTTTGCGACTTACTCGCGCTAAAACTACTGAACGGATTTTGATGAATTTAATATGTAAGTACTTTAGGTACATATTTTTTTTTCTAGCTGCCATGGGTTCAGCGTATGTACCGCCGCGCCTTTCAGATTTTGAACTAATTATTTTGTCTCGTAAGTATTAAATAAATTAAATTCATTTTCAACACACTTGCTCATAAAGTGGCTCTATGTTCACCGCAATTAGGCACAGAATGACACCCATAATCAAACTGTGACTTTTTCATTGCTATGACTCACTAGTGAGTTATAGTTTTTTTTTTAATTTTATTGGTTGAGGTGCTTTGTTCTTAAAAAAGTTTTTATTCAAAAAAAGATCGTGTTTAATAGAACAAATAAATTAATGTTCCTATTGCTAGCTCATTTCATGCAACTTCTTATTTAAATAGATAATTTTAACTCGTACGTGATTAATAAATAAAACCTTCACTCAAATATAAATTTTGTTTTCTCTGTAATAAAAGAACAGAACTGTAATAAAACTTTAAATTCCCCATTTTGTACGTGGCAGAATAGGCGCAAACCCTATGCGCGGAAAATAAAAAAAAAACCTCATCCCTTTAGTCTGTGGCTGATCGCAAAGCGCGCGCATAGGAAAACTGATTAATTTTTCCCGCCATAGCGAATCATTTTTCACAACTCGTTTTCACTGTTGAAAATGAGTTTTTATTGTTATTTTATGCACAAGTGTGTTGAAGAACGTCGTATGATACACGTGTTTATTGATGATTACCGTCCTCGGCTCTCTTAAGACCCTCACCTAACGGCTCGGGTCTCAATGGCGCCTCAGCGGTAATCACCAACATTACACACTAGTACCATAATGTTCTATTATTTCAGGCAATTAAAATAACCCATTAAAATCAATAATTACACACAGTCAGTCAAAATACAAATTCAAATAAAATAAAATCAATGAAATAAATAATAGAACAAATAATCAACAGTCAAATAAAATCAAATTAATCTAATACATTGTCAATCAATACGAATTCAATATGTCACAACAAAAAAGGTATGATATAATTAGGTATGAACATACTATGCAGTTTTATTAATATGTTCTAAAGTCAAAATGATTTAAGTACCATCACAGTTTACGCGCTTACGTGCTTTGGAGTTGTAGGCTCTGGCCGTGGTTGTAATACCATCCACCGAACGAAGCCATGCCGTCAAGCGACCTAGTCGTGTAGTCGTAGTCTTTCAGCACTCAGACTTCAATTTGAGTATAGGAAAGAAATGGGTAAACATACTTACCTTTTTTTCAAAATCATGTTAACATAAGTTACAATTTTTAACATTTTTTATTTGTATCATGTGTTTATGACCTTTAAAAGTGCACTTTTGTGCCTATTTAATAAATGATATTTGACTTTGACTTTGACTTTGTGTTTCGGAATGATGTTCGGTGAACCATCGGGGAGACGGGTCTGAGCAGCCGCTTAACTGCCGTCTCTCTCTAGATCTATGTGCTCCATCTTAGGCCACATCATCGCTTCACATCTGGCGAGATAGTGGCCAAACATAGATCTATTAAGAGTAAAAAAAAAAATCAGGTACTCATAACTCATAATATCTGATTGGCAGAAAGATACTAGAATCAGATAATAATCATCATTCATCATCATTAGCCCATCACGTTCCCAATGCTGGGACACGGGCCTTCCTGATCCTGATTATGCGTTTGGCAATAATATTTTTCAAATATTTCTTTAATAATGTACTGGGCCCCAATTCACTATGACAACTTGGCGATTCCTTGCTTCGAAATCACGTCGATTCTTTCATTAATAAACGACATCTGCGAATTTTGTATTCTCGATGACGCGTCGTATGAATATATGCGTCATAGAGATGTCGTTTATTAATGAAGGAATCGACGTGATTTCGAAGCAAGGAATCGCCAAGTTGTCATAGTGAATTGGGGCCCAGATGTAATAATTGTTGGTAAACCATAAATAAAGAAAGAAGGAAGAAGAAGATTGCCTGTAAGAAATTGCACTTAGTGATAAGGCCGCCCATTGTTCTAACACTATTATTTGTAAGTGTAAACTTCTGTTTCCTGTTTTGGTGATCAATAAAGTATAATTGTATTGTATTGTATTGTAAAGAAAATAAAAATAAAATATCTATCTATTTATTTATCTATCTCTTCATTTTATATCATTACCCATCTTTCTTCATTGTTAAGTCTAATTCCTCCTCCAGGGAACCCTATGTACACGTCGTAACAGAAACGCAAGATATTTTAACTTACCAAATATAGAGTATAATTGAAGACATTTGTATAAACTCCTTTATAATTAGTTTCTTTGGATAAATAGAGATGAGTTAATTAGTAGTTCCCAAGCACACATAATGAGGTTTCACGTAATTTAAATTCATACCCTTACCCTTTTAAAAATTCAAAGTATGAGGCTAACAAAAGTCATTAGCAAAAACATCAATTTTCGAATATCTTAAAGGTAATCTCGCGTATTTTCAGGTGCCTCCACTGTTGGGACAACTGCAACCTTATCATGGACCGGAGACAAATTTTTATCCCCTGTTTATATCCCCTTTTTGTTTGACGAAAGTGGATAAAACAGGGGATAAATTGTTTACAGTTGCCTCCACTGTTGGGACAACTGCAACCTTGTCATGGACCGGAGACAACATTTTTATCCCCTGTTTATATCCCCTTTTTGTTTGACGAAAGTGGATAAAACAGGGGATAAATTGTGTCGATAAACCTTTATCGATGTTTTATTTAATCATTGAAGAATAAATATTTTAGCACACTTGCGTTAACCAGGGATAGTGTATTAACTCCGTAACCCTGGAGCAATCGTATTTTTTTTTAATTGTAATTTTTTTTGGAACTGAGTGATGAGACGAGCAAGTCATTCAACTGGTGGTAAGCGCCATAAAAACTGCAGTGCTACCCAGACTTTTAATACCATAAATAGCACTGCATAGGACTGCATTGAGCTCATCACCCCGATCAGATACACATATATATGCCCAGTAATGTTGCTTAAATCTATCGAAAGGTAAAAGTTGTCAATCCTGACATGGTTCTGATTCATCTTTTAAATCCTGGTTAACGCAAGTCCCAATAAAAATACCAGGCGAGCAGAAACCAAGAGAAGGTCATATATTTTTATATATTTTAGATTTTTTGGTTGATAATAATTATGATTCTCCTTTTATTTTTTCTAAAAATTAATAATTAACCACTGTTAATGACGAGGTGACGAAGAGACTTGTGGTAACCAATGAAATTGACGGAAAATAAATACATTTGTCGCACTATAACCACAAAACAGATAGGTACAGAAGTCAATCTCATGTATGTATTCTAAGAATATCATAAATGTGAAAGATGGATGGAATGATGTTAGTTACTCAGTCACGCAATTTATAAACTACTGAACGGATTCTGATGGAGTTTTGTATGAAGGTACTTTAGATCCTGGACAATGGCTATTTTTTATCGCGGTAAATTGATAAACACTGGAACATACAAACGTTCCATTTATAATTTTTTAGGAAGAGGATTACCTTAACATATAACAATACAATACAATAATACTTTATTGATCACCAAAACAGGAAACAGAAGTTTATAGTTACAACTAATAGTGGTAGAACAATGGGTGGCCTTATCGCTATGTACAACTTCTTACAGGCAACCTTTGGATGGACAGGAATAATATGGTGTCAGTTGGTGTATGAAGTAATTACCTAATATAAAAGATATAATTTAGTAAATACAAAACTTCAAAAATATAATAGTATAGACATAATAATACATACAAACAAAATTGTATATATATAAAATACGATAAATATTATATATAATTATATTATATCAAACAGGTATGATCAAACAGGTATGATATGATATGCGTATTATATATAATTAAGTACTGAATAGTGTAAGACGAGTTGAATGACATCAGATTCCCTGAACCTGAGTGGTTCAAATATAAAGGACGGTCGAGAAGGGTGCGTGATGAATAGTGGACATAAATAACTGGCGACTGACAGATTATTGTAAAGGACGATATAATAATTGAAATTACCATTTGTCAGTAGAAATAGGAAGTGGTATCACGTCGTCTTATATTTTTCTGTTGCATAGTGTACGAATGAAATATCGCCCTGAGATCTTTGTAACACTTGTGGTAACCAATGAAATTGAAGGAAAATAAACGTCTTCTGTCGCACTATCATTGTATGGTTATAATTTAAATTGTGACTGTCCAATGATGGGTCCCTTGAAGTTGTTCAACAGAATGTCTGCCGGACAAACAAAACAGTAGGGTAGACCACTTCGAGAGGGAAGCCGACTGAAGGATCTAGAACAAAATACTTCTTGATTGCCACCACTAGTGGCAACTGAGAATTTTTTTCTCGATTGCCAGCACTGGTGGCGCGGCTGGTTGTGGCAACTGGGAATAGACCATTCAGCTAGGTTTAGCCCCGTTCGGCAAACTGCGTCAAGTTTTACATCGCCCATGCCACAGTGCCTTAAAGCAAGTCGTGCGTGTATTACTAAGAGTTTGAAAATAAATTAAAGTAAACCCTAGAAAATTTAATGAGTATTTTGAGCCCCAATCTATCTATCCATCTATATAAATAAACACTTACATTTTTTTTATATTTTTTTTTATTATATTTTGCTATGGAATTCTTTTTTTTATATCCGTTCACTTTTGGATTGTATAATATGTATGTTACTTATAATTATATATTGTATGTATGTGTGTATGTATATTAATTAAGTATATAAGTTTATTTATATAGTCATATATATATATATTTAAGTAATTAGATTATATATTGTATATCATATGTGAGCCCTTAGTATGTCTTTTATAATTTATATCACTACCGTCTGTGTATGTTTCGTTATTCCTCTCCATCCAAAGGTTGTCTGGAAGAGATCGCTTTAAGCGATAAGACCGCCCATTGGTACACCATTGTAAACATTTGACTTGTACTTTATCTCTATTTTTAAGGTGAATAATAAAGTATTTATCTATCTATCTATCATTAAATGCCGTTTGTTGGTAAACGCATCACTTGATGAGAACGGCTGGACTGATGGGTAATATTTTTGTTTAAATATTTGCTATAGGCCGAATTCTTTTTTATGCAAAGTAAATTGGAAACATTTTTTTATGTAGCAGAATGACATGGCAGAAGTGGAATGTTCCATGCATCTTTGTCTCCTGTAATTACTAACTGTATAGTATGCTTTTTTCATTAAGGTGCCAAAAAGGTTCAAGCCGGCGGATGTGTCCAGACACATCTGCCGCATGGCGAACGAAGTTTGGGCCAAAATAACAACATAGTGGTCCCCTAACAATGGCCGACGGCCCCGCGGCAGACCTCGACGGAGATGGCGGGATGACCTGGACTCCTTCATAAAATACTGAACAACAATGGCGAAAAACCGTGAAAAGGGGAAGAATAAAAGGGAGGCCTTTGCCCTGCAGTGGGACACTTTAGGCTTTAAATTATAAATAATAGAAAACATCGCCTGCTTCTGTGTGAGAATATTTTCCCTACTTAATGTATAGCGGATGTAAATAATAGGACCTCTTACTGTTATCACCTTCCATCACAATTATAAACCACAGTTTTACGAGTTGCATTAGCTCATCCTAGCTCGTTATAGGATTGTAAAATCGGTCATAAAACTAAAACGCTCCCTTGTCCAGGGACAGATAGAATATTTTGAAATGATGAAATATTCACTTTTATGTATTTCAGAACAAGATTAGAGCAGCCACACACGATCGCACACTTTGTTGTAATTTTATTTTTTATTGATTTTTAATATTTTTCACATGTTAATAGTAGGTATATTTACTAATTATTGATTAATGACTAATGAATAATTTTCGTTGCTGATATTTTTGTAGTATGTGTGTGCCTTTATAATGGGGAATGTTCTGAAGAGCTTTTTGACCTGCTTCTGCCTTCCCAATTTTACCACGGCATATCGCGCCATCGTCAAAAAGCTCACCCCCACATCCTACAAAACTGGACTTCCCACACCACTCGCTTCACTCGCACTTTCCTTCCTCGCACTTGTAAGATGTGGAACGACCCACCTTTTTCGGTATTTCCTTTGAGCTACAACATGGAGTCCTTTAAAAGGGGAATTAATAGAGTTCTTAAGGGTCGGCAACGCATCAGCAATGCCTCTGGAGCCGCAGCGGTCCATAGGCGTCGGTAACCGCTTACCATCAGGCGGGCCGTCTGCTTGTATGCCGACATATTAAATAAATAAATAACTATATAAAATACTCTTTTGACGTATAAATTGGCTTTATAAACAAAATGATTATGATTATGATCAAATTTTTACTTAAACTAGTGCGCTGTTTAACCCGCGTAGACAATTTTTGATATAAAAGTAACCTATACCCTATCCCTATTCCAGCAACAAATATAAATATATAAAAAATTTCATCAAAGTCCGTTCAGACTTTATGGAGCTGAGTGGGAACAAATACACACACACACACGCTTTCGCATTTATAATCTGCGATAAAAGATAACATACAATACAATACAAAATGCTTTATTGTACTCCAAACAAAACTAATCAATAAGTACATGAAAACAACGTACAAACTAGAGTACAATGGACGGAGTTATCGCTAAGAGCGATCTCTTCCAGTCAACCTTTGGATGGAGTTAATTAACGGAGTGAGGTAGGTCGGCGGTGTAAATAAAATAATAATAATAAAAATTAAATAAAATAAATGCGAAAGTTTGTGTGTGATGTTTGTTACCACGTACCACCATAACTACTAAACCGATTTTCATGAAATTTGGAATGTAGGTAGTATTATATATGATGTAATTTAACTTCTACTTTAAAGACTATTTCAGTTAATTTAACGTTCATAATAATTTCAGAATAAGTGGTGTGGTGCTTAGCTTCAGGCGTACGACCACTCGTCTTACAAGACGAGCAGTCCTCATTAAATATGATAAAGGTGCGAAATCACCTCTGTATATTGTTACTTACTCGTACATTCCTTATACAAAACACTGATCTAAAATTAAGCGTGTCAAAAAAATATCGGCCAAGTGCGAGTCGGACTCCCACACGAAGGGTTCCGTACCATTATCTATAAAAACGGCAAATAAATCACGTTTGTTGTATGGGAGCCCCACTTAAATATTTATTTAATTCTGTTTTTCAGTATTTGTTGTCATAGCGGCAACAGAAATACATCATCTGTGAAAATTTCAACTGTTTAACTATCACGGTTCATGAGATACAGCCTGTTGACAGACGGACGGACAGACAGACAGATAGACGGACGGACGGCGGAGTCTTAGTAATAGCAAGTAATAGGGTCCCGTTTTACCCTTTGGGTACGCTATTTAATAAGAATACTGAAGAAATAGGGACCTATATAACGTAGCTACCTATAAAAATGTAGGTATTTCCCTACTACTGGTGATTCTCAACTAATTGATTAGAGGGCCGCAATCTCGAGCAGTTTTAATTCCCCCACGCACGGTCACATTGATGGATAACACGTTACCAAGCGATTGGATTCAATATAATTATGCTGAAAGTAATGCCTGGTTTACACAGTTCCAGTAACTCCTGTCAGCTACTGTAGTACAGTCACTGTCAATGCGTAAATGTATTATGTTAGTTAGGGGCAAATGATCAGCAACTGGCGTACGAGCAACTTGGATTTAGTTGACACACTATGGGCTAGTGTACGATTTTTTTTACCTACTCTACTGCAGAACCTACAGCTCGTGATCCTATAATACGAGAGGAAGGAAAGAATAATATGTGTATTATGGCGAAGGCGAATAGGTTACCATTTTAATTTATTGCGAAATTCGAACATCGATCATATTTTTTATAATACTCGATTATTCGAGAGAAATTCGAGCCGATTAACATATGAAAGAAAGAAAGAAAAAATAAAATGATTATTTATTGCCAATAACTTAACATAACTTAATATAACTACAATATTTATATGCTATTATGGTTTGGCAATAAGGGGTAGGATCAACATCGTTCTGTGTAAACTCATATATATATATAGCGTGCGAGAAAACAAGAGCGAAAATTAAGAGAACAGGCAAAAGAAACACGACATGCAAAAGGAAAAGGAATGGGATCTTCAGCAAAAACTCGTCAGCTTGAGCTGGAAAGCCACTGTCAAATTTTTTGAGACAAGATGCCAGCTCGTAAACGAGTGATTTTTTATTGAATACAATAAAAACATATAAAAGTGGATACTTACAATACAGTTACAAGAAACAAGAGGTACGAGGTTAGGTTGCTTGCCATCAAACGACCAGCGTCTCGTCATTCAGTTACATAAAAAAAAGGTACTGTCATATTATTTGATGCGGATGACTTTACCAAGTAGGTTTCCACTGTCCGGTCAACAGTTCGTTCAGTGTAAACCAGGCTTAATAGCAAGGGGAGGGATTCGATTTTTCTTGATTACATCATTATTCCTTGGAAAAATGTCCGCGTGAGATAACCTATATTATTAGTGTAAATTGTGTTCTAAAAACTATTAGACATGGATTAATAAAATCGTTGAAGAACCGGGCTCGATTGCACCAAAACCGCCGAGTGATGTAATATTTCGAACAAACTAAAAGATATTTATTAAAACAGCTTGGACTTACGTATTTTGTTAACCGACTTCAAAAAAGGAGGAGGTTCTCTGTTCGTATGTTTTTTTTTTGTGTATATTACCTCAGAACTCCGTCATTTATGAACCGATTTGGAAAATTCTTTTTGCGTTGGGTTCAGTATAGCTACGAAGTGGTCCCATATAAATTTCATCAATATGTGACCTTGGACTTCGAAGATAAATTAAAGTCAGTATTTAATTTTTTTTTTAATTTAATTTTTGCATTATCTAATACTAGTAGGTAGTAGATAGATACTGTGTATTTAGTTAGTAGGTAGATACTTGTAGATAGTATCTATCTACTACCTTTTAGACTAGGCTGGCACCGACTTCAAATATATGAGTGGGTAGCGCTTATCATATATATTTTAATTTATTTTTCACCTTTGAGTGCCTATTTGTGGTTTCGAAGATGGTTTATTTTTTTTTTTGAAAAATAATTTATTAAGTGCAATAAAGTGTTTTCTACCTATCAATCAATGCACTAGTAGAGATATGTTATTAGGTAATTATGTTAGGACTACACTACATTCCTACTTTATCGAGCAAAATCCTATAACAATCTTCTCCTTTTTTACTCTATCTAAAAGCTGTCAGTCATAATCCTATGAATAGTAAACCAAATAATATAGTTTTTCAGCTCGTATCTCATCAGAAAATAACAAAAACATATACATGAAAAATAAGGTAAGAGCGGGGGTCTCATACCTCCAGTCGAATTCGATCAGTCAATCTAATTTTCTTTTATGTAAATCTCTCTAAAAATATACAGTACAATTACATTTCATTACGTACCACTAACATAGTTACATGAAAAAGAGAAACCTTAACTAATGTAATACAGTTAGCGGTCTTATCGCATAAAGCAATATTTTACGGACAACCTTTTGGTTTGGACGAGTGCAATAAAATAGACCGTGGTGCAGCAAATCTTTATTATAAACACTTTATCATTACATATACCTATATATATACCCATAACAAAATAACCAAATAAATAGATAGGTGCATGTGCATAGATGTAGCAATTTTATTTACAAGTTTTTATTTAATTTGCAATGTTTGGGTCAAATCTTGCAAGTTGGATCAGAACCACTTCCTCTCATCCTATGGAGCTAAAATTTTGCATACTGGTCAAAGTCCGATGACAATACAATATTATGGTAAAAGCCAGCTGATCTGATGATGGAGACGGAAGGTGGGCAATGGAACGTCTTGACGGATAATAATCGTAAACTGCCTACTAATGTTTGGGCTCATTTTAATCTGCTCGCTGTTCTGATTACGAATTTGTTAAAAGCTTGTCTTGAAATAGGTATCTTTTTTTCTTTCATTTTGAAAGCTTTTCCTTACGACTTCAGCTCCCACGTCTCAATTGCCCAACAATATCTTTCCTCATATCGCCTCGTAGTCACCTTCCAACAAAAATAGAACTTAAGAGAATGATTTCCCGATAATTGCTAAACTTGCTACTGTCCTAAGCCTTTGATATAATTAAACTGTAGCTACGTGGGAAGCCTTTAAGTGTAGTTTAGATTTATGACCGCTAAATCGACGTTTAATAGAAGCCTATCATTTCTATGGGATTAGGACTTTTGTTAACACAAAAGTAATAGCTCAAAATAAGTAATAGTTGAAAAGTATTAGTATTAGCAGGCCTAGCGCACTCCGCACTATAGGTACGAAGCTACAAGTACATAGCCGGACACCGACGGCGGGTCGCCCATTGTTACACGTGCCGCGTCAGAAGAGATAAGAGCTATGCGATAGAAAGAGAGGCGCTCTGTATGTTAATATGACTGGTATGTATGCAGTGCTACGCGAGCTGAATTAATTTTAGAGTCGCAATTTGTTTATATTTCTTTCCGGAGTGATGCTTCTGACCTTCTGTCCCTTAGTATTCTGTGGTATTAGGTAATTAAACAAGTTTTTTCGGAAAGAAAAAATACGACCACCGGCGGGGACTCTAACCCGCAACCCAATCCTCCCTCAGCGCGGGACGCTTTACCAATTGAGCTACGGTGGTCACCAACTCGAGTGTCGAATTTTTTCTTCCGTTATTTATCCTTCTTATGGGTGACGTGTGCGCCATCTATTGAGATTGGAGTGAACCTTTTTCTCAAGTTAATGCTTCATATACATATAATAAGAATTAGGTAATTACTTTATGGAACTTCTCATTTCTGGCAAGTATTCGTACCTGTTATTTTAAGCATAAGTCATAAATGCTATTTTCAAAACCAAATGTACGTAACAATAGGTAAAGCGTTATCTAATGTATCTAAACTAATAAAACACTACCTACCAGTAGGCAACGTTCCCAAAATGCTGGCAGAATTGTCACGTTGAATGGCAATGGCTTGTCCTTTGGCCAAAATATAGGCCAGCATTTTGGTCACTTGCTGCTTCGACCAGAAGTTTTGCAGTATCTTTGAAAACTCTATGTGCCCCCGGTCCCCACGGTCCTAGCCTCTCGAACCCAAAAGGCTCAAATATGTAGGTAACCACTATCAAGGTTATTTGCGCCTTTTGAGGTTCTCCGCTTCTTTCTTCTCCTCCTTTCTTAATTTTTAACCCTTTTAGTATCATAATATGTAATTACTGATGAATTATCTAACTTTTACATAGCTCTCTCGTATGCGGGAAGCCGTCTGAGTAGGTACCACAACTTTGCCAGTTATTCTGCCGTCAAACAGTAATGCGCAAGAATTACTGTGTTCCGGTTTGAAGAGCATTGTAGCCAACGTTCTTACTGGGCACATGAGACTTAATATCTGAAGTACTTTTAATAGTATTAAAAGTTCTGGGTGGCACTGCAATTGTTATGGGCAGGCGTAGCGCTTACCATCAGGCGAACGACTTGCTCGTCTCATCACTCAGTAACATTAAAAAATCTAACCTAGAGAAACAAGATGTATAGTAGGTAGATTTTTAGATACCTAATCGTGTAATGTCCGCACTTGATCGCTATGAAGACGTCTATGTACCTACATACATAAAATGTTTATCTACATAAATAGACTTATTTTAGATGAAAAAAGAAAAGCTAAGCGAACCATATTGAGATCAATCCAACAAACCGATACACGAAACCACCTAACCTTTAGCTCCAATCAAATTGAAATAGCTTTTAAAGCCGTTGATTTAAGGATGCAATTTGATCGCGGTTTAAAGTATTGAAATGAGATGCATTTCTGAGGATGTGTTATTATCTTGCACTGCTGGAAAACAAAGAAAACGAATTTCCGTATATAGTGGAGCTTTCAATAAGCCTCGAGTATGGAAGCGAGCTGGGAAATGTTATTATTGATTTCTCTACGAGAGCTGAAATGGTTCACTATAAGTACTGGCACCGACAAAAGTAGCAGAACATTTGAGAATCTTTGATTGACGACACCTTCCACCTATTTGTCTTATTTCACTGAATTTCATTTAAAAATCTGTAATATCCTGTGGGAATAGGGAAATTGCAAAAAAATACTTATAATTTGTATGTATTTGGTGTTATTGACAATTGAAAGATTGTAAAAGTTGAGCTACTTATGTCGCTGACTGTACCATAGGGCCGGGCGGCGCGTCGAGCCTTATACCAATGGTACCTACATAGAAGAAAATGTATGAAAAACGTTTTTTGGAATTTTCTCAAAAACTTACGATTTGATTTGATGGGTTACTTTGGGCGAAACATTTCTGGTGGGAAATAGCGCCGATTAAAACCATGTTGTTTTTTTGTGAGAAATGTCATTTTAACCGACTTCAAAAGGAGAAGATTCTCTATTCGATTGTATTTTTTTATGTTTGTTACCTCAGAACTCCGTCATTCATGAACCGATTTGGAAAATTCTTTTTGCGTTGGGTTCGGTATAGCTACGAAGTGGTCCCATATAAATTTCATCGATATTTGATCTTGGACTTCGAAGATACATTGAAGTCGGTTTTTTTGTTTGATAAAACGTTTACTTGTTAAGCCTGACTGTAAATATGATTTTTGATGAAAAATATTTTTTCAAAAGAAGCTTTTAACAAATTCGTAATCGGAACCGCAAGCAGATTCAAATGAGTGCAAACATTAGTAGTTTACGATTATCCGTCAAGGAATTCCATTGCCCACCATTATCAGATCAGCTGGCTGTCACCATAATATTGCATTGTCATCGAGCTTTGACAATTATGCAAAATTTAAATTCCATAGGATAAGAGGAAGAGGTTCTAACTCAGCTTGCAAGATTCATATCATTATATTACATTGCAAGTTGAATAAAAGCTTGTAAAAAGGCTTAAAAAGATCAAAATATGCAGTTTTTATTTTCTCATAAATGCCTCCAATGTTTTCACAGAACAAAACTGCCAAAGTTATTAAAAATTATGCAATTCTGGTCAATTCATCTGACTTTATCAATAATATAATACTTACTACTTCAATGACCACAAAAGAGCGCTCCGTCACGTAGCATCAAAATTAGGCGCGCAAAGCAAATAGTCCAATATTTGTTAAGATAAGAGGGTGGCAAATAGAAATCTGCGAGCCGTGGGCAGGTAAAGCTGTATCACGTTCTGTGGCAATTTGGTGACACGTCTATTGTGTCACGCCCTTATTTGGGACAGTCGACGGAGTGTACCTACACAATTGACAAGATTAATGAAGAAAATTGAATGAAGCAGGTCTTCTAATCAGTGGTTTGTTTTGTCTCCAATATTTTTGGGTTTACGGCAAACCATGGCTTAGTATACCCCGGAGTATGGGCACCGAATAAATAATGTATGGGCACTAATAGATTTATATTATGATTAGATTATATTAGATTAGATAACTCTTTATTCTCATCGAATATCTCATCGAGACAACCTTTGGATAGAGAGGCAGCCATCCACACAGTCACCATTATCAGCAAATCATTAGGAGATTCCGTATTTGTTAGTAGAGGGAAACTGAGCCACCACTTCCCTGAGGGTCACGGGGCGGGTGCTCAGTACACCGAGCAATAGCTCGAATAGAGGAAAACATCACAAAATTAATAATATACAAAATACCTATATTTAAGAAGATATATGTCGCAGCCAACTAGCTTAATCAGCCGTTCAATCAACAGCCTAGCCTCTTTACTAAACAGCACCGTTGAACTAGCTTCCTGGATATTAGGCTGTTGATTTAACGGCTGATTAAGCTAGTTGCCTGCGACATATATACATAATGACAATACATATAATAGGGCAACTATGGTATGGGGCAGGATCGGCATTTGTTTTCTTGATTTTGAAAACGAATACCTAGGGTATGGAATGAAACCGTAAAGAGATGCTACAGCAATAATCGATTGTAATAATAATATACACAGTAAATTAGTTTAGTAGTGCGCAAACATTAATGTGTTTCGGTTTGAAGGGCATTGTAGCTAGCGAAATTATTGGGCATATGAGACTTAATATCTGATGTCTTGGGGTGATGAGCGCAGTGCAGTGCTACGCAGTGCTTTATATGGTACAACAACAGCAGGTCTAAAAAGGCCACTCTAAACGAATCGATGAAATGTAAATCCAACGAACGAACTAAATATAAATTGGCCTTTGAATTGAATTGTGGATGAATCACCTATTCGATTGACCATTTTAAGAAAATAAAATAAAGAATAGAATTGCTAATGATCTGCAAGTAATTTATAAAAGAACTGCTTTCAGCAAAATTGCTCAGTTTGGCTTTTTAGCACAGAATAATAGGGGACAGAAGCATCCCTCCGCAAATAAATTAAAACAAATAGCGCAAATAAATTAAAAAAAATAGCTTCAATTCGCGACCCGCCGTCGGTGTCCGGCTATGTCATTACCTACTCTGAGACTTGTAGCTTCGTACCCATTGAGGTCTCTTCCTCAATGGTGAGACCTCAATGCCTGACAGTATTCAAATCGATTGACAAGTGCGGTCGGTTCCAGATTAATAATTTTATTTCTATTAGTGACATCTATTACGATTAGGTTTGAACTAAAAACATAGCTAGCGTCATCTTTACATTTACCAACGTAGCTCGATGTAAAAAGATATCTGAAAATATTGATAGATGTCGCTGTATATCACATTCTCAGCTGTCTATGGATGAACCGGTGTCGCACATCCGTCAAGAAATGACAACATTACAACGTAAATTATTGTCTATTGCTCTGCTCTATGGTACGATTCCTGAGTTGTGAATGGCTGATCAGGCACATTAAATATGGCGGGTGTTTTGTCACATCCTGTTGTGTGTTCGGGTGAGTGCATGGCCTCGACGTCGATCCCGTTCTAAAATATATTTTCGTAACGCCGATACTGTTTTTATGTGATATTTGCGGCTTTAAAATTCGTGATGGTGTTCCTTAAAAGGCCATGGATTTGATGAAAACGGTAAGCGTAACCTATTTCCCGTATAAACTTACAACATTTTGTTTGGCTTTTGTTTCTTGTTTTGGTGATATTGAAACTGGCCATTACATTAGAAAAAATATCTCTTTCCAGAAATTGTGTGCACGTGGGAGGTAAGTAATTATAGTATACCGTAAATATATGGTGTCCAGTTTCGGGTTTACGCAATATGTATCACCAATTACTCGATTTGTCAATACATTGATGGCACCCGGCAACCGAACGTTGTTACGCCATCTTATAGTCCTCCAAACGTTCCGCATATTTTGCAGCTTTGCGCTAGTGCAAGAGAGAAATTAGCTGCATATCATGCTTTAACGCAAGCCAGACAATAGAGGTCTCTCAGACGATCATTGGTACTAGGTATGTCATTTTTTCACTATTGCATCGCATCATGACAAGACAAACCACATGTGCCATGGTTTTGTTGTTGTTATTTAGCTAGTGCCGTCATTATTGCATAATATAAATTTGCACGGTGGATGGTTTAGAGCTTTACGCATTAGATGTATGACCTATGCTTGTTTATCTAGCACCTTGATCTTTTCCGATAGGTCTCCCTGAGATAACCTATAAATTTGACATACTGATGGAAGTCCAACGTTCACTCAGAGCCACTTGTTCATTTAGAACCTTACTTCAAGGTTACTTTTACAGTTCCAATTGGGTTGATGCAATGCACATAACTGGAAAAGCAAACCAGCTGTTACTAGTATTGTAAAGTACAGTTGCCTGAAGTTACAAAGTCTATTTTAAAATGTACTACATACATACATCATTTACATTAACAGGAACTGGCGGAAACTGTTGAACTGAATTCATCATTATGAAACAATATCTTTAAATTTTAACTAGCTATATAATATAGATTGTAATTATAAATTGGCCAAAGAACATTAAAGGTATGATCGGGACACAAATAATTATAAAATAATCCCTTTGCAAATGTTGATTCTGAGAGGAAGAATCGAAGGCCTTAATTTTTTCAAAGACTAATGCTGAAGTTAGTAACAAATCAGTGCAGTTGCTAATTTGTAATAGAAAACCTGAACAAATTTCTTGACTGTTACTAATTTCAGAAGGCCGACAACAGCCAACTGAACTGTACTTCCTTGACTTATACAAATGCCTTCAAACTTTCTTCTTGTAATGTTGAAACAATTCTATGCTGGTTCTTTGGTAATAAAGATGTAATTTTCTCTTTGTATTGGTGAGTGGAAAATTCTTTATGAGGTTGAGTAGACATTGGGTATTACGGGCTAGCATCAATCAAATGAATAAATAGGCTACTCAAACATGGTTTCAGGTTAATTTACTTATTTCTGCAAGGCTCTTTGTAGCCAGAATACATGAAATTAGCTATTATAAATATTTATTAAAACGTCTAGGGCTCGCTTAGTTTGTCGAATTAGTCGACCTAGGTTTTGAGCATATCCGATGCTCCTCATCAGGGCGAGTTTACGCTGCGAGATCGCGGAGACCACTGGGTTTTATTAAAAATTCATATTCATACTGAATCAAACTCACGAAAACTTTCATACTCAAAATTAAGCTATTCTTCATGTTTTTATGAATTTTAGCTGCTATGGCCATCCATTATGAACTTAGCTATGGTTGATTCAATTTACTTCGAAATCTATAAAAATCATATTGTAAGTAGAAATCAACCAGTGTGATTTTCTAAGTAACCTGACGAATATCTTAATCCAAACTAGATCGGCTAAGGTTGGCTCTTGGTTGAGAGATTCTATAACTTAGAAATGTTTCTATGCAAGTCAAATAGACTAGTTTTGGCATTGAATACTAAATAGATATCCTGAAATCAGGTTTGGCTTGTAACTTGTTGACTAAAGAGATGGAAATATAAACATTTATGAATTAACATAATGCATATTAATTTTATTTCCTCTGGTTTTGGTTGATGCTTGCCAAGTGTGGCATGCAGAGGGATGTTAGACGTAAGACTATTACTAAATCTTAGTGGCGTGTTACAGGAATATGAGTTCCTAGACTTAACTGATGTGAAAGAAGCGGAACGGAGCAGTCTGCAGTGCGCCTTGTTTAGGAAGCCGCCTGAGCATCACAACACATTCAAAATTGCCGCGGTTGAATCTTCAGTAGGTAAGTTTCAATATATATTCATAGTAGTTTTAAGAGTCATTCATTACTGTGATTAAAAAAGAATATATTTGTAAAGATAGAATTAAACAAAAAACTTTCATGCAATTTTTTGAAATGTCTAGTTTTCTCATTCCAGATTCAAAATCCATTTATTTTCATTTTGTCAGGGCTTGGTCTAAAGTTCAACTTAAACTTAATTAGTGTTGTTGCATACATTATATTGTGTACTTTTCGAAGATTGCATTTTTTCAGTAATGTAAATGTATGTATTTGCTATTTCTCTCTTCCAGCAGAGTGCATTGTTTAAAACCGAATTATTCTATCATAGCTTCAGTTTCACCATCAATCATTGTTCGGCGTCTGTTAATTAGACGTATGTACTTATGAATGCGTGTGTGACGTCAGATCTGTCGTGCTCGACGTCGGCGTCGGTCCGGGGCGCGGCAGTGGCGCCGACCGTGTCTAGCAGCGGGGAAGGCGGCGAGTGCGAGATGGCGCCCCACTCGCCCGCGCGCGCCGCCGCCGGCCCGCCGCACGCGCCGCAGCCGCCCTACACGCAGCCGCCGCCCGCCTACCCGCCGCCGCACCACCAGTGGCCCGTGGCGCCGCCCAACGTGTACGTGAGCCAGGTGACTGCCAACGTGAACGTGCACGGTTACATGGGCCAGTACTACCAGCCGCCGGCGCCGCAGTACGCGCCGCACGCGCACGCCGCCGCGCCTGCGCACGCGCCCGCTGAGCGCGCCGCGCGCCCGCACCGCCGCGACCGCCGCGGCAAGCGCGCGCCCTCGCCACCGCAGCACCCGCCCTACTACCTGCAGTACCCGCAGTACTACCCGCAGCAGGCGCAGGGCGCGCCGCTGTACCACCTGCCCGTGTACCAGCCGCTCGTGTACGGCGCCTACCCGTACCCGCCGTACTACCATGAGTACCCCGTGCCCGACGAGCCCGACAAGACCGACGAGTACCCCGAGGTGGTCATGGAGCAGGAGGCGGTGGATGCGTACTACGGCGCGCACTACCCGCCGTACGGCCCGCCCGAGCCCGGGCTCGAGTACGCGCCGCCCGTGTACCTGCCGCCGCCGCCCGCGCCGGCGCCGCCGCCGCACTACCACCACGCCGCGGCCGCGCCGCAGCCGCACCAGTTCAACGTGCACGCTAAGAACTTCGTCGCCGGACAGAGCAAGCCTTTCGTCCCGCAGGACAAGCCGCCCGAGCCGCGCTCGCCCCCCGCCGCTCCCTCCGTCTCCGCCGCCGCCACCAACGTCGACTCGCTGCCCTTCCGAGACCTCAAAGTCGCTGGCAAGGGCCCCGGCAGCCCGAAGCACAACGAGCGCGCCGTCGACGTCGCCCAGAACAAGGTGACGACGCCCCCGTGCGACCGGCCCGCACCCGTGCCCAAGCCCGAGATGAACAAGCCCGCGTGGATACCGACCGAAAATAAACCTGAGGTGAACGCTGTCCAGCCGCAGGTCGCCAAATCCTTCGTCCCCCCTGTGACGGCCGCGCAACCCGCCGCGAACAAGCTCCCGCAGACCGTCGGCAAAACGAGCAAGGGCCCCGCGGCGCCGTTCTCGGGCGGCAAGCAGCCCGCCAAGCCGCTCGTGCCGCAGACGATAGTCCCGGTGCAGCAGGCGGCGTCCACGCCGAAGGCGCCGTTCGGCAACCGACAGAAGCGCGAGGGCGTCGCGCACCGCTCCCCGTCGGGCGAGGCGGAGGGCGCCGAGCGCGCCGCCGAGCACGTCAAGCGCGAGCCGCCGCTGCCGCCGAGCAAGGCCCCGATGCCGATCTCGATCACGCTGCCGTCCGCCGGCCAGCCGCTGATCGTGGCCAACAAGCCGCCGTTCGGACACTCGCGCAAGGCGGCGGTGCCCGAGCCCCCGCCGGCGCCGCAGCCGCCGCCGCCCGCGCCCACCGCCTCCGATTTCCCGCCGCCGCCGACTCCGCGCAACCGCGGCGAGCTGCCCCCGCCCGTCGCGGCGCCGCAGCCGCAGCCCGCGCCCGGCAAGTCGTGGGCGAGCCTGTTCTCGAGCAGCAAGCCGTCCGCGGCGCCCGTCCCCGCGCCCGTGCCCGCCCCACCCGTAGAGGAACCCCCGATCCCGACGGCCGCGGCGCCCCCGACCGCGAGCCTGCAGAAGCCGGTCGCCAAAGTTCCGCCGTTCGACGCGTCGCCGCTACAGCAGGTGACGCCCGACAAGGGCTCGCCGACACCGCGCCCCCTCCCCGTCACGGCGCCCCCTGTGTCTACAGTCGCACCGACCATCTCCTACTCCGAGAAGACGTCTGTAAACGCCGTGAGTGCGCTGCCGGCTGCCCCGACGGCTGCCAACGCAGTCAGTGGCAAGCCGTCGCCGCTGCCGTCCGCGGCCGGCGACGCCGCTCCGCCGCTAAAGGAAACCGCTGCGACGGCACCGCTGCCGCAACCGTCACCGTTCAGCGACGACCCTAACTCGTACAGGATGGGAGGTAAATAATTCTTTACATTTCCTAAAGTAAATATAAATCTTGCGAGCTCTTTTCTTTCATTGCATATATTCTCTGTTTCAGAGTTCCTGTCCAAGTACCAGCTGGACAACCGGCCCGTCTCGTTGCTCCCCCGCGGGCTCACAAACCGCTCTAACTACTGCTACGTGAACGCGATCCTGCAGGCGCTGATCGCATGCCCGCCCTTCTACAACATGCTAAAGGCACTGCCTTACCAGACCCGCCGCGGGAAATCGAGCACGCCCGTCATTGACTCTATGTGAGTATATTTATCGAACATACCACCCGGTTTTGGCAAGCTGTCTCAAAAAATAATTAACTTCCAAGGTCTGTTGTGTTTCCGATTTGACATAGCTAATTATATCTGTACAAGGCGTTTCAACTTGTAAGTGATCCTTTCCTAAATATGGCAAAGATCTTCATCAAATTCAAAATTCAAATTTCATTTATTTCAGGCATGTCATGGCCCATATTATGCACAATAAATAATCAAATACAAAAAATTACAATAAAATATTAGATAAATAACAATAACTTAAAATTAAAATCAAAATCAAAATCAGAATTAAAATTAAAATCAAAATTAAAATCCAAATTAAAATTAAAATCAAAATTAAAATTACAATCAAAATTAAAATCAAAATCAAAATTCAAATTAAAAGTCAAAATCAACATCAAAATTAGAATTAGTAACTTCTCCCCGGCATGGGTACAGAGACATGTCTCTCACAACAATGCCGGAGATAAAGGCAGTCCAACCTAGATGCAATCATCTGCAGTATGATGTTGGAGCTGGCCCGCACTCTGCGCACCAACGATGCGGCGCGCGTCCGCATGGTCGCGTGAAAGCATGCGACGTGCGCGTCCGCAAACATGCCGGATGCGCTGCAGAATCGGGGCAGCCCCAACAACAACCTGAATGCATTATTGTACAGGACGCGGAGGTTACTGTAACGCTTTTTAGTGTAATTAGCCCACAGGCTGCACGTGTATAGGGATGTACAGTATGCTCTAAAGAGCGTCACTTTGACTTCAACCGAACAACGTGCAAACCTGCGGACTATCATATTCGCGCGTATCGACAGGGCCCTCCGCTCCCGCTCAATGTCGGCATCATCTCTTAGGTCGGCCGTGACTATATGCCCCAGGTACTTAAATTGCTTCACTGATTCAAGGGGCACACCATTAAGTCGCACTGGTGGCACATACTCGGGACACTTCGCACCGACCTCAAAAACCATGCATTGGCTCTTCGTAACATTGTATTTAAGACCGTGGCCAACTGCGTACTCCTCACAAATCTGTACCAGCTTCCTTAGCCCACAGATCGATGCGCTCAGGAGCACCATGTCGTCTGCGTAACTCAAATTATTGACACACACCCCGTCGATGTGACAGCCGACATGCTGACTGCTGAGCGCGACGATCGACTCGTTCATGTACAGGTTGAATAGGGTTGCTGAAGTTAATCCACCCTGCCGGACTCCACACTCAAGCCGATATGGCTCTGACATCACTCCCGCCCATTGCACACTGTTGACCTGGTGGGCGTACCAATATTGAAACATGTTGATAAGTTCTTGTGGCAGGTTTATACATTTTAACTTCTCCCACAGAAGGTCATAGGCTACCAGGTCGAATGCCTTGGACAAGTCGAGGAAGCACGCATACACGGGCGTCTTGCGAGCTGTGTAGTATTGGACGGTATGCTTAAGACACAGTATTGCACTTTCAGTGGACAGCCGAGGACGAAACCCGAACTGGTTATCATGCAGTTTAACACAGTTGCTGAGCTGTGTATTAAGCAAACCGTCAAACACTTTAGCTATGACCGTGGCAAGAGAAATAGGCCTGTAGTTACTTTTATCGGCAAGGTCTCCAGTTTTATTTTTCACTACAGGCACTACCACGGTTTTCATAAAATCGTTAGGCAAGTATGAATGGCTCACGCATAATGAGAAGAAAATAGCCAGTACACTAGAAATATATGGTCCGGCGTGTTGGAGATGCTCAATGCTGAGTCCAACATGGCCCGGTGACTTGCCTCTCGAAATATGTTTTATAGCTTTGGCTACATCCTTCGCCACGAAGGAAGTCCCTACTACTTGACTGTTAATTTCAGCACTGAGCACCTCCCCCGCCGGACCCAAAGAAGATTTCACCGAGAAATGATTTTTAAACATATTGGCAATCTCCCTAGGGTCATTCACACCATCGACGCTCACAGGAAGCTCAGGTCGTACATTTAGTTTACTGGTACTCTTCCAAAAGCCGCGGAAATCACCTTTAGAATGTTTTACAGCAAGAGCGTCCATTCTTATTTGGTCCTGATAGTTTTGGCACCACTTTAGTTTAGATTTTAACGCTCTTCTGTTGTCCCTCATTTCCTTATATAGAAATCCTGACCTGGGCCTACCACATAACACCCATTCCCTGAACTTAGACCTGGCTATCTTGTGAGCCCCGCTGACATGTTTGTTCCATCCCACTAAGCGCGGGCCACCTCTGCATCTTCTAGTGCTTCCCCGACTCACCACGGCTGCGTCCCGAAGGGCAGTCACAATGTCAGAGTAAAGCTTGTCCAGAATACCGAAGCGGTCACAGTCAGTACAATAAAAATCAGCACAGTCAGTACATTCAGAAGGAAAGTCAATCAACTTCAAATTATTATGACACTCTTTCACATACTTAGCTACTTCTTCCTCACTCCTCACCCCCCATACGACATCTTTATTTGTACTTGTAACTTGCGGTAGAAACTTAGGAGTTAGGGAATTTAGGTTACATTCAATAATCAGTGGGTAGTGGTCAGACCAAAGAGTGTCATAATCGACACGCACATCAAGAATCGTCTGCTTTGCCGAGTAAGTAGCTAGTAAATCTACGTCAATACTTGACCATTGCTGTTCGTTCATCAATATTACTACAATTTTTATAAGATAGCTTCTGTGGGGTTGAGACAATTTCGCCAATGTCATGTCGCTATCGGTAGAATAACAAAATAAGATGGGTCGGTGGAAGTAGAAGTGATAGACATTTTTTCAATTTAAGACCTCAAGTAATGAATAACTTAAACAATTCCAGGGTAGAACTATGCTACGAGTTCAGCCCCTTGACAACGGCCGGCCGAAACGCCCGCGGTCCTCCCGCGCCCGCGCCTCAAGTCCCCGCCGGGCCTCCGCTAGAGGGCGGCGCAGGACTCCGCGTGTTGCGGGCGCTACGCCCCTTCCCCGGCTCTCAAGAGGGCCGCCAGGAAGACGCCGAGGAGTTCCTGGGATGTTTGCTCAACTCTCTCAATGATGAGATGCTCGAGGTAAGAGATATTGATCAGTAAAGATAAGATGCCCGAAGTAAGAGAAAGATGTCACTTGATGATGGTGGGAGACCCTGTCACTCTGATCTCAAGATGCTGTTTGTGCTTGACTATGAAAGTTGCACATAGTTAAGAGTGTACCCCAATTGTAACACCGGTTTTTTGTTTGATTGATTATATTGGCTATTGTTATCTTATATATTTGATGTTCAATGAAAAATTATTGTATTATATATTATTATTATTATATTGTAGTCCAAGTTCCAAGAAACCTATCAGCAATTATTTAAGCAGTGTTAGTTGTCTCTGCCTCTGCTAATCATGTTATGTTTGGGTGTTATAGGGGATCGGACAGTAATCGAGAAAAAATCTAAAATGTAGTTAGAACGAATGTTCGTCGAACCAGAGGATCAGTCAATCAATATTTTTGTGAAATTATAATGATTTATATTTTTAAATCAATAAATAATTCTGACATTTTTAATCTGTTCTTCATCTCCAACGAAACAACAATCACAGCGCATGACGTCATTTGTAGGCAAATGCCGTGATTCAAGCTTGTGTTTATTTTACGTTTTTGCTTTTAATAAAATATATTTTTGCTTATTTTTTCGTTCCATTACTACAATATAGTACCCAAACTTCACTAAACGTATTAGAATCTTAGAAACTCTTTGCAAGTTTTATTTCGAAGAGTTTGTCGTCTTCTACCTACATATGACGTCACAATTTTTGAGGTGACCGTTTGCGCGGCAATATTTGAAACATAATATTTAAACAAAGTTTTTGGTACTCTTAGAGCGTTATTTAATTAAAATAGTTTATTTCATGGCTATATACATTCATTGTAGATAATTTAAAACACTTTCTGAAAAGTTGTCCGATCCCCTATTGTAATTATTATGTAGGTACTTAAATTTAATTAGGTGGTGTGAGACTAAAATGATTTAATAACTTAAACAATGCTGCTTAATATTTTCATTCTAAATTCAATTCGCCTTTGTTTTACTTTATGTCTGTAAAAACTTATTCATGATGATCATGGTTTTATATGTATGATATTTTAGGTAAAACATCTAAATCTTAAAATAAACTTACAATGATGTTATATATTTTTCGTCTCCGACTGAGCCAAGACTCAAAATGTGGACAAATTTTACTGAGTATCCATTCCCTGAGTATTTGTACCAAAATACTTTGGTGATATTATTATAGAGTGACATTTGAATAACTTGTTTTTCAGCTGATAAAACTTGTGGAGCCCGAGGAGCCCAAAGACACAACTGTCCAGCAAAATGGCATTATCGCACAGGAACCTCAGGAGGAATTTGAGGATGACTCGGATGAATGGAAGGTATGTCTAATAAAATAAAAAATGATGATAAAAATTAAATGAACCCCATGTTACTGAACAAAATGTAGGCACATCATCGCTTCACATCAGGCGAGATAGTGGCCAAACATAGATCTATTAAGTGTAAAAAAAAAAAAGGTGACTTTAAATATAAACCTGTCATGGGACAAAAATTCTTAGTTCTGAGTGACTGTTACATTCAGGTAAACAATGTGCTTAGCTCGTTCACTAGTTGTATAAAAAAAGTCATAATAATTTCTTGGATTCTTATCTCAAGGCCAGATTATAACCCACACAGTTTATAAGTTCAATGACTACATACTTCGAGGCGCTTTGTTCTTGTTCAATATTTCCAATATTGACTTTCATTTAATATTTGTGAATTGAATTGGGGATTGGACAGTAATCGAGAAAAAATCTAAAATGTAGTTAGAACGAATGTTCGTCAAACCAGAAAGATCATTCAATCAATATTTTTGTGAAATAATAATGATTTATATTTTTAAATCAATAAATAATTCTGACATTTTTAATCTGTTCTTCATCTCAACCGAAACAACAATCACAGCGCATGACGTCATTTGTAGGCAATTGCTGTGAGTCAAGCTTGTGTTTATTTTACGTTTTTGCTTTTCATAAAATGTATTTTTGCAAATTTTTTCGTTCCATTACTACAATATAGTCCCCAAACTTCACAAAACGTATTAGGATCTCTTTGCAAGTTTTATTTCAAAGAGTTTATTTTTCGAAACATAATATTTAAACATAGTGTTTGGTACTTTTAGAGCGTTATTTAATTAAAATAGTATTTTTCATGGCTATATATATATTCATTGTAGTTAATTTAAAACACTTTCTGAAAAGTTGTCCGATCCCCTATTGACTATGAACCAATTGAGATTTAACTAAGTCAAATTGTCTGTGCATACAAATTGGCAACCATGTCAACGACCCAGCTTTATTGGTCAATGCATCAACATCCTAATGATTTTTGACTGAACAATCATTACCAATTGACTACCCCTTCTGATCAACTTACTGATATTTGATAATGAAACGGACAAAGTATATGCAACTTAAAATCAATTACAACAAAGTTACTTATTCTCTGACATCCATCTTGCTATAATACAATTAGTTAGTATGTATTATGTTACCATTAGAATGGTCATCATAAAAGAGCATAAACTAGATAATCAAGCTTTGCCGTACCGTACAGGGTCTTACCGATTCGTAATTACGAGTCTTCGTTTCGTCGGATGAAAGGAACAGGGCTATGCAATACATATGACAGTCTCTTTTATTCCACATGAACAAACAAAAGCAACTCCGAGTAGAACCCCAGAATTCTAAACAAATTCTAAATACACAATCAGCCCATACTTTAATGACTAACGCAGAGTCTTGTGTTTCTGTTTACTATGCCTTCAATTTCTAATCAGCAACAAAAGCCGACTCAATTCAATTCTTTATTGCTTTCTATAATGTTACATTAGGTTACATTATAAGTTATAACAGTTCATTTTAATAGATCCTGTTGGGCACAGTAAGTAGGAGAGAGGAAGACAATGCATTTTTTAATACTAAATATTCTTCTATGTAGTTGAAATAAAGAATCAAATAATTAGAAAATAGTAATATAGTTTGGAATATAGAATTGTTAAAACATGTCAATTTTTTATTTATTTTATTGGTAAATTTATGACTGTAGTCAATCTCCATAGACTAAAGCGCTTGATTTTCTAACCAGAGCATTTTTTTATCAATACCCACTGTAATTTCTAGGTTATGGGCCCTCGCAACCGCGGCGCGGTGGAAAGGCGATGGGCGGCGCGGCGCACTCCGGTCGCAGATATCTTCCGCGGCAAGACGCGCGTGCGCCTGCACCGATCCAATCACCACGACGTCACTGATGCTGTGCAGCCTTTCTTTACGCTGCAGCTCGATATCGAGGTGAGGAATTGTCCTTATAGGCTTTATTTAGGGGCGTTTTAGGGAATGTAAACTGTTGGCCATTGGACCAAGATAATGTAAACATATTTTATTGATTGAGATCTTTCCGTGAATAAAAGAATAACATCCAATGATCACATAAAAAAATAATCTTTGACCTTCATTTGCATAATGTGGGACTGCAATCTAGAAACAAAAAAGTTTATTGTACCACAGCGAGAACAACCTCCAACCTCCATGTTATGAGTTGGCTTATTAAACCATAGATATTGAGATATAAAAATGTGTTGTATTTATATAGTGGCATTCAAGTTTTATTAAAAGTGGTTTAATTGAAATCTGTTATCTTAAACCTTTATATGCCTTCTCTAATCAGTGATGTCTAGATCTATGTCTCTGATGCAACTCATTTGTACTAAAACTATTAAAATGATGTACTTATTTTTCGTCTCCGAAAAGTGTAACACACTTCAATGTGGACATCCAAGACTGAGTAAATCACTCCCCTCCATATATCTCACTATTTCTTTCCCTCTACTAACTAAAGATTTTCTTTCCAGCGTGCGAGCAGTGTAAAAGATGCCCTAGAGCTTCTTGCCGGGCGCGATGCATTGGAAGGAGTGAACGACGCGTGGCAACAGTTGTCACTAGAACAGTTGCCAGTAGTATTACTTCTGCACTTGAAGTGTTTCCAGCTCGACTCTGAAGGACACACGGCCAAGATCGTGAAGAATATTGAGTTTCCTATTGATTTGAAGATTGATCCTAGTAAGTGGATGTCGATGTTGTTTTAGGCTATGTCTATTTTATCATGCAACGAGGTAACCAGACAGGTTGTGCGTCTGGTAAGTGCAATGACTGTCCATAATGCGAGTTGCAGTACCCTGCACTGTGATTATTCATTCAAAAAGTATATACGTGCAATACTATTGGACAATAAAATAACCTGACTTAGTATTTTACTCCTGTTATAAATAAATAAATAATAAATAACGCCCAACGATCACATACATAGATCCTGGCCCCTAACTAGGATTCCCTGTAAGTAGGGAACCAGGAACTATGAGGACCATGGTCCCACAACACCCAGACACGAAACAAATGCTTGCGCTTTTTTTTTCTGTGCACAAACATTTGTCCCGTCGCGGGAATCGAACCCGCAACCTCAGTGATATATGAGATTTGAGACAACCTGCCCAACCACTACACCACAGAGGCTGTCAAAAGGTGTTAGGTCTCTCGTATGTGGGAAGCGTTCTGGGTAGGTACCACAGCTTTGCCAGATATTCTGCCGCCAAGCAGTAGTGCGCAAGCATTACTGTGATCCGGTTTGAAGGGCATTGTAGCCAGTGAAATTACTGGGCATATGAGACTTAATATTTGGTTTCTCGGGGTGATGAGCGGAATCCAGTGCTATGCAGTACTTTTTATGCTATTAAAAGTACTGGGTGGCACTGCAATTGTTATGGGCAGGCGTGGCGCTTACTATCAGGCGAAGGATTTGCTCGTCTCATCACTCAGTACCATAAAAAAATAGTTTTTAGATATTTTATGTAATGATGTTTAATTATTTTTCGTCTCTCAAAATGTGTAAATTCACATCCCGTGTGGACAAACAACTACTGAACAAACTTCTGAAACCAAACTCACCATACATGTCCTTTCTAAACCTAATTAACATTTTTTGTACTCTTGCAGAGGTAATGTCGTCCAAATCCAAATACACAACTAAGCAGCGATTGTACAAGTTGTTTGCTGTTGTTTATCATGAAGGAGTAGAAGCAGTGAAGGGACATTACCTCACCGACACTTACCATGGACAAGTGGGATGGATCAGGTAATTAAAATATACATAATATATCTTATGGTCATACAACATGTAATTTATTTTTTAACACACTTGCTCATAAAGTGGCTCTATGGTCACCGCAATTACGCACAGAATGACACCCATAATCAAACTGACTTTTTCATTGCTATAACTCACGTGAGTTATAGTTTTGTTTTTAAATTTTATTGGTTGAGGTGCTTTGTTCTTAAAAAAGTTATTATTCAAAAAAAGATCGTTTCCCCATTTTGTACGTGGCAGAATAGGCTCAAACCCTATGCGCGGAAAAAAAACCGCCAGCTAAAAGAGCGCCTCAGCAGTAATCACCAACATTACACACTAGTACCATAATGTACTATTACAGGTTTTCCATCTTTGTATCATTTATAGAATAAGACAGGGGCTGTAATTTTACTTTTCTAAATAGTAAAAAATAAAGTCGCTTCCCGCCGTCCGTACGCTTAGATCTTTTAAACTACACAACAATTTTCATCAATAGACAGTGATTCAAGGGGAAGGTTTATATGTATAATGCATGCATATAAACCTTCCTCATCTTACGTGCGAAGCCGGGGCGGGTCGCTAGTACATTATATGATGATTTCCTTGTTTGCAATCATAACTTCAATAACAATAGCTTTGGTTGCCTGCCTTGACCAATAAAATGATTTTAATTATATTTCGTCTCCGACCATGCCAGAAGTCAAAATGTGGACCAATAGAAAATCTTCAATGATGTGATTTATTTTTCGTCTCCGATCACGACAAAAGTCAAGATGTGGACAAACTTTACTGAGTATCCCGCCTAAACTAACCATACTCCACATCATCAGCCTATTACGTTCCCACTGCTGGGACTCTGGCCTTCCCTCATAGAGAGAGAATGGGCCATAATCCACCACGCTGGCCCAGTGCGGGTTGGTTAATGTCACATGTCTTTGAATTTTTGTGATAAATTCTTGGACATGCCGGTTTCCTCACGATGTTTTCCTTCACCGATATTAGAGCGAGTGTTAAATCCGCACATAACTTAAGAAAGTCAGTGGTGCGGGGCCAGTGGGATTCAAACTCGGGTGCGTCGGATCGAAAGTCGCACATGCTACCACTGAGCCACACTCGTTCTACTGAGCCTCACTCGCTCTACTGAGCCACACTCGCTCTACTGAGCCACACTCGCTCTACTGAGCCACACTTGCTCTACCATACTCCACAACCGAACAAAATTAACTAACTGTAACGTTCTAGATACGACGACTCTACGGTGACGCAAGTGACCGACGCACAAGTCCTCAAGCCGAAGGCACCACGTATGCCGTACCTGCTCATGTATAGAAGGCATGACACGCTTCCCCCACACCGCAGTGCGAAGCCAGAGTGAGACGCAGCATCGCGACGCGATTACCGACTACTACAATACGCTTGGTATGCGCGCGCATTGTACAATCTACACATGCAGAATTACATGCAGTGGCAATGAACGGGACGAACCAGTGAAAACTTTGCAGTGTACAGTGGCTATAAGTGAATAGACACTTGATTTTGTCGTATAAAGAGTCTACACTAGGAATAGGAGTGTTAACTAAACCTCTGAGTAAAATTATGTAATTATTAAGATAAGCGAGGCTTTTTCAGTTACGTTTGCGAATAGATAACAGTTAAAAGCTATATTTAGTCACCAAGGCTGTTAGTTTTGTTTTTGCGTACAAAATTAAGATTCAGCGGCTTGTCGATGTTAGGCGGCTTTTACGGATAAGCTATTTGTAAATTATTTGTAAAATAACGGAGTGATTGCTGTTTATATTGGATACAATATGGAGTGTGATTTGGCAGCACTGTATCACAATATACCTATAAAGAGTATGGACAGTGTATACAAATGGCTCGACCTCACTTGTATGAAATGGCAGTAATTGTTGTGAAAAGAGTTTAAGTATGCAGCTGTCCTATTGTTTTTTTATGATATATTGTGATAACAGTCGAAAAAATTGTATATAATTATTCTACAGTTTCCTTATTCATAATTTTTGGGAACTTACATAACTGTACATTTGTTAATACCTTCGCAAGTTTCGTAATGTAAGGCCAGTAGTTTCGTTAATTAACTAAAAAGATGCAAATTCTATTATTCTTTGTGTACAAAAAGTTCTTGACTGCCTTGTTTTCTAAAATATATTAAATATGTAACTGTAAGTCATATGTTAACAATATTTAAACCAGGATTACATTTAAATGTAAAACAAATAAATATTTAACATAACTTTGGTTTTATGGAGTACAAAGCAAAATTATAAAATGGCAAAGTATCAATACGTGCCTTTTCAGATTGGGCGTATTTTCCGCACGTAAATACTCGTTTCTGTATCTTGTAAGCCCGTAAACGCACGTAGATCGCCTCGCTTCTATAGTTAAGTATGAAACAATCCATTCTATAATGATCTGGAACTTGAATACAGGTGTAATTAAGCTCGTATCAGACGATCGTACAAAAACGAGTATATACATGAAAAATGCGCTTAATATGTAAAAGCCCTAATATGAGAAATAATATGTTAAGTCAAACTCGAAGTAAGCCATATGCTGTTTGTAAAATATTCGATATAATGTAAATACTTAGTAATAAACAGGGGAGATGAATTAAAATCTGTTCATTAAATATAAAATTAAATCGAATGAGTGGAACCTTTCAAAAGTATATTAAGTTATTTTAAGAACCTATAGTAAGTTATGTTAAGAACTCGACAATATGGAATTGTGTTATAATAAATTTCAAAAATGTAAAAAAAATATATAATGTAGATTAAATAACCAATCGAATTCATGATACACTTATATTTCTAAATTGTCATAGTTGATATATTATCAATTAACTCGAAAAGTATATTGAACTGATAGTAAGTACAAAAGTTACGATATTGTTGTGATATTAGTAGTCTGAAGAAATACCAGTGAGGATTTCCAGTGAATACATGAAGTATTTATGGAAACAAGGTATTAAGACTGCGAGGATATGGGATGGAAGAATATGTAACTTGTATTGTTCACTCGTCCTAGGTAAATGTAGGGTTGATGAATCACAAGACAAACACAATGGATACACAAACTTCAGTCTGACTTGTGCACATCTACACAAATCTCACTATTCTAAATGTAGTGTTTCCAAGTAGCAACTGGCTATTTTCAACATGTACATTTTGAGGTAGTCGGTGACCTCGCTTCGTGTAATGTATATATAGAAGTTAGTACCCATTCTGTTTGTCTTTAAAAAAAATGTAAACACTTTAGTACTTATAAGTAAATAGAAATGACATCTCATTTAGATTTTAATGCGGAATGTTGATGCCTCCTATGATGGAGGTAATCTTGACAAGGTTAGAAGTGTTTACATAATGTTTGATTCGACTACAGTGAAAGGTGTACGTAATGTAAATGAAAAGGTGCTTAGAAGGACTGACGGCTATGCGGAGTGATGTGCCCTTGGACATGTGATATGGAAGCTTGTGGACGTTACGGATTGCCTAGTTTTAGCCATGTATAGAAACATTGTTGTAATTATTGTAAGTGTTAAATATATGTATGTATTATCTAGATGGAGGTTTTTAATATTATTTCAATTCATTGAAGTCTATTATATGTTTCGATTAAATATTCTAAATTCTCATTGATACTGTCAACAAATGCTATGACTTTGTGCATACTTGTAATTTCTATTATTTCATAAGGCACGTTTGCAGATTGGCTCAGATTGACAGATAATATTATGAGCAGTTTGAAGTCAATATTGTAAATATTTCCTTCCAAGATTGACTGATAGTCTATACTATACTATAGACTATACTATATACATACTATAGTCTATACTATAGACTCAGTGATTACCAATCTCAATGCACATTGACCAATCCGAGCTGATCTGAGTGTGTGCCATTTTACAAATACTACATTATAGATAATTTGGCTTATCAGTAGTAAATTAAACGTAATTACATATGCAAATATGATTTGCACTGCCAAATATCAAAATTGTCCTACATGTCTATGTTTTTGGTATATAAAGTGTCTTGATTTATTAATAAGATAGTGTGTAATTGCATTACTGCGCTGTGTAGATCAATTGATATAAATTGAAAGTGAACCGTTTGATCTCACTCATATTGTTGTTGTTCAAAAAAAAATTATCACATTGGTGTATGGATGTAAATTTTCTTATCACTTGAGGCAGTATCATCATGCCTTCAAAATACTCAAGTGCTATTTATACAAAATTGACCAAATATTGTTTGAAAACGCTTGTACTAGCTTTTCTACTTAAGGTGTTTAAAAATTATAAAAAAATATATTATTATATCAGACACCATTAGGAAAAAATATATAAATAATATGTATCTCGCACTTGGTTATTGTGTCCAGTTAATGTAAGTCTTAAAATTAGTCATTTTAATGGTAATGAAACGAAATAGGTTTAGTTTTTTTAGTTTCTCAAGAGTTTACTAATAACTTGCTAAGCTTTTTTTATATGTATAACTTGGTTGTTGTTATTTTTATTTGGATTGTGGGTAGGTATTAGAGTATATAGTGATTTTACTGGCAATTATGTGTTTTGAACGTAGTCATTGAGACACTTAAACACCAATTAAATTAAGCCAAAATAGAAAATAATAGACTTGAAACCATTTTACCTTTTTATATAACTCGAAATGTCATCATAACAGAAGAAACGTACATTACTTATGTACCAAAATAATGTAGGAAAACTCGAATTTATATATTATTTGTGGCGAATTAATCAGACCTAGAACAAATTCTAGCGTCAATGGCCGTACGACCATCGTCACCGCTGTCATTTAAGATGTTGATGACGATGAACAGTTTACGAAATTGTCTTTACAGATGAATGTTTATAAGAACAGCACAAAAACATTGCCTTAGATTTAATGTTCCTTTCGTGGTAGCATATTATAGTATAATTAATAACGGTGTATGTCTGTATGCTTGCGACGAACGATTTGTATAATATTTTTGCATGGTTTTATTGTCGAATTATGACAGTTACTAATTTGTTTTTTTATTATTATTAATGATCTTTTATCGTTTTGGTCTCCTCTAATGGAAATATCCTAATTTATTTTACTTATAAAGGCCTACTGTTTGTTATAATACCCCCAAAATATGTACATAAGTCTGGGTTTGACAAGAGTAATATTTATTTCTAGACTTCAGGCGGCTCCTGGTTCTATAAAATTGTACAGTATTACGCGTTGCACAATATATATGTTGATGATAGGGGATCGGACAGTAATGGAGAAAAAATCTAAAATATAGTTAGAACGAATGTTCGTCGAACCAGAAAGATCATCCAATCAATATTTTTGTGATACAATAATGATTTATATTTTTAAATCAATAAATAAAATCTAATAATTCTGACATTTTTAATCTGTTCTTCATCTCAAACGAAACAACAATCACAGCGCATGACGTCATTTGTAGGTAAATGCGTGAGTCAAGCTTGTGTTTATTTTACGTTATTGCTTTTCATAAAATGTATTTTTGCAATTTTTTTTGTTTCATTACTACAATATAGTCCCCAAACTTCACAAAACGTATTTAAATATCTTTGCAAGTTTTATTTCGAAGAGTTTGTCGTTTTCTACCTACATATGACGTCACAAGTTTTGAGGTGACCTTTTGCGCGGCAATATTAGAAACATAATATTTAAACATAGTTTTAGGTACCTTTTAGAGTGTTATTTAATTAAAATAGTGTTTTTCATGGCTATATATATTCATTGTAGTTAATATAAACCACTTTCTGAAAAGTTGTCCGATCCCCTATTATGAAATGTTTTGCACTATGACTTATTCTGTGACGATGTGCAGTCTAGAACCCGCCAAGTGTGACGCGATTGGTTTGAATTAAAAATAAAACTATATCACTAAAGTATAAGAATATAGTCCTTTGCAGAGTATGTCCAAATCTACGTTCGTATTAAATCAAATACCTACTCGTCATATATTATTTCCTATGTGAAATACATAGATAAATTGCCCACTTCATATTCTCGCTTCAAGTCATTTTTATGTTTCTCATTTTGAATTTCTCTTGAACTGCCATTTGGTATTATTTATCTTTATAACCGTAACAAAATTCACTAATCAATCTAAAAAAAACAATACTTAAGTATTTATCAAATAATCGTGGACCTCCGTAGTTGTACAATCTTTACTTTCTTGATCTATTAGTAATACTGTCTAAAAACACGCATAATTTAAGCTTGTTAGGGTATTGTTTGTCGTACACGATGATGGGAAATATGCATTCTATTTAAACTTCTACATAATATGGGATCGGACAGTAATCGAGAAAAAAATCTAAAATGTAGTTAGAACGAATGTTCGTCGAACCAGAAAGATCAGTCAATCAATATTTTTGTGAAATAATAATGATTTATATTTTTAAATCAATAAATAATTCTGACATTTTTAATCTGTTCTTCATCTCAAACGAAACAATCACAGCGCATGACGTCATTTGTAGGCAAATGCCGTGAGTCAAGCTTGTTTATTTAACGTTTTTGCTTGTCATAAAATGTGTTTTTGCTAATTTTTTCGTAACATTACTACGATCGTCTCTAAACTTCACAAAACGTAGTTAAATCTCTTTGCAAGTTTTATTTCGAAGAGTTTGTCGTTTTCTACCTACATATGACATCACAAATTTTGAGATGACCTTTTGCGCGGCAATATTTTAAACATAATATTTAAACATAGTTTTAGGTACTTTTTGAGCGTTATTTAATTAAAACAGTATTCTTCATGGCTATATATATTTATTGTAGTTAATTTAAAACACTTTCTGAAAAGTTGTCCGATCCCCTATTCTAGACAGGTAAAGTATAAGTATTTATAAAATGTATTAGTCCTGTACATGTGTTTTCTTTACTTTTGTCAACAAACTAATAATAGTTTTATATTAGAAAATATATTCAACGAACTCTGTATATCTAATTTGAATTAAAAATAACGCTGATAGATTGTTTATATTTAAATGTTCCTGAATATTATTATAGTTTAATACTAACAGATCAAAGTTGTGCCTGCGAGTAATTTTGCCTAATTTTGTTTTATATACGTCTGAAAGGTAATTTATAATCGTCATCTCGTATAAATAGTTCTAAATAGTATACGGCTATTTTCTTATGAAAAACTCGGTGTATATGAAAGCTTATCAATAGGTGTTATGTAATTAATTAAGATAAATTATGATCCGCTCTCTGTTTTATAAGAATACCAAGTCCGGCAAATTGTCATTAGAACATGAAACCTGGGACAGGCAAAAGTTTTTACATCTTACTTTAAAAAGTTTTTACTCCTTGAGAACAAGTATTCATTTTTAATCTAACCGATACATCTAGTCCCCAACAGAATCGTTTTTACATTTGGTGCAATCAATTTTTATTTTACTAAATATTAAACTTAAGCGTTACCGTCGCAAAAACTTAGATCTAAACAGTGCGTGAATTTTGAACACTAACGTGCAATAAGTTGAAAAGTATGAATCGACACACTCGGGGTAAATTATAACAACGTTTTGGCGGTCTATTTACTTAGATTTTAACTTATTAGAGATGTATGTATGCTTATCATTATTTTTATATGAGAAGTTCAATATTTAAGTTACGTTTTAACTTTAAGTTCCAAGGCTGTATTAAATCGGTGGAGTGTTTTTTCCTCGAAGCTCAGCTCAGTTGTCTTGTTTTGAAACATATTTTGCAAATATTGGGTGGTAATGCTGCGTTTTATTGATATTGCGCATTTAGAAACATATCTACATAAACAGGTTTTGTTTAACGATTTTGGCCCTGCGCAGACGAAACAGTCCGCGTTTGGAAATAGAACATTTGGAAATGTATGCGCTAACGCAGACGATGACAAAAAACTCCACGAAATAAGTTTTGCTGATAAAGTTACGAAATAGTCTGTGGTCTGCGCAAGGCATTTTATTACAGTATTCGTTTCAATTGATGATTTTCTACAATAGCATTACTTTGAAACTAAAGTTATGCCGTTATAGTTATTGAACACGTAGTTTCATGTACAATTATTGTTCTATACACTAAATGTAAGAAAAAATACTCCCGTTGATCCTAATAGATGATGTTCAATTATCAAAAGACAAAACTGCAACTTTGTTTGACGCATTCGTTGTCTATTATGATCAGCTTCCTAAGTTGTTATGTGGATGTGTGTATGACTAATATTATAAAAATAATCCCTTATTTTGGTAACATATTGGTGTTATGAGAATGTGAATAAAATATGGTGTCATTTCTGAATGCAATGTTTTATTTTCTCCCTATCTAATATCTATAGCATAAAGAACTTGCTTAGATATCAATGAAAATAACTGTTTGATATAATATAGATTTTTATTAGAGTTTAGTTATGTTAACGGCATTGAGGTCATTTTTCACTTCGCACCATATTCTGAAACAAAAATCTAAATATGAGCAACATAGGAAATACAGAAGAAACAGTACAAACTAAGTATTCAATCATAGATTGCTTTTAGGGCCACTTGCAATTGCTGTTCTAGTGTTGCAAATAAAGTTATATCTTCCAGACGACATTTAAATAAAGACCTGCGCAGACGTCGGACTGTCTGCGAAAATAGCACACGTAGATGACAAAATAGAATGGCAAAAAAAAAACATGTCTTTTGTTGCGGACAAACAACTTCAGAAAGTCCATCGCCTACTCATAAAACACTTCCGTGATTTGATGACTGTCAGACAACGCACAGCCTGAACACACTGAAGACGGCATTTGGAAATATAGGTGCAACTATGAAAGGATTTTTTGAAATTACCGCGGAGGAATCGTTGGGGCGGGCTAGGCCTCAATTCACTATGACAACTTGGCGATTCCTTGCTTCGAAATCACGTCGATTCCTTCATTAATAAACGACATCTCTTTGACGCGTCATAGAGAATACAAATATCGCAGATGTTGTTTCGTTAAGGAATCTACGTGATATCTAAGCAAGGAATCGCCAAGTTGTCATAGTGAATTGAGGCCCTGCCCCCCTACCCATATGTCCCTCAAGCGCCAATCGTATATCGTGTTGAGTTCAGTTTAGGGTATAGATTCACTGCGACAATATTTTATAATGCCATTTATTGTCCCATTAAGTTTATCTCAACTTTTAGTAATCATATTTTGGTATAAATGAATGAGATTAATTCGATTTCTTGCCTGAATCGATAATAATTAGTCGGTATCTCATTAGTCGCAGTGAAGCTATACCTTAATGTGAGCTCAACACGATATAGGTACGATTGGCGCTTGAGGGACATATGGGTACGGGGGCTGGTTAGATGAAAAATATGAAAAAGTATACCCTGACTCTGCACTTGAAGACCACGTAAATACCCATGACGGCAGTTATCGGCAGCACAGTTAAGGTTACTAAAAACCAGCCTGCCAGAGCATTCGATGACGGCCAGACACTCATGCCTAGCAAAAACACAACCTGGACAAGAAAAATTAACATACCTAAGTGAAAATAATGAAAATTTAGATAGTTTAGTTGGTGGTTTGGATGAATGAAATGGGGATGAATGCTCGTCTCGGCAATCATTTATTGCCGAGAGCAGTCATTTAAGTATATTATGGTAAGTAACACGCTTACCCATAACTTTAATAAATAGGTGGTGGCGTGTCTTATGTTCGGGAAGCCGTCTGCGTTGGAACCACCGCTTTTCTAGTTGCTTTGCCGCTAAGCAGTAGTGCGCAAGCATTCCAGTTTAATATCAAACGAACGACTTCGTCTCATTGCTCAGTGCCATAAAAAAGGTTGGTGCATCTCCAGCGGGATTCACACACCGACTCATTAGATCGAAAGTCTCTAGAGTTAAAGAGTTCTCGCTGAGCCGCACTTGCTTGTTTTTATGTAGGTATTATTATTATTGAAATTTCTTTATTACTTAATTCTTTAAAAAAAATAAATAAATCGATTCTCTCCTAGGGTAAAAACATCCTTCATTTCGAACCATATATCTCTATCTTGTACAATTGTTAGCCAGTCTTTGCTCACCGCTCTATCTATTTCATCTACCCATCTTTTTTGTGGTCGCACTCGTCTTCTATTATCTACCATTGGCCCGACCACAACCCTACGCGTTTAGTATTTTTGATAAGTATATGACGCGCGCTATATGACCTGCCCATTTCCATTGAAGCCTTTGTGTGTATTTTACTTAGTGCATCTATTAGCTTCGTTTTATTACGTTTATATATATTGTTTATTAAGTACCTATTATTTATAATAATATGTAAATATAACTTTAGTTGTTTAAAATTACCCCGAGCAATGCAGGTGTCAACGCCCAGCTGACTCTCATAAAAGCGTTAGGGTACTCCCCCAAGGCAAAGTAGACCTCTTCACAGAAGGTTGTCTGTCCATAAATAAAGGTGACCACCGCAGCCACTGTAGCAGCTATTGGCACGCGAGGGCGGGATACGGGCCAGTCTAGCAGAAAGTCGAGGATGTATTGGCCTCCCTGGGAACAAATAACGCCCAACGATCAACTTCTTCTAAATTACAATAGTTGATTATACGTTTTTTTTTGTTTTATATTATCTAGGTATTTGAGTACAGTTGGAATATATTGTACTTAATACTGAGCCCTGAGTAACTCAAGGTACTATATAGGATATTCGTTTGCTTACGTATCGGGTACCACAAGGGAACTTGAGCGGAAATTGATTTTTTAAAGTGGTAGGTAGGCTCCGGCCGCGGTTGCGATACCACCCCCCGAACAAGTTGTTTTCGGGATGATTTTCAGTGAACCGCCAGGGAATGGACAAGAGCGGATCCAGGGTCATTGGGGTCATGACCTCATGACCCCACTTGTGATAATTGCACGCCATAATGCGGCTCTGCATTACAGGTGATTACAGTTATGAAAAAACATGAAGCCTACTCAACTTCAATCATTCCCTCTAATAGAATATACTTATTCTATTTAGTAAAAGCCTTAGTATTCTGTGGTATAAAAGTATACTATTACAAAGATTCAAATACAAATTTATAGCGAATATGTGTAAATAGTACACAGTAACAGTAGAGCGAGTGTGGCTCAGTGGGAGCACGTGCGACTTTTGATCCGACACACCCAAGTTCAAATCCCGCTGGCCCCGCACCACTGATTTTCCTAAGTTATGTGCGGATTTAACACTCGCTCATAAAACGGTGAAGGAAAGCATCGTGTGGAAACCGGCATTACCACAAAAATTGTTCACAAAAATTCAAGGACATGTGACATCTACCAACCCGCACTGGGCCAGCGTAGTGGATTATGGCCCATACTCTCTATGAGAGAAGGCCCGTGTCCCAGCAGTGGGATCGTGATGTCCTGATGATGATGATGATGATGATGGGTTTTATGTGTTGTTTTCCTTACCCTATGGTTGTCTGGAAGAGATCGCTGCTTAGCGATAAGACCGCCTATTGTGCTTATTGATTATGTGTTACCAACTGTATATTATGTTTTCTTTTTTAAGTGCAATAAAGTGTTATCTATCTATCTATCTATGGGTAAATAAATGAATCTTTATTCTTCAAACTTTTTATACTTAACTTAAGCCTTCCTTTAGATATAATTTTGATTAATATCAATAAATTGCTATTTCTTTTTAATTCGATTTATTATTGTAATCGAATTGGAGACTGCCCTGACTAGACCTCGAGGGGGGGGGGGTAATATGACACCCTCCCCCCCCCCGACTTGAAAGCTGGATCCGCCTTTGGAAACGAGTCTGACCAGACACTGAACTGACGTCTTCATCTAGATCTATATGCTCCATCATGCCACACTTAAAACATCAGGCGATTTAGTAGGCAAACCTGGATGGATCTACATAAGCAATAAAAATGCCTATTTTGGAAACCAACAGAAAAACATAGCCAATGCTTTACCTGAGTGCACAGCGTAATGATTCCAATGAAACAGAATAGCAGACATATGAGTATTAGGAAAGCCCATGTAATATTCCGCATAGAGCGGCCGGTTAGCGCCGACATCATTGTTTGGACCAGCAGTGCCTGGAATACGTACAAAATTACTCCCCAATCTTATTCATCACACCAAGTCTCCTACATATTTATATTTACAAAGCTTAGATTATAGAGTACCTACCTACACTACGCGAAATATTTACCTACATGGTATTGCTTTATCCTTTAATCTGATCTCTATGGCTTTATCTTTTAGATCCAATTTAACAGTTCTACAATGATGCCTTATCGAGATACTAATGCAACCGCAAAGCAGTGGGTACCTATCTATTGTACAAACGTTACTGTGTTCTGGTTTTTATATGGCACTGTCTCTAGCTAAATTAGACTAGACTAGAAACATGGTAACGAGCGCATATCGCAGTGCTACGCAGGATTTTGAATATAATTTTGGATGGTTCTGCAAACTGTTATGGTTAGGTGTGTTCCTTACCATCAGTACAAACTTACCGCAGTACAAAGCGAAAGAACGAACATAGTGAAGAATATCAGCGCAGACCAGAACTGACTGCCAGGTATCCGCGCTACGAAGTCCGCCCACAGTATCATTGAAGCTGACGTTCCTAAAATTATTAGAAACATACATTATAGAGGTAGGTACCTTATTTATTGACTCACACCAATGTTACATGTGTCTTGTTACGCCCTATCAACTTGTTCGTCTCGTTGCTCAGTTCCTCTGCAGTTATCGATTTCTTTTCTGAAGGACCGTATCTCAGTAAAGTCGTAAATTAAGGTAAGCTTTGCCTTAATCTGAGATCAACAAGATATACGATTGGCGCTTTAGAAACCAGTGGGTAGGTCGGCGGTAGGCATTTTCGATGCAGCGATCGATTTGTTTTGTATGAACAGATGTCTACACTTACTCAATAATCGGAACCTAGAGTTACGGAGTTAATACGCGCTAACGACAGAAATAATAAGGAAATTATTCTCTTCAAAAAACGCAAGCAGGCCTAAACAGATTCTCACCGGCCGGAATATGATTCTTCCCATCATAATCCCACAGTAGTGCGGCGTGCGCGGCCGCGAGCACGAGCGCGCAGCACGTGCACGCCGCTTTGCTCGCGAGCAGCGCGCACAGCGCCGTCGTGCCAAGCGCGGGTTTAGGCGGGCAATGCGCGCCGAGCATTGCCAGCGAACCTTGGCCAACTGACAGTTCTAGGAGAGAGTACTCGATCGCTTCGCGCCACATCTGGAATGAGAGCTTTTTATAATAAAGGACCATAACGAGTATTGTTTTTGTGGGACGAGCAAGTCGTTCACCTGATGGTAAGTAACACGCCTGCCCAAACAAACATACCCTTTGATATTCTCATCACTCTTTACTGCCTTAAACGATCGCTATTATCGCGTTCGAAGTAGTTACCACCTTTGTTACAGATCAATTTGGCTCAATTGCTATAAATCGCCCAAGATGACGGTCTGAGCGATTCAAAGTAATTTGACAGCGGCGGAAGCGTTATTTGCGAATAACGCTTCCACCATAATGATGGGTTGCGACCCATCGTAATCAGCCTTTAGAACTGACCTTCCTGAAATGTATACGGTTAAGTATTTTTAGACAAGGTTGCTGCTGTTTTGTAAACATGAGAGTATGAAGAAGTTCACCACTCTGGCAGTCACATTCTCTGAAGACATCATCAGCACCGTCTAGCTCTTAAAACCGACCATAGCACAATATAGAATGCTGGCATGCTTTGCATAGCACCGAACGATGATGATGTTTTTTTTTATTTCTCCTTTTATTTAGGGACTTTTACTCTAGCAGAGTATGTCAGTCCCACCATACCCTAATCTAAATATTTACAACACTACATATAATAATAGTTATTCCCTCTCTGCTTGCTTTTTAACACATTCCATCAGGAGGTGTTGGACATCATCAAAGGAGCCGCACATCGCCTCTTGATGAAGATGTTATAATATCAAGTTATACCGTAAGTCCTTCGAACAGCGTAGGTATAGGTAGTTCAAAGTTCAAAAGTTCTTTATTAATGTTTGGCATCACAGACGCACTTATGAGCGTCGATTATTACAATGACTCTACCACCGTATCGGAAAAAGAACCACTCAGAAGATACGGCCAGAAACTGAGGGGCATTTTTTTTTAGAACTTTTTTACTTTTGTTCTTGACTTCAGTCAAACTTTCTAAAGACTTCACTAGAACCGACTATCCTTATGTTATACACACTCCGACAAGAAGATAAAAGCACAAACACATTTTTAAATAACAACAGCTGATCAGGATGAAGATATAATTAACAAGAGTACCGTAACTCCTTCAAACAGTGTACTCCAGTCGCACTCCCTGAAGATATTGCCAGCGCCGTCTAACCGCGTCACTCCGACCGCACAGCACAACAGCATGAAAAACGCTAGCACGTCTTTAAATAGCACTAGCTGAAACCAAGGATGAATTATATTGAAATTCTGTCCCATTTGATAAAGCGTGCATGGGCCTTTTTTCGAGTAATCCTTCGCTAATCGATCAGGTCAAAAGTCAAAATTCAGATATTGATTAAATAGGCACGAAAAATGTACATTTAAACGTCATATCGGTCAGTCATGCTAAAATATGCTAGATTAACTTGTGAGCTCTGTATTTTCATTTTATACATTCTTGGTGTAAAAAAGGCATACGAGCAAATGCCGTCTTATGAAAACCGGATATATGGAACACCAGAGGTGTTGAGCTGCAGTGGTTCCGACCCAGGTGATCTGTTAAATGAGTTGCAAGCCCCGAAATATCTGGTGCGTGCGTGAATTAATCGATGTCGAGTGTCTATAAATACCAATATGCCACGCTTTTATTCCGTAATCTTTGTTTCAAGTTCCACCCACTATCACTCTATGTCTGCCAACTCAAATTCACTATTTTCTGATGGATATGCAGTCTGCCTATTTGGCTAAGTGCATGGTCAGAAGAAATGCAACAAATGGAGAAAAACCTAAAATCTCACCTTCGAATAGCTATAAACCCGCTTGATTGCGATAAAGTAGATGAGCACCCAGCATATAATGTAGTAAATAGCCAGTTCCCAAACCATGTTCCCCAAACCACCTTCAAGTCCGTCTTCTTTCATGTCCAGTACGAAATTACTAGAGAACGAGAAAAAAATGTTATTAAGATCGAAATCATTTCGGAGGAAAGATTACATATTGCTAATTGCGGTATTTGTACTCATAGGTACTCCAACTCTTGGGCCAGTTGCTGAGCATCATAGTCATTGACGCTTAGAAACTACCTTAGTGACCCACAAAGCAATTCTTCTTGCAACAACAAGGTCAAGGAAGCTTTCGATCTTCTAGGCTTTTCTTTTTGCCTAGAAGAAAGCTGAAAGAATAATTGCTTCACCTAATGGTAAAAAGGGTGACAGGGGAGAAATCACCAGAGCAGTTGTTCTCGATATGTTGCCAACACTACGAGAGGTTTGGTGAATTGGAGAAATGGAGAGAATAAGTCTGTTCTCATCTAATGAGACTATTGTGAATAAAAAATGAGTTGTAGAACTGACTAGTAAAACGAATGCGCAGGCGTCAGCGACTTGTCAGGAAGTGGGCGATGCCGCGCGGCGCAAGGCGGGTTCGCAGCAGCAGCGCAGTGCAGCCACGGTAGGAAGGAATGCATGGAGTGAATAAACAGTGCCAGACAACGCGCGCCCAACGCGCCAGCAGCGAGGGCCGTGAACATGCAGCAAGCTAGCATTGAGACGCCGACACCTTAGGAAGAACATTTTGATAGAGTTCGAAAGTCAATCATCATCAGCCCATTACGACCTCACTGCTGCGACAAAGGCCTTCTCTCATAGAGAGAGAATGGGCCATAATCCACCAAGCTGCTGGCTAGTGGATGTCATAATGTCCGAAGTCCATATATCTCCCGAAAGACCCAGTGTGCCCAAGCGGTAACATCTGTCGCGTTTGATCTGATGCGCCGGAGTTCGAATCTCAACTGACCCACTAAGTTAGATAGACAATTTTCCTTATGTGTGGATTTCACTCACACTAACGACTAGTTTTTTTTTGTGATAAATCTACGTTTGACCACCATCTCGCCTGATGTTAACCGACGATGTGGCCGAAGATGGAGCACGTATATTTAGAAGATATCTATTCACTATCTAGCCTTGAAGACGCCCAAATTATAGTTTTCAGAAAACAGAGAAGACGGCAAGGAGTTCCATTCCTTAGCAGTACGCACTATAAACGTGGAACCAAAACGCTTTGTACGAATTGGCGGAATGTCTACTATATAGGGATGATATTTGGCCGACTTTCTGCTCGTCCTGTGGTGGAAGGGGGAGGGTGGAATTAGGTCGTGAAGTTCCTGTGCACATTCTCCGAAATGTATCCTATAGAAGATTGACAGACATGCTACCTTACGTAGTTAATAAAACCATCGTGATATATACCCACGCTTGTCTAAGAATAGAATCGCGATTTCAAAGAGTGCTTCCAGACGAAGGACATCCAAGTTTCCGAAACCTGGTCTGAGTTATTCCGCCAAAATTATAACGTTAGTGTATATGTAACTTATATATTTACAATGACTACGACTCACGGTAGTTCAAACATTTAGGTACTTAGAATGGTAGAATATGTGACAACCACCAGTGGCATTGAGCCAGAGTTGCGGACCATGGTCCATATTATGTCAAAGAGAAAAATCTATGGTCATAATGTCCCTTCAGTAGGAACCGCATTAGCTGATGATGATACCTATCTGCTGGATATCTTTGACTTATTACAGTTTTTAAATGCCACGCGGGTTCAATCTCATCGAATTGTACTTTCCGCCCTTCAAACCGTATAACTTTATTTGCCAGCTATTTACCTCTAGCTAATGGCGCAAGATCCCAGCAATTAAGCACGCCCTTCTTAGTCATCGCTGCCAGCGTCAATTCCAAATACAGCATAGGATAAGCAATCAGCACGCTGCAAATGTTATGCAGTATCAGGAATGGAAGGAAACGACGGAGATCGTGGACGTAAGGATGCCAGCAAAACTGATAAATGCCGATGCAGGAAGAGATAATCAGTTGTCGGTAGGTTATGTTGTTGCTCCATCTGTCTTCGATCTGGAAAGAGGATCTGCTTAAGAGTGGGAGAGCAAAGCGTAGAAGCAGAATTTTCCTTACTTTGGTAATAAAAATCATTCATATACCACCTGCTTATCGACAACCATAAAATTTAGGGTACACGAAATACGACGGGATTCGTACCCATAACGTCTGTCTGTAGTTATAGCCGGCAGGTGCGATTACCAGTAGGTACTGGCGTAGCCCCCAATTTATCCGATGTATATTTAGGACATAAATGTTTAAGGGTAGGTAGTAGGATGGACCAAATATATAAGTATAAAAGTAACTTGTATATTTAGTCCATGGTAGTAGGAAATAATTAATATTTTTTGAGGGAGTGTTAAGGATAATTAACAAACAGTTTGAAAATGTATTACCAATGGGTTATCTGTAGATGCAGAGTCCTCTGTATCCGTAACACTTTTGGTGCGGCTACTCTAAAAACGTAATATAGCATAAAGGTTTTGTCAGCCTCTGTGGTGTAATGGTTAGGAAGCTTGGCTTAAATCTCATACACCACTGAGGTTGCGGGTTCGATTCTCACGACGGAAAAAATGTTTGTGCACAAAAAAAAGAACAATCATGTTTCGTATCCGGGTGTTGTGGGACCATGGTTCTCGTAGTTCCTAGATACAGAGAATCCTAGTTAGAGGCCAGGATCTAGGTGTGTATGTGATTGATGGGAATCAAAAAATAACTGGGTAGAAAGTATCATGAACTGGAAGATAAACATCAACTATGGTAAGAAATTACTTTAACTCAACCTTAGAACCCAACTAACTCTTTTTAAAGTTTGCTACCTACTTCTACGGGTATTTGTATTTTATAAAAATAAGACCTACCACACTTTCACTCATTTATAATAAAATATATCACAACACAACAATCGCACTAAGAATAATTATTTTCCAAAATATTTATCACAAAAACACATCGAAAGATTAAAGACAAATTGAAGTTTGTGTAGGCTGACAGAAAATCCATAAATATTTTGCGGAGGAGCGGAGGTTTATAACGTAGTGACTTTATTTATGGCAGACAAAGAAAAAGTAATACTAAATCTTAGATGGCAGAGGTATTGAAGAATTTGAAGATGATATCCTGAAGAGGTCTTCTATAAAAAAGACACCTGATTTTTATAATGGGAGGAAACCTTCTGTGGACTATTTGCAATCATGTTTACGCTGTGGTTACAAGTTTCGACGGTCCCACTGCAGAACAACATGGTCTAAGTCATTCCTCAATGGTCTAAGCCAAATATTTTTCTTTGGTCTAAGCCACTTTAGACTTTATAAGAAAAAAATAACTTTAGATATTAACTGAAAATATAGAAAAACGTGTATTTTAACATAAAATAGTTTACAGAAGTAAATTTGCCAAGTTGTTTTAGAGATATATCCGCGCCGCGGTTGTATGCCCCGAATCTTCCACTTTGCAAAGAAATATGCCATATGCAATGTTTACGTATGGTAAAAGTTCTGGGTGGCACTGCAATTGTTATGGGCAGGCGCTTACCATCAGGCGAACGACTTGCTCGTCTCAACACTTAGTTCCATAAAAAAACGTAACGGAATAATACCGGCTGAATAATGCCGGGGCGTCATCGTTCATAACGCCACGTGCTGTCCCGTCTGTGTTCTCGTCACATATAGTTTGTTTCTTTTTTTATTATCATTGTTTTTGTAAAGCCTTTGAGTTGCTTTGCGACTATGACAGCCCTGTTTATGCTGACCGTAGTCCTATTCCACCAGACTATTTGCAATCATTGCATACTGAGTCCTAGCCGCATCACATGCGGGTGCAGATAGGTTGCTATGGAATACTCCAACATCTTGTAGGTTGACATATTTTGTTTCATTATTCATGTTCACATTCTTAGTTTAGTTTAGTATTCTGTGGTTTTACTCTACTTAGCAGCTTAACTTAAACTCAAATTACTTATTAGTCCTATTAGGCTAGATCGTTATTTTATTGAGGTGTCTTATTAAGAAACTTAATTAAGAAAAAAATTCAATTCATATATTTTTTTATTAAAGAACTTTATTTTTTACTTACTTACTACTTAACTTTATACTTAATATCATTTATGTGAAACGAAATTAATAGGATGGAAGAACGGAATTATCCCGTTCCTTTTAGCACGAGAAAAAAGCGTTAAAAAATTTAATAACATCTTGCTCCCAAGAAATGAGAAGTTAATAAATGTATCAATATATTATTCACTATACTTACATATCTATACTAAACAGGAATAATTTATTTAACACTAGCTGCGCTCCGCCGTTTCACCCGCGGTTGCCCGGGATAAAAAGAAGCCTACGTCTTTTCCAGGACCTAAAGTACCTATAGGAATTTCATCAATATCCGTTCAGTAGTTAATGCGTGATTGAGTAACAAGTAAAAACTTCCATACTAACAAACTTTCACATTTATAATATGAAGAGGAAATAGGACTTCAACACAAAAATGGATTTTCAACAGAAAATCATAAAAACTACCAAAATAAAAGGCTAAATAATTTAAAACTGAAGGAAACTAAACTAAAAGATACTTATTACCAAACATCTGTTTTATCTCACTTACCTTACTAAAACTATATGTACCTATGGTTATCTCTAAACTATACATATGCTAAAACTTATGAGCTAAAACATGGTCACATAACTTACTATGGCAACTGATGAAATAAAAGACAATTATGTTAATATAACAAATCTTATATTTCAATGAGACATTATTTATCTAGCTGTACACCGTGGGTCTTGCTAAACAAACTAAACAGCATGCACCGAATTAATCTAATATTTTTGGCTAACGAACGTGATACTGAACTAAGTCATCAGTAAATTAATTGAAACAGCTTGTACAAGTTGTTTAAATTAATAATAGTAAAATAATAATACACAATGTATTAACTATAGTGTTTAATAATACACAATGTATTAATAATAATGTTTAATAATACACAATGAATTAATAATCGTATTAAATAATACACAATGTATTAACAATAGTGTTTAATAATACGCAATGTATTAACTATAGTGTTTAATAATACACAATGTATTAACAATAATGTTTAATAATACACACTTAATTAATAATCGTATTAAATAATACACAATGCATTAACAACAGTGTTTAATAATACACAATGTATTAACAATAGTGTTTAGTAATACACAATGTATTATAAATAGTGTTTGATTCTTCAACCTATAATATGGCCGAGATAAACAGACGTTGCTTAGCACTTGCTTGGCTAAGCTCCAAATTTGACAAGTTATAGATTCTCTAATGAGTTTTGCCTTCAAAAATCTTGACTACGTCTAAATTAGGCAAACATTTTTATTCAATCAAAATAATAAATCCAAAATAATGTATAGGTACCCAAGACATTTCAAACTATACTAAGTAATTACTAGACTAATAGTCGTTCTAAGCAACGACTATTTTCTCGGCCCTATAAGTATGTACGATATAAGACACGATATGTGGCCAAAACATAGTATCAGTTTTGTATCACGCTTTTTTAAAGTTAGGGCCGATTTTTAAATCATCAGATAGACATGCAGATAGTGGAACGGAAGCTTAGATAATAAACGGCAGGTACAACACATTTTGTCCATTTTTAAGGTTGAATTCCGCATGATTGTTTCTCGTTTGCACAGTTCGGAGTAAAGATAACGCTAGATAACTATCAAGGATTAAAAAATCAGCCCTTCTTCGTCAATTTTTGGGTAACATTTTTTTATATATAGTTGGGACAAAAGCTAGTCAAACGTGATGTCGTGAACATAAAGAAAGAAGATGCAGTAAAACTGTGCCAAAATTTTTTTTTTAACCGCACTTTTTATTAATACGACAGCCGCTAAAGAGATCCAATAAACTGATATGTAATGCCGCGCACAGACTATATGCAATATGCAATGCAAACTTCAGAGACAGTGCGCGCGCTTCAACTGCGAACGTAAATTCGCAGTTGCAGAAGCGCGTAGCGTCCGTTTGAACCGCCCATGAAGTTAAAATAGTCGGTGCGCAGCTTAAAAAAACCAAGAATCTTTCAACAATTCGAGGAAATGTGACAAAATGCAACCACACTAAGCCCTGGCGTAAATGGCCCATACATTTAAAGAAGGCGATTATCCTAGTACCTAATGGGAACTTGGCCGATAAAAAGCTCAATACTCGGTTGTGAAAGGTCTTTGTCATGCTATAGTTGAAAATGTCTCGGTTTTTTTTAAATTATCCACCTTTTTTGATATCACGGTGTGCCAGGCTAATACTATCTGGCGCGGTGAAATAAAACGTCATCTGGTAATAACGCACAGAAGTATTCAATGTGTACATGAATAACATATTATCTGTTAATTTCCAACACAAATTAAAAGCACTAGTTAATTCAGTACTATTGGTAAATTCATATACATTGTTCACCTTAAATAGAAGCTTGTGTAATGTCTTTCTGTATTCAAAATTAAACACGATTAAACTAAGTATAGGTAATTTGGCCTTATAATAATAATAAATTATTTTTATTTATTTTATTTTATTTTGAACTGATTTCACTGAAAACCTAGTATGCGAGAGTTCAACTAAGCCATTTCTGGCTTGGTTGAACTGAATACACAAAAAACCTAGTACGCGAGACTTCAACCAAGCTATTTCTCACTTGGTTGAACTGACATCACAGAAAATCTAGTACGCAAGAGTTCAACTAAGCCATTTATAGCTTGGTTGAACTGACTTCACAGAAAACCTAGGATGCGAGAGTTCAGCTAAGCCATTTCTGGCTTGGTTGAACTGAATACACAAAAAACCTAGTACGCGAGACTTCAACTAAGCTATTTCTAGCTCGGTTGAACTGACTTCACAGAAAATCTAGTACCCGAGAGTTCAACTAAGCCATTTCTAGCTCGGTTGAACTGACTTCACAGAAAATCTAGTACGCGAGAGTTCAACTAAGCCATTTCTAGCTCGGTTGAACTGACTTCATAGAAAATCTAGTACCTACGAGATAGTTCAACTCAGGCATTTTTAGCTTGGTTGAACTGACTTCACATAAAATCTAGTACGCGAGAGTTCAACTAAGCCATTTCTAGCTCGGTTGAACTGACTTCACAGAAAATCTAGCACTCGAGAGTTCAACTCAGGCATTTTTAACTTGGTTGAACTGACTTCACATAAAATCTAGTACGCGAGAGTTCAACTAAGCCATTTCTAGCTCGGTTGAACTGACTTCACAGAAAATCTAGCACGCGAGAGTTCAACTCAGGCATTTTTAACTTGGTTGAACTGACTTCACATAAAATCTAGTACGCGAGAGTTCAACTAAGCCATTTCTAGCTTGGTTGAACTGACTTCTCATAAAATCTAGTACGCGAGAGTTCAACTAAGCCATTTCTAGCTCGGTTGAACTGACTTCACAGAAAATCTGACTTCTGTGCTGACTTTACGTGGTAGTTTGGTACAGTCATACTTTGACACAAAGCGCTATTATTGAATTCAAAATTGGACCTCCTCATTTAAGTATAGTAATTATAATTAATAATATGTATTGTTAAACTTAGTTAAGTGGAACGCATTGCCAACGTCTGTTTTCCTGACAACTACAACTACCTGGGCGTCTTCAAATCGAGAGTGAACAGGTATCTTCTAGGCGAGCGTGATACATTTTAGACTACATCATCGCTTACCATGAGGTGAGATAATTGACAAACGGAAGCCTACAACTAGTAAAAAAAATTACAATTTAATTTACTGTTTCTTATGTTTATTTTTATACCCGATGACACAAAATGTTTTTGACTAACATCTGGGTACGAACAAAGGGGTCCGCTGAAAACCATCCCTGCGCAATGCGAATGCTCCCAAGACTTTACAAAGAATGACGCTGAGACTACCCCTTATTGCTAAATTAATTACCATCTTGTTAAATCCTACATTTATAAATAGTTTAATATTTATTTGTGTAGGCAATTAACTTATTGCTATTCTACTATGCATTATTGAAAGAGTTAAAAGCCACTTTGTTGTCTTTAGCCTACATTGTTCTCTATACGCCAAGCTAATAGTTTTACAAAATTCATCATATCTAAGAACTTATAAAGCGAGGTCAACCAAAAAATATTTCGGATTTGTTACAAATATTTCGGCATTATTACCAGAGGACCTTGTCATAATTATAACAAAAAATGTCTAACATAATCAACCTAAAACTATAACTAGGGTACCTAAATATAAACATACATCTATAGGATGCGTAACAGTCCGGTTTTATAATTGTGAGTTGGCGGCTGATTTAAATTAAGCCTCTGTTCTCTGTAGCCATCTCTGTTAATAAGTTGGGTTTCTTGAATAACCTTAATTTAAGGTAGCTGCATAGACATTTAAAAGAAACTATGTTCACTTTCTGGAAAAAGTTATGAAGTACATTGTACTGCGTACCTTCAACAAAGTTCTGCAAGAAATGTATCATTTGGGTTACCTCCACAACCAATTACAGCTACAGTGTAACAAGCCTCAGGCTGCAAGTACGTTAGATGATGCCTCAGGCTGCAAGTACGTTAGATGCTGCCTCAGGCTGCAAGTACGTTAGATGCTGCCTCAGGCTGCAAGTACGTTAGATGCTGCCTCAGGCTGCAAGTACGTTAGATGATGCCTCAGGCTGCAAGTACGTTAGATGCTGCCTCAGGCTGCAAGTACGTTAGATGCTGCCTCAGGCTGCAAGTACGTTAGATGCTGCCTCAGGCTGCAAGTACGTTAGATGATGCCTCAGGCTGCAAGTACGTTAGATGATGCCTCAGGCTGCAAGTACGTTAGATGCTACCTCAGGCTGCAAGTACGTTAGATGATGCCTCAGGCTGCAAGTACGTTAGATGCTGCCTCAGGCTGCAAGTACGTTAGATGCTGCCTCAGGCTGCAAGTACGTTAGATGATGCCTCAGGCTGCAAGTACGTTAGATGCTACCTCAGGCTGCAAGTACGTTAGATGACGCCTCAGGCTGCAAGTACGTTAGATGCTACCTCAGGCTGCAAGTACGTTAGATGATGCCTCAGGCTGCAAGTACGTTAGATGCTGCCTCAGGCTGCAAGTACGTTAGATGATGCCTCAGGCTGCAAGTACGTTAGATGATGCCTCAGGCTGCAAGTACGTTAGATGCTACCTCAGGCTGCAAGTACGTTAGATGCTGCCTCAGGCTGCAAGTACGTTAGATGATGCCTCAGGCTACAAGTACGTTAGATGATGCCTCAGGCTGCAAGTACGTTAGATGATGCCTCAGGCTGCAAGTACGTTAGATGATGCCTCAGGCTGCAAGTACGTTAGATGATGCCTCAGGCTGCAAGTACGTTAGATGATGCCTCAGGCTGCAAGTACGTTAGATGATGCCTCAGGCTGCAAGTACGTTAGATGCTGCCTCAGGCTGCAAGTACGTTAGATGCTGCCTCAGTCTGCAAGTACGTTAGATGCTGCCTCAGGCTGCAAGTACATTAGATGCTGCCTCAGACTACAAGAACGTTAGATGCTTCCTCAGGCTACAAGTATGTTAGATGCTGAAGAGGTCGCCAGCAGAGGGCAAAGGCGCCAGGGCTCCGGTGACGTCGGGCAGGCGAGATACATCCGGCAACCTCTCTATGTGAGACCGGACTTCGGCCTTCACTTCGTAAAGTTTTTGGAGCTTTATGTTGTATTCCTGTAAATAAAAAAAACAGCTAGATTAGTAGTAGAAATTAGCTACATCAAAACTTTTCTCTAATCTCCAAATAGCATTCAGTCAAATATCTTCGCTTTTCTAATAGCTTCTCTAATATCTAGTTTGCTTAGTATTTCTAAACTAATTTATAGATGTTAATATGGTTTAACACAAATCTATGAATCGTTCATTGACACAAAGATTAAAAATACGTCTCTACTACGTAATCCCTTGGTCTATCAATTATATATATATATAGTATATATACCTACCTATACTTCGCATAAATAATTCTATTGTTACCTGCAAGCCCGCTTCTAGTACCATGCAACACCAAGGGTTGAATAGTTTCTTATAATAAGAATAATAAATCATGTATTGAAACTAAGGAATAACCTTTCGATCTCGATCGTAGAAAACGCTATAGTTATGTGCTAGGTTTTTAACTTTAGAACTAGTATCTACCTAGCTATATAAGATATTTGACTTTATAAGCAATTTCTATTCGACAGCCTCTGTGGTGTAGTGTTTGAGCAGGTGAGCTCATATCTCAGACGCAACAGGTTCGATTTCAGCTACGGGCCGAATCTTTATACACAGAGAAATAAGCACAACTACCTATTTGTTTCGTTTTGTGTCTGGGTGTTGTGGAACCGTGGTCCTTTTAGCTCCTGGTTCCCTAGATACAAGGGATCTTTGTATGAGATTGTTGAACGTTATTATCTAGTATATATCTAACTAATGTTAAACAAATTAGTAAATGTGAAAATAAATAAGTAGGTACCTATTACTTAAGTATTGCTATTAGGTAAGTGATCAATTTAACATTAAGGTAAGTATATAGGTAGTTATTGACTGTTCGTCAACACTTATATATACATAGGCATATTATATATAGGTACTTATAATATCTTCTAAATTCCGCAAGCATAAAACGTATTTATTTAGGTCACTACATATATTTACCTAATTATGATAGTATTAAATACTTATATATTATGTAGGTATACAGTGTAGACCTACCTAGGTAGACCGGGTGGTCAACCTGGGTGTATATAGTTTGATACGAAGATCAGAGTACCTACCTAGTACCTAGGTACATGGGCGCCGGCAGAAATAATTTCCAGGTGGTGCAGATTTTAGTTTTCTTACAATCTTTGCCGTATGTGATTGTTAATAAAAAGATGAAATGTTAGTCTGAATGTTCGAGACATTTACAAATTTCTGACTATTCATTATGAATTTATTATATAGGTACCCACTAGGTTTTCACCTGTTTCATTTATAAACATTGTTACTTTTTCTTAAAGCGTCATTACAGTGACAGAGCCGTAGCTAGGCCTTAAAATGTTTGATAGTGAATTTATACATAACATATGTTTAGTATTATTTTATTACACTAGCGACCCGCCCCGGCTTCGCACGGTTATTATACATATAAACCTTCCTCTTCAATCACTCTAACTATTAAAAAAAACCGCATCAAAATCCGTTGCGTAGGTAGTTTTAAAGATTTAAGCATACATAGGGATATAGGGACAGAGAAAGCGACTTTGTTTTATACTATGTAGTGATAGTGATATATATGAACATTCTTTCTTTTTCTCAAAGCATCATCATATTGACAGAGCAAACATAGCTAGAGGCCCATAGTTTTTTGATACCTAATCAAAAAATACGAATGCATATGAATATGATTATGAATGTACATAACATGTATTTAGTATTATATATTACCTAGCTACAATTATTTATTTTTCTTTTATTACGTCATCGTATTAACAGCGACGTAGTAAGAAACCATAAATTTTTGATAGTGAATTTATACTTATCAAGTACCTACCTATTTATTAGTAGGTTAGGTACCTGGGTCTAGGTACCCTATAAGGGGTGTTATTTATTAAATAAGTAGGTACCCTACGAATATTTGGAGGGCTATCGGTATGTCGGTGCTGCTTATCAGTAGGTATAAATTTAAACGAATCAAACAACCCTCCTAGTTGTATGTAAAATACACCTATATTCATATTCATATAGTTTATTAGCATTTCACAATGTAGTTCTTAGGTGGTAGGTTACAAAATGTATTGATCATTACCTATTTACCCTGTTGGGCACAGCTAGGCCTCGTAAGTATATTTAACAATGTTGAGTTTTCTTATAGCATCATCATATTGACAGAGACGTATCTAGGACGAGGAAATTTATTAAGAGTTTTATTTAATGTGAGTGAATTCATATACCTATAGGTAATGTATTTCGACGGTACAACGATCGCGGTACTTCTGGCAGGGGGGTGGAATGCCGTTTGCAGTGCACTGCACCGCGACGCGTCGACTTGTGCCATCGAGGAACACGAGGCCCGCGACGCCTGTACCGGACGAACTTGTACATAACTGTAAATATTCCCTGAATTCTCTCAGCTACATATTATTATTATGTAGTGCAGCCGGCAGCTTATTTCGTTTCACGTAAATAGCAAAATATAGGCCTAAAAATTAGATAGGTACCTACCTATTATAATTATAAAATAAATAAATAAAATAAATTGTATGTATGTAGAGATTTATGTATGTAGGTATATTTTTTAGTTGGTTAGGGAAGCATCCACTAAAGAAAGATTGATCAGATAGGTCAACACAGGTGTTAGTTCAACAGAACAGATTTTTATGACTTTTTATTGTGTTTGGCTGGTGTTTATAACTTATCTATCAAATATTTAGTGAAGTCAAATATTTAATACGTCATCATTTAACGATTTTGGTAAGTATGTACCTTCTATCAGCTCGGGCCTATCTTTTTATTTTTTAATTATATTTCAACTATCTACTTAAATTAAAATAATTTTAAAACGTGGGTCATGATTTCGACTAATTCCTTCTAATTACTGATTGCCACGTCATATCGTGTTACCCCCTTAGTACAGCCCCGCAACTCGGTTCGCGTAAAATTCGGTTTATACTTCATTGTTACGTTCTTTCGAGATGAAAGTAGGTAAGTATACTTACCTATATACATATATCAATGAGGTAAGTACCTATCCGTAGAATGGCCTATTCCACGACCTAAATAGGTACCTAGGTATCTACAATAAAAAATGCTTTCTTGTACACCGAACATGAAAACAACTTGCGATCCGACCTCCGAGCTTCCGAGTCGACCTTTGGATAATTAACCGAATGACTATCTCATTCGGTCGGCGGTGTAAATAAAATAATAATAAATGATCTGTTCTTAATATCCTAAGTTTAAATACCTACCTATACACCAAATTTTATCAAAATTCATTCAGTCGTTATAAATTTACGTGGTAACAAACCCAACCCACGCATTTCACATTTATAATAGGTATGTACTATCAGGTCGAAGCAGACCGACCAGTGGCGCCTTTTGTTGTCGGAGGCCTAGACCCACTTTGGGCTCACCGCGGCATCTTAGTTGTAAGTAGTACCTACGTGGTAGCAGATGGTGGTAGCTGGATAATAATAATAAAACTATGATGCAGGTAAGTACCTAGTTAAAATTTTGATTATGATTAGCTCTAATTACCTACTTAATAGTAATAGTAGGTACATACGTCGGCCGAGGTGCTGTAGACATTTTTTATGAAAAAGTGTATGGCGCATTAAGAAACATAAATGCCACGTGTTAAGCAAAGGTTCCCAAGTTTTACCATTACGGATTATGCTCGTTGTATTTATAAAAAGTTGTAAAAAAACACATTGGCGACAACGCGCTATTCGAGTCAAGACTCCACAGTCTTGAACATCGACGCAAAGTACCTACCTAGCCAGTCTATCGATCTTTTATCGGATGCATTTTAGCGAGTGTGCGTCGGAATTGCACCAACTAATTCCCCGGTCTCATCATTTATTTTTTATATATAGTTTTTTAGCAAGCATTTGACCGCAGTCGCACCTGTTGGAAAGTGACAACGCGGTCGACGATGGATCATGCTTGCCTAGAAGATACCGATTCACTCGGGACTTGAAGACACCTAAATTATAAGAATCGGGAAACAGAGAAGCTGGTAAGGTATCATCGGACTACTAGACGTACCGCAACGCGCCACTGTTATATGGTGAACATTCCTCCTGCGCGCAATAAGCGCTTCGCTTCCACTTTCATTATACGCACCGCTAACAAGTGGAACTCCCAACCCTTTCAGAGTCAGTCTTTCCCGATAGTTACAATCTAGGAATTTTAAAATCACTAGTGAACAGGTTGCCAAGATAGTGGCAAGCGTGCTACATCGTCGACCATGTCGTCGCTTACCGTCAGGTGAGATAGTGGTCAAACGCAAGCCAATAAAGAAAAAAAAGTAACATAAATACCACGTGTTAAGAAAAAGTCCCGTTAACCATTATGGATTGGTTTACGCGGTCTCATAAGAAAAAATACTACTAAATGGAATGGAAAACCTTACACCGACCTTTTACTTTAAGGAAACCATAGAGATCAGATTAAAATCTCTCTTTCAATATCTGTGAAGGAATCTGTAGAATCACAACAAATATATAAACCTACAATTATTTACATACAATAGGTATAGAGGTACACCTGCAGAGGGAGTACCGAAATATTAAAAAAAAAGCAAATATAATAGGAGTAGGTATCAAATACCAGTTCTATTAATATCTAATAATAGTAATTATACCAGAAGTAGGTAGTTTTATAATATTTGCATGGCTCCTGGTAGAATATGGTTGAACTTGTATATTTGTAACATCATGTATTTACCCATATTTGCAATAAATTAATTTGAGTTTGAGTATTTTCAACCACTGCTGCAACATTAAAACTAAATGTTAATAACATTCTAAAAGGCAAATTAAAGAATGTTTCTCTCTTCTTTATTTGTTGTTCGTAACTTAAAATGTTTATATAAGTAATGCTAGTTTGTAGTTACAAAATAAATAAAGTTCCGACCGAGATTTTTGTAACGATAAGTCCGAAAGGAATATTATGTAGTTACTATTTTTTATTCTGTTGTAATAATGCTGGGGATGACAACCTCCGGGAGTGCATAAAAACACAGAGAAATAGTTCTCTGTAAAAAACTTGGTAAAAACAAATTTCATGCCATCCTTAGTAGCCCGCATTTCTCGCACCTGTCTTATCGTAACTTAGTTCTGAGTACCACGAAACCTGTAATCTATGCAACGCTAGTACTACATATTATCTATTCTGTGACGAAGTGACACCTTAAACTGCCAAGAGAACTACAAAACTCATGAACTCTTACTGTGGGATCGGCGCTTTAGTTGAAGCTATTGTCGTTTACGTTATCGCTGGTTTTTTTCCAGAAAACGCGGCAGGTGGTTGTGCGGATCGCCACGCTGCGGGACCCCAAGCCACTTTCGACTTTATTCCTACAGCTTTGTGTTTACGTTTGTTTGATATCTTGATTTTACCGATTTTTTACAGGGGGAGGATACTTTTGCAATGGAAGAAAAGGTTTTTTGCTGTACTGTAACTGTAAATTATAAATTGCTGTCATGCAGGCTGACCGTGTTGCCATCTCTTCTTTGTTCTTATTCCTATTTGTTTTGTTTATTGAGAACAAACAGCTACATTATAGATTATTTTTGTACACAAGTACACTTGAGGACATGGACCTGAAGACGTTTGTGACCTATCAGATCTGGTAAGGTCGCAGCAAGCTATATTTATGGGCTATTGGTAGTTGATTTGCCTTAATTTTTTTTTTGTTGCAGTGCTGTGCTGTATTCTTAACGGTTCTACTGGAATTTCATCATGGACCCAGAATTACAGAATACTTAATTACACCAGAACCACGAAACCCAAATGATAGCGAAAGTGCTAGGACTATCGCTCTGCCATCGTACTAATACGCTTAACTCAGACCTCTCAGCTAGCATATCAACGAACATATACATAAATCTTAACCCCTAAATAAGATTCCCTGTATCAAGATCGAAACAACCAGGAACTACAAGGAGCATGTTAACACAACCAACACCCAGACTCGAAACAAATACTTGCATAAAGACGCAAGTATTTGTTTGCAGAAAAGTCTGAGCACAAAGTTTTGTCCCATAGCGGGAAGCTACCGAAACCTCCGAGATGAACTACTGACCTATGACCTGATTTGTCTAATCACCCAATTACAGAGGCTGTCTTATAAAAAAAAATGAAGAACATACCTCTAATCTAGTTTCAGCCTGTTTCGCCAAGTCACGCTGCGCTTGGGCGAAGTCTCTAAGCATGGCGGCGACCTTCCTTCGCTTCTCCAACTCTTCAGATAGCCTCAGGTTGTATTCAGCCAGCAGTTCCACTGCCGAGTTGACTACGGCGCTCAGACTTAACGCAGATTCCTTATCTGTTGACAAATAAATTTATTTTATGGCATAAAAATTGTTCATAAGTTTAAAGTCGCTCAGCGAGCCATGGAACGAGCTACGCTCGGGGTTTCTCTGAAGGATCGAATCCGCAACGAGGTGATCCGACAGAGAACCAAAGTAACCGACAAAAAAACCTATGTTGAAGAACCGATAACTGATGAAGTAAACGAGTTCTAGAGTGGAGACCACGTTTAGGCAAACATGGTGTAGGATGCCCTCCGGCCAGATGGAGCGACGACCTGCGTAAAATGGCTGGCAGTAATTACATACGAAGAGCCGAAGATCGGGCTCAGTGGCGTGCATTGGGAGAGGCCATGTCCAACAGTGGACTCGTATAGGCTGATGATGATGATGAGGTTGCTTTTCATTGTTTCGAAGAACAGCGTGCTCTCTCATTTTTAATATATAGGAAAAAGTAGGCTATACTTATCAGAATATATAAAGTAAACAAAGAGAAAAATACCATGCAATGTGTAAACGCGTTTGTGTGTGGTATGACTAATTAGTGTGTTGTCATGAGCTAATGAGCCCAAATAACCAAATTCGGTGGGTTTACTAGTAGCCTTCATTCATGGGTACCTACTTTACAACTTGTCTGCTACTTATTTCCTACAGGACTAAAAAGGAACTAATTTCGGAAGCACGGAAAGGTTTTGGTATCCCCATCGTATTGCCACGTAAATTCAACTTTGCATGGTAATTAATATACTTACGAATAAATAACTTAGGTATAATTTACGATGACAAATAGGTTGATACGAATACTTTCTCGTAAGTGATTCTTGCTCGCCCCGCAAAGTGCGCCTTGGTGGAAATTTCATGTCATCGAATTTTACGTTGAATGGCTTTCCTCATTAGGGAGGCGAAGCCAAAGTTAATTCCCTAATCGTAGCTTTAGAGCTTTGCAATTAACTTTATTGCCATACAATATAATATAACAAAAGGCTTAATAATTAAAAAAACTAAATAAAACTAAACTAAAAGATATTAAATACTATGTACATGCCGGGTATCGGTTGAGCCAACTGAATGGCCTACAGATAATTCAACCGATACCCGTCGTCCGGCAACGTGCCCAAAATGCTGGCGGCGTTGCCTCGCTGAATTGCGAGGCTGATTCTTTGGCCAAAATACACGCCAGCATTTTGGTCACGTGTGGATTCCACCAGCCGCCCCGCCAAATTCTTATAAATTTCTACTGCTCCTGGTCCCTACGGGCCCAACGTCTCTACCCCAAACGGCACAAACAGGTAACCCCTATCGAGACCTGAATATTTACGCCGTTTGAGGGATTCTGCCGCTGTAGCGGCGCCACCCACACGTAGAGACTCCGGAAGATGGGACGGCGCCAACGTAGTATATCAGTCGTAGCTTTAGTGTTTATAAATTGTATATATGCTAGTCTGTAAGGTATATATTTTATGGGCCTCTGGTACTTTTAATTTGTTAACTGTATTATTGCTGATTTACGTTTTCCTTCACTGTTATTGAGCGGATTAAAAATCCGCACTAACTGTGCTCTGTTCACACTCGTGCACTTTCTTCTTCAACATACAGCTCCAACTTTACAGGCCTGCCTAAATTTTGGGACTTTCACGGTAGGTACCATTTCCCTTGCAGTGAGGAAGTTTTGTTCTTAGGAAAAATCGGCAGAATTTTGGCGAAAAAAACTTATTTCTCAAAAAGAATCAACACGGGCTTAATCCTATTTCCCATCAGGAATGTTTGCCTTAAAGTAACCCATCAAATCACTTCGTAGGTTATTGAGAAAATTCAATAAATCTTTTTCCGTACATTTTCTTCTAGCTTCTTGGTATGGGAGTTCGGCGTGCCATGCCACCGCATCTTTCGTATTTTGGACTAATGATTTTGTCTCGTAAATAGTAACTTTGAAACAAAATTATTTTATAAATTCAAAATTATTCGGGTATTATCACAGGTTGTTATAATGTATGAGGCAGAAAGAGACAAGCATCAGGTGAAAATATATGGAAAATATTTATTAGAATTTAAAAAAAACTTACGATTTGTGATGTTGGGTTACTTTGAGAAAAACATTCGTGGTGTGAAATAGGGTCGATTAAGCCCATGTTTTTTTTTGGGAAATCACATTTTTGAACCAGACTAACTTAAAAAATCCATAATGCTGTTTTTATTTTCTCCATAATACAATCGATATTCCTAAGAACCAAACTTCCTCACTGCAAGGGAAAGGTACCAAACCTAGTGTTCCCAAAATTTTGCCACACGTGTATATTTAACTCTTCTGGCGTAGTCAGTGTCGAATAACATGTACACCCTTGACTACCATGTCGCAATAATGATTTCAATAAAAAGATATTTGAGCGAAACAAATGTCAAACTAGTGATTATGATATGGTTCATATGTAGGCCTACTTATTATTAAACGCCCTAGCAAGCGAGCGATGCGTTTTGATCGCTGCCTGCCGTTTAACTAATTTTGATTTTTGTTTTGCTTTATTGCACTCACGCGTCAGAGGAAGACGCAAGATGAAGATGAACGCTTACGACACTAGTGTGGGTGGAGTTGTGGACACAGCTTTAGCACCTAATGTAATGAGTCATTGTTGGTGCAGCGTCGAGCTGATTCGTAGTAATCTCTACCACAGAATGAATAATAGTACTGGCTCTACGCCATCGCAGTTTCTTAGTCGACTTTCTATTGGTTATGTAATAAAACAATACCTATCAATAATTATACTACGTAGTATGTGCATAGTTACCACGTAGTATTTGTCTAGACGAATATTTTCTAGAGAATTGGACTAATAATATGACAATAATCTAGGTCCTTGTCAATATAATTTTATTGTGATAAGGTTATTTTTCTTTTTGCCATAAAAAGCGTATGTTAAGTTAACCTACATAAGTTTTTGGAGATAGATAATAACAAAGTATTCATACTTGGTATACTACTGATATACCTATTATGTTTATCTTTGCCTGTCTACCTTATTTCATTTGCTAATAAACCTAATCTTTCCATCTATCTATTTTTCCTACTATTGACCCTGGAATCTAGTAAAACAAACATTATTTTGTTTCAAAATATTTCTATTTTTATTCATTTTTATTGACATAAAAATTTAATTTCTGCAAAACGAACCAAAGCTACTCATTAGTTTGTTTTTTTTTACATACACTGCGTTTTTTTGTTGAGCTTATTTTGAAATGTAACTTCGAAGGTATACCTAACTAAAATAATCTATATTGTTTATGTTTTCTTGTACTCTGTTGAGGTGGATGTTTTCAATAAAGCATTATGAGTGATGATAAACTAACAGAGGTTTGTTAAGTATTTTGATTTATATTATCCGTATTCATGAACAACACCATGCCGGAACACTTGACTAAGTAAGGCACAGCAACCAATCACTCATCATTACCTTTGCACTCATGCATTTAATGTAAAGTTACGATTGGTTGCTGTACTTAGCCATGTATCGCGACAAGGGTTTTTCGTGAATACGGGTGTTACTGTGCTGTCTAATTTTACCAACACTGAGACCATAGCCACGTCAACTTTTACAATTATTTTGAAGTTATTTTCTTCACCCTTTGCTATATTTGAAACTGGGTGTTGATGTCACAAGTTTTGTATATCAAAACAATGACGAAGGCTAACTAAAAATTTGGCAAAATCACCGTTTGGCACAATGCATGGTGAAATTAGCAAAGTGCATATATTAGTGAGTTACCTAATTGTGGAGTACTTAGCATGTGATGTACTGTGTTGCCTACTGTCATGGCCAATTAATGAATTTACCAAAAATACCTTAATTCAAGTTAGCTCTAACTCAAATCAGAATTTAAGATTTAAATTGCTATTGTTATTGTTATCTTTCAAAATATGTAAGTATTGTTAAAAAATCCTATTTTTGGTAAAATCAGACGTACGACTAACTGCTGACTACGTGCAAAAGTGAAATGTAAAAATGTTCTACTTGTGGTGTCAAAAATACTAGAGTATTAGACAGAAATGAACATATGTTAGAAAAGGACAGAGAAATGCGTTATGTGTTTCTGTGAGTGTGTGTTGTGTATGAAGACCAGATACATTGAAGATGTATACAATCTTTGTTATTTATTAATTAACATTTGAAGTACCTAACAGGGCCTAAGCAGAATAAATAGATAGATGGATACACACAGGTCTTTATTGCCAAAAAACTTACACTAAGTACACATGTTTGAGACAGTTTTAGTCATTCTTAATTATAATATGAAGAAATACATGTTTTATTCTCTAGGCCTAAAATGTTAATCCCTTTCACGCGTTCACAGATAACAATATTAAAAAATAAGGCCACGTTACGCGCGTGAAGGGTTTACTTAATTATACAAAATTTTCATAATTTTTTTTTCTTACATTTTCATTAGTTACGTGTTGTAAACAAGTATCACAAAAACAAAGTTAATATAACATTGTTTTCTTTTACAATTTCGTAAAATATCATTATTCAACCTTATTTCAATATTACTTTTAGAACAAAGTTAATGTAAAGTTGGGATAAAATTTAACCCAACTTCAGTCTTTGCAATATATCAATTGAGGTAGAATTAGTTCTCATATTTATCAAGTTAATTGTACTTATGTCTAAGCAAAAAGCTACATACATTTTTCATAAACCATATCATTTTATAATCTTGAAACTAAAACACAGCCAAATATTATTAATATTGCTTTCAGTCTCACTATTCATCACAATAAGTCAAAATAAATCAAAAATAGAAAAGTCAAAATATTTAAGCCTTTTTATTCATTAGGGACGATTCAGACAAAACCTGGACGCTCGCAAAATAAGCCTCTATTATGTAATTAAGTTGCAACTTTGCACTCAAACTTGTTGGAAAGTTATGAAATGGTCTCGATTTTTTTTTCTATAAATCGACCACGTTAAAAATATTTCTCAGATAATTTTGTGTTTCAATTTTGCTTCACATCTTATTTTGTCTGCTACATCCCTAAGGTGCGTTCTAACCAGAATTATTGGCTTCATTATTCGAAAAAAAAAAAATTATGTCAATGGATAAAATTGGGGGCCAATAACGCCTGATAATGAGGAATTACAGTTGAGCATTTGAAACGAGCACATTCGTCAAAAGTAAAAAAAAACGATTATTGAAAATAAGGTTTAAAAAGAAAGGAATTTATTTATGTGTTCTATTTAACCTCACATAGATTGAGCCACGGTATTCAAGGCTTCACCTAATTAATTATTAGTTTATCAACGATGGAGTTTAAAATTGGGTTTGTGTGCGCAGATGGGCAAAAATTCTAATGTCAACATATATCTAAATACTGAAATAGATAAAATTATTCAATGCTCGTTTCAACCGCTACTGCAAATCACTAAGTCAATTTCATCTACGAATGCACCCATTGCACCTGATACATTGGCGCGGCGGTCCAGATGCCCCGTAAGTCGAGTAATAATCACGCAGCCATCTACGCAACTGGATCTGACGGCAGACGAGTTTGATGACAAAATTGATGCGGTAATAGGGTGTCATTTTACCTTCTAACTTAGACAATAATTGGACTTCGGAGACTTCTGGGGGGAGGGAAGCGATGCGCTCGCGGACCGCCTCGTCGCTTGAAGCGCTCGATTCCAACTCGAGCAGTGCCTGGAAATTAGATGATTATGTTTAGGATAACTTACTTGACTTAGGGCAGATTTCTACCCTCACTTTTTTTATACATTATTGGCATGCGTTTGACCACTATCTCACCTGATGGTAAGCGACGATGCGGTCGACGATGTAGCACGCTTGCCAAGATAGTACCTATTCACTCGAGATTTGAAGATTCCTAGATTATAAGTATTCTCAGATAAAAGAGTGGAACGGCCGTATCCTACCCTACTACTAAGTTTCTACTAATATTATAAACGCGAAAGTTTGTGACGGATTGACGTTAGTTCTTTATCTTCTTCATAAGTCGGGCACTCTTGTCAGATTAGTCGTGGTATAAAAGATGGTGTATGAGTTGGTTCTTCAGCGTCGTGGTTTTCCTTTGCGAACCTTTCTGGGTTACTGCTATCGCAATGCTTCTCCATTTCTGGCGGTTGGTAGCATTGCGAGTACACTGGACAATGGTGGTTTGAGTTGCAGTCTTAATAAGGTCTGTCCAACGCGTGGGTGATCAGATGTTTGTTACTTATGCAAAAACTGGGTATCAAACGGATTATTAAATTTTGGTATGTACTTTAGATCCTAGAAAAGGACATGAAGAGGATACTATTTATTCCGGAAAACGGCGGGTGAAACCGCGGGGTGCAGCTAGTAAAATAATAATGGTCAAGTCAAACACATTTTGTCCTACTGCTCGCATCTCGCTTGAACAGTTCAGAGTGAGATTAGGCTAGAACGGCTAGATTATACCGACTACTTATACGAGAGTTGAAAAACCAGCCTGGGTGCTTGCTATAGCGGAACTGTGATAAGCATAGGAAAACAAAAGAGAAAATGTCAACCAATACATCATCTTCATCAGCCTGTTACCGCTCACTACAAGGCTTAGGCCTTTCGTCTTTGGTGCTGCCCTTTTCCCCTAACTTATGACAATCAATACAATGACCAATAACTTCAATTGAAAAAAAACAGACTTCAATTCTGATGTATCTTGGAATTCCAAGGTATAATATCGATGAAATTTATATAGGACCACCTTTTAGCTATACTGAGCCCAACGCAAATATATTTAAAGTAATTTTCGAAATCAGTTTATAAATGACGGAGTTCTGAGGACACGAACATAAAAAAAATATATATAAATACTTAGTTATTGTGTTATATTTTTGTATATGTTAGTCTGTAAGGTATATTTTCTATGGGCCTCTGTTGATTGTACTTTGTTGTATTTTAATACTGCCTGAAATATATAAATATATACTATCGAATTGAGAACCTCCTAACTTTTATTAAATCGTTTAAAAACAAAAGCGCAACAGCCAAAACGGGTAGTTTAGCTTTTGTTTTGTCGTTTGTGTCGTTTTTGTCGTAGTTATTGTATGAAATCTCCCTTTTCCAAAGTTTTGGGGTATAGTGTTCGTAGATCGAGTCACCAACCTTTTTGGATGAAGAGTGTACAATACGACATGTAATCTAGAATATCAGGATCGCTAATCCTGATATTCTAGCTTACATGTCGTATTGTATGGCATGTCTGTTACAGACATTGTGTGGCATAAGAGAGAGTACTGAATACCTTGGTTAAGGTTTAGCAAGTTTGTAGTTACGTGACTTCTGGAGTTCTGGATGATGCTAAATAAACACTACGTGCCGTATAATTATTGCACAACAAAGGTATTATATCCCGTTCTCGATATGGTACTTACAGATACTGATTTTGATATCGAATGCATTTTATTTTTTTAGCCTGTGTCCCACTGCTGGGCAAAGGTCTCCCCAAAAAAAAGAATACATTTATCGCTAGACTTCAAGATAATTATTCAGATTAAAGAAAATTAGATCGAGGATGGATTCGAACCGCGCGTTTTCCGAATAGTATTCCGCTTTTACGCGCTATGGAGTGGGAGGCTGCGGCCGAGGTTGTAATACCACGCACCGAACAAAGCCATGCCGTTAAGTCTAGTCGTGTTTCGGGATGAAGTTCGATGATCAGGAAGACGGGTCTATGCAGTCGCTTAACTGCAGTCTTCCATATAGATCGTGTGCTCCACCTTCGACCACATCATCGCTTAATATCCGACGAGATGACCGATTCAAAGCCTCACGATAACTCGTCGATTTGTTATTTTACGATGCAAAATATTGCACACAAAACTAATTCCGTAAATGCAAAATGTAATCGATGCCGATATTTTAACCGAAACTATTGTATTTTCGGGGCGGAATAGTTCGAAAAGGAACCTGCAACACAAGATCGATATGAGTCGAATTAGATTCTGAATCGGGGGACAGATAAATAATGAGGTTTTTTTTCACTTAAGGACTAAATCCATGTCTACGAATCTAACCGTTTTTATTTAGGTATGTATATAGCTAGATTAGTAAAACAGCTCATTAATTTGGTCTTTAAGACCTTCCTTACTTTTCAAGCAAAACGAGCTTTTCCTTAAGAAATCCTATCAGTTCGGTTCCACGCCAAGCCACCAGTATCAGCTAGTTACAGAAAATAAAAAAGTACTTATTTTATTATTCTTCTTGTGGTGCCTCTCCACTACGTGATAGAGTGAAGAGACAAGCGTGTCGTTTACCTGATGGTAAGCAACACGCCTGCCCATAACTGATGCAGCACTACCCAGAAGTTTTTCAAAATCCTCCGCAGCACTGCACTGCGCTTGTCACCCCAAGACAAAAGCTCTCAAGTCTAATGACCAGTAATTTCGGTCTACAATGCCCTTCAAACCGGAATAAGGATGCTTGCGCACTACTGCTTGGCGGCAGAATAACTGGCAAAGCGGTGGTACCTACCCAGACGGCCTCTAGCTTACGAGACACCTACCGTAATAAAAATGGGGTAAAAACTAAAATAATCTTTCTTTTCCATTTTGCGATTCTCATTATATTAAAAGCATTTTTTTTAGATAAAAGGAAATTTCTAGAGATCAGATAATTGTAGATTTTTTATATTATTTCCAGGAAAGCGAAGATTATAGCTAATGCAAATTTATTATGATTATGTTATTTTATTACTCATCAGAGTCGATTTGAGATATTAAATTCAATAAACATTTCTGTAAAATATTTTCTTCGAAGACTTGGATAATTACCAAGACTTCAATGAAATTAAATATTTACTGGCTGTTTTGGCAAATTTAATGATGAGGGAATTAGTGGTAGATTTTTTCTTTGACAAATTACAATTTACAAGTAATTACCATGTGGCTATGCTGTCCTCACATGTGGCTAGCCAGTCGCAACACTATCAATTTGAATGCCAGTATAACTACACATAAGTCTACGCATGTGGTTATTTATAGTCATGATTTTGTTAGAATAAGGTTTGTTTGGACCTATTTTGACTGCGTGGGTTATTAGAACAGTGACAGATATTAAAATCATGTATGAAAGAATTTGACACCTTGTATAGGACTACAAAGAAGTCTGGGATGGTTATTGCCCTACCTTCTAAGATGAAATACCAAATCAGTCTTAAAGATTAGAAAATGTAGGTATAAGTCTTGTTCGATGCTACATTTGGTACGATATGGGAGGTGCAACTGTTCTGAGATCTAAAAGGCGCGGATCAATGCCATCTCTGTAAAATGTAAGGTAAGGTCAAACCAAGCCGTCCAATATGCGTTCTAGATGACGGCCGCGGTAACGATCTACTTGCTTGCTTAAGATAGGCCGCAAGACGCGTTGGTTCGAACACATCGATACTTTTATCGATTACTATACTACTTTTATCGGTACTATTGCAGTAACTGATCGCCACCGTGCACGCCATCGTGGCCGCAAGCTGGACGCGTTGGTTTGAACATACCTTTAATAAACTGTACTAAGGCTAAGCCGTTGCGTTGGTGAGCCAGTAGATGGCATTTTTTTAACATGCTGCCGAAGCTTTGTAGGTATATGATGTCCTTAGCGTCACGTTACATAGCAAAGTACTGAATTTTTTTATTGAAAATGTTCAGAAACCATAGAATATCAAGTTGACAGTGATTACACTTTGCAAAAATGTCCCATACAAATAAAGAGTTCTTCTATTGATTCCCGTAAACAAAAATGGGCATATTATTGATTTTAGCCAAAAAAAATTGATTATTACAAAAATCCAAATATGCAGTTTGAAATCACTAATTCGATAACCTGCTCCAAAGTGCGACGCCATTTTGAAAAAACAAACAAAATGGCGGATCTGTACCATGACAGTCTCCATACAAAAATCTTCAAACTCCTCTAGATGAGGTTTTTGAGTAGGCATAATGATCTTTAAATACCATGTACCTACTGCACGACTGCAGACATGGCATCAATTAGCAACATCAATTGGCTAATATACTTTGATAAAAGATGTACAAATGGATGCTAAAATGTTATTCTTGTATTTCCTTTAGCAGTAAATACAGAGACAGGTCTCTAGATATACCAGTCTAATATAGTGTCAGTACGTTCGTATAATCTCGAAATTATACCAGGCAAAACACTAGCAGTGTTTGTAAGCTACGTCTAAATAGATTGCAGTTAATTAAATCAATGGATGAACAATTAAAGAGGACCCAAGGGTGACATAAAGAGGTTAAGTAATACGAAGAGTGATATAGCCAAGTCAGAATCTAGCATCTGTTTTCTGAGTATTATGCTTCTGAGACTTCTAGAAAAGTAATCACTTACCTTAACCAGCTCTTCAGGTTCTGGTGGGTCACCAGGCGGAGTCTTCGGGCTCAGGGTGGTGTGTGTCTCAATTTGTCCATCAACTTCCACCTTTGTCTCACTGCGGCGTCTCTCATGCTTCGGCTCTCTAGTTTCTTTAACTTCCACTTTAGGCTTCTTCTTGGGTTCTTCAGGCTCTGGATTTGCCTCTGCATCAGTGGATTTGCGCTTGGTTGTTGTTTTAGCAGGTGCTGGCACTGCATCATTGGGATCCACTGCAAAATAAAGAGACTTGTTAACCAGTATTGACCAATAGTTATGAAAAATAACTGCTGCATCTTCACATGAATGTTGCAGCACCACTGTGTAACTTCACTTCATAGAGTATTATGCACTTTATTAACAGTAACCCTGAGATATTAGCATTCAAGTCTCAAATGCCCAGTACTTTTAGTATCATTGCCATTCTAACTGAAACTCAGTGCTCAATGTATTGACAATAGTCAATGAACTGTGACTGCTTCCTCATTAACCCATCAGCACTGCGAGATTGAATTTCTTGCACACAGCTCGGAATCTAATGGGCTCATGCATATGAGCCTTCCTAAATACTATTTCTGTAGTGGACATTTCTGATGAGGATGCTTACTTAAGCTAAAGTTAATCTAAAGAAAAACTTACCAGCAACTTTAAACTCCTGTATCTTAGCAGCATCAAACACGCCCCTCTCCTGCCAAATGTTCAGAATCCGATGCAGTGAATGTTTGGTCTTAGTGTTGATTCCAGTCTTGGCCATGTGCTTGAATGATTCCACCAGCACCTTGCCAAACTCCTGGCCATATTCTGGGCCTTTCTTTTTACTGTTCTGTATCACATCATTGGCAAGGTACATAAATGTCAGTTGCCGACCGTCTTTTACTGTAAGAAAAGTGGGTTTAATTAAATTTGGATTTAAGTTTTCTGTGTTTAATATTTAAATAGTAAACAATTATTGGTTAGAACCCATGTTGGCTGTATTCAAGAGGTCATCATGAGTTCAAAATACTTCTCCGGAGTGATAAGTTTTATAATGTTGGTACTGTGTAACCATGCATCAATAACTATGGCAACTCAACAAATAGGCACTATTATTAGAAAAAGAATCTGATGTTTTAACTTTTATTACCACATGACAAACCAATTATTACAAGTATGTAGGTAGGTAACTAAAGTCAGATTTTTATGAAGTTTTATTAGTTAAATAAAATCAGTTTTGGTAATATGTGCACTATTTGCCTCTGCTGATTCTTTTAACTTTTTTTTCAGTTAACAATTAAAAATATGGTTGTTCACGAAGATTATGTACCTAATAAACTCGTGAACAAGCACGATAGGTCTTGAAATTGGATTTTGTGGGTAGATTTTACATGGTATTTTTTTAATGATCTCAAATACCACCGAGAGATAAGCTAATTATCTATTATTGATTCTAACATGTATATTCCTAGAATTATTAATTTGTTCATTGTAATACGTATTAGCAATCGATTGCTAGCATTTCATTAAGTTTTACAACTTGACAGAAATATACCACGCAATCTACTTTAAACTTCACATGACGCTATCGCGCTAATGAAATACGCGGCAAGGTGGTATTTTAGTTAAATCTTATACCTATTCTCTAAGTCGATACTAAACTTATGAAATAATACATAAAATAACTACTAACCACTAAGATGGCAATAAAAATAGTAAGGTTATGTACCTTTGAGCAATTCTTTGAACCAAGTTTTCACCACGGCACCATGATGTTTTCTATGATGAATTAACCACAAGGATAACGTCTGGATACTTTGTTGGCTTGAATTTAACTCCTGGAGCTTACGGACTAACGCGTTTTCCGTAAATCCGGCCATGATTTACGAAAAATCGATGAAAAACGTAGCACTACCACGGGCCGAAGGGAACGCGCGTTTGACAATGTATGAATGTGAAATGTGAATTTATGTTAAAGTTTGACGTTTAGTTCAAATGTTGCCAAAGCACCAACTGAAAAGTTACGCGACTTTCGCCAATAAGTTACTATTTTGTAATAATATTAACATATTTTACCTGAGGTTAAGTTAAACGATGGTTCGAGTTTAGCAGGGTCTATATATTTCTATAAGTGAATATGTATATCTGTTACCTCACAAAGCTTACTAATTGACCAGTTATAGCCTAAATCTATCAAATATAGCTTGGAATGTAGGATTAATTATTAGCATTCGCATAAGTTGCTAAATTAATGTTAGCATTAATCATATTAATAGTAATTGGAAAAATCGATGAATGCTAAAATTAATTGATCAGCACGGGTGCACCTTCATTTCCGCACGAATGCGAACTGTGGCATTATTTATTTATTTATTTATTTATTAGGAACTACAAACAGTACTAACAATATGGACTAAATATTATAAGTAATACAAAACACACTTATTTATTATAAGATAATGCTTAAGTTAACAAATGTTAGACCCAAAGCAACTATGTAGAAAATGATCGTTACATACGTATTAAAGAATAATGATACTATAGTTTTACATTGCAGTTATGTAGCATGTTGGAATGTAAACTTATACATAGTTTACATTCCAACATTATCGTATGAAATGAACCGAAAGAGAAAAACAATGGCAAAACAAATCTATAATTTGCACTTGAGAGTGTCACTAACACTTAATTTAAATTTAGCAGCTGTAGTTGCAAATATATCTTTATCTGTTCTGCTAATATTATTTGCTCTGCTAATGCTTTTGCGATTGTAAATCAACAGCCACATCAGCGTGATTTTTCATTAAATTTTGTGTGATGTTGTGTTGGTTGGGCATGTTGACTCAAATCTCATACACCACAGAGGTTACGGGTTCGATTTTCAAGACAAATATTTGTGCAAAAAAAAAAATGCGCAAGCATTTGTTTTGTATCTGGGTGTTGCAGGACCATGATCCTCGTCGTTCCTGGTTCTCTAGAATCTAGATACAGGGAATCCTAGTTAGGGACCAGGATCTATGTATGTGATCGTTAGGTGTATTGCTGGATAAATAACATTAAGCAGCTCTTGCAATGAGTTAAATAATATTTTAATGATGATTATTGCATGGATTGCCATTTGGCGATTGTTCTTTGATCAATTTATCGCTAGGTACCCTATAATTTCCTTAAATATGATATGTCTGTATGTATATTCCTTGATATGTCTTTGTAAAGACGTAATGGAAAATCGAGAAAAAATATTTGTCTAAACTTAATTCAGAGATATATTTGAACGTTAGGTAATAATTAAATATTTTTTTAAGCATAGCGCTATAGTCTATTACAATCATACTTACAAGATAGCCAGTTATATTTTTGTCACAAGCATTTATACTAGACATGACGATTGTACAAACATAGGCCATCCACTTCGCTAGCATCTGTCACTCTAACCAAGCTATATGTAATATACCCGACTCTTTTGGGTGATTTTGTAATTTTACTTGTTTGGTTGCAAGTATAACGAAAAATGTCATAAAAGTAATATTACGTTCACGTTACACGAAAGTTACGAGAAGTGTAACAAAAGTGACAACCTGGCAACACTGGTGACGTTTGCGTTTACTGAATTTTACCACGCGACGCGAACGCCATCTTGAAAATAAAAAGAACCGTTTATTTGTATGCTGGCAACTTTGGCTATTATAAATATTGCCAGCTTAAAATTATTCATATATTAACCTCCATAGCGAGAATATAACACGTGAAATTGCGTTTAATTATGGTTTAATCGCGGGATAACTAGTTTTATTTTTACATAAAAATAGCCTGACTTTATTATTTTTGTCTGATCAAAATTTTAAATGTGTTTGGCACTTTTACGTCTTCTTTCTGATTTCTTTTTTCATATGTGGGTGTGTGGTGTGGCCCCATCCTTGGTGTCGAGTAAATAGTTAACTTACATTTTAACTGAGCACTAATAAGGTTTAAAATCAAGTAGCATAATTTGGCGAGGTCAGGGAATGCGAACGACCTTGTGAGTAGTTATCTCATCATCAAACACTGGGCCCTCATTTTTTTGTCTTCGTTCGAGGATTTGGAATCGCACTATTTGTGCATTTGCCAGTGTCTGATGACATAAAACCCGTGAGATAGATATACGAATAATAATGAATATTATTATTCGCCGTCTATCTAGTATCTCACCGGTAGGGCTTTCTACATAAAAATATCTTAGAACAATAAAATATGATTACAAGTCGATTTCAGAGTAAGCGGAGCCATGAAGAAAATCTTTCTCCGTGTTGTTACCTACATAAAACCAATAGGTAGCGGAGTCGCACCAAAAGTAGATGCTTATTATCACAGTTTTTCATAGAACAAAATGTAGTTTGAAAGTGTAAATTATTAGTAATTAGTATTAATAAATTATTAGTATGTAAATTATAGTTCAACATATGAACGCTCAAAAGCTCGGCGGCACGGCACACTTTCATACCTAGAGCAGCTAGAAGAAAATGAATAAAATAGTTTTTTCGAAAGTTCTCAAAAAGTACTCTGAGGGAAACATTTCTTATGGGAAATAGGGTCGAACATATTGCTTTTATTTTTTGAAACATCCCTTTTAGAGATCGATTCTTGGACATATGCCTTCCCTTAGCCTTTTCCTCCACTCCTGGTGGTCTTATACCCGATTCATTCAAGCGGGTGTTGAGTCTGGACTCTCTCCACTCCAACATTATTCTGATCTAATGGCTTGTATTTATTCTAACAATGTGTCAAGTAAATTACAAAACTCATATTTGATTTCAAACTTTTTTAATAGCAACGTTTCTAAATCTCTCACCAACAACATTGCTCGTAGAAAACGACGACATTTGCTGCAAGCGAAGATGACATCGACCGGTTCGCGGCAAGCGGAGATCAAGTCTTTCTAAAGGCACCTGTCAGCGCACGCGTCTCGCTGTAGTTGTAAGTAGTATAAGCTGCAGCGCACGCGTCCTAACGACCGCGGCCGGAACCGCGCGAAAATGATATCGAGCTTCTAAATTCGAACATTCAAATTACGAACCGGAACTTTTTAATTTCTTTTTATTACTTTTCTTTTAAATTTCAAATAGTCAACCATATTTTTTTTTTGTGTTGTTTATTGCGTTATTAAAGGAGAGTTTGCAAAAAAATAAATATGAAGTTCGTTTTTAACAACAACGTTTCAAGTGTGCTGCTGATTTGTCTGGTGCTGCTGGCTAATGCTCAGAGGACGTCCAATAATCTGAGAGATGTTGGTAAGTTCATGACAAAACGTAATTATTTAATTGTCTTACTTGTATACGGTAGGTGCTTATAGTAGAGTCTATTTGTTTGACATTCTGATAAGGTACGATTTAAAACAATGCTACAAAAAAACTACCTCTCAAACAGTACTGAGCTAGAATATATTTTCCAGTTATAGTATATAGTTTCCCAGTTAGAGAACCGTTTTTTATCCAGGGGAAAGTAACAAGGTAAGTATTATAAGTAGTAGAGTGAGTGTGGCCCAGTGGGAGCACGTGCGACTTTCGATCCGACGCACCCATGTTCGAATCCCGCTGGTCCCGCGCCGCTGACATTCTCAAGTTAAGTGCGGATTTAACACTCGCTCTAAAAACGGTGAAGGAAAACATCGTGAGGAAACCGGCATGTCCGAAAATTAATCACAAAAATTCAAGGACATGTGACATCCACCAACCCGCACTGGGTCAGCATGATGGATTACGGCCCAATCTCTCTCTATGAGAGAAGGTCCGTATCCCAGCAGTGGGAACATAATGGGCTGAAGATGATGATGATGATGATTATGAGTAGGTGAAGGTACTTGTGGAAAGGATAGGACTGTGAGAATTGTGGTATTGTATACCTACTAAACGTCCAATGGGTAAGTAGAATATATAAAGAAACGACCCAAGAGAGTCAGTACTACCCCCCAGTTAGGAGTAAGTCCTGCCTCTGCTCTGTTTTATGTACGTTAGTACCTACCTAGCTAGTTAGGTAGTGTCATAGTTCACCTAAATTATATATATATATGTATATATATATATATATATATATATCTTTTTTACCTACTAACTTATAAATTTAAAGCAGTGCGCATGCAGTAACTAGGTACTAAAGTCTTAGGAAACTCAAACACAGGACTCAAACAGTGCATTCATTATATAAGTATTAGATTATTATTATTAAATTTATTTTTTAACAACTATAATGCCTATCTCTAAAAGAGATCGCTTACTAGCGATAAGACCGCCCATAGTCCTATTTAAGTTTTTAAGTTCTATTTTTATTTATTTTTTTGTTATGTTATATGTTATTATTTGTGTACAATAAGGTATTAAACTGTAATAAACATTAAAAACAACAGGCTTTGTAACAATGCGGTCTTATCACTCAAAGCAATCTATACCAGAAAAACCTTTAGAAGGAAAGTACTAGGGTAAAGACTTAACTTAGAACGGCAGTCTATTATTTTTCATAAATATCATAAAATGTTAGCATGATATGCCTACCTACATACAGTGTAAATTAGAGACTTGTAACATATCCTTGACCCGATCTTCAAAATTTTTGGGGCGACGCACGTAGAGTTTATGTAGACACTTCTAAATAAAAAAAATATATATGCGAATTTTTTGACAGCCTTTATGGTGTTGTGGTTGGGCAGGTTTGCTCTGTTTCGTGTCTGGATGAAGTGGGCCCAAGGTCTTTATGGTTCCTGGTTTCCTGGATACAGGGAATCCTGGTCCGAGGCCAGGAAGTATAAAAGACATGTATTTAAACGATCGTTTTAATTTTGCTAAAATAGTATACAAAAATATCTAAACGGTCAACCTTTTTAATGATTGATCCTCTTTCTCTGAGGCATAAAATAAATCTAATCTGTCTATAGTCTTAATTTACTTTCTGGCGCTTGGCCGCCTGCCGCGGCACTTTGAGAACTATTTTCTGTCGAACTAATACAAAGAGGTTCAAATAATACTATCCCTAAAAATATGATCAAAAATAGTAAAAGGTTGTAAAGATATAGGGGTCGAGAGGTGCATTTCGGGGCGAAATAAGCGCATGGGTAGCCCATTACGTTACCACTGCTGGGACTCAGGCCTTACCTCGTAGAGAGAGTATAGGCCATAATCCACCACACTGGCCCAGTGAGGGTTGGTGGAGGTACCTAGGTAATTTACCTCAAACAAAAATAGGACCTATAATCAAAAATAAATCTATACATATAATAAAATGGCAGAACCCAAAAAATCTGTATATGAAAGATATTTGGAAAAAATCAGCCAGGGCGACTTAAAGTGAGTAACTAAACATATTACATTTTTTGTTTGTTTGTTTGTCAGTTTGTAATAAATAAAATATATCTTTATTGTTCCTCCAAACTTAAAACTTACATAAAGTATAGCTTTAACTTTAAGCTTTCACACACGTACTTTAATAATTCTCAACAAAAGAGCATAATAGTCTACAGGTAAGTACAAATAAATAATAATAATAACTGCTGTCTCTCTCTAGATCTATGTGCTGCATCTTAGGCCACTTCATCGCTTCACATCAGGCGAGATAGTGGCCAAATATATGTAGACCTTTAAGTGTAAAAAAGATGGCATACTTTTTATTTTTGTTAATTTTATTCCGAAAGCCCGTCACAAGCGAGACACAGCTAGTAGGTCATGGACTTAGTATATCATCATTGAAGCAGGTAATCTATTATTATTCTTTTTTTTCTATCTATTATTAAACTTTTAACAACTTATTATTATAATATCTAACATACCTTTAAGAATAATTACTAAAACTATGAGCAAATGTTCGCAATAAAGTTTTTATTATTATTGTATATACTAATTTCTAGGGTAAAATTGTTATCATTAGAAATAATTTTAATAAATGAAAATGCACTGATTCTGCAATCCAGTTTTGAAACTAAGTAGACATTTAATTATTATATCTACCTATCTAATGTTTATGATAAACAATATTATTATGTAGATTGCCTTAGAATCGGCCGATGACACCGAGCGATTTGTAAATGTCAATATATTCAGATATATCGTTATGTTTTAAAATATTTTGCAGAACTAATAATTAAAATAATAAAAGTAATATTAATAGAATCTTGTTTTACAAAGCGTTCTCAACTTTCTATTATTATTAAGACTTACAAACTATAATTAAGAGAGCATTTACAATTTTATAATGACAATGGGATTTCGGTGTCGTAACAGTGTTACTTAATTCATTATTATCTCTTTCTTTCTCTACTTCATTAAAATTTCTAATCACTCAGTGATTATGATTATAAATAAAATTGATGTTACAATTGCCACCCATTCCTTACCCGTCTATCCTCTAATCTAATGTGGTGGTCATACTGGCCGTACCTTTTTTTTTCCCTTTATGAGGTGTTTGGCGTCGCACGTTGTGCATTTGCCAGCGTCTTGTTTTTGTTGTTTCGTAGACTTATTATTTAGGCCGTACCTTACCTTCCTTATTACGGCTATAGGGCATAGACAAGCGTAACCTAACCAAGTACGCAAAGAAAAACACCGAGCAATATCTCAGATAATGTATCGAGCAATATCTCAGATAAAGTATTTGGCTGTCTACTCGAAGAGCAATATATATATTTTTTTAATTCGCCCTTTTGGGCAGGCTAAAGTCTGCCTCGAGGACCATACCGCCATGTCTTACGTAGTTTTTAGTAGTTTGAAAATATTACAATGATATTTTCGTATTGTAGTCCAAATCAATGTGATTCGTAGTGCTTCAATAAAGTGGTGGAACTTTATTCAAGCTTTCCATGGACTTTCTGGGAGAACATGAAAAACAATGTTTTTCTCTATTTTGCCTATAGGTATTCATGTTCGTTTACCAACGCATAATGTTTAATATTCCGCCGATATTAGGTACACATGATCACTCGAAATAACACTTCTTTGGAAAATAAAACAAAATCGAACTGTATCACTTTTCACTTCCCGCCAAAAAGTCGCAATATATTTTTCTTCTTCTCTCGTGTAAATGCGTGGCCAACCCTGGTATCGGAGTTTGTAGATCGTCCGAAAGACCTCCAAAATTATCTGTCTACGCCTCCAACAGTCTGTTTGAAGTCTTCCGACATGGCCAAACGACTGATGTCCTAACACAACAACCGGGACCGACGGCTGAACACGGTAGCGCTCTGATGTAAATACCACACAAACGGTCACCCATCCAAGTTGTGACCGCCCATAATATCTTTGTAACAAAATAACAAGTGACGTTTGACTGAAAGTGAAAATGGTTGGGGATTTCCACTTTATTTCTCTCCATTTCTCCAAATATACCTATTTAACAACATAAGGTACTGTTGAATTCTGGCTGAACGCACAAACCATGCGATGCCGAAACAAAAATAATTTTAACGAGCAGTGATACAAGTAGGTAGTCACAGATCAAGGAACAAGTAGTCGCACAGGTAGTCGTCAAAAACGTTACATAAATTGACGAACATTACACCAGCTGTACAGTAGTTATAAGCAGGTATAAATAAAAGCATTTCGGATGGTCCGCCGATCTCAAAACCACTTTTACTTTTTGTCCCAGTGGGCGTGATTTCTCCTCGCCTGGTTGACTCTTACAATACAATCAATAAGTTTACTGCTTATAGGTATGTACCTACATATATACAAGTCATTGTATTTTAATGGTTCGCTTCTGTCTGGTTACTGAAGAGAAAATATGACATGCAACATAGTTCGCTGACGACACTTTGACAATTTAAACAATGAAAAGTGAAATTGCATAATATTTATTGTCGCCAAGACTCTTAATGAATTCTGTGCCAAGAGCAGGTTGTCCCTGTCCGGATAGCCATAGAATAATTAATAGTAGGTACATGGCACAAACTAATTTTATAGGTACTGTTTCTTTGCCTCTTGATATTTGGTTCTAAGAAAGATTCCTTACTAGCAACATTATCAAAACAGATAGTTTTTTTTTCACGTAGGTACACACAGTAGGTTTTTTTTGTATTTCGCTTCCTCGCAGTTACTACAATAGGAAATTTCCCAAATAAAAATTATGTTAAGCCAAATAAGTCCCAGCATTTTGGTCCCCACGGACCCAAAATCTCCACACCAAACGGTCATGCCCGAATTAATGCCCGCGCCGCCAGCCTTATTCTGCGTCTCCTATACCTACTTATACCTACAACTAATATATGAATAAATCAGAATAAACTAACTCATAATATGACATGACTACAAGTACCTAAGCATTTCGTGACTGGTATATAAAAATTGCTCCATTTGTATCAAACTAGCGAATGTTGACGAAAAAGTACGCAAAGGTATTTTAAAATTACCATAAGCTGTACATACCTTACCTATGTAAGCCAATTTTATATGCCAGGAATGGCAGCATTTTAGTAATGCCATGTTAATCGTACCTAGGTACTTACATTACAACATAAAAGTAAATATAAGTAGGTAAGTAAGTAGTTACGAGGTTTTATTTAGGTATAATTTTAACTTGAAGAGCGAATGTGGCTCAGTCGGAGCACGTGCGACTTTCGATCCGACACACCCAAGTTCAAATCCCGCTGGCCCCGCACCACTGACTTTCTTAAGTTATGTTAACACTCGCTCTTAAAACGGTGAAGGAAAACATCGTAAGGAAAACGGCATGGCCAAGAATTAATCACAAAAATTCAAGGACATGTGACATTCACCAACCCGCACTGGGCCCGTATCATGAATTAAGGCCCATACTCTCTCTATGAGAGAAGGCCCGTGTCCCAGCAGTGGGAACGTGATGGGCTGATGATGATGACGAACTTGAATAGAATATCGAATCGGTTACAGAAGATGGAAATTTGTTTTCAAATATTCTGTTTACTATAGGTATAAAGTGATTAATTTTACTGACCCGTAATCACCCTTTAATAAAATCCTTCAACGCAATTTTCACAATTCCTCCCGGTACCCATCCTCAACAATGAAGCGACTTCCTCTTCTCAACTATTAGAGCCATTGAGTTAACATTACTCAGTAATGTTTACTCTAAGATTAGAGCACAGTACAATTATCTCACCAACTAATTTATTCGTCACTATGACTTAGAAGCATACTAGAATGACTTAGATAAAAAAAAATACTCAAAAAGATAAAAAATACATATAAAAAATATTTTTTATGTATCTGACGAGATGAGCTGATCGTATGTCTGATGGAAAGCAATATGCCAGCCCATAACAATAACAGCACCACCCAGAACTTTGTATTACAAAATCCTGCGCGGCGCTGGACTGCGCTCGTCACCCTGAGACAATTAGCTGTTGAGTCTGACAATGCCCAGTAATTTCGTTGGCTACAATGCCCTTTAAACCGGAACACAGCAATGCTTGCGCACTACTGCTTGGTGGCTGAATAACTGGCGACGCTGTGGTACCCACCCAGATAGCCTTTCGCATTTCGAAACCTACCTTCAGTAAAATTACTAAATTACTAAGATGAAATCACTCCTATCACTATTTTCGACTAATGTCAAAAAGGAAAACCGTCGAACGTTGTGTTTTCCCTCGCCATAAAATAAAGTCGTAGAGTGTATCTTATATAGGAGCTAGAATTGGCCATCAGTTCGAACACGACTACCTAAAAGATGAATTAAACTTTAAAATACAATACAATACAATAATGCTTTTCATCCCATCTATTCGAAAAGGACGACTTGGTTCGCCTTTATGTGCACCCAAAGGTGGTGTTTTCTATAAGAAACTTTTAGCGGGCAGTAATGAGTTTTTAATCCTCTTTATAAGTGCGCCGCAATTATCTCTGCCGCGCACTTTTTGAATTTGGAACATCTTAGTGTTCAGCACCAAAGAAATCGAACGCAAATATTGTTTGAATAAAGACTGGCTGGTACGACGGCCCATAGTCACAAATGTAAATATAAGTTTTTAGTTGTTTTAATAAAGGATACTATTTAATTTCAATTTAGTTGTTACTCTATGTTTTATTAAATAATAATATTACAATAAAATATGAGGCGCTTTTATTTTCTCATAGTGGGTGATGAAAAGTAGAGTGTATCACTCGGGCGCAAAATATATTTTTGGCTCGGGCGAAGTACTTTGAATCCCTCGCTACGTTCAGGATTCTACTAAAGAATCCCTCGCTACGTTCGGGATTCTACTCTAGAATCCCTCACTTCGCTCTGGATTAAAAAAAGCGCCCTCGCCGTAAAAATATTATTTTGCTCCCTTATGATACAATCTACTATTATTGAATACCAAACACACAGGAAAAACAATAGTTAACAAAGTTAATAAACAAAAAAACAGTGGGTACAATGGACGGCCTTATCGCTATGCGCAATTTGTTACAAGCAACCTTTGCATGGACAGGAATTTTAAAAGAAATATTGCGGTCAGTGTGGTGTACATTATAAAATTCCAATTATATGTAAATATGATATACTATTAAAAAATAAGACAAATATAAATAAATAAAATAGGTACTCAACTGGGAAGTATTCTAAATGTATGATGATACGATAGAGAACTATAAGTTAGCCTATTCAGTATTCTGCGCGCCTTTGAAAGCAAGGCCATTGAGATGATTCGGTTTTTAATTGGAAATACCTATCTGTAATTTATTGAAATGGGCAGTGTCATCAATATGGCCCGCCCACCTGTCCTTGAAACAGATATTAATGTTTGCAGGCCTTTGACTTCGTATAATTAATAATTATTACTAAATATCTGATGTTTCGGGGGGATGAGCGCAATGCAGTCCTACGCAGTGCTTTTTATGGTAAGAGATCTGGGTGGCACTGCAATTGTTAAGGGCAGACGTGGCGCTTACCATCAGGCGAACGACATGCTCGAAAATTTGATAGCCAATGTGTGATTTTATTTTTATTTTTGTATGGGTTCGCACATTTTGTGCATGTAGGCAGTGTAAAGTAATCATATTATATGATATTATGGTACAAGAGTTATTAATTGTGGTAGACAAACAGTAAACAGACATACCGTTTTAATTAAAGCAAAATAAATAAATAAATACCGATCCTTTTTAAGGATTTAATATTTAAATGAGCCCTTGTGAGGAAATCGTATTAAATGCATAATTTATAAAAACAGTGAGTATTTAATAATCTGTGGTGTAGGTATAAAAAAAAGTGTACGGCGTGTACCTAGGACTTTTTGGCGGGAAGTGAAATGTGATAAAGTTCGATTTTGTTTTATTTTCCAAACAAGTGTTATTTCGAGTGATCATGTGTAATATCGGTGGAATATTAACCATTATGTGTTCGTAAACGTGCACGAGTGTAGGCAAATGAAACAAAAACAAATAGAAAAAACATTGCTTTTTATGTTCTCCCAAAAAGTCCATGGAAAGCTTGAATAAAGTTCCACCACTTTACTGAAAGCACTAGGAAAGGGTCCGGCTTGTTGCTGATGACCCTCATCATCTCACCCGTCTTGTCTGTCATCAACGACTTTAACACCAAAAAAAATTTAATTAATCATTTCACAAGTTAACTTGTCTGATTCACTATCAAGTATCCAGTCATCGATGAGCGATGGCCGATGAGGCAAACATCCGCAAGATGCTTTCTTTTGTCACCACCTCGCCGTATGCTTGCAAGAAACCTGATGACCAAAAATATTTTAATTGGCTTGAAGATTGATTTAATGAAGATTTTTAGCTTTTTTCGCGATCTTGAACCTATGGCGATTGACAGAAGTCCTCCAAAATAAAATAATATAAAAAACGGAGAAATCCATAGTTATATCCATATCCATTTTGCATCCCACTTTGATTGTCCTGATAATAGCTACTAGATAGGAATTTTCACGGGCAGACGTCAGTAATTCATGTATTTTTTTCAGTCTAATAACATAATCAAATAAAAAAAATCATTTCAGATAAACAATGTTTCAAACTACATAAGTTTGAAATATTGTTTATCTGAAATGTTTTTTTATGTCAAAGGAAGCATTACGAAAATGTCAAGTTATCGACATAAAGTCGTAAATAGGGATTGGTATGTCTAGGCTCTTTGCCTATATTGCCTATCTACTATCTACGACTGCGAAATGTCTACCTAACGAAAATATTTGGATCTTCAATATTTGGTGAGATCATGAAATTCTCTGAAGTGTAATCAAACCGCTCTATTAGTTGTAATGGATCACGATGCATTTTTGGATTGAGCTTTATAATTTGCCAATTAATATAATTTGCCAAATAAATTGCTGTAAAATTGCTTTGCGTTCCAAAACTGAATACCTACCTATCTATAAATATGCTACAACTAACCTACAACTAACCTACTACATACATACTATTGACCTTGAATGTAGGTACCTATTTTTACAAGCTTTTATTTAACTTGCAAAGTATGTATGTTTGTTCGGGTGGAATCTTGCAAGCTGAATTAGAACCACTTCCTCTTATCCTACGGAGTTGAAATTTTGCATACTTGTCAAAGTCCGATGATCTGATGATGGAGACAGAAGGTGGGCAATGGAACTCCTTGACGGATAATCGTAAACTACTGGCCAAACACTGGGCTCATTTTAATCTGCTTTCGGTTTCGATTATTGTTAAAAGCTTGTCTTGAAAAAAATATATTTTATCAAAAAGTTATACCTAGTTTTTTAGAATAGTAGAATATTATGTTGTGATTTACCAAAGCCTTATTTACCTAAGTACATAGCCAACTATATATATAATACTTCCATATATCTATCTATATCTGCTGGGTGGCACTGCAATTGTTATGAGCAGGCGTGGCGCTTACCATCAGGCGAACGACTTGCTCGTCTCATCACTCAGTTCCATTAAAAAAAACTTAATTACTAGGTAGGCCTAATTAATTTCAATCACGCTGTGTTGCACACTTTCACAAATAATAAAACGCAAATCATAAAACTATAGGAATGACTTTGATTATAATCTCTTCAACAGAAGCCCGAAAGTAGGTGATAATTACTTTAACAAATATATCATAAATTTTTAATAAAACGGCTAGGACTCACGTAGTTTGTCGAATTAGTTGACCTAGGTTTCGAGCATGTCCGATGCTCTTCCTCAGGTTTTGTGGTCGCCGCGATCTCGCAGTGTAAACTCGCCCCTGATGAAGAGCATCGGACATGCTTGAAACCTAGGTCGACTAATTCGATAAACTACGTGAGTCCTAGCCGTTTTATTTATAACTAGCTGCGCCCCGCGGCTTCGCTTGCATAGAGATTTTTTTAAATATTTTCATACAAACCTCCTGACTATAAAGAACACATAAAAGAAAGATTTATCCAATATGGTGCAGTCGTTTGGAAGTTATGCGAGTACAAACATTTCAATGATTAATTTTTATTTTTATGGATGATTCAAACTCACGAAAACTTTCATACTTAAACACACATATCACCTGCCTACCTACTATATCTACGTAATACATGTACCTACCTACAAAAATCTAATCACATAATGTGAAAGTTGTTTGCAAGACACATTTTTCTAGACATTCTCAAAGCTCTTAATCAATCAGGTTTCTATGAATACATAGGTACCTTGTAGGTAGTCTATACAACAAGTACCTACCTGCCTACTTTTACTTAATACATACATAACACTTACTGTGCATGAAAGTACTATTCAATTTTCTGTGGCATTAATGCATTATGATGATTTAATTTTATAGCTACATGATCTTTTTAGGGATCCGTACCCAAAGGGTAAAACGGGACCCTATTACTAAGACTCCGCTGTCCATCTGTCTGTCTGTCTGTCCGTCTGTCACCAGGCTGTATCTCATTAACCGTGATAGACAGTTGAAATTTTCACAGATGATGTATTTCTGTTGCCGCTATAACGACAAATACTAAAAACAGAATAAAATAAATATTTAAGTGGGCTCCCATACAACAAACGTGTATTTTTCCGTTCTAATAAATAATGGGACCCTACGGAACCCTTCGTGCGCGAGTCCGACTCGCACTTGGCCGGTTTTTTTCTAGCTATACTTAAGCTAATTTACTTATAAGACTATTTGAACATGAATTCATGCAATGATTGAATGAGTCTCTTTAAGTCTAGAATGAATAGGCATCTCATGGGCACGCGTGCTCCACCTCAGGCCGCATCTTCGCTTTCCATCAGGCGAGGTGTTGTCAAAATCAAAAAAATAACCCTGTGCACATAGCTATAAGACTGCCCATTGTGCCTACCGTTTTAGGCTATTTCTAATATTCGACAGCCTCTGTGGTGTAGTGGTTGGGCAGGTTGCCTCAAATCTCATACACCACTGAGGTTGCGGGTTCGATTCCCGCGACGGGACAAATATTTGTGCATAGAAAAAAAAAGCGCAAGCATTTGTTTCGTGTCTGGGTGTTGTGGGACCATGGTCCTCATAGTTCCTGGTTCCCTAGATACAGGGAATCCTAGTTAGGGGTCAGGATCTATGCATGTGATCGTTAGAAAAAAAAAATACCTATGTCATACTTTTTGGTATCAATAAAGAGTAATATGATGTCATTGAGCTATATGTACTAAATACGTACTATGTGTTGTGAGGAAATAAATGCTATCTCGTGAAGACAAGTGCATTTTTTTAAATATATTTTGCCTTGACTTGACTTGACACGTCCCACACGTATTAAGAAAAAAAGAAAAAAAATTACAGGCACAGTAAACATAAACTAGTGCTTTTTTGAAATACCTACTCTTTCTACATAATAATAATTAATTTTTAGAAATAAAAATAAGCCGACTTCAAGACTATATCTACTTATATTTTTTGAATTTGTCGATTTTTTCAAAAAGTGCTGAATCAATTTAAGTAAATGTAAATTAAGATAAAATTTACATGGGACCACCTCTGAAGCCAAACAAAATAACCAAACCAAACGAAAAAAGAATCATCAAAATCAGTCTATAACTGGCGGAGTAATCGCGTAACAAACATACAAAAAAAATACCGTCGAATTGAGAACCTCCTCCTTTTTGAAGTCGGTTAAAAATAATTCGTGACAAAATGCTGAAAGGATTTTGTAATGCAAATTTGCAAAATGGAATAAGTAAATAAAATTAAATGAAAAAAAAAAAGTTATATTCTTAGTTTCTCCTTATTTAAATGCACACATACACGTAATAAATTTAAAAAAACATTTAATTTTTACAAGCTTTTATTTAACTTGTAATGTTTGGGTCAAATCTTGCAAGTTGAATCAGAACCACTTCCTATCCTACGGAGTTGAAATTTTGCATATTTGTCAAAGTCTAAAGACAATGCAATATTATTGTGACAGCCAGCTGATTTGATGATGGAGACGGGAGGGGGGCAATGGAACTTCTTGACGAATAAATAATCATAAAATACTAGTGTTTGGGCTCATTTTAATCTGCCCGCGGTTCAGATTACGAATATATAAAAAAGCTAAAAAAGCTATTAAGCTTGTCTTGAAAAATATATTTTTTAACAAACATAAAGCATATTATTAAATACAAGCATATTTCTGAATACAGTTTTCAAGATCGACGTTGGATTGCGTTCGAGTCATATCGCATGTCTAAAATGACTAAAATCCAGTCTAGATCCACTTCGGCACGTCAGTTCGGGCAGTGAACTCTAAATTACTACAACACCTGAATAATATCTTAAATATCTTATTAGGTATCGCTTAATTTGCATACACAATAAACAACTCCATTTATTATACTTATGTTGATATGGCATCTTATTATTAGCAAAGTTATTTATTAAAAAATACGATGTTTGAGAGCGAGTGTAGCTCAGTAAGAGCTCGTGCGACTTTCGATCCCGAAATTCGAATCCCGCTGGCCCCGCACCACTGACTTTCTTAAGTTATGTGCGGATTTAACACTCGCTCCAAAAACGGTGAAGGAAAACATCGTGAGGAAACCGGCATGTCCAAGAATTTTTCACAAAAATTCAAGGACATGTGACATCCACCAACCCGCACTGGGCCAGCGTGGTGGATTATGGCCCATTCTCTCTCTATGAGAGAAGACCCGTGTCCCAGCAGTGGGAACGTGATGGGCTGATGATGATGATGATGACGATGTTTTAATGATAAATTCAAATTCTTGCAATTTATTTTTTGGTAGGTATATATATTTTAGAGGTGTGCAAAATATGCAGGGACGGGGTTCGAATTTGTAACCTCTTTGCCTATATACGGCAAGTATATTATTTACCCCTAACCACCCTAAAAAACATCACGCGTTTATTTTGCATAAATTCTTTTTGTAAATTTTTAACCGTTTCAACAAAGGAGGAGGTTTCTTAATTCGATTGTATTTTTTTATATAATATATTTGTTACCTCAGAACTCCGTCATTAATAAACCGATTTCGAAAATTGCATTGGGTTCAAGGTGGTCCCATATAAATTTCCTGACCTTGGACTTCAAAGATACATCTGAATAGGTATAAGTCAGATTTTTTTATTATAATATATATACTAATTGAACCTCTACACTTTGAGCACATTATATCGAATTACCTTATTTTGAGAAACCGTAACACCATTTCGGTATTACATTGCATGACGCAAACTAAGAAAACGAGTAAGGGAAAGCTTGCAATATTTCGAGTAATGGAAAGTTCATATCTGTTGCATTTCCAGTGCGTAGGAGAAATCTGACCGCGTTGGCTGTCAGTAATCACAGACATTTTCGGCCAATTTTTAAGGTATTGCAAACTTAAAAATTGCACATCTTCGCTTCATCATTACTGCTTATTGGCAAATTGCAAAATTATTAATTGTCATGTTTATGGCGATTGTTAACCTTTTAAAGAAATATTAAAAAAGATATCATCTTCGTTTTATGGGATTGCGATATCACTATACTTATCTTACTTATGTCCAGTAAGTCAATTTCAGACAAAGCAAAAACACACTAGGCATATGTTACTTTGTGTGGGGATAGTGTAGCTAAGCTAATTATAGTTGCTATGTGAACTAAGCTGATGCTAGACAGCTATGTGTGGATTTCATCCAAATAATTTGCAGTACCTAGGAAAAAAAATAAGTATTTTGTTCGTGGCTCGTCATCAGTCTATGGATTTATACCACTTAACGACCAGCTCGTCTCGTCACTCAATTCCATAAAAAAAACTTCCACAGATTGATGAGGCAATTAAAGTTACTTATCAGCTGACGACGTACGAAACAAATTTTAAATAATAATTTAGTTTGACCAATGCTTGTAAATAACTAATCAAGACAAGTAAACTTATGATCAGGTATCTTCTAGGCGAGCGTGTCAGATCTTAGACCACATCATCGCTTACCATCAAGTGAGATAGTGGTCAATCGCAAGCCCATAACTAGTAAAAAACTCGGGCGCATGTTTATTTGAGTACAATAAAACTGGCCCAAATATTGATCATTTCGTTCAAAGATGTCTTACTGCGCTTTTAAAGTATGGTGCAGTAAATTACGTTTAAGTTAAATGTAATTTGGCTGAAGGATTACTGTGTGCCTATTCTGTTATTTTTATGTACGTTTTGTGATTATTATTCTTAATCACTATAAATCACATTCGAGTAGTTTCCGATTGAGAAAAGAAAAGATTGCGAAGACAATTAAAATTTATTGTAATTATAAAGTTATGATAACAGGTGTACCTAATCTGATTTCATAATTAAATATTGCAGTATGAGTATGTTTTTGAAATAAACCTCGATTTGTAATTTTTTGGTATTTGCTTCGTTATAATTTACTGTGGATAATTTTTACTGAACGTTGCGGTTATGTGTATTATAATAAGTTGATAGATACTTAGTATATAACACTTTACAAATAGGTGTAGGTCCGTTGTCCCCGTAAGGCGTGTCCCCTTTAAACGGGGACAGCGGTACTTTAACAAAATATTTAAAAATACGTCCTGTTGTCCCCTTACTCTGTTTCCGTTGATATAACAAAGTAAACTTAATATGGAAAATCTACTTTCTGGCGCTTCGCCGGCCGCTGCCGCGGTACGCTCGCTTTGCTTGCTTGGCTCGCGCTGTGTGGTCACAGTTTGAACATAACCAAACCTAGTGGCTGTCTCTCCGTAAAGGGGATAATGGTACGAAAATTTGATAACGTCCTGTTGTTGTAGCGGGGACAAGGCCTACAGGGACAACGGACTTACACTTACAAATACACTTGCACACAAACTTTCGCATTTATAACCTATCTATATAAGTAGGTATAACTGCTAAGAAATATGTAGATGCTATTTAGGGTAAATGTGGGATAGTTTCCCAACTTTTTGAAATGAACGATTTACGTACAGAAGATAATAGGGGATCGGACAGTAATCGATAAAAAATCTAAAATGTAGTTAGAACGAATGTTCGTCGAACCAGAAAGATCATTCAATCAATATTTTTATTTTGTGAAATAATAATGATTTATATTTTTAAATCAATAAATAATTCTGACATTTTTAATCTGTTCTTCATCTCAAACGAAACAACAATCACAGCGCATGACGTCATTTGTAGGCAAATGCCGTGAGTCAACCTTGTGTTTATTTTACGTTTTCGCTTTTCATAAAATGTATTTTTGCTAATTTTATCGTTTCATTACTACAATATACTCGTAGTCCCCAAACTTCAGAAAACGTATGAGAATCTCTTTGCAAGTTTTATTTCGAAGAGTTTGTAGTTTTCTACCTACATATGACGTCACAAGTTTTGAAGTGACCTTTTGCGCGGCAATATTTGAGACATAATATTTTAACATAGTTTTAGATACTTTTAAAGCGTTATTTAATTAAAATAGTATTTTTCATGGCTATATATATTTATTGTAGTTAATTTAAAATACTTTCTGAAAAGTTGTCCGATCCCCTATTATTGAATACATGGGCGCCGCCAGGAAATTTTTTCAGGGACGTGCATCTGCATCTACACATTACCTATAGTTACTATTAACTAATATTAAATATAGAATTATATATTTATACTAGTTTTTCTCTCCACTTCGTCCGCGTGAACGACAGAGGAAGCTTATATTCGTATTTTTACAAGTTTTTTTTTTAACTTGCATTGTATACATTTTACTATGTTTGTTCGCTTAGTTAGTAGTTCGTTACTATGCAAGCTGAATCAGAACCACTTCTTAAAGTAGTTCTTAGTTCGATGACAATGCAATATTATGGTGAAAGCCTGATCTGATGACGGAGACGGTAGGTGGGCTCCGTGGGGAACTCCGTGACGGATAATCGTAAACTACTAGTATTTGGGCTCATTTTAATCTGTACGCGATTCCGATAACGAGTTTGTAAAAAGCTTGTCTTGACAAATATTTTTCAAAAAAAATCTTATATTTCTTTTCTTTTTCAGGTAAGTTGAAGCCAAATGTCAACTAAAGCTGGCCGGTGGTTCAGAGCGTAAGTTGATAAATAAAATAACTGAAGCTTCACTACAATCTCTATCTATAAGTATTTTTAAATTTAATTTGCCCGCTTGGTCACTTCGCTAAGCCAAACATCTCCAAGACTATAGGAGCCATTAAAATCTAAGCCGTTTATTTTCGCTTATAGAAGGTAGGTATATGGTTGTCTTTTTATATATATTTATTCATACACAAATTGTGTTTTCCTTTCGACATAGTTTGATACTATTTTGTAGTGATACCAATTTCAATGGATAATAATCTCTGCCGTGTTAATTGCCTCTCTGAGGTCCTGAGTCATAGCATACCTAACTCTATCTAGGTACAAGTACTAACTACTACAAGTATACTACCCATTGACGTAGTCATTTATTATTGCTGGTATATATAATAATAAATGAGTATATTTGCACAAAAGGTTTACAATATGTTTTTAGTTATGTAAATATTTAAGTATATATTTTATAATTAGGCTTATTAAAGGTATATATTAAGTATATGTGGTTTAGTTTTAATAATAGTATATATTTTTAAATACCATAACTATGTATCTTTTATTTAGTAAATGAAGACTATTTTTAAATTTCCCATTACGCACTTTTCTGCACCGCTACCATTTTTTTTGCACGTCCTGAATGACTGGTAGAAAATGCTATCTACCATTAAGTTCTCCATGTACAAACTGTTTTGTGTTAAAGTATAAATAAATATATAATCTACAAGTACGAATCTAGACTACCTTCTCGCGCAGAGAATTCACAAAGCTACGTAAGAGACAACCCAGTTAGAGTACTAAGATCGATCGTTACAGCTGTTTCGTGACTGGACCTACAAGACCGGAGTATTACTTTATCTACCTCCATATTATAGTAGGTATTTGCATGTTTTCCATGTAGGTTTTCCATCATTCTAAAGCTGCCATTAATAGAATTACAAAACGTAGAATACCCACATAAATTTTCATTGCGTATTACCTACACCGTTATTACTTTTTTATGGTACTGAGCGATGAGACGTGCAAGTGATTCGCCTGATGGTAAGCGCCACGCCTACCCATAACAATTGCAGCGCCACCCAGAACTTTTAATACCATAAAAAGCACTGCGTAGCTCCGAATTGCGCTCATCACCCTGAGACATCAGATATTAAGTCTCATATGCCCAGTAATTTAGTATTATTAGTCAAGTTTATACAATTGGCTGGTATATAATTTCAATGTTAATTTATTAAAATAAGGTGTTAATGTGGCTCGCATCGCTTCGTACCGGCGCAGCTTAAGCTTTGGGTCAGTCCCTTTTTTAAGCCATCATTGGTTGGTCCGCTGTCTTATAAATTGAAAGACTCAATAATTCCTAATGGCTGAATCAAACAAAATGATAAGATTTAATAGTCAAACTGAAAAACCTGCTTTGAAAGTGTTGTCGGTTACGATCCATTCCATTACACGGATGCAAAACTAAATATTATTATTAAAAACCACAAGTGGCAATTTCGATCAGGCTGCATGCAAAGGTACCTACTTCACTTCTACGGTCCTATCGAATCCGATACAATTTGCAGTATCCTTTATGGGGCTTTGTAAAGAGATACGTCTGAAGATAACAGTGTATCTAGAAGCAAGATCTGAGAGAACGAGTAAAAGCGACCAGTGTGAAACCTCTGAAACTCGGGCTATTCTATCCTCACTTTTTTACGAAAGGTATGAAGGTTTACGATCACAAAGTAATGTTTACAAAATAATTAATTTTTAGAAAAAACAAAAACCGACTTTAATGTATCTTCGAAGTACAAGGTCAAATATCGATGAAATGTATATGAGACCGCTTCGTAGCTATACTGAACCCAACGCTATAAGAATTTTCCAAATCGGTTCCTAAATGACGGAGTTTTAAGGTAACAAACATAAAAAAAAAAGTAAATAAATAAAAAAAAAAAAATTAATTAATAAAACTGCCTCCTGTACAACCTTTACTTTGCGTGTCAAAATAATAATATTAATATTTAATGGTTCGGAACAGGCCAATATTCTGCAAGACATTGTATGTAAATTTTAGTAACTGCACTGTATGGCCGTTGGTGCATAATATTTGCACGTCATTGTATATTCCCATTTAAGCCTTGTTTATCTGTGTGCCAATATTTTGAGGCACATTTGCAAAAATATAGGAATATTAATATAAACTACCTACCAAAACTGCAGTACAATAATTTATGATTATGAAACCATAGAGCTCTCTTATGGCATTACATTTTAGGTATCATATATTGGTACGATATGTTGGTTTTGTAAAAGACGGTAAAGGATATATTGTCTTTCCCTTAAATTATTTCTCGCTGTAGGTATACTTATACCACTCATGTCATTTTGGTAGCTAATCAGAACAACTATGAGGGATGAGGGTAGGTATAGCTATCCTCACCCCTCTACATACGGCTGCTATAACTATAGGTAGGTATATAAATTCTATCAATTGCAGACGTTATGTTCTAATTATAAATATGGTTAGGTATGTATGTATATAATGTACTTAAATAATTATTTATTTTAAGAACTATGTAAAAGAAAGAAAGAAAAGAAAGAAAATACATTTATTCAAGACAGATACACGCAACATTACATTATGTAGGTAGCGATCTGTTAAGTTTCATGACCTCAAGGTCTCTCAAGGACTTATCTTGAGAGATATTTCTTTACAAAAATACTTTACTATAAATAAACGTACGTATTATGATTAATTAAATAACAATGCGAAATACAAAAGATCACTATATATCATCGGATCTGCGCAACTTTTAGCCGACACACGATATTACGAACTGAACACGCGAAGTGATTGATGATGCGCTGACGCTTTGAGATTTGCACAACATTCGTGTTAGATTTATTTAGGGTTTGAAGATTTGTGATACTTTCTGGCAGGTGGTTGGTTTGAACGGCATTTTGTCCCAACCTCAATCGGAAGATCCTGCGCGGCGCTGCACTGCGCCTACCCTGAGACAATTAGGTGTTGAGTCTCATAATGTCCAGTAATTTCATTGGCTACAATGCCCTTGAAGCCGGAACACAGTAATGCTAATAATGATAATATATCCAATTAGTCAACAACTAAGCTCTCCGTAACAACAAGAGTTAGTTAACAAAGCTTTGCATTTCCTACAATAGTCCATTGAAAGCACCATGCAGTGCAAACTATTAAATAATTAGGTACTGCAGCGAACTATCAAATAGAACGCGAAATACAAGCTTCCGTTTACAACACCAGAACACCACAGATTATAGGTATAGTAGGCTAACTACTGAATAGTCAGCATCACCAAACTATTCATGTGTTTTTAACTCTTCAAAGTATTCAAACTAAACAAGGTACAAAAATCATTTCATGAGCAATTTTTTTTCTTTTTGAAAGTGCTGGTTTTAGTATGAAGTTTTGTAGGTATTTTTTTGTACTGTTTTCAATCTTTTGCGTAAATTGTCAATCTTGGTAAAAGGGGTTGAAGGTCATTCAAAAAATACTGATTAAGTCTGTTCTCTATTGTAGGTTAGTATATCGGATGTTATAAAGTTTATCATTTGTTAAAATTACGATTAAAAATCATATTCTGGAATGTCACATTTAATACGTTCAAGTTCTAAACATTTATTTATCGGAAAATGTTACATATTATTGAAATGATAATAAAAAGAACGGCCTATACTTATATATACTTCGGAAATAAATTAAATAACATAGTAATAAAATAAAATGTTATACAATTAATCTTAGGGGCTTCCCGCTACCACTAGGCATTAAGGTTACCGAAATCCTGGCAGTATTGCCACTGAACTATCTTAGTTTTCCAACCGTACTACGGACTTATGCTACTAAATAGAAACTAAAGCGGAACATAACACTTAAGGTACTAGGAAGAGCCGAGCTTAGCTTGCGCAACTAAAACTAGAGCAGGGAACTAGCTTTGCTATCTATAAATTGAGGACTGTATCTGGGAAGTTGCATTCTCTTGTTAGGAATCAACCAGTGTTTCTTAAACTGATGTCAACACCGACTTACATTATACACATTACAGCAGTGTATATATTTTTTATTTTATGGAACTGAGTGATGAGACGAGCAAGTCGTTCAACAATTCCACAACCCAGTCAACAACATCCAGTCTCAGAACAAATAGGTAATTACTTACCTACTTACAGGAAATTACCAGGCCTAACGCCCTCCGCACTGTAGGTACAGAGCTGCAAGTACATAGCCGGACATTGACGGCGGGTCGCGCGTCGTTACACGTGCCGCATCAGAAGAGATAAGAGCTATGCGATAGAAAGAGAGGCGCTCTGTAGGTTAATATGACTGGTAAGTATGCAGCGCTACGCGAGCTGAATTGAATTTTATTGCGTCATAGCAAGAGTCGCTAATTGTTTAAATTTCTTTGCGGAGTGATGCTTATGTCCCTTAGTATTCTGTGAAATTACGTAGATATGTAGCAGGTTTCAATTTCTGGGTGTTGCTCAAGATGCGCCTTACAGTAGAGTGAGTTCAAATTATTTTGTGCATTACCACATGAAGTAGGTATTGGTCAACCCAAAAATTCAGCAAAGTTGCTAGCAAGATATAATCGTACCTATAAATCGTTCCAACAAATTTGAGGTAGATTATGTTCCTTAACTTTTAGAGATCCTCCTAGACGATAAACTGTTCACTCTAGAAAAACATCTTTCGTAACAGATTAATGCAACAATTCCTCTTCGAAAGAATTTAGAAACGAGACCACTTTACTCCATACTTACTACATAAAATGAAATGAAATAAGTCTTTAATGAAATGCACACAGATACTTAATATAGTAACAATAAAAAGCAACTTAACAGAAGTGTAACAATTGACGGTCTTATCACTAAAAGTAATATTTTCTAGAAAACTGTGCAGGAAGAGGAATAACCCAAAATATGTTTTATATACAAAACTATTTAACTGCGCATATTGGGCCCCTTCACTCACGGAACATAAGTGTGTTTTGCCTTACAAACTCGTTTCGACTCATGCCGTAAGGTAAAGCGCAGATCATGTTCTGTGTTCCGGTTTGAAGGGCATTGTAGCCAGCGAAATTACTGGGCATTATGAGACTCAACAGCTAATTGTCTCAGGGTAACGAGCGCAGTGCAGCGCCGCGCAGGATTTTGCAAAACAAAGTTCTGGGTGGTGCTGTTATTGTTATGGGCTGGCGTATTGCTTACCACCAGGCAAACGACCAGCTCGTCCCGTCACTCAGTTACATAAAAAAAAAATGTTCTCGCCAATCACACGCGCGTTTTCTCCCTCTGCTTCCGGCCCAGTCTGGTGAGAGAGTCTCGTTTCAACGAAAAATACTTAGTAAAATATGTAGTACGACCACGTGGATAACGGACCATATCCCCACCTCACCGGCATTGCGTCCCACCATACACGGCCTCCTGACGTCCCCCAGAAGCGTGTACTGCCCAGTGACGTTATACCACAGCAAGATGAGCAGGAACAGGTCGTGACGAACCATCAACGCTCTAGAGGAGACCCCAGGAGGAGCTCAACCAACACAGAACCGCTGGAGGTGCCCCGGCTATCGGTGCAGCGTTCCATGTTGGAATATTTTCACATACATTGATTGCAGGTGCACAGACCATAACCAGACAATTATGTTCTACAATGTCTTATTAGGTAAGTAGGAAATACCAAGTACCTAATGTAGAAATTATAAATACTTTGAATCCCTTGCTTTATAGTTGCACCGTAGGGTCGTAATATTAAACGAGTATGCAACATATTATAACAGAACATGTTACAGAGTTTAGATTAATTTGTGAGATTATAAATATTGTGTCCAGTTTTTTCAGGCCAGTGACGACAACTTTAAATCACGAGAGAGCGAGAAGAGAGCTATAATAATACCTATTATTAGCTAATCCTGTTATAGTGTGAGTAGCATGTGCAAGAAATAAAAACTTTGAAATTTGAGGGTACTTTACGATACAAATATTCAACATATAAAACATACTTACAACTTGGTTAACGGGGTAAAACAGTCGTATTATTTAATTAATACATAACAGAATCGTTTGTGTATTCTTGCAGTCACTAGAGAAAAAAAGATGCAAGTTTTGTTGACTAACCAATCATAGGGCCCGATTAACGCAAGCTAACCAAACCTACCAATCATAGGACTGGATTTATGTTCACAACTGTGCAGAAGTCAATGGAGTGCATGCAATCCATCTTTATATTGTGCAGTAGACGAGGCAACGCTTATAGGTGTTCTGAGAATCGCTTTTGAAGCTTGCGTATCGCTATTGGGGTAATATATTAGATTCTGATGATAGGTACTCATAAATGTTTCTGGAGGAATGCATTTTTCATGTCTTATTTGATAAGTGGTAACTCCTCGTCAAAAATGCACAATGCATATCACATATTTTTAATTGACCAGGGCCCTAATTCACTATGACCACTTAGCGATTCCTTGCTTCGAAATCACGTCGTTTCCTTAATTAATAAACGATGTTTTTTTTTACGCTTAATAGATCCATATTTGGCCACTATCTCGCCTGATGTGAAGCGATGATGTGGCCTAAGATGAAGCACATAGATCTAGAGAGAGACGGCAGTTGAGCGGCTGCTCAGACCCGTCTCCCCGATGGTTCACCGAACATCTTCCCAAAACACGACTAGGTCGTTTGACGGCATGGCTTTGTTCGGTGGGTGGTATTACAACCACGGCCAGAGCCTACCACTCAAAAGCGCGTAAGCGGGTTTCATCACGATGTTTTCCTTCACCGTTTTAGAGCGAGCGTGCAAAATCTGCACTTACAAACTTACACTTACTAACCATCAGTCATTGGTGCAGGGCCGAGTCGGGATTCGAACCCAGGTGCGTCGGATCGAAAAGCGCACGAGTCCCAGCTGAGCCACACTCACTCTACATCTGCGAAATTTTTATTATCTATGACGCGTCATAGAGAATAAAATTTTCGCAATACAAATTTGATTTAAGTATTTAAGTAATCGACGTGATTTCGAAGCAAGGAATCGCTAAGTGGTCATAGTAAATTAGGGCCCTGAAAGTCATTGAAATGATTAATTGGTTGATTCGAGGCTTCAGAGGCAATCATCTATGCAAGACTGTCTGTATTTTAGTCGTGAATCTGTAGGTTGGTTGATATTTCTCTTTCCATCATCTGACGATCAGTTATTCAGTGAACTTAGTAGATGAAGCAAGTTGACGAAAATAAAGGAATTTATCGAAATATATAAATACATACCTAATTACATATATTGTGTTACAAAACGGCACACCACCGAAACTTTAAAGCGATCATAAAATCGCAACTGCATAAAATTTCAACATAACCATAATAATTATTACACAGTTTTTATAATATATTAATTTGGACAATTTGCGGTTTTAAAAATCATTTGATATGCACTGTGACGCAACTGTGATGTTTATAGTGATGAAGTTGTGGTGTATGCTAACCGATTTCAACCATTGACTGCCTTTCGGTTTCATAACGGTAGGAACAGTTACAAATATTTTGAGATTCCGTGCCACCATAGATAACTCCGACCTGTTAATTGAATTAATGAATGCTTACTTTATTGGTTGACCTTCGATTTGTTGACATCTTGAAAAATGTAAACAACACAATAGAGGTGCAAAAACGGCAGCTTCGATAAGAAGTCCAGGTTCTAATAAGACATGTGATTGTATCAGAAAGTAGTTACATAAATAATATCTGCAAATGAGGCTAATTCTCTGGGCAAAATACACGCCAGCATTTAAACATACTACTTTTTTTCAACTTCCTTTTTACAATTTGTGGAGACCTTTGGCCCGTGGGGACCTGGAGAATTAGAAATTTATAAGGATTTGGCGGGGTGGCTGGTGAATTCCACACGTGACCAAAATGCTGGCGTGTATTTTGCCCAAAGAATCAGCGTCGCTGTACAGCGAGGCAACGCCGCCAGCATTTTGGGCACGTTGCCGGACGACGGGTAACGTTTGAATTATCTGTAGGCCATTCAGTTGGCACAACCGACACCCGAATGTACATATTATTAATTTTCTTTTTTGTTTTCCATTCCTTTAGTTTTTAATTTATTTAGCCTTTTATTTTGTTAGTTTTTATAAGACATTGAACAGGGCTCGAACTCATGACCTCTTGCATATAGTTGGCAAGTTCACACACCAAGCCACTGAAGACCTTACTTCACAGGTGACGTTATTGTTAGAGCAGTAGAGTATCTCTATAAGAGCAACAGTGCCACATAGGACATAGTGCACAGACCACCAAGCAACTTTAGACAAGTCACAGGCGACATTGTAACCCTATAACAGTGACAGTCCCATTAGGACACTTAATTGCTGAGACATCGGCTTTTTTAAAATTGAAATATGTGCGTTTGACGACATCTCACATGATGGAAAGCGAAGATGTGGCCTGGGGTGGAGCACGCTTGCCCATGAGATGCCCATTCACTCTAGACTTAAAGAGATACAAGTTGTAGCTATTTGGGAACAAGGAAGCTGGTAGAGCTTTCAAATCTTCATTACACTGGCTGCTTAAATAATACAATTAATAAAAAAAACGCTTTTTTCCGTTCACAAACATTTGTCCCGTCGCGGTCGTGAATTGAACCCGCCTCCCGTATCGAAACCTCAGTGGTGTAAGAGATTTAAGCCAACCTACCCAACCACTACACCACAGAGGCTGTCAATTGCAATGAAGTTCCCTTGTTCCCGATGTGGGGACTTAGGATATAAGAGAGATACTACATACGAAGTTTTAACTCAATTATCATCAAATTGCACAAGTAATAGTTAAATATTATAAAAACTGAGATGCGTGACGTTGCTCTACAAAACTTCCTAAAATATGTTCATGCTCTACTTTCTCTGAACAATGAGGTAGAGTCGAGATCCGTATAGCCTTATTGCATGTTAAACTAAGGGCCTAATCCCACTGGGCCAAGAGGGCGATGTTACGCAAGACAAGTGATTTGCACGCAAGGAGTTTGTATATGCTTTTTCTTGTTTGCACGACACAATGACGAAAGAATGTTAATAAACTCCTTGGCACGCCACAAGCTTTTTAAAACAGAACTTTAAAAAAGGAGGAAGTTCGACATGTAGGTATGTTTTTTTACTTTTTTATGTTACCCTTGTTTACATCTTCGTGTTAAATACTGAACCGATTTGTATGTTTTTTTTATCAGTTAAAAGATACTACTCGCCATATACCCAGGTTTCATGCGGGTACAACAATTTACAAAAATGTTGTCAGCCTGTGCTTACATTTCACTATTAATACGTACGTGTTAGGGTACCTATATCGATACGGCGACGGGTACGATGTCTCGGGGTGATGAGCGCAATGCAGCGCTACTCAGTAATTTTTATGGTATTAAATAAAAGTTCTGGGTGGCACTGCTATTGTTAGGGCAGGCGTGGCGCTTACCATCAGGTGTACGACCGGTTCGTCTCATGATCCAGATACATCATAAAAAAAAATGTAAGTTTACCAAGCTCAAGAAACTTAAATCTAAATTTTGTAATAAGCCAACAAAATCCAACATATTCGACGAATAAACGTAGAAGATTAACAAGTTTTGCTATATATTATATTTATATTTAGATTCACAATTTATATTTTAAAATAACGTGTTCCTATATATTATTTTATCTACTTACTAATAGATTAGCTTTCTTTATACATTTTATAATAGCATTGACTTGAGCTCGGTGAGGTTTTGTCCTCGATCCCTACTTAGCAAATTTTATTGCATATGGGTGCCTTAAAACTTAACTTTTATTGTTCACAATGGTCTTTAAGACCTTTTGTAGGAAATCAGATAGTTTAAAATTTTTGAGCATTCGCATAATGTTGTGGTTATCTATGTATTGACCATATGTGATGATGCTGGGAGTCATTATTATTATTATTATTATTAAAACTTTATTGCGAACATTTGCTCATAGTGTTAGTAATTATTCTTAAAAGCTATGTTAGTCCTTAAAATAAGTTTTGGGGAATATTAGTACGCGAGCCCGGCGGTTTTGAGCACTGGGTCGATAGATGTAAGTGTACCCAGTGCTCAACAAATGGATTATCCATTTTTCCTGATAATACTCTCAGAATACTGTTGGGGCTTCCACGCAACCTGCTCATCATTGATGCGGCTCTTTTTCTGATGATGGCGAAGAAATCATCAACACGAGCCTCCGCAAACATTTGTGATGCGCTACAGTATCGTGGAAGCCCCATCAGCACCCTGAAAGCATTATTATACTGTACGCGAAGAGCGTTGTAAGCCCGCTGCGTATACCTCACCCACAGGCTGCAGGTGTAAAAGCATGGACTCTCGAATGCGGGAAGCCGTCTGGGTAGGTACCACCGCCTTTCCAATTATTCTGCCGCAAGCATTACTGTGTTCCAGTTTAAAAGGCATTAAATCCTATTTTTAATGCCTATGCAATCAATCCTATTTATAACTGTGATCAAAAGACTATTTGAGGCCAACTGAAATTTGAATACAGAAAAAAATATTTCAAGTTGATTAATCGGTTTTCCGTACAAAATGTATGGGGAAATGTTTTTGGAGATTTCTGTCATTTCCAGCATTCTTATCTTAAATGGTTCTATAGAGTATTTTGATCCCTACAAGAAACAGTACCGATTAGCATAAAAACATATTTTTGGTAATTTAGGATATTTTTCGCTGACTGTACATTTTTTCCAAAATCTGTGAATGTTCAAAGTTCAAAGTTAAAAGTTCTCTATTCAATTTTGTCGTCTCAGACGCACTTATGAACGTCAATTATTACAATGACTCTACCACCGTATCGGAAAAAGAACCACTACTAATGCAGTTCAGAATATCTTACAAGTTATGGATGGTCTCTTTGGAACGTTTTCCCTTAACTATAACGGTTAAGGTACCTGCCCTTAGTGCCCCGTCTCAAAAATCCACCCTGCATAACAGAGAGAAAAAGAATATAACAGTTACTAATTGTATTAATACAGATATATTAAATTTACAACATTTTTAAGCTGTTTTAGCATTATGTGAAATTAAGCGATCATTTACCCGAATCAAGGGCGCCAAGGTCGGTAAAAGTTGATATCAACCGGTCGGTATCAATTCTGACCCAAATTTGATTGGAGGGTAGTAAGGATTGCAGCACAGATTATGAAATAAGTGCATATGAATGCAGTGAACGTTAAATGTAGATATTTTTAACGAGTCGTTCACGGTCGTAGCCTGTACTAGGCCCTGCGCATACTCAACACTTTTTAACCGACTTCAAAAAAGGATAAGGTTCTCTATTCGATTGTATTTTTTTACGTTTGTTACCTCAGAACTCCGTTATTTATGAACTGATTTGGAAAATTCTTGCGTTGGGTTCAGTAGCTACGAAGTGGTCCCATATAAATTTCATCGATATTTGACCTTGGACTTCGAAGATACATTTTTTGTTTGATAAAACGTATACGTTTTTAGTACCTACAGTTGCAACTAAAGAAAAACATCGCGCCTGCCTATAACGCCTGTCTATAAGTCTTGCATTCGATTCACCTCAGAAACGCTTAGTTCATTGGCAACATTGTTGCTTGGAGAACTACCATAATATAGCGCTTGAAAGCCAGCATTTAATATTGTTATTTCGAACTCAAGTTTTCTATTCACAACACGCTTCTGCCAAAGCTTTTAGCACACAGTTGCAGCCGGCAGAACCCCACGCCCGAGTGAATCACGTTAGGGTTAATGCAGCCGGAAAATCGCAGACTATTTCTGCCGAGATTAAACGCTAATGATTATTTTATCTTATCTATTCGAATAACGATGGTTTGTTGAAGTGTGAGTTTATAGATTTTACTTTGGAATCCTTCACTTTATTTATTGCTTTATTTTACGCTGAATAAATACAGCGTTCTAGCCGTAAAACTCTTATTTACTGGGATAGATTATGTGTTGCTTTCTCTAAGCCTAAATTTGACTTTAATTATTTAAAATTAATGAATTTGATTTTCTAGTTGCCTCGTTCGGTATTTAAACAGCGTTTGACAGCGATAAAGTTAAGTATTTTTTTTAAATTCTTACGTCAAAAGTGACAGTTAATAGTTTTGCTGACTACGGAAGTTGAATGATTCTCTAAAAATAAGCGAAGTGTAGAGATAGCGAGAGCGTCAGAATACGAATTTTGTGGTTGACACATCTAACTATAACTTATTACAAAATAATAATAATGCTTTAGAGAATGCAGCATAGAATTAGGGCCATACAATCTATTATAATTTACTGCTCGATGTATAAAGTTCAGTCAAAAGGTTCCAAGACGAATATAAATGCAACCGGGACCCTAGCATGCTACTATAAAAGATAAAAAATAAAATTCAAAGTATAATGGAATTGCAGGCAGCGACGACCGACGGTATGATTTACGTAATTCATCGTCTTCTGAAAAACATAGACTTAAGTGGTGTCGCTGTTGCAGTCAGGCGCTGCAGTCTGCAAATTTCTGTCTTGCTCTATGTCACGGACCCTGAATACCGGATAATCTCAGTTCCGATGCCAGAGAAAGGCTACTATAAGTTTGAAAAACATGTGCCTTAGTTTGAGACCAAATAAATAAGTTGCTAGTCGCTATACTTAAAGTACCAAGTCTGCATAGAACCTAGGATCTAGGTATTACATAGCTTCGGACCCTGGCAGCTCATGCATGCCCGCGATTGAGATATCGGATTCCATAATGGCGTATTTTACTACAGTTTAATTATCTAGATTCGTTACCTAGATAGAATTGTTTGCAAAATTGTTACACTAATAAATAAGACCATTCGGTTGAATACAGTGTAGGTATAAACTACAAGGTATTACTATTATTTCTTCTGCGATGCTAACTAGAGTACAATACAAAAAAAACTTATTGAAAACCAAAATATAATAATATAAGGAAAATACGTGCTGATGTGAGACCATCACCCTACCAAGGGTATACAAAGCGGTGCGACTGGGCACACCAGCTCACTTTTTCTCTCGCCAGCGCTCGGTCAACGTCGTGCTCGTCGTGATTTGTTCCTGTCGGTTCGATATTTTGGATGTTTCTTGTTTTCGTGTAAATTTATTGTGTAATTGTGTTAAATTGTAATTCTGTACTCGTTTTTGTTATTATTTCAATCAAAATAGAGGCAATTGTTTTAGGTTATGTTGAATTTGTGTTTTCTTTAAATAAATCTTCCTTCTGATCCTAAAAATAACAACAATTTACCCGAAATGTAGTCATTTTTTATTTCAGGCAATACGATTAACAATCTAGTGTACTATCTACATAGCCTACATTCTTAAACATATACCTAGTTATTAGACTATAAGGTACTTAAAACTAAATAATTATACTATCGGCGTATCACTTACCATCAGGCAAGCGACCAGCTCGTCTCGTCATCCAGTTACATAAAATAAAAAAAATACAGGTAAGGCAAAATTTTGAGACTTTCAGGGTAGATAAAAACTTACTATTTGATTTGATGGGTTACGTTACGTTGACATTTCGGAAACATTTCATAGGAAATAGGGTCGATTAAACCCATATTTTTTTTTGAAAAATTACATTTCTGAGCCCGACTGTACATTTCTCGAAAAAATCAAAATTGCAGTTTTTATTTTTGCCAAATTTCAACTGAAGTTTCCTAAGAACAAATTTTAGTCACTGCAAGGGTATACCTACCCTACCTACCCTGTATGTCCCATAGTTTTGCCTCACCTGTGTATATTAACGATCGTGCGATAGTAATATGGCATTCACAAAAACGTAGCCAATAGGATGATTAGCACATGTTAATGTTTTTTACATCTCATTAAATCTTTCAATAAATATTGTAACCGATGAGAAATCAAACCTATATCTATAAATAAAAAACCGGCCAAGTGCGACTCGCACACGAAGGGTTCTGTACCATTATCTATAAAAACGGCATACAAAATCATGTCTGTTGTATGAGAGCCCCCTTATATATATATTTGTTGTTATAGCAGCAACAGAAATACATTATCTGTGAAAATTTCAACTGTCTAACTATCACGGTTCATGAAATACAGCCTGGTGACAGACGGACAGACAGACAGACGGTCGGACAGCGGAGTCTTAATAATACGGTCCCGTTTTACTCTTTGGGTACGGAACCCTAAAAACGCAACCTTAAAGTAATAAAACCGCATTTCATTAAATCTATGCATACCTCATACATAACACATCGGTTGACCCAGCCGTCAGTCTGCGATAGTGAGATTCCTTGCATGAATTAAGAATCCACCCAACGAGATTGACCTGTCCGGCGCACGGAACCTCTGACTCGAATTACCTACGAACGTGGCAGGTCGAGCTATTTATTTATATGCTATCCTGATTTTATATTCATGACTTTTCAGCTGAGTTTACTTGGCAAGGGGTTGCGGAAATGGCTTTTTATAAGTCAACCAAGACTCAGTAGAGTTCTAGAGCCAATGGATACAATACAAAATCTCTTTATTGTATACCATTAACATTTTTTTATTGTAGTGAGTGATGATAAGCATTCGCCTGATGGTAAGCGCCACGCCTGCCCATAACATGGATGGATGGATGGGTTGATGTTTGTTACTTAATCACACCAAAACTACTGAACGGATTTTGATGAAATTACGTATGTAGGTACTTTAGGTTCTAGAAAAGAACATAGGCATTCAAAACTTGCCTGCAAGAAATTGTGCATAGCGATAAGGCTGCCCATTGTACCCACTGTTTATTGACTTTGTTGACTATATGAGGGAAACGTAGTAAAAAAAACGCTCAAAGTTTTCATGAATCCTTAGGGTCTAAGGATGTAATGTTATGGTCTAAGGCTTAGACCATAGATCCTTAATCCTGACTCATTTCATCATCATTATCGGGTGAAACCGCGGGGAGCAGCTACTGGTATTTAAAATCGTTGACCGTAACCTACATAGCTCACTCACTCATAGGCCTGTCCCATCTAAAGAGATGATTTAATCAGCGTCCGCAGTAACAATGATTGAATTTTTCCGCCAGAGGGCGCTGCTAGCGTTAGCATCGGCTCCGTTTTAAAAAATCGTAGAAATTATATCTGTGTGTATTTTTTGTCAAAAACAGTCTAAATACGTTCCCAATCAACCAAAACATAAGTGTGAGTGTTATCAAAAACAAATATGTTGAACTAATATAAAAGACCCAGTGCTAAATATATTGACCAATTTAAAGTGCCAAAACCTCAACAAAACAATATAACTGATAAATATCTAAATTCCCGAAAACTATAAGTGCCAAACAGTGAAATTTTTATGTAAATGTGTCCAGGGATTTGTGAGATATTAACAAAAAACTGCCCCAACTTAACCGTTAATTTTGATTCGTTTGTTTTGAATAAGTTGAACTTTGGACCTCAGTGCATACCTATCATCCAAACTGCACATGCAACAACGAAACTAAAACACAACGGAACCACAATTTCGACACCAATATTAATGTCGCCGTGGCCTAATGGTGATCAACTGTAAGTTTCTAGCTCACTGCAAGTCTGATACCGGGTTCTAATCCCCGCGGCAGCGCAAGCTGAGATTTAACTTTTTGTGTTGATTTTTTAACGCAAAATGGATAACGATGAATACGTCACACATCGCGTAGTCGTGCGTAAGCCTCGACGAACGAGCTCACTCAGCGATATCTCCAGAGCAGATTCTACACTGTTTGACACGACGATGATGAGTTTGCCTAATACATCATTCAATGAAAGCCAAGCAACAATAGAACTAAAGGACAAAATAAATACACTTACCATCCAATTAGCGAGCGCTCACGAGGAAATAGAGAATCTTAACAATGAGAACTTCCGTTTAAAGTCTGACTTGCACAAAAGTCAAAAAGTTGTCGAGACATATAAGAAACTTAGCTTATCAGATAATACATCGCCTTTATCTAGACGCAACAGGATATATAGTGAGTACTCTACACCAACAAAGGAGAACACCCTCTTGCATCAACTTACAGATAATAATAGCACTAGAACATCACAGTTACTGGACAATACTACGCAGATAGCACAGGCCTGTCTTAATTACCAAAAAGAGCAGGATGTAGAGTTACCGACCCCACCTCCTCAGAATTATAATATATTGACCCCACCTCCTCTGCAACAAGAACACTCAAAATGTATAAACTACCAAAAAGAGCAGATAGGAGAGATATTGTCCTCACCTCCTCAGAAACAAGCTCATTCAAACTACCTTACAGAAGACAATGTAGCGACTTCCCCTCCTCAGCTACAAGCCCACTCAAACTGCCATGCAGAACGAAATGTAGAGGCTTCGACGATAAAGGAATCTTGTAGTAAAAAAATCAGCGAAGAAACTGAACGAAGAAATAGAATAATTGTGATTGCGGACGACCAGGGACGACATATACAACACACGTTACAGCGTTTAGTTGGTGAGCGATTCCAAGTGATTTGCTTTTGGAAACCCGGAGCTACTATTCAGGACGTACTGATGTCTGAACGCACAGAAATCAACTCTCTAACGAAACGAGATTTTGTTGTTGTTTTAAGCGGCATAAATGATAGGTCCCCGTGTATTGTAAAAATATGTGTTAGTAACTTTTTATGCTCTACTAGGAATACGAATGTTCTTTTTTGTGAAACTCCATATAATAAGTGTCTAAGGGAGTCAAAATTAAACTATGACCTTAAATTTTTGTGCTCAAAATTCACTAATGTAAAATATATCGACATGGGTTTTTGCACGCGATTACCCCACCGTAGATACTTTGCTCGACATGTGTGTCAATCATTGCTTAGAGAATTATTGAGATCTGATTACGAGATGAAACTCACTGAGTTCCACACTAAAGCCAATTTAAAGCAAATGTCCCCAAAATTTGACAAGGCTACACAAACTGACAATTTTGACAAGGCTACACAAACTGACATTTTATTAGATTCAATAAGTACAACTGATACAATTCCTGATCCAGGCCCAAGTACATCTAAAACGTTTTTTCGTCTATAAACAAATAAATGTGTTTCATCAAAATATAAATGGCATTTTAAACAAATCTGATCTTTTGACTATAAATTTAGAATGGCTTTTAGAACAAAACAACCCTGTCGATGTGTTATGCTTAACGGAACATAATATGTTAAAGGAGGATACTAAATTATTAAACATAGCAAATTACTCTCTAGCAACTAGTTTCAGTCGGCATAATCGCCACGGTGGTGCATGTATTTTGGTTCACAATAAGCATGAGTATGAAACGATTTCTGTAGTAGAGAAATATGGTATTACCGGAATAATCGAGTGTTGTGCTATAGAGCTTACAGTACAAAAACTGGTGATTATTTGTGTATATAGACCACCTCGAAATTGTATCCAGCACTTTGAAAAGTTTTTTACAGTTTTGAGTTTAATACTTCATGAATTTTGCTTTACTAAAAAAAAAGTAATTTTATGTGGGGACTTTAACATTAATACTCTAAAAAAAACCAACGAGACTGACAATTTGATCCAATTAATTTATGGATTCAACCTTAAATTGGCCATTAATGAACCGACTCGCCTAAAAAGTGGCACATGTATAGACAATTTTATCCATAATATTAGAGGAAGCAAACATACCATTTATGAGTTTGCTTTATCAGACCACACGGCTCAGATGTTAACCTGCCCAGTAAAAGAAAGCTGCTCTCTTTCACACTGGTTTATTGAGAAAAGAGATTATAGCAAACAAAATGTTGACAAATTTAAGGACTGCTTACAATCTCTAAGTTTCAACGAAGTATATAATACTGACGACCCAAACAGAGCATTTGACATTTTCCATGATTTATTTACATTATTTTATTACTTGTGCTTCCCTATAATGTTAATAAAAATAAGCAAACGCAAGAAACCGCGATGGATATCTAACGGCATACGCAAGTGTTCAAAGCGTAAGCGTGAATTACTTTGGTGCTATAGAAAAACTCGAAGTGAACAAAATAAAAACGCATTTAAAACTTACTCTAAACGTCTAAATAAGATAATAAAACTGACACAAAAGTCACAAAACGACTATTTAATAAAAAATGCGCCAAATAAGTCTAAAGCTACTTGGTCAATTATTAATTCTAACAAAACCAAATTGCCAAGACATGAGATTAAGCAGTTGAATGTCAATGGTGAAATCATTAGTAATCCCACCAATATAGCGGAAGCGTTCAACAACTTTTTCACCATAGATACTGAATCAAACTCATGCGTTGGAAATGCCCACACTAGACTATTGACATTTAGTAATTATTCACATTCTATATTTATGAATCCCATGACTCCTATTGACATTCATAAATTAATTATATCACTAAAAAATACCCCTAGCACTGGTTACGATCAAGTTAGTACCAAAATATTGAAAGAAGTTTCGGGTATAATCTCCCCTATATTATGTTATATTATAAACTTATGTATTGTTTCTGGTGTATTCCCTGATAAACTAAAATTGACAATAATTAAACCTTTATTTAAAAAGAACGACAAGGAAAGCATGACATGTTATAGACCTATAGCACTTATACCTATATTTTCCAAAGTGTTTGAGAAAGTTATATATAACAACCTATATGCATTCTTTGAAAATAACAATGTCTTAGTTGAAGAACAAGTAGGGTTTAGAAGACATAAAACAGTAAATCTGGCAGTGTACAAGTTTTTGAGAGATATAATGACAGGACTAGATAGCCAACAATTGGTGTCAGCATTATATATGGACCTAACAAAGGCCTTTGATTACGTTAATCATACCGTTTTATTAGGCAAGTTAGAAGCATATGGTGTCAGAGGTACCGTTTTAGATTTATTAAAATCTTACCTTAACAATCGGAGACAGTGTACTCAAATTACGCGTATATGTCCAAAAACCAAAAAGGAAACAGTATACTCTTCAGAGTTTCATGATGTTAAGCAAGGTGTGCCTCAGGGTAGCATCTTGGGTCCTTTATTATTCATTATATATATAAACGACCTACCAAGAATCGTTAGCCATAACATGGTTCTATTTGCAGACGATAGTACTGTAATGTTTGCTAACAAGTGTAAATCTAGTCTTGAATTAAATATAAATGACACATTGGACATAATAATTAAATGGTTGACATGTAATAATTTATTGATTAATTTAGGTAAAACAAATATCATGACATTTAGAAATAGGACAAATTACTTAACAGAATTTGACATAAATTTCAATGGACAAAAAATTTATGAAGTAGATAACTCTAAATTTCTCGGACTACATCTAGATTCTAATTTAAATTGGAAAGTTCACATAGACAATGTTTGCACCAAATTGAACCAGTTTTCCTATGCACTGCACATGCTTGGTAAAATTGTGAACCAATCTGCTGTCATCACTGCGTATCATGGTTATGTAGAGTCAGTGTTAAGATATGGAGTTATCTTCTGGGGAAACTCAGTCAATAAAGAAATGGTTTTTAAGTCTCAAAAAAAGTGCATGAGGGCAATATGTAAACTTAAACCTATCGAAAGCTGTAAACCATCTTTCATTAGTCTGAAACTCTTGACATTGCCCTGTCTTTACATCTATGAGATCAGTGTATTTGTGAGACTACATAAAACTATGTTTGAGCAGTTAAAAAGCAAACGACACAACTACAAAGTATGCTGCCCACCGATCAAAACTACCTTGTTCAATAAAAGCGTCTTTTGTATGGCACCACGAATTTATAATCATCTCCCTAAAGCCATAGTTGAGTGCTCTGACCTAAACATATTTAAGGTTCAACTGAAGGTGTTTTTGTTGGGTAAGGCATATTATAATGTAACTGAATATCTAAATGACAAATTTTATTGAATTTATATAATTGAATAGTTTCCCAATGAATAATATTATCTAGTGACATTTTTATATGAATTTTAATATGGTTTGACATAATAATTGATAAATAGTCTATAATAATTATTTTTGAATGTGCTGTGTACCTACTATAATTATAATAATGATTAGAATTGTTTGACGTAACTTTTATGATATTTGCATGCCTCCTGGTAGAATATGGCTGGACTTATAAATTTGTAACATCATGTGTATTTACCCATATTCGCAATAAATTAATTTGAATTTGAATTTGAATTTGAATTTGAATTTGAACGGTACTTCCGCTCATGACTCGAAAGGCCGACACGAGAATAACAGATCCGGCCACACCGTGTGCCGATGTTTAAATGCTGCGACCCCATAGCTGATGTGGGGTATAACTATAAATATAGATAGCTCTATATAACCTACATCACACCACTCATAAAAAATTGACTCCGTATTAGAGTCCATGGTATTAGCAAACAACACATCGGTATGTTTGACGATGACCACGACCACGATGACCACGTGCCCTAGTACCGTACTCACCTTAACGATGCTCCAATGTTAACATAATCATTGCATAAAATTCTTTAAAAAGGTAACACAATGAATACGTTTAACACGGTTTAACACAAAATATCGTGTTGTAATTCGCATAATTTCGGTAACACCACAAGTGGCAAAGATTGCCTCGAGCAGCTTTCTCCGACGCCAAACCGGTATTATGCGTCTATTTAGAGATGACGCAGTAGAAAGATGACAAAATACCAATGAATGACCAATAAAATGTGTTAATAAACCGCATGTTTTATTAAACTATTCTTTATTTTTAACCGACTTCAAAAAAGGAGAAGGTTCTCTATTCGATTGTTATTTTTTTATGTTTGTTTCCTCAGAACTCCGTCATTTATGAACCGATTTGGAAAATTCTTTTTGCGTTGGCTTCAGTAAAGCACTGTGTAGCGCTCATTACCCCAAAACATCAGATATCTCATATGCCCAGTAGTTTCGCTGGATAATAAACTTGGCGGCAGAATAACGGCAGGATGGCTAGATGGATGTTTTTTTACTTAATCACGCAAAAACTACTGAACGGATTTCGATGAAATTTGTTGTGTAGGTCGGTAAGTCCTGGAAAAGGACATGGGCTACTTTTTATCCCGGGAAACCGCGGGTGAAACCGCTTGGCGTAGCTAGTCTGTCCTAAATTAGGGTTAGGAATGACATCGAACAAGCAGTTTGATCCGTGCGGAAAGTTTTTTCACCACAGATATGCGTCTTTGCAATGGCTAACATCTACTTTCATCAAATTCTAACCATCAATAACAAACGTAACGATCTTTCTAACGGCAACACCTATCACGCCTTTTTTTAGGATTACATAGAAGTTTAATAAAAGCTAGAGCAACATAAAGCCTTGCGAAGCGCTATCGATCTTTAATTCTCACAAATTATCTTCTTGTATAATATTGCATTCCACTCGAATAGAAAACACCTGCCAGAATAGCATTCAAATCGATGGCGTAATTACATTCACCGAGAAAAAAATCATACAGAGGTGCTAATTATTCTGTAAATAAGATCCGGCAGTTGCTTTCTCTTGTCGCGAGCGTCACTATGTGTGTTCTAAATATTGCGCATCGAATAACCTTTGCAGATACTTTGATGGGAAGATACATTTTGATTATGAATGAGCACCTAGCTACCTAGGTACTTCGACTAAAATAATAGGTATAGGCAAAGAAAACTAAATATTACGTATAGGTGCCTACGTGCCTACATAATGTCTACCTGCAAAAATAAAAGTAATTCTTTTTAAAACAAAAGAAAAACGACTTCCGTTGTAATGTATCTTCGAAGTCCAAGGTCGAATATCGATGAAATTTATATGGGTCTACCTTGAAGCTATATTGAGCCCAACGCAGTATTTCCAAATCAGTTATCAAATGACGGAGTAATCGCGTAAAAACATACAAATAAAAACCATACCGTCGAATTGAGAACCGCCTCTATTATTTAAATCACAAATGTTTAAACTCGTACCAAATAGCAAAAGTTAAAAGAGACCTTCAAATTGGTTAAACAGAACCTTCAAACAAAGTACATGAGGTAGTTTAAGAATAAAGAAAAAACCAAAAGGAGCAAACTTAAGTAAAAAGCCTAAATCAGCATGGGGACAAAGTTGCCTTTGACCGATAACCCGACTGGTGAAAAACATATGCGGGGGTCGGAAAGCGCACGCGTGACCTGAATACTCACTTACAACGCTTACCATTTAGCACGTGACTGTTGCTACTACGACTTCAGTGAAAATGTTAGGTGAAATTCAAAAGAATTTGTGAAATGAAAACGGTGAAATATATTTGCCAAATCTACCATATTTAATTGTATTAGTCGACTCATTGACATGCATTGCATGCATGCTTGCATTAAACTTGACCAGAAAGAAGGTCCTAAATGTGTGCAGATGAGGTTAATTTATTAACCTTTCATTTAAATGATTGACTACTCAACTTTTACTTTTTTTATTTAAATTTCAGATCGATACCATTAAAATTATGAGTTATTCTCCATTTTGAAAGCCTTTATTTGTTCTTGGTACATACGGTGTTTTTCTTCTAATGTCTTCAAAGCACTCGATGGTCGGACTCCTCCGACGTTGACCATGAAATTGATATGGACTGGGGGAACTTCACGATTTCTCTCAGTATTGATTGCCTTGTTTCTAGTACTTGACTTGGCTCTTCCTTGATTCATACCATCAGAAAGTGGCGTCCTTTTATCAACAGCGGATCGCGAGTTGTTTTCGTTTCTCGGTCTATTATTAATATTTGCTCTATCCCTTGAAGACACAGTTTTCGGGTTACTAACGGCTTTCTTCACATCAGCGGACTTCGAATACAGTTTATTTAATATCTGTGAAGATTTCTGCTGAGCAGTTTTGTTTACTAAATACGTAGCAGGAACATCTTTTTGAACTTTTGGCTCTCTAACTGGAACAAGATTTCGCTGTTTCGACGCGGTCGTTTCTTTGTCATCTTTTTCTTGCACTGACTTTTTGTAGATTTTTAGCCGATTTTCCATTCTTACCTTCTCAGAGTACCTTTGAAGACTTCTAGCCCTGTCCAATCTTGGCTTGATCCTTTCTATGTCAGGACCTAAGCCACCCAGTTTCACGTTATCAAGTGGAGGATCTATTGTGGCTCTCCTTTGGCGTCGAGGTTGTGACACTTCAGAAACGCTTCTCAGATTTTCAATCAACATATAGTGTGGAGATTTGTCTTGACCCCCCTTTTCTTCCGCATACTGCATTTCTTCATAGGAGTTGTCGAGATAATTCTCAAGATCTTGAGTCAAAAGCTTTTCATAGTATATTTCGTTATAGGACTCTGTATTGTAAAACTCTATGGCAAGATTGTTCAGGTCTTCATTGATGCTATCTCTCTCAGTGTCACCGACTTCTGGTGATATGGAGCGTATCTCGTGTTCGATAGACTTTCTGTCAACTTTTTTTTCATGAGGCGTTAATTGCTTGCGGAACATCTCCAAATACGTAGTGCGCCTGGCCTTGTGTTTATTAACGAGGTAGCTTGAATTTTGATAATCGACATGTAGCCTATCGCTTGACTTACCGTGCCTACTATTTCCTCGTTTTTTCTGCTCCTTAGAAACCTTCACCAGGACATCTTTTTCATAGAATGGAACTAAGATTGTATCAACGTTTTCTTCCGAAGCTTCATCTTTTATGGAACTTTTTCTTGTAAAATCTTCGTCTAAGCTATCTACAGTTAAATTACTACTAGAAGTTGAATTGTTGATTTGTTTGCTCATTTTTCTCGATGAAGTTGTGAATATTTTTCTTTTTTTGGTGAATAAATAGGATGTTGTTTCCATTCCGTCAATGTGACACCTAGATGTGACACGTCTGGTTTTTAATATCAACAAAGTCACAAACACGAAGTAGGTTTGGTATTAAATACCATGAAAATTTCAACCTACAAATTAATATTTGTTTTAGGCATTTAATTGTATGTACCGTTTTTGCTACGTGATTAGCGGTGATTTATCTACCAATAAAATTATCGACCAAAACATATTTGTTGTATAAATCCAGGGTTGTCAAAACTTTAGGACGCGTAGCCGCGTAGCATGCAAGGCGAGTATTGTCGTTTTATAATGGGGGTAAATAGGACAGGAGTAAAAGTGGGCCATTTTTAACTCTGTGATTTGGTACCTAGATGGTTACTACATGTAACCTATCTAAGGTACCTTGAACCTAGAAGGAGTTTAAGTAAGGTACCTGGAGGTACCTAATAGAGTGATGGTGTTGATTTTGATTAGAGTTATGTGGTATATAACTAAAAACATCTTATTCTGTTGAATCCTTATCGAATACCTCATCGAGACCCAAAACTTTAACCTTCTAACGTTAATTGATTGAATTGATTGAAACTAAAATATCTTTTTCATAAATCTTTAACAACGGTTGTAATATAATGCCGCACCGTATCGGAACCCCAGCTAATGATGATGGAAACCGCAAATTCCGGCCACTTTCATTGTCTCACGGCTGACAACCGGGACGTCCCGCTTACAAACCGGGATACCAGAGACATCTGCAAGCCCTAGTTGGCATCGCGCCAGACGGCGAACGCGTAAATTGCTTTACGCCGAGTCGGGCGGCTTCGCTAGTGTTGGAAACGATTTCACGGAATATCAAATTTTTGACGGAAATGAACGTTCAGTAGGAAATCTATTTTTGCATGCGACGTGTGCTAACATACGTTAACCTACCGTAGGAGTACATGCAAGGAGCATAATCGTCATTGGGTACATGTGTACAAACATGAGGCAAAGATATGTATTTATATAAAATAAGTACAAAATTTAATATGATAAAAAGTTTGATCATTATAAAGGATCGAATAGGTACATTAAAACATTATAATATTATAAAAACCAGTGGTGCAAAGGGCTGTAGATACCCTCCTAATGAAAACCGTATCAAAATCCGTTGCGAGGTTTAGAAGAATCAAGCGCAGAACAGAAATGAGGACGCTAGTAGCGAATTTGTTGTATACTATTTTTTTTTACGAATAATAGATCTATGTTTGGCCACTATCTCACCTGATGTGAAGCGATGATGTGGCCTAAGATGGAGCACATAGATCTAGAGAGAGACGGCAGTTGAGTTGAGTGTTATTTAGAGATTGTGTTAACTATAGCTGGGAAAACTTATTATACTTTGTATCGAAAGTTATCCTTACCACTAGTGCATGAGCGTTCGTTCCATCAGTAACTTAAAATAAAACACTGCATTCATCCGGTGCTCATATGACAAAAGAGCCAATTATAAAATACCATGTCGTAATTTGTAAGCCTTTTATAGGGACAATCAGTCTCGTCAAAAGCTGTTTGGGATGTGCCCTTGGCAGTACTATATGTGTGCGATTTCAAAAGACACTATTGGATTTTGAAAGGGCTTCGATAAGCTTGTATTGTGGATCTCAGATACTACTGTAATGTAATGAAAAGAAAAAAGAAAGAAAGAAAGAAAAAACATTTATTTTACAACCACAAAGGGCACAAAGAACTAAATGAAAAAGACACACGTAATATAAAATACAATGACAGACATATTGGTCTGAGGACTCACATAGATAAAGGTACCTAGGTCACAAAATAGTGGTAGTGACAAGTGAAATTAATTATGAATGACTATTATGAACCATTGCCATGAATTTTGTTCATTCTCTTGCGATTTCTACATATTAAATTTTACATTGTGAATGCCCTATGGGCCCACTAAGTGCATTATATCAATATATACCTATGCTACAGCGCAATTTTTTATTTGAGCCATGATCTGGTATCCGAAAAGCACTAAAATGAAACCTGAAACTCAATGAAAATAGTAGTGTAATCCCGCTGAATATTATGTAGGTTGTTGTTACAATAATATAATATGTATGGGGTTGATTGCAAATGTAAAATGAATTAAAATTAAAATATATGTAAATGTAATCGCTCCGCTTTTTTTTAATGTATATGTATATTTCATATTAAATATGGTAATGAGTTTAATATTGTATATAAGAAAAGGTAAATAATGTATTAATGAAGTAAATAATAAATAATGTTAAATAAAGAAAGCCCTAACAACAACCCTCCTAATACGACACGTGTTTCGCCGTCTGCACGAGGCATCATCAGGTGTCGACTCGCCGAACGCTGAAATGGGAGTAATCTTAAAAAAAAAGCGGATGGATTACTTATATATATATATATATATATTCTAACAACAACCTACATAATATTCAGCGGAATCACACGCTGCCGTGAAGCACAGGCAGTAGCTTAATATAAATAGTTTTAATATTATAACCTGTAAGGTCACTTATGTAATTTTCTTAAGTTACCTGAAATAAAAAAAAAAATAATAAATAAAAATAAAAAAATAATAATAGTAGTAATAGTATAAATTATTAATAATTAATCTGGCAATCTTCAAGTCTCGAGTGAACGGGTACTATCTTGGTAAGCGTGCTAGATCGTCGACCGCAGCGTCGCTTACCATCAGGTGACATAGTGGTCAAACGCAAGCCAATTAACAAGTAAAAAAAAAAAATATTATTAGAGACGTATATTATACTTGTATGAAATCATTTCTCAACAGTTCAAAAATTGCAATCTTGAACCTAAAAACCAAGGTTTAACATTACAACAATTGAATATACTGTATAGAAATTCAACTAAATCTCTTTATCACGTAACTGCAACTCGCCAAACTGTTTCAGTAACTTGTGGGTAGGGAGGAGGAGGGAGGGGGAGCCCCCAATCCGCTATCGTCCCCGGACATTGGCTAGCAGCCAGGAGTTAGCTATGCACTACTGCCTCGGAATTAAAGCTGACCTGACTTTAAAGCTTTCGAATGTTTTGAGCATTCATTATGGAATTATTGTTTTCATAAAAATACCTATGTAAATAATAATATATCTAACGCCTAACGATCACATATGTATGTAATATGTAGGTACGTACATAGAACCTGGCGCCTAGTTAGGAATGCCTGTTATTTAGACCTACATACCAGGAAGTACGAGGACCATGATCCCATAGCATCTAAACACGAAACAAATGCTTTTTTGGTACTGAGTAATGAGACAAGCCAGTCGTTCGCCTGATGGTAAGCGCCACGCCCATAACAATTGCAGTGCCACACAGAACTTTTAATCTTTTAAAAAGTACTGCGTAGCACTGCATTGTGGTCATCACCTCGAGACATCAGATGTTAAGTCTCATATGCCCAGTAATTTCGCTGGCTACAATGCCCTCCAAACCGAAACACCTTTTAATGCTTGCGCACTACTGCTTGGCGGCAGAATAACTGGCAAAGCGGTGCGGTTTTATCAAAGTAAGCTTCTCTTTGTACTGCATCCATGACATAATATTTCTAGGCGCATTCCATTCCACGCTACACGTAACCAATCGTTGCGGATCCAAAAATAACCGGCCAAGTGCGAGTTGGACTCGCGCACGAAGGGTTCCGTACCATTATCTTTAAAAACAGCAAAAAAATCCATGTCAGTTGTATGGGGGGCCCCTTTAAATATTTATTTTATTCTGTTTTTTAGTAGGTATTTGTTGTTATAGCGACAACAGAACGGTTCATGAGATACAGCTAGGTGACAGACGGACAGACTGACAGATAGACAGACAGACGGACGGACAGCGGATTCTTAGTAATAGGGTCCCGTTTTACCCTTTGAGTACGGAACCCTAAAAAGATTAGTATAGCTTAGCAGATTGATTTCATTATGGAGATCATTATATTATAACCAATATTACCATTAAAATTGAATATAAATGTACTAAAGCTATTTACCATTTAAAATGCAACGATAACGATTTCGTGGGTGCTACTTGCTAACTGACGTCTAGGTGTTAAGGCCGACTGGAGCTATTGTTAAATACGCATGCTCAAATGAATAATGAAAGTGTTAACATGCTGTTCACGACATATCAGATGACCGCTAAAACTACCGCTTACTACAAGCTACTGTTGAGAACCATTACCAGGCCTAGCGCACTCCGCACTGTATGTACGAAGCTACAAGTACATAGCCGGACACCGACGGCGGGTCGTGCGTCGTTACACGTGCCGCGTCAGAAGAGATAAGAGCTATGCGATAGAAAGAGAGGCGCTCTGTAGGTTAAAATGACTGGTAGGTATGCAGCGCTACGCGAGCTGAATTTTATTGCGTCATAGCAAGAGTCGTTATTTGTTTAAATTTCTTTGCGGAGTGATGCGTCTGTCCCTCAGTATTCTGTGCCATTACAAACTATTTGCATGCTTGGCGACTCCAACATCTTAACATCATCACTTGGTTGGTCGTCCCCGTAAGACGATATAACAAGGATAGAAGGGTTTTTGTTACTCGCAGTTGGCTCAGTGGCCCAGTGGTTAAGACGCCGGGACGGTATTCCGATGGCGCAGGTTCGATCCCTGCCCGAGCAATTTTATTTTTCTTTCTAATTATTTAAAATCTTACAAAGTATGTGTAAGCGCTTTCTATTCTCTACCACTGGCATCCTAAATCAATATCATTATAAAGAACTGTAATGCAGAAAACGGTCCTTTGGTTTGGCTCAATGAATTATCAGATATAGGTATGACATATCACATTGAATTATATTATATTATGGTTTCGAATACTTCTACTACAATTAATAGGTATGTTCATACTATAATGGCTCATTTATTCTTACTGCTGCGGCACGGACCTTGTCTCAGGAAGAGTGGATGGTATGAAAACGTATGAACCAGAACAGAAGGAATTACCCTGGCCCAGTGCCGCTTGATGCATGTCAGTCACAGTCATGTCCTAAAAAGCTATACCTATAGTTACTTACTAACTTTATAAATAAACATCAATATTTATACAGCTATCCATTAAACTAATTGAACATACTTTTAAACAATGATGACCGACTCAAAATCCCATCTCAATGATAATCCCCAAAGGGATCTTATCTCCACAACAAATCGACAACATTGAACTTAATTCCACCGAGCCCAACTGTATACGTAGTGACTAGTGTCATTTCTATCACTTGCTATCAGCCATCACTGACATTTGAAAGGAACCGGAAAGTTAATAATGTAGTCTCATGGCGATGGCGTAACTCTAAAGGTGAACTGGCGACTGCTCCGGTGATCCTAGTTAGGAACGCTCAAGGACACTGGACAGTGTGTCATCCACCACATTCTTGAGATCATCGGTTTTGGAGTGAAATGATTTGGTTACCTTAGCAATATTCTATTAAAAGTGAAATAGATATGAATAATAGAAGAAGAGTGAATAGGCACCTCATGGGCAAACGTGCTCCATCTTAGACCGCAACTACGCATACCATCGGGTGAGTTGTTGTCAAACGTGAGCCCATTTCATCATAAAAAAGTATAGGAATACTTTCTACTTAGTGCAGTTTGAAATAATTTGTTGATCGAAACTTAAGATATACAGAAATTTAACCGATGTTTTTTAAAAACACATCTTCCTCACTGGAAAAGGTACCTACCTACTCAGACAGTCCCAAAGTTTTGCCACATCCTAAAGGTATATGTGCTTCATTTAGATTTCAAAGGAAGACGACAGTTGAATGACTGCTCAGACCCGGCTCTTTGATGGCTTACTGCACACCATCCAGAAACACAACTTTGCGGTATGGCTTTATTCGGTGGGTGTTATCTTTGACTACGAGATTGAACTGCTAACGCTAGAGTCTAGTTCAAAAGCCTCAAGTTTTATTACTCTTATGGACAAACCATAAACCAACCAAGGCCGGAGACGAGACGGTATTTCACACCGGGACAGCTTCTAACCCTGTATCAAGCACAAGTCCGGTCGTGTATGGAGTACTGTTCTCACCTGTGGGACGGCTCCGCCAAATACCAGCTTGGAGCAAGCCTTGGAGACCATTGAAAAAAGAGCCAAAAAGCTCATTGGTGATGCGCTGGTTAAGACTAAGCTTCAGAGTTTTGAACATCGGCGCAAAGTTGCCAGTCTATCGGTCTTTTACCGGATACATTTCGGAGAGTGTGCGACGGAATTACATGAACTTATACCGCCATCTCCATTCTATCACCGGACGACCAGACGTACGGCAAGCCGTCATCAATTTATGGTTGACATCCCTCCTGCTTGCACCAAGCGCTTTGCTTCGACCTTCATAATGCGAACGGCCAAGGAGTGGAACTCTCTGCCGGCATCTGTGTTTGCGGATAGCCATAATCTGGGTGTCTTTAAGACAAGAGTGAACAGGTTTCTTCTAGGCGAGCGTGCATCTTCGACCGCATCGTCACTTAACAACAGGTGAGATAGCGGTCAAAAGCAAGCCTATAAATAGTAAAAAAAAACCTACTTTCCTTAATTTCAACTAAAGTTGAGTAACGATTACATTTAATGTTATTAAAAGTGTCGGTTAGTCTTCATCATGCCTAACCCTGGTCTTTCATCATCATCGGCCTATACCAGTCCACTGCTGGACATATGCCTCTTCCATAGCACACTAAGCCCGATCTTCGGCTTTTCTTCTCCAGTCACTTCCAGCAACCCCGCGTATATCGTCGCTCAATCTATTTGCAGCCAGCCAAAACTATATGTTATGTATATACGAAACATCAAGTTAACCCATCGGTTACCTCGACTTAGCGTTGGCGCAACTAACGCTTATGTAGTTTGACCAATTATTAACTCCTGGATTAAAACAAGATTTTTGAGTCCTAGTATTGTTCCATGCAGATTAAGTCGCATGTGTCAAAACTTTACATATTTTTGCAATAATTCTTTAATATTAGTTAATATTGATATTAATATTAAAAGAAATAAATCCCAAAAAGTTCGTCCCCCTCATAATAATTCACATCTTGCGTAGTTTACGCATTCTCCAAGGCCAAAAGTAGTTTGCCTAGAATTAAGATGAATCTAGTTTTTATTCCGAATTAATTTTATACATTAGAAGACATTAAAATGTGTCTAATGTTGATGATGTTTGACTATTAATATTTTTCGCGCATAGTTGTTGAATGAGATAATATGAATTTATTGATTAAAAACTGTGTACAAAGATGTTATAACGTAATTGTAATGAACCAACAGTTTGTCCTTTCGGACGTACAATATATATACGACAATATACCTACGTATACAATATCATCATCATCAGCCCATCACGTTCCCACTGCTGGGGCACGGGCCGTCTCTCATAGAGAGATAATATATTAGAAATATACAATACTAGCTGATGCCCGCGACTTCGTCCGCGTAGTGGAGTATTCATCCTGCATCCGAACATTTTTCGTCCCATCATATTCACATTCCAGTTCCCGTCTCGCTCCTATCTCGTTACCGTACCTTACCGCTTCTGTTCTGTTACCTTCCCACTCCCACCCCGTTATCTTTCCACTCCTATAGCGTTACCGTAATGCTCTGGTCCTGATTCCGTCCCGCTCCTATATCATTATCGTCCTACTCTGCTACCAATCATATTCCGATCCTAACCCTTTATCGTCCTCCCTAGCGAACCTCCTACCGTGTTATAGTTCTCCTCCTATACCGTTATCATCCCCTTTTTGTCCCTTTGTAATCCCACTCCGGTCCCGATATAATTACCAAATTTTTCGGCCCTTACTTCATTTGTGAGTCATGTATTTATAATTTTTTGCCCAAGTATCAAACGTACAAAACGCTAGCGTAGTAGTTTGAAACATATTACAGACTATAGAAACCGGGTGGAAATGAAACGTCGGGGGGGAACCGCCACGGACCATTTACGATTCGTAATACCAGTAATACGTACAAACGGACGGACGGTGCGGCGCGCGTGGTCTCGGTCCGGGTTTGTAATCATTTATATGAGTTTGCGGTGCGGCGGCAGCGCCGGTCCGGCGCCATGTACATACATGAAGCCTGAGTTACAGAAATCTTTGAAACCTAAGTCTCCTATTTACATATACATAGCTGTTGCCCGCGACTTTGTACGCTTAATAAAATCATTCATTTTGCTCCTGGCTATTTCCGGCTGCTCTCGCTTCTATGCCGATTTTGTCCTGCTTCTATCCCAATCCTAACCCGAATTCATCTCGTTTCTATTCCGATCTTTTTCAGCTCTTATCTCGTTTTAAATAGACAGAATACCTACTTACATTATAAACATATATTTTCTTTACAAATTTTATCATCCGTTTAAATCTATCAGGGGATGGTATTCAAAACAATCGTAATAATACATGTGTCAATAGTTTTTTTCACGATTAAGTATATGTAAGTATTTTGGCCAAAAGTCAATCGTCGTAGCTCCAGAAAAAATATTGTATGTCGCAGGGAAATGAGGATACCAGGGATTTCTCGAAATCTCTAGGGATACGACGTACAGTTTTAATAAATAGGCTCTCGCCAAAACTCTTGCTTCGTCATCCCTTCGCTTCACTTGCGCACTCGACCATCACTCCACTCGGGAGGTCGCCGGCTCGCTACGCTCGCCACCTCTCCCCCTCGCTTCGTTCTGGACTTGCGCACTCGTTCTGCTCAGGAACTCCTCGCGAGCTCCTGGCTCCGCGCTTTTTATATACACTCTAGGGGTAAATGCTAGTCGGACCGCGGAGAAGTGGTCCTTACCATACATGATTATACCATGATTTTGTCGTATCCCTAGGAATATCGCCTGCGACACGTACGGTCAATGACAAAAGTTGCTGAATATTTGTAAATCTTCGATTGACTACACCTTTAGTATTTCTTATTTTTCTGAATGTTGCATTTTAAAAGTCTATTAAAATCCTGTACGAATAAGGAAATTGCAAAAAATTGCATAACGTTAGAAATCATTTATTTTGCCTAGTCTATAATACAAAGTTTAGCTTTCACCTTACAAACAAAGGTTTTCCACACAAATATTTGCCATCCCGTTTAGACCTTTTAAGATGTTTAAAAAGTAGTGAAACATGTGCGTATAGTATCTTCGATTAGTATATACGTACCGAATTTCAAAATCATTGGTTTAGAAAAAAAAATATTATCCACCTTGTTTAACGTTTTTAGAGGTTAATTAATATAGCGAGTTTCGTTTTAATTTATTGCTTTTGTTTGGTCTGTATACGAAATTTCATTGCTACAACTTCATAAACAAAAATTCTCCACACAAACTTTACCACTCTGTATAACCCTATTAGGGGATGATTTCAAAACATGGTGAAATAAGTGTTTATAATTTTACTGGCTGAGTACTTATAGTAAATTTCAACATTGTAGCATTAAAAAAAATTTGATACCTTCCACCCTGTTTAACCTTGTTAGAGGGTGAATTTCAAAAAATGGCGAATTACGTTTAAATTTATTTCTTGTGCTTACTCTGTGTACTAAATTTAATTGCCATAACTTTATGAACAAAGATTCTTCATTTAAACTTAACCACCTCGTTTGAACTGGTTTGGGGATGATTTCAGCAAAATGGTGAAAGACGTGCTTAAAATTTATCTGTCTGAGTAAATGAACCGAACTTCATCGTCGTAGCTTTAAAAAAATATAATTACATTTCACCCTTATTTTACCTAATTAGGGGTAGATTTTTAAAAAAATTTGCTACACGTTTTAATTACCTTTTTTTTCTTAGTTTATGTCCCAAGTTTCATCAAAACCACAAACTTCATAAATAAAAAAGATTTTCTATACAAACTTTACCACCCCGCTTAGGCATGTCGGGGGATGATTAAAAAAAATGTGAAATACATATCTACAATTTCAATGGCTAAGCACGTATACCACATTTCATCGTTGTAGCTCAAAAAAAATAATTATCTTCACTTTCCACCCTGTTGAACCCTGTTAAGGGATGATTTTCAAAAATAGTTAATCACGTTTTAATTATCTTCTTTTACCAAGTTTTATCATAGCCACGAAACTTCATAAACAAAGATTTTCTGTTTAAACTTTACCACCCCGCTTAGGCTTGTTAGGGGATGATTTTCAAAAAATGGTGAAATACACATCTATAATTTCATTAGCTAACCACGTACACCAAATTTCATCGTTATAGCTTAAAAATAATAATTTTCACTTTCCACCCTGTTTAAATCTTTTAAGGGATGATTTTCCAAAATTGTAAATCACCTTTTAATAATATTTGTTAGGTGTGTGTACCAAGTTTCATCGCTATAAACAAAGATTTCTTATGTAAACTTTACCACCACGTTTAACCCTGTTAGGGGTTGATTTTTGAAAAACGCTGAAAACTAATTTTTAAGCTTGATCAAACTTAGTTGATTTACCCTATTTCTTTACTGTAGCTACAGTGTCCCACTAATAAAAACTCCTACTCCATACAAACTTTGCGGCCTTATTTAATGACCTTAAGGGTTGATTTTTTAAAAGTTACTGAAATTATATTTTTATATTCTTATGTTTAGTCAATTCACTAAGTTTCATAACTTTACTAAAAAAACATACACCATGGAAAATTTGCGACCCCAATAAATGACCTTAGGGGTCGAATTTCGAAAAATGCCGAAAATAAGTTCTTAGTATTTAGATGCTTAATGCTCCCGCAAAATTTTATAACTATTGGTCAAGAAACAATCACCGTAGCATACATTATAGTTTCCGCATTCCAATCTAAAAAACCACACTAAACCCCCCTTAAGGGTTGATTTTCAAAAAACTGTGATACTCGTGCTCTTTTATTTCTTTTGCATAGTATACTGCCAAAGTTTCGTGACCGTGCGACAAAAGAATTTTTTTTCCCCATACATCCTTTATGACCCCATTTGACCCACTTAAAGGTCAAATTTCGAAAAATCCGTTCTTAAATGACGCCTTCATTACTTGTAGAATACGTGGTCCAAATTTCAAGTTTCTATGTTAAGCGGTTTCGGCTGTGCGATGATTGTAGAAAAAAACCCTGTTCTTTTATTATATAGATATGGACGTATAATGTTATGATTGACTAAATACTTTGCTAAGAAACCTGTTTTATTATTCTATCTCGAAGATTTTACTCCTTTACTATACTATGTTGTGCTAATTTTGTTCTTATTTTATATTTCACGTTATACTTAAGTAATACCTACATGGTGAGTTTTTGTACAGGAATCCCTGTGGCAACTACCTTAAGTTAAAAATCCATCTAGAGCTGTTATCCAAACTTAATAAAACTGCTTTCATGGAATTTTGAATAAGTTAGTGGGTTTTACTAATAACCAAAATGCTGCCCTATATTTTGGCTAAAGGATAAGCATAGGATAAGCATATTCAACGTGCCATTTCTGCCAGCATTTTGGGAACGTTGCCCACTGGTAGTGGTTTATTAGATTAGATTAGTTTAAATAGATTAGATAACGCTTTATTGTTACGTACCTACCTTTGAGTTTTGGATTATATAGCTAGTTAAATACTAGCGATCCGCCCCAGCTCCGCTCACGGATGCAATTTACTAATGTGGTGTCATTTTTTGACGACTTGATTACAAAACGTAAGGGTTCTCATTTGTAGTTTTTCAATGTTCCGTACCCAAGGGTAAAACGGAACCACATTACTAAGACTCCGCTGTCCGTCTGTCCGTCTGTCACCAGGCTATATCTCATGAACCGTGATAGTTAGACAGTTGAAATGTTCACAGATGATATATTTCTGTTGCCGCTATAACAACAAATGCTATAAAACAGAATAAAATAAATATTTAAGGGGGCTCCCATACAACAAACGTGATTTTTTTGCCATTATTATAGATAATGGTACGGAACCCTTCGTGCGCGAGTCCGATTCGCACTTGTCTGAATATTTTTTTTAAGTAACTGAGTGACGAGACTAGCTGGTCGTTCACCTGATAGTAAGCAATACGCCAGCCCATAACAATAACAACACCACCCAGAACTTTGTTTCTCTACTACAAAAACTTAATTAGAATGTATTGTACATATTAACCTTCCGAGATTTTTTTTCCAAATGACAGTAAAATCCGTATCAAAATCCGTTGCTTGGTTATGAAGAAGTAAGCGGAGAAACAAATATGAGGACGGTACCTAGGTACTTATGTAAACTAACCACACTGTTCCTAATAAAGATCACGTTTTAACCGACTTCAAAAAACGGAGGAGGTTCTCAACTCGATTGTTTTTTAGACACATTTTTTCAACCGACCTCAAAAGAAGGAGGTTCTCAATTCGATTGTTTTTTAAATGTTTGTCCTCAGAACTCCGTCATTGATAATCAGATTTGGAATATTCCTTTTGCGTTTTGTTCAGTATAGCTACAAGGTATTATAGCCATATAAATTTCATCGATATTCGACATTGGATTTCGAAGGTACATCAGAATTGACGTGTGTTTTGTTATAAAATGAATTATTCTAATATAAAAACAAGTTGTTTATGTCTTTGTATACTTATTGCTTTTTATTGACACGTTTCTATTGCTTTGTCTATAGCGAATTAACATTGACTCTTACATAAAGGTTAACAATTTTTAGCACACACGTTTACATTATTTGGCGCTGTAACTAATTGATTGTAAACTTATTTAATTCTTGTAACCAAGGTTTATTGCCAATTTTGTTAAAATGTTAAATATTACGTATTTTGACTCAATAGGGGATCGGACAAGTTTTCAGAAAGTGTTTTAAATTAACTACAATGAATATATATAGCCATGAAAAATGTATTTTTATTAAATAACGCTCTATAAGTACCTAAAACTATGTTTAAATATTACGTTTCAAATATTGCCGCGCAAAAGGTCACCTTAAAACTTGTGTCGTCATATGATGGTAGAAAACGAAAAACTCTTCGAAATAAAACTTGCAAAGAGATTTAAATAGGTTTTGTGAAGTTTGGGGACTATATTGTAGTAATGGAACGAAAAAAAATGCATAAATACATTTTATGGAAAGCAAAAACGTAAAATAAACACAAGCTTGACTCACGGCATTTGCCTTCAAATGACGTCATGCGCTGTGATTGTTGTTTCGTTTGAGATGAACAACAGATTGAAAATGTCAGAATTATTAGATTTTATTTATTGATTTAAAAATCATTATTATTTCACAAAAAATATTGATTGAATGATCTTTTTGGTTCGACGAACATTCGTTCAAACTACATTTTAGATTTTTTCTCGATTCCTGTCCGATCCCCTATTGACATTATGTCACCTATTCTTTGGTGTCTCATGAAATATACCGGTATGTTTAATGTAATACTAAAGTTTACAATACTTTATTACAAACATATCTACCTATTATATAATTTATATATTTTATTTATTTATTTATTGCACCATTGGGGTAGACGCGTTCTAGAGTGAAGACCACGAATTGGCAAACGTAGTGGAGGACGCCCTCAGGCTAGGTGGAGCGACGATTTTCGCAGGGTGGCTTGTAGCATGAGATGTCTGGATGAGAGTAGCCGGGGATCGTGCTCAATGGCGTGCAATTGGAGAGGCCTATGCCCAGGAGTGGACTGCGATAGGCTGATGATAATGATGATGATGATTTATTGCACAAAATAAATTACAATCGCTACAATACCATCAAAAACAATAATAATAATCTGGATTGCAACTCAAAGGCATGTGCAATCAACAAACTTAAAAATAAAACATAAAGAGCAGACAATGTTCGAGATTTGAGATGCACACATCCACAAATCTACAATCTTCATAAACAAACAAATATACATTTATATTTATTGTTTTAATTTGTTATTTTTGTATAGTATACTATACTTTATTGTAAACATGTCTATATAAGTACACGTGTAAAACCTGTTGTCTGTTGTACCTAAAAACTAGCTTTATCTTCCAAACACGTCATATGAATATAAAAATGTCTATCTTTATGAGCCTATATAAGAATGACCATAAATTGACCTATCCCAACTAAAACAAGAATTGCAAATAATGTTTTGATTAATTTATTGAAATTAATGAATGCAGATTGCACCAACCAACAAAACTATTTTTCCACCAAAATATAAAATACCTAGCGGAAATTTAATTTATCGGAGATTTTTATAAATCTAACGTGATTAAAAAATTATATTGAAAGACATTTTTTCAGGTAACTTTTTTGTTCAAACATATATGAATTTTTATTTTTACATTACAATACAATACAATTGCACTTTATTGCATACCACAAACATAATTACATTTTTTTAATGGTCTGTCTCAGAAAGACATCCCATTAACATTACAATTTATTCAATAAGACTAATAAGTAATTTATGTAGCTTTGACTTAAATTGCTGACTATAGTATAACTATGAATGTGTCCATTAACACTTTTCTTACTGTCTCTATTAAGGCGAAGACACTTTGTTGTTGTGTTCTTTACGGGTAGCACTAAAGTACAATGTATAGGTCACTGTCACTTCACTAAACTAACTCAAAAGGTTTTGTCCTTTTGAGCCTTCTCACTAGTACTATAATTACATGAGAAAAATATACTCCTTAACTAGGGTAATACAGTTTGCGGTCTTATCGCATAAAGCAATCTCTTACAGACAACCTTTTTTTACTTTTCGTTTTTTGTTATTTTTCAGGTTTTAGGTAATTTTTTCTACTAGGTACGCAAAGTTTACATCAATGCATCATCGGGCGCCATAGCGGCTAAAAATATATAGGTTTATTATAAGTGATAAAAAACTTACGGCCGTATATCTTTTCGAGCTACCGATAGCAAAATATTGTGATGAGATAATTAGATCATGTAATTAATCGGTTTATTTAGGTAATAAATACCATACTCATCGAAGAACAACACAAAAAACCGACCTCCAAACAAGAATACATACCTAGGTATATGTATTATAGAGTTACAAATTGAGGTGCATTATAAAAACGTTACGTATGTATGTTTATTCATTGTCTACGTACATTGTCTATTGTCATCTAAATTGACACCACTTCATAGCGCCTTGGCCTACATGAAGAGCGGCCTGCAAAGTATCCTAATTTGTATCACCTTGGATCGCTGATTTTATTAGTATTTACATACCATGAGTGTAGGTCCGTTGTCCCCGTAGGCCTTGTCCCCGCCACGGGGACAACATGATGTCATTAAATTTTCGTACCATTATCTCCCTTACGGAGATAATGGTACGAATTTATCTTCTTTATCTTCCCATACAGCCACTGGGTTAGGCTATATTAGAACTGTGACCACAAAGCGCGAGCCGATCGAGTGAAGCGAGCGTGCCGCGGCAGCGGCCAGTGAAGCGCCAGAAAGTGTAGTGAAGTGGCTAGTGAAGTGCTACATCTTCGACCGCATCGTCACAACAACAGGTGAGATAGCGGTCAAACGCAAGCCTATAAATAATAAAAAAAAAAGTTGTTTTTCCATATAAAGTTTACTTTACTATATCAACAGATATGAACAACAGATATTATGAATTTTATAACATATATACATTTATTATAAAATTCATAAAAACTATGTTATTGAGCACGTATAAAATCGTCGCGCTGCTCTGGACACTGGGGGTTGTCTCGTAGTCTGCTTCTGAATTTTCTGTTTTCTGCACATGTTACTGCAACCATTTTTTTTATACGCCCAACGATCACATACATAGATCCTGGCTCCTAACTAGGATTCCCTGTATCTAGGGAACCAGGAACTATAAGGACCATGGTCCCACAACACCCAGACACGAAACAAATGCTTGCCCTTTTTTTCTTTTCACAAACATTTGTCCCGTCGGCGTCGCGGGAATCGAACCCGGAACCTCAGTGGTGTATGAGATTTGAGCCAACCTGCCAAACCACTGCACCACAGAGGCTGTCAAAAACCATGGTTGCACTAGGTCAAATGAGCGGCCGACTTTCCAATGGCATAACATAAAAATGGTATTAACAGTAACGTAAAGGCCTATTAGGTGATTACAACACCAAGACGAGCCGGTTACATCAAAAGTTCAAGTTCGGCAGTCTTGTGATCGATTGCCGTTGTGAAACGGTGTATTAAATCTATGTGAACAGTGTTCAAATTCAAACTGTAATTTAGTTGTTTCTTTTGTAATTTGGACGTGAATAGCGTAGCTAGGTACGTAGATACTTAATTTAACAGACTTGAAAAAAAGCAGAATGTTCTCAATTCGACTGTATGTTTTATTTTATATTTGGCGATTACTCCGTATCCTTTTTATATATAAATTTCATAGATATTCGACCTTGGACTTCGAAGCTACATCAGAATAGCCGTTTTTTTAAATAAAATGTATACTGGTTTTTATACGTAGGTAGAGATATGAGAAAATAATCAAATCGCTTGTTAACACAATAAATCTGATTTTTTAAAAGTATTAATTTAAAAACGTGCTTAATTATACACTAACCCGTATCCATGAAAGACACTTGTCGAAACACTTATTAGGTAAGGCAGAGTAACCAATCAACTCTATCGTTAAACGTACGCCTGTGTTAGAAACGGGGTGACTCTACTAAATATAGATATTGCTATTTATCAAAAGGATTTACCTACCTAGCTCAATTAACCAAAATGATTTGTTAAGTCAGGAAGAGGCGGGTAGTTAGAAATAAAATATAGAAAATACTCATCAACTAAATGGGATTTATTACTTTTATGCAAATAAATTACTCAAAATACCATTTCCAAAATTATCATTTATCCATTCAAATATTTTCCATCATATTGCATTATCAACAAACACACAATTTATTACATACTAGCTGACCCGGCGAACTTTGTTCCGCCTTAAAGGCAATAAATAAGCAGTTTTTTTTTAATTGGAAAAAATACAAAAAAAATTAAATACCTACATTAATCATTCATAATTATTTCAGTATTTTATTAAATAGGTTGCTCTTCATTTAAGTACCTTGTGATACACGACATTTTTTGATTTATTATCAGGCGAAAAAACAAACAACGCAGATGGTCTTCCGACCCGTTAACATGCCACGTATAATTGACCATGGGAAAAACATGACATATGTGAAATGTACCTACATGTTCTATTCTACAGTAAAACATATTACGTACATTTGGTACATAATCTGGTAACTGCCAGATAAATGGGCTTTACAGGATAAAATATGATTGGAAACACATACTAACAACATGACAAGCAAGAAACTCATAGAATATTGCACAGAATTACACAGAATAATAACAACAAAATTAGCAGACAAAGTAAATGGTACTTAGCTTTGATCTCTGGCTCCCAGTGGCAAACTACTGAACTGATTTTAGGAAATACCTCGCTTTTTATAGAAACCTTTTAATACCCCCAGATTGGTTATAGAAAAACATGACCCGATTTCCAAATCTACCAATCATGAGACATCAGCGAAGACTTTAAAGTCAATACTCAACTACTTTACACAAATAACATTATTTTAAACGAATTATCCTTATACAACTAGTATTACAAATTATAATCATATTTTACACAGTCGTTTAAATATTCTATGAACATAAATCAAGTCAAATATATCATCATCAGCAAAGTACTATAACCTACCAATATGTCAAGACACAGACTTCCTATAAAAATAGTACTTTTCATATACAATATCCTTATGTAATTAGTATTATAAACTATATTTATATTTTATGTTATAGTTTTAATATTCTATCGACAAACATCGAGTTGTTAAACAAAAACAGTAAAATACCATCACGTACTACGAAGTCAGAGCACAAACTTATAATATAAAAATAATACCTTTGAAAAATTATCTTTAAAGTTATCAGTATTACAAACCATAAATTCATTAAACACAACAATTTAAATATCATACCAATGCAAATAGATAAATTCTAGTTTAGAACTTTCCCATTGTTCAAACAAGAGATTATCAACTTTCAAAATAATCATTAAACTAAATAGTCGTAAAAATAATTAAAATAGCAAATTGTATTCTTATTTTTAATAGTGTTTGCACACCAAATTACTTTTATTCTGGTACAATTACCACAAAGAGTCTTACTTTTGATAAGAAATATTATGTAGTTCGCAATCTGTCACCAAGTGTCAAACGTGTCAAAAACATCAAGTCGGAAACGTCATGTCATAAAGTCATTAAAAACGTCATGTCAAAAATGTCATTTCTAACACCTGCAAATGTAGAGTTCTAATCGAACCCTGTACCTTACTTATCAAAGTGTTTAGACAGGTGTTGTTTATAAATACGGGTGTAGGTAATTTTACCTATGCTTGTTTATACCTTACAAGCTTCTGATTAATTGATAGGTATAACCGTAGCCTAGGCGTGCCTAGCTCTTTCGTCAAAGGTTAATATTTTTATAGCCTGAAACTTCACGCGATATTGAAGGTCAAGTCTTATAATAGTCCGTATAATTTATTAAACAAAACTAATTGATTTCAACTACATAAATGCAAGACACAAAGTAAGATGTTTTTTTTACTTACAAGAGAGGTATCGCTAAATAGTAAGCATAAAACAAAGTGGCTATCCGCGCCCTCATTTCTGTTTTTACGCTTACTTCTTCCAAACCACGCAATGGATTTTGATACGGTTTTTACTGTCATTAGACATACAACACTGAAAGTTAATGTACCTAGAACACATTCTAATTATGTTTTTGCATTGTAGAGAAAATTCAATGTTTTGTAATCGAGTCGTCAAAAAATGACACCGCATTAGTAAATTGCAACTGTGCGAAACCAGCAAGGCGATCATGTATCTTTTATTTCATTCAATTTCGGTTTTGCGATCACGTAACCCGTTTGTTGCAATCAAACGTCAACGAAAGCTCAATTGAAATAAAAATAAGTTTTGACAAACAAAGTTTAAATCTATGTATAAACCATAGACAAGGGCCGTATTACACAGTAAAATTTAATAGATTGGGCGTATACATAACTATTCATAGCACAATCTCGCTTTGTAAATTTGTCGGGTAAAGGAGGAGCACATTGAAATCGAGAAATAAAAAGTTACATGATCGCATTTTATCAATTGAAATAAATTTCTATTGCACGTTAGTCCGCAACATGCAATGTTCGCAACAGACTTGCGTGATCGCTCTGCAGGGCGGGCCGATAGTCGCTACTTTTTCTTAAAAAATACCGATAGAGACAAAAACAAATATTTCATAAGACCTTGACCGGAGCGCGTTTTAGCGAGCTAATTAATATTAATGTGCGTGGCTATCGTGTCGGCTTACAAGTGGATCCCCACTTTCGATATAATTTGCAAAAAAATATATCCTATTACTACTTCCATCTTCAAAGTTTGGCATTTATACTACTATTCATATTACAAATGCTAAAGTTTGAAGATGGACGGATAGATGGATGGATGGATGGATGGATGGATGGATGGTTAGATGGATGGATGGATGGATGGATGGACGGACGGACAGACGGACGGATGGATGGATGGTTTTTTTTTTACGCTTAATTGATCTATGTTTGGCCTCTATCTCGCCTGATGTGAAGCGATAATGTGGCCTAAGATGGAGCACATAGATCTAGAGAGAGACGGCAGTTGAGCGGCTGCTCAGACCCGTCTCCCCGATGGTTCACCGAACATCATCCCGAAACACGACTAGGTCGCTTGACGGCATGACTTTGTTCGGTGGGTGGTATTACAACCACGGCCAGAGCCTACCACTCCAAAGCGCGTAAGCGGGTTTCATCACGATGTTTTCCTTCACCGTTTTAGAGTGAGCGTGCAAAATCTGCACTTAACTATAAGGCAGGGCCGAGTCGGGATTCGAACCCAGGAGCATCGGATCGAAAGGCGCACAGTCCCCGCTGAGCCACACTCGCTCTTAAAATGATTGCATTGAATTGAATGGATGTTTGTTACTCAATCACTCCAAATCTACTGAACGGATTTTGATGCATTTGGTATGTAGGTGCTTTAAATCCTGAAAAAGGCTTTTTATCCCGGGAAACTGCGGGTGGAACCGCGAGGTGCAACTAGTATATTATACAACAGTGACCTTATGTCAATATAATGATACTACGATTGTATTTATCCGGCATTGCATTCATGTTTAATGTAATGTTACAGGAAAAATGCTCAGATCAGTAGAGACTTTTACATGCAATATAGTTTTCTAATTTCATTATTCCTTCCATCTCAGTCACGTAACGAAGCGAATATTGAAATCTTAGATCTACATAATTAGAGAACAATAGATCTTATTAAATTGTTTGATGCCATGTATTAGGGAACTTCGTTAGACAATTACGGATCTCAATAGATGTTGCAAAATCATTTCTTCCTTATGTATTTACAAAGCCCATCGACACTGAAGACGTCAATATTGGCATTATTATGTTTTTTAACGGGCGAATGCCTTTATTACCGAAAACAACTCTACTTACTAAAACTAAACTAACTATTTACAAGGAGAAGCAATTGGATCATGAAAGGCCTATAGATAGCTCAAATGCTCCTCCCCACTGATTTTTTTGGTTTTCTGTTTTTTTTTCTATGTCACGTGTAATAAGTTGTTGCAAATAAACGCTTTTTTCCTTTGAAAAAAAAACAGCCGTTAGTAGGTATAATAATTACCTACTTAGTACGTTCTGTGGGCTCTAGCCCACAAACGATTTTTTAACGTCAAAAGAAACAATAAAACAATTTTCGTGTCTATATTTCAACCGCAGATAACAACATTTTCAAACTATTTTATAACAATGCTATCTTACGTAAATGTCAGGAATTTCAATAGCTTCTTGACAGACTATAAACCATGGGCATAGAGGCAATAACAAAATTCAATAAAACGAAAAGAGTGCGCGCTTTCTCCGAACCACTTTTGTGATTTGTATAATCGAGATGTTGGATTCGTGCCTCTAAAGGGATTTTCATAAGGAAGTGGCTAAACACACGTTGTTTTCAGAAAATCAACAATTGTGTGTGGGCAAGAACTCTATAAGACTTCCATATAGCACTGATGATCGTATCTACACACGGCGAAAATACGCGGCCATTCCATTTTTTCCGGCAAAATTTTTCCAGCGTTTTTCTGCCCGGCGAAAAAATATGTGTAGACAAGAGATCTTATAGTTTTTTCAGCGTTCACCTACCCTCAACCATGTCGACTATTCAACTAACTATGTACAGCCAACTCCACCTCACCGCTTTGTTGAACAAAACGCCAATCTAATTGAATGCGATCAGCCCAATTCGAAAGCTTGTTGTTAAACAATACCACGATTAGCTAAGAACCGAACTTGACCCACATCCGCTTCACGCTTCGATTAGCATTGGTTCTCTGGCGTATGAGCATTTAATTGTACAAGCCATTACACGAACGAGGGATGAGAATGGTTAGTTTACGTGAAACGCAACGCATCATCAGTTGTCTCCACAAATTTGTCACATCTTACTTCTTAATTCTATTCATTCTCTGCCAAATTGGCTACATTAGCCACATAAGAGCATACCATCAAAGCTCAACTAATTAATTATATTGCAGAAGTTGTTTATTAATGAAAGAATCGACGTGACCTCGAAGCAAGGAATCGCCAAGTTGTCATAGTGAATTAGGGCCCTGATGCCTTAACCAACATTTATCCATATTTAGAACTGACCTTCACCATAATAAAAGCCTAGTTAATCAAGAACGTAACATCGTACCAGAACAATCGACAACAAGTATGTTGTTCCCTTTCACCATCGACGATTACATTTTCTACTTACTCCCAAAGCTTGAAGGGTGAAAGTTGCTTGAACTGAGCCTTTAGAAGGTAGAGGCTTGCGGTACAGTTTGTATGAGTTAATTAAATAAAGTAGCAGATGAAAAACAGCCGTAATTACAAAGTGAGAGCCCGATGAAAACGAAATGGGCGCGACTATACGACCATGAATGATAGGTTGACATAAGAATTTCCAAATTCAGGTAATTTGACGGTCTCTGTAGTGTAGTGGTTAGGCAGGTTAGCTCAAATCTCGTATACCACGAAGGTTACGGGTTCTAATCCTGTAAAAAAGTGCAAGAATTTGTTTTGTATCTGAGTGTTGTGGTCGTGGTTTTCGTAGTTCCTGGTTTCTTAAATACTAGTTAGGGCCTAGATATGATCGTTGATAAGTAAATGATTGTAATAAATAGCATAAAAAAATAAATAAAAAAGAACGCCCAAAACGAGCTTTCTTTATTTATTATTATTTTTTATGCTATTTATTACAATCATTTACTTATAAAATCTTAATTATTTGAGAATGTTAAATAGCCATGCATAAATTAACCAATAATGTAATTTCCTGATTCAATTAAATAGCCTACTGACGCATTCTTAATAAATTAAAAATACTATATCGTCACCTTACACAAAAGGCAATAGTGTAATTAAAAAATTCTTTACGGGAATTTTTAAAATGCGTGTTTTTTTAAAACTTTATAAATAATGTATGTAATTTATTGAATATTACATTGGGTTTATGCCAAAATAAGTCATCTTCAGATATATTTAGCATATTTTTTTGATTCTCAAGTAAAAAAGTTGTACAAGAGAGGTAGGTAGGTAATAAAAGCGTAATATAGGTGCGACCCGCGACTTGGTGCGCGTGGAATTTGGCTATATCGCAATCTCTCGGGAACCACGTGTTTAATTAGGATAAAAAATATCCTATGTCCTTCTCCGGCCTACAGGCTATCTCGATGCCAAATTTCATGCGTTTCAGCTGACAGACAGAGTTACTTTCGCACGTATTAGCGTGGATAATTACATTAATAATAAAATAAAACAAATAAAATATTAATAATATAATATATTCTTTTTGACTTTCTTAAATTATGTGCGGAATTAACATTCGCTTTAAAAACGGCGAAGGAAAACGTCGGAAACCGGCATGTTCAAGAATGTGATATCCACCAACAAACAATGGGCCAGCGTGATGGATTATGCACTATACTCTCTCTAGGATGGAAGGCCCGAGTCCCAGCAGTGGAAACGTGATGATGATGAACCAGAAATAAAATTTTATTTTAATTGTATTTTACCTATCACTTAAAAAACAATGAAACTAGAAAAGCTAAATTTAAGATCACTAAAATCATATCATGTTTCGAGAAGGTAATTAAGATTAAATTTTTATATATTTATGCAAAATTAAACCTGGGCTTTTATCAATATCTATAACCTGTCTTAAATCACAATTTAAGAATATTAAACTATGGCACTATAATATAGCTTTTTTTTAATAGTACGAGTATCTCTTTCTAATTTGAATTTAAAATTGGCGCTATTTTACTTTTTCCGATTAATTTTTAAACAAGCAATTTTATTCAAACGAAAATTTTAGTTTTTTAATTTAGTTATGTGATAAAAAAACTTGCTACCTTGTTTTATAAATAACTGACATAATTTTATGATAACTTACAGAAAAAGAAACGTTAAATATTTAGCATTCCACCATTTTGAAACCTGTCATAGAAAACTCGTTAAATTATAATATCATATTCTTTTCATTATTATAAGAATATGATATTATAAGCCGCTTTGAAGTCACATTTACCATCATCAAACATTCATAATTTTGTTGATGTTAAATGTATCGACTTCAAAGTGGCTGATTTTTTATTTATTTTGAAAGAAATAATTATACAACCGTAGCATGAATTTAATAAAATATATTTTAAGAGAATTTTTCAGTATACCTAGAGCATTTGTCATTACTTCATATAATCATAAAAGACATCAAAATATTTTAAATGATTATGATATTATAATTTAATTTAACGACTTTCCTATGACAGGTTTCAAAATGGTGTAATGCTATAAAATTTTCTATAAGTTATTATGGTTAAACCATAAACAAAAACTTCTGAATCTTGATCACGATAATCTAAAACTGATTAATTACTCAGCAAGTTGACTATGAATAAACTTTTTTTTTTTCGTTTCACATTTCATAGACAATAATAGTTATTCTTATCTATTAATTAAACGGTAAGCTTTACTACCACTTGTTGACTACAAGACATAAATTAACCATTTCACAAAGAAAGTACAGCAATTAGGGTTGCCAATACTCTTTCCAACGCACAGCCAATGACACAAAAGCTTTTTGTTATCTATTATTTGGGATTAAATAAAATATTAATTAAATGAATGAACTCCCTTTACGAAAAGTTATACGTTTCACTCCTGTAGATCCTTCGTAGCATTTGTTTCAGTAAACTCTTCCTTCAAAAGGGGTGTTAATAGAGTTCTTAATGGTCGGCAACGCCAACCTCAACCTCATACCGAACTCCATCGAACGAATCTTGACTCTGGCAGATGCACAAGACGTGCAAAGCCAAATCCCACAAGTGGGGAGAAGAACAACAAACGCCTCTGGTATTGCAGATGTTCATAGGCAACTGCTTACCGTTAGGTGGGCCGTATGCTTAACAAAGATTTTACGTATGCAAAATATTTCGCCTCAGCCAAGGTCACCTTCCATTCAGTACATGAAACTATAGCCTAGTAAACTATAGCCCAACATGCGTTATTGCGAAACAAATATTCGGAAAAAGATCCACTATTCAGAAGATACGGCAAGAAACTGAAGGGCATTTTTTTAGAACTTTTATTACGACAATATTATCGCAGCGTAAACTCGCCCCTGATGAAGAGCATCGGACATGCTCGAAACCTAGGTCGACTAGTTCGACAAACTACGTGAGTCCTAGCCGTTTTATTAAATATTTATACTGAATCAAACTCACGAAAACTTTCATACTAAAATATTATGTCTCTTATATGCCAGTTGGCTACTTGGCAGAAGCGTAATGTTAAACGCATCTTTGTCTTCTATGTAATGACTAACTGATGTATGCTTTTTTCATTAGAATATTTTTCACACGCATGTTAGCATTGATCCTGTTTAACTTTGCTTTGCAAGCTTGATATGCTTGTTGCACGGACTACTCAACTTACGATATCATGGCAGCCCTACCTCAGAGTACCTATAAATATTTTTTTACCAGCAGTCGAGCGAGTTCGTGACTCAGTTTTCATTTTCTGTTATTTATTATAACTTTTTACTAAACTTTTACGTCTGATATAAAATAGAAGATCATTGCAACCGTTTTTTTGTTACGTAAATATGACATCATTTTGTTTTTACTATTCGGGTTTTATATCTAAACAATATCCTATTAGGTACAATTATAAAAGCGAAGTTTTGATTCATTGAAAGTTGGTACGACAGACAACCAAAGTTACCAAAACAGCCCATATGGATTAGCAAGCTGAAGTGGCAATGGGCTGATCACATCTCTCGAAGGACGGACAACAGTTGGAGTAGAGTAGACGTGTCCTTGAGCGGAAACCGCGAATCTGCAAGCGTAGTGGACGCCCTCCGAGCGACGAATCCTATCCTACTAATAATATCTGTAGCATTAAGTAATAGGTACTGTTAAGTATTCTGTGGTAGTATGGGCATATGGATAAAACCTCGAAAAATAATATCCACCATGAGTTTTAAAAGTCGTTGACCCAACAATCGTAGGGTCATTATGTGACAATATGCTAATTCATTTTATGGTTTACATGTGAAATAAACAACTTACAAAGCAAGTTATTGATTCGGGTTCAACGATATATTTGAATTGCTTATGATACCTATGATTTAGAGTTAATAGGTTCTGGACGTGTGTCGATATTCATCTAATTCTACAATCGATATAAGCACATATTTCTTCGAAGATGGGTCAACGACCATTTCTTGTCCATAAGTAAATTGTGTGACAATTCTAGCATTCATTTTATATATTATTTGTGGGTCATTGACTATACCTCGTCTCGTGGTTTACATTACGAATAATAAGGTGTTATGGCCGATATAAATAATTGTAAAGATATTTTCGGATCGTCGACTATTTCTTTATTAACCGACTTCAAAAAAGGAGACGGTTATCTATTTAATTGTATTTTTTTAATCATTTTTTTATGTTTGTTACCTCAGAACTCCGTCATTTAAGAACCGATTTGCAAAATTCTTTTGCGTTGGGTTCATATAGCTACGAAGAGGTCTTATATTAATTTCATCGATATTTGACCTTGAACTTCGGAGATACATTGAAGTCGGTTTTTGTTTTTTTCTAAAAATTAATTATATTACAATGCAAATATTATGAAAGATTTGTAGAAGATAGGATCAACGATTTTACGTCGTACAAATGTAAATTCATCAGCTCATCACGTTCCCACTGCTGGGACACGGGTCTTCTCTCATAGAGTGAATATGGGCCATAATCCATCACGCTGGCCCAGTACGGGTTGGTGGATGTCACATATCCTTGAATTTTTGTGATTAATTCTTGGACATGCCGGTTTCCTCACGATGTTTTCCTTCACCATTTTTAGAGCGAGTCTTAAATCTGCACACACCTTAAGAATGTTAGTGATGCAGGGCCAGCGGGTTTCGAACTTGGGTGCGTCGTATCGAAAGTCGCACGTGCTCCCACTGAGCCACTCTCACTCCTAAATGTCAATTAATTATTACTATTGACGGCTTCATTTTACCTCTAAACTGTGAAGGTACGTTATAGATGTCATCGACCATTTTATACTTTTACCAATTTATGTAAATGTTTGTGGAGTTTTGAAGGAGGTAGGTCAACGACTATTTCCTGGGGCTCATCAACCATTTTCTTTTTATATCGTAACAAGTTTATTGTTTATAGTAAAAAAATAAAGTAATTTGAAGGAGATAGATAGGTCAACGACCATATTTCGTGGTTCTAATGTAAATTGTGGTGTTCTCGTATTCATTTTATAATATGAAGATACATTGTAGATGGGTCATCGACCATTTTCTTTTTATATCTCTACAAGTTTATTGAAATGTGTCGAGTAAAAAAAATTAAAAATAATTTGAAGGAGATAGATAGGTCAACGACCACATTTCGTGGTTCTAATGTAAATTGTGGTGCCATTACCGTTCACGTATTCATTTTATAATATGAAGATACATCGTAGATGGGTCATCGACCATTTTCTTTTATATCTTTACAAGTTTATTGAAATGTGTATAGTAAAAAATTAAAAATAATTTGAAGGAGATAGATAGGTCAACGACCATTTTTCGTGGTTCTAATGCAAATTGTGGCATCATTACCGTTCACGTATTTATTTTATAATATGAAGATACATTGTAGATGGGTCGTCGACCATTTTCTTTTTATATCTTTACAAGTTTATTGAAATGTGTATAGTAAAAAATTAAAAATAATTTGAAGGAGATAGATAGGTCAACGACCATTTTTCGTGGTTCTAATATAAATTGTGGGCTCCATACCCTTCTCGTATTCATTTTATAATATGAAGGTACATTGTAGATGGGTCATTGACCATTTTCTTTTTATGTTTTTACTTCCAATTATAAAATTAAACAAATAAGTTTTAAGTAGATGGGTCACATACTGGCGACCATATCTTTTTATTAAATTTATACAAAATAATTATAATATTGATATTATATCGCTTAACAAATCCATGTTGGCCACTATATCGCCTGATGCTAAACCGCAATGTGGCCGAAGATGGACCATGCAAAAGTCAAGTATTTATTAAATAAGCACAAAAAATGCAATTTTAAACGTCAAATACACATAATACAAATCAATTGAAATACGTTAAAAACTTAAGATATCTGGACTTTGAATAAAAAGGTGTGCATGTCTCCTATTTCTTTCCCATACTCAGATTGAAGTCCGGGCCTTGAAAAGAAATGCGAAAACTGACTCTACCAGTGCTTCGGAAATACGCCCGCTAGAGAGGATAGCGCCAAGAAACTCTACGGGTGTCTTTACAATCAACTCTTTTAAAATGTCTCGAAATATAACAATAAACAATTAAGTATAATTAACAAAATGTCAAACAAAAAGTGCGAGTGAGATGGTTGTCCTTATTGAGTATTGTTAAAGGTAGACCATCGACCATTTCTCATCTCGTAGTTCTTTTGTCATTCCGTTGCTAATTTCATATAGTTATAGGATTTTAGTATGAAAGTTTTCGTGAGTTTGATTCATTATAAATGTTTAATAAAACGGCTAGGACTCACGTAGTTTGTCGAATTAGTCGACCTAGGTTTCGATCATGTCCGACGCTCTTCATCAGGGGCGAGTTTACGCTGCGAGATCGCGGCGGTTGACTCCTAGCCGTTTTATTAAATATTTATAAGCTATAGGATTATTATTTAATTGAGTCGAAAAGATATATGTTCTAGATGGGTCACTGACCATTTCTTTCTTTTTCCCCCTAATTTATGTAAATAGCATGTGGAGTTCTATCAAAGATAGGTCATCGACCATTTCTCGTGGTTTCTCAATATCAGTGTCATTGCCCTCTCGAATTGGTGTTTTGCTGTACTTAAATATTTTTCTCGTACATAGGTCATCGACCATTCTTTTCGTTTCTAGTATTAATTTATTATGATCTTAGTTTAGAGAGTAGGCGTGTTATAAAAATAAAGCTGGTATCTAACCTATCCATTTCAAAGCTACACAACGCGTCTAAACATACCCATATATCATTGTACAAATCACACCATTTTCATTAGCTTTTATGAAACATGAATTCCCCATCTCCTTTCTACCATCGGACAACAAGACGTACAGAAACCCGTCATCCGTTTATGGTTGACGTTCCTCCTGCCAGAACAAAGCGTTTCGTTTCAACTTTCATAATGCGAACAGCTAAAGAATGGAACACCTTTCCAGCGTGTCTGTTTCCCGATTCTTATAATCTAGGTGTTTACAAGTCCAAAGTTAATCGATATTTTCTAGGAAAGCTTGATCCATCGTCGATTAGGTGAGACTGTGGTCAAATGCTTGTCTATCAGGTCATAAAAAATACTTAAATAGTATATTTATTTATTTCAATAACGAGAATAAGTCGAGACACTCGACCGGTGTTCGAGCGGTACAGACGCTCATCTTCACGGAGTACGTGCGGTCGCGGCGAGCGCTTGGCGCGAACTGCGGGCCAGTGCTCGTGTCGCCCGCCGCGAGAGAGGCGGCGCCGGCGCGGGCGGCGAACGTCGCTCGGGTGACAGAGCAGACGCGCCGTCATTGTCACTGCCACTTGCATCACAAACGTCAACACACCGAGTAGGGTAATCGCACACTGTATCGAACTCGCGAACGAAAGGTTTAGCACTGGTCGAGGCAACATTAAGAAGTGGTGTCCAAGCGGGTGGTAGTGTCCAACCGGAGTTCCTATTGAAATTCGGATGACGATTTATTTCAATGGCTTCACGTACTTTCCGCGGCACGAAATACTTCTCTCTCGCAAGTACGGATGCTTTGTCAAACCTAATGAAATGTTTCGTCCCTTCGGTAAGGACGTGCTCGGCTATAGCCGACTTGTTTGTGTCCAGATTCTTAATGCTCCTGATATGTTCCGTCAGTCTAGTCGCGATGTTTCGTCGTGTTTCCCCGATGTAGCTCTTCCCACAATCACAGGGTATTTTATATACTCCAGGGCCGTTGAGTGGTTCCTTGTCTTTAGGTGAACGCAGCATCTGTCTGAGTTGGCTTTGCGGCCGAAAAATCGTCTTGATGCCATATCTCCGTTGTAAAAGGTATCCGATTTTATCCGTTATTCCTTTGATAAATGGCAGATAAATGGGCGATCTCTCGACAGTAGCTGGTCGCATGCGTTCACTTCCATTCACCAGTCGTGAGCACTGACGCCATCCAAAACCGTTGTTCTCCAGCACTCTTCTGACATGTTCCAGTTCAGCGTCGATGTACTGAGGGTCGCAGAGGCTTAACGCACGGTTTATAAGCGCCCTTGGCACAGAGGCTAGATGTGCAGGATGATGGTGGGAGTCAGCTTGTAAATACCGGTCTGTATGTGTCGGTTTCCGATATACGGTATGAGTCAGTCTGCCGTTAGATTCACGGATGACCCTAACGTCCAGAAATGGTAAGACCCCATCCCTCTCCGCCTCAACCGTGAAAGAGATGTTCTGGTGAACCGTGTTCAAGTGTGCAGTGAAACCTTCCAATGCATCCTTGGAGATGATCGCAAAAACATCATCAACATATCGCCACCAGAATCGTGGCTTAGCAGGAGCTGTTGATAATGCAGTGCCCTCGAACCACTCCATAAAGATGTTAGCCACCACTGGAGCAATTGGTGAACCCATTGCAACTCCGTCAACCTGTAGGTAATGGTCGCCACGCCATAGGAAGTAGCCACTCTTCAGACAGTAACGTACCCACTAATAACAACAATAATATGAATAATACTCACGCTAGTTTTAATAATAATATTTCAATAACGTTATATAGTACATATTTCATAAACCATATTCCAATTCTAAATCAAGAAATTAATATCAAACAACTTCTAGGTTCCATAGTACAAGCTTGAATAGATACTATCTTTTTTGGGCATACCTCCATCCCGATGTGGAAGCGTACCCAGCTATCCCCCTGTATCTAGGGAACCAGTAACTACAATGACCATGGTCTCACAACACCCAGACACGAAACAAATGCTTGCGCTTATTTGTTTTCTGTGCACATACATTTGTCCCGTCGCGGGAATCGAACCCGCAACCTCAATGGTATATTATGTAGTTTAGGCCAACCTGCCCAACCACAACACCACAGAGGCTGTCAGAAACAATACAATTCCGTACTAAGTAGGCATTTTTACCTTCAACCCTTCCTTCTTTATAAACAATTCAAGGTACCACCGCAGTATATCCTCACGTTCCGTGCCCTACAATTATACAAATAGCTATCTTGTTTCCGTACATTCATGTTAGTTGGTATGTATAAGAAAAGCATTGTGTTTGGAGAATGGTTTGTAGACAATGATAGATCTAGTTTATGCAGCGAATGCCCTTCCCTCTACGTGAAGGCATATGAATTATTCTGTGCTGAAGATAGGTACTTACTAGTAGGTAATATTAATCATTAGTTCCGTGTCTATAAGTTTCGATAATTTATAAGCAACTAGGTAAGTTATATGCTATAAGTAGGTAGATAATGTTTAGACTTTGGCCACAGATTAATAAATAGTTACGTAACTTCGGCTGCCGAAATGCCAAAGTAGGTAGGTACGATTTTTGTATCTTGAGTGTTTTGAAAGTATTTCTTCATTAAAGTAAATCATGTTCTTGAAAAACTTAAACGTTTCTGTATATAAATCCACTAATTTAAATATTCATTGTGAATAATATAATTTAAATTCTTAAACAGATCGTTGGCATGTTGATTTACAGGAAAATTATCTGACCTGGCCGATGACCTGTGAAAGAACACTTTAAAAATCATAAAACGTTAATTTCAACATCCAGAATTAATCCCAAAGAAACATTAATATGGGACAGCCATAATTTATTTCCAATTTTAATTAATTTAAACTTGTTTTAAATTCGTAAATTTGAAATTCAAGTCGTTATATCTTAGGCTCAAAATAATATTTGTACCTACCATGTATTCTCTTATTTCCTAATAGTTTTATATGTATTATGTTTTCATGTTCTAAATTTAGGATTCCTTTATATATATATTTTAGATCTTTTCTATTTGCTAAGCACTTATATAATTATTTGCCTAATTTTTGATAACCTTAATTCAGCCATATTATATAGAACTGCCGCATATTTGAGTCAGTCACAGAAGGAATTCTGCGTGAAGTCGTGTCTTAATTTTTTCCCTCAAAAAGGGGAAACCAGATAAAAATGACATCGATCCAAAATCTTCCCTCTTTTATCAATTCTTTCCAAAACTTCTCTTGAACTAATTGATTCACAAAGTCATTTTTATCTGTTTCCCCTTCCAGGCGTCCAAGAGCTGGCACGGCAGAACAGAATCACCAAGCAGATCTTAGAGGCTTACATCCAGAAGAAGCTTGGTCTTCGGAACAGCTCCGTGAGGGCGCCTTCCATTTCTGACATCCTGCCAATGAAGATGGTCAATGAAAGGAAAAGACCAGAGCCTGAACCCGAGGAACAAGAACAGGATTATCAGCAGGATGAGGAGCAGGAGCAGGAACAGAGTCAGGAAGGTCAAGAATATTCGGAAGACGACAGTTTGCAGAGTGTCGAGAGTGAGCAGATCGACTCTATCTACGATAATGAAGGTAAAACATGTTATGGCGCCCAACATGGTACATATTTTTGCATGCTTATGAAATTATTAGCCTGTGTGTGTTTGTGTGAGGCCGAAGCCCCACACATGTTGTTTAAATATGTAATTGAGCAATTATGATTATTCTAACATTACCCTAATCAGATATTAAGAATTATACTGAGCATTTGGTTGTAGACTTGAGTGACGCCCGTTGCTCACTTCCATTAAAATACACAGAAAAATTTGCGAAACATAAAAGCTTAAATGTGTTTGTTAATACAAAAAATATCTTTTGTAACTATGTAACCTCTGACGTTGAACTTTGCGTGACCACATTTTAGGTAGAGCAGTATTAGCTGCACGATAACAAATTATATCCAAAATATTACTAGTCATTTACATGGCCGCAAATTACGGCCAACATTTCGAAGTACCCTTTAGATTGCCCTTAAATGCCCTTTACATAAGTGGAACAGGAAAACTAAAGAAAAATGGTAGTTTATTACTAATGGTCCCGAATAATTAATTCAACGTTCTTTTAGTTCCAAAACAAGCTAAAATAAATTATGATATGATTTTATTGAAATATTTTACTTTACGTAGATAAAATAATGCATTATTCGTGACAGCAGAGCCAGCCTAGCATAATGCCCAGTAATTTCGTAGCCATCGAAATTACTGAGCATTATGAGACTCAAGTGCAGCGCCGCGCAGGATTTGCAAAACAAAGTTCTGGGTGGTTCTGTTATTGTTATGGGCTAGCGTATTGCTTACCATCATGCAAATGCACGACCAGCTCGTCTTGTCATTCAGTTACATAAAAAAAACGATTATGATTTTATTTAAATATTGTAATTTACGTAGATAAAATAATGCATTAAGATGTATGCCTGATGGCGCTATTGAATTTTTGCAGGTACTGTTACGTATCCGTGCGAAGTCATAGTCGTAGTTTAGTTCGTCTGGCATTTACCTAGGTATTAACTACAGTCAGCGACAAAACTAGCAGAACATTAAACTTTTTTTAAACTCTTCTCGTTAATCATCTACATTAGACCTTCGTACGTTTAGGTAATTAAAACAATAGAAAATCAATTGTATATTTATATATTTACAAAAGCGTGTGCGGCTGACATGTGAGGATTGTGTGTACATATAACATGTTATGAAAACTTGTAAATGTTCAGATAATTTTGTCGGTGACTGTACCTAAGATAAGAGTGGACAACGAAGTCAGTAATCACGAAATAACTAAAACATTGCTTGTACTCGTATGTACATACGTTTCTGATTATTGAGTTTTGAAGTAATTAAAAATGGCCTCTAGGTTAAGGTAATTAGATTTCTTTACTATTTCTTCATCTACAAACTGCGTTAGTGTTTTCCTAATTAACATCCCAAATATTTGCTCTTATTCGCAATCTGAAGCTAAACCTCTATGGCTAATAATTATGACCCAAATAGATGCCATGTTCAAACAATGTCAACACATTTTATATTTTGGACAAACATTTGCTAAACCATGACCACGTTTGGTTCATGTGGTCACAAGTTCTGCAACTGTTGTGTAAGATTATGGGAAAAATGAAGACAGTACACAATAAGTAATTAACGACCAACGATCACTTACATAATTCTTGGCCCCTAACTTCCCTGTGCTTAGAGAAGCAGGAACTACGAAGACCATGGTCCCACAACACCCATTATCCACAGCACGAATAATTATCCCGTTGCGGGAATCGAATCGCAACCATAGATAAATTAATCATTATGTTCTCCTTTCGTTTGTGATTGTCAGTTCACCAAGATTTTTGTTGAAAAATTTTTTTTTCAAGGCATGCTATTTACAAATTCATAATCGGAACCGCGAGCTGATTAAAATGAGACCAAACAGTTTATGATTATCCGTCCGAGTTCCATTGCCCACCTTCCGTCTCCATCATCAGATCAGCTAGCTGTCACCATAATATTGCATTGTCATCGGACATTGACAAGGTTCTGATTCAACTTGCAAGATTTGACCCAAACATTGCAAGTTAAATAAACGCTTGTAAAAAGTGAAACCAATCAAGACGGGATTGTAAAAATTTTAAACAATGAAATTCTTTCTCTACGGAAACGACAAAATTATCACGGCTACCAACATAAAAATAACTTTGACAACCTAAGGTTGTCCATGTTTACTTGATTTTACCGATGTCGATAAATTACTCAAGGAGGCGGATTACGGATTTTATTTAAATATTGGATTTTTCCTAACAATGAGACGATTTATACAATTATATGTAAAATGTTGGTATTAATTTAGGGACATCGGCGTACATTTTCGGTACTTAATTTCCATTGCAGTAATGGTAAACTCAAGGTCAATTATCAATATAGAAATCATCGCACCACATCTCATGGTTATATTTAATTTGTGTATTGATACAGGTTATTTTCCCGATTTGATGAAAAAAGTAGTGTTACTCCCATATTCAAGTCAGGTAACAAAACTGACCCCTCGAATTATAGACCAGTTTCTGTAATTCCGGCTCTAAGTAAGATATTTGAAAAAATCATACTACAGCAACTATTGTCTCACTTTAACGAACACAGAATATTGAACGAGAATCAGTTTGGTTTTACGAAAAGCAGAACAACAACTGATGCCGGGGTAAATTTAGTTACCCATGTGCTTGAAGCTTGGGAGAGTTCACACGATGCCATTGGAGTTTTTTGTGACCTCTCCAAGGCTTTTGACTGCGTAGAGCACATACTCTGATTTGTAAACTCCACCACTACGGAATTCGTGGAACTGCTCTGGATCTTGTAGAGTCCTACCTAACTGACAGGCAGCAAAAAGTTGGAATAAATGGCGTCACTTCATCTGGATCTTTAGTCAAAATGGGTGTGTGTTAGGGCCGTTCTTGTTCTTAGTGTACGTAAATAATTACTTACCCTTTATGGTGAAAGATCTTGCAGACTTTGTACTTTTTGCGGATGATACATCGATAATCTTTAAGGTAGATAGGAAGGGTAGTGAACTAGTACACGTAAATAATGTATTAGATATTGCGTCAAATTGGTTCGCTGCCAACAACTTGTTATTAAACGCGAAAAATACGAAATGTTTAAAGTTCTCTTTGCCCAATGATAGACATGTAGAGCCAAACGTAATGCTTAATAGTGATAAACTCAACACAGACAAGACGACGGTATTCCTAGGTATAGGCATAGACTCTAAGTTGCAGTGGGGTCCTCATATCGATGCTCTATCAGGAAAACTTAGTTCTGCTGCATACGCGGTTAGTAAAACTAGGCAATTAACGGATATAGCTACGGCTCGGTTAGTTTACTTTGTATACTTCCACAGCTTAATGTCATATGGCATTTTGCTGTGGGGGTCTGCCGCGGATATAGAAGCTATTTTTATTTTACAAAAGCGGGCGGTTCGCGCTATTTATGAGTTGGGTTCTCGCGAATCATTAAGAGAAGTCTTTAAACAAATTAATGTATTAAATTTACCTTCTCTGTATATTTATGAAAATATAATATATGTTCGTAAAAATCTGCACAAATTCAAGGTGTATAGTGACCACCACATAAACACTAGAAATAAGGATAGAATTGCAATTAATGTATTCTATGTGCCTATTGCAATCTATGTAGTTCAAAACAAAAGTTCTAAAAAATATGCCCAGTGTCTTGCCGTATCTTCTGAGTAGTGGTTCTTTTTCCGATACGGTGGTAGAGTCATTGTAATAATTGACGTTCATAAGTGCGTCTGTGACGACAAAATTGAAATAAAGAACTTTTGATTGATTGAATTAATCAATGTTTTACAAAATTTGTTATATCTATGTTACGGTTTTATTACATCGTGGTGGTATCGTGGCCTATCGATTTTGGCCGAGAAATGAATACAGCTCTACGAACTTGTCGATTTTTTTTATTCAATCTTTTTGTCAACGACAACTTACGTGATGGAAAGTTATTATGCTCTATCAAATACCAAAAATGCACTTTATATAGCAAAAATGCGTTTAAGTCAATTCAATACAACGTTTTATAAAGGCGATCAATTTCAGAATACCATTATCATCAAAATAAAAAATCATGCTTTTATTATGTTAATACTTTTTCAAACCAAACTTGATATAAATTAGTTTCTGGTCGTATTTTTTTTTGTTCTTTTTCACCTTTATGAATCAGCTCCGGACCTGTGACATTTTTTTAAAACATGGTGAAGGTCGTTGCAATAATGCCATGAAATCTGACTATTCACTTATCATATATGATTGGTAAACAACCACGAAGCCCCACTGGTTCTCAACCTGAATGCCATGCTCCAAAACCACTCTACAAAGTCCACTTCTATAGTGTAATATGATTACAGTCACCAAAAATTATAAATATGTTGTTTGATTTCCACGGTATGTATGGCTTATTTATTTTATAACAATAACTGGTTTTTGACGGAATAAACACATTTATTTTTATTATTATGTCGCTCTTTCTCACGGGTTGTACACCCGGTCTTTGGCAGGCATTTAATTTAGATATGTAATGGGCAAAACTTATCGGGGACTGTCTCTAAGTGCATCATTAGAAGATGCAATGCAAAAAAAGCCCGGATAAGTGCGAGGACTATTATTGATGATATGAAAATTACTTATGATTCGGCTATTGAGGTGATTTTTTAATGGATGAGAGCTGGTCTTTGATATGAGACCTCGGCACCTGCCAGTTCCTCATAAGAAAATATTTAGGCAGGTGACTCGCCACCCGCTAAACTGTGCTGCAGTTTCACCTAAACTGTACTCCCGGCGTATATATTATTATTATTATTTTGTATCTTGTCGGGCAAGTATCCACAGAGCATCTTATCAAAAACAAATGTTATTACTAAGACGTTAAATCTTTGTGTTATTATGACAAATAGACCTGACTGCAGTGGCAGTGTTTTTATTCTTTTTTTAGGTGTTGTGGTTTGAGTCATCTAATTAGTGGATGGTAATATTTTTTTTTATAAAATATGAAAATTTATACGCGCTTAATCTCACCCAAGCCCAGTGGTCATACTTTACAAATAAACTGAAACGTCTTGATCGATCTTACATCTGACATTTGAGTTCACCTTGACAAGTTCAATGCTGCGACCGCGCAACGACCGCGGCTAACAATTGCAGATGCATGATATGCGCGCAAGACTTGTCTAGGTTGGTATGGCCCATTTCTAGATAATTATCAATAGCTTTTATTGAAAAAAGAGTATAATTATAAATATTTTATGATCATTTTATAAATATTATATTTATAAAATATTTTTTACGCAAAATTAAATCCTTATAGGATTTTAAAATATTCAGAAAGAGGTTTTTTTAAATTATTTATACTGTTTCATAAACAAAGGTTAACATATAAGACGATCATCATCATATTGAGCTTGATATGGTCCCTCAAATAATTTAAAGATTAATTTTACTTATATTTTATTTTAAATAAAATAGGTACGTTAATCTTTGTATCGTAAGGTTTACGAACGAACGAACGAACCTGCTGAACGTTCTTAGCAGAACTTAGTATTCTGTGGTAGAACGAACTTGCTCAAGTTTGCCCCCTTGCCACACGTCATACGACTAATTAACCTCTTGTCGAAAGAGATTGATATTTTTAACTGTAGCCTGTCAAAGTTCTCAGAAGTGGCTCGATTTTTTTTCGGAAAATAATGATTTATATTAAATAGAATATTATATAGGGTACCTTTAGCATCGTATGGCATTTTTAAGCTGTAAGGACGTTTTTTACTGTGATTAAAATAAATAAATAAAAATAAATTACATTCCATTGCATCGAAGTGGAAATATTATTTGCGGCAATTTCCCTTGCGAATCACCTCATATATCACGCATTACAGGATCACGAACACATTACAGTTTTAAAAACATTACTATTCAAATGAGGTTTTACCGAAAGCCTTGGTTTAATATAGGTAAGGGTTGCCGTGTTATTAGATATATGCATACGACAGTAAAAATAAAGCATTCTTTACTTCTACTGTCGTATGCACTATAGAGTTGTGTAATTTTTTTAATGTTTATAATAGTCCAAATTAAGGTTTTGTGAAAAGAAAATTGGAAAAGTTGTCCGGAAAATTGGAAAATTTCGGTAATTTTTTAATATATTATGATAGTATCTTTTTCTATTGGATTCTTGTATAAACAGGTCAACGTTTGTCGGGAACGCTAGTATAAAATTAAATTATTTTGAAACAAAAGCTGTACTTAGCATGCTTTTGTTTCAAATTCGTTATATTTTTATTGCTACAATGAATTAGTTAAATGTATTAAGTCTCAGATAAAGCTGTCTACTATATGTACGTATTAAGTATGTATACCAAAAACTTTACTAGAAAATCGATAACTTTTTATGCTGAGGGTTTATTTAACTACCTATAAATTTTTAATAAACGTCAAATATTATGATAGGACAATAATCAGCCTTTTGGGTTTGCGATTTAATTTAAAGCATCCAGACACAGACAGCCTGAAACTTGAATGGACGGCAAGAAGAAGCTTATGAAGAACTCAATTTAAGCATTACACAAGAATTCGAACGATAAAAGCGATTGCATCTAGGAGAAACCCCAATTGACGCTGACAAGATGTGTAATTTAGCCCCAAGGTATATATTAATTTATTTCATGCGAGCCCTTTTCTTATGATTATGGAATACGCAAGTCGCCGCCGAGAGAACAGAAGCCACTGACGCGTGCGCGACCAGGGTTTTTAATAAATAAATAACGCCCAACGATCACATACATAGATCTTGGCCCCTAACTAGGATTCCCTGTATCTAGGGAACCAGGAACTATAAGGACCATGGTCCGACAACACCCAGACACGAAACAAATGCTTGCGCTGTTTTTTTTCTGTGCACAAACATTTGTCCCGTCGCGGGAATCAAACCTGCAACCTCAGTGGTGTATGAGATTTAAGCCAACCTGCTCAACCACTACACCACAGAGGCTGTCATCTGTGTTTAATGCTGTCTTTCCTTTTCTCACACAATAGGTATGGGAAAAGGACAGACTTTCAAACACAATTACCAACCTTCTAAATATAATTAAAATTACAAGCTCAAAAAATTATTTTTTTTTTTATTTTTTTTTAATATGCTTACGGAACCATTGGTCGTCCGACAAATATTTACAAATTACTAAAATAAGACAATTTATTTATCGGTACCGTAAAAATGTTGTTATTGATTTAACCGGTTCTCCTTGGCAAGGTCAATGCAACTGCATCGATGTGTTGCTGCCCAGTATGGCTCAACAGGTTTCGCTTAATAGGCAAAATGACGGAAAACAAAGCAATTTGGTATAGAAAAAATTGAAAGAGTAGTGCCAGAAGAGTGTTGCCAGATTTTTTTCGCTCCAAATGCAAAAAAGTGGGATTCTTTCGTCGAAAGCGGGACATAATAAAAAAAGGAAAATAAATATAAGTAATCGGTAGTTTCTTATTTTTGACTACTTTTCCTTTTGGGTTTCAAATAAAAGGATTAGTAGCAAAAAAGGGAAAGTAAAATCGAAACAAACGAATAATTGATTGAAAGCGAAAAGCGGGACTGAAGCATGTCCTGCGCGGGACATTTTATTTTGGGCTAAAAATCGGGACGTCCCGCCACTCTGGCAACACTAAAAGGGAATTAAAAGCTACACAGTTAGTCTTTTCATATAGGTAATTAAATATAATTAGATATCTACTTAGTTATCCTAGATAGTTACGGATATAAATCCGGTAGGTATTAGCAAACCGGTTTAAAGTGACCATCTTGCTAAAATCAAACATTCTTATTTACCTACGAGAAATCACATTATCTAAGAAACAGGTTTCATTGTGCAAGCACGGTTGGTTCCATTCCACACATTCTACATTTTAATCTCGCTTTAAAAATAGTTTTGATGTGTTGCTATTTTATTTTATCAAGGCGCTACATATATAATTACTTTTGAACGTTATAGATCTATTGAGTTAGGCCACTAACTCACATAATGTGAATCAGTGTGGCCGAAGATGGAGCACATAGATTCTAGAGGAAGAAAGTGGTTGAGTGACTGCTCAGGGCAGTTTCCCCGATGGTTTACCAAACACCCGAAACACGACGAGGTCGCTTGACGGCTTTGTTCGGTGGGTGGTATTACAACCAACGGTAGTCTACCACTCCAAGCAGGTTTGTACTTCTATATCTTATCTTATATACTTACCTATGTACTTAGAATTCATAATTCATTTATTGATTGCATTCATATACCTACATTAATTTGGAAGTATTCCCGATTCAGCCCAATATTTTCGGCAGCAATGCGTTCAGCACCAAAACTATTCCCGATTCAGCACCAACCATAATTTTATCTAGGTGCTGAATGGGGAATCAAAAAAATATTAAATATTTATTCTCTTTTCAGCACCAAGCATAAAGTAGCTGCTAGGGATGTGATGTATTTATTTAAAATAAAATAAAGATATCGATAAAATCAGCTGCACCATTAAAAATTATAAAAATGATTATATTTCTGTAACTTACAGATGGTAAAGTACTAGGCAAACATAACTGGAAAGAGGTTCTAAGGACAACTAAAAACTTTTTTCGTATTCGTAGTTGATTTCTTCCCCCGCGCTATTGATAACTATTATGAAACTGGATGACAAAATTATGAGTTCTTGCCCATGTTAAGTTATTACTTTTTTATGCATCACTACTTAGAGACCCGCCCGGCTTCACACGTGAGAATATTGTTATATTTTAACTCTTCTCAAGATATTGCTTTGAAAATTCTTCTATTTATTTTTATTTAAATCATTACGCCACAGTTTCCACAATCAAACCACCCCACCGTCCCCGGCTTCCAGTTTGTACAAGTGTGGAGATAGGACAGATTGGTGCTTTCGACTTGAATCTGTCGCGGTATTATCTAGCTTCCCGCCAATCTAGATGTTACCGCGCACCGAAGAACTAAGAAATGGGAGTTTTAATGTAATATCGACTTTAATATCAAACTATTACGTAACAATTTCCTTTCCCTTCTCAATCACTCCAGTCTCTGTAGTGGAGATAAGAGAAATTAGTGCATTGGGTATTGTACAATAGAATGTTTGATACACTTAAGCAAAAAACCTGTTCCTAAGAAGATTCATAGGCCAATATTGTATATTATACATTATACTGTATATTATGTATTTTATTGTATATTATATATATTACTCGTGGTAGATCTCTCGTCACATCAAAGTAAAATTATCAGAGGCTCATATTATATATACCTTAAAGACTAACATAGATATATGTATATACAATTCATGTAATAATATTATATTATGGGATGTTTCGGCGGGGAAGCGAAGCTCCCTAAAACGTCGATAGATCACGCCCTCAGGCCAAAAGTCCGGACTATGGAACATCTTCTGTTATGACATATGCAGATGCCATATCCTATTTCTCCATACTCTTTGACACAAAAGACGTTTCCTAAAAAGTGCAAAAGGAGCATCGTCAGAATGCGCTGACCCATTTCCGCTGTCCCCTATAAAGACTCGCTTACACCACCGGCTTCCGCTGTCCTAAAGATCTGTTTACACCCGCCGGCCACGAAGTCAGGGAAAAATCTGCAAAGACGTCAAAGGAAAATAATTGGTGCAGGATTACAGAAAGGTTTTACTTTGTAAAATAGTTCTGAATCAAGTTTACTAGATTTCTGTTGAAAAGACTTTATAAGATTTTGACAGAAATTTTTTGTGAAACAAAATAGCTTTTTCAATCCTAAATGTTTGTTTTTTTAAGTCCGACCGCAATTATTTTAGGTGCATATCCAGTATACATTTATTACTAGATGCGCCCCGCGGTGTCCCGGGATAAAAAGTCCTCTCTCCTCTGTACTATTCCTAAAATACCTACATACCAAAGTCATAACCAAGTCCTAAAGTACCTACATACCAAATTTCATCAAAACCAAACCAATCGAATACCAAATTTCATCGGTAGTTTTTGCGTGAAAGAGTAACAAACATCCATACATACAAACATTCGCGTTTTTATAATATTAGTAAAGATTATTCTATTAACTTATACGGGCGTGGAGATTGAATCATGAAAAATTATATGACTGATATTGGTAAATACAAGTAGGTATCTACCTATAAGTTTTTTGTATAGTAATATCATCTCTGCAAATCATTCCTATTTCCATGGTAACTGCAGACTAGTCCAACTGAAGCTTTTTTTATGGAACTGAGTGATGAGACGGGCAAGTCGTTCGCCTGATGGTAAGCACCACGCCTGCCCATAACAATTGCAGTGCCACCCAGAGCTTAATACCATAAAAAGCAAGTCTCATATGCCCAGGAATTTCGCTGGCTACAATGCCCTTCAAACCGGAACACAATAATGCTTGCGCACTACTGCTTGGCGGCAGAATAGCTGGGAAAGCTGTGGTACCTACCCAGACGGCCTCCCGCATACGGGAGACCTACCACAAGCTGAAGCTAAACTTTCTCGTACATATCAGTTTTTTAAGACCTAATCAGTTTTTTAAGACCTACTTGCGCGTATTAATAGCAGGCCTAGCGCACTCCGCACTGTAGGTACGAAGCTACAAGTACATAGCCGGACACCGACGGCGGGTCGCGCGTCGTTACACGTGCCGCGTCAGAAGAGATAAGAGCTATGCGATAGAAAGAGAGGCGCTCTGTAATATGACTGGTAGGTATGCAGCGCTACGCGAGCTGAATTGAATTTTATTGCGTCATAGCAAGAGTCGCTATTTGTTTAAATTTCTTTGCGGAGTGATGCTTCTGTCCCTTAGTATTCTGTGGTAATAATTAGTATTCTTTGCTTGCGCCAACGTGTTAAAATCAGTGGGTTAAATGATGATGACATGACAATAAAATTATTTGTTATTTAATTTAAATATTTATAATTACAATGTCCTTGTAACCTAGTTTTTAAGATCTTGGATACTAACAATATACGAACAAAATCAGTCTGAAATAAATGAATTTTATATTTATTTATTATTTTTTACCGCACCACTGACTTTCTTAAGCTATGTGCGGATTTAACACTCGCTCTAGAAACGCTGAAGGAAAACATCGTGAGGAAACCGGCATGTCCAAGAAATAATCACAAAAAATCAAGGACATGTGACATTTACCAACCCGCACTAGGCCAGCGTGGTGGATTATGGCCCATACTCTCTCCCTATGAGAGAAGGCCCGTGATGGGCTGATGATGATGATGATGATGATTACTATTATTTTTTAAAGTCGGATAATATGTAATCGGATAGCATATCAACAAAAAAAATATTAATATAATCCCGCGATATCACGTGGGCCTTAAAAGTCCATTACCTGTCCATAATCTCACGCGTTTTGAATAGCTACCATAGTTTTAACCGTTTGTTAAAATAATTTGTTAGAATTATTTTTACTATACTTAATTATTTGGTGGAGCGAGTGTGGCTTAGTGGGAGCACGTGCGACTTTCGATCCGACGCACTCGAGTTCGAATCCCGCTGGCCTCGCACCACTGACTTTCTTTAGTTATGTGCGGATTTAACGCTCGCTCTAAAACGGTGAAGGAAAACATCGTGAGGAAACCGGCATGTCCAAGAATTTTTCACAAAAATTCAAGGACATGTGACATTCACCAACCCGCATTGGGCCAGCGTGGTGGATTATGGCCCATACTCTCTCTACGAGGGAAGGTCCGAGTCCCAGCAGTGGTAACGTGATGGGCTGATGATGATGATGATGATACTTAATTATAATTAATAAGTTGTTTAATTATAATTAAGTACGTTTGGCGCCTACAGGGTTAGTAATTGACCAGTCGCCGTCTTGCTAGAAGTAATTACCAGGCGCCGCGGCCGGTCACTAGACGGTGGAGAGATATCCGCACTCATTTGCCAGCCGTAATGGAAACGGAAATATTATTACACTGATGAAGGACCAATCTGGGATGAGATGGCTTCATCTTCCGAAACACCGGATGACGTTACTCTTATTTCAGAAAAAAAATCGTAAAAAAAAGTAATAAGGTAACAATTTGAATAGCACATGCTTGGCGAAGATTTAGGATTTTCGAAAGCCAAGTTGGTCAAGGCGTCAGAATGGTATTTCGAAGACGCGGGTTCAAACCAAGCTCGAGCAAATATGCTATTGCTTTCTGAATATTTAAGAATCTTAGAGAACAAGTGCGAACGATTTAGTACGACGATATCGCTATTAATGCCAATATCAATAGGAGAAAAGTAATAAATAGTAAATCGGTGTGTGCTTTCTATATAACGTATTTATTTATGTACTTAGGTAAGTACACAACTTTGCGGCACTGTGTTGCATTTCAATGTTCCTTCATCTACCAATTGTCCAATCAATTATATCATGAAACTAAAACTAAAAACCTTAAAAATGTAATATTATAACTAAAATATATTATTAAAAGGAGTCCCTTTAGGCAAGGTTCCGAAGATACTGGCAGCGTTCCCCCTTTGAATAGCTAGACTAATTCTTTGTCCGAGGTAGCTGCCAGTTCTTCGGTCTCCTGTGATGTCGACTAACCTACCAATTTATATTTCCAATGACAAAGGGCCTACATACACTTCACTTGTGGTAGGTCTCTCGTATGCGGGAGGCCGTCTGGGCACCACAGCTTTGCCAATTATTCTGCCACCAAGCAGTAGTGCGCAAGCATTACTGTGTTCCGGTTTGAACGGCATTCTAGCCAGCGAAATTACTGGTCATATGAGACTTAATAATAAATAAATAATAATAAATGAGTTTATTTGCACAAAAGGTTTACAAATGAATCTTGAATCCATAGGCTCCCGAACTACACTCGAGAGCAATGAATCCGGGTCACTTAAAGAATCCTAAAAATCTCGAAAACTAAAAATGCTAGGTTAATGCAATAAATTGTATTTAATAGACAATGTAATACTCCTTAAATGAAGGTATTAAAACTTCTTAGTTATTGTAAAGTTATATCATAAAAAAATCAAATTTGAAAAAGGGCCACTTTCGAAGATGGAACTACGAAATTACAGCATTTGGTTTTGCTTTTGTTTGTAATCTGTCATTTATGTGGGTACATAAACCATGTTGATAGTGCTCTATATTCATTATTCAAGCTGAAATTATGTCGCTTACGCCTGAAGAATGCACCAGAATACTTACAATGCTGGAAACCGGCCGGAGTCAGCGCGATACAGCCAGGACTGTCGGTGTGTCGCTGTCAACAGTACAAAGAGTTCTCCGACGTTACGAAGAAACTGGCTCTAACCTACGCAGACCAGGAACGGGCAGAACCAGGTGTACCACAGCACGAGAAGACCGATACTTGGTGAACACCATGCTTCGAAATCGCTTTCTCACAGGAACTGAACTCACCAATCAGTTTCGACGCCTCGGAGGAAGTAACCCAAGTGCATGGACAGTAAGACGTCGGCTTGCTGAATCTAACTTAAAACCCCTTAGACCTGTAAACGGCCCTAAACTGGAGCGTGGGCATCGTATTTCGAGACTAAGATATGCCCAGAGCCACGTAAATTGGAGTATTGAAGATTGGTCAAAAGTTATGTTCTCCGACGAATCAAAATTTATGCTCTACAAGCACGATGGAAGACACAGAGTGTATCGAAGACCAGGGGAAAGATTCAAGCAAGCATGCATCGAAGAAAAAGTAGCCTACGGTGGTGGGTCTGTACTTGTGTGGGCCGGAATTTCTTCTGAAAGTCGCACAGAGCTGGTGATCATAGAAAACGGCTCTTTAACTAGCGTAAGATATGTGGAAGAAATCCTCAATGATCACGTTGGTCCATTTATGGTCAATTTAGGTGAGGATGCTATATTTATGCATGACAATGCCCGACCTCATACAGGTAGGATTGTGAATGACTACCTTCAAGAGATGAACATTACTCGTATGGAGTGGCCAGCGCGCAGCCCGGATATCAACCCGATCGAGCATGCTTGGGACGAGCTAGGCAGATGCGTAAAACAACGAAACCCTCCCCCAATCACGCTTCGTGAGCTCAAAATTGCTCTCACAGAGGAATGGGAGAATATTCCCCAAAATCGTATAAGGAACTTGGTGTACAGCATGCCAAACCGCGTAAACGCAGTAATGGAAGCACGAGGAGGCAATACGAAGTATTAAAATTCAAGAAAATCGTAATAAAGTTCAAAAATTTCATGTTTCCTATTTTTGTTTTAAGGAGAGATCAGCAGTTTTTTTCTTTATGTAATTTTGTGTTAATAAAATGTATGGTGACTCATATTTTTTTTACTTTCATTTAAGGAGTATTACATTGTCTATTAAATACAATTTATTGCATTAACCTATCATTTTTAGTTTCCGAGATTTTTAACATTCTTTAAGTGACCCGGATTCATTGCTCTCGAGTGTAGTTAAGAACTGTGATGTCTCGGGGTGATGAGCGCAAAGCAGTGCTAAGTAGTGCTTCTATTGTATTAAAAGTTTTGATTAGCACTGTAATTGCTATAGGCAGGCGCGGTGCTTATCATCAGGCGAACGACTGGCTCGTCGGTTCAATAAAAAAAGTCAAATCACAAGAGAATTGCTTTAAAACTTACCGAATTTCTGAAGGCTTGGCGTCCTTGGTTATAACCTTTGCTGCAGACTAGCTTGACTCCAAATAAAGTCTACTAGCTTCCTACATATATACCAGTAAGTTTATTTCCCGAAAACGGGAAATGAATATGCAGCAATGGCAACATTTAGTGCTACAGTGTTGTTCCGCTGTGACTCCGTAAAAGAGCATCGCGACTCTGTGACCTATTTCCATTAATGTCCCGTATTTATGCACAGTAAGGCCCTGTTTTCTGAATTTACAGTGTGTAGGTATATAAACCTTATTTTACTACAAATTAGATATACCAGTTTTTTTATTAACGCTGTCCTCAAACTGTTCTTTAGCGAGAAAAAGCAATAAGTTTTTTTAAAATGTGCTTTTAACAAGTTTGTAATCGTAACCGCGAGCAGATTAAAATGAGTCCAAACACTAGTTTTACGATCTCCGTCAAGGAGTTTCATTGCCCACCTTCCGGCACCATCAGCTGGCTGTCACCATAATATTGCAATGTCAATCGAACTTTGACAAGTTTGAAAAATTTCAACTCCGTAGGATTAAAGTGGTTCTGATTCAAGTTGCAAAATTTGACCCAAAAAAAGCTTGTAACAAAAAAACCCGCAACGACGACAATTTTACGGACTTTTGTGAGCTTTAAGTTTTGACGGGTTAACACATGCTTGCAGAATTTTTGTGTATTTGTTATTAATCGGTCATAATAATATTAATTTTGAAACCGTTGTCTTTCCATTATTAAAATTATCAGCAGCACACAAGTTGTTAAAGAGTTATTTCCTTCTAGCACCTATGTGGTTTTTCAGGCAAAAACTAAGTACCTAAGCATCTTTCTATATTTTTACAACGAATGGCAAGTTAAAAGTGATGACAAAATTCACAATAAAAAACTTGTGAAGTAATTTCAAAGAACGTACCCTATGTTTACACGAGGCGCGGCAGTACATATAAGTGGCTAGAGCAGCGACAGCGATTACGGAAAAAACCGCACTCATTTTCAATCACCTTTATACCCAGTACTGGTATTAGGGAGACTGTCCACTAAACTGTAGGGCAGCGAAGTAAATATACGAATAGAGTTAATCCAAACTTATAATTTAACAAGATTGTTGTTGAAAAATATATTTTTCTAGACAAGTATTTAACAAATTCATAATCGGAACCGCGAGCAGATAAAAATTAGCCCAAGCACTAGTAGTTTACGATTATCCGACAAGGAGTTCCATTACCCACCTTACGTCTCCATCATCAGATCAGCTAGCTGTCACCATAATATTGCATTGTCATCGGACTTTGACAAGTATGCAAAAATTTCAACTCCGTAGGATGAGAGGAAGTGGTTAACGCGCATGCGGGGCGGCTGGTGAGGGCCAGTCAACGCGTACCTTTACCACTAGGTACTAGTATCTTTTCTAGTATAGCTTGGCCCCGTCCGGTATTACCGTATTAGTGACGGCAACGTTATTAAGCTTACGCTCTAAGTTACCCTCATTCAGGACTAAGAGTAGAAAGTTTGAATGGACGGTTAGAAAAGCTGGGATTTGTTGAAGAGCTTCTAGAGGGCACAATGTCAAAGCGTTTATGTTGCAGCTTAGCCGCATCACTATACTGCATTAGTGAATCTACGACAAGCTTAAAAAATATTTAAAGCTTCTAATTAAATTAAATAATCTCATTGTTTCGTTCAATAAATTCGCCCAACGATCACATATATAGATCCTGGCCCCTAGCTTAGATACCCTGTATCTAGGGAACCATGAGGACCATGGTCCAACAACACCCAGACACGAAACAAATGCTTGCGCATGTTTTCTGTGCACAAACATTTGTCCCGTCGGCGTCGCGGGAATAGAACTCGCAACCTCGTGGTTTAGGAGATTTGAGCCAACCTGCCCAACCACTACACCACACACACCCACACACCACAGAGGTATTTCAACTTAGCCGCCTTAAACCTAGATGGCTTCTAGGTTCAAGTTGGCCGCATCCCTATGTTGCAGTTAAGTCTAAGACAAACTTAAAAAATTATGCGGTTATATTGTAAAAATATATTTAATACTAGCTGCGCCCTGCGGTTTCACCCGCGGTTTCCCGGGATAAAAAGTAACCTATCTGTTAATCCAGGGTATAATCTATCTCCATAACAAATTTCATCAAAATCCATTCAGTAGTTTTTGCGTGAAAGAGTAACAAAGGTACATCCATTCTTACAAACTTTCGCGTTTATAATATTAGTAGGATGGATTTTTAATAGTGTAAAATAATCTCACTGTTTTATTTAAGACTGATTCTTTTATCCTCGAGACTTTTTTATCCTAGATTATTGATTACAAATCACATCACATTATAATAATAATAATAAATAAATAAAATACGCCCGACGATCCACATACATAGATCCTGGCCGCTAACTAGGATTCCCTGTATCTAGGGAACCAGGAACTATGAGGACCAAGGTCCCACAACACCCAGACACGAAACAAATGCCTGCGCTTTTTTTCTTCTTTGAACAAACATTTGTCCCGTCGCGGGAATTGAACCCACAGATTATAAATGCGAAAGTGTGTATGTAAGTATGTTAATGTGTTTGTGTGTTTGTTACTTTTTCACGCTGTAACAGCTTAACGGATTTAAGTGATGTAGCAAGCTAATTTGACTCTTATTTGAGAAGAACATCGGCCCTAACCTACTAAGAATAATACTGTTTTTTTTACATCGGGCTAGACCAACGTTTGACTTCGATCTCACCTGATTCAAGCGATGTGGTCCAAGATGAAGCACGCTTTCGTAGTACAAAAGTACTTTTTTTTTTGTAGAACTGAATGACTATACGTGCTGGTCGTTTGCCTGATGGTAAGCAATACGCCAGCCCATAACAATAACAGCACCACAGAATTTTGTTTTGCAAAATCCTGCGCGGCACTGCACTGCGCTCGTCACCCTGAGACAATTAGCTGTTGAGTCTCATAATGCCCAGTAATTTCGCTAGCTACAACGCCCTTCAAACCGGAACACAGTAATGCTTGCGCACTACTGCTTGGTGGCTGAATAACTGGCAAAGCGGTGGTACCCACCCAGACGGCCTCTCGCATACGAGAAACCTACGACCAGTAAAAACATATCTTGTCTCTTGATTTGAACACATCCAGGCTGTATTTAATAGGAAACACAGATGATGGCAGGGCGTACGACTCCTTAGCTGTACTGTGAACAAATCACAAAATCGGCTGAAGCAAAGCAAAAGCGGTGTAAAATGTGTTTTGGCCTGTGCCGTTAAAAATATGCGTTTTCATTGATTGCAGGCCGGAAAAAGTACCCGTCCCCGCCCTTTGAGCCCGAGCTGGTACCCAATAACTATCGTTATCGTAAGCATTACCATTTCATATAACTAACACTTTGGCTTCAGCTCCGTGCTAATAATATAACTCACATTAATTAAAGCAAACGCAATTATGGAATTAGAACTACGAAATCACAGACACTCAACAAATATTTGTGGTAGGTATCTCGTATGCGCCGTCTAGGTAGGTACTACCACTTTGCCAGTTATTCTGCCGCCAAGCAGCAGTGCGCAAGCATGACTGTGTTCCGGTTGGAAGGACATTGTCGTCAGCGGAATAACTGGGCATATAAGATATCTAATAATCTAATAATACTATGCTGATTACTGTGAAATGTACTTGTTTTTCATTTACCTATTTTTAAGGTTTTTAACAATAAAGTGTTTATCTATCTATACTCGTAATAATAATAATAATAAGCTACTACTTGCTGTTGTTCTCATCTTGCTAACGGCGAGTACTTGCATAGACATAACCTCGTAGCCAGGATCATCCACCAGCAACTTGCCCTTCAGTACGACCTTGTCGAGTTTGAGGTGCCGTACTATAAGTACGCACCTGCGTCAGTTCTTGAGAATGGTCGTGCTTTGCTCTATTGGGACCGCTCTATCATCACGGACAGGACTATTGCAGCCAATAAGCCTGATATCGTGGTGGTCGACCGGTCCCAACGCCGGGCAGTGCTCGTCGATGTCACCATCCCACATGACGAGAACCTCGTGAAGGCCGAGAAGGACAAGCTCAGCAAGTACCTTGACTTAGCCCACGAGGTAACCGCCATGTGGGATGTTGACTCGACGATCATTGTCCCGATAGTTGTTTCGGCGAACGGCCTTATAGCGAAGAGCCTCGACCAACATCTCAAGAGGCTCTCGCTAGACGGTTGGATCAAGGGTCAGATACAGAAGGCAGTACTCCTTGACACGGCACGTATAGTCAGGAGGTTCCTCACTCTGCAGCCCTAACCACCGGTAGTTTGGGCCCTGCCCCGCTGCCGGCGGCGCTCTAGGTTTAGGATTTTTATAGTGTTTTTGTATACATATTTTTATAGAAATATTGTAAAAATCTTAAATCTAAGATATTAAATAAATAAATGAATAATAATAATAATAATGGGATATCTAATGTCTCGGGGTAATAAGCGCAATGCAGTGCTACGTAGTGCTTTTTATGGTATTAAGAGTTTCGGGGTGGCACTGCAATTGTTATGGGCAGGCGTGGCGCTTACCATCAGGCGAACGACCTACTGGTTTCATTATTCAGTTCCATAACAGTTTGACAGCCTCTGTGGTGTAGTGGTTGGGCAGGTTGGCTCAAAATTCATACACACTCAGGTTGCGGGTTCTATTCTCGCGACGGGACAAATGTTTATGCACAGAAAAAAAAAAGCTCAAGCATTTGTTTCGTGTCTGGGTGTTGTGGGACCATGGTCCTCGTAGATCCTGGTCCCTAGATACAGGGAATCCTAGTTAGGGGTCAGGATCTATGTATGTGATCGTTTTTAAAATAAATAAAAAATTTAAAAACACTCGTTCGATGCACAAATTAATGTATCGCTGTAATCAAACCAAGGGGTTTTGCAAATTATCATTTTATATATCCTTAACACATGTTAAATGAACAGATCCCTTTACCTAAAGCCTTGAACTTACCTGCATCTAGGAAATTAGTTAATTAGTGATTAACCCTTAGTCCCACAACATCCAGACTCCAAACATATGCCTGCGCTTTTTTTGTGCACAAACCTTTCGTAACGGGAATTGAACTTCCATTCCATAGATCTACCCAACTACTACACTACTGACCCTGTCAATATTTCACTGTTCCTTAATATATTATAAATCAATTCATTATTGCCAGGAATTCTTCAGATGTATTGGTGTTGATGCATCAATGCGTTCACTACACCTGTCAATCAAAATCGTTTAAAGTTTATTCATAATAAAATCTTCCAAGTGCTTTATCTACACTGAACACTTGGAATTGTGGTATTGCTTAAGTTTAATATCCTTTCAATTATTTTATATCTTTTTTATTTAACTGACGAGCAAGTCGTTCGCCTGATGGTAAGAACCACGCCTTCCCTTATAAAAATAAACGTAAGCATTTGTTTCGAGTCTGGGTGTTGTGGGACAATAGTCCTCATAGTTCCTGGTTCCCTAGATACAGGGTATCCTAGTTAGGGGTCAGGATCTATGTTTGTGATCGTTGGGCATATTTATTTATTTATAAAAAAATATACAGTCGAATTGAGAACCTCTTCCATTTTCAAGTCGGTTAAAAAAAGACACCTATAAGGTATAGCATATGATAATATTTGGTATTTAGTTGTACAAAACTTGCTACAAGTTTGCAATCTGCCGCACTTCAAGGACAGCCAGATACATCACCTTGATGGTCTTACTCATTAAAATAGGAAAAAAAATGTGAATAACCAAGCAAATGTCGCATCTCCGACCAGTTTGCGCTCAAACTTGTGCTCATACGTTACAAAAGTATGCAGCATTTAAAAAAGTACATAAATATTAATGATATCGAGTCGATATCCCACGTCTTTACACTCGCTAATAATATTTTTGGCTTTAGACGAATTGTAATTGGTCAAATAAGATAAAATCAGGTAGTCTTCTTCTTCTCTCGTGGTGGGTGTGTGGTGTTGACCCCTGGTGTCAGAGCTTAAACTTGATGGCTTTCATGCCATCCTGCGCAAAAGAACCGCCTCTCTGCTGCACAGGATGCGGGGTAGCAATAACAACATTCTACAAATGTTTGCAGGAAAATACGGTTCTTGCATCATGAGGGCCTTCCTGCGGGTTCAGGTCGGATAGAGCCTCTATCTGAGACGCTATCTGGCAGGACATTCGTAGGGATGCCTTATTTTAAATTTTAATTAAAAAAAAAAGTATTTACTAACATAGCCTAAGAAATTTACTACAGCTTAACGTTCCCCTGATGATGTGATGTGATTTCTGATGAAAATACCACACAAACGGTCACCCATCCAAGTTGTGACCGCTACGAACGTTGCGTAACCTAGAAGATCTGTTACGAATGGCTAGGAGAGCTACGCTACGAGCACTCCAGCTAGTAATCTATAAAAATCTATTAATTATTGTCTAAAGAAGTTTTACATTGATACTATTGTCGCTAGCTAAATATCAATCTGTAACGTAACTGTGAAATGGGACCAAATAACAGTTAAATTTACTTATAATATTCAGAACAAATGTTTGTTAGACGCAATAACAATTAAATAGTAATTAGCGTCTTTATGAGAAGTCACATCGTCCAGCTGCAGTCTGCAGGAAACCTGATAGAGTCGTAAATCAGGGTATTTGAGCTACCTGACTTAGTCCAAGGCCGACCAGGCTTCTCTCAAACGATGCAACCAGTTGAGGGGTAATTGCTAATCAGTAGTTTATTGCGATTATGATTCAGAACTAGTTGGTAGATTTAAATTTATAGAAATTCTTTAAGGTTACGTTACGGTAAGTTTTTCATACATAATTTAACCATTAACTTGTTTGCTGAATAGTAGAAATGCCTAAATTTATGCGTGGGGAACTATTTACGGGTTATTTACGCAAAATTAATAAAATGGTACAATTTAAATCAGAAACCTGAAACGGACAAAATTGGAATAATTAGGAAGCCTGTAATTTATATTTCTCTGCAGGTAAAAGTTGTAGACTATCTATGCCAGCAACATTGTTGCTTAACAAGATTTTTACAAGCTTTTATTTAACTTGCAGTGTTTATTTCATCATCATCAGCCCATCACGTTCCCACTGCTGGGACACGGGCCTTCTCTCATAGAGAGAGAGAACGAGTGTTTATTTGTTTGGGTTAAATCTTGCAAATTGAATCAGAACCACTTCCTGTTATCCTACGAAAAAACTTTTATCTTGAAAAATACATTTTTTCAACAAAAAATTTGTCTATATATTCAAGTATAATAAATAGATATTATAATATTGCAAATAAGGATTCAAAATCACCATGCATCCTGCAAATATCAGCCAACTTTTTGCAAACCCGTAGTCAATCCCAACCGACATTTGAACCACTTGGCCCCAGGGTCAGCACTTGGCAAGGCTTCACTGGACACGTATCAGGACACGCATAACTGCTTTTAGGCGCCATTTTTCAAATATGGCGGCGCGAGCGGCAAAAATTCGAGGTCGCAAAGTTGGAATTTGTAAAGAACACATCAAAATCTATAAAATTACCAATTTTCAAAACTCCCGGAAAACTTTCCAGGTAACCACAAATTTTCGAACCAAATGACTGTGTTTTTATATACCTAGTCAGGCATATGGAGTTTCTCGGTTCACGTATGGTAATTACGATGATGATGGGTAATAGATATTAAAAAAATATTTGCTCTGCAAACAATTGTGTAATGTCACTGTAGGTACGTAAACGGCCACGTTAGCTATTACGATTGTGTATTGTATTAACACAAACATAGTAAATGAAAGCGTACAAAAACAAATAGTAATATGGCTATAACATCTACAACAAACATTGCATTCGGTTCGTGCGTAGGTTTTTCGATTTATTAATTCTTATGAGACAACTATTTCGTTAGTCAATTTAGACGCACTTAAGGCGCAGTCAAATTACGCATGTCGCAGAATGGGTCATGAATACTACACTACAGCAAAGATGGTAAAGGTCAGTAAAAAAAAACTGACAATGACTATTTATTATACGTAAGTATAAATGAAAGAAATATATTTAGAAAGCTAGTCCATCAATTCGTTGACACATTTTTGCTTCGACCTTTTTAATACGAACTGCTAAGGAATGGAACACTTTGCCAGCGTCTTCGTTTCCCGATTCTTATAATCTAGGTGTCTTCAAGTCTCGAATGAATCGGTATCTAGGCAAGCATGGTCCATCGTCAACCACGTTGCTTGCCTATTCAGCAATAAAAAAAACATTAAATTATAATATTAAACACGTATCTCAGTAAAAAGTCTGGGACTCTGGGTTTTTAAACCAGAACATCTCAAAACTTAGCGTATTGTTGATAATCAATCAATCAAAAGTTCTTTATTCAATTTTGTCGTCACAGACGCACTTATGAACGTCAATTATTACAATGTCTCTACCACCGTATCGGAAAAAGAACCACTACTCAGAAGATACGGCAAGAAACTGAGGGGCATATTTTTTTAGAACTTTTGTTACAATATTTTATGTTTGTTTTTGACAATATTATTTTTCTTATGTGCCAGTTGGCTACTTGGCAGAAGCGGAATGTTCCATGCATCTTTGTCTTCTATGTAATTACTAACTTTATAGTATGCTTTTTTTATTAGAATATTTTTCACCCTAAATTTGAATCTACTTTCTGTGAGCTCCGTTATACATTTTGGAATTTTATTGTAAAAACGTACACAATTGCCCATGAAGGACTTATTCGTTTTACTCAGTCTAAACCTAGGTACTGCAATTCTATCCTTATTTCTAGTGTTTATGTTGTGGTGGTCACTATTCACCTTGAATTTGTGCAGATTTTTACGAACATACATTATATTTTCATAAATATACAGAGAAGGTAAAGTTAATACATTAATTTGTTTAAAGACTTCTCTTAATGATTCGCGAGGACCTAACTCATAAATAGCGCGAACCGCCCGCTTTTGTAAAATAAAAATAGCTTCTATATCCGCGGCAGACCCCCACAGCAAAATGCCATATGACATTAAGCTGTGGAAGTATGCAAAGTAAACTAACCGAGCCGTAGCGATACGGCGCAAGGCTCCGCTGATACGCAGCATTCTCCTATATCCGCACCTTAACAGAGTCAGACGGCATTGCGTTGCGGTCAGCTTACAACATACAAACGGATGGTTGCTTGCTAATTATAGTAGTTTTAAAAAGTCAAGGGCAAGAGGCGATCTTCGATCCACTCTCGTTGCGGCTCTAAAACGCTGTATCGGTTTAGGATACAATTGAAACGAAGGTTCCATTCACTGCGCTGAGCTGAGTTTTCAAGTTCAAGTTCCCACTGCTGAAACACGGGACTTCTCAATAAGTGTCACTCACGCGTAGTAAGTACTATTATTTATTCTGCGCCTACGCAGGTATTTCACAAACACGGACTTTCCCAGATATTTTTAGTGTTAATGTTAATATGCTAGTGAGTAATTGATTTCAAGTGTAAATAAAATTAACTATTATCATCTACTAATGGTTCGTTTCTAATGCCTCTTGACTTAATGCCTCTTCAGTTCAAGTAGGTGCTGGAGGCCACTTGGTCTTCAATTACATACTCTTTAAGTATTTTTAAGAGTGGACATTTAAGTTTTTTTTCTAGTTATTAGGGTTCCGTACCCAAAGGGTAAAACGGGACGCTATTACTAAGACTCCGCTGTCCGTCTGTCTGTCTGTCTGTCCGTCTGGCCCCAGACAGTATCTCATGAACCGTGATAGTTAGACAGTTGAAATTTTCACAGATGATGTATTTCTGTTGCCGCTATAACGACAAATACTAAAAAACAGAATAAAATAAATATTTAAGGAGGCTCCCATACAACAGACATGATTTTTGTGCCATTTTTAGAGGTAATGGTACGGAACCCTTCGTGCGCAAGTCCGACTCGCACTTGGCCAGTTTTTAGTATGTTTTCTTACTTTCCTTCTCGATCCATATCAAAAATTGTATTTGTTTTGATGATAATGAGATTGATGAGCAATTGAGAAATACCTTAAAAATAAAACATGGCTTAACGGCTCCTAGTTACCACCCAGTTCCGGTAAGTCGAAAAATTGAAAATTAATTAACACATAAAATTTTACGTAAGTACCTTAATGATCCAAAACAACTTCAAGACGCAGCGGCATGCAGAATTTACCCAGGTTCATTGAAGTCCAACAAAATGTAGACCAATCGCAAAAGAAACAGCAAAAATACAAAGCCCTGGGACCTTGGACTTTACGGTTCGTCGGCTCTGGGGCGCATTGTTAATACTAGTTCATAAAATATGTCCTGACATTTTGCGAAATGAATTCTTCACGGTTTACGGGCTATGATTCAAGTTAATTGCAGAGCAAAGTGTAAGCAACATACTTTATCCACCCTTTGTAATCATTTGATGATCTCACTATGATCAATGGTCAACCTTTAGAAAAAGCTATAATGTAGATTAAATTAAAAGGAATAAATGGAATCAAAATGCATTGTCATCGAGTTGTGAGCTACTCTGAATGTTTCAGCCGGATAGCTAATAGGGAAGTGCTCGAAATTTGAGTTGCAAGATTCCACCCGGAACAACAGACAGACAAAGAAGAAAAAGACTTAATAGAGACGTGGTAATAATAAAATGACATACCTACTTCATGATATGACGAGGACTGTATTAAGTGATTTATTCCATGACTATGAGTATATATAGGTAGACGTATTAATTTTCAACCAGCCCCGTACCCACTGGTCCCTCAAGCACCAATCGTATATCACGTTGATTAAGGTATAGCTTCACTGCATAAGAAGCGGTCCAATTATACCTGCTTACGCGCTTTGGAGTGGTAGGCTCTGGCCGTGGTTGTAATACCACCCACCGAAAAAACCATGCCGTCAAGTGACCTAGTCGTGTTTCGGGATGATGTTCGGTGAACCATCGGGGAGAGGGGTCTGAGCAGCCGCTCAACTGCCGTCTCTCTCTAGATCTATGTGCTTCATCTTAAGTCACATCATCGCTTCATATCAGACCAGATAGTGGCAAAAATAGATTTATTAAGCTTAAAAAAAGAATTGGTCGATTCAGGCAAGAAATCGAATTAATCTCATAAATGTACACCAAAATACAATAACTGCACGTTAAGATAAACTTTCGTGGGACAATATACATATATATGGCATCACAAGACAATGTCGCAATAAATCTCTGATCTCAACACGATATAAGATTGGCGCTTAAAGGACCTGTGGCTACGGGGGTTATACGGTTGGCGCTTAAAGGACCTGTGGCTACGGGGGCTATACGGTTGGCGCTTAAAAGACCTGTGGCTACGAGTTTTGTTAAATAATAACAGGCAGACTAACCAAGAGTGAACTGATAATGAAATTGTCTTGTTTTTTCTTTGCTTTATGGGAACAACTCCCACCGGTAGTTACGTGTAAAAACATTTGTACAGATATCAGCGTATTGCTATTAAGTACTATAGAATCAAGCCAAAATTTTCAAGTTTTAGAACAAAAATCCAATAAGATTTATAAAAAGAGCAGCGCGCGGGGTGCGGTGCCGTTAGACTATTATTAGAATTGACGTTTTACATTTACATTAAAATAAAAGTAAAAAACATACTTATCTTTAATATTTTATTTCTGTGGTTTGAGCTCAATATCACACTAATATTATAAATGCGAAAGTTTGTATGTAAGTGTGTTTAGTGTGTTAGTGTGTTTGTTACTTGTTCACGCTGTAACGACTCAACAGATTTGAATGAAATTCGGAATGGAGATAGTTCATACCCTGGATTAACCTAAGACATACATATACTACTTTTTATATCCATGAGCGAAACCGCGAGGCACAGCTGTAAAGGTTAATAAAATAAAAAAATCAGAAATCCTAAAACAAAAAAATGTTAAGAATATGTCAAATGAAGGTCGAACCTAGTTGACGCATTTTACTTAATATCTCAATGGACATCTTATATTTTTATGACCAGGTTCTTTCATATATTGTTGAACTTTTTGTATTGGATTGAATTTTGTTAATACAACTTTATAGGACGGAAATGTGATAACTAAAAGTTAGTTTTATCACTGAATACTAATTTATGCAAGCGTATCGGTATATATGTAGGTATAATAGGTAAAGGTATAATAAGCGAATTCATCATGAATGAATCCAATAATAGGACGAGGTAAACGACTCTGCGATTTGTTTTTTAATATTCCGTATGTTACCACGTAACGCAAATAAATTAGGGTTTATTTAGGTTTTATTAGGGTTAATTAGTTTTTTTTTGTTTTAGGGTTCAGTACGAGTACAGATTAATTAATTGATAATAATTATGAATGTTTTGATTTTAAGATTAGGTATAGTGATTTTATTTGTGTTTAAACTTATACATGTTTAAGGAGAATTTAAAGGTTTTATAAAATTTTCGTAATTTATGACTAATCTGCGCCGGATACTAACTTAATACCCGGTATCCGGCCGGATAGTAAATATACGCCGGATAGGCCGGATAACGGATAATTGCCGAATATACGTTTCATCTCTAGTTTCTTTGCGTCTACGAATATTCGCCATAACTCTCAGTCGAGTGCGGGTATCTATGCAAAATTGCTACCTCGTCCATCATCGTTGCAGTATGTAGAAATTCTGAAATAAGCGTCATACCTAGTAGGTCAATCGAAATTAAAGCCCACTGGCATGCTATTTGCATCATCTTCGCAAGCCGATAGAAGTGACCACAAAAATGCGGCTTTCCGAAGGTTGCATAAAGCCTCGCTGGCTTTATCATTGTTGAACGTTAGTAGAACCGGCTCCTCCGCGCAGAGAACGCGCCCGCTCGTTGCGCCCGCGCATTCGATCGAAACGTTCGAAAATTTAAATCAATACTTTTTTACTGAATGGTAACTTTTTGGCCTGTTTGATCCTAATGAGGTGACTGTGAGTGAAATTCGAAAACGTGATCGCGGTGATTATTTGGATAGCTGTTTTTAGTTTTCATTGATTTCGCAAAAAAATAATATTTAAAATAGAATATTTTCTTTCATAATCAACCTTGACATTAAAATTTCGTAATTTGGTGTCGTCTGGGTGTGAAAAGCCTGTTCTATATGAAAATTTTTATTAACTAATAGTGCAATTACGTGACGAGTTTTACCGTGATTATTTGCATATTTTTTATATTAATAATGACTTTTATTAGGAAATTTACTAACACATTTTAGTTATATAGCATTTAATTTGGTAGCGCGTTGATGTCTTTTTCACTGCGTAAACGCTAAATTCGTGCCTATAAAATTATATTTATCAAAATATAAGCTGAAATCATTTGTTGTATAATTTGCCGTTAAGTAAAGTACATTTATTGTAAAAGTAGCATGATAATTATCTAGTGAAGTGTCTGGCTAAAACGAAACTCATACCATACGCCCATTACGGATATACAAACAACATACACTTTCTCTTTCTTATTAAAGGTGTTCAGATGTAATTTACCAGTAAGTTTAATCATACATGACTTGAAATATATGTAGGTACAGTGCGACAAGAGTACGTATGAACCTGAATGATATTTAGTAACAAATACTGGCTTGAACTTCTCTTTTTTTTCGTGTGTGGTCGACCCTGGTGTCGGAGCTGTAGACCGTGCGAAGACCTCCGACATAGCTTAACGACGGCTTTACGTGCCCTCCGAAGCATAAGCACTCAGAAATAAGTGCCACACAAAAGGTCACCCATCCAAGTGGTGACCACAGCAAACGTTAGTGAACCTGACAGATTTGTTACAAACGGCTACGTTACGAGCACTACAAAATTGAGCAAGTGAGCTACCCTGCAAGTTTCAGCCGGATAGCTAATCGGGAACTGCTTGAAATTTGAGTCGCAAGATTCAAACCGGAATGATAGCCAGACAAACAGACAAACAAACCAGTAAGTGATTTAATAAAACGTGGTGAAATCAAATAGGTGAAATTAACGTGTTCCGTGCTAATCGCCACACGTGGCCAAAACAATAGCAGTACCCGGAACTCGCCGTCACTCTGAGATATAAGTTTTTCTGTTGTATTATGTCCAGTAATTTTGCTGACTGCAGTGCCCTTCAAACAGGAAAACACGAAGTCTACCTATGAGGTCACTGGTTCAAGCTCCATTCGCTTTTTCCTACGTAATACCTAAGAATATATTAGTTTCCAATTTAAAATAGTACGACTGTGTTGCTTGAGTGTCAAGTATTCCGTGCCTGAGTATGGAGAGCAAGTGTAGCTTAGGGAGCACGTGCCACTTTCTATCCAACGCACCCGAGTTCAAATTCCTCTGGCCCCACATCACTCTAAAACGGTGAAGGAAAACATCGTGAGAAAACCAAGAATTAATCACAAAAATTCAGGGACGTGTGACATTCACCAACCCGCACTGGGCCAGAGTGGCGGTTTATAGTCTAAACTCTCTCTATGAGAGAAGGCCCGTATCCCATTGCTGGGTAACGCGATGGGCTGATGATGTTGATGAATGATGATGTGCCTCAGTATTGGCCTACCTGGTTAGTGGTAGGTTATATTAGATTATATAACTCTTTATTGTTACACCACCAGAAATTATTACAACATAAGAAAAATTACAACCTTAAAAACTAAAGTGTTACAATGGGCGATCTTATCGCTCAAAACGATCTCTTCCAGACAACCTTTGGATGGAGAGGACTTAAAGAAACAGTAACAGACGGGGGTGTCAACATAAATAATATAATGGTGACATGTACATATGTATATACAAAGAGTACAAACTATTATAACATGTACGTATGTATGTATGGTGGTAGTTGAAATGGAAAGCTCCGGCTGCAGTATTATTAACCTACCGAACAAAGCCATGCTTTTAAGCGACCTAGTCGTATTTCGGGATGAGTCTGAGTAGTTGCTCAACTGACGACTTTTTGTAGATCTTTGTTATCGAATAGTCGCTAAACAGGCGAGATAGTGTCAAACATATATCTAATATTAAAAGATAAAAAACACTGTTTTATGTGATTGTAAAACAGTGGTAGTACTTAACTTCATCATATACGTAATTCATTTTTCAACAAAAAAACCGACTTCAAAGTATTGTCGAAGTTCAAGATCGAATATCGATTAAATTTATATGGGACCACTTCGTTGCTATACTAAGCTGAACCCAACTCAAAAATATTTTTCCAAATCAGTTTATAAATGAAAGAGTTCTGAGATAACAGACATAAAAAAAATACAATCGAATTGAGACATTTTATTAAAGTCGGCTAAAAATAAAATAAATAAATAACAAAATTTATTAAGAAAAAGTACGCACTGCATATACCTTCGCGTGTCTCCAATACGCGGTTTAATCAACATACCTCATGGTTTCTAATCTGAGGTATGTATGTATATGGACAGGAGGAAACTCTAATAGCCTGTGAAATGAAACCGGACGGGAGCCCGACGGGTACTGGACGGCCTCCGGACGCCAGTCGGACGGTGCGGCGCAGTATCGGAAGCCTTGGTAATTTATTACGAAGAAAATTTCATAACGTCATATGCATTTAGAGGCTTTTACTGACTTTTGCAATGATGCTGAATTAATATGTATAAGCAATCGTTAATAATAACGTGATTAAATCTTTAACGTCAAAAAACGTACTTAATGTTGTGCGTATTTTTGGAGGTTTAAATTTTATTTATTGAGACGTTAGTGATAAAAATAATTACTTCATATCGAAGTGTCATAAAATGTTAACACCATTATAGTAATAAAAAAAAACAGACTTCAATTTTGATGTATTGTCGAATACCAATGAAATTTATATGGGACCACCTTGACCTATACTGAACCCAACGCAAAAAAATATATTTCCAAATCAGTTTATAAATGACGGAGTTCTGAGGTAACAAACATAAAAAAGATGCAATTGAATTGAGAACCTCCTCCTAATGAAGTCGGTTAAAATTAACAGGTTTAGCCCAATAATGGTAAAAATAGGTATGTAAAAACTATCCGGGTAAACCATATGACTCATTTAATTAATCGGATAAGCTTTCTATTCGTTCTTTGACATTGACTTTAACATTAATAATAATTATGTCATGCGCCTGACCACAGAAACTTGTCCAGTGGGTCCACTTTCCGATACATCGAAAGTATGACACGTATCCTCATGACATTTCATTGCAAACGAGGATGCCAAATAGATAAAGCATAAGATAGTCAGCCTCTGTGTAGGCAAACATCAAAACATATTTATTAAATAGGCACAAACAATGACCGTTCAAACTTCATATACACATCATACAAATCAATGAAATTGCTTTAAAAATTGTAACTTAAAATATCACTTTGAAAAAACAGTAAACATAATAACCCATTTCTTTCCCGTACTCAAATTGAAGTAGTTGGGCAGGTTGACTCAAATCTCACACACCGCTGAGGTTGCGGGTTCTTTTTTTTTACGCTTAATAGATCTATGTTTGGCCACTATCTCGCCTGATGTGAAGCGATGATGTGGCCTAAGATGAAGCACATAGATCTAGAGAGAGACGGCAGTAGAGCGGCTGCTCAGACCCGTCTCCTCGTCTCGTTCGATTCCCGCGACGGGATAAATGTATGTATACAGAAAAAACAAGAACAAGCATTCGTGTCTGGTTATTGTGGGATCATGGTCCTCGTAGTTCCTGGTTCTCTAGATACAGGGAATCCTAGTTAGGGTTCAGGACCTATGTATGTGAACGTTGGGCGTATTTATTAAATAAAAGTTGGAACAAAACTTATAATAACTCTACCGTCCCAATGTCAAGGCAACAATAGTGACTAATAGTCATCATCAAATGTCAAAGAGAAGTATAAGAAATTGTGTGACTCAATGTCACCGTTTCAAACGCATTCATGCATTTGAAAAGGTGACATTTGCATCAATTCTTTTTGCCATTGCAAGTCGCAGAGGTTACAACTTTTACTTATAAAATATTGTTGATATAGAACTTTGAACTCTATCGGATACTCTTAAAGTTGCACTTTAAAAGGTAAATGTTGCTAGCGCAATAACTCATCTAGTTGATGATTAATAAAAATTGTTTCATTTTATTGTAAAGTTTTTTATAATAATTGAATGATACGTTTATACTTCGAACAAATTGCTCGAAAGCCTTCCGATAACCTGGAGAAACTCATAGTGACCGGAAAGGATTCGTAGCCCAATACGATGGTCTGACCAAGTGTCGAAACAACTGGACACAGACATAACCGACGCCATTCACTGTGCTGGAGACCGTTACGAGTGGCGAAGGATTATCAATCATGATTTATACCTACTTGTTTAGCGTTATATTTTTAAAAATAATGAAAGATTAAAGAAAGAGACATCCCCGTAGAGTTTCTTGAAGGTTCGTGAATGTTATTATTCATAATTGATATAAAACGGCTAAGACTCACGGTAAACGTCGAAATTACTCCGACCAGATTTCGGACATTTTAGAAGTCCTTTGTCTGGGATTTATGAGATCAAGCCGCGGCGTAAATTTCTTGGTACTATCTTGTATAACGGGCGTATTTCCGAAGCACTAGTAGAGTCAGTTTTCGTATTTTTCTGGGCAGGTGGACATGCTTGCCTTTTTTTCAAGTCATAATATATTTATTTGCAGTTTTTATAGTATTTTAAATGTGTATGTGACGCTTAAAAGTGCATTTTTTGTGCCCATTTAATAAATATCGTTTGACTTTCGACTTGACTTTTAAAGCTTAAAGGGTGTACAGCTAGTTACTTTGGTGTCACGGTTCTAAAGCGTAATTATTTCATGAAACAATTGGAGTCTACTTCTACGTCTTAATTTAATATGAATTATTGTTTTTAACCAACTTCGAGGAGGTTCTCAATTTGACTGTATGTTTTTGTTAGTTTTTTTATGTTTGTTACGCGGCTACTCCGTCATTTATAAACTGATTTGGAAAATTAATTATATTAAATTTTTAGTCGTAAGTTTTAGTAGTTATTAAATTATTAGTCCGCACGAATCCGTACGGACTAAAAGAGACACTCTTACGTCGCACGTCCGTAAGGAATCTCGCAATGCCGATGGTTATATAAAATAATTAACACATCAATATTTCAATTACTTTGATAAAATAAACATGCGGGAAGAACATAAAACATCTAAATGCCTCCAGGCATAGACGATTAATAAATTTAATTTAAATCTATAAACAAAACACATAAACTTACTAAACAGGTCCCGGATCAGATGAGCTCGAAAATAATTTCACAATTTCATTACCCGAAGGCATTTGACATTTTGCATTTGCTTTATGGAGCTTCTCTGCATACAGTCACCATCAAAAATGAGTATATAATTTAGTACAGACAGCGACAAAAGTTGTTGAACATTTGTGAATTGTTGATTGACTACAGCTTCAATATTTGTCGAATTACACTGAATTTTGCATTTAAAAAGTCTGTTAATATCCTGTGCGAATAGGGAAATTGCAAAAAATTGCATGTAATTTGTATATTTTAGGTGTTATTGTCAATTGAAAGATTGTAAATGTTCAGCTACTTGTGTCGCTGACTGTACTATGTCATAATAACAGTTTGATATTAATTTCTTCTCTCAAATACCGTTTGTAAAATCATTATTGCGATATGGTATTGAAACTTATTATTGACTAAAACATAGAAAGTTTGTTAGGATTGATGGATGAATGGATGTTGTTATTCAGCAAAATCTACTGAAATTTGGTATGTAGGTGAGACATAGTTTTTGGTGGTGATGAATTGTTGAGGGTGATGAACGATAGTAAAAGGCCGGTTGCTGGTTGACGTCTGTATTGGTTAAAGGCTACACGATGACCACTCTATGGACTCTATCATCATCATCAGCCTATTACATTCCTACTGCTGGGACACGGGCCTTCTCTTAGAAGGATAGTATGGGCCATTATCCACCAAGCTGGCCCAGTGTGAGTTGGTGGATGGCACATGTCCTTGAATTTTTGTGATTAATTCTTGGACATGCCTCACGATGTTTTCCTCCACCGTTTTGAGAGCGAGCGTTAAAGCCGCACATAACTTAATAAAGTCTTTAATGCTGGCTAGCGGGATTCGAACTCCGGTGCGTCGGTTCGTAAGTCGAACGAGTTCCCGCTGAGCCACAGGTGCTCTCTATGCTAATATGGATATGCTAATACCTAATCCTATGTCGGCGGTCCTAATAAGTAGGTCGGGCGTATACCTACACACGTGAGCCATTCCAACATCACTGTAGCAATCCTTTTAAGTTAGATACAGACATTATAATAAAATTATTATAGTAATTGGTATTAACTTAACATATTTATGGCAGTCTTACTAAGTAATTTAGTTATAACTGGAAATTAAATAAAAGCTATATGTACATATAAGTATGTTTATGTTGCCAATGCCTTCTGATATGTAATAGTATTAAATATTAATGGGCAATAAAATTGAACAGTAAATAGGGAAATTGTTTATATATTCAATTAGGTAAATAGTTAATAAACCGGCTAGGACTCACGTAGTTTGTCGAATTAGTCGACCTACGTTTCGAGGATGTCCGGTGCTCTTCATCAGGGGCGAGTTTACGCTGCGAGATCGCGGCGACCACTGCTACAACATTAAGATAAATTCATTAAATTCATACTAAAATATTTAATTAAATTTGTTTATTCGTACCCTGGGTCACAGTTAGTACCAAAGTGTACACAGCGATACTATATATCATCATCAGCCCATTACGTTCCCACAGCTGGGACTCGGACCTTCCCTCGTAGAGAGAGTATGGACTATAATCCACCACGCTGGCCTAGTGCGGGTTGGTGGATGTCACATGTTCTTGATTTTTTGTGATTAATTCTTGAACATGCCGGTTTCCTCACGATGTTTTCCTTCACCGTTTTTAGAGCGCGAGTGTTAATTCCGCACATAACTTAAGAAAGTCAGTGGTGCGGGGCCAGCGGGGTTCGAACTCGGTTGCGTCTGATCGAAAGTCGCACGTGCTCCCACTGAGCCACACTCGCTCATAGATACTATATATACCTACCTACATACAATGTAATTTAGTCAGAATAGGCACTCTAATTAGGTTCCCAGATTGTCAGCATACCTACGAAGATTACACTAATGATGAGTTACAGAAGCTCTCAGAGTCATCTCAGCTGACCTAAGACAGACTAACTAGGCAATCAGGCAAATTAAAACTAGGCAATCAGAATATCTCTGCGATTGTATAACTGGTCTACAATATGCAAGCATTTGTTACTAATTGCGTAACATCACGACCGGATCAGGCAATTCACGAATTGTAAATAAAGAGTACGCGGAAACGGATGTCTTAGTCATTAATTAAAAACATTATCAAGTAGGTCAGGGTTTAGGTAAATAGGTATTTTGCCTTGGTACGTTCATCAATAAGACTTAATTAAAATTTATGTAGTATCACGATTCAAGACGTCTGATGGATTCGACGTTCTTGCACTGCAACTGTCTGAGGCAGGTATGATGCCTACCATCTGACATTTCCCGTCATTTTACTACAAGTGGACGATGGGTTTTAAACTCAGCCTAGGCTGGATTGATCCAAAAACATTATTATATAAGTACCTAAATATATATAATATTTACGTATCTCTAAATTACCTATACATTTATAAATCACAAGTATACATTTTACCAAAAATAAACCAACTTCAATGTGTCTACGAAGTCCAAGGTGAAACATCGATGAAATTTATATGGGACTACTTTGTAGCTATACTGAACCCAACTCTGAGGTGATAAACATAAAAAAAAATTAAATAAATACAATCGAACAGAGAACCTTCTCCTTTTTTGAAGTCGGTTCAAAATACAATCGATTTGAGAACCTCCTCCCTTTGAAGTCACTTAAAATTCGCAACAAAATAGCCTCACCTAGACAACATTCACAGACAGGCAAATGTAAACAACGTTTTTCATATTTTGGGTCGGAATTGGACCAAGAACCTAAGAAATATACTAGTACTTTACAACTTTCGCGAATTGTATTCATATTTAGAATTATATTCGCTAATATTTCTAATGTTATTTTGATAAATACGGATGCGCAAATAGACCCTATACATTCTAAAGAAAAAACTATATATGTAGGTAATTACATAATAAATTATGTTATTTTTACTAAGGTTCGGAAACTATCGTGAGTCGAAATATTTTTTATAAATATAAAACGGCTACTCTCACGTTTTTTTTTACTGATTGATTATCTAAGTACCACTTCTCATATGAGACTAAATTATATTTATACTTCTCATTACGTGACAGTATTGTATAGTTAATAACCAGTAAATGATGCTATTAACTATAAAATTAAATAAACTAATTATACAAACAAACCTGATTGAAAAGTCAACTAAATTGAATCACGTTAGGACGTTAGATCTACAAATGTCTTGTAAATTAGTTACTTATTGAATGTTATTATTAATGTGTGTTACATTCATCATCATCATCAGCCCATTACGTTCCCACTGCTGGGACTCGGGCCTTCCCTCGTAGAGACAGTATGGGCCATGATCCACCACGCTGGCCCAGCGCGGTGGAATATGGCCAAGATAAATTCATTGAATTCATACTATATACCAAAGTGTACATAGCGATACTATATATCATCATCAGCCCATTACGTTCCCACTGCTGGGACTCGGGCCTTCCCTCGTAAAGAGAGTATGGGCCATAATCCACCACGCTGGCATAGTGCGGGTTGGTGGATGTCAGATGTCCTTGAATTTTTGTGTTTTTGTGTTACATTATATTACGATATATATATACATTTGATTTCCCCCACTTGATTTTTGATTTTTTATTACACTCATTAGGTAAAGGCAATGTAAATATAATTAATAATCTTTTTTTAAATACATTAAAAAAATATTTACTTTATAGGTACTTTTTACCTTTAAATTATAATTTAATTACCACTAGACACACTCATTAGATAAAATTGTATTTTTGCAACTCACATTACGTAGGTATCATTTATAACCGCAGCGGTTATTAAATTATGGTTGAAGTGGTTTAAGTTCAAATATTACGTAACAACATGTTGTGCAATGATGAGGTTCACACCGTACATAATGATCATCTAATGATCTAGATTGATGATCGCGGGGACAGGTATCTTCTAACATTTATAGGCCGACCGTTTAACTCGCGTATCGCCTGCGCGGTAAGAAGGGAGCGAGGGGAGATGTTAGCGGGTGGGTGAAAGGGGTGCGCGAAGCAGAGAGCTTACGTCCTTTCCCTTTCACCCACCCGCTAACATCTCCCCTCGCTCCCTTCTTACCGCGCAGGCGATACGCGAGTTAAACGGTCGGCCTATAGTATATGATAGATTAGGTACCTACTTTACATACCATTTGGAATTTACTTCGTCAACTCCCTCAGAATTTTGAACGCAAATAGCATATTCTAATGCGCACAAATAGCATATAATGTCCTATTAGCGTGCTATTTCCGCGTTTCTTATACGTAACGTATATTTTAGCAACTTTTAATCCTCTTCAAATATTTAGTTGATTTAAATTTATGCTTGATAGTCCAAAACAAAAATTGACGAAATAAATATCCGGCGAATTTTGAATTTCCCTTTCTCGTTAAAAGTTTTTGGTTGGCAATTATTTATTTTATTTTTTATCTGTCCAAAATATATCTGACTCTAAAAATACAAAAGAATTATATATAACAGTTTCGTGACATTATTAATTACTTAATGCGTGTACCTACAATATACATATACCCACCTACTTATATATATATATATATATATATATATATATATATATATATATATATATATTTTAAATGCCTTTGTTACTCAAAACAACTCTACTTTCTACTTACTAAAACTAAACCAAGTATCAGCAAAGCCATAGCAGTTACTGGATTCAGTTCACAGTTCCTCATTAATAAGGGACTCGCAGCCGCCTCATTAGAGAAACCAGGTCTTGCCAATCTAATACGTGCTTAGCTTAGGCAGCGTCCACATGGTCACCCGTCTGATGCGATATCGTGCAGATATTCTAGATTCTTAAAGATAAGTGAAATATTTTAGTATGAAAGTTTTTGTGAGTTTGATACATTGTACGATATCGCATTCTGAACTTCGACAGCTTTTTATTTCGACACGACACTTAATTCGAAAAAATATAGTTCGACAAGTCATTGTTTCGACTGAACATAATTCGACAAGTATTAGTTCGACGGAAAATACTTCGACAACACAAACGTTAATTTACTTTCTGTCGCTTCACCGGCCGCTGCCGCGGCACGCTCGCTTCGCTCGCTCGGCTCGCGCGACGTGTAGTAACAGCTCTAACATAACCTAACCTAGTCTTTGAGGCCGTTTCTGTTGTCGAAGTATTTTCTGTCGAACTAATACTTGTCGAATTATGTTCAGTCGAAACAATGACTTGTCGAACTATATATTATCGAAGTAAGTGTCGAGTCGAAATTAAGAATTGTCGAAGTTGAGAGGGACACTGATCGCATTCCCCCATTAAGGCTACTTAATAACAATTTTAAGAACCGTGTCTAGATGTGCTTGTAATATAAATCAAGTCGGACTCATTAAGCACTTTTATAAGTTTATTTATATAAGTGAAAGTATATTAATTTCTGGTAAAAAGTGTTCAAAATGTGGCAAAGGAACTCTCTGTGTGTCGTGGTGCTCATGATGAGCTGGATCGGAGACACGAAGACTGTCTCGTACCATCCGCAGCTGAACAGCATCGGGAAACAAGGTATAACAAAGTTGTCAAGTAAGTAAAGTGTTAAAAAAGTAAGTAAGTAGTAAGTTAGTGTGTTCGCGTAATGTTGGTGGGAAATTACAGGTCATATAAGACTTAATATCTGATGTCTCGGGGTGAGCGCAATGCAGTGCTATGCAGGACTTTTTATGGTATTAAAAGTTCTGGATGGCACTGCAATTGTTATGGGCAGGCGTGGCGCTTACCGTCACATGACTTCGTCTTTAATCAGTTCCATAAAAAAAAATACTTGCGCCGACTAATTTCGGTACTTGTAGGTAGGTTCAGGAAGCCAAATGCCAGCCCATTTCTCCCTTATTCCTCCTCCTGGACAACACATGCTTCTGGTGTTGTAGAGATCCATACGACGATGACTGCGCATCAGGTGGGCGTTGTCAACCACCCTTTTAAATAAATAAAAATGTTAGTCAACTTTTACTGAAAAATATTTTTTTTGGCGCCAACCGAGGTCTCCCCGCGGAACAATTTCGCTCTTAAAGACAACACGTACACTTTCTTGTACGACTCGCATAGCCTTGAGTCTGCAGGATCGCTTCCTCTATGTAGTACAAATGTACGCTTACGATATTTGTAACATAGTGTATACAAAATCGAGGCACCTTTTCCATTGGGGCATCATCCTGGAATTACCCTTAGGGACAAAAAAGGCCTACCCAATGGATAAAGTAAGCTGACTCGCAAGCTTATAAAACAAAAGAAAAGCTATGAGTTTGTGTGTACCTGTGAGTCGAAGAAAATCCTGCCTGTGAGTCAAGTGCCTCAAAGATGTTCTTTTTTGCAGTACCCTTTAAGTAATCTTATCAATGGCAGTAGGTACTCTATTATATTTTCATCATGTAGCACCTACGAGTCGAATATTTTTCATTGATACTGCTTGATATTGTTCATTGAGCAGAAAATATCGAAATAATTTGCATGCACCTTGCAATCGATTTACAAAACGCTTCCCAAAACGATAAACCAACAAGAAAGTGTTAATAAATTGTTGACCTTTTAAAACTGTTATTATCACGTCAACGACAACCATACATAACGTTGTAAATACTCGAAAACAATCAATAAGTTGACATTACGCCATAATCCAACGAAGAACTCTGACGTTTTAAGATTATTTATTTTAAATTGCTTGGAGAGTAAAACTTTAGTATATTTATTATTGAGATACAGTACAAAAATGCATTCATCGTGCTCGTCGTTCTTAAAATGATACATAAATTCATAACTCGAGAACAATGCCACATTTCACGAATTAAATGATACAGGAATGAAACTCTACAAGACTGTCAAACAAATCGATGACTACAACCATGCTTTGAATAATTTAAATTCATGACATGCCCGTACTTATGTTCTTTCTTGTTCGTGAGATGTATTAAATTTTCGGCACGAATAGCTTCACGGAGGCACTTAATAAAAAACAATGAAGTGTGAAATTTTCCGCGTGTTCTGAACATGATTGTTACCTCCATTCCAACATACACGATGGACATGACAAGGTTCTAAAAAATAGAAGTGTTCGTGTCGTGTCGCTGTACCTTAATTGTACATAATGATTATGACAAGTACCGATTATGTGGAATGTATAGGTACTTATTTTTGAAACTGACTATACTTTTATGAATGAAAATGGAAAGCTCTTATAAATATAGTAATAAAACAATTTAAGGCAAACTTGTTCCCAATTTTTTTTGCTATGATATTGTACACATAAGCTATTTGTTTTCCCAGAATGAATAAATAAACAATGATTATATTAGCGAAACTGTATTTCATTGATTCATTTTAAATATCCGATGGGAATTACTTTATAATTCCCATGAAAAACACGTAAATCAAGGTAAATAATTTATATGCTCTACAATCTACATTTTATATAATGATTCACATTACATTTCAGATTTAAGATCAGTTTAATTTAGTTTAATTTAAAAAAAATAATTAATTAATGCCATCAGCATCATTTCAGCCCATGTCCACCCACGGTATAGGCCTCCTCTCCCTCACGCCATTTGTTCCGGTCCCGTGCATTCTGCAACCATAAGTTTCCTACCCCCTTCACCATAAATATATATATATATATATATATATATATTTATTTCAAGCAATAATAAAGGTACATCCAAGTAAAATTATCAGAGGCCCATATTATAAATACCTTAGAGACTAATATATATATACAATACAAATGATAATATTAAACTTTAAGGATATTTCGGTGGCTTCGCTTCCCTAAAGCGTCGATAAACCACGCCCTCAGGCCAAAAGTCCGGACTAAGGAACATCTTTTGAAGTGCTGCTGGAATCCGGAGCTTGCATGACTTGAACGTCGTTGGTCTGCCGGATTTCAGGTTACTGATGATGATTTCTATCGGTCCCTCAGTCCAGCCTTCGATCATCTTCAAAATATGCGCCTGACGGTCTTCCGTCTTCAGGCGCAGGCGGGAGATGTAGAGGAGCGTGGTGGGCGGTGCAGCTCTTAGAGCAGTACTATATCATCGGACCATCTGGTCGGTGGTATGCCTACTGGTCTTTGCCCGTCTCTCTCAATTAAAGTAAAATATATTATTGTTTAGCTCTGGAAAATTAGATAGCATAGAGTATTTACCTTGATTAGCTGTTTTCACGAGATTTGCAAGTAAGTGCTTTAAACTTGTTTAAAATCGACCGTTAAACTCTATAGATGACCATTTCTATTATGTCTATTGTCTAGCAAAGCATACCTCAGCCATAATCTGCCTGTATTATAATACTAAGCAATATCTTAATGATATTACAAGGTCGTCTTTACACATCGCGCATTTTTTACATTGAAAAGCTGTGAAATAATCTTTCTCGGCTTTGCACAACTGAACCGCGAGATTTTCGTCAAAATCTTTGACAATAGATTTAATATAATATTTTGCTTTATTAACTTGTGTACACATATTTGTGCTCAGAATTTGTGGGCTTCATATTATGTTCGTCACAACTATTTTGCTATTTTGTAACTCAATTTAGGATGCTTTGCTGACCTTTGGAGGTTTGCCAATACATGGACAGTCGCTATTGCAAAATGCTATGAAAATGGTTAAACTACAATAATGTTGTAAAATACCGCCCTGTTTGAATCCTATTGAACCTATATACAGGTCATATTTTAGGTATTAATATAAATTAATATATTAATATAACAAATATATTTATTAATATAAAATAATTTAAAATACTACCTAATAGTAACTTAATAATAAAAATATAATAATAATTAATGAATAACCATTATTTATTATTAATAAAAAATTACTATTATTTGTATTATATTAATTTTTATTATTATTAATTAAATAATTATTTGATTATCTTTTTATAACCATTTACCATAATAATAAATACTCCAGAAGGGTATACCGAGATAGGTACCCTTTACCGATGAAATAAATATATTGCAAAAGCTATCTTAAAGGTACCTTCGAACATCTGAGTTGTAAATAAAATCAACAATCCAAAACTAATTACCTATTCGTACAATGTATACCTACTGCTAGGTGCAAGGGTACATAGACATACATAAACATAGAATTATGCAATTTCCTAGTTTGTTCACCTCCTTACATAATATGCTTCACCTTTTGAAGGTTAACGTACATGCTCCACGTCTTATTTACCTTAAATTATGCGATTTCCTTTATAATTATTACTAACATTTGCATTTAATTACCAAATACTTATTTATGTACATTTCCTCAGTTTCTTCATGCATTGTCACAATTATACATTACTAGCTGCGCCCCGCGGTTTCATCCGTGGTTTCCCTTGATAAAAAGTAGCCTAAGGGTTAATTCAGGGTATCCTTTCCGAATTTCACTCAAACCCGGCGTGAAGTAGTAACAAACAAACTTACACACTAACAATACACATTTTCGCATTTATAATATCAGTGAGATGCACTCGCAGTATTATACCTACCTATTAAATGTTATTTCATATCTACATGTTCAATTACTAAAGTCCTTGTTAACCAACATTAATTTTAACCAGTTGAAAACTTACAATTAACTTGAAAATAAATGCTGAAAGGTTGTTAGGAAAAGATCGCTCTTAGCGATAAGACAGTTTTTGACAATATTGCAACAATTTATTTTTTTGTTTATATTTGTATTTTTTATGTTTGTAAGCCGTTGGTGTTTTTAGTGTAATAAAGTTCAAAGTTCAAAAGTTCTTTATTCAGTTTTCGCATCACAGACGCACTTTTGAATTCAATTATTACAACGACTCTATCACCGTATCGGAAAAAGAAACACTACTCAGAAGATACGGCAAGAAACTGAGAAGCATTTGTTTTTTATAACTTTTGTTACAATCTTTTATGTTTTTTTGACAATATTATGTTCCTTATGTGCCAGTTGGCTACTTGGCAGAAGCGGAATGTTCCATACATCTTTGTCTTCTATGAAATTACTAACTGTATAGTATGGTATAAAATAAATAAATGTTATGTTATGTTATGCTTTTTCCATTAGAATATTTTTCACATGCAAGTTGAATCTACTTTCTGGGAGCTCCGTTATACATTTTGGAATTTTATTGTAAAAACGTACGCCATTGCACATAAAGGAGTTATCCGTTTTACTCGGTCCTAAAACTTGGTGCAATTCTATCCTTATCTCTAGTGTTAATGTTGTGATGGTTAGGTAAAACAATAGTAATACAAAACTTGCAATTGCGTATTCACATTTTAGTGTTAGGCATTCGTTAACCACGGGGTTTGCATCTTGTGCTGCCTGCGCAGGATCTCATCTTTTCCGTGGTGACGAATATTTTTCATTCCATTCCATGACATGACTTATAGGTTATAGGTTAAAAATGGTACGTGGCACGCATGCGCCACGCACATGACACACGTGATTGTCATTTGTCTCACAACACAGATAATGTAGGATCTCACTTCACTTCACTTCTTGTATTTCTTGTTTGTGGAGTTGCCATATTATAGAATTATTTCTGCTTTTTTCATTTATTTTAATTTTATGCTCGTTTTTTATTTTAATGAAATATGTCTTCGTCTGATTGTTTGTGATGTCATGGACAGGGTTCCGACTGAAAATCAGTGCTAAGGTACTTTAAAATACCTTAGCGTATGCTGAGTCGGAACCTTTTCTTGACATCACGCAACATGTGATTCACTGTGTTGTATTTATTGTTTTTGTTTTGTCTTTATTTTAGTATGTTCAGTGTAATGTTGTGTGATGTCCTGAATAAATGTTTTTTCTTTCTTTCTTTCAACGGCTTACAGGTTAAATGTTGGTAAAGTCGGCCCTACGTCGGTAAATACTGGTGTGTTTTGCCGGTTAGGTAATTTCCCGCTTGTCTAATGACTACCGTGCGGTTCTGTACTAATTACCTTCTCATTGCCACTTGCCGCCATTTACCTTTGCATGCACATTAATTTTCGGTGAGATATTATCAGACAAGTGATAATGGTAGCTTTATGTTCTTTACGGATTACCAACTTGATTATAAGTAGGTAACAATGTCAATGACTCATAAGTATATATATACCTACTAGCTGCGCCCCGCGGTTCCACCCGCAGTTTTCCGGGATCAAAGTAGCCTATGTGCTATTTCAAATCCTAAAGTACCTACATACCAAATTTGATCAAAATCTGTTCGGTAGTTTTTGTGTGAAGGAGTAACAAAGATCCATACATCCATATATACAAACTTTCGCGTTCATAATATTAGTAAGGATTCAAATATGATCAACGAAGTTACTGGGCATAGTCTCAGGGTGCATGTGAAAAATATTCTAATGAAAAAGCATACTATTTCTGCCGTATCTTCTGAGTAGTGGTTTTTTTCCGTTACGGTGGTAGAGTCATTGTAATAATTGACGTTCATAAGTTCGTCTGTGATGCGAAAATTGAAGAACTTGAGCTTGAACTTTGGTGACGAGTGCAGTGCAGGATTATCACTAAACCAAGTCCTTGGTGGTGCTGCAACTGTTATGGGTGTTGCTTACCATCAGGCGAAATACTTGCTCGCCGCCTCACTCAATTACATTAAAATACTATTAGGTATGACTAGTGTGGGTACAGTGCCGTGCGGGGCTTCGAAATTCTAGGAGACACTTCTTTTTTTTGTGTGGCGTAGCCAACCCATGTGTGGGAGTAGACCGCCGAACGGCAACGTCTGTTGTCCTAAAAAGAACAACAAGGACCAACGGCTTAGCGTGTCCTCTGAAGCATAAATACCTCCCAATGAATCCAAAAAAAGAATCCCACTTAATATTTGTCGCATCTAAATCCAGAAATTATTTTGAGCTTCCAACGAATCCCAATCAAATTATATATGTAGCGCTCAGATGTTATTTAAATGTTGTTTCTTTGGTTCCAGAATGCTCGAGTTGTCAAGACGACGAGCTCGGAGTCACGCGGTGGACGATGCCGCTGCTCAAGACAGGAGAGAAGCGGTATTATCTAGGAATATTCTTCAAAGTAAGTTCAAATAACTTTACTTATTGGCCTAAATCAGATGTATGGAACAGCAAAGAATAGAAAGGGGAAAATACTTTTGGTGATAATTTTTCTTCAGCTCTCTGAAGAATTTTGACAGATCCTTATTCCCAGCCTTTAGCGTAGTTTGAACATCTATCTTTTATTTTAATTTTTTTATAATAAAGTCCGACAATCACATACATTAATCTAGGCTCCCTTGATGCCTTCCAGAATTCCCTTGATCTAGAGAACCAGGAACTACGATGACCATGGACCATGGACAAAACAAATAATTTCGTTATTTTTATACAATTGCTCGTAGGGAGAATTAATCTGCAACCACTTTGTATACAAAACTTCCCGACCACTACACCACAAAGGCTGTCAAGTATCGGATTAGAATCATTTGAAATTAATATTATTTAGCGACTTCGCGGCAGACCAAGAAGGAGATGGCGGGATGAGCTAGACTCACACCTTAAAGATTGGGCTATCGTGGCAATGGATAGGGAAGCCTTTGCCTTGCAGTGGGACAAAACAGGTTCCTAATAATAGTATTATTTATTTTGACAAAATTTGATGAAATAAATGATTAATTAAAAAAACAAGTATCTAAACGGGTACTCAAGCAATAATTAAGTGACAATGCGTCAATTTTTTTGTTAAACCAGCCACCCTTAGTTCGATGGATCGATATTAGCATAAAAACAAAACAAAACGAGAGCAGATGAAAGGCGCTAGATGGTACTGCATGCTCTGCTATCATAAATGTCCACTTTATCAAGATTTTTGACAAATTGTTAGCTAAATATTCCCTTACAAGAACTTTTAGAACCGGGTGTACTTTCCATGAGCTATAATATCATTCAGATAACCTTTAAATGCATAAAGTTTAAAGATTGTACACGGAAGGTGGTAGTAATAAATTATACAAATTAAATATAATAAAAACTAGATTATTTTAAATCTTTTCATAGACTTCATAATTATTAATACTGACATAATTATACTGTAACACAAGGTCAGGTCGTGGCCAAAGATGATTTAGTTATGACGACTACAGAGACTATAGCTAGATAATATATAATAATTATGACAAACTTTGCTCGATTGATTATAAATTAAACTTAAAAAAATTACCTTGAACTATCATGTCCATCTAATAGAGCCGCGAAATTAAAGAACCTATAAAAATATAATCACTTGGTACGTTCTAACTGTTTCTAGCGAATTTTAATCGAATAACTAAATTCATAGTTTTGGATGAGAACACAAACTGTGCGAAGCCATAGAAAAAGAAAAATTATGTTTTGTTACATATAACAAAACTTATTATTAGTGCGACTCCAAATTCCTCAGAATGAGGAGAAAAAAAACTTATTATCATTGCTTTGTATGTTAATACTTTTTGGCGGAAAGTGAAAACTAATGATTTTATTTACCAAAATATGTGTTTCTTCGAGTGATAATAATTATAGTCACAAAATGGTGTTAAATTGGTTTTTAAGTTCTCAAAGAAGCTTCATACAAAAAAAATACAATCCTTTTTATTTTTCTTGGTGCTATATTAGTATTCTTTGGTGCTATCTTCTCTAGGGGGCGTATTTCCGAAGCACTGGTAGAGTCAGTTTTAGCATTTCTTTCGTGCACCTGAACTTCAATTTGGGTATGGGAAAGAAATGGGTAGACATGCTTACCGTTTTTAACCAAAAAATTTTTTGACTTCAAAAAGGAGGAGGTTTACAATTCGACGGTATGTTTTTTTTTTGTGTGTGTTTGTTACGCGATTACTCCGCCAATTATGCGTTGATTTCGATGATTCTTTTTTTGATTGGTAGGTAATACTTCAAAGGTGGTCCCATATAAATTTTATCGAAATTCATTCAGTAGTTTTTGAAAAAAATAGCAAAAACAAAAAATATAAGTTTAATCTTCGGCTGCTTCACCTGCTTCACCCAGGGTAGACTTCCGGTGAGGGAACTCCTCAACGGTGAATAGTACAGACACAACATTTCGTAAATGGATTTAACCATAATAGCCTGTTCCAAATTCCATCATGACATGGCAGATACACCCAGAATTGACTTTCGGCGAGGGAACTCTTCAACAGAGATATAGGACAGACATGAAATTTTTTTATACATGCATTTAATTGTGATAACCCGTTTTAAACTTCGTCATGATGTGGCTTCTAGATCATAAAAGCTTGCCTTTAAAAACTTTTTGAATTAATTTAATTAAAAATTGTTTTTCACTAAAAAGGGTAAAATAAATTATTTTTCAAAAAAAACTAAACCGACTTCAAAACCACAAATGGCACTCAAAAGTAAAAAATAAATTAATATAATTATCATAAGCGCTACCCACTCATATATTTGAAGTCGGTGCCAGCCAAGTCTAAAACTAAAAAATGTTAGGGTGTGTGTGTGTGTGTGAGGGTGTCCATGTAAAGTCTACCACTTTACTTAAGCACCTATAGGAGACTTTATAGGACACTATAATATATTGAGGAGGGTCTGGCATGTAGCCGATGTCCCTCATCGAAATCTCACGAAATATGTCTAAGAACCACCGCTAAAAAATCTGCTTTCAAACAAAAAAACCGCATCCAACCGTTCAACCGAGCTACGGTGCCACACACAGACACACATAGTAGTCGAACTTATAATAACACTCCTCCTTTTTAAAAGAGCAGGAAAATAACAACAAAAAACCCAAAGTCTACTAAAATATATCAATTCGTCATCGATTACGTCTATTCATACACATCTTGAATAAGGCGCCCGAGGCGACGACGCCACCGAGGGCCGCTTTCTCGAAAGTTACAAGTCTTCGAGAATCTTGTATGACTTTTTTTACCACCTGATTAAGCGATGTATGTAGTATTTAAGATGTCGTTTTTTATGGAACTGAGTAATGAGACGGGCAAGTCTTCTGCCTGATGGTAAGCGCCACGCCTATCTATAACGATTTAATATAGTATAGATATAATAATATTGTGATTATAGATTTAAAGGAAGATGACAGTTGAACATTACTCAGATATGTTTCTCTAATTGATAGACTGTTTCTGAATATCATACCGAAACGACTAGTCGTTTGATGGCATGCGGCATGGCTTAGTTCGGTGGGTAGTATTACAATTATGGCCGTATAGCCTATCTACCAAAAAAAATTAAATAAAACATGACATAAAAAGTAAATCTTGATCAAAATTGGAGCCGTTTCCATAAATATTTTTATAAAATGTTCTTTATAGTATGTATGTAATATGTATTTACCACAAGACTCGATACAATACAATACAAAATCTCTGTATTGTATACCAGTAACATCAAATACGATTACAGATAAACCTAATTACTAGGGTAGTACAATGGGCGGTCTCATCGCTTAGAGCGATTTGTTCCAGAGGACCATCATCTATGTCCATTGAAATTGATAAACAACATTGTAGAAAACCAAAAATATCTCTCAGTGTCTTGCCGTATCATCTTCTGAGTAGTGGTTCTTTTTCCGACACGGTGCTACCACCGTATGAACGTCAAATTATCACCATGACTGTAGGAGTCTGTAGAGTCATGGTGATAATTTGACGTTCATACGTGCGTCTCTCATGCCAAAAAATTAATAAAGAGATTTTGATTTGATTTGATTTAGACATTTTAAGGGTTTGTAAACTTTGTGAGCTGGTCCGCCAGATGGCATGTGGTTGATTGATCCGACCGCTTTCTCTTTCGTTCGCCGTCACGTGGTGCCGGCTGCCGGCAGGTCCAGCCTCCTTTTTATAAGCCGGCATTCAACTTGTTTCACTTTCATTGATTCATGTTGGGGCTACATCGTTTATGTCTGCCACTAGTATCTAAAACCGTAGCCGAAGTTACTTAGGATTCGTTCGTGCTTAACAGAGATTGAAAACTTGAAGTAAGAGCAGTGGCGTAAAATTTATTACGAGCAGACATGGTTGCTTACCATAAGGCGACGGACGTACGATGGTTACGTCGTTTGCGTTCGATATGTAAATGTTAAAAATATAAATACATGGGTGCCGTTGCCGCCATTTTATGTGTCATTACCGAACCTACCATTTCAGTTAGCAAATTGTCTCAATAATTGTATCGACGCACTTCTTTTTGAAGTCGGCTCTATCTTTTGAAATCGTTTTATGGAGCGCAATCACATAGCATTATAGTGAAGACGCCCAAATATATGAGTATTATTCTGTTGCAATACAGAATCATCAATCCACATATGGGTCTGCTGACCTAGTTATTGCCAACTACTAGAGTACTTGTATTACCATATGATATGAGTGAGTAGTTACAGAACATATATTTATGTATTTGACAACTATATAAAATAAAATTCTCCCTCTCTCGTGGGGTGTGTGGCCAACCCTGCTGTCGGAGTTTTCAGAACGCCCGAAGGCCTGCAACATGGCCTAAGACAACAACCGGGACCGACGGCTTAACGTGCCCTCCAAAGCACGGTAGCGCTCAGATATAAATACCACACAAACGGTCACCCATCCAAGTTGTGACCGCTGCGTACGTTGCTTACCCTGTTACGAACGGCTAGGTGAGCAGCACTACGAGCGCTTCTAAAATATAAAATTAATACGAAAACGCATCACACATTTTTTTAACGTGGTTTGCGGTACCATTGGGGTGCACATCTTATAAAAGTGTAACCCCAGCATTAACACTCGCGATGTCGTGTAGGTGTTGCAATTAGCTTCAACGTAATTCTACGTCATTAATCCACTAACAAAAACTCTTTGGCCTTGGAATGCTCATTTGAAATCTATTTTCTCTTGTGTAATTTTAATAAACAAAACACACCATTTGTTACGTTCTTAAACAGTAATTAAGTACTACACAATTACTTTGTAATAATAAATCTTGTAAACACATGTATAGTATAGGACAAGAATGAAGATGACTGAAGTAACGTTTTCACCAAGTAAGTACCTAGGTACTCATAAACATACTATACGTAGCCAGGCCTAGCGCACTCCGCACTGTAGGTACGAAGCTACAAGAACATAGCCGGACACCGACGGCGGGTCGCGCGTCGTTACACGTGCCGCGTCGGAAGAGATAAGAGCTATACGATAGAAAGAGAGGCGCTCTGTAGGTTAATATGACTGGTAGGTATGCAGCGCTACGCGAACTGAATTGAATTTTATTGCGTCATAGCAAGAGTCGCTATTTGTTTAAATTTCTTTGCGGAGTGATGCTTCTGTCCCTTAGTATTCTGTGACGTACGTTACAATAACAGCACCACACAGAACTTTGTTTTGCAAAATCCTGCGGTGCTGCACTGCGCTCGTCAACCTTACACAATTAGCTGTTGAGTCTCATAATGTCCAGTATTTACCTAGACAGCATGCAGTTGTATCCTTTCGCCTCCACCGCGCATTTTCTTTCTTAGAATCAACGAAAGAAAAACCATGGTCACAACACAAAAGTTCACAAAACTTCCCAAACCGTTTGTTCCGCCACTCGTGACCGACCGTGAAAACACCTTTATTTAGTGCTGTTTAATTGAGCATGGCAATAATATTAATAGCCGTATTGTCGAATTGTTTATGGGAAAAGTTTGTAACTTGTAATCGTTTTATTTGGTACAATAAGTGTCATGGTAACAAGCGGCATAGTATAAGTTCGTGATATAAAGAAACATAGTGGCTTCGCCTTAAGCTTCCAAATTTTTTGTATAGATTAGTCTAAGTACATACTTCACACCTGTCGACTTTTATAAAAATCGCAATATATAAATATATATATAACATAAAAACTATATCATCATCATCATCATCAGCCTGTAGTCGTCCACTGCTGGACATAGGCCTTTCCCAACGAATGCCACTGAGCCCGGTCTTCGGCTCTTCTCATCCAGTTTCTTCCGGCCGCCTTTCGCAGGTCGTCGCTCCACCTGGCCTGTAGGCGTCCTACACTACGCTTGCCGATTCGCGGCCTCCACTCTAGGACACGTCTACTCCAACGGTTGTCCGTCCTTCGACAGATGTGACCAGCCCATTGCCACTTCAGCTTGCTAATTCTATGGGCTATGTCAGTTACTTTGGTTCTCTGTCGGATTACCTCATTGCGGATCTTATCATAAAAAACTATATATCGTTTGCATATAAATGAAAAATGCTGTTTTGCCGTATACGACCACCACCTTAAATACTTATTTAACTATAGAATTAGAACGCTAGCGATATACGGTAAAAAAGTAGGGATCGCAAATCATGCACAATTCCACAACGTGTTCTAATTTCTTGATGGTGGTTACTTGGGCGTTACCCAATTTTCTCTTTCGTCAAGCACATAAAATATAATCTTTTCTGTGGTTTTTACAATAAGTAGCTGTACCTACACTGCGGCTCAATACTGGTGGTTAGCGTAAGAAGAACAAAGGGAGTGTTGATTATTTCTGCCTAATACCTGCCTATACAAGGAAAACCACTTTACGCCGCATGATGGTACATTACAACATGTCGCATCGCCTACAGTCAATAAAGACTTTCCATCAAGGCGTCTCTTATTTTCGTTGCATAAGAGAGTTAGGAATGTTTTTAACTTGTTTTATGGCAAATAATTACACAATATATTCGTACATTCATTTTTATATCACCATAAAAAGAGAAGGGGTGATTATAATTTGGTTTTATAGATATTAAAATGCCGAAGAGCTAATATATAACCTATATTGATACTAGAGTCCGGTGGTTTCACCAGCGGATGAAAAATACCAAATGTGTTATTACAGGATAAGTCTTGTAGTCCTGACAGAAAAGTAATATAATGTTATGTTACAAATTATCTACTAACATAATTATAAGTACCTTATTACCCAAATATGGATTTTATCTAAGTCTGAATTAAATGATTTTATTATTATATTATAGGAGCATCACTTCGCAAAGAAATTTAAACAAATAGCGACTCTTGCTATGACGAACTACTATATGAAAAAATGTATTATTATTCAAGCTGACTGTACTTGTCGGAACAGTGACCAGCCGCAACGAGGTCGGCTCAGCCTGGGCATTGATCTTGAAAGCAAATACCTAGGCTTTGTAACCTGTACAATATAGGCGTGGTCGGGTAACAAACCTTGTATTACGAAAGTTAAATAGACTGCGCACTTGAAATTTTCTCTGAGGAACTTTCGAAATAGCTTACTGAGAGAAACCTATTTCAGCGATTACCGACATGTAAAGAAAGAGAGAAATAATTCATTTTGACAAAACTGCACACAACAAACAACGCACATACACAAGTGCAGGACAGAATAAAACAAGTTAAGCAAACAGTTACAGCATGTGTATGGAGACCGTGCCGTGTACAGTGCAGTCAAAAAAGGTCTGTGCTCAACATAATGTTGTGAAGCATCCACAACGCTGGTTTTCAGCGCAGGCCCTTGGTGACGCACGAACTTGTTGTGTTAAACTACGAAACTAAATCATTGGACATACAGTTTAAATATGGCGCTATAAAATACTCAGTATACGAGTATAAAGCTCAATAAAAGTATATACTATTAAGAAAGATAGCAAGAAAAATAATTTGACGACCACATTCATACACTAACAAAATAAAGAAAGAAAAGAAAACATAATTACAAAAAGAAAAAATAAATATATAAACAGTATTTTTTTTACGCTTAATAGACCTATGTTTGGCTACTATCTCGCCTGATGTGAAGCGATGATGTGGCCTAAGATGGAGCACATAGATCGAGAGAGACGGCAGTTGAGCGGCTGCTCAGACCCGTCTCTCCGATGGTTCACTGAACATCATCCCGAAACACGACTAGGTCGCTTGACGGCATGGCTTTGTTCGGTGGGTGGTATTACAACCACGGCCAGAGCTACCACTCCAAAGCGCGTAAGCGGGTTGGGCTGAAGAGATAATTAAGCTTAAATGACTACTACATATTATTATGTGGTGCCAAAAGGGGTTTTCGCTCATATTATTAATAGTGTAAAGTAAAATGCCTCTCCGTAATACAATAAATAAAAATGTCTGTATTCCGTCTCTGTATTGAACTCATTGACTAATTTATTAACCTCCTTTTATTCTTCACTGAATATATAAAGCCCTAATTTCGGTCGTACGCCCTAACCATGTATGTATAACCAGTGGATATACTCTTGAATTCGTCCGCGTAGAATTAGCTTTATAGTTATTCTTGTGGAACTGTTCTATTCTCCAGGATGAAAAGTAACCTATGTTTTTATCATTTCTTTTATACTCGTATTAATCATTTTAATCAGACATTGGTCCATTTTGCTAGAAACACTTATCCTATGTTAGTAAAATACAAAAAATAAAAATAAAATATACACACACTGACATAACTGAGACACACTTATTGACAACGGCTTGTGAGTCGCCGTCCAGTGTCTCAGGAAGTGCGAATCCACTCGGCAAGATGTTCAGGAAACTATACAGGTTGTGGCAAAATTTTGGGATCTCCAGGGTTTTCTTTGCAGTGAGGAAGCTTTGTTCTAAGAAAATATCGGGTGCATTTTTGGGAAAATAAAAACAGCTTATATAGATTTTGAACAAGTATACATTTTATAAAAACAACTGACTTCAATGTATCTTCGAAGTCCAAGGTCAAATATCGATGAAATTTATATGGAACCACTTCGTAGCTATACTGAACCCAAAGCAAAAATAATTTTCCAAATCGGTTTTAAATAACGGAGTTCTGAGGTAACAAACATAAAAAAAGAAATACAATCGAATTGAGAACCTCCTCCTAGTTTTTAAAGTCTGTTAAAAAAGGTACAGTCAGGCAGAGAAATGTAATTTCTCATAAAAAACATCAACAACATGGTCTTAATCGATTTTTTCTCCCAAAGTAACCCATCAAATCAAATCGTAGGTTTTTGAAACAGTCGGGTAATAAAGAGTTCTGAATTACACGCATCTAGTATGTTTTCTCATGCTTCAAACAGTATATTTACCTGTGTTAACCACAATATATGTGTTTCCTGAGAATCATAACTCTGTAGTCTGTGGCTGCACATTACGGAAGGTGTATCTAGGTTAGTGATACAAAAGACCTAAGCGGTTAACCGACTAGTATGCGGCACCTTGGCAGCGGCTGCCACGCGAGATTGTAATGTTTTGTTGCTGTCACTGTCATTTCTTAATTACATTTTTAGCCCGGCAAACGTTGTTTTGCCATATAAATAAAAAAATAATTAGGGGTGGACTACCCCTAACATTTAGGGGGATGAAAAATAGATGTTGGCCGATTCTCATAGATACCGGATAAGCACAAAAAATTTCATCAAAATCGGTCAAGCCGTTTCGGAGGAGTATGGCAACGAAAACTGTGACACGAGAATTTTATATATTAGATTAGAAAAGATTATTAATAATCTGTTATATGGTGGACATTCCTCCTGCGTACACTAAGCGATTGCTTACACTTTCATTATGCGCACCGCTAACGAGTGGAACTCTTTGCCAGAGTCAGTCTTTCCCGATACTTACAATCTAGGAATCTTCAAATCTCGAGTGAACAGGTACTATCTTGGCAAGCGTGCTACATCATCGACCGCATCGTCGCTTACAATCAGGTGAGACAGTGGTCAAACGCAAGGCAATAATGTATAAAAAAAACAGTTTCCCGGGATAAAAAGCCTATGTGTTAATCCAGGGCAAAAGCTATCTCCTTTCCGAATATCACTCAAATCCGTTCAGCCATTGCGGCGTAAAGATTGAACAAACACACAGACACATACAAACTTTGCATTTATAATATTAGTATGATGTGTAGAACTAATTTTATTAATAGACTTTTTGAATAGTTAAAGCTCATCAAGAGAAAGACAATAAATGTAGAAGTACCTTTAAGACATAAAAAGTAAATAGACTGGAGCTAATTTAATATACCTAGAATCTTTGTAGACAAAACAGTTAAATTAGAGTTATTTTTGATAATATCGTATGATTTTGCCAAGTTATATTATGTTATGTGTTCTGCGTTAGAATATAAATGAGTCACCTTCATCGTCGTCCATTCATTTCCTTGTACTCTACTTGTCCGTATCTAGGTTTTTAGGTTTCACCTATTCGGTTCTTACTTAAGAATTAACTCACCCAATGAATATGCAGCGGTTTCTATAATGTAATAACTAAACGAAGTAACAACATAAATAATGTGAGAAAATATGGTTTTGTTTCACAAAATGCTGTAATTTTGATAAATACAGTAATTTAGGACAATGGGTGTTATGTGAACGCAAGAAAATTGTTGGTTGGAGTTACATAACGTTATTGTCATGTTTTACAAATTGTTCGTCATTGTATAATGTGTAGGATTTTTTATTGTGTATGTATGTAACGTGCAATTCAATGTTTTATTACAAATTGTTTTATTTAAAGTTTCACGTGGGTGACGTTTTCTGAAATTACGACTGTGGCGACTTTCATAATTCATAATCACATCATGGATTTAAAGACTGCATTATTAATTATTTACTATACAATTTCTTGGTTGTCTGGAAGAGATCGCTTTAAGCGATAAGACCGCCCATTGTTACACCGTCATGCCGCCGAAAACCTCTCCGCGCTTGGAATTCTTCAACCAGGTGTGCATTAGAGATCTGTGGCCTGAGATTAGTAGGTACTTAGAAACTCTGTGTTAACTTTGTGGGAGATACTGGAGAGCTTTATTACGTTACGAAACTTTTTTTTTTCGTTATACTATATCTTGTTACTGATCGCTTCTCACAAACTTTCGCATTTAAAATATTACTGGCTGCCCCTCGCGGTTTCACTTGCAGTTTTTCGATCTTTTCCTCAAAATACGTTTCGCAGTGATGGAGTAACAAACATCCATCCAAAATTATCCCAATTTTTGCATAAATTTATAACTTTGAAGTAGTAAGGATAGAATAGGATAGGATTGTAATAACACTAATGACATTAAAATATTTATAAAAGAAATATTTTTTAACGATCTATAAGCTAATTGATAATAATAATTTATTAGAGCTACGGAAAGTTTTGTATAGCCTAAAAGCTATTTTATATGCTAAGCTATTTTATAAAATTGCACATTTTTGGGTCAGTGAGCTTTGGTAATAATAATAATAAGTATAAAAGGTTAAAGTCGACTGACCCGCACCGTAAATAGCTGCATACACACCGTAATGTAACCAATCATTGAATATAATTTTCGGCAAAACACATTTTTTTCAAAAACCAGGATTTTTATCTACTTACGACCGATTTTTTAACCGACTTCAAAAAAGGAAAAAGTTCTCTATTCGATTGTACTTTTTTTTTATGTTTGTTACCTCACAAGCACAACTCCGTCATTCATGAAGAAAAAATTGCGTTGGGTTCAGTATAGCTACGAAGTGGTCCCATATAAATTTCATCGATATTTGACCTTGGACTTCGAAGATACATTGAAGTCGGTTTTTTTGTTTGATAGAACATATAATTGATATTCCATTTTCCGTGACCGTGCGTTCATTGCGGCCGGTGCGAGTGCGGGCGGTATAACATATGTAATAGTTTATTTCCGTAGCTCTCAGACTCAATCACGTGGAATTACATTAGATATTTCGCATGTTTTACTCTCATCATTATTATGAGTGTTACAAAAGTCGTATGATTTCTTTTTTTTAGGGTTCCGTACCCAAAGGGTAAAACGGGACCCTATTACTTAGACTCTGCTGTCCGTCCGTCTGTCTGTTTTCTGTCTGACTGTCTGTCCTTCTGTCACCAGGCTGTATCTCATGAACCGTGAAAGTTGGACACTTAAAATTTTCACAGATGATGTATTTCTGTTGCCGCTATAACAACGAATACTAAAAAACAGAATAAAATAAATATTTAAGGGGGCTCCCATACAAAACCGTGTATTTTTGGCCGTTTTAATAGATAATGGTACGGAACCCTCCGTACGCGAGTTCGACTCGCACTTGGCCAGTTTTTTTGATGGTGGTGTCTTTTTTACTTTCGCTCGTCACAAGTGCACCTGACGACAATAAGATTACTGTGGCTAATGCACGTCTATAGTAGGAATACTTATTAAGATATTCAAGACTTTATCATTATTACAATCACATAATAAGTACCAGATCCCGTTAGTTTTCTCCATCCGTCATAATGTATTTTTTTTGCAAGACCATAAAATGTTTTCTTTTCAAGTAATAACTAGCAGCTCCCCGCGGTTTCACCCGCGTTTTTCTGGGATGAAAAGTAGGCTTTTCAGGACATTAGGTAATCCGTTAAGTAGTTTTTGCGTGATTTTGTAACAAACATCCATACATTCAGCCATCCATCCATCTTCAAATATCGCATTTGTAATATTAGTAGGAAAAAATAAAGTCTTTTAGGAAAAATTCGGCAATCGAGTCGGTGACCACTGTAGCCATTCCCGCGCCTAGGGAATGTTGTGATGCGGGTTTAATCCCAGTCGGGATCGTATTTCTTTTTTCTGAAACACTATATTGGAGCACAGTTTTGTTAGCAGGTTGTTAAACGATACTTAGTGCTATCGAGTAGGTAATAGGTTGATCGTAGGAGTAACCTATCGATGCAATTTGATTGAAATGCAATGAAGTTTTCAGGTTACATTATTGCCTAACCATCCGATAAGCGTTTTCCTTAACTAACTATGGTAGTAAAGTACAGACAGAAACAAAAGTGGCAAGACATTAAGGTACATTACACTATACTACTATCTACTTACTTCTACCAATCTATGTAATATGTACTTCTACTAGTATTATAAATTCAAAAGATGAATTCATAACTGACGAGCATGTGGAAAAAAATGACTCAATTCCGTGACACTATACTGACATATACAATATACTGACTTTAATAAAACATAAATCAATATAAATTAAAATGACTAAATGTACTCTCGCACTGACTTGCAAACGCCCTTACAGGGCTCATGTACCAACCTAAGATATAATTTAAGATCTACATGATAAATTAATGTACATGAATGCAATTAATAAATGAATAAAATAAATGCGAAAGTTCGTGAGAATTAATTTAGTCAATCATGCAAAACTACTGAACAGATCTTGAAGAAAATTTGTAAGTTAGTAGGTACTTTGGATTGGAACTACTGGAGTAGGGCTTATAAATGATTCTGATATCTTGGAAAATTATCAACGCGGGTAAAACAGCGGGGCTCAGCTATTTTTCCACAAGCAAATGTCAATGTTTATAGAGGAGGTATAGTCTAAAAATTTAAAATGTTCTGATACTTACTTCTGTCGCTGCCTGTACTGAGTTTGAAGAGAGTCTAGCATCGGATTCCAATTAAACCCGATGAGGCTTTCCTCAGTTACGAATAAAATTGTAAGCAGTTCAACGGAGGCATGTGTCTAAGCGTAGCTTATTATTATAATTTGTATCTATTGTTCTCTATTTGAAGTCAAAGTGAGGTAAAGGGGAATATTAATGAGCGAATGTGGCTCAGCGGGAACTCGTGCGACATTCGATCCGACGCTCCTGAATTCAAATCCCGCTGGCCCCGCACCACTGACTTTCTTAAGTAATGTGCGAACTCGCTATAAAAACGGCGAAGGAAAACATCGAGAGGAAACCGGCATATCCAAGAATTAATCACAAAATTTCAAAGACATGTGACAACCCACACTGAGCCAGTGTGGTGGATTACCTAGTATGGTCCATATTCTCTCTATGAGAGAATGCCCGCGTCCTAGTTGTGAGAATGTGTGAATCTGCATAATCCCATAATTATGCTAATGGATTGTCGAATCGTATTATGATAAACCGTCTTCATTAATCCACTTAAACGCCTCTGCACACAGCGAGTGTCTTCGCCAAAAATGAATATTACTCTATGGTATATTATAACTGTATCCGAACTCATTCCACGCACACAAACGCACAAAACGCACACTTTCAAATTTCCTCCCACAACCCCCGCATCCTAAGTACTCCGCACTTCCGAAATAGCCAGTGTCGCGCACGGTCGTTCGCATCTCACACGAAGTCACCCTAGTTCTCACCCCGGGGTGAACACGCGATCGTGACACCGATCCTCAAAGAAGACCTTGTGAGGAGAAGAGCAGTTCAGAAACCAGTGACCTCGTAAAGCCGTAAGTCCCTTCCTCTATCCTCACAAGTGTGGTCCACCGACCCGATACCTTTCGCACACATCTCACTTTTACTCATCTCATCACGCATATTTCTCACAAATATATATCTACTCATCTTTATTTATCATATTCACACGCATTATTACCGCATTCACGCATATATAACGCTTATTTTATGCAAATTATAATTTTTACTCATATATATCTACCCTCACATCCGCGATCTTAAATTGCATATTTTACGCTAATCCTTATATATTTTACAATTTAAACGCATTTTTACGTATTTACACACGTAATATTGTATACGTAAAATAATATTTTTATTCTAAAACTTGGTTTAGACAACTTAGCAAATTTTTCTTGTAACCGTTAACGCCCTCCTCGTACATTCTAATAATCTTTGCTTCGCTCGTCCTATTGTTTTACATTTACGATTGTATTGTAATCTAATCGCTGTCTGTTCGTTATTTATTTAAAATGACGAAGGGAAAGAAGGAGGAAAGTACATCGTCAAATATTAAAATATCGCTATTAGAAGCAAAAAAGGAAAGATTATTTGAAATAGTGCAAGAACTTTATAACCTAAGCCTAAAGGTCTCTGACCCTTTATCTAAATCGCAATTTTTAGCACGAATTCACTCGTTAGATAAAACTCGAACAGAATTCCATGAGACACTCGATTCTTTAATAACAGCTTATTTGGAAGATGATCCGACGGTTAAGCCGAACTACGCTTCTCTGAGTTCTTTTGACGAACTATATTGTTATATTAAAAGCACCGAACAAACACTTAGTGCGCAAAAGTCTGAGAGTTTTAACTCTGACGCTTACCGTCACAAGCTTCCTCCCTTATCACTCGTACAGTTTGACGGATCACCTAGTAAATGGCCTTTGTTTTATGAGAACTTCAAAAGTGTGATTCATGAAAATCCACGGTTGAGTAACGCTGAAAAGGTTCAATATTTGATAGGTAATCTTAAAGGCAAGGCGTTGTTGGTATGCTCTGGATTCCCTGCTACAGCAGAAAATTACGAATTAATCTGGAATGCTCTTGTCTTTAAATTTCAGGACCTTAGGGTACAAGCATCCCAATTACTCGATCAAATGTTAAACTTTAAACAGAATCAGAGTATAGATACATTTATTGAACAATTTTGCTCGGCCGAATGCGCCCTGCAACGCTTGAATATATCAAATCTATCTGATTTTATTATTTCTCATGTAGCCCTAAGCAAGCTTGATAAGGAGTTAGTCAATTTATTTGAACAAACTCATAGACACATAGAAATTCCCACGTTCAAACACTTATCACAATTTTTAAATGAACAAAGTAAAATTCAATCATTACGCAAACCCTCTTTAAATAAAACATATAGTGTACAAAAAGAAATAAAACCAACTCGCACTCTTCTCGTTAACAATAACAACAATAAAACTTATAACTCGCACTGTGTTGTATGCAACGGAGCATCAATACACCCGCTATTTAAATGTCAACATTTTATACAGTTAGATCCCACACGCCGTGTTGATATTGTTAACAAAAATCGCTTTTGTAAAAATTGTTTAGGTTTCCATGATATATCGGTTTGCAAATCGCAGAATAAATGCTTTGTATGCCAACGGAACCACCACACGTTGCTTCACATAGACAATTTTAAAGAACGATCTAGAATCGAACCCCCGACTCGCCGGGCGACACCGCTCACGCACTCAGCTGGCGTAAGCGCGTCAAGCGGTATGAAGTGCGCCGCGCACGCGCCGCGCGCTGCCTCCACTGATAAGGAATGCAACGATGCGAACAATACAAATAGCGCTTTATCGCTGCATACAGCGGAGCCGTCTAATGATATAAATAACAACTCAACTGTTTTGATTCCGACCGCGATTGTAAATTTGTATAATAAACATAATAGTACACGTTCTAATATTCGAGTTTTGATCGATTCAGGCTCAATGAGTAATTTTATCACGAAACAATGTTGTGATCGCTTAAATCTCAATATTCACCCCTCTTCTTCGCCTGTCCAGGGAATAGGAAATTCCAAAAGTATGACATTAGGTTTTACCTCTTTTAAGATTCATTCTCGATTTGATAAAAGTTGCGAATACACTATCAACGCAAGGGTCATTAACACGATAACAGATAAATTACCTAACGTTCGCATAGAAACCTTGCAATTAAAACACTTCGAAAGTTTACCGCTAGCTGACAGTTGCTATTATGAGCCCGGAGACATTGATTGTTTACTCGGTTGTGAGATATTCCCCGAAATTATTGGCGGACATAAAGTTGCCTCGCCATGTTCATCAGTTGTCGCGATAGAAAGTACTTTGGGATATCTTATAATGGGAAAAGCAAACTATGCTAATGACTTAACTTTGTGTAACCTTTCACGGTCAAAGGTCACTGATAAGAATTTCTTCTGTACAACGGAAGATTCTAAAACGCTTACGCAATTAACCGAACGCTTCTGGGAACTGGAAAGTGTCCCAAATAAGATTCATATGAGCCCAGACGATGAGGCCTGTGAAAATCTTTTCGCTTCTACCTACACTCGGAATGATACCGGCAGGTTTGTGGTACAACTGCCATTCAAGTTTGATCCTTCCGAACTAGGTAACTCGTACGCTATTGCAAAACGCCGTTTACTCATTTTAGAAAAGAAACTTGATGCTTCATCGGAATTTCGCGATAACTATAACGCTACTATACAGGAATATATCGATCGAGATTATTTAACAGAAGTTAAGGATTTAAAACCCAGTCATGAATGTTGTTATCTACCTCACAGACCTGTGTATCGTCCTGACAAATCTAGTACAAAAACTCGCGTGGTAATAGACGCTAGCTGTCCCACAGAAAGCAAAAAATCTTTAAATGATTTACTTTACAAAGGCCCGAATCTTCAAAGTAATATTTTTGATCTGTTAATTAACTTGCGAATGTTCTCAACTGCGCTTACCGCTGACATCGAAAAGATGTACTTTCAAATTGAATTGATACCAAAACACCGCTCCTTTCAACGCATCTTGTACAGGTTTGATCCGAATTCAAACATACGCATATTTGAGTTTAATAGATTAAGCTTTGGTTTAACCTCCTCGCCTTTTTTATCGTTACGATCAGTTCGTCAACTCGCCGCTGATAACCAAAGCTCGTACCCTCTCGCAACTTATGAAGTTCAAAACAATATGTATATGGACGATTTTATAACTTCCGTAGACGGGTTAGAAAAGGCTGAACAGATTTACCACGAAATGGTGGAGATGTTCAAGGCCGGCGGATTTAATATAACTAAATGGATCTCAAATAGCTGTGAACTCATGAGTAAGATACCGTTATCGCATAAAAATCCGGATATCATTAAGTTCGATGATGATTCACCCTCGGCAGCAAAAACAAAGATCGTAGGTTTGCAATGGAAACCGACTGAAGATAACTTTCAATTTAAAATTAACTCAGATATACCGGCATGCTCAAAACGCACTATTCTGTCGGTTACAGCTCGCTTACATGACCCTCTAGGTTTCCTAAATCCTGTGACTACCTACATGAAACTTCTCGTTCAAGAGTGCTGGACGTCTAACCTTGATTGGGACGATCCTGTACCGAGTTCAATCCATGACAAGTGGATAAAGTTTCGCGATGAACTACCTTGTCTGGAGCGAATTAAAATTCCGCGGCATGTAGGTATTTATTCTAGCGCCCACGTAACAGTTATCGCTTTTGCCGACGCCAGCGAGGCATGTTATGGAGCCTGCGTATATATACGAGTTGGCTCAGATGCGCACACTAACGGAGTTGTGAATTTACTTACCGCAAAGTCTAGGGTAGCTACGCTTAAAAAGATATCCCTCGCACGCTTAGAACTCTGTGCTGCCCTACTTTTAGCGAATCTTGTTAACTCGGTAGTCGAAACATTGTCGAAACGTTGTAAAATTGACAACATTTACGCATTCTCAGATTCCACAGTCACTCTCACATGGATTCACTCGCCGTCTTACAAATTTCATACGTTCGTCGCAAATCGCATATCGGAAATAAACTCGAAATTGCCCGCTCATCATTGGTATCATGTAAGAAGCCAAGAAAACGCCGCAGACAAAATCACGCGACCTAGCCCACCGAGCTCGTTACTAAACTGTGACTTCTGGTTTCACGGACCGCAGTGGCTCCGCGCACCCATCTCAGAGTGGCCCATAACACTATTTCAAGTGAACGGAAATGATTTCCTAGAATCTAAACCGGTTGCTCTGACAGTAAACATTACGCTACCACCTGAAGCTCCAGTTCAGTCATATTCGATCGGCGAGATAGCAGAACGCGTCTCCGATTGGTTAAAATTATTACGAATAACGGTGTATGTTTTACGATTTATAAAACTATTACCTAAAAATACGGAAATTACCGTCGCAGATATAGAATTCGCCGAAAATTATGTAATACGCTATGTTCAACATAAACACTTCACCGCTGATTTTGATGCGATCAAAAATAATAAAACGTGTAGTAAACGCATTTTTAAGCTCAATCCCTTCATTGACCAGAGGAACCAAATCTTAAGGGTAGGAGGGAGGCTGAAACACTCTCAACTAAACTTTGGTCAGAAGCACCCTATGTTACTTCCCGCCAAAGAACGCGTCACAGAGTTGATCGTTGATCACTTTCATAAATCGAATTTGCACACTGGGCCCTCTTTGTTGCTTCCATTACTTAGACAAAAGTTTTGGATACTATCAGCTCGAAATTTAGTCCGACAGCGCGTTCACGCGTGTAACATTTGTTTTCGACTAAACCCTAAGTTCACTACGCCGCAAATGGGTGATCTGCCTTCATTTAGGGTCTCGGAAGCGAAAGCTTTTGTTAACACAGCCGTGGATTATGCTGGTCCATTTCACATAACGCATATACGTCATCGTGGTGTCAAGAGTCAAAAGGCATATATTTGCTTATTTGTTTGTCTAACCACGAAGGCTGTGCACTTAGAATTAGTATCCGACTTAAGCTCAGACCTATTTTTAGCTGCATTTAAACGCTTTGTGAGTCGCCGCGGACCTGTATCAATGATCTATAGCGATGGAGGTACAAACTTTGCTGGCGCGAGAAGAAAACTAGACGAAATTTACAATCTTATACAGTCCACTACTTTTCACAACTATATTAATCAAGAACTCTTATCTCATCGCATTCAGTTCAAGCGCAGCCCCCCTTATGGTCCACATTTTAATGGACTCAGCGAAATAAATGTTCGCTGTGTTAAAACTCACTTAGCGAAGGTGGTTGGCCTACATACGCTAACTTATGAGGAATTTTCAACTGTACTCGTGCAGATTGAAGGTCTATTAAATAGTCGTCCTCTGTGTATACATCCGAATTCATCAGATCCATCAGATATAACCGCTTTAACGCCAAACCATTTCTTAAATGTAACGCCACTCAAATTTTTACCTTCTGAGGATTTAACTACTATAGCCGATAATCGCTTAACTCGGTTTCAACTTGTGAGTAAGTTAACACATAACTTTTGGCGCCGTTGGAGCCAAGAATACTTAACTTCTTTACAACAACGCGAAAAATGGAACACGCCTTCCAAACCCATCGAGTTAGGGTCTGTGGTCATCATCAAAGATCAAAACGCACACCCACTTTCCTGGCCGATTGGGGTGGTGGAAGAGTTATTTCCCGGTCGAGACTCCGTAATAAGAGCTTGTAAAGTGCGCACGACTACAGGAACTTATGTAAGGCCCGTAGTTCGGTTGGCGCCACTTCCAAGCCAGTAACAATATTTTAAGTTGCTATATCCGGTGTCTCCTGGATTCTAGTTTAAGTACGCATTCACTCTTATAAAATAAAATATTTTTTTTTAACTATTCAACAATTTATTTCTTATCACGCTTACTCAACTTAGAGGAAACCTCTAGGCCGGCGGAGTTGTCTTCGCCAAAAATGAATATTACTCTATGGTATATTATAACTGTATCCGAACTCATTCCACGCACACAAACGCACAAAACGCACACTTTCAAATTTCCTCCCACAACCCCCGCATCCTAAGTACTCCGCACTTCCGAAATAGCCAGTGTCGCGCACGGTCGTTCGCATCTCACACGAAGTCACCCTAGTTCTCACCCCGGGGTGAACACGCGATCGTGACACCGATCCTCAAAGAAGACCTTGTGAGGAGAAGAGCAGTTCAGAAACCAGTGACCTCGTAAAGCCGTAAGTCCCTTCCTCTATCCTCACAAGTGTGACTGCGCGCTCACCATCAGCGCCAAGGCGGTCAACGACGGCGGCTGCGGGAACGGAACCAGGAGGACCAAACTGGGTGCTATCAGTGACGCGGTCATCGTCAAAATAACAGTAGAGCCGGAAGGAGTACCCGTCCATGAACACAAGTCCATGCTGATCTGTGGGCAAGGCTCAAAACCTAGTATTATATTCGCGTACGGCAAACGTAAGTATTCCAGGGTCCAGTGGAAGTTCCCGCACGCGGGCGCCGTGCCCGGCACCGGCCGGCTCACCATGTGGCTCTCGGCCGAAACGCTGGGACCCTTGCTCTCTGACGCGGATGATCTGGTGCTGCTGCCGCGCGGCTGCGGGGAACAGAACATGGCGCGGCTGGCGACCAACCTACTCGCGCTCTCGCAGCTCGACCGCGACAGTGTGGCCGCGCTCACCGCTAAACAACACGTGGCTAGGGGTTTCACCCGCCAGCTGCAATACATCCACCCTTCGGGAGGATTCAGCGCTTTCGGAGCGACTGATGCGACGCCTTCTACTTGGCTTACTGCCTTTTCTCTCAGATACCTGAGAAAAGCACAGCGAGCGTGACGTGACCTCAGCGCGGCGTTGGCCTTTTGTTTTTAATTGTAATGTACTAGCCTCACCAGTTAGTACTGTTAGTATGCTATATTAGATGCTATATTAGATGCGATATATATATATATGCTATATTAGTATGTTATATTTCACGCAACGCTCAACGGATTTGAGTGAAACTCGTAATGGAGATAGCTTATACCTTGGATTAACACATAGGCTACTCTTTATCCCAGGAAACCACGGGTGAAACGGGGACGACCGATAAATTTAGCTGTCTACTCGAAACTGTATTGGGCAATGCATAACAGACAAGACCGGGGTGTGCAGAGGCCTTAAAGTTTTGAGGCGTGTCTCTAATCACCCACGCGTGTAAACGTTCTGATCACCAACATTCAGTTATATTTGTCAACAAACGCAGCACCGAGTTACTTGCGATCCATCGGCTCTGACCTAATTCCGTGGTAACTGGCGTGTAAGCTGAAAATTTATGAGCTTATAGCTTTCGAACCGACTAGATAGATACCTAGATAGATTAGATAACTCTATTTTTACACCACCAGAAATTATTACAACAAAAGAAGAATTACAAACTTATAAACTAAAGTGTTACAATGGGCGGTCTTATCGCTTAAAGCGATCTCTTCCAGACAACCTTTGGATGGAGAGGACTTAAAGAAACAGTTAAAGACGGGGGTGTCAAGTCAACATAAATAAGATAATAGTAACTATAATAACATGTACTACCTACGTACATATACATCTATACTAAATATCTAATAATATATACCAATTATTACTATTAAGATTTTTGAGTTTAATGCACGCTTAAATGAATATATATAGAAAAGTGTATCGTTATCAAGTCCCAGCAAGATGGTTGCATTATAACAAAAATAAATCTTCTAACAATTGTAATAAATCACCTTTTCCCTCGTTCCAGGCGAACTGGTTCAAGGCGCAGCAGTACTGCCGGTTCCACGGCATGCACCTCGCCTCCATCTCCTCGCAGCAGGAGAACGATAAACTGGAACAGTACGTCAAAGACTCAGGTAAATATCTACTAAGTACTCGTATACAGATAGCAAAAATTTCAGAAAATTAAGATGTTTCGTAAAATCTAGCTTGTGCTCAATCGAGTCTGTGTCCTTACAAAAATGTTTCCTTACAGGACTAAAAAAACACCTGGCATTTTTAAAAAAGGTTTTCGTTTATAAATTGTTATAGTTTATTAGAGCAACCAGTCTATTTATGTAACATTCAACAAATCTACTTTAAATATTTTTAACTTCAGGTTGGCTTCGGTTAAAATATTGTTTTAAGCTATCATATTTATGTAAAGTTAAATAAATAAATAAATAATAACGCCCAACGATCACATACATAGACCCTGACTTCTAACTAGGATTCCCTATATCTAGGGAACCAGGAGCTATGAGGAACATGGTCCCACAACACCCAGACACGAAACAAATGCTTGCACTTTTTTTTTCTGTGCGCAAACATTTGTCCCGTCGCGGGAATCGAACTCGCAACCTCAGTGGTGTATGATATTTGAGCCAACCTGCCCAACCACTACACCACAGAGGCTGTCAAAAGTTGTTGCTGCAAATCATCACTTAGGTAGATGTTACTGTATAGGAATTCATAAGTTCTAATAACCTGTCCCTACATTAAGACTCATGCTAAATCTCCGCCACCTTCTTTTTCAGGTTACGGTCGCGAGCACTTCTGGACATCTGGCACCGACTTGGCAGAAGAGGGCAGCTTCTTCTGGATGGCCAACGGCAGACCCCTGACCTTCGTGAATTGGAACGCTGGCGAGCCCAACAACTTCCGCTACGAGAACGGAGAGGAAGAAAACTGTTTGGAACTCTGGAACAGGGATGATAAAGGACTGAAATGGAACGACTCCCCTTGTTCCTTCGAGACGTATTTCATTTGTGAAGTCCGGACCGATTGACGATAGATTTAAATGTGAAACCAGGGTAGATACCGCCGTTTTGATTAATAGCTCGTGAGTGGTGTAAAGACGTGTATTGCATGAAAGAACACCTTGGAACACCGATCTTTGAATAATCTGTACAGCCCGAAATGTGTCTTATAAAGAAAGCTAATAAGATCAAATTCTTATGTCACATTTTTTTCAAAACCACTGTCGTATTATAACTTTTGAACTGCATAAGCTAGAGCATGTTATTGGTTTGCGTGCGTTCATTCGCGAGCTTTCCACAAACAGATATGAAAAGCAAAAACTTTTCATTGTATATTTTTCTACGTCTTTATATGAAAACTTGATCAACGAGCTTGTATTTTACAAAAACAGCAGATTTTTTTTTTCTATCATACCTACATGAATCTAGATGATCTAGACCAGACTGGAGTCTATAATGTCTAGACTAGAAGTATATAAAATTATATTGCAGACTTTTCCGAAACTCATTTACACAAATGATATGTTGTAATCAAAATGTAAGCGGTCAGTATAAGGTTAGTTACCGTAAGTTATGTTTGGTTATTTATTTGTTAATTCTTCGACCTTGGTTGTGGAATTATACGGCTGGGAGTAAACGCACGGGTTGTGTTCTGTAATCCGATAGTCATTGGTAATCCGTATATTTCTATCTCTTTCTTTTCTTTCTCATATTCTTCATGTGAAAGAAAGAGTAAGAAACATAGGGATCATCATTGTGAGTACTACTACTTACTTGTCTGATTGGAGTGCTTTTCGGCAACCATTACCTCACCTAACTTCCCTCCTGCGGGTTTTTCCTGTTTTCCCGTGGGATAGTTCATTTTTATGGTATTTCACATAGAATAAAAATATCTAATGTGAAACACACTCAATAGTTTTTATTGGTAGGACACCGTTTTGATGAAAAATTCAAAATGTCACCCAACTGGTTTAGCAGTTATGTCGTGATTAAGTAAGTAATAGGTATTAAAATTACTGGACATATGAGACTTAATATCTGATGTGTCGGGGTGATGAGCGCAATATAGTGCTACGCAGTGCTTTTTGTGGTATTAAAAGTTTTGGGTGGCACTGCAATTGTTATGGACAGGCGTGGCGTTTACCATCAGGCGAATGACTTGCTAGTCTCATCACACATTTCCATAATATAAATAATATATATGTATAATATTTCCCATTCCACATACTTTGCATAATATTTGCTCTAAAATCTATAGCGCCATAGGTATCTTAATAGCAAGACGTACATATGTGTAAGACCGCACTCTTATCACGTTATCCAGTGGTGTTTATTAGAAAACTCCTTGCTCTGTTCTCCAAAGAGCAACATTCACCAGAACGCAAACCGCTCTTTTACTCTTGGCCCTAGGATTTAAAAGACAATACTGTTGTAATACGAAATGATCACTGCCTTCAATGATCTTGAAAGAAACCTCCGGGCCGACGGCTCAAGGACCTTAGGGTCCATAGTCAAATAGTGTTAAATCGATAGTTACCTTAGAAATAAGTATAAAAAATAGGTAAGGAACGACAATAAACCTATGTAAACATTATTTTGTTGTTTAATTTTTATCATTTCACATAGAGAAATGTGCCTACATCTTTAGAAATATACCTAACTAGGTACCGCTCCGTTCTATTTTTTTGAGAACCTTATCGTTATAAGAAATTTTTAATTGCTTTATTTACCGATCAACAGAGTTTCAAACAATTTTCTTCGACAAGGAACTAGCCTGGCACGTTTATTTACCTCGTACATACTTCGAACCATAGACTAGAAAGTTCTGCTGGACACCTCTGCAAGAATGAGTTTTTTTAATTATTCGTGTGTATAATCACTACTGTAGAAAATCCGTAACCATAGCGATATATGTAATAGTAACAGCGATTCATCTCCAGCAGAACTAGCTTGATGTAAAACCTAACAATGCAATGTCTAGTGTCTTTAAGCTCCTCTGCAAGCGATCCAGTCAAAAGTTGCGATGGTTCTTCACAATTCCACATTCAAAACATGGATCTAGCGTGTTTTAAAATTTATCTGCGATAGAATGAATAATAGGGGCACTACGGAAATTTAGCCACGTTGGCCCGCTCGTGGAAACGAGGCGCAGTAGTAGTTCACGTAAGTGGTACACTAGGTATTCTATAAAGGTGAACGAACTGCTGTTTACGGCACGATCGCGAGAATGCGATATTTCTCCTGGAGCAAGCCATTTGGTGTTAAAATTTAAAATTTAAATTTGGTGAATACGCCCTCGAAATATTCATTCTTGGCACAGTCCATTCTACAAGGGTATCACAAATGAAGAAAGCGAATGGGAAGCGAGGGAAAGAAAATAGCTCAGTAGCTTTCTGTGAGTTCTATTTGCAGCCATGTTTGCAGCAATGGACTAAATGACTGAAGTATACACAAACACCTCAGAACTGATTATTGGCAGATTGTTTTGTTTAAATGAGACAATGAGACTTAGAACATATTCAAATTATATCACGTAGGTACATATGAAAATAGAGCAGAATACTTCTTTTTTTTTACACTTAATAGATCTATGTTTGGCCACTATCTCGCCTGATCTGAAGCGATGATGTGGCCTAAGATGGAGCACATAGATCTAGAGAGAGACGGCAGTTGAGCGACTGCTCACACCCGTCTCCCCGATGGTTCACTGAACATCATCCCGAAACACGACTAGGTCGCTTGACGGCATGGCTTTGTTCGGTGGGTGGTATTACAACCACGGCCAGAGCCTACCACTCCAAAGCGCGAAAGCGGGTTTCATCACGATGTTTTCCTTCACCGTTTTAGAGCGAGCGTACAAAATCTCCACTTAACTATAAGTCATTGGTGCAGGGCCGACTCGGGAATCGAACCCAGGTGCGTCGGATTGAAAGGCGCACGAGTTCCCGCTGAGCCACACTCGCTCTGTAGTCTGTTCTTGCGGAATTATTCATTATACAGGGTGGAAACGAATTCGGTATTTATCCAAAATGTCACAGTCCATGCTTTGGAATAAATATATCGTTAAATTAAAGAAAATAATGGGATGATGTTCGGTGAACCATCGGGGAGACTGGTCTGAGCAGCCACTTAACTGCCGTCTCTCTCTAGATCTATGTGCTTTATCTTAGGCCACATCATCGCTTCACATCAGGCGAGATAGTGGCCAAACATGGATCAATTAAGTGTTAAAAAAAAAATGGCAAAAATATTTTGTCAACTGGCTGAAACGTCTATTTCACTAAACTGGTTACGCGGGGGCGATAAGAAAAATATCGAATTCAATTCCACCCTGTATAAATACCTAACGTATCTACGTTATCCTACTTCCTACTATAATATTATAAATGCGAAACTTTGTGAGGATGGATAGATGGATGGATGCTTGTTACTCAATAACACAAAAACAACTGAACGGATTTTGATGAAATCTGGTATGTAGGTACTTTAGGTACTGGAAAAGGATATAGACTACTTTATTTTTTTACTACCGGAAACCGCAGGTGAAACTGTGGGGCGCAGCTAGTATGACATACGATAGTCGGGGCCTATCTAAACACAGCTTTTAGCAGAAGCACTATATTATAGTAGACAAGTATACTATGTATCAAAAAAGAAACCGACTTCAATGTACATATCTTCGAAGTCCAAGGTCAAATATCGATGAAATTTATATGGGACCACATTTTTCAATTTTCCAAATTCCTTCATAAATGACGGAGTTCCGAGGTAACAAGCATAAAAAAATACAGTCTAATAGAGAACCTTCTCCTTTTTTGAAGTCGGTTAAAAACAGTATAAACCTGCATTGTGAGAACATCTACAGAATGCGGTAGTTACAGAGGGAAAACTTCTTCTGCGAGCTTCGTATTCACTGGACTGCAACACAGGCTTTATGTAACTTCCACATTGAGTTCCTGAAATTTTCATGCGTCCGCAGCCTCGCCGGTGTATTTTAATGTTAACAGGAGTGCAGCCAGGGAGGGATGTAGGGTCAGTCGTTTATGGGGCTGTAGAATTTGACTAGTCAACACTAACTCCCTAAATGTATCTAATACTAATAACCTACCTATATCTCAACAAATGCGAGTCGGACTCGCGCACGAAGGGTTCCGTACCATTATTAACTATAAAAACGGCAAAAAAAATCATGTCTGTTGTATGGGAGCCCCCTTAAATATTTATTTTATTCTGTTTTTTAATATTTGTTGTTAAAGCGGCAACAGAAATACATCATCTGTGAAAATGTCAACTGTCTAACTATCACGGTTCATGAGATACAGCCTGGTGACAGACGGACAGACAGACAGACAGACGGACGGACAGCGGAGTCTTAGTAATAGGGTTCCGTTTTACCCTTTGGGTACAAAACTCTCATAAATGATGAAGCAAGTTATTTTTAAACAAGCTTATTTTGCAAGTTAAATACTAGTTTAAAATAAACTTAGGCCCTTAAAATAAGCATAATATGTATGCCGCGAAACGTTATTTTTTGTCCACTTTAATTGACTTTCTAACTCAGAGGAATTTCTAAAGCCTAAACTATTGGACAAGGCTGCAAAATACTCAATAATTGAATTAATTAAGGAATATACCAAGATTAGTTTCTTTACCTTTCTTATATTTACTTTATATTTTGTTTGCAATACCTTATAAAACTCCACAGTACACCGAGATTAACTAGATAAGATAATGCTCACTAGCATTAAGTTCGCCTATGTGCCTACAAATTTGTTTGTCCAATAAAGAATTTTCTATCGACCTCCTCCACGCCCCGTCCCTTCCTTATCTCCGTCCCTGGCCAGGAGTGCCAGAGGCTTGCACGTGGTGCAGGTCATTAATACGCAGGTCACGTGCGTGCCCATGGGGGGTTGTTGTCGCCCCGGGCCGGGACTAAGGAAGTATTGTAATTTGCTGACACAAGGGTGGTGGAAGAATTCTCCGGGATTTTGCTCTATTATATTGTTGATTTCTATTTAGGTGCGAAAATCGAGCGTTTGGGATTAATTTAGTAAGGGAAAAAATGTTTTTCTCATAGAATATTATATTGTCCCATAAAAGAACTCGGTAGTAACGTACAAAATTTTCAAGGGCTGTTCTTTGCCCTGAATAGATGAAATTCTTTGCCCTGAGACAGACGTTGTCGTATTTCGTTAACGAAAATGGAAATATTTTTAAAAAATCATTTTAAATTTGCGGCTATAGAACCACGGCAAAGAACTGACCAACAACCATAAAATCCGTTATAAGTACATTCAAAAAAGAAATTGATTCTTTGATCATTAAAAAACAAGGAGCTTTAACTGTCATAGACATAGATTTCCATGTTAAAAAATAATTAATGCCAAACGCTGGAAACCTCGGAATAAACGGTTCAAATTCATACAGACATATCTAAAAAGCAGCCAGAACAGAACAATAAAACACAGACAAATAAATTAATAAACAGCTGGATGAGAACCCCTTCCGGTTCATCGTCGTCGGTCGTCCAAATGAAGTGGTAATGCCTACACCGGGATAAATATAGCATTCAATAAGCTACGAGTCCGGCCGAGCCGTCGCCGGAAACCTGCCGGCGAGACGTAGCCGCTTCCGGTGCAAACATCGGCTATCAAATTATCTGCTCTGTGTATGATCTGTCCTGAACTACGCCAGACATGACGAGGGTAGTATATAAAATTGAATTTCTTTGATATTGTCTACCTATTTATGTATATAGTTGTAATTCACGAGAGCACTATTTTGGGATCTTACCGGGTCTTAGCACACAGGAAGGCAGGCTGCACTTGAAGCTCTGAAGTGAGGTTCTAAAGGCGGTAAAAAGCATTTCCAATTTTAAACTCCAAAATTTTCTTCATGATTTACATGGAAAAAAGAATGAGTCACAATTATTATTACTAAGCATCGCCCATCGCTGGCGCCGGTATTATATCCCTGACTAACTCCTACGTCTAGTACCTACCTATAAGTATTTACTAATAACTTTGATAGGAGTGCAGCGGAGCGGCAGTCTGGGCGGATGCCCGCCCGCGCTCTTCCGGTGTGTGAGAGTCGTAAATAAAATATACTTCCCTACCTAAACAACATTGAATATTCAATCTGTAAAATATTCGCAAACGTACTTTTTCTGTTACCTACAGTTGCTAATACTCACCTGCTCGGGGTATACGATATAAAATATTATATTTTAGATATATCTCTTCGAACCCCTGTAATTTGAGCAGCTTATCGCTCGATCCATGCCCTATATGATATATTTTTCTTTATATTTTCTACGTGCGTTTGCCTCCTCTGCAAACGTGTACCTCTGCACAGTGCGGATAATAACAGTGAAGAATCTGCTAGACTTTATGATTCTTACTTTTGGACTTGTTTTACTACTACTAGTAAATTAAGCTAAGTATTTTTTATTTTTTGTATTTATTCTACGGTGTTTGTTGGTAGGTATATTTTTATCTTTAGTCATTATTTTCAGGCTTTTTTTAGTCTAACAAAAACCTCCTCCAACTTTTATTAGTGCGGGGACATAGGCCTCTCGAAATTGACAATAATCCACCACGCTGAGTTCTACCAGGTTTATGCTAAGCGTACTTGAACACTATCAGTGACTAGCTAGGTTCCTATCACTAATTCAATTTGAGCAGGCTATGATGTACGAATACAAACATTGGCATAAATGAACGATTTCTTGAAAGATAAGAATCAAATCAAGCACTCTCCTCTACTCCTTTTCATATACTTAAACAAAGGGCCGTTCGGTTCCTAAAAAGGACCATAATTGCCCTTCGAAGGGCCGCCGTGATGGAAGGATTAGTTACATCAAGATAAGTACGCACTGCCGTACACTCGAAGGCTCGGAGATCCACTGAGGGAGGCCTCTTTTGAATTTATCATTTTTACCGCTTTTCTAAATATTTACCTAACCTAGATATTTTTTTATGTAACTAAGTGATGAGACGAGCAAGTCGTTCGCCTGATGGAAGGCGCCACGCCTGCCATAACAGTTGCAGTGCCATCCAGAACTTTTAATATAATAAACAGCCCTGCGTAGGACTGCGTTGCGCTCATCACCCCGAGACATCATATATTAGGTCTCATATGCAAGTAATTTCGCTGGCTACAATGCCCTTCAAACCGCATATGACAAGGTGAGACAGACAATATTATGTACCTGATGCTGTACCATGTACAGTAAGTTCTGAGTTACAGGATGGCTGAGAGCTTTGATTTTAAAAGTCCGATAAATCTGAGTTTACGCAAAACACGACCCCGAACGGGATTTCTTGCAACTTGCGGCCCTTAAACTAGTCGATGCGACTCGAGTGTCGTATTTTTTCTTTCGTTATTGCGGGTTCGAGTCCCAGCCGGTGGTCGTAATTTTTCTTTCCAAATAATGTTGTTTGAGTTTTTCGCTTGGCATTCGTTAATGCTTTAAATAAATATAATAAGAGATATAACACAATATGTGTGAGCCTGCTATGTGCAAAATAGGTACTTTTTGCTGCAGAATTACTGACACTCGAAGGGATCTCAGCCATTCTCAGACAGATAAACTTCTCCAAGAGCTCACTAGAAATTGTGTTTAGATTGCCTACTTTAAGTATATACAGGTACTGTGTCAGCTTGGTGAGGATTGGCTTGCCTGCTCATTTCCTGAGCGTCGGCAATCTGCCTGTAAGCCGTTCTATTGAACACGATGCGCATTTGATCGAACTCCAAATATATGTGCGCCAATCCCGACCCTATTGCAGCCAGGATAGATTTTCGATGAAAATTGACCAATTTTGTGCCCAATTTGATGTTTGCAAAGGTTATAGGATGAAGGCAACTAATGGTGATTCCGGGAATCAAAGTAGGAAACTAAAAATAACTAGATCCACAATAAGTACGTATATATTTGTGCTTATACAGTGCAGCTTTCACTGGTAACTTTAGAAATATCTTTCAGTGTGTTTGTGTGTGTTTTCTTTAAGATTTTTAAACCAAGTAGCACGAATTTACTGATATTATAACAGAGGCGACTTTTTTGAAACATCTATACTTATAAAAAAAGAAGTGGGGCACTCGGAGACTGCCGCGGTAAAGCTATTGCATAGCATTCGGAGTGGGGGGTGTTAGGTTATTTTCGTTACGGAATTTCTGGATTTGGTCTCCACGCTCAAGGCCCGCGATAGAAGCTATGCAATAGCTTAAAAACTTGGTACAAACTGAAAAAAGTAACATAAAAAATATGAAACAAAAGACAACGATTTATTTCTGGCAGCCGTTGCCAAAAGTGAAATGTCCCGCCGGGCACCTGGCACTAATTAGATGTTTTCCGGCACTCCGTCCCCTTTCCGCTGGATAAATGTCTCATCAGTCGAGAGCCGCTTAATTTCTTTCCCGTCGGGGTCTTGATGGTCGCATAAGTGATAAAGTATGCCATAAAAATATCGCCGTAAAGTTTTATATGCGATTTATTAGTCTTCTATCTCTTCCTTTACCTACCTGTATCATAAATGTATCTATATATGGAGGTAAGGTACATGTAGGTATAAAGAGGACTGAAGTAGGTAAAATACACAGATGTTTGGAACTGACAATACGAAATTCAATAAACTATCGTTGATAGTTTGGGTTTTACACCAATTCGACACGAGGGGCTGGACACGCGTATGTCTATTTGGTGAAACGCGTGAAAATCTAGTCTGTCCAGATGACGAAATAACAAGTGATGCTTATTTTCGCCGTTTCACCAACTGGACACACGCGTCCAGCCCTTCGTGTCGAGTTGATGAAAAGCCCGATAATTTCACGTAATTTCAAGCTATATTTCACGTTGTAGGTACGCTCGCTGCCTGCAATGCATGCCAATCGAAGTGCTACATCGTCGACAGCCTAAGTAATTGGCTTAAGACAAGTTTAAACAAAGCCACAACAATTAGCTTTTAATAATAGTTTCTGCTGTGTGAACAGTCACAGGCAGAATCTAGAAACTCCAACTTTAACGAAACTCCAAACGTCGCTAAAGTTTGATTGCAATTACGGTGCAAAATTCAAAAGCCTGCGCTTTCAAACGAGAACAAGGCACGGACGTATGACTTCTAGCTTCTGAATTTGAATTATAATCTCTTGCGACCCCGTTTCCGCTCGTTAGCTATTTATGTACTTACATTTTCACCCTCCAACCGCCTTTTAGCAGTTTTGCACATATTTATACCTTTGACTTTCAAGTTTGTATACACGCGACCTTTTTTGTGTTGTTAATTTGCACATCAATGTTTTTTTATCCCAACGTCACAGGCTAGTTATAAGTAGGTACTAATAACATAAAAATATTATAAAATATTGTCACTGAAATAAGTTATCATAAAAATACGCTGAAGTAACCAAATCATTTGTTGAAAAATATAAAACATGCAATGAGGTCGAGATAAAGTTAGTAAAATAAATTATCAAAAAGATGGTAGGATCAAAGTTCGCGTTTAAAAAGTTCCATATCTCAATATCATGACATCCGTATATACAATTTTTATCTAGGCATGACATATTTAATCAAACTATTGATCATTGAGGAATAGTGTGAGACCTCAATGCTATTGATTAAAAAAGTCATCGGTAAATAGACCACAGATTATAGGTATAATAGTTATTCTATATTAGTTTGTTATATTAGGTACTGTCCATCTTTTCTTGCATGTTTTTTGTTTGCCGTCCATGTTGAAAATGATCTGTCGCCTATATAGAAACTTTTAAATGTCCCTTGGTACAATATTTAAGTATCCTAGTTATTAGACCTAGATCTAAGTTTTCCTAAAATTGAAAAATATAATTAAAAATCTAGCCTGGTTTAAACTATGTCAGGACGTATAACTCTGTCTTTGGTGCGTATATCGATCGCACATCGCACCAGTTACGACGAACTTTAATATCATGAAACCATAAACACAAAACCATGTCACAATACATGAGTATATACCTACTGTTACCTACCTATGCTACAAGTAAGTATATTGTATTATGGAAACCTCTCGAAGCACACTAGCACCGTATCGTATTTTATATATATGTATTATTTTGTTTGTATGTATTATTATGTCTATACTATTATATTTTTTAAGTTTTGTATTTACTAAATTATATCTTTTATATTAGGTAATTGCTTCATACACCAACTGACCGCAAATTTTTACCATTTTATTCCTGTCCATCCAAAGGTTGCCTGTAAGAAATTGCACATAGCGATAAGGCCGCCCATTGTTCTACCACTATTATTTGTAACTATAAACTTCTGTTTCCTGTTTTGGTGATCAATAAAGTATTATTGTATTGTATTGTATTGTAGCACCGAGGAATAAATGACATACCTACCTAGCGAACAGTAGGTAAACAACGCTAAATAATCACATAATATAATACCATATACTCCTAACCAATATAATAGTTGACTGGTGTTATTTTGTCAGCATTGTACTCGTACTTAGTATTTTTTTGGGAAGTAAAGGAACTTTGCATTAAAGCTGCCATATGGCCTAACACTTGGGAATTATTTTCCATACACAGATATCTCTTTAACTCTTCTCCACAAAGTCTTGGTAAAGAGCATGAGCCAGTGTTTTTTGCGGACCGTTTCATCAATAGAAATAGTTCAGAACAGCGGAACATTACCGCAAAAACCTACAAACACAGTCACAAGAGGTAGTGCTTTTCTCTGAGGTAGGAAACCTTACAGAGGCGCTTTGTGAAGCACAAAATGGAAGTGCAAAACCGAGGTGTTGTGCTACTGTTCTGCAAAACGATACCTGACGACGTATTCGGAAGTCTTCAAAAGGTTTCGCGATATGGCTTCGATGCCGGTGTTGTTACAGTTGGATAACCTACAAGTATGTAAGGTTGAAAATAGAATCAAGGCTGGGGTGCGATCTCGTCGATGAACTTAAATTTTCAATGTCAAAAATTTACGTTAGTCTCCCGTGACTTCGAATACCAGTGGACAAGCACGAAGGAGGTAGGTACTCGTTGTTGATATTTGTATACTTATAATTGATATAGATTGAGAATTATTATCATCGGTTAAAAAATCGCTCCCCTACCCAAACAATACCTAATGCATTAAAAGATCTTGCATATCGTTGCAGGCTAAAATATACCGCCTATGCTCATTCATGGTATTAAGAAGGCTCAGTACAGTGATTCGTACAGATAAGTCATGACACGGTCTCATTCTGAAGATTAAAACTCAATAGTTTACTGAATTCGCAAGTTCTTATTTTGGCAAAAAAGAAACTATAACTAGTAATATTTAGTTTTCTTTGCTATAACCATCAAGAAATTTTTCTTCGTGCAAGTGATTCCATCCCGGTTCTATAAATAATTCGGTATAATATCCCTCATTCTCTTGTGAGAGCGTGAAATGTGTGAACGCCAGAATACGACTCGTCCGTCGCTCCGGTTTCATTCATTTGTTCGGTGTACTACATTCCCTCGCGCCCTCCCTCTCGACACACCCTGTGATGTCGATTGGAATGTACACCATGTACGTGGCGTACGAACTCAATGGCGTGATGGCGGTGACCTAAAATGTAGTTTGGATTTTCTTTTGTTAGAAAAAGTTTCGTTTGGAAAAGGAACCGATCTAACAGAGGTAACTGGAGGTAAAGAAGTCAAACGAAAGTGGCTAATCGAAAGATTAGCCGATTTCAGCCGATCTTATTTGTAGTTACTAGAAATTGTGATACAATGAAATTAAAATGAAATTATTCGCCACAGAACTAAAGTTACCGACAAAGCTCAGCGGATTAGCAAGCTGAAGTGGCGGTGGGCTGGTCAAATTTGCCGCAGAACCGATAACCGCTGGGGTAGACGTGTTCTAGAGTGGAGACCGCGAATCGGCAAACGTAGTGTAGGACGCCCTGCGACTATATGGAGTAACGATATACGCAGGGTTGCTGGTAGCGACTGGAGAATGAAAGGCCCATGTCCAGGAGTAGACTGATGTGGGCTGATGATGATGATGATGATGTGATACAATAATACAGTTCTTTATTGCTTGAATATGGTATAAAAGTGTCAAAACACACACACACACACACGCACCCTTACACACACACACACACACATAGACTCACAAATATACACCCTTTATACATACTTGAATCCTCTGCTAGAGAGCGCAAAATACATAATAATTGTAATAATTAGGATGATCTTTCATTAGCCTATATTATGATTACTTAAGATTGTAACTGAATCTCTTGTATAAGCTGTTGATCATCTAATAATAAATAAATAAATAAATTAGCGGACAGGAGGGACTATCCTTACATTTGGCATAGCTGCAACCGGCATGTTGCCGCCAGCAATGCCTAATTAGCAAAATTGTAATAAAGCTAAAGTTATAATTTATAGTTATATATTTATTTAATTTGTTATAATATATTGTTTAGATAAATACCCTTTCTATTTATGAGACTTGATTTCTTGAAATAAACGCATTTTATTTATTTTATTGAAGCCAGCGAAATTAGTGGGCATTATGATACTTAACAGCTAATTGTCTCAGGGTAACAAGCGCAGTGCAACGCCGCGCAGGATTTTGCAAAACAATGTTCTGGGTGGTGCTGTTTGTTATCGGGCTAGCGTATTGCTTACCATCAGGCAAAGAACCAGCTCGTCCTGTCATTCAATTACATAAAAAAATAAATGTACCTATACAATTGAGTCTCGAGTACTGACGAGACAAGCAAGTCGTTCACTTGATGGTAAGCAACACGCCTGCCATAACAGTAACAGCAACATAAAGAACTTTGTTTTGCAAAATCATTCCGCGGCACTGCGCTCGTCAGCCTGATAACTCTATGCCCAGTACTTTCGCTGAAACCGGAACACAGTAATGCTTACGCACTACTGCTTGTGTGCAGCTTATGTAGGTAACCTGTTGTTGGTATGTTGGCTCCATATTCTTTGACCCGTATTGTATATGGCTCAGTGCACTCACCCGCTCGTTTCCTCGGAGAACATTTACGATATGAGAATTTGTTTATTGCATAAACCCATTTCGAACCGAGCCATTGCTGCTTCAGTTTGTTACCACTATGTTCTTGTTTGTAATATTTTACGGTAAAGTTACAACATCAAGTAAATTCTATCAAACTGCATTGTTAGTTTATCTTTCAAAATGTAATTTAGTTGTAAGAACATTTGAGTTGATTTCGAGAATTGCTGGAATCAGGGTTTTATTATTTTTCTCTGTAGAGACTAACCCACATAGCATGAATGTGTTCTGTGTATGTATACAATGCAAAAAATAAGAAAATATACATTTTCCAACTTTACATTCTTCTTCGTGTGCTAATGGGACGACTGATGCTCGTTTCGGTACATGTTTATTCTTTTTCTTCGGTACTTCGGTTTTTCTTTTGCTAAGAATTTATTTTATTTTTTTGGACCAGTACTCGCCACAAGCACAGCATTGTACAGGCCTTCGCGCGTACAGGTGGAAGGACACGCAGGGCAGGACAAAAGGTGTGCCATAGTCTGGGGTGAGATACCGCGCTCGCATACACTATCCAAGCTGCAGCCCCACCTACTATCTCTATCTACCTCTACCTATATTATACAGGTGGAAGAGCATCTTTTATAAGGTCCGCGGCCCACTTTGCCTCTTTCAAATGAATGTCAAAGGACTAACATCGACATGTCTTAATAAAATTTTGTATTTTAATTAAATAAAAGCGTAAAACTTACATTCATACTACCGTATTACCTTTTACAGTACAATTACAGACTGACACTGCTCTTGTTTGGTCTACATTTTTGTTTGTTATTTTCTGTGGTAGGTTCTCGCGAACTTGAACTACGCTCTTAATTTTTGGCTTCATTTTTATAACAAGTGATTCACATGTTTTCCTATTGATTTGGAATGTAACGACGTAAAGGATGTTGACTTCTTTGAAGTATTATCTTTCTATCCATAAAAATCATAAAATTGATTTAGCACTTCGGAATTGGTGGCAAAATAGATAGACTCAACGTAAAGTTTTCGGCTACTTAAGTAGCCTCTTAGAATTTTGTTCCACCCCCTTGAAGTTGGCGCCCGGGGACGCGCCCGATATGAACAAAGTAAGGGCGTCCTTGTTCATCTTAATATCTAGAGGAAGATACGGTCAACATCAATACTCCGTAGGTATATTGCGGCGTGACGAGGTAATACAACACAAACATATATTATGATTAGATTTATTTTATTTAATATTCTTCGACAAGAAGAGTCTTCAGTCTAATGGAATCAGGCGTGACGTTGCGGAAATTTATCTCAAACCTAAAACGCAATTGTACCACATAAAAAAAATCCGCTGAATATTCAGCGAAATTACACTAGATATTTTCAAGAGTCTTGAACTTTTACTCAAATCACCTATATTTATGTTTTTCTACCTTTTCACAGATTATTGTCTACTGACCTTTCAATAAGTACCTCCGTAAACAAAATCAAATTAAAAAAAATGTGTAGGTAGAGTCACTTGATATGCTTCGTTGTCTCCATATACCATCGATGTCTTTATGATCGTGGGAGTGAGAGTCACTCAGAGAAAGTCAAAGGGTAGGTATAATAAACTAAATGCCAAAGTTGGAGTTATAATAATATGGCTGTATATTTGTTTATTACTCATTTACGCCATAGCACGTGAACAAATTGAAATATAGAAGTGGTAGAAAGCTCAAGATTAGTTAGGTATTGCTAAAGATGAGTTAGTTATTTTTATACATCTATCTTTTTACTTTCTTTTGCCGTCACTGGATAACTGATAGAAAATGCTTTAGCATTAAGTTCTCCTTTTACACATTACTTGTAATAGTGCAATAAAGAATTAAATAAATAATAAATCTATATTCTGAGAAAGATATTTCTTTTTCTTTGATTATATTATCTATGGTCGCAATCATAAGCATTGATTTTGTTTTTAACTTTTTTTGGCTTTGCACTATCATTGCGTTTTGCCAGAGTAAAGTAATTAAAATATTATAGTAATTATAAAAAATATTATGGTAATTATTATAAATATTATATTAATTATAACACGTTGCCAATATATATGCTTCTAGTAATGTAGTTCATCTGCTACTTGCGGGATCCTCAAGACCTCCATACAACCTTCCATATCGCTTCAGTAAACTTTAAATGAAGCTTTCCATGGTCGTCGGGAACATGAAAAGCAATATATGTTACACTCAGATATAGTATTTGGCTGTCTACTCGAAGATGTTACACTATTTTGTTTTATTTGCCTACACTTGTGCACGTTTACTAATATTACTTACACATTAGCTCTTAACAAAGCAATTATTTTGGAATATAAAACAGAATCGATCTTCATCACTTCATTTCCGGCCAAGAAGTTCAACTTTATTTATTGTATTTTTTAAATTTTATTTTATTTTTACTTTATATATTGTTGAACCTGTCACCTACGTAATGAGCTAATCTGCACAACCACTACACCACAGAGGCTGTCAATACAATCCCACGGGAAATTATGAGTGAAGGTTGAAGAATATACAAGTATAAATATAATAATAATCTGTACAAATGGAATATCGCGTGGCAAGATTCACTAGACCGACATTTTATGTAATCACGAGAGACGAATGGTTTATTTATTTATATATGCGGGACCGGCGTCTATGGAGGAAAATAAATCCAGATGGAGTAACATATAGCTGGGAGAGTCGTAAACGTTCCGTGTATTTTATGAATGTGTAGTTTGCCGATAGGAACTTTATCTAGTGGCAGATAAGTAGCTACGACGTGCGCCTTACCAGCTACGTTATAGCTTTGTTTATAAATGGAAGTTATACATTTTCTTATAAAAAATGTCTTAAGTAATAAAAAAATACAAGAAAGTGACAGATTAAAAAATGAATGTAAGAAATCAAGTTTTTCTGCGCCTTTTGAGGTTAGGTCGGCATTGCATGCTAATAAATAAATTTACAATTCATTGTCATCGAGTTGCGAGCAACCCTGAAAGTTTCAGCCGGATAGCTAATCGGGAAGTGGATATCGAGTTGCAGGATTCCACCCGAAACGACAAAATTAAAACAAGTACAAATAAATTAAACAATCTCTTTGCAAATTGTCAATATCATTATCTACGTAAGATAAATTTTCAATTAAGGTTTCTATATATTCAATACATGTGACATTATTACCTATATATAGATACTATCCTACTAATTAATACATTATACCTACCTAAATGCCAAAGTTTGTGATGATGGATGAATGGGTGTTTGTTAATTTAGCATGCAAAAACGACTAAATGGATTTTGATGTGGTATGTGGTCACTTTAGGTCCTGAAAAAAGGCAGGCCACTTTTTATCCGGGAAACCGCGGGTAAAAAAGCGGGGTGCAGTTAGTTAACTAATACAATTATATACCTCATTATTTTTTTCAATTAACAATATTGCATATAAAAATTAATCATTTAATTTAAATACATATGTATATGTATTAGTTTTATTTTGTTTTAGAATTTTAATTTTTAACTTAAATATTTGTGGAGATATTCATGTAGGTATATACATACGGATTTTATGATACGAGTATGTTATTAAAAAGCTGTAACTATGAGAACGGAGTGTCAATCAAAGTCCCATACAAAAACGACACAGAAAGTGTGACTAATGACGTCATACTTTGTTTATTACTCGAAAGTTAACATTTACGTCAAACCATGTATTTTTATTATTGCAATTCAAATTATTTATTGTAATATAAACGGAGACCAATTACATACATTACACAGTTATGATTATTAATGGTAACATCAAAATTTATAATGGAATAAAATAACTACATTACTGTAGTAAAATAATAATGTCAGTCATTTATCAATTGTCATATAATGAAATACTTAATTTACAAAATTGATTAGATACTGTTCAATTCAATGTCAAATACTGTTAGTATGAATTATGTTAGTATGTATTTATTTTTTATTTTGTTATATTATATATTATATATGTAATCTTCAAGTATATATGACGGGACAAATGTTTGTGCACAGAAAAAAAAGAGCAAGCATTTGTTTCGTGTCTAGGTGTTGTGGGACCATGGTCTTCATAGTTCCTGGTTCCTTAGATACAGGGAATCCTAGTTAGGGGTCAGGATCTATGTATGTGATCGTTGGACGTTATTCATTTATTTTTATATTATTATAATATTTTCTATTGTAATAATTTTTAAATATTTACTCTGTTTGAATTTGTACCTATATTATTTTTGTATGACCTATTAATTTTTTTGAAATTTACTTTGTTTTGTTTGCACTACCTTATAAAACTCTACAGTACACCGAGGTTAACAGGAAGATAATGCTTACTAGCACTAAGTTCGCCTAGGTACCTACAAATTTATTTTATTGTACAAAAAATAACTTTCTATCTTTTTCTCAAACACATCTAGGAGAGTACCGTAGAATTGTGCTAGAGATGTACAGTCAACTCACCCACCGTAAAACACAAATGCTTGTTCTTTTGCAACCGCCAACCAATATGCTGAGTGGTTATGCCGCCGGCATCGCGTTTCTCTACCTATATAGAGCTTTATCTGTATAGATATACATACGTCTTTAGCTATTGAAGAGGATTTCTTGTCTGTGTCAGTGGAGATGTTCCATAATACCTTTAAAACATAGTAGAGTAGAACTGGGAGAGTACTATATTTAATATCTCGAAATTAATATAATCCAGGTGTTCAGTATCGCTAGGTAAACGAATTTCGCTAAGCAGCGTAGATATTTTTATAAACTTTTATTTAACTTGCAATGTTAGGGTGAAATGATGCAAGTTAAATCAGAACCAATTCCTCTTATCCTACGGAGTTGAAATTTTGCATTTTCTTGTCAAAGTCAGATGATAAGGCAACATTATGGTGACAGCCAGCTGCTTTTATGATAGAGACGGAAGGTGGGCAATGGAACTCCTCGACGGATTATCGTAAACTACTAGAGTTTGGGCTCATTTTAATCTGCACGCGGTTTCGATTACGAATTTGTTAAAATCTTATCTAGAAAAATATATTTTTCAACAATTTTGTTTTTCAAATCATGATAATAGTTTGATTTAAAAGTTGTAATAATCCACGCTTCAAAAGCTTCAAAATGAAACTCCATACGTCAATTCGACAACTTACTTGAATCCCGAAAAGGGTCCGAGCCCGAATTTATTTATTCGGCAATCGAAGTTACTACGGAATACCTCCCAAGGAATACCGACAGACGCTCGACAACGACCGCTTTTCAAGACTGAACCCTGGGCCGCATGACTTCATATGCGTTATTAGAATATTTCACTACGATGTCGCAGCGAAATAAAAATGGCTATGATGTTAAGGACCCCTTAACCCCATTTTTACAAACTTTTTACAAGCTTTCTTGCAATGTTTGTTTGTTTGGGTTTATCTTGCTAGTTGAATCACAACCACTTTGTCTTATCCTACGAAGTTGAAATTTTGCATACTTGTCAAAGTCCGATGACAATACAATATTATGGCAGCTTATCTGATGATGGAGACGGAAGATCGATGGAACTCCTTGACGGATAATCGTAAACTACTAGTGTTTGAACTTATTTTAATCTGCTCGAGGTTCCGATTACGAATTTGTTAAAAGCTTGTTTTGAAAAATATATTTTTTAACAAAAATCTTGATATGGGTTCATGAATTAGCATCAAAAGTCACCACATCGCCACTATTATAAATTACCAGTTATATTTAAATACTATCTTTATTGTACAAACATGATTCAGTTAACTCTTCCGAGTTGGACCAATCAACAGTTTGTTCCGTGAAATAACCTGATTTATGATTTATACAAAACAAATACATAAATAAGCAATGTAGATAACTTTCGAGGACGCGGAAGTGTGTTTTTAAAAATAAAACTATTTAATTTGAAAATGGCAACAAGATTATATTGTTAACCGTTTGAGAATTATTTTAAGACTAACTTAAACCTTATGCCTAGAGTCCCTGCTTACAATCTAAAAATGCTTACCTAGCGTCTGGGATGCAACCCACATACAGACGGTGGGAACGCAATGTCAGCGTTTACAGCCTACCGCTGCATAGAGATGGGAATATAACGCCTTCCCCCTCAGACCGAAGTTATCGGAAAAAACGCTTTTTTATTCGAGAACTTCGTTTACATGAAATCACATTTAATTACCCTCGCAACAACATAGGTATCTGATTAACTTCTACATTAGGTTCAACATTGTTTACTTGATTATTCGGGTTTTTAAACAATTTTTCCTTAATAATGGTTTTACATTTATAGATAGTTACTAAAAGCAACGCCACTATAATAATGATATAGAGAAGGATGGTAGCGATACCGACACTATTAATTTGATTTAAACTTTTATCACTTTTTACACTTTTGACACTTTTCTTCAGTAGGTAGTTCAAATGTTTAACGTCGTCTAAATCGATTCCTTTCAAATTTACAGGTTCCATGTTCGCAGCAACAGATTTTTGTTTGTAGTCTTCCAAGTCTGGTAAGTTTATTACAGGGATGTGTTTGTATTCAGCTCCCAAGGAGTGAAAGCGTCCTCCATAGATTTGCACTGTATCGATGTAAACATCACAAGGCTTATGTATAGTCAGCATGTATGTTCCTCGCAGCTGCTGGTGTATGACGTCATCACCACATTTATGTGACAGGATTTTCTCATACTTGGAATAAATAATCCAGCTGTTCTGGGTTACCTTCTGTATTTTCAGATTCTCGGAGTCAACTCGTTGGGGAGAACACATTGAGAGGTTCTGCTGATACGCCATCAGTTGTTCTATGCAGGTCATACGGTCAATTTCGGCATATACTGCGAGGTCGCTTTCAGAACAAAGGTAATCATTAGCGGTAATCTCTCTACATCTTTGGGTGATCGGACGATATTTTATACCTTCTACTAATAGGTAAGGAAATTGGGGAATAATGACGAATGTTTCATTGGTAGGATCGTGGGACATAGGAAGCGAGTACAGTTTATAATAACTATAAGTAACATTATTAACTAATGGGACATCAATAATAAATCTAATTTCAGCGTTCTTAAGATAAGTCTTAACTGTAAATGTCTCTTCCAAGTTAATTAGGTTTTGTTCATTTACAGGATACATTAGATTGTCATGAACATCTATTTCCATTAACAAAGACATTAATTCATTAGAGTTCAAAATAGATTTGTGTAAAACTGATACTTTGCTAAGTGCCAGCGCTGTTTCTATATCACTCAATTTCATGGCAATAGTCCTAAAATTAACAATAAACATATTATATACGCTAAATAAGTAGGATAACATGAAATATTTGCTTTCCTTTCTGGATACATTCTTTACAAACTCTTCTATCTTAGCTAAACGCTCATCCAATATTTTAGTGTCAGAATCAATAATTTGTGTAGAGTCTAAAACGTGGTCCAACATTTCAGATACGATAGTGATTTTATTAGAAATTTCTTGTTCACGAGTTTCTAAGCCAGCAATCAATTCATCGTAACGAACTGCGTCTTCATGATCAAGGTTGCCGGTAATGACCTTAATAATGGAACCTAACGGATTAATGAGGCCGCGTCTAAATCTCTTTTTATTAGGAATTAATTGTTGAAGTTTTTCTATAGCTTCATCTTGTATATATTCTACCTGAGCTCTTAACTCTTCTACCTGATTGAAATAGGAATTGTTGTAAGTAGTTATTTTGAATTCGGAGTATTTTTGTACATTAAAGTCTAAATCAGAAGAGATTCCATCTAAATTAATAGTTTTGATTATTGTCCATTCGTTGTGCTGTAAAAATGCTCGACCTTGCTTAACCGGCAGAATACCAGGGTTCTGGTTGATTTTCAACACCTGAAGGCCCGGGCTTAGGTGACCTTGGTCTTGAAGGGCCAGGATCATCGACGTCCATACCATCAGGAGTAAGCACCACCTGTGGAGGACGTTTAACATTTTTAAGTGGAACTTTTGTGTTCCTGTCTCTGGTCTTTATGGGCACAATATTGCGCTCTACTTCGCCCGTTACAACAGCCTTTTGATATTTGGGTTTATCTTTAGATTGCCTTTTGTTTACTACTTTTGCATAAATTGTTTGTCCTATTCCTAATTCTGGCCCAGTCTCCCCACCTCGTTTTTCTTTGATTTTTTGTTTAGTAGTCCCCATCTTTTCTGATAAATACTTATAAAGTTCATGTGTCTTTTTCTTGTGATCCTTGACTAACTGTTGTTTGTATGCTTTGTTAAAATTTAAGTCGAATGCGGAGTTTAATTTTGTATGCCCAAATACCACTTCAAAGGGTGTCAAGTCAGTCATGCTATGAATAGTGTTATTGTACGCTAGGATCGCATATGTCATAACTGATGCAGCATCTGCAAATTTCCTTTCATATTTTGCCAAACGGTAAATTTCAGTTATTGTAGAGTGAAACCGCTCAATCATGCCCATTGAATTAGGGTTATTGGGTGTGCCTATGTGCAAATTTATTTTATAGAGGTCCGTTAGTTCTTTTAGCAATTCATTGTTGAATTCAGTTCCCGGATCGCTACTTATCTTTCGCGGAATTCCGTAGAACGAAAAGTATTTCATCAAGGCCCTTAGCACTTCCGGTGTCGATCGAGATGGTACTTCGAAAGCTTGACCTAGCTTACTAAAAGCGTCAATGATTGTTAGGTAATATTTCGATTCTATTGAGAAAATATCAATGAATATTTCTTGAAACGGTGCGCTCTGCGTCTCGGTAAGTTGTAGCACGGGCTTGATCGGTTTACGGTCATACTTAGAAAGTCTACAATGTTCGCAGGCATTTATAATAGCTGCAACTGTCTCGTGCATATTTGGCCAGTGATAATTACGTCGGATTCGTTTAACGGTCTCTGTAATTCCACGATGACAAGTTTTGCCGTCGTGTAATTTCTTGACTATAGCTTTTTGTTCATCCTCGTTTTCAACATAGACAACACGTTCCGTACATTCGTAAAAATTAACGGTTCCCTTTTTGAACAGTTCTATTATAACGTTACTAAAATCCCTTCTGTGCTCTGAGCTTTCAAAGTATATGAAATACTTTATTTTTGGCCTAATGTACCGTTTCAAAAATTGTTTAATAAGGTCGTGATTATTGAACGGTAGGAAGACTTCGAGAACCTTTTGATTATCTCTGGATAAATCCCTAACTTGGATATCGTTTGAAAACCAATGAAATACCAAAATTTGGTTGGGCTTCGTATCCACGGCTTCATTTAAAATAGGTATGCCTATTGACTCTTCATCTCTAGCTGAGTGTATTGTTTGAGTGGCACTGGAGTCAGATTGAATTGGATAGTTTGGTGTTTCATCGGCAGTATCAGTATCCGACACAGTCATCGGACTTATTGATGCAGTTCTTTCAGAGTCAGATACTGTTATAGTTTTAGAGTCATCAGTAGCACGTCGTCGTGCAATGTTGGTAATTTCTCCTATCACTTCGTCTAGTTCTCTTTGTAGTCTCTTTTCAGTTTCATCTACGTTAACAATCATGGATCTGTCGTCATTCGGTTCACCTGCACCAAGCGCGTTTAGTTTAAGCCGGGACAATGCGTCGGCGTTTGCGTTCTGCTTGCCATTTTTATGTACGATGTTAAAATCATATTCTTGCAAACGTAATCGCCAACGTGTTAATTTGCTACCGGGCTCTTTAAGTTGGTACAGCCAAAGTAGAGGTTTATGGTCAGTGACTATGTCGAATTTGTGACCATAGAGGTAGGGCCTAAAATGTTTGGTTGCCCATACTATAGCCAGCAATTCTCTTTCTATAGCACTGTACTTCCTTTCGGTCTCTGTTAAGGTGCGGCTGGCGTAAGCCACTGGCTTATCGCTGCCAATTGTTCCTTGTGAGAGCACAGCCCCAATTGCCACTTCAGACGCGTCTGTGGTCAATACAAATGGTTTGTCCATATCCGGGTATTGCAAAATGGGTGCATTAACTAGTAACTCCTTGCATTTCTCAAATGCTTCGGTGTATTTCTCGTCAATAACAACCTTTTTGCCCTTTTTCAAACAAGCCGTCAATGGCTGGGTTATTTTTGAAAAGTCTTTTATAAAACGCCTATAGTATCCTATAAAGCCCAAAAATCGCTTTATTTCAGTCTGTGTCTGTGGGATAGGGTATTCAAGAACAACCTGTATCTTATCATTATTTGGCCGAAGGCCATCTTTAGTCAGCGTGTGCCCTAAATACTGGACTTCCTTACGCAGAAACTCCGACTTGTCCAATTGCACCTTCAAATTGGTTTGACGGAGTCTATCAAAGACTGCGCGTAATTTTCGAAGGTGCTCCTGTAGTCCGTTCGAGTAGATAAGAATGTCATCTAAGTATACAAGGCAATGTATGCCTTGTAGACCCCTCAACACATTATCCATCGTACGTTGGAATGTTGCAGGCGCCGTTTTTAAGCCAAACGGCATCCGCAAAAACTGATAGTGCCCGTTTTGCGTGGAGAATGCCGTTTTCTGTCTATCCGATTCAGAAATTTCGATTTGGTGATAGCCTGAGGCTAAATCCAATGACGTAAAGTAATTGCACTTCCCAAGTTTGTCGAATAAGTCGCATATATTGGGAAGTGGGTACCTATCGTCAACGGTTATCTCATTCAATCTGCGATAGTCAACAACCATCCTATATTTCACCTGACCGGAAGCATCCATCTTTTTGGGAACCAAATGAACAGGTGCACTCCAAGGCGAGTGTGATTCTTGAACCACATTGTCCTTGAGTAATTTTTCTACCTGTTGTTTGATTTCCTCAGCTTGAGCTGGTGCTTGCCTGTATGGTTTTATATAAATAGGATCTTCGTTGACTGTCCGTATGTAATGTTTTACTTGGTTCGTAAAGGTAAGCGGTAAATTTTCACAGTAGAAAATATCCTTATATTCTTGACACAGTTCTCGTATTGTTTCATTCTCTTCCCTATTTAGGTGATCTAGTCGTAGTTTTGATAAGTTGTCTGTAAGTAGTTCGTCAACCTCGATGTCAGTTCTGTCAGAAGTATAGTTTACGTCACACAAGTCATGCGTCAATTCCGTAACCTTAAAAGGTCTCTTAACAATCACAGTAATGTCATTCTCCGTCGTGTTTTGTATTATTGTTGTGGCAAAATAGTTTTCACACTTAACTATTGCAGATGGCATACGAATACCACTTTTGAATTGTTTAAATTCAAGAATTGCGTCACCGTTCTCAATGTCTACAGGCAATTTAACTCGATGTTCAGAGCGTGCTTCTAAATTGATTTCATATTCCTTGTCATAAATAATTGGAATGATTGTCTCATTTGTCTGCAAAGTCTTATCTTTCAAATTTATGTTGGCATTAAGTCGAGACATCAAATCCCATCCAATCACTCCGTCATATTTCCTATCAACGTCGTATACATAAAATTTATGATACCCTTCATCATTGAAAATAGAGAAGAGCGGAATGTTCGCTACTTCATTATGGGTGCTAGAAGCGTGTGTGCTTGTAACCGTAAATGGTTCATAGCTTTTTAATGCAGCATAGTATTCGTTTGCCTTTGATGGACTAACAAACGATCGAGTGCTTCCAGAATCCAACATGAATTTTCCGTCTATCTCGGGTATATAAATATACGGTAATTTTAACGTCGCGTCATAATTAAGTTCAATTACCTCTGAATTTTCGGAGGCTCCGTTAAACAAAAATTTTCAGTTCCGTCATTAACGTCTTTTTCGTAGTTCACCTGATCATTCTCAAAACTCTCTGAGTTTTCAATGACGTCATTAAACTGACATTCATCATAAGTATACATCTCATCATAATTATAGTCTGTATAATTAGGGTCATACTCACCTTCGTTCATTGTGTGCAGCATGTTCAGCTTTTGAGGTAGCGCTGGAGCGGTTCTCATTGATACATCATTATCATATTGAGGAGCACGATAACCTTGAGGTTGTGGAGGCCTGTAGCCGAATTGTCCTGCTTGAGGCCGGAAGCCAAATTGTCCTGCTTGAGGCCGGAAACCAAACTGTCCTGCTTGAGGTCTGAATCCAACTTGTGCCGCCTGAGGTCTATAGCCAAATTGACTTACCTGTTGAGGTCGGAAGCCGAATTGACCGGCTTGTGGCCGAGGACCAAATTGCTGATGTTGAGGTTGATACTGTCCAAGGTTTGGTTTGTACCCAAACTGCGCTGGAGGTCGGTAACCAAAAGCACTTACTTGGGGATCACGTCCAAATTGCTGACTGAAAAATTGTGGTCGCAATAAATGTTGGTTTGCCTGGTTAGGTATACCAAATTTAAATTGATTTTGTGGAATTAATGGCCTGAAAATAGGCTGCGTTGCAGAATTTTGAGGTCGATTTTGTAACATTTTGGAACGTTGATTATATTGTTCCTGGAAGTTGACCTCCTCTAACACATGCTTCAAAGCATCCTCTAATGTAGCCGGCTCTTTATGCCTAACCAGCCTCACCATGTGTTCCGGTAAGTTATAAAGAAACACGTTTAATGATGTGTTGTTGTAAATAATTTCTTTAGCCTCTTTCAGTTTACTTGCATGATTTTGATTCACCTTGGAAAGGAGTATCGCTCGCACGTCCTGAATACGCCCGCAAAATTCAAGGTAAGACTCATTCTGTTTTATTTTCAAGGTCTCTAGTTCGATCGCGACACATTCTTCACTTCGTGGGTCACCGAAATGTTGGAGAAGGAGTTCCTTCAATTCATCGTATGTATCGAAATCACCCCTTTCACTAATTAAGACCGCGGCTTTGCCTGATAGTTTGCTTGTTACATAATGCATTAAAAATTCATTGCGTTGAACTGTGCCTTGGTATCGTGTAATCACATATTCGCATTTCCGTAAAAACAGGTTTAATAATTTTGTGTCACCATTAAATTCCGGTATTAATCCTAATATATCTCGCGATACTTGCTTATCCATTGATTGTCCCGGTACCAAGGCAGGTGCAAGGTCAGGCGCCGCTGCGGTGGCGCGCGTATTCTGTTCCTGCATTATTTCCAATCACTAAATAAATTCTAATAACAAAACTATTCCTAATCACCTTTCACTTAGTCACTATTTTATTTTATTCTATTATACCTATAAGTGTAGATTTTATTCACTCAGGTGCCTAATCATAAAACTAAGAGCAATTTAAAACTCTTGGGTGCCTAGTCTAAAACTAAACGCAATATTAATCGCTTAGACGCCTATGCTAAACTTAAGCGCAATGGAATTCGCTTAAACGCCTGTTGTAATTCTAAGCGCAATATAATTCGCTCAGGCGCCTGGCTAAAACCTATGTGCAATTTTATTCACAAACTTATATCTAACACTTCACAAAATTCAGGGAGTTTAGGGCAAGGTAGGAAGTAGAAGGATTTCACTATACTCACCGTCCGACCGCCAAATATCTCGCCATCCTTTACACGTCCTTTATGTATATCGTATTTATTTGGTTCGAGGTTAGCTGCGTAGCGCGATTTACTGATTCTAAGTATAACGCACTATCGGATGCCACTCGCGAAGTTTCACCTGGATGTTCGGATTGCACGAACGCGAATTTCGCGACGGCAACAGCCAGCTACCTACCGGCTGCGCCAGATAACTTTCGAGGACGCGGAAGTGTGTTTTTAAAAATAAAACTATTTAATTTGAAAATGGCAACAATATTATATTGTTAACCGTTTGAGAATTATTTTAAGACTAACTTAAACCTTATGCCTAGAGTCCCTGCTTACAATCTAAAAATGCTTACCTAGCGTCTGGGATGCAACCCACATACAGACGGTGGGAACGCAATGTCAGCGTTTACAGCCTACCGCTGCATAGAGATGGGAATATAACGATGTAACCTCACTACCTTATTGCTGTAATAAAATTATTTTTCATTTTTTTTTTCATTTTCAAACATATCATATACAAAAAGTCCGATTGGGATCATGTTTGCAAAGTGGACGCGTCGCCGACGACAAGGGTTTGCGATATCACTTAAAAATTATAATTTGTGTACAAAAAAGTATATTTAAAAATTATTACGAGCGTCGAATCGACGAATACCTAAGGATTATCGCGGGGCGGTATTCTACAATCGGAGTCTATTAACCCGCAATATCGATCATTCCCGGCTTGAACTGTGACCTTTAAACCCTAAGACCTACGGAATTTCCTTCCAAGTGAGCCTAATTTACTACTATTTCAAAATTTTAATGTCCAACAAATTGATTCTTGAAACCCGACGGAAACCTCAACACCGCACCGCCGCCGACCAGCCGGTCGTGATTCGTAGGAAAGGAAGAATAAAGGAGATCTATTTAGATCGTTCAATCATTTAAAAAAAAAATTTAGTGCTGCAGGTGTTGCAGTGAGGAAGTTTTGTTCTTAGGAAACATGGATAAAATTTTGGAGAAAACAAAAACTGCATTTATGGATTATTAAAATAAGGACAGTCAAGCTAAAAAATGTAATTTCTCCAAAAAGCAACAATGTGCATAATCGATTCTATTTCTCAAATGTTTTCCCCAAAGTAACACATCAAATCAAAACATTATTTTATAAATTAATTTTTTTTTCTGCATAGTCGGTTCAATTTTAATTTTTTCTGTACCTACCTACCTATATTTAAACACGTTCCTTATACGGCGTATCCGTTGACTGATTTATTTTTAGGCCTTTATTTCGGTCTAAACTTGGGTATTAAAATATTGGTTATGAATGTGATATGATCTGATGACGTTTTCCTGAAAATCTGTTCATTAGTTTTAAGTAACTGATTAACAAACTTCCGCATCCTCACGTAAAAGTTCGCATTTATACCTGTACTAGCTTTTGCCCGCGACTTCGTTCGCGTGGACCACAGCAAATGGATTATGCGGCGGATTTTTGCCATTTTCCGGGATAAAATGTAAACCATAAAAGTTTCGGGTAGTTGATAAATTCCTTTTTAGCTTCTATCGGAGTAAGTCACCTCAAGGTTCCTTATTATATGTTCAGAAAGACGAATTTCATGTTCTCCGAGTTTCTAGCGGCAGCTAAATTGTGTTTAGAAGAATTTAAGCGGTTGTCTTCATCAGATTGACTTTCATTTAAACGACGAAGGCGCATTCTCTTCACGAGCAATGACAACGAAGAGTGTTCTCCACAAAAAAGGGCCCATTCCAGTTGCTTTCTTCTTTTCTTAGTGTATCAATACCGATAGATGACCATCTGGACCTTCTAGGAACCCACCTAAATAGAATCCAAAGCCATAGATGCTGATAAAAATTGGTATTTTGTCTAAGGTCAGGCGGTACTACACTCCGGTTCAACTTTTGAACGTTGTCCAAGCACAGGTCTGTTCTTGTATGAAGTACCTTTGGTACGGGTCTGCCAAGTACCAGCTCAAGTCTTTAGAGTCGATCAAAAGACGTGCATAAATCATCATCTTCAAGACGACATGTTGGTAGAAACCAGACTTCAAAGCCTGGCACATCAACGTGAAGTTGACAGCCTGTCGGTATTCTACAGAATACACTACGAAGAGTTTGCTCTCAGGAACTGTATAATTAAAACCGCTATCGCCACTCCATCATTGGATACCAAGATGTACGCACTACTGTATTTCTTGTTATACAACCAGGGTATGTTCAAATCAAGAGTGAATGGATAGACACCTATATACACTCGAGAGCAATGAATCCGGGTCACTTAAAGAATGTTAAAAATCTCGGAAACTAAAAATGATAGGTTAATGCAATAAATTGTATTTAATAGACAATGTAATACTCCTTAAATGAAAGTAAAAAAAATATGAGTCACCATACATTTTATTAACACAAAATTACATAAAGAAAAAAACTGCTGATCTCTCCTTAAAACAAAAATAGGAAACATGAAATTTTTGAACTTTATTACGATTTTCTTGAATTTTAATACTTCGTATTGCCTCCTCGTGCTTCCATTACTGCGTTTACGCGGTTTGGCATGCTGTACACCAAGTTCCTTATACGATTTTGGGGAATATTCTCCCATTCCTCTGTGAGAGCAATTTTGAGCTCACGAAGCGTGATTGGGGGAGGGTTTCGTTGTTTTACGCATCTGCCTAGCTCGTCCCAAGCATGCTCGATCGGGTTGATATCCGGGCTGCGCGCTGGCCACTCCATACGAGTAATGTTCATCTCTTGAAGGTAGTCATTCACAATCCTACCTGTATGAGGTCGGGCATTGTCATGCATAAATATAGCATCCTCAGCTAAATTGACCATAAATGGACCAACGTGATCATTGAGGATTTCTTCCACATACCTTACGCTAGTTAAAGAGCCGTTTTCTATGATCACCAGCTCTGTGCGACTTTCAGAAGAAATTCCGGCCCACACAAGTACAGACCCACCACCGTAGGCTACTTTTTCTTCGATGCATGCTTGCTTGAATCTTTCCCCTGGTCTTCGATACACTCTGTGTCTTCCATCGTGCTTGTAGAGCATAAATTTTGATTCGTCTGAGAACATAACTTTTGACCAATCTTCAATACTCCAATTTACGTGGCTCTGGGCATATCTTAGTCTCGAAATACGATGCCCACGCTCCAGTTTAGGGCCGTTTGCAGGTCTAAGGGGTTTTAAGTTAGATTCAGCAAGCCGACGTCTTACTGTCCATGCACTTGGGTTACTTCCTCCGAGGCGTCGAAACTGATTGGTGAGTTCAGTTCCTGTGAGAAAGCGATTTCGAAGCATGGTGTTCACCAAGTATCGGTCTTCTCGTGCTGTGGTACACCTGGTTCTGCCCGTTCCTGGTCTGCGTAGGTTAGAACCAGTTTCTTCGTAACGTCGGAGAACTCTTTGTACTGTTGACAGCGACACACCGACAGTCCTGGCTGTATCGCGCTGACTCCGGCCGGTTTCCAGCATTGTAAGTATTCTGGTGCATTCTTCAGGCGTAAGCGACATAATTTCAGCTTGAATAATGAATATAGAGCACTATCAACATGGTTTATGTACCCACATAAATGACAGATTACAAACAAAAGCAAAACCAAATGCTGTAATTTCGTAGTTCCATCTTCGAAAGTGGCCCTTTTTCAAATTTGATTTTTTTATGATATAACTTTACAATAACTAAGAAGTTTTAATACCTTCATTTAAGGAGTATTACATTGTCTATTAAATACAATTTATTGCATTAACCTAGCATTTTTAGTTTCCGAGATTTTTAGGATTCTTTAAGTGACCCGGATTCATTGCTCTCGAGTGTAGTTACGTCGCAAGCATGATACATTTTCGACTGCATCATCACTTCCCAGTAGTTGAGATCGTGGTCAAACGCTGGCCTAGCATGTAAGACATAAAATAAAGCTAAATCTTTTTGGAGGCTTGTTGAAAAACCTCAAATGAAAAACAACTGTTGACAGAGTGATCGTATCACATGCTACTATTGCTTATTATCTGCCTACTATTTACATGAAATACGGCATGTCTAAGGATTCATCACAAAAATTCAAAAATTCATGACAGACATGTGACATTCACCAACCTGCACTGGGCCATCGTGGTAGATTATACTCTCTTTAAGAGAGAAGGCCCGTGTCCCAGCAATGGGAACGTGATGGGCTGATGATGATGAATATTATATTCACTCGTGGTACGTCTCTCGTATGTAGGGGCCATCTGGGTAGGTACCACCGTTTTGCCAGTTATTCTGCCGCTAAGCAGTATTGCGCAAGCATTACTGTGTTCCAGTTTGAAGGATATTGTAGCCAGCAAAATTACTGGGCATATAAGACTTATTATTTGATGTCTCGGGGTGATGAGCACAATGTAGTGCTACGTAGTACTTTGATGGTATTAAAAGTTATGGATGGCACTGCAATTGTTATGGGCAAGCTTGGCGCTTACCATCAGGCGAACGCCTTGCTCGTCTCATTACTCAAATTAGCAGTCTCAAAATTAGCTAACAGTTACGGATATAAAAATATGTGGGTTATCGCTTTTCCTGCATGACTTCGAACGCTTATGTTAAGATATCTCAGCATTGCGATATCATAGCGCTATGAAACTTTCACCATTTTTTATGTTAAGATATAGGCTATCAAACAATGAAAACCGCTTTAAAATCCGTTCTGTAGGTTTCAAGTCTATAGAAGCTAAAAATGTGGAGATTTGCTTATTCTGTCATAATTTCTCTCTTTTCATGAAAGTTTGAGAGTTGTTTTTTAAGACTTACTGAAAACGCTGAAATTTAGTTTGTAAATAAATTTTACATGTATGTATTTCATTCATTTTCATAGTCTATACAGCGTTTCATGTAAATAAAATGTTTCATGTATAAGCGCTTAAATTCATTTTCATAGTCAGCGTTTCAAATTCAGACTAATTTTATCTATTTCCTGTCCTCATCGCTTAAAAAAGCTTAATATCAAAAAAATCTCGGGCCCGTATTCGTTAATTTTTAATTATAAGTATAAATTTCTAGTTTCAAGATTCTAGAACAATCAAATATTTTTTTTTCATACAAACTTCACCCCTCAATTTAATCCCCCCAGAAGCTGATTTTTCAAAATTTCAATAGCCTTTATTTTAAGTTAAGATGTATGCTATCAAACACTGAAAATCGCATTTAAATCCGTTCGGTAGTTTTCGAGTCTATAGGTAACAAACACACAAACAAACAAACAGACGAAAATTTTAAAAACCATAGATTTGTGTTCAGTACCCTCTAAATAGTCGATCCCAGTTGGTTTTGCAAAATTATCTTCAATGTACAGAATTGGCTTTTTTCCATCTTTATAATAGTATAGTTGCGTCGCACGGTTATACCCGCATAGTATTGTTACTCCCTCGGAAACTGGTAGTTTTTCCGAGAGAAAAAGAATCTTATGTGTTATTTCTGGACCTACATACCTACCAAATATCATCAAAATCCGTTAAGTCGTTATGGAGTTGTGCTTAACAAACACACACAGACTTTCGCATTTATAATATTATTAGGATAAGATATTATTACTAGTGTTAGTACGAGATATTATGCCCAGATCAGAATCAGTATCTTGCACCTAAGTTGATCCTTCGATCTGATCGACCTGAATACCTAAACAAGTACGCTCTCCCAGTTTTCAGACAGAATTTGTTATCTAGCGCGAAACTTTGCGACTGCAGGCTACTTGACAATAAAACTTCAAAGCGTAAGATTAATAAATATATGTCGGTATTTACTCAATGTTAAACATCTCATTCCTCGGAATACATTAGCAATTGTGTGTAAAGTTAAATATATCTGAGCACGTGGACAAGCGCTCAAAATAATCTCCGACCGCTTTCATGTCACAGAGAGAGTTTACCCGAGGTGACATCGGTCGATTGGTGAGACATAAAACAACAAATCTCGCGTCAAAAGGTCGGCCTAAATATCACCCTTGCAGGCAGGTACTCATAAAATGGCGTCATCGGTATAGAATTAGAGGCTCGTGCGATCGGCAGGAGAAAGGTTACGTCTGCGGGCGCCGGTGGCGGCGACGGCGGCGGCGGTGGCTGCCCCCTCCCCCTGACCTTTGCGAGTCCCGCGGGAGCGCGTAATCGCGCCGCATTACCACGCGGCGACATATTCGTCTCATAACAAACACCGCGCCACCACCGCTGCCGCGCCGCTCTCGAGTGCGGATTAGCGCTTTATTTCGAGCGCACCTGTCTAGGTGGGCGAGGCGAAGCGCGCACTGCTGCAGGCCGGCGGCGGCCGGCGCGACGGCGCGGCTCCCCGAAGCGCATGCGCGCCGCCACCCGCAAAAAATGAATTCCTGGTTCCCGCACTGTGAGCCGTGCGTTCATCGCCGCCGCCGCGTCGCTCTCGTTATTTTCGGTGGCCGGTGAGACGGTGACGGGCGCGCCCGAGACCGCGACGTGCAGAGCGCCGGGTGTGGCCGCGCGCGTGCGGGCGCAGTGCGAGTGCGTGCGCGTCGAGTGCGGAGTGCGGTGCCAGTGCAGTGCGGCGCGCGTGCGGTGAGCGCGCGGCGGCGATGCGCTCGGCGGGCTGGTAGCGGCCGCGGCATGGCGCGCCGCTCGCCCGCGCCCGCGCCCTCTCTATACGCGCACCATGACCGACCTGCAGGCCACCTTCGAGTTCGCCGTCGAGCTGTACAAGTTCTACAATGTCGACCTCTTTCAGAGAGGGTGAGATATCCCGTTATCCTTCACGCTTGGCCGGTAGCCCGCAAAACAGTACAAAAGCCTATGATAACACTGATAACACGTAGATAGCCATGACATTGAATAGAAAAGTACGTAGACCTACACTGTAAAATCGTAGCTTTAATTACGTAGCAAATGAAGCCGTAGTTTACTCTTTATTTACGTAGTCATAGCTTAGTAGACTTTACTCTCTACCATTTTTCTCTGAATAGTTTTAGCTTAAATTCCGATTAGGTTATGCTGTACACCAAAATTAAAACAACACAGCAAAATTCCCGGTCAATTGCTTGCATAAAAGAATATTGATCAATCAGCTCCCAGACACCGAGCACCGTAGCTGTAGACTTACGCACGAGACATTCTATCCAGATAACTGATAGCTATGCTATGTAACTATGTGCAGATATATAGACTTGATCCATTGTCTATCGGTATGTATTTGTAGTCATACAATCAATAGCCACAACAATGAGATCAAGGTGTCACTTTCGGTAAAGATATTATAGCTGGAAACTCACAAAACAGCTATCGAAAAGTTTTGCCGTTTAGGGACTGCATATCATGTAGCGATATGAAGCTGCTACGTGAGGCATTGCAAATTATGGGAAATAAAAGTTAGTTTAATAATATGTCTGTCTTTTAGAGGTATGGCTCTCGTCTAACTTTCACGGCAGTACACTGTCAAAAGTAGTTATCATATAAGTTCGGCCATTTGGGAATAAACTCGAAGCGATATCAACCTACTACGTAATTGGATACTCCCTTCAAATGAAGATAATTTTTTTATGTATGTGAATGACGAGACGTGCTGGTCGTTTGCCTGATGGTAAGCGCACCTGGGTTCGAATCCCGAGTCGGCCCTGCACCAATGACTTATAGTTAAGTGCAGATTTTGTACGCTCGCTCTAAAACGGTGAAGGAAAACATCGTGATGAAACCCGTTTACGCGCTTTGGAGTGGTAGGCTCTGGCCGTGGTTGTAATACCACCCACCGAACAAAGCCATGCCTCAAGCGACCTAGTCGTGTTTCGGGATGATGTTCGGTGAACCATCGGGTATACAGGTCTGAGCAGCCGCTCAACTGCCGTCTCTCTCTAGATCTATGTGATCCATCTTAGGCCACATCATCGCTTCACATCAGGCGAGATAGTGGCCAAACATAGATCTATTAAGTGTAAAAAAAATAAAAATAGCAATACGCCAGCCCATAACAATAACAGCACCACCCAGAACTTTGCTATACGAATTCCTGCTCGGCGCTACACTGCGCTCGTCACCCTGAGACAATTAGCTGTTGAGTCTCATAATGCCCAGTAATTTCGCTGGCTACAATACCCTTCAAACCGGAACACAGTAATACTTGCGCACTACTGTTTGGCGGCTAAATAACTATCGCGGTATATAGCGGTATAGCGGTCTATAGCGGTGGTACCCACCGCTTTGACGGCCTCTCGCATAGACACCTACCACCAGTAAGAAACCTACTACCAGTAGAACGAGAAATGTATATGAAATGGAGTTCTGTTTGTGTCACATTTAGGTAAACACATTTGGGGTCAGGATCTATGTATGTGATCGTTGGGCGTTATTTATTTTAAACAGTAAACACGGACAGAGGTATCTTCTAAGTTTCAATGTAGATCTGCCCCCGTACCCATATCTCCCTCAAGCGCCAATCGTATATCGTGTTGAGATCAGATTAAGGTGTAGATTCACTACGACAATGTCTTAAGATGCCATATATTGTCCCATTAAGTTTGGGTTATTGTATTTTGGTAAAAAGGAATGAGATTAATTTGTTTTTTTGTCTGAACCGACAATAAATAGTCGGTATCTCATTACTCGCAGTGAAGCTATACCTTAAGTTGAGCTCAACACGATATACGATTGGCGCTTGAGGGATATATGGGTAGGGGGGCTGATTTGACGGGATCACACTGTCACAAGTAGTTACCGGTGTAGGAGATGACTTTTCCACATGGAATTGAACATCGCAATTGGATACTTAATCACTATAATAACATTATGAAACTAAACAATTAATAAACTGGGTAGAAGAAATGTTATCTTATGTCTCGAGGTGAGCGCATACAGCACTGCATTCTAGTATAAACCAAGTTTTTTGGAAAGAAATACACGACCATGTAATTGACGAGACGGGCAGTCGTTCTACATCTATCTAATATCTGATGTATCGGGGTGATGAGCGCAATGAAGTGCTACGCAGTACTTTTTACGGTATTAAAAGTTCTGATAGGCACTGCAATTGTTATGGGCAGGCATGGCGCTTACCATCAGGCGAACGACTTGTTCATATCATTATATCAGTTCTATAAAAAAAGCGAACGGAAATACTAGACGAGTACGCGGAAAATTGCCTAGGAAAGTTCCACACATAGCAACCAAAGGTGAAGATGGTACGTACCTACACGTATATCCTACTATTTAATATTATAAATGCAAATGTTTCTATGTTAGTGTGTGAGTTATATTTGCATGACATTTGAAATGGAGATTAATACATGGGCTACTTTTTATTTCGGGAAACCCGGGGCGCAGCTAGTACATTATAAAAGAGTTTTGTTTGCAAAAAATGTGATATTACAGCAATATATGTTGTGGCTTGCCTAAACCGTCAATAACACAATAGAGAACTACAAAATAAAACAAACGTCAAGGAATCTCATTAATTTATTGATATTAATTCATATATTTTTTTAGATTTATTGATTTTAATTTAGTTTTAATATTTAATCACAGAATACTAAGGGACAGAAGCATCACTCCCCAATGAAATTTAAACAAATAGCGACTCTTGCTATGACGCAATAAAATTCAATTCAGCTCGCGTAGCGCTGAATACCTACCAGTCATATTAGCCTACAGAGCGCCTCTCTTTCTATCGCATAACTCTTATTTCTTTTGACGCGGCGCGCGTAACGACGCGCGACCCGCTGTCGGTGTCCGGCTATGTACTTGTAGCTTCGTACCTACAGTGCGGAGTGCGCTAGGCCTGGTATAATGTAATGTGTTTAGTGTGTTAATAAGCATAAATCGTATGGTAATATTTATTACACTACTTCGTTTTTGTGAATTGAATTTGACTGCAACCTATAGGTAGGTACATAGGTATGTTCAAACTTAAATAAACTCCTATTCAGCTTTTCATTCCCGAATAAAATTCGTTCAGTCCGAGAACATAATCAGCAAAGTTTTGAGAGGCGCTCACTGCCCGCTCAGTTACTGCAATAGCCGTCAGAAGTTTGGAGCACGATTACTTGATCGTTCTATTACTGCAGCTACGAAATGGTATTATTTTGAGTTTAGTTTTGATTTCATTTGGGATTACCAAATGGATCTCTGTGGTTTTCAGGTGAACTAGTTCGGATTGGATACTTGTAATTGGAAAGCTGGTCTACCAGTTACTCCTTGATATAATACTAGTCACAAATGGGGGGGCTACTAATCACTACCACAGAATACTAAGGGACAGAAGCATCACTCCGCAAAGAAATTTAAACAAATAGCGACTCTTGCTATGACGCAATAAAATTCAATTCAGCTCGCGTAGCACTGCATACCTACAAGTAATATTAATCTACAGAGCGCCTCTCTTTCTATCGCATAGCTCTTATGTCTTCTGACGCGGCACGTGTATCGACGCGCGACCCGCTGACGGTGTCCGGCTATGTACTTGTAGCTTTGTACCTACAGTGCGGAGTGCGCTAGGCCTGTCACTACTAAACAAATCAACACATATATTTTATGTATATACCTTAGAACTAACATACATACAATTTATATTAAAATATTTAAATTCATAACAAAAATGTTGCACGAAAGTTAAATAGTAGTGAAATTGAATTTTTCACTCAAAATTCTTTGAATTGTTTCCCAATTGCAATCATGTTCGTAGAACGCACTATTATTGATAGACTGCTTTAACTGAAACGGCTAAAATTACTTCACAAGATCCCGTTTACATTCTAACGTAAAACTCAAACAATTTAGGCTTCATAACACTTCAAACGTTAAATGATGATATACAATTCAATATGAGTTTCACATATATATATTTGTACATTCGCATACGGGTAACTTTTTTTTACTGAACGATGAGACGAGCAAGTCTGACTACTATAGAATCAGTTAGAGTAGGGAGAGAGAAATATAAAGAGAATAAAATTGAAATATAATTTTATTACACTTCATAGACAGTATCGTCTATAAAATAATGTCTCTATAGCACACGGTTGTCTGGAACAGATCACTGCTTAGCGATACCGCTTAATGTACTTATCATAAATAAGTATGTTCATAATGTAGTTCCTTATTAAATGAAATAAAGTGGTTTTAATCTATTTATCCAGAATTACCAGCAGAAATACGTTTAGAAGCAATTAACTTGCTTTTTAGCAAGTTCCCAATTGCTACATGCGTTGATGACTTGATAGACGTTCTACCGATATAGTAACACCTACGCTAGATTTTGTTTTCCATACATAATGAACACGTATAAGTAAAAATAACGTATACGTCTTCAGCTGCAAGGCCGTGGATTTGTGGTATTCGTTCTAAATTTAACCTTTTTACTCGTATATTTCGCGTGTACAGTGTTTACAACAGCTTGCAACAAACATTGCCACGTGTTTTAAAATTTACACGTACGATGGAAATCAACAGTTCATTATACCTAAATAATAAATGAGAATAGAAGTTGTTTCATAAAGATATATTTATGTGGAGGCAATAACCGCTTTGCCAAAAACACAAGTCATCATTATAAAAATATTTATTTAGGGTACACATCAAAAGCTCGCTCGTGATCATCTCTACAGTAAAAAGTTGTCTCTGTTGTCTTTCTATCATAGAAATAGCTCAGATGTATGTCTGAATTACTGTAGCTAGTAGGTCAGTTTTTTGGTTTCCTTTTGGCGTAGACGATAGGTCGATGTTCTCGTGACTTTAAAACATAGCAAAAGGATATGACGAAAATAAACACCAGCCTTATCACACAGAAACAATACGAGCAAACGAAAAGGAGTGAACGAGTGCAAACAGTTAGAAAAGTGGTCCAAGAGAAGTCGTAAAAGAACTCTTTCTCAATGGAAAGGCAAAGAAACTCACAAAAACAAACTTATTATTGCTCAGAAAATAGATTTCAGCTTCTCTTATTTTTTACTAGCGATACGCCCTGGCTTAGCACGGCTACGAATATAAATTACTACTACTTAATTATTTTTTTTATGAAATTGAATGGCGAAACGAGCTGGTCGTTTGCCTGATGGAAAGCAATACGCCAGCCCATAACAATAACAGCACCACCCAGAAATTTGTTTTGAAAATTCCTACGCGGCACTGCACTGCGCTCGTCACCCTGAGACAATTAGCTGTTGAGTCTCATAATGCCCAGTAATTTCGCTGGCTACAAAAAAATATTAATTATTATTACGATTCCAGTCCCAGAAGTGAAAAAATGCATGTAATATTCTTATTTATTTATTTATTCAAATTTCGACTATTATTACAGGAATAACCTTTATTCAACAGAGTAGTATGTCAACATTATAATTCTATTACATAAAGGTAGTTATGAAAAAGAATACAAATAAAGACTTTAATTACTTTTCAACACAACATACTTCAAATAACATTCAATATATGCAATATACTCAATTCATATGTAACAAAGGCATTTTATTAGGCATTAGCACACAATAGTACAGGCACTGGCATAAGGCTCAGTTTTTCTTTAAGAAAAATTACGACCACTTCTAGGACCAACCCACATCACAACATTCTCTAGGCGTTGTGCCCATTGAGCTGCGATGGTCATTTATTTTGGTGGTGTAACATGTACTATAGGATCAAAATGAAAAGGTTATAACTGCGAATAGCCCGAATGAGTACAATAAGTAGACGTCAAAGAACGAAAATAGTAAGTTTTTTTTTTCTAACCTATGCTGTCCCACTGCTGGGCAAAGGTCTCCCCCAAGTCTCTCCAGCCGTCTCTATCCTGCGCCACCATAGTAATTATTCAAGAGTTAATCATGGATCTTTTAGCTAGCGCTAGAACAGAACCGTTTGTAACATCTCTAGTAAATAATTCAGAAAATCAGAAGTAGTCACCGGCTCAAGCTAGGCCGTGATGACCGACTCCTACGCGCGTTTTCTGACCCACTTGTCACTTCAATAGAAAAAAATTATAACAACAACTTCACAACGTTTTCGGATATTAAATAACACTTCTGATCTTGCCAAAACACGTGTCTTGAATAAAGTTAAAGATCGGAATTGGTCATTTAATTACAAATACCATAAGCCCTTTAAAAAAAAATCAAATGTAAATCTCTCCTCTATTCGGAAGGTAGCAAGGTTGTTTTTGGTTTCAAGGAAGGTATAATACAAGAAAGTTGTCTGTTGTTTGCGTCTGTCTGTGTTGCCAAAACAATGAAGCCAAATATCACTAAAAATAAGATGTGTGTTGAAAAATATTTTTTTCACGACAAGCTTTTAACAAATTCAGAAGAGCGAGCAGATTAAAATGATCCCAAACACTAGTAGTTTACGATTATCCACCAAGAAGTTCCATTGCCCTCCTTCCGTCTCCATCATCAGATCACCTGTCACCATAATATTGCATTATCATCGGACTTCGACAAGTATGCAAAATTTCAACTACGTAGGGTAAGAACTCAGATAAAGTATTTTGGCTGTCTACTCGAAGGGTAAGAATAAGTGGTTTTGTTTCAACTTGTATAATTTGAACCAAACATTGCAAGTTAAATAAAATCTTGTAAGAAATAGTTCAGCGCCATCTAACTAACGTCAAAAATGGCACCACTGAATTCATTTTACATTTTCCGCACACCGGGAGTCGTTGGCGTGAACGTGACACATTTGCAGCGATTTGCATCGAGTAGTGTCGATGTCGAATGTTTTACTATATCTCTGACTAGGTATGTGACAAATTGATTTGGGTCTCAACGATCCGGACATGGCAGGTGTTAATGAATTGGCTGGAGGCTTTATTTGTTTTACTTTTTAATTCACTTAACGAGGTCCCGAGACTGTTAATTGGATGGGGGTAGAGTTAGAAGTGGGGGTTACCAACGCGATGCGATGTGGTGGTACTTTGAATTGGAATGAAGCTCTTTTACTACCGAGTTATTAAGTTTCTTAGCCTTCAAATTCAGTAACAAATAGATATTCCGATTATTATGACATCAGATAGTTGCAATTTGGTTTCGTTTCGGTATAATATAAGCATCTTATGTGCCTACCCTTCGGTAAGGCAATTTTTATTCAGGTCGTTGCGTTCATAAGCATATGAGATACTTTTACGAATTTACAAATTTTACGAGTTAGAGGGTAATGAAATCGGCTGAGAACCAATTTTTCAATAAAACTTTCAAAAGACTACCCTAAATTTAACTCCACCTTTTAGCACAGAAGAGATACTACTACTAGTTTAAGTACCTACTATTTTCGCATGCGAAACAGAGACATTGCAATTTAATCAAATCTTCCACAGCTTGTACAGGTAGGTCGTACCAAATTGATTGGGGACACCGGGCTCAATATGACCGTTATACGGCAATCCTGGGGTCAGTTTGGCTGTGAACTGATTCGCCACCCGTGACACGATACACCGTACCTTTACTGTTGTTTGAGAAGTATGTAATCTGATTGATTGAACTGCATTATGACTCATCTTTTATCTTGTGGATTTGGCATTATACAGTATTTGTTTATTTACATTAATAATCTTATTTTGTTGTCTTAATCTCGACATTTCTTTACATGTATAACAATCTGTGGTCAACGATATTGGTTTCACTAATATTATTATTTTTATTTTTAAGTATGTAAACTAAGTGACTAGTGAAACTATTTGCTGATCCTTAAATAATTAAAAAAAAAAAGAAAAGTACGAACCGGCAATCCATTTAACCTTTTTAACGAAGCCAGTTATAAGCGTTAAAACAGAAAATAAAATATTTTAGAGCAATTGCTTTATATTATAATTTACTGATGTGAATGAAATGATTATCATTTTTGCACCATGCCTTGCAGAATCCCTTTAAACCCGTGAATGAGATAATTGAACCTACTCGAAGTGGGTACCTAATATCTGTAAAGTAATTCACATCATGTTTCCACACGTAAAGCTACGTCTACTGTGGAAATGAATAAATTATCTCGCTCCCTTAAAGCCTCGGCTTATCAGACACGTATTCGGATGACGAACACAACGCACAACACAACACATTCGCGTCGCGATCGGTGGCAAGCCTTGCTTTATATCTCCATTGACACAAATGTTAAAGCCTTTCATGGTACCAAGCTTAGTAATCCATGTCTTTTCAAAAACACAGAACTGAATGCTGATTTTGAATTATATTATAGAATCTTATAACTAACACACTTATATATGTATGTATATAATATATTTGTAGTTGGAATCGCCTGCCAGTCCATCTCTGTTCTCTCCCTCTTTGAAGAGTCTGATGCACATGGATGTTGCAGAGGTCCGTAGGTGACGGTGACTATAACATTTTCAATCAAGCAGTGCACTGCTTTCATTCACACCAAAACGGAAGCAGGATAATGATATACTTAGGTTATCGTCCCGGGAAAACGAACAGTTCGAGAAGCGCTATGAATTGGATACTATGTGGTTGAAGTCATCAACAAGCGGGTATCAAAAAATGAGCCACCACGTCGTATGCTTTTAGCATTACCTTCTTGATCATGCCTAGACCACAATAAAGCATACTCCATAATGAAAAATTTCCTTCGCAGGCTTTACCAAGTGCGCGTCGGTCTCCGCGTGTCGCCCAAAGTGCCGGTCCATATCGAGGCTTCGGTAACAAGCAGCAACAGTGCCACCAGAAGTGGGAGACAGGCTACCAACGCCTCGCTCATCTCCGGCCTGGCCGCCTCTCGACCGTTCCAGATCATGTACAGGAATGAGGAGGTCACGCTTAGAGACATCATTCATTTTAGAGCTCATCTCTTAGGTAAGACCTGTCTCATAATTATTTGAGTAATAATCTATGTAGTAGTAACGTAGCTCCCAACTCACATTTTCGATCTGGCCTCTCGACCCTTTCAGGTTGTATTATACATGAAATCCTGGCCTGGTAGTTTGAATGATTTTGCATGTAATCCATCGTCTCTTTCTCATCAGCATCATCTCTCATCAGCAGTAATGTCGCTGCTAGGACTGAAAAAGAAGCCAGTGGCTTACTTATCTGCGAAATGGCTGTGACACACATTCTTTATTTCTTTGGCTACGACTCGTCATTTATTACAGGTCTTGTACCTACAGTAATGACACAATCACGCTTAGGGTATTAGGGTATTCGTTAATTTATTTTTTAGTTAAGCTGGTGATACCGCACAATAACGAAATGAGCAGTCATTGTTGACGTGGTTGCGTGCCAATTCAAACAACTAATAATTCCCGAAAACAAGGTCATAACATTTTGGATTACCATCATCCCAGGTCCTTCATTGTAATTCCTCTATTGACGCACACAAATCAGGTCAAAGGAATAAATTACTACATACCCAATACATTAACCAAGTAATATTTTTTGTGATGTTATCAAAATGAGGTCGTCATGAAATTTTATTTGACGATTGAAATATCAACTCAACTAACTATTGATGTCTAGGCAGCCAGTTAGTCTACACTGATTACGATTTGTACAAAATTGTGTCCGGTTTAGTTGACAGTCGCAACCTAAAGGAGTCCCTAGAGAGAGCAGAATGGAGCCTCGGCGTGGAGCTGTGGTGCAGCGAAGGTGCGCAGACCAGCACTCTCTCCCCGGTCTCCTGCAGGGTACTGAAGCTACACTTCCAGCCGTCGCAAGGCCTGCACTACCACTTACCGGTGTTATTCGACTACTTCCATCTGTCGTCGGTGTCCATGACCATACACGCGAGCCTAGTTGCTTTACATCAGCCTTACATCAAGTAAGTACTCCACTACGTTATTTTAAAAGCTTATCTCATCCAAGACCAAGAAGAATATTTAATTTGCATTAGCTTAATTATGTTAAAAATGTTGCATTGCATTCGTTTAAACATTTATTGCTAGGAGTTATTAAGATTCTTTATGGAATGGAAAACTTAGGCAAAAACGAAGCCAAACATGCACAGTAGATTCCGTAGTTACATAAGTGGGTAGATATGACTGCCCTACATTTTCCCCATTATTCGAGCCATTTTCTGAAAAATACAGGAGGCTACTCAACCATTCCCCCATGGCTTATGGTAATGAGTTGTTTTGCATTCACTAGATTAATGTTGTTATTATTTTCATGCTGTCTCAAAAGGAAAAGCATTATGCATTACGTGCAGAGTTGGTGAGTGAATAATAATAGCTCCACCTGTTTAATTTTATGTGACAGTAATCGTATTTTATCCCTTTATTGGCTATAAAAGATTAGGTGGGATACCAAACACGAAGTCTCATTGATGCAGGTGGAGCAAGTCGTAAAACAGCCATTTTCTTGCTTTATTACCGTGTCTCACGCCAATTCTTTTAGGAAAGTATCTTTATGAAAATAAGGGTTGTTTTCAGTACTCCGCGATCGAGCAAACAGTGGGGCAAGTTGATGAAGAGTGCTGGCAACTTCAACACTTCGGGAAGTTTTGAGAATGTGCTCTTCGGTTCGACTGGCAAATGTGCGGGTGGGAACTCTAGTAAAATTGCTCATGCAAGGTACGTGTTTATCCTTCGGTTTGACTTTGAAATTGATCTCTGACTCCATGATAGGTACTTTTTAAGGACTTTACTCTGTATTTCTACTTTTGTGGTTTTAGGCAAGTTCATGCAGAAGTATGCGGTATTCTTCTCGGATCATTAGAAGGTTTGCAGAGTGCATTAGCAGTATGCGGCTCTACCGGCGTCATGCTGACCCCTGAAGAATCCACATCAAATTCTGTTGTCGGAGAAGTTGCTCAGAGACTTAAGGACCTAAGTGATTTTGGAAAGGTAAAGACACCTGTTTTTAAGTTTCATAAGCTATATAGCCATATTTAGTATAACCTCGTAAGTCTGACTCTATTCTGATTCACTGACATGAATGCTCTCGACACGCTCTGGTTTGCACGCACCGACAAATAAGAGTTAGGTTAGGTTATCTATGCAGGAACGGCCTGACTTGACACGAGGGTTCACCTTAGTGGATTGTTAAAAATTGTGGATAAAAATCCAGACTATTGGAGTAATAAATAAAAAAAAACAGATCCAACGAAATGCACTGGTCCTCAGAGACCCTCATAGTGATTCGTAAAATAAAATGTTTTAACACAAAGATCTTTTCTAAAGTGAAGCAGAAAGCAAAGTCAATGTGTGCGTCAGCCGCAAAAATAAAATGTTGTTCGCCTACACACACGTCAAATACTGTAGGTACGCACGAGCAAATCAAGCCAATTATAACTTGGTTTTACTTGCTTAACTCCGCGTGCTAGTACAAGTAGGTAGGTACTAGGTATATCTTATCATACATACTTCATCTACATAATACATACATATAGGTACTTTAGTTTTGATTTCATATTATTCTGGAGATAAAACCTTAATTTAGTCCGGCTGACTGACTATATTATTCAATGGTCATTCCATCCTGCCCCCTTAGCACGGATGGGAGACAAACATTTTATCCCCTGATTTTATCCACTTTTTGTTTGTCGAAAATGGATAAAGCAGAGGATAAATTGTTTTGTCTCCGGTCCGTGCTAAAGGTGCTGGTAGTGTAGTACCACTCTGTCTTAAACCGTCAATTGTTCAACCATCAGTGTCCAACTAACTCATAAGACCAATACATATATCCTAGAACATGCAGAAAGGAACATGCGGCGAAGAAGAAGAATGGGCGATGAGCGCAGCACACGACATCGCAAGGCTGTGTGCTGAAGTGACGCTGCGGTGGCGAGCGTTCTTACACCACACGGCAGACAGGCCTCACGTGCATCACGCTTTAGCGGCTAGACATCATGCATTACGGTATGTAAAAAGCATATTGGCATTGACAAAAAAGAAAGACAGAATTATTACAAATCTAGCAAGAGTAAAGAGTCTCTATTACCGACAGAATGATGCACGATTAGTAAACACAAATACCAACGGTCAGCAATCAGGGCCGGCATTTAGTTAGTTGGGCCGTCTCCAAACCATAGCTGTACTTTAAATGACACGTTAACGATTGCATTCAAGGACTACAAAAATAGTTATATGCGTACAAAAAAAGTTAACACTTTGTTCAGTGCATCTAGCTCCAAAAACTAGATATAATGATAAAAAACAATAATTAGTTATTCATGGTATATTTATTGACTCCGGTTATCTCTATGTTACAGCATCAAGCGCTTCGCCGAGTGCTTCTTTGTGCTAGACAACCCTCGGCACTCCTTAGCCGGCTGCTATGATAGCAACTATCAGTCGTACCAGAGCGTAGGCGAAGTGGCACGAAGATCCAGATACCTGGCCCTGCTACCGCCTCTGCCGGTCCACTGTATCGCACTGGATGGCGATCCTCACATCATGCCTATCATATTTGAGGACAGGTATGATTTGAATCAACGTTCCTGTCAAAATTGCTAGTTTTCTAAGCTTTTATGTTAACGTGGTCTACCCATCTCGTTTCCAGATACCAAGACACCGCCGAATTTGCAAGACGTCGCTCGTTTTTGAACTCCAGTGGAAGTAAATCAGGGAGTGGTGAGTGTAATCCTTCAAAAATTTGAGATTTTAACGTGCGGCCAAGATGCTCAAACAATTAATTTCTTTTTTCAGATCCATTTTTATGTTCAGAACCCATGGGAGACGACTGTGCCTGTAGTGTGAGCTCCCTTATGGATTCTAGAAGGCCATCATCGGAAGCTTCAAGAGTCACCCTTACACTCCCTAAAACGATCATGGATGTCCTAGAACCCCAGTTCAATGCTCCTAAACAAAACGCCAATGTCATCCAAGCAACCCTGACCTTAGCTCCTCAGAAGTCCAATCGCGGCTCCCCAAAAAGAGCGTTAGGAAAACAAAATATCGAGCTTACCAAACCACATAATAAGCAACTAGAATTGACAAGTCGGAATAGATATATCGTACAAAACAATCAAATCAGTGAAATTCAGCTTCCACCGAACAACGCATTTGCTTCGTGCTCCATACAACAAGGTCAACAAATGTCTAGATATTCAGCCTCCACTTTATTAGATATCAATGGTTCAAAAAGTACCACTAATATTTCACGAGTTGGGAAAGATAAATCAAGTGCCAATGAAGCATTTCGTCAGAAACATGAAATAACTAGTGGAGTCAGTACTTTACCAGCAAGACACAGTAAATCTCTTGATCAGTTGCGAGTGTCACAGATGACTCCCCAAAATACTGCTCAAACTCTTACTAAACCTCCAAGAAACGGCTCAAATTCATCAGTTAATTACCCAAAGCCTTACTTACCTCCGCAACAAATTAAACCAACAACTCTACCAAGAAGTGTAACGACCACGGCGTATCCTACAAGTACGACCACAAGATGTGGTAAAGGAGACGACTACCGAAGAAATATAAGTGAATTTAGAGAAAAATACAAAAATCCATGCAATTTAAGTGTGAATCCACACCCGATGAACAATGAAGTATTTCATAACGTAGGATATAAGTACGACGGAGTGATGAAAGCTAATCCTAACCAAGTGTACGGTTACACATTCGGTAATCAGGGTACTACTATGCAAGTGAATAATGTAATTCGTAATCCGTTAGAGTTTCAAAGAGGCTACAGTGTAAATTTACCCCGTCCTATGTTGCCTCCACGTAATTCTTACCCACCGGTTAGTGGTAAAACTCAAGTGACTGATCAAAATAACTTAGTTTCTAATAAACACGTTCATAGATCGAATTCAACTCACGTGTTTCATCAAAATAATGTTGAGAATCCACAAATCGATATTGATGCTGCTCGCAATCAGCTGAGACACGAATTAAATTATTACCTACAAAAAGGAGACTGGAGCTATGATTTTAATACAGGTAGTCTAATTCAAAACTATCATCAGAAGAAGTCTAGTAAAAGTAGCGACGACAGTGGATTTGTAATGACACTAGATAGAAGCAGTGATGGAACGTCGAAGTCAACTTATTCAAAAACCCCACCGTCTACTCCACATTCCACAATGCCTTCTGTAAGGCATAAAAAGAGCAGATCCAAAGAATCCAAACTAAATAACAGCGCAAAAGAAAATTCTAAGCTGAACTCAAGTCGAGACTCGCTAAGCAGTCATCACTCTATCAAATCGAGGGACAGCAAATCCGACCGACATACTTCTAAGTCTGATCGTAGTACCCCAAAATCAGACAGAGGAACTCCAAGATCTGGCAAAGCTACGCCAAAATCAGGTGTAGTCACTCCGAGATCTGGTCTAGCTACTCCTAAGTCTGGCAGAGTTACGCCTAAATCTGGAATGGCTACACCTAAAAGTGGAAGATCTAGTGGAAAACCAGAGAAACGCTCAAAACATAAACCTTCAGAAAAGATGACTCAATTGATGTCGGAAGCGGCTTCATCTTCTAGTAATGAAAGCATTCCTTTTGAATTGAGGCGATTAGAGTCCTCCGCTAGTGTTCCGTACAGTCTCGATCATGGTCCTGAATTGTTGCGGCATTGTAGGAGCGCTGCATCTGTATTAGATGAACCGAATCTCAACAATACCTTTGGCTCGGAATCGTTGCCAAACTTGGCACCACCGCCAGCTTTCGAATCGCCTCCTCTCGATATAGCCGACAAAGATTTCAAAATACTTCCACCCGAGAATTTCTCAAATAAAGAAGATAAACGCAGTAGAAGTAATTCAACGTCAAGCCTGAGTGAACAGAGTGGTTGGGTGTCAAGTGCTCGCAGCTCAGTCCCATCGTCGCCGGACAATGCCAGTAGTCAATTAAACCAGAATTTTACTTCTTCTAACCCAGCCGTCTCCAAGGGCTCAAGTAAAAAAAATGAAGAGCCGAGTGAAACGCGAAAAGCTGAAGGCGAAACGATAAGCGATTTTAAAAAAACTGTTCTCAATGGCGATCAACTGAGAGAACGGCTGCTAAAATTAGCCGTGAAAGTAGCTCAGAATAATTCGAACGAGAAAATAGAATGCTGTGATAAAGAGGTATGCGAAGAGTGCACTATATGTAGTGACTCTATTTGCACAGACAGTCAGTGCGAGTATAACAAGTTGATGCATAGTAATGGAATAGACCAGGGATGCAACTCGGACACTTGCACAGCAAGCTGCTACCAGCAATTGGCTGATGCAAATGCAGGAAAAGTCACCCAAAGACATAATTCATTCAGTGCTGTTCAAGGTAAAACTTATAGCTCGATGTCGAAATCTCCCAATGAAAGTATGGTAAAAAAATCTCAAACTGTAGGCGATAACCTGCATCCTTATATTCGTAAAGAAATTGCGCCTAAGCCACAGCAGGTACCTGCCAAAACGGATACAAAAGTTAAATTGAAGGATAAGATTCAATACACGGAAAAACTGATAGCAGCTGAAATAAGAAGTTTGGCAGTTGACCGTTCCTTGGACCGAGCGTGCAAAAGTCATGTTTCCTCCAAAAAACCTGGAGGGCCTGCGGCAGCTGTGCAAAAATATCATAATAAGGCAAAGTCAGAATTGGACTTGACACATTTTATTGGAGACAATGATTACGAAGCTTTGCCTCCTCCGCAGCAATTCAGGGATGCTCCTCCTCCTCCTGATCAGTTTAAAGTAAGATTAATATTTAGTGAAACCTTAATCAAAAGTAAAACTAGTCGAAATACTGAATTATTACTCGTTTGCAGGATCCACCATCAAAATCACCAAAACTTAGCAGGCAGAGCAGCAAAGCATCAACACCTTCGAAAACACCTCGGAAGCAGCCTCCGCTCTCCACTCTTCAACTAGATAACCCCTTGTATCACGTTTGTGAAGGTAAACACGTAATAACCAGTAGTCAAATAACATAAAATCAAAACACACTGAGGTAGCTTCAGCGAATAATCATACTAACATACTGCTTGGCTTTGAATTAGGTATCATGGAAAGAAGAAAGCTGAGACCGAATCACTCGATGAATTCGAGCTCAGCCACGAATATCGGCACGCTTAACAAGAGCCAGAGCACTGGGGAGCTTGCCAATCGAAGTGAAAGCGGTAATAACAAAGGTAAAATAAAATCTAGCACTAGTAGCATCTACTTAGACTGCTATGATTGGTTTACCGATATGAAAAATAAATAGATATATATATTCCAATGTTCTTTTTTTTCAAATTATATTAAGCTCAAGCTTTCTATTGCTTTAACATAACAATAAACGCTATTACAATTTACACCAACTTATCAAAACTACCTAAACACATCGGTGTCGAGGATCTAAAGTAAAAAACTGTTTTTTTATTATTCCCACTAAACCTACTTTGCTATGTATGATTTCAGAGCAACGAGAGAGCAACCTCGTCAGCATCTTCGGCTTGGCTGAGTCGGAGCGGCTGTTCGTGAAATGCCGTGAGGAGTTCCGGCAAAGTGTTAAATATCCGGGAGCGATATATTCCGACTTTCCCCCCGTGGAGAACTCCTTGCCGTATTTCCACATCAGCGACGAGTACAGAATGTTCAATCCAGAAGGTAGAAGATATATTTTCACAACAAACACTCGTTACTCATATTCTTCTTTACAAACTCTACTTCTTCTTTTCTTTTTCTTCTTTTTCTTTTTCTTCTTTATTTTTCTTTTTTTGCATAAAATTGTTATAGTTACCCTGAAAATAATCCCATCCATGATGAGTAAGGATGGGTCCTCACTCGTCCTGGCATTGTGAAATTGTCGATGGACATTTTCTTCAGGGTCTACCTCATTTTGTCTATCATAAGGATTATTAAAGATATTTTAGCAAACCCGAAAAGCGGTCATGCCAGTTTAATTTACCTTCCATATATCTCGATTTTTTATTCAAGAATATCCATATTCCGTAGTTAGCTTGCGTAGATATCATGTTCCTTTCCTGGGAGGAGACACATTTTAAATCACAATATTATTTATGAATCCAGGGTTGCATCTTATAATCTGCGTCCATGGGTTGGATGGTAACGCGGCTGACCTTCGCCTCGTGAAGACTTACTTGGAACTGGGCCTGCCTGGAGCTAGACTAGACTTCCTCATGTCTGAGAGGAATCAAGGAGACACTTTCTCCGACTTTGATACAATGACGGACAGGTTAGCTATTCATTATTTTACGAAAGTTTTAATTGCTGATGCTGACAATCTATCACTTTTCGCTTCAGATTCTATACCTATTGTTATATACCGATTGTTATAGCGATCTCTACTGATACTTTTTATGTTCTAGATAAGAAAATATCTACTAATATACTATCCTATTTTATTAATTACAATAACTATTGGTATTTCACTTTCAGGCTTGTCCAAGAGGTCCTGACGCACATACAAAACTCGAGCGAACCAGCAAGGATCAGCTTTGTAGGGCATTCCCTCGGCACAATCATCATCAGGTCTGCGCTGGCGAAACCTCAAATGAAACCGTTTTTGGGAAAACTGCACACGTTTCTGTCGCTCAGCGGGCCGCATTTAGGAACATTGTATAATTCGAGCGGATTGGTTAATGCTGGTAAGAACCTTTATCTAATTTCACTCTCAACAAAAATACAACCTTCCGGTATTATTTCCGTGTATTACAATTATAATTATGTGTTAATGTGTATTATAATTATTTTACTGGTGGTAGGTTTCTCGTATGCGAGAGGCCGTCTGGGTGGGTACCACCGCTTTGCCAGTTATTCAGCCGCCAAGCAGTTGTGCGAAAGCATTGCTGTGTTCCGGTTTGAAGGGCATTGTAGCCAGTGAAATTACTGGGCATTATGAGACTCAACAGCTAATTGTCTCAAGGCGACGAGCGCAGTGCAGCGCCGCGCAGGATTTTGCAAAACAAAGTTCTGGGTGGTGCTGTTATTGTTATGGGCTGGCGTATTGCTTACCATCAGGCAAACGACCAGCTCGTCTCGTCAGTCAGTAACATAAATAAAAATAAAAAAATTATAATCGTTATTATAATGTCCAATATTTATCATAACCACTGTGAACCTGCTAACCTTTAAGAGTTATGTATCAACGAGCATCTTTCTCTTCATATCTTCCAGGAATGTGGTTCATGCAGAAATGGAAGAAGTCTGGCTCTCTACTTCAGCTGTCACTCCGTGACGCGGCCGACCCTCGTCGGTCTTTCCTTTACCGACTAAGTGAGAGAAGCCAGCTTCACCAGTTCAAGCACATCTTGCTGTGCGGATCGGGACAGGACCGCTATGTGCCGTTGCATTCTGCGAGGCTGGAGCTGTGTAAAGCTGCTGCTAAGGATACGTCGTTGCTGGGACAAGCATATAGAGAAATGGTTCGTATCGTATCGATGATCAATAATTAGATAAAACCTGCTAGCACTAGTTGGACGAGAAAAGGCTTGGTGACGGGATTCTTATGAGGCAGCAGTGGACTCACCTAAACTGGTAGTAATGATTGAATGTTTCTGAGTGTGGTGAAAGGTTAGTTTGGTCAGTGAGTCAAAATACCATTTAGAGGCTTCAAAAACCCATGTAAGACGATAGAATAGATAAGATAAAATAGATAAGTTTATTTGAATTAAAAAAAATATCATCTATCACAAACATTCAGAAGTGATTGACACAATGATTTATTCCTGGTTGGAGAACATTGGTAACCAAACTAGGAGATCTGTGTTTTGGCATACCAATCCGGGGGTATTGGTATGCCAAAACACCGGATATAGTTAAAAAAAGAAATAAATTTAATAGGTGGGTGCTTGCAGTAAAAACTTTGTTTTTTAACCCCCGACCACAGAAGACTTAATAGTACCAGCCCCGACGAAAAAAGGAGGGGTGTTATAAGTTTGACCACTGTTTGTCTGTCTGTGGCACCGTAGCTCTTAAACGGGTAAATGCGGTTTATTTGAAAGCAGGTTTTCTAGCGGTGGTTCTTAGACATGTTTTATCAAAATCGCTCAGCCGTTTTTTACTTATTTCAGGTTTTTTGTATCAGGGTTTTTTTTAATTTTAGTTTAGGTAGGTACTGAAATTCGTATTTATTCCTGGTTAGACAACATAGGTACCAAAACTAGGAGACCCGCGTTTTGGCATACCAATACCCCCGTCGAACTGTTAAAAAAATAATGTTTTTAATAGGTGGGTGCTTGCGATAAAAACCTTTTTTTTAACCGACTTCAAAAAAGGAGAAGGTTCTCTGTTCGATTGAATTTTTTTTTATGTTTGTTACCTCAGAACTCCGTCATTTATGAACCGATTTGGAAAATTCTTATTCTTCTAGCTACGAAGTGGTCCCATATAAATTTCATCGATATTTGACCTTGGACTTCGAAGATACATTTAAGTCGGTTTTTGTTTTTTTCTAATAATTAATAATCGTTTTCCAGGTGCACAACATGGTGTCGCCGCTCGCCGCCCGCGCCTCCGCCGTGTCCGTGGTGCGGTACGACGTGCAACACGCGCTGCCGCACACGGCGAGCGCGCTCGTCGGCCGCGCGGCGCACATCGCCGCCCTCGACTCCGACTTGTTCATTGAGAAGTTCCTTCTCGTTTCTGCTCTCAAGTACTTCAGATAGAAACTAATGGAATCAGGCGTGACGTTGCGGAAATTAATCCCAAATCTGAAACGCAATTAAAATATCTAGTGTAATTCCGCTGAATGTTATGTAGGTTGTTGTTAGAATAATATATGTTTGGGGGTAGATAGCAATATATACCTTATTTTATTATAAACTGTATAGATAAAAATGAATTGCCGAAATGTTTGTACGCGCATAACTTCCGAACGACTGCACTAAATTGGATGATTTTTTTGTGGTCCTTATTGTCAGGACAAGGATTGTATAAAAGAATTTTTTTTTTAAATCGATTCAAAAAAAGAATGACGGTACGAAGTTCGCCGGGTCAGCTAGTATTATGATAAAAAATAAGGTATATATTGTATAAAAATTACATTATATACCTTATTTTTATACATATACAATATAGAACGCATTATCATATAAGTATACTACATATCTATACTAATTAAGAAAAAAGGAGGTTTTTTTAATTTTAATTCATTTTACATGTGCTATCTACCCCCACACATATATTATTGTATTATTCTAACAATAACCTACATATTTTCATTACGTCACGACTTCAGATAGAAGTCCAGATGGATGCTATCAAAGCTTATCGCACTTAGGTATTGTTTGTTCGGAATGAGTTTTCGCTCCGAGCAGCGTCTGAGCACCATCTAAATCAACCGCTCTGCCCTTCGATCATATTATTAATATCTGTCGATACTTAGTTGTACGACGAAACGGAAAATGCTCGCTCAAAAGTGGACGGAACATTTAAATGTTCAGTCCACTTTTGAGCGTAGCAATATATTTAATTTTCGAACACTGATACTTCACCTAAATAAGTTTGGTACTTATTTAGCTATTTATTTTCTCGCAACTGATCGAACCGGTTAAAATCTAAATACTGCATTAAGGCTCCGTAACGACAGTTACACGCAGTTTAATACCTAGGAACTTTTTATTCTTTTCGAGATCGATCGTGAAAAATTCGACTGCAAAAATCTTCCAACTGAAAATTTATTTGGTTGCATGCAGTTGCAACAGTTGGTACAAACTTTCGCTTACCTCGCCAGAAGAGCCAACACTTGAACTTGAACAAGGCTTCCCAATTTACTACTTTTTTTTTTTTTTTTACGCTTAATAGATCTATGTTTGGCCACTATCTGGCCTGATGTGAAGCCATGATGTGGCCTAAGATAGAGCACATTGATCTAGAGAGAGACGGCAGTTGAGCGGCTGCTCAGACCCGTCTCCCCGATGGTTCACGGAACATCATCCCGAAACACGACTAGGTCGTTTGACGGCATGGCTTTGTTCGGTGGGTGGTATTGCAACCACGGCCAGAGCCTACCACTTCAAAGCGCGTAAGCGGGTTTCATCACTATGTTTTCCTTCACCGTTTTTAGAGCGAGCGTGCAAAATCTGCACTTAACTATAAGTCATTGGTGCAGGGCCGAGTCGGGATTCGAACCCAGGTGCGTCTGATCGAAAGGCGTATGAGTTCCCGCTGAGCCACACTCGCTCTAAAACTCGCTCTACTTTCCAAAAAACAACGTTAAAACATAAATTACTCTACAAACTTATGCTCAAATTTAAAAAATGTTGGGTAATAATCAGTACCTAGGTGTACCAGTGTACTCAAAGATTTAGTAATAATCGTCTTTGAGTGTACCTACGTTTTGTTTCTTTCTTTTTTTTTCGATTCGCTCGTTTGGGCAGGCTAAAGTCTCTACGACCATACCGCCTTGTCTTACGTAGTTTTTATTTGATATGTATTCCTAGTTTTGTTGAGAATGAGGGTCATTAGCAACAAGGCGGACCTTATCCTAGTGCTTCAATAAAGTGGTGGAACTTTATTCAAGCTTTCCATGGACTTTTTGGTAGAACATAAAATGCAAAGGCCTGCGTAGGATTAATAAGTGCTTACTTTTTATTGTTTTCGTAAATTAAATTTAACCTATCTTGAATTTTTACCCCGTAGCAAGCATTTTTAAGCATTTATTGTTGTAACGGTACACCTACATACTTAATTAAATTTACCTGTATTGACTAGGTACAGCTTATTCTTTGACACTACATCTGAAAACTTAAATAAGTACCTACTTCTATCATGTTACCATCAACTAACTTTTTAAAACGACTCTACTTATTCTGTTTAAAAGAGAAAAGGTGAGTATATAGGTGTACATCTGAGTCCGATAGACCTACCAATTTATTTGCAAATTCCGACATAGCGTTGCTGGCAAAAAAAATAATAAATCAATTCATGAAATCGATGCTCAACGAATAATCGACCACATTTGAAACGTTTTGCTTTCTAGCAAGTCTAATAACTCAATTCACAGGTGATTTGGTAGGTCTGCACTTTGTAGAATTTATTTATTGAATCGTCAATGAAGTGACTTTTAATTAAGTAGTGATAAGACGGATCTTTACACCAAATAAACTAAGACTACGACTTAGCAAATGTAGTTAAGTGTAGGTAGATGTTATTTGTATTCTTTGTTGTTGTGTCTACATCCATCGTGTCACTGTGTAACTGTTTGAGTCAAAGACCGAAGGCTTTAACACCTTTTGAATTGAATTGAATTAACACCAATAAAACTCGTACTTAGATATCATATTTATTTACTAAGTTTAACCAATTTTAATGGGTATATTTTATGGTTATAATAGGTTGGGTATCATCATGAAATACTGTTGGTAATTGCGCCAAAAACATGGTTAGAAGAAGTGGTTATTACAAACAATTGCATTTCTGAGCATCGTCGAGTCTTTAGTTAAGTACCTACTTACTTAAATAAAAATTGAGCTTGGTTCAGAAGTAGTTTTCGGTCTGTGATTCTAATATGTATATTCTTATTACATTCTTGTCTACTAATCAAAATAAATTTTATTAAGGCCCCCAAACTGTCACATTATCTTATTTAAGGCCTAAATTAACTTTAACTAATTAATGCTGAGGAAGTGACAGTCATAATCAATTTGAATAACATTATTCGCACAAATAAATCAAAAGAAGATTATGAATGTTAGATTTGTGTAATTTTAAAGCATTTTATTATAATGAATAATTATAGATAAATTTAATTTAATTTTTAGTTCCTCATATTATGACACTCTTGATAAGGTCTTTGATAAAAGGCCATAGCCTTATTGAATATTGAATGTTAGAGAAAAGTTGTAAATTTTTATCGAATGTTAGACTGATCTTTAAAAATATACGATCGATATTTCATAAGTTTCATAGAATATCTTTTATTATTAGTACCTAATGAATTGTTTATTTGTAATAATCAGTTATGTACCTATAGTCTTGCTCTGTCCACTTCTCTCTATTAATCGGTAGTTAACATTTTATACAGGGGCTTTAAAATTCTGATTCACCTATCTATTGCGATAAAGAATTGTATAATTACATAAATAGCAGCTAGGAATACCTCCTTATTGCTCACGGACAGGCTTTGGGAGGGTGAACAGGTTAAGACACTATACATTTAATTTTAAATGTTTAATTTTAGAACTTTATCTTTTTTTTTGTCTAATCTGATCCAATGGTCTTAACCTCTTTTATGTAGATACTAGAAGTTGCCCATTTTACTGTGGTATATTATTTTATTATTATAAGATTTCTACTTAGCCTGATCTTGCTATGGTATATTTTGTAGGCGCAACGTTTGAAAAATCTAATGAGGGCACTTATTCTATTAATTTGTATAACCTACGAGATGCATTAGCTCTAGTTTATAATAAGTTTAACTAAGTAACCTATATTTCTCACTTTATACATATACTATTTTTACCTTCACGCTATTAATTTGAGAACTTATTGAATTCACGAGCTTGTCTTACATTCACCCTCCAAAGGAAACAGTGTAGAAAATAATTTAGGTGTGTATCAAAAGACGGAAAGAATTTTGTAAATAGGTATTATAGAAATGACATTTTATTTGTAATTCGTATGTTTAATGGCAATGTGTCGATGTTATACACTTATAATAATAAATAAAATAAATGATGGCCTGGAATTTTTTTATTTTTTATTTAGGTATCTGGAAAGACAGCAAGACTAAAACGTGCCCTCCAAAGCATGATAGCGCTCAGATATACTGTAATACCACAAAAACGGTCACCAATCCAAGTTGTGACCGCTGCGAACGTTACTTATTCTATTATGAACGGCCAGGCGAGGTACGCTAGGAGGACTACAGTAACAGTTTAATGAAGTAAAGATAAACTATATCTTAGGTCTGACATGTAACCAATGAACGATGAACTACATCAAAGATATACATAGATTTTTAATACTTACTTTATCTTTGAACTACATTACTTGAAACTTTGACACCGGCTAAATGCACAGACCGTGCGAAGCCAAATATTAAAAAAAAATACACACAAACATACTACCAATACCACCTATTTATTTAAAATCATATCAATATCTATTTTGTGGTAACAATCTCAATAAACAATTCATTTTATTTTATCCCTATCTATATGATTCGTATATTTTGTAATTATATTTCGTATCACCTCATTTTTATTTGCCCCGTGTATTATGTAAGTATTTTATCTGTGGTAAAAGCAATTTTTTTCTAGTGTTGTCTGCTAATACTGGAATAGATATATCGATTGTAATATTTTATCGATGAGAGATTGTGTTAAGTCTGCTCTTATTTTTATATCCATTGTTTATATAAAAATAAAAGCAGACTTAGCACAATATATTATATATTTCGGGTTAAATAAAAAAAGCTAAAATTGCTTTCGGACTTAAGATGATCAAAAAGAGTGTCAAATGGACTATGTATAGCGAATTTTCTTTGCGTTTTAAGCAAAATAATTATTATGATTAGAAATACTTACCAATATCACAGAAGACTTAATAGTACCAATTAATATTGATGATCTACAAGTTTGTTTAAACACCAGACCCAGCATCTGACGCTGGAGATTTTTGGACACGTGTAATTTTGACTTTATTCATAACTTTGATGATCAATGTTAGTAGGTTTTGATAGCCTTAAGTTCTTTTTTTTTTATCATACAAATTACTATTCGACAAACTAGTCACAATAAATTTTTGTCGTTTTTTTCAAATTTTATTTAAAAGTTTTACGGTTTTATTATTAGTTTTATTATCAATAAAGAGTGTTTCTATTCTATTTATCGAGTCGGTCGTGTTAAATCGATTTTAATGTTTGAGAACGTGCGCGTCGTAACACTATCTGTCAACGTGAAAACTCAAATGAATGACAGTTCGTCATCGTATTCGGTGGGTGTAGGTCGAGTGTGAGAAAGAAATAAAGCAATTTGTTGTTAATTTTATTTATCTAACGTTCATAAATTAAATGAAATAGGTACTGAATTAAAATACACCTCAGTGCAAATTTAGACAGTGTTGAACTATTAACAAAGTGCTTCAGGACCACATTTATAGGCAATGCAGTGCTCGCTGCAAATAATTTAGATTTCCTACTTATTTAAATAGTTTTGTTTATTGTTGGGTGTTACAAAATGGGGAAGTTGTTGAGTCTTTTGTCGCGCGACGACTCTAATTGTTGTTCTTCGCCGCGTTACGATATATTTTTGGATTTCGAAAACGCCGCGCCCACTGATACCGAGCGCAGTGTCTATGAGGATGTCCAAAGAGTTTTGTTGGACTCGGAGAAGATATTAGAAGAGATACAGTGCTACAAAGGAGCGGGGAAAGAGATAAGGGAAGCTATAGCTGACCCGTCGCGAATATCGATGGAGCGAGCATGGCGCGCCGTCAAACCTCTGGTTGATAAGCTGTTGCGATGCTACAACCACTCCCTGCAGCTTCAACGAGTGAGTCAACACACTTCTTATTCGTAGTAAATTCTACTCCTACACTTTCGTAGTAAATTCTACACCTTTGTTCCCTCTAAAATTTTAAATACTAAAGTGGAGGGTAGATATTTTATTTATATATTTTAGACTGAGATTTTGCCGCTTGTATGCTTATGGTAGTTAACAATAACAATTACAGAACAATAGAATAGTACTACTTGAATGCTTTGTAAAGCTAAAGCCACATCTATTTTAATTTATGCAGTAGTTATTCTATATCTAATATCAGTGCTTTAAGGTTTGGAAACTATTGTGAACCAAAATATTCATTATAAATATAACGGATACACTCACGTTATGATTGTGTCGGAAAGCTGGTCGGAGTTATTCCGACACAATCATGAGTGTAGCCGTTTATATTTATAATCAGTGCTTTACTTAGGCAAGCTTGATTGCGAGTCAAGGTAACATCAATTTTCAGTAGTGTATTACCTTCTCATAAAAGTTATAAAACCACGTGGGAAATACATGATCACTATTAGTGAATTACATCTGTGACTTACCCTATGTTGCCTGAAATAAAGATTAAATACTAATTATAATATTGGTTATGAACATATCACCAATAATCATTCAACAACATTTGAATTCCTACAATCCATTAAGTACACATATAAAGCCAAAACAAAGAATACGCATGATAAACTAACACTTCAAAAATGTATCATTTTAATAAAACCCTCATAAAAATTAAATTAAAGCGTTTCAATAACAATTGTTTAGTGTGAAATACACACAGTGTAAACACAGATTAGTTTCCGTGAACATGTTTAGTGTTTATGCAGGCTGCGACACATTCATCATGTGAACGTGCATCCGTGTGATAGTGATATGGTACCCTGTCTTGTGATAAGCTGATAAGATTGTGTGATGTCACATTGATAATTTCTCACGAAGATAAAATAACAACAGTATTGTTGATTTAATATTGAGTGTGGAATATTCTCACATATAAAGATGAATTATGTACATACGCTATAGCTTTATACATTTGATGTTGACAATTATAATTTAAATAACAAGAACAAATATTAAGTACTTTCAACGGAGAGGAAAATCATCATGTATCTACATAATAATTTTCCTCTCCGTTGAAAGTACTTATTAATAGTATTAATAAACCAGACTATCTGTGTATTTATTATTAAAATATTTCATTTTTATGAAATTAATTTATTAAAGTAAAGCAAAAAATAGTTTAAAATAGTACTAAATATAACTATTATATACCTAGAACAATGACAGAATTGATTATCTAGTATTTTTCCATTGATACTGATGATGTCCTAAATAGGATACTGGATATAATATAGATTATATACTGCATTATGTTATGATAAACATAATATAATTTATAGTATAATGCCGATCTGCTTATTTATAGTATTCTCGTTTATTTTTATTTAGCAAAGCACATAATAATATATTAACACTAATTAATAAATATAAATAGCGCAAGCATTTGTTTCGTGTCTGGGTGTTGTGGGACCATGGTCCTCATAGTTCCTGGTTCCCTAGATACGGGGAATCCTAGTTAGGGGTCAGGATCTATGTATGTGATCGTTGGGCGTTATTTATTTATTATTTATAATTTTAATATATTAACACAACATTAACAATTTTTCACAGTTCCCAAAAGTAACTTCAATGTCACTTGCTAAATATAGGTTGGTACTTCCATGGCTAATTGATTACCTAAGCTATAATCTGAAGGTTGCAAGGTTACCCTTTCTCTAACCAGTCCAAGCGGATACTTGCACTATTAATAGAAAAGGTGAGAAGTATGAGGACAGGTCAATAAAAGGAAGGGTGGCTAATCCTGTGATATAATGAGAATCTGGGCGGGGTGGCAAAGGTTGCGCAGGTAGCTTTGATGTTAATAGTAATTTAGTAACGGAAATTATTGCTATTTTTCATTAATTCAATAAGCATGGTAAATATTGTTCGATGTCTTACAACTTACAACATCATACAAAACAACTTCACACAAAATTGATTTAAAAATCGCGCATACGAGGCCGTTGATTCGCAATCGCAACAGCATTAATAGCATTAGCGGACCGCCGCAGTTCGCATTCCCGCGGGAATGAAGAAGGTGCACGCGTGCTAAGCGATGAATTTTAGCATTCATCGGATTTCGCAACTACAGTTAATTTGAATAATGCTAACATAAATTTAGCAACTTATAAGTAATGCTGCGAATGCTAATTAATCCAACATTAGATGTTAACTGGAAATCTCCACATTTCAAAAAGACAGATTTGTTAATGATGTGTATAAATTGTTTTTAACGTATTTTACACTTCTCATGCTTGTAAAATGCATCATAAGTATTTATATTAATTGAATACATACACTGAATTAACTTTTTAAATCTCGAAAAGGTGCTTTCAGCCATTTGTTATCCACATACAACAAGTTCATACATCGCTTCAGAATAATAAACTTACCATAAATTCGATAAAAAAAATTACAATAGCGTGTAAGTTTCTGTATTGTTTTAACCTAAACTTATATTATTTTTTTATAACCTCGCTATTCAAAATGAAAAGCAAAGTGTTTATCTTCGGGTAAATAGTTAGTAGAGCGAGTGTGGCTCAGTGGGAAACGTGCGACTTTCGATCCGACGCACCCGAGTTCGAATCCCGCTGGCCTCACACCACTGACTTTCTTAAGTTATGTGCGGATTTAACACTCGTTCTGAAAACGGTGAACGAAAACATCGTGAGGAAACCGGCATGTTCAAGAATTAATCACAAACATTCAAGGACATGTGACATCTACCAACCCGAACTGGGCCAGCGTGGTGGATAAAGGCCCATACTCTCTCTATGAGAGAAGGCCCGTGTCCCAGCAGTGGGAACGTGATGGGCTGATGATGATGACCTAGTTAGTAGCCGCACAGCCCATCACGCGGAACGAGAGTTTGAGCGTCGAATCGTTTTACCTTTTACCCTCATGTTCAACTATTCTTTATAACCATATAATTATATAATTATTATGCTATGGCATACCGGTATGCCATTGCTTAGTAATTCTTTCATTTATAGCGAATTAACTGCCAGCGCGTACAAATTAAAGTTGAAAACATAAAAAGCTACAAATAATAATTTTACGAGTAAAATTAATTACCCTCGTGGATCTGATGACCGGAAACACTGATAAAACTGGGTCTACTCTACTAGCATATAATATACCGATAGTGACCAGAGAATGTCATGATTTTTGCGATGGCACCATTTCTCATCGTATTTAAAGTACCTACGCGTAGCGTACCTAATGAAAGATTTTAAATTCAATGTCGATGATAAAGAAGTAGTTAACAGACTATGAAATGTATATATTTACTTGTCTTAACAATTTTGGCGATACCTATCCTATATTAATATCGTCAAAATTCGCGGGCTATATCTTAATTATTTTTGCACATCTTGTCATGTCTCCCCGATGATAAACGACATTGCTCTCTCCTAAAGATGAAAGAAAACACGTCTAAGCTACTTTATCCTAAACTACTACCACTTAACTGCACTAACACCCACATCAATAACATCTTAGTCACTGGAGGAAACACGTTCGACATCAATTAACGCCTCTAATAAGCCGTAAGGAAGACCTATGCTAGTCGTCAGAGAAGCAATCAGGGCGGAAACAACTGTTCTATAAAACAAAGCGATGCACTTCAATGTAAACAGCATACAAGATTCGAGAGCTAGTTCAAATCTAGTTTTTGAAGATATGATTCATGAAAAAAAACGCGAGAAGTCATCAAATCTTTAACGACAATCAACAACTCGATTGTTTATGTACTTGATTGAAACCAATCAGCGACTCCCTTTCTAACAAAACATCGAATCAAAGACTTCTGGCAAAGATACCAATGTGTTTCATGGCAGAACCCGGAAGCAGCCACAAAACAGTGTACAGTCGTACGTCAACACAATGCGGCAGTGCTCGAAACTAGCCGGTTTATATCTTTGCCGGCGATTGTACGTGTTTCCTGTGGTGCACTGCGAGTGCGAACACAAATACACCAGCCTGACACCACAATATTACTTACCACAGTATATTACGTACCAATCCCTACTTAACTATTGGGTACTTTGTAAAATAAAGAGCCTAGAACTATTACAGAACTACTAGAACCGACCAGAACTTTGCCTAGTAGGCATAGGCACTATCTATAGCAAGATATAATTGCTTCTGATCTGAAATAGATTCCCGCTTTTGGAGCTTACGTAGGTGTGTGTAATTTACGTTCATCTTTAGGATATAGGAACTCGTTCTAGTTTAGCCTGATTTAATATTTCTGAAAACTAAATATAGTTTATTATTATTAAATTCTTTATTTCAGATTATAAATCCATAAAAATGTTAGTAAACACAGCACACATTCTTAAAAACTATGTTAGTACACAAAATTATATATAAAATAAAATAAAACACAAAAAGACAAAAACTCACATAATAAAATTATTGAGACACCAGCATAGCTACAGGCCTTAGTATAGCTAGCCAGTGTCTCATAATGGACGAAAAGATGTTTGTTGCAACATCGGTCGGAAGGTTTAGTCTTCAAATGTAATTTTAAAGTTTTGGCAGGTTCCTCCGCGCTAGGTGTTATAAACATGGACTTCTTTCTCAACCATTTTTAATCGACTTAAAAAAGGAGGAGGCTTTCATATCGACTGTTTTTTTTATTCTATTGTTTTAATGTTTGTTACGCGATTCCTCCACCAATTATGAATTGATTATGATGATTCTTTTTTTGTTTGGTAGGTCATACTTCAGAGGTGGTCCCATATTACATTTTATCTAAATCGATTTAGCACTTTTTGAAATAATCAATAATAACAAAAAATATAAGTTTGGTCTTGAAGTCGTGAATTATTAAACTGTGTGTACATGAGCTGAGGTCTTATTCTAAAGTGCACGATACTAAAATCTATTTGAGTATCTTCGTGAATCATTTTGAATAAACGGTTTCACACCAGTTTTTACAAGCTTAATTTTCTGAATAGCCCTTCTACGTTCATGACAATCATCCAATCAAAACAATCACAGCTCTCATAGCGCGTGAGAAATAAATAATCGACGGCTGCAGGGGCAATGGAACCATCAATTTACTGGTTAACTTATACGTGACTTAAACCGAACGTAAATTTATCAAAGTCTGAACCCTGTAACGTAAACCACTGGTGATTTACAGGTCTGTAACAATTGCCTTTGGAATTTATTTTGAAAAGAGACTTACGAGATTAAATACATATTCATCTATACAGCATACTTATCAATGTAAAGAATAATACAGTACCATACCATACCATACCAGAACTCAGATCACTGATGTCACTCAGGAAGCTGCTTGGTTGAAATGAGATTGGGCACGTCAGCCGCATGTCTAGCGAACTTTGAGCCAAATGAACAACCGAATGGGGTCCCAACTATGGACGCAGACAACGCGGCAGACCAAAACGGAGATGGCGAGATGAGCTGGATACATTCCTGATAGATTGGCCCATTCTATCTGAATATCATGAAATATAATACCATAATAATTTATGTACCAGATAACCAGACCAATTGAAAGTAATGATCAAATTTCATTACATTATAGTTAAGATCACCACATGCACTCAGTTTTAGGCGAAAACAAAAGAGGTTCATGTCTTGCCAGTCCAAAGATGTACAGACCTAAGGCCTATTTGCCAATCTTTTTCATAAAAAAAAACTTCCTTTCCTTCAAACAAGTCAAATCTGTTACAGATATACATTAAAATGGTGAAAGCTGTAAATCATATAAAATTCTAAGTTACTGGTTTGTATTTGAAAATTAGAGCATGATCTGTCTGCCTATTAAATGGTGCAATGCACGTATGAGTTGATTGTTATATTCATCATAAAGATTTCTAATAAATCGTCATGATAATAAAATATTTACTAATATGCTAATGACTAGTGATAATGAAATGAATGATGTGCTAAGTGGGTAAACATTCATTCTAATCTCGATAGCTGAATCATTAGCGTAATCTACAATTGATGTACCTAATCAGTTCGGATTGCTGCACTTGAAATGTGGATGGAACAAAATAATTGGAGAAAATTAACGAGCCGTATTTTTCCGTGATAGAATTCCAGTATCAATAACGTTTTTAAATCTTTATACGCTTTTGTTGATGGAGGTATCTTAGAATTAGGTACCTAACTAACTTTGAATTCAAAATAATTAACATATAGGGAAAGTATCCCGATTCTTAATTCTGGCATTAATTTTGATGGTAGTTGAAAACTTGTGATTCTTTTGTTATGTTGGCGTCGTCTGTGAAATATCCCTATAGTAATTACAGCGAAACGCGTAGTTAAATAAGTAGTAACTCGAAGGATAAAGTTTAGAAAATACAATGCAGAGCCACATTCTGCAGACTAGGTTTTGTCTGAAGCAGACAGAGCTGCTTACGAGTAGAGCCATCAGATTATTTTGTTAGTAATAATAAAGAAATTTAGTCGCAATTTCCAACCCAGAATGCACTCTTTAGAGGAAAATTGGCTCGAATCTCTAACCAAAAATGTAATAAACCACGGTCATAATTTGTTGAAATGTGAATTAATAATGAATATATCTACCTCAATAGAAGGTACTACATACCTATTTATAGTAAAACAAGTCGTTGCGAAATGGTTCATGCAAAACGCAAGCCGAGCAACTTCGATCATATTATGAATAGCGAATGCGCCTATTTAGGAAACAACAATGAGAGACAAGCGTGAATCATGTTCAAGTTTTGCATGTCTCACGGCCTCTGCAACAATCATGAGGTTAGAAGAAGACAACAATATTTTTGTTTATATCATTGTATCGGGAACTCGTTCAGTGTTTACCACTCATGGTTTTGATCTGCCACAATATAACAAAACAAAGAGTGAGGAACGATGAATTGTCTAGAGTGTAGAAGAAGCGAGACTTCATCGACTATAATCAAACAATTGAATAACTATTTGTACTAACAAGTAGTAAGTAAGTATTATTCTGATACTTCGACTAACTTTCTAACATAACATTGCAAGTCAAGTCATTTGGTTATTGGTTAACTATATTTAAACAGCTACAAACATCATGGCACCATTTCATTAGCTTAACCCTCGCCATCATCCGCGACAACGTTTCTGTAAAGTGTAATCAAATGATTGCTTCACCAAGACATCTTTCTCAAACATTTTTGGAAAAGTCATGTTTTTGTACTTAGGTAGCATCTGTTTCCGTACTGTTGCCTACATGGTATTCATCTATCTATTTGTCTATCCGAAAGCCCTTAAAAGGTGCAGTGCGGCGTACCCGTCCGTATTGCGGTGTTTCGCAACGCCATCTGGTGAAATATAAAACTATGTATATGGAAACGAACGAAACGAACGGTTATCTTTCAAAGAGCGAATGTGGCTCAGTGGGAGCACGTGCGACTTTCAATCCCACGCACCTGAGTTCGAATCCCGCTGACAATGCATCAATGGTTATGTGCGGATCTAACACTCGCTCTAAAAACGGTGAAGGAAAACATCTTGAGGAAACCGGCATGTCCAAGAAGTGATCACACAATTCGAGGACATGTGACATCAACCAACCCGCATTAGGCCAGCGTGGTGGATTGTGGCCCATACTCTCTCTATGAGAGAAGGCCCGTGTCCCAAGCAGTGGAACAGTGATGGGCTGATGATGATGATGGACAAACGTTACTAGTGCAAACAAAACTGACAACTACGTCCTTTTTAAATATAATTTGGTAACAACGAGTAAGTTGAACATGATGGTGAGTTATCAATAACAGTGGCATTGCAGTCACCCAGAACTTTGAATAGTTAAGTTAAGTTAGTTAAGTTAGTTAAGTCTGGCTCGGCGTTGCACTGCGCTAGTCCCCCTGAGATTCGTTCGAGTCAAATGCCCAGTAATTCCTCTTGCATAATTATACGATATGACATATGAACAGGGATTACACACATGTGCAGTGCAGACACTATTTGGTATCACTTCATAGACTGGACCGGCTTGAAATGTGTTTCGTCTAAATCATCGCGTACGTCATAATCATAGTGAGAATTTAATTATGGACGCAGTGTTATGTTAAATAAGGTAATTAGGAGAAACTTTGTGTGGCCTCGGATTTAAAGACATAATTACGCGGTTATGTAAATTAAGTTTTACTCTATGCATATGTGTTTATGTAATAACAAATAAAGACGTTAATAACGATACATAAGCTCATTAAAATAAAGAGTACATACTTGTTAAAATGGTAAATTAATTCATTATACTTTCTTTATAAAAAATCTGTGAAGCCGAGAAAAAGTATACACAAAGTTCTTCAAAAGATCGCGTTTCTCGTAATATAAAAAGAAATACCTACTTGCACATTTTGCTCAAATTTCCGAGTTCGTGACTCACTTGACACCACTTTAAGGTACTATTGGCTATTCTGTGACTACATTTGAATTTCGCAGCTGCTCCTTTCGCGAAACCTGCAATACATTCCAGAGCATACTGGAAGCGACAGGTGTACCCACAAACAGCACAAGCCTCATAAAAAACGTTTTGTTATCATGCTATACAATAAGCTCGTCATACATCTGTGGATAAATGGTGAATAAGATCGGTAATCGTCATCCGGCGGAATTCCAACAGCCACGCACCTGCCCACCTGCGTTTTCTTTATATACCCCATAAAGGTTCCTTGCTAACCTTGACGGTCCTCGCAAAATAATTTGCAGAAATATAACTAGGATCCTTTTATCGTAAAAAGCTTTTGTTCGTTACTGGGTCACTCACAGCGGTTGCTGCGTAAAGGGACTTCTCAACTTCAAAACTCACAAAAGGATCTTGGTTCTTGGAAAGAATCCGCGCGAGATAAAATCCTTTCTTAATCTTTTAAAAATGTACGAGCTTTAGTTCTAAATGAGCTTCTAATTTGAGTTGTTGCTGATACGATACGACTTGCGGGGGCGGTCATGATTGCGCATAAATTAACATAAAAGGGTCTTTACCCGGCCGCTATGGCTATGAATTTGAACTGTGTTTCTTGTAAAAGTTCGACAAATTGCTATGGAGGAGTTTTGTTGGGTTTTATAACTTAGTACAAGCATTCAATGTTGTCATAACATTTTATGGTACACGAGTAGCATGTTAAAGTTGATAAAATTGCAAAAATATCTATTTATAAGGTTACTTCTTTCCTTCCGTATATTTTTTTATCGATTCTGTTTTGATCCTGAGGCGCAGTTGCTGTTTGTAGGTTTTGAGAACTGGGAAGAAATTACAAACAACACCGCTCCCTCCTTGTACTGTACAAATGTAACGTCGGCGGAGTATTGCGATAAGTTGTTTATACTTTAGATTGTTACAAGCCTGAAAAAATCGAATCTGCAAAATTCAGTTTCGTTTGGCTTAAAAGCTTAGCCTTACGAAAAGTTATGTCAAGCATAATGAAAAAAAAATGAGGAAAGCCTTTTAACAAATTCTGAAAATGACGCCTAAAACATCCCTTCGCAAAGAACTTTCATCGCCTGAGCCTTGAGTACATGTGAATAATTTATACACCACCGTTCGAAACAACATGCTGTCTAAGATGCTCTCGGCACGCTAGGGTTTCCGCTTCGTAACCGGCACCGATACTTTGGCTGTCGACTGTCAATTTCGAGTGCCCAAACTGTGTAGTTTCGACAAGACAGAGTGAGATACTGCGCAAGTTCTACCTTAAGGTAAGTTACAGCAGTGAAGGCACTGTCTCGATAATTCGATGTAAAATGTCTATGATTTGAGCGACTTATAAATTATGTGCAATATACTATAGGCGAATAATAATAAATAAAATGTTATTTGTTATCATTGATCGTCTCCTCATGTTATAAGTCACAAACGCATGCCAGTCGTACCTAAGTCGCTATTTCATTGCAAGTATGTATGACAGTTACTGTCTTCTACCTGCTCGCACTACATAAACTTGCAATCTTGCATGCCGTCCTATAAGTTTTATCAAACGGGTATTGGCACGTAAGAGGCCAGACTTGTTATTAATGTTGTATTGTTTGACTGCCCCGTGGGTGCAACCAAATACCTTTTGTAGATCGGTGGGCGTAATGCCTGCCTCTAAATTTGTGTAATTTTATGTGTAGTTAGGAATTTCATTCGAGTTATGTGAGCGACGTTCCGTGGGATACTCTTGCCACATAACATAAACTTAAGCAGCTATAATGTTTACACTACATTTAGCTACTTATAGCTGCTTTACATGTTATTAGACAGCTATATCACAAACATTACTCTATATTAAGTCTTTATGTAAAATGTAAGCCAGTCAGCAATCTGTTTTCAATTTTCAGCTTTAATTAAACTTCATTAGCAGTTTTAGCGCCTGATCTTTTTCATTATACAAAATGTCGGAAAATCCCTGGATTAGTAAGTAATCCCTTAGCAACAGTTTGAGCTCCACAAAACAAAATCCTAGCGTCCCAAGATATAGGTCGCCCGGATGCGAACGGCATGTTGTGGCTTTTTGCGAGTGCTATACAATATTGTCGAAAGCTTTTGTTCTTTTTTTGTAACACTTAATAGATCTATGTTTGGCCACTATCTCGCCTGATGTGAAGCGATGAAGTGGCCTAAGATGGAATACTTCCTAGCAGGAATACTTTTATTTTACAGTAACTCTAAAACAAAATACGCGTATGAGTATTGAGAGTATCTTTCTTCTTATTCTGCCTAGCGCGTTAGTTCCGGTGTGGTAGTCAGCTTTGCTAGTTGTAAATCAACAACTTGCTCCGCAGAATACCAAAGTGTCCTAATTAAACGATGCTAATTGGTCGTCATCATGACACGCTGGGAATAAATTGATGAATCTAACTCAGGAGCTGTTCACAACTGACGATCATACGGCTGATGTGGAACTAAAAGTAAATGGTGCATGCAGTACGTTGATCTTAGAACCAAGAATGCATAAAATAGTTACTACATACTTTCTGCGGGAATTAGAACCTAATTACATTTTCTTGAACAATATCGCACTAATAGAAAGAATAAATAAACTCGATAGTAAAGCGTGTAATTTGAAAGATAAAAGCAAAGAAAACGATGTGCTAGATCGCAGTCCGAAGAGATAAAATACGACGCAATTTTATATGAAATGTCATATTCAGAGAGAAGTCAGTTTCATCACGCATCTTATGTGTAGGCCGAGAATGAGACACTGGTTATGTGTGTAGGTGTAAAAATTGTCTTTATCGTTGACTCTGTGCCTGATACAAACCAATCTTCAATCTAATCTTGAAACCTGCTGACGATAGCTTTTTGACATCACTGTATATATTATATAACGAAAAATAGAATAGAAAATTATCGAAATCACCAAACCGTTTGAACACACCTCAGGTATAGACAATAGACCCTATAATAGCGTGCAGAACTTCGCAGCAGTCAGGCTATTGAAAAAACTACGTCATCTCAGTGTTGTCAAAAATAAATTGTTTCTTTCTTTCTTTATCTCCCAAAGCGTGCAAAATATTTTGTGGATTTTCGAAGTACTATTATTGCCAATAAAAATATATTTGCAGGATCCAGTCTACGCTTGAATGAAGTCTTTAGCTGTACATATAGTATTATCGATATAAATAACTGCATTGACACACGCGCGCGTGCTCTCGTCATTATACGCGTCTACTCTACAAACTTAACATCTGGCTAAAATTATTGCTCAAATCTCGCAATTGGTCCGTAAGTGGCGTTAATTTAATTACCCCCACTGCCGATCGAGCCCGAGCTCTTAATTTACATCGCTAGGGAAGAAAGGACGTAGTTTTCATAGTTTATACGGCACTTACGTCTTTCTTCCAATAGTAGTGCGTTAATTGTGAACGTGACCATATTATCTTGATCCGTGATACAGTGCTAATACAAACTGTTGCTTGTTTTGTGGTTTTTGTAACACAATTTCAGTGGAATTCTAAATTAAAACAGAATCGTGGGGACTCTTTAGTTTCCTAAGCGTGCGCCACTTTACTCATTCATATAGAAACAGTGGGTAACCTTCAGAGAAAAAATTGCCATCCTTACTGTTCGTGTAAAATCGCATTCGAACGTTATCTCCTGATGTAATGCCATGATGCGGTTGACTTCGAAGCACCCTTGTCTAAAGAAACCTGTTCACCCGTTGCTTGAATAGTACTTTTTTCTGACTACTGCGGACCGATGCGGAGAGTTTTTATTGTGAAACAGTTAATTTATGCATTAGGCATGCGATTAACACGTTTACTGTTCTATGAGCCACGCATGGCTAATGGGGAATTAATTGTGTCTAGAGGCCGTTGTCATGCCATTATATGAGCTGATCATGTGGCGAAGATAGGAAGATAGGATATTCACTGCGTGCGAAGTTAGTAAATTAACTAGTGATTCATCGTCCAAATTGCCTAAGCCAAATAGCGCTAAGTAAAAAAGCCGCGTTTTTCGGCAACAGAAAAGTTAATGCCATGGGAATATCATAGTTTTGATTTTAAAGAAAGGTAGCAGTTTCGATAGAATTCTTGCTTGGTACTGCTTCGTGCTTTCAGTGGGTGCTAACACTGAATCAAATCACTTAGAAAACCAGTATCCAGCATTGTTAATGTTCGATCTGCTTATTGTTGTCTGAGAAGTTAATAAAGTAGTTGTAGCAGTATACTAATTTACTATTATTAAAGAGGCCAACGGGCTACATCTACCATGGCCAACCTTGAAGCGATAAACCAAACTACACAAAACTTTAATGGCGCTCCCGAATACACCCGATGCTCAAGGAACAGATGTTTGTGATCCACATATAAAACCGTGTCCATTTATGGCATTACATCATCCTCATCCCAGAACGCACCCAACTGCGGATGGTGTGACGGTAGCGTTGAAAAACACTGTCTCGGTTAGTTGCGACATGTGATTCACCTTGTCTCGATATACATATATGATTCACCAATTAATATACGTATTTGTGTGAGCATTGTTGAGGGAAGAGCATTTTGAAACCTGTTTGTGTTAGAAACTGGATTTTAGTGGAACGGGGTTGGATTGGCGTAGGAATGGAACGAATGGAGTGCACGCGAGGAACATCAGAACACTAGGTCGATGGAGTGATAATAAGCGTAATTTTGAATCGTAACTTTGCTCTTAAAGCGGTCATGCAGATTCACCACTGGTTGATATTCTTGACCATCGACGACCGCACGTCTTCGGCGCAGATTGCCCTATGTGAATTAAATCGTTAACCTAAGACGATTAGTAGAAAAGAAAACCTTTTAAAACTACTTACTCATTATTAAAGTAGATAATTGTAATTAGGTTACTAAGGTTTTAATCTTACATTACAGATATAGGGCCCCTGATCTACCTACAGATATCTAACGGTCCTGTTTTAAACAACGAAATGCCAGAATAAGTTTGTTGAAGAGAATTGCTTGGGACCTGCTTTGAATTATTTAAGTAAAAAAGGTTGGACTCGAGCTCCTAGTTTTACTCTCTAGACGTTGGTACCCTTGGAGTCTATAATATACCTACAGGTATATAGTACTATTAGGTGTTCTGTGCTATAGGCATGTTTACTTCCTGTGGGTTTTTTAGGCAACAAAATTTCTAACTCGAGACGAAAACATCATAAATATTTTTTGGGGTGGCTTGCTTGTCTACATGCTAAAAGGCCGAGGATTGATATCATCGTAGCAATATTTAAATTTGTTCGCCAGTAAATTAATTATTTATTGAATAAGAACCTTTTTAATCACTAATATTTCTAAAATTATAAAAACACACAAGAAGCTATCGATTTTGTTGATTTTTTATAGATATTTATAATTTAGGTTTTTCTCGCCTGACTGCAAGTGTTTGCCTTTTCCGTGATATTTGCCTTCACTGATTTCAGAAAACACGATTACGCATGATCAGTCTCAGCTGATCTCTGAAGAACCTTTTGTTCCATCCGAATTTATTAATTTCAAACCTACACACTTTTGGGTATAAAAATCGTTTACAGCACTCATGCTTATTTAAAGTCAATATCTATCCGTTTCATCCATACATATAAGAATTAAGGAAAAAAGGAGGGATTATGATATTTTTAAAGAAAACTTTCAACGCGTAATTGAGACTAAGGACACCTCACATCAGTGACGAGGGCTGGGTATTTCTGGCTTATTGAGAAATGTGTACACAAACCGCAAAACTTCTGAGCAAGTTGAGTAACCTAAAAGCTATAAATAAGTGCCTATAAAGTTTCTGAATCAGACGTCAAATAAGTTATTGGAAGCACATTTTTGTTATGATTATGTATGTATGATTGGTATGATTCTGAATAAATACGACCTTTTCTGGAAAGATTGACAGTCTTTATTTACCGAATATTACCGACTTTGAGTTCAGTTCAGAGTGCGCAATCAGGCTTTATTTGCGACAGCATCGTCATTGCCGACGGTGAGATAGAGTTAAATGAAGATAAAAACGGCTAGACAAAGAGAAAGATGAAGTTGGTTAAATCTTAAGCACCTTGTTCTACGTAATAGGGTGATGAGACTAGTTTGGTCTTGCACTGACGTCCCGCATTGGGTGTATTGTCCATGCCTTGCCAGCATCTCAAACCATCCCAAACTCTTTGTAGCACCTTCTAAAGCATCCGATTTCTCCAATACAGAATCGGCGACTGTCAAAAGGCACCCAAGCTATTAGTCCAATAATTCAAATAGGAAGAGAGTATGTAGAGTGAATGAAAATAATTGGCTGGACCCATTCCCTTATCAACCGACTGATGCAGTCTAATCGACTAAATTACAATCGCTTCCTGACATTGTTTAAAATCATTGCACAATAGGCTTAAATTATGTTGTCAAACAACGGGGTTTGCCTAATTGATGTGTGATTCAATAAAACGTTACGAACAATTGCTTTGTAACGATGATCTAATATAACTTCAATAATATCCCGAATCAATGTTGTTTAAAGTTTATAAATAACAGGAAACTTTGTTAGTTATGTTCCTTTTTTTATGTTACTAAATGGCGAGACGAGTGGGTCGTTTACCTGATGGTAAGCATTACGCCCGCCCATAACAGTTGCAGCTCCACCCAGAACTCCGTCACATTATTATCACATTATTATGATGCATTCCGTTTGCATCAGAATAATGTGATAACTACAAAATCATAATCAAATTTTAATATATTTCATAACCATATTTTGCGAGTTCGGTGAGCTTGCAAGAAGTTTGCTGTTTGTTGTAAAGTGTTATAAAATAACTGTAAGCACATAATAGATAATAGTCCTACCTATAAATAAATTTTTGACGTGTCGAATGCTTGTCTATAAAAGATATTCTGCAAAAACGCAATGTTATATAACCCTAACGGTTACAGCTACAGTCTGACATGCGAATTATTACAAGTTTGGTCACGCCATTGCATCTGCTGTTATAGGGACTTCACCAGAATCACAGAATACTAGAAATCCAAGTCTAAGAATATTGGCTAGCTCTTTGGACCGAAGTGCATATAGAGCGTGTGTGGCAGTATATTAGGAGTAAACACTGGTATTGTCTACTATATTTTTCAACAAACAAGTCTACTGACTGGGCCATCCATCCAACTGAACTCTATAATAATTATAATAGAACAAGTGCGGTATTGAACAAACAATTGTATAGAACTTTTAGTTCATACAACCAGTGAACAGTAGACTTAGACCAGCGTGCGAGGTCATTTAGACAGATCCACTACGATACGGCCGAACCTCACTAGAAGTTTGAGTAAGTGAATACCTAAAATAAGCAGTTTATTAACCGTAACCAAACTGGACACCATATAACACGCACCTGCCGCAAACCAACTGTGCATGTACCTACTTACTCGAGCATACTTAGTTTTATTGTGCTTTGATCGAGTTACCTTTTAATTAGCGATAGAGTAAAGAGTTAGATTCGGTCCAGTAGTTTCATCAAACATTCACAATCTACTTAAGTAGGAAAGTTGATGTTAATAAAAAAAATATCACATATTTTACCTAATTACATTTTTTGACTAGAGCGAGTGTGGCGCAGCAGAAATTCGTGCTATTTTTTATCTGAATCACCGAGTTCGAATTCCGCTGGCCGAGTATGCGGATTTAACACTCGCTCTCAAAATAGTAAAAGAAAACATCGTGAGGGAACCGACATGTCCTAGAATGATTAAGTTCAAGGACGCGTAACATTCACCAACCGGCACTGGGCCAGTGTGGTTGGTGGTGAATAATGGACCATACTCTCTCTATGAGAGAAAGCCCTTGTTCCAGCAGTGGGAACGCAATGAGCTGATAATGATGATGATTTTTGTGACAAACTCTAGGCATGATTTCAATTTCATCATATTCACTATGTAGATAAACAAAATTTATTTTACATAAACCAACATCCACTTTATTACAATATTACATGTTAAGAACAATTTATACACAATTCATGTTACTAAGTCATGTTAAACTATAGTGACACAAGGGAGGGCGTGAACACGTATTGGGGGCGCTTTAAATTAGGCATACATTTGTTGTGTTGTTTAGAATTTCATAATTTTGTTTTCCTTGTTGCAGGTGGTGCCACATCTTCTCGGCTCACTTGTGGGCGGCAGTATGAGTCCGACACAACACTTGGAGCAGCAGCAGGCGCTGGTGAAGCAGTTTGCAGAGATTCTGGAGTTCGTGCTCAAATTCGACGAATACAAAGTGAGTGGAGTACTGAACCAGTGGTGAACCTTGTCCTCGGCTAGGAAATAAATAAATAAGTAACATTCAACGGTCACATACAGTTATCTTCGTCCTCGAATTTTCTGTATCTAGGGAACCAGGAACAATGAAGACTATGGTTCCTCAACACCCAGACACAAAACTAATGCTTGTGCCTTTTTTCTGTTCACAAACTCGCAATCTCCCTAAACTTCCAAAGATTTGCAAAACATACAATTCTTTGAACCAACGTCTAAATCAACTTATTATGTCTAAACAAACATAAATTGTGGCAGTTCTATTTCTCTCTTGTATATCTATGAACGAAGCGCGTGTACGTAGATCGTGATAAATCTTATCATTTTATTTACTTTAATCTATTTATGGCTTTTGAGGAAAATTCACATTTACTTCTTATGCTATTGATAAAATCGGTGAATAGAATGCAAGATCTTCTAGAGTTAATCATATTCAATATTCATAGGGCTAATAGGTCTTATTATATGGACTTAATCACGCTAAAATATTAGGTTTACCTTTTTGTCTCCTTGCGGCCAGTCAATGCAACTTAACTGAAACGTCGAGGTAATCAAACCTAATGGTTTAAGATTAAGCCCAGATAACACGTATAACAGTAAAAACTATGTTTTTAAAGTTAAAATTACTGTCACCTACAGGTTATTTCTTCTATTCAATTGAAACATAGAAATTCGAGATTTGTATGCTTCAACTGAATATAATGTATTGATGTCAGCTTTTTATGCATCTTCACTTCTCGTCCAGACTTGCGAGTTTTCATTTTAAATATGTTAACCTTCATCGATCAGACTCTCGCATCTCTGAAAGATTCCACCACATCTACATTTATCAAAATGGTAACGAAAATAGGTTGCTATATCTTTTCATGATCTTATTATCTTTGAAACATATCGTCAGGTTGTCTAGAAGAAACGTGCAAAACAATTCTCTTTTCTCTAACATATAGGTAAATCGTTTTATATTTGGTGATGAGTTTAGGGTTCTTGTTCATGTCCAAGTGTAGACGAGCAGTCAAGAGAATGCGTCTTCATATGGACAATAAAACATATTTAGCGTGCTATTTATTGTAATCCAAATATAAAATATGTAGTGACCAAACATAGATCTATTAAGAGTAAAAAAGCATAGAGTACTAGAGGTTCAGACATATCGAATTTCTTAAGCTTTATATTATTCTTGGCTTCTCGACTAGGCTTGAAAATTTCTCATAATAATTTATCTGAAATATCTTATCCTTTATCTATGAATGTAATATTATATTCTCTTACATATCTGATAAATTCATCTCCTTCATCATTATGTACCTCTGTAATGAACTAAATCAGGTTTTCCTGAAATAACGAATTCATTATTGGTTTGAAGATCTGAAGCATTCGCTGATGTGTTAATAACCCGGCTTGTAAAACTTCAAAACTTATACCTATGTAACCAATTTCTTTCCTATAGTCTTATCACTTAGATTTATAAATAAACGTATAAAAGTAAATTTAAGCTACCAGTTTGAGTGCAAGTTTGAGTAGTACCTAATGTACAGTAGGTATAATATGAGTGCAGTGCGTATTTCCTCTCTCGATATTGGTCTCAATTGTGTGTATCGGATGTTCGGATCATACCCATTCCGATGGGATGAACGGAACAACAATATCACATCTACACTAATTTCTGACCCCACGCTCGGATTTCTCACGATGTTATTGATGCTTCCTTCCACTTTAATCGTTTTGCAGCCAATTCAAGTGAGGTACTGGTCAACCATACTTATAATCATTCTGCTGTCCATAACATTATAACTCGTCAAGTGACTCGCCCAATCCTACATAGTCCTGGCACTCTTCTCACCCACACGTCAGCAATTTGAGCTTGGCTCGCAATGAGTACTGAAACGGCACATAAGTTATACTTAACCAAATTGATAATTTGTTCGTCCCCAAACAGCCATCAATAACAATCGTAAACAAAGCAACGAATGATATAAATTAGAGCCATAATTCAATGAGCAAGCCTGAGACCTCTGACCTCAACCTTGCGAAGTCGTTGCACTGAGTACGAGCGTAAGGTTATCAGTGGTGTCGTTGCGCTGTGGAGACAATTTGCTAAATGGTAATGCGACAGTGATTTACATGCCTACTACTACTGTCAGTGTTGGCTTCAGGCTTTGCTCGTGTATTCTTTAAATATTATGTACTTGCTTTACCGTGGTTTCGCCCATGTTTTTCCTCAAAAATAAAATATCGTATAAATATCAACTATCGGAGGAAGGACAAAGAAAACATAAACTCACATTTTATTTACAATATTAGTTGGGATACTTTTGGCATCGGCTGCCAGTTACCAGGTTTTACCAGGAAATACCTAAGTTTTAATAATAGCCGTCCGTTGTAGTTCAAGTTAAGGTTGAGTGAAGTCCTCAGTGAATTAAATAAAGGGAATTGACCCAAACTTCCCGGAGTACGCTCGCTGGAGGTTTACTATTACATTATCAACATTTTTTATAAAATACACCATTTGCAGAGGTTACTTATAGACAACCTCGTTATTATGTTCCTTATTCACTACACTACTTAATTCTTTCAATAAAAAAATTACGTAGGCCCTCTAAACTTTTTACTGATCTAGCAATTTTTTAACACTTGAATCATATTATGGACCATCGACACGAAGAAGAAGAAGCATATTCTTTAGTTACATATAAAATGTGTGACATATCTAGAGATGATAAGTTTGATATTGAAAGCTTAAACAAGACTAAAGAGGTGAAAGTCCCAAAGGGATTCGTAGAGATCAAAGTTCGGATAATGTGTCAGTAACAGTCGGGCGAGACACATTGAAAACTTATCGTACCGCGGTCGAGGGCGAAAATGAACCAGCATTTTCTAAAATAGACATTTTGGTGAAAAATTTATTTTCAAACGTTATTTTGTCTAGTAGGAGCTTTTCGCAAAACTTATTTTAAGGCGCTCGTGTTGGCGGAGTATGATAACTGATTTCATTAATATTTATGTCGCTGTCGACCCACTTGACTTATAAAATAAAACGTCTCAGATTGCATTGATTATTATAAAACAAATCCTAGATTACTTTTTGTTACAGATACAGATTATGAATTAGCTACACGTCATAATTTCTTTTCCTATAACCAGATAGGTACATTGTCTTCAATCTATGATAGGTACATGTTTTAAAAATCACCTTTACTTCCGAGTTGTTTGTACAGCATTTTTGCTCGCCGTTTTAAAAGGACTGATTCGTAAAAGCCATAAAACATAGGCTGACTCATGATCCATTTTTGGGCTGACAATTCGATGCTCCCCAGATCTCACCAGAAATTGCTTAGTCATCTTCCATCATAATTCTTCGTTAATTTCGACACCATAAGTTCTTGTTAAATATCTCAACAAGACCGCATTGTTAGCAATATATCTCACCCTTCCCTGCTATTGTGTTCTCGTCAATATACCAGTTAGTCATCGAGACTAATAAGGGCGCGTACCGATCAGCGAGCTGCGAGTGTTCGACCGCCCATTGTCATAGAAAGCGTGGTTGACCTCGGTCCAAGTGACTCACGGGCTTCGATATCGAACTGATTGGATTGCTTGTAGATAAGCACCCCTAGATTTACACACAAATTCAAAGGTCTGAAGTTATTGCACGTGAGAGTTAAAGACTGACGTCTCAAGGGCTCAAGGGTGACGGACTAAGCGCATACGTTTATACGTGTTTAGGTTCTTTGTTATTAGACTTCAATTTTATTGACACACTTGGCGTTAAATTCCTTAAAATAATAGAGACAAATAAGGGCGCATACCGATCAGCGATTTGCCGGTATCGGTACCTAATATTATTATCTTTTCTGTGGCATCAGATGCCCATTGTCATATAAAGCGATGTTGACTACGAGCCAAATGACTCGCTAACATCCACAGGGTTCGTGCGTGTCTTTTTGACATCACTCATCCAAATTTGTGACTTCTTCATTGGAGCCGTACATTTGAGAAGGGACATCATCAGCTGTCAGATCCGTAATAAGTGGACAAACTGATATGCATGTGCGTACCAAATGCAGTGCAGTCCAATGGACTGGAGTATTTGATTATCTCGTCAAATCTCAGTTGTGCGTATATCATAAGGGTACTTTAAACAATAGATTTTCAATTGTTTTAATTACTCGATATTAGAATAACTTTCATTCTTCTATTTTTATTTTACTAGATTTTCAATTGTTTTAAATATCTGATATTAGAATAACTTCATTCTTCTATTATTAATTTATAGTAGTGTTTTTTTCTGGATTGCATTGGTGCTGCAATGGGTAGTAAGGACGAAGCGTACCAATCAACGCACTACGTGTATTATCATAGAAAGCGAGGTTGACCTCGCGCATGTGAATCATTGCTTTGTATAGCTCTCTGATATTGAACTGATTCGACATCTTCTATAAATCGGAATATTTGCATATTATCTTTATTTAATGTCTCAGTCTTATGTTTGGTTTCCAGTTAAGGCAGCTTTTATAGCTCAAGATTATGGTAAATATACGTCGTAGAAGATCTATGTCAGAGTGTGTCCTTTAAAATCATGATGTTCATTGGTGACCGTTTTGCATGATGCGGACCCTCTGCTTGCGTGACGTCAGTTAACATATAAAAGTCATGCGCATCTTATTTTTGTGTAGCATAAAATTGAGACATTAAAATTACCACTGAGGGAGCAAAAACCTTTTGTTTTTCACTGTTTCACTTGTTTATATCAACAAAAAACTTACCGCATTCACATCTTACGAATCTTAAAAAATATAGAATCTCTTACGTTTACTATGTAATATGGGTATGGTTATAGCTTCAAGCTATCAGTAGACTCAAATTAATGTGTCGTATAAATTGTGAAATTTCTACAAAAATATCAGTTGATTGAATCTGTTGTAGCTGTTGTTGTATCAATCGCGTCAGTTCATGTATTCGGCCTCAGTGTACAAATCAGATAAGTCTCCAGACGTCTCGCTAAAGCGGTCACTAGGTCCACGGAGATTTTCCAATTGATGCTGGCATTGTCCTGGTACTTCACATTGCAGTAAAGCTATAAAGAAGATCTACCTTGATCTATCTTTAAACTCTGTATAAACTGGCCAGGTAGATATACCTAGTTAAAAGATAGATCTGCTAGTTGCTGGCTATTATATAGGTTTCTAAAGTTCGTTGAGATATTCTTCGAGACTTCGAAATATTTTAGCATGGTAGGACTTGACTATTGATTGCTTCGTCATGGCGTTTACACTGCTGCTGTTGATATAGGATGGTCGTTGGAGTCTTTACTTAAGCCAAGTGGTGTGAAATGTTTAGACCTTTAGAAGTGACCACCTTTTTTATCCTTCTATTCTTGACCACCCCTCCGAGCTGTTCAAGTAGCTTTGACCCCCGAAATAACGTCGTATTTGAGTTCTGATTGTCCATATTATAGCTTCCGTAAAGTTTAATAATTTGGCTCACAGCACGTAGGATGCGGGTTCAATTTCCGATAAAGAAAGTTTGTCTAATGTCTGAAAACAGTGGCCCTTAAGTTCCTAGTTCTAGAGGTACAGAAAATCCTAGTTTCCGGCAAGGATCGTATATCGTATGTGGTCGTTGGACGTTTCATGTCAACTATAAACTACAATCTATACTAATATTACAAAGAGGTAAAATTGTTTGTATGTATGTTTATATAGGGTAATCTCTGGAACTACTGATCCGTTTATGAAAATACTTTCTAGTAAGCTGATAGAAAGCTACACTATCCCTGAGTAACATACGCTATATTTTATTATGTCGACGCGAATGTAGTCGCGAGCAGTTGCTAGTATAAAATAAAACTGATGGTGATAGTGACTCCAATATGTTCATCCCCCAGATGAAAACACCAGCGATACAAAACGACTTCAGCTACTACAGACGCAGCGTCTCCCGAGGGGGTCTCATAAACGCGGAGCTGCCTCCAGGGGAAGAGCCTCACATAACGGCCGAGGTGGCCAACAGAATGTCCCTGTTTTACGCGCAAGCCACGCCCATGCTCAAGGTCCTGTCGGAAGCCACCAGTCAGTTCGTCAACGATAACCAGCAAGATTTGGAGAATACGACGGAAACGCTTAGCACCATGGCCAAAGTCTGCTTGAGGATGTTGGAGAATCCGTAAGTACTCATTCTTAAAGTAGCATTTAAGTGTAAAGCTGTAAGTGTTGCCTGTAGACTGCAACAGCAGTGGCATGCCCGATACGTTGCCGATACTGTAGAGGTAGAGGAAAAAGTGAATCGATGGGCTCGGGGGAAACAAATGCCTTCTGTACCGGTGCTAAAATACAGAAGATATTGCAAACACTTTAGCAGGTGGGTTGGTAAGCGCAAAGGGGATTTAGGTAACTCTTAGAAAAAAGTTGACGTAATTGCTTCAGGATTTTGAAACCCTACTCGTTAAACTTGCGGTAGAGGCGAAACTCATCTGAACTCTCTCGTATATGCCATTAATTCTGCCGCCAAACAGTAGTGAGCAAGCATTACTATCTTCCGGTTCGAAAGGACACAAATTACAGCGAGATTACTGGGCATTATGAGACTTAAGAGCTATTGTCAACAAGGTTCTGAGTGGTACTGCAACTGTTATGGACAGGCGTTGTTGTTTACCATTTGGTGAACATTCTGCTCATATCCTCATTCGTTTACATAAAAAAACCCGTTGAAGTTGCGGTAAAGAGGAGTACCTAACTCGTCTGAAGTGATTGTAGCTTTTCCCCCTTCCTCGAGACCGCCTAATATCAATCCGAAATCGCTTTAGTGTGTTTCAAGTACTCTCCTATGTGATAAGAAATACGTCTGTGCGTAAAACACAATTTTGATGACTCATACTGTGTAACTGCTGACACTACTAAAACTCATAAAATTGTTATAAACATTGTAGTATTCAGTTAGATGCGTATATGGAAACGTAAAAGAAAGCCTCTTGTGACTCATCTCTTGAAACATTTTGTTTTACCTACAAGATAAGTGGGCGCTATTATCAATTACCACCATATACCGATTATGTGTCACTCTACCAACTTCTCTTAGTCAGCACATCTTCAGATACTTTCGCAATTATAAATATTAGTAGGGTGGTAGGATGTAGGATAGAACTGTACATTATTCTTGGAGTTTTGTTTCTTGGACATGGGGGCTTCATCGGTTCAGGTCATCAGTTCATCGCGATGTTTTTCTTCGCCGATGCGAGTACATCAGCACATGAAATGACAATCCGCATATCTTCTTTAAATAGTATAAAACCAAGTCGGTGATCACGTGATACTCTTAGTAGATTTTTGCAGTTCTCACCATAACTTAGATTATGTTGCGAGGAAGGCTCAAGTTTGTCATAAAGTATTCATATTTAATGTGAGTTACACCCGTGCCAAGCGGAGGAGGATCCCTATGTCGTTGGCAACTAAATAATATGTATTACTAAGTCAGCCAGCTGGGCTGGGTTTGAAGATGCTTCGGATCAAAGTTGCAAAAGATTAATTCGCATTAAGAAACAAAGAATATAAACAGGTGCAACATTAGACCTTTAGCGGGCCTAGCGCACTCCGCACTGTAGGTACGAAGCTACAAGTACATAGCCGGACACCGACGGCGGGTCGCGCGTTCTTACACGTGCCGCGTCAAAATAGATAAGAGCTATGCGATAGAAAGAGAGGCGCTCTGTAGGTTAATATGACTGGTAGGTATGCAGCGCTACGCGTACTGAATTGAATTTTATTGTGTCATAGCAAGAGTCGCTATTTGTTTAAATTTCTTTGCGGAGTGATGCTTCTGTCCCTTAGTATTCTGTGCCTTTAGGTAGTCTAATTCCAGACGTGAGTCACCCTAGAACCAATCGATTGCTTTGTTTCATGACACTCCGCTATCCAAATAGCCAAATAGCTACGGCATTTGAAAGGCCCTACGGCTACATTACGTGTGGAGGTTAGCACTTCAATTATTGCTGTAGGAAACTGCATGGCGTAGAGACAACAAGAAAATATTGTCGATTAAGCAACTCAGCCTATTAAGTATTGACTCACAATCAACTTAATAAATAGAGTTAGTGCTTTGTAGTAGTTTTTACGCAATGTCAGTTATTTTATCGCCAAATAGTGTTGTGTATACATTACTGGGTCGCTAGGGAAATTATTGAATATTTGACTTGAAAGTTGATATCTCATGGTGACAAGCCTTGTAACGTGTTTATAACGCCACATTTGCAACATATAATAATAAACATACTATACAACGTTTCTAAATATCTACTTGAATGGCCAACAAGTGAACATGACACCAAGAAGCGTAGCTTAGGTTCAGCATATTCTACCATTTAAACCTAACTAAAAGGCCCTTAGAATTATTAATGCATATATGCCTCTACAATGTCTCCACAGTTCCCGAAGAGCTGGCTTATTAAATAGTAATGCGCAAACAACACCGATTCCAATTACTCTAACCCATAGAGAATGGCCGGTGGAGGCAATAACTTCGGGAAACTAGCTCTAAACCACAGAAATCTAAATATATTATTTAGATTTCTGTGCTCTAAAATCTACGCCCGCGCTCAGTGCGCTATTACTCTCAGATTTCCTGGGTAACTGGATTTACAAACACGCTCTACGTTACGAGTTTAGGGATGTCTTATACTAATGTTTGACAAGATATGTACCTAAAGTCACTTGTTTTCAGCTCGTAGAGTTTCTAACTTCGTTTTGTTTGCCTTTTATTTCTGCTACATTTTTTAGCTGACTCGTTTTCTTAATCCTCTAAAACTCTAAGTATAAGTAGTAAGTTTTATGTAGTATATTATATATGGGAGTTTCAACTATTATCTACATTTACAACTAAGTTTCTAACTTAAATGCAGGATGAAAAAATGGAAAAACTCAATAGAAAAATATTAGATTAAAAATGAGTTCCTGAACTTACTAAAACCAATGAGGAAAAGGTTAAAGTTCGTAAAGGTCATGAAATCGCGAACTTGTCCAAGTTTAAGGTAATGAAGGTACCGAAACTTCCTTTGATTATGAAAGGCTTTCGATCCGATTTAAAAAGTTCAGCCGTTTTTGTTAACGTGGCTTCCCCGACTAGAATAAAACCTACTTTTTTCTCAAAATTAGTAGTTTAGGGAAATAGGGCACGTGTAATTTAAAGAAACCTTATGAGGCCTTGGCTTCACTGATATCTCACAAAAGACTAGAAAAATAGCGTCCGTGATGTACTTTGGCTTATGACTGAACAAAATAACGACTTGCCTTCAGCTTGTGGAAACCCTAACGCAAACGCAACGCAAACTGGCCGGTCTGCGTTACGTTATCCTTGCAATACAAAGCCGTATGTATTACAGGATCGTATGTCACTCGCAGATACCGATACACTCCAGCAACACCTACCTAATGAATGATATGATAAATCGAATGATAAACAAACATACATGCGGAACTGACACGTGTTTTGTTTGTAAGCAATAATGTGGAGAGAAACTAATACAAACTTCAAGTGAGTTAAAGGAAAAAGTGTATTCAAAATGAGAACCCTCTTCAGTTATACAAGTATGTGCTTGTAATACATTGTGACAAGACTCGGGTCTTTCGAACTTATAACTAAGAAAACTTGTGATATAATTCAGTAGTCTGAAAATTGTTTTTTCAATGTCAGTAGCTGTTTAACTTCTGTCACTGACAGACACAGTATACGAAAGGAGCTGTACGCGTTCACTAATCAAATCGAATTGAAATCAAACTCGCAGTCTAGCCTTCGGGGTCGTTTGTAATTTGGATGCATTGAGATAAAAAGATAGAGTTCAATATTCAATACTCAATTATTTATTGCAATCATATACCTATGTACATTTAAAGAGGTCTAATGAATGGGTTAGTAAACATAGATATATGAACCTGACAGGGTATGGCAATAGAAGCTATAGCGAGCGGACCAATCCATTAAATAAACATATTATATTATTATTAATGGTCATATAAAAATAATTAATTATTAATTGCTTATCTATGGAAAACTCGTCTAAATTATAATAGCATTTGTCAATTGGACGTTGTTTTAACTTTTCTAAGGTTAATTCTCGAGCTCATGCTGCTCATGATGTATCAATCTCATGCACTATCGAGTGTTCTAAGTGTTCGAAGACTCGATAGTCGATCTCGAGTAGAAATTCGATTCGACTGAGCATTCGATTTCGAGTAGAAATAAATCACGGTGAGCGATATTTAGTGTACCCAGGACCGTGTGTATCTACTTCCACTTTTCTAGCTTAGCAATTGTTGCACTACAATGGTTTAGCGTCATTCTATTCGTTCAGATAGCCTGTAGCACCGTTATAATTATTATGTCGAAATTAGATAGATAGATAGATAGATAAACACTTTATTATTCACCTTAAAAATAGAGATAAAGTACAATTCAAATGTTTACAGTGGTGTAACAATGGGCGGTCTTATCGCTTAAAGCGATCTCTTCCAGACAACCTTTGGATGGAGAGGAATAACGAAACATACACAGACGGTGGTGATAGAAAATATAATAGACATACTAAGGGCTTACATATGATATACAATAAATATATAATAACATAATAATATATGATATAAATTAATGCTTTTCATGTAAGTATCATGTCTTCGCGCGCATGTTATCATGTAGTCGATCTTAGTTAAATCTGATCTACATACATATAAATTGAAGAGGGAACAAATTCAGTAGCAGTTTAAATACCTAAAGCAGATATTTCCTGTATACATGTAGCTATGCATAATAATTATAATTGATATAACTGTGCGCGCACGTCATCTTCATACTTATTTTGATCTGCATAAAAGTTTAATATGTAACCTTGATTTTAACTCCTAAAACATTCTGGAATTTCGATATACATAAACACAATCTAAACAGATTGTGTTTACGCTAAATGTAAACCATGGCTTACTAATTTACCCAACAAGACGCAAACCCCTAATACAATTTGGATGTACCGAAATCTATTTGTGTTCTTATTAGAGTGTTACTTGTTATGTTACATTTTTTTTTAGCTATACCAGAAAGTAGGCGGAGTGCTATACCGAGCAGTGGGTGGACACGGGCTGAAATGATGATGATAGCAGTAAGTAACAAATAAGAGCATTCGTGATGTTTGCCGGTTTCAGCCCATATTTTCATCCTACGAGTAATTTCTTTTGGTTTCCACCCAGTTTCATTTTTGTCCAAATCAACACACGAAGTTATTAAATAATATTCCAGGGTACGTTGTTCTGTACGGTATTTGTAACTTTATTGTTGTAGTTTTGTATATTTAAAGAAGTCACATGAATCTTAATTCGCTTCAGGCACCACTACCACTAACCGTGTGTGTGGTATTTACATCTGAGTTACCGTGCTTCAAAGGGCACGTTAAGCCGTCGGTCCTGGTTGTTGTCTTAGGACAACAGTCATTAATCCAAGTCCGAGGCCTTAGCCGGTTTATAACTCCAACACCAGGGCTGGCCACACTGGCACACATCCCCACAAGTCCTGCCTTCGCGTTGTCACCTCGACCTGGGTCGTGCTTCTTAGAGCTTAGGAACCCGGCGGTCACGGTGGAGCGCTCGAATCTAAATATATTCTTGTTTTGGTGTTTTCGTGATGCGTCAGTCGGTTAATATATGGACTAGGTATAAAATGAATATATCGTCAGAGAATAATTAATAGTACCTACAAGATATCGTTTTTTTTTACTATTTATAGGCTTGCGTTTGACCGCTATCTCACCTGTTATTAAGTGACGATGCGGTCGAAGATGTAGCACGCTCGCCTAGAAGAGACCTATTCACTCTTGTCTTAAAGTCACCCAGATTATAGCTATCCGGAAACACAGATGCCGGCAAAGAGTTCCACTCCTTGGCCGTTCGCATTATGAAGGTCGAAGCAAAGCGCTTGGTGCTAGCAGGAGGGATGTCAACTATATACATCCATACCATAGATACCGTTCCCTGTGCTCTTATAAAGTGCATTACTGTTTCTAATGATGATACAATGCTGTACTATTTATAATATTGCACCATTTTAATGGCATTGTATATTATTGTCCACATACGTACATCAGTCAATACAATAATATTGTATGATGTATCCTTGTAATGTTATTATAAACATTACAAGATTTTTTATTATTATTGTTTATTAGAAAACCGCAACAATAAGCAATCATTAATTAATATTTAAATATTGACATACACTCGAGAGCAATGAATCCGGGTCACTTAAAGAATGTTAAAAATCTCGGAAACTAAAAATGATAGGTTAATGCAATAAATTGTATTTAATAGACAATGTAATACTCCTTAAATGAAAGTAAAAAAAATATGAGTCACCATACATTTTATTAACACAAAATTACATAAAGAAAAAAACTGCTGATCTCTCCTTAAAACAAAAATAGGAAACATGAAATTTTTGAACTTTATTACGATTTTCTTGAATTTTAATACTTCGTATTGCCTCCTCGTGCTTCCATTACTGCGTTTACGCGGTTTGGCATGCTGTACACCAAGTTCCTTATACGATTTTGGGGAATATTCTCCCATTCCTCTGTGAGAGCAATTTTGAGCTCACGAAGCGTGATTGGGGGAGGGTTTCGTTGTTTTACGCATCTGCCTAGCTCGTCCCAAGCATGCTCGATCGGGTTGATATCCGAGCTGCGCGCTGGCCACTCCATACGAGTAATGTTCATCTCTTGAAGGTAGTCATTCACAATCCTACCTGTATGAGGTCGGGCATTGTCATGCATAAATATAGCATCCTCACCTAAATTGACCATAAATGGACCAACGTGATCATTGAGGATTTCTTCCACATATCTTACGCTAGTTAAAGAGCCGTTTTCTATGATCACCAGCTCTGTGCGACTTTCAGAAGAAATTCCGGCCCACACAAGTACAGACCCACCACCGTAGGCTACTTTTTCTTCGATGCATGCTTGCTTGAATCTTTCCCCTGGTCTTCGATACACTCTGTCTTCCATCGTGCTTGTAGAGCATAAATTTTGATTCGTCGGAGAACATAACTTTTGACCAATCTTCAATACTCCAATTTACGTGGCTCTGGGCATATCTTAGTCTCGAAATACGATGCCCACGCTCCAGTTTAGGGCCGTTTGCAGGTCTAAGGGGTTTTAAGTTAGATTCAGCAAGCCGACGTCTTACTGTCCATGCACTTGGGTAACTTCCTCCGAGGCGTCGAAACTGATTGGTGAGTTCAGTTCCTGTGAGAAAGCGATTTCGAAGCATGGTGTTCACCAAGTATCGGTCTTCTCGTGCTGTGGTACACCTGGTTCTGCCCGTTCCTGGTCTGCGTAGGTTAGAACCAGTTTCTTCGTAACGTCGGAGAACTCTTTGTACTGTTGACAGCGACACACCGACAGTCCTGGCTGTATCGCGCTGACTCCGGCCGGTTTCCAGCATTGTAAGTATTCTGGTGCATTCTTCAGGCGTAAGCGACATAATTTCAGCTTGAATAATGAATATAGAGCACTATCAACATGGTTTATGTACCCACATAAATGACAGATTACAAACAAAAGCAAAACCAAATGCTGTAATTTCGTAGTTCCATCTTCGAAAGTGGCCCTTTTTCAAATTTGTTTTTTTTATGATATAACTTTACAATAACTAAGAAGTTTTAATACCTTCATTTAAGGAGTATTACATTGTCTATTAAATACAATTTATTGCATTAACCTAGCATTTTTAGTTTCCGAGATTTTTAGGATTCTTTAAGTGACCCGGATTCATTGCTCTCGAGTGTATTTGTAGAGAGACACTTTGGCACGTGGTCGTCGTCGTCTGCTACGATATTTACTATAGGTACTAAATAAATATGCCCCTCGGTTTCTTGCCGTATCTTGTAAATCGTGGTTCTTTTTCCGATACTGTGATGATAGAGTTATTGTTTGTTTTCGTCTGGTTTTTTTATTAGGTAAATTGCAGTTTTAGTTCGAGGAAATAATGAGCTGTTTCTAATTTAGGCATGAGTTTCTGATCATTAAATTTGCGCGGTGTTTTTATTTTAAATGTACTCCAGACAGTGATAATTCTTTCTCGATGGCAAATACTTTTACAACGACGACTTACTGTTATCCTAGACTATAGGTGTTCCAATTATCCTTAAGTCTGGAACTAATACGATATCCCTCAGTTTAAGCCAACAATAAAACAGTTTTGCTCTACGCCTAATACTGAACATATTGATTCATGCGGAAAAATAGGCGATCCTTTATATATGACGTCATAATATTATCTCAAATTTCTACATAAAATTGTGAGATTGTGATCAGTCAAATAGAAGCACAACTGACCAATGGCCCCCAAATTATCGGAGATCTCAATATATTCACAAACGTCTCAATACTGTGAATTGTAAAAGGACCAAGTTGATAGAATGGATATATACGAATCTACTTGAAGAAGAAATAACAAACGCAAGTAAGGACAGTTCTTAACCTACTTTATTGCGGACCCTTTTGACTTTCCTTTAATTTTATTTCTTTGTGGACGCTATAAAATGTAGACTACAATTTTATTGTACAAAGATTATAGATCATTTGCTCTTTACTTAGTCAGAGTAACCTTGTGCTGGTTGACGCTCCAGCTAGTTCCAGGACATGCTTTGTGGTTACATCTATTACTTCTGCTTCCAATAATATAAAACCTTGTAACAATACCCACATGCTATATTGTTTCAAGTCTCCGCTATAAATTCGTAGAACTCATTTCCACATCCCATTCAAAGTTTAAATTATTGTCGCAATTTCGCTACGAAATAAATATCCGGTTTCGCTGCGGGGACATGAACGTAGGACGTGTAAGGACCTGCTCTCTGACGTCACTCCAGTGGACCTAAATAATCAAGCCATATTTTGTGCTGAGGACGTCAGCCCAGACTACATTATCACAGCTGTACTGGGGTCCGGTAACTTTGAGCCTGTCTCACGTCACAACCGATGGAACTCGCCAAGTGGCCACTTCCTCGCTACGCCACTACAAATATGTCATCAACTCATTACGCACTGTTGTTATGTGCGAGGCGATATCAGCTTGAATTCCTTATTGATTTGCTAATAATTGATACGTATGTTTTTATATCCTGTTTTGTTTTGATTATCATGCAAGCAGAGTTATGGATCTTAGTAACATAGATAGACTGACGAGGTTATACTTTAAACTTTGATTAATCAGAAATCGGTATTTTGAACACGTTTTGTGGTGTGATAGCTTGCTACAGCAGACAGTAATATTGAAGATATTAAAAGCGCAAACACGGAAGTGATAGTGATAAAAGAATAACATTCGATTCTTGGAAATTGGACATCCTGGCAACCGCGACCGTCCCATCACCTATAAGAAACGAGTAACGACTATAATATATATTTTTAGACAATAGTCCAATATAACTAAACGATTGCATCTAATAAATATAAAAACAGCAAACCAATTCTCAGCCCATTTCAAACTCCAATAAATGAATCAATCAAAATCTCTTTTTTTATTTTTGGCATCACAGACGCACTTATGAACGTAAAATTATCGGAAAAAGAACTCGGAAGATACGGCAAGAAACTAAGGGGCGTTTTTTAGAGATTTTGTTACAATTTTTTGGTTTTCTACAATGTGGTTTCTGATGTACCAGCTGGCTACTTTGCAGAAGTGGAATGTTCCAAGCATCTATGTTATACATAGATATAATTACGAACAGTATAGTATGTTTTTCTTATTAAAACAGTCTTTCTCCTAAATTATAATAATAATTATTTCGTCATCATGTAATTTAATACCAACACTCAACCGGCGACCGCCATCGAAATTGACAAAGGACCTCACGCTATGAATAACAAGTGGTGGTTGTATTTCGATTACTTTAATTGATGACCGAAGCCGAATTAGGTGTCGGGTAGCATATTTGTTGCCATTTATGTATCGAAGAAACTACTGGTGGTAACGCACAGGAGTTTTGATTGACACCTGCAACAATCAACGTGATTGGTTGAAAAACTATGTTGCTTCACATCAGCGTTTTTGGTGTGTTATGTTTATATTTATAAATATCCTGATATTTTTTTATTGTTCTACAATATTTTGGTCAATTTCCACAGATTTTATTTTGTTTTATTTGTCTAGAATACCATTTTTTTACCCGTCTATAAAACTATAGCGATTAAGGAATAGGACTGGAGTCTTCTCAGAATATACGATACGTATCATCTTTCCTACGTATTGTCTTCCGAAAAGAGCATTCACAAACACGCCATTGTATTCCTAAACTAACGTCTGAAACATCCTTATCACAAACCTCTCCTATCCCTTAGCCACTCGTGTATTGTACGACACAAAAGTTGTATAGCCTTTTCCATTTCATCCAATAATTGCAAATGGACATCGGACCTTGTCAATTTGCAATTTGAAAACGGATCTAGAGGATAGAGTCCAGTGAACCTAACCTAAATCCATTGAACACGGATCATGTACCTATACACCACCACTTTGCCGTATACTCTCTCTATGAGAGAAGGCCCGTGTCCCAGCTGTGGAAAAGTGATGGGCTGATGATGATGATGATGATGATAACGTATTTGTACATCTTTAATTCAGCGCTTTAATTCTTTAATTCACTCTTCACTCGCGTAAAGGTTCGATAGTAAACTTGTACAAGTAACGTAACTAAGTATAGAAGTGACTGCCGAATACCTTTTTATTTATTACTGATTATAAATTAAATATTTAGTTTAATTACGCTATGAAAAAAATATCTCTTTGACACGTGTTTTTCCTTTGCACGAGGTAACGAGGCATCCTCATGACATGAGCTCTTGAATCATCCTACTCTCGTACTTTTCATTTTGAGTGGAAACTCGGTGATGCAGTTAACAACACTGTAACTGCATCACCGTTAATTGTTAAGTTTATATATATTATGTATATTTTAGATCTAAGGTATATCTATATGTTTTGTTTTTAAACTTTACTCGGTTGTCTGAATATAATAAATGATACGATATAATTATTTTATTTAACGTTAAACGAAACTTGACCCTCAGAGCACTAAAATAAATGCCCGAAGATAAAACACAGAATGTGTGATTTTACATAAAGACAACTAGGACTAAAATAAAGAAAGAAGAGGTAGAGATAAAGGAATATTTTCCAATGGTTTTATATCGGTTGTGAGATAGTCTAGTCTAGACTTTTCTTCAGGAAAAATATTTTCTATATTGTTCTTGCAAAGTAAAGCTTTCTGCATGTACGTGGTCTGTTTTGTTTTGCTTATCGAAGTAGAGCCTTTTAGCCAGGAAAGTTTTAAGCTACAAAACTCCAACTGGGTAATAAATTAAACTTTTTTTATAACTCTTGTAAACCTTTTTGGCTTACGTTCACATTCTACCTAAATACGATCTGTTTCAATGATATTAATAAGCGTAACATTTTCCCGAAACATTTTAGTATTTTACGCAAAACCGGGAAAATTGCAGACGATAACGAAAGAAGTAGGTATTTAATTAAAAAGTAATTCGTCTTCCAGAAAACAATCAATACTTGTGTAACGCAAACTAAAAACGTAACCAGTTGAAATAAGGATGTCAGGAAATTGAAACAATTTCCTTTTGAGAAATAGGCCAACAATTTTCAGTGATTTATTTCCAGATAGCGTGATTTGCAATCGTAGACTGACTTTCAGGAGTTGTGCTAGAAATCTAGTCAGCATTCCTTTGCAATTAGTTAACGCTTGGTTTCAGAAATAACCGTGACCCCGATTCTCCGGGTTTATTATTTCAACAATAAATACGTTAAGCGTAAATAAGATGGACAGGCAATCCAGTCAAACGTCTCTACTTCCAACTGTTCAAGGTTGTCCCAAACTCCGCTATATCAGAGGCTACCAAAACTTGAGCTTAACGTAGCAAAATTTGACAAAATGAATACAAAATGAAATTTGTTTAATTTGTCGTAAAAGGATCTTATACACCGTTGTTGATTTGTCGGTTAACTTTGAAATAAGACTCCAATTAAAGTACAAGCAATTAAAAGTAGTGTCCACAGTTTTCGATTTACTTGACCTCATTTCCGATACCGGATAGATGGCGTATAATGTGGTTTTATTTTGACAACTTGATTACAAAACATTGAATTTTCTCAACTATACAGAAACTAAAGTAGAATGTATGACAGTGACAGTGAAAACCGTATCAAAATCCGTTGCTTAGTTTAGAAGAAGTAAGCGGACAAACAAAAATGAGGCGGATATCGACTTTCTTTTATATTATTTAGAGATACTAGTAACACAAGGGCTTGCGTGCACATGGATTGGGGGCGCTGTGCTGCTTTGACATAAGCATTAGGGTTATCATTATTAGAGGCCGAGGCAATAGAGTAGATTTTTAACAACAGATATTTTAATATCACCCCGAGACATCAGATATTAGTGACATGATAGATGCCCAGTGATTTCGCTGGCTACAATTTCCTTTGAACCGGTATACGTAATGCTTGAGCTGCTCAAGCTCAGCATTAGTGCTCAAGTTGAGCACTAATGCTTGGCGGCAGAATAACTGGCAAAGCGGTGGTACCAATCAAGACGGCCTCTCGGATACTAGAGACCTACCACCTAGTACGAATAAACCAACTTCAGTGCATAATGATAGATCGTACTTTAGATGCATGTAATGCATGTCAGAGTAACGTATCGTGCTCATGAGGTTTGACCAGTGGCTTCAGACGACTACAACTATAAGCATTACCTAACGTACTACCGTGTTACCATACCGTATATCCGTGTAACCTGGATACACGCAAGTTTTATTGTGCGGTAAATCCAGTTCTGTCGGTTCTGTAAACAGGACGGGCCCGAAACTCCGCTTCAACTGCGTAGTTACCTACCGGGACTACCGGGTGCAATCAGTGCTATAGAAGTTACATTACATTATAGAACCCTTTCACACCAAAAATTTCACTAACATGGCGTATGATACCTAGAAGCAAATTTCGAACTAGTAATTATGACACAGTACGAAAATGTATGCTTTATTGCTGACTGTACTATGAAGAAAAGTTGTAATTTATGCTGTGTTCCTGAAAAAGTTGGCGTTTGAAGATAGAACTTTATTGCAGGGTATATTGAATTCCGAACTCGTACGACGAAGCTTGGCACGTGGTTTAACCTTACAGGGATGAATTTAACACCGGGGTCACACCGCGTTGTTTTTACATATCTACATTTTACCACCATCTCGCCTGATGTTAAGCGACGATGTGACCGAAGATGGAGCACGTAGATTTAAAAGATACCTATTTACTCTGGCCTTGAAGATACAGGAAAAAGAAAACGGCAAGGAGTTCCATTCCTTAGCAATACGCACTACAAACGTGGAACCAAAACGTATACGATTTGCGATCTTCTTTTGTTAAAATTAAAGGTACATACATCCTACATCAGTCACGTCAAAAACTAACTGAGCCGTCTACGAACTCCTTTAATTTAAGGTGGTAGGCTCCGGCCACAGATGTTATACCACACACCGAATAAAGCCATGCCGTCAAGCGGTTTTGGGATGATATTTAGTGAATCATCAGGGAGACGGGTCTGAGCAATTACTCTACTGTCGTCTTTGGATCTATATGATTATAATATATTTGCCAAAAAAAGAACCTCTTTCATACAAATAGTACAGATTATAACTTATTATCTACAATATTAGAGTTATCGGTGATCCCCAAACTAACCAACCAAACTAAGCACGAGGCCTGTGTCTTGGGGGTCGAGTGCAATTTTACCAAATTAATTTAATTTTGTGATTTATGTAGGTAAAATTATGTAAAACTGTAGATATTGTAACCAATATGATTTAAAAGATAACAAAGGGCAATATACGATGAGTTAATAATATGGTATAAATTATAAATGAAATAGGAATACTAATTAAATAGGAGTGGAATATAGCGATAGCGGCCAAACATAGATCTATAAGCGTCAAGAAAATAAAACTTTATAGAACCAATTTCAATTCAGCAGCAAAAACGTAATGAGCTGATGATTACTACAACCTGTTCTTTAGAATAGAGTAGGTAAGGTGTACAACGAATCTATAAGAAATAAAATATTAAAAAAAAAACTAAACCGACTTCAAAACCACAAATGGCACTCAAAAGTGAAAAATAAATTTATATAATTATTATAAGCGCTACCCACTCATATATTTGAAGTCGGTGCCAGTCAAGTCTATAAGCCAAGGTTTTGAAGTCGGTTTAGTTTTTTTTTTTAATCATTTATTTTACCCTTTATAGTGCAAAACAAGTTTTAATTAAATTAATTTAAAAAGTTTTTAAAGACAAGCTTTTATGATCTAGCAGCCATGACGAAGTTTAAAACGGGCTATCACAATTAAATGCATGTACAAAAAAATTTCATGTCTGTCCTATTCTCTGTTGAGGAGTTCCCTCGCCGGAAGTCAATCCTGGGTGTATCAGCCATGTCATGATGGAATTTAGAACAGGCTATTATGGTTAATTCCATTTACAAAATGTTGTGTCTGTAGTCTGTACTATTTACCGTTGAGGAGTTCCCTCGCCGGAAGTCAACCCTGGGTGAAGCAGGTCGAATACAAACCTCCACCTTTAGAAAGTCGGTTACAACAAAAAAAAAAGAACGAACTTGAAGATTAGACATACAGAATGAATTTCGATAAAATTTATATGGGACCACCTCTGAAGTATGACCTACCAATCAAAAAAGAATCATCGAAATCAATTCATAATTGGCGGAGTAATCACGTAACAAACACAAAAAAAAACATACCGTCGAATTGTAAACCTCCTCCTTTTTGAAGTCGGTTAAAATATGAGGTTTTGTATGGAGGCTGGTTTTTTTTTACTGTATATATGTTTGCGTTTAACCACTATCTCACCTGATGGCAAGCGATGATGTGGTCTAAGATGTAACACGCTCGCCTAGTAGATACCTCTTCACTCCCGATTTGAAGACTCCTCCTTGTATTTGTCAGGAAACTCACGTTGGCAATGCCTTCCACTCCTTGGCTGTTCGTATGATGAACGTGGTAGCAGAACTATTGTTTTATATGCGTTTTAAACCCTAGACCGCCAAAGTCGACAAATATATACACAACATACGAAAAAGTGCTCTTAGACGCTGAGGTCGGCTTCAGGCTAAAACGTATGAAAATTCAGTTCAAAATTCAGTAGCTCGGCCACGGCACGGCTTTGCTTCTATAGCGAGGCGCTTAAAAGTTTAAGTGACAATGATTGATTACTTACTTATTAAGTACTTAGGCGTGTATTATTACAAGCTTTTATTTAACTTGCAATGTGTGTTTGCTTGGGTCAAATCTTGCAAGTCGTTACGGATGTATTACGGAGTTGAAATTTTGCATACTTGTCAAAGTCCGATGACAATACAATATTGTGTCAGTCAGCTGATCTGATGATGGAGACAGAAGGTGAGAATGGAACTCCTTGACGGATAATCGTAAACTACTAGTGTTTGGGTTCATTTTTTATCTGCTCGCGGTTCGGATTACGAATTTGTTAAAAGCTTCTCTTGAAAAATATATTTTTCAACACAAATCTTGTTATAAACTATAATCAGAATTAAGTCTAGACTGAGTAGAAGCTTTGTTCGATAAACGTATCTTGAAACTAAATTCACAAATTAATAATTCACGTTTGGCGTTCACTCGAGTGATTATTGATTCATGCATTAGTTGCAAGATAATATATGTTTATCGAACAAAGCTAGACTTGAAACTATCTGAGTCTAGACTCAGTTCTGATTTTAATTTATAAATAAATACGACCCTCATTCACCAGCGCCGTAGGTAAAGTTACTACAACTAAACATATTAAATATTTTATTTTTATTAAACATGACCTTTCCTTCTTCCAGTAAACTGGTCGCCCAGTTCAGTCGCGAAGAGACGAGCCTACTAGTCCTGCGCGTGATGGTCGGCCTTATCATCCTTTACGACTGGGTGCATCCATCGGGAGCCTTCTGCCGGTCCTCTTCTGTGGATGTCAAGGGATGCGTCAAGTTTCTACAGCAGCAGCCGCCGACGAAAGCTGAACCGTTGTTGAATGCTCTTAGGTAAGTTATTCTTGAGTGAAACTGGTAGGAAACATGTAATGCTGGTAGGAAACCTGTGATGCTGTTAGGAAACCTTTAATGCTGGTAGGAAACTTGTGTATCTAGTTCTGCACACGTACTTACATACAAACTTTCGCATTTTTTTATGGAATTAGTTGATGAGACGAGAATGTCGTTCGCCTGATGATAAGCGCCACGCCTGCTTATAACAAATGTAGTGCCACCCGGAACTTTTAATACCATAAAAAGCACTACGTAGTTTTTCATTGCGCTCGTCACCCCCAGACATCAGATATTAAGTCTCATATGCCCAGTAAGTTCGCTTACAACAATTCCCTTCAAACCAGAACACAGTAATGCTTGCGCACTACAGCTTGGACGAGAGACCGACCACGAGTCAATAAATCTCAACAGCAACAGCTCAACAGCTAATTGTCTCAGGGTGACGAGCGTAGTGCAGCGCCGCGCAGGATTTTGCAAAACAAAGTTCTGGGTGGTGCTGTTATTGTTATGGGCTGGCGTATTGCTTACCATCAGGCAAACGACCAGCTCGTCTCGTCGTTCCGTTACAGAAAAAAAAAACATTCAATAATCTTGTTATTTCCAGGTATACAACCAAACACCTGAACCACCAGTCTACGCCTAAAAACATCAGGTCGCTGCTGGCTGCGTGAGGGCAGCACTCTAGCCTTGCATGTTGCTGTGGGGAATGAGGACAATAACGCCTGGGGACTTCTCGCTAACGTTTGTTTTGCTGTACTGTCGCGTAGGTAGATTAGGGTGGCCCTTGAAACATGACCTACATAGATGGATAAATAGAAAATGATTTATTTCACAAATTTGTAGGTACATAGGCGAACTTGATGCTAGTAAAAATTGTCCTCCAGCTAACCTCGGTGTCCTGAGAAGTTTTTTAAGGTAGTGCATACAAAATATAAAGTAAATTTGGAAAAATTAAAAGGTCATACAAAAATAATATAGGTAGGAACTCAAAAAGACAAAATACTTACAAATAAATATAAGATATAAACATACAAACCAATAACAATATATATATATTTTTTGTATGTAACTGAATGACGAGACGAGCTGGTCGTTTGCCTGATGGTAAGTAATACGCCAGCCCATAACAATAACAGCACCACCCAGAACTTGGTTTTGCAAAATCCTGCGCGGCACTGCACTGCGCTCGTCACCCTGACACAATAAGCTGTTGAGTCTCGTAATGCCCAGTAATTTCGCTGGCTACAATTCCCTTCAAACCGGAACACAGTAATGCTTGCGCACTACTGCTTGGTGGTTGAATAACTGGCAAAACGGTGGTACCCAACCAGACGGACTCTCGCATACGAGAAACCTACCACCAGTAAGTATTAAAATATACTTGAAGATTAGTATGTATACAGGAGATTTTAAATAAAGTTCTTAATTCTATTTTGGCATCGCAGACGCACTTATGAAAGTCAATTATTACAAAGAATACCACCGTATCGGAAAACAACCACTACCCAAACGATACGGCAAGAAACAGTAATTTTTTTACAATTTATTTGTTTACAATAATTGTTACTTGCGTTCGAAGATTTAACTCTGAACTTGTTCTCAAAAATTGCTTTTTTGTAAATGTAAGCCCGGATTACAACTTCTGTCACTTCTGAAACAGCTAACAGTACTCCAAAACTCACTATCTTTCAAAAGTCTCTGTCTAGTGTTAAAGGGTCACTCTAATTTCATTGAAATATAAAATAATATTTGTATGTGCGTTCGTATACTATTTTTCCAACGTGTGAGTGAGATAACTGAAAAGAGAAACCCGTAGTTAATTTAATACGAAATTATTCCAAGAATAACATTCAGTACGTTTTGATTACGACTTCGCATGTTCGAATCTAAAGATAGTACTAAGATAAACAAAGGTATATTTCGTAGGTTTTACACGTTAATGTAAGAACAGAGTTTAGTTTCGCTTCTAAAGCATTTTAATAAGAACCACTATGAGAATATATCCCCTGAACCCCTATGCAAGGCTACTGTACTATTTACCGTCACCGTAGATTGTAACCTGGGCACATACCACCGCTAGGAACAAACAAACGTCATCTGAAAGTGTCAGAAATAAATAAACACATCACTAACACACTCATAGACAAGAGTGATGTCATAACGTAAGTGAGTGAATGAACGAAATGAAACATTTAATTACAGAGCGACAAACTGTGAAGCCAGTGAAAGAGGGGTATTTGAAACTACATACGTTTTGACAGTAGTGTAGGTCCGTTGTCCCCGTAGGACATGTCCTCGCCACAGGGATAACAGGACGTCATTAAATTTTCGTACCATTGTCCCCTTCTTCTTAGCGAGTCGAACCTTCGGCTTTATATTCTTTTGGACCAGTACTCCGCCACAAACACAGCATTGTCCGTGGCATTGTACAGGTCCTCGCGTGTACAGGTGGTAGGACACGCAAGGCCAGACAAAATATGGAGATACAACCACTAGGTTAGGTTATGTTAGAACTGTGAGCCGAGCGAGCGAAGCTAGCGAGCGTGCCCGGGTAGCGGCCGGCGAAGCGCCAGAAAGTAGTTTTCCTTGTTTTTCTTTGTTTACTTTACTATATCAATGGAAACAGAGTAAGAGGATATCGGGACGTATTTTTAATATTTTATTAAAGTACCACTGCCCCGTTTAACGGGGACAACGGACCTACATGATGACTGTCCCTGATTGGTGTTCTTTGCCAGCAGCGCCCCCACTATCTTCACAGATAACTTGGTAGTACTTCTTTATGAAGTTTCGTTCAATGAATGAACAGTTCGTTTGGCGTTTGTGTTAGTTTTGGTGGTGTGCCCTGTCAGTCGCAAAATGTTAGTTAGATTTTATAAAACCTATCATAGGAAGCTTAGACACATAAACATAAACTAATTAAGAGCAAAGTATTACTTATGTTATATTGGGTGAAGATGTATCTCGGATATTAAATGGAACCGTTGAAAACTGGATAACTTTTTATGAATATGAGTTTAAAAATAAAAGATTGATAGCAAAGTTTGGGTGGCACTGCAGTTGTTATGGGCAAGCGTGGTGCTTACCATCAGGCGAAGGACTTGCTCGTCTCATAACTCAGTTCCAAAAAAAAGCAAACTTTGTTTTTAATTTCATGTGATTTCGTTTAATATCGAGGTATCATTTTACACTCTATATTTCTAATGTATAAAACTGCCTTGGAATTACTATCGGTTATCGAGTGCAATCCATATTGTTGAAATTTAAACTCTATTGCTTAGACGTTAAGTTATATGATGTGATTATTTCATGTAAATTCCTTAACCACAAGCTTTACTCCTGCGGTTTTGTTTCTAGTTAGATGTTAGAATTGGACGTTCCTTTAGTCCCAGTGTTAGTGGTATTCGTCACAGGGAGTAGAAATGCGATTTGTTATGAAACAAACAAACAGTCAGATGCTCTTTTTCTTATTTAACGCGGTGTCCCTCTGAACTTCGACAGTTCTTTATTTCGACACGATACTTACTTCAAAAAAATATAGTTCGACAAGTCATTGTTTTGACTGAACATAATTCTACAAGTATTAGTTCGAAAGAAAATACTTCGACAACACAAACGGCCTCAAAGACTAGGTTAGGTTATGTTAGAGCAGTGACCACAAACCGCGCAAGCTGAGCGAGCGAAGCGAGCGTGCCGCTGACCGGCCGGCGAAACGCCAGAAAGTAAATCGAATATTTGTGTTGTCGAAGTATTTTCTGTCGAACGAATACTTGTCGAACTATATTTTTTCGAAGTGTCGAGTCGAAATAAAGAACAGCAAAAATTCAGAGGGACACCCTATGTAACGGCTATGTATCATTGGTTAAAAATTATATTGTTATTCTATTTATATATGAAGGAAAAGTGTTCAGCGTTTTTCTCAGCATTTCCTAATAAATTGATTTGTTTTAATTATTCAAATTGATCCAAAGATTTACTTGCTTCTACAATTTCTTGTAATATAACCACATCGATTTGTGGTAAGCATTAAGGCCTGTACACACGGGTGTTATTTACGATACTAGATAACATGTTGTGTGTTCTGCGCTTTATATTATTTTTCGAGAAGACTGAAATAAACAATTTCACATTGCATTGTAAATTGAATAAACCCATTTTAATAATTACCCCAACATTTTAGGACATTAAAATCTCATGAAAACAAGCCTTATAAATAAATAAAAACAAATAATCAAAGCCAAAGGCATGTTGAGTATGTATAACTCAATTGTAAACCATTTTAACTTAAAAATTATAATTAATAATTAATTAATAATAATTAATTAAAAATGTTAAGTATGTATGTTGAATTTATATGCATGTACCACTGCCTTGATGTTAGCTAACGTAATGATAAATTGAATTTATGATATACTTTTCAATATATACTTAGGGATAAATTTTAACATATTTATTATAATTATAATGCATGTGGTTTATTTACAAATTATAAGGAATACTTTACAAATACGATGATGTACTAGGTAAATCTGACAAGTAAAACAATATTGGGAAATAATAAATTGAAATGGTTCCGCAAGTTTCTTATATTTTTTTTACTTGTTGAGTTTTCCCTAGCAGCAGTCGATATAATCATTACCCAGTTTATCTTGTTATCACGAAGGAATTTTAAAGCCTCTGTCAACGCTCAATATGCAATAATGTAAGTTTAAATAAGATCAACGCATCGTTAGACTCTGTCAAGTGATGGTAACCGCTTACAATCGGGTGGGCCGTTCTTACCTTGTTTGCCGCAAAAATGAAAACTGGTGTGATATTTTAGAAAAGAGATCTCTTGAGGCATTTTATATATTTAGTTTCAATCCTCAACAATCTTATGATGCTATATTATAACAAGCTAATTATGTTAAATATAGTTTTATATATTAGTAATTATTTCCCGTTAAACTATACTTCATATATTTATTGTTTGAAACTTTTCAATGTTTATGAATGCATACTTCTGTCGATTGTCACTGTAGCACAACTTTTTACTCGTTTGTGTATAGAATTTTAGTATTAACTTAGAATGAATAGGTACCTATAATTGTATTAATTGCACAGTCAGCACAATAATACTTTGTTATAGTCATTATGATAGTTAATTAGAAAAATCCTTGTTGAATTTAACTATATAATAAATAATGATGGCAAGAATCCAAACTTGCATGCATTTTAAGGATTTGACTGGAAGAATTGATGTAAAAATACCGATTCCAAAATGTCACTGCCCAAATTAATATATCGTATTTTTATAAAATTAATAAGTTTTCTAAAAAAACCTTGTAAACATATATAATTGTGAATATAATGCACAGACTTTTACAAAAGAAAAGATTTCTTATCAATAACAGCTATTTTCCCCTCAGCCAAATCACCTTACTTTATTAATAACGTTCAAGTTAGGCAATTGTTAACCTTATCATACTACGAGCGCTTACGCGGCGAACACGCTACGCACTCGCGGCGAACACGCTACGCAATCGCGGCGAACACGTCGCGAATTCGCGGTGACTTTTGGTAGGTAAGTCACTAGCAGAATACGGAATGACATATCCACCAAAACGGAATGTCAGGCCTGGCTAGCGGCGGTTGAGTGCGAGTGTTCTATATTGAAGGAAGGAAGTTCGCAGCGTGAACGCCGCGAGTTTGTCGTGTAAAAACGCTCGCGTTAAACCGCTCGCTTATCGCCAGTGTGATGAGCCCTATTTTGAAGAAAGGAAGTTCGCAGCGTGAACACCGCGAGTTTGTCGTGTAAAAACGCTCGCGTTAAACCGCTCGCTTATCGCCAGTGTGATGAGCCCTTAGTGGAACAAATTTGACAGACAACATTCAACGTGGATGCTAAGTGCATGGATACGGCATAGGGGCATTATTCCCTTGATACAGTGTCAATGTATTTTCCTAGGATTTTGGAATGTCCAAGAACAATGTTACGATACTGAACATGTAATGTGCAGGATTATTTAACAATTCTGTATGTAATTTGAACACTCCAAGTGAGTATAAGCATGCTTGAAAGCTGTTTATATTGTGGGTAGAACAAACTGAAAGCTTATGAATGTAGAATTGTATTTAAATTGGTAGGGATATTGATAGTTTGAACGGATTAAAAGCAAAATGTTAGAAAAAATAATGTATCGCCTCTTGGCTATTGCCCTAGACTTTTCTTGACAGTAAGTATTAATTCATTATATATGTATTTCCAGGATATAGTAGATATTATAATGTTATTTGTATACAAATATTAATTTGTTACATTCTAAGTAAAATCTTTAGCCAATTTTTCTACAATGATTTAAAATTAAAATGCATAGTTATGGAAAATTGTTGTTCATATTTGTATTACATTTTACGTTAATAATTTAAGGTGGTTTTGTATGATAGACCTATTTTTCTTAGTTGTCATTTATTTATTGTATATAATAAATACACCAAAGTTATATAAGTGAATAATAAACTTGAATAGATTCTTGTAAATTGTTTTTTTTGCTAATTTCAATACCTTTGAATATAAACTACATTTTACCTTATGGCCAATGTGAGGGAAATATATTAAATTATTACTAGAGGTTGATTTCATACACGAATTGTACATCTAATGCAAAGTGCTGAATATTTTTTTATTTTATTTTACCTATATTTTACCTACTAGTCGAAATTTTGCTTTTATAATAAACTATGTTTTTCCCGCGACTTCGTCTGCGTGGACGACAGAGGAAGCTCATCTTTCTCAAAGACCATTTTAGCAAGACCTCCCTCCCCTGTATATGAAGGTGCGTGCTACGAAAAGGTCGAGATGTATCTTCATAATCATCCAACCGATGTTGATGAAACATACTCTATAATCTAAGTTAGGACTTATACTACCAAACCCTGGGAACCACATCAAAATCCGTTCAGCAATTTTTGAATCTATAGACAACAGACAAAAATAATTTTGAAAACCGTGGATTGGTGTGCAGTACCTTCTAAATATTCGATCCCAGTTGGTTTTTCTAAAATGTCTTCAATGTTTAGAATTGACTCAGTTCCATTTTTATAATAGTATAGACGTAGGATAGAACGATTTAATAATGGAAAATACAAAAATAACAAAGAAACAATTTATTTTTAACTTAAAACATTATCAATTCACTAGTTGTTTGAAATGCCAGTGACCCAAAGCCCCACTCTGTTACAAGTTGGGATTGTTTCAATTTTTGCTGTATGTCGGGGGAATGCAAATGCCCTAAGTGGGAGACATCAACATACAACTTATCCCCCACAGAGTAAGTACTAGTTGTTGGCAGGGCGTGGTTTAAGTATCAACTTCCCAGTATCGTCACATGACATGTTGAAGTCGTTGAGCACTGACCGCGTCCGTGCTGTGATGATGCTAGGCGCCACAACCTTACGGTGCACTCCAATCATAAACAGCAGCACTGGAAAACCACAAGGGTGTATGTTCAATATCTTTAATCAAGTATAGATTGAAAAAATCAATAGAATATTTATCTATATTTGCACAAACTAGGTACTGTAAACATATAAAAATATTTTTTTACAAGACATTTGAATTTGTTATTAAATTATTGTTACAAGATTTTAAATTGTCGAACTGATTTCAGTGAATAGTAGAGTTTTAAAAAAGCTAGCTTTCAGATTATTACCTAAAAATGTGGAAGTGAAGGCAAAAAATGGATGATTCCACAGGGACTGTGTGAGAGAGACAACAGGAGTGAGTGGATCCATCAGCCAGTGGTATGCTGCTATTGCTGTGCAAACTGACACCATTATCAGGAGAACTGAAAAGTTAAGAGTATTTTGTAAATATCCGAAATTCTAAAATGATTATATAACTTAAACTTCATTGTTAACTTACTAATGTATAGTTGTTTCCACTAACACTACAGTTTTTTACGGTATCTATTTAACAAATGAGATAATCATCTTGATTCTTCAGACTAAGTCGCCAGTAAGCCTTGGTATTGTAGGGTTAATACAGTATAAAATTTTCCTTGCAATATGAAAACATGAATGAAGTGCACTTGCAACTCTAGACAAGATTCAAGTTCAATCCTACTGCAAAGAAGCTCAATTATTGAATAATAAAAAATGTAATGGTGTCTTACTTCTCCATCTCATAGTTGCTGGTTGAAGACATCCTATTACCTCCGTGAGCCGTCGCTCGAACGCCTTCAAGTCTGTAAAATCACTATACACATAAAATTGCACTCAGCAAAAACATTGTAAATATAAGTTGAAATAAGGATTTAAGGTTGTAGGCCAAAGCCTACTTTTAGCATCTGTGATAGTATTTGTTTTATGTCATCTGTATACAAGTAAATAACCAGCAATAACCTATGATAGCTCATTCTCAATGACTCAAATTTAAGGCACTGAGATAAGAACGTTATGCTAAATAGAGTAGGTATGTATTATTTGAGGTCCATGTACTGGTTCAAAAGCAGATACATTTCCAGATACGACAGCTTGTACTGATAATGATAACAGTATGATAGCGACACCCTACAACCTTACCATCACAAGCCGTTTGCTCGAGAGACATTGTTTTAACTTTTATTAATGTCCACATTAAATAAAATACATAGAAATCATCTACATTACAAACTCTTAGAACAATCTAACACAAAATTTATCAAATCAATCAATCAGAGATTTAATTTTCAGATTTTTCGTCCGTTTCCTTTTCCATGGGGTTTGTTGTTTTCACTTTTTCAGGTTGTTTTTCCTGTGCGAATTCATTCGGAATTGCGCTAAGCGCTTTGCGAATCGATTGTTATTTGTTTTTGACTTGACATTGACAATTGATATTGACTTGACGTGACGCTGACAGTGACAAAAACAAAAAGACATTGACGGCCACTTGGCAAACAAGTTTTTTTGGCCTTACCGCTTTGAGTTTTGACATTTGGGTATGCTTCTTTTACCAGGGACTGAAGAGGGACTTCGAACGAAATCAAGAAACGATATAAAATACAACGTTACCAATTTACCAATTTATCGATTTAGTACCGGTATTTTATTTCATTTTTCAAGTTTTAAGTAAGGATCCATTTTCATGGATTTTAAGTGTCCTTGTAAGTTTCCCATTTTTATGAAAATCGTATGTATATATAAATTAGATTTTGAAAAGTTTCGTGAGTGTTGTTATTGCTCATAACTCCCAGAAGAAGGACTTCTAAAATGTCCGAAACCTGGTCGGAGTAATTTCAACGTTTACAGTGAGTCTTAGCCGTTTTATATCAATTATAAATATAAATTGTTTTAAATTATTGTAATGAGACAATAATTTTCACAAATGTGAGAAAATATTTTGTAATAAAATAAGTACGTGAGTGTGGCTCGGTAGGAGCACGTGCAACATTCGATCCGAGGCACCCGAGTTCGCATCCCGCTAGCCACGCACCACTGACTTTTTTAAGTTACTTGCATTATTTAACACTCACTCTAAAAACGGTGAAGGAAAACATCGTGAGGAAACCAGCATGTTCAAGAATCAATCACAAAAATTCAAGGACATGTGACATCCACCAACCCGTACTGAACCAGCAGCGTGGTGAATTATGACCCATACTCTCTATGAAAGAAGGCCCGTGTGTCCTAGCAGTGGGAACGTGATGGGCTGATGATGATGATGATGATAATGATAATAAGTACTACCTACTCCATAGAACAATACAATACAATAACACTTTATTGCACACCAAATTACATAACGAACGTGAACGAACGAACGTGATATTTAGGGATGTGGAATATTATGAAATACCGGTATTTTCGTTTTGTTCCTCATTTTGTTTAACAATAGTTCACCACGTTACTAAGGGCTGGACTGGATCGAAATTATCGTTGGTAACGTTATGCTATAAATAACATTCAGTAATCATAGCTCACAAGGATAATATAGTATAAGTAAGTTATAATTATAATAACGCTAAGCGGAACGGAATGAAATTCATTTCGGTGTTCAGTCCCTGAATGAAAACATTTGATTAGCCAAATCAGCCAGTAATATAATTTTCCTTAATTTTTTGTTTTGTTTTTTTTTCCTATTCTATCCTACAAAAAGTTGTTAACTTTGTGATAATTGCATTCATTCTTAACTAGGTACTTGATAATATTCAGATAATCTACAATAAACGTAAGTATTTTATTACAGATTTGTTAATTTCATACGTTAGGGTCGAAGTCCAACATCAACCAAAGTATAAATTCACTTACAATTAGTTATTATTTATTATTCATAATATGGTTCAGATATCGAAAAGCAAACTATTAAAATTAAGAAAATAATTGTCAGCACTTAATGTGTATCTTTAGGTGTCCTAGAAATATAAAAGGTAACAATCTGAGATGTACTTACATTACTAATTTATAAAACTACTTCGGAACATGGTCCCGAGTCCGAGTTTACCTCAACTAAGTAGTGATAAGTACATTGAGCTAAAAGATAGTTACATTCTTCCAAATAGGTATCCAAATACCTAGGTAGAAGAATGAGTATGACCTATTTAATTTTATGTGCAAACATAGTACCTACATACCAAATGTTTCCGTTAAATCACTACATAGTATAAAACAAAGTCGCTTTCTCTGTCCCTATATCCCTATGTATGCTTAAATCTTTAAAACTACGCAACGGATTTTGATGCGGTTTTTTTAATAGATAGAGTGATTGAATAGGAAGGTTTATATGTATAATAACCAAGCGAAGCCGGGGTGGGTTGCTAGTAAGGTATAAAACTAAAAGAACCATTGTAATTTAAAAATTAAATATTTTAATGCATTCACACCTACACCACACAAACAAGCCAATTTACTCACGTCTCATAAACAATATAATATATGATAATTTATTGGAACAAAGTAAATATTGTATAAGACAAGGTGTAACATGAGAACTGCATATATATTTAATAAAAATAAAATAAATTTGGAATAAAATGATTATGATATTATCTTAAGTATAATCAGTTTACACACACACATATATATCATACCTATACACTATAATAAAATTAACATACAATGTGTTTCTCAGCATGTTTCCTGTCAGACGAATTGTAAGTAACGTCCGATGGGTGCAGTCCGGCTTCAGAGCAATGTCCAGCAAAGGTCCTCTGGTAGACTTGTCAGTAGATGCTGAGGGCATCGCTGTCTTGACAATGCAGCGACCTCCCGTTAACAGTCTCAATTTGGACCTCCTGCAGGCAATGGCCAATTCATTAGATGAAGTCGCTAAGAATAAGAACTGTAAAGGACTTATTTTGACTTCGGTAAGTTTTATGATCCATATTCATATAGTTCAATAAAAAGACTGTTCTACGAACCATATTGTAGGCAAGCTGATTGCTATAAAATTGAATATAAATTAGAAATTACTGTGAACTGTAGTTGTAGTGTAGACAATGTAGTATTTCAGATTGATCTTTAGCATAGATCTTACAACATTCTACAGAAATAACTCATCAGCATTGTGAGTGTGAATTCCTTATGATAATGCTTAAAGCCTGGAATTCATTGTTACCTATGGCACTTTTAACAGGAAACTACTGGGTATCTGAGATTGTGAGAGAAGCTCTTGGTCTTTGGTCAATGCAGAGTGATTTTGCAGTTCAAAACGATGTAAATACTCTGAACTATAAATTGTGAGCAGATTTCGTTTACCATTACAACTTTGCTCATCTTGAAAAAACTGTGTTCTTTTTACAGGCTTCACCGACTGTATTTTCTGCAGGTCTGGACATCATGGAAATGTATAAACCAGATCCAAAAAGGGCGGAAACATTCTGGACAACACTTCAGGATGTATGGATCAAGCTGTTCGGTTCAAACTTCCCTACCGCTGCTGCCATCAATGTATGTATGAAATATCTGCTCTTTATTAAAAATCCATATCTCTTAAAAATTCTCTCAGGAGAAGCTAGAGGTATTAAGATAAAGTAATATTACCTACTAGCTGCGCCCCGCGGTTTCACCCGCGGTTTCCCGGGATAAAAAGTAGCCAATGTGCTATTCCAAGTCCTAAATTACTTACATACCAAACTTCATCAAAATCGGTTCAGTAGTTTTTGCGTGAAAGAGTAACAAACATACATACACACATTCTTACAAACTTTCGCGTCTATAATATTAGTAGAACTTTCCATCATCCCTTCGTTCAGTGCCATGTAATGTAGTGTTGGACTTATTCATAGTTCAAAATTGATGAAACAAGGTATTTATGGTATTGCAACTGCTATGAGCAGGTGTGGAACTTTTAGTGGCACAACCTTCTTTGTCAGGCTAACAATAAAAAAAAAAACAATACAATATATGATGTTCCAGGGCCACGCGCCAGCCGGCGGCTGCTTGCTGTCCATGTCCTGTGAATACAGAGCAATGGTCGGTGGCAAGTTTACTATTGGACTCAATGAAACGGCGCTCGGGATTGTTGCACCTAAGTGGTTTATGGACACTATGAGAAATACAATCTCGAAGAGAGAGGCAGAATTCGCGCTTACTACGGCGAGGATGTTCTCCGTTGATGAGGCTTTGAAGGTAAGCCGATCGTCATCTATTTCAATCCATTTCGTATCGTCACTTGTTTTTTATTTTTTTTAGTACATTAGTTTCAATGAAATAGCCCGCCTTTGCGTCCAAGAGATACCTACTCTTTTGGGTATGACTTGGTCAAGCTATAGAATAGAATAGAAAACACTTTATTGCACATAAGAAGGAATTACATTTTGAACATACTTTCTTATGATAAGTACAATAGGCGGTCTAATCGCTAAACAGGGATCTCTTCCAGACAACCGTATGCTAAAAAGACAATATTAAAATAATTAATTAAAAAAAAAACAAAAAACTGACTTCAAGACTAATTTATGATCTGTTTCATTTTTTTTTTAATCTCTGCATAATTTCGATAAAATGAGGATTTATTATAGGGAAAAAAAGAATCATCAACATCAATTCATAATTGGCGGAGTAATCGCGTAACAAAAATACAAAAAAAAATCATACAATAGAATTGAGAACCTCCTCCTTTTGTGAAGTTATTTAAAAGTATGTAGGTGCATTTAAGATATGCATACATTATACAATTTAAAGTAAGTAACTTTAAATTTGCAAGCATGAATTATTAAAACTAATGTGTTGGATGAGCACAGTTTGAATGACATAGCCATGCACGATTTTGCAATTCAATGTTGTGAAATTAAATTATATGAATTGAAATTTATTTGCTTTGATGTGGTCATTATAAGATTGTACAGAATAATGAATTAGTCCTACACATCTGTCTAAAATACAAATTTATACATTATAAAATTGATATATGATACAATTAACTTAAATCTATTAAGTCATTAAATTTATTACATAATTAAATTAGGATGTCAGATGATAAATTCAATATGAGTAGCGGGCGCAAGTCAATAATATAATATATCTGGTAATAAGTAAACAATCATCATCATCATCATCAACCCATCACGTTCCCACTGCTGGGACACGGACCTTCTCTCATAGAGATAGTATGGGCCATAATCCACCACGCTGGCCCAGTGCGGGTTGGTGGATGTCACATGTCCTTGAATTTTTGTGATAAATTCTTGGACATGCCGGTTTCCTCACGATGTTTTCCTTCACCGTTTTTAGAGCGAGTGTTAAATCCGCACATAACTTTAGAAAGTCAGTGGTGCGGGGCCAGCGAGATTCGAACTCGGGTGCGTCGGATCGAAAGTCGCACGTTCTCCCACTGAGCCACACTCGCTTTCCGTACAGTATACAATATATGTCAGATAATATAATTCAGACGAATTTTAGGCAAAACGTACCACCGACTGGGTCCCCCAAAATCGCAAAAGAGGTCGCGTCAGGCCCAGAAAAAGATGGCGGGACGAACTTGATTCCTACTGGAATGATTGGCCTGTTAGAGCCCTAAACCGCGAAGATTGGAAGGAGGGAAGAGGGGCCTTTGCCCTGCAGTAGGACATAATTGAATATATATATATATATATATATATAACAACACAAACACTACAAATGATGCCGTAAAATTTTTAAACATTTTTTTTCATTAATAGTAATCAATAAATCGATTCATACATGAAAAAATACATGTATATTGTCTATTGTATTACAGGTTGGTCTCATTGATGAAGTGGCAACCGACAAAGCGGACTCCATAGAAAAATGCAAGAAATTCATTGAAAAGTTCGACCGAATCCCGCCTCTAGCCCGCGCTTTAACGAAGCAGAGGGCAAGACAAGAACCGCTCGCGTGGCTTCAGAAGAATCGCCAACATGACCTTAATGAGTTCCTTACTTTCTTACAAAACCCTAAGGTCCAACAGTCACTAGAAATGTATATCCATATGTTGAAGGCAAAGGCTGCTAAGTAATTATTATATCTATTGTATATTTTTTTTTGGAGTGGTAGGCTCTGGCCGTGGTTGTAACACCACCCACCGAACAAAGCCATGCCGTCAAACGACCTAGTCGTGTTTCGGGATGATGTTCTGTGAACCATCGGGAAGACGGGTCTGAGCAGCCGCTCAACTGCCGTCTCTCTCTAGATCTATGTGCTCCATCTTAGGCCACATCATCGCTTCACATCAGGCGAGATAGTGGCCAAACATAGATCTATTAAGTGTAAAAAAAAATTATATGTATATTTAATAATGAATGATTATACCCTTTCCATACTTTTATACTCAATTGTATTAACATTTAATATTAATAAGCTGTAATGTTTTTAGTGCTTTTACAAATCGAATTATAGTCCTGTTAATGTTTTTAAGATTCGTATTTTTATTTTATCGAATTTATCTGTGCTTATACTTAGGTGATGTAAGTTACCTAGAAGTTCAAAGAGTAACTAAGACAAGAAATAACAAGAAAATAATATATAGATATACGTAGATATTTAGAAGTCTACTAAGTCGATTATATAATGGATCGACCTTTATCATGCGAACGGCCAAGGAGCGGAACTCTCTGCCGGCTGTGTTTCCGAATTCCTATAACCTGGGTGTCTTTAAGACAAGAGTGAACAGGTTTCTTCTAGGCGAGTGTGCTACATCTTCGACCGCATCGTCACTCAACAGGTGAGATAGCGGTCAAACGCAAGTCTATCACTAATAAAAAAAAATGGAAGACACTAAAAACTCACGACGCAGGTAATCCTAGTTTGGGTTCCAAGGATCATCGATATTGTTATTATATTATTTATAATACAACAACCATTATTCTATCTCCGATGTATCCAAACTGGTTTTTGACCGAATAAAGACATTTATTATCATAATTATTATTTTGTTTTAACGAATACGTTTCTCTCCCACAACAGGAGGTAAATGAGGCACGGGCCGAGGCCACGTGCAAAATAATTAGAAATAAGTTCAGTAGTTACCTATCTACGTATTTGAAAATTTGTGTACAATGCACTAGTTACCTATCTAATACCTACATACCTAAAAATTCGCGTACAATCAGTGGCGTAGCTACCGGAGAGGGCTAGACAGGGCAGTGCCCCGGGGCCCCCAAGCTCAGGGGGCCCCTCGGACTCTGACTCACAAACTATAAATTGTGAAAATTTCTCCCACACTCTGAATATAAATAAACCAAATTCCAGGAAAGTGACTTTAATAATGGCAACTTATTTGAAAAAATACAGTGTAATTCCCAACAAGTCTCGATCTTTGTTTGAAACTTGCGGGGAACTCACCTGTATTCTTAGGCTGGTTCTACAGTAGCACCGTCGAACAGCACGTTTTAATAGCACGCGCTTGACGCAAGGCGGACCTATGAGAAACGCGGCGCGCTTCAGCAGCGTGACTATAAAACGCTACTAGTGAATTTACAAGCGCGTGCGTCTGGACGGTGCCGCTCGACGGCGTAACTGTGAAACCAGCCTTATATTGCACGCCGCGAAGCGTTAATACTTATAGTAAACTGACTTTAAAAATGACTGGACGAATCTAGATTACGATAAATCTGGAGTACGTCGAATTCGGAACACGGTGAATACGGAACAAACGAATTTAAATAGTTTAGTTGGGGCCCTAGTTTAATTTTTGCCCCAGGGCCATTGGTTACCTAGCTACGCCACTGCGTACAATGCTTATTATTAATATTATAGGTACCTACACAATTTGACTGCTTATCTGCATTGTCTTATCTTTATAAGATGCAACACGACAAAACACGATCCAGTGTTCATTTAGTTTGGGTTTGAATAAAAACTTACTATAAAACAAAATGTTCTGCGTTCGTTCGATATATACCCACTGGCGTATTCCTTTCGTTCTAAGGGGTATGTCGACGAAACAAAGTTTGGTTGAAATGACAGTAGACAAAGAAGGCATAGCGTTATTGTCGTTGAAACGGCTTCCAGTGAACAGTTTGAATCTTGAACTTGTTCAGGAAATCAGAAGCAACCTAGATGAAGTTGAGAGGAATGAGTGTAAAGGATTGGTGTTCACCTCTGTAAGTATCTATAATATCTACCTATTTACTTGATTATTCGGAAAAAGTGGTTTGGTCAAATTATCTTTTTTTTATCGAACGGAGTGCTGTGACGAGCAATAGTAATTTTTAAACTTTCGCGATTCGAACACATAGCACAGAATACTAAGGGACAGAAGCATCACTCCGCAAAGAAATTTAAACAAATAGCGACGCTTGCTATGACGCAATAAAATTCAATTCAGCTCGCGTAGCGCTTCATACCTACCAGTCATATTAACCTACAGAGCACCTCTCTTTCTATCGCATAGCTCTTATCTCTTCTGACGCGGCACGTGTAACGACGACCCGTTGATGGTGTCCGGCTATGTACTTGTATCTTCGTACCTACATTGCGGAGTGCGCTAGGCCTGCACATAGTTTATGATAATAAATCGGGACTTAATCGCGCTAAAAACATTTCTTTTATTTACCTCGACGTTTCGAACAAGTTGCATTGGCCGTGGTCGCGAGGTCTCGGTTCGTAACGTCGAAGTAAAGAAAACAAACGTTTTAGCGCGATTAAGTCCCGTTTTATTATCATAAACTGGCGAGCAAGTCGTTCGCCTGATAGTAAGCGCCATGCCTGTCCATAACAATAGCGATACCATCCAGAACTTATAATACCATAAAAAGGACTACGCACCTTGCACTGCATTGCGTTCATCATTCCGAGACATCAGATATTAAGTGTTTTATGCCCAGTAATGTCGCTGCCTACAATGCCTTTCAAACCGGAACACAGTAATGCTTGCACCCTACTGCTCGGCGGCAGAATAAGTCTTAGAAAAAATAAAATAATATTCATTTCAGGCAAACAATCTTGAAATAAAATAATACCTACATAAGTGAATTTGGCGTTAATCACTTATTGGAGGGAAAAACAAGAGAACTTTTTTTAAAATTTACATAACCAACATATTTAAAAATTGTCCAGTGGTGACAACCTGGGCCCTAATTCACTGTGATAACTTGGCGATTCCTTGCTTCGAAATCACGTCGATTCCTTCATTAATAAACTACATCTCTATGACGCATTCATGTATTCATATATATGACGCGTCATAGAGGATACAAATTTCGCAGATGTTGTTAATTAATGAAGGAATCGACGTTTCCTCGAAGCAAGGAATCGCCAAGTTGTATAGTGAATTGAGGCCCTGGTGGGGATGATGACACTGATTTACTAGTATAGATCATATAAGTAGTATAGGTCTTTTACGTATTTCAGGCGTTGCAAGTATTTTCAGCTGGCATCGACTTCAACGAACTCTACAAGCCCGATCCGAAACGACTGGGTATGTTTTGGTCGACGTTTCAAGACATATTTCTGAAACTATACGCATCTGCGTACACCACGGGTGTAGCTATCAATGTAAGTTTTATCAGTCTTATTCATAAAGTAAAAATTATTGACAATAAATGCAGATTACATGTGAGCATTTGTTATAAGTATATAGGTAAATTTTTTTTTTATGTAATATGTAACTGAATGACGAGACGAGCTGGTCGTTTGCCTGGTGGTAAGCAATAAGCCATAACAATAACAGCACTTTACAAAATCCTGCGCGGCGCTGCACTGCGCTCGTCACCCTAAGACAATTAGCTGTTGAGTCTCATAATGTCCAGTAATTTCCGTGGCTACAATGCCCTTCAAACCGGAACACAATAATGCTTGCGCACTACTGCTTGGCGGCAGAATAACTGGCAAAGCAGTGGTACCTACCCAGATGGCCTCCCGCATACGAGAGACTGACCACAAGTAAAATACATACTATTTTATACATATTTCATTTATTTATTGCATTCATTGTACATTCATTACATTTAAGTTAAATGAAAGCAGAGATCAGCAAATATGCTAATATAGTGGGTATGTACATTGACCCTGTAAGGGTGTTTGCAATTTAGTGCGCGTCAGTGGGCCATTATAATATTATCTACAATGATTCTTTATTTTATTTTGTATATGAAAATTGTATATGATAATATCAAGCTATAGTTAAGTCCTAAGATAAATATTATATGGCCACCTCTGAAGTATGGCCTACCAAAGAAAAAAAAATCATCGAACTCATATTATAATTGGCGGAATAATCGCGTAACAAACATACAATCGGACTAAACCTCTTTCTTCTTTGAAATCGATTAAAAATCAGTCAGTGCGAACTTATTTCACTATCCGGAGTATAGGTGCCGTTTTTATGTGTGAAACAGTAAATACTTAATTAAGCAATGATAGGTGATAGAATTTTAATTGTTTCTTTTTCAGTCTGTCTGCCTGGTTTTTTTATAGGGTTATACAGCGGCAGGCGCTTGCGGTCTCAGCCTGCTATGCGACTACCGAGTGATGGTGACCGATGGGAAAGCCAAGATAGGATTTAACGACTCAGCAGTAGGCATCGTGCCGAGACCGTGGATCTGTGACCTTATGAACAGAGTTATGGGACTCAGGCAAGCGGAGATAGCACTGGTTGCCTCTACTATGTATACCGCTGAAGAAGCTCTGAAGGTAGGTAAGAAGTGAGCTTGAATTACACATGTCCGGGATCTGTGCCCTCATCGGCTGAGCTATTGGGATTAGGCATTTGAAGACAGCATTTACTGACTACTTTCCATTAATAAATAATGTACCTTTTCCATACCAAGTCTTAAAATATAGGTAAGTAACCGTTTTGTGTTACCATTAGCTGCTGCAATTAGAATTCATTTTGATTTATGTAATATATAATTTAAATAAAAAAAAATTGTAATAGGTAGAACAAAAAAAACTGTTCTAAAGTGTAGTCCCTTAACTTCTTTATGTTATTTTAACTCTTAACTGATGCCAGAGATTCTACATAGACACCTATTTAAATAGTGCCTTCTCCTGGCCTTGAATTTGATTTGAATAAAGACCTTTTTCGCCAGGTGAATCTCATAGATGAAACTGCCAGCAACAGAGATGATGCCATTGAAAAATGCAAGCAGTTCATAAGAAGACACGACGGTATACCACTTAGAGTTAGAGCTCAAATTAAGAGAAGTCTGAGAGAAGCATCAATGCGATGGGTCGAAGATCACCGCGAAGAAGACGTGAGATTGACGATCGAAGGTGTTATGGATCCGTACACTCAAGCGCAACTTAAAAAGTATACGGAACAGTTAAAACGAAGGAAAATTTAAACAGTTAACTGCGTTTTATTTCGTTAGTTCGCTGATGGCCAATGAATTAGTTAATATGCACTTTTCCATTTAGTAATAAATTCATGAATACTAGTGTTGTTAAATACAATTTAGAAGTGTTTATCTCAAGTACGCAACTGCTGCTGGGTCGACCGTTTTGTTTAATTCTTAGTCCTCTTTGCAGTTTAGCCTATTTATCTCGTTGATTAATTATCGATAAAGCAGTTTATTTTCAGATGTCCTTTTATTTAATTCATCACTTACATTTCATGCAATGGTTTTTTCAGAATTTCAAAAGTCTTCTCCCAGTCAAATATTAGATACCTACTTCATTTTATTACCTATTTGTAAAGATTTCAGAAGTGTTCTCCGAGGAATGCCTAAGATCCGGGCCAACAGTCTAGTTGAATCCCATCTACTTACATCTGCCCACACAGAAGTTGTTGATTTCCACCTGTTATTTACAAACTCTTTCATTACCTGTATGTATTGTATGTTTTGAGTTCAGAAGCCTTCTCCCAAGAACGCGGCAGCCCTAGTATCTGGGTCTACTGTCTCGTTGAAACCCATCTGCAATTCGGCCCATTCCTGATGTTGATTGTTAATGAAGTACCTAGTTGATTTCCACGTGTCATTTACAAACTGTTTCCTTACCTGTATGTACATATTGTATGTTTTGAGTTCAGAAGTCTTCTCCCAAGAACGCGGCAGCGTCTGGATCGATGGTCTCGTTGAATCCGATTTGCATTTCGGCCCAATCCTCTCGTTGATTGTCGATATAGTAGTTGATTTCCAGGATTCTGTCTCTGTTGCGTTTGATTTCATTGCTGAAAGATAAGAATGTGAGCTTCTTTCTGATTTGAATACTACAAGATCAGTAAAAATATTGGACCAAGGCATCAAAGCAAAACATAAAATATCGAAGAAATTTAATTTCTATAAGATGCACATTTCTAAGCAATTTTGAGGTCGGAAAACGTGTAAAACAGCAGATTTTCTACATTTCCTAAAAGTATACCTACATATGACCATGCGTACATGTGCTGGTCTAATGAATGGGCTGCAGAATTCTTAATAGTGCAAGTAGCATGTAAAACTAGTTCAGCTATTGCAGTGTATTAATAAATGCAGTTGTGTAGTTACACAGGTTGTGGGAACAAAAAGATAAGGCGAATCTATTGACTTACTCATTGGTCCCCTGAACGAGGTCATCTCGCCAGCTGTTGGCGCGCTTCGTGAGCAAGTCCTCGCGGTCGTCTATGAACCGCATGTGGTTATCCGACGACTGCGCCACGAGGTTCATCATCAGATCGCGGTCCATCATCACCTAGACACATGCACTGCTATTGTAATTTCACTCATCATTGAGATGATTACCTTAGTTATGTCTAGAGTAAGTGGCAGGAGCGGGAGCGGAAAAGCGGAAAAAGCTATTCTGCGATGTGTTTCTTCATTTAAACCACGACATCACAAATTCCAACATCACAATTGTATTCCCCAGCAGTTTGAACAAGTCATGAGGCCGAGAGCCAACGGGAGCTCGTGCGACTTTCTATCTGACACACGGAAGTTCGAATTCCGCTGGCCCCAATTAGGTACTTGACTTTTTTTAGTTATGTGCAGACTTAACACTCACTCTGAAAACGTTGAAGGAAACTATCGTGAGGAAACCGACTTGTGCAAGAATCATGAAGTTCAAGGACATATATGCATCCCGCCCAAGGTTAGCGTCGTGAATTAAGGCCCATACTCTCTCTATAAGGCAAGGCCCGTGTCCCAGGTTCCCAGCAGTGGGAACGTAATGGGTTGATATTGATGACGATCATGAGGTCTAGAAATGACGCAAGGGTGACGTGCTATCGATATCTCCTATTTTGCTTAGGCGTTTCGAGAAACTTCTAGAAGTTTTATGATTTTACTTGACTTGGATTTTCATTTAAGCTGTATACATCCTCGGTTCAACTGTTTAACATCCTCTAGTACAAATTGAGATAAATTGACCACAAACATGATAAATGTACTGTATGCCTCAAAGGAGAAATACGTAGTTAATGCATGAATGGCTGGCTTAAACATGAATGGACGCTTTATTTAAAACTATTAGAGTTGTCAGTGTCTAAATGATCTTCCCTCTCTCTCTCTCTGATCGTCCGTCATGGCTGCCGGTTCGTTCTGCACTCTAAGCATTAATAATATAATAATAAATTGTAATCCTTATTTTATTTGTGAATCAGTGACGACGATTGTGCCTCTATATTAATAAGCAATATAGACTGCAATTACTGGACAACCTCATCTTTTATTTCCTGCACGAAACCATCCACCCGGCACATGGTGCGCTGCTTAAATGCTAATAGGTTATTTGGCCCAGACAACGAAGAAGTGCCAAGCCAAGAAGGACGAAGACAATATTAATTGGTGGATGTTCGTTTCGGTGCGGAAAGTATTGCAGCAATGAATAATGAAAATGGAAGCGGTGATGTTGGTGTCTCGCAGCCGCCGCCATCACATACGTCGTCGTCGTCCATGATTATTGGAGGTGCTGGAACAATTGATAAATTGGATGGACCGTCCAACTACAGCGCATGGAAATTCGCCGTGCGAATGGCGCTTATCTTGGATGGTTTGTGGGACCAAGTCGAAGGATCGACGGCAATCGACGCTGCGCGTGATCAACGGGCGTTGGCGCGAATTTGCCTTTCGATCAAGTCGAATTTATACCAATATGTTCGCGATGCCAAAACTTCTAAAGAAGCGTGGAGCAAGTTGAAGGATGTTTTTGAAAATAAGGGCCTTTACCGGCGTGTATTGCTGCTGCGTCAACTTCATAGTATACAGTACAGCGCATTCAACGATATGAATGAATACATTTCTGGTATTATGACCCTCGTTCAACAGCTGGCGGATATTGGAAAAGTGACTGAAGATGAAGAGGTAGCTGAATTATTATTGAGTGGATTGCCCGAGGAATATGACTCCTTAGTTTCTGCGCTGGAGACGGCTTGCATTACTAGCACTTTCAATAGTGAGCTGGTCCGCTCTCGTCTCCTTCAAGAAGCGCATAGGAAAAGTGAAGGAACTAGCAATGGAAATACTGCATTTTTATCGAAGAACACACAGATTATATGTCATTATTGCAATCGTCCTGGACATGTTCGTGCAAAATGCTTTAAACTCAAACGCGATAAAAAGAAGAAGGATAACTCGGATTCAAATACAGCGTCCGCATTTATTGCAAGCAGTTCAAGCGATTTCTACATTGATTCGTGCTCGTCAAATCATTTGTGTAAAAGCAAAGACTTAATGGTGAACATTAAAGACTCTAAATGTCAGCATAGTATTGCAGTAGCCAATAATGATAAACTTGTTAGTGACTCTCAAGGTGAAGTTCATATTCAGTCAGGGAAAGAGGTAAGACAATTAAAAAATGTACTTTATGTTCCTAACTTATCCACTAACCTCATTTCAGTCAGTCAGTTAGTTAAAGATGGTCTCACAGTTACATTCGATAGTAGTGGTTGTAATATTTTCGACAAATGTAAAATCACTGGCAACTGTATTGCTCAGGGCTCATGTGTTAATGGGATTTACAAGTTTAATGGTTCTGTGTGTCAGTCTAGTAGTGTTTCGCAATGTAGGTTGCACTCTTTGCTCCTTCGAGATGGGCAGGAGTCACTGAGTGCTGCAGTCGCTACTTCTGAGCCACAACTGGAGATGTGGCACAAGCGTCTTGGCCATCTGAGTTTGTCAGGTATGTGCATGTTGAAAAATCTTGCAAACGGTTTTCAATTCCAGACACAAGATCAGACTCAAGCTTTAGAAAATTGCGTAGCATGTCTTGAGGGGAAGCTATCGGCCGAACCTTTCCCCAAGAAACAAGCAAAGCGCGCTAGCAAACCATTGGAGTTGGTGCACACTGACGTCTGCGGCCCGATGCAAGAAGCAAGCTGGGGAGGTGCGAAATACCTTGTCACGTTTACGGATGACTTCACAAGAAAAACTTTTGGATATTTAGCTGGCAGTAAGTCCCAGGTAATTAAATGTTTTATTGATTTTAAAAATTTGGTCGAAAAGCAATTAGATTTTCAAATAAAATGTCTTAGATCTGACAATGGTGGTGAATATTGTAGTAAACAATTTTCTGATTATTTAAAGAGTCATGGAATTATTCACCAAACTTCTGTTCCTTACACACCTGCTCAAAATGGTGTTGCAGAGAGATTAAATAGGACTTTACTAGAGAAAGCTAGGTCTATGTTGCAGCAAGCGAATCTCTGTAAGCGTTTCTGGGGTGAAGCAGTTATGACTGCAATATATTTAAAAAATAGAAGTCCCACAGTTGCTTTAACAGGATGTACTCCCGAGGAAGCTTGGACTGGGTCTAAGGTTGACCTCAGCCACCTTAGGGTATTCGGCTGTGCTGCTTACTCTCTGATTCCTGAACAAAAGCGCCAAAAGCTGGATGCCAAGGCGAAATGTTATATTTTTGTGGGATATTCTGATACATGTAAGGGTTACAGATTGGCAGATCCATTTGATCCTAGAAAGGTTATTTTATCTAGGAATGTGACATTTTTGGAAAATGTATTTTACAACCAGGCAGCAGAGAGAGCAAAATCAAATGATAAATTTAATAATAATATTATTCCTTATGTATTGAATTCTAATGATATTGAATCTTGTTCTAATGATAATAATTTTAATATTGACATTCACAGTAATAATAATAATTTGAATATTGACAATGTTTCTAATGTATTATCGTCAGATTCTAATATCAGTGGTATTGTGGTTTCAGATGAGGAGTATTGCACTGGGAGCGAGGTTGATACCAGCCAGGCTGAGCTGTCTGCTGATGAGTCAGGCGATGGGCCAGTGACGTCATCGAGCGAGACTTCAGATGGAGATAGAAGTACTGTGACTACTCCCATCAATGTCACATCTTCTTCTGGTCGTCCTGTGCGCTCAACACGTAATGTTGCTCCTAAGAGGTTTGAAAGTTATGATTTATCTTCTATGTTAGTCCAGGAAAATCCTCTATACTATGATGAACCACTTACATATCAAGAGGCTATGGCTAGCCCCAATAAGGAAATGTGGCTGGATGCCATGAGGAGTGAGTATCAAGCTTTAGTTGCAAATCAAGTATGGGAATTGGTAGATAGACCCCACAGTGAAAATATTATTAAATGCAAATGGGTGTTTAAAGTAAAGCAGGATGCTTCTGGGAATTTTGAAAAATACAAAGCCCGTTTAGTTGCCAGGGGTTTCTCTCAAAAGGAAGGTATTGATTTTAATGAGACCTTTGCCCCTGTGGTACGTCATTCAACTATGCGTATATTATTTTCACTAGCTAATCAATTAGACCTTGATATTGAACATGTAGATGTAGCAACAGCATTTTTAAACGGTGACTTAAATGAAGTGATATTTATGGAACAACCCTTAGGTTTTTGTGATAACAGTGATAAGGTTTGTTTATTGAAGAAAAGTTTATATGGCCTTAAACAGTCTAGTAGAATGTGGAACTGTAGGATTCATGATTTCTTATGTAAACAAGGTTTTGTTCAAAGTAGGTGTGAACCTTGTGTGTATATAAAAAACACCAATAATGATATGGTAATACTTGCTTTGTATGTAGATGATTTCTATATATTTTGTAGTCCTTCTAGTAATAATAAGAAGGATTTAGTATGTAATTTAGAAAAAGAGTTTAATGTTAAAAATCTTGGTGCTTTGAAAAGCTGTCTAGGTATTAATGTTACTCGAGATAAGGCTAAAGGTGTTCTCAAACTTAGTCAGTCACAATATATTTCTAAATTACTTGAGCGTTTTGGTATGACTAACTGTAAGCCAGTGTCTACTCCTATGCCTGTAAACACTAAGTTAGAGAAGTCAAATGATGTTGACAATTGTTTACAGGATGAAGTTTACCAATACAGGCAATTGATAGGTAGCCTCATGTATCTTGCTGTATGTACGAGGCCTGATATATCTTTTGCTTGTAGCCAACTTAGCCAGTTTAACAACTGCTTTAATAGAAGTCATTGGTTGGCTGCAAAACGCATTTTACGCTATTTAGCAGGTACAATTGACTATGGTTTATGTTTTATAAAATGTAGAAATTGGAAATTATTTGCTTATGCGGATGCGGATTGGGGTAATGACATCACAGACAGAAAATCTTATACTGGTTTTGTTATAAAGTTAGGAAATGACACTATTAATTGGGAGTCGCGTAAGCAGAAATGTGTAGCACTCTCAAGTACTGAATCAGAATATCTTGCAATAGCCGATTTATGTAAAGATATCTCTTTTGTTAAAAATTTACTATCAGAGTTCATACCTAAGACAATTGATTGTATTATATATAATGACAACCAAAGTGCACAAAAATTGTTGGAAGCGAAAGAGTATTGCCACAAAAGAACGAAACATATAGACATAAGATATCATTATATGAAAGACTTAATAAGGGACAATGTAATTTCAGTAAAGTATATGCCTACAGAGAAAATGATTGCCGATGTATTAACTAAGCCGCTCAGCTCTTGTAAACATGATTGTTTTGTGAAACAAATGAATGTTATGTGATATAGTTAAAGTACTTTTTTCTTTAATGTAAGTTTCTTTAATTTTTGGTTGTATGAATCACATGTATAATTTGTAGAGCTGACAAAGTCTTTGTAGAGACTAGTTTTATATAAATTTTTGTAGAAGTCACATGTAGAGTGCCATGTTTGTTAATTGTTATTTTTTTGTGTATTGTCTGCAATCCTTATGAGGCATAAGGGGAAGTGATAAATGTACTGTATGCCTCAAAGGAGAAATACGTAGTTAATGCATGAATGGCTGGCTTAAACATGAATGGACGCTTTATTTAAAACTATTAGAGTTGTCAGTGTCTAAATGATCTTCCCTCTCTCTCTCTCTGATCGTCCGTCATGGCTGCCGGTTCGTTCTGCACTCTAAGCATTAATAATATAATAATAAATTGTAATCCTTATTTTATTTGTGAATCAGTGACGACGATTGTGCCTCTATATTAATAAGCAATATAGACTGCAATTACTGGACAACCTCATCTTTTATTTCCTGCACGAAACCATCCACCCGGCACATGGTGCGCTGCTTAAATGCTAATAAAACAAACTTAGGCGTTGCATATTCTAAAAGGAACTGGAGTGAAGACTTTCGTTTTTCGTGCATTTCGAGAAACTTTGAGAAGCTTTGTTAAGATTTCGAAAATTGTATCTTATTTCTAAACTGTGAAGCATAATATTCGATCATCAAACCCTAATTTTACTTACATCAAACAACTCTGTCGGTACATCCCCCAGAAGTATCTTGTTCCCTAGCAGTTTGGATAGGGTTTCGAACTGGCGCATCGACCAGGTTCCTTCGATCTCGCGCCACGATCCGAAGGCGTTTCGAGAAGCTTCAAGAAGCTTCGTAATCATTTCCGTCATGTTTACTGAGAATTGGACTCGGGATTCCTAGACATAAGAACAACGTAAGAAAAAGTAAAGCAAGTTCCACAATAATGTTTTTGCAACAATTCTGACTATTTGGACACGAATTTTATATTGTACAGTACAATACAATACACACTACTATACAATACACTTTTTTGCTTACCAAATATACACACAATACAAAAAAATACTTTGAATTTGAATTTGAGATACAATGGGCGGCTTTATTGGTTAGAGCGATGTTTTCCAAACAACCTTTGGATGGATAGAACAGTTATGAAAAACAATGCGGTTTGGTGGTGTAGTGCGTAGTAGATGTGCTACGGCGTAGCTGGTTAACCATAGCGGCGGAGCTGTTCCATCTAAGGGAAACGAAACGTGTGCTACGACTGCTACGACGTAGTACTTTCCTTGTAGCTATGTAATTCACTTCGATCATATATACGCATATGGTATATATGATCGAAGGTAGTTCGCCTCACATTGTTGGTAGAACAACCACAGAATAATTAATACTGCACAACCTACTATTTATTATTCTGTACTACAACGGCGGCATATCATGTTATGTATGCTACGGCGTAGCAGGTTAATCAAAGTTAAACCAGGCCTAGCGCACTCCGCACTGTAGGTACGAAGCTACAAGTACATAACCGGACACCGACGGCGGGTCGCGCGTCGTTACACGTGCCGCGTCAGAAGAGATAAGAGCTATGCGATAGAAAGAGAGGCGCTCTGTAGGTTAATAGGACTTGTATGTATGCAGCGCTACGCGAGCTGAATTGAATTTTATTGCGTCATAGCAAGAGTCGCTATTTGATTAAATTTCTGTGCGGAATGATGCTTCTGTCCCTTAGTATTCTGTGGTTAAACACACTGTTTGCTACGAATGCTACGTGCGCTACGACGTAGAACTTATTGACATATCTCAGTTCTCACCTCACACTGTTCAAATAACGTCATCTCAATATTCATAAGATCCTTCCACAGTTCATGCAAGACCTCGTTGAACGTATCTCCGAGTTCCATGATGCTGTGTTCTAGTTGTTCTATCGACGCTTGCTTGTTTGTGAACTTGGCTATGATCTCATTCATTTGTTCTACTAGAGGCACCTTTTTTTTGTCATATTGTGTTATGACACTGTAAAGATATTTTATTATATAAAATAATGTCAAACAAGCAGTTGGCCCGCCTGATGATGCGCGGAAGAAGAAGAAAAATTCTATAGTTTGGCCCGAGTTATGGGTACAAGATAAGAGAATTACGAATCTAACAAACTTACGTCTTGCTATACTCAACGCTATCAGCAAGTGCGTTATCGACGAGGTCTTTAAACAGTTTAATCTCCTTCTGTCTCGCGTTGTACGCCTCCTGAGCGAAATCTACCAGATCAGCCATCACTTCAACGTATTGGTCTCTGTATCTGAAAGGATGTATTAGACTTGAGTAATAATAATCAGAAATAAATTAGAAATTTTTAATACCCCCAACACAATAAAACATGTCTAAGAATTACCGCTAGACAACCTGCTTTAAAGTAAAAAAAACCTGTTTCCAAATCGGTTTACCCGTTTAAGAGCTACGGTGCCACAGACAGACACACATAGTAGTCAAACTTATAACACCCCTTCTTATTGCGTCGGGGTTAAAAAAGAGACCCGCAGAGTTACATGGCGCTACGAGTATCTTCTACAGCGCAGCGGGTGTATTTCCGAAGCACTGGTAGAGTCAGTTTTCGCATTTCTTTTCTGGGTCGGAACTTCAATTTGAGCATGGACCAATTATCTTGTATATTTGGTCCATGATTCGAGTATGGGATAGATCTATATGGGTAGACATGTTTACCTATTTAATAAATCTCTGATGACTTGAGAAACTTGATGTTATTGGCATAACCATAGAAAACTTATTACTTACTCAAACAAGGTTTTTGGAAATGAGAAAATACGACCACCGGCTGGGACGTGAACCCACATCTCAATCTCAGCGCGGGAAGCGCTCTACCAATTGAGCTACGGGGGTCACATACTTTCCGAAAAACTGGGTTTTTCGCTTGGCATTCGTTAATGCTTTATGTAAGTACTTATAATAAGAATTATTACTTACTGTTCATAAAACGAATTAAGTTCCCCCCCAACCTTCAATAGTAGGGTTCCGTCAGGGTCCTTCTCAAACATGGACTCTATAAGCTCGGGCCCGCTGAGGTACTCTACGAAGGATAACGCGTAGAACTCTACTTTGGCGTTGTACGTTTCTCTCGCGATTCTCTCCTTTTCGAATTTCTCGTCGGCTTCGTCTAGCTTTCGAAGTAGACCTCTGTGTGGACGAGATAAAAATGTTTTAATAGCCTATACCAGTATACCTATCTGCTAAACTTAATTAGTATATGTCAAGCTTTTAACTCATGAGGCTCCTAAGGTAGCTAATGTAGGCTGCGCGGTGAGGAATGAATAAGAAATGAATAAGTATAGAAATGTCAAAAGTGACGTCGACAGAAGTCGCCATCTTCCGAACCGTGCACCTACTTACCGCAGCCTGAAGTAAGCAGCTGCACGGTATCAGCCTGAGCTCCTCAGGCTGATTAAAACGCTTGACCTTAATAGAGATAATATAATTTAAAGGGACACTTTCATAAAAATACTGCTTGATCGAAACCACTCGCAATACAAATAAATTATTTTTCAAAAAAAAAACTAAACCGACTTCAAAACCACAAATAGGCACTCAAAAGTGAAAAATAAATTAATATAATTATCATAAGCGCTACCCACTGGCTGGCACCGACTTCAAATATATGAGTGGGTAGCGCTTATGATAATTATATTAATTTATTTTTCACTTTTGAGTGCCTATTTGTGGTTTTGAAGTCGGTTTAGTTTTTTTTTGAAAAATAATTTATTTTACCCTTTTTAGTGCAAAACAAGTTTTAATTAAATTAATTCAAAAAGTTTTTAAAGACAAGCTTTTATGATCTAGCAGCCACATCATGACGAAGTTTAAAGCGGGCTATCACAATTAAATTTATGTACAAAAAAATTCATGTCTGTCCTATTCTCTGTTGAGGAGTTCCCTCGTCGGAAGTCAATCCTGGGTGTATCAGCGATGTCATGGTGGAATTTAGAACAGGCTATTATGGTTAAATCCATTTACAAAATTTTGTGTCTGTACTATTCACCGTTGAGGAGTTCCCTCGCCGGAAGTCAACCCTGGGTGAAGCAGATGAAGCAGTCGAATACAAACCTCCACCTTTAGAAAGTCGGTTACAACAAAAACAAGAACCGACTTGAAGATTAAACTCATATTTTTTTGTTTTTGCTATTTTTTTCAAAAAGTGCTGAATGAATTTCGATAAAATTTTATGGGACCACCTCTGAAGTATGACCTACCAATCAAAAAAAGAATCATCGAAATCCATTCATAATTGGCGGAGTAATCGCGTAACAAACACACAAAAAAAAAATTAACAAAAAAAAACATACTGTCGAATTGTAAACCTCCTCCTTTTTGAAGTCGGTTAAAAAACAACTCGTTGCTCCCATGGCAGAGCAAAGAAACACCCAACGATCACATACATAGATCTTGGCCCCTAAGTAGTTTTCCCTGTATCTACGGAACCAGGAACTATGAGGGCCATGGTCCCACAACATCCAGAGACGAAACACATGCTTACGCCTTTTTTTGCAAAAACATTTGTCTCGTCTCAGGAATCGAACCCGCAACCTAAGTGATGTATGAGATTTGAGCAAACTTGCCCAACCACTACACCACAGAGGCTGTTACTATGAGCCAATTTACTATATGCCAAGCGCCACTATATAAAAATGTGTTTATTTATTTATTTATTGTGATAAATACTATGTATACCTATGTATATGATTTATATTTTTAAATCAATAAATAATTTTGTCATTTTTAATCTGTTCTTCATCTCAGACGAAACAACAATCACAGCGCATGACGTCATTTGTAGGCAAATGCTGTGAGTCAAGCTTGTGTTTATTTTACGTTTTTGCTTTTCATAAAATGTATTTTTGCTAATTTGTTCGTTCCATTACTACAATATAGTCCCCAAACTTAGCAAAACGTATTAGAATCTCTTTGCAAGTTTTATTTCGAAGAGTTTGTCGTTTTCTACCTACATATGACGTCACAAGTTTTGAGGTGGCCTTTTGCGCGGCAATATTTGAAACATAATATTTAAACATAGTTTTAGGTACTTTAAGAGCGTTATTTAATTAAAATAGTATTTTTCACGGCTATATATATTCATTGTAGTTAATTTAAAACACTTGCTGAAAAATTGGCCGATCCCCTATTGCACCTATTTATGTATAAGTTTTATGTTATTACTGTATATTGGGTATTTAATTTATTCATTTTTGATAGTATATTATAATTTACATATAATTGCAGTTTTATAATGTACCCCACACTGACCGCAATGTTTTTATTAAAATTCCTGTCCATCCAAAGAATTAGCCTGTAAGAAATTGCGCATAGTGATAAGACTGCCCATTGTACCCTGCTACCCTGTTGCTTGCCCTGTTTGTTGACTATTGTTTTTCCTGTGTGTTTGGTATTCAATAACGTATTATTGTATTGTATTGTATGACACACAATAAGTATGTAGTGTATAGACGCTGGCAAATGTACAACGTGAGACGCCAAACTCCTCAGAAAGAAGGGAAAAAAAAATGAAAGTATGTAGTGCACAAAGGTGTAAAAGGTACCTGAACAATGCCGAAGCAGTCTCCCTCTCTTCCTCAGTGACGGTCTTGTAGTCGAGATACGTTACTCTAGGGAGGGCGCACTTGAGGAACTCGTATGTCATGGGGTCGTCGCAGCAGGGGTTACCCTTGAAACTGACCGAACGAAGGAAACGGAAGCGGCGGAGGTACGACATCTACAAAGAATTTGGGATTTGAGTTGCACGAAAAACGGACCAGCGGCTTTTAAATAGTCTAATGAACTGGGAAGTTCTCAGCTTCTATACACAAACACAAAGTTGAGAAACTGCGTCGTCGCCATGTGGTTTAAAGTAAAGATATGCTAGGTTCTCAGTTGCACTGCCTCGATCAAAAATTTATTACAATATAGCTAAATCATAATAGAAACTTCTATATCTCCAATAGTAGTTATCGTACTGATCGGGGGCTCTCTTTGATTGCATCTTAATGATGTAGTTACCTACTCAGAGGCAGTTCCCGATAAGTGCAGCCCATTTCATAATTTAATTAAATTTCTCTAAGTCTCCCATGTGGCTAGGCGGGACGACGGCGGAAGGTGGACCAAGGCAATGACCGAGTGGTGGCCAACAGAAGGTTACCGATCTAGGGGCAGACCATCAGCCAGATGCATCGAAGACGTGGCCAGGGTTGTTGGGAATATGTGGTTAGGAAAGGCACAAGACCGGAAGGGATGGCGAGATGGAGAGGAGGCCTATACTCAACAGTGTGATAACAAGGGCTGAAAAAGAAAAAGAAGAAAGAAAGAATTCTCCCATGGACCCATGTCCCCGCGCAAGCCTTTCAAAAGACCGGGTGAATGACCCATGACTACCGTAAGAAAGAGTGACATAAAGAGTACGTACATATCTTAGCCCAGAGTGTAACTAAGAAACTTACCTCTTTATAATCCTCAATATAGTTATCGCCAATGCTAAACACAAGCAGCTTTTCCAAATTCTCCATATTCTCCAATTTATTAATTTTATTGTGAAATAAAGTGAGGACTTCCAAGTTTACCAACTCATCTAAATTCTCGATTTTTTCTATTACATTAAACGACAAGTCTAACTCATTTAGACCCGTCAGAAGTTCGAGATTTTCTATTTTCTCAATTAGATTGTGTGCTAAAGTGAGTTTGGTAAGGCTTTTGAGCATCCAGAGGTGATCTATTCGGAGAATGTGCTGGAATTCTAGTCGTACTATTGCAGCTTCATCTAGATGCACGCCTTCTTCAGCAAACAGTCTGCCGGCCTCATCGGTTGGGCCTATTGTAATATAAGAAATAATAATAATTATTATTATATCAACCTATTGTGTCCCACTGCTGGGCAAAGGTCTCCCTCATTTCCCTCCAAACATCTCTGTCCACAGTCACTTCCATAAGAAATAATAGTATGTGTTAATAATAATAATAATTAATAATTAATGCTTTATTGTACACCAAACAAGAAATAAACAAGGTACACGAAATATTCTTACAAACTATAGTACAACGGGCGGACTTATCGCTGAAAGCGATCTCTTCCAGTCAACCTTTGGATGGAAAGAACTAAAGGAGTGAGAGAGGTCGGCGGTGTAAATAAAAAGTAAAAAAGGACGACTTAATGACACATAAAATATATATATATAAATAAATAATATATAAATATATATATTAATACTATATAGATATAGACACATATATACTACATACAATAAAGGAAATTACTAATAATTTAATTATCAGCAGCACTCTGGGAAAGGTAGTAACTTTTGACTAGGTTCTTAAAACTTACAAGTGTCTGTGCTCTTCTAATAGAAACCGGAAGCCCATTCCAGAGACGCACAGCTTGAACTGTAAATGACTTGTCATAGAAAGAAGTACCATGTTCGGGCGTTTTCAACTGAAGATTTTCTGATGACCTAAGGGAGTGAGAATTGGAGTAATGAAGGAACTGAAATCGTTCCTTCAAATAAAAGGGAGTGAAGGGATTGAACAAGACATTGTAAAAGGATGTGAGTGTTCCGGCGAAGGCGAATGGGCAGCCACTTGAGCTTTGTTCGAAACTGAGAGACGTGGTCAAATTTTCGAAGACCGAAAATAAACCTTATACAGTAATTTTGGAGACGCTCAAGTTTGTTCAGCTGGTCCTCCGTAAGGTCCAGAAAGCAGGCATCAGCATAATCAATGATAGGTAGAAGAAGAGACTGTGCAAGCGTAACTTTGGTTGCAGTAGGAAGGAAGTTGCGTAATCTTTTAAGAGATGCACCAGATGCAAACACTTTCCGACTAACAGCTGCAATCTGAGGACCCCATGAAAGAGAGTTGTCTAATATGACACCCAGATTTCGAACTTGGGTGCTGTATGGCACAGAGACACCACCGAAGTTAATTTGAGGGAGGGCTGAAAAATCAATCCTAGTAACCATTCTGGAGCTTCCAATAACAATTACTTGCGTCTTTTGGGGGTTGATTCTTAGCCCAAAACGCTTACTCCAGTCAGCTATCCTGCACAAATCGGAGTTAGTAGCTTCTATGGCCGCAGTCAACTTATCAAGCGGAGCCTGGGAGTAGATTTGGAAATCGTCTGCGTAAAGGTGGTAGGAAGAAGTAATAGACTGTGATATAGTGTTAATAAATAGAGCAAAAAGAAGAGGAGATAAGACACCGCCTTGAGGAACACCGGCCCCAGCGGTACACCATGAGGAAAATGAATCCTCAATACGAACCCGCTGCCGGCGACCATCACACCACACCTACACAACTATAAATGGTAGGTAAGCAACACTCCTGCCCATAACAGTTGCAGCACCTCCTAAAACTCTCGGCTCTGTTTAAGTACTGTCTATATAAAAAATATTTTCAAAATTTACAGTTTCCTAAGACCAGTGTCTAACTTGCAGTAAGGTAAAAAAGAGTAGCCCTAAAGAAACACCCTTGATGCTAAGGCTTTTTTGACCTTTTCCTTTGCTGTGAGGAAGTTTTGTTCTGAGAAAATATCGGGTTCATTATTGAGAAAATAAAAACCGAATATTTGGATTTTTTTAAATTACAATATGTAGAAAAATTACAATTCTCATAAAAAAAGGAACATGAATCTTAATCGATCCTATTTCCTACCAAGAAAGTTTCCCTCAAAGTAACGCATCAAATCATAAGTTATTGAGAAAATGAAATAAAATGTTTTCCATACTTTGGAAAACATTTTATTTAATTTTTTTAGAAAATGAAATAAAATTTTCTTTTATGTAAATACCTACCTACCATTGGTATGAGCTATGGCGCGCCACCGCACCTTTTGTATGTTGAACTAATCATGTTGTCTCTAATAATTAGTTCTGAATTCAAATTATTTGGGTATGGAAAACTTTTTTACCAATGTTTTTTTTTTTGCTTATTTTTGGTACCAACAATTATTACATTAGTACATACTTAAATAAATATTCAATAAATATAATTGCTAAACGCATAATCTTTTACAGGTAAACACCGCATATATAAGTAAACTAGATTTATAAATTGAATAACATATAAAAAGTACTTATAAATATATAGTACCTATTTTCGTAAATCCAAAAATGCAGCTTTATATTCTCAAAAATGCAGCCAATGTTTCCTCAAAAACTTCCTCACTGCAAAGAAATAGATACCTACTTACCCTAAAAATTTTCATAATATCAAAATTTTGCCACACCCAGTATATGCTAATAAATAGACTCCAACTTTATTATGTAATTATTGTTATTACTAAATTGCTTTTGCCCGCGACTCTGGCCACGTATTATAAAAAAATATTAAGTAGGTAGGTATGGTTAGTAACATTTTTACTTATTGTTTATTTCGCGCGTTCAAACTTCAGCCTAAATTGCATCGCTGCGGCCGCGAGGATAAGAGCTCGTTTTTTAAACATCGGTTTTCAACGAAAACCAGAAATACAGCCGAATAAATCCCCAGTTTAGCTTTACTCCAGAAACAGCCTAGGGCCGCCGCGCTTTTTGGCTTTTTATTCGTTGCCTAAAAATACAAAGGCGAATAAATGATAGTGATTAAAATACGGTGGCACAAAGTCAAGTGGCCTTTGCCTATGCATAACATACCATATTCCAGAATGCATCTTGTAAGCATTGCATTGTCTATTACGCCTGGTTCCCTGGTAGGGTGGATGATCAGACTGTTCAATTTTCTCTTCTCACCCATTTTTAATACGAAGAATAGGTAGTTAAGCCTTACAATAATATATATACTATTATTTACGACGATAAAATTACCAGATTACAATGCAAGTTGATTTTGACGTGGACAAAATATGGGCAAATATACAATTTCCGTATATACAATTTTTATCTAGGGGCAAAATATTGATTCGACATTGATATCAAACAATACATGAAAATTGGTTACTTGGTTACAAACAAACGGTAATTACCATGGAATTAGTATGACCCAAAGATTTAGTTAAAACTTTTTCTTTGGTATGACCTAATACTTTGTCTTTGGTATGACCATTATGATCAAAGATAAAATATATTATGATAATACTTACCCACTCACCTGATCCTTTCCGGTAAAATCGTCATCCTTATTCCCATATTATTTACATTTCCTATGGTTTCTCCGCTTTAGTAAAAAACCGAATATGTACATAAATAATAAGTCTACGAAACAACAAAAACAAGACGCTGGCAAATGCACAACGTGCGACGCCAAACACCTCATAAAGAGGAAAAAAAAAATATTATGATCATACCATTGAGGAATAGTGTAAGACCTCAATGGATCATACATACCATATTTGTATAATGGTTCTTATATAGGGAACTTACCTTATACCTGTGCCTACGCGGAAAGTTTTATTTAGGTAGATACTGATAGTACTTGATCAAACAATTTATTCAATAAATTTTTTTAGTGATGTAATTATGGATTACGATTATAAATATTATTTACAGGATAGGTAAATATTTAATAATGCTAAAATTAGAGTTAGTGACCATGATAGCTTACAAAATTATGAGCATAGATGTAGGTAATGAAATATATTACATTTCTTATTCTAATAAATTTTTGTATATCAGTTATTCACGCTTGTAAAGATTATTTTGCTCAAAAGCAAAGATTTAATATAGTATACTTTTTCTTTGCTCAAAAGGTTTAAACAGATGCCGCCATTGATGGCAGTGTTTATAATTACATCCGTGTCCGAAAATAAATATTTCGTTGAAAAACACTCGACATGACGGACTATAGAGATACATATTGCAAAACCACAGAAACTGCATACTTGGACGACCCACTTTTGATCACGCGGCGAGCGAGCATTGCAGCGGTGCCGAGTCAGCGGCACGTGTTCAACTCTCAGATAAAGTATCCAGGCTGGATTGGTGACGCGCACTCATTCCCATTACAAAAAGTCTGTCATTTTCGGTGGGGGACGAGGAAACGCACACAATTAAATGATCACCACTAACGCATTTTTCAATCACGTCGCTATGCACGCACACAACAAAAGAAGTTAACACTAGCTTAAACTTTACGCACACAATCACATTCATACACAGAGACGTTCTATCGGTACACGATATTTAAACGTCAATCACGTAAACAACTTCATGCTTGATACTATCGATATTGTGTTATCGACAAACTCTGCTATAGCATAGAAGACACATAAAAAGAAAATAAAACAGAATTCTTAAATGACATAATTCTGTTGCTCAAGAGAATAATAACTATCAAAGTTAGTTCGAAAGTTATTTATTATTTTTTGGCATCACAGACGCACTTCTCACTTAAAAAGGACTAAAACTTTTGAGTTAGTTTAGTGAAGTGTCAGTGAACCGTAGCATAAACAGTTAGTGATACTTGTAAAGAACTCAAGAACATAGTGTCTTCGCCTTAATAGAGACAATAAGTAAAGTGTTGATGGACATATTCTTAGTTTTACTCTACTTAGCAGTTTAAGTCAAATTTAAATTAATTTTTAGTCTTATTAGGCTAGATTGTAATTCTAATGGCGGGTCTCTATTTGAGTCGTCATTACATTAAAAAAACACAGACTCACTTATGAACTTTAATTATTACAATGACTCAACCACCGTAGGTATCGGAAAAAGAACCACTACTCAGAAGATACGGCAAGAAACTGAGAGGATTTTTTTTGGAATTTTATAAAGTTACTATATTTTATGTTTGTTTTTGACAATATCATGTTTTTTATGTGCTAGTTGGCTACTTGGCAGAACCGGGATGTTCCATGCACCTTTGTCTTTTATGTAATTACTAACGATAATGATAGTCTATTTTATTACTATAGGCGATGATATAAAATTAAACTTGCAATAACGTGATTAGAGAAGCATTCTAGCGAGGCACAATAATTCTTGCAATACTTTCTTCCATGGCCATTTCTTCCATATCTATCCTATAGGGAAGAAGAGGCAAACTTTATCGAAGATGTCACCACAAGCATATACAGTAAACAAACAAATTACAAAATTGTATTTTGCAAAACAGTTATGAAAAACGATTGTGGACAGGATGTTTTGTTAAAAAAATGGCTTAATATAGTCCTTACAAAATCAGTGAATCTACAATGAAGTGCAAGCTTAAAAATCAGGACAAAGAATAACTAGAAAGGTTGGTATTTTGAGTATGTTTTGAGCATGTTCAAATCTTAATGTCATTATAATGACATATTTTGAAGTGTAATACAAGTCAAAGTCAAATATCATTTAAATAGGCACAAAAATGCACTTTAAACGTCATAAAAAAATTAAAAGTTTTCGGAAAATTGTAACTAAAGTTAACATGACTTTGGAAAAAAAGGTAAGTAACTATGTTTACCCTTATTGAAATTAAAGTCCGAGTGCAGAAAAGAAATGCGAAAATTGACTCAAGAACTGCGAGAACAAGTTAACACACGTATATCATAATCAATTATGGCCAGAAATATGCGTTGATAAAGCTGGTACTTAACCTAACTTAAACCAATGACTTGTGTAATACATCATTACATATACATACATACATCATTTCAATACAACAATTGTATTTTTATCGACATATTTTTAAACATATTGTTTTTATCGATATCTAAATTGGTTCTGTCCCAGCACTAATTTCACTCCGGTTTTTTGATTGTGTTGCTAACGTTCAAATAATATAAGTGCCTATTTTCGATTACGTCATTCTCATTAGTTACTCATTGTAGTTGATTTTTCCCGCGACTTCGCCTGCGTAGACGACAGACAATATAAACCATTTTCGCAAGACCTCCCATATGAGAGCGCCAACCACCAACCCAACCGGTTTTGATGTATACAAGTGCAGCAAAATTTTTAAATACCAAAATTGCTGTTTATATTTACTCCACTCTAAGGACAAAACTTTCTCAATGCAAGAGAAAAGGTACCTACCCTGGAGGTCCCAAATTTTTGCCACACCTGTATACCCTATAATCAGAGCTGGAACTTATAATACTAAACGCTGAAAACCAAATTAAAATCCATTTTGCAGTTTTCGAGTCAACAATTATTCAAAATAATAACATGTAGGTATATAAAATTGTGATGTAAAACAATATTTATTAATAGTTTCAGTTTCATTTGACTTCCTTATGACGTGCAGGAAAACAGAGCTTTGGCTGCCTAGATACATGAAAATAAGCTAAAAATTTTGTCCGAAATATAACTTTTTCGATTTAGTTGCAACACTAAGTGAGTTTATGTGACTGACAATAATTTTCAAATTTTCGCTATTTTAGTGCATTATTAGATATAAAAATACATACAGATGAAAAGTTACGTTATCCTTGGTGTAGTTTGATGTTCTTGAAATTTTTTTGCACCAATATATGCTGCAACTTGGCATTTTTTTAAGAGCTCTTTCGCTCGCTACGACAATTGGTGAATGGCGCGTGATGCGCGTCAACTAGTTTTATATAACGTCGTGGATTTTTTTGTCCTTGACGTTTGGCAAAATTGGCGAGAGGGGTAGGCCTGTCGTGTCGACTCCGTTTGGCTGTCTACTCGAAGGTTCAACTCGACACCGGCCTTACGCCAGGCGTACTTTGCGTCACTCTGGGTTCTACTTCGAGTAGACAGCCAAACTTATCTGGCTGGATACTTTATCTGAGGGGTTCTAATATCGACCTGAGTACATAGCTTATAACTTAGAATAAATTAATGTAATATTTTATCTTAATAAATTACGTTAGATAATTTTGGTCTTTTTTAAGTCCTTCGGCTGCTGCTAACGTAATTATTACGAAAACATATTTTATCGGGGTATTGGTATACAAAAACAAATAATTTTATTTTTATAGTTACTGGTACATATGTAGTACACGTGGCGTGTTTCCGGCATTAGAAGTATCGCTTTGTTTCAACTTTGTCTAATCAAAGACAAAGAGAACACAATATTAGTGATCAGCCTATTTAAAATGTATAATTTATTGTTAAACTGTATTTTTTTTTTTTTTTTTTTACACTTAATAGATCTATGTTTGGCCACTATCTGGCCTGATGTGAAGCGATGATGTGGCCTAAGATGGAGCACATAGATCTAGAGAGAGTCGGCAGTTGAGCGGCTGCTCAGACCCGTCTCCCCGATTTTCACAGTTTAACTATAAATTATACACTGAAATCCAAGCAGCTTCTCTTATATCCTTTGCTCATTTTCTGCTTATTTTTTTGTGTAATGTTACATGTATCTCCATCAAAATAAAATAATAAGTATGTCCTCACCCTTACATTCTTGAACCTGTTCTCTATGGTACAGGCAACATACTTATAACAAACTTATAACCTCATCAATACTTACATGTTATTTAATTAGTGATTTCTGCTAGCGTGTCTTTAGTGTACATCACCAGTATGTACTCAAAATCAATTGGTACTCAACTCAAGGAGCAAGGAGCATTCATGTACAGTGTATGTATGTACATCATCTACGATCTCTTTATTTTATGTATGTCCGCCTTTACGAACGAAGATTATATTATTTGACAGGTATCTGACATAACAATGACATTTACATTTTTTTCATCTGTGGTGCGATTACAATTTACGTTTTTCGTTTTCGGTGACAAGAGAAATTGGTGAAATCATTTTGATAAATTCAACATAGTTTCCAAAGATGTCCTTCTTTGGAGTAGGGAATCCTTTTTCTACGCCGGTAGGCCAAAAAATCGGTAAGTACAATCCAGCAACACTGACCCAAACTTTTAGTTCGCAAACTTTTTGTTGATCTCACGATCGTAGAGCGTTTCTTATTGTTGCGCACTCGAAATTCCAAATTTCTCTTTGTTATGGTGTCACGGTTGCTCAATCCCTATTCATGAATACATGGAATTTTACGTAGATTTGCATCGAAACGTTTGCTGCTTCTATCAATTGACAAAGTAGTGTCAATTGATTTAACTATTTCATTGTTTTGATACCCGTGAACTATGGAATTCCAGAGCAAGCTACCGATGGCTCACTCCCGTCGGAAAACTGGGGCCTTAATATGGAGATATGTGATATTATAAACAGCAGTGCGGATGGGCCAAAGGATGCTATCAAGGCTATTAGAAAGAGGCTGACTATGAGTGCCGGGAAGAACTACACAGTAGTGATGTACACACTGACGGTGCTGGAGACGTGTGTAAAGAACTGCGGGAAACCTTTCCATGCCTTGGCGTGTAATAAGGAATTCATATCGGAGTTGGTAAGTGTGTTTGTATTTTGCATTGATTTGTTTGTTTACATTATCAAAAGCTTTGTCTGATGTCTCTATACATAATTTTCCGAATGATTTTGAATAATATCTCTTAGTTGCTCTTTCAAGAATAATTAAAAGTTTATATAAATAGTAATATAAAGATGTTGTGTAACCTTTTGGAAGTGGTTAATGAGAGTTAATGTGTAATCGGCGGACTTAATAGGACTAATGACAGATTGTTGCACAGTATGCCATTGGTTTCCTGAGCAATTGATTAACAAAATCATTTCAATCATTTGGTCAATGGCATAACCATTTAATGCTATTTTAAAAACCGTTTATTGTTCCTTATTTTAGATATACTTGTTTACTCTGTTATTAAATTTAATAACTTGACTGGTAAATGGACTAGCCGGCCCAATAAACAAAAGAAAAACTATTGTGTTGGGTCACCATGAGTTAGAAAACTCAAAGAATTTAAATGCACTAATAATAGGACTAAATAGAAAGGAAAAAATTACAAGCTCTATGTTATAAATAGATGTCCAAATAATTGTCCAAACTCGGTGCATTGATTACCTTTCGAAAGGCTCCATTGCTCACATGCTATTTATCCCCAGACAATCAGCATGGGGAATTGATGTTATTTTGTTGTTTTAAATCAATATCGATATATAAAAGTAGATGAAAATGAACTTTTAAATTATTAACAAAGTTCTTTATTATATAATTGTTATTTAATTTTCAATTTATTATTTACTCAATTTAATTGAATTGCATTTATTTATTGTTATATTATATAATTATAAATATAATGTGATGTTGTATATATTTTTCTATTGTTATACAATGTATTATATTTATTTTGATGTCATTTATTTAGTATATCTCAACATACTTTTGCTCAAAACGTAGCTGCACACCCACTATATTTCTTTCACGACCTGGAAGACTGGTAGATAATGCTAAATAGCATTAAGTCATTCCTTGTACCATTTTTGTGCAAAACTATTAAATAAATAAATTGCTAAATGGTGATATATATTTTGTCATTAAGCTCTAATATATGGCAATAATGAAAGGTGAAATAACTTGTTTATGACATTCAGTTTATGATATGAGGGTACCGAATTAAATTAAGTTTATTCTCAGTTATGATAACTGTAAATAATACAACTTTAAATTTAACAATTATGCTAATAAAACCATATTTAAAAAAACAAATGCGAGTCGGACTCGCGCACAAAGGGTTCCATACCATTATCTTTAAAAACAGCAAAAAATATCATGTCTGTTGTATGGGAGCCTCACTTAAATATTCTTTTATTCTGTTTTAGTATTTATAATAATATAACAATAACAATAATAACGCCCAACGATCACATACATAGATCCTGACCCTAACTAGGATTCCCTGTATGTAGGGAACCAGTAACTATGAGGACCATGGTCCCACAACACCCAGACACGAAACAAATGCTTGCGCTTTTTTTTTCTGTGCACAAACATTTGACCCGTCACAGGAATCGAACCCGCAACCTCAGTGGTATATGAGATTTGAGCCCACCTGCCCAACCACTACACCAAGGAGGCTGTCAAAATTTGTTGTTATAGTTGCAACAGAAATACATCATCTGTGAAAATTTCAACTTTCTAACTATCACAGTTCATGAGATACAGCCTGGTGACAGACAGACAGAGATAGATGGACGGACAGCGAAGTCTTAGTATTAGGGTCCCATTTTACCCTTTGGGTACGGAACCCTAAAAATGGTCAATCTGTATAAACAAGATTTTACTAGCTTAATCAATGTTGTTCATTGATTAACAGTGTGACTGACTGCTTAGTAACATACAAACATATAAGGAAGCCCTGAGATTATATTTATAACGTTGGTTAGAGTCTCCGAACAAGCAATCAATCGGTTATTGATACTTTTTTTTTCATATAATTATTCATAAAATTTTTACTTCATGATAATTGTCACATGCATCATCTTATTAGTGTGAAAAAAAAACCAATAACCATCATTCAGAGAGTCAGAGAATATTATCAAAGGTAATCTTGCTTATCATCTCTAGACAAACCGTTATCATCAGATAAAACGTCATTACACTGGTTTGTAAATGTGTGTGTATTAGTCACAGATAAGACAGAGTCCGATATTATTGTGATTTGGAGATTGCAATTGTGACTTTATATTTTAGTAGCAACCGTTCGCGATTTCGTTCGCATCGACAAAATAAACATAGCCTATGTTACTCAGGACAGGCATAGTGCCGCTTTGTATTAGTGATAGAATTTTTGAAATCATTCATTACAAACATACAAAAATACAAATCATTCCTCATCATAATATTAGCATTATTGAATGATTTGTTATAATTTATACATCTAAAACATAAAGTCACTTTAGAATGGTTGTTTATTTTAAATTTTATTTGTTTTTTATAGCTTTTCAGATTCGCTCATAATGGAAAATGATGGATAATAAAGTGATAAATAACACATTAATATGGAAATAATTTAAAATAAGTACCTGTCCATCATATCCTAGGTATCTTTATGATTAGGTACCTATATCTTGTTATTTACTGAGTATAAATTAAACAAAAAACATATTTACGAGTATTTTTATGAAAAAATTTAATAATTAAATTGATCTCCAAGAGTACAACAAGAATCCTAACTAGCAACTTAACACAGGTGTATCGTAGTACAGATGCTACTGGTGGTTATCTTTTATGTTTTAGAACTATACATGTAAGTATGTTTAAGATCAATTTTTATACAATAAAATTGTATTATCAAAACCCTTGAAAACTCTGGTCTGAGCAGCCGCTCAACTGCCGTCTCTCTCTAGGTCTATGTGCTCCATCTTGGCCATATCATCACTTCACATCAGGTGACATAGTGGCTAAATATAGATCTATTACGCTTAAAAAAAACACTCCTAATAAATGATAATCTACTTAACTCTGACCTTGCTCACACAGAGAATTAAATTAACTGTTTCAAAACAATTTTTTACAATGAAATTAGATGCTAATATAAAAGTAAAACTATGTTTTTTTATTTATCACTTGCTTTTCGCCTAGGGCTTGGAATGAATTTTATTCCTCGAAAAAAAAACGATAGTTTGGTAATATCACAGAATACTAAGGGACAGAAGCATCACTCCGCAAAGAAATTTAAACAAATAGCGACTCTTGATATGACGCAATAACATTCAATTCAGCTCGCCTAGCGCTGCATACCTACCAGTCATATTAACCTACAGAGCGCCTCTCTTTCTATCTTCTTTCTCTTTTTATCTTTCTTTCTTTCTATCGAATAGCTCTTATCTCTTCTGACGCGGCATGTGTAACGACGCGCGACCCGCCGTCGGCTATGTACTTGTAGCTTCGCACCTACAGTGCGTAGTGCGCTAGGCCTGGTAATACTACGTTTTTTTGGGAAATAAAATACGTATTTCTACATCCATGTTGTTTATGATAAGTGCGTCTGTGATACCTAAATTGAGTAAAGAACTTTTGTACTTGGACTTGTCTCTGACAACATACAAATTACGTTACTTGTGATTATTATATTTGCTTATTATGTACTATTACACCGCATTAGATCTCAAGCCTGTTCTATCCATCTAAAGGTTGTCTGGAAGAAATTGCTCTAAGCAATAAGACCGCCCATTGTACGTCAAATCTACTATGAATTTTGTGACTTATTTTTCTAGTATTGTTGTCTTTATTTTTTTTGGTGTGCAATAAAGTGTCATTGTATTGTAATGTGAAGCAGGGATAGACAAACAAATTTACTTACGTATTTATTATTAGTAACTAGCTGCTCCCTGCGGTTTCACCCGCAGTTTCCCGGGATAAAAAGTAGCCTATGTGTTAATCCAGGGTATAAGCTATCTCCATACCAAATTTCATCAAAATCCATTCAGTAGTTTTTGCGTAAAAGAGTAACAAAGGTACATCCATTCTTACGAACTTTCGCGTTTATAATATTATATATATATAGTAGGATGTAGTAGTAGGGATTGGTTTTGAAACTGTTAAAATGTGTTGATAAACAGGTTTTTGTTTTTATATCGCGGAATGTCATATTAATTTGCATATTTTATTTAAATAAGTCACAGTTGTCTTCCTTAATAGCTTGTTAAGATATTTTTAGATATTTTTATTACGAATTATTTGATCAGACCAGTATTTTTGTGTTCTAAGGCCAGCGTAATTTTTAGCAATGTATTAAACTCAGACATATTTAATTAAACTTCCTTCCTGATGAGTGATGTGATCATCTCTCATTCAGGAAGGAAGGTCGTATTTAAAACTCAAAGTATGAAATTGCATGGTAACTATAATGCATGTTCATTTCAGGTGAAACTGATTGGCCCCAAGAACGACCCACCCACAGTAGTGCAAGAGAAAGTGCTCAGTCTCATCCAATGCTGGGCAGACGCTTTTCAGAACCAGCCTGATTTACAGGTAATTACTACAAAATTTTAATATTAAAAGAAGACAAATGCATAGCATTTCCAGTCTGTACTTACTACTACCACAGAATACTAAGGGACAGAAGCATCACTCCGCAAAGAAATTTAAACAAATAGCGACTCTTGCTAAGACGCAATAAAACTCAATTCAGCTCGCGTAGCGCTGAATACCCTACCTGTCATATTAACCTACAGAGCGCCTCTCTTTCTATCGCATAGCTCTTATATCTTCTGACGCGGCACGTGTAACAACGCGCGACCCGCCGTCGGTGTCCGGCTATGTACTTGTAGCATCGTACCTGCAGTGCGGAGTGCGCTAGGCCTGCTACTACTTACTATATTACTTCACTAGTAAGTTACTAGGTGGTAGATTTTTCGTATGCGAGATTTCATTTCGTACCGTCTGAGTCGGTCGACCGGCTGACCGATTTGTCAATTACTTTGCCACCAAGCAGTAGTGCGCAAGCATAACTGTGTTGGTTGACATATTTCTGTCCGGGCCGGGTCCACACCGGCCGATCTACGTCGGCTCCAACATGCGCGGAAGAATCACGATGGTCGGTGTAGACGCGACTCGCCCGATCCAAACGACAAAAGAAACGTTACTAAGTAACTAGTAAGTAATCTGCGACGACGAACCAAACGAAGCAAATGTCCGATCGTGGATCGGCCTGTGTGGATCCGGCAATTGAATACAGCACAATATCGATCGTAATAATATCCTACTTCTTACTAATATTATAAACGCGAAAGTTTGTAAGAATGTATGAATGTTTGTTACTCTTTCACGCTGCAACGGCTAAACGGATTGGGATGAAATTAAGTATGGAGATAGCTTATACCCTGGATTAACACATATGCTACTTATTATCCCTGCAAACCGCAGGGCGCAGCTAGTTATATTATAAATACAAACATACACAACATCACCATCATAATCATCATCATCGTCATCAGCCCATTACGTTCCTGCTGCTGAGACACGGGCCTTCTCTCATAGAGAGAGTATGGTAGTATAACATAACCCACCACGCTGGCCCAGTGCGAGTTGGTGGATGTCACATGTCCTTGAATTTTTGTGATAAATTCTTTGACATGCAATTTACACATACAACATCATAAGATCATAGTTTAGATATATTTTCTGATGTTTCCAAAACCTCAATCTATGGAAAGGGATATTATTATCAAGGTTCGTATATAATGCAGTTAGTAATTACATAGAAGACAAAGATGCATGGAACATTCCGCTTCTGCCAAGTAGCCAACTGGCACATAAGAAAAATAATATTGTCAAAAACAAACATAAAATATTGTAACAAAAGTTCTAAAAAATATGCCCCTCAGTTTCTTGTCGTATCTTCTGAGTAGTGGTTCTTTTTCCGATACGGTGGTAGAGTCATTGTAATAATTGACGTTCATAAGTGCGTCTGTGACGACAAAATTGAATAAAGAACTTTGATTTGATTTGATTTGAAATATTTAAATGTTTTCTATTTTCCAGGGAGTTGTACAAATATACAACGAGTTGAGAACGAAGGGAGTCGAGTTCCCAATGACTGATCTAGATGCTATGGCGCCTATTTTTACACCGCAACGTGTAAGTTATATTTACTGTTTATTTATTTATTAACCCCCGATACAAGAAGGAGGGGTGTTAAGTTTGACCACTACGTGTGTCCCAGTGTAATCCCAGTTGGTATTTCAAAAATATTTTAATGTACAGGCTTACAGTCCATCAAATCTAAGAGGTACCGTTTGACGTTTCATATTTTTCAAACCGAAACAACTTTGTTCATACGTACATTATTCAGTTTCGATAACCTTTTTCATAAAACCATGAATTTAGAAAGATTTCATTATTGTATCTAAAAATGTACAATTCTTAATATCTAAATGTAATTGAAAACTTTCAAACAAAGCAAAATAACACATATTTACACAGTAAATAATTTCTAATAGTTATATTCTTGACCTCATTACAAAGTTACGTAGTTAGGTCACTGCACGTAGTGTTGCGACTCTTCGGATACACTTGTATGCAAAAAAATCGTTTACATATACGAAAAATCGAATGTATTATTTACAAATTACACTTGACAACCAAACAAATATTTTTTCATGTGAATGGGATTTATCTCACATATTACGATTACATAACTAAATAGTTATGTAATCGTAAAATATGAGATAAAACCCATTCACCAAAAATACGTATTTATAAATCAAATATATTTGCTTCTTTAAAAAGTTGTCGAAAGCGAAAAAATAAAATAATTTTTTTTTTCTGGCAACACTGCCAACTACAAGCGCACGCGGTCCGCTCGGTCGGTTCGGCGTCAGCAGTCTCTCGCCATCTTGGAAGCTGACTGTGCGCGTACTTGCTTTCTCGTTTGTGTTTTACAATTTGTGACTTGGCTATTACTTTTCTGGACTGATCATTCTTTATCCGTTTACCTTGGCAATATTTATACTGGACTCCGAACTAAGCAAGTGTTTATTAATAATGTCGAAAAGAGGACGTACTTTGAACAGCCAGGCTCGTGAATTGGTGGTGAAATTACACGAGTATTTTGAGCGTGAATCTCAAAATGGTGGACTTCTACTGCCAGTTACACAAGTTCGGGATCGCGTCGGTGAAGCTCTCGGTATTGGTAGCCGCACCGTTGGCAAAATATTAAGTGAAAAATATGGGCCTTCGGGGAGTGACAGTAACGTACTTCACACACCGAAAAAACGAAAAAGAAATAAACCTGTGACAGGCATCGATGAATTCGATAGTCATGCTATTAGAAACCATATATACGGGTATTTTACAAGAGGCGAATTTCCAACATTGGCAAAGTTATGTGCAACTTTAAAAGATGCCGGGCTGTATAAGGGAAGCATAGAGTCGTTGAGAACGGTAATAACAGGAATTGGCTTCAGATACAAAAAAGTTGACAAACGAAAAATTGTTATGGAGCGACATGACATAATTATGCAGCGACTAACATTCCTGCGCGAAGTTAAACAAATTATAAACTGGGATAATGTAATATTTTTGGACGAAACCTGGCTAAATTCCAACCATTCTGTGCCGAAAACATGGACTGATGATTCTGAAGCTTCGTGCTCGAAGGTGCCGATAGGAAAAGGTGGACGCCTCATAATATGCCATGCTGGGTCAGCGTCTACAGGCTTCGTGGAAAACTCTTTATTAGCTTTCCAATCCAAAAGCACTAAAGAGTATCATGAAGAAATGGACGCAGTAAGGTTCCGAGAGTGGTTCTTAAATTTATTACAGAATATCCCTCCTAACAGCACAATTATAATGGATAATGCCCCATACCACTCTGTGCAAATTGATAAAGCACCTACGTCAGCCAATAAGAAAGCAGATTTGGTGGCATGGCTGCAAAGAAAAGGAGTGGATGCCGACATGTCACTATTAAAAGCTGAATTATTACAGTTAGTGAAATTGCATAAACCACCAAAACCGACATATGTAATTGACCAATTGGCCGAAGAGCACGGGCACAAAGTCATACGACTTCCTCCGTACCATTGCCAATATAATGCCATTGAACTGATTTGGGCCCAAGTTAAAGGTAATATTTTATAATATTATAATAATAACACGAGTACTTCTAACATTTATAATTTAAACAATGGTTTTCGTCTGCTATCAAATAGTTACATTATTGTTTTACAGGTTATGCAGCAAGACACAACACAAAACCACCCTTCAGTGTCAAGAAAATGGAAGGTTTATTAAAGGAAGCATGTGCCCAAGTTACACAGGAAGATTGGAGTAAAGTAGTACAAAAAACAAAGAAAATAATAATGGACGACTTCGAAAGAGACGTACACTTTGATAATGTAATGGACAATCAACTGGTCATTAATTTAAATGACGATGATGACGAAGACGACGATACTAGTACTAGTAGTGAATAAAAAAATATCCTAAACATTTCTTTTATTTAATTATAACAATTGATTTCTTAAAATTCGGATATTATAGTAATCGATCTCTTAAAGTTCGGATATTATAGTAATCGATATTTTCATCCCATCCCTATCATTCAATTGTCAGAACTGTCAAACGGTACTTCTTAGATTTGACGGACTGTAGTAATAGATTTATATTGTATTTTTTAGAGCGTACCTGATGGAGGAGATACGGTAGTGGTGGGGTCTCCACAACGCGCGCCCGTCTCGCCATCTCGTGGGGTGGAACCGAACGCAGTTAATGTAAGTTGTCATTTTAAACCTTTCTTCTGTTCTGCTTATTCTGTTAGCGTAGTTGCCAAGTCGCAGCCGGGCGGGAAGGCAGCCGGCCAGTTCGGACAAACACTAACTACGAGTATTATATAAAGTGCCCTCATTTTATTAACATTCATTTTTTTTTGGAGTGGTAGGCTCTGGCCGTGGTTGTAATACCACCCACCGAACAAAGCCATGCCGTCAAGCGACCTAGTCGTGTTTCGGGATGATGTTCAGTGAACCATCGGGGAGACGGGTCTGAGCAGCCGCTCAACTGCCGTCTCTCTCTAGATCTATGTGCTCCATCTTAGGCCACATCATCGCTTCACATCAGGCGAAATAGTAGCCAAACATAGATCTATAAAGAGTAAAAAAAAAAAATTAACAATTAACCTTAGTATTAATTATGTTTTCAAAATGTTAAGGTAAGCCTATATTGTTTTCCTAGTAAACTGTTGTTTGTTTTTCTCATACAAGTTTTTTTTTATGTCGTGTCACAAAATGACACTTCATTAACATTACAATCTAGCTTAATAAGGCTAATAAGTAATTAGAATTTAACTTAAACTGCTAAGTAGAGTAAAACTAAGAATATGTCCATCAACACTTTTCTTATTGTCTCTATTAAGGCGAAGTCACTATGTTCTTGTGTTCTTTACGGGTAGCACTAACTTAACTACGACACACTGTCACTGCACTAAATTAACTAAAAAGGTTTTGTCCTTTTTAGTCTTTTCACTAGGTCTGTGTTGTCGAGGAGCTGGATAGCCTCGACGTTCACGTGATGGTGAAGTCTACGTTCATGAGCTTCGGCGAACTTTCTAATTACACTAGTAACGAGAGTTTCTCATATAAATGAATTTGTATTCTTTTTGAGAAATAAATATCTTAAACCTTAACCTTTAACCTTAGTTCCAAAATACTTGCCTAAAGACGGCCTTCTTTCTTTCGTGTGGATGTGTGGTTAACCCTGGTGTTAGTTCTAGTCCGCTCGAAGGCTTCCGACATGGCCTAACTGTACAACAGTCCTAAGACAACAACTGGGACCGACGGCTTAACCTGAGGGCCTACTCCGAGTTGCTTTCGTTCGTTCGTGCGGACTAAAAGAGACATTCTTATGCCTGTTGCATAGCGCTGTCCCTGTCATCCGACAGAACGAAGATCGTAATTACTTTTTCAGAGTAAGTCCCCTGTCCTCCGAAGCACGGACGCTCAGATGTAAATACTGCACAAATGGTCACCCATACAAATGGGGACCTCGCAAGCGGCTAGGCAAGCTGCGCCACGACCACTACAGACACAGTATAAGAAACCTAGCACTACAAAGACGCATCAACAAACGCAGAGATTCAGCTGTTGCATTAGTGCAATTTTAATTAGAATAGTGATATTTGACTTGCATAAAATGTTTGTTTTGAGTCATGTTCTTTATTACCCAGTGTAATAATTGCGTTCTTCGAGATATACTATAACCACGTACACATTATGTTTGTTCATTCCCCAGCCCGCTGTGACAGCAATATCCGAGAGCCAAAGCAACAAGCTCCGAGCCGACCTATCCGTTGTCGAAGGCAACATGAGCGTCATGAACGACATGCTCGGCGAACTCACCGCGCAGCCCGCTCACCAGCACCACGACAGCGACATACAACTGCTCAACGTGAGTGTATCTGTCACTGTAGCAAGCTGTAACATGTCACATCGTTACTGTAGCAAGCGGTAACATGAAATACATGCTCAGCGAGTTCACCGCGCAGCCCGCACACTAGCACCACGCCAGCGACATACAACTACTCAACGTGCGTGTATCTGTCACTAGCAAGCTGTAACATGTCAGTAACATGAAATACATGCTCAGCGAGCTCACCACGTCGCCTGCATACTGGCATCACGACAGCGACATACAACTGCTCAACGTGAGTATATCTGTCACTGTAGCAAGCTGTAATATGTCACTCCGTTACTGTAGCAAGCGGTAACATGAAATACATGCTCAGCGAGCTCATCGCGCAGCCCGCCTACCGGCACCACGACAGCGACATGCAGTTGCTCAACGTAAGTGTATCTATTACTGTAGCAAGGTGTAACATGTCACTCCGTTACTGTAGGAAGAGGTAACATGAAATACATGCTCAGCGAGCTCACCGCGCAGCCCGCCCACCAGCGTCACGACAGCGACATACAATTTCTCAACGTAAGTGTCTCCGTTACTATAACAAGCGGTAACATGAATTACATGCTCCAGCCTAATTAAAATTAAAAAAAAGTTTTAAAAAAAAATATATAGAAATGTTTATTTCGGACAATTAAAGATCCAAGAAGAAAGAAAAATAAATTAAAAGCTTGTCTTGAAAAATATATTTTTCAACATAAATCTTGTTTAAATGTTAGTTTTTTCATCGAGGGCTGTGCGCAGGAGCTGGCGGACACGCTGCGCGCGATGCAGACGCGCATCGCGGAGCTGGTGGGGCGGTTAGCGGGCGAGGCGCCGCTCACCGGCGCGCTGCTGCACGCCAACGACGAGCTCAACAACCTGCTGCTCCGCCACTCGCGGTTCATCAACAACAGGTACCTGCTGCCCCTCTGCAGCTAACACGAGCTAGCGTACACTTGAAAGCGATGCAGACTACTCTTAGCTAACGACTTGCAAAACAACCTGCTTCTCCGCCACTCGCGGTTCATCAACAACAGGTACCTGCTCCCCCTCTGCAGCTAACACGAGCTAGCGTACACTTGAAAGCGATGCAGACTACTTTTAGCTAACGACTTGCAAAACAACCTGCTTCTCCGCCACTCGCGGTTCATCAACAACAGGTACCTGCTCCCCCTCTGCAGCTAACACGAGCTAGCGTACACTTGAAAGCGATGCAGACTACTTTTAGCTAACGACTTGCAAAACAACCTGCTTCTCCGCCACTCGCGGTTCATCAACAACAGGTACCTGCTGCCACTTTGCAGCTAACATGAGCTAGCGGACATTTGAAGGCGATGCAAACTGTTAAAGGCGATGCAGACAGTTTAAGGCGATACAGATAGTTAATGGCGATGGTGGGTCAAGCTAACGGCTCGCTCATTAACCTGCTGCTCAGGCACTCGCGGTTCATCAACAACCCTTACCTGCTGGGACTTTGCAGCTAACAGGAGCTAGCGGACAGTTGAAGGCGATGCAGACAGTTAAAGGCGATGGTGAGTCAAGCTAACAACTCGCTCAAAACCTGCTCAGACACTCGCGGTTTATCAACAACAGGTGGCTACTGGGAGTACGTGGGATCGTAAGGCGCACGTGTTAGGGCTCGGCAACAAACACATTAAATAAAATATTGCGATTCAAATCTAGGTCACATTGCCAATAGAATTCCTTGCATATAAATAAATTATATACTTACTTATATATTACACATTCTTGAGAAGCGTTATTCATAATGTTTTTTAATGTCGTTCCTGAATGGTTTTAGCATAATATCGTTTGTTATAGAAATGCTGTAACGGGCGGCGCCACTCCTTCGGCCATTTTGGGTGCAGCTATGGGTGTGCCCGGAACCAACGCATCACGTAAGTTCGATAAATATAAGACTGACTGACTCTGAATGACTGGTGGTAGGTTTCTCAAAGTCAAAGTCAAAGTCAAATATCATTTATTAAATAGGCACAAAAGTGCACTTTTAAAGGTCATAAACACATGATACAAATAAAAAATGTCAAAAATTGTAACTTATGTTAACATGACTTTGAAAAAAAGGTAAGTATGTTTACCCATTTCTTTCCTATACTCAAATTGAAGTCTGAGTGCTGAAAAGAAATGCGAAAACTGACTCTACCAGTGCTTCGGAAATACGCCCGCTAGAGAAGATAGCACCAAGAAACTCTGCGGGGATGTCTTTTTTCAGCACAATTACGTATAAATTAGAATTAACAGAATGTAAAACAAGAAATGCGAGTGAGATGTCCCATAGTCATAGTATCAGTAACAGAAAAGTGTAAATAAAATATAAGTAGGTATGACAGTAGCAGTAGGAGTGACTAGAACAGACCAGTCCCCGCAAGCAGCACCCGTTCACGAGTATGACTTGTGGACCAGCCATCACCCCCCTCAACCATATTGGAGGGAAGGGAGTGACCCGACACACAGAGCCGCCGCAAGCAAAGACATTTGAGTGAGCATGACTGTAAAACCTAGTCACTTCCAACTCAAATACAATTTTTATAGCTTTATTTGAATGACTAACTACATTAGACATCTCACATAGCATTGTACAATCCAAGAAGAAATGAAATATAAACATCATGCACACACTGATGTGTTAATCTTCATCATCATGGGGCTTAGGGCATACAGGCCATGCATTTTTGTCATTAACATATTCATTTATTGAGTAGTATGCTTTTTTCATAAGGTTTATTTTGATAAATGATTTAAATCTACGCATTGGTAATTTGTCAATGCCCTCAGGTAGTTTATTATAAAAGCGTATACAGTTCCCCATAAACGAACCATTAACTCTCTGCAACCTGAATCTAGGTACATACAATTTATTCTTATGTCTCGTGTTAAAATTATGCAAGTCGCTGTTTTTGTTAAAGGTGCTAAGGTGTTTGCGAGCGTGCATTAAATTTTCATAAATGTATTGGCAAGCCACTGTAAGAATGTTGATCTCTTTAAACCGTTCCCTAAGCGAGTCACGAGCTTTCATGTTGTAAATGGAACGAATTGCTCTTTTTTGTAATACAAATATGGATTGAATTTCTGCGGCTTTACCCCATAGTAAAATTCCGTAAGACATGATACTATGGAAGTAACTGAAATATACTAATCTTGCAGTGGCTTCGTCAGTGAACTGTCTGATTTTACGTACTGCATAGGCTGCTGAGCTCAATCTCCCAGCTAGTGATGTTATATGTGGACCCCACTGTAATTTAGAATCTAAGTTAATGCCCAGGAATGTTGTTGAGTCAACAAGGTCTAGAGGGTTATCGTTTACTAAGATATTTGAAGGAGCAGAAACTCCCCTAACGTTGGGCAGAGAAAATTTTATACATTTCGTTTTTTTTGCATTTAATAGTAGATTATTTGTTGTGAACCAATGTAGAACTAGCGAGATGGCTTTGTTCACATCGTCAAGGTTATTATTGGTTCTGTCTATCTTAAATATTAGAGATGTGTCATCTGCGAACAAAACAATATCGCATAAGTCCTTCACAAAAAAGGGTAGGTCGTTAATATAGACTAGGAATAGAAATGGTCCTAGTATTGAGCCCTGAGGGACTCCCATTTTTGTGAGAGCTCCGGATGACCTAGACCCGTTAACATCAACTTTTTGGATCCTATTGCTAAGATACGAGAAGACAAGATCAAGAGCTTTTCCGTGAATTCCATAATATTTTAATTTACAAATTAGTGTGTCATGATTAACGCAGTCAAATGCTTTAGACAGGTCACAGAAAACTGCAATAGCATCCTGTGACCTCTCCCAAGCATCAAAAATGTGCTTTAAAAGTCCTATTCCTGCGTCCGTAGTGGAGCGACCTTTAGTAAAGCCATACTGTTGATCGTGAAATAATCCATTTAGATTGAAATGTGACAACAGTTGGCTTAATATTAATTTTTCAAAAATTTTGCTTAGTGCTGGTAGTATAGAAATAGGTCTATAATTAGTCGGATCACTCTTATCTCCTGACTTAAATAATGGAATCAATTTGCTATACTTCATTATGTCAGGAAAGACTCCTTCATCTATGCACCGGTTGAATATCATAACTAGTAAGGGAGCAATCAATTTTATAATGTTGATTAAAATTTTGGTTGATATTCCCCAAAGATCCTCGGTATTTTTTATATTAAGCAACTTGAATGTCCTCTCGATCATATGGACATTAACGTGCCTGAATGCAAATACTACATCACACTCATTGACGTTATTAGACAATAAAGATGAAGCTTCAGTCGAAGATGAATTTAGGGGCTGTGTGGTTGTGATTGGTATATTAGAGAAGAAATTTTCAAAAGCGTCAGCAACTTGGCTATCGTTAGATATTAATTTATTATTTACATTTAAGATAAAGCTCCGGTCCCGAGGTTTGATCTTGCCGGTTTCGGTGTTAATTATTTTCCAAGTTGCTTTAATCTTGTCATCAGCTTGTTTAATTTTCCTACTCAAGTGGAGCGATTTTGCAATATGACAAACTGTTTTAAACATTTTTGAATATTTTTTTAAATATTCCAAAAAAGTTACATTACTTGCATTAATATTTTTTTGAGAGTATAAATAATATAATTTGCTTCTACTCTTGTAAATACCCGGCGTAGCCCAGTCATCAAACTTCGGCCTGACGCCCCCTCTACATATTTTTTCCTTAAATATATTTTTGTACTCTACCTCTAGCAAATCGAACAAAGTTTGGCAAAGCTCATTGGGATTTTCATTATACGGTAGAAGTGCCAGTTGGTGGTCTACGTTATGTGAAAACTGTTCCAGGCGATTGGTGGTGATAGGCCTGTAGCTGAATTCATGACATATATTACTTCTCTTACAAGGGAAAATAACACTCTGTCCAAGATGATCTGAGCTAAGGTTGTCTATTATTGCCATACCTTGTGATTCACAATTACAGAATATATTATCTAAGCATGTTGCAGATGAGCTTGTGATTCTCGTGGGCTGATTGAAAAGGTTTTTTAAGTCAAAGCACAAAAATAGATTTAGCAATTTGTCGCATAAAGGATTGTGTTCGAGTATATTGACATTAAAGTCACCACAAACCACAAGGTATTTATTACTATTAAAAGTTTTCCTTAATACTTCCTCCATTACAGACTCAAAAACCTTAAAATCACCAGATGGAGGTCTGTATACACAAACAATAATATGCTGTTCAAGCTCCACACATGACAGCTCTATAGAACGTTCAACAGACAAAGACACAATGTCCTTCCTTTCTTTAAATTTGCAATTATTAATAACATATATTAATGAACCACCATGAATAGCTTTTTGCCTGTTGAACGAACTTGCAATTTGATAATTTACAATATGAGGCATTAAAGTATTAAATTTGAACCAATGTTCAGTTATACACATTATGTCTACTTTCATACATCCTAAAAATAACTCTATTTCTAACGCTTTGCTGGAAAGGCCTTGTATATTCTGATGGACAAGATTTAAGTTACAAGGTCTGCCCATTGTCTTAGCCGTCAGTTTAAATTGGCTGATATGCAATTTTTATTGCTGCTCTGATTGCTGATGACTGCAGGAATATTGCAAACTACAGTATCATCACAATGATCCGTTGTACAACATAAAACGGGATCAATTATATTATATGCTAACAATTTAGCAATCTTTAATTTGTCATTTTTCGACAGGTACAATGTATCCTGAGTCAATATAAATTTACTAATAAACTTATTAGTGTCAAAATACAATATGTCACTATGACGACATGTCAGATTATATAAACTCATGTTATATTTAAAAATATCATTATTTTTGTCTGTCTTTACTGTGTGTGAGTATGGTAACGCACATAAGATTAGCTTTCCTAAGCCTGAATCTAGCTTACGTGTCAAGACATCAATTAACCTTACTACATCACGCCTATTTACAGACAAACTATTACCTAACTGTACGATAAGCGTTGTGCCTTGGTTGAATTGGTCACATTCAATTTTTTGTATAATTGTATTGATTGGGGCCTTTGGAAAACAGTTGTTTATAACATCCTGCTTAATACAGTTTTTGAGTAGGTATCCCAGACCAACTCCTATTTCATCTGTATATAATACAGTTTTATGAGTCAATGAACCAGTAGCGGCAGGTAATTGATTTTGTTTATCGGCTAGTGGGACTCCCAAATTCTGTTCTGTGCTCACAGTGCCTGCAACGTTAGTACAGCTGGAATTCAGTTCAGAAGATATTAAAGCAGACTGACTTAGTACAGGTGATGGTTGAGCATTTATGAAGCCGTTAAAACATTTGATGGGGCTATCTAACAGTTCAGAACTCTTTGAATTAGTGGTGCTAACTTGAAGCAGGCTGGACATTGCTGCCACATGCTCATTAATTTCCTTTTTTGATTGTTCATATTTCCAACTAACCCCTCTAAGTGACCTCTGGAGGCTGTGAGTTTTAGCATTTAAATAATCTAAGTCTCTGGAGTTTCTTCCCAACAAGTTATAACATGACTTTAGCTCAATATGTAGATCTATTTTTTCCTGCCTAAGTTTATTTGACTGCAGAAACTTTTTTTGTGACTTTAATGTTTTCTGAGTCTTTTTAATGAGCTTACTTAGTTTAATGTATTTTTTAATTTTGTTGGAACCTCTTATAGGCATAACCTTATGTTTGGAGTTAGGTGTAGTAAGGTCAATGATGGGAATATCAGCAGTCATACTTGTAACAAGCTCATTATATAAGTTTAAAGTATTTACAGAATCATTACTCTTTATGATACTCTCTAGTTCTTCTATTTTGGTTTTAGCTAAGAGCAACTCTTGGTCCTGATCCTTTATTTGCTGGAGCGCTTCCTCATAGATGTGATGGTCCTGGTAGGTGGAGTTTAAAGCATGTTGAAGCTGATCACGTTGATCTCGCATGTCCTCAAGTAATATGTCGTGCTCAGCAAGTTCATTTTTCAGGGAGGAGTTTTTACAGTTAATCTGTTCTATCTCAGCCTCGCTGTCTTCACGTTCTTGTAGAAGTTGGTCACGAAGCCTGTTGCTTTCTTTTAGTTCTAATAGGGCCGCCTTCAGCTTGGACTCCAGGTTGCATGCTCTTCTAGTCATCATTGTAAAGGATGTAGTACAAACTGAAAGATGTAAATAATTCAAGTGAATAACACTGTAACCAATTTAGTTTGAACTAAGCTTACTTTACTATGTGAAGCACAGTCTTACAGATAAAAAAGGGAAATTTTAAACAGGAAGTTAGTAGTAAATAAGAACAGATAGAAAAAATAGAAATAAAGAAAGTAACAAATAAGTTAGAAAATAAGTTAGACACTGAAGTATGAAGCTTCTATCTGTAACTGTACAAATAACAAGTGAAAAATGATATACAACAACACTTATTATTCACTGCTATTTTAATTAGTTATTAAAGGTGTTTCAGCCTATATTAGCACACAATTTACATTGATTACTTAACGAGTAAGAGGTCTGTACCAATACCTACATCACCATAATTATTCATTCAAGTATTAGAAAAATTTTACCTAACCTGTGAGCTACCTAAGAATATACGAATTAACTACTTAGATATAGATTTATAGGATGGAAAGCTTTTGTTTAAAGTTATAAAATACAAAGTTATGTACACAAATTGTTTAACCTAACCTTAAGAATATTACCTACGAGAACATACAGTACAATTGCCACACAATTATTGCTAACCCATCTAGGTATCGCAAAATAATAGTCTTAGACTTAAAATAAACAAATACTTCCCCGGATAAGGTGTAAAGATTGAACAATCTTTTCTCGTGCGATGACAGTTCGCCGGCCGGTGTCCAAACAAAAGTCCCAACGGTCAGCAAGTCAATATACAATTACAACACAAATGCGTCGTTGAATACACTACAAACACTGACACTAATTACTTATGCACTAAACTTTTAACTAAATTAACATTTATAAGGCTTATAAACTATTTTTCATTTTTAAAATACAGCACAGCTGTTTTATTACGTGTTCCCGTCAGTGTTGCCAGTCGTCGACTCTCGTATGCGAGAGGCCGTCTGGGTAGAGGTGGAGGCCAGTTATTCAGCCGCCAAGCGGTAGTGCGCAAGCATTTCTGTGTTCCAGCTTGAAGGGCATTGTAGCCAGCGAAATTACTGGGCATTATGAGACTCAGCTAATTGTCTCAGAGTGACGAGCGCAGTGCAGCGCCGCGCAGGATTTTGCAAAACAAAGTTCTGGGTGGTGCTGTTATTGATATGGGCTGGCGTATTGCTTACCATCAGGCAAACGACCAGCTCGTCTCGTCATTCAGTTACATAAAAAAAAAATACATATTTTTTTTATCACAAAAATATGTGTTACATGTGGTTGTTGTAACTCTGCCTTTTGTTTTAGTTATTAAAACTGTGTTACAAAATACAGCGTCTTCCCAAGATCAGCCTGTGTTTTTACAATAGTAGCATATTAAGAACTTAGTGTTTACTATTTATACCTAATTTATAATTTAAAATTAACATGTAAAAATGTGTGTGGTACAGAAATGAAAATATATAACAGGTTTTGGAAAAATAATAAAATCTAAATAGGGTACACTATTATATGCTAATTGAATACAGCCGTATAAAACCTATGCATGAATTCATAAATAATGTGGTGTGTGTGAGAATAGTATGTGTGGGAGAGTGTGCAACTGTGTGTGAGAGAATGTGTGGAAATGTATGAGAGGCTGTGATGGTGAGCGTGTGTGTGTGAGACGGTGTGCGTGTTTGTGGGAGGGTGACTGTGTGCGTGTTTGATATTTTCTTGTTTTATGTTTTTAATTTTTTATTCATTTTACATTTGCTATCTACCCGCAAACATATTATATTATTCAACAACAACCTACTTTTTATTCAGCGGAATAACACTAGATATTATCCTTGCGTTTCAGATTTACGATAAATATAATTAACTAGCTTCACCCCGCGGTTTCACCCGCGGTTTCCCGGAATGAAAATAGGGTATAATAGCTATCCTCATTTAAAATTTAACTCAAATCCGATGAGCCGTTACAGCGTGAAGAAGTAACAAACACACTTACATACAAACTTTCGGATTTATAATATTGTGTGATATCTCATTTAGTTATTCTTTAAAGCATAGACAAGATTTAAAGTTGTATCTAAAAAGTCTTTCTATATTCTGACACTCGTATTCATAAACAATACTTGTCGGAAAACTTATCTTAGTAAGGCACAGAAATCAGAACTCCACATTAAACGCATGAGTTTCTGCATGTGAAAAAAAGAGACATCCCGCAGTTTCTTGGTGCTATTTATCTATAGCGGGCGTAATTCTAAAGCACTGGTAGAGTCCGTTTTTGCATTTCTTTTCTGGGCCCGGCCTTCAATTTGAATATGGGAAAGAAATATATAGTCTTCCTCTCTCCAAATTGCTGCACCCAACAGGGTCCATGATGAACTGTATTTTTATTTTACCTATCATCTAATTACATTATGGATTGCAATAAATAATTGAATTGAATTGAATTGAAATGGGTCGATATGCTTACCTTTTATTTCGAAGTCAAGAGATCTTAAGTTACAGGATTTAACGTGTTTTAATTGATTTGTAATATTTGTATATAAAAGAAAGGAAAGAAAGAAAAACTATTTATTCGGCACACAAAAATGACAAAAAAAAAACGTAAATAATAAATATATGCGCCGAATAGTCTCAGCTCAGCATAAAATGCCGAGAGTTTATCACGTTTAAAAAAGCATTTTCTGTGCCTATTTAATAAATATCTATTAACTTTTGATGTGCCTTACTTAGCTTGAAGTGTTTCGGCAAGTGTTGTATAAAAATACGTTTATTAGTTTTTGAATCATACTGTAGTGTGATGTATGGTTTTACAACAAATAAAATTGACATTTTGTTTTACAGCGAACAAGCCAGCTGAAGACGACGCCCTTATTGATCTCAGTGACGATGTACCTGATATTGCCAAACTTAGTAAGCATATATACTTTATTATAGCATACCAGCTGCGCCCCGCGGTTTCACATGCAGTTTTCCGGGATTAAAGTATCCTATGTCCATTTTCCAGAACCTCATATCTTTGTAGATAAAAAAAACCGTTCAGTAGTTTTTGCGTGTTTGAGTAACAAACATCCGTCCATCCATCCATCCTTACAATCTTTCGCATGTAATATTATGAATACTTATTGTGTTGAATACTTATTGTCACCGAACAATTTATGTTGCAATAGTCGCGTGACGCGTTCACCTAATTATTAATTGGCAGTTTTGCCGTCAGTGCATAATCGGCTAGCGCGTCACCCGGGTGCATTCAAACATTAACATTTCACAAACATTTTAGTATTTTAAGAGCATTTTAAATAGAACAATAAATTAGTTATAAACATATAAACAGTTTTCTTAAATTCACCGCAAACTCGCTCCGTACCCGACACTTTTAACTCGCACCACACTTTATGGCCACTAACCAGCGTACCACGTGACCCGCGCAGCAGCAAAAAAGGATACAAAATTGACCTGCGCAATATACGATTATATTTTTATGGAAGATTCATTACATGATCAAGTCGTTCACCTGACGGTAAGCGCCACCCCTGCCTATAACAATTGCAGTGCCACCCAGAACTTTAATTACCATAAAAAGCACTACTTAGCACTTCATTGCGCTCATCACCCCGATACAACAGATATTATATAGATCCACGGCTTGCTCGTCTCGTCAATTACATAAAAATTAATGCGCCTAGTGAATATTGTGATGCGGGTTCAAGTCCCAGCCTGTGTTTGTGTATTTGTTACCAAAAAACTTGGGCTATAGAATAACATTTGCTATTGCAGCCGTGACAGAGCCCGCAGCCGATAAGTCGCCGAGCAGCTCCAAAGATGAATTTGATATGTTCGCGCAAAGCAGGAACGTCACTTACGAAACCTCCAAGACTGGGTATATTCCACTCCTTAGCAGTGTGATTTTCATGTTCCTTATTTTATTTTGTGCGATTTACTCATTTTATTACATCACTAATAAAATGAGTAAATCGCACAAAATAAAATAAGGAACATGAAAATCACACTCATGTTACATCACTATTTTTCTGACCAATCTAGGCAAAAACCTTACAAGTTTTTGATTATTTGTTCGAAATGTCCATGATTTATGGAAGCTTCAATTTGAAATAACTTTGTTATTGTGAGTCGCCTGAAAATTATCTTTCAAAATTCTTATTCTTAAATTTTTTCTTTGTTTTTTTATTCTTCTTTTTGAAATTTCTTTTTTCTCTGAAATTTTTCTTTTGTTGTAATAATTTCTGGTGGTGTAACAATAAAGAGTTATCTAATCTAATTGTGACTGCACTTTTACAATGTATCTACATGTATATTTCCCAGTTTTTATTTAAATAAATTAAATACCAAATCAATTATAAAATTTTATTAAATTATTATTTTTTTTTTTCATTTGATAGATATTTATGCAGTTTGATAATATGATTATGACGATTGTTTACTCTGCAGAGGCAGCAGCTACGCTGACAACCTGGAGGAGCAGACGGCGCACAGCCTCGCGGCCGCGGCCGGCCAGCGCGCCACGCAGGGAGCGCCGATGGTAAACATTATATATTTATTGTATTTTTACAAGATTTTATTTAACTTACAATGTTCAAAATCAATCATTTATTTGCTAGAAACAAAATAATTACTATATACAGATCTCAGGTTCATTGATTAGTATTCAGCGTGCAAGAAGACGTGCATATATTCAGCATATAATTTTATTTCTATGACATAAATCAATAAATTCCCTAACATTATAAAAAACAGTTGCTTAAAAGCCAGTCACTTAAGATTTTCTAAATTTCAAGTCACTTACAATTTTAATGTCGATTGGTATTAAGTTATAAATTAATATACACATATTATATACATTTCTCTTGTAAATATCTCTATGACAAGGGTGTTATAGGAAACAGGTGGGTAAAAATTGATCGCCTTTGTCTGGGAATAACTGCGCTGCTGTTTGGGTCAAGTCAGAACCACTTCCTCTTATCCTACGGAGTTGAAATTTTGCATATTTGTCAAAGTCCAAAGACAATGCAATATTGTGGTGACAGCCACCTAATATGATGATGGAAACGGAAGGTGGGCAATGGAACTCCATGACGGATAATCGTAAACTAATAGTGTTTGGGCTCATTTTAGTCCGCTCGCGGTTCGAAAGTGCTCTCAACGCCGGCTCGTGCCGAGCTGTTTGTATCGTGTATAGCCGACCGTGGCGGTCAAAAGTAAATAAATTAATAAATAAATATATAATAAATATAATCCCTGAATACCTAAAAAACGAAACTAGATACAACGTATTCTGCAGAAAACTTAAACCTTATCTAATTAAAAAATGTTATTATTCCGTAGACGAATTCAAAACTGACAAGCATGTAAAAAAAAGACGTGTGGCACTCGGAGACTGCCGCGGTAAAGCTATTGCATAGCATTCGGAGTGGGGGGTGTTAGGTTATTTTCGTTACGGAATTTCTGGATTCAGTCTCCACGCTCAAGGCCCGCGATAGAAGCTATGCAATAGCTTAAAAAGACTCAATTCCGTGACACTATACTGACATATACAATATACTGACTTTAATAAAACATAAATCAATATAATATAAATTAAAATGACTAAATGTACTCTCGCACTGACTTGCAAACGCCCTTACAAGGCTCATGTACCAACCTAAGATATAATTTAAGACCTACATGATAAATTAATGTACATGAATGCAATTAATAAATGAATAAATGAAATTTGGGTGTGTAATGCATTACCCTCGGCTGTATGAATAGAGTAACGACCGTCAGTTGTATATACTTACATTGTACGTATGTTTGCGGTATGTAAGATGTAGGTAGAAATATCTCTCATTCTTTTTTTAATGCTTTATAGTTTTGTTTGTTTTATGGTAAATGGTGAATGGAATATTACGCTTTCTTTTAGCGAACTCTAGACGCTGCCCTTTACTTATATACTGGGACAGTGTATGGATGCTATGTACAGTCAGCTGATATGTATACAGTCCCAAGTTTTGATGGGGTCGAGGTCGGGACTTTATACATAATTTTGATAAATAGGAGATCGGACAACTTTTTAGAAAGTGCTTTTAATTAACTATAATTAATATATATAGCCATGAAATATAGTATTTTAATTAAATAAAGCTCTAAAAGTACCTAAACCTATGTTTCAAATATTGCCGCGCAAAAGGTCACCTCAAAATTTGTGACGTCATATGAAGGTAGAAAACGACAAACTCTTCGAAATAAAACTTAAGAGATTTACATACGTTTTGTGAAGTTTGGGGACGATATTGTAATAATGGAACGAAAAAATTTGCAAAAATACATTTTATGAAAAGCAAAAACGTAAAATAAACACAAACTTGACTCACGGCATTTGCCTTCAAATGACGTCATGCGCTGTGATTGTTGTTTCGTTTGAGATGAAGAACAGATTAAAAATGTTAGAATTATTAGATTTTATTTATTGATTTAAAAATATAAATCATTATAATTTCACAAAAATGTTGATTGACTGATCTTTCTGGTTAAATTGAACATTCGTTCTAACTACATTTTAGATTTTTTCTCGATTACTGTCCGATCCCCTATTGTATACCGCATTCTGACAAGACGACTACATATATTTGAAAAATTTGTGCGTGCTTGTCTTTGAAAGTTATGAGTATATATAAATTTGAAAACCTGGGAGTGTAAAAACGGTGAAGGAAAACATCGTGAGGAAACCGGCATGTCTAAGAATTAATCACAAAAATTCAAAGACATGTGACATCCACCAACCCGCACTGGGCCAGCGTGGTGGACTATGGCCCATACTCTCTCTATGAGAGAAGGCCTGTGTCCCAGCAGTGGGAACGTGATGGGCTGATGATGATGGGAGTGTATACATATCAGCGCAGTTGACTGTACTCAGTTGTTTTTCTTGTTGGTAGTTTTATGTATTCTCACTCCTTCCTTTTTATCACTTCATAGTATAAAACAAAGTCGCTTTCTCTGTCCCTATATCCCTATGTATGCTTAAGAGGATATGGCACAGCCGCGGCCAGTGAGCACTAGGTATTTGAATAATGGTTTACGGTCTCGCAGAAAATGCGTAAATTAAATTAAATAAATTAACTAAATAATAATAATAATTTAACTAAATTCGTATCAATTTCAGATTTTTATTAAAATTAGCGTTTCGGGAGAAAACGTTTCTACCACACTAAATCTCAACCAAATTTGGTAATTTTGGTCTCAATTTCATAAATGGAGAATAAACTAGGTTTGTAGGTTTTCCTTTTTCTAAGTTTATGTCTATTTTTAAAGTTAACAGCTTCCAAATTTCAAAAATAATTTTCGAGTAAATATCGAGTTTTATGGGTCCATGTATTCAAATTCTATAGGAATTATCGAAAAAATCAAAACAACAAACCTCAATAATGGTAAATTGGTAACATCTCTTGCATGTCCAAATTTCATCGAATTTGGTTAATGTTTAGGGGTAGAAAAACGTTTTCTCTTTTTGTATGAAAATTTCAGCGTGCCGTTCCCTCTTAAATCTTTTAAACTACGCAACGGATTTTGATGCGTTTTTTTTTAATAGATAAAGTGATTGATTGAGGTTTATATGTATAGTAACCGTGCGAAGCCGGGGCGGGTCGCTAGTATACTATATTATTTCATTTTCTAAGTATATTTATAGAGATACTCTTTTATTTTATTATATGATATTGTTATTATTTTTGTTATTCTTTTGTTTTGTATTTATTTGGTTCTTGATTTTATTTCCTACAGCCGCCGGGGATGGATCAGAGGGAGTTGGATGAGATAGCCGCATGGCTTGCTCAGGAGAAGGTGTGTTGTTGTTGCTTTTATTATATTTACAATTTATTTTATATTAATAGTAGTTGTATCAAGTAATTTAGGTGTTTGTAGCACTGTGCTGTTTTTAGTTTTTTCAGTATTTCTCAACAAAATTGTGAATTTTACTCATAAAATGTGGAAGTAAAAGAAGCTACATTTTGGAAAAGCGATGTCTTTTGTTTAGCGCCATCTAGTTGCTGAGATGGTACTCACCCGTTAAGGATTAAAATGAGATGAAAAACACTCATTTAAAGTACCTACATTGTATACTGTACAGTTTTATACCCAAGGACAAAAATAAGAGGTCAATGTCTCAATAAATAAATGCTCCCAACAATCTCATGCATAGATCTTGGCCTCTAACCAGATTCCCTGTGTCTAGAGAACCAGGAACTACGAGGACCATGGTCCTACACGTCAATCAATTGTCCCGCAGCGGGAATGGAACCCGCAGCCTCCGAGGTGTATGAGAGAGTTGACCCGCCCGATCACAGCACCATGTCGCTCTCGTAGCGTAGCTCGCTTAGTTTCAAACTCCTAAGTCGTAAAAGTTATTATAGGTTAAGCAACGTTCGCAGCGGTCACAACTTGGATGGGTGATCGTTTGTGTGGTATTTTCATCTGAGCGCGACCGTGCTTTGGAAGGCACGTTAAGCCGTCGGTCCCGGTTGTTGTCTTAGGACAGTCGTTAGGCCACGTCGGAGCCCTTCGGGACACAGACACCAGGGTTGGTCACGCACACAAACCAGAGAAAAAAAAAAGACAGCATCATAGAGTGGTCAATAATTCTTAATCGTTGCAGGTTGCGTCAGAAAACAGTGCCGCTCATGAGTCAGTAACGAGTAGCGACTTCGAAGCTTTTCTCCTGTCCCGCGCCGCCGCCGCCGACACCCTGCCCGCCGCGCCCAACGGCGCCCCCGCCGCGCCCCCCGGTGCCCCCGGCGCGCCCCTCGGCGCCCCCGCGGGCCCCGCCGCGCCCGGCGACGACCCCGCCACGCCGCGACACCGACAAATCAAGAAAGAGGAGCAAGACGCTATGTTCGCACTTTGAATCGGTAGGGAGACGTGTGGTGGGGTTGACGGTAGTTTTAAATACATGTGATGCCTACCGACGTAGCTCATGCTCTGCTACAAAATTTCCCGGAAGAAAGTAGCAAAAGCAATTTACGCCTATGCTAACCGTCGCGAGCGTTTTAAAATATTTTTTAATCGACTTCAAAATAACTATAAATTAAAAAAATGTAAAAACACACAATTAAACATGTCTAAGAACCACCGATAGAAACCCTGCTTTTAAATAAAAAAATCGCATCCAAATCGGTTAACCCGTTTAAGAGCTACGGTGCCACAGACAGACATACATAGTGGTCAAACTTATAACACCCCTCATTTTTGCGTCGGGGGTTAAAAAAGAAAGGGGCTCTCAAACTTGTTTATGATGTATGTTGTTTTAACTCCATCATTTATAAACCGATTTGGAAAATCTGCGTAGGGTTCAGTATAGCTTCAACAAGGTCCCGTATACATTTCATCCATATTCGACCTTGGACTTCAAAGATAAATCAGAATTGAAGTCAGTTTTTTTTTGGTATTATCTGAATGTGTTTGAGAAAAAGAAAGAAAGAAAGAAAAACAAATTGAAAAAAAAATGCGGTTTAGAGGAACTGTCGTCATTCCCACCACATATTAACATAGCACTTCTATATAACCAGCAAGTTTCATATACATGGCTATTTAGATGTTATTGTTTCGCATCGAATTTACGTGTTACGTTTCGTACAAGTCGATATTACACAATGCCGTTTGGTGCCTGGCTTATACAGGTGCGTCTTGATACTGCATAATGATTTGATTAAATGACGGAATATTCAAAGAACAACTATCGGGGAGACGGGTCTGAGCAGCCGCTCAACTGCCGTCTCTCACTAGATCTATGTGCTCCATCTTAGGCCACATCATCGCTTCACATCAGGCGAGATAGTGGACAAACATAGATCTATTAAGCGTAAAAAAACTTAACGTCTGATTATATGTAACTTTTTTTATTACTGTAAAAATACAAATAAAAGATTGGTTTTTACCAAGTTTTTATTTGTATTTTTACATATTTACATGCTGTAAAAATAGATTTTGGCTTCAATTTAATTATTTATTGATATAATAAATCTGATGTAAAATTACATAAACGAAACGATGATTTGGTATTTATTAAATACAAAATAATGCCTAAAGATCACATACATCTGTATTGGCCCCTAACTAGGATTCCAGGAATACAGGGAACTACGATGCGCTTTTTTCTGTGCACAAACAATATGTCCCGTCGCGGGAATCGAACCCGCAACCTCCGTAGTGTATGAGATTTGAGCCAACCTGCCCAACCACTACGCCACAGAGGCTGACGCCCCTCCACTGCAATTATCATTGATTTTTGTCTTTTGTTTTAACATTGCAGTGAAGGGGCGCCCTTTTTAATTGGGAATAGGTACGCTACATGGTATTTATAGATTTTTTTAGTTTTCTAGTTTTTTTTTGGTTTTATTTCCTGTACTCAATTATTATGCAGTATCCTGACGACCTTATTCGTTATTGAATGTAAGACTAATTAAATCGCGTCGTAATCTGTGTAACATGTAGGTATTCACTTGAAATATACATTTAATTTGTATCTAAAACTAAGACACAGTGTAACAAACAGTAAGGCAGTTTCTGTAGAAGTGAAACAACATTCAAACTAACAATATACTCACAGTAAAGTATGCACGAACCATTTGGAAGAACGTAATCGAACGTATTCCATACCCTATTTTTATCCGACATTACAAAAAAGGAGTAGGTTCTCAATTCGATTGTAGTTTATTTTAATGTTTGTTACCTTAGACATCCGTCATTTATACCGATTTGCGTTGGGTTCAGTATAGCTATAAGGTGGTCCCATATAAATTTCGTCTATATTCAACCTTGGACTGCGAAGATACATCAGAAATGAAGTCTGTTTTTTTTTATAAAATGTATCAAACATTCAATAAGTTTTAAGATATGGCTTTTGACGCTAGATTTTACTTTTGACACTAAACTGTGGTGATAATGGAGTCCCGTATCTTAAAACTTGGGGATTATTAATCTTGCAAATTGCCATCGAATACGTACGATTGTGACGAGCGAGTGTGGCTCAGTGGGAGCACGTGCGACTTTCGATCCGACGCACTCGAGTTCGAATCCCGCTGGCCCCGCACCACTGACTTTCTTAAGTTATGTGCGGATTTAACACTCGCTCTAAAAAACGGTGAAGGAAAACATCGTGAGGAAACCGGCTTGTCCAAGAATTTTTCATAAACATTTAAGGACATGTCACATCCACCAACCCGCACTGGGCCAGGGTGGTGGATTATGGCCCATTCTCTCTCTATGAGAGAAGACCCGTGTCCCAGCAGTGGGAACGTGATGGGCTGTTGATGATGACGTACGATTACTCTCAAGCAAATGGTTTGTGCTTGCCCTACTGGTATGTCAAGCCAGACGAGCTCTTGCCAACGATCTCCTACTGCAAATAGCGGTACTGTTTGTTACTTGAACAACAGCTTCTATACTTTAAACACATCATATTCACATTAATGACTATGTACTAATATATTACATTATTTATAAGTTAGGTAGATTCTTCTAATATATAAATCGCGTAGACTTACCACGGGAGCATTTAAAACATTGGCGTTTATTCGAGTGATTTTAAAATTGTTAATTGCTATAATAATTGTATATCGGCACAGATGCTAACAAATTTCAATGACCGTTAAAAATAACGAAACTGATAACCATTAATTTACTACTAATAGTTTTGATTGCATAAATACTGCTTAAAATAATGAATTTATTGTCAAATGATTCTTAAGACTTAATAATTACTCAATTTGTATTTTTTTTATCAATTTGTATATTTCATAGACCATTAAAGGCCTATAGATAGCCCAATTGCTTCAACCCACTACCAGTTAGCAGCGTACCCAAGATGCTGGCAGTATTGACCCGTTGGATTGCAATACTGATACATTGAGTCAAATAAGTCTCAGCATTTTGGTAACGCGTCTGTTAATTTAATATGGATTCTTTTGACAATGAAAACATTGATGGTACTACCATAGAATACTAAGGGGACACTCCACAAAAAAATTTAAACAAATAGCGACTCTTGCTTTGACGCAATAAAATTCAATTCAGCTCGCGTAGCGCTGCATACCTACCATTCTTATTAACCTACAGAGCGCGTCTCTTTCTATCGCATAGCTCTTATCTCTTCTGACGCGACGCGTGACCCGCCGTCGGTGTCCGGCTATGTACTTGTAGCTTCGTACCTACAGTGCGGAGTGCGCTAGGCCTGATACTGCGTAGTGTAATAGATAGTCCTTTTATTTTTGTTCAAGGCATTTTAGCTTTAATTGCTTGTAAACTAGCTTTAATAAATTGGAAATTAATTTTAAACAGTAGTTATGCAATCAAAACTCTTAGTAGTCATTGGTTATCAGTTTCGTTATTTTTAACAGTCGTTAAAGTTTGTTAGCGTCTGTGCCGATATACATTATGTATTATTAAAAGTATATGAGCGATTGCTAAAGGGTCGGGTTTGTGATAAGTATTGTTTTTAATATATAACGATTTTAGTTCAACATTCGACACTAGATTTAGTGTTTATGAAATTATGCTTGTGTATTTACATTAACTATGCATTTTGCTGCACACAATATGATATATTTTTTACTTCTTTATTATTATGCTTGATGTATATTATTGTGTATCTTTGCTGGGGTTTATTTTATTTATTATAATCAATAACTGTCTTTTTTATTACGATATATTAATCAAAATTTGAGATTAGTACGAAATTAATAATTTATTAATCAAATTCAGTATGTATTAATGATTTTAAAATTATATCGTATAGACAGAGTCCCCGGACATAGATGACTGATTGACTGTATTGTTTAAGGGGTTCAATTATTAAAATGACATGAAACCCGTTTCGGAATTCCAATTAAATCCTTGCAGAATTCAGTGTGTTAAGACCTACGCAGACGACGATAGTCCGCCGCGTACGTTTTAGTCCGCGTAGATAGAACATGGAATTCTATGCACCAACCCAGAACGTACGAAAAAGTCCGCGAAAAAGCGTACGCATATTATTTTTTCGCGGAGTCATGAAAGCGTCGTCTGCGCAGGTGTCATGTAAAACGGCAACCGGCTATATATAAACCTGTTTCCGCTTTCTAACTCTTCTCATTTCCTAACATAGTACCGTGCACGGTTGAACTGACCTAGCCATATCTAGAACTAGTGCAGCTTGTGAGCACGGATCTAAATCTAACATAGTTACCCTACTTTAATCCCATGGTACCAAAGTAACATTTTCACTAATACAAACGTCAGTAAGAAAATGTAGCACTACATAAGTCCTAACTACATCAGAAATCAATAAATTTGCTTTTCAATAATGCAGTAATGATAATACACAGTTAGTTTTTAAACAGGGATCCCTATTGCAATTACCCTCACCGTTAGAGATAGAACAATTTGTTGTTAAAGTCAAGTAAAAACTTTTGGTGTGCTATATTTTCTACTGTATATCGTTAAAAACACTTTGCCATTCCATGTTGTCTCGATCTTATACTTTGGTGTAATGTGATAATTTAAAAGAACAAGCTTAATGTTATATAATTATTTAAAAAGAGTTATTTTTTTGTTGTAATCGTTATATTTAAGATTATGAAATAAATTATAATACCAAACTGTTTTTCTTTTATTAATGTGACCTTACAGAAGAGTCAAAAAAAATTACTAACCACTAGGAAAATGATTGAGCTTATTTTCTTAATTAATTCCTAACCGACGACGGCCACGAAGTTTTATATTCTTTATTGTATGTCAGAACATTTACATCGTGGATTATAAAGTAGAGACATGTACAAAAGCGAGATTAACCCTAGAAAGAATTTTCTTCCAGCAAACCCTTGAGGAAAGACAACTGTCACTTGAGCTGTTTAGGTACAGTTTAGTGTTCTGTTACGGTTTAAATAAAAAACAGCAACTACGTCTATGTCCAGTTGCCACCACCAGCTGTGCCACCACCAGCTGTGCCACCACTGGTGGCAAAATATAATTATAAATATATACTCTAAATAAATATCAATAACTAAAAATATAAATATTATGATTGAAAAATAAATATTTCTATGAGATACATAACTAAGTCTTGCACTTCTTTCTGCTACTTGATGTCACGAACGAGATTTTTTTTGTCTATTGTAAAACAGCACCAAGGAGCTTATATAGACAATTTCTATTAACAGCACCGACCATTAACCTACGCAGCTACGCACCGACTAAATAAAAATGTGACGAAAAAATACAGGAAATTCGCTTCTATCTAAGAGTTGGTTACAGTGCAGGATATACAGATTCTCAAGATCAAGGTATGTTAAAAGATTCTTGTGATAAATATCTCATGTTGTACTAGTTAGATTCACTTAGTACCTCTTAATAAGATTCAATTGTTCGAAGATAGTTATCTGGTAGAATACCTAACGGAATAGATGGTTGTAGATACCAAAGGACTTCATCGAGTCAGTAATTCAACATTTATGTCTTACAGCTGAGAAGGATCAATACTTGGATTAGGCACATTATATACCGATGGTATACGGTGGGTTCCCAACGAGTCACACCCAATCGTGTTACAGTGTTACTTATTGGGATTTTTGTTCTCATCATGTCACACTTACTAGTTGCTACCTATTTCTACAAGTGTGTTCCTAACGAGACACAGGTACGTGTTTAGGTGTAAAATGAAACGTGCACATATTTTCAATTTTGTTTATTTATCAATTTCTGTATCCACAACTGATACCTATAATCCGTTTGGCAAATACACTTATGTGGATATTTACATCAAGACAGAATGTATTATGTTTTACTGTTTAGAAAATTTCATTTTCACTACATAGTTCAAAAACATTCATTAGATAAGCGACAACATATCAATTTTCAATAAAAAAAATACAAAAATACATCATTTATAACCACAATAAGCATACTTATAACAAATATTTCTTGTGATGAATGTACAAATAATGAAAAATATAAAGATGAACTCCAATGCTTTTCGTACAAAAAACTAAAAGCTTGTTCGATGCAACTAAAACTTGTACTAAGGAATGTATACAATGACCATTATGATACAGAAATTATAAATACGTTTAAAAAACTACCTGCTGTCATTGCAAAATAAATTATGCGAATAAATTACACATGAAGGGTAGAAAACGGAGATCCCAACGATTATGAAGTTTCTGACGTCGAAATGGATTACTCTTATAATATTGCATTTATATTTTAAAATATTAACAATGCGTTAGTACGACGCAACGAAACAACCTCAAACAAATTTAGAACAATACAGTCTAGCGAACGAAATGCAGAGTCGCAGTACAGATAGTATGGACGCTACAGGCAGCCGACGCGATTCAACACACGCACACATGGTTAAATTTATTAGATTTTAAAAGGAAAATAAAGTCATTTTTTGAACGAAACCCTTTTTACTCACTGAATGAGTTTATGCTGATGCGTCTGACAGAATCCTCATTTTTATATGAGGATGAAAAAATGTGCCAAAATTTACTAATTTATACTGTCAGTAGTCAGGTGGAACTAATTTAATATTAATATAAAATAAATACATCATTCTGGGTGACATATTTCATGAAAATTTAAGTTATAAATTACTAATAACATGAAATTAAATTTAAATTGTAACTTTATAATTATTATGACTTGCCTTGTATAAAGGACTTAGTTACATGGCCAATAAAGAATTCTATTCTATTCTATTCATGCGTATGCTATACATCCACGCTAGCCGGGCTTGCAACGGCCGCGCCGGCGCCGCTGGATACTGCGACTAGCGTCCATACTGTTCGGTAGAGCGCTTTTGTTAGAGTTAAGTATAAAAGTAATTATATCTATACAGTACTAGTGCTATGGAAGTCTCATGCGCGCGACGCGGTGCTTATAACTCGTCCCTCGCGGGCTGTTCCTCTTCTTCGTCATACTCGCTCTGAAACAATAATTCATTTTATTACAAATAAATCAAAAAATTCAATCCCCTACTCAATAAAACATGTCTAAGAAACACCGCTATAAAACCGGCTTTCAAATAAAAAAAAACATCAGTTCACCCGTTTAAAAGGTATGGTGCCACAGACAGACACATAGTGGTCAAACTTATAACATCCCCCTTTTTGCGTCGGGGGTTAAAAACAAAATCCAATACATGCACGTATCATACGCATAACTGTGCGTACGTAGTTACTAATAATTAATTAAAATACAATTAATCAACTATACGCATATCTTATTTTTGATATTGAATGCAACATGCTAGGCGCATGCTAGGCGAAAATCTTAAAATATTTAAATAATTAAGAAGAAAAATGATATTGCTCGGGCAGGGATCGAACCTGCGTCTTCGGAATACCGTCCCGACGCCTTAACCACTGGGCAACCGAGTCAACTGCTTCAGCCACCAAATTTTTTTTATCCTTCTTATATCGTCTTACTGGGACGATTCTACGTCATCTGTCGTCAATGATTCCATTGATCAACCGAACAAGTCTAATATTACAATTAGCAACATGTTCTAATGACACGCATATCGTTGGCCTCCTTCCTGGTTTAAATATATTTTCTCCCCTGTACCCTCTGGTTTAGATGTCATCGGGCCCTTCTGATTATGATGGTTACGCCTGTTTTTTTTTTACGCTTAAATATGTCAATGTTTTGCCCCTATCTCGCCTGATGTGAAGCGATAATGTGGCCTAAGATGGAGCACATAGATCTAGAGAGAGACGGCAGTTGAGCGGCTGCTCAGACCCGTCTCCCCGATGGGCCTACGGTTATAGTTATGTAGTAAAATGAAGTACTGGTACTCACAACACTGGGAGTAGGCTCGGCGCCCTCGCCGTCGGTTTCTACAAACTTCGTAAGTCCCGCCAACGTCCTCTCACCGTTGTAGTCACGAACCTGAACAAACAGATACAATTTACTTAAATATTTATGTACGAAACGAGTTTAAAACCAAGTATGGAACAAGACATATTTTTCAAGACAAATTCGTAATCAGAACTGCAAACAGATTAAAATGAGCCCAAACACCAGTAGTTTACGATTATCCGTCAAGGAGTTCCATTGCCCACCTTCCGTCTCCATCATCAGAACAGCTGGCTGTCACCATAATATTGCATTGTCATCGGACTTTGACAAGTACCTATGCAAAATTTCAACTCTGTAGAATAAGAGACATTGCAAGTTAAATGAAAGCTTGTAAAAATATTTGTAAAAATATTTATCCACGTGTTGTTACCTGGTTGTCCTTAGTGTACAGTTTGATGGTGGGGAAGGACGTGATCTTGGTATGTTCCAGCTCGTTGACGGTGGCGTCGATCTTGGCGATGATGACGTCAGCGTCCTTCTCGAAGTGCTCGCCCAGCTGGTCGTAGATCGGCACCAGCTGTTTGCAATGGCCGCACCTGCAAAAAAAAAGATTTTTATCTCGTCTATTCGATAAACGATGTTGGTTCTTCTACCCACGACACAGGTTAGCCTAGAGCGGGTTCCAGGGATCACCTTGCATTGCAAAACTTAACAATTACAAATTGTTCTACATCTCCAATGTATAAAAATTGGTAATTGTTAGCTGGCCAAATAAAGATATTTAATATTATTCAAATTATTTATTTTCCTTCTTAAATGTAAGTTTTTAAAAATATTATAAAAAACCTAAACCTAGAGTGCCGCCGGCAGCGGGGCAGGGCCCAAACTACCGGTGTTTAGGGCTGCAGAGTGAGGAACCTCTTGACAATACGTGCCGTGTCAAGGTGTACTGCCTTCTGCATCTGACCCTTAATCCAACCGTCTAACGAGATCCTCGAGATGTTGGTCGAGGCTCTTCGCTATTAGGCCGTTCGCCGAAACAACTATCGGGACAATGATCGTCGAGTCCACATGGCGGTTACCTCGTGGGTCAAGTCAAGGTACTTGCTGAGCTTGTCCTTCTCAGCCTTCACGAGGTTCTCGTCATTAGGTTTTCGTTATTATTATTATTATTAATAAGAGCAAGCAAAGCAGCAGGGGAATCGTGTAACTCGAACACCGATCCCGATCACTTTCAATTTCAAATTTGGAAGGCGTCAGCATCTTTCAAACTGAAATATCTATCATTTTCAGCGATCGTGATTGGGATAGGGACGCGGGCTTTCAGTAAAATAGTTCGACAATACCTATCAAAAGATATGTTTGAAAGCGATCGGGATCGGTGTTAGAGTTACACGATTCTGCTGGTCTTTTCTCCAAGAGACTTAGAGTTCAGTTTTTTTTAAGTTTGAATTAAGAATTTGATTGTTCGTGTATTCCGCGACCAGCGATCGTATTCCCGATTTCAATGTCAATCTCGATTTTGGTCAAGAGTTCCATTTATGCGTATATTGAGATTGAAACTGGATTCAAAGGAAACAAACAACATATAAATATTTTTCATAACTTCGTTTCTCTCATTTATATTTCTTTCTCATGAATTCTGAACTCAATAACATCGCCCCATCTTTCATAATCTCAAAATAGAGCGCATTACCATAATCGTAAGCAAACATTTTCCGAGCCATTGAATAATCAGAAACAATGTTTGTCAAATGCTCGCTATTAACGCGCTGGTGAATGCGTCCTAACGAAGCACACTTGTACAAATGACAAGTGGCAGATGTATTACTGACGCAACAGGTCTGGCGTTATCGTCACTTTCTTTGGACACGCAAGGACGTGGAATGCCCGACCCATTTTCTTGATACGTATTTCTTGTTGCTAAGAGCTTTCTGATCGCACAATCAACGTTCTATAGTTTTGATGAATTTATGACATTGCAGTAATTTATATATTCCATACTCCTGAAATTTTTTGACTGTTAATAATAATTATGATTGTTATAATTGAATTATAATTTTGACATTGTGAATATTTTATTTTATTTTGAATATTCATATTGGCCCCGCACCACTGACTTTCTTAAGTATGTGCGGATTTAACATTCGCTCTAAAAACGGTGAAGAAAAACATCGTGAGGAAACCGGCATGTCCGAGAATTAATCACAAAAATTCAAGGACATGTGACATCCACCAACCCGCACTTAGCCAGCGTGGTGGATTATAGCTCATACTCTCTATATGAGAGAAGGCCCGTCTCCCAGCAGTGGGAACGTGATGGGCTGATGATGTTGATGATTCATATCAAATTTAAAATTTTTGTTAATTTATTTATTAATTTATATTTTCATGAGTCGTGTGTGTATACATGCTGGTATACACCTTCCACTCAAATTACTTCCTAGACATCATGATTGACTTGTAAATCCAGTTTATGAATAAATGAGTATTTAAGTAATTGAGTATTAAATGCGTGCCTTCTTTCGATATATATAAATAGTATAACGGCAATAGATTAACTAAATGCGCCTCGCGGTTTTACCAGCGGTTTCCAAGCATATAAAGTAGCCTATGCGGTAATCCAGTAAATAGGCTATCCCATACCGAATCACTCAAATCCATTCAGCCGTTGCGGCGGGAAGAGGTAACAAACACATTACACGCAAACTTTCGTATTTATAGCATTAGTGTGATGTGTTCAGTAGAATCAAAGACTAATTGATTGAGATACTAGCAATAAGTACTTGTGAAGTAGAGATGGGCAGGACAATTTCCTTATTATATATATATTTCCTTATTATAATTTCCTTATATATATATAATCTATCACTTCAATAGATTATAATCTACCGAAAAATAATGCGACGGTTCACAATCTTTCGACAGTTTACAATCTCGCGTAGGATACTTTTAAGTTTAACCACATGCCTTAGCATTAGCCAGCCAGTTTATTAAATGTTGTAATAGAAGCTATGGCTGAATATCATTCAGGCCACTAGTTGAATGGCGCTGTTTAGTTAAGAGGCTAGGCTGTTAATTGAACGGCGAATTAAGCTAGCTGGCGGCGACACTTATACATAAAACCTCTTGTAAGGGTGAACTCGACCTAGAAACAACAATAGGCCATGTGTACGAGTAACCTTAAAACATTTGCATTACACAAGATGCGAACACTTGAAATAATAAAGATGCTTGTTTTGGAATATTATCGCTATTCTTATGTTAATTTGACATTCAATGCGCTTCGCATTATAGTATTTAAATAGGAGACATAAGATTGTTTTTATGATACGTGAACTTAGAATAATAATGTAAGAAATAGTAATCAAGTTGTACAAATATGTATGTTTGAGCAGTGAGCGTGACCTTTGAGTAAAATTAACCTGTTTCGGTCGTGTAGAAGTGTAGTTTAGGTATTAGAATATAATTAAACGCTTTTTTAGCACAATCTAGATTGTGACTAGACTCTAGACTCTAGAGTCTCAAGGAGGGACTTATAAAGTTTTACTTGATGGTGCGATATAAATATATTATCATCATCCATGACGATTTCGGCTTCGGCGAACTTTTGCAATACGAGTATAGTTAGTTATTGTTGAGCTTAGATGACATGCTCCTAGATGGCGATGGAGTAGATATGTAGCCAATTTTGGCAGTGAATGAAGTGAACGTGCGTGAACATTGCGCACACGTTAGGATGTTATTCACAAAGTTGTAATGCAACATACATTACAACTTTGTGAAAGCGGCTGGGGTTACTCTTAAGTGTGATATTTTAATTAAAATGATATTCATTCGCCACTTAGATTAGAATCGAGAAGCCTTTAAACAATCATCAAAGAATGACCCTATTTAACTCGGTTTAAAGGACTTGGATGAAAGAGGTAAACTGACTTCATTCGTGATCAAGAACCGTCAATAACATAATCGTACGTATATAAACGATGGCAATTTTTAAATATAACCTCCTTTATCTGATCTTGATTTCGCGTATATTATATAACTCATATTGTATACTAACAGAGTTTTTAAGATTGTGTGCTGTGTCTACTAACATTTTTATGGATCCATTTAATTTTATGATCTAAAATAAAGAATTTAATAAAAGCGGCTCTCATTTTCTAATGTGTATATTGTTTTACTTTGGGTCCATGAAGTCCTATATCTTAAAACGCCATGTTTAATGATCTTTGAAAACTCGAAGGCGGGTTAAGCTACGAGCGCTACAAGGTTTGTAATTCCACAGTTTACAAACGGCGTTTGACGTTTAGTTGTCGCGTACCTATTAACAGTTTAGTTTAAATAAAATAGATTCAGCACGTCCGCGTCCCTACTAACAACATACTTGTAACCACTAAGTATAATTTAGGGGTTCTAAAGAATAGAATCTACCTAGTTTGGACCCTGTTCTTTCTATCACGGTTTGTACTGAATTAAGCGTGTTTAACGTTTAAGTAACTAGAAACTAGTGAACTATTGTGGGAAGATTAATAAATGCATTTATACATGGGCTAAAGAGCGTTCTTAGGAATCTGAAACGCAATGAAAATATATAGTGTGATTCCGCTGAATATTATGTAGGTTGTTGTTAGAATAATATATATGGCGGTAGATAGCAAATAAATATTATATTATTCTAACAACATCCTACATAATATTCAGCAGAATTATATTCATCATCATCATCATCATCAGCCCATCACGTTCCCACTGCTGGGACACGGGTCTTCTCTCATAGAGAGAGATTGGGCCATAATCCACCACGCTGGCCCAGTGCGGGTTGGTGGATGTCACATGTCCTTGAATTTTTGTGAAAAATTCTTGGACGGATGCCGGTTTCCTCACGATGTTTTCCTTCATCGTTTTTGGAGCGAGTGTTAAATCCGCACATAACTTAAGAAAGTCAGTGGTGCGGGGCCAGCGGGATTCGAACTCGGGTGCGTCGGATCGAAAGTCGCACGAGCTCCCACTGAGCCACACTCGCTCTCAATTTATATTACATATTATATTACATATTTTATCGGAATTTTATTACATATTTTCATTGCGTTTCAAATTTGAGATGAATTTCCGCAACGTCACGCCAGATTCAAATAGGTTGTTAGGAATCTTAAATGAACTTACCAAGGAGCGTAGAACTCGACGAGCACTCGCTTGCCAGTATCGAAGACGACCTCATCGAAGTTGGTCGCCACGAGCGTCTTGACGGGCTTGGCGTCCCAGTCGGCGGGCAGGGCTTCGCTCAGGAGATGCTGCTTCAGGGTTCCAGCGAAGAACGACTGGATGAACTCCTGTAGGGGAAGAGGGTTTTGTAAACATAAAATATTGTGACATAATTAATTTTTAGATAAAAGCAAAGACTTCAATGTATCTTCGAAGTCCAAGGTCAAATATCGATGAAATTTATATGGGACCACTTCGTAGCTATACTAAATCCAACGCAAGAATAATTTTCCAAATCGGTTCATAAATGACGGAGTTCTGAATTATCAAACAAAAAAAAACGACCGAACAGAGAACCTTCTCCTTTTTTGGAGTCGGTTACAAAGTTCTAATAAAATGCCCCTCAGTTTTATGCCGTATCTTCTTAGTGGTTCTTTTTTCGATACGTTGGTAGTCATTGTAATAATTGACGTTCATAAGTGCGTCTGTGATGACGATAATGAATAAAGAACTTTTGAGCTTTGTAACTTGGGTTTGTCTGGAAGATCACTTTGAGCGATAAGACTGTCCACTGTGACAGTTATATTAAGTTTATTATTGTAGTTTTAAATGTTTCTGTGTTAAGTTGTATTGTAAAGTGATATTGCTACACCAATTATTATTTTCCACCACCACCAACCTACCATCCACCCTAAGGTTTTCTTGAAGAGAAAGATAGAAAATTCACAGTACATAGGCGAACTTAATGCTAGTAAGCATTATCTTCCAGTTAACCTCGGTGTACTGTGGAGAGATCTACTGTGGATAAGAGATCTCTGCTTAGCGATAAGACCGCCTAAAGTGCGCTTTAAAAAAATGTTTTATTATGAAATATGAACTTCTATATAATGTACTGTTGTTGTTGTATTTCGTATTTTGGTGTTTCAATATAATCATTATCCATCTTTTTTGAGCCTGTGATCAAGAAGAAGGAAGGAGTATTTGAAGCGATCTTTGGAATTTCTAAAGCATTCGACATGGGAGTCATTGCGTAACTTAGTGGAACCATCGAATAAAGAAACGAAAACGCACAAAAAAAAGAATTATCAAAATTAATTCATAATTGGCGGAGTAATCGAATAACAAACATTAAAAAAAACATACCAATCGAATTAAGAACGTCCTCCTTTTTGAAGTAGGTTAAAAATATTGTAAGCTTGTTGTTCTATACTATATTGTAAACTTCTTAACAGACGTTTAATATATTGCCTTACATTCATGCTCACAGCTAAGAAAACTGACACTATATTAGGAAACCCCTATTATAAGTAAATGGTATTTCCTAGTACACGTTCACCCCCGGAGTGCAATGGCCTAGTAGCACAAAATACATAATAGAACTACGCTAGTACGTACCCTGCTGAGTGGTTTATAGGAATTACATGTTTATCGATCAGCAGAGCCTCTGTCCTATTTATGAATGTTAAATGCCATGACCTACTGTGTCAAGTTTACCATGGCATTTCCGCTCAATTACTGCGATCGGTGTCCGTCATATTTAATAGTTTTAGGGTTCCGTACGCAAAGGGTAAAACGGGACCCTATTACTAAGACTCCGCTATCCGTCCGTCTGTCTGTCTGTCCGTCCGTCTTTCACCAGGCTGTCTCTCATGAACCGTGACAGTTAGACAGTTGACATTTTCGCAGATGTATTTCCGTTGCCGCTATAACAACAAATACTAAAACAGAATAATATTTAAGTGGGGCTCCCATACAACAGACATGTTTTTTGCCGTTTTTATAGATTTTGGTACGGAACACATCGTGCGCGAGTCCGGCTCGCACTTGGCCGGTTTTTTTATGTTATTGAGTCTCGAGACGAGCAGGGAATCGTGTATTTCGAACTACGATATCGATCGCCTTCAATTCCAAATTTGGAAGGCGTTAGCATCTTTCAAACTGCAATATCGATCATGACCAATCACGATAGGGACACCCAAGATAGGGATTAAGACGATAATTCCACAGAGAAATACCGATTACAAGACATGTTTGAAAGCGATCGGGATCGGTGTACGAGAAAACCGAATGCTGGACAACCCTGAACTTTTTTTTTTAAAATCCTTCGCGGCGCTGCACCGTGCTCGTCACCCCTAGCTCCTAAGTACTCGTAGATTTTATAACAATGTCGTTTTGTTCATTTAACTACATATTTACTTCTATGCCTATCAATGGCACCGTTCCTAATGCTGTAATCGAGCGGCGCGACCTGCGATACACAGCAGCCGTGACTAGAGAAATCAAACCATGGAATTTTGCGATTTCGCAAAATAACGTTTCTTTTATATGCACTTGTTGCTAAGTAACATATGTGACGAATTATAACGATTATCAGTACGTATTAAATTGGTAAGATAAGAGTTGTGTTATAGTTATTTCTAGAATGAAAACTTTACTATCGCATTAGTTGTAAATATATATAGAGTATTACAAATCGATAGTTACACGTAGTAACTTGAAATGTTTTTAGTTGGATGTGATATCAATACCTAAACCTATATTTTTAAATTGTTATAAAAGTCTAATACGTACTTTAGATCACTTAACAGGGTATACCCTTACCCCTCACTCACGGAACATTTGCGGCTTTACGCTAATATATCCCCGCATTTGCATATAGACGGTATTCCTGTCCGAGCAGCTTCATTTTCCCTTTTTGAATATTCAGAATCATAGTTATTACTTCATCCGTTAGAGCTACTTAACAAACTCGCCATACTAATGTATTAATATCCAGTATGATATTTAATTGTTACAATTTCCTGGTTCGTCCTTTGTGAGCAGTTAAGTCACTGACCATATTGAAGAAACAATGACACACGCACTTGGCAAAGTTGAGGTTATTAAAAATAGCTCGGGCGTTGTTCTTTCTGTACTTCGATTCCTTTTGAAAACGTACAGATTATCAATTTAGCATACATACTAATCTGAAACACATTTAAAAATGTATTCCCGTATATAAAGCGATATATTTTTCTAGCCATAGAGTATATAATGGTATTTGTCGTGCCTGAATGTTGTGCGTCCATAGTCTATCTATATTCACCGCGTTACCAACTGAGTCGTGCGGCCATAAATCATTTCTCTATGCCTATCTCGCTCGCACTTGTGGGTCTTATGGAGCCGCATAGTGATGTGCGTAAGATGGTTATAGGCACATATCGATAAGAATAAAATCAATTAGAAACATAGTAGATAGTATTGTGGCCCTGAAAAGGGCCGTTTGTAATGAATGTTAAATAAATAACGTTTATTCTTCCTCATCGGAATCTTCGTCCTCTGTATCGTCCTGAAGATTGATTATGAATGGTGCTTGATCTCTTATAATGGCTTTCTGTAAGTCAGTGTTTTGAAGTTCCTCGGCATGCCAGTCTTCTGGCGATAAGCGAGCGCTAATAAGGGTCGAATGCAGGTAGCGGATTATCGATAACATGTTAGGACGCGTTGCACATTCCTTTCCCTATTGACGAAATTCCTAATATTTTTTTTATGTCCCTGGTTCTTTTAGAAGATAGGTACAATATTAATAAGACTAGAGACATATTCGGAAAAAATAAGCGTTTCGCTTCAACTTTCATAATGCGAACAGCTAAGGATTGGAACACCTTACCAGCGTCTGTTTCCCGATTCTTATAATTTAGGTGTCTTCAAGTCCGTCGACCGCGTCGTCACTTTCCATCAGATGAGACTACGGTCAAACGCTTGCCTATCTGGTAATAATAATAAAAAAGTTCCAAATATATTTTTATGGGATTTTAGAGGTTATCAAATACCCTCTAGAAATCTTTATAAATAAAGCATTTATTCAGTAAGCACATAGTTTTATCTTTATATTTATACACGGCAAGAGCGGTGGAGCGATTTCTTTTTAAACACATTATGTGCATCATCAAATATTTTATATTTTTCCCAAAAGGAGTTTAAGCGCCACTGCTTGGCTTTTTCGAAAACTTGCGGTAAAGATGTCGGTAACAGAACAATTGGTCTATAATTACTAGTTTTGCGTTCAGGTATTTTTTATGGATCGGCTTTATTACACTTTTTAAGTTCATCAGAGAAAGGGCCTTGTAGTTCGCTTATAATCGAAAGGCCTAATTAATTTTTTGGTAAAAGTGTTTGTCACTGTGCCAAAGCTAGAGATAATGCTCGCATCAGTATGGCGAACTGTGCTTTGTCCGAATATGTCTCTAGCGTTATTTATTGTGAGTCACAAGTTTTTTGTGACTATCATCACGTAGTCCTTATCAAACAGTAGGATGAAGCGGTGTCAGTTACGTAACCCTTTACGCGCACATCTGAGATAATTTATTTAAAAAAATTGGTTGAGATCGGGTTTACGAGTAAGTGGAAAAACAGAGATCGCTTTATCGTGTCGCGCAGATATGAGGAAGTTGTTAAGTATACGTTTATCTATACTATTACATTTATTATATGGAGAGTAACATTGTATGTATGTTTGTAGGAGGTAATCTCTGGAACTACTGATCATCAGCATCATCACCAGCCCATTACGTTCCCACTGCTGGGTCAGGCCTTCCTTCGTAGAGAGAGTATGGGCCATAATCCACCACGCCGGCCCAGTGCGGGTTGGATGTCACATGTCTTTGAATTTTTTTGATAAATTCTTGGACATGCTGGTTTTCTCATGATGTTTAACTACTGATCCGATTCAAAATATTTCACTGATAGAATGCTACGCTATACCTGAGTGACATAGACTATATAATTTATTGAGTCGACGTGAACGAAGTCGTTGGCGGGTGCTACTATTGTACATACGTGGCCAATCTTATAGATATAGATTAATTTTAGGTTTTTTTGTAAGAATGACGAAACCGATAAGTATGCTTTATGTTTGTTATCGGAATTCTTTTAAATATCAGTATCGGTGCTTAAAATGTTATTAAGTGTACTTTTAGTATCTTTGACCAATTAGGGTAGGAGACGTCGATTTTTTGGTTCCGTTCCTAAGATTATATAACTTACTTTTGCAATAATTCATTACTCTATTTACTCAAAAATGGTACTGTATTTCCTACTCCTTGAAAATATGTTGGGTCTTTTTTACCGCTACAGGAAGGATAAACCTGTAGCGAAGCGTAGGCTAGTGTTACTTGTAAGCCTATGTAACCTATTAATGTAGCACCTATAACTATAATCTAGAGCTGAGTAGGTATATGTAGCTATATAAATTACATAGAATTGACAATGATTAAGATTGTATCACATCTCTCTGTCGCTCCTGTATGACAACTGTCTACTGAACTAGAAAACCAATACAAGAATCGTAGATTGTCATTTGCTTTTAAAATGCAAGATTCGTAAGTTTAATAATGTTCAAAGTTCGAAAGTTCTTAATTAAATTTTTGCATCAGAGGCGCACTTATGAACGTCAATTATTACAATGACTCTACCACCGTATCGGAAAAAGAACCACTACTCAGAAGATACGGCAAGAAACTGAGGGGCATTTTTTTAGAACTTAATGTTTTTTAATCCCTTAAGTATAATCTGTTTGGTCGATTATCTAGTCTGATGTTAAGCGATGTGGCCAGCAGGGGAATCGCGTAACTCGAACACTGATCTCGATCGCTTTCAATTTCAAATTTGGAAGGCGTTAGCATCTTTCAAACTGCAATATCGAACATTTTTAGCGATCGTGAGTGGGATAGGGATCGGGACGCGGACTTTAAGTAGAAAAGTTCGATAATTCCACAGACAAATACCGATCACAAGACATGTTTGAAAGCGATCGGGATATGTTGTTTCACTGAACATCTTCTCGAAACACGGCTCTAGTACTAGGTAGGTTGAAGTATGAATGATACCACTTACCTCAACCGAGTTGGCGCTCAGTTCATCGCTGGCGGGCTTGTACTTGGCCATATCTTGTTCCAGAGCGATCAGCCGGGCTGAGGGAACCTCGTCCTTCTTCATTCCGAAGAACTCCAGGATTCTGCACCACACTGATTAGTTATTAATCCGCAACATCAGTGGTGTACGAGATTTGAGCCAACCTTCCCCACCACTACACCACAGAGGTTAATGATGAGAACTGGCAGAAAGTACTTTCGCTGCATGTACGTATGCATTGCCTGCGGTTGTGGGTATTTTAGCTAAGTGTTTTTTTTATGGAACTGAACGATGAGACGATCGCCTGATGGTAAGCGCCACGCCTGCTCATAAAAAACTGCAGTGCCACCCAGAACTATTCAAAGTAGCATAAAAAGTACCGCGTAGCACTTCATTGCGCTCATCACCCCGAGACATCAGATATTAATTCTCGTATGCCCAGTAATTTCGCTGACTACAATGCCCTTCAAATCGGAACATAGTAATGCTTGGGAACTACTGCTTGGCGGCAGAATAACTGGCTAAGTTTTGGTATACAGACGGCCTCCCGCATACGATACCTACGGGGAGTTGTTTAATGGGGCACGTGAAAAATCCAATGCGGACGAGTGAAAAAACCGCTTAAAAAATATGGATGCGTAATTACTGTGTCTAAACATAAACAAGTAAGAATTTAATGAAACAAACATTAGAAGGAAGAAAACTATCAGACAACAACAGAGAGGCTAAATCGAAATGCTTATCCTAGTGTTACTATTTTATACTTTGTATATATGTTAGTCTGTAAGGTATATATTTTATGGACCTCTGGTACTTTTAAAACTATTATTACCTGAAATAAATGTATTTATTATTATTACTAGCTTCCCCGTGACTTCCGCGTGAACGACAGAGGAAGTTCATATTCGTATTTTTTCAAAACCATCTTAGCAAGACCTCCGCAGTATATGAGAGCGCGTACTATGAAGAGGTCAAGCTGTATATTCGTATCAACACAACCGATTTTGACGTAATACCCTATAATCTAAGTTGGGACTAATACTACCAAACCCTGAAAACCACATTAAAATCCGTTCAGCAGTTTCCGAGTCAATAGATAACACACATACAAACAAAGAGACAAAAATTCTAAAAACCGTGCATTCGTGTTCAGTACTCTCTAAATAGTCTAAATAGTCAAACCCAGTTGGTTTTTCAAAAATATCTTCAATGTACAGAATTGGCTCAGTTCCATTTTTATAATATTAGCTGACCCGGCAAACGTTGTTTTGCCATATAAATATAAAAAAAAAAAAAAAAAAAAAAAAAAAATGGATGTTGGCCGATTCTCATAGATACCGGATAAGCACAAAAAATTTCATCAAAATCGGTCAAGCCGTTTCGGAGGAGTATGGCAACGAAAACTGTGACACGAGAATTTTATATATTAGAAGATAGAATAGATTATATAGATTATATTGTAATGTCAATGGTGTAAAACGTTACCTCTGGTGCTCATCTTCATCGGCATCGATAGCGACGGACATGATCTTGTCGCGGTAGGTCTTGGCCACCGGCTTGAGGTCTTCGAGGTACTTGTCGAAGTCGCCATTTTTCTGCAACAAACATAAAACACGTTAGCATACTGTTGGAATTTTAGTTTTGTTAACACAACCTATAGGCCTTTAATGATCTATGGGTTGTCCAATTGCTTCTCCTTGTATGTATTTAGTTTAGTTTTAGTAAGTAGAGTGTAGTTTGTTTTGAGTAATAAAGGCATTCGCCCGTTAAAAAAAAAACACAACACTGAAAAATGTTGAGATGGATTACTTAAACATTTTCAACCGACTTTAAAGAAGGAGAAGGTTGTTTATTCGATTGTATATTTTTTTTGTTTGTTACCTCAGAACTTCGATTCATGAACCGATTTGGAAGATTATTTTTGCGTTGGGGTCAGTATAGCTACGAAGTGGTCCCAAATTTCATCGATATTTGACCTTGGGCTTCGAAGATACATTAAAGTCGGTTTTTTTTTTTATAAAACGTACACTCGTTTCGGTCACTTACATAGGTCCTGGTTTCTTACTAGGATTCCCTGTATTTAGGGAACCAAGAACTACGAGGAATATGGTCGCACAACACTCAGACACAAAACAAATGCTTGCGCTTTTTTTCTATGCACAAACATTTGTTCCGTCGCGGGAATCGAACCAGCCACCTCAGTGGTGTATGAGATTTGAGCCAACCTGACCAACCACTACACCGGCAGAGAAAAATAAATTAAATATTTAAATGTTACGAAAGAAGATTAATGCTTTGCTCCAGCGTTAAACATTTTGTTGTCTGTTTGTAACATTTTTACGACTAAACGGCTGAAGCGATATTGATGAAATTTGATACTGAGATAGCCTGTATCTCGGAAGACATAGAACACGTGCATCCCAATTAAACCATCGTTTCTATATCAGAAGTAGAATAATCTTTATTGTATAACTGTGTAGGTACATCCTTAGATCTTGAATATTTACAAATGTAAAAGGTAGCGGGCAGCAATTAGTCTCTTCATATATTTCCACGTTTAGCAAGTTCATGTAGTTTCATCATCATCATCAGCCCATTTCGTTCCCACTGCTGGGACACGGGCCTTCCCTCATAGACAGAGTATGGGCCGTAACACGCTGGCCCAGTGCGGGTTGGTGGATGTCACATTTTTGTGATAAATTCTTGGACTTGCCGGTTTCCTCACGATGTTTTCCTTCACCGTTTTTAGAGCGAGTGTTAAATCCGCACAACTTACGAAAGTCAGTGGCGCGGGGCCAGCGGGATTCGAACTCGGGTGCGTCGGATCGAAAGTCGCACATACTCTCACTAAGCCACACTCGCTCTGTATGTAGATTGAACTTTATTAAATTCCTATTTCCTTTTTTTAATTCCTTTATTCGTTCTTCAGTAGCATTTAATAAGCTTTCGAAGTCTGAGCATTCCAATATCGATCTATTCACAAGCAGTCTGGCTGAGGTGAATACAGCCCATCACTACCTAACCGTTCTAATTTGTAAATGGCATTGCATGGTGCCATCTCGCACTTTATATTTACTTTTTCTTTTAATTGTAAAAATTCTTCATTTTTATTTAATTGTTATTTGCGGAGGCTTTTAATTGGCTTTTCTTATATTAATTTGTACTGTTTTGTAACAACAGCTGTTTTTTCCCCCAAACAAAATAAAATAAAATAAATTGCAAGTTATTCGTTTTTACAACGAGAAGTTAGTACACGTAAGGTTGACGACTTATACATACGTACGTATGACGTATAAGTAAGTATTGTAGCGGCGATCAGCCTTGAGTGGCTGGCTTTCTTAAAATATTATTACAGCGTGTTTACTTAAACTACGTACACGTAAGAACATTCCTAAGGAATAAATGAGACGCGAGCACGGAATTTTAGACTGTAATTTGTGCTTAATATTTTAAATAATTTCAGGTTTGGCTTGTCAAAGTTTTCCAGGTGTTAAAATATTGTTTTATAGATCCTACTGGTGGTAGGTTTCTCGTATGCGAGAGGCCATCTGTGTAGGTACCACCGTTTTGCCAGTTATTCAGCCGCAAAGCAGTAGTGCAAGCATTACTGTGTTCCGGTTTGAAGGGCATTGTAGCCAGTGAAATTATTGGGCATTATGAGATGTAACATCTGAAGCCTCGAGGTGATGAGCGCAATGCAGTGCTTTTTGTGGTATTAGAAGTTCTAGGTGGCACTGCAATTGTTATGGGCATGTGTGGCGCTTACCATCAGGCGAACGAACGAACACACATACATACAAACTTTCGCATTTATAATATTAGTGTGACCTGCATTAAGAGCTCAGTCTTAGGATGACGAGCGCAGTGCAGTGCCGTGTAGTATTTTGCAAAACAAAGTCCTGGGCGTTGCTGCAACTGTTATGGGCAGGCGTAGTGCTTACCATCAGGTCAACGACCTGCTCATCTCGTCATTCAATACATAAAAAAAATAGATACGCCAAGCTACAAAAAGGTCATAAAACATAACTTTTCGGGCAAAAACTACGCTGCTCAGTTGTTTTAACGGTTATTCCTTCACCGATTGATGATCTTATAGCTTTGGGATGTTTAGCGTTGCAATCACGCGTCGCTATTAGCAAAGGTTATTGAACCCGGCGGGTCAATGGCCTCCCGTGTGTGCTCGGTGGAAAAAAAGTTGTTTGACAATGCAAAGTAATTTAATTTCGTTTTATAGTACTAATAGATGTGTCAATTTGTTAAGCTATGTAATGGAGTGGTATCTAAGAGTTTTTGATAACTATGCTTAATACTAACATTTGTGTATGTACCTAGTCTTGTTAGTAACCTTCGGTAATAAAGTTTTGGAACTGAGTGATGAGACGAGCAAGTCGTTCGCCTGATGGTAAGCGCCACGCCTGCCCATAACAATTGCAGTGCCACCCACAACTTTTAATATCATAAAAATCACTACGTATACGTACGTACGTATTTATAGCATACGGTTGTCTGGAAGAGATCGCTGTTTAGCGATGAGACCGCATATTGTACTTATCATAAGAAAGTATGATCAAAAAGTCATTCCTTCTTAAGTGCAATAAAGTGTATTTTATTCTACGTAGCACTGCGTTGCGCTCATCACCCCGGACATCAAATATTAAGTCTGATATGCTCAGTAATTTCACTGCAGGATTAAACAGATGATATGCCTTTTGGATAACTCAAAATGGGAGTGAGTTACACTTTCAAAAGCTTCAGCAAGCAATGAGATCATTTACTTTCGGAATGCCTATTTTGGCGATACAGTTATTCCAAAACCTGTTCTATCAATATGCACAACACTTCATGATCTCGTTCACAGAAATATCTTAGTGAAAGACGGCCAAGTGAGAATCGAAACACGCACGGTATCCTTATTTATTTTAAATGTTTTAAATAATTAAAAACTAATTAAAATTGTTTTTTAGTTAAAAACATAATCTGTGAATATTGTACTACCGTTAGGGCCATAAGGTTTGAGCGACAGGAAAAGGACAGCGCTAGATTTATGATTAAGTTTTGAGTATATACGGAGCTGTAAATTGCACTAAGTCAGCATTAGCCATGCACGACTGGTTACAAACCGATGGGAAAGTTAACGGATCACTATAACAGCAACAGTTGTAACTGGCTAGAGAGCAAAACCAGGCCTAGCGCACTCCGCACTGTAGGTAACTAGGTACGAATCTACAAGTTCATAGCCGGACACCGACAGCGGGTCGCGCGTCGTTACACGTGCCGCGTCAGAAGAGATAAGAGCTATGCGATAGAAAGAGCGGTGCTCTGTAGGTTAATATGACTGGTAGGTATGCAGCGCTACGCAAGCTGAATTGAATTTTATTGCGTCATAGCAAGAGTCGCTATTTGTTTAAATTTCTTTGCGGAGTGATGCATCTGTCCCTTAGTATTCTGTGGTAAAACAAAAGGTCAAAGTACGCTAATTCGAGCACGAGATAATCCTGACCGCAAAATAGATAAGTGTGTATACTAGAATTACAAAAAGAGATGAACCGAGGTGTAAAAGCGCTTGTAGCGCTTTTACACCTCGAAAAGGATCAGACAGAACCCAATAATAATTTTCATACGTTCTCTTTTGTTCATTGTTTACTCACGCAGTCATCTACAGCAAATTAACTGTCAGTTTTTATAACTGCACTATCGGTATTAATTAGTGCCTATGTGTAAAGCTTGTGTATACCAGACTAGTTGCTCCCCGCGGTTTCACTCGTGGTTTTGAGGGTTAATAAGTATCCTATGTCCTTTTCCAGGATCTCAAAAACTTGCATACCAAATTTTTTCACAATACGTTCATTAGTTTTTGCGTGATGGGGTAACAAACATCTATCGATCCTCACTTACTTTCACATTTATATAATACCAGCTGCGCCCCGCGGATTCACCCGCGGTTATCCGGGATAAATAAGTGGCCTATGTGTAAGTAGCCTGTGTGTAAGGGACACGACCTTCAGCAATGAACAACACGACCAAAAAGAATATAATTTTTTTGTGAGTGTAAAGAAAGATTTAGCATAATAAAGCTCCCTACTGTACCTGAATGATTAATAAAGTAAACCTAGACCGTCAATGAGAGTTGCTTGAACCTGCAATACTTTCTTCAGTGAAAGGTTACAATCTCAAGAGAATTGCAATCAGTGAAAGTCTTGACTAACTACTTTCGTTGAGGTAATGATGTAAAAACTTAGCCATAAGGAATATACCTAAGTGTCTGTAGCGAGTGGAATGAGTAATATCGGATATTGTTTAACACCGAAACCGGTATGTCGTAGGTGTTGGCGGTACGAATTTGAATAGTAATCGTTGCTTTGTACTTTTGACATTCAAGAAAGAGTTTTCAAACTGCTTGTTTATGTACTTTCCAAGGACCTAAAGAACCTACATACCAAATTTCAATAAAATCCGTTCAGTGGTTTTTTTGTGATGAGTAACGAAAATACATCCATCCATCGTGTGTAAGTGTGTTGCCTCTTCACCCCGCCACGGCAGAGCGGATTTGATTGGAGATATCAGATAGCTTATACGCTGTACTAACATACGATACCTACTGTTTATCCCGGTAAAATGTCCACGCGACTTAAAACGCGAGATGTCGTCAAACGTATGCCTATTTACCAATAATTAAAAAAAAACGCGCTACAGCCAGTATATTATATAGGACTTTGCTGTCTATAAAGGAATAAGGCCAAATTCTGAGAGATGAATCCTGTAGTCCCATTATTTGTATGACTAATGGGAACTGAACGTTAAATATCTTTTAAAAACCCAAATCAATTCGACCTATTAAAAAATAAACAGCTCAGGTAGCCAGGAGCCCGGGTAAGGTGCTCCAAAGTTTGAGTAACGGGCCGGGCGGGGCGCGCGTCATCAATAAAATTCAACCTTGATAATGACTTTAACACGTGGAGTCAAATATACATACGTGTATGTTTACGCAAGTGACTAACGCCGCGCCGCGCCGGCCGGTTGGCCAACAATTTGGACTATTGCGTTAACCTTCTTTCTCTCGCTTAGATCCAGCTAAGCGTACAAGCGCCGCAAAGTGTTCTCCAACACGCGCGTTGGAGTATACTTTGCGGCACTCGTACGCCAAAACTAGTGACTTTATGAAAAAAAAGTGGATACAAAAATTGTAGGTAATTGTCTCTAGTTTCATTTTGTATATAACTTTTTATCGTAAAATAAGTCGGAAAGGAGGTATTGTCAAAAAACTGCTTTTGGCGCCATTTTTCCAATAAGGCGGCGCGAACGGCAAAAATACGAGGTGGCAAAGTTGAAATTTGGAAAGAGCACATCAAAATCTATACAATTACCAATTTTCATAACTCCCGGAAAACTTTCTAGGTATCCACTATTTTTCGAACCAAATGCTATACATATATATAGGTATATTTTCTAAAATAAGGTATGAAAATGTGAAGGAAATTTAATGTATGTGAGTTGTGGTAAACCCTGTAGTCGCTACCCACAGCATACATTACTCATGAAGGATAATATAACAGAACAACAAAAATATTTTCCCTATAGCAAGGTGGAATAGCACATATTTCAAATATGTATTTACAGTTATATAGCTCTGCATGTAATTATTTTTACATTTAAAGTATTTAGAGCATACTTTACCTAGATACATAAATCGGAATGCAAAAGCTGATTTACTTACATAAAAAATTATATTCAATATTTACGTCAAATGACTACAAAAAAATTGCATGCCAACTTAACTCGAGAGAAAGTCTCTAAAGAATTTTTCTTTTTACATGAAATCTTTCAAAAATTAATACACCCTGAGGAAACAGAATTCTATGTATTCTTTGTTCACTTTTCAAAGTGTAGTACAAAAAAGATCCATAAGCTTACCTTGGACAGGAACAGAAGGAGGTGGTATTTGATCTGTCCACCGAAGATCTTGGAGGCAGTCTCATGGGAGAACTCAACAATGACGGGCATGGCCTGCACGAACACCCAGGTCTTGAACACTTCCTCGGTGAAGGTGTCGCCGTCGTATTTAACGCGGTTCTCTTCGAACTGTAGAGAAAATGGTATGGTTAAAACAATCTTACAAATGTATTAACACTCAGCTCCGTGGTAACGGAACGGAATTTGATGAAATTTAGTACATTAAGTTCCTAAAGTAGGGGGAGGCCTTTGCCCAGCTGTGGGACAGTATAAGCTAGGGAAAAAAGTTCCTAAAACAGGAAATAGTATATTTTGTTCTGGATAATTGTTGCAGGTTAATATGGAGGTAGTTTATAATAAATGAACTACATCTTAAAAATATGATTATATAAGACTTCCTAAAACTAAAACGTAACGCAACATAAATCTTAGTCAAGTTAGCAGTATTTTTCCATGTCATTATTTTTGATTTGTGGTGTTGGTCTCATCTTTGTGCGTAAGTTGTACCTACTACTGATAGTGAGACGACATTGCATTCAACCAAACATTTTTTCCTAGAATTTGAAAGACTAACTATATCAAATTTTTACCCAGTTACCTATATTTCTTATCTTATCGGTGAAATATAATGATTACTGTTCTGCATTAATTTTTGTGGAAGTAATCAATTCTGATTTGTTATAGTAACACATAGATTATACAGTACTTCTTATCAGCATTATTTTTATTTTTTGTCTGTAATGATGACCTTTATCATGGAATAATTAGAGATATGTCGTTAATTCATAGAACTTATATTTATTGCAAATTGATAATAATGAACATAGATCTTAGAATATTGACAAAAAAACACTCAGTAGATTAGTATTCCAATCTTTTTTGTAGGTTTTAAAGTTGTATGAGAGATTTGATGATGAGTAAAGTCAAAGAGTCAGAAGCATTTCATTTTTATACCATACTTATTGGGTGGTATCTTTGTAAATGCTATCAGAAACAAGTTCTGTTCAACGGGGAACCAGTCTGATTACATTATCTTTCCTGTTCAACTGCTACTTATCAACCCAAATAATTATTTTATTTATCTCTGTGTTCTATTTAATTGTATAGGTAATTTATTTTGTTGAGGAAACATTATTACAGTAAATAGTCCATTGTCATAGCAATTATTCTCTTTGTCTTAGCTTTCTTAAGGATTGCAAAGGAAATGACTAATTATAATGAGTCACTGAGTGAGAATGTTTTGAGATTTTAGGATTGTATAGAAAATATCTATAATAAGTAACACAAAAAACTTACGTTCTTGAACAGAACAACGTCTTGGTCTTCAGCTTCCAGCTCTCCAATAATCTTCTCATCTGTGACAATAGCGAAGACCTGGTCATCGATCAAACCAGCAACGTTTAAGTAATACATAGCCTTCTCAGTGTCCTTGTCTGAGAAGAAACCGAACACAATGACGTTGTTGGCAGCAATGAGCTCCTTGGCTTGTTCAGCCGAGCTGACTTCAACTGCAGGTGGGCCGGTCTTCTTCTTAAGCCAGTTAATAATGTCATCGGCTTGGCGACCACCTAACGAGAAACATTAATCATGTTATAGAATATTAACATGCCATGAAGAAGTTTATTAAACAAACTCATAGAGGTTAAACAGTAATTAAATACCGTTGTAATCGACAGGGCTGCCATTCCTGAAGAATTTAAGTGTAGGGTAGCCCCTGACTCCGTAGTTCTCTGCCAGTTCTTGCTCCTGAGTGGCGTCGACCTTAGCTAACTTGATCGGAGATTCTTCCTCCGCTAGCTTGGTAGCGGCCTTCGCGTATTCCGGCGCGAGGGACTTGCAGTGGCCGCACCATGGTGCATCTATAGACAATGAATGATCATTATAGTTAATTACATGCATGGGACATGCCGCGCGGTACCGGTCAAATGACGTGTCATCACCATTTATAGATATAGTAAGACTTTAATCAGATTTATTAAGTTGGATTTATGCAATTACAAGCGATTAAAAATACAAATTTGGACAAAAACTTACAGAATTCCACTAGGACGAACTCGTTTGATGAGAGAACACTATCGAAGTTAGATTTGCCTAGAACCAATACGTTTTCTTCAGTGGGGACTTCGTCTCCGAGCACGGAGCCCAGGAGGGCTAACGCCGTAAATAATATCACACGCATTTTGATTTATTCGGCGCTTTTACTATGCCTACTCGGAAGACGAGTCTTTACAAAATGCCGAATACTGCTACTTCATTCACTCGCTGTCTCACTTGACGTGGCAGCGTCGATCGTGTGTTTGGCTCTGATTGGTTCATTTTATTAGGCTGTTTGAAATTAAAAAAAAAGACAAAGATGAGCTTTCTATCTATTCCTAAACGGATCTTGCGAGCACTGGATTATTTTTCTTTGTTGAAGTGAAGTTGAAACTTTGATTTATATTATACATTTATGTAAGCTTTTCGTAGAAACAATAAAGTTAATAATAATAATACAAATAATGCTATGATTTATAATTTTATTTGATTTTATTATTATCCTGTAAGTTTTACGCAACTTGTTTTTGAACGCAATATTTTTGAAATATCAGCTGATTTTGACTTTGACAATTAGTGCTGTGACGACATTGACGCTATCTGTCAATTTTAATTTGTTTAAGTTTTGTGGCTAGATTATGGTGATTTTCTTGCTTGCATTTTCGGGTGTATAAATAATTTAATTTGACTAGTTTTCTCTAGATTTAACAACACAATATTCAAATAAATTTGTAGTACCCCTAACCATCAATATATTTCAATGTACAAAACAAAATCAACATGTTTAACTAGGGATTTAACGTAAGTTATTTGTACTGTGTATCAAAACACTAATATTATTTAAAATCTTTAGATTTTATTTAATTATTAAATAGTTTATTATTTTTCAAACATGTAAGAATTTTGTTAGATTGTGTTTAAGTTATTCCAAATATAACCTATGCTAATAAACCTACCTACACTACAATAAAACATTTTATTACATTCCGGCGTATGCCGTCATCACATACTACGCTACAAGCTTAAGGCTACAAATCACAATATTAATTCACAAATGCTGGCACTCACGCCGTCGCGCTATTACACATTTATTTTAGAAGTTTTAAAATTGGAACTAGTCCAATTTTTTGGCTCAAGTTCTTCCTCATTATTGGGCAGACTGTCTGTACCTACACAGTCCATATAATATATATTTTTAAAAAGTTAAGTGAAAAATATAAAGGTATGTTGGAAATTATATCAATATGTCTCATTACCTATTCAATATCATTATTATTGGCTGGGTCATAAAATCCCTGAAGTTTATTTTTGAATCAGATATACATCATTGATTAGTTATTAACTGCACATTTTATGACTGTAACAGCACATGTAGATTAGAATATTGATAAATACTAACTTCACGCTAATTATGAGATTAATTTTATGAATGTTTTTTGACAGGTTGTTATAACTTCTTGTTGCAGATGCCGGAGATGACAGTAACTTCAGAAATATATGAGGAATATGATTATAGAACTAAAAAGATTCCTAGTAAAGAAGCAAGTAAGGACACAGACTTTGCCTTTTATATTTCATTGTAGTTATCCAAGCATTTGCTTTTTGTCATGATATCATACAGCTCGGTCACGATAAAAGTCACAGTTTACACAAGGTGGGTCATGATTCCATTTGCTCGACCATACAATTGTGCTACACTTGTACAATTTTCCAGTTTTGATATGCTTTAAATTATATTTCTTAAATTTTTCAGATGTTATATCAGAATTCCCATTTTTACTACCAAAAAATAATAGTGTCGCTCAGTTTGACACAGATGATGACTTGGATATTGAAAGGCCACAGAAAGAAGTTATTAAAATAGGTAATAAATCAAACCATATATTTTCTCCGTATATGGTGTGTCCACATATGGACTGACAATGCTCTAGGTACGCCGACAGGGGGTCAATCCTGTCCCTCTACACCTCAGAGCAGCCATTTTGATATTGCCTTCGTTTTATTACACAAGTGCACAAAAACTTTAAAATTTTATATGTCTTGATGTTTTGAGTGAAAATGGGCTAGAATGGCAACAATATTTTCAATTAAATAACAATCACAACAAACAATTTGCAACAGTTACGTCGCCTTTAAAATCTATGTCACAAATAAAAATCTTTTGATTTTCAGAACACAGCAACAGAACAAAGATAGCCTTAGTTGGGCTCCAAGTATGGCGAGGCGCTTTCCTGCTCGGGGATTGGCTGATTCATCTTGGGCTGAATGGGGAACTGAAGAACAAGACTGTGTTAGAGCTCGGAGCTGGCACTGGACTGACCAGCTTTGTCGCTACTATGTACGCCAAGAAAGTTGTTTGCACAGGTATGGATAAATATAATATGAAAGACGTCAATCATTCTTTACTTTGCGCTTTTCAGAGTGACGAGTTTATCGGCCCGGACAGCTGAAATATACCTATGCTGTCACTGGTTGTTAGTTTTATATTAGTTTTTAAAATAAATACGTAAATTGCGTAACAGCTAGTGGACGGCATGTGCCAGTATTTATGAATTAATACTTTTGTACACATTTGTGTCGTACTCTGCTGACGTCATTTTGTAAAAATATAAATCCGCGAATGTAGCACGATAAATTAAGAAAAATTGCGACTCCCTCTTGAATTATGATGGAATGACGACTATTGCGTGAGTGTGTTATCCTCTCTTTGATCTAACCGAAAGTTTCCTCATTGTGAGTGTATGCATTTCTGAGTACACTCTGCTGCAATAAATACCGAAGCTCCTTTATCTTCGTTCCTATTTTTTATTCTAGTATTTAATTCTCTTATTTTTTTTAATTGGAAAATGTGCATGCGTTTTACGACATCTCATCTGAGAGAAAGCGAAGATGCGACCTAAGGAGGAGCACGCTTGCCCATGAGATGTCTATTCACTCTAGACTTAAAGAGACAAGTTGTAGCTGTTTGGGAACAAAGAAGCTAGTAAAAAGTTTCACTACTTTGCATTCCGCATGTAGAAAGAATCAGTGAAACGCTTAGTACGGATCGGTGGGATATTAACGACTTACGGATAAAACTTCTCTCCCCGCCTGAAAGTCCTTAGATGGACATGAGAAGAAGGGACTAATTCGTGCAGTTCCCGGGCACACTCCCAAAAGTGCAGTCGATAGAAGAGCGACAGACAGAGCTTTAGAAGCTCTCATTTAGTTCCCCCTTCACTTCCCTGATTCACATATTGAATAAACATTCATGACTAGGTACATGATATGCAGCCAGGATTCCAGGAGTAACCCAAGACTACGTGGACTCGTAGATAAAATGCTGATATACTGTGGTAGGCTTATCTTGTTTAACTATACCTACTTAGGTAGTCTTTTTTGACGTGTAAATTTGTCATTTTACCAATAAATTGATTATGAATATGATTATATATGTACCTACTTTTTGACTTCTAAAAAAACTACTTAAATTAATACATAAAAAACAAATGTATAAATTCCTTCCAGACATCGACCTCGGCGGAATTCTAGAACTAATCAAGCTGAATGCGAAATACAATGCAAAGTTCATCAAGTCCCAGTTCAAAGTGATGCCCCTTGACTTCACGGCCGCTTGGAGTCCGGCCCTGACGAACGAGATCAAAGGAACCGATGTTATTATAGCTGCTGATGGTGAGTTACTACTGTAGTTCAAACTACCCAGACAAATAACTCACAACCTTGTACGAATTTAAGTTTCCGGGTACCGTAGTCCGTAGGACAGCTGCCCCGCGATTCAGAACCTCACGATAACGAATACCGAATCGATTCGACTATTATCGATCTCGTTTTGAATGATCCTATTCGCGGTATTCGGCTCCGAAAATGTAATACGGTTTCGGTTACAATATCAGTATCGATTACATGTTGAATTTACGGAATTTGTTTTGTGTGCAATATTTTGCATCGTAAGATATGAAACCTAATCGGTCGACGAGGTTCTGAATCGGCCCGCTCGCACTGTCTCTATTCCACATGTTGGTGATTAGAAATTCCTGAAAATCTTGAAAAATTACCTTTTAATTAATAAATTGTCCTAATGATTATAAATAATTAGGAAGAAGAAAAATGATATCGCTCTGGCGAACCGAACCTGTCTTCGGAATACCGTCCCGACGTCATAAGCAGTAGGCAGTGGTTAAGATTTTCGCCTAGCATTAGCTGTCTTAACGAATTGAAAATGGCAACCATTACGCGATTTCAAAATGGCGGATATAGTAGGTTTCGGCCACTGCAGGTTCAAGCAATTTGGGTATGCTAGTTTCCAAAATGACATGCTCTTTTATCATCATTTCAGCCCGTGTCCACTCACTGCTATATATATATATATATATATATATATATATATATATATATATATATATATATATATATATAGGCCTCCTCTCCCTCACGCCTTTTGTTCCGGTCCTGTGCATTCCGCATCCATAAGTTTCCTACCCCCTTCACTATAATATCGGACTATCTACCGTCCTCTCTTCTAGCCAGATGTCCACCTCCACTTTAGCCTCGGTATTCATATACCCACAGCTTGACATGTTCTTTATTTTCCAGTAATATACGATGACGACGTAACCGCCGCCTTCGTATCTACCATACAAAAAATCTTGAACACCGCTCCCCCCAAGACCGTATACATTGTTCTGGAGAAACGATACGTGTTCACTATAGAACATATGGACTCGGTTGCGCCTTGCTACGAAACATTCCTTACTTTACTAGATAAGGTAAGTAAGCACAAACGGGTAATCTAAAAAGAAGTGATGTCCAGATTGTTCAAGAAATTAGATGATGCTAATTAAAATTACAAGAGAAAGTGTTTGTCACGAGTATTGGCCATTACGTTTCCGCATATTCGTAGGTACCTTACAGTCCACTTTGTGGTTCCTGTACGTCCGGTGCGGGCAAAACTGCCCTCTTTTTTTTATGTGACTGAATAACGAGACGAGCTGGTCGTTTGCCTGATGGTAAGCAATACGCCAGCGCATAACAATAACAGCACCACCCAGAACATTGTTTTGCAAGATCCTGCGCGGCGCTGCACTGCGCTCGTCACCCTGAGATAATTAGCTGTTGAGTCTCATAATGCCCAGTAATTTCCCCCCTACCCATATGTCCCTCAAGCGCCAATCGTATATCGTGTTGAGCTCAAATTAGGGTGTAGATTCTCTGGGACAATGTCTATATATGATGACATAATATTGTCCCATTAACTTTATCTCAACTTGTAATTATGGTATTTTGGTATCAATAAATGAGATTAATTCAATTTGTTGCCTGAATCGACAATAATAAGACCGTATCTCATTAGTCGCAGTGAAGCTATACCTTCATCTGAGCTTAACACGATATACGATTGGCGCTTGAGGGACATATGGGTAGGGGGGCTGGGCAATTTCTTTTCTGGGCCCCGATTTCAATTTACGGGAAAGAAATAGGCTTACCTTTTTTTACAATATAATGATATTTTTAGTAAAATTTTTAACGTATTTAAATTTATTTGTATGTGTATATGACGTTTATAAGTGCCTTTTTTGCCCTACTTAATACATATCTTTTGACTTTTAACGGTGCGTCGTATCGAAAGTGCATCAACACTCGATTTATATTGTAATCGACGCGTCACGACAAGTAGACCCACCGCTAACACCCACTGGTGGGTCCACGGGGAATTGGTGACCCGGCGGACCCACTACGCTAGTGCTTGAATCAAAATTAAAACTTAATCGACATGTTCGTATCCAAATTAATAAGAAAAATCTGGTAAAATTATTCTGGTTATTATTTTCAGGTGAAGACAGAAAATATGCATTCCACGTGGACAGTGGAACAGCTTCCGTTGGACTTCCCTAAATACTTCACGTATGACCGCGTCAAAGAGTTGGTCCTGTGGAGGATTACCTCAAAACCTAACTGAACTGTGATATAGATAATAAAAATGTTATTTTTGTTGGAAAATCTATAATTTATTTCAGAAATACGTATTCAAAAATAACCAACGACATCAGCAAAATGTCCTAAAATAGCTCATTACAAGAAATCCAGCCACAAACTTTGCTTATAATAGAGATAAAGCATACTCACAATAAAATTAAATTGTATGGTCAGAAAGGCAAACGCTTTCTAATGTAAATTATATTTTATTTCAATTTGGTATTCCTAACATTACACGGAACTATATTCTATACAATAAATAAACCAGCTAATAAACCTACATACCGGATTTAAAATAAATAAGCAGAATACTTCAATTTCGTATGCAATAATAATATTAAAACAATTCTAATAACTTACGGTGTTGAATATATCTAAAAACAAGTTTATCGTTTTGAATTACCTTTCGGAACAATATCAAAAGCTCAATGGTTTACAGAGCATGTTGACAAGAACTTCGAACTTTTATAGGTCTACCAACTGCATATGAGGGTCCTAACTTACGTTGTTCCTTCACCATCGTTTGCCAGTTGGTAGACTTACACGCCACTGCAAGCGTCACAACACGAACGATATCTTAAGAATTATTTCTGCGTCGGCCAAAACTCGTTGTACTTTGTAAGGAAGGTTTTCCTCAGTTCAGAGTTCCTGGCTTGTTGGTCCTTCTCTTTGCTGAGAGTTTCCACGCTCTGTCCGACGCAGAGGTCACCGGTGAAGTGGATAATCACCACCTGGGTGTTGAAGCTAACAGACTTGTCGGGCCCCTGCTTTGTGTAGGCGTGGTGGCTGAAGTCCATGGCGAAGGACAGGTCTTCAGCTGGAATTGTGAGGCTAGGTTCAGGATAAAGTAATAGGTAGGTGATAGAGGCGGGAAATTACGAAGTATTAAAAAATTAAACAGAACTGCGCCATGACGACTTTAGGATGATCTATTGCGGTGACTGTAAATCGCTATTATAATACGTGGAACTTTTATCTATTCTGTGGCTTAGGTAAAGAACGATTTCGAAATAATTTGAAGTAGATTTTCACAAATTGGTAAACGTTACCTTTTACTCGAGTTACCTAACTACAAAGTCGTAGAACGAAGTACGCACGCAGTAGCGGCGGATTTAAGATACGATGCGTACGACTAGTATACTTGGAATATTTTTACGATGATCACGTAAATGAATGCCAATAAAAATGATACAATAATGTATTTTTTTGGGTATATAGGGAATTGGGAATTATAAGAACTATGGTCCACAACACCCACACACGAAGCAATGCTTCCACTGGCGCTCATAATTTTTTCCGTGCACAAACATTTGATCCGTTGAGAGCATTGACCCGAAACCTATATGGTATAATATATGAACTGACCCAACCACTACACACAGAAGCTGTTAACTAAGTCTTTTTATTATGCAAGAAGTAAGAAGAACGTACGGTTATATTCTTCGGGCCCCTGCACAGAGTCTCCCGTGCACTCGGGCCCGCAACGGCCGTCCTTGAGGATACCGCGCACAGTGGTCAGCTTGCTCAGGGCCTTCTCGCTACTCTTGCTGTTCTGCTCGTTCTTGTGCTTGTCTATGTCTCGGAGGAACTTCTTCATCTAGAAGAACAGGCCCTCTTGTACCACTTACTGCTGTATTTTATTTGAATTCTTTGTTAAAGATTGGCAAACTGGACGGCCCGCTTGTATGATGGAAAGCGGTCACCATCATATAGTAATGTTTTAAAATCAACGGCTTTAATTTGAAACAATAGGTGACACTTGATTATTCAGCCTCAGAATTTTAGGCCAGGAGTCGGGCTACTATCAAACGTATAATTACATAAGTTGGTAACTAATAGTTCGTCATTAAAACATATAATGACGATATAATCATTAGTAAACTGGATCATTACGTTCCTAATTCTTAGATACTACTTCTCTCGTTATCGGAGCCATTAGATATTGAGTCTTTTCTTCCTAAACCATGGGTATAACTACAGTTTATCTTCTACGATTAAGTATTCTGTGCAAAAGCACAGGTAAAAGTGGATAAAACTGATACGCTCCTAAACTTACCGTTTTGGAGATTTTCTTCGGTGGATCCTGATATGATATCTTCGGTTCACCAGGATTGCTTCCGACTACATGCAGTGTGTTTTTCGATATAGTGAAATCTGAAAACTCCGAAGGGCCCTCCACTGGCTCTTTTTGCCTTGACCCTGTTACCGATTTGCTGTTCATGGGTACGTAAGTAGATTTCCCTACACTTTCAGCGTGTGCCTTCGCTGCTTTCTTGGCGTTTCTTATCTTTTTCTGGACAGGAGTTTCATCTTCGTTCGAGAGGCTATCTTCAGAGGTGGAAGGAAATACCTCGTTTAGGCTAAGAACTTCCAAGTTGCACTCTTCGAGGTTCAATGGTTTGTCCCCATCAGCTACTTGGCAGAGATGGTCAGTGGAGTGTATACTTATGAATGACTTTTGGTTTGAGCAAAGCGCTTCTGGGTTCGAATGCGAAGGCTTCTTCGAAACAGTAACTGAAATAGTTTTTAAGCAGATATAGTTTAGGCTCGCGAATTCAAACTAGATAATTAAAAATAGGTATCCTGGATTAACACATAGGCTACTTTTTATGCCGGCAAAACCGCAGAGCGCAAGGCGTCTACTTATATTTGTTATGTAGATAACTCATAGACATGTGATATCAGGCACTTACCAGCGTAAGTACAGCTCTCGGTGGCGTTACAAGCGACTATTTGAGCTGCAAAGAAAATAAAACAATTATAATTTCAACAACAGTTGGGCGATTTCTTCCAGACAACGTAGATAAAGGTTTATTTATAGAAGTAAAAATCAGTGAATTACTAAAGAAAGTAAAATAAATAAAGAACTTGTACATACTTATAATTAGCAATAAACTTTCACTGGAAGATAGTGGGATAATGGTAAGATAAGCATCTGAAGGAAAGCGCTACCGCTGTATACTGCGGCTGTACCTACCTCGTAGGCAAGAATTAAAACTGAATTTGTTTTCCACTGAGCCGAGGCTGATCCTTTCAAAGCACAGTAATTAATATCAATATCACCAATAGGTACTTCGTAAGCAGTGGCAGTATCAATAATTAGACCTTACATTACTATTTTCTACGTTAAGTCTACAGATGTGTGCCACACGCCTGCGCACTCTTACCTTCGTCTTCATGACTCCCAGTTGCCTGTATGTCTGTTCTGCTTTTATCAGGTAATTTGTTTGAATTCCTCGTGTATGACATATTTAAAACAACAAATTTCAGTTTGTGAGCTTTGTCAAACGGCTTTCCATTTTTCTCTTTATTTTGGTGCGCTGACAGTTCTAATTTTCAATAGTTTTCTGTCTTTTGTGTAGAGAATAAAAACTTTTTAGAATACTATTATTGTGATGCAAAAAGTTCAGAACGTCGGACGCTTTTATAATTTTCCACGATGTGATCGTTCACGATATATCACGGACGTCCACGATAAGTATTATGGAGAATTATTAAAGCATCTCGCCCGCTTTCATAATTCTTACGATCATATCGTAGACATGGTACATGGGCGAGGAAGTGGAGGGCCACAGCTTTCTCAGTTATTCTGCCGCCAAGCCGTAGTGCGCAAGCATTACTGTGTTCCGGTTTGAAGGGCATTGTAGCCAGCGAAATTACTGAGCATATGAGATTTAACATCTTATGTTTCGGGATGATTGCATTGTGCAATGCAGTGCTACGCATTACTTTTTATGATATTAAAAGTTCTGGGTGGCGTAGCTCGCGCGGCGACCGACGGCTTTGCTTCTGTAGCGTGGCGGTCAAAGGAATCACACCATCGCTATCTGAGAGGAATTCAAGGCGATATTTTTAACCGACTTAAAAAGGAGGAGTTTCTCAATTCGATTATATTTTTTTATGTTTGTATCAGTACTCAACTACTCAGTCATTGGACGAAAAGCGCCAAATATGAAGAGACCTAAGCCTTCCTACACATACCTACAGCTACATTACTGAAGCCCAAATTTACTGCTCTATATGTGACCGGGTATATAAAACTAAATTCGGTTTAGCGAGCCACTTTAGGGCTCATGCTCGAAAACTATAGATTTTGGGGTCGCCATCATCGAAATCGATGAGGAGGACTACCTATACCACAGAATACTAAGGGACAGAAGCATCACTCCGCAAAGAAATTTAAACAAATAGCGACTCTTGCTATGATGCAATAAAATTCAATTCAGCTCGCGTAGCGCTGCATACCTACCAGTCATATTAACCTACAGAGCGCCTCTCTTTCTATCGCATAGCTCTTATCTCTTCTGACGCGGCACGCGTAACGACGCGCGACCCGCCGTCGGTGTCCGGCTATGTACTTGTAGCTTCGTACCTACAGTGAGGAGTGCGCCAGGCCCGACTATACTGTCATTTATCTATAAACCGACTTGGAAAAATATTTTTTCGTTGGGCTCAGCAAAGCTACATGTGGTCCCATATAAATGTCATCGATATTTTGTTACCTTGGATTTCAAAGATACATCAGAATTGAAGTCAGTTTATTTTGTTATAAAATAAATTATATGGCACTTTTACTATAAACGGAATTCATAGTTTTAGGCGAGGTGCGAGTAGGTATACGAATGAGAAAAACCTACGTCGCTTCAAGCCCAACGCTTAGTTACAATACTACAATAAATTTTGTCATTTTACGATATAACATTTTTTTTTCTTTTACTTTTTATGAAACTGTTGTATTGAGACGAGCTAGTCGTTCACCTGATGGTTAGCGCCACGACTGCCCATAATAATTTCAGTGCCACCTAAAACTTTTAAATTCCATAAAAAGCACTGCGTAGCACTGCATTGCGCTCATCACCCCGAGGCATCAGATTAAGTTTCATATGCCCAGTAATTTCGCTGGCCCTTCAAACCGAAACACAGAAATGCTTGCGCACTACTGCTTGGCGGTAGAATAATGGATTAATCTGGAAAGCCGACTTTGAAATACTGAGTTGCATGAGTCAATAAAGGGCCGAATTTTATAAATACAATCAGAATACTGAAAATAATCGTTATATTTCATTTCATAAGTACAATTACTCATACGTAATTAAGAATGTCAATCAAAATGGAACAATATAAAATAACAACAGTTTAAAGTGACAAGCATTGCGATCGCAATGGAGGGAAGTAAAACTTATATTAAAATATGAAGTTATGTATAAAATAGTTACCTATGTAACAGTCTATTATTTTCACGGAGGATAGTTTTCATTATGAATTTTAAAATCAGTTTAATTGCTCCTTACCACTTAGGTTGCGGGTTCGATTCCCGCGACGGAACAAATGTTTGTGCACAGAAAAAAAGCGCATTTGTTTCGTGTCTGGGTGTTGTGATACCATGGTCCTCGTAGTTCCTGGTTCCCTAGATACAGGGTATTCTAGTTAGGGGCCAGGATCTATGTATGTGAACGTTGGGCGTATTTATTAATTGCAAAAACTATCCTTGTGTACTAAATGTGTAGTTACATTAATATTGAGACCGATTTGTGTTAAGGCAATACACACACCCTGCAGTCTTTTACAGTTAGTCAATTTTATTTATCTAAGGATAATTTTTAACCGTTCACCAAAAATACTGATTGTGCACCAAATTTGGTCTGCTTTTAGCACTCATAAGGGGCAGCCCTCGGTAGTTGGGCCACCCCAACAGTATAACGGGCAGTCGTCGGTAGGTTAGGTGCGGCGGAGGTGGCCCTTGGGCCACCCCAACGCCGCAAACATGTAATATTAATAAAATAGGTGCTCATTACGAAATATTTTGGTGCACAGTCAGCATATTTGGCGAAAAACGGGAATAATTCAATTGAGGTACAGTTAAATACGATCCTTTATCTAATAGCAGAATCAACTAGATCGGTGTCATTAATTTTAGTATAGGTATAATTTGCTAATTTTCCTTCAAACATTTATCAATTCATTACAACAATCACACAACTTTCAAACATTTTATAGTTTTACCCTCTGCTCTGACTATTTTAGACATTTACTATAGAATACTGAGATAAGCCTTCACTGTATTCAGATGCAATCATATTTAATATTTAAAAACTATTACAAAGCGTGTCTTATTGTGAAAATTAAACTTACTTATAAATTGCTAACAGTATCAGAAGAAATCACAGTAAAAATCAATTGTGAATTAAAGTTTCTTACAAACAAGCCGGACACAACAACATCGACCGATAGAGATCTAAGATCAGAGGGACTGAAAGTAAAATACGTCATAATTTAGTAACTTAATTACAGTCATCCATTTCATGGACGCCCCGCGACTAACTAAAACACGGCGTTAACGAATTCAACTAACCACTCACTAATTTGGATTTAAAACTAAAATTAAAAAAAACCCCCGAAACAAAAACGTATAAAAAGTAAAAACACGGCTGAACCGATTTTGATAAAACATCCTAGAAAACCTGCTTTCAAATAATACAACATCGAAATGGGTTCACCCGTTTAAGAGCTACGGTGCCACAAACAGACACACATAGTGGTCAAACACCCTTTTTGCGTCGGGGGTTTAAAACTTTCCTATATGGCGCCAATTTAAAACAATTAAAACGTGCAAAACCAGCGATTCGTTCCGAATCGTACGGTTCACAACTCGCTGGAATTAGTCCGTCGGGCGAGAGGGAAACATTCGCTATACGGAGCTCTTCCGCTCGGAAATGGACGACCGCTTGCGGCTCTGTATGCTACCAGACGACATCTTCCGTTTTGTCGGGTCGTGGCCCGGCCCGGCGCGCTCCCGGCCCGGCCCGCCGCACTCCCGGCCCGGCCCGCCGCGCTCCCGGCCCGGGCTCGCCGCTTTGAAATTGGAACTGGTGCTTGCCATTCGATTGGCGTTTTGCAAATTAGATGTTTTTCGTCTAACTGATGGCGACGCCTCGACGCTATTCAGTTTGGCGGTGGCAGGCGGTGGCTTCTGTTCGCTGGCGGGCTGCTGGTACTTCCCAACAGCGTGCCAATGCTCCCTCTGAGCTTCAATCGACGCCCTCATCTTCTCTTTGGCCTCAGCATTATCCGCGAGCATCTGATTCAACGTCTGATTCGTCTGATACAACGCGACCGGACTCAGCAGTCCAAAGTCGTGCAACGAACACATGTGCAGAATGAAGTTTCTATACAGATTCTTTTCCAGCAGTTCCTTCCCTTTCATCTGGAGGAACATCTGGCAAGCGATCGGTATCTGGCAGTCCCCCACGTAGTTGTACTTCATGACGTGAAGATTCCACATCTTCATGAGTTCCTTTTCCCCTTCGTTGACGTCAGTGAACTCGTCTATCATCATCATGGTCTTCTGTTGGAGCCACAGCGGGTCCGTCTCGCCCTCAGAGTCGATGTCTAACTCATTGGGGTAAACCGGTAGGCAGGTGATGGTGTGGTGGTATAATCTGGAAGTAGAATTTCCCAGTCAAGAGTTTTACAGTTTGATTTTTTTTTATTTCTGGTTGATTAGTAATGTTCGCAATATTGGTGAGCTTACTATTTTTGAACGCAACATTTCTTATATTCTAATTCCAACCCTTCTTATAATTTCCTTGGCTAACCTGGGGGGTAGATGGAAAAAGTTGTTGACGTCTGGCCGGCACGCGATCGAGTCGAGAGCTCCGTACTTCTCCTCGAAATAATTGCTAAACCGACGGAATTGCAACATCAGCCGCGATCATCGCGCATAGAAACTCAGCGGGCATCAGCTCCATCGAAAATCAGCGTGAATGCAGGGAAAAGAGACGAGATACTACGCGTCGTAAAAAGATCTGGCACGCGGGGCGAGTTGAACTAGATAGCCTTTCACTTGTAACTCTTTTTCCTAGCCACTGATTTTTTCCGTTTTCCTGTTTTTATAATTTTCACGCTGAATTGTCACTTATTTTAATTCTATATAGATTTTTATTATATTAGTTTTGCCGATACAGTACAGCAAGCTGTTGTCTCCAGTAATTGAAGGAGCACATTGTTAAACTTAAATTAGCACTAAAATCTAGCATGTAAGTGTATAATTTGGATTATATATATTGTTGGAGATCCTATTAAAAATAAATAAAAGTAAAATAAATAAATAAAGAGAAGAAGTATAAATATATTGAATACATTAGCATATGTTAAGCGAAAAACATAAGATTTTAAATAATTAGGGCAGCGATTGAACCTGCATCTTCGGAATACCGGCCTGACGCCTTAACCACTAGGCCATCGAGCCAACTGCTCAATCAAAAAATGTAATGACGGCAGATGACGTAGAATCGTCCGCGAAAGATAGTAGAAATTTGGTTGCTCGAGTCATTTTATTAATTGTACCATTTTATTAATTTTGCGTAAATAACCACCCATAGTTCACCGCGCATAAATTTAGGCATTTCTACTATTCAGTGAACAAGTTAATAATGGTTTAATCTATATACACTCGAGAGCAATGAATCCGGGTCACTTAAAGAATGTTAAAAATCTCGGAAACTAAAAATGATAGGTTAATGCAATAAATTGTATTTAATAGACAATGTAATACTCCTTAAATGAAAGTAAAAAAAATATGAGTCACCATACATTTTATTAACACAAAATTACATAAAGAAAAAACTGCTGATCTCTCCTTAAAACAAAAATAGGAAACATGAAATTTTTGAACTTTATTACGATTTTCTTGAATTTTAATACTTCGTATTGCCTCCTCGTGCTTCCATTACTGCGTTTACGCGGTTTGGCATGCTGTACACCAAGTTCCTTATACGATTTTGGGGAATATTCTCCCATTCCTCTGTGAGAGCAATTTTGAGCTCACGAAGCGTGATTGGGGGAGGGTTTCGTTGTTTTACGCATCTGCCTAGCTCGTCCCAAGCATGCTCGATCGGGTTGATATCCGGGCTGCGCGCTGGCCACTCCATACGAGTAATGTTCATCTCTTGAAGGTAGTCATTCACAATCCTACCTGTATGAGGTCGGGCATTGTCATGCATAAATATAGCATCCTCACCTAAATTGACCATAAATGGACCAACGTGATCATTGAGGATTTCTTCCACATATCTTACGCTAGTTAAAGAGCCGTTTTCTATGATCACCAGCTCTGTGCGACTTTCAGAAGAAATTCCGGCCCACACAAGTACAGACCCACCACCGTAGGCTACTTTTTCTTCGATGCATGCTTGCTTGAATCTTTCCCCTGGTCTTCGATACACTCTGTGTCTTCCATCGTGCTTGTAGAGCATAAATTTTGATTCGTCGGAGAACATAACTTTTGACCAATCTTCAATACTCCAATTTACGTGGCTCTGGGCATATCTTAGTCTCGAAATACGATGCCCACGCTCCAGTTTAGGGCCGTTTGCAGGTCTAAGGGGTTTTAAGTTAGATTCAGCAAGCCGACGTCTTACTGTCCATGCACTTGGGTTACTTCCTCCGAGGCGTCGAAACTGATTGGTGAGTTCAGTTCCTGTGAGAAAGCGATTTCGAAGCATGGTGTTCACCAAGTATCGGTCTTCTCGTGCTGTGGTACACCTGGTTCTGCCCGTTCCTGGTCTGCGTAGGTTAGAACCAGTTTCTTCGTAACGTCGGAGGACTCTTTGTACTGTTGACAGCGACACACCGACAGTCCTGGCTGTATCGCGCTGACTCCGGCCGGTTTCCAGCAATTTAAGTATTCTGGTGCATTCTTCAGGCGTAAGCGACATAATTTCAGCTTGAATAATGAATATAGAGCACTATCAACATGGTTTATGTACCCACATAAATGACAGATTACAAACAAAAGCAAAACCAAATGCTGTAATTTCGTAGTTCCATCTTCGAAAGTGGCCCTTTTTCAAATTTGATTTTTTTATGATATAACTTTACAATAACTAAGAAGTTTTAATACCTTCATTTAAGGAGTATTACATTGTCTATTAAATACAATTTATTGCATTAACCTAGCATTTTTAGTTTCCGAGATTTTTAGGATTCTTTAAGTGACCCGGATTCATTGCTCTCGAGTGTATATCTATATAAACGTTGGGATTAAGATAACAAAATAATGTTATTTTGTTATCTTAATCCCAACATTTCGTATTAGTGAAACTGTTGGCTGATCCTTAAATAAATTAAAAAAAAAAAAAAAAAATGAATCACCGAAATGTTTGTACTCGCATAACTTCCAAACGACTGCACCAAATTGGATAAATCTTTCTTTTATGTGTTCGTTATTGTCAGGAGAAGGTTTGTATAAACAAAATTAAAAAAAGAAATTATAGCAAATATTTAAAAACGGCGGTACGAAGTTTTCCGGGTCAGCTAGTTTTTAACCGACCTCAAAAAAGAAGGTTCTCTGTTCGATTGTATTTTTTTATTAATTTTTTTTTTTTTAAATCAAATCAAAATCTCTTTAATCATTTTGGCATCACAGACGCACTTATGAACGTCAAATTATCACAATGACTCTACCACCGTATCGGAAAAAGAACCACTACTCAGAAGATCCGGCAAGAAACTGAGGGGCATTTTTTTTTATTAGATTTTGTTACAATTTTTTGGAATTTTACAATGTTATGTTTCTTATGTACCAGTTGGTTACTTTGCAGAAGTGGAATGTTCCAAGCATCTTTGTCTTCTATGTAATTACGAACAGTGTAGTATGCTTTTCTCATTAGAACATTCTTAACGCGTAATTTGAATTTACTTTCTGTGAGCTCCGTTATACAATTCGGAATTTTATTATAAAAACGTACGCAGTTGCCCATAAAGGACTTATTCGTTTTAGTCAGTCTATACCTAGGTACAACAATCCTATCCTTTTTTATAGTGTTGAATTTTTGGAAGTTTTTGTGAACATGCATTATATTTTCATAAATATGCCTATACCTAGGAATACCGTCGCTGTGTCTGTATCGAGTTTATTACTATTGAGCATTACGTTTGGCTCTACATGTCATCATGATCTCATTTTGCTCACATTAGGCAAAGAGAACTTTAAACATTTCGTCTTTTTCGCGTTTAGTAACAAATTATTCGCAGAGAACCATTGCGAAACAACAACCAATACGTAGTTTACATGCCCAATTCACTGTCCTTTCTATCTACTTTAAAAATTATCGATGTATCATCAGCGAATAGAACAATATCTGCAAGGTCTTTAACTACAAAGGGTAAATCATTTATATATGCCAAGAATAAAAACGGCCCCAATATTGATCCCTGCGGTACCCCCATTCTGACTAAGGATCCGGAAGATGTTACGCCATTTACCCCAACTTTTTGCTGTCTATCGGTTAAGTAGGACTCAACAAGATTCAGAGCAGTTCCACGAACCCCATAGTGGTAGAGTTTACGAATTAGTGTACGGTGCTCTACACAATCGAAAGCTTTGGGAGAGATCACAAAATACACCAATGGCATCCTGTGAACTCTCCCAAGCTTCAAGCACATGTGTTACTAGTTCGACCCCGGCATCTGATTTTAATGTTTGTTACCTCAGAACTCCGTCATTTATGAACCGATTTGGAAAATTCTTTTTGCGTTGGGTTCAGTATAGCTACGAAATGGTCCCATATAAATTTCATCGATATTACCTTGGACTTCGAATATACTTTGAAGTCGGTTTTTGTGTTTTTTTTCAAAAAATTATGATATGAGTAAATAACGCACCCTAACCACCACCAGCGGTAACACTAACCTATTATGTCCAGTTAGGTACGGGCGCTGGGCTTCCAGAAGCTCGCTGTCGTCGAGCTCCAGGAACTCGGCGAGGCTGTGGCGCGGGGCGCGGCGGCGCGGGCGGGGGCGCCACACCAGCACGTGCGTGAGCTCGGTGCGGCGCGTGGGGCCGGCGCGCGGGCCCGGCGCCGCGCCCGCCGCCGCGCCGCGCCCCTGCGCCGCGATCAGGTCGTGCGGGGAGCCCGTGTACGAGCCGTCGTACAACTCGTTTATTGATACGTCGATGCGCGCGCCGCCGGGGATCGGCTGCAGCGGGGAAATTACATTTGGTTAGCCGATTGTAAGTTCAGTGCGCTTGTTTCTAGATAGAAGCGTATGTTTGTGCCTAGCAACTGGAGACGCCATAATAGTAACTGATTCAAGTTAGGGTTGTCACAAATTTCTGAGATAAAAATAATTTTACTTTTGTATGGGGATTTCAAATACGCTATATCCAACCTTTGTGCACATTACTTTTGTATGGAGATTTCAAATACGCTATATCCAACCTTTGTGCACGTTACTTTTGTATGGTGATTTCAAATACGCTATATCCGACCTTTGTGCACGTTACTTTTGTATGGTGATTTCAAATACGCTATATCCAACCTTTGTGCACGTTACTTTTGTATGGTGATTTCAAATACGCTATATCCAACCTTTGTGCACGTTACTTTTGTATGGAGATTTCAAATACGCTATATCCAACCTTTGTGCACGTCAAGTTATTCGCATGCTCGGTTAGAATAGCTTCAACTTCGGGTCTATATACACATTATAAGACATCTTTTATATTTGTGCGCTTGTAGCTTATTCTATATATGTCGCAGCCAACTAGCTTAATTCGCCGTTCAATCAACAGCCTAGCCTCTTTACTAAACAGCGCCGTTCAACTAGCGGCTTGAATGATATGATATTTGTGTCGAGGATCGTTTTAATTTTAATTTTTAAACTCCCTAAAAGTAACATACGACTTTCGATTAACTTACGAAGTACGTAAAGTTGAATCTGGAATGGCACAGCTTGAGATGCTTGAGCAGCGAGTAGAGAGTGCCGCAGTCGAGCGAGCACCACGGGCAGTGCAGGTCGTCGCACGCCTCCGTCTGCTGCCGCGAGTTGTTGTTGTACAGGAACTGGTAGATGATCTGCTGACGTTTCGCTTCGCCCTCGCTAGATTCCGACTTTATTTTGTCACCTGGCAAGTAGGAATGTTTAATACCAAACAAAAATCAATTGTACTGTGTATTTTGTTTGCACTACCTTATAAAACTAAGTGACCAGCTTCGCCTACATACCTACAAATTTGTTTGTGCAATAAATAATTTTCTATCTAATACCATTTGCGCAAAAGTGTAATTGAGGTTAGCTCATGGGTTAACGTGTTCAAAAAAGGAGGAGCTTTTCTGTTCGATTGTATTTTTTTTTTTATGTTTATTACCTCAGAGCTCCGTCATTTATGAACCGATTTGAAAAATTCTTTTTGCGTCGGGTTCAGTATAGCTACGAAGTGGTCCCATATAAATTTCATCGATATGTGACCTTGGAGTTCGAAGATACATTGAAGTCAGTTTTTGTTTTTTTCTTAAAATTAATTATTAATCCCCGACGCAAAAAGGAGAAGTAGAAGTTTGACCACTATGTGTTTGTCTGTGACACCGTAGCTCGAACGGGTGAACCGATTTGCATGCAGTTTTTTTATTTGAAATCAAGTTTTCTGGCGATGGTTATAGTTTTACTTTTTATAGGTTTTTTGTGTCAGGGCTTTTTAAATATTAATTTACTGAAATTCGCTTATTCTTCTCACCATTTTTAATATCACTAGATTTCTGTGGTCTGTCTTTGCTACAGCCTGGTTCTCTTTTGATGCCGTTTTCGTTGGAATGCTGGTAAAGTTTGGGCCTATTCACTAGTCCGTTGGTAGGTTCCTGACTCCAACTGAGTTTCAACTTGAGGAGAGGTCTCACTTTGAATACGTCGAACGGACTTGTCTCAGATTGTAGGTAATTTTCCTGAAAACGTAATGAAATTATTAATTGTTGTATTGATTTTTACATGATTTTTTTTATGTCATGTCAATTACTATAACCACAGAATACTAAGGGACAGAAGCATCACACACAATAGCGACTCTTGCTATGACGAAATAAAATTCAATTCAGCTCGCGTAGCGCTGCATACCTACCAGTCATATTAACCTACAGAACGCCTCTCTTTCTATCACATAGCTTTTATCTATTCTGACGCGGCACGTGTAACGACGCGCGACCCGCCGTCGGTGTCCGGCTATGTACTTGTAGTTTCGTACCTACAATGCGGAGTGCACTAGGCCTGCTATAACTAATAATAATATAATTTATTTATTTCTTCTTCCTAATTATTTAAAATCTAAAAAAAATGCCTAGTATGCGCTAATGCATTAAATATCAAAAATACCTACCAATTTATCATCTATCGGACAGTAATCGAGAAAAAATCTAAAAAGTAGTTAGAACGAATGTTCGTCGAACCAGAAAGATCATTCAATCAATATTTTTGTGAAATAATAATGATTTATATTTTTAAATCAATAAATAATTCTGACATTTTTAATCTGTTCTTCATCGCAAACGAAATAACAATCACAGCGCATGACATCATTTGTAGGCAAATGCCGTGAGTCAAGCTTGTGTTTATTTTACGTTTTTGGTTTTCATAAAATGTATAATAAACAATATAGTTCCCAAATTTCACAAAACGTTTTAGAATCTCTTTGCAAGTTTTATTTAGAAGAGTTTGTCGTTTTCTACCTACATATGACGTCACAAGTTTTGAGGTGACCTTTTGCGTGGCAATATTTGAAACGTAATATGTAAACATAGTTTTAGGTACTTTTAGAGCGTTATTTAATTAAAATAGTATTTTTTATGGCTATATATATTCATTGTACTTAATTTAAAGCAATTTCTGAAAAGTTGTCTGATCCCCTATTATGTCATCACTGCTGGGACACTGCCCTTCTCTCATAGAATATAGTTACTTAGTACCTACTTTTATTTATTCTGTATATATGTCGCAGCCAACAAGCTTAATTCAGCGTTCAATCGACAGCCTAGTTACTAAACAGCGCCATTCTACTAACGGCCTGAATGATATTATATTTAGTAGAGGCTATGCTGTTGATTGAACGGCGAATTAAGCTAGTTGGCTGCGACACCACCACTCCACTAAGCCACACTCGCTCAACTATATACATAATAATAATATAATATTTGTAGGATATGTAAATATACTAGAGAAATAACACTAGACAAGATATCAGATTCGAGATTAATGTTATCTCTATCAAGGAAGCATATCATATGAGATGATGATGATGATCCTCTATGGCAAAATGGTTGAGCTGTTTAGCTCAAATCTCATATACCACTGAGGTTGCGGGTTTGATTCCCGTGACTAGAGAAATGTATGTTTAAAGAAACAAAAAAGCGCAAGCATTTGTGTCGTCTCTGGGTGTTGTGAGACCATGGTCCTCATAGATCCTGGTTCCCTAGATACAGGGAATCTTAGTTAGGATCTATGTACGTGATCGTAAAAAAGAACATTAACTTACACTAGGTATAGTTTCCCACTGTGCCATCAGAGCTTTATGCGGGGACCTGGCTATGGTGGCACTTCTCCCACCAGGCGTCGCATCATGTAACACCAGGTCATATTCTCCGTTGGTGAGCAGACACCGGTTATGTTTATCGTACACTATGAGCTCACTGCCGTACAGCTTAGTCCATTTATTGTCGGTAGAGTGGACGTCAGGGGTGGATTTTAGACGTTTTGTTACTGGCTCTGTAGAAAAAAATTTATTTACAAGTTCAAGATTTGGCTTAAAAGAGCGCGAGACACGATAATATTTTATTACAGGTAAAATAAATTAAGTTTGGTAGAAACAGAGAAAACAGACGACCAACATTACACCCCAAGCAGGATTTCCTTTACCTATGCACGGAATAAGTAAGACGGTTCGTTAGATTCTATTTAAAAATTACAACATACACATGCAAATTTAATTCTAGATACTACTGAAAATAAGGTCAATATACTTGATTGTGTATACAATTGTGTAAGATTTTCATTGTAGTAATTAAACTTAAATCCAATTACTCCAATATCTCAATTTGAGTTTTATACATTCTCCACACAAAATCTTTATATAAAACATTAATGACTATCCAAATTATGCACCGAGAACAAAATATCTAATCAATATAATAAAAAAAGCTTTTCTTGATAGATAGTAAAATTAAAAATCAGACCCTCAAACTATGTACTTTAAAATGATTTATGATTTTTAGCCTAGTTGTTACAATTACCAAAATATATCTATGATAATAAAGCAGTAACCAATATTTCAAATAAAAATGCAACAAAACCAAAACAATACCATCACAATCACCATTGGTGATTTCAGAGGAACTCGCACCACCATTTGTTGCGCTGCCCGCTCGTGTGACTGTCACTCGTAGCATCAACATGTAGGACTTCACGTTTGGCCCTTGAGAAGGACTGAATGTGTCGCTAGAAATGCTGACTGCTGATGCCATAGCCGGAGGCTCGGAGGTTGACGGGTTCAGTGGTACAGAGCAGCTGCCAACCTACAAATGTTAATTTTTGATATGTGTGATGGACGGTGATGTTGCCTGCACTGACTAGTTTTACGATAACTGCTATATGGTAAGGCTGATATGGTAAATATCAATTTAATAATAAAATTTTATATTATAACATGAAGAGTACACTAATTCAAAATTGTATGAAACGTGATGAAGCAGATCTTTATCTATCTTGAGATAAACAAAGTAACTGGCAGCAATCTTGTTATCTACTTGTATGAGTAATTTCCATGTTAGGTCCCTCTATGGTATTAAGAGACACGATTACATTGTAATAAAACAAATTACAGACAGACATCGATTTTATACCATTAATTTAAAAGATCTAATAACCACATCAGAGTACTTACAGATACTTCAACTATAGCAGAGGAACTTTCCTTTCTCTTTTTATGACATATCTTTAACAACAGTGTCTCCACTTTAACTTGATAATCTCTGGTGTCCTCCAGGGATTTGTCATAGAATCCCAGGAAGGTGAGAGTCATGTAACCTCCCAGGCTGTTAGGTTGAAGGTCTGTACTTTTCTTTAAGGTGATTTTCTCAAGCAGGCTGTCAATTTTGAATCCATTGCGGCTTTTATTACTCCTAGACATCCGACGCTTCATGTATGATAACGTTCTATTGAGAAATATAGGCTAGAAAGAGGAAAGTATATTTTGTTAGTGTTTATTATTCTAATTCGCTATAACGGTCGCTTATCTGACTCGATACGTACCGATAACATATTGCGGGTCCGCAAGAACCTGTAGATTTGAGTCGGCTCTGCAAAATACGGTTGAATATACATTAGCGCAAATTATTCACAGGAAACGCTACTTACATGTCGCGGGGGACCAAACTTACTTTCAAACGCTTGTAAAAATAACTCATGGTCTGCTTGTAAGTGATCAATTTTGGAGTTTTTGTTCGCTTCGTTGTCTTTATCGCGCTTCTTTGGAGGCATTTCGGAGTTTTTTTTATCTAAATCACTAGAGAAACCGCCAAGTTCATCAGTTCGTTGACATGACAGCGTCAGGTTATGGGGTGACCAGACCTTAACTATTACCCAAATTGCGGTAAATTGATAGCGATATAAGATTTTATAAGGAAAGTTCTATAACTTTCCTACCTATAAAATCTTGTTTCATTTTCAATTACATAATATATTAGCATCATTGCTTTTTGAATTGTGTGAGACAAGAGATAAGTAATTTCTTTGGTAAGGTATGAACTTCATGTGCATTGGGAGTAATTTTTTATCATATTGCAGGGGAGATTATCTTTATAACGCTGGCAACATTTGAGTTCTAACCATAGACAAAATGAAATTACTTCTTAAGTTTAGGGGTGTGCCTTGGTTAATCGACTAAAGTGGTAAAACAGTGAGGATCGACCTTTTACTCATGGCTTTGATAAAAAAACGCGGACGACAGTCACATTAATTTGTAAATGTCATTTGCATTTGTCACTCAATGTCAAAAATTGAATCAATGATAAACAACTTCCTGTTGCTTCGCAAAATTCTGAAATTGGATAATTTGGATAATTTTACAAAATGTGACATGATGGTTAAAGTAATTTACACTTAAACAATGTATAAATTAAAAAGAAAAGATGCAGTTACAAGAAAAATTGAGAAACCTTCAAAAGAGTGCCATCGAAAGAGGCCTGAATAAGGCGCTACTCAGGCAATACGATAACATTTACAAATACAGGAATGAAAGCGAAAATAAGATTAGAAAAAGGCTTATCGGGGTCCTTGCCACAACTTCTTTATTATTATTCATAAGTATTAGTATGGTTAACAGTATATTGAGTGCTAGATGTTTGTTACCTAGTAATTATTTTGTGTGGGAAGCGACGCGCCCGCTCGCCGATTGTAGCTACTGTGAGAAAGTGACGAGACCTATTATTTTGCGAAACGTCACTAGACAAGACTTTACGGTAAATAACATCTATAAATACTATCACTTTTTATGACGTGATTTTTTAGTCTTCATATCTGGAACATGTATATTGTTAACCTATATAGGCATTAGGTATCATCAATATGTTCAAACATCTTTGTTTTACCTACCTGCCCATATTATTTTAGGCATAAATTAACCCTTTATCATGGCCTTTCATTATAATAAACAGGTAATTAACTTTAGCTCCTTTTTGTTACAGAGATATGCATACTCCTCTCATCCTATTATCGTAAAAAATGCCATCAGTCACTGGAAAGCGACCAAAGAGTTTAGTTTTAACATGTTCAAGAGACTGTATGAGCAAACTGAAGGCAGCTATGAGAGTCTCGATGAGGGATGCCAGTTTCTCAATTTTAAGACAGATCTATTTAGTCTGAAAGAAGTGTTCAACATGCCAAATGCTAGAGCTAGGAATGAGCCAGGGCAAGAGCCTTGGTATGTGGGATGGTAAGTATGGAAATATCAAACAGTCTAAGAGATTAGAAAGAACTATGATTACTAGCAAATAAACACTTTAATTATCAGTGCTCTTTCAAATTGAAATTTTACTGGTGGTAGGTTTCTCGTATGCGAGAGGCCGTCTGGGTGGGTACCACCGCTTTGCCAGTTATTCAGCCGCCAAGCAGTAGTGCGCAAGCATTACTGTGTTCCGGTTTGAAGGGCATTGTAGCCAGCGAAATTACTGGGCATTATGAGACTCAACAGCTAATTGAAATCTATGAATGTATTTAAAAAGCAAGCTAAGACATTTGTCATGGAAAATATTACATAAATAAAAAGTTGATAGTCTTTGTTAAGTTCGACCCTGTCTCAGGCCGCATCGTGACAATGCAAAACGACTTAGCGTTGACACAAACAACTGGACAAATATTTACGCGGCTGCGGTGTTGCTACAGCAATCGCAGAATTTTTGAATAACCGCTAATTGTGTTGATGATTGACTGATTGATAATACCTTGTTGTATACAAATAATATAACGAAAGGTAAATAAAAACATAACTTAAAACTTAAATAGTGCTGTGGGCGGTCGAACCGCTAAAATTAGTATTCTAGTAATTAAACCTACTTGTTTAAAAAAAAAAAAGAAACAGGAAAATGTAATAATAATAGTTAAGAACAAATGATTAATGCACTGCTTGAATCCTATGTTTTAAGTTTCCTTAGACTTAAGTACCTAGTTAATGCATGCTCACTGTTTAAAATTTATAAGTTTAAAATAAGTTCTCTTTATAAGCGAAATTGTAATTTTCTTAAAGAGAATAAATGTTCTTTAAACCGAATTGTCTCAGGGCGACGAGCGCAGTGCAGAGCCGCGCAGGATTTTGCATAACAAAATTCTGGGTGATGCTGTTATTGTTATGGGCTGGTGTATTGCTTACCATCAGGCAAACGACCAGCTCGTATCGTCATTCAGTTCAACAAAAAAAAAAAAATGGCAGTGTTTATCAATTTATGATTTTGAAACTGATGTTTCTAAAGTCTAAAATGTAACCAAACAACACAATTCTGTTTGCAAACTAATGGCAACTCTAAAATAATATAAAATGTACAGCAGTTACTGTATTCATAGTGCAATGATTTTAATTTTGATTATTTACCAACTGATTTTTTTTCAGGGGCAACTGCCATCCAGACATACTATCAAAAGTAAGAAGGTACTACAGTGTGCCTGAGTTTTTGCCAGAAGATGCAGAGTTTCCAGCCACTGAGAACATATTCTTTGGATATGAGATTGGAGCCGTTATGCATGTAAGAACAAGAAACTAATAAAGAAACAATAACCAATCCAACCAAAGGTTGTATGTAAAAGAACCATTTGTCCTAGCTATATGACTTGTTGGTCGTAGGTATAAAAAAGTATTGTATTAGATTGGTTCTAATAAGATTCTCATCTGTTCCAGTTGGATTACATACCAAGACTGATGTGGCAGGGGCAAGTAAAAGGGAACAAAACATGGTCTGTTGCCCCAGTGCCAGAATGTGACCACATATGCCATAAGTTTCAGTATTATGTGGAGCCTGGAGATATTGGTTAGTATTTTCTACTAGCTGCGCCCAGCGGTTTCAACGGTTTTTCGCGGTTTCCTGGGATAGAAAGTAGCCTTTGTGTTAATCCAGGGTATAAGCTAAATCCATTCAGTAGTTTTTGCATGAAAGAGTAACAAAAGTACATCCATACTTACAAACTTTCGCGTTTATAATACTAGTAGGATTTAAGCTGAAAGTATGCCATAGTACAATATTGAATCAGCGCACAACTGCCTGTGCTGTCCCAGCCATGTAAACTATGATTTTGATGACTATGTAATTAAAAAACATTACATTTATATTTCTTGTTTCAGTACTAATGGATACTCGAGTGTGGTATCATGCCACAAGTATACCCAAGGGACAGTTCTCACTCACTGTGCAATCCGAATATGGATAAAGTATTCCAAAGACTTACAGTACAACACTAGTATAAGTTAACATATCTAGATGCCAAATTTTTACACCCATTTTATTTATACAACCTATTTAATACTTTTATACCATGAAAACTTATTGTAAGTGCCATTTTAAATGTAGTGCAACTACTTGTATAGTTTGTAAGAATATTGCAATATTATCCCAGTATTTTTATTTATATTAATGTAGTGTTTTGAATAAAGATTTTAAGATATAGTATATAATATTATAATTTTGCGTATATTAAATGAAACAACAAGTAATTTAAAACATTGTATTCTCTAATTCTATGATCAAAAATAGTCAGTGAAAGATTGGTTTGAAGGTTTGATGCTTTATAATATCATAGATTAATTGATTACATTTCAGTCGTACACTAAAAAAAGATCTATTTCTATGCGTTAAAAAAATCCAAGCCAATCCTTCACTGGGCGAAGTGAATATTGTAAAGTTCACAAAGAGATCAGATTTCAAACTCGAGGGACAATAAGCTCATGATCACACACCATATAAGAATATTGTGCTTCCACAGAACAGCGTCAATGTACAGCTCAATGAACCCAAATGCTTAAAATGCAAACTTACAATATAAAATAAATAATTTCTCAATTTGACCAGATACATGCCAGTATTCGAATGGACAATTTATTTTAATTGACATGGCATATTGATATCACAAAAGAAATGGTACCATTATATTGTACCGAGTTTTAGTATGGACACAGTAATACATTTAATTTTTTCATATTGCCACTACCCAATCAGCTTTAAGGAGGAAGGTAGATGTACGGACAGAGAATGTGGGTGAACAAGTTAGAAAAACTGCCATACACCTAGTACCGCGTCTTTTATGGCTTCTATATATTGAGCAGGTACCCAGTATACCCAATACCTGGATGCCTCAGTTGGGCCAAGTTGGAGTCCCTGGAAACCAACACCACCAGTTAACATCGGTATATATCTTCGAGTGAGATATAATATATCTATTATTATATGTGTTAAATGATGTTAATTAATCTTACCATGCAGTTAAACAATGCTATTGATGCATTTTAGTATAACATTTATTGTGTTATTGTGTGATGTTGGCGTTAAAGTACTTACCATGATGTGATATTCCTCATGGTCTTTGATTGGCTCAGATGTGATGCCTGAAAATAGGTATAATACAGTAATATTAGATGGGCAACTATAATTATATGTAACACAAAGGGTGCGCAGATTTCAAAGCGTTCAAAGCAACTTCATTGTTATTAGTCCTCATCCATATACCCTGCAGATATATCAGTAGCTCTAATGGTCTTCAAACAATAGTTTTTTTTATATCTCCATATCTCTATGTCATAGGGTTATCAGTTCTTGTCATTTAAACAGTGACTCGTACTGTCTTTCCATATGTAGATTCAATGTATCTTTACAATGGACTTTTGAGAAAACTGAGTGTCTGCATATTTATAATGCTTGCTAACTTGTACGAAATATTCAGATAACTTACTTTTAATGGATGTCATGGCAAGTTTCTCTGTGCGCTCCTTCGTTCCGAGCCAAAGCTGGTCCTGTTCTGGTTTGAAGGTGAGTCTGACCTTTCCTCCATGCTTGTTAAGCATTCCACTTAATGGGATTGGTGGTAGTGGTTCCTGAAAATGACATAGGAATTGCGGACACTATTAAACATATTATAATTTTTTTCTGAATGAGCATGTTTGAGAAACTGGTTTCGCTAAGGGTTATAGAAAATCTATGAAGAACGAACTCAAACAGGACTTGTAAGCCAGTCTAATAATGGACAAACTATTACTAACTGTCAGCCAGTCGCGCGGAGTGACGCATAGCGAGCGCACGTATCGCGATAAGGTCATTGTCGCCGCGTCAACTTTTTTATCATCTACCCCCGCGGATGTATTAAAAATGGATGAAGATGATTTTGGATTGATTTCTAGTGTTAGAAGTGATATGAGTGAAGAGGAGATACAGGGAAGTAACATCCTATGTGAGCAACAAGTGCTTGGGCGTGAGGAGATAATGTCGATCATCGGCTGCGAGCAACAAGTGCATGAGAATGAAAAGTTAATGGAGATCGTCGACGGCGATTCGCGGCCTTCGAAGAGATTACGTTCTGATGGTGAACAAGATGAAGGGTTTACCCTAGTGCAAAGAAAGGCAAAGCGCGTCGCCAGGACCGCTTCTGATATTAGCAATTTGAGAGGGAATAAGCAACTGTCGGAGAAGGATAACAAAGATACATTTGAGGTATGTGTTACATCCACTCAATTGCTGCCTAAACGGATTGGTTTTGCCAAGATACTGAAGGAAGAAAAAATAGATAAAGTCACGCATATAAAATACAAAAACCCGTACAAAGTACTTATGAAATTTGAAACAAAAGAAGAGGCGGAGAAGTTATTAAATTGTGGAAAATTGGCAGAAGCGGGTTATAGATGTCATTTGACTAATGAAGTTGACCTGTCATATGGTGTTGTCAAATACCTAGAGCTAGAAGTAGAAGAGAAAGAGTTGATTGAGTCCTTCAGCTGTGAATATAAAATTATATCGATGAAAAGGTTGAAACGGCTGTCAGAGAAAGGCGAATGGGTCGACAGCGAGACCGTGCGTTTCTGTTTTAAGAGTCCAGTTGTACCTACATATGTGTATGGATATGGTTGCAGATTTAAGGTGGATCCCTACATATTTCCTGTAACACAGTGCTCTTCTTGCTGGAAGTATGGCCATTTAGCACGAGCCTGTCCTACTAAGAAGTCACTGTGCCCCAAATGCGGCGAAAACCATCCTAATTGCGAAACAGACTTATACAGATGCATTAATTGTAGAGGTAACCACATGTCATTCGATAAGAAGTGCCCTATATTCTTGAAAGAAAAGGAGATACGTGTAATCATGAGTCGAAACAACTGCACATACAAAATTGCATTATCCATGTACTATGAAAATAGGAAACGATCAGAAAGAATTACCTTCAAAGAAACGCCTTATCAGTCGAGTGCACAAAGTAGAGTAGTACAGAACCAAGAACAAAGTCAAATGAAATCTTATAAGGACATACTAGTAACAGAAAATAGTCAAACAGAGGTAACAATACACAATGAAAACTCAAAGGAAGTGGAGCGGGAGATTCAAGGAAACCAGCAGGAGAGTGAAGAAGACATCAGAGATGTTTGTGAAGAAAATAGTAACTGGGAAATTGTCTCGTCAAAGACAAGCTGGGGCCAACAGAAAGGCAAGGCAAGGAAGAAGAATAAAGGGAGAACTCAAATTTATGGCAAAGATGCTGAACAGATACCACAAAAACCAGAGAAGGCGACCATGTCCACACCAGTGGTGGATGAAAGTTTCAAGAAATCGCACACTCTTAAAGAGTTTTTACACAAAGCAAAGAATATAGTATTTTGTTCACAGAAAACCTTGGAAGAGAAATTTACACATATGCTACATCTGTGCATTGAAGAAATTATGGCGTTAGTTATTGATTCCGTTAGTAGTGGGGGGTTGATTAAAAACTTAATTAATCTCCTTCATTATGGATAGTACACCCATAACAAATGTCGCGTTAAATATTGCACAGTGGAATTCACAAAGCTTGATGCCCAAGCGTCAAGAATTTGAACTTTTACTAAACCAAGAGAAAATTAGTATAGGTATAGTTAGTGAAACATGGTTAGACCCTAGCATAACACTTAGAATAAGTAATTACAATATTTTTAGAAATGATAGAATGGACTCATATGGTGGAGTGGCAATAGTTATTCACAAATCTTTTAAAATACAATTGTGGCCATTAAATTTAACAAACACCGGTATTGAAGTGGTTTGTGTAAAGATTTTAAATTGCAAACATTTGGAATATATTGTATCTGTATATTGCCCACCATCTGTAAGTACTACACAATGTGATTGGGATTGTTTGTTTTCAAGATTTACACACAAGTCAATTGTAGCAGGAGACTTTAACGGACACCACACAAATTGGTCGAATAAAATTAATGCCCGGGGTTTACAGTTACTTGATGCGTCTCTGGATAGTAATTATGTTTATTTAAATAGTGGTGAACCGACTAGAACTAAGTTAGTCAATGGAATACTACAGGAATCTTCACCAGATGTGACTTTTGTGACGTCAGACATAGCTGTGTATTTTAGGTGGTGGGTAACAAATGAAAGCCTAGGCAGTGATTGTAAAATTTTCAATACAGTTTGATGATACATATAGATTTAGGCGACGACGTCGTAACTTTAGATTGGCTGACTGGTCATTATACCGTGACACGTTAAGAGAAAGCCTATGCGATCCTATCTGTGATGGAAATATACAAACATTGTATAATAATTTTGTGGAACATATAAATAATGCCGCTGACAAAAGTATACCTTCCACTAAAAATTGCACAAACCTAAATCCCTCTTTTGAGCCGAAACCCTATTGGAGTCCAGTAATATCTAAAATCATAGCTCAACGACGCTTGGCTCTTAAAAATTTTAGACGCAACCCTATACCTGCTAACTTAGATAAACTTAATAGTAAAATTGATGAGGCTAAAAAGGCTATAGCCAGAGGCAGAGCTAGGACCTGGCAGAATTTTTGCAGTAAAGTGAATGAGACGACGAGTACGTCTGATATGTGGCGTAAAATGCGGTGGGTAAAGGGAATAAGAGGAGGAACTATCCAAGCGCCTGATGACACAAAGAAGGATCTTTTATGTTCCTTGACCCCAGACTTTGTGGAATCACCCGTACCGATATTTAATTCAGTGAATCCATCTCTCGAAAGTGAGTTTACCACACAGGAGCTAGTTAATTGCCTAAAAAAGAAGGATACTGCGCCAGGGGACGATGGTATAACGTATTCTATGATATATCATCTACCCGGTCATCATAAGTCAATATTGATTAAAATATACAATTTAATTTTCAAACATGCATGTGTACCAGAACAATGGCGCAGTATTAAAATTGTTCCTATACCTAAGCCTAATACTAATTCTAATTGTATACCTAAATTTAGACCTATCTCTTTGATGTCATGTTTATGTAAAATCTTTCATGCAATGCTAGCCAAGAGATTGGAATGGTTTACTGAACAAAACTGCATACTTGCGCCGACAGTTTCAGGTTTTCGAAGAAGTCAATCATGTATAGATTGTCTGGTCAGATTGGTTTCAAAAATACAAATTGGGTTCTCAAAGAACATTCCTACTTTAGCCTGCTTCTTAGACATTGAAAATGCCTATAACAATGTTGAAGTAAATCAATTAGTGTTGGTGCTTGATAAGTTAAACGTAGGATCTCAATTATGCAAATATCTATGGTCCTTCTTGTCCAAGAGGTACCTAAAAGTAGAAAAGAGCAGTGAAGATGACACTATTGTAAGATGGACTAATAGAGGATTGGCTCAAGGAGACCCGTTCTCTCCTCTCCTTTTTAATATAATGACATCTAAAATATGCACTGCAGTTAATAATATTGACACTTTACAATATGCAGACGATTTTGTATTTTATGCACAAAACGAAAATATAACAACCAGTATTAATAACATGCAAAATGCGTTAAACACAGTTGTAGAAATGCTCAAACAAATTGGCCTAGAAATTTCAGCAGAGAAGACTAAGTTTTGTATATTTGCCAGAGGGAGAAGGAGAGATCAGGTTTCGTTAAGGGTAAATAACAATGACATTACACCTGTCGATTTCATTAAATATTTAGGGATATGGTTGGACAAGTCCTTGTTATGGAATAGGCATATTCGCGAGACCCAGGAAAAAACCATGAAGATGATCAATTTATTAAAAGTTTTAGCAGGCTCTAATTGGGGTCTACACCCCAAACATCTCCGCAATTTATACATCTCGTTAGTTCGAAGTAAAATCGATTTTGCAAGCTTTGTATATGATAACGCAGCAAAAACACATGTAACGAAACTAGATAGGATTCAGAATATGGCCCTACGTGTTATGGGAGGATTCATACGAACCACGCCCATTCATGTAATGGAGTGCGAAATGTGTATCCCTCCTCTCCGCTTGAGACGGCGATATTTGGCAACAAAATATTGTTTAAGAGCTATGTCCTGGTCTAATAACTTGACAATTCATTTATTAAAAGAGCTTAATGGTCTTTGTGATCGGAGTTATTGGCAGCATAAAAAGAAACCTCTGCTAGTCTCTGTGTATACGGAAGTACATGACGAGCATGTTAAATCTAGTAAGATTCTTAAAATGTTCACGTTATCAACATGGGTATCTAATATTAATATAGGTTTTATTGCAACTGAAGTAGACGAAATAACACAATCTAAAAGCAGTTATGACAGTAGAGTACTTCGATATAACACATTACACATGATACATAATAAATACGAAAGTTGCCTTAAAGTGTACACAGACGGATCTAAAAGTCAAGATGGTGTGGGAGCAGCCTTTTACGATCCCACGCACAATGTAAGGGCATGTTATAACATTGTATCTGATGTGCAATCTATAATGATGGTTGAGTTGTTTGCAATCTCAGAGGCAGTGTCTTATATCGAATCTATGGGCTACAAAGATGTAGTTATTCTAACTGACAGTAGGTCCGCGTTGCAGCATATAGCTCGGTGCGCCTCTGGAATAAGAGGTGCAGCGATAGCTTATGCGATATTAGAAAAAATCAATAAATTACATTTAAATGACATGTCTCTGAGATTGCAATGGATTCCCTCTCATGTGGGCATTCATGGCAATGAGGAGGTTGATAAATTGGCCAGGGGTTCTGTCACAGCAGGAGCAGAAACACACATAATGCCTGAATACACAGAGGTACTAACAAAATATAAAGGCCAAATTTTCATCGACTGGCAGAATCATTTTCGAAAAATATCTGAAGACAAAGGCATTTGGTATAGGACCATACAAAATGAACCTCCTCGGTTGCCATGGTTCCTGATGACTAATCTGAATAGGCAGATGATTGTTATGGCGTGTAGACTTCGCTCCGGGCATATCCCTCTCAATCAGTTTAAATACCTTATGAGGAAGGTAGATTCTCCGGATTGTGAGGTCTGCGGCAAGATAGAAGATACTCAACACTTTTTGATGGAATGTGCCCGGAGTGAATCTATTAGATGTAAATTAAGAGATTTAGGATTAAATTATTTAGATGTAGGCATATTCCAGAGTGTGTTAGCAGTGTCTACGTCAGACATTGCTAAAACTCTTTTTGGTCTCTGTTACACAGTATTAAATAAATAAATTTGCATGTACCAATGGGGCTGGCATGGTCGTCTCGACTAAAAGTCCCTAAAAAATTGTAGAATAAAAAAAAAAAAAAAAAAAAAACTGTCAGCACCATCAGCAAAGATTCCTTATTATATCACACACGGCTCAGATCTCGGAATATCTTGTTGTGCACAGTTTAGGCAGTAAAAATGTATTCTATTCTATTTCTATAGGTTTGTAATAATAAAAAGGTGTAGTACCTTGACTCCCTTGATGCCTGGCATAACATCAGGGGGAATACCTTTATCCAACACTTTTCTGTGGATCTTTTGCATACAGAGCGGTTCTTTGCTTGCCGTGCCACTAGCTTTCTCTTCTAATAATTCCTGTTGAAAAACAAACCATTTTCATTACAATAAAAAGTTCATCAACAATCAACATCAGCACCAATCTGAAGTTGCACTCTGTTACATAAAGAAGTGGGATGACTTAGGTAGATGTTGGCAGAGGAAATGCACAATAAACTTTATTCAGGCCTTTCAATGCAGGAATTTCATATTCATATAGGACTTCTCACCCCGAATAAAAGTGAGATAAGGTTCAATAAGCATTTGTTTTAGGTAACTGCTGAGTCATCACAATGATAGATCTATGTTAACATAGAAGGTTTTACAAAAAATATATTATATTTGTTGTTTTAAAACTTATACATATACCAATGATAAAAATACACTATTAGATGGTTCTTCAGGCATAAAATGATGAATAATAAAATAGAGGAGGTATCGAATTAAATACTGTGTAAGTTGCATACCTTGGGGGCACTCTTCACTGCTAGAATATCATCCATCTTGGATCCCACCAACATAACTTTTCCACCCTTCACTACACCTGCTTTTCTCAGTGTCATCTCATCTCGGGCCATAGCTTTTATAATGAGCTTCTGATTTGACTGTGGAACGCCGCATATTCGTTCCAAGTGCGCTTTTAGCTCGAGAACCGTCGCGTCCCATGCAAATGTAATGTCATGCTTGGCTTTGTTAAAAACTACGGTAAATTCGACCTGTTCCGGAATCTCACATATTTCGGCGTCTTCGGCAGTTTCAGAACAACCCGCGGCACACTCCGCGGGGGCTTCTATGTGATGCTTGTCGCTCTCAACCACAACATCTGTCTTACTCTCGACAAAGGCCTTAGCGCCGTTGGAAACGGTGTTCGGATCACGATTTTCTGTCGAGTCTCCTTTTTCTGATGCTGGTAAACAAAATCAAACGGTGAGTTAGCAGAATTTCTAGAACAAAAGGTCTCCGTATGCTGGACCACAAAGACTGTCAAACGACCATTCGACGGTTTTACTTTCTGAATGAAAACTCGACTTACCTATATATTCCATGATTCAGTGCGAATCGTTGTTATATTTTGTGTAAATTAATAAAAAAACACTATCGATTCTTGGTTGTTTTGAAAAAATAATTAAAATGCAGCCGACTGGCTGACGTGAAGCAACAATTTTCTCCAGAGATAAAAAATAATTTTGACAACAATCACAATATTTGCCATAGACAAGTCTAACTCTTAAGAAACATGGAACCGTAAAAAATGCACAATTTAGTTAACTATTTTCTCATCCCTTGTTATAATGCCACAGAATGTCATTGCCATGGCTTATCCGTTTCCGTGACGATGGCGACCAATTCGTAAACAAAGCAATTTGGCTCGTGATTTATTTTACTAAAAATAACTTAATTTTCCTATGTCATGAGTTTAGACCTGGACGACCCATTGGCTGGTATTCTTAGCGATGGAAGCGACGATAGTTTCTTTGACGACGACATACTTGGAAAGAAAAAACCAGCTAAGAAAAAAAGTACACCAATAGCAGAAAAAAAGAGCACTTTGTTCGATTTTGAAGACTCTGATAAACCTAAACCTACAGCGAATGCATCAGACAATAAGAAAGATGCCCTATTTGATTTTGGCGGCGATAGTAAAAAAGTGTCCAACGAGTTCAAAACTCCGAAAGCTGCCGCCTCACCGGTGCCGATAAAACGTTCAATATCCAAAGAGTCATTCAAAATACCCCCAGTTGAATCTAAACCTAAAACTCTAGATGTCATTAAGTCTCCTGTAAAAGCAAGAGTTAGTGTCAGTGCTGACAAACTCGATATTCTTGGTGAACTGGGATCCGAAAAGAAAGAGTTTTCCAAACCGTTAGAAAAAGGCAAAAGCTCTCAGTCTATATTAGACGACATCCTCGGCGGCTCTTCTACCAAAACTGCAGGACCGAGTCAGGCTGTAAGACCGGCAACGGCTGCTAAGAGCCAAGATTTCGATTTCGACTCTTTTTTAGGAAAATCTGACTCTAAACCAAAAACTGCCACGCCAAAGCAAAGCGCCAAAGTTGACACTCCGAAAGAGGAGAAAAAACCAAAACAAGATCCTCCCAAAAAGAAGTCGAGTGATGATTGGCTTGGGATATTCGAAGAGAAAGATGAAACAACTAACGATGACGACAATGACATGCCTGCTTGGCTTGGAGGTGGAGATTACAAGAAGAAAAAAGAAGATAAAAAACTTAAACAAGAGCCTCCTAAAGAAATTCCTCGCGACGATATAGAACGGGAAAGAGAAAGGCCAGAAATAAAGGAACGAAGAGATGAACCAGTTGATATACAGCCTAGTGTAGAGCAATTAATTCCTAAACTAGCCACATCAAGTGTGCTTCAAGGAGGAAGCACTGAAGACATAACGGCGGAAGGCGCAGCATTGTACTTGCAGCAACAGGAATCGCAACTCATGGTGGCTATGCAACTCAAAGCACAGGAAGAAAGACTGGTTGCTATGCAGAGTAAGTTTACCACATTTTATATTCTGATAGATCATGAAAGGTACCTTTGTAATATGTTTTTTTTTAAACCACTTATTAATCACTACTCTACACCGACGACTGACGACGACGGAATTCGCGAAACGAAACACCGAAAAAACAGGTAAGTACATATATATAAGAGATGCGCTTACTGTCCAGCATGTTTTTCTCATGCCTATTCCATATTTCATTTTATTTTGTTTCAACAATGTTTTCTGTGTTGTACGTATGTATGTATTTATAGTTATACCTATTATAGTGCGTCAGAAGGAAAGTCAGCGTGTGCAACGAGAGGCTGCGCTCGCTCACCACGCTCAACTAGATCTCATGCTGCAGAAGCAGACTGAACAAAGGTATCAGATGCAGGCCATCATATCCGCGCACCAGCAGCGAATCTCACAAAGAATCAAGGTTGGTATCCTTCAAAGAAGCTAAAGAATGCTGGACCTACCTATGAAACTAGTATTACAGCATTTGTCGATTTTTCATCATTATTACTTACCGTCTCTCTTCTGAGTATGTGCATTTTCAAAGTCAAAGTAAAAATCTTATATTCATTTTTGGCATCACAGACGCACTTATGAACGTCAAATTATTACAATGACTCTACCACCGTATCGGAAAAAGAACCACTCAGAAGATACGGCAAGATATACATTGTATATATACTTATGTAGGTATAGGCGGCGGCGTAAAGACGTCCTGCAGCGTTGTTATCCTTTTCGATCAAGTAGCTTCATCCATGTGTTTCAGTTTATCTTCAAAATAACTTGTCACGTTTTTATAGAATTTTTAACAAACTACAGCATATCTAAATAGATATGCGAAATATTTCGCCGCAGCCGATGTTTGAACTCAGGACCTTCGTCTTCATTACAGGACGGTTCGGTTGTCACGTTTTCTCTAGAGAACATCATTGATATGATATTTTTCAGATCAGCATTTGGTACTTTTGGTAGTAATTAACTAGCTTCACTAACATTTTCAGTCATTACTCGGAATTAATCCAGAAACTGACAATAACCTAAATCAGAATGAAGATTTTGTAACCAACGTTGTTGAAGAAAGAGAAACTCCACACACGAGGGAGAAGAAGCAACTATTGCAACTTGTTCAGTCTCTACAAGATAATCATGATAAAGAGATCGATCTGATGGAAAGCTCATACAGGTAAATATATAGAATATTAGTATATAGTTGGCTCATTATTCTGGTAATTCTGAATTCTAGTCCTAATTACGCACATAATTTACGAATATTTTGTGTTGTAGGTACATTTTCCCTTTTTCTATCCCAAACTATGTCCAGAAAGGACAGTCTAAATCGCTAAACTGCTATATTATACTAAAATTCAAGCCTCTTTTTTGTTTTAATATTCCAGGCGGCAATTAGCATTTCTAGAAGTTTCTCTCCATCAAGGGGAAGAGCGAATGAAAGATGAAAGCGACAAGTTGATCAAGTATTACTCTGAGAAGATACACTGGCTCGAAGACCATCATCAGTTGTACAAGAAGATGACGGAAGAGAATTTGAACTCTTTGACAGAAAGGCATAAGGCTGAGAACGAAATGATAAGGCAGCAGCATTTGGAGAATATAAGAATTTTGCAGGAGCATCACGCTGCTTTGATGGAAAATATTAAGTAAAATCATTCTATTGTCGGAATTTTATCTAGTTGATAAACTTGCCTAACTAGGGGCTATATCAATCAAGAATAACATTGATAGACAACAAGTGGACATAAGTAATTTCATATTTTATATTTCAGAAACGCAGTGAAACAAGAACAACTTTTAATCCAAGATTCAGCAGGGTTTTCATCAGATTTGCGTGAATTGGTGACAGATGTGAGAGAAAATAAAGTACAATGCCAACAGCTGGTGGAAAAGGTACAAATATTGGCTGACAATACTCAAAGGGATAATGATAGAAGCTTGCAAGTACGGGAGACGCAAATAAATGGTACAATGGTATTTATATTAATTTCTCATTACTATCGATTTTGGAATAACAAATCTTTAAGAAATGGTACTTGGATTTTCAGATATGATACAACAGTTGAAGAAGGAGAGAGATCATTTCGACACTGAAAAAGTTGAAAGCAGAGAAATGGTAAAGATGCTTGAGACAAGACTAAAGCAAATGACAACGGTAAGTAGTCTAATATTAAATATAATTAAAGTTTAATTATTATATCTAATATTTTTACTTTAATTCTATCTGCAAAAATAATATTGCTTTTTACAGATGATCGAAGAAGAGTCAGCAGCATTAAAGCAAAAGAAAATGGAATTTGAGTTTGAAAAGGCTACATTTAGTAAACAAACTGAATTCGCTAAAAACATTCTTAAGAAACAGGATGAAGAAATTAAGGTTACTCATTTCACAATCATATCATTTATACATTTCGAATTCACTAAAAATATACCTTTAATTGTGTTTAAATTGTAGTCTTTAAGAGAAGAAATTCAAAAGGAGTATCAAGATAAAACAGCTCGCATTGAAGAACAAAAAGCCAAGGCTCAAAAGGATAGTTCTACGATTGCTAAAGAAAAGGCTTCTATACAGAGTTTGAAACAAGATCTTGAGGTAAATATGATAAAATACGATTTTCTACTTATTTTACACTAATAATGACATTTAATGAATTTGTTTAGAAAATGAAAGCAGAATTAGAAGCTCAGCTAGAAGAAGTAACGGAAGAAAGATCAAAGCTTAACGTAGAGAAACAGCAACTTCATATGGAAGAACAAAGGGTTCTAGCAAAGTAAGAAAATCTTTTATATTCTATAAAATTATTCTAGATCTCTATTTTTTGAAATGTTTAATGTTAATGTATTTTTGTTAATTACAATATGGTTGGTTAAAATGGTTCCCATGTTCCAATACTTAGTTTTAAATCTTAACGCTTTTTAATTTTGCAGAAGTCGTGATTATGATCTGTTAGCCAAAACAGCAATTGACAAGCAATCACAAGCCGACAAGAAATACTCCGAAGCCGAATTTCTCCAAAGAAAATACGAAGAAAGAATTCGACGAATCCAAGAACACGTCGTTTCACTAAATGCTAGAGAGAAGCAGATTGCCAGAGAAAAAGTTGCATTATCGAGAGAAAGACTTAGCTTGCATAATGAAAGAAAACAAATTGATAGCCGCCAGCAATGTTCCTTATGTAAATCTACGCAAAACGTAGACTATAATATACCTTCATATGCTTTGCCCGAGTCGTTCCTAAACGTGCCAGTGTCAAGAGATTATAGGAATGTAGATACTGCTATGAATAATATTGAAAGAGATATAGCAAGTCTTATAACTAGTAGAAACTATAGCTTAAGACACGATACTGACGTTGGGAACAGTGGAGTCAGTGATGCCAAGTTTCAAAGTGTTGAGACAGCGCAAGTTGAATCTGAACCGTTTAAGGTAAATTCTCGAAACGTTAATGTTCAAAACTTAAAGCAGGTTGTGATAAATAAGATATAGGTTCAATCAGGAAATATTATTCTTGTTTACAGCTATTTAAAATATAGCATCGCAGCTCTTAATCAGATACTTTTATTTTTGGAGATTACTCGTCTTAAATGTTTATCATGTAGCATGTACCTATTGTATTATTAATCCTTGATTAATTCCAGGATTTGATGGACCCAAAGTTCATGATGTTACGCCTTGACGTACAAAAAGTACTAAGCAACCTTGGTCAAAGTAAAAGCGATAATAATAAAAGGAATGACGATGATATTGAAAACCATGATCAAGGTGGTGAAGAATAACAAACAAATTGGAATAACCAAGTAACAAATTGGTGTACCTAATATTCTGAAAGTTACAGATAATATTGATGTAAGTTATACTGATTTCTTTTTTTTTAATAAAAGACTGAAGATTTGTATTAGAGTTCATTTAATTATTTCATGACTGTTATACAAGTACCATATTTTATTATTTTTACATTAAATGTTATCAAAATTTACACAAATACTAAATACTAAGCTTACAGATATCTCATTGTAAAAATATAGGTACACGTTCTTTCTTATCTTCGTAATATATTTTCTACTTATATGTATATAGATTCTAAACTTTAAAGATACATTTTATCATAATGGCTTTACTAAGAGCATGGATATTCCTTATCTTCTATAATTGCATCAATACCTTTTATACCTACGAGAGGTCAGATACAGTTTTTTTACGCTTGGTGAATGTTTATAATCGGTCTTCGTGAATTGGGAAATTTAGGTATCATTCGTAAATGTTTTAGTAATTATAGAAAATGAGGATTGCTCCACTACATACGCTTTCTTTCTGAACATTCACCCAGTCTTTCATTTAATTGCTTTAATAATTATAACATACTTAGTAATAATATCATTATGGACGGCCTGGCCTTTACCATTAAATATAATTTGAATTTTGCCATAGTATTGACAAAAACATTTTATATAATTAATTAATTCAGGCAGATCTATAATAATTGAAAAATAATTACCAAGTCAACACATTATTAAATGTATAGTCTTGAGATAACATTGAGGAACAGTATATTATATGTTTCGTTTAATATAATGTTATATTTACATATTATTTACAATTCATTTTACATAAATACATCTAATACAATGGAGGCCTATATTTTTTTAGGCTATAAAATTCCTTTACTAGGATTTCAAAGTCTATTCCTTATAACAGCATAATATATTTTATTTCAATTTCATCTAAGAGGTTCACATTCAAATTAATTCATATATTCTAACCTCTCTATCACAGTAATAACTTATCAGTTTGTATTCTAATTTTAAGAACTCTAAAGTGAAATAATAAAACATTTCTGGAAACCTATCAAAATATACGAAAGTAAAAACATAAAGAGGGATAAATAATGGCAACGACAAGTGTTATGTTCTGTTAACAACGGCTTCCTTCTGATACTTGACTTCGAGAAGTTGCGGATAGTTTTCTACTATCGTCAGTAAGATTCCGTCGATGTAGTTCCTCAGTTGAACGTTGACGTCTTGCTGTTCTTTTAAAGCTTTTTGCAACTGTAAACAAGGAAATGCACATTAGGAACGGTTTATTTGGGGGCTTAGAAATTAGAATAGTTAGAAATCAAATACAATGTTAGAGTAAGGTTTGAGTCATGCTATGAGTATTGTATACTTGGATGACATGTTAGTAGAGTCAAGTGCGGAAGATGTACAATATAAAGTATGAAAAAGGTACTCCTGTCCTGGAAATTTCACACTTTCAAAGCATGCAAAAGACAACTAGGTTAGGTATAAGGTTAGTAAAAAGTTCGTACCTTTTCCATCTCTATGCTGAGATCAGATTGTGTATCGCTACCATCGAGCTGCAAAAATGCATACATGATAATAAAGTTGCGTCGCAAATGAGTCAGTCAGAGGCTTTAGATTAAGCGAAGCTGCGAATAGCGATGACAAAATAAATATGTAAGTATTGTTCATCCCTCCTGATCGGAAAGGGGCTGATAATTTCTCTATCTAAAGAAGCGGAACTTAGCACTTTCTCGCCTAGGGATATTCGTTTTGATAATCAAACTTAGCTGGTCGATAGGTGTAACATTACAGCATATTTTGAATCTGAATTTCGTTTCCGAGCAGTTAGAATGAAAAACAGCATGACAATTAGCGCCTAAGTGGTTCCTGTAATATGGTCCAATTCATACCTTGAATAAGAATATATAAGGCACCTATTTGATAAAATGCAACATACAAAGAAGAACTACTAAGCCCTCAATTTTTTCAGTTTCGTGTCGGTCTGACTGTCGATACGACAGTTCCTTGTTCTAAAATAAGGAGGTGAATGTGGTTTACATATATTATATTTTTGAATTCGTTAATAAGTATATTAGGTTAGGACCACTATTATGGGTTCATTGAATATTCCCTGTCATTAATAAATAACGTATAAAAGCGAAGCGTGTAAATCTATGGTACCTGCGGAACTTTCCAACAAAAGCCAACGTTAAATATTCAAAGTTATCTTGTACGATGTGAGTCGGAGTAAGAATAATCAATTATAGTTTAGATGATCAGTATCTTAAAGTAGGTGAAGCAAAAAGTAAGATGATCAAAATGTTTAAGTGAAAAAAAAATTTAACTCGGATCTATCAAGGGTTCCAATGAACTCAAGAAGTGAGAAACTGCATTAAACATTTTTAAAATATAAACGCCATTATTTATTAAATAATTATCTTTTTGCTTTGGCCTGACCAGTTGACTACTCAAATAATGTTTTGATTTGTTTGATTTGTAAAATTCCTTTGTTGTTTACTTGAACACCGTTCCTTACCTCATCATCACTCATCTGTGAGAGCTCGTGTGCTAAAGAGTTGGTCCCGGCGAGGGGCCCGCTGACGCCGTCCAGCAGGCTGCGGCCCTCCTCCACCCCACGGGTCAGGATCTGGGCTTGCAGCTCTTCCTGAGTTTCTGATAGAGCTGGAAACGGTAATGAATCGGTTAAGAACTGGCTCCTTGGACGATATTTTCTGAACATTATTGTGAATAGTCGGCAAATATGTTTGCATCAGATTTTCTGGTTAATAATAAGTATGTACACTGATACCTAGTCCGCGTAGAATTTGGATTATAGCATTTCCTTTTAATTTTGTTCTGCGTCCTGATCAAAGCCAGTTCTTTCCTCAGCTCATCGATTTTTTTAGTTTTTGCAGCTCTCAAGTTTAGCTGCGGCCAGCATCTGTGCAGACGCCGCTGTTGCTTCACGTTTCCTCGTCTCTGCTGCCCTGGCAGTACTCAGCAGGACTGCTAGCTCACTCACTAGCTTTACGGTTGCCCTAGTTTATCCTTATGTAACGTAAAGTTCTTACTTTTGTTCTGCGTCCTGAGCAAGGCCAGCTCCTTCCTCAGTTCGTCGAGTCTTGGATCTGGCGGTGGCGGTGGCACGTCTCTCAGTCTTTGCAGTTCCAGCTTAGCTGCAGCCAGCATCTGTGCGGAGGCGGCTGCTGCTTCACGTTCCCTCCTTTCTGCTTCCCTGGCAGCGCTGAGCTGGGCTGCTAGTTCACCCACTTGTTCTTGAGCTTCGCGATGCGCTCGGGTAGCTGCTTCAGCATTCGCTCGGAGCGTCTCGGCTACGCCACGGAGTCTACCGACCTGGAAGGAGAAGTTAAGGTTTTTGTTATTTTTGAAAATGTAGGTACAAGTTGAGTTTCGATAGACCGTAATCGTTTGGTAAAAGTTATATTTTACCAACTATCTATATTACCTCTTGCTTAAGATCTGAAGCCTCCTGCTCAGCGGCAGACAGTCGGTCTGTGATAGAAGTTAGCTGTGTATCACGATCCCTCTCCACTCGGGCGATGGCTTCCCGACTCCGTCTCTTCTCTTCTGCTACGCTCTCTTCGCACCTGCACTCAATCTGCGGATAAAGTTGAGGATGTGATGAGAATGGATGCTGGATGGATGGATGAATGGATGGAAATTTGTAACATAATCACGCAAAAACTACTGAACAGATTTTGATGATTTGGTGTGACGATACATTAGGTCCTGGCAAAAGGACATAGGTGGGGTAGGGTGAAACGGCGAGGCGCAGCTATTGAATCATAAAGTAAAACACTGCTCGAGGCTTTCCACAATCCATAGCACCAGGCTATAATAGATTTCCTTTATATACCTATTCCGTTTGCTACGACCGACGCAACTTACAAATGGGTTGTTCCGTTCTCATCGTATGACATCTCAATGTATCCAAGAGACATCTTACAGGCTTGACATCATACACCTTGCCTTGACCGCATTAGATGAACCTGAATGATGATGCTGACAGTATTACGCGCTGTACATATCAACTCACCTCCCGAATGTGTTCCTCCAGCATATGGACTCTAGCTTGAAGCACCGCGTTATCAGCCTTCGCACGCGCGTATCTCTCATCGGACGTGCTCTGTGTATCGGCTAGCGAGGTAACTTGTTGCTGTAGCAGTTGCACCTGTGGAAAAATAAACAACAATTAATTAAGAACCAATGCTAGCGGGCTGAACAACATTTAGAAGTTAAATGACCTTCAAGTCGTTTATGGTTCTGCTTGTAAAGGGTATTTTAACTAGAACTTTGTTTTCTAAAATAAAATAAAACAAAGAATTTAGATGAAGATGATACAAATTTTTATTGTATTACGAAGAGAAAAGTTTGGCAATTATGAATGAAAAATGATATCTGGCGAATTTCCACCACGACCACGCTGACAGATGTCGGTTCTTTCATCAAAGTTTTTGATCACTTTTTGGCAAAATGGCGGGTCTATTTCGTTAATCACATCACGGATTTTGAGTTTTAAGGCTGCAATCGATTCGATTGACTCCGTATAGACTCTGTCATTAACATAGCCCCACAAAAAATAATCCAGTGGTGTTAAATCACACGATCTGGCTGGCCACTTAACAGCTGAATTTCGTGAAATTATGCGATCGGGAAATTGCAATAAACTGATCGTTGATTATATCAAAATATTGTAGGTAGGTATCGATAGTTCCAATCGGTTTTTTTGCACTCGAATTATGTAAAAAGGGAGAGAACTGGTCAACTAATTAACCCTTTAGCATTTGACATAGCCACTTTTAATGTCGTAATGGGGTTTTTCTTTGAAATAACATCGTTAACTGGCGTTGCGTGACCATCCTTGGTCAAGACCGCGATAATTTGTTCGTGGCGTACATAAATAAAACCTTTACTTAGTTGGTAAGTTATCGGCTACGCATTTGCATATCTTTAAGGTGTTATATCTACTAGTTGGTTAGATATACATACTATCGTAGCTAGATTAAAATCTTCACTTACAGAGGGATAAAGATCTACTTTAATTGAATTAATTGCATCTAATGGAAACATCATGTTTAGATTGAATCAAAATGAAGACTGAAGACTTGTAGCTAGTCACATAGGTAAACATATAAACTGTTTTATAAGTTTACTATATAGGTATGTAGGTGCTTGATGCTTATGTGCTGTAAAAGCGATACATATTGCTTTTATAGGTACTACAGTAAGCATTTAGTCATATGCATATGATTTTGAAGTTATGAAGAGGCTATATTGCATTGAATTTACAATCATATACATGCCAGGGCGTAGACCACGTTTTGTGTCATGGAGTTTTTGATCTAGGACTCTTGTAACAGTTCTTCAATAATTAATGACATCAATTGAAAAACTACTCGACTAAAACTAATAGTCGTTATCTTAGTAGGTACCTGCTTAGTAAACTGAAACCGTAGCTGAAGTAGTTTTGCAATAACACTTTTAAACCGGCTAGGTATGAGTCAAAATATTCGTTTATGTTTAAAGAAAAGGATGAAAAAATCAATTTAATATTTGTTTTTCTTTTTGTTTTGCAGACATATAAAAATAATATTTCCTTTTTCAATCCACTGGTAAGGATGGCTCGTCAGTATAATGAGATAGCAAAATATTGTTTGGACTTTGATATTTTCACTCCGAAATTCAGATTTTATACTAATGTTTTAAAAGATATCCTCTATTCCAAACCTGACAGTCCAGGACCAACCATTGTGTCGAGACTGGATGCTCCATAAATTCAATTTATCACCTATTTATATTTATAGTGTTTGTGCTGAATGTGCATGTCTGTTAATCTCATGTTTGCAGATGTGCATATTTTGCATTACATATATTATATTATGATTATTACCTATTTAGTTTTATATAATCCCGAAAACTGTCTCTGCTTTGTTTTTATGTGTACACAATTTTTTTGGATTACAATCTAGACTCAAAACTGTAAGATATTTAGTTATAGCTCTGTATTGATTGTAGTTTGTTTTGTGTATACCTATAATAAATAAAATGAAGAATGAGGGTTCATCTTCCAGAAAGTCGTAAAATATGTTAAACTAGTTGCATTTTATACAGTGCTGGATACATGCTATTACGTAAATGTATTCCGCATAGCTGTCTTGATATGCATGGTTGGGGACAGTGCAGCTCTAGCAGATGTTTGTAGCAAGCAAAATCTATATCCAGTAAAATATCAAGTCGTATTGAGTATTACGACGAGGAAAAATACCGATGAAAGATATTGCAGACTTTTCGAACCGTTCTTTCCCACAGCAAGAAAACCTCTGCAATAAATGAGGACATACTACAGGATAAGATGGGAGGATAAACTGTTTGATAGTAACTTGTAAAGTGCAGATTAACTCGCACTTGCAGCAGTTTTTTTTTTTTACACTTAATAGATCTATGTTTGGCCACAATCTCGCCTGATGTGAAGCGATGATGTGGCCTAAGATGGAGCACATAGATCTAGAGAGAGACGGCAGTTGAGCGGCTGCTCAGACCCGTCTCCCCGATGGTTCACCGAACATCATCCCGAAACACGACTAGGTCGCTTGACGACATGGCTTTGTTCGGTGGGTGGTATTACAACCACGGCCAGAGCTTACCACTCCAAAAAACAAGTTTATACCTAATGCAAGGTCAGTCGGACATTTCTTGCAGAAGCGACTATTATTAACAATTACCTGTTACTGTTGTAACTTAGCTAAATTCATGTAAACTAAACTAAACTTACTCGTGGGAGGTATCTCGTATGCGGGAGATGGTCTGGGTAGGTACCATCACTTTGCTAGTTATTCTGCAGCCAAGCAGTAGTGCGCAAGCATAAATGTGTTCCAGTTTGAAGGGCATTGTAGTCAGCGAAATTACTTGGCATACGAGACTTAATATCTGATATTTCGGGGTGATGAGCGCAATGCGTAACCTACGCAGTACCTACCTACTTTTTATGATATTCTGGGTGGCACTGCAGCTGTTATGGGCAGGCGTGGTGCTTACCATTAGACAAACGACTTGCTCGTCTCATTATTCAGTTCCATAACAAACAAAGGAAGTTAATACACGACCGACACATTTGCACTACAAGGTGGTGCGCCCACTGGTGCGGTGACGAACAAGAAAGACGTGACAAATACACTCGCGTAATGGGTAATGATGCACAACGCAACATAAGATGTTACGTGATAAAGTGATCGCTTGGGAACTAAATAATATATAAAAAAAACAGGCAATAAGCTGCTAGATAACGTCAGAAATTACTGACACAATGGGTGTCCCTCTAAATTTCGGCAGTTCTTTATTTCGACACGTCACTTACTTCGAAAAAATATAGTTCAACAAGGAATTGTTTGGACTGAACATAGTTCGATAAGTATTCATCATCATCAGCCTGTACGAGTCCACTGCATGACATATGCCTCTCCCAATAAACGCCACTGAGCCTGATCCTCGGCTCTTCGCATGTAGTTACTACCAGCCACTTTACGTAAGTCGTCGCTCCATCTGGCCGGAGGGCGTCCTTCACTACTTTGTTCAAGACAATGATTAGTTCGACAGAAAATACTGCGACAACACAAACATTCAATTTACTTTCTGGCGCTTCGCCGGCCGCTTCCGCGGCACACTCGCTTCGCTCGCTCGGCTCGCGCGATATGTGGTCACTGCTCTAACATAACGTAACCTAGTCTTTGAGGGCGTTTGTGTTCTCGGAGAAATTTTTGTCGATTTATGTTCAGTCGAAACAATGACTTGGACGTAGTTAAGCAGAAAGGACTCAATCCACACAAAGTCACTTTTGAGTTATAGGCGTTTGAAGTTTAAGCTGTAATTACTCTAACACAAAATTACTTTTGTTTATTTTAATGCCCTTTTTATTTTAAATAATAGTTTGTATTGTATATTTACATCAAATTAGTTACATGTTTTGCAATAGATTTCGAGATATTAAGCTAATTGTGGGTTGAGTCCTTACAATTAAACTTAAAGTTTGTAAAGACAGACATATTTTTTAATTTCTCAAAATGGATTCAAAACTACACTTACTAGAAAATTATTTATTACAAAAAACAAAATAAGTAAAAATATTAAAAAGTTTTACATTTATTGACGTTGAATATAATACGCTATTAATAAAATTAAAAAAAATACAAAAACTGCGCAAAAATGAGCGCGCTTCTCAAAATCTGTCATCATCCAAATCAAAGTAAACAAACGAAAATTTGATTAAAACACCTCTGCTTCTTTATGACAAATCCAGTTTTTGTTAATTATCGATATCGAAAGTACAGGGAATTCCCGATACTTTTGAACGTTACCAGTACCGATTCTCTACGAAGCTAGTCCCGATTCTTTCGATACTTTCGATACCTGATGTCACGAATTTATTGTAATTTTTTTCTAGTATGATATTAATGTATGTCTTAAAGTCACTCGCGAATCGTTAAGTTTCCATTCAATTTTAAATTATAAGAATGTATTAACGTATTATGAACTTACAATTACTTACAACGTCCTATTATAATCCAAGGAATTTAACACAAAAATAATGCCGATCTTGCCACCGCCACTTCAGACAGATTGGGATCGCACTTGTGCTTTGTTTTAAGGTATGGCGTGGAATTTATTTGGTTGTTATTATTTCATAGTTTAAAGCATGATTTATAACTTTAATAGACAGACTGATTAGATGATTCTATAATTACGTCAGTCCACCTTGTTGATTTTGATTAGGTACGTTTTTTAATTAATTATAGGCTTGCATTTGACCGCTATCTCACCTGTTGTTAAGTGACGATGCGGTCGAAGATGAAGCACGCTCGCCTAGAAGAAACCTGTTTACTCTTGTCTTAAAAACACTCAGATTATAGCTATCCGGAAATACAGATAGCAAAGCGCTTGGCGCGAGCAGGTGGGATGCCAACCATAAATGGATACGTCTGGTCTACGTACGTCTGGTCGTCCGGTGATGGAATGGGGATGGCGGAATAAGTTCATGTAATTCCGTCGCACACTCTCTGAAATGTATCCGGTAAAAGACCGATAAACTGGTAACTTTGCGCCGATGTTCGAGACTCTGAAGCTAACCAGCTTAACCAGCGCATACAGAGTTAGAAGCTGTCCCGGTGTGAAATACCGCCTTACCTTGGCCAATATACACAGCTTTTTTGCTGCTACATTAGCCTTGGACTCTATGAAGCTGCCAAAGTTTAAGTTAGATGTCAGGGTGACACCTAATAGCTCAAGGTGGTCTGTTTTCGGTACAGATACATTTCGAAAAGTGGGAGTTAGATAGAATTGACTCTTCTTCTCTTCTTTGCGGAGAAAAGACACGCTGGGGTTTTTGCTGCATTGAACTTGACAAGGTTGGCATCACCTCAATCGGATACGGCCTTCAATACCAAGTTCATGCGATTAACCATGGCCTCTTTTTGAGACAGGATCTGCACTCTACTGCTCCATGAATCGGTTATATATCTCTTACGACTGTGCTGTTGTCTGCAAACCCAAACATACCGGGTTTTAGCAGATCGTCAATATGCAGCAAGAAGAGTCGCAGAAAGAACTAAACCCTGAGGAACTCCTACTCAAATTGATTGGTCCCTCTAGAAAGTCCAATACCCATACACATAAACCAGTAGGTAGGCCATATGCTCGAAGCTTGCTAATAAGGCTGTCATGCCCTATTAAACCCTATCAAAGGCCTTTTAGACATCTAGAGAAACCGCAAGTGCTTCTCCTTGCTTCTCAATGGCCTCTCTCCAAATGTAAGAGTGGCATACGCAAGAAGGTCCCCAATTGACCGGTTTCGGCGAAAGCCATATTGTCGGTAACTAAGAAGCTCATTCGCTTCGAGGTATGCCAGGAGCCCGTTGTTCAGTACACGTCCAGTACTTGCAGAATATGGACGTGACTGAGATTGGCCTGTAATTTGAAGGGTCGACACGACTGCCTTTTTTGGGCACAGGTTGCACGTTAGCTAGCTTCCAGAACTTTGGCACTTGACCAGTCTCAAAAGAGAGACGAAAGAGCGCAGGCGAGGCGCGCAAGTTCTCAGAACTATGGCTAGAATACCATCAGGAACACTTGCTTTATTCACGTCATTCTATTTCGATTAGGTACGTAATTAGTTAATGTTGAACCAACTTGTTGATTTTATAATGATTATTCGAGTAAACTTGACTTAATTTGATCTCTGATAAATGAAACAAATTGTTGTGAGTGATATTTTTATACTTATTTAGTAAAATTGAATCCGAAAAATTCTTTGTTTCACAGTTTCTGCTTCATTGCAAGGTCCTTTTAATTTTTCAGTTTCGAAAGTACCGGGAATTCCCGGTTCTGAGTCAATATCGGCTAAAAATTCCCGTTACTGAGAATGGTACCGATACTGCATGCCCTAGTCGCCACTCTCTGATGTCATAGTAATCGTGTATTGATATTCTTTTTCCAATACAATCTGTTTTGTTTTTATCCAGCTTATTTTACATTTATTTGTACATATTTTGCAGTTTACTATGATTTCTTCAATTTTTTTGTATCTAAAAAATATTGAGGCATTATTTTTGTGACTTGAAGAGGGTTTTTTTTTAGATATTTTTATAATATTTATGTATTCTTCTGCGGTGCAAATTTGCTCGTGATGTTTAAGCTTACATTCAATCTTACTAAAATCCGTATCATTCGGCAAAAAGGAAAGGCCGGACTCTAAATATTTAAAAGTTATTGTTTTAAGATTTGGGTGGCTGTTAAGTACAGTTTTTATAATTAGGAGTATTTTAATGTTCCTATTTTGTCCTCCGCAGCAGTCGCTCCAAAGAACTAAATTCAAACGTCTTTCACTAGTCAGTGTGCAAGAAAATGGCAGAGTTGCCAGTTTCTGAGAGTAATTTACTAACAAAATGTTGTCACTATAAAAAAATATCTGGAATGTTATAACTTTATTTCAGATACATTATTTTTAAACCTCCATAAAATAGTTGGTCTTGACATAATTTTCAATCAAATGTTTTAAGTCGCTTCAGTTCAATTAAAAGTATTTCTATCAGTCATTACATATATTCCTTCCAAATGACTCAGCCTGTTTGAGTCGACTTAGTTTATTTGATATTAAATGTGTTGTTCATTTAAAGCCGGTTTTCTGAAATATCTCAAGTGTTTTGAGTCATTTCTGATAAACAAAAATAAATATTTGTGTCAGTCAACCTATAACACAGAAACGACCCAAACTGTTTAAGTCGTTTTAGTTATTTTATAAAATGATATTTGTAATCAAAACTAATTTTTAGAAAGGGTCCAAACTGTTTGAGTTTATTCTGATTTATCGACTTTAAGAACATACTAATAGAAACACATTACTCAGAAACAATCCAAGCGGAATGAGTTCGTTCAGCAAATAGATTTTGTGTGCTGTTCATACTGAGGGTTGAGTCGGGGTAGCGAAAAACCTAGTTTCCATGTACATTTTCAATATAGGGTTTTCACTACATGATAGATTCGACTCTCAGGAGTATGATGGCATACTTAACTCAATTTTGGCCAAAGTGTGGATTGAGTCCTTTCTGCTTAACTACGTCCACTTGTCGAACTATATTTTTTCGAAGTAAGTGTCGTGTCGAAATAAAGAACTGTCGAAGTTGAGAAGGACACCGACTCAACACATTTTTTTGCTTATTCATCCTCGGGAACGTCATAGCACAAAATTACTTATCTATTCCAGGATGCCAGAATCTATGTATCTATTGTTGGGTGACATTATTATTTTGCGGTCATATAGCTTCATATCATCAGTGAGTAATTTTTCAACGAGTTTTACTTTAAGTTCTCCATTGAAGATTTAGTGTTAATTATACACTATTAAGTGGGTATTATGTGGTGTTAGTTCCGATGCGTCACAATTTGTGGTCACACACAACACTAACACATGACTAACACATTTGCAGTAGGGGGTGATGTACTAACTGGTGACAAACAGGAAACAGATGATTTAGAACTTCTCGAGTCATTACTAGAGCCGTACGTACATGAAATGAATGATGATGCACAGCGATGAAGAATATAAGTAATAATTACTCTCAGTCCAACTTTTTATTTTTATTGAACTGTTACGAGACGAGCATGTTGTTCGCTTGATGGTAAGCGCCATGACTGCCCATAATAATTGCAGTGCCACCTAGATCTTTTAATACTATAAAAAGCACTGCGTAGCACTGCATTACGATCATCATCCCAAGACTTCAAATATTAAGTCTCATATTATGCTCAGTACTATTATATATACTGATTCTATATATAGTACCTAGCTGTTATTGCGTACTAAGAGACGGTTTCAGATCTGTGAAAGCGTAGAAGGAATATAATTGACAACCAGTTTGTGGAATGATAAGCTGTTGACATGTTTGCATCGATAAACGATCCATGTCCAACCATAGTTCCAAGTTACACCATCGAATACTTTGATGTTCTTATGTTACCGATGTTAATTGTTTTTTTTAAATATTTAATCGGTTGGTCTTGTTTAATTTTCAGAGATCATTTTAGACCAAGTTCTTAGCTGAAGTCAATAACGATGGTTCACCTCCACATCGTCGATAACAGCAAAAGACTAAACTCTTCGAGATGAATAATATATTCTATCGAATCCTCAATAAAACATCGAATTCTTTCCCTACTTTCTCGACGCGCACGCGTTTAACATTTACTCGTAAAATCGGAAGTATAAATAAACAAATGTAGCAAAAACTACAGAAACTATACGTTTCTGAATACCGGAGTAGCGTGGTCATTGACGCATTGAAACGTTTACAGAATACAGAGTCTACAGTCTATTGGATACAGAATACATACAAGTTCTGGCCACGGTCTATTGACCACGGACGCGTCTTTAGGTATTGAACACAGAATTAAGCTAGGTAGTACTTATATACCTAGTATTTGTGTGTACAAGGTCAGCGGTAGTTAGGTAATTCACAGTTTAGGAAGGTTTATCAATGGAAGATTTCTGTTGATTCAGTGTTAAAAATATACTAGTTAAAAATATATTCATCATCATCATCATCAGCCCATCACGTTGGGACACGGGCCTTCTCTCATAGAGAGAGAGAATGGGCCATAATCCACCACGCTGGCCCAGTGCGGGTTGGTGGATGTCACATGTCCTTGACTTTTTGTGGAAAATTTTTGGACATGCCGGTATCCTCACGATGTTTTCCTTCACCGTTTTTAGAGCGAGTGTTAAATCCGCACATAACTTAAGAAAGTCAGTGGTGCGGGGCCAGCGGGATTCGAACTCGGGCGCGTCGGATCGAAAGTCGCACGAGCTCCCACTGAGCCACACTCGCTCTCGCTAAAAATATATTATCTGCATGCTTTGCATTGTCTATGCCATTCTCTGTCTATGGTCTGCCCTCAGCGTATGGCTGCTATTCTTAGGTCTGTCGATTAATTTGTGTAAAAGACTCATTACCACGCATCAATACTCTTTTGAGATATTATTACATTATTTTGAAACTGGCTACGTGTTTCCACTGCACTCTGCTTCCCCTAAATCTTTCACATTCCGATAAGAACCTACAAAAGCAACAAAGATTTTATAAATCAGCGCAAAGTTACAAAGGCTTATACACGCCTTGTTAGATTGTTAATAACTGTAAAGCAATAATGGATTACAATTAATAAATAATTTGGTTCAATTAATTAATTCACCTTAATTAAACTATTATCTCAACTATTTACAGCTTCAGTGAATATACTTCATAACAATTTAGAGAATGCAACAGAACATCCTGTCACTGCCAACGAATCGTATCGAATTAGTACCTAATTAGGTAAAGAGATTCAATGACGGCTCATGTATATAAGTACCTACCTAACTACATACTGCACAATCTAGGTTTAGATCTAAAATGAACGGATGGTACTAATCCGAGATCGAGAAAAACCTTGGAATGGGCAAGATTTTCCAGTACTCAATAGTGACCTTAGTGTTGATCTAGAATCGTCCCCGTAAGACGATATAAGAAGGATAGAGGCAATTTGGTTGCTCGAGCAGCTGGCTCGGTGGCCAAGTGGTTAAGGCATCGGGGCGGTATTCCGAAGACGCAGGTTCAATCCCTGCCCGAGCAATATCATTTTTCTTCTTCGTAAGTATTTAAAATCTTAGAGTTCCCTCTTATAAGAGATTTAGCAGTCAGATATCCTGCCATCTAGCTAGTAGAAATATTCATATTTATTCACACACATTTTACTAGCATTCCGCTTTTAGTGGCATTGTAGCCAATCGATGTTTTAGAATATCGAGAATTGTGCAGTACCTACCTACCACTATCCACCCCTTTAAAGCAGAACGCAGATCAGCAAAACAAATTTCGCGAATCTTATCAGCTTACGTAATAATTTAAGAGAAAGACCTGCAATCTGCATACATACTATCTCGTGGGAAAATACTCAGACATGGTCTGTCTCATTCAACGTATTGAAACCTATCGTACTTTCGATCTGTACCAAAGAGCAAAACTCCGTTCAGTAACTTCGGTTTTACTTTTGTTCAAGAACGAGGTACGAGTTCGCCGACTAGTTTCTCCGGCCATATAAGAGTACCTAGGTAAAAGTGCTTCGGAGATGGAATGCGCCGATTTTGATTATCTGTATTTAGAGCGAGAACCATGTCCAATTCGATGCAGAAAATATTATTACTTCAGAATAAATTGATGCAATGCATGATAGTGTCCCTCTGACATTATTTTAGGCAAAATTAAACTATCTAAGTTAAGTAAAACTGGTTGCAAAGTCAACAGTCAGATGAGGCCAGCATGAGATAACCCTCAATTTAATATAGCGGGTTATGAACAATGTTTGCTGATTAAACTTCTGAGATCATCCATCATAGACTTGTTGTTGTGGCTTGTTCATATACTACCTCCATTTTATCGAAACCGTTGCGGTTTTGGAAGATTAGATAATACAAGAAAATGTCGTAAAGCTCTTAGCAGGGTGCCATTGGATGAGAGGGTAGCAATTAGATGAGAGATTTGTGAATAGCTAATAATAATTTATAAATATCATACATAACAATAGTTCAATAATGATTTATGTTTTTATTTCTATTTTTTACATTTATAAATATTAACTTGATTGACATTGTAGTTTTAATTAATAATATGAATTGACATACTTATAATTATTTTTTTTACATTTGCCCGCCGTCTTTCTGTTTGAAAACAATTAATATAATTAATAAGATCTATAATTTTGATGTATTCTGACAAATAAATCATTGTTAGATTGATGCCGAGAATTGTCAATACAAGCGTTCCGTGAGAGATGAGAGAGACGAAAATGACGAAGCAAAAACAGTAGGTAGTCTCTAAGCTCGAAGTGTTCAGTTAAGACAAAATTACCACGATAAAGTTCAAGTAGAGTATAGAACAAATATGTTTCGTAATGGAAAGCTGTCAGCCGCTGTTACTGCATGCCTGCATAATAGCTCGCGACCGTAATAGCAGAATTGATTTCAGCATATCAAAATTACTTGGCTTGTCTTTGTTCGCACGGACATAGGTAATGGTAAGTGCAAAACCTGATTTAGATAATTAATTTTTAGAAAAAAACAAAAACCGACTTCAATGTATCTTCGACGTCCAAGATCGAATATCGATGAAATTTATACGGGACCACTTCGTAGCTATACCTACTGAACCCAACGCAAAAAGAATTTTCCAAATCGGTTCATAAATGACGGAGTTCTGAGGTAACAGCCATAAAAATAATAAAAATAAAAAAAAATAAATAAAAAAAATACAATCGAACAGAGAACCTCCTCCTTTTTTGAAGTCGGTTAAAAAGAGGTAAGCCTTATAGTCCAGTCATTTGGTAGTTTTACCTGGAAAGTTTTCCGGGAGTTTTGAAAACTGGTAATTTTATAGATTTTGATGTGCTCTTTCCGAATTTCAACTATGCCACCTCGTATTTTTGCCGCTCGCGCCGCCATATTGGAAAAATGGCGCCTGAAATCAGTTTTTTGACAATACCTCCTTTCCGACTTATTTTACAATAAAAAGTTATATACAAAATGTAAAAAATTACCAATATTCAAAACTCCCGGAAAACTTTCCAGGTAACCACTATTTTTCGAACCAAATGACTGTACTATTATGATATGGTTGTATAGAGTAGCCGCGGTAACAACTTCAGTTGTTTTAGTTATTATTTAACGTGCAGTATTTTCTACAGTGGTATGTTACCCATTTGATATGGATACATTTTCACAACAGCATATTGTGTGCCTACTATTGTACAGATTATAATTAACATAAAAGAAATGAAACCTCGAAGCAACAATACAATTACACTTTATTGCACACCAAATAAGGATACAATACAAAAAATAAATAGTAATGACTAAATACAGTTGGTGCTGTTTTCTCTAGCGGTCGCATTTCCGAAGCATTGGTAGAGTCAGTTTTCGCATTTCTTTTCTGGGCCCGGACTTCTATTTGAGTTCAATTTGGGTGGTATGGGAAAGAAATGGGTAGACATGCGTGATATTTTAAGTTGCATTTAACGTATATTAACTGATTTATATTATGCCGATGACGTTTAAAAATGCATTTTTTGTGCCTATTTAAAAAATAAAACATATCTTTTGACTTTTGACATCAATTTGAGGTACAATTGATTTTTTCCAGACAACTGTTGGATGGATAGAACAGCAGGGGAATCGTGTAACTCGAACACCGATCCCGGTCGCTTTCAAACATGTCTTGTGATCGGTATTTGTCTGTGGAATAATCGAACTTTTCTACTCAAAGTCTGCGTCCGAATCCCTATCCCAATCACGATCGCTATAAAATGATCGATATTGCAGTTTAAAAGATGCTAACACCTTCCAAATTTGAAATTGTAAGCGATCGGGATCGGTGTTCCAGTTACAAGATGTCGCTGCAGGTATGAGATTTAATGCATTTAGGTGGGTATATAATAGCAAACCACCCAAAACAAAGATTTGAGTACTGGATGTATACAGTGCTAAATTCTTTGTTTTTGATACAACCAGTACTAAATTCTTGTTCTTTTTTGATTGACTTAATAATTTTGTGGTCGGGGTGCCATTAATTATCATGCAGCTTCCATTCCCAGGAGTTTCCATCACAATAGCTTGCGCAACCACACAGAATTGATAGACAGGTAACAAACAGTTAAAACAGCTTATTACAGAGTGGCAATCAATAGGCTAGGCCGTTAGTTGAATAGCCGGCAAAGTGAGCGCTCGTGACTTCCTCAAGAGAACATATTTTCTTGGAGTTGTCTTGCAACTTTCCATCGACTGTTTGTTAACGTTTACTACCTACTACGGGTTTACCTACAAAGCGCATATCTGAATACATACCTACCACCAGCCACATCGAAATATTGCCAAAGGAAAAAAAAGAAAAAAGTAATAACATAATAATATAAACCCTACTTAATTATAAATGCGAAAGTTTGTGAGGGTGAATGATTAGATGGGTGTATGGGTGGATGGATGTTTGTTACTCAGTCACGCAAAAACTATCGCACAGATTTTGATGACATTTGGTATATAGGTATTTTTGAAGGTCCAGGAAAACGACAAAAATTATATAGCTTAAGTATTTGTTAATCCAGAATATAAGCTATCCATTCCAAATTTCACTTAAATGCGTTCAGCCGTTGCGGCGTGAAGAGGAAACAAATATAATTATAGAAAGAAAGAAAGAAAGAAAGAAAGAAAGAAAACATTTATGTTGACAAAACTGCACACGAAAATCAATGATCACAACACAATAAAACAAAAAAACAATTAATAAATGAAATACTGGATGCTTGTGTACGAGAATCACTGTCGTGCACAATGACGTCAAAAAAGGTCTGAACGCAGCATAATGCTGTGGATAAATCCACAACGCTTGTTTTCAGCTCAGACAAGCCTCAGACAGCTTATACAAGAACACACAAACTTTCGCATTTATACTATTAGTGTGATTAGTATGATGTCTGACTCTTATCCTATCGTAACCTCTTTCAGCCTCACCTCCTCAGTTCTGCTCATCCATCTGCAAACGTTAAAAAATATTCCATGGTGTTTCAATTCCATATTTTTTGATATTGAATGTATTAGCGCATGTTAGGCGAAAATTTTAAGATTTTAAATATGTATAGGTAAGAAGAAAAATGAAATTGCTCGGGCAGGGATCGAACCTGCGTCTTCGGAATACCGTCCCGACGTCTTAACCACTCGGCCACCGAGCCAGCTGCTCGAGCAACCAAATTTCTTCTATCCTTCTCATATCGTCTTACGGGGACGTTTCTACGTCATCTGTCGTCAATGTTTAACCATCAACCGAACAAGTCTAATATTACAATTAGCAACATGTTCTAATGATAACGCAAGCCCTATAGGTATTGCGAAGACGCAGGTTCGATCCCTGCTCAAGCAAGTTTCTTTTTCATCCTAATTATTTAAAATCTTAATAAATCATTCTTGCACTTATGCGGATGATGGCAGCAAATCTGAGATGTAACCGGAAGGAGCCGTCGATCGAACAATACAATATGTACAAAATACACTTTATTGCACACCAAAACAGAAAACAAAAGTTTGCATAAATTAAAATAATGGAAGTACAATGGGTGGCTCTATCGTTATGTGCAATTTCTTACAGGCAACCTTTGGATGGACAGGAATAAAAACAAACATTGCGGCCAATGCAAACAAATTAATATGTAAGACAGTAATGTACACTTTACTTTGATTACTTTGTTTAAAGTAGTTAAAACTGTGTGCTTAACTGCAAACTAAGTTGATACAACTTTTTTATGGAACTGAGTGATGAGACGAGCAAGTCGTTCGCCTGATGGTAAGCGCCACACCGGCCCATAACGATTGCAGTGCCACCCAGAACTTTTAATAAACCATAAAAAGCACTGTGTAGTAGCATTGCGCTCATCACCCCGAGACGTCGGATATATGCCCAGTAATTTTGCTGGCTAAAATATGTTAGTATAGTTAGATTACCAATGAACTGTGGTGTTTAAATTATTATTATCAATATTATTATATGGAGCCTGACTCGTCCCACTGTAGGGCAAAGGCCTCCCTTCCATGGTGTTTCCCCACCGTGGCGTTTCAATAAAAATGCTATTTCAATTTATTCTATTACCTATTGAAAAGCCTTATCTTAATTAACTTTAAAAGTTTCAAGCAAATAACGGGGTCACTGACCGCAGTAGACAGTAGACACCACGGTGGGTATAGTATTCCCAAACGCCCCACTTGAATAATTACGACCATTACTTACCACTATTAGATAAACTGTGAAACTGTATCTAGAACAAATTGTCAGCTATTCTGTGGTCGGTATTAGGGTCACAGTTTAATGAGTAGTGACTGGGCGTAGCCAGGTTTCTTTTTGGGGGAACTGAGGCAATGAACCGTTTAGTGTGTTTTACTCGTGGTAGGTCTCGCGTATGCGGGAAGCCGTCTGGGTAGGTACCACAGCTTTGCCAGTTATTTTGCCACCAAGCAGTAGTGCGCAAGCATTACTGTGTTCCGGTTTATAGGGCATTGTAGCCAGCGAATTTACAAAACTTAACATCAATCTGATGTCTCTGGGTGATGAGCGCAATGCAGTGCTACGCATTGCTTCTATGGTATTAATTAGTATTTTAGTTCTGAGTGGCACTGCAATTGCTATAGTCTGGCGTGGCGCTTACCATCGGGCAAACGACTTGCTCGTCTCATCAATAAGTATATAAAAAAAAAAATGTTCGTTCAATATTCACAATCACCAATGTTGGGGCTGTGGCTGGTGTAAACTATTCGTCAAATAATAACATAATATTGGTAATGGCCAAAAGACAATGCTATACGTAAAAAGCGGGGCATAGGTACATATATATACGAATTTAGACCATAAATGGCAGAAATTTAATTTCTGGAGCGGATAATGAAGAGTATAATAAAAAAAATAGATATCATCACATTTTGTAATCAAGAAAGCTATCCCTTTAGGGGTAGAGGGTTTACGCTCCTACATATCTTAGCCCCAGCCCCCTGCGCTCCTGGCTACGTCCACAGCACTGAGTATGTGGAGTCGGTCGACCATACTATCGATACGGAGTACATTGTGACATAATTTCTAGTCACGATATTCGTAACGGTGATTGGTGACCGATTCTTCAATTTGCTAACACAAATTGGAGCAATTTTTTTTTTCATATAGTTATAGATAAGTAGGTAGGAGTGTTTTTTATGGCTTACTCCCACTGCGGTAACCACGCACATCCAGTGACGTCGGGAATAATTGTCCCCACTTACTAACTAAAAATAATAATAGGTATATATACTATCTGTGGAGACTTGTAATTGGCTCTTTGTTAGCTATTTGTACTTATGTTTTTGTAATTGATAGCTGTAAGTCCCCCAAATAAAATAAATAAAATATTAATTCAATTTTGTAATTGTTTTAATACTTTTAAAGATAAATCAATAATTGAAATATATTTGCACCTACCTATCCTAATAGGTACGAAACGTATCTATAGACATAATATTAGTTTAATAATGAAGAGTGTAGTAATGTAACAAATTAAGAAAATCACTTTCAATAATATTTGCCGAATGGCATTATACTGACTTTGCTGATAATAAACAAGAGCAAAGTTCACACTAAAGATAATAGGTACTCATATTGATCACAAAGAGGATGAATGTTTGGTTCATAACAGAGACAAATGAGCATCGGAGATATATATATTAGAGAAATTTATACTAAATCTGACTTTATTATGAATTTGAATAAAAATTGAAATTATTTAGTTTTATATATTATTAAAAGTATTTTATAATGTGACTTTAACGAAGATATGACCTAAGTAACAATGTGATAAATTTATCTATACCTATAAGTATATATAAAAATGAATCCCTATTTCCCTTGGTCACGGCATCACGCGTGAACGGCTGGACCAATTTCGCTAATTCTTTTTTTGTTGTGTTTGTTATTGTCAGGAGATGGTTCTTATGAAAGAAAAAATTAAGAAAGTTGCTCGGAAAATTAGAAAATTTAAGAAACCTTAACGACCATACTAACTTTTGTGATGTAACCTTATGGCGTTTGACATACTTAACTGACAGTTGTTTGACAGTAGGCGCAATTGACAGAATGCGCGCTGATAGTTAAAACAGGACAACGTCTGTCGGGTCAGCTAGTGCCTAATAATAATTAATCGAAATTGACAAATATAATACATTAGATAACCTAACGACTAGGAATAAACTAACTCTACTTAACACTTGTGCAGCGCCCTCACAGGGCACATGTAACTATCTAGTCTATAAGACATCTTTAACACCTGTCTGGTACATTACATGTAAGCATTAATAAATAAATACTTAGAACAAATGAAATGAGTTGAAAAACTCATTATGATGATTTTGAGATTGAGTGCATTGTGTATGCGGTTAACTAAGCAGTTTAAGGACATAAATATAAAGAAGGTTGGCTAAAACTATTTTACGCATGATATTGAAACGAACATTGTGTTCAACAATGTTAATGAAAATATATGGATGTCACGCAAATTGATAAAATAAGCGTATCTTTAAAAACGGCAAAAAAAAGTTTGTTGTATGGGAGCCCCCCTTAAATATTTTTTTATTCTGTTTTTTAGTATTTGTTGTTATAGCGGCAACAGAAATACATCATTCGTGAAAATTTCAACTGTCTATCTATCACCGTTCATGAGATATAGCCTCGTGACAGACGGACAGATAGACAGACAGACAGACGGACAGCGGAGTCTTAGTAATAGGGTTCCGTTTTACCCTTTGGGTACGGAACCCTAAAATTAAACATTGCGATGATAATATTAACAGACATAGACTAGACGCTATTTGAAATTCGTTAAGCGAAATAATAACTAATCTAAATTCTAAATATTGATGAATTATTAATCAGCATTAATATCTATGTTAAATTCTACGTCTTCGTGAATTTCTAATCAGACATGAACATTGCTATTAGCAGTGGTGTAGCTAAGTAACCAAAGGCCCTGGGGCAAAAAATAAACTAGGGCCCCAACTAAACTATTTAAAATCGTTTGTTTATTCGTATTCGTCGCGTTCCGAACTCTGGTTTATTTATATTCCGAATGTGGGAGAAATTTTCACTAGTTCAATTTTATAGTTTGTAAGTCAGAGTCCGAGGGGCCTCCTGGGCTTGGGGGCCCCGGGCACTGCCCCGTCTAGCCTTCCGTTAGCTACGCCACTGGCTATTAGATTCCGAAAGCAACACATTTCTGTTCAGATTATAGTTTGTCCAACCATTGAAAGTAACACAAATAATTATTGTCTTCCAGTTGGACAAAAACGACAAACGTTTGGATAATTATGGGAAGTGGTATGAAGGAATTCGCAGCTTGCACGCTAGTCCCACCCAATTGGCAGAACTGGTATGACGTGCTGGTGCGACCATGGCACAGATGCATTGCGAAGTGCTCGGCGGACTCGATTGATTGGTAGATATTAAATTACAGGAAATAAAGATACAGAACTGAGAAAAACAGAGCTCAGAAACGCGTTCGTGATGAATGAACAAGAGTGCATACTTGTGCGTTTAGAGAAAAGAACGGCGTAGTGATTGCAATGCTCTATCATGATATTTTCATGTCTCTGTAGGAGCTTAAGGAATCTTTTTTTAGATCCCATTATTTTGTAAAGATATTCAATATGTGTGTCTTATACCTCAAGGTTGTATTCCTTATAGTTTTGGAGGTTGTGCGACGAGTGATGAGTAAGTCAATGCGGTAGTGGCTGTACCTATTAGGTAGGTACTATTACCACAGAATACTAAGGGACAGAAGCATCACTCCGCAAAGAAATTTAAACAAATGGCGACTCTTGCTATGACGCAATAAAATTCAATTCAGCTCGCGTAGCGCTGCATACCTACCAGTCATATTAACCTACAGAGCGCCTCTCTTTCTATCGCGCCGCTCTTATCTCTTCTGACGCGGCACGTGTAACGACGCGCGACCCGCCGTCGGTGTCCGGCTATGTACTTGTAGCTTCGTACCTACAGTGCGGAGTGCGCTAGGCCTACTATTACTATGTTACAATTATATAAAGTATAACATTAACCATCTATGTGAGGTACCTTTTGTTCCTATAGCTTATGTAACAAAACCTACGCATTGTTAAATATTATGGCTAGATACGTGCCTCATAAATTTCAATATCTTTAATTACAGCATTTATATCTTCATTGTTTTCTTACACCATCGCGGTATTACGGCCTTACACCTAATGCTAAAAGATGCGTAGGGTTGTAATTATGTATACCTTATAGTGTATGCTAATTCTCAAGATAAAATATGTAAGCTGTAATCGTCGTTCCCACAGCAATAGTCTTTTGAGTAAATTAATTAATTCATTGTTTTCACGCCAGATTCTTGTGCGTGTAAATGTTTTGCTTACTATGTGAAATTCTTTTGAAGATTTTATGTAACGTTCATTAAATCAGGTACCTACATAAATGTAACCAATATCGTTAAAGACGTCTTTTGCACAAACAAGGGGATTTAAATCAGCTGCACTCAGCTGAAGTAAGTACTGTAAGCTTGTTAGTATATAAAGTTGCGCTTACTCTGTATCTGTAACATCTATGTATTTTATTCCGTCGCAATGTAATATCGGGCTTTGTTTACGTTTTAGTTTGAGTATTATAAACTGTCGACATTTCAATTGTTTTTTTTTATTGTTTATATTATTAGTAAGTACGCTAAGCCCAAAATTGTTTAGCATTATGTTTTCTCATGTAAGTGAATTTATTCTTTTGAGAAATAAAGTATCTTAAAACGCTATTATTTCCTATTTCTCATTAATTATTATCCTAACCCTTCACCTTAATTTAATTTTCCAATTCAACTTTACTTTAAAGTTACAATTTGAAATGGTTGTATACGTATGACTACAAATTAATGTAAAATATATATTCTATATCAGCTGGTATGTTTGCCAAATCTACGCAACAAGGAAAAAATATTTCGACCCTTGAAGATTATGAGTAGATAACTCAGTGAAGATTATCAGTAAATAAGTCAGTGACATCAGCAATAACGAAACTCGATTGCTCTTTGTAAATAGCATGAAGTAGGTGGAATTAAGGAGGATAAAAATGATTAATACCACGCACATCGTATAACGTCAGCAATGAAAGAAAATATTCGGTAAACACACGATGACATATGAGATGTTATTAAATGCGGAAGAACTACACTAAGTAATGGCAACATGCCACACTAAATGTTGATCTACCATAATTATAGAAGAGGTCAACAATATGCTCTGAAGAAAAATACACAAAATAAAATTAGAGACAGATACTACAAGATGCTGCCCCAACAGCAAGAATGACAACGACGTAGATTTTATACGTAGGCTTTAAATTTGTAAGATAGGGGTAAATAGCAAAGAACTTGCCCCCTTAGAAGCCTCAGCCAACAAAATTAGCTTGCCCTAAGTCAAACAAGGCTTGACAAAATCGATACTACGAAATTAGTTTGTTTCATCGATGAAAATGCTGCATGTAAAGCTGAAGATTTAAATAAAGATCTAATAAAGCATCGCGTGACATAACCGAACAAATCAAAGGCCGCGATGGCGCGGGCAGGTCGAAAACGATCGTTTTGCTTCAATTGCCTCACTAAACAAAAAAGTTTTCTTTACAGTGATCATTATTTCACTTGTTTGTTTGAGCGTTCATCGCAGATGTTCTTGCATGAGCTACATTATCACAATGAGATAACTTTCATTATTTCCGATAAACGATATTATGATAAATAATAATACCGATTGTAGAAGTAAACTCTGTTATTACGCTGCGATATTTAAAAAATAATCTATCAATAAGGTCGTTTTATATATACTTACTCAAACAATTAATAATGGGTTCTTATAGGAAATTCAATAACATCATAGTTATGTTTTCCTACCAAGTAATGTTTTCAAAATAACCATATTCACAGTAATGTTGATGAGTATAATATATGAAGGGCATGTTTATAGGCTACTCTTACACAAACACAATGGATTAGTTGTGGTTTTGCCTTTAGTGAGTAATCCCTCTTTCAAATTGCGAAGGAATAATATTTGTTATCCTCATCACAATACTACGCTGTATGGTATGACCTTAAGTTGACGCAGAAACCTACGCAATCTAATCAATAGAACAGCTATTTTAACTTCTAGCTTATTAAGGGTTAAGTGAATAATAAGTAGAGCGAGTCTCACTTGGTCTGACAGATTGTCGCACCACTGATGCGCGGCGGTCTTCTTCCCGCCGTTCTGTCCGTTGGTCAGGTGAGGAGTCAGCGGTGCTCCGGTGAAGAGATCCTCAGTGAGACTGGTGTCCGAGGTGATGCGAAGCCTAGACTCCGGCGGCGGACCCTGAGGCCCCACAAAATCAAACTGTCCATCCCACATATCGTACTCCAGCTCAAGGCTGTCTTCCACTTCAACTTGCTCACCCATCGCGCCTCTGGACCGATTGAACAAGCCCGATTTAAACATTTAAACACCGACACTTCAAACAATTCGTTATCTTTGGATCAATTCCAATATTGCACTATACCTTATATTTCGTAACATAAATTAGATCCTATTTCGTAATCATGATTTTGACTTTCAACACGATTAGAATTTTGTTGAAGATAAAGCTAGTTAATTCCGGTAATGGCACACTTGATTGTGTTATAATTTTGTTTCTAATGCGATTATGACACTGCACTGTAGTTGTGCGCAACGACACGATCCGAACACTGGATGTCACATTTTCCACATAAATGGCTTCTCAACAATCTTCCCAGAAAGTATCATACACTATCACCAATTAAACGGAACTGAAGCTAGTTGTCGTCGTACACAAGGATGAGTACTGGCAGTAGGAGACTCCGTCGAAGTCTGTTTAAATATTTCCACGGTTGCCGGGGCATCCTTTTACAAAGCCTATCTTGATGGCAAACAGACTACCGCGGAATTCGGTTTGAATGTAACTGCTGGTTCTCGGAATCGGCGTCGAATCGGAACCAAAACTTTAAAAATATAACGTCGGTACGTGTGGTTGGCACAATCACGCTCGCGGCACTAACCGGCGGGGCGGGCGGCGGCGCGCCCCACCCATTGACACGACATTATTATCAGCCGGCCAGCCGCCGCCGTACAAATAAACTTTATTCGCTCCCTGCACATATGCACAGCACGCAGTCGCCTGATAGATAGTTCCGAGGCAATAACCCCTTTCATACGCTCCCCCAGTCCAGTTGCATCTCGTAATTTTACGGGCGAGGGGCTCCCATGATTGCATTGCGCTGCCAGATGTGAGCACAACGTCGTCTGGCTGCTTTCGATGAATGCTTTGCTGCTTAATTATTCATAAAGCTATTCTGCTGCATCGAAGGAAATCACTCAACGAAGAAATCGAAAAAGTGAAACTGATTGCGCAGGGCTTTCTCCTTCCTCTTCCAAATTGAACATCCGATTTCAATTAGATTTTCGGAATCTATAGAACATAGAAGAAATACAGCTACTAACTTCCTACTAGGTAGATATAGGTACCACTTGTCTGAATAATTGTAGAGAATCTCTTCACTGACGTAAGAACATAAATATACGAAGATTGATCGCTTAAACAAAATAATGTTGACAGTGAAACTGATGAAACTGGATATAGAGAGTGAAATGAACATGATGTAAAAACTGGGCACAAAAACGTGAAATCATTACAGGTGAACAACATCAAACCGGCTGGCGATGTTTCCAATGCTCGCAATTGCAAGTACCAGAGCACGCATTTGAATGCACTTAATGCTTGTTTGATTACTCAGTAAATGAACTGCGGATAATCTTAAAAGAAGGGAAATCATATTTATTCGAAACGACACGATTTCGAATAATATGACTCTAGATAGTCAAGAGTATTGAGAGAGAGATTGCTGAATAGCAGAATATTAACATTGAAATAATAATTAAGACATCGTATCCTGTCTTCGTATAATAATATGTAGGTATTGTATTACAAGACAATAACCTATAGTTAGAGCTTGGTCAAGCTGGCTCAAAACGTCTATAAAACTTGTAAAATATCTTTGCTTACTAGAAATCACAATCAATGAGTGATAAATCAAGCATAGGTATACTTATATTTAAGTCCATTAGAATTTGTAAATGAAATATAAATTCCAACAAGATTAAAAAGTATTATGCCACTTCTAAGTGAATGCAATAGAGTCGAGATACAAAAAAAAATCAGATATTATTTAACATGGTATTGAGTTTGGCTCTATTGTCCCAGAGCGTGTGAAATTCGTTCAGAAAGTTCCAATTGGTTATTATAACAGAGTTTACTGTTCTTGCAGGTAATAAAAGGAATTACGCTACTTGTAAACAAATGTTTTTGAATTGAATGAAATTGTAGAGAATGTGTGTTTGTAAACTGATTTTGTACAGGAAGTGAGAGGAGCAAAACAGATGGCCTCTGCCTCTACGTTTTAGTTAATTATCCTTAATCGTCTGAAAATAACGTATGCACTTTCGACTGTAATAAAATTTTGACTTATACTGCTAGCCTACAGTAAGTTTTTCGAAGATAGAATCTAACTAAACAAAAAGAGATAGTGAAGTTAATCTCAAAATGTAATTGGTTTGCGTAATAAAACAATCAATCTGTGAGATAAAATTGGTAATCGAAAACAAAATGACCAAGCGAGCTTTCAAATCTTAGACAAAAGGGTTGGAGTAACCGAGAATATTCTCGTTGAACATCTGTTTCAAAAGCCTATAAATTACGAGTTGCTACACATGGATAAATAGGTAAAATGCCGCCTTTTTAATCAGCTGGGAATCATCACACTTCTCAAAGGAATACTTAAGAAACAGTTCCAAACAATGAATATCCTGCATGGTTTCAAACTACACAAATGAGTCCTCAACAAGCTGCAATTGCATTGGGTGTGATGCATCGCAGTGTGAAGTTACACATGTCGCAGGGGATTGTGAGGACTATTTTAATTTAATTCCATTGAGTCCAATTCCCCTATTTGGTGTTGGAATTCTATAGAGTTAAAGCATAGCATCGCCTCTAGCGCTATTCTTTTATAAAATGAGACTAAAACAACATTCTATTATGATTCGACGCAACATGCCAGCAATTGTAAAGGAACAATGAGCTCTCATACATTTTAATACATTTCTTGTGACCGTGGCGAAATGAAAATTACTTACTAGCAAATTAAAAACAAACCAAGTAGGAACTCAACTCAATATGCCAGTGTAACTTGGAATCCGTGCAAAAGGTGATAATTAAATTGTTATAATGATTATGCCTGCAAAAACTTCAATTATACCGCAAGGTATTGATTGTCTGTATATACACGTACTTACCTGTCAAATGCTATCGCAAATACTTAGAAGGTTGTGTGCCCGTTCTAAAGGCCTAGCTGTGTTTCGTTTAGATATGTACCTATGCTATCTATTGTCTTAGTAGTTGGTATGTTACCAATCAGCTCTTTACTGGATAGGTGTTGGCTTGAGAACAGTTATGTGCTACGATTACGTACCTTCAATACTTACATAGCCTAAATTACCTTTGAAATTTAATTAGTAGAGAACTTTATGAATCAGATTGATTTTATACCCGTAGTTATCATTTTACTTAATTTTATTTGTGCGTAATTTCTTTTTAAAAGGAAAAATAAAGTAGAGTAATGTTTTGAAATGTCTTTGAAACTAAGAAAGTAGGTACGTACCTAGCTAGAAATCGAAATAATGCTAGAATCTATCGAATATTTTTTAAATTTCTTACTTATAGACTTGACTGTCAAGTCTATCTGCATTGCAATGAAAACTTTGTATCTGTTTCATACCACCCATTATTCGAAAGCAGATCCAACTTTTTTACTACCCTCTAATAACTGTGCTCATAAGATATGCCAGAGCCATTCTTATCGGGGCTAGACATGCGATGTTGCCTTGCTACTCATTCGGTATTCCCCGTTATTCATAATTAAATAATGTAGGGGAACGAAATAGGGGTGGTTAGTGATGAGAGTTGGGTTTCGTGGGCAAGTCATCGTTCGTATCGTGTTACGGAGAGGATTATAAAAATATTTTATAGTAGATATTGTTCCTCTAACAATTCAATTCAATTCAATCATTTATTGATAAAATATTTTGCAAGTCAATTAAATTATTAGAAATTGTATAATTTAAACATTTTTAAATAATTATATACATTCTTATAAAAATAAAAATACTTTGAAGCTAAGTATTGTCATAAATATGTTGTCATAGGTAGGTACTATGAAAAAAAGTGTGTGTGAATGAGCAGCTTTTATATCTTCAAAGAACTCATCTACACTATAGTATGCTTTGGCGAGCAGCAGCAACCTGAGTTTTGTGAGGAACGAGCTCGTGCTCGGCGCGCCGGTAATGCTCTCGGGGAGAGAATTGTACACCTTAGCGCGCACAAACTTCATTTGCTTCTGCGACTTGCTGAGCCGGACGGACGGCAGTTTGGGGCGGTGCCGTCGTCTAGTCAGGTGGCCATGGGAGTCAGCCCACGTTGAGTACTGTTCAAGGTTATTTTTGACATTGGTTGCCGCTTGCAGTATGAACTGACAAGGTAAGGTGAGGATCTCACAACACAACAAACTCATTCTCAGTAGAGTATTTCTTAGCTGGGTATAAAAAATCTAACTTGTTGAAAAAGATCGAGCGTGGCTCAATGACAGCGATAGCTGGCGTAACTTCCGATCCGACGACACACTCAAGTTCAAATTCCGCTAAATATTACTGTCCTTAAGTTATGTGTGGATTTCGGTAACACCCAATAAAAACGACGGAAAATGGTTTTCGAGAATCATGCCATTCAAGAACATGACTGTGACATCCACCAACCCGCACTGGGCTGTCGTGATGGATTATGGCCCATACTCTCTCTATGAGTGAAGGCTCGTGTCCCAGCAGTGGAAACGTAATGGGCTGATGATGATGACCACCAGATGTACATCAGACTGCACAAGGTTGCAGTTCCTCTCCTTTAATATTTCAGTGACAAACTTGTCAGTTATTCAGAAACTGCACCTTACAGTACTATTAATTATTCTGTGACAATACTGGGCAAGGCAAGATGTCAAGTCACAAATGGCTTCAGTAATGGTGGAATAATGGGCCAGTTAAACAATTTTTCCGCAATGTGACTCCAAGACAATACCTACTCGCCGACCTTGAGTCGGTTCAAGGTTATTGTTACTGTATGGAATTCAGATTACTTCTGTATTTTTACCCTTGAATAGTTAAATAACCACAATAACGTTATACATAATATTATACCTTTAGCACGCAGCAATTTATTTAGGGTTAGAACTGAATTGTAGGCATACAAATGGAGAAATTCTAGGTAACATTTTCATGCAGTTATACTGGATGAACTAAAAATGCTTTACCTACTGTTTTTTAAGGAGTACGAGGAAGAAAGTTGGCCCCAGTTGCGCGCCTTGGGAGAGTCCTAATTCAATCGTAGTAGTAGCGCAGACAGCATCATATCATCTTAATATATTTGACTACGTGTGTGATACATGATATCTACTCTAATTCTAATCTATTTCTAGATTCACAGAATTAGATAGATAGATAGATAGATGAACGCTTTATTCATCATCATCATCATCATCATCAGCCCATCACGTTCCCACTGCTGGGACACGAGCCTTCTCTCATAGAGAGAGTATCTCATAGGTCATAATCCACCACGCTGGCCCAGTGTGGGTTGGTGTTTATTGCACCTTGTTGTTAACGCTTTATTGCAAACATTAAATTAAAGACATTACATAAAAACAATTAAAGAAAGTTTTGGAATGTGCGGATTTATCGATAAAATCTATCTCTTCCAGGCAACCTTTGGATGGAGAGGAATTATCAAAATGCTAAAGACGGGGATGTAAGATGTAAGAATTGATTTCGCAAAAGAGATTTTTGTTATTAGATTACAATACTTGCAGTATTAATAAATACGAATGTTTTATCTTCTCTGTTTTCTCTTTCTCTCTCTAATAGTTTAAAAGTAAGTCACCTGACTGGTGACTTACTTTTAAACTATTAGAACTAAACTTTTAGCGTCTCGTTAGTCATTTAGTACTTTTAAATTACTTGACTGCTTTTTATGCGACTTAACCATCAATTAGATTAATCTGGACAAGGAAACTTAGAGTGAAGATATATAATATGGGCTTTTGAAAAAAAGATCACTGCTTAGCGATAAGACCACCTATTGTATTTATTAATTATGTATGACTACTGTAATTCTGTTTTCTTTTTTTTAAGTGCAGGAAGGTGTTATCTATCTATCTATCTAAAGAAATAAAAATAAATTTATTGAGAAATGTAAGTTTGTATACACATTCAAAGTTTACACCCGTGTGAAGTCGGGGCGGATCACTAGTTATTCTTAAACTGAATGGTGAACGGTAAAGAATCTACAAAGCAAAGGGCTTGTGTTACAATCTATCTTTATAAGTTTTGGGTAGCAAAAAGATTTATTTGACACTTCTCCAATTTATCTCAATTAAAGCTAAACCAATGTTGATTAATTAAGCTCAGGAGATAAATCTGTCCAAATGTCGCCTAATCTAAAGAGATTTATCTACAAACACGTCAAACAAGGGCTTGATATAGGTGACTTGTATCTATCTTCCCATGTTGTGTAAGATTCCAATTTATACAATACAATACAATACAATAATACTTTATTGAATACCAAATACACAGTAAAACAATAGTCAACTAAATCAATAACAATATACCTACCAAAATAATCTTAAAGTAACGCCGTCCATATATATTGTTGTCTACATTCCTTCACTTGTGGTCTGGAAGAGATTGCTTTGAGCGGTAAGACCGCCCATTGTGACACTATTATTAAGTTATTTGTTATTTTAGTTTTTAATTATTTCTGTATTTTGGTGTTATAATAAAGAGTTATTCTATTCTATTCTATTTTTTTATTCAATACGTTTTATAGAAAAAAATACCGACTTCAATGTATCTTCGAAGTCCAAGGTCAAATATCGATGAAATCTATAAGGGCCACTTCGTAGCTATACTGAACCCAACGCAAAAAGAATTTTCCGAATCGGTTCATGAATGACGGAGTTCTGAGGTAATAAAGTAAAAAAAAACAATCGAATAGACCACCTTCTTTTTTGAACTCAGTAAAAAAGATGGCGGCCTTATCGCTAAGCACAATTTTTTACAGGCAACCTTATTTACTATGTAATTGTGAAGCCTCCTCATATTTTCAGTCCATGGTCAATATTTTTAATTGAACTGTTTCATTGTATTACAGCAGTTATTAATATCATTTAACTAATAAAATTGTTATTGTCCTGTATGATGTTGTTATTCGTACTTTGAAAGCAATATATAACATTTATTTGCAAAGTACATAGTTATGTACAAATATATAAAAATATGAATATGTCATTTGGATAGATAAATAGATAGACAACACTTTATTGCACTTAAAAAAAGAAAACAGAATTACAGTTGGTAATACATCATTAATAAGTAAAATAGGTGGTCTTATCGCTAAGCAGCGATCTCTTCCAGACAACCATAGGGCAAGGAAGACAACATTTTAAAGAGGATAGTGTGCAGTAGATAATAAGTAGGACGAATGAAATAATTTTAAAATATATATATATATATATATATATATATATATATATATATATATATAGTCCACCACGCTGGCTCAGTACTGGTTGGTGGATGTCACATATCCTTGATTTTTGGTGATTAATTCTTGGACATGCCGGTGTCCTCACGATGTTTTCCTTGACCGTTTTTAGAGCAATTAAATCCGCACATAACTTAAGAAAGTCAGTGCCAGCGGGATTCGAACTCGGGTGCGTCGGATCGAAAGTCGCACATGCTCCCACTGAGCCACACTCGCTCTTTTTTGGACACTAAAATGAAATGAAGGGAAATCAACTGAAATCAGCATCGACTGAAATGTACGTGATCTGTATAACTTATATTGACGCCAGATGGTGAAAATATTTTATATATTATATATATATATATATATATATATATATATATATATATATATACGCTTAATAGATCTATGCTTGGCCACTATCTCGCCTGATGTGAAGCGATGATGTGGCCTAAGATGGAGCACATAGATCTAGAGAGAGACGGTAGTTGAGCGGCTGCTCAGACCCGTCTCCCCGATGGTTCACCGAACATCATCCCGAAACACGACTGGGTCGCTTGACGGCATATATTATAACTTCTATCACCGCCGTCCGTTTATGCTTCGTTATTCCTCTCCATCCAAAGGTTGTCTGGAACAGATCGCTTTGAGCGATAAGACCGCCCATTGTTACACCATTGTAAACATTTAACTTGTACTTAATTTCTATGCTTAAGGTGAATAATAAATTGTTTATCTATCTATCTATATTTTTAGAAGACGATGATGTACGATTACTTGCTAAATGCATTTGTGGAACGAATATATTTAATGAATAGAAATTGCTTCTTGGCTCTTTATTAAACAATTAGCTGCGCCCATCAGTTTCACCCGAATTTTCTCAAAAAAAAAGTAATTTGCCAGGTCCTAGAGTACCCACATTCAAAATTTCGTCAAATTTAGTTTTTTAACGGTACTGAGACCAGCAAGTTATCGCTGATAGTAAGCGCCACGCCTGCCCATAACAATTGCAGTGCCACCCAGAAGTTTTATTACCATAAAAAGCACTGCGTAGCACTGGATAGCGCACATCATCCCGAGGCATCAGATATTAAGTCTCATATGCCCAGTAATTTCGATAGTGCAGTAGTTTGGCTTGATTGAGTGACAAACAAACATCCATCCATCCATCCATCCATCCCTACAAACTCTCGCATTTGTATTCGTTTTCTTATAGCATCGTATTGGGATGTCCTGTCAAGATGTTATACTTGTGTCTTAATAAATAAATAAATAAATAAATAATATTAGTATAAATAATAAATAAATAAATAATATTTCATTCATCACTAGCTTGTTAATTCCTTTTAAATTACAACAAGAAATAACATTTCTAATTACTCTTGCGGTAACTACACATGAACTATATCATTACCATAAAAAAGATATAAAACTTGGATACATCTGGTTCACAAATTAGCTAGTTCCCCGTATCCACGATGTCATCTTACTCCGGACTAATTAGCTAGCTAATAACAATCATTACGTTGTATCTGTTCTAGAGAACTCTAGTCATCGTATTCGCACCACGGCGATCTTTGCGTTCTAAAAACTGGAGTAAAAACTGTAACCATTACATTGTAGAATACAAATACGTTTTAATATTTGACCTGTATTGGTGTTGCTCCCTCAGAGAGCTTAATTTAGATTGTACGCGAAATTTCTTGGAAAGTAAAGGAATAGGGGATCGGATAAGTTTTCAAAAAGTGTTTTAAATTAACTACACTGAATATATATAGCCATGAAAAATACTATTTTAATTAAATAACGCTCTTAAAGAACCTAAAACTATGTTTAAATATTATGTTTCAAATATTGCCGCGCAAAAGGTCACCTCAAAACTTGTGATGTCATGTAGGTAGAAAACGACAAACTCTTCGAAATAAAACTTGCAAATAGATTCTAATACGTTTTGTGAAGTTTGGGGACTATATTGTAGTAATGGAACGAAAAAAATAGCAAAAATACAATTTATGCAAAGCAAAAACGTAAAATAAACACAAGCTTAACTCACGGCATTTGCCTACAAATGACGTCATGCGCTGTGATTATTGTTTCGTTTGAGATGAAGAACAGATTAAAAATGTCAGAATTATTTATTGATTTAAAAATATAAATCATCTCACAAAAATTAATTGACTGATCTTTCTGGTTCGACGAACATTCGTTCTAACTACATTTTAGATTTTTTCTCGATTACTGTCCGATCCCCTATTAAAGACAGACGCAGGACGAGATAATATTTCTGGTAGCTACTTTTAGTTACGTGCGTTACTACGTTATGTACGTTAATACTTCTTCAAAAAAAGAGGTTTTGTTTTTTTATGTTTGTTACCTCAGAACTTCGTCATTTATGAACCGATTTCGAAAAATCTTTTAGCGTTGGGTTCAGTACAGCTACGAAGTCCCATATAAATCATCGATATTTGACCTTGGACTTCTAAGATACATTGAAGTCGGTTTTTGTTTTTTTCTAAATTTAATAGTCTGAATATTAAATTATTTGATTACGTCTTACAAGACGCACGGAAACTCGGCATCCGTACATGGTTGACATTCCCCCTGCCGGGAACAAAGCGTTTTGCTTCGACCTTTTTAATGCGAACAGCTAAGGAATGGAACACATTACCAGCGTCTTTGTTTCCCGATTCTAGATTCTTATAAGCTAGGTGTATTCAAGTCTCGAGTGAATCGGTATCTAGGCAAGCATGATCCATAGTCGACCGCGTCGTCACTTTCCAACAAGTCAAATGCTTGCCTAATCGGTAATAAAAAAAACCTACATTATATTATGTCGTGTTGGTTTTGCTGCTTTGTTTCCTGACTAAATTAATAGTCTATAATACTCTAAATGATAGATCTCTTTCTTTTGGGTATGTTTTACTGATACATTATTGATATCTAGGAAATAACATTTTAATTTATATTAAAATAGCTGCTATCCGCGACTGTGTCCGCCTAGAATTCGGTTTATAGTTGTTCCCTGGGGAACAACTATAAACGTTCGAGGGTTAGTTTTCCCAGGCCGAAAAAGTACCATTAGTCTTATTGTCCTATGTCCTATCCGGGGGCCTAATGTACCTACAAATCAAATTTCATCAAAATCCGTTCAGCTGTTACGGAGCTAAGTGGTACCAAATACACACACGACACAGACTTTTACATTTATAATATTCATCATCATCAACAGCCTATTTGAGTCCACTGCTGGACATAGGTCTCTCCCAATGCACGCCACTGAGCCCGATCCTCGGCTCTTCGCATGTAGTTGCTGCCAGCTACTTAATGCATGTCGTCGTTCCATCTGGTCGGAGGGCGTCCTACACTACGCTTTACCCCATCGGTTATCGGTTCTTCGACTAATGTGACCGGCCCATTGCCACTTCAGCTTACTTATTCGTTGAGCTATGTCGGATACTTTGGTTCTCTGTACTGTTTATATATATAGTAGAATGTTAATATGTCACCACATACAGTGTTAAGTTAAGAACCATATTATTTTTAAAGCCAACTTAAAAACGACTACAATGTAAATGAAGGACATATGATAAGTAAAACAGAATTAACGAGAACGGAAAGCGAATAATTAAGTCAAAATTAGCTCATATCGTTCGTTGATAACAGAATTAAATACCGGTTAGTTGAACAACTTGGTAATTGTTTTACTGAGTAACGCGGATTATTAGCTCAGAGGTTGGTAAAGATTAAGCAGCCAAGTGCCGAACCTAGGGTGTTAAGTAAGGTTAGTTAGAAGAGCGAATGTGGTTGAACAGTTATCAATGTCTTAATCACTTACATTTGTAATTAGCTAATTGTCTCAGGGTGACGAGCGCAGTGCAGCGCCGCGCAGGATTTTGCAAAACAAAGTGTTGGGTGGTGCTGTTATTGTTATGGGCTGGCGTATTGATTATATCATCAGGCAAACGACCAGCTCGACTCGTCATTCAGTTACATTAAAAAAATTGTATTCATGACCAACACTTGTCATAATGAAGCAGAAGTTCTTGAGCAAAGTAAGGCAACCAATAACCAATCAGAACTTTGCCTCAATTTCAGTTAACTATTGAATTATTATTGCAACTCAATTGTATTAAAAATCGTCGATATTTCTCGTAGTCACTATTTTATCAGCAGTGGAAATTCAATAGGATAGATTGGGATTATTTGGGATAGATGAACCCTAGAATATAAATATGAATATGTACTTCTGGTAACAAACATATAGGCTGCATGAAAACTTTTTTTCGTGAGTGTTATTCATAATTGATCTGACTGCACTTATTTTTCTTACCTTATGGTTGTCTGGAAGAGATCGATGCTTAGCGATAAGACCGCGTATTGAAGTGTTTATAAGAAATTATGTATTAGCAACTGTATTTCCTTTTTTTTAAGTGCTATAAAGTGTTTTCTATCTATCTATCTAAATATTCTAAAAATATTAATCAAAACATTATTAACTGCTTAATAAGAAAACTACAAAAATGTGACTAACATTCATACATTAAAAAAATGCAAATAATGAACCAATGACTTTGGAATGTTAATAATTGCATCCTCCTCTTTTCTAATATTGCTGTGCCCGACGGGGTCCATAAGAGACTTTGTACGTTTACCAAATTACACCTTATACTACGTATGGAAGCAATAAAGAATCTGAATCAATATACTTTAATTCCATGACAATACAAGTATAATTAATAATACATTATATATTATAGTATATGAAACTAAAACTAAAAACCTTAAAAAATATAATACTAAAATATATTATTAAAAGGAGTCCCTTTAGGCAAGGTTCCGAAGATACTGGCAGCGCTCCTCCTTTGAATAGCTAGACTGTTTCTTTGTAGCTGCCAGCTCTTCGGTGAATAATGTTTTAACCGTGAGTCTTGCCGTTTTATATCAATTTAGAAATACCCTTTCAACTTATCTACAGAGATAACGTGTTAAGCCAAGTGTTAAAGTTTAATAAGACTGATTACCACCACTTGCGCGGAAACCAGCACAGATACCGCATCTGCACACAATGTGTTTGATTTCACACGGACGCCGGGCGTTCGCACCACTTTCCGTTTCATTACGATATTACATACTTCTTGTATGTACTTAACACCTCCCATGGTTAGATAATGGCTTTTGAGACACTCAGTCCCATGCTGCATGTTTGAGATACCATAGTATATTTTTACCACTTTTTTATGCGATTGCAATTTTTATCAAATAATATAATGTGTAATAATGTGTACCTAGTACCTATATGTATGTTTATGTAGACAGTCAGTATGTTGCTGTTGTTTGGTACCTATTATTTAGGTTTATTTTATTGACATTGTTTATGTTTATATTATTATTGTAGACCTTACATCCCCGTCTTTAACATATTGATAATTTTCCTCTCCATCCAAAGGTTGCCTGGAAGAGATCGCTTTTAGCGATAAGGCCGCCCATTGTAACACTTCCTTTATTTGTTTTAATGTAATGTCTGTAATTCAATGTTTGCAATAAAGCGTGCATCTATCTATCTACCTATCTAGGTAGTTATTACTAGCCGATACCCGCGATTCCGTCCGCGTGGAATTCGGTTTATACCTAGGACCTTCAAAAAAGGAGGAGTTTCTCAATTCGATTGCATATTATTTTGTTTTGTTTGTACCTCAGAACTCCGTCATTTATAAACTGATTTGTAAAATGTTTTGCGTTGGGTTCAGTATAGCTACAATGTGATCCCGTATAAATTTAATCGAAATGCGACCTTGAACTTCGAAGATTCATCAGAATAGATGTCGGTTTTTTTTGTTATAAAATGAATTATATGGGAAATGCTCCGATATTTATTTATTAAAGATAAGTAGGCGAGGCTACGGGGCTAACCTCTGATCTCTACACGCAAAATGCACCACTGTAGTGGTGAGGTGGTAACGGAGGCGATGGTACATGGATGGAACATACTAAATTTCATCTAAATTCATTCAGTATACTAACATAGCAACGTTATAAATGATTTAGTGTTTCCTGACCAAAATTATCTCCACAATTAGATAGCATTAATATTTATACATTTCGCATGATTCCCGATCCTTGACACAGTTGTAGACCACCCACGGGCACCACCCACTGCACGTTTTAGTACTTATAGTTTTGTTTAGAGCTAGATTATACCTACTCGTAGCGAGGTACTCTTGCGAGTTGAGTGTCCAAGAGAAAATTGTTGTAGGAAATGTGCAAGTTGAAAAGAAAGCGGTGGAAGAAATGCAGTGGGTACCGCGTTACATAACCACGTCAAAAGTTCTTTATTCAATTTCGGTATCGGAAAAAGAACCCCTACCCAGAAGATACGGCAAGAAACTGAGGGGCATTTTTAGAACTTTTATTACAATATGTTTGTTTCTGACAATATTATGTTTCTGGCCAGTTGGCTATTTGGCAAAAGCGAAATGTTCCATGCATCATTGTTATCTATGTCATCACTAACGTTAACCATTCTAATATTTCTACTAATGTTTAAAGTTTGGTTAGTGACCTTAGTTCACTTGAGGGTAATCTATACTAATATTATGCATGTAAAAAGGTAAAATTGTCAGTATGTTCGTAGGATGTAATCTCTGGAACCACTGATGCGACTTTGAAAATTTTTTCACAGATAGAAACATTGTGTTTCATTATGTCGAGGCGAACTAAGTCACGGGCGTGAGTATATCTACTATCCTTATTCATTTACATATATTGATATGCGAGCCGTGTCACGTGATAGTGCCCACTAAATATCACAACTACATGCGCACAAAATTCACATCCATCACTCACATAGCCAGACATCAAACATAACGCATACTTCCTAACCAAATTATGAGGATCTGGAGACTCCGGAGTCATAATGTACATACATACAATCATACTCGTAAGTATAACAAATAACTACCTACGTATTTATTCATCATCATCATCATCAGCCCATCATGGTCTTACTGCTGGGACTTGGGCTTTCTCATAGAAGAGAATATGGGCCATAATTCACCACACTGGCCCAGTGCGGGTGGATGTCACATGTCCTTGAATTTTTTTGTGATTATTCCTTGGACATGCCGGTTTCTTTACGATATTTTCCTGCACCGTTTTTAGAGCGAGTGTTAAATCTGAAAACAAATCTTATGTAGAACAAACACTTCAACTGATGTAGAGTTCTTTACTATCAAAAGTCATAACTTCAAAAGCAACAAATTGTTTACTCAGTATTCTGTATCTTTTTTATCAACTCTTTTATCTATTGCTAAAGATTTCCTAGAGATAGTTTTCCTCAACATTTATTGAGTAGTTTTATCTAGAAGTCTTCAAAAGAGTGATTCAGATTCATAATTTAATACACGATTTTTGATGAAAAATATATTTTTCAAGATCGGAACCGCGAGCTGATTAAAATGAGCCCAAAAATTAGTAGTTTACGATGATCCGTCAAGGAGTTCCATTGCCCACCTTCCGTCTCTATCATCAGATCAGCTGGCTGGTCACCATAATATTGCATTGTCATCGGACTTTGACAAGTAATTAAAATTTCAACTCCGTAGGATAAGAGGAAGTGGTTCTGATTCAACTTGCAAGATTTGACCCAAACATTGCAAGTTAAATAAAAGCTTGTAAAAAAGCAAGTCCCAACAAATGCTAGGAATAATATTCCGCATAAAGGATAATGGCTATGCCTTACGACATTACCACCGCGCTCATAAAGATTTTCTCGGCAGGTACACGTTATGCAAATACCTGAGGCATGCGGACCACTCGCAGGGCCGCCTCTATAGACGTATTGTCTGGTGTATTACGACTCAAACGCTGCTAAGGATAAACTAAGACAAATTGTCGCGCGACTTTTTACTTGAGGTTGTGTGTGTTACTTTATTTACTCGTGGTAGGTTTCTCGTATGCAGGAGACCGTCTGGGTAGGTACCACAGCTTTGCCAGTTATTCTGCCGCCAAGCAGTAGAGCGCAAGCATTACTGTGTTCCGGCACAGAATACTAAGGGACAGAAGCATCACTCCGCAAAGAAATTTAAACAAATAGCGACTCTTGCTATGACATAATAAAATTCAATTCAGCTCGCGTAGCGCTTCATACCTACCAGTCATTTTAACCTACAGAGCGCCTCTCTCTCTATCGCATAGCTCTTATCTCTTCTGACGCGGCACGTGTAACGACGCGCGACCCGCCGTCGGTGTCCGGCTATGTACTTGTAGCTTCGTACCTACAGTGCGGAGTGCGCTAGGCCTGGTTCCGGGCATTGTAGCCAGTGAAATTACTGAGAATATGAGACTTAATATCTGGTGCCTTGGGGTGATGAGTGCAGTGATACTCAGTGCTTTTTATGGTATTAAGTTCTGGGTGGCACCGCAATTGTTATGGGCAGGCGTGGCGCTTACCATACGGCGAACGACTTGCACGTTGAGACTCAGATCCATAAAAAAAATTGAAGCTACAGTGGATAGAGACACTACGTCTAATCTATCTAAACGAAACAATAAGTCGCATGCAGCAATATAGAAATAAAACGCGCGGCAATTTTTTGCAGTGTGGTCAATCCCTAAGACACGTAATATTGAATCTAGTGAGACTAATTCCCAAAGTACCAGCATTAAAAGCCATTACCTTATAAACCTTATTTCTAACTCCAAAGTGTCGTTTATCCAAGATGCTTAGAATAAACAAGTTGGTGTGCCTGCAACTGTCCGCCCACAGTGACTAAAAGGCAGTCCTTTCCTGGTCTCTAGTCCCCACTTGGTTTGATACTTGTCGTGATTGTAATATCGGTACAAATGCTGGAGAGAAGGGGATTGGCAAGAAAAACAACTGCTGTTTGGACTGTTTGGAATCTAGGTCAGTCTGGGAGATTTATTACAGGTTTCTGAAACATCTGACGTCGGATATAACAATTGGCTATCCCGTTAGCTAAGATAAGTATGACTTGTTGATTAGATTAGATTGGACTGGCAGCGATTTGTGGAAGATTGCGTGGCGATTGCATCAGGTAGAGTAAAATAATAAATTTAATAAATTTCTACTGACACAGTTTCGGTCTACACTGGAAGTAGGAAATGTAGGTACAGCCAAGGTAATCATCACAATTAGTTACATGTGCATTAAGGGGACGATAAGTAAATCGTCCCCTTAATGCAAAAACTAACTAAGTGCGCTTTTTAACATTTTAATATTAGTATCTTGAAGAGGAGATTCTAATGGTATTCGTAACTCATTTTTGTTAAAAAGCGCACTTAGTTGGTTTTTGCAGTAAGGGGACGTTATATCATTTAATCTGATGTAACTCACAAGGAGCTTAGGAGTCATAATACAGAGGTTTTTTTTTATGGAACTGATTGATGTGACGATCAAGTCGTTCGCCTGATGGTAAGCGCCACGCCTGCCCATAACAATTGCAGTGCCACCCAGAACATTTAATACCATAAAAAGCACTGCGAAGCACTACATTGCACTCGTCGCCTCGAGATATCAGATATGCCCTGTAATATCTTTTTTGGAGTGGTAGGCTCTGGCCGTGTTTGTAATACCACCCACCGAACAAAGCCATGCCGTCAAACGACCTAGTCGTGTTTCGGGATGATGTTCGGTGAACCATCGGAGAGACGGGTCTGAGCAGCCGCTCAACTACCGTGTCTCTTTAAATCTATGTGCTCCATCTTAGGCCACATCGTCGCTTCACATCAGGCGAGATAGTGGCCAAACTTAGATCTATTTGGTGTAAAAAATAAAAAAATTCGCTACAATGCCCTTCAAACCAGAACACAGTAATGCTTGCGCACTACTGCTTAGCGGCAGAATAGCTGGCAAAGCTGTGGTACCTACCCAAACGGCCTCCAGCACACAAGAGACCTACCACGAGACCCGTTGAAATCAGACCGCTCACCCCACTCGCACTAAACCCAGTGTTTACATTCAAAGTCTAATTCTGTAAAATGATTTATCGCCCGCACGCATCTGACCGGAAGTGGTGCTCGCAGGGACCGTTTCCGGTGGCCATTGCCGCCGCTCCAACGGACTATCAAATGAACCGAGACCGGCCATTGTCTAAGCCCTTTCCTTGGATAATAATTCAAGCAGTGCTCTATTAGGGTCGTTGAACAGATTATGGATGATGATCACGCTTTATGGTTCGGTAATGACATCATAGAGCCTCGGATTAAATAAACTATAGTATACATAGATCGTTCTGTGACTGTAACGACGATATACACAGGGTAGCTGGTAGTGACTGGAGAAGGAAAGCCGAAGATTGGACTTAGTGGCATGCTTAATGACATAATGACTAATGAGGCATATGGCAAAGATTGGACTGATAATAGGCTGATGATGTATCCAACACAGAGCCGCTGAGAGGCGCACCGACTAGCGGAGACAAACGGCTTATGCCAGGGTAGAGGGGACCACCCCGAGACCTACACCTACCACTCCCCCTGGGGGAGGAGGAACATTAACTATAAAGTAAATAACAGTCATAGGGGATACCTATATACCCAGATCTATCTAGCTCACTTGGTCAGTGGCTCCAAAGTCCACGTCTTGTATATAATTCCATCAAATGGATACTGTAAATGTGGATTAATTATTATAACGTACCTAGGTCCTGAAGTTCAAGTAGTCTACTCTGGCAAAACTGCAGGGGAATCGTCTCACTCGAACACTGATCCCGATCGCTTTCAAACATGTCTTGTGATCGGCGTTTGTCTGTGGAATTGACGAACTTTTCTACTCAAAGTCCGCGTTCCAATCCCTATCGCAATCACGATCGCTAAAAATTGCCGACAGTGCACTTTGAAAGACGCTAACATCTTCCAAATTTGAAAATAAAAGCAATCGGGATCGGTGTTCACGTTACACGATTCTCCTGCTGATATTGTTTGCTATCGAAGCGCCATTATGGCTATTTGCCAAGGCTACCGTGGGGAAAAGGGCAAGAGAGAAAAAAAACTTTTTTTTTCAATTTTGATGAGTCATGTGGAGTTTATAAACATTGCGAAGAACGTGTATCATTAAAACTGGCAGAATGCCAACACGACCTTGCACCCAGAGTAGATAAAAATAGGATTTGCAGTTAGAAAATACTCTCCACGATGTATTTTCTACTCCTTACGATATAAAGACCACCCAGAAGCAACAGTTCGATTGCTGTTTATGCTAGACTAGCATGAGTCATCAATATTAAAGATCACTATACTATTCATGACCTAGAGTCAGATAGGCATATAAATATATCTAACAACTAAGATTGTAGAAGACAGAAAGAGGTATTTATTTGTCGAAAAGAGGTGAATAAAGAAAATCAAATTAAAATTAAATAACGCCCAACGATCACATACATAGATCCTGACCCCTAACTAGGATTCCCTGTATCTAGCGAACCAGGAACTATGAGGACCATGGTCCCACAACACCCAGACACGAAACAAATGCTTGCGCTTTTTTTTCTGTGCACAAACATTTGTCCCGTCGCGGGAATCGAACCCGCAACCTCAGTGATGTATGAGATTTGAGCCAACCTGTCCAACCACTACACCATAGAGGCTGTCAAATCAAATCAAGAAGATAATGAACAAGATTTTTGTTGAAAAATATAGTTTTCATGACAAGCTGTTAACAAATTCGTAATTAGAACCGCGAGCAGAAAAATGAGACCAAACACTAGTAGTTTACGATTATCCGTCATGAAGTTCCATTGCCGACCTTCTGGCTCCATATAACATTGCATTTGTCACCATAATATTGCATTGTCATCGGACTTTGACAATATGCAAAGTTCAACTCCGACTGACCCAAACAAATAAATAAATAAACATTGCAAGTTAAATAAAGCTTGTAAAAATGGCGCTAACTTGTCGTTTTATCATTACAAAACGCGATGTTCTGTCAATCCCTTAAGAATATTGAGGTGTTCTTACTGCGGTGACCACGAAAATCGAAATAATAATTTAGATTTCTGTGGCGGTGACGATATTGGTTTAGCAGCTTCTGCCTTGCGTTTAGGAGATCAAATGGGACAGGGCAGCAATATAAATAAAGATATCCAGGAGAGATGAGCCATACGGGTAGATTATTTCGATTCATGACCACATAGGATTCCCGTAGCTGCTATTTTTGAAAGTCCAGATCATCGTGTGTCACCACTAACACCAGGAATCCTTGAAACCATTTGCAATCTTCATGATTATTCATACGAAAACGCAAATTAGCTTTCTATATCTTTGTGGGTGTGTAAATAAGTACGCTTTGTAATTATGTATGTGTTGACATAATGTTAATGCCAATTCATAAGTAATTAATGCATATGCTTGGTACATATACCCCACGCTTCGGTTATACGAAACAGCGAAATTACTGGGCATATAAGACTTAATATCTGATGTCTCGGGGTGGTGAGCGTCATGCAGTGCTACGCAGTGCTTTTTATAGTATTAAACGTTCTGGGTGGCAATGCAATTGTTATAACCAGGCGTGGCGCTTACCATCAGGCGAACCGAGACCGAGACATCAGATGCTCAGTAATTTCGCTAGCTAAAATGCCCTTCAAACCGGAACAAAGTAATGCTTGCGCACTACTGCTTGGCGGCAGAATAACTGGCAAAGCTGTGGTACCTACCCAGACGGCCTCCCGCATACGAGAGACCTACCCCAAGTAAAAACACATATGACTTAAAATAAAACTTGACAATAAGCGGAAATCAGATGCGTAATGTACGCGTTCGGAAGGAAATGATCTAACTCTTGCTAATTGATAAACAACCAAATAAAACTTATGATGATACACGTTTTTCCATTGACAAGTCTCAGTTTCCCAGGAAATTTATCTTGTCTTGATACATAAAAAAAAAAAAAGGTTGACTGGAAAGGAAAGGAGGAAAAGAAAGAAAAGAAAAGGAGGAAAAAAAGAAAAAGAAAGGAAAAAAGAAAAGAGAAGGAAAGGAAAGGAGGTTTAAAGGTTGTCTGGAAGAGATCGCTTTGAGCGATAAGACCGCCTATTGTTATGCTGATTACTGTAAAATTTACTTGTTTTTCATGTACCTATATTTAAGGTTTTTTAACAATAAAGTGTTTATCTATCTATCTATCTATACATAGCTACGGATTTAGGTATATCGTATAGATAGGTGCGAAATCAGGTAAAATGTAGATAAAACATAGTGGATTGAATGAAGTAAGCCGTGTGTATACTTATTATATAATATAGGTATATAATATAGTACTACCATATAAGCACAAATACCTGTTTTGTGATAAAAATGTGATCGAGATAGGAAATTATTTTATGTATTGACAATACGTTAGGTCGTTCGCCTGAACCTTAAGTACCTATTTATGAAAATACTCTCGTCTATAAGGCTGTTGGTTGGTTTTTGTCATCCTCGTACAAGTGGAAATACAGTTATCTGGCCGAATAATTCCCTACGAACTGTGCAAACGAAATGCCGTCATGCGCATGTCTATGTCTATATAGCGTGTTACATCTTAGACCACATCATCGCTTACCATCAGGTGAGATAGTGGTCAAACGCAAGCCTATAACCAGTAAAAAAAACTAAAGATTGAAAAATCGGCCCTTAAAATTAATCTTACATACTCTAATTGAATCTTACTAAGCTGTGCCTAGTAAGATAAGGCACCAGTGGCGTCGCTAGGTAACCAAAGGCCCTGGGACAAAAAATAATCTAGGGCCCCAACTAAACTACTTAAAATCGTTTGTTCCGTATTCGTAGTGTTCCGAATTCGACGTACTCCAGATTTGTCGTTATCCAGATTCGTCGTACTCCAGCCCCCCTTCTCATATGTCCCTTAAGCGCCAATCGTATATCGTGTTGAGCTCGGATTAAGGTGTAGATTCACTGCGACAATTTCTGATGTTGCCATATATTGTCCCATTAAGTTAATCTCAACTCGTAGTCATCGTATTTTGGTATAAATTAATGAGATTAATTCGATTTCTTGCCTGAATCGACAATAATTAGACCGTATCTTATTAGTCGCAGTGAAGCTATACCTTAATTCGACCTCAACACGATATACGATTGGCGCTTGAGGGACATATGGGTAGGGGGGCTGATCCGTCGTAAAAGTCGCGTTCCTGGAATCTGGTTTATTTATATTCCGAATGTGGGAGAAATTTTCACTAGTTCAATGTATAGTACGTAAGTTAGAGTTTGAGGGGCCCTCTGAGCTTGGGGGCCCCGGGGCAGCGCCCCGTCTAGCCCTCCGGTAGCTACGCCACTGTAAGGCACCAAGGTAAGGTAGCATTCAGGTTACCACTTAGGTAGGTAACTATGCCAGTTACTTAGGTACCTACACAAAAACCTAATCATGCATGTCCTAAAATTAAGGTAGGTACGTGAAGTAAGCAAGATGACTGTACGATGACAAGAAATGTTTATGTAAGTACTGCGCTACCTACCGGACATATTAATGACTATTGTTGACACTCGATCATTTATGTATGAGTAGGTGGGTCCCAAATAGGATAACTATTTATGTTAATAACTTAATAATCATAGCAAAGTTGTACAGGTTCACAACTGTGTGCAACAACCTTCATTTCAGCTAAAAAAAATAATGGCCTAATACTATGCTTTGAGACTAACAAAAACAACAAATATCTAAGTAGAGCCTTCGTAGCGTTTATGAAGCCACAAGTAATTATTCTGTTAAAAGTTTGTACTAGGAATTATAATATTTTTCCTCTAAATTGGCTATGAATACCACCGAAGAATGAAGAATTCTGAGCACATCAGCGTCAATAAAAATAAGCACTGACCTTATAATTGAGCCCCTGGACGTCCTCTTCCAGAGAAACATCCGAGTACATGTCGTCCGCAGGCTCCCCGCCCGACCCGCAGCCCGACGAGTTGAACGACGACGAACGGTACAATTGGCTGGAACAAACACTCACCTTCATTCAATTTGCTTTATTAATCCTAATTTTCGTAGAAAATCATATTTTTTTAGATTGAGTGACAAGTAATGCCATCTATGTCACCGCATGGGAAGTTGTTTAGCGCCATCTGTGGTGTGCATGAGTAACTATTTGGTATGACAGCTATGGTGTTGATTGCAGTGATGTTCAATAGATGGCGCTACAATTACATAAATCACGATAGATGGCACTGTTATCAGTTGATCAGTATCGTAGCTTTATTATCATAAATAGGTTGAAAATATGTATAACCTACTTAGCAGGTAAGTTGTTTATATATTTACCTGGCTAAGACATTGGAGCCAATTTGCCGCTTCCCAGAGCTGAAACAAGCAAACGGAACGAATAAGTAAATGGGAATTGATTTATAACTAAATAAAGCTAGTCATTTAATCTGAATATAAATTTAGCCATTTTTTAAAAGGTTTTGCTTATCATGGACTTATGGACAGTTAGTTTATCTATTTCATCGGTCCCTAGATCAGCTGTTTCGATATCAATGAACGGAAGACCATTAACCAATGACCTCAATGTCTTCCCTAGTTATCTCAAGCTGTCGAACGCTTCCTGTGTACTACGATTTAAAAGGTGAAGTCACGTCAGCTGCACAATGTACATGGTACCACGGACGTAAGCTAGGTTAGTTGGCTGGTTGGCTAGGTTGAGTAGGTATATATAGTATATAGCCCAGGGCAGCGATTAAGTTACTTGCTTGATAAGCAACAACGATTTTAATGGGAGAGTTAAGAGTTTATTTTACAGTTTGCACTAAATGTTATATTTTTAGAACACCTAGATATTGTGTTTTAAGACTCAAGAACATTTTGGATATTTTGTGGTTAAAATGTGGAAGAGCATTCATAATTTTAAACTATCGACACGGAATACTTAATAGTACTTACATACTATCGATATACTATTATATATTCTGTATTATCGAATAAATGCGGTTTGCTGAACAGTGCATCAATATTGATGACTTAATTATTTTAACCCCTTTTAGACCTACTACTTGTACGTAAATAAATTCAAATATGTTTTTTTCTTATTATTTGTTAGGCAAACATTTGACCGCTGTTTCACCTGATGGAAAATGATGACGCGGTCGACGATGGATCATGCTTGCCTAGAAGATACTGATTCACTCTGGACTTGAAAACACCTAGATTGTAAGTATCGGGAAACAGAATAATTTACGTTTATGATAAGGACAAAAAGTAATTAAATGTTTCCTCGCTTTTTGTTCCTTTCTTGTACGTACCTATTATTAACTACTTATACCTAGGAACAGATGAGGTTTTTTTGTTTGTGAAATATTAGTAAAATGTATATTTTATTTAAAAAATAAGTAAAATATTTCATTATTTAACTAGACCGCCTTTTTAATCATTTCTACAAAAGTATTTATTGAACTAAGCACTGTTACTAAGTTATTCATATTTTATCTCGCATTTCTTTCATTTCCACGATGTAGGTACCTGGATACCTATATAAATGAGGAAATTATTTACCGCAAGCAACTGCAACGTAAGCGAAGCAATTAATTCATTTATAACATAATAAGGCTTACTATCATGTAGGTACATGAATGTGTTTACATGTAAGTACCTATGTAGGTACTTTAAAAGTATTAGGGTTACCATATCGCGGTGAGTAAATACTTTTATAAGTTTATGTATACAATCGAGGAGAGTTAACCAAAATCTGGTTTGTTTTTTATTATCTCACTAGCTGTGCCCGGCGATTTTACCCGCGGTTTCCCGGGATGAAAAGAATCTAGTTGTCTCCATTCCGAATTTCACTAAAATCCGTTCAGCTATATATCTAACTGTATAGTCATAGGTTCCGGCTGAAAATCAGTGCTAAGGTATTTATTATCTTAGTTTTACGCTGAGTCAGAACCTTTTCCTGACATCGCGCAACGTTTCATTGTTCTATAATTATATTATGTATTTATTGTGTGTTATATAGTATTATACATTATCTTTTTCTGTTACAGTATTATTTGTTATGTATAGTATAGCGTTATAGTTAAATGTAATGTTGCGTGTGTGGCTCGAATAAGTGTGTTTCTTCTTCTTCTATTGTAGCATAAAGAGGTAACGAACACATTTACACACTTACACAGTAACATACAAACTTTCGCATTTATAATATAAGTGTGATAACTACTCGTTATCTAACTTCTTTGTTAAAAGAAAATCTATCTCTTATTGACAACATTTGGTACGTATAGGACTAACGTAAGTAGAATACTTAACATAAAAGACGTCAGCTGCCATAAGCCTTAAAAAAAAGCGTATTCTATGATATGACAACCCTATAAATAGATGCGTTGTTTTTATAATGCTACCCGTAGGTACGAGTGTGGAACGAGTAAAAGCATCTTCTGATGAGATTTGAGATAACAAGAAAAGCCTTGTTATGTGGGTGTATTATGTTGCGTAAATACATGAAAGTTTACTAAATTGTCTACGCAAGAATGAAATGTTGTCTACGTTGACATTTCATTATATTAAGGTACTATAATCTTGAAATGATTTCGAGGTTTTCGCATGCTGGATGAGAGAAAAGATCAGATTTTTAAATTTACTGGTTTTGGAGATATTTTGAAGAAACTCGATAGTGTCGCGTTTGGCAGAATGTCAATCATTTATTTAACCTGGGTCAGTAAAACAAGTAAAAATTGCTATACTCTGTGGTCATGTCGTGTGGTTATGTCAAATATGTCAATATCAACTTCATGAGTGACGTTGACTGTTGTTTGAAATGTTGTAAACCAATCAGCTTAAAGTAGGTTCTTACTCTGAGCCAATTAGTTGTAAGGGTAATAAAAAGTTGGCATCGGCATACCATTTCCTTCTGCAAAACTCGGGATTATCGGATTTGTTCATATTTAAAACGAATTTTAGTTGACTTATCATAGAAATGTGAAAAAAGAAAAAATAAGTGTTTTCTATTTTTCAATCTACTATCGATATAAAATATAAAAACAAGGGGAAACAATTTGAAATGTAAATTCTTCGGGGAAAATTAGGGAGCGCGTTGAAATCTTTTGTTCTAGAAAAAGTTTCACTTATAAAAAGATCTTATTTAATATTTTATTTAAAAGTAGATGTTAACGTGATATAAGCTTATTTACGGACAAGTTTTTAGAACATATATGAAAACAATCATAGACACCATGTAGGAATGAATTGCAAATAGCACCAAACACTTCTATCTTCTGGATAAACTTACTCATTGGTGTCACCATAAATTCTTACCGCAAAGGTAGATATAAAGTTTCAAATAAAATAGATTTATATAACTTTGTTATCGTCTTCGTTCACAAATCCTTCACACACGACTTCTTTCACTAAGTTTTAACACTATTATGAATATGATTAATTTAACTATTCATTTTTAACCTTAAAGGAACTGCAGCACATTACCCGATATTACAATGAGCAGGTGCGCCGACTGACGACCTTCTGTGAGCCTTGCATATTGCATAATCAGGTCAGCCAGCGACCCGGAGCAAAGCAAGTGGCTAGTAGCTAGCAGGCCAGGTGTATATGGATGTACCGATTTTGAAATTATAATTGTTAATTGGAGTAATTACGCGCGCATATAGTTGAGGCCGATTAAAATACATTCTAATTCGGACGACGGCTTAGAGTAATTCTGTTGTGTGGTCTTAGATGAAATCTTATCTGTGAGAAAAACAAATTTGTTTACACAGCGCGATTGACTAATAAAGTTATAACTGGCTTTGTGTTAATAATTACTGCATAAGATAAAATTCATAATTTATAGCTTTAACTTCAATCTTGATCTGGGGCTTTTGCTTTTTTTGCCGTTTTTATAGATAATGTTACGGAACCCTTCGTGCGCGAGTCCGACTCGCACTTGGCCGGATTTTTATCACTTGGTGAAGTCGCGACGTTACAAGATTAATACTTGGGTTTCTAACATTTACTGCATCATCGATAGCATTGCTGCTCCCTATCCATCATTTTAGAGAGCGTTCCAAAGCAAGAAAGATTTAAATTAAAAAATGCAGTCTTGGAGTTGCAGGCTTCTCGCCGTCCAGCGGTGCATGGTAGTCACTTTCTTGCACAATTTCACGGCGCGCGCGCACCCATGTCTCATTTGCTGTCACTGGCTGATTTCTCCAACACTCCCTGCGGACGTCCTGCCCGCTTAGAAATTGCATGGAATTATGGGTAGCGTAGAAAAATCGCTAACTACGAGTATAAGGTTTGTCGGCTTTACCAAAGTAACTGCTAAGCCAAAAGAGGCATGATTATTCACCGTTCGTTTTTGTAATTTCAGTTCTGATTCACAGTTTTCAATAAATATTTCAAATTTCATTTTAGAATGCTCCATCTATTCGCTTTTCGACCAACTTATAGGTATTAACTTTTTATCTGTCTGATTCTCACGATCAATCCGATCAAATCTGATTCTGTACGATCTGATTTTATACGTAGAAAATACATGCGCCAATGTCTGGAGATATAAATGTTCAGTTTTTTTTTATGTAACTAAATGAGACGAGCTGGTCGTTGCCTGATGGTAAGCGATACGCCAGCCCATAACGATAACATCACCACCCTGAACTTTGTTTTTTTTTTTGTTTTTGTTTGTTTTGGTAAAACCTTTTCGACTTTCTGTCATTTTTTTCCTTTGTTAATTAACCTACTATCCAAATATCGACATCTCTAAGCACCATGAATTCTCGGTCACGATTTTAAGTACTTCCACGTACTACATATAACGTGTTACATATAGTTATATCATACATAACATACTTTTCCTAAACGAGTGCGTCTGTATTTCATAAGACTGTGATTTGAGGGAAAGAAATAGTTTTCATTACACAATTTCCGTCACCAAAAGATCTGGTTCTCGTTTCGGATGATACATTGAATTTTTCGTCACGCAAGACCGATTTGCTTCAATCTGGGTTAATGTTACATTTACTGGTTAAGTTCAAAAAGATTTGAAAACAAGTTGCACTTACTACGACGTATTTTACTATTCTACTGATCATCATCAGCCTATCGTTCCCACAGCTGTGATACGGGCTTCTCTCATAGAGAGAGTATGGACATGTATCCACCACGCTGGCCCAGTGCGGGTTGGTAGATGTCATATGTCCTTAGATTTTTTTTAACCATATGTCCTTGAATTTTTGTGATCAATTCTTAGACATGTCGGTTTCCTCACGATGTTTTTCTTTACCGTTTTTAGAGTCAGTGGTGCGGAGCCAGCGGGATTCAAACTCGGGTGTGTCAGATCGAAAGTCGCACATGCTCCCACTGAGCCACACTCGCTCTTTATCCTATTCTTCTAATATTATAAAATGCGCAAGTATGAGGATGGATGGATAAATGTTTGTTATTCAATGACGAAAAGCTACCAAACGGATTTTGATGAAATTCGGTATGTTTGTTGTAAAGAACATAGGCTACTTTTATCCCGGGAAAAACATATTCATGGCATTATACTTGTTTATTTATTTATACTTTAGCACGAACACAGAAAACAAATTTGTACATGGAGGACTTAATGCTAGACAGCATTTTCTATCAGTCATCTAGGATGTGCAAGAAAAAATGGTAGCGGTGTGCAGTAAAGTGCGTGATGGGAAACTTGTTCATGTTTATTGAGGAAAAAGTTGTACTAATGAAGTCATGAGAGACAGTTCTTTCCCACAAAGTGTTCACAACATTTAACTTGAATTTAAGCAGACATACAATATCTGCGTTTTTATAAATATTCACAACAATGTAAAATTTTTCAAAACAAAGTCAATGACAGCTGGTACCTATACTTTCATCGATGAACACTATTATCTTTATCCTGTTGTTGTATGTAATATCTATTTTTTAATTTTTGTGTATGTTTATTATTTTTGTTTCTAATGTATGTTCATGCCGGTGTGCCTCAGGTTGGCGTCTTATCTCCTTTACTCTTTGCTATATTTATTAATTCTATTTCACAAAATTTAAGTTCTTCCTACCACCTCTATGAAGACGACCTCCAGTTATATTGTCAAGCTCCTCTTAGTCAGTTGGCCGAAGCTGTGGAAACCATAAATAGGGACTTATATAGTATTTCGGAGTGGAGTAAATCATACGTGCTGAAAGTGAATCCACTAAAAACCCAGGTCATTGTATTTGGAAGTTCTCGAACTATCTGCAAAGTCAACTGGGATGTACTTCCACGAGTAGTGCTTGATGGAGTTACTATTCCTTTCAGTGACACAGTGAAGAATCTTAGCGTAACCTTTGACCGAGGTTTATTTTCGGTCACTAGCCGAAAGCTGTTTGCCTACGCAGGACCGTTGCGTAGGTTACGTAATTTTCTGCCTACTACCACTAAGATTGCGCTTGCACAGTCTCTTCTACTCCCCATTCTCGATTACGCTGACGCCTGCTATCTTGACCTTACCGAGGACCAGCTAAACAAACTTGAGCGTCTCCAAAATTTCTGCATTAGGTTCATATTTGGCCCACGTAAATACGATCACGTTTCCGAATTTCGCACTAAGCTCAAGTGGCTTCCTATTCGTCTTCGCCGGAATGCTCATATCTTGTCCCTCCTTTACAATATTTTGTTCAATCCCTCTTCCCTGCGCCACCTTCAGGAACTCACTAAGTCCGAAAGTTCACTAAGGTCATCAGAGAACTTACTGCTAAAGACTCCACCTCACCGTACAGCTTTTTATGACTGCTCCTTTTCTGTGGAAGCTGTTCGTTTGTGGAACGCGTTACCAACTAAGATTAAAAGGGCACCCTCCCTGGATACTTTTGAACACCGAGTAAATGTCTTTTCCCATTCGCTATAGCCACAATCCTCTTTTATCCTGTTATTGTAATGTATTTAATAATGTTTATGTATGTTTATTATGTTTTAATTGTATTGTATGTATTAAGATTTTTTACTATTTGATTAGTGTGTATTTTATGTAATTGGTTTATGTAAGTGTATTGAGATATTAAAAACCACCGTCCATTATTTTTGCGTAATTCCTCTCCCTGCACGGTTGTCTGGAAGAGGTCGCTTTAAGCGATAAGACTGCCAATTGTTACGCTTCTGTTAAGTTGCTTTTTATTGTTAGTCTATTAATTATCTGTATGTTTCAATAAATAGTTATTTCATTTCACTAAAACATTAGCGAAACGACATTCAGATTGGAATGATTACTTTGCGCTGGCGCAGTGGAAGTCAATAACGTGTTGTTTACAAATAAAAGTTTGTTTGTTATGTCATACAATACAATACGACAGTACTACCGTATAACAGTAATATAGATACAAGCGAAAATTATTCAGTACTTGTAGTTATATACCATGGGAGCATGTGCAACTTTCCATCCGATGCACCCGAGTTCGAATACCACTGGTTCCGCATCACTGACTTTCTTAAGTTATGTGCCAATTTAACGCTCGCTCAAAAAACGGTGAGGGACTATGAGAGACGGCCCGTGTCCCAGCAGTGGGAACGTGATGGGCTGATGATGATGATGATGAATATTTACTGTACGTTCTTGAGCGGAGGCGTTTAGTTATATCGCAATCCCTCGAAAACCAAGACCTAAATTTGGATGAAAATTATCCTATATCCTTCTCAGGGCTACAGAATATATCTGTGCCGAACTTCATTAAGATCAGTTCAGCTGTTTCTTTGTGGAAATGTAACAAACAGAGAGATAAAGTTACTTTCGCATATTTTAGATTTTTATAAGTTGATATACAATTGAAGCCTTTTCCACCAATGACAGTCTCTGTTTGAAACTGTCATTGTTTCCTACAGCATACTTAGCCAGCTAAGTTATAAATTGGAATAAAATAAATTATGTAACGTGTCGTGTCGAACCGCTTTAATATTTTTATCTATATAGTCTATGGAACTATACTCTAGATTATCTATGCTATGGTTTTCTCTCGGCATGGCAAGCGGTTAATTTGTTCAGTGATAAAAGCGTTGTAAATGTAGAATTAATGATAATTTTATTGAATCCAATTTGATTAAAGTTTAAAAAGCAACAGTGTTGTCGTTTAACTTTATAATTATACATTATATTTTGTATAATATTATAATAACATGTAGTGAAATATCTTTAATACCTACTTATAAGATATTTTAATTTTTGATAACTGGTACTAGTTTGATCTGAGGGCCGAATATAGGTATATTGTTTTTGATTTGTTAAATTTTATTTAACCAATCGTGTAGGCTCTGCCGAAGGCCTTTTTATGTATAAGTTCTATATATGTATGTATCAGATGTATGTAGGTATTTTTTTACATAAGTTATATGTACTTGTCTACTTAATCGTCTTTATCATTGTCACCAGCTGTCTATAGTACGTGTGTAGGTAGTAAGCCATCCATCTCAATGCTACTCTACGACTATAGAACTACCTTGTCCTTCAGTGTTCAATTAGGATAGAATCAGATATTTATCATTGCCAAGAAATCCTTACTTAGAATATTGCATAAAAAACTACAACTTCGCGTAGGCGAGTTGGTAATTTATATTAAACCTACTAGGTATCAAGAAACCCTGAAACTTAAGTTCAATCATGAGTCATGACTCATATCCGTAGCCGTGAGGTCGCATTTAATATTTGAATAGAAAATGTAGAATTGCTTTCAAACACAATAGAATTGTTATTAGTAAAGTATCCATTGCCATACAATATGAGTTGTTTGTTGTGACAATAAAATAAGTTGCGATAATGTTGCCATATTAGTAAATACTTATTCGTTTAAACTTTTTTTTTAAAGAACGATATGTCGATTTATTTATTGATAATAATCCTTTCTGAAAATTGGATTTGTTAAATCCAGTCTTGGTAAAGGAAAATAAATTTGAACGTTCGATCATATCAAGCAGCAATAATGTAAGTATCTCTGAAATAGAACATTACGACACCAGACGTTTGAATCTGTATTCTGTGTTCAAAATGCTTTTTAACGAGGTGCAAGTTGCGGTTTATGTGGTTTCAATACTTTATCTACTCTAACCTACTTAAAAAATAAAGATGGCAACACATAACTGCCGAACTGATGGTGCATTACGTCATTGCTTCGCCATACCTAGCTGTAGCAAATGAAATTGGTTCTGAGGTTTTTATGGATTGAACGCAGTCATCGCAAATATTTTTTATGCCGAAGCTAATGGTAACGTTGAATAATATTAATAAAAATAGGTATTGTAAAGGTATGATTTGTTGCTTTGCGATCATATAAAATTGGGCAATACTAAACATTTTTTTAAGTTATTTCGTTATGTTACGAATAAATTGGAGTCACCTTAAAAAACGGTTAATTGAAATGATAAGAAATGAAATGAACTATAATGTCTATAAATAATGATAATCGGCATTTTAAGTTCCTAAAAATAATCTAAATTGAAGGTAAACACGGTTAAGTTTTGAATGCCACCAAAACATTTAAAGAAAAGTACCTCTTATGACTCTTATCTACAAAAATATTTGTTTAAGCTAACCTGTAGGGACGCTTTCTGTAATGCATGTGAACACCGTTCCGCTCCAGCTTTACAAACAAATAGCAACACTGATAAACAATCTACTCCACAACTCTACAATTCCACAATCGGTCACATGGAACATGGGACGCGCAATATTTGGGGCAACACTTCATTTGCAACTGACTGGCACACGCGCGATTAAAATCACATCACTAAAAAATAAAATATTTGATTTCAGTGCGCGGGAATGCGCTCGCGTGACTGCGAGTCGTGCGGTCGTACTGAGCACTGACGCATCAACAGTGGTAGTGGTCTGGTCAGACCGCAAGGTACGAATTATCCACAATAGAACCACAGAGTTCTATTGAGCAGACAATGCGAAACGCTCCGTTACTAAATTATTAAGTAGCCCGCGGCAGAGTCCGACGGACGGCGGGTAATGCCTGCGAATTATTGAACCACTCCAAATAGGTAACAGGTTTGGAGTACGCTTCTTTTGGGCAGGTATTTAGAACTGACAATAAGGACAGCGATGGTTGATTAAATCTGACGTTCACAATTTTTGTTTGGACTTGTCTTTTTAGGCAGAATGTTGGTGCTGTGGTTGTGCCTAATTTGGTTCGTGTTCATTGTTCTCTTGTGTTCTGTTATGCTACTGGATAGATAGACAAAAGCTTCAAAAAACTATAATGCACAGTGGTCACTTTGCTATTCAGTAAGCTCTTTTCATAGCCATGGGAAAGCTGGTGCAACACACATTGGCCAATGGGGACACCACGACTTTTTTTACAAAGACAACACAGGCTGGCTCATTAACGTGTTCCCACTGAAAGACAAGTGACTGACGCATCTTGGACAAGACTTGGCCAAAGATGACACCGTCCATAACACGGCCACAAGACTGTAAGAGCAATTGTATCAACAACCATTGTGATTGGTGCTCCCACGACACTGTTACTATGTAGCTACCATTTAGTGTTTACCAGTGAACGTTCTCAAGGTATCCTCACAAAAACTTAAGTAGTTTGATGCGTGACTGCCTTGGACAGGAAATTGACTTGATTGTATACTTACTGACATTATTTTACAGATTTGGTTCTCATATTAAAAGTGATACAATGAGTGTTTTGCTACTGAATAATTTATGTATGTGTGTTTTATGTAGATTTATACGTCAATTTATGCTTAAATTAATGTGTCTAAATGTAATCAGTTTAAATATGTAATACAGGTATGAGTCGCATACATACGTCACATACTGTTCATGTGATTTAATATAGTAGTTTTAAAGACATTCATTTCACATTCAAATAATTGATTGCAAAGATAACGAACATTTTGATAGAATTGTTGAAGACATTATTTGGCGATCATTAAACGAGAATAGCATCTTATCAGCGTCTCTGTTTCCCGATTCTTATAATTTAGGTGTCTTCAAGTCCCGAGTGAATCGGTATCTTCTAGGCAAGCATGATCCATCGTCGACCGCGTCGTCACTTTCCATCAGGTAAGACTGTGGTCAAATGCTAGCCTTACAGGTAATTAAAAAAAAATATAGAGTGAAACTATTCCTCAATTTCGGTTCTTATTTGGAAACAATACAGTTTATATTGTTTAACCGCTATTTCACCTAATTTTAAATACGTACCTAGACTAGACGAAGCGATTAACACGACGCACGCCTATGAGTTCGATTATAAATAATTAAATTGATGAACATTTTAAAGTTTTCATTAACTCTTTAGACATTAGTTGTGTGTACTTATAAACTTTAATATTTTTTATCAATTTTAACGACTCTCGTCGCTGACCTACATAAATATCGTAGAATACTTCTTAATATCCAATTAACTTCTTAATTGGATTATACAGATTTAAAAACATAGGCTCTGAAAGGGTATTCAATTGCTCGGAAACTAGAAGCTTAGTCCAAGAAATTTAGATCAGATGAAGATACCGTCCCCATTTAACATGTAGGTATATGAGAACCTAAGTATGTATGCATTTGGGATTTAGTTATCTATTCTTACACCAACCATGTTCACAAAAAAATTATAACTAACACTAAAACACTAAAAACAGTGCGGCGGCTAACATTATTATCGTTGGGCAACGCGCTGCGGCGCCGCCGGCAGCGGGCCGGAACACTTCACTTTCTTGTGGAGAATTCGACTGCAGTTAGGGTTGGCAGGCCAGAGGAAGTAAAGGGAGTGTGAGAGAGGTCCCAGGTAGCAAAATGACGTCTGCGACGAAAAAATGACGTCATCCTAAGGTCATATTAGGGTCCGTAGTTTATTCGTCAAATAAGTACGTCACACTGACGTCATTTTAACGTCTGGTACTCAAGGGAACGTCCTGGTGACGTCGATTTAGCGTCAATTCAGTGACGTCCTATGTTGGTCATGATTATGACGACGTAGCAACGTCCATATAAGGTCAATTCTGTGACGTCCTGTGTTGGTCGTGAATGTTACGTCCTAGTAACGTCCATTTACGGTCAATTCCGTGACGTCCTGTGTTGGTCAATAATAAGACGCCCTAGCAACGTCCATTTGGGGTCAACTGTGACGTCCTGTGTTGGTCATTAGTAAGACGGCGTAGCAACGTGCATTTAGGGTCAATTCTGTGACGTCCTGTGTTGGTCATGTATTATACGTCCTAGCAACGTCCATTTACGGTCAATTCTGTGACCTCCTGTGTTGGTCAATAATAAGACGCCCTAGCAACGGCCATTTGGGGTCAACTGTGACGTCCTATGTTGGTCATTAATAAGACGCCGTAGCAACGTGCATTTAGGGTCAGTTCTGTGACGTCCTGTGTTGGTCATGTATTATATGTCCTAGCAACGTCCATTTACGGTCTATTCTGTGACGTCCTGTGTTGTTCCCTAATAAGACGCCCTAGCAACGTCCATTTGGGTTCCATTCTGTGACGCCCTGTGTTGTTCATTAATAAGACGCCGTAGGAACGTACCTACATTTAGGGTCAATGGCGAAAGTTCGTAGTGTCTATGTACAGACTCGCCAAGATATTTCGGCCGTAGTGTACTTACCTACGTACTATTTATTTAGTGCATCTAAAGGAATGCTCTAACACGTAGGTACTACTTAATACCTGCTTAACACGTTCGCAGTCCCAATACAAAAGTTTCCGACAACGCCATAAGTCCAATATCATTTTCATTACTTTTGACCATTAGTCGATGCAAACGTCACAACTGATGCATAATTATGTTAAAATAAAGGCCCGTGCCCCGACTTTGCTCGTGTACACCGGGCGGTACACGGACTTAAAACACGACGAAGGAAGACTCACTTCGTATGCACGCGCCAAAGCTAAAAGGGTGTCATCACAATGTAAAAAATGTAAAAAGGCATATGTATTGATTGTTTTCCTAAAGTTACAGTTCACCAATAAAACATTATATATTTCTACTAACTCGTTTCATTTTGTACTGTGAAAACATTATATAAAAAAAATAAGTCATGTTTTTGGTTTTTCTTGTCTAATAGAACCCTTGTCACAAGTCCAGGAACGATACACTAACAAATTTCATAAGTCCGTGGCTGCAGAGCCCATATAGTTATAGTGGCCTCGTGTACCGCATAGGGTACACGGACTCGGCGGAATCGCTCCGCGTGTACCGCATAGGGTACACTGGACTGCGAACGTGTTAAGGTAGGTACCTAATTGCAACCGATAAAATTAATATTCATCGTCATTAAATAAATTATCAGTTTAAATGATAAATGATTTATTTTCTGTAAGTAGGTTTGTACAAACACTTTTAGTTAGAAGTCCACTGCTGGACAGGCCCCATATACATAGAAATGCCACGACGAGCGGTCTTGAGCCGCCTCGATACCTACAGAAACATCCACCACTGACTTCCATTCGTTTGACTAGCAGAATAAACGGGAACCTACTTATGATGCTATGGACATTCAAGCATATTATTATTATTATGGGAATCAGAATAAAACCTAATTAAGTAAGGTAGGTATATGAGCTAGGTATGCCATTATCCAAGAAAAGAAACATAATTTTATTCTAGGAGAGTACAACAGGTGCCTACCATGCTCAAGCAGGCACGATTAAATTAGCTCTAACAACATAACTATCATGCGGCTAGCGAACGTTTTTTTGTATTAAAATATAGGTACTCTGTAAAAACTTTAACTCGACAGTAAATAGTCCATTTTAATAATTTAAAAATTATCACCAGAGTTTATCTTTCTTCCAATCTGCGAGGAACGGAACGCATTGATAGCATGTTGTTTGTTATTATTTTATTAAATTATTATTTTTTACATTTGTATTTGTTATGTAACTCAATGAAAAGAAATTCAGCTATTAGTCTATCATCAAACATTAGAAAGAACCAATATAAGATAGAAAAGGCTGATTAAAAATATAAATATTTAAAAAGTAAAAAAAATATATTTTTGTTTGCTTTTGTTTATTTCGGAACGGAACGAACGAACGCGTTGACGGTTGGTTGGTATCCCGCGCTTTTTTTCTTTCTCAATTCTCTGTGTCAAACAAATGTGTAAATTCTCATGTTTTTTTCTTGCTGTTGTTATAGTACGTATCACAGCACATAAAAGGATTGTAAATTATGTATAGTGTCGTTCAGTTCGCGGAGAGTGAGGGTGGCACTGTGGCTGTGGTCATCAATAAATGGATAACACCTAAAAAAAGAGAAATCTATTGGCCTCCCGTAAAGGAGGCGAAAGCATTTGATAAACTTCTACAGAGGTGTTCGTCTCCAAATGAACAATGGAAACTATACGAGATCGATAGAGTTTTCTATCAGACTGGTAAGTTTTTTTTATGAGTAGGTAGTGTAACACTACCACACACAACTATTTTAGCAGCTGGTGGCTTGAGGGCAGTTAACTTTACCATGCTTTAAGCCTGGGCACAGACAGACTGGCCCAGAATTTAATTCTAGTAGGTGCTAGTGTTTTAAAACCTAACTAAAAAAATACACGGTGCCATAACCTAAAAATCTAAGGATTACGGCCGAGCTGAAGTTGACTGCAGTTTTGATGCGCACAGAAAAAAAATATTCAGATTGCCCAAGATCACAAGACAGAACTGCTATTTTTAGGTCATGGCGCCGTGTGTAAACAAGCAGCAGCGGCGACAGCAAGCAAGCAACAGATAAGTAATCATTTCCAAGAAAGTGTGTTCACAGGTGTTTGGTTTTGTTTGTTTTCACAAATATTTGTTGGTCTTGTCTTATAATTATACATTGTATAACATACATAAACCTGGTGGTTAGGTGGCCACCGAACCACCAGGGGTATGTATGGGGGGTATGTACCCACATCCACCTAGAATGTGCCCTACATAGCATTGTGTTGTGTTCATTGCAGTCTCATGTGCCTGTAATCTCACCACCATACCATATCAAAACAGAAACAAAAGCATAGTAAATTATATAAGTAATGGCAGTACTATTAACTACTAGTAATGAGATAGAACTAATGGATTAATAAGTGCTGGACTACCAAGCTTGTACGGCGTGGGTGTGTTGCATGGCGTGACTAACTTTAACTTGCATGTTGTTTTGATATTAACTGTGTTGGTGTTTTATGCTTGTTCTATAGATGAATTGGATAAGGCAAAGAAAAAATTAAAGTTGGTGGAAGACACATCAGATATACAGACTGAGGAGGAAAATTATATAAGTAAGCCACCTAAACGCAAAACAAAAAAAACTAGCAGATACATTTCATCATCAGATGATAATGATGATGAGAAAGGGTGTGAATTCCCTCGTCCTCCGCCTTTAAAGAAACATCTATCCAATTGTAATTATACCGGATGATACATTAACTAAATTATTTTGAACATAATAATATTTCCTTCCATTATTTTCTTTTTTTTTTTGCTTTTTAGATATAAACCTTGAACCTTCAAGTACAAGCACAATTTACAGTGATTTGGTACTAAATCACAACTCACAGATGAATAAACCTGATGCACAAGAGAAGGCTTCTAACAGTCATCATGATCAACCATCTGGTTCACAAAGTATGACACTCGATGAAATTGTTGCCAGCAGTGCTTCCAATAACTGTGGTAAATAGTAAAAATCATTTTGATTTTTTTAAATCTATAGCTGCCTAACTAGATTCTTTGCTAGATACTACCTTATATGCATGAGTATAGTTTTCGACGATTATTTCTATTTTTTGGTATAGTGGTGGTGGTGGTGGTTGGTGTTAAGATTATTATAGACTGTAATACCTACCATACTACTTTTTTCATCCAGATTGTCAAGGCCAAGTTGTTTCACTACTTGCCAAAATAAAAGCCCAAAATGATGTCATCCTAGCAATTTTGAAAGACAGAGCAGGAAATACCAATGCATTGAAGCCTGAATTCAAATTTCCCTTGGAAACTTTTCAAGATTTAGAAACAGTGGAACAGTTACTGACTAATACAGAAAACTGTGCTAACCTGGTAAGTGTTTACTTTTAATAAACAGGAAATGCCTATTGAGCAATTATAATTAATTCCTACTTTACCATAAGAAAGCTTTTTATTACATGGGTACCTTGCTAGAATGAGTTAGTTTGTTTGTGAGTTTGGATGTAGGAGTTAATCATCGGAACTATTGATTCAATTCTGGGAATTCAGTCACTAATAGCAAGCTACATTACCCCTGACAGGCTATGTTTTATTAGCTTCTGCTCACATTATGTGTAGTTAATTCCTAATAATTTTGGCCACTGCTTCACAGTGGGCGATTAGAGGGCTGAGATGTGAGGTGTGGGTTCAATTCCTGTTGCAACACAAATATTTGCTCTAGGTCTGTGTCATGATACCTTGGCACTCGTAGTTCCTGATACCTATGACAGGGAATCCTATAGTGTGAGCTCAAGATTATGTATGTGACTGTTGGATCTTATGTTAATTCTAGTGTGTACTTATAGAGATATATGTGGATGTTTATTGCTATCAATTAATATTTACAGACAAGCTACCTAAAGAGCCTTGGTGGGCATGATTTAAAAAATAAAGTATCGAGAGTGATGAAATATACATTGTCAGACTCGTTGGCAAGCAAGTTCAACTTCTATGGTAAAAGGTCTGAGAAGAAGCCTTTTTCAGAGCTACGTCTCCGTGAATTTATTGTTGGTATGTGTCTATTGTCTTTCATATGATTAAATTTATTCTTTCTAGATCTCATCTATAATACAAAATAAGTGTGCTATGAAATACCTAAATAATTTCAAAAGATACATATTCCTTGTGTACTGGCAACTGGTTAATAATTGGCATGTTTTATGTAGGTGGCTAGGTGGGGAGACTCTTAGTACTAGAAAGCTGTAATTTGGCAAGGCTATATATAATAATAATCACGTCAATTAACTGGTAAAATAAAACAATTAAGTCCACATAATTATTGCGACGGGCTTACTACGGAACCCTACAATGCGCGTGATCCAACACCCACTTGACCGGTTTTTAATTCTCCGTTAAAAATAATATTTAACACCAGTTGTGTCGCGACTCGCGAGTCGCTGTGTGAGAGCGACCCGTCATCTGACCCCACAGAGCGTTGCAGGCATTTGGGCTATTCTTATATTCACAAACTTTTTTGTTTTCAGAGAGCTTAAAGAGTTCCTCTCCAAGGATTACAGAAAAAGACATTGAAGACGATATAAAGGTGTGGCTCAAGCACGCACCTGAACGAGCAAAAAAGCGATTGTCAAAGGAAAATAACAATGTCATCCTCTAGGAAGAAAAAAAATGTAGTAGGTGAGCGTCAAATGTATAGAAGGATTTTGGCAGAAAAACGAAAAATTATTTTAGAAATACAAAGAAGTACATTACAGCCATCATTAAGTGATTTGCCATCTTCACCACAATATACATCCACATCTATAGCTACGAGTAACAGTAGTATTGACAACAATACTTTAAATGAAAACTGTTTAAGGACATATAAAGAGAATATTTTTTTAGATGAAAATTGTCAATCAACATTGTTTGAGGATTGTTTTATAGATAATGATGATTCACGATCTGACGATGCTAACGATTTGCCATCGCAATTAAGACATTGGGCTACCGTAGAACATAAAATTTCCCACAGTGCTCTAGATAGTCTTCTAAAAATTCTAAATCCTTTTTGCCCTAAATTGCCTAGAGATAGCAGAACGTTTTTAAATACGCCAATGAATATATCAAGTAACTCTTTGCAATCTGGTGAATTGGTGCACATTGGTCTCATAAATCAAATACAAGCACAATTAAAACTGTACAGTGGGTTCAACTTTAAAAATAGTGAAATATTGTTGTCTTTTAATGTTGATGGTTTGCCACTTTTTAAAAGCACGAATACTCAACTATGGCCTATATTAGGTTTGATCAAAAACTTTAATTGTGCACAGCCATTTGTAATAACTCTGTTCTGTGGAAACTCTAAACCTTCACCATTGAATCTGTTTTTGGGGCCATTTGTTGAAGAACTGTCTACATTACTTAATGATGGAATAAATTTTGAAGATACTCATTATATTGTAAAAGTACATAGTTTTGTATGTGACGCTCCAGCTAGAGCTTTTATCAAATGTACTAAATCCCATGGTGGATACTCATCATGTGATAAATGTGTAGAACCTGGTGAGTATATTCAAGGTAGAGTGATTTATACAAGCGTATCTGCGAGTAGGAGAACGGATTCACAATTTCGTTTACAGTCTGATGACGACCATCATGTTGGTGAATCTCCACTTTTGACGCTTCCCATAGATTTAGTTTCATTGTTTCCCATTGATTATATGCATGCTGTTTGTCTGGGAGTCATGAGGAAACTTTTAAATGTTTGGGTTGGTGGTGATTTAAATGTTCGTTTAAATAGCCGTTTAGTAAATGCAGTTTCTGAAAAATTACTTAGCTGTGCAAGTTGTATACCTGTTGAATTTAACAGGCGACCGCGAAGTATCAGTGAGTTGGCTCGCTGGAAAGCCACCGAATTTAGGATGTTTTTGTTATATACTGGACCAGTTGTTCTAAAAAATATCCTTCCAACCTCCCTGTATGAAAATTTTTTGTTATTTCATTGTGCTATAACAATTCTTTGTAGCCCTAGAAACATCAATAAAGTAGGTACATATTTAGCACATGAGCTATTATTAATGTTCATAAGACATTCCGAAACTATTTATAGCCGGAAATTTTTAATTTACAATGTTCATATGTTATGTCATTTGTGTGATGACGTTCGTTTATTTGGTGATTTGGACAGTTATTCCGCCTTTCCTTTCGAAAATTATTTAGGCATGTTAAAAAAATTAGTTAGGTCACCTAACAAACCGTTGCAGCAAATTTATAAACGATTAAAAGAAATGGAATCTACTTTTCCTCCAAAACTGATTGACGAGGTACCAGCGGTTTTTTATTACAATAGCTTAGGACCAACGCCTGTTGATAACAATGCTTATGAATGCTTTAATAAACTTGTTTATAAGGGTTTTGCAATGTATACAAAATCTGGTTTAGCTAATAATTGTTACTGCTATGCAAACGGCAAAGTAGTCGAGATACATAATATTTTGAGATGTAAGATTAATGGAGAGGTTTCCTTGTTCGTCTATGGAAAAGAGTTTGTACATTATGATTCCTACTATACGTATCCTTATGATTCTGCTGTTATTGATATTTTTAAAGTTTCGGAACTCTGTTCAGCTTACAAAATTGTACCTGTTTATGATATTATTTCAAAATGTGTTGTTATTCCTCAAGAGGCAACTAGTAATTCTTTTATATGTTTTCCTATGCTCCATGGTTATAAGGATTAAAATTCTCCATTTATTAATTAAGTTGTGATAGTTAACTCGTTATAATAAATAATACTACAATGCAAATTTGTGTTTTTAATGTTGACCTTTCAGAGTTACTTGAAGACTGTGGCTGGATGAATTGCATCGAGGCCAAATTGATCCCGGATGACGTCATATTAACGCTTCAGATAACGTTATATTAATGTGTCTGAAGACGTTAATAGACGTTATTATAGGAGGTCTTCACAATACGTGGTATTGACGTCTTCTGGAGACGTTATCTGGCGACGTTAATATGACGTTATCTGGAGACGTTAAGGTGACGTTATCTGGAGACGTTAATATGACGTTATCTGGGGACGTGAATAAGTCGATATCTGGAGACGTTAATATGACGTTATCTGGAGACGTTAATATGACGTTATCTGGAGACGTTAATATGACGTTATCTGGAGACGTTAATATGACGTTATCTGGAGACGTTAATATGACGTTATCTGGAGACGTTAATATGACGTTATCTGGAGACGTTAATATGACGTTATCTGGAGACGTTAATATGACGTTATCTGGAGACGTTAATATGACGTCTTCAGAGACGTCGCTGAGACCTGACATTAGGCCGTCATTTAGTACGTCTGTGGGACGTTTTTTACGACGTCATTTACGTCGAAAATGACCGTGAATGGACGTCGTCATGACGTAAAATTGCTACCTGGGGTTGGGGTTCTAGCATGAGCTAAATACTTTCGAAAACAAAATGAACAGTCGAATATTACTAGATCATCAAAAAGTTTGTTAGATTATCGACTGGTTTACTATCACAATAGCAATAGCTGCATAAATTGTTCGTTGCATGCTAGTAAGCATACATAGCTTAAAAAGGTTGGTTCCTTTGTAATTCATATGCTGGATTGGATGCTGGTGGATACTTTGTAACTGAATTAAAACCCCAATTTGTTTAGTCCCAAATTATCCGATTAGCAGTTAATACGGCCAACACATGAACTTCTAGAAACGGATAGAAATAGATAGTGGTGACCCTATTCATGCACTGCATTGAGCTGCTAAATATTTGCGTGTGGAATAGAATATCGATATCCCGATAACCAAAGTATATAACTGTGTATGTATATTAGCTTTCTGATAATACTGGTCTTAAAGAAATTGGTTCTTTTTTTACAAAATATACATATTTGACATATGTGTATGTACGTGCTCATACGTCAATCTATTAACGTAAAGAACAACAAAAATATCTAATCTTCCACATAATCGTTCATAGTTCGCATGAATATATAGTTATGGCAAAGAAAACTAACTATTACTGTTATGCCCTAACCCAACAGATTCTCAGACACATAGGTTTGGAGGGGCTTCTTGCAAAATATCTGACGGTCAACCACAAATCTACTTACTTATTTTTGACTGGACTAATAAACCTTGACTGGCTTCCAAAACAGTTTCTTATTGGCAAAAGAAATCAGAGCGTTTTAGAATCCATCGTTACCCAATCTGTGTAGCATTAGGCGTTCTATAATAATTACTACCTACGCTTAAAAGCCTCTGCACACACCGGGCGTGACGTGACCGCAACGCGGCGTGGCGTCGGCGTTTTTTTGCACTCCAAGAGTGCGGTGTCGCCACGCCGACGTCGACACCGCGCAGACCGTGTGCATTATCATTACCATCAGCCCATCACTTTCCCACTGCTGGGACCCGGGCCTTCTCTTATAGAGAGAGTATGGGCCATAATCCACCGCGCTGGCCCAGTGTTGGTTGGTGGATGTCACATGTCCTTGAATTTTTGTGATAAATCCTTGGATGTTGGTGTTTCCTTACAACGTTTTTAGAGCTAGTGTTAAATTTGCACATAACTTAAGAAAGTCAGTAGTGCGCGGGGCTAGCGGGATTCGAACTGTGGTGCGTCGGATCGAAATTCGCACGTTCGAATCCCGCTGGCCCCGCACCACTGACTTTCTTAAGTTATATGTGCGGGTTTAACACTCGCTCTAAAAACGGAGAAGGGAACCATCGTGAGGAAATCGGCATGCCAAGAATTTATCACAAAAAATAAAGGACATGTGACATCCGCCTCACCCGCACTGAGCCAGCGTGGAGGATTATTATGACTCTCTCTACCAGGGGAAGCCCGAGTCCGAGAGTAAAGCGACCGCAGCACGGCGCGGCGAGCTGCGGTCGCTTTACGCTCGCTGTGTGCAGAGGCCTTAAAGCATCAGGTTTCTAACCACAAATTGTTGGTTTCCCAGATTTTTTCAACGAATGCTGCAACCGATTCTGTCTGGTATTATTTTGCATGTTTAATGGGCGTAAAAGTGCAGAATCTTGAAGATTATACCTATTATAATTGTGATTCGAATGCATCTTTCAAAAGTAGGTCTGTATTTTTTTCACGTAACTGTTTAACTACAATGGAGGCAAGGAACCGTTTATAAATTCTTTGTTAGAAGTGACAGGCTTTATTCTTCCGGATTTTTAACGTAACCGCTAATGATAATGACTGCGGCACTTGATGGCGAGTGTTACTTCAACAGCCTGCCATAGCCTGTGTTTAATTTGAAGATATTCTTTTATGGCAAGTGATTGTAGATGACCGACTACTAAGATGTCTTATATATAAAATTCTCGTGTCACAATGTTAGTTACCTTACTCCTCCGAAACGGCTTTACTGATTTTTACCAAATTTTATATGCATATTCAGTAGGTCTGAGAATCGGCTACTATCTATTTTTCATACCCCTAAGTGATAAGAGTTGTTCACCCTTAACATTTTTTTTAATTTATATGGCAAAACAACGTTTGCCGGGTCAGCTAGTTTTATATAAATTATAAATACGCCCAACGATCACATAACATAGAATCATGGCTCCTAACTAGAATTCAATGTATCAGGGGAACCAGGAAGTATGAGGACCATGGTCCCATAACACCCAAACAGGTAACAAATGCTTGCGCTTTTTTTTCTTTGCATAAACATTGTCCCGTCGCGGGAATCGAACCCGCAACCTCGGTGAGGTATTTATGAGATTTGAGCCAACCTGCCCAAGCACTTCGCCACAGACCCTGTCAAATAATATAATGTAACTGTGGCTGTCAAATATAATGTTGGTTCTCCTATCAATGAATTTTATAAGGGTACCAATGGTGAATGTGATGTTTAAGGTTTGTTGGCACTATAGCTGTAAGAAAACTACTTAGCAGAAACGACAAAGTTACCAATTTTGGAATACCTACCTATTGAGTGAGAAATATACTATTTAGTATTCTGTGGTACTACGTAACAGCTTGATTTTGATGATCATGACATTGCAGCCTATAACCGTGAAGATCGTTTTAAAACAAAACTGCTTTAGAACGAGTTTTCGAACTGCGAAAGACAAAAAGTTACCTTGTTTTTTTATGTAACTGAGTGACGAGACGAGCTGGTCGTTTACCTGATGGTAAGCAATACGCCAGCTTATAACAATAATAGCACCACCCAGAACTTTGTTTTGCAAAATCCTAGGCGGCGCTGCACTACGCTCGTCACCCTGAGAAAATTAGCTGTTGAGTCTCATAATGCCCAGTAATTTCACTGGCTACAATGCCCTTCAAACCGGAACACAGTAAGGCTTGCGCACTACTGCTTGGCGGCTGAATAACTGGCAAAGCGGTGGTACCTACCCAGACGGCCACTGGCATACGAGAAACCTACCACCAGTGCTAATCTACTGTGTTTTTTTACTTTGTCCAAGCAAATGTATTTTTCTGAACGAATTATCTGGTAGTTTGTTCGTATTTTACAAGCCGTCTCCATTCTCCATTATTAGGGCAATATAATAACATACTTTGAAGATCTACTGCATGCTTATTTCTGTTCTCAGGCTGATCATACACTCGCTTGGTTGGCTCCTGGTAGAATAATGGCTTCTAAGTATTGTAAGTTACGCATAGGGTATTTTATTAAGTACTAGCTGCGCTACACCGTTTCACCCGCACGAGGAAACACTTTGTTTTTTTCGAATTTCCCAATTTTCCGGGCAACTTTTCAATTTTTTCTTTCCATGACCTATTTATTTATTTATGTAGTATTTACAATCAGTACTAACATTATAGTCGAAATATAATCGGTAGAACAAAATATACTTATAATAAGATAATAACGTAATAACTAACGTAACGTATAAGATAATAACGTGCTCCACCTTAGACTGCAACTACGCTTACCATCAGGTGAGTTGTTGTCAAACGTGAGCCCATTTAAACATAAAAAAACGGGATTGTTTTGCCGTTTTTATAGAAGTACGGAACCCTTCGTGCGCGAGTCCGACTAGCACTTGGCCGGTTTTTATTATTTAATATAAAAGATAATTTATGATGACTCAAGCTATAACAAGAGTGAAATTGTGAGAGATAAAATGCAGCTTGATCATGCACTAGTATAATATTACCTAAAAGATGAAGAAAACTATAAATTAACGTTGTGTGCTATGATAATATCAAACAAGTCACCATATTTATAAAACAAAAAAATAGCGCCATGATATCTCGTCAGCTCGACTTCTAACTGTTGTTATACTGTTATTGGGAACAGTAAATGATTATTTCTTTGAAGAAATCACAGAATATTATAAACTAGCGACCCGCCCCGGCTTCGCACGGTTATTATACATATAAACCTTCCTCAACAATCACTCTATCTATTAAAAAAAAACGCATCAAAATCCGTTGCGTACTTTTAAAGATTTAAGCATACATAGGGATATAGGGACAGAGAAAGCGACTTTGTTTTATACTCGTACTATGTAGTGATGCGAAAGGTTGTGACTTTTTCACGCTGTAACGGCTCAATGAATTTGAGTGAAATCCCGGATGGAGATAGCTTATACCTTGGATTAAAACATAAGCTTTTATCCCGGGAAACCGCGGGGAGCAGCTAGTACCTTATAAAATAGTTAAGTTGCCATAATTTACAGGTTATTTATAAACCATGATCGTCTTGAGTCTTCTAGACAACAACGGCTTAGCGTAGTTTCATCTTAAAGTTCGACTCTGTATGCCTATCAAATATAGTTCCCAATTTCTTACATTGTTTTCGTTATAATATTATGATGGATTGGACTTGGTAGCTACACTGAAAATTAGAGTATAGCTAGGACGTGCAGATGGAAAGGCGTATGTACAGCAGTGGAATCCAATAGGCTGATGATGATCATAATGATGACGCTAAAAAGGTAACTTTATGCGTCGGAAGCGGCTAGTCCACCAGAGTAAGTTGTAATTTAAACATTCAGATCACTGCCCGTACCAGCCGTCAGTAATTTTACTAAAGGCTACCAAAATCCTTGGAACATCGTAATATTTACAAATGCTCTTCACTTTTTAACGGACTTCAAAAAAGGAGAAGGTTCTCTATTCGATTGTAATTTTTTTATGTTTCTTAACTCAGTACTCCGTCATTTATGAACTGATTTGGAAAAATCTTGCGTTGGGTTAAGTATAGCTACAAGTGGTCCCATATAAATTTCATCGATATTTGACTTTGGACTTCGAAGACACATTGAAGTCGGTTTTTTGATAAAATGTATACTTGTTCTTTGTTTTGTTTACTTGTTGTTGTAAGTTTGCGTTTGACCACTATCGCACCTGACAGTAAGTGATAATGTGGTCTAAGATGTAACACGCTCGCCTAGAAGATACCTATTAACTCTCGACTCGATTCTTTCTTTCGATCTCGATTTAAAGACTCGCCTCTTCATAAGTAGGTACATTTAGGTACTACTTATACTCAACGGTATTTTTATTTTTATAATACAAGTATAATTAAGTAGTAGTTAGATAAAACTAGACAGTTAAATCTAACACTAGAAAATGACTCATTGACAGTCTGAAAATAGACACCCGTATTGTTTCCAGCGCAGTGGTATGTAAAACAATAACTATCTCCACCGTCTATAACAAAAATGAACCTTAGCTGATAACTATAGTGTTTAGATTATATTGGCAGTAGTTCAAGAAAGTTTGCAAGTTGGAAGTGTGTGTGACTACTGACTAGTTATCGATTGAAGACTAGACAGACAGAATTATCTATTTGTGTCCAAGCTCTGTCTAACAATAGTTTCTTACGCGACCGATGTCTAAGCCTTTAGGTTTTTAGTTTTACTACATTATTTATGCTAAAAATATGGCAATGAAAATTGTCGTTAGAAAAAACAAAATATAATGTTAAGAAAAGAGTGAATAGGCACTATATAAAAGATACTCTATGATGGGCTCATGGGCAAATGTGCTCCACCTTAGCCCCCAACTACACTTACCATCAGGTGAGTTGTTGTCAAACGTAAGGCCATTTCATCATAAAAAAAATGTCTAGACTGTACCTACCTACTCGATTGTATAAGGAGCTACCCTAAGTGCCTCCACTGACGTCAGACTTTTTGTAGATCTGAATTTTTCTCCGGCATTTGTCACCTATTTTGTGACCAACTTTTTGTATGACGTGTGCGTTGGAATATGAAACTGTGTGTTTAATTTTCACCGACAATAAAATCGGTTACCTGTCTGACGTAGGCGGGTAGCCTAAAATTGTATAACTTACACTGTAAGTCCTGTTAGTCTAACAGGATTACGAAATGGGACTTTATTTCTATTTTTTTTTATTTATTTCTTTTTTTTCTTTACGATGCCGCCTCATACTATTTTTTTATTATTCTGCACTGTAGGTGTAATCATTATATTTACAACAAACGGCACTAAAACCAAAACGTGGTGGTAGGTTTTTCGTATGCGAGAGGCCGTCTGGGTGAGTACCACCGCTTTCCCAGTTATTCAGCCGCCAAGCAGTAGTGCGCGAGCTTTACTGTGTTCCGGTTTGAAAGGCATTGTAGCCAGCGAAATTAATAGGTATTATGAGACTCAACAGCCAATTGTCTCAGGGTGACGAGCGCAGTGCAGTGCCGCGCAGGATTTTGCAAAACAAAGTTCTGGGTGGTGTTGTTATTGATATGGGCTGGCGTATTGCTAACCATCAGGCAAACGTCCAGCTTGTCTCGTCATTAAGTTACATAAAAAAAACTATATGTATTTATGTACAGTTGATGGTTCACTCTTCCTGATATAACAAAAAGTCATATTGAGTGCATCAATGAAACAAATTGCAAAATAAAGCATCATAATTAGTACATAACAAAGCACCCGTTTATATACACTCGAGAGCAATGAATCCGGGTCACTTAAAGAATGTTAAAAATCTCGGAAACTAAAAATGATAGGTTAATGCAATAAATTGTATTTAATAGACAATGTAATACTCCTTAAATGAAAGTAAAAAAATATGAGTCACCATACATTTTATTAACACAAAATTACATAAAGAAAAAAACTGCTGATCTCTCCTTAAAACAAAAATAGGAAACATGAAATTTTTGAACTTTATTACGATTTTCTTGAATTTTAATACTTCGTATTGCCTCCTCGTGCTTCCATTACTGCGTTTACGCGGTTTGGCATGCTGTACACCAAGTTCCTTATACGATTTTGGGGAATATTCTCCCATTCCTCTGTGAGAGCAATTTTGAGCTCACGAAGCGTGATTGGGGGAGGGTTTCGTTGTTTTACGCATCTGCCTAGCTCGTCCCAAGCATGCTCGATCGGGTTGATATCCGGGCTGCGCGCTGGCCACTCCATACGAGTAATGTTCATCTCTTGAAGGTAGTCATTCACAATCCTACCTGTATGAGGTCGGGCATTGTCATGCATAAATATAGCATCCTCACCTAAATTGACCATAAATGAACCAACGTGATCATTGAGGATTTCTTCCACATATCTTACGCTAGTTAAAGAGCCGTTTTCTATGATCACCAGCTCTGTGCGACTTTCAGAAGAAATTCCGGCCCACACAAGTACAGACCCACCACCGTATAGGCTACTTTTTCTTCGATGCATGCTTGCTTGAATCTTTCCCCTGGTCTTCGATACACTCTGTGTCTTCCATCGTGCTTGTAGAGCATAAATTTTGATTCGTCGGAGAACATAACTTTTGACCAATCTTCAATACTCCAATTTACGTGGCTCTGGGCATATCTTAGTCTCGAAATACGATGCCCACGCTCCAGTTTAGGGCCGTTTGCAGGTCTAAGGGGTTTTAAGTTAGATTCAGCAAGCCGACGTCTTACTGTCCATGCACTTGGGTTACTTCCTCCGAGGCGTCGAAACTGATTGGTGAGTTCAGTTCCTGTGAGAAAGCGATTTCGAAGCATGGTGTTCACCAAGTATCGGTCTTCTCGTGCTGTGGTACACCTGGTTCTGCCCGTTCCTGGTCTGCGTAGGTTAGAACCAGTTTCTTCGTAACGTCGGAGAACTCTTTGTACTGTTGACAGCGACACACCGACAGTCCTGGCTGTATCGCGCTGACTCCGGCCGGTTTCCAGCATTGTAAGTATTCTGGTGCATTCTTCAGGCGTAAGCGACATAATTTCAGCTTGAATAATGAATATAGAGCACTATCAACATGGTTTATGTACCCACATAAATGACAGATTACAAACAAAAGCAAAACCAAATGCTGTAATTTCGTAGTTCCATCTTCGAAAGTGGCCCTTTTTCAAATTTGATTTTTTTATGATATAACTTTACAATAACTAAGAAGTTTTAATACCTTCATTTAAGGAGTATTACATTGTCTATTAAATACAATTTATTGCATTAACCTAGCATTTTTAGTTTCCGAGATTTTTAGGATTCTTTAAGTGACCCGGATTCATTGCTCTCGAGTGTATTTTATTTGTCAAAACAAATTTAATCAGGTGATGAATAATTAATTATATTAAAAGAAAAGCGTTCATAATATATATTATTAGAATATTTTTGGTTATATATTTTTAGATTACATATTATATAGAAAATTAAGGTTTTGTTTACTCTTGAACGCATATTATTATGCAGTTGGAAATATAATTTTTTTTATTTTAGGCAAGTAAATCGTTTTACACAACTGTATCCATTATAAACAAGAATTTTGAAAAGGCATATTGAGGATTAATAAATAAATACTAGTCAATTAATTTACGCTGTATTTGTATGTTAATCTCTTCCTGCTATTCTTGTATAGTTTTCTCATATAAAAAGCTTTAATAATCGCATTTACAATTTTATAAGTAGCTTTTATATGCCTTAAAATCAAAATAGTTGGGTATCTGCTTCTATGTTTAAAAAATCTAGTGGACTATTAGGTGCCTCTAATATAAAATGCACAAATTGAATCCTGGACTAATTCAAGATAAGCTTTTTGAAGTACCGATCCTTTGTATTAATAAGTAAGGCCAATAATATTGTAGTTATTGTAGTTATACATAAAATATATGTATATTTTATTGTATTTCTAATAAAATAGTAATTTTTAACCGACTTCAAAAAAGGAAGAGGTTCTCTGTTCGATTGTATTTTTTTTTATGTTTGTTACCTCAGAACTCCGTCATTTATGAACCGATTTGAAAAATTCTTGCGTCGGGTTCAGTATAGCTACGAAGTGGTCACATATAAATTTCATCGATATGTGACTTTGGACTTCGAAGATACATTGAAGTCGGTTTTTGATTTTTTCTAAAAATTAATTATATTAAAAAAGTCTGTACTTAATTCTAATAAAAAGTTAAACAAACAATATCTTCAATGTTGGGTGCTTTGTCAAATACCTACATTTATCAATAAATTAAAAAAAACAATAAAACAATGCTTACTGTCTCATGGAGCCCCATCGGCGGTGTGGTAGGTTTTCCTGGTGGCTACGGAACAGACAACACAAATGAACATAAAGCAAAATAAACATAAACAAAAGAATACAAAAGAAAACCGAATCAAGAAAAAATACACCAAGGTACAATTTAGAACTGAGAAATTAATTATTAAAGAAAAATCACTAAGTGCCTTGTTATTTACGCGTAATGTAAGGATAGATTTAAAAATAAAGCTAGCGTACGGCAAATTTAAATTAAAAAATACCTGGGTGGTGTGCGCCTTAAGCTAGTCCGTGTCCACGAATGCCGGTTCAATGGGTTTCCGGGACTCCTAGTGCCATTTTCTGACCTATAACAAAAAATAAAATAAATATAGCACTATAAGGCAATAGTCTAAAAGACCATCTATTTTTAGCTTGTTATCCATGACGCCATTTGTCGTACTCGCTGTTCAAACCTCAATAATAATTAAATAAAGGACTACACAAATACAAACAGAAATTATTCAAAAGTGAAGTATCCATTCTAAAATGTCATGTATCGGAGATATCGGATATCAAAGTTCTATACAGTCAAGACTAAGTACTTGTAAATGGTTCCAAGAGACACCATAATGTATTGATAGAGGACGTCAATCCACACCATCCAAACTAATATACACAATTTGATATTATCCATGCGAAAGTAACTCTGCCTGTGCATCTGTTTCTTTCACGAATAAACGTCTGAACCGATCTTCATGTAATTTGGGGCAGAGATAGCCCGAAGTCCGGAAAAGGATAAAGGATTTTTATCCCATTTTAACACGTGTAGCGCAATTTAACCAAATTTCTCGTGCACGAAGTCGCACGCAGCAGCTAGTACAAATTATAAAAAGGTGTGAGCAATGGATTGCAGGACATCGTAGTTTATCATGTAATAAAGTTCGAGATCAAAAACTGGGTAGTTAACAACGGCAGTTACTATTTACACCCTTCATAAAAAATACTGTTAAAAATATAGTCCAAATCGTCTGCCTACAAGCCATTGATCATAAAACATTGCATTGCTTCATAATTTTGGATTCTGGTACACCTTTCTTTCAAACGGGAATCAAATGATGCATCATAATCATAAAACACGATTACCAACTGACGGAAGCCTTTCATTTATAATATCATTGATCGATGCTAGTGTAGCTTCGTATAACGTGGTAGACACGTTGTGTATTTGTTCAATCTTGCCTATTTTGTCTTCTTTATAAATGTTTTCATTATAATTATCATCACAATTTACAGTTAATAAGTAACATCTAATAAGAACCAACATTTCCACAAAGAGGTTTTTAATTGACATACTTGCTTACTATCCAGGTAGGTACGACATCTCTCGCTATATGAAAATACTGATTGAACATGCAATATAAAAGTTGATCAAATAGTTCATATCAATTGCAATAGATGGCGCCAGTCTGATTATAACACCGGCAGTTTGAGGTGAGTCAGCTCTGTTGATTGTAGGAACACAGTTTGTGAAGCCTTGAACCTACCCGCAGCCTTTGTCCAACCAAACAGACTACTAACATAGATTAATAAATATTTTGCATCTCTATTTTGTAGCCAGCGAAATTACTGGGCATATGAGACTTGATGCCTCGGGTTGATAAGCGCAATCCAGTGCTACGCAATACTTTTTTATAGAATTTAAAGTTATAGGCGGCACTGCAATTGCTAGGGGCAGGCGATGGTAAGCGCCACTTACCATCAGGGAAACGATTTGCTCGTTTCATTACTCTGCACCATAAAAAAAACTATAATTCTGAGTCTAATCATCATGTAACTAACTAGGCAGTACTAAGGGGACCATCAAAATCAAGACGGTCCCACCACACCGAAATAAGTACTTAAGTACTTCGCTTTTCCGCCGTATACGTTGAGGAAATTTAACTCGCAACTATCTTGTTATAAGGGAATTCGTCGTATTTTTTTTGTATTCTAAGTACATATCTATAGTGTCTTTTAATCACTATATTTAATTATGTTTGTGGACTCCGCACGGTCGCAAACTCCACAGCAGACTAAGGTGATGGCGGGACGAGTTCAACTCACACTTTAAGGATTGGTATGTCAAAGCATAAGATGGAGACAAATGGAAAGAGGGTAGGGACTTAGGGAGGCCTTTGCTCTGCAGTGAGACACGACAGGCTCTATGTCTCTTACCATCAGTACAAGTAATACAGCTCAAGTCGGCTGATTAGTTTTAAAGATGTCCTAAAAGGGATTTTTGATAAAATTTACTAACGCATTAGGAGGTGCATCATTATCCCCCTCTCCGTAGCACTCGAAGTTCTCAGCGTCGGAGATAGAGTTCCCAGGACTGGAGTCTGCAGTCGGGTCGAGCTGGTTCGAAGGGTCTACGCCGTTCTGGAAATTGGAAAATAAAACATTTTAGGAGAACATTTTTCGACATACTTCTTTATTTATCCTGATTTATGGCACACTGCGTTTAATGGCCAAGCATTTTTTTAGGTCGAACTCTTTGATGCGAAAATTTATTTTCTTATCTTTACTACTTTTACCAGTATGTGTACATAGACCTGACCTACTATAGGATATCCTATGTGAACTATCATACTATCAACTACGTAAGCCTAACAACACCTAGACTTAGCACAAATACCTACTAGCAATGTTTTTCTTTTTTATTCACAAATAATAAGATAAAAATTTAACAATGATTTTGTGGTTTTTTCACATACAACTACTACGTAAGAAATAGTTAGTTTTCTTTGCAACTACTAAGGAAAAGCCTTTTGAAATTTTTGTAAGTTATAAATTAGTAATGTATTTCTCAAAGTCATTTATTAAATAGGCACAAAAGTGCACTTTTAAACGCCGTAAAGACAATACAAATCAAATTAAAAATATGTTAAAATTTGTAACTTAAGTTAACATGACTATCAACATGACTGTCTGTTAACATTAACATGACTGAGATATTCTGTATTCATGTATTTCGTATTTTCTTGTTTTGTTACAAATATTCATTCTCTCTGTTTTTGTATTTTATCCTAAGTGTGTCTTTTTCATTTATTTCTTTGTGGTTGTCAAATAATTGTTCCTTTTTTTCTATTCACCTGTAGTTTCCTCGGGAGGTTTCCAGGCGACGATCGTGGCGACTTGGTCCGCTGGAACACGCTGGGCGCCATCATTGCCGTCGGCACCTTCACTTCTGGAAACCAATACAGAAACACTCATTAACTAATGGCTTAGTTAATCAAAAAGTAACTTATTTTAACACAGCTTTATAACATGGGAGGAAAGTTCTGAGAAACAAAAATATCTGTCTCTATAATAATAATAATAAAGTATTTATTCATTTCCACAATTTGCTGGTTACTAATTAGGTAAGTACTTAAGTTTAAAACATGTATGAGAATATGTACTGTGTTGACAATATCTAAGTCGGATCGGTGGTGCCTGCAGTAGTTATAAAACTGTGTCACAGACATTAACGCCCCCCGCAAGGATACAGGTCTAAGGTACATCAACAATTGTGATTTAGATATTTGGAAGAATGGTTCTCATCAAAACTACGCCGAATATCAGTTTTATCGTCAACGAACTTGGTGAATGACTTGGTGATTGTGATCATTCTCTGATAAAGCTTTTTTCCTAGCATTATTATTATGTGCCGGTTCTGAAACGGCACCACGAGGTTCCAGCAACTCACTAATACTAGCTACGCCCCGCGATTTCACCCGCGGTTTTCCCGTTCCGTTTCCATCCAGGACCCTAAAGCACCTACATAACAAATTTCATTAAAATTTATTTAGTAGTTTTTGCGTGATTGAGTAACAAACATCCACCAACAAACATTCGCATTTATAATATGAGCTAATTGCACCCCGCTGTTCCACCTGCGGTTTCCCGGGATAATAAAAAGCCTATGTATGTGCTATTCCAAGTCCTAATGCACCTACATATCAAATTTCATCAAAATCGGTTCGGTAGTTTTTGCGTGAAAGAGTAACAAACATCCATACATCCAAACAAATTTTCGCGTTTATAATATTAGTAAGGATAGGATGAAAAAAGGTAAAATTGTTTGTATGTATGTTTGTAAAGGGTAATCTCTGTAACTACTGATCCGATTTTTAAAATTCTTTCACTGATAGAAAGCTACACTATCCTCGAGTAACATAGGCTATATTTTATTAAGTCGACGCGAACGAAGTCGCGGGCGGTTGCTAGTGAATTATAAAAATGTTGGTCGATGCGATGCATACCTACCACCTACGTAGGTCGTCGACATGTGGCTGTCACGCGAAAAAACAATTCAGATTGAGGTAAAGGTTTTCAATAGAAAATATGTGGGTGAGGTCACGTTAGTGCATTTATATTTCTAACAAACGACACACGTAATAAAATTTAATTAGATTTTCGATTTTTTACAGCCTGTGTGGTGTAGTGGTTGGGCAGGTTGGCTCAAATCTCATACACCACCGAGGCTGCAAGTACGATACCTACGCGACTGGACAAATGCAAAAAAAGGGCAGTTAGTAAAAAACCTTGCTAAGGCACCAAAATAATTTGACGAAATACCTACAACAAAGGCAAAGCAGGCTCAAGTCTATAAGCACACGTGTGCAGGTTTTCCAAACGAAGATATTGTTCCAAACATGTATACATTTTACCAAAAAGAAACTGACTTCAATATATCTTCCAAGTCCAAGGTCAAATATCGATGTAATTTATATACACCCAGGATCACTTCGTAGCTATACCACAGAACACTAAGGGACTATACTGACCCAACGCAAAAAGAATTTCCTAATTCGTTTATAAATGACGGAGATCCGAGGTAATAAAAAAACAAAAGATAAATTAAAAAATTCAATCGAATTGAGAAACTCCTCCTTTGAAGTCGTTTAAAAATACCCATAAAAATACGAAGGTACAGCACCTAATACGATACAAGTTATCCTCGACTGTCGGAGATGTTTACCTTAACAAACAAGGATGTTTAACCAGTCAATTAACCTGTTTATATAAAAACGAAACAGTCGCTATGAAAATAGACGTCAATGTAAACATAACACGGTAGGTACTCATTTTTAAAGATGTCTTCAGTTGCGTCTATGAATTCACTCCATCTCGCATAATAATTCTTTAATTCAGGTAACGAATAGTAGTTGCATAAGTGACTAAAGTAATTCTAAGACCCATATTATATTTACCTTACAGACTAACATAATCAATCAATTGTTAAAAGTTTGCGGCAGGTGATTATTATCTTTACCAGATTGTAACTTTGAATTTTTGTTATCGATGTACTAGAAAACTGCTAAACGTAATTAATTTTGGTTTTCAAGGTTTGGTAGCATAAGGGACATAAGTTAGTATCAAAATCGGTTGGGTGATTATTAAGATACAACTTGATCTCTTCATAGTACGCGCTCTCATATATTGGGGAGGTCTTGCTAAAATGGGCTACATCTGCCGTCCACGCAGACTAAGTTGCAGGAAAAAGCAAGTTAGTCAATAACTCCAGCCGCTTCGGACAGCCTCTGTGATGTAGTGGTTGGGCAGGTTGGCTCAAATCTCATACATCACAAAGGTTGCGGGTTCGATTCCCGCGACGGGACAAATGTTTGTGCATAGAAAAAAAAAGCGCAAGCATTTGTTTTGTGCCTGAGTGTTGTGGGACCATGGTCATCATAGCTCCTGTTTCCCTAAATACAGGGAATCCTAGTTAGGGGTCAGGATCTATGGTCGCTAGGCGTATAAAAAAAACTGTGTATTCATTTACACTGACTACTTCGGTTTTTTATTATCTTACATTTAACATTTAACATAGGCGCCATTAAATATTGGGAAAATAAGGTTATTATCTTCGATTCATTTTCTGCTAAGTAGGTATATCCTGTTATGTACCTAAATAAAGTGTGATATTTGAAAACGGATAAAAATTTGCAAACAAACTTATACTTTGCACGGAACTCATTCTATAAAACTTCTACTCATTCTATACAGGTAGAATATAAGACACGCTCAATGCTAACTGGGCGATAGCGTTATCTTTATTATCAATGGTATGTTGATTAAATTAAGCAATTAGCGAGGAACCGGCCGCACTGCGCTCGGTGGCTCTTTCTTGTAAAACTGTAATCTGAATCACGTAGTACCTGATGAAGATAGGGAGTTCTTGATAAGAGTGTCAAGTTTTTGCTTAATTATACATAATAATAATAATAAAATAGTCTTATGTCTATCCCAGGTACTGTTGTGTAAAGCCAGGCCTAGCGCACTCCGCACTGTAGGTACGAAGCTACAAGTACATAACCGGACACCGACGGCGAGTCGCGCGTCGTTACACGTGCCGCGTCAGAAGAGATAAAGCTATGCGATAGAAAGAGAGGCGCTCTGTAGGTTAATATGACTAATAGGTATGCAGTACTCAATGCAGTACATATGCAATACTCTAAATACTTCAGAGTTAGATCGACGACCGCATCGTCGCTTACCATCAGGTGACAATGTGATCAAACGCAAGCCAATTCTCAATAGAAAAAGATACTAAAAGTCAACATTATCATGATCATCTCTCATAACGCTTCCATTGCTAGGAAGGTAATTTAAAAGGTAAATTCTTCGTAACTCAATTCAACATTTTCGTCACACGTAAAACATTTCCACACACACATGCACTTCACCAGCCCTATGTACACGTTCCCACTGTTTGGACACAGCCCTTCTCTCAAAGACAGACTACGGCTGGCCCAGCGCGGGTTGGTAGATGCCACAAATGTCCTTGAATTTTGTGATTCTTGTACATACCAGTTTCTTCACGATGTTTTCCTTTTAGATCGCGAGTTAAATCCGCGCATAACTTAAGACAGTCATTGGTGCAGGGTCTCTGCGGAATGTTGGTGCGTCAGAGTGAAAGCCGCACGAGTTGCCCCTGACATACAGGATATTCGCTCTCAAAACATTTCCAACAGAACTAAATCTTAGTAAAAGAATGCGTACCATAAGCATGCGTATAAGCAGCCGTGCAGTAGAGCATCAGCAGCCTTCCCAGTACCAGCAGCCCTTGCCACCACGCTTCCAGCAGCCGCGCTAGCTCGAGAACATCGCTCTTTACCACCAGCACCACTCCTGACACCAGCGCCGGCATCGATACTTCTTCATCGGAGATTTTTTAGAACATTTCTTTAGTTGTATACTTGTTATGATCCAGCGGCAACTTGACAGAAAATTTCGCCTTATTTTATCCCTTCTATATTTTCAGAGGTTACTCCTTTTCGGTACTTATGCACCTTTCCAGATTTATCCCGTGACATAAAAGCAGCAAGGCTTCATTCGTTGCATATTATTATAGGTAACTCAGTTGTTTCATTTGTAGCTTTATTATTCATCACTGGCTCAAGGATAGTTTGAAAGGGTCCAAATAAGCATAATTATGTCGCCGTAACGACGATGTAACAAAGATGATGTCTGATATCGGTGCTCTTTGTTCGCCTTCGACTCGATTTTCGCTTTCTCTGACTACTTTTTGAATCACTTGATGTTATGCAAGTCGGTTAGGATTTGTTTTTAAGCGCACTATAACTTTTATTTATTTGATTGCTTTTGTTAAATACCTTATTGTTCTTTTTGTTTTGTTTTTATGATTCAAGCACTGTAATGATACCTACAACCATGATTCTTATTTGTGCCTACAACTAAATTGTTTTTCATAATTAAGATTACAGTTATTTACAATTAGCAATTTACTTTGCTTCAGTTGGTTCCAGTTAGAAAGCCTTTGTTTGACTGAAAACATGCGCTAAGTAAACTGAATGTGACTGATAAGAGAAATTCTGTTATCAAGTAGGTAACGGTGTGGCTGCGGGCTCGCTCCGTTGCACGTACCTAACTAGGTTATTATTTTAACTTTCTAGAGAGGACCTAATGCCTGACGTAAGTAGGACTTGTTTATGATTATAACAGTACTAGAACTCATTCTAATTAAGGTTCAAACTATAAAAAGGTACGATACTTTGTTTAAATTTGTAATGGAGCCGGCCGGTGTCTCTCCCCAGACTATGGCACACCTTTTGTCTTTCCCTGCGTCTTACCACCTGTATACGCGAGGACCAGGGTCCAAATTCACTATGACAATGGCGAAATAACGTCGATGCGTTGCTTTGAAATCACGTCGATCCCTTCATTAATAAACGACATCTCTATGACGCATTGATATATTCATATAAATGACGCGTCATAGAGAATACAAATTTCGCAAATATCGTTTATTAATGAAGGAATCGACGTTTCCTTGAAGCAAGGAATCGCCAAGTTTTCATAGTGAATTGGGGCCCTGTACAATGCCAGTGACAATGCTGTGCTTGTGGCGGAGTACTGGTCCAAAAGAATATAAAGCCGAAGGATCGACTCGTTAAGAAGAAGAAGATGGAGCCGGCATGGACATTATATTTATTTTCATCAAAAAATAACAAAAAAATCTCCATTTAGCAGGTTTTCAGGCAGAACTTTTAAATAATGTGATAGTGTTTTTGTATCATTAAAATGAACATTTTCTTGTATTTTTGATCAGCATCGAGTTTCACTTTCCGTGTTTGTAATCGGCTAATAACTACAGATTGTGATGATATAATGAGCCGATTATCTGCTGCAGCAGTTCTTTGGCTTTGTTATGCAGACTATAAACATGCAACGACACTTAATTCTTAAATTATAGGTTCATAATTAGTTTCTAAAACGTGCACTCACCAAGCGTGACGTTTTGAGACTGATAAACACCACGTTAAGCCAAATATTGAGTGACGTCTGTACCATAAACATGATCATCACACTAAGTGCTTGTTCACATTGTGGTTGGCTTGGGAGAGGTCTATCGATTATAATTTCTTAATCCATTCACCTATTTATTGCAATCATATATATTCATTTAATCTTATGTTATAGTCGAATACTTAAATAATGGCAGTAGAAAGCGAATGTGCTCCTTTGGTTTGTGTGGTACTATATTGTTAATAAATTAAAATAAAATAAACATAGGTATGTCATACAACCATGTTAGGGCGTTTGCAACTGAGTGATTTTTATACATTTTGCGATTCCTATAATAAAATAGGTACTAATATAACTAATATTTTCAATATAATCCACTACCTCCTACTAATAAATACCGTAAAAAATACCGTCTTTACAATGTATCAGCCTGTCATCCCACATCAGGACCATAGTTAATATGAATTTCAGTATGGACATGAAGAAGGATTATACCGTGTACATCGTTTTATTAAAACAGCCAGCACAATACACAAGACTAATAACCCAAATGAAATAATACAAAAATGGTTTAGATCCTACAATGATGAAAAAAATTATCATAGTAGTTTGTCGAATTAGTCGACCTAAGTTTCGAGCATGTCCGATGCTCTTCATCAGGGGCGAGTGAATTAATGAATCAAACTCACGAAAACTTTCATACTGAAATTATCATCGTTCATAGTCTGTGGAGGTTGCTGTACCTACCTACCATATTTCTCCGCGCAGCTAAAATGACACAGTGTAAACAGGTCTGAGTGTTCTTGTAGAAGTAGAAAATCAATGAAGTTTTTAATTACATCTTTATAATAACTAGGTCTCGGCGATTGCATTTCAATCAGTTGGAATGACATGGAAATCGAGTTTACGCTCTCTGCGCAGGCATCTTGACAATTTTACTGATTGGGCATTGCATGTTGGCTTGAATTACAAGATTTAGTTAAAACAGCTGATTTGACTTACACGCAATATTTAATTGTGGATTGATTTCAAGATGACGACCTACCTTCGTCGGTATTTCCTTTGAGCTACAACATGGAATCCTTTAAAAGGGGAATTAATAGAGTCCTTAAGGGTCGGCAACGCATCAGCAATGCCTCTGGTGCTGCAGATGTCCATAGGCGACGGTAACCGCTTACCATCAGGCGGGCCGTCTGCTTGTTTGCCGACATATTCAATAAAAATAAAAAAAAAAAGATAAGTACATTTAAGTTAAATTTTGTAATTTATTAGTAGATATGTTTAAAACTATCTTCAGAATAAAATTAGGTAGGGCTCTGATCTGAAGGTTGTTAAATATTGATAATGCGAAGGTGTGTAAGATATTGAAGACTTCAGTAGTTGATATACGAACAGTTAAAAGCACCTACATAAATAAGTGAACTGATAAAATACAGATTTAAATGATGTAACTTATGTAAATAGGGATGTATAGTGCGGGCCACGTAACTTAAACCCTGATCGGTTCTTAGGTCTGAATCAGACCGAAATCTCTATTTCAATAAGATGATTGAAGCTATTAATTTGTTTTTTTTTTACTGCCAAGTAAGGGTTATGTTTTTCGCGCGTATCTTGTAGGTATGTTTGTAAATATGTTTATTACCTCGTATCTTTATCGGTTAAACAGGGTGGTAAAGTGTCTGTTCTGTGTATGGAATTTTTATTTCTTGGTTCAATTCACTCAAAACTTAGTACAAATAAACTTTAACATAAATCATAAATGCCGTATTTTTTATTTTTTTTAAAACTATATCGAGGAGGAGTGCATAGGAGTTCTAAAGTTCGTATAGTTTTTTAAAATGTAAAATTGATTAACACAAAACTCGGTATAAATAAACTTTAAACTAAATAATTAAACACATTTTTTATATTTTCAAAACTACCCTCAATAGTGTGCAATAGAGTGCTAAACTTTGTATAAAAAAAATATTTCTTGGTTCGATTCATTAAAAACTTGGTTTATGTTTTTGTTAAATAAACTATTAAAAAAATAATGGATGACGTATTTTGTCACATCAATCTCCACGCGGGCGAAGCCACGGGGCGCAGCTAGTTTTAAGCCATAATGTATCTAGATGAAACAACAACAGACTTCAAGTCGATGTTACTTCGCAATCTAACTCGTTGCATTGAACAAAACGTAAATTATCCATATTTAAAGGCACGCAAGTGAAAATGGTTTCCTCGCGAGCGGTTTGAGCAACAACGTCCTTCCAACTAACTGGTGTTGGCCAACGATTGTGCTGAAAAAATCACAATGTTACGATTTATTGCTTTTATTACTTTGTTGGAACAATTTGAGTGTTTATTACTTTATATTGATTTGGTATTTACTTAGCCTTTGTAGATGTTACTAATCTGTAATTGATCATCGTAAAAGGTCTGACACTTAGTGCAAAGAAGAGATCAAATTGTTGCAGGGTAGCATTTTCAAAGCCAGAATACAGAATTGGTTGTTAGAGCATTGTTTTTCAATTAAAGAATATTTAGATAATAAATAATAATATAACATATAATGAATGCATTAGGACTGTAATGACAAGTATACATTTTATAAAAAACCGACTTCAATGTATCTTCGAAGTCCAAGGTCAAATGTCGATGAAATTTATATGGGACCACTTCGTAGCTATACTGAATCCAATGCAAAAATAATTTTCCAAATCGGTTCATAAGTGACGGAGTTCTGAGGTAACAAACTTAAAATAAAATTAAAAATACAATCGAACAGACAACCATTTTTTCTTTTTTGAAGTCGGTTAAAAATGAGTTTTTTTGACATTCATTAATAATTATACTATGACATTTTATTTTTTATACAATAATTATAATTTCTTAATAAATTCATTTAAATTACAATAATATTAAAGCGCTTGCTTGTAGGCTGATTATATTGCAAATCTAATTAGTTATAAGACTATTTCTGTAATTGCAAATAAATGATTGATTGATTGCAAAATTATTGGGTATCAAATAGATTTTGCACTTTGTGGGGTACTACTAATACACGATCTAGAAACGAATGTGCCTGTGGTTTGCCATCTTTATATTTATTTAGTACATTTTTAGATTACGTAGCATGGCTCATCGGCCCGACAATAACGATGTCATTTATCATCTAACACGGCTAAGAAGTACCTACCTATATGATACAAAATTAACTCAAACAAAGGCTTGTTTAAAAGGAACCACTTCAGAACTTATCGCTTTCATAACATCCTTACAAGGTTAAAGAAACTCATCGAGAACTGTCCTAAACTGTAACTTTCTCTGCAACCAACAACATCACTATGTGTATTATGTGTGTTATATTGCAACGCCACTGTCGTCACACTTTGCCACCTTTCACATGATACATATTAACACGATTTGCAACACTTATAACGATTTCGATGGTAATTTCATGTACTTATAAAAATTTTGGCGTGTTGCCACGTTTTTCTTTTTAATTAAAAGGGTAGTGCTCCCTTGTACCCGAGCCGGCGAGGTCTAAGCACAGACTGCGCTGCGCCGGCGCAGCTAACTGTTCATTCATAATTATGCAACTGCAAATATTACGGTATTATCGGTAAACTAGGAATGAACGAGTTAACAGTTATTGGCAGCAAGTGAAATAAAAATTTAGGAAAAGGACTGCAGTTGTTATTGAGAAAGTTTGGGGCAGTAATTTGTTGCGAGTAGTTTTTTTTAATAAAATATAAGTATTTGAGAACAGGCTGATATCGACATACCTAATTAAGACTCCTTTAGTGACTAAAACCTTAATTTTTCACTATAGAGGTACATAGGTAGGATAGGTAGGTTATTTGAAATATTTACCTTCTTTGGATTTTGTAATTCTATGAGATCATATTTGCATAAATGCGAGTTAAAAATAAATGAAATGTCTAGAATTTCCAAGAAACTTAGTTATTTCTTGCTTAGTACGACGTAGATATAGATATATGTATGTGATAGCATAAACTTGATTAAGAAACCAGTGGCACGAGGAAAATAGCGATTTTCTACATGTAAGGAACTACATCTAACTGGTATAAAAAGTTGATTTCTATTTTGATACAGGTATAAGGAGTTTGAAGTTTACTACCAACTCGTCTGGTGGAAACGATGCCGTTAAGGAGAGACTATAATCTGAGCTTCTCTCAAGATACAATTTACATAGAAAATACCTAAGTAAAGGAGTAGCTTTTTGTTAGTTTAAATTTGTATGTACCTATATATCTACTTTTGAATCTAAGATCTAAATAGTGTTTAATAAAAACTAATTTCAAATGTCAATCAAAATGTTCAATCAAGTATCGAGATTGGTGAAATATTGCAAGAGAGATATTTCACGCGGTGCATTGTATGCATAGTTCGTGATTCAAGATCGTTTTAGAAAAACGTAGAAGACAGTTCCTGTAGCATTTTAACTCGTGCGCTCGCGCAATAAATAATTAACTTCAACGCAATATTTGAAATTTTTTTTTTTTTTTTTTAGTGATCTGTCTCAAAAAGACATCCCATTAATATTACAATCTAGCCTATAATATTTGAAATGAGCAGTATATCAACTTCAAAGATATGGTATCCAATACACATTTCAACAGTTCAGAGGTGTTTCAACAGTTTAACAGTTCAGAGGAGTGTTTCCAGAGTGAGAAACCTTGTTTCCGTTGTGTTTCCGGAGTGTGACCAGCGTTGAAAAGCTAAAATAATTAATTTTTAGAAAAAACAAAAACCGACTTCAATGTATCTTCGAAGGTCACATATTGATAAAATTTATATGGGACTACTTCGTAGCTATACTGAACCCAACGCAAAAAGAATTTTCCAAATCGGTTCATAAATGACGGAGTTCTGAGGTAACAAACGTAAAAAAAAACAATCGAACAGATAACCTCTTCCTTTTTTGAAGTCGGTTAAAAAGCCTAAAGACGGAAAGAACTTTGGCACTTAGCAATTAAGTAATTAGGTTTGTTGTGTGAACTTGTGATTGGGCAGGTCGGTTCAATTTTCGCTACGGAAAAAATTTATGTATTTTTTTTACACATCGTGTCTGTACAGGTGTTAGACTTCGCTATATTTGGGAATCGAAGTGTGACGCCATGGGACCAAGGTTTATGTATACCTAACTATTTCATCAATGGAAAACTTTATAGAACATATGTAGATACATATATTTGGTTTGTTATACCTATGTATTTACATTAAACGTAACATAATTCAAGGCAGACAAGTCATAGTTAATATTAGAAATGGCATATTTACTGTTTCTAATTTGACTTTGAATTGACTATGGTGTTAGTAACCATACCAGTTTAAAAAGTTATATTCAGACAGGTCATGTTTGTGTAGTTCAAATACTGAACTAGTAATGTATTGTGACTTGAACACATTTGCCCAATGCCTGCGATCCGATTAGAAACTTCATTGACACCAAATAGACTGAAAACATATGCATTAGGTATTTGCATAATCATCTGGCCTTGGAATTGAAACGTGCAGATATATTGATACAACAAGCCTCATGAAAACTTTGCAATACTGACTTTGTAAGATACATAAGTTAGTTAGACATATTCAAACGACAGTCACCACTGCTGAGAAAAATGCAAATCACAATCATCGATATCAAAAGTACAATAGATGAATTCAATGTCCTATTTCTCCTTCACATCTGACAGGACGAACATATTATTATATTGACACAACTGGGACGAAACCATAAAATCACTGACGACTAAGAAATAAAACGCGATTAAAACATGTTCCGTAACCAAACGAGTCGTATTTGATAAAAGAACAATAAATTCGAGTGAATCGATATCGCTGGGAGCGGTGGTGGACGGCTGACGGTGGTCGGTGGCATCGACCTCCATTGCGCAACCGTGCTCGGCATTCAATGCACATTCGACACACCGGCTTTACAAAAACTCAACTTACCCAACATTGAATAACTTTAGAGAGAGTTAACTGAAGGCGAAATTTGCCGGACTTTTTTGCACGCTTTCAGGCAGACGAGTTTTCTTATCGTGTGAAAAGAAAATGGGTCAGACCAATGATAAAGAGTTGCTCAATGCTGAAAAAATGTTAAGCGTGTGCAGAACTGCCTGAATGCGTTTGTCGTGGGAACCCAAAGACACTGAGTCATCTCAACGACTTAGAACAGATTGCGTCATCAGTGGTTTTTAGCTTTCGTGACTGTACTCATGTAGTATGCATAAAATAAGAGCCTAACTCTACAGGAACATAAAGATATTATAATGGTTTAGTTACGTAGATAACAAGAAATGTAATGTATGGCTTCGTCTGCGGTAAAAACCACATTAAGACGACACGCGACGAGTTCGGAGACCGGACGGATGCCGGCGACGTGACTGGGATTCTTACGCATCATTATTACAAACTTAACTCCGAAAGGATACTCACCAAAATAAGTTCAGTCTCCCAAAGCAACACCAGATACGTAATCTGAAATGAATAATATACGATTTAAATACAAGGAAAGTAGTAATTGGAAGGGAAATTTGTCAGGGTACTGTTAAGGGGTACTTTGGATTCGTTACTTAGCTTTATAGCTTTACGCTCGTCTCAAGTTCAATACGCATGCAAATGTCAGGAATAGATCGTACAGCTTTAGCCTTTTTAGAATATAAAAAAAGCTAAGGACGTGCTCAGGTTTTACGACGCTTTTTTGTTTTTAGCACCGCTTTGCGTCATAATCATGTTCGGTTGTCTGGAAAAGATGCATCGCTTTTAGCGATGAGACCGTCAATTATTACACTTCTGTTAAGTTTTTATTAATATTATTAATTATCTGTGTGTGTTTTAAGAAGTTATTTCAGTTTTCATATTATTTCATTTCATGTCGTGTATCAAGCCGGTGCGCGGTGGCTTAAATACAACATTTTTAAGCCACAAATTTTAGAGGATGTTATCGTGTCAAACAATTTAAGTCAACACATAATATTTTTATACATTTGTGTGCCAAAACATAATTGGGATGCTAAAAGGATTGCAAACACAATTTTTCTCGTGACGTAGGTTGACGAAAGGTCAGAGAAGTGCAAAATTACGATTGCTTCGGAATGCTGTTGAGATTAGAATGTGCTTTGAGTCCAGTGGAATGGGTATCAGATACCGTTGTTTTATTGCTCCGGTGAATGCGACTTTACTTTCCAAGGGCAAAGCGATGCGACCTTGGACATAAGAAATGTAATATTTGTTCCAGTATTTGCAGCCTGAACAAAATACATTAATAAAAGTAATGAGCGTATGATTCCGACATTTGCCGTTACTTACTATTTTGTGTCAGATTTGTGATTATTATTAACAGCGGACACTTGGTCAGCAAGAGCTTAAAAATTCTGGTAAAAAGTGAAAATAACGAAACTATTACCCATTAAATAAATAATAATCATTTTGATGTAGGCCTAAACAACGAACAAAAAATAGCTCTTGGTTAGACTATGCTAATAAAAGAAAACCATCTTGAAGTTCGCCAAGGTAGTGAATAGAGACTATATGCCTATATTAAAATAACGTATTTCCGCGCAGTCACACTAAAATCTGTTATTTACTTGGAAACGCTCCGACATTGACGACCCGCTATAAAACTACCATCATCAAACTTGATGGAGGGGTGATGTGCAGCTAGCGGTAAACAAATGGGAGAAGTGGCATGTCTCGAGCCATCAGTCAGATCGTTGAACGGTTAACCTGAAGCTTGGAATGCTCTTTATGGCGGTAATAATGATAAAATTATATTAGAAGCAGGCGAGACGAGAAGATGATAATAAGGGATATAATGACGGGAGACGTTAATGTTTATTTAGAGGTACAGATTTATTGGCATAGACATTTCTGTGGACGAGATGTTAAAATAATGAATGGATTTGTCAAATCAATCGTTTATTTAAATTATAAATATAGGATTATACTATTTTTTTAAATCAAATACTTTCCTACAAAAATTACTGTGATAATAATTATCCGTGAAAGTATACTATTAGTGGGTACTATTGTTAGTATCCAGTAATTATTAAAGTAAAATAATGGACCAAGTTGGTCGTCGCCATTCATTTTTATCAGGAGATCACTTTCAAAATTATGTTTTATAACTTTTATGAGTGTTACCAATATCGTCACCTCAACAAGACGTTTCAGTCACGTTTCCAATTATGACGGTGTTTGACCAATGGTTGTCGGTCGTGCGTGAAGAAGCTTTTCTTTTCTTTAGTTTCCCGAGACAAAGTGTATTAAACAATTTTAGTAGTATTGAACATGTTGGTCCTAAATCTTCACGATTTAGGTGACAGATATCGTATAAAAGCAGTTGACTCATTCAGGTACTATTTACATAAGTAAGAGGCGGAGCTGTAAAAAATATTCTAATGAAAAAGCATACTATAAAGTTAGTAATTACATAGAAGACAAAGATGCATGGAACATTCCGCTTCTGCCAAGTAGCCAACTGGCACATAAGAAAAATAATATTGTCAAAAACAAACATAAAATATTGTTACAAAAGTTCTAAAAAATACGCCCCTCAGTTTTTTGCCGTATCTTCTGAGTAGTGGTTCTTTTTCCGATACGGTGGTAGAGTCATTTTAATAATTGACGTTCATAAGTGCGTCTGTGACGACAAAATTGAAATAAAGAACTTTTGAATTGAATTGAATTGAAGGTCCTAGAATATTGATGCATCTACTGGATTTTCAGTTTCCTTCTCACCACAGATATCAAAAGACTAGAAACAGGGCGTGACCAATTGGATTTCAAGCTGTTTTCAAGTTTTATCAACAAACAAGTATTTTTGAAACTAAATAGGTTACTCGATCTGTCTCGCTGCACCAGTGATCGATGTCACAGTCCTCTGCAAGTATCAGTTGCATTTCAGTATTCTCTATTTCTGTACGTTTCGACATTTGTGTCACAACTTCGCAAGATACCACAAATACTTGAGAATATTGAATACGTATCACATTTGCATGCGAGTTTTATTTAAGGTATGACGGTATGAAGTTTTGAAACGGATATGTCTACAATTTCAGAGATCGCAATCCAAGTTTCGCAGGTTTTGTAACCTTTTAGACCTATATGGAATTTTATGGATTGTCGGTCGTCGATATAAGCCGTCAGCGTTTCTGAGAAATTGACTACAAGTCTTCTACCATAGCCTCTAGAAAGTGGGTAAACATTATATATACTTATGTATGTATCTATATATAGTTAGGTATCTATTTTGCAATGAAGCTCATCCTTTTTATAAAATTGCCTTTCATCGCAATGATAAATCAGAAAGGATGGAACTTGTATGTAGTTGTAGGTAGGTAAACTTTAGTCGCCATTCTGATTGTATTGTTCTGATTGATTCGCCTTCGCCGGAACACTCACATCCTTTCTCTTCTATACAATGTCTTGTTCAATCCCTTCACTCCCTTTTATTTGAAGGAACGATCTCAGTTCCTTCATTATTCCAATTCTCACTCCCTTAGGTCATCAGAAAATCTTCAGTTGAAAACGCCCGAACATGGTACTTCTTTCTATGACAAGTCATTTACAGTTCAAGCTGTGCGTCTTTGGAATGGGTTTCCGGTTTCTATCAGAATATATAATACATTCCTTGATTGTATGTAGTATATATCTATATATTAATTTATATATTATTATTTATTTATATATATATATATATTTTATGTGTCATTTAGTCGTCCTTTTTTACTTTTTATTTACACCGCCGACCTCTCTCACTCCTTTAGTTCTTTCCACCCAAAGGTTGACTGAAAGAGATCGCTATTAGCGATAAGTCCGCCCGTTGTACTATAGTCTGTAAGAATATTTCGTGTACCTTGTTTATTTTTTGTTTGGTGTACAATAAAGCATTAATTATTATTATTATTATTGTTCAGTGCCATATTTTTTATTGTCAATCACTTTTCAGTAATTTTATGGCACCAGTAGAAGCAATGATGTCTATCGGTGTCGTATCGTACTGCTTCACGCTCCTAGAATTATCTGTGAAACTTGACTAGTGGCTCGGCGACCGCTCTGATTCACAACAGGTTATTATTGCTTTTAGTTTTTATTAACATTATTAAATATCAATTCAGTCATAATAAGCCTGCATAACACCGCTGCTGGAAGCCATATAGAACATTGTAGCTTATTCTTCTTCTCGGTGATATATCTCATAAATTCGGATTTAGCCTTCTACGCCCATTTGAAAAATTCACCCTGTACATTTAGTCTTTTACGGCCCATTTATGCTAAAACCTATGACACTATGTTTTTCTTGTTATATCTTGCTCTCCACTGAATGGCTTCTTTATCCTAATGATAGTCTGTCCTTTAAGCAATGAACGATTTATTTATACATTCCCAATGCTGGTCTGTACAGTAAAGAGACCCTTCCAATCTTTGCCTTCCTTTCAGCCGTGTCACGCCAAGATCTTTTGTGTGAGTCTTTACTGTGTGAAAATCATTAATTAACTAATTAATCTATCAAGTATCAGCTGTTAATCCTTTGATCAACAATAGAACCATAACAACATCAACTGGCTTCACGCTCTAAGAATCATCTGTGAAATTTGACTTGACTCCAACGAGCGCTCTGATTCGCAGCTCAATCAATAGTGTTATATTGCGCTCGGTTTTTACTTCCACTTATTTACATAGTCATGCTCTTCAGGTATTTGTGTCAATGGGCCTAACAAGATATAGAGAAGTAGATGAGTGCACGAAGCGTACATGATGTGTGTTTTAATAACAGAACTTTTTGGGTTATTAAAGTCAAACTGGGTACAAGCGCTCGGACTTTGTGGTATTGTTTGATACTGTTTTAGTTCATGACATGAGAATGTTAAAAAATTGAAAGCCTTCGTCCATGTAGGTACCTATTTATATGACATTTTCATACATGGTTGTCTGGAAGGAATCGCTTTGAGCAATAAGACGATTGTTGCATTCATTTGCTACTGTTTCTGTTTCTGTGTTGTATTTCAAAAAAGTGTTAACAATTAAATTAATGTGTTTTATACTATTAGACCAGAGTAGAAGCCTTTAAAAATAATAAAAAGTGAAAAAAAAATAGTAGGATGAAACCTATTAGAAAAGGAGGGGAATATTATAAAAATGAAAGGAAAAATAATTTACAGGCGATCTGAGGTCGGGAAGGGATACCCTTACAAACTCACCCCCATCCCTTCCCGACCTCAGATCGCCCGTAAATTATATTTCCTTTCTTTTTATAATATTCCCCTCCTTTTCTAATGGGTTTCATCCTACTATAATTTTTTTTGGTTTTAAAAATTATCGACCCTGGTCTATATGTTATAATCGACTTACTATGCTAGATTCAATTTACTTGCTTTTTGTCAGTAAAACGATGTGACGATCTTGTTTTCTCTGTGTAATGGATTTAAAACTTGATAATTATGTCTGATTATATCTTGATAGTTTGTACTCCAAAATGATACTACATGCTAAAATTAATTACGTTTTAATTACGTTGCTCTGGCTAAAACCACTTCCAGTAAGCCTATGTGACCAATGTAGAAGTTATTCATATCATGTCTTTCATGTCAAGCTATAACCATTTTAATTGGATTATATAGTATTGAATATACGATGATTAAACGGCGCCTTCGATAAATACCTCGAGTCCATAAAAGGGATATAAAAACCTTGTTGATTACACATAGTCATAGTGACTATTAAAAGTGTTTTATAGTCGCGTAGGATGGAATTAGTTAGTATTATGAGTATGTATGACACAATCTTCCAAATGTCAGCTTTGGTTGGCTTAACAGGATGCGGTTACGTCTTTGGAAGGATGTGCTGTTGTGGGAGGTATAAGATACTGTTGGCTATAAATACTTGGAACTCTCAATTTCCTATTTGAATTTAATTGCACTGTAAAGTCTAATACAGTTGACTAGCGGTATATTTAACTTATTTCCTTGTTAGTATTTATGCAAGTAGTTTTAAGAGAAACTTTCGAGTTTTGAGTACAGAATAACGAGTGAGTGAGACATAATATAAGAGAGTAGACCTTCCTCCACTAGTATAATTTTTTTCAGACCTTACTGAATTTGCTGACCTTAATCCATACTAATATCCTACTACATACCTACGTACTTATGTCTGCACACTATCGTCTATAAAATATTGTCTCTCTATAGCATACGATTGTCTGGAAGAGATCGATGCTTAGCGATAAGACCGCCTATTGTACTCATCATAAGATAGTATGTTCGAAATGTTATTCCTAAAGTGCAATAAAGTGTTTATCTTCTATCTATCTATCTACTTCCTACTAATTCACACTTCCATAATTATATTATAAATGCGAAAGTAATTCTGTCTGTTTGTTACCTTTTTACATGGACGACTGAATCACACGGGTGAATCGATCTTGATGAAATTTGGCACAGATGTTTCCTGTAGTCCGGAGATATAGTTCCCGAGGGATCGTGATATAAACAAATTTCACGCGCACAAAGTCGCGGATAGAAGTTAGTCCTACCATATTACATCACACTAATATGATAAATGAGAAAGTTTGTAGGTGTGTTAATGTGTTTGATCCAATTCACGCCGCAACGGCTGATCGGATTTGAGTAAAATTTGGAATGGAGATAGCTTATTTCCTGGAATAAAACATAGGCTACTTTTTATCCCGGGAAACCGCGGGTAAAACCGCTGGGCGGAGTAGTTTTTATTAAATAAAGCATATAAAACCCTTGGTACTGCTAAGTATTGTGTGATAAAACCTGAGAGCTATCAACTCTTCATTAAAATGTGTATTATAAAATTGATAATGGTCCTCATTTTATACCCTATACTATTACCACAGTATAAACACTATTACCTATACTGTGCTAATACTAGTTTTTGATATTCTGTGACCATACTACTAACTAAAAAATCCATCAGCACTTTACTAAAGTACCTCTTCCTTATTTTCACATCATTTATCAGGCGTACGGCTTTCCCACTATTCTTATTGGACTGAAAAGGGATCGAGGGATAAAATATTATCTCTTCTGGAAATAAATCTTGCTAGATCAGATAGGGTTGTCGGGAAACAGCGAGATGATGAAAATAGAATTCAGCGTTACATAAATAGATAACAAATTAGAGGGCGTTTCGACAACCATATATTTTGAAGGCGTTATTATTTGTTTGATTAGGGTTTTATTTTTGAATCAGTAAACAGTTTATATTTAGAGTTTGATGATGAAGTGTTGTTTTAATCTTGTTATTGGTAGAGTTCATTACGCTATGTCGCAATCTTGGTGATTTTTTAACAAATTTAAGTATTTCAGTAGTATTTGACCTATACTTACCTAGCTTGGACAGTGAGAATGATAAAGAAACAACGATAATTGAATCTATTCTATCGTCGATGAAGTCTACTTGACGATAGCTTTTGTTTAAGTCCAGTAGCGACCAAGGGGCTTACCACCAACTTTTACAAGACAATCATGCAACAGGATTGTTTTATTTCAAGCTTACAATCATATTACTCTGATTCGTACCATGACCTTCATCAAACAATGTTTTTATTCCTGCGAAGTGTCAGCTGTCAAAAAACACCTGAATTACGATTTACCTGATTTACGATGACGTCACCAAAAATTCTCAATAATACCATATCAAAGTAAGCTTTTTTTAGGACTTCGTGGTACGAAAAACGGAAGTAAGCTTAAAATAATATTGGTTTAAGAGATGGTGGTAAGCCTGCAGGCTGGTTTTTATAGTCTGGCGCCATTGGCAGTGTCTCCATTGGCATTTTTGCAAATTTGATATTCAACAAACAATGCCAATTTCCATTTCCATTCCAGCTCCATCGACCGCGCATTGGCACCGTTCCAGCTCCAGCGTTGGACACATTCGCTCGTATTTCACTCAATGCTCTGCGAAATAGCTGTTATAAAGAGTAGTATAAACGAGTGCTAAAACGGGACCGGCGTCGCATAGTCTGCTGGTTATTCAATTCCGAAGATTTGTTAGACTGTGGCTTGTTGATTTATTACGTGTTCAGTATGCTGAAGTGGCATAACTTTGTTTGTGTTTTATGTAATTTTATGGTCTGGAAATAAGGGTCTTTATTAGGTAGGTATATACCTAGAACTAAACATATAACTTTCCTATATGACGTATGAAACTGTGGTACACTACGTAGGTTACCTACTTGCGTAAGTGAAACCTTAGACACACCCTATAAATCTTTTCAGAACCGTGAAATACTAGCTAAAATACCCATATACTATCATGGTGTCTTGTTTACAATAAAAACAAGAATGGCGCTGTAACAAAATAAATACTTTCAAAAAAGGCCACTTAGGCATGTTAAATGATTATTAGTAGTGAGATTTATGCGCTTTTATCGAAATTCCACGTAATTCACTACGGCAATACAATCAACACAAATAGGTGCGCCGTTACCAGCCAGACAGTCAGCTCGCGCTAACTCGCCCGTCTCGTACTCTCGTCATGACGCCCTCATGCCGAAATTCGAGCTCCCTAGGCCGTTACCTACTTCGCCTAAATGGACGGGCCGACCCTGAGAGAAGTAGAGAAGAGGGTTTTTGGATGGAGAAGGCAAAAGGGAGAGTTTCTTGGCGCATCTTAGGTGTATCTTCTCTAGCGGGCGTTATTCCGAAGCATTGATAGAGTCAGTTTTCGCCTTTCTTTTCTGGTATGGACATCAATTTAAGTATAGGAAAGAAACGGGTAGACATGCTTACCTTTTTTTCAGTCATGATATTTTAAGTTAAAATTTTTAACATATTTTTATTTATTTGTATTATGTGTACATGACATTTAAAAGTGCATTTATTGTGCCTATTTAATAAATATCTCTTGACTTGTGACTTTCATTTCTATGGGTTAACTTGATTTTTGTATGACAATTGTCAACTAATCCGTGGGTTAACCGTGATTCCACGTTGGCGCAAGTGGCCTAAGGTTAATAACATGAAATGCGATTTCCAAGAAAACGATGTCATTGCTTGGTGCTTGCACAGGTGCAGTTATTGTTATTTCTCGTCCATAAAATATAATATTAAAGTGCTTACCTCACGTTCTCAGAACGAAGGCGCCTTTATGACTTACTAGCTGCGCCCTGCGGTTTCACCCGCGGTTTTTCCGGGATAAAAAGTAGCCTATGTGTTATTCTCATGTGTAAGCTATATTATTGTAAAGTTTCATCAAAATCCATTCAGTAGTTTTTGCGTGAAAGAGTAACAAAGGTACATCCATTACACAAACTTTCGCGTTTATAATATTATAGTAGGACTTATTAGAATTTGGAGCAAAATGTTTTATGGAATATTAGTGTGTTTATAGTCTGCTACTAAAAATAATGCTATATAATTCCACACCTTGAATCTAGAAGATAAAAAGCAAATAAATAAATATGCCCAAAATCGCATACATAGATCCTGGCCCCTAACTAGGATTCCCTGTATCTAGGGACCAGGAACTACGAGGACCATGGTCACACGAAACAAATGCTTGCACTTTTTTTCTATTCACAAACATTTCTCCCGTCGCGGGAATCGATCTCGCGACATCAGTGGTATATGAGATTTTTGCCAACCTGCCCAACCACTACACCACAGAGGCTATCAAAGATTTAAGATCCACACCTTTCATTTCATTTGGCTCATTTTACTACCTGATGAGACACCCACATTCTCATGGAAAAGTATTCTGACTATAAAGAAGACCCCCCGCAGAAGCCAAACAAGAAAAAGTTGAAGTTGAAGTCTATAAAGACTAATAAACTATTTGTCGCATACCTGAACTGCAATTCTCACACAACTGGAAGGCAATTTACTCCCTGGTATGGGATAATTGTAATAAATTATGTACTTCTATTTTCGATGGAGATATTTATTTATTTATGTCAAAAACATGATTTTGGTTAGGAAATTTAGAAGATATAGATATAAATGAGATAGGTATAGCAGAAACACCAATCTTCATAGAGATGATAGATGATCTTTACTGATCGAAAATTGCCGCCTGGTATTTAATCCAATCACTTTTTCTTAGAGTACCTACATATCTATTTTTGAAATTACTGAGAACTTTCCAATCATTGTTTTATTTGTACATTTATGTAGATAATTCCTAACTGTACCTACCATCGCATAGCTCACCAACCAGCGCCGTTTTTCAACGAACAACGATCCAGCAACAATATTTATGATTTCGCCATTAGCTACGATTCAGTAATTGTTTTGCTCCAGTTAAGGTTTTAAGGCTATTTCAGTGCGTTGACCTCTTCGTATCGATTGCAGTTTGCAATGATACGGGTAATATGGACAAGAAAAAATAAAGATTATTAATGACTAGTGACCCGCCCCGGCTTTGCACGGATGCAGTGTACTAATGTAGTGTAATTTTTTGACGACTTGATGAATTTTCTCAATTATTCTTCTTCGGCTGCTTCTCCACTACTGAAGGTCGGTAATCATCCTACTAAACTCTTCCTTGTTTAGAGCCAATCTAAACATCCACTCTTTTCCACTCCACCCTCTTTATTCCAGTCCATTGCCGGATGTTGCGAAGCCAGGTCAATTTTCTTCTACCAACACTTTTTTTGCCCGCAACTTTCTCGATCATTATTGTTTGCAGCAGTTGGTAGCGCTCATGGCGTAAGGCATGTCCAAGGTAAGCAACTTTTCTCTGTTTGATGGTACGTACAAGTGCGGGCTTCTCACGTCTCATTCGTTTAAGGACCTCGATGTTTGAGACTATCGATCCAGCTTACGCGGAGCATGCGGCGATATGCTCACATCTCAAACGCTTCTATTCCCTTCTTCTTGGTTGGGGAGGTCTTCTTTGATGGTCCAAGACTCACATACAGTTTCTCAACTATACAATAATTAATTAGAATTTATTGTAGGTACATATTAACCTTTCGTAAAAAACACCCTAAATGACAGTAAAAACCGTATCAGAATCCGTTTCACAGTTTAAAAGAATTAAGAGGAGAAATTCTCATTTTTTTAAAGCACTTATGGTTGCACACTACTGCTTGGCGGCAGAATAACTGGCAAAATACGTGTCTAATATGAATGACTTTAAACTAGTGTAGAGGTACTGTAGTAACTCTAAGGCTATACTTTTGAGTTAGACGACGACATGCTTCATAAGTAACTTTTCATCCCATCTATTCGAAAAGGACGACTTGGTTCGCCGTTATGTGCACCCAAAGGTGGTCTTTTCTATAAGAAACTTTTAGCGGGCAGTAATGAGTTTTTAATCCTCTTTATAAGTGCGCCGCAATTATCTTTGCCGCGCACTTTTTGAATTTGGAACATCTTAGTGTTCAGCACCAAAGAAATCGAACGCAAATATTGTTTGAATAAAGACTGGCTGGTACGACGGCCCATAGTCACAAATGTAAATATAAGTTTTTAGTTGTTTTAATAAAGGATACTATTTAATTTCAATTTAGTTGTTACTCTATGTTTTATTAAATAATAATATTACAATAAAATATAAGGCGCTTTTATTTTCTCATAGTGGGTGATGAAAAGTAGAGTGTATCACTCGGGCGCAAAATATATTTTTGGCTCGGGCGACGTACTTTGAATCCCTCGCTACGTTCAGGATTCTACTAAAGAATCCCTCGCTACGCTCGGGATTCTACTCTAGAATCCCTCACTTCGCTCTGGATTCAAAAAAGCGCCCTCGCCGTAAAAATATTATTTTGCTCCCTTATGATACAATCTACTATTACTATCTATACGTATACCCTTTACTAGGGCAGCAGAAAACTATGGCTTATTCATACGGCCTGGTTGTGGGTCAGAGCTTTCGTATAGCCTTTCTAGGTCACCCCATTACCAGTGTCGGAATGCAAACAGCTTTTATGATTTAGCTTTAGCGTCATTACCATTTTATTGTAGCCTGTTGTAAAATGATAACGAAATTTTGGAGGACGATAGTAGACAGTGTTTGCTGTGAGTTAAGGAGTAGAGAAGATGTTAAGCCTCCATAATGTTTCCACTTGGTTTATTAACCGACTTCAAAAGAGGTGAAGGTTCTCTGTTCGATTGTATTTTTTTTATGTTTGTTACCTCATACTGATTTGGAAAATTATTTGAACCGATTTGGAAAATTATTTTTACGTTGGGTTCAGTATAGCTACGAAGGGGTCCCATATAAATTTCTTCGGTATTTGACCTTGGACTTCGAAGATACATTGAAGTCGTAGAAAAAATGAAGTCAAAAAGTTTTTTCTAAAAATTAATTATTTTGTTTATTTGTTCACACACCAGGCAATTTTATCATCCAGGGGTGCGATTGAATCGGCGGCAATAGTCAACGGTGATTTAAATTACGAATCCCTCCAAACTCATATATTCGAAATCACTTGTGACTATTTTGACCCTGAATGTTTTTAAACAATATGTAAATACCAAAGTAAATAAACAAATTTTAGTATGAAAGTTTTCGTGAGTTTGATTCATTATAAATATTTAAAAACTCGCATCTGATGAAGAGCATCGGACATGCTCGAAATCTAGGTCGACTAATTTGACAAACTACGTGAGTCCTAGCCGTTTTATTAAATATTTTTAATAGACAAATTTTGAATATTGCAAAAACGATTTTATTTCATAGTTATTATTGTAGTTTTTAACAATTTGTGATCACAGGTGTGATTCCTAAAACGCATCCCAGTTGAAATCTGCTCAAGGTAATAACTTTTAAATCTGTGCGAAGCGATTGCGGAATAGCCTCCGCGTTCTCTTCCTTTATTAAACAAATGCGTATACGTAGAGTCGTGTAAGTTAACAAGCTTTTAAGATCAATTAACACCTACACAGCTTGCTTCAAAATAGTTGAAGAAACCAGCGATCCATGAACCACAATATTATCATCTTTTTATATGAAATGAAATAAATTTGTCAGAATTACGGTTACAATACTGCAAGGTGACATAGCAGTACTTTTGTCCGACAAAATTCGACCTTTGTAGGCGTACAAATATTTAACAGTTTTATTATCAAACATAATGATTATTGATTTCATATTAAATGTCAATACTTTGTTAATGAAATTAAGTCACCGTGAGAAAAAATAAAAATGTTATAAAAAATTAAAAAATGTGTAAAAATGTCAGAGTATAATAACCTATTAGTATTGTCATCAAATTAGAAAACACGTAATTAAATTATTGACATTGAGAAAGTCTTTAACTGAATAATAACATTTATTAAGTTGGAAATTAAATATACGTTTTTTTTAATAAATTTTGACTGTAGTTTTTAAGTATTTTTTTTTATTAACCTATTAGATCCCACTGCTGGGCGATGGGGGAGATCTTTATATATTATATATGTCATAAACCAATCTACATTCTACACTATATTATGAACTCATATCATAATTATAGTAATTAAGTAGTACCTACTTAACACTGCATTAACGAATGCTAAGCAAAAAACACAAACAACGTATATCGGAAAGAAAAAAAAAATCGACACTCGAGTTGGCGACCACCGTAGCTCAGTTGGGCGCTTCCTGCGCTGAGGGAAGATTGAGCTGCGGGTTCAAGCCCCAGACGGTGGTAGAACTTTTTTTCCGAAATACTTGCTATACTTCAACTGTGAATATAATATATAGGTAATAAGTATATAGGTACTTTTTATAATCACGCTGATGAAAGTAAAGTCTGACACCATGACATGTCCCGATGACCAAACCGTGACAAAAAGAGTGACAGGTCACGTTCTAACGAAGCCTTACAAATCCTTTAAAAACACTAAAAGCATTTTTCCTAGACACTAATAGCTAGAGGCATTTTAGTGTCACATGAACTCACATGATACATTATAGGCGGTAGGTAGGTAGGTATAGAGAACGCGGTAGATTTGGCACGTCTAGCATGGACAGTGCACACGTCATCGTCACGCGTAGTAAAGATCAAGGTCCCATCGCTCGTCCATTCATTGTTTCCCTGCGAATGATAGGTTTTATTTCTATTTTTGTAGCTAAATAAACTTTTATAGATTCAATTTTTGGAACACGCCTTTATAATCTAACAGCTGACCCGGCAAACTTTGTACCGCCAAATTTTTGAAAAATTTTCTTCTCTTTTTTTTAACTTTCTTTTACTCAAACCTTGTCCTGACAAAAACGAACACAAAAGTAAAACAATTATCGAATTTGGTGCAGTCGTTCGGAAGTTATGCGCGTACATACATTTCGGCGATTCATTTTTATTTATAAAGACTAGCTGCGCCCCGCGGTTTACCGGGATAAAAAGTAGCCTATGTCCTTTTCCAGGAGCTAAAGTACCTACATACCAAATTTCATCAAAATCTGTTTAGTAGTTTTTGCGTGATTGAGTAACAAACAATTCATCATCATTCATATATATATATACTAGGTAACCCGGCAAACATTGTTTTGCCATATAAATAAAAAAAATGTTAAGTGTGAACAACCCTTATTACTTAGGGGTATGAAAAATAGATAGTAGCCGATTCTCAGACCTACTGAATATGCATATAAAATTTGGTAAAAATCAGTAAAGCCGTTTCGGAGGAGTAAGGTAACTAACATTGTGACACGAGAATTGTATATATATGATACACTCATATTATCTATATATACACTCCCAAAATTAACATGTGCATGGGCGTTGAAACACTTGGCATTTGAATATCTATTCGGCTATAGTTCGAATTACTAATTCGAGTTGTTTTCATCCAGTTGTTTCGTTGTCATCCTTCACAATTTTAAGATATTTACAACCGACTTCATAAAGGAGGAGGTCCTCAATTCGACGGCCCCTTCTCATACTGACGACCATTTTAAGTTTAGACCCCAAAATCAGACGAATCCTTCTCTACCACTTTGCACTTCCCGGTATTTTTAGGTACATTACGGTTATTTTTAAAACAATACTTTAACTGTCGTCACGTGCATCTCACGTTTTCTATCATGAAAATTGCCAATTTGTTTGCTACGAAACATAAAAGCGTAAATAGCGTGAAACATAAACGTTCGATTTGATTAAAATATTTTGCATATTTCTTTCCAGTTTTACTGAACAAATTTCATTTTAACGATTTACATCCTGCTTCACTACAGCGATAAAACTGATATAAGTATGAACCTATATGTATACAAATATTTACAGTTGTGCATTGTATTTGAAAGTCGTGGACATGCGCGACTTGCTCAAATTACAATGTTTGGCTGAAGTCATGGAAACTAACATTTATATACATACAAGTAAACATAGTGAACATTATGTTCTGTCTGTACGTGCGCCGTCAATGTTTATTCCACTGTTACTTATTCTGTGACATACCTAATAATAACCACAAACTATTCAATGCTGCTACATACGTTTGTTTCGTGGCTGGGTGTTGTAGGAATGGTCCTACAACACCCAGCCGCGAAACAAACGTATGCAGTAGTAGTTTGAGGACTATGGAGTCCTTGTAGTTCCTGGTTCCCTAGATACATGGAATCTTAGTTAGGTGTCAGGATCTATGTATCCGATGTTTAAAAAAAGAAGGAAACAGCCTACATACTAAGCAATACCTACCTGGCGGTGGTCAAAGCCAAACTCAAAGTCAAATATCGTTTATTAAATAGGCACAAAAGTGCACTTTTAAAGGTCATAAACACATGATACAAATGAAATTAAAAATTTGTTAAATTTGTAACTTATCGTAACATGACTTTAAAAAAAGGTAAGTTACCCATTTCTTTCCTATACTCAAATTGAAGACTGGGTGCAGAAAAGAAATGCGAAAACTGACTCTACCAGTGCTTCGGAAATAAGCCCAAAAAAATGGTCAGACTTGCCAACTTTCAGCTCAACATAATAGCCTAGCGGTCGATATAACACTAGTGTGTATATTCTACGTATGTTTTGACGTGAATACGTGATCTACGTTGTATGTTTACGTGATATACGATGTTATTACTTTTTATTAAGACTTTTAGCTTCTATGTGGTATAAAAGATTATAGCATTGCTGACGTAAGTGGAAATAATGCAAATAGATAGTAAACAATGGAAAATCTGACACCTACATACTCATATGTAATTCGTCTATATATAATATGTTGTCAAGTAAAACTTTTAACAAATTTGTAATCGGTTCCGCGAGCAGATTAAAATGAGCCCAAACACTAGTAATTCAGGATTCTCCATCAAGGAGTTCCATTGCGCACCTTCCGTCTCCATAATCAGATCAGCTGTCTAGCATCATAATATGGCATTATCATCGGACTTTGACAAGTATGCTAAATTTCAACTCCGTAGGATTTGACCTAAACAAACAAACATTGCAAGTTAATTAAGAGCTTGTAAAATCGAACGCTATGTCGAAACTAAACTAAAAAGTCAAACGAAATCAGCGTTAGTAAAGTGCTATCACTTTACTGACAAGCGGTGGGAAGCCTTAAAACGTGTCAAACCTACTTATTTAATACGTACTGTTGAACATAATTCTGCTCATTTTTAAAGTAAGTACCGAAGTACTTATATTTAATGTTTTACATTATAACTATTTTTACGTCAGCGGCTTCATTAAATTAACAAAGTCTATTGACAGACTCTGTCAACGGGAGAAGGCAACCCATAAACACGTGAGAAAGTATGTAAGATTCACCCGCGTAGAATTTGGAATTTGGCTTATTGTTGCTTTCTCGGGAACTGTTCGTTTTCCGGAATAAAAAGTATCCTATGTGTGTTCTGTGTGTGTATGTGTGTGTGTGTATCGCTTCAAGCGATAAGACCGTTGTACTACCATAGTTTAGGACTGTGTTATTGTCTATTTCTTTAATTTGGTATACAATAAAGAGTTTTTCTATTCTATTCTAGGTGTTTATCCAGCGGTTAAGTTATCTTCATTCCAAATTTTAGTTAAGACGTTGCGGCGTGAAGATGTTACAAACATACAAACACACCTACCTGCGCCTCGCGGATTCACCCGGGGTTTGCCGAGATAAAGAGTAGCCTATGTTTTAATCCAGGGTCTAAGCTATATCCATTCCGATTCACTCAAATCCGTTGCGCCTTTACAGCGTGAAGAAGTAAAAAACACACAAACTTTCGCATTTATAATAATAGTGTGATATTGTGAAGTAATGTATTACATTAAAACCAAAAACCAAAACCATTTATTTATTCGGCACACGACAAACAAACAATACAAAAAATAAAAACTTAAATAATAAATATATGTGCCCAATGGGCTCAGCTCAGCATAAAATGCCAAGAGTTTTACACAACTCGGCGCTGATTTTCAGCTTATATCTCTAATAGTAGATATAATATGTAGTCTCCATAGGATAAGATTGCAAGATTTGCAAGTTAAGATTTACTCATAGATAAAGTGAAACCCTACTATAGTTCCATGAACTGTCAATCACCAGATGTAACCGTTTGCGAAGATAAAACGAAGATAAGGGTACGGGTGCAGTTACCAAGAGATAAGTAAGAGATAAAACATTTAGTGAAATTGCAATTTGGTTTAAATGCGATATGATGTTTATTATAATATCGCTGAAACATTCTTTCGAAGCTTTCTGTCCCTGGTCGAAGATCCAGAGGTAGACCAGAAAAGATGGAAAGATGTAGTGCAGAAGAATGCATGTTAAGACAATGTCGGGGATAGAGTAAAATGGAGAGAAAAGATACGGAATGACCTCTCCAATTTAGTTTTTTTTTCCTTGTGGAATATATAGAACAAGAACTGTATATTAATATGTAATAGATAGTATGATGACATAGTTCTTGTAACCGGTATACATAACCGATTAACCCGTCACGATACAGGAGTCTAATGACTCCTGTAACTGAATCTGTTTTTCACAAAATACATTTTACAGAAAAGAAAACCGAAATCATGAACGTGATATGAAAGAAAACACGAAAGTATAATATATTACAAATCAAACAACCCTAATATCATTATACTGAAGCCTATATTTAGAATTTAATCGATAGAACGCAAACGGAAATAGTAATTTGATGTCCGTATAACTTTTATTACTAGCTGGCTGCGTTTGCAGCCTTTTGAACTTTTCCATCAGTTTATTTATTGAAATACCGTTACAGAATAGTAATGAAGCCTAGCCTATGAACTGATATAATAAAGTGTGGTCAATGCACCCGGCTGCTAAAAGCGGTCACCATATAAGATAGTTGCTTGATTAAAGAAAGAAAAGAAAAGAAAAACCATTTATTAGGCACATGACAAAAAGATAATACAAAAAATAAAAACTTAAATAATATATATATGTGCCGAATGGGCTCAGCTCAGCATAAAATGCCAAGAGTTTTACACATCTCGGCGCTGATTTTCAGCTGATACCCGTTTTGCTATAGGAACAGTAAAAAATTGACTATACTTATCCACAAAAAAAATGTATCTATACTTATACATTTAAAATAATAATATCCTAAAATAATGATAATACACTACATGTACTAAACATACGTATATATATAATATAATATGAAAAAATAAAAAGTGAGAAAAATGTTCATACATAAAAATAAAAATAAAAATAGTAATAAATATACATACTTACATAAACATACAATACAAAAAATAAAAAGGACTCGGTGAAATGTTTTCCTACTCAACGCTAAATACACCCGTAGCATGAACCTGTGAATGAAGCTAAAGAGGCTAAAGCAGCTCAACTGATTGGAATGAAATTACAACGTGTACTGTTACTCGATCGGTCATCGAGTCACCGTGTGTGATGGAACCTCCCTAGCGGTAATGGTACAACACTAGAGTGACGTCCGCGGCCCTTGACCAAACGGCGGGAAGAGATTCAAAATGAAAATTATTAAAAGATTGGTTATGATGATTTTCACATTATTATTATATAATCATTTAGTTATCAAAATAATCATTTCAAATAACGTGTATGGTTAGTACTTAGGTTAGGTTTGTCTAGACATTATCTTTGGTTAATACATACCTTTCTCGATGATTTTATTGCAACTATTGAATAAGGTAAGTCTTACAAAGTGATAGGTACCTTGGTAGAATCCAATAACATTATATCGGATATCTTTATATTTTATAGTATTATATCTTATTCTTAATCTAGAACTATCTGATTCTGTGATTTAAGTAAGTACCTAATGAAGTAGGTACATATAATTTTATTAATATATTTTTGTAACGTACCAACTTTTACCACAGAGAACGTCGACACTCCCGCAGGAATACGGAAACAGGGCAGGGAAAAGCACAGCCGTGGGACTGAAACCAAGCAGAATACTAATTACCCGGCCAGATTCCCAAAAGGACAATTTCCTGATAATATAACAAAGGTGATCGTCTGCGCCGAGAATTCACAATGACTTGGGAAGTACTAACTGGTGGTCATAAACATAAATATAGAGTCAGAACGCGGTAGAGTTTGGTCTATTATAACTTTATATGAATTGGTGGATTGGGGCCCAAACCTATGCTTGTAAGAGACGGTTTTTCCTGTAACAGTGGTAACTGGGAACTAAAAGGATGATGATGATGATTGGATGCGCAAGCTTGGCTACAATTTAATTTTTATATATTCAGAAAGAATAAAATTTAATTGCTCAATGTATGGCTCGGTCCTACAGTGATACAAAACTTGCCGTACAACTTAATTTTTCTTATTTCTGAATATTTATAAATCGATGATGTTCTGAATTTTGATTATAATCAATTATTTGGGTTTGGGTTGAAGATTTGAGCTATCTATAGGCCTTTAATGGTCTATGGGTCGTCCAATTGCTTCTCCTTGTTAGTAGTTAGTTTAGTTTTAGTAAGTAGAGTGTAGAGTTGTTTTCAGTAATAAAGGCATTCGCCCGTTAAAAAAATGTCTGAATCCCAGCATAGAGAACTAACTGGAACTTTACAGCAACGAATATTGTCCATTGTGAACATGAATTATCACGGTTTTATAGTTGTTTATTGTGATGGTTATCACGCTGGCACGTTTTGTCTTTTCAGAGACCCGTGAATGCTGCGATATTAATCTACGAGGAATCTCACAAATCATCTTTGCCTGATTGGTGTACCTATTCTTGTCTTCAAAAGCTGCCCTTCCCATTAAACGTCAATCGAAAAATTTACTCAACTGTTCACACGAATCAAAATGTTACGTTGATAAACAATACTTTAATTCAATCGCACAAACACGCTAAACAATTTGAACAAGTCTTTGAATCGAAAGACAATGATGTTTGCTCAGGTGTTCGCATGAAACGCACGGGAATTTTAATACGCCATCAAAGAGACTTTACGACATATACAAACATTCTACAATAATATTCTAATGCGTTAAAAGGACGATGGTCTCAGATTGTATTGATAAAATACGTACCTAGCTCAAAAACTGTTAACTCCAAAGACACGTCATTAGGACTGGCTAACTCAAAAGCAAATGGAAGTTATATAGTAATTTAATAACGAAGTCAAAGATATTTATTAAATAGGCACAGAAAATGCACTTTTAAAGTTCATATACACATAATAAAGAAAAATTTATTAAAATACGTAATAAATTGTAACTTAAGATAGCTTGAATGAAATAAAAAGGCATGTATGTGTACCCATATCTTTTCCATACTCAAATTAAAGTCCGGGTGCAGAACAGAAATGCGACAACTGATTACCAGTGCTTCGGAAATACGCCGGCTAGAGAGGATAGTACTATGAAACTCTATGAGATGTCTCTTTTTTTAAATCTGTAACAACAGCTAAGCTAAATAGTTAGTTTTCTTTGCCTATAGCTTGATGATGATCTAAACGAGCATAGATTGTACATTAAATTGTAATCAACTTTTAGGGAGAATTAGAACGTTATATTGTTATTCTAACCAAAACAAAAAGAGGACGATTAAAATAAAAATATCGTAATTTTTACTTTGTCAATTTCACAACACGTAATCAAATTCACAGAAAGCAATGCAACACCCATCTGGTATTTATCAGTCATGTACCCATATGATTAGCAGTAAACAGGCCGTGTTGATGGCTGGTCATACGCCCACATCCCTGGTGCCAGTTGGTCGCCGTCACCACATACCATCACACGTAACAACAATCGGTATCATAAGGTACTGTTACTGCTTGTATTACGTGGAAAACAGCAATTGATCGTGCACAATCGCCAAGCAATGAGTTTCCTTCCAATTACAACTTGGGTCTCGTTAAGACAAGACTGAATAGGCACCTTATGGGCAAACGTGCTCCACCTTAGACGGAAACTACGCTTACCATCAGGTGAGCTGTTGTTGTGAAATGTAAGCCAATTTCACCATACAAAAATATGCTTAAATTGTATACTACTAATGATATAAAATCAAATATTATAAAACTTTATTCAAGTAACAGTAGTAAGTAGGTATAAGTAGCAGGCAGCCGGCGCGCGACGGGCGGCGGCGGCGCCACTTTCAACGTTGTGGTTCTGGAAACGATTGTATAGTTCCTTTGACCGTGTTCATCAATATCCTTGTCGTAATTATTGATGAAATTGAGTGACGTACGATTAGGTCGTTCGCCTGATAGTAAGCAATACGCCTCTAACAGTTGCGACACCACCCAGAATTTTGTTTAGCATAATCCTGTGCAGCACTGCACTACGCTCGTCACCCTGAGACAAATAGCTCAGTTTAATAATGCCCAGTAATTTCTATAGTACCACTAGCTTTGTCACTTTTTTATGCATTTTGTTCTGTTTCTCGTTGGTTCCAGTTTTAGTCACCTGGGCCCCAATTCACTATGACAACATGGCGATTCCTTGCTTCGAAATCACTTCGATTCCTTCATTAATAAACGACATTTCTATGATGCATTCATATATTCATATACGAGTATATGACGCGTCATAGAGAATACAAATTTCGCAGATGTCGTTTATTAATGAAGGAATCGACGTTTCCTCGAAGCAAGGAATCGCCAAGTTGTCATAGTGAATTAGGGCCCAGATGTATTTTTTTTTTCTAATGAAGTTTCTTAATAAGACACCTCAAAAACATTACAATCTAGCCTAATAAGACTAATAAGTAATTTGAATTTAACTTAAGCTGCTAAGTAGAGTAAAGGGCCCAGATGTAATGGTCAGATTTTTGTGCGGAATTCTCTAACGTGACGAAAATTGCGTCCCGATCTCAAAGCGTAGAAACCTCCCACAAGAACTTCATCTGAGTTGGTATCCCCACAAAATCATAACCTGAATTCTGAAATAGCACATGTGTGTAATGAAAATTAAAGTTTGCTCATCGATTGACCAAAGCTTTTCGCAATTCTTTATTGCTCTGTTTCCCAATGTATTTCTCTATTTGGCTCTGTGCTGATAAAAATCACTTAGATTAAAGATTAGTCGGAAATTGCAATAATAAAAGCATTGGCCTAAGAGATTTGCTCATGTCACGGACTTATGATGGATGAGTCAATGTTTTCATTTACCTTGCAGGTACTCTGAAGGCTACGTGTGGGTACAGAATAACCAACAGTGGTGGAGTCATGTAAATAACTTGTGAGCTCTTTTGCCAAGACACCCTTGAGCTGCGTGAAACAGCACTTTTAGTCTTAACCAATAAGCTAATTTATTTTCAAAGAAAGTTCTAAGTAAACTGCAAAGTAATTATCGAACTTGTGAAACTCGGTTTGGACTTTATCGCGCTTGTACTCTCAATTTTAAGTCTGCGCGATGCGCAGCCTACGTGCTACTGTACTTAGCTGTGGTGCTACTTACCTAACTGAAGCAATGTTTACTCAGAGCTATTCTGTGGCACTACGGTACTTCAGTCTAAGGGATGTAGGTAATACAATCCCGATTTTATAAGGATCGCCGCGCTATAGTAACTGAGCCAGCTTCTAAGCAAGACACTTCACAAGTTGACATATGGAATTATATTTTATCACGATGACCAAAAATTCCAGTGTCTGTTGGTAAAGTACAGTAACCAACGTTTTTTATTATTCTTTTGGCTGCTGGCACTTGGAAGGGTTTTTTAAAGAGTTGAGTTCTGACTTTGTATTTAATTCTGCAAATTAAAAATTTCCCGGTTAGCGCAGCATTCATGCCAGCCTTATTGTAGGTGTAATGTTTTCCATCGATTCGGTGTAGGTCCGTTGTTCCCGTAAGCTGTGTCCCCGTTAAACGGGGACAATGGTACTTTAATAAAATATTTAAAAATACGTCCCTCCAAATCCGTTGATATACCTAGTAAAGTAAACTTTATATGTGAAAATTACTTTCTGGCGCTTCCCCGGCCGCGGCACGTTCGCTTCGCTCGCTCGGCTCGCGCTGTTCAGTCACAGTTCTAACATAACCTAACCTAGTGGCTGTGTCTCGGTAAAGGGGACAATGATACGAATATTTAATGACGTCCTGTTGTCCCCGTAGCGTACAAGGCCTACGGGAACAACGGGCCTACACTATCGATTCACTATAATTATATCGAATGAAGTTCTCAGAAGAAGTCCAACAAGAAAAGTTTAATGCGTTTTAAAGTAGCTACAGTATCATCTGGTACTAATGACTTATTGAATACTCGTTAACGTGATAGTATAAGGTTTTTTAAAGCATCAGTGATGTGGCCTAATCACTTTTTTACCTGTTTATGTAATGGGTATATATTTATTTTTTTGTAAAATCTATTACACTACTATATGTTATTGCTTATAATTTTAGATTTAGTTTCGGTTTTCACTGTCAATTAAAGACTTTTTACGGAAGGTTAATATGTACAAATACATTCTAATTAAGTTATTGTATAGGTAAGAAAATTCAATGATTTTTAATCAAATCGTCATGAAATGTTACTTTAGTGAATTTCTTCTGTGCGAAGCCGGGGCGGTTCGCTAGGTATACATATATGTATACCTAGCTATATATATATATATATATATATATATAGCTAGTATACTATGCTTATAACATTACACTGGCAGCTTCAGATGATTTATAATATACGTAGCTACATAATACATGTACATACATAATCGTTTTATCCACTTACAGCCTACTTTCGTTCCGTAATACCGGAGTTCGTTAGAAAATTGTGAGGCTTGGAGATCTACATACTTATATCTACTGGCCAGATTAGATCAGAAGTGTAATAATTTTCCTTACACTATGCAAGAGATGATATTTTAGATAGCAAGATATATCTGATATTTTCCTGAGAAATAGAACTAGTACTATTATTAGTAAACGTACGTCCTACTGAGTATTTTTTTTTACTATCCTATACTGTCCCACTGCTGGGCAAAGGCCTCCCCCAATTCCTTCCACCTGTCTCGCTCCTGCGCCACCTCATACCAATTTAAGTATTTTAATAAATAAATTATTTCTTTCTCTTGGTAACAGTCATTAAAATATAATACAGCATGCACCTTCGGAGACAAACTAGCAAAAACGTGAAGGCTCCACAAGTACTTAGTAACTTTGTTGTGTAAAGTATAGTTCAAAAGCTGAATATAGATTTAATATGAATGTTCCAGGATTTCTTCTAGCTTGCAAGAAAAAGTATTTCAAATTATATAACTTTGATTAAATTTAAAAATTTAAAAATACCTCGACATAATAAAATATGTCTACGAACCACCGCTAGAGAACCTGCTTTCAAATAAAAAAACCGCATCCAAATCGGTTCACCCGTTTAAGAGCTACGGTGCCACAGACAGGCACACATAGTGGTCAAACTTATAACGCCCCTCCTTTTGGGTCGGGGTTAAAATACGAATAACTTAAATGACTACGACTGTACACTCTACTGTACTGACATTATTACCCCACTTCTTAGCAGCTTGCGAGAGCACACAATAGGTAAATGGTAGCCGATTCGCATCGAGACAAGATGCTGTGGAAAGATGGTGTGTGATGTGTGTAAACAGCTCGAAAATAATCAATCGATAATCGGACGACAAATCGGTAAAATTCCAAATATGAACTACGACGTGAAAGACGGCCAGCAGTAAATAGAACGTAAGGACCGAAGCTCCAATACTCCACGCGAAAGTCGGAGAGGCAAGGAGAGGCGTATGTCCAGCAGTAGAAGACTACGGGCTGATGCTGGCAATGACGATGATTTCTTTACGAATAAATAAGACAAGTGTCTTCTACGAAAAGTGACTTAAATCATTAAACTGCAAACGTGTTCTAACTTCCAAGGGAAAGTTTTGCAAACACTTAATTCCGGTTCCTTTAATTTTAGTAATGGAGTCCTTTGTTCATATTTTTATTTGGGTAATGTCACATTGTTACTATAAATAAATAAATAATACGCCCAACGATCACATACATAGATCCTGGCCCCTAACTAGGATTCCCTGTATCTAGGGAACCAGGAACTATGAGGACCATGGTCCCACAACACCCAGACACGATACAAATGTATGCGCTTTTTTCTTAGCACAAACATTTGTCCCGTCGCGGGAACCGAACCCGCAACCTCAGTAGTGTATGAAATTTGAAGCACCTGCCTAACCCATACACCAAATAAATACAAAATATGACTTCGTAAAACTGAAACGATTCTGTTATTTGGCTCGTAGGAACCGGACTAAAACATTAAATATCAAAATAGGCTTTAGCCTGCACTGTAGATGGTGCTCTAACTTTTAATGAGATATAATTAAGCTAATAAAATTACGTTAATGACGCCACAGTACACCGTGTTCACAAAATGCCTGAGAGATTGCGTGAATACACAATGGTCGGTAGGCTTGCTGATTCACATCGAGAAAGCATGCTGCCGCAGGGTTGTCAACGGTCTGACTCACTGTCATTTTTATAAACATAGAACTATTTCATGAGTGGTTAGATGTTTTTTTTCAATTGTGTTTCGTTGTCCGATCCCACTGAAAAGTTAAGTGTATGTTCCTATTCCAATGACAGTTAGGTATATACACAATACAGTTACACTTTAATGCATACCACAAAGTCCACAAACATAATTACATGAAAATAGAGAAAGCTTAACTAGGTTTCCCTAGTAACAATTACACAATTGGCGGTCTTATCGCATAAAGCAATCTCTTACAGACAACCTTCGGACGGATAGGACAAATGCAAAAAAGAATAGATTGTGGTGCACAGCAAAATATCAATATAAATAATAATAAAAAATAGACAGTTAATAAAAAACATTTTAAACAGTTTCACGAGACGATAGATTATAATATTCGCACTTTATTGGGCCTCCTGGACGATGACAGTAGGAAAGTGCCTTGCAAGATACAGTTTATTAACTAGTTTGTAAGACAGAGGTTCAACCAAATAGTAACAACTAGCCTTAAAAATGTGTTTAAAATCATACATAACTAAATAATACACATGTTTAAATAAGCGAAAATCGATACCACTAATTGGCTCAGAAAAATGGCGAATATTGGCTGTAACTCATAACCAACAGTAATACAGTCATTATTAATGTAACGAATACAACTATGGGTGTGTTTGTTAATAAGAAAAAAGAAAGTGTCAGATTAAAAAAAATGCTAACGTTTTTATGTGCCTTTTGAAGTTAGGTCGGCATTGCATGCTAATAAATGGGTATAGAATACATTGTCATCGAGTTGTGAGCTACCCTGAAAGTTTCAGCCGGATAACTAATCGAGAAGTGATCGAAATTAGAGTTGCAAGATTCCACTGGAACGATAGACAGACGAACAAGAAAGTGACTTAATAAAAACGTGTTACAAAGCCAAGCAACCCTACCACCGTTACGCGCATACAATCACAAAGACATTTCCATGTCGCACGCCGGAGAAAGCTCTATCGAAGAAATCTCATGCATATTGTAACAAAACGGTACCGTACCGATCGGATCTGAAACCTCTGGAATCTTTAGCAGGGTTGATAGAATGTGAAGGGTACCTTGTTATGCAGCAATTAACAACAAACCATAGAAAAAAGTATTTTTAACCGACTTCAAAAAAAGGAGGAGGTTCTCTATTCGATTGTATTTTTTTATTATTATTTTATTTTGTTTGTTACCTCAGAACTTCGTCATTTATGAACCGATTTGGAAAATTCTTTTTGCGTTGGGTTCAGTATAGCTATGAAGTGGTCCCATATAAATTTCATCCATATTTGACCTTAGACTTCAAAGATACATTGAAGTCGGTTTTTGTTTTTTTCTAAAAATTAATTATAGAGAAGCAGTTTTCTAGGTTCAAGATTTCAACTTTAAAATAAGAGATACGGGCATATACAATTTATGCCCAACCTATAAATATACAAATATATAAGAATCTAGAAATCTAGATTCTTCAAACGAGTGACTTGCTCTAAACTCTTGATTTACAAAGATGGAGATAGCCTTCACTTAGCAATTAACACTGTTTATAGTTTTGTTATTTCAAAGTTCAGTTTGGCTATTTTCTGCCTGACAACCATAATAAATTCCGGTAATAGTAATACCAATAAATATCGATGCGCAATTGTTTTTATAAAGAAAGAAAAAGTTGTAGCGTAAAAGGAAGGATGTGTTAGTTACATACGTACCTATATCTTTGTATAGTGTTCTTGAGTGTTTTGTAACCTTCGCGACTATATGACAACAAACAATGGAATAGACTTTTAAGATAAAAAAACACATAGTACATGTTTTAAAAGCAGAAAAATAATTAATGTAGAATTTATCGTTCCACTCTTATCTAGCTCTAGCTTAAAATTAGATTAGTACAAACGGAATAAAAAACAATTAAGGATGTACGGGCTACCGTACATTAATTCCTTGTGTCAGCATTTTTACTGTCGCGACTGGCGGCATTTTATGTAATTCAAATCTGTTCGCGCAAGGACGCAGTCCGCATCAGTTAGCAATAAATTAGTAGAAAAAAACTTATTTGTACAAGGTGTACAAATATAACACATTGTTGTTACATGTCACTGATTTATAAGTAACTGATACGAACTGATTTGAATTACACAAAATGCCGCAAATCGCGCCAATAAAAATGCCAATACAAAAACGCATGGCAATAATGTTCGGCGGCCCCAGCTACTCGTGGTACGTCTCTCTAATGCGGGAGGCGGTCTAGGTAGGTACCACAGCTTTGCCACATTCTGCCGTCAAGCAGTAGTGCGTAAGCATTACAGTGTTCCGGTTTGAAGGGTATTGTAGCCAGCGAAATTACTATGAGACTTAATATCTCATGTCATGTAATGCAGTTCTACGCAGTGCTTTTTATGGTATTAAAAGTTTTGGGTAGCACTGCAATTGTTATAGGCAGGCGTGGCGCTTACCATCAGGCGAACGACTTGCTCTCTCATCACTCAGTTACATAAAAAAGCCAGTACAACGTAAATCATTAATTGTTTTTTATTCCGTTTGTACTAATCTCATTTTAAGCTACAAAAGAACTCAGAAGAAGGAGAAAGAAGTTTTTTAGAAGATCTTTTAGAAAATTCATCAAAAAGTGATAAATTAAAATCCTTTTTTACAACCTTTTGGCGCAGTAAAGCTCTCATTCATTTAAAAATTCATTGAAGATTATCAAACGGTGGAAAATGTGAAACGAAAGTCAATCCAAGGCTGTCGCCTTGAAACACCTCAAGGAACGAATCGATTTATGAATCAAACATACAGAATTCTTACATCACCATGCGATTAGACTCTTCTACTTTAGATAGAACTTTGTACAATTTTCAGTTTAGTTGAGCCCAGACTATATGAATACTTTCCTTACACTTTACTTATAGTTTTTTTTTATGTATCTGCATCGTTACTATCTGGCACGAGCTGGTCGTTTGCCTGATGGTAAGCAATACGCCAGCCCATAACAATAACAGCACCACCCAGAACTTTGCTTTGCAAAATCCTGCGCGGCGCTGCACTGCGCTCGTCACCCTGAGACAATTAGCTGTTGAGTCATAATGCCCAGTAATTTCGCTGGCTACAATGCCCTTCAAACCGGCACGTAAGAATGACATTTTCCTTATATAATATATAAAGTAGATAGATAGAGTATGTGTATCATAACTTTGGAAAAATAAATTCAGTTTCCTTTTATAATAAAACTAAGCAATGCCCGGTATACGTTGCAATGCCTGTTTTTTATTAGAAACCTAACACGTGCTTACAACAGCTCTAGAAAGTTTCAACTTAATCGGATGAATGGTAGGAGAACGAATACGGGACAGACCAATGTACAAAGAAACATTCATTTTTATATAAGGTAAGTATAAGTAAATATATAATATTTAAGAACAATGGGATAAATGGGTCCAAGAATAAATATTTTAAAATTTTTGTTTTTAATTTAGTTTATAACTTCAAACTTTTAATCGCATTTTTGAACTAGGACTCTTTAAAAATATACCTATCCTTTTCCAAAAGTATTTCAGATAGATCATGTACTTCGTCGCAAGAAGTTCGACAGCAGTGACAACCTACATAAATTTAATTAATAAGAAACTAAAAAAAATATATTTTAATTTAACACTATTATTTGAAACAAAACAATGACTTATTAACCATATTTTATAAAGAAATTGACATAAATTTTCTATCTTAAAATAGTAATGTTTCGGTAATACTATTTCTATGATTTTTTTTTTATATTTATTTTTTTAATATTTATTTGTTTTTGACATGTTTTAATACAACGCCCAAAGCCTTCCTCCAACCAACATGGTCTATAATGAACTGTATATTCATTTACCTGCCATCTTATTACATTATAGAGTGCAATAAGAATTAAATGGAATTGAATTGAATTGAACCAACATAACTCATATTGACTTTATGGAGTAGGTAAGTGCTATCTTCTTAAAGTGATTTATTGTTTTCTCTATTATTGAACCACTTCAATTCGAATTACATTATTATTGTCTAGAAACGGTATTGTATGATATACTTACTCTCTGTACGAAGTTTCTATTGGTTCAATTACGAATAGAAGTTAATTTAAAGCTTTCAGAAAATATGACGGATTCCGCATCATAGCCCGCGATTTAAAATAATTCAGGCAAGTAATACAGCTAGCATTTTTTCAAGGGAAAATTGGCCCGCTGTCGTAATTTTTTTCGGACCACTTTACTACTAAGCCGATTTTACTACTTTATAGTAAGTATGCATTTTATAAAGGGGATTGCAATCATTCTCTGGTGAATCATTCGTCGTTGAGTCATTCGTCATGCATTGATTGAGCAAAGGTAACCTAATATCTACACTACAACGACATTACAGCTTACATTACATATCATCATCATCATCAGCCCATCACGTTCGCACTGCTGGGACACGGGCCTTCTCTCATAGAGAGAGGATGAGCCATAATCCATCACGCTGGCCCAGTGCGGGTTGGTGGATGTCACATGTCCTTGACTTTTTGTGAAAAATTCTTGGACATGCCTATACCTATAACATATCGCCACGTGTGAAATTGGGTAGGCACGTAACAAATGCTGACATGAATGGCCATGACATATAATTATGAGGTAGGTAGGTATATAGTACAAAATGTGTATAATTCTAGAGAATAATTAAATAGAAATTACCATTACTTTAGGAGTCATGATAATGATACATGTTATTATTTATTATAATATTCTTCGCTGCCTAATTATTTGCGAACATTTTTATTAAACAATGCTAATGCAGTTCAAAAAATATTTTTCATAAATTAAATAATCATGACGGTACCTACATTTATATGTATACTAGAATTCTATACGATTGTTCATTTGCAACCAATGACTATGAACAATAAAATACTTTTTAAACTGCATTAGCATTTTTTATTAAATAATACTAACACAATTTAAAAAAAGCATTTTAATACATGAAATAATCATGAATACCTATATATTATATGTATACTAGAATTCTATATAATTGTTCACTTGCAACCAATGACTATGAACTCCATGCTTACACATATAGATATAAAAAGGACCTAGACACGGCATCTGAAAACTGAATTATTGACACGACAAATGATTAGTCATATTCTAAACATTATTGCATTCTAGAACTTCACGCTTAGACAAATGAAAGACTATTATATAAAATTAACTTCCTTGACTTTCAAGTTATTTTATATCTCTGACCTAGTCTGTACTACTAGTAAGTAACTACTTAAAGTACGTTATACATACATATTTATGTTAAAATATAAATCATATAATCATATCATAATATTCATAGTACAACGAGTTATCAGCTCATTTTTGTTACCTAATCTACGTTATACCTACTTATTACCACAGAATACTTAATAGTACAAGGAGTGATACTTAGCACTGCAACTGTTTAAAATGCACCACAAGTGTGCATCGTTCCGCGACTCTATTCCGGTGTCGTGTGAAACCTTTGTCGGTACCACTCTATGTATGACTACTGTGGAACTTCGTTTATTATTTTATGTAATAAAGCTTCGAGATCTGGATCTACGAAGTTTCACAGTAGTCAAAGAACAGTTAGGTAGTATTTATATACCATTACATATTGTTATTATTATATTAGGCACTTACTTACATACTTAGGCCTCAAGAAGGTAAAATTTGTGTACCCTAAATGAAGGATTTAAAACCTATTGTCACTCTCAATCAATCAATCACATTTTTTTTTATTGGCATCAGAGATGCACTTATGAACGTCAAGTTTTCACCACGACTCTACCACTGTATCGGAAAAAGAACCACTACATAGAAGGTACGGCAAGAAACTGAGGGGCATTTTTTTAGATCTTGTTAAAATTTTTTGGTTTTCTAGAATTTTATGTTACTAATGTACCAGTTGGCTACTTTGCAGAAGTGAAATGATTCAAGCATATATGTCTTCTTTATAAATCATTACAAACAGTACCTATACATTTTGGAATTATATTAAAAACAATCAACTCTAAAAATTATTATAAACTCTAGAAATAGATTGTTTCTATAGTTTATAATCTATACCTAACAATACTTCCTTTTTTTTACTTGGAATTCAAAATCTTTTACTTGTAAATTTTGCTCTACATTATCTGATTTTGAGGATCGTCACATGTCCGTAACAATTTCGTCACATGTCCGTAACAGAAAAAAAATTCAATATAATGGGTTTTTTCGGCGTTTGAAGCTCCTTAGTGTAAGTAGCTTGATGGTAAGAAAGTAAACTACTTCCTCCCTCGTAGGTAAGTCTATCTCTAATTAGTCAAGGGTGACGGATCGCGCCGGTGTCGTGAGGCTTCCCTATTCCAGACACGCGAACCAAGCTCCCGTAAAATGCGTGGGAATAGGGGAATAAGCGATGGCGTCTGGGCCTTGACCTTTATTACCGTATTTATTGAAGAAAATCGTAGTATTAAGTTAAGTTAAACGTTACTTAAACTCAAGAAGTGATTTTTGAAGGAAGGATAAAAATAAGTTTGGTTGAATGAAAAAAAAATACACGATAAAAAGTTTGGAAACCTCTTGACAATATCATAAGTTTTTATATTGACCATGATCTAAGCGACTTCCCATCCCGAAGTGACATCGAACCAATTTTCTACATAAGCACCTTGCGCAGCAGTGGGCATCGAAAATGCGCCACGCTTTCCTTAGTCGTACCTATCTGCTAGGTGTAATGCTGAATTAATTGTTGTAAACAACAAGGATCTAATATAAAAAGAAAAAATAGATAGATACAATACATAACTCAGGAACTAAAAGAACTGGGGGCTTACCACCAACTTTTACAAGACAATCATGCTACAGGAACGTTTTATTAGAAGCTTACAATCACATTACTCTGATTCGTACCATGAGCTTCATAAAACATTAATGTTTTTGTTCCTGCGAAGTATCAGCTGTCAAAAAATACCCGAATGAATGATTTACGATGACGTCACCAAAACTTCTCAACAATAAAATATCAAAGTATGCTATTTTTTAGGACTTCGTGGTACGGAAGTAAGCTTAAAATAATACTGGTTTAAGAGATGGTAGTAAGCTCCCTGATTCTACCTCAGGCTCAAACAAAATGGTGAAATATGTCATAGATACATATGGCTTTCCTTACGCATCTATGAGAATCATATCACCTCACTAACCTTTCCGAAGTCGTTATTGATGTAACTAGAAAAGACGAAGAATAACTTAAAAACTAAGGAAACATACTTCATACCTCACCCTTTTTGTCATATGGATTCCCGACACGCAGCCGTGGGAATCGAGGGTGTGACCTCCCTGACCTTTCCCGTTGTTATTCCAATTTGAATGTTTATGTGATTGAAATAGCTATATGCTTGAGTACGCCTATTTGCTTGAGTTGAAGTACAACTATAAGGGGTTCCATTGGAACTCTGGTGATAAATCACTAGTTTGCGGTTGTCGAGACGATTTTAACCAGGTATCCGCCAACCTGCACTGGGCCAGCGTGGTTGATTATGGCCCATACTCTCTCTATGAGAGAAGGCCCGTATCCCAGCTGTGGGAACGTAATGGGCTGATGAGATGAGAGATGTAAAAAAGGATGTAACACCTCTACCGTTTTATTGTCGTTAGTTTTAGATATCCTAATTTCTAATGATGATGATTGGTTCATAGTTACGTAGGGGTCTATTGGACGTTGGGAATCCTCGTTACGTTCGATAGGTTCGATTTGTTTGGTAATAAGTAGTGGGCGAACGCCTACTACTTGGCGTAAGACAACTTGGCGATTTCTCGCTTCGAGGAAACGTCGATTCATATGGCTTTCCTTACGCACCCATGAGAATCTTATCACCTCACTAACCTTTCCGAAGTCCAAAAATTAATAAAGTTAAAATTATTTATTTATTTAATTTTCCTTTCCAACTTATTCCTTCATTAAACGACATCTGCAAAATTTGTATTCTCTATGACGCGTCATATATTTGAATAAATGAATGCGTCATATAGATGTCGTTTATTAACGAAGGAATCAACGTGATTTCGAAGCAAGGAATCGCCAAGTTGTCATAGTGAATTGGGGCCCTGGTGAAGGTTGATGATGTCGGCGAATATTCAGCATAGCTACTTGTAAAGCCTTTTTACTCTGGCTTTGAAGACAGAAAGCCAAATGCGCAATATAAAGATAAATGCCCAGAAACTTTCGATTATTATAGAAAGAAACCATAAAAATCCACGGTTCAGAATGTCATCGAAAACCTAGAACCGGTCGACTTTCACCAAAACCATGAGATTGAATTATTTTCGCAAGAGATGAACAAACCGGACTTGATTGGGTAACTGTACCTGCCATAGTCACTCTGTGCTAATCTTTGCCAATGTCTATAGTGACTATTTGTGAATCTGTATCTCGTGAGATCCAACCAAGAGAATAAAAGCTCACACGTCTATGTTTACTAGGCTGTGCCCGTATTGTACAGTCCCAGTACAGATCTATAAAAGTTGCCTAATCAGTACCATGAGCTTTAGAAGTATTGCCTAATGTCTCAAAGGCAACGATACTACTGATGAGGATTTCCACAATCATTTGTTATTGTGTGTGACAACAATACAATACAATAATACGTTATTGATCACCAGAACAGAAAACACAAGTTTACAGTTACAAATAATAGTGGTAGAACAATGGACGGCCTTATCGCTATGTGAAATTTCTTACAGGCAACTGAGGTAGACAACTTAGGCAGTGTTACTTAGTAAGCTGAACTTACACCTTAGACGTTAAGTATCACTATTTAGACCATTTAACTTTATTTAAAATGACACCTAATAAGGTCGAAAAACAAATTCTATTAGGTGGATCGGCCCCCCTACCCATATGCCCCTCAAGCGCCGATCGTATCGCGCATATCGCGCATATCGTGTTCAGCTGGAATTAATAGGTATAGCGTCACTGCGAATAATGAGATATTGTCTAATTATTGTCGATTCAGACCAGAAATCGAATTAATCTCATTAATTTATAATACCAATACACGATAACTACAAGTTAAGATACACTTAATGAGACAATATATGGCATCATAAGACATTGTCGCAGTGAATCTACACCTTAATCTGAGCTCAGCATGATATACGATTGGCACTTGAGGAACATACATATACATATGTATATAGGGTATAGAGGCAGAGCTGATTTTTAAAGGTATTTTACAACTTTTTATTAAGAAGTTTAGATTCTACCAAACTACTAATTCTCTAACTACTTAAATTAACTGACTAACATTAACTGACTAGATAACATAAACTGACTAAACTTTTTTCTAAATAAATCTTACAATTTATAATCCAGAATCCTCAGATCTATAAAATCAAGAATCTTTATATTTACAAAATAAAGTTTTCAAAACACACTGAAGTTTAAGGAGTTTAAATGTAACCCTTTATTAATTTTATGTTTCAGAAGATTAAAAAGATGTCTAACTAATTGACTTGTCAGCCATTTTATTTGATCATTTCTCCGTTGATAGTCCATAAATCAGTGCACAGTGGTTTAACGCGTCATTTCAGAAGGCAAAAATAAGATAAGAAATAATACTATTTCAATGTTTCAAAATACGACTCGAGCTCATTTTGTTGAGTGAGATGACTTTAAATATTATGATTTTCTTGTGGAGACATAAATGTAATTAAAAAAATCGAAAATAAATAGTCTATTTCAAAGCACAATAATGATATCTAGATGATAAACACATGATATCTAGATATTATTGTAATACTATTGTAATATTACTTTGCAAATAAATATCTTACTTAGCTATAATATTCGAATAATGTGCGACACATGTTCTATATTTTTGTTGTTTATATGTACGTGTATATATTTCAAAAGCAATATTTAAATCTAGCAATATCTAAAATACAACTTGAAAATATTTATCTACTGATGAAATTGGCTCATGGATACGCACAAGTCACGTGCGTGAGTATGCGCGCTGTTTTAAGGCTGACCATAGACACAATTTAAGCTGCACAATCCAAATGAAAAACTTATTAGGATACTCGTCAACATAGAACAAACAGACAGTTGCAAACCATATTTCCATAAACACAATATCCTTACCCTACCATGTATTTATATCAGGGAAATATGCAAATTTTGTAAGAATATATCCACAATTCGTTACAAAACCTTCCTACCTTCTTCCCGCCTCAAGATGCACTCATCTTGTGATGTCCGTAAAATATACAATAAGCTTCCGGAAATAATTAAAAACAAAACAAATGACGGACAATACATAAAACAAATAAAACAATTACTAATTCGCAAAACTTATTATACAATTCAGGAATATTTGAATGATAAATTAAATTAATAAGAAACAGGACAATAATAATTGAATTTAGCTCTAGTGACTGTTATTTAAAACAAAACATTGACTTATAATAATTAACCATATTTCATAATGAAATTGACATTACTTTTTTCAATAACACTATTTCTACGATATTGTTTTGTATTTAAAAAAATATTTAATTGATTTTGACCTGGTTTAATACAACGCGCAACGCACAAATAGTCTGCCTCTCTCCTAATTGCTGCGCCCAACAGGGTTTATAATGAACTGTATATCTGTCATCCTGTCATGTGTGTATCACCTGTCATCTAATTACATTATAGAATGCAATAAAGAATTGAAATTGAAATATAACTTCGACCTTAAACAGTGTAGTGTTTGTCAAAACACAATACTTACTTTAATATAGAAGCAGTACTATAAATAAAATATCGCGATATAGCACCGCGTAAATTGCCCTCGTCTGGCTTCAGCGTAATGGAAGTTTATAAACTAAGCCTAAGGTTTGTAAACATTTAGCCAATACGAGTGGGATGTGATCATGTTGATCAACATACTGTCTTTATCATGACGTTGTAAAAATACCTTTATGAATGGTCCAGGGTTATGTAAACAATTACCTTTGTGAAAGAAATTATAAATAAATAACACGATCTCTGTGATACGAATTGTAAACAAATAACACGATCTCGTAATTTTTTTGCTAATAGACCTATGTTTGGCTACTATCTCGCCTGATGTTAAGCGACGATGTGGCCGAAGATAGAGCACGCGGATTTAGAGAAATGAGGCAGTCGAGCGACTGCTCAGGCCCGCACGGGAATCCTCTAACTCGAACACCGATCCCGATCGCTTTCAAACATGACTTGTTATCGGTATTTGTCTGTGAAAATGACGAACTTTTCTAGTCAAAGTCCGCGTCCCAATCCCTATCCTAATCACGATCACTAAAAATGATCGATATTGCAGTTTCAAAGATGCGAACGCCTTTCAAATTTGAAATTGAAAGCGGTCGGGATCGGTGTTGGAGTACACGATTCCTCTGTAGTTTTCTTGATGAAACATAAAAGTTCAGACGCTAACAAGGATGCCTGAGGCCTTATGATGATGATGATGTCTAGGATGCCTAGGAAGAGAGATAACTTTCATTCCATTGTATGTATTTTTTAGAGACGTACTTAATTTACTCTACTCTCTTGTAAAAATATGTCTTTAGTTTAGTATAACCTAGCAGGACCTGTACCTAACCTAGTAAGACCGGCCGGCGCACGCTCCGTCCCAGTTTAAAACCATTCAACTTCACCAAGGCTATTATATGTTTAAATGACACTACCAGTTGTACTAGCAGTTGTGTTGTTGATAACTGAGTGCTCGAATATTAAATAATGAGCATTTAGGTATATCATAAAGTCACAAAAAGTCAGGGAGTATGGGGCTACCAATCAAACCTACATTTACAATGGCAGCTAAAACTTAAATTTCCATTTCAATGAGAAAGAATCAAATTAGAAATTAAATTTATAATTATACTATTGTACAACAATCAGAGGAATGCTAAGACTCTACCGCTAAAAAGAGAGACGCTAAACCCACTAGAACAATGGTTCTACGCGTTACGTCCCACAGCTCTTTCAGTGTCAATAATAACAATGAGACAACGTAACAATATAGAGAAAGACGCCTCGTGGAATCGATTGGCTCCGTTAAGTACAGTAGAGACAATACTGACAACTTTTTTTATTGACTACTAACCTACTACGAGTACATTACCTTACTGCCTTCTGAGTTCTTCTGAGTTGTTTAGACTTTCACAAACAATAATTTAATTGTTACATCATCGGTTAAATCTAATACAAAAAATTTATAAACTGACTTTACATCTTTGCACCATGTTTACAGTTGTTTAGACTTCCACTAACAAAAATAATTTGATTGTTACATCATCAGTGCAGATTTTGTACGCTCGCTCTAAAACGGTGAAGGAAAACATAGTGATGAAACCCGCTTACGCACTTTGGAGTGGTAGGCTCTGGCCGTGGTTGTAATACCACCCACCGAACAAAGCCATGCCGTCAAGCGACCTAGTCGTGTTTCGGGATGATGTTCGGTGAACCATCGGGGAGACGGGTCTGAGCAGCCGCTCAACTGCCGTCTCTTCTTAGATCTATGTGCTCCATCTTAGGCCACATCATCGCTTCACATCAGGCAAGATAGTGGCCAAACATAGATATATTAAGTGTAAAAAAACGGGTTTGTTTTACTAAAAATTGGTAAACTGCGTCTTTAAACAACAGACTTCCACTAACAATAATAATTTGATTGTTACATCATCGGTTCTTATACAAAAAATTGGTAAACTGTGTCTTTACATCTCCGAACCATGTTTACAGTTGTTTAGACTTCCACTAACAATAATAATTTGATTGTTACATAATTGGTTTTTATAAAAAAAATTGGTTAACTGTGTCTTTACATCTTCGAACCATGTTTACAGTTGTTTAGACTTCTACTAACAATAATAATTTGATTGTTACATCATGGGTTCTTATACAAAAAAATGGTAAACTGTGTCTTTACATCTTCGAACCATGTTTACAGTTGTTTATACTTCCACTAACAATAATAATTTGATTGTTACATCATGGGTTCTTAAACAAAAAATGGTAAACTGCATCTTTACATCTTCGAACCATGTTCACAGTTGTTTAGACTTCCACTAACAATAATAATTTGATTGTTACATCATGGGTTCTTATACAAAAAATTGGTAAACTGTGTCTTTACATCTTCGACCATGTTTACAGTTGTTTATACTTCCACTAACAATAATAATTTGATTGTTACATCATGGGTTCTTATACAAAAAATTGGTAAACTGTGTCTTTACATCTTCGACCATGTTTACAGTTGTTTATACTTCCACTAACAATAATAATTTGATTGTTACATCATGGGTTCTTAAACAAAAAATGGTAAACTGCATCTTTACATCTTGAACCCTGTTTAGAGTTGTTTAGACTTCCACTAACAATAATTTGATTGTTATATAATTGTTTCTTAAATAAAAAAAATCTATTGTGGAACTCGTCAATCGTACATAGCACAAAAACATTTGTAAACAGCTGGTTTCTCTCGATTTGATTACAAAACGAATAAAAGTAATAATAGAAAATTACGAAACATTCATTCGAAACTTACAATTGAATAACAGTTCTAACGTATTTTTAGATATAATTTATTTTTAAGTGAAAAGGTCGTATTATGTGTCATGAATTTGAAAAAAGGTGGACGACCTCGTATGCCTCTACTTTTTTGTTTATTTTGTAGTGGCCACTTTGACAGCCTCTGTGGTGAAATCAAGCAGTTTATACTTAACTTTTTCTTTCGATATTGGGTGGAATGCGTGGTTGGGTTAGTCAACTGAAATCTCATAGTCCAAGTTTGCGGGTTCGATTTCCGCAAAAAGCACAAATATCCGTACAGAAAAAAAAGTGTAGTTCGTGTCTGAATGATTTTGGACCACGGTCCTCATAGGTCCCTAGATACGAAAAAGAAGAAGAGGAGGGAAATTTCAGATGGGAGATGAAGAGACGATAAACGTAGATTCTAGAAAGCGTTCTAGAATCTACGTTTATGTTTTATTTTATCATGTAAGAACTTAGAAAAACATCATCTGTATCATTGCATGATAGGGGAAACAGTTACTCTTATGAGTAAATACTGTTATCATTGTATCGACGAGTAAAACCAGTTACATGGCGATGTTCGCGTGATGTTTAATGATCTGCGTCGCAATTTAATTGAAGCTAGCTGTGTGCTATAATAATTATAATTGGAGTGGTTCACTTCCGCAATTTCTGTGAAAAAATATGTTATAATTCATTCTAATGGTATTAATATCAATTCATTATCAGCCTTAAAATTTGCTCCCAAGGATAATTAGAAGTGACAAGAATTATAAATTGTGTAATTAAAGGTAGACGCAAAGACTAAATGCGTTTTCAATACAAAGCAATAACACCATTGCACACCATCAAAGAAATACAGTTATTTATAATAAAAATATATCTAAGTAAACAATGAGCGGTCTTATCTTAGCAATCTCTTACAGACAACCTTACAAACCACCTTACAGACCAGACAGCCTTAGCGGGGTTAGGTTATGGTTTATAACCGAACAATCGTCAACGAAACGCGTAACTAACTAGAATTACTAGAAGATAGTTTGGAAAGTTCGCTTGCATAAAATTGACGAAGCAAAGCATTTTCTTTATCTATCCGTATACTCGCATTAACTCTTAGTAAGTAGGTATGTTGTTAATCCACTTGTAAATATCACCTTTACAAAGTGCTTTGTATCCGGTTCTAAGTTTAGCTTGCCAGTCGCATCGATAATAATGAAGCACAACCTTTTCTACTCTTAGTTACCCATTAATCTTATCTTTATATCGCAAAATAATATTATTAAATGACAGCGCTATCGTGTAAATATAGACGGCATCGCGGCGCGGCCACCGCGCGAGACAGCCCTTTATTTCCCTATTATATTGTTGAAGAAGCATTTTTTTCTCGGATTGATCGCGCTACTAACATTTGAGTACTACATAAGTATCAGAAGAACTAACAGAATAACTGAGGAGGTAAAGGGAATAAGGCCGAGGGTTGCTCTATTTTTTTAAATACCGCTAAAGTAATCTTTTGTGCTATATGCTAGCCTTGTACTTCTAGCTTCGAACGATGACATATGGTACTTGAATAATTTTCCTGTGTCGCTTGGGGCAGAAGGCATCCACAGTGATCCTTTATCTCATTCTTGGGCTTTACAGTTTACTTTTTTGGACGAACCGACTTTAAAATACCCTATACCCTATCTCCTTTAAATCAAATCACGGCTATGCCGCGCTCGATCTGAAGAAAAATAATCTCCCAGTATTCAATAGAGCAATCAACGGTCGACTTGCGCGCTGGCCGTCCCGCGATGCCGTCAAAATATGACGTGTTAAAGTTAAGTCACAGAATAAATAATAGTACTAAGTGTAAATTTTTATACAAAAAGAACAAGTTATCTCGCTATTTTACGTTGGCGTAAACAGGACTTAATAATTTATTCCTTTCCAAAATAAGTCCTAAGTTATATATACCTGGCGTCATGACGTCATTGTGACATGCCATTGAAGTGAGTCAGACTGCATTCAATGCTCGGTCAGGGACTTCAGTAAATAGGTATAGTCAATGCAACTGCATTGGGCAATAGATTATGCTGATTAGCGTGGATAAGTAGATCTTATAAATAGAGATTACATTTTAGTGTGCATTGTTTGATAATAATTCACTTTATCACTCGTGCACGCCTTGACAAGAAATAATTAGGTGACATTTGTTAAATATCTTGTTTAAAGAGCCATTAGATTTTGTAAAAGAGAAACTAACCTACAGTATGTATTGAAGGTCAGCTAGCAAGATATTTGACAATTTGGCAGAATGCGTTCATAAAACTGTGGAAGAGTCTCCTCTAAAACAAATTCATCATCGTTACGTTCCCAATGCTGAAACAATCACACAGTGCAAAATGGGTACATAATAAAGTAAATAATGTGTAGGTAGGTACATAGGTGTTGTTAATGCATAATGAATGTAAGGTCCAAACGAGATTTGATTTTTAGTCTCGGCCGAGACCGACACAGACTTCTCGGTTGAACCTTAAATTAATGATCAAACAATTAAGCTGATTAGGCAGATTTCTCTATTAAATCAAATGTAACACGTATTAAATGGTTAATGATATTGCAGCTATTGCAGGTTCTTAAATAATATGTAGGTAGGTAAATAGGTATTGTGAATACATAATGAATTTAAGGTTCAAACGAGATTTGATTTTTAGTCTCGGCCGAGACCGAGACGGACGTCTCGGTCGAATCTTAAATTAATAATTAAGCTGCTTAGGCAGATTTCCCTATTAAATCAAATGTGGCACGTATTGAAATGGTTAATTATATTGCAGCCATTAATGATTGCAGGTTCCAAAATATTGCGTGGGCTTGATGGTAAGAGCCTTCTGGCCTCCAATATAATGATGGCATCCGATGACGAAGGCTACGATGACTCAAAAGTGCGTTAGGTAGTTTTACAAGGTTTGAGTGGTCGTTTGAGATGTTTTAACCTACCAAATGTAGCGAAAATAGAGAGCTATAATTCGAGAGAGCAGAAAATCAAATTGCCACCAAATTGGTTCGACCTACAAACATTCGATTTGTTGGCTTGCTTCAAATCGTTTCGCTTGAAAAAGAAATAAATCCTGCAATAAAATATCAAATGTTTATTTTAATAGCAAAATGCCAATTAAAGCGATGGAGTCGAAAACTATCCGATTTTATTAGAGGGGCGCCGGCAGGTAGGAGATAACCCCCGCATTTAACTGGTTGACTGAATTCCCATACAATTTCATACATCATGAGTCATTGGTACGGTTTGGGTCAAAAGTGGTTTGTCAATGTTAGCAGTTATGCCTGTGTTTGTATTCATAGTAATTTGTTAAGAAAATATCTAAACTGTTGAAATATTCAACTAAACACCAGTTGAGGTTAACGCGTCGACAGCCACTCAGTAATATGTTAGGTAGGTAGGTACTGGTAGATAATATAATTTAGGGAAAGCAGGCAGGTAGCAGAGTTATTAGGGTGCACTTTACTGCTTGACTGCATTCCTACACAAAGGCAGAAGCACCACAGTGGGCTGTAAGACAATTCTTAATATACAGAGTCGTGACTTGGTGTTACCGTGTGATATCCACACAAAATTTCAAATCTGTAGAAAAAAAATAACGACAAAAAGCTAATTTTAGTAAACTAAAATTTAAAATACCCCCGACATAAAAAAGGCTGAACTAATTTTGATAAATCATGTTAAGAACCACCGCTAGAAAACCTGCTTTCAAATTAAAAAAATCGCATCCAAATCGGTTCCCCCGTTTAAGAGCTACGGTGCCATATACATACACACATAGTGGTTAAACTTATAACACCCCTCCTTTTTGTGTCGGGGGTTAAAAACAACCATTTGGAGTATATTATCTACTGGTGTCAGGGGGGCGGGCAGGTAGGAGAGTCAACATTAGATAAAGTGCCTCTTACCGTTGCACTTGACTCAACGACTGCATTCCTGTACTAAGCACCGTGATTCCGTGACTCGGATAGAGGTCACAAGTGGAGCTGTCAATTTTTGACGTTTTGTAACTTTTGTTTATATAATATGTTGGTACGATTTGTGTGATGAAAGTTTGGTGTTGAAGTTGAATTGTTAAGTAGGTGTCTACATAATAAACCTATTAGTTTATTGATAAATTAAAATTTGTGCTATTTTTTGCGGATTTATTAAATAAATGTACGGTATATTTAATTTACCTATTGCAGAGATTTACAATTAGGTACACATTTTAATGTTGTTTACTTTTTGAATATCACATTTCCTTAATAAACTTGGTTAATATTTCAATGTATTATTTTCGAATGTCAGTTAGTTATCAAAATCCGTACTAACAAAGTGTGCCTATCTAACACCTTTCTTAAGTAAATAATCTTACTAACTAGAGCGCGACTTATGGTGGAGCAAAATGTAGAGTTAACGAGCATTGCACCGCTAACAACACCAATAAAAAAAACTAGCATACCTTGACCACCAATCGCCCGCCAAAATAATAAGAAGAAACAGGACGAGCGCCTTCGACGATAAAGCCTCCAAGTCAAGGTACACACACAACACAAGAAAACTTGTTGTCACTGTTTCGAAACACCACTTGGACACAGGTCACTGGTTACAGCGCAATATTCAAGAACCACCAATAAAAAAAGCTTACAAAACAACACAAAAATTGTCTCTTAACCACTGTGTAATAAAACAAGGTTTTATTTACGAGAGAGTGGTGCGCGCGTGAAATTAACACACCTGTGAGATACGCTAGCGTTTCGCGTCGACTGGCTATGGCGAGCGAGCGAGACGGCGCGATGGTGCTAGAAAGAGTTACGTGACGTAGAGTGGGGGCAACCGCTTCGCTTCAAGAACGCATAGTGATCCACTTTCCCGGTAAAATTGTGGAATTGAATAAAACAATTTTGCGTTTCGTGAATTAACAAATGATAATGAGTATCAATATGTATGCAAGTAGGTGAATTTGTGATAAGTCGTTGGAAATAGTGCGTAATGCAGTAGCTATTTGCTTTGTTAGAAATGTGCTCATTTGCATTATTAAATTAGTATTTAAATAAATGAACCACGTGTATTTTATGTGTGTCTTACAAATTTTAAACATAAGCCAGTGTGCTTTATCTTAAAGTAGCTCAAGAACTCAAAAATAACTTTTTAATAGCACGGTAATGTTTAAATTATTATCAAATTATTGCAAGTGGAGTTCTAAATTGCAATAATTCAAATACTTAATTGCTAATATTAAATAAAGTAAAAGTAGTCTAATTATATTATCATTGAGAATTAATATATTCCAGTTTTGTCGTCATCTGACCTAGAAATCATAAACACGATTATAAAAATTTGCAATCAACTTAAAAAAATTAAAAATCCAGTTATTTTACATTTTACAAATAAACACAGCACGTAAATATTTATAGATTTACAAATTGTACAATTATAGAATTTATCGAAATCATAACTTTATAATTTTATCTTGCACGTTCTGGATGATTGGTCGAAAATGCTATCTACCTTTTAGTCCTCCATGTACAAAATGTTTTATAGATAGGTAAATATTTCAATAATATACCAGTACCAATTGTTTTACAAATAAAAAGGTCAGCATCAACACCGTCGTCGTTCTTAAAATCCTCAGTTTTGTTGTTAAGAAGAAATCATTCTAAGTGATAAAACCGTCTACTGTATGTACTAGATTAAATATTAAGTTCTTTGAAAAAAAAATCTGGTGTACAATAATGAGTCAATCTATTTATCTAAGGACAACATTATGTCCAATCCGCGGTCACGTCAGACCACTGTGCACTCGTACCTCCTGTTACCTGGCACCGTCGTCGCCGCCCCCCGCGCCGTACATTTTTTAACTCTATGCCTCTACTGTTGAGAAAACGTGCTTTTGAGTGAGGTAGAGTCATGATTAGCTTTTATAACTAAAAAGTTACTTACACATTCATTTAGTTTTAGTTTCATTAGCAGGTTCAAGAAGTTTTGTGTACTGATACAAATTATATAAAATTCTTGAAGGAAATAATAAACTAATAATTGTCAGAGTTCTTGGCACTGTAACTGTTATGGGCAGGTGTGTTGCTTACCTTCAGATGAACTACCGGAATGTCTCGCCACTTAGTTACCTACATACAAAATAGGTGAGTATCTAAGTACCAAAAGAACAGTTTTATCAAAAGTCTATTAAAATTCCTGTCTATCCAAAGGTTGGCACTAAGAAATTGCGTATAGCGATAAGGCCACCCATTGTACCCACTGTTAAGTGACTATGTTGACTATTGTTTTTCCTGTGTGTGTGTGTGTGTATTATTAAATGGAAAATGGAACTGAGCTAATTCTGTACGTTGAAGCTATTTTTGAAAACTAAACACGAATCTACGATTTTTAGAAATTTGTCTGTTTGTTTGTATGTTGGTTACCTATAGATTAGGAAAATGCTGAACTGATTTTAATTTGGTTTTCAGGGGGTTTTGGTAGCATTAGTCCTAACTTAGATTAAAGGGTATGTTACACCAAAATCGGTTGGCTGACTACGAAGATACAGCTTGACCGTACAACGAAGACGTTGTACGAGCTCTCATACACAGGGGAGATCTTACTAAAATGGTCTTGGAAAAATACGAATGGGCTTCCTCTGTTGTCCACGCAGACGAAGTCGCGGGAATAAGCTAGTATAATAATAGAATTAGAATGTATAAGTAATTTATACACGTAAAGAACCCAATTCAATGCGTAACAATAATAAATGCACCCTGAGGGTTAACGCAATAGGTTGTATGCTCAGATAAAGTATCCAGCCATATTTATGTATTCATCCATATTTGGCTGTCCACTTGAAGGTCGTATGTAATATATGTATAGGTTGTATGTAGGTGGATCCAATATATTGAAAGGGTTTTCGCTACCTTTACCTTCAAGATACAGTAGGTAGGTAAGTAAAGTGAGTACACATACCAACTTTAAAATAAAATATAAATATATAAAACATGCAGAGAATCAGTAACATTTATGTCATAACTAGCTGCGACATGCGGTTTCACCCGCTGTCTCCTAAAATAAAAAGTGGTCATGTGTTAATCAAGGGTATAAGCTGTCTCCATTGCGAATTTCACTCAAATCCGTTCAGCTATTGTGGCGTAAAGAGAGAACAAACACATTTACACACTTACACACTATAATACACACTTTCCGATTTGTAATATTAGTGTGAAACCCTACTTCCTACTAATCTTACTGATCCTATCCTACACCACCTAGCTCCTAAACGACCTAATTGATTTTGATGAAATTTGGTACATAGTTTATGTACTGTAATTTCTGGAATAGGACATACACGTACGTTCTTTTCATCCCGGAAAAAGAACAATTTCCTAAAGAACAACTCTAAACTTATTTTGACGCGGACGGAGTCGCGGATATCATCATCATCATCAGTCCATCACATTCCCACTGCTGGGACACGGGCCTTCTCTCATTGAGAGAGTATTGGCCATAATCCACCAAACTGGCCCAGTGCGGGTTGGCGGATGTCACATGTCCTTGAATTTTTGTAATTAATTCTTGGAACGTTTTAGAGCGAGTGTTAAATCCGCACATAACTTGAGAAAGTCAGTGGTGGGCCAGCGGGATTCGAACTCGGGAGCGTCAGATCGAAAGTCGCACATGCTCCCACTGAGTCACACTCTCCCCGCGTCGCGGGTATAAGCTAGTAATATTATATTAATAGTTTCCTCAATCACTGAATTTCATGTTTCACGTGAATGAAATTATAATTTCACGTATTTTTTTATGAAACAGGACATAAATTATAGGCAAAATATTACGTAAGAGTACTTTAGCAGAGTAATTTATTTAAGGAAAAAAAACCAATTGATTTACCTTCTTCCTTATTATTTTTTTTAAAGCCTAGAGTAATAATAATAATTCTATAATTTAGGTAACTTAAGATCAGTTATATTACATTATATGTGTGACGTAAAGTAAATTTAAGACCCATATTATATATACCTTTTATACTAACTTACATATTATAATATTAAAACTATTTTTACTAAGCTACTACACAAGAGGGAATTGTTTTCACCTATTCCTGTACCAGTTCATTTTGTAGCGACTGCTGCAAGTATTTGCTCATGCAATATATTAAGGCGTTTCATAGAAAGCATGTTTTTGGCCTTTCAAAAGCATGTTGTATGTCATATGGGTTTATATTTTATAGATGTATATTATATGGTATTTTATTAAGTATTGTTTTTGTTGGATTCACTAATTAATGCAAAATCAAGTGGTATCTTGCTCTTTAAGACATACGTAGATCTTGATGGTCCGGGATCTTAGAGTATATATAACTAGGTATCCGAGATTAAGTTCGTAGTTAAATTATGACAGTAAGGTGACTCTACAATAATACTCTATAAATATAGTAGCAGGGTAGGATACAAATTGTTTAAATATGACCATAAACCGTGCTCTACTTTAAGCTAGGCCTTGGCATAGAGTGGTTTATTATGTTTATAGGTAATGTTCAAGGTTTAACAAAAGAGAGCCGTAGAAAATAATAGTGCCAACGGCGACAGCGCTTATACATGAGGTGTTGAGTTGAAACGCAAAATGGAGAGAAATCTTATATTACTATTACTGCCAAAGTTCTCGTTGGAATGCCTTATCACAACCCAAGAAATAAAATTGGGAGAAAAAGAGAACCAAATTACTCCTTATGCATAGTCAGCAAAGCATATCAGAAAAAATATGATGAACAAAATATATGATAAAAATATGATGATGATGATTGAAACGTTATCCAAGAAGTGCAGGATCAGGGACCTGATCAGACTTTATAATATACCTACGAGTTGGTACATAAACTCTACATTGTATAAAACAAAGTCGCTTCCCGCCGTCTGTACACTTAGATTTTTAAACTACGCAACGGATTTTAATGCGGTTTTCATCAATAGACAGAGTGAATCAAGAGGATAGTTTATATGAATAATACATGCATATAAAGAGGAAGGCCTCTTCTTCCGTGCGAAGCCGGTGCGGGTCGCTAGTGTAATATAAAACTAACGTATTAATGCCGAGGTGGACGTATGATCTGATGAAAATAGGTTTCCAAAGGCGTAAATTTCATTGTTAATCAAAATACCTATTCAATAACTTTCCTATATGTAACGCGCAATAAACCAACAAACAGGCTACCTATTTTCTATTAATTATTCCATTTACTCTATTGAAGCCAATTGGATGCGACGCCTGTGGGGACAGTCTAGTACCAAAAGCCGGTGATACTGCTCGTGTGATAACAGAAATACCTAGTGTTGTGTAAAACATCTAGTTTTGTGTTGTTGTGTGGAATCTAGTATACTGTGTTATTCAATTGTTTAATCTAAAAGAGTCGAGAGGGAAGAGAAGATTGGTGATTGATATCTAGTGGTAGTTTGTCGGTGATTGATTGTAGATTCTTGAAGGAAGTAAGAATGTTATTATTTATTAGAATTTATTATTTTATCTTATTACACTATCAATGCTCTTAAGAACTCTTGGCCTTCGTAAATTGATAGGACCATCGAACTCAGGGTTTAATAAACTATTGCAAATAGACAAGACTCTGTGTTAATACGTACTGGGGGCGCTGTTATAACGTGTGGGTTATCATGGAGAGTACACACTAAAGCATTGGTTAAACATATCGTTATCTGAATGCTTTCCATAGTCTATGCTTTCTCTCTTCTCTGTAGTCCACCCTTACGCCATATTATAATTCGTGTAGAACAATATTCATTACCACGTAACGTTTGAAGATATATATTATGTTGAAACTGGCTATGTGTCTCCGCTGCACTCTGCTTTCCCTGAAACCTTCACAGTATTTCCATGTAATTGTAATATTAAATTACAGTTTTTTTATTGAGTTTCCCTTGTATTGTGCCATTCTTCAGAAATGTACTGTATGTAATACATGGAAATGCTCCAGTGTGTACTCACCCTACTCAAACTAAAAAAACTTCTTTCATTCTAATTAGGTTTAATATTTTGGTCGTTCATACAGATATCTATTTGTCAGCAGAAAGACAGAAACTTTAATTATTCAAACTAGTTCACAGAATACACTTACCTATCAAAATGTATTCAGATATTTAAATTTGTCTGAAGAGTCTAAAAACCTCGTTAGTAACATGCTAATTCAGGAACGAAAATAAAATTTTAGATGAAACAAAACGATGTCGATATAACATCTGCAAAGATAGCAGATGGCTATCTACAGGCTTATCAGCTGATAAGGATGTCCAAGGTTGTCTCCATGGTTACGATCTTATTTAGACAATGCTAGAAGAATGTAGGAGATAAATAATGACCTTTACAAATAATAAACGTAACTATACGCACAGGTAAAATAAGTTTAACTGTAACCACAAAATATTAGCTATAACCTAGTTAGTATTCTTTGCTATAACTAACGCGAAACCCAAGACATTTATAAATCAGCATACAATGCAGAATACCTATTAACCTTCATGTCAAGGCTACCAATGGGATTTATATAATACATAGTAATATATACATACCTACTAATTTTAAGGTCGCAATACTATGAATGCTGCTAGATTATTAATGCTCAACTGCCCTATTCCTCTAGATCTAAGTGCTTCATCTTCAGCCACATCGTGGCTAATCATCGGGCGAGATAGTGGCCAAACATAGAACTATAAGCGATTAAAAAAATCCCACATGGAAATTAATTAGGCACTCGGAGATTGACCTTTGTACATAGGAATCTCACGTGTTGAAACAGGAAACATCTTGCAGAAATATGACAGAATCAGCTGAATAGTTCCACCAGCAAAGTCCCCTGAGAATGTGTGCCTCCGTTAATGTGCTTAGACAGAAGAAGAGGGCACGGATGGTCTATAAACTCGATGAACTTCAGTATTAATCTTACTATTATATATTACATTTTTTTATAGCGATGGTGTCCAGAGTCGTGGGCTTCTTCAGATGGTCGTTGAAGAAACATCCAGTGCTGACCAACACAGCAGTGTATGGCACTTTTTATAGTGCTGCGGAATTATCGCAGCAAAGCTTCAATAAATATTGTACGGTAAGAGAGTAGATATAGATTATTACATAGAAAGTTATCATATTGGATCTAGATATTTAATAATAAAAATCGCAAAAAATAAACTATATTAGCCAAAAAGACTATGGCAGCGGTGGGATTCGAACCCACGCCTCCGAAGAGACTGGTGCCTTAAACCAGCGCCTTAGACCGCTCGGCCACGCTACCGTTGACGTGGCTGCCCAAATTTCGATATTCTATAGGCAATTAAAGTTGTTTTTACCGTGATTTTTTTCAGCCTGAAAAACCAGAACTGGATTTAGCTTCAGCAGGAAGAATAGTAGCAGTTGGCAGCACGGTCTACGCCCCTACGCTATATTTTTGGTAAGTAAATAAATTATTATTACTATTACTTATTATAACTGGGCATTATGAGACTCAACAGCTAATTGTCTCAGGGTGACGAGCGCAGTGTAGCGCCGCGCAGGATTTTGCAAAACAAAGTTCTGGGTGGTGGTGTTATTGTTATGGGCTGGAGTATTGCTTACCAGCAAACGTCCAGCTCGTCTCGTCATTCAGTATAATAAAAAAAAATGTTTTTGCAGGTACAAATTCCTAGACAAGAAGTTTCCGGGGAAAGCAGTCAAAGCGGTGGCCACTAAAGTAGCGGCTGATCAGTTCATCATGACACCGATTCTACTGGCCACATTTTACACTTGTAAGTTAATAATAGTAAACAAATAAATTAAAAAGCTGTAGGTTTACAGACCGCATGAAAGTTATTATCTACTTCCTCAATAGGACGTGATAGCATATAGTTACAGTTAAATGGACCATCATTGCTCTAAAGTCAGACGGTTTACAACTGCAGCTATATTGCTAGTGCCATATCGCTGTGTCATCATCGTCATCAGCCCATCACGTTCTGTTAACAAAAGTTACTATGGCGCCTAGTTCCAATTACTAGTCCGTTCAGAGAATTCAGAGAGTTGTTCTTATAATATTTGTAGTTATTTTATTTTTTAATTTTTTTCTGATTAAATGGGTTCACGTTTGACAACAACTCACCTGATGGTAAGCGTAGTTGCGGTCTAAGGTGGAGCACGTTTGCCCATGAGTTGCCTATTCACTCTTATCTTGAAGAGACCCAGGTTGTAATTGGAAGGAAATAAGTATTCTGGTAGAGAATTCCACTCCTTTGCGGTACGCACAATGAAAGAGTCAGCGAAGCGCTTTGTGCGGACTGGTGGTATGTGCACAACATAAGGGTGAAGTGACTCTCCTCGCCTGGTGGTCCTAAGATGGAACGGGGATGAAGGAATCAGCTTTTTTTTTTTTTTTTACGCTTAATAGATCTATGTTTGGCCACTATCTGGCCTGATGTGAAGCGATGATGTAGCCTAAGATGGAGCACGTAGATCTAGAGAGAGACGGCAGTTGAGCGGCTGCTCAGACCCGTCTCCCCGATGGTTCACGGAACATCATCCCGAAACACGACTAGGTCGTTTGGCGGCATGGCTTTGTTCGGTGGGTGGTATTACAACCACGGCCAGAGCCTACCACTCCAAAGCGCGTAAGCGGGTTTCATCACTTTGATGAATAATAAACACATTTATACGACTACTTGAACTTAATAATTTTTATTAAATAACCTTGAGTTTTGACATGACATACATCGAAGAAATCAACCAAAGATTAAGACGCCCACTACACCATAGATAATCTAGAGGTGCCTATACATGACATCTTCTCCCTACAAATTAAGTTTATTAGGTGGGTGTATGTTTCTGAAAGATTTACGCAAAGGTTGGGAAGGAATGACTCGAGGAGAGGACCTATGTGGTTAAAGGGATATAACTGAAGGCCTTGAAGCTGCAGAAATCTCTTGCAATGAGCTACCTGCCGGAGTACTGGCAATATGAGGTATTGACTGATCATTCCCGGATGGAGATATTGACTGCATGACCGTAGGAGTTACAGGATTAGGTCTTGTTATAGTATAAGGCATGACTTGGCTGAACTCTCTTCCCTCTAAAGGAAAATCTGACTGCTGTACCGTAAGCTGTGGCACTGGTGCATGGTGGTTAACTGATTGAGATGAGCCTTTTTAAGAATACCATTTACTACAACAAGGTATAATGTAGCACTCTAAACTTTAACACTAGTACCGTTAGTAAGATACATGCTACCAATATGTACATTTTCAGGAAAATGTGGGTAAGTAGGCAGACATTTGAAGGACCTTGGATTATGGACCGGATTAACATTGATAACATTAGTTATTGGTAAATATGACAATAACATTGTATTAGGCGATTTACAATTAACCATATAATGAGTGTTTCTGTAGTTAAGCAAACATTTTGACAACTCAATTGGTAATCCCACTGTTGCAAATATTGAGAGCAATGCCTTCACAACACTGATAGCATTACATTGATTCATATTTTTTACATCCAACCATTTAGAGTAAGAATCACAGTATATAAGAAAATGTACTTATGAAATAAAAACAAAAAAAAACTATTTGGACTCTCTCAAATGGTACACTACTCTGTGGCCATGGCACTTTTACATTGCTAGGCTTAAAAATAATTTTAGCACATGGTCCACAAGATTGACACTTTACTTCAATATCATTAGAATCACCAGAATAACAATCTAGCTAACATTTTAGCTCTAACAATACCAGGGTGACCATCGTGAAATAAATCCAAAACTTGTGCCTGATACTTTTGAGGAACAATTAGTCTAGATCCATACAATAAACAACCCTTTACTATGGAGAAATACAAATACTTTGACAGTACTGGATCATTGACTGTTTCATTAGCACATCAACATGACTGATTGGTAATGGTTCAAAGCTGTAGTTATAATTGACATCTACTATAACTACATTTACTGGCAGTCTTGCTAAGGCATCAACATGTGACAAAACTCACTTTTCCTAAGCTCAATATTAAGAAAATTATAAGTAATTTTATAGTACGAGTGCCTAATGCTGAAATTTGATGTCCTAGGTACTCAACTGATGATGAGAACCATAAACACTTCTCAAAATTGACACTGATATTATGTTCATTCAACTTTGTCAACACTTTTACCAATGTTGAATGACACTCATTAATAGTTTTCCCTTTTATAAGGATATTATCGATATAACAGCACATATTTTTGATGCCAGCCAACACCTGGTCCATCACTTGAAAAATTGCAGTAGTTGTTGCTATACCATAAATAAGGCGAGTGTAGTTTTCTTTCAATACAATGTTGGCCTTAAACCCTATGATACCTATTTCTGAATCTTTTGTAAAAACTTTTGGATATTGACTTTTCAATTTTTGCACAACAGTTTGCATATGAGTAGTCTTTATATAACTATTTGAATTATCAGTATTGACATTATGTTTAATGTCCTTTACATTAAACTGACTTGTGTTTGACTCACACACTTTGACATTAGATTTATTGACTTTGACATTCGGTTGATTAATAACATTATGACTTACTTTGGTTATGGATTCATTGACTTTGCCATTAAATGGTTCACATATTTTAGCATTAGACACACAGACTTTGACAGATTCATTGACTTTAATTGACTCTTTGACTTGACCAGACTTGACTTGAACATGAGACCCATAGACTTTGACAGATTCATTTACTTTAACTGACTCTTTGACTGGACCAGACTTATTGACTTGAACAGACTCATTGCCTTGAATAGACTGATTGACTTGAACAGACTCATTGACTTGAACAGACTCATTGACTTGAACAGACTCATTGACTTGAACAGACTCATTGACTTGAACAGACTCATTGACTTGAACAGACTCGTTGACTTGAACAGACTCGTTGACTTGAACAGACTCATTGACTTGAACAGACTCATTGACTTGAACAGACTCGTTGACTTGAACAGACTCATTGACTTGAATAGACTCATTCATTTGAAAAGTATTTAACAAGTTACTTCTCCAATTTGGACATAATTCATCTAGCCAATCACGACCAATTAATGGTACAAATGTGTTTGTGCTATCAGCACAAACAGTCAAAGACAATTGTTTGGTAGTTTTGTTTGTAGAGACATTGACATTAATTCGACCCTTTACTGCAATTGGCCCAGATACAGTATTTAATTTTAAATTAGCGTCATTCAATTTTTTGTTTATAAAATTTTCACAATAACATGGATATGAAATCAATGATATCGCTGCACCAGTATCTACTTCCATTTCTAATCTTCTCCCCTGTATGTTTACATTTATAAAATGGGATCGGTGAGCAATATTATTGACCTCATGTGATGAAATGCAATTATAATTCCTGCTCATGCTGTTTACTTTATTTATATTTTCTATGACGCAGTCTATTTCATATTCATTATCACAAGGGTACTCCTGTAGACACTGATCTTCTTTTGTCACTTCATTAACATTTCGATTACGACATTTCCTTGATGTGTGTCCCCTTCGTTGACAGGTGTAACATTCCCACTCTCTTGCTGGACATGTTGCTGGATTATGGTAGCGTCCACAACGATAGCATTCTATAGTATTAGCAGATGGCTTTGACAACTGACTCCCATACTGACCTTGACTTGACGGTTGACTCTTTGAATATTGCCGCTGATATATAAAATTTGATGTAGATGGATGTGAAGCTTGTTGACTTGATGACTGTTTTTGGTGAAACTGATTATTCCGCTGCTGACTAACTTGACTATACTTGACTTTGTTCATTGACATTGTTGTTGACATTTGTAAAACTTGATGTTGTATCGCCTCTTCTTGTATTATAAGTTCTTTCACTTGTTGAAAGGTTGGGTTCGACAGTTCCAGTAACTTTCTTCTTATATTTTCGTCTTTTATTCCACATATTAACTGGAAGGCGCATGCCTGATCCGCATAAGTACCGAAATCACATTTTGTTGACATTTTTTGTATAATACGCGCCACAAAAGATGAGACTTGACAAACCACGTGGTTTGACTTGCGCAGTAGACGATTTATAGGTCTCTTTAGCGGTATGAGGTCTGAGGCGGGAAGGGATCGGGGATCAACAGGGCAGCGGAAAGGGCGCGGGAGGTGCAAGTACGGCACTGCGCATGCGTGTCAGTCCTCCTCACCCCGTGGACGCACCGCTTGACTCCGCGGTACAATCGAGTGCAACTTGTGTTTATAAATTTCTACTTTGTTATAGTTGTGTTGTATACGAGTGTAACTTTGTGAAATCTTAATTATGCCTCGAGGTGAAACATTAAGAAGACAAAGTAGGAAGATGGTTTACGACGTTTACACTTACATCATATATTGACAGTGACAGTGACTAGGACAATCTGCCGTTTTTATCTTAAATTTTATTATTTAGTAATAAATCTATAACAGGTTTAAAAAATTAATATAGTATTGCTACACACCTACCTAATTCTGAATGTTGTCAAAAATCCCTGAGTGGATATACAAATTATGGATAACTATTTCGTACACGACTGTACCTGCGCAGGCTCCCCACTACTGACGCTTGTCAAGTCTCATCTTTCGTGGCGCGTATTGTAACTCCGCTATATAATCCGCCGCACTCTCGTTCTCGTGCTGCGTACGTCGATGAAACAGAAATTTGTTCGTCGTCTGTAATCCAGGAGGGTCATATTTTGCCTTTAAAATATCTGCTAGCTGTGGAATGGTTTTGCTATTTGGCTTATTCGGTAGACAAGCCGAATGTAGTACATTGTACGAGCGCGCTCCCACATGCGTCAAAAACAATGCTCGACGTAAGTTTGTCGCATCTGCTGTCGTCGGTTCAGGTGGCACTTTATTTAACGTGCAGTATTCGTCAAATAATTCAAGCCAAGACGCGAAACTTTGACTTTTCTCGTCAAAAGGTTGTAATGTCCCAATGTACGACGCCATGACGTCTTGACGATCTTGAAATCCGACTCAGGATTAACTTGACTCCCGTTAGACTTGTGAGTTCCATAAACCACTTTCGTCGCCACTTTGATGAATAATAAACACATTTATACGACTACTTGAACTTAATAATGTTTATTAAATAACCTTGAGTTTTGACATGACATACATCGAAGAAATCAACCAAAGATTAAGACGCCCACTACACCATAGATAATCTAGAGGTGCCTATACATGACAATCACGATGTTTTCCTTCACCGTTTTAGAGCGAGCGTGCAAAATCTGCACTTAACTATAAGTCATTGGTGCAGGGCCGAGTCGGGATTCAAACCCAGGTGCGTCTGATCGAAAAGCGCATGAGTTCCCGCTGAGCCACACTCGCTATAAAACCAGCTGATGCAGGTCTTGTGCACACTCCCCGAAATGTAGTCTGTAGAAAATCGACAGGCTTGCCACTTGTCTTCTGTGTTTAAGGCTTCTTCCCTTCAAGAGCCTCATCGCCAATCAGTCTAAGTTACGCATATAAGTAATGTTTTTTCCCTAATACTTTTCCTGGCATCATCCTTTAGTTTATCTTTGAATTTTGGTTTGTTTTTCAACGCGTCGCGTAATGTTTCGAAGAAAAGCAGTATATTTATATGTTATTATAAAGGTACACACATGAAAAGACATTTAATTTACCGACTTTGACAATATTAACAGGAAGGTAATGAATTTTCTCTAAGTGACTAGGTACCTTATATTAAACCTAATTGTACTACTTGACTCCCTTCTAAATATATTTTTTTCACAGTAATAGGAGTCCTTGAACGCCGTGAGGATGTTTTCGAGGAGCTCAAAGAAAAATACGTGAAGACCTTCATAGCAAACCAAGCCTTCTGGATACCAGGGCAGACCATCAATTTCTTCTTCATGGCACCACATCTGAGGGTGGTCTACGTAGCCTCAACTTCGTTCCTTTGGATCAACATCCTGTGCTTTATTAAGAGACAGAAGGCAGAAGAAAGCAAAAAGATAGAAGGGACCTAGTCCTATCCTACGTATAGTTATACTTCTAAGTGCTGTATTTTGTATAGTCAAAGAAAGTTGATTGTACATTCCATAGTAGAAACATATTTTTGGACGTTCTTTTAAAATTTTGAGAGGGTTGAATACGTGTCAAAACTTCAGTGGTAATTTTAAGTATAGGTGAAAGTACATTTATGTATTATTGTTTTTAAGATAAAGTTTAGTTTTAAGAAATATTATTACTGTTTTCAATTTATTCTAATAAATCATTATTTTTAAACTGCATTTCATGTCGGACATTCAGGTTTTTAAGAATTCATATTTTTAAACATATTTAGAAACATATGAACATCGAAATAATATTTCGAAGCTCTTGGTAGCTCCAGTGTGACAGCAACTTAAGAAAAACATTGAATGGCAAGGAATTGTTATCTATTTTTATCATAATTTACACTAGGATTAGGTTGTTACACCTTGGCAAATTAGATCAACAGACGCATTTTCTTTGTATATGTACGGCTTCATAGTTATTCATTTCAGTCGCTTCAGTCTGCTTCATGTTACCAATTGCTACACTCGCTCTTGGTGTACTAAAATTACTTACAAAGAACTCTAAAATATTATTATAAAGAGTAAAAAAGTCATGAGTGGGTTCACACAAAATTGTTCGTTATGTGAAGAGTGCGATAGTTTATCAAAAATACAAACGAATAATTTCTCAGAGATAATTTTATTAAAACTATGCGAATTGGTTTTTATTTTCATAATAGTGATGGCTCTACATCTTGTTGATATTTTGATATTAGGCGAGGTGAGTAAAGATACACACATTGTGTTTGATAAAAGTATATCATAATATTCTAGGTACTACTACATCATACGTGTAGATTCGTAGAATATTATATACCTACTTATAATTCAATCGGTCATCTTTGTTAAATTTACAGGTCAAATTGGAGAGAATAAAATTATCAGAAATTAAACTCAAATCAAAGACCCTCATTCAAATAATATCAATATCGATATTAATATTAACCTTGCCATTTATTACTATACTGATAACAGTAGCATTACTGTACAAAGTGCTATGCTCTGTTGCTATAAGACGTAATGATAGAAGATTCGTCAAATTCCTGGACAGTTTCGACGTATTCTGTTGTTTAGAAGACAACGTCACAACAAATGTTCAAGGCGTCATAAAGTCTAATACTATAGAACTAGCCGTAGATAACATAAAAGGAAAATTGCATAATGTTTTTAATAATAATATCACTGACAAAATGTTCTATAGAAGAAATGAAGAATACGGATTTTACTACTGGAGAAGATACAGCTTCATAGATTTGGCTCAATATGTACAAATTGGCGATGTCCCAGGTGTACTTGACAAAAATGTGATACACAATTCGGGAACAGAATATGCAGGTCAATTGGTTACTTACAAAGACGAAGGCTTATTCAAGGTGTTAATTATGAAGAATAATCATAGGGAGAAAGACGATTTAGATGAGTATAAAATAGTACTGAAATTCCATCAATCTGTCAAAGATGCAGCACTTATAGAATTTGTAAAGCGCTTAGTAGAAAAAGCAGATGATTGCCATGTTACTTTAGTTTCTACAGCTGAAGCACAAGATTACGATTCTCCTGAAGCCTTAATGAATAGAATAACAAAACTGTGTGAGATTCTAGTAAATGTTTTTGATGATACAAAAAGAACAAAGAGTAAACAAGATGTCTCCATTATTAACTTGAAATCATTGGAATGGACGAAGTCCGATGAAGATCTTCTCTGCAAAGTAAACGACGTCAGAGATAATTTTAATTTGGCTAATATTTTGGGAGATACTTTAAGGAGAATACTGCGTCATTTGGAAAGGTGAGGTATTTTTAACATCTGCTTCTATTCTATATAATAAACAATGCATGTTTTAAACTAGAAACTTACAATTTTTTCAGATGACAATCAGTTGTAAGAAAGCCAGTTAGCTCTACAAAACTAAAGAGATGAAGGTAAGTAATTCTCATAAGTTACTTCTTACCACAGGCTTGTTATAATAATGATAATTTATAAACAACTTGTTTTTACATCGTCGCAGGTAGTTACGTAAATAACTCTACGTGCGGTGCGTCATTTATTAGTATGAATGAAGATAACAATGACATTTTTGATGCAAGATAAAAATGTGCATCTTTATTAACCTCACTTCATTTAGATAAGAAAATATAGCATCGGATTTTTCACAATGCTTGTACTAATAATTATTCTGTGACAATGTTTAAGTAACTGGTCGTAGGTTTCTCGTATGCCAGAGGCCGTCTGGGTAGGTACTATCACTTTGCCAGTTATTCGGCCGCTAAGCAGTAGTGGCAAAGCATTACTATGTTCCGGTTTGAAGGGCATTGGAGCCAGCAAATTACTGGGCATTATGATACTTAAGATCTTATTGTCTTAGGATGACGGGCGCAGTGCAGTGCCCCGCAGGATTTTGTAAAATGACGCACTGTTCACTAACATATACGTAACTACAATAGGTTGGAAAAGACGAAATATTTTGCTCTTCATGGTTCTACTGACTGCTGCCATGTTGCTTAAACGATATCTTGCTTTTCGATTCTGTCATTCGATTCATAGGAACTCTACAAATACTTGCAGTAAACGACAAGTGTTTTTTTAGTCTCGACGTGTGTTTTATTCAAAACTGGTGACTATGGTTAGCACATAAGGGTTAGTAATAAGATCACATTAATAAACGCAACGGCTAAACGGATTTGGATATTATGGAATAATCATAGCATATAGGCACGCTAGATTGACTTATGACCGGTCAGAAGTCGATATTTGTGAAGAAGAAGTATCACTATTCAAACATCAAAATAACAAAATAAGTATTACTGTTCGTAGCCAAAACGTTTCGTTTCTCGAGAAATATAGCCTGGCCGGTATTTCCCTCGTACTTTCATCTTTATACATGTTTCGCGCAATTGAAATGACAGCCTCTGTGGTGTAGTGGTTGGGCAGGTTGGCTCAAATCTTATACATCACTAAGGTTGCGGGTTCCATTCCCGCGACGGGACAAACGTTTGTGCACAGAAAATAAAGCGGCAAGCATTTGTTTCGTGTCTGGGTGTTGTGGGACCATGGTCCTCATAGTTCCTGGTTCCCTAGATACAGGGAATCCTAGTTAGGGGTCAGGATCTATGTATGTGACGGTTGGGCGTAATAAAAAAATAAATAAAAAAAATTGAGCAAGCCCTCATGTAATGTAACACCTTGTGCCTGTGGCTGTGGTTTATACGTCATGGTTGCGCGCAAGCTGTTTTACGGCGGCTTAGATCTATGACATCGTGTAACCCCTATATAGTACAGGATGTGGTTAAGGCATATTCGCACAAACACAGCCTCACACAGCCACAATGTATTTCACGTAATGAAAACCAGAGAGCAACTGATGCTACCTATTACAATTAGGTATATGAATGTGGGATTTTAGAAAGATATTCCTTTCTTGAAAATTCTATTATTACATTTTTAGAATGTTTGTCACCAATCCAAACACCAAGTGAGCTCAGCAACCCCTAATACCTACGTCATTTAGTTAATTGACATCAACTTTCCTTGTCACATGTCACACCGTTTTGCATGACAATCATTCCTCAATGATGACAATATTATCGGCATTGTAATTTCCCTTGTTCATCTCATAAATTATGGCATACGTTGATTGATTATTTATTTTTGGTTACATTTTCTTTACTGTTTCTATTTGTTAAAAATGTACGACATCTATCTAATATACTAACTAAAATTAAATACTTTATTGTACTATATATACCTAAATACATTCGCTTTACAAATAAAACTTAATTTTATTAATTCTTAAACTTTAATATTTTTGTGATTAATTTAAAACCGATATTATCATTATGATTAATAGATATAATTATTGTTAATCAACTAAATTTAATTTACTTATGTCCAAGAGCCACAACAAAACTGGGAAGAAGCTAACTGCCAAGATAGTTTGGTGGCTAGAGTTGCATCAAATTACTGTTATCAAACATTCTTTTTTTTACTTAAGTCCTGTGCGACAATACGCTTGCTGTCACCATGAGACCTCAGAATACATGAGACCCGGCTTGTCTCAAATACCTAGTAGGTAATTAAGGTAGGGACAGTGCAATTCAGTATGACTATTATGTAAGTGCTGAAGCACAGTACATTTAGCACAATACTATTGCAGGCAGAACAACCTGACACCGCACAATGGTGGCATGTCACACATTGAGTAGAAAACATGGATAGAAAATCATGTCACATGCATCATGCTGGCTCCATTTTAAACGTCGCGTGACCTTTCTTGACCAATGCAATTGCTGGAAATTGTTCACGTGTTTATCAATATTCTTGTCACACATATCACGCTGAAGCGGATTGACATGCATACCTACTATTTTATGCCGAGGTACGTGTTTGTGGAAATCAATCACAAAATATCATTTCCTTTAACCTGTTGCAGAGTTCATGTTCGAGCTACGTAAAGGGAGTTACCTAAACGGAATTATTGTATCATGAATATCGATTTAGTATTTGAGTTTGCAAACATCGAGCTCACCCTTCATCGATCGACAACTTTTCTACTTTGCAGCAGCAGCATGGCGTCTCAGTTCAAGGTTGGTGCTTTTTCATTACTAACGTAACCTACACAAGCGCTTCTTTTGTTATGGTGCGCCGCCGATGCAACCTTTTGTCGTTCTTTTCGGTCAGTGGGAAAGCTAGAATTTTGTTACCTTAATTCATACCTTCTCTTTACTAGACCCTCCCCCTACTACTGGTCCTTTATGACCTTTAAGCGGATGATTTTTATGACAATTACCCAGGTATTTCAATCAGTAGGGTCATACTGAGTAAGTCGACTATTTGGCCATATTATAAGGTAGTTATAGTCCGCCCAAAGATTATAAATTAATAAATTAGATTAGTATTTGTCAACTCCTTTACAAAGTTCTTTTAACCGAAAAGGTTCTCATCAAACCTAAACAACGCGAGAAATGAATTATTGTATATTTAAATGTTGACTTTGCGAAGCCAAATAAAATGTAGTGAGTACCAAAACTGATTAAGTAGCTTTGTTGTACTAGTAGATATTATTGCTATAATTGCTGTAAGGGGCACCCTTAATTGTTGTTTAATCTTTTTGAAAGGACTATTATACACCCGAAAATAGTTTTTTTGCAAATAAAAGTTCTGGGTAGAGCTGCAACTGCTATGGGCAGGCGTTTTGCTTACCATCAGGTGAAATACATTGTTTTTGGAGTTGGTTGTTTTGGTCCTTCTCTCACGTACTTATGCTTTGTTCCAGGTAATGGAGACAGTCAATAAACACTTTCTAGATTTGCTCTTCAGTCAAGAACAGAGTAAATTATATTTCCAAATAAAACACATTTTATTAAATAACTAAATAACATAACTAACCTAATTAGGCATCATAATAAGTAAATCACTAATTCCAACGAATAGAACCAGGCATGTACTCTTCAAGCTGGGATTTCAATTTCAGATTTTCCAAAAAAAGCTGATTGCACTTTCTCATCTAGAAATAAATCAGACCTTTAAATACTTCAGTACCTGTCTCGCTACAGATGACGTACCTAGGTAGAGTTTTAAGGGTGTTTCTAGAGAACAGGTACGGTTCTAAGCTGTGGCCTCCACGCCTAGTTACTCAACTTATTTATACATTTTATTCGGCTTTTGTGATCAAAGGGAAATGAAGAATGAAGCTGTAAACTCAAAATTTCACGGACACAATTTAACAGGAGGCGCGGACCAGTAGTGGAAGCATCTAACTGGAACACCGATCGCTTTAAATTTCGAAGGAAGGTGTTAGCATCCTTCAAACTGCGATATTGATCATTTTTGCGATCGTGATTGGGATAGGGATTAGGACGCGGACTTGTGTAGAAAATTAGACAATTTCACAGACAAAATATCGATCACGAGTAATCTTTGAAAGCGATCGGAATTGGCGATCGAGATAGACGATTCCCCTGCAGGTTTACACTTGGACGTAGCTGATAGGGGCTACATTTAACTTCAAGTGGAACTGCAAACCCAGAAAGGGCTGGCAAGTGAGACGCACACGCTTTCACGCTTATCCCCGCAGTGACTATACGATCATTTCTGTGCTTACCTTAGTCTCAATTTACATCTCAGTATGAGAGAGGGGGTGATACTCTTGCCGCCAAACACTGATGTGTAGATTAACCAAGTCAAAGTAAGGAGTTATAGTTGGATGCTTACCTCTGCCAACAGGATGGCATATTCCGAATCGCGGGCGACAGTCATGGTCGACGCGAGCTTTTGGTCCAGATGCAGCCGAGCGGTTTCAGCGGTCGTCAACACTTCGCGCACTCGGCTCTTGAGGAATTCTATCTTTTTATCGGACTGTTGCAGCTGTTAACAACAATGTTTCACAATTGTCTTTGTCTTCGAGAAGAGACCTCCATAGAACTATTCAACTTTTTTAAATACCTAATGTATTTTAATAGAGTCACTCTGAAGTTTTCCAAAAGTTGTTCGACAACGTTGTCGAGTGGAAATAAACATAAAATAATTTATTATTAGTACCTAGTACCTAAGGGAGCTGCAAGACCATCTTTCTTTGGTTCACGTTTACAGAAATACACAAATGGCTTGGTTTTGAATTGGCTACTTTGTTTATTGATAGTTTAAATTCAGTTTCTCATTTTGACACTTATGTAATTAGGTATATCTAGTTAGGCAGGTGCGGAAGCAGCTAGCTTGCTGATGGAAAGATCAGTGCAATAGACAGCTGAAACACTAGTTATATTCCCGATGTGTTCCTGACCTTGAAAGAGAGGCGAGTACTGATGGAAAAAGGGGTCCAAAAGGTTTTTATTACAGATGCCACAACAGACTGTTTGTCTTTTCTTTTGCCTAATGATCGCATTAATTAGATCCTGGCCCTAACTAGAATTCTCTGTATCTAGGGAAACAGGAACTATGAAGACCATGGTCCCACAACACCCAGACATGAAACAAAAGTTTGCGCTCTATTTTCTGTGTGAAAACATTTGTCCCATCGCGTGAATCGAACCCGCAACCTCTACACCAGAGGCTGTCAAACTAGGCGATACCTGCTCACGCCTCTTCTTCGTCAAAGCCAAGTATTTCTCCCCCACACACAGCAGGGTCCTGTGGGTGGCCGTAAGCTGGGCGTGCATGACCCTGGCGCGCTGGCGGAGGTGGGCCAAGGTCGAGTTCTTAGCAGAGATGATGGCGCATTTCTCGTTGAACGCTTTGAGCAGGGATTCGTAGCGCTTGGACAGTTCTTCATACCTGGAATAGCCTATTTGAGTGAGATTTATGAATGAACCTGCTAGTACCACAGAATACTTAATAGTACCAACTAGTACGAATAAGCGACCTGAAGGTTAAAAAAGAAGTAGCGCCAGTAATCTCTTAGTAGGTACCTCTCTATAAATATAGGTAGGAATCAAAACAAGGGTAAGCGCACATATCTAAACTGTAATCAGTACCTAAGATCGATACAAACCTAATCGAAATTGGATTTTTAATTAAGTAGGTACTCACTATTTCAGTCTCCAAAGACCTTAGTATTTTCACATGCATACTGATATTTGTAGGTAGGTAGGTGAAATTTATTGTATTTTACGTACCTACTTACATAAATGATAATTTGATGTTATTTATTCAGATTCTCTCATTGTACTTTTGCTCGAACGTAGCCACACTCCCACCATATTTCTTTCACGACCTGGAAGACTGGTAGATAATGCTAAATATATGAATATTACTCACTGATATTGAAGACACACGATGCTCATTGTCGACCACGATTCTAGTAAGCTGACTGGGTTTTGGAGTTGAATAGATTTGTTGAGATCTAGAACAAAAAGTCTTAGGTTCCTAGATACATATTCTAAAAATATATTGTAATCAAGTTTTCAGTGAATGCAGGGAATTTATTAACTTAAAAGTATCAGAGTGGTGTTACAGCACAAGCTTACAGCTTGAGCTTTGTCCTCCTCCAGTGACACCTCTTGGCGTTGTATCGGATAGTGTTCCCTGTGCGCATTCTAACCCATTGGGGAATAGGTCGCAAGCTTGCGCTTGATAATAAATGTTGTGTAGGCCGACATTTTGCCTTCCCTGAGCTGTCAAAACAAAGTTTCTTGTAAAATGAACAAACTTTACCTGAATTGGGTTTAGCAGACTTTAAATCATTTTCATCAGTGAACTCTCTATCCCACGGCCAGTCATTGATGTCATGTGAGTGCCTATGGCTGGCCCTACATTGGAGGAGCTTGTCCTCGTAAGAACTCGACTTCTTAATGCTTCGCTCGAGGCTAGCTAGGATATTCCGAGCGTTTTGCAGGCCGTATAAAAAGTTTTTATGGTATATTTCGTTAAGCTGCAAAGTGTTCAAAATAATGGTTGGTGTAGGCGACACAACCCCTAAAATATTCAATTAATTTTTATTTTATAACACCTCTTTGTAAGCTCTGATGAAAACCTGTATAGAGACGAATTATCACTACTGATTTTTGCTTGATCTTGAAGCTAAATATATTTATGGTTTCCTAATGTGTAATTTTCGCCAATAAGATTTCTCCTCAACCCTCATCGTAGTTTTCACTAAGATATACTCGCGGCTGTCTCCTACAGTTAGAAATTGGCAACACTAGTGGCTTTCGCCATCACTAGCAGTTGTAGGTAAGTACATCACTAGTGGGAGTGGGAACTGACTTGTGCAATTCCCGCTGCAGACTGCAAAGCGCAGTAGCAGTAAAAATGCAAATGTTTCTGATAGATTTAACACAACAGGTTTGCAACCCCAGTGATCTGTACCAAGCCGCCAACGTGGTGTGGAATGCGGAGTTACCATCTTTCATTATAAAGAAGTAAGAGTTCCTGAAAACACGGTGCACGCTGCAAAGGGCAGCTGCAAAAAGGATTGGCTACGCAATCATTCCCTTCGTAATCGATTTGGAATGAATGCTTTACGTAGGTACAAAAGTACTTACTGAACAAGTAGTAGTTTGTATAGGTATTTGTTTCAGACTTTCAGGCAATCCGTTGTTCTGAAAATGTATTTCTTGCATTGTAAATATTTATTTTAAAACAAAAACTAAGTTTGTTTATCATAGAGGAAAGAATCTGTTTATAAAGTATACTTTTTTTTTTTTAATTCGCCCGTTTGGGCAGTTATAAAGTATACGTCAAATAGACGTTATCAAAGTGACAAATTGTAATATTTCGTGTGACAAGAACTTACATTTAAAAAGTTTTTATTTATGAAATGAAAAAGCTTTTAGATAAGTACCTTGGTACGTACGATCTATCGAGTATAAAAATTATAACTAAATTCATACCTACTGAAGTACTATGTTCTATTCTGTGCTAATATGTAAAACATGTTTGATATTAATATTACTAATTACACGACTACCTATTACCTATTAGATCAAAGATAACTCACCTCAGCAGGGGGGACTTTCGTCACAGAAAATTATAGCAATCGTACCTAGTTTGATCATAAAGGACATGGACGAAATACTCAAGTATATGTAGTTATGTACTTGTATATTTGGTCCACTTTTCTTGGTTGTTATCTACGAGGACTAGGTAGGCGTATAAATAAATTAAATTATGTTATATCTTGTCAGATGGTTTATTCAACTACAACAAAAAGCATAACTTTTTATAACTAAATCAGTCTAAAAATATTCTCCTGCGTTAACAACTACCATGACTCAAAAATTCCATCTAAAAGGCTAAAATCTAAAACTACATTAATTTAGTGCATTTATTTGCCTAATATTGCTTAAAATAATATAACATAGAATGGGGCTATTGTAAGGGGGAAGTGGAAAAGGGGGAAAAGGTAAGGGACAGACATTTCTTTTGCACTCGCTATAATAACAAAATAATTTGAGACAAAATGTTCTAACACTAGTTTAAAAAAATCTACACATGATCACACTAATATTATAAATGCGAAAGTTTGTATGTTAGTGTGTTTGTTCCCTCTTCACGCCACAACGTCTGAACAGATTTGAGTAAATTTCGACACGGAGATGTTGTAGCTTCAGGCCTAGCGCACTCCGCACTGTAGGTACGAAGCTACAAGTACATAGCCGGACACCGACGGCGGGTCGCGCGTCGTTACACGTGACGCGTCAGAAGAGATAAGAGCTGTGCGATAGAAAGAGAGGCGCTCTGTAGGTTAATATGACTGGTAGGTATGCAGCGCTATGCGAGCTGAATTGAATTTTATTGCGTCATAGCAAGAGTCGCTATTTGTTTAAATTTCTTTGCGGAGTGATGCTTCTGTCCCTTAGTATTCTGTGGTAGCTTATACCCTGGATTAACACATAGGCAACTTTGGCCGAAGCGCAGCTTGTTTAGAAGAAGTTATTGTAATAAAAATGTGACAAATATAAAAGTGATCGATACAGAATATTGTCGGAAAAGGAAAGTCTGTTTAGGATTTGCCCGTGGAGTTTTCAAAAAAGGATCTGTTAAAAATAGGTATATTTCTGGCCCATTCCATGTTATACATTACAATCACTTGTTTTATACACAGTATTGCTTTTGTTTCCATTTCATAAACAATTTAATAGATAACGTAATATACTATTAAAATTCGCGAAAAGTATACAAAATAGGCAACAATAAAATATACTTTAGCTATTTCATAGAATGAACGTTTTTACAGGGCGGAAAGGACTTCGTCCAGAGACAATCACAACAACAAAAGTAAAACTATTATAACATATTTGTAAAAATATATAATAATATATAGTAAATATTATCCGCTTTCAAGAAACGTAATCGTATGAAGCAAAAGAGCTTCAACAGACCGTAGCTAAGGGTGGGAGAAGAGAATACTGAAGATGGCAAAATTTTGGGATCTCTAGGGTTAGTACCTTTTCCTTTGGTTTGTATGCAGTTTTTTGTTTTTTTCAGACTGACTGTACCTTTTTCAATAATAATAAAATGCAGATATTAGTTTCTCTAAAATTCAACCATGTTTCCTAAGAACAAAACTTCCCCACTGCAAAGGAAAAGGCACCTACCCTGAAGGTTCCAAAATTTTGCCACACCTGTATAAAGTTGGAGCTGGCATTTTTGTCCTCACCAAGTAAGGAAACATATATATGTCGCAGCTTAATCAGCCGTTCAATCAATAGCCTAGCCTCTTTACTAAACTGCGCTGTTCAACTAGCTTCCTGAATTCAGCCATTTGATCAAACAGCTAAGCAAATGACTTGGTTCGATTACGTTTAATTACTTGCCTAGCCTGTTCATTTATAAAACCTTTTTTCCAAAGTTTAATGAAAAATAGTACAATGGAAGTGTAGTGACAATAATAATGAATATAGCTGCAGCCCTCGGTAGGTTAGGTTAACGCCGCGAACATGTATGTTAGATACGAATATAATGTAAGTAGATTATAATAATCTATCACTTCGAAAGACTATAATCTACCGAAAAATAATACGACGGTTCACAATCTCGCGTAGGATACATCTAATCGTGCGAATGGCCTAAGTTTTTTTTTTTTAAGGCCAGTTTATTAAATGTTGTAACAGACGCTATGGCTGAATATCAATTAGGAAGTTAGTTGAACGGCGCTGTTTAGTAAAGAGGCTAGGCTGTTGATTGAACGGCTACTTAAGCTAGTTGGCTGCGACATATACACAACAATTTCAGTACCGTTCCGCCTAATAAGAAAACGCCCAGGTAATATACATAAATAATATATTCCGTAGGAATATTCTGTAAAAAATAAAAAAAACCAATATTCCAAAGATTCGACTCGATTACAACTATCATAACGTTCTGGAAGACAGTTCAAGCAAGGGCTTAGCATGATCGTAACATATTTTAATTGAAGCCTCGTTTTGATTATAAAAAGTAAATACAGCTTGACGGCCTCTGTGGTGTAGTGGTTGGACAGTTTGGCTCAAATCATACACCACTGAGTTACGGGTCCAAATGTTCTGGGGTGAAGAGCGCAATGCAGTCCTACCCAGTGCTTTTTATGTTATTAACAGGTCTGGGTGGCACTGCAATTGTTATGGGCAGGCGTTGCGCTTACCATCAGGCGAACAAAATGGTCGTCTTATCACGTAAGTTTCATAAAAACAATTTAGGCTTTGCGAAAAGTTATGGAGTCTTATACATATGCATAACCTAAACGAGGCTTGAACTAGTAAAAATGTATAATGTGGAATATGCGGATATCCAAAAAATGTGATAATTATACATTATGTAATAAAATATTCATTTGACATTTAGCATGCACATTAAATCAAATACCGATTTAGTAACAATGATAAAATAAATTTCGTTGCGATACATTTTTGCATATATTATTTTCATTTTTGCATTATTTGATTTTTTTTCCTTTTTATTATTATTATAAGCCTAACGGAAATAAAATTATATGTAAATAAACAATTCAACTTGATTTTTTAACAATATGTAAATAGGAACAACTTTGAAACAGCATCCGACAAAAAACTACCCGCTTTTTCATTGGGATGGTACGACACCGATACCGATCGATGTAGTACGGATGTCGTACCGCGTACGACATCACGTGTGTATGTTTTTTACGCAATCATGCAAAAACTACGGTTTTTGACGTAATTTTGTAAGTAAGTCGTTCAGGTCCTGGAAAAGGACACAGGATACTTTTTATCCCGAAAAACCG